>CM066034.1:372785931-375762833 GCA_033557465.1 Ichthyophis bannanicus | reverse complement strand
CCCTCAACTTTTGTGGGAGAATATCACACGCAACCCCCACTCACTGCTTTCCTACAGGACAAGGTGTCTCAGGATGCCATAGAAGATGACCCAATATCCCAACAGGGAATGGGGTTCTACTCTCCGTACTTTCTCATACCAAAGAAAACCGGAGGGTACAGACCCATCCTAGACCTCAAAAATCTCAACAAGTTTCTGGTCCGCTAGAAGTTCAAAATGATCTCTCTCGGGACTACTTTTCCCTGCCTCCAGAGTCAGGACTGGCTCTGTTCTCTAGATCTAAAGGAAGCATGCACACACATCCTCATCCATCCAGGACACAGGAAATATCTGCGCTTCATCTTTCAGGGAAAATATTATCAATACAGAGTCCTTCCCTTCAGACTCTTCTCTGCCCCAAGAGTCTTCACAAAGTGCATGGCGGTCGTAGCCGCATATCTAAGATCTCTAGGGGTATTTGTCTTCCCTTACTTAGACGACTGGCTCATAAGAGCAGAAACCTCCCAAGAGGTTCGGCTTTCCTTGCATCGTACCATCACAGTACTACAACACTTGGGATTTGTCAAACTTTCCAAAATCCCAGCTCACTCCAGTTCAAAGACACGAGTTCATAGGAGCTTTACTGGACACACAGCAGGCTAAGACATTTCTGTCCCAACTCCACTGTGCCCGTCTCATCGAGCTAACCTCTCAAGTGCTACTTCATCTGACTGCCAGAGAAATACTGCAGCTTCTGGGACACATGGCCTAGACAGTATGTTGTCCCATATGCCCACCTGCATATGCAGACAGCCTAGTGGAGTCTTGCATCTCAATGGACGCAGGCCTCAGGCCACCTCGGGGACAAGATCCAAGTCATTGCCTCTCTCACCACATCCCTCCAGTGGTGGTGTTCTCCAGAAAATCTCCTTGTTTGGTCGCCTTTTCAGATGCCTCCACATCAAAGCACCCTGACAACAGATGCCTCCAAACTGGGTTGGGGAGCTCACTTGGGCACTCTTTTTACACAGGGCCTCTGGACAATGCAGGAGCCACAGCTCAAGATCAATGTCCTGGAGCTTTGTGCTATCTCAGATGCCCTCAGGGTGTCTCAAGATCCTCTCAGGGCACAAAGGGTCCTAGTCAGGACCGACAATCAGGTGGTTATGTTCTATGTGAACAAACAGGGCAGAACAGGCTCTTGGCCTCTCTGCAAGGAGGCTCTCCATCTGTGGTCCTTAGCCATTTCTCAAATACACCTCCAAGTAGTGTATCTCCTAGGGGAGCTCAATATATTGGCAGACATGCTGAGTCAGATCCTTCTTCCTCACGAATGGTTTGTCCATCTGGACACAACATCCTACATCTTTCAGACCTGGGGAACTCCAGACATAGATCTGTTTGCCACACCGTAGAATGCCAAGCTTCCCCACTTCTACACCAGGACCCAGACATCCAGCAAGCAGCAAGTGGATGCCTTCCACCTATATTGAGGTCAGAGTCTCCTTTATGCTTTCCCTCCATACCTCTCATTCCCAAGAAGCTTTTCAAAATACAGGCCGACAAGGGCTTCATGATTCTCATAGCCCCTCACTGGCCACACCAACCATGGTTCCCCCTGCTGCTACATCTGACTCAGCCTCTACGACTGGGATCTGTGCCCAACCTCCTCTCCCAAGAAGATGGGACACTGCTCCATCCCAATCCACTGTCTCTCCATCTCACAGCATGGCTGCTGAGAGCATAGCATTTCAAGATTTTAACCCCACTCAAGAGGTTAAGTAGATCCTTTTGGCTTCCAGGAAGCCCTCCACCAGACGTTTCAATGCTTTCAAGGATCTCAATTCCTTCTCTGCTCCCGTGGAGGCATTCCTCCCGTATCTCCTCCATCTGTCCTCAACAGGTCTCAAGGCCAACTTAGTAAGGGTTCACCTCAGTGCCACTGTGGCCTCTTATCTCTTGGATGGACAGCCCATCTCCTCACAACCACTAGTAGCGCGCTTTATGAGAGGGCTCCTGCTGACCAAGCCACCCATTAAGCCACTTCCCTATTGTTCTAGCGCAGCTTCTTAAGCCGGCCGTTGAACCATTGGCTACGACCCCTCTAAAGTTCCTTTCATGGAAGGTTATCTTCTTTATTGCCCTCACTTTAGCTAGACACATTAGCTTCAGGCTTTGGTAGTGGTCCCACCCTATACTAGGTTCCACCATGACAAGGTCATCCTTAGGACTCACCTGTATTTCATGCCAAAGGTGGTGTCTCCTTTTCATTTGAATAATTCAGTTTACCTTCCTGTATTCTTTCCTAGACCGCATGCCTCTAGGGCAGAAGCAACCCTGCATACCCTTGACTGCAAGCATGTGTTTACTTTTTATCTCTAGAGAACTCAGGATCACCATAAAGCCTCGCGGTTGTTCATTTCCTTTGACCCTAGTCACCTGGGTCTCCTGATATCTAAACATACGCTCTCCAGATGGATAGCGAACTGCATTTCATTTGCTTATGACAAAGCAGGACTTTCCCTGGAGGGGCATGTCACTGCTCATAATGTTCGTGTCATGGCTACCTCAATGGCAAACCTACGCTCTGTAGCCATTGACAAAGTTTGCAAGGCAGCAATACCTTTGCTGCCCATTATTGTCTGGACAAGGACTCTCTTCGGGATGCCATGTTTGGTCAAGCTGTTCTCCAGCACCTCTTTCAGACTTAGAGGCAACTCTTACCCTCCATCCCAGACTTTGATGATACCAGACATCCATGAGGGATCCATGACCTCTTGAAGCCTACTCCGAGGCGAACCTCCACTGGTTCTGAGGTCACTGCTTCTGGGAGCTAGGGAGTTCGATATGTGAAGACTACATTTCCTGCTTGTTCCTGGAGATAGCGTAGTTACTCACCTGTAACAGGTGATCTCTGGGAACAGAAGGAATTTAGTCTTCACAACCCACCCTCCTCCCCTACTTTGTTGTAGGGTTTTATTCTCTTACTCTCCTTTTTCTCTGAAGAAAGGGAGTTGTGAAGGCAGCCACGCAGATGCAGTGGAATGCTCCCAAAAGCTTTCCTATTGGACGCTGGGGAGCGTTCCTGCACGGGCTCCATCGGTACCGACATCACCCATATGTGAAGACTAAATTCCTGCTGTTCCCGGAGATCACCAATTACAGGTGAGTAGCTACGCTTTTTCGGTAGACAAGCAGGATAAGTGCTATGGGTGATGTCGATTGAGCCGCACGCAGAAACCTCTTAGCACTTTCTAGACTTTTTTTAGATTTGGTTCCTCTGCATATGCGTACTCCTTCCCACCTGCCACTGCCTTGCCTTGAATCTTCAGTCTCTCTCTTTCCGCAGAGCCCCAAAGATATCCTTCAGCATCAATCCACATCTTTCTCTGCATGCTCGCTCTTTGTGAGTTATTCTGTCCTGCCACTGTCCTAGCTACATGTTCCTTCCTTTTATTTTTTTTCTTAGTCTAGAGCTTCATTTGTTTTAAGGTTTCCTTTTTTTTTCTTGTGTCACTGTTGCCAGAGAAAACAGGGGGATACTGTCCCATCCTTGACCTATGGGATCTGAACACATTTCTGTTCAAGAGAAGTTTAGAGTGTTTCCCTAGACACCTTACTTCCTTTTCTACAAAATAAGGATTGGCTATGTTCTTTGAACTTAATGGATGCCTATACTCACATGTATATATCTCCCAGTCACAGGGAATATCTGCAGTTTGTCATAGTACCTTGTCGCCTATTCACAAAATGTCTTTCAGTTGCTGCATTGTTTCTACACATACTGGACATGCATGTGTTTCCCTACTCAAGCAATTGGCTGGTCAAGAGTACCACTTAGGAAGGAATTCAAGAATCAGTATACCTTACCATCTGGGTGCTGGAGTTACTAGGATTTGTCATCAATTACTCCAAAACAAACTTGAGTCCATCACACCAATTGGAATTTACTGGTGTTCTGTTAGACACGACTGAGGCAAAAGCCTTCCTTCCACAAGACAGGCACTCCCACTTGGTGGCTTTCATGGAAAAACTACAATAGAGGGCAGATGTCAAAAAGGACTATGTTGAGAATGTTGAGCCACATGGTTTCAACAATTCATGTAACTCCCTTGGCATGCCTCCAAATGAGACAATCTCAGTGGACTCAGTCAATTCAGACATGAGGAGATGTTCTCTATCAGTCCTCCTCTTCAGGACACTGTCGTGGTGGATGGAACATTCCAATCTGACAGAAGGTCTCTATTTTCAAATTCCTCCCTATCAGAAGTTGCTGGATGACAGATGTGTGGAACTGGGCTAGGCAGAAGTAGATGGTTCCACACCCAAGGTTTTTGGTCTGTCCATGAAAGTCTGCATCAGATAAATTTCCTAGAACTGAGAGCAATCCTGAATGCTTTGAAGATGTTCATAGATCAGTTTGCCAACCAAATTGTCATGATCCAGACTGACAGTCAGGTTACAGTATATTATAACTTGGTTCTTCCTGCTTGCTGATGTATCTCCTGTGTTGGGAAATTGTCAGGATGTGGAACTTTGCCATCTCTCAGAGGATGATTCTCAGAGCCACATACCTGCTGGGTAAGGAAGATACCCTGGCAGACTTGTTGAGGCATGTCTTTCAACCTCACGAATGGACCCTGGACTGGGAAAGGGTTCCCTCAATAGATTTGCTCATCACTCCCTGGAACAGGCAAGTGCTTAAGTTCTTTTCCAAGGTAGGATGCATGGAAAACTAGCTTTGGATGCCTTCGTCCTCCTTAGTGGAGAGTCTTTTGTATGTGTATCCTCCCATTCCACTCATAGTAAAGACTCTTCTGAAACTCAGGAAACAATGGGGGCATGCTAATTGTCATAGTTGCCTGGGCCAATAAGGCACTGTAGTTCTGTATGAGCTTTTTATCAAGGTCCAGGTTCATTTGGGCAACTCACAAAGTCTGATAATGCAGGGTCAAGGAACTCTGTTGCATCCCAACCTCAGGTCCCTAGGCCTTACAGCTTCGATGTTAATGGGATAAAATGCCCAAATTTGAATCTGCCTTGTTTGAAGGTAGCGGCCCTCACTCTAGACACGGTTTTAGATGGTGCTGGGGAGGAGTCTGCTGTCTTGGTACATGTTAGTACCAATGACATAGGAAAGTGTAGGAGGGAGATTCTGGAGGCCACATTTAGGCTTTTAGGTAGGAAGTTGAAATCAAGAACTTCCAGGGTGGCATTCTCCGAAATGCTTCATGTTCCACGCGCAGGACCCAAAAGACAGGCAGAGCTCTGGAATCTCAATGCGTGGTGCAAAGAAGAAGGTTTTAGATTTCTTAGGAACTGGGCAATATTTTGGGGAAGGGAGGAGCTTTTCCAAAGGGATGGGCTCCACCTTAACTGGGTTAGTACCAGGCTGCTGGCATTAACCTTTAAAAAGGAGATAGAGCAGCTTTTAAACTAGATAATAGGGGAAAGCGAACAGTTGCCCAAAAGCTCATGGTTCAGAAGGATGCATTATTGAAGGATACTAGCAAAAGAGAGAAGGTAGGGCTTCCCAACAGAGAGGTTCCAGTAAAGATAAAAGTAACTCAGATGCCCTCCTATCAACTGATAACCAGATTAATATGAATAAAATACAACCTTTAAAATTCCTGTATGCAAATGATAGAAGTCTGAAATGTAAGATGGGAGAGCTAGAATATATAGCACTAATTAAAAGGTTAGATATGATTGGCATCTCAGAGACCTGATGGAAGGAGGACAACCAATGGACACTGATACCTGGGAACAAACTATATTGTAATGACAGAGCGCAACCCCTCCACCAATTTTATCTACCCTATGTTAGAGAGGGCATTTAGTCACACAGGATTAATGTTTTGCAGGAAACAGAATACACTGTAGAATCTCTGTGGCTAGAAATCACATGTAAAAAGGGGAAGGCAATGGCAGTGGGGATGTACCACAGACCACCTGGCCAGAATGAACAGATGGATGATGAAATGCTAAGAGAAATCAGGGAAGCTAACAAAAGTTACAACACAGTAATAAAGGGTGATTTCAATTATCCTGGTATAGACTGGGTCAATGTCACTGCAGAACATGCTAGGGAGATAAAGTTTCTAGATGAAATAAATGACTGCTTCTTGGAGCAGCTGGTTCATGAATTGACAAGAGGGGAAGCTATTCTTGACCTAGTCCTTAGTGGCACACAGGATCTTATGCAAGAGATAAGGGTGTTGGGGCCACTTGGCAAAAGTGATCATAGCATGATCGCATTTGATTTAATAAATGGAAGGAGGACTGGAAGGAAATCCACAGTACTACCTTTTAACTTTCAAAAGGGAGACTATGATAAAATAAGGAAGATAGTTAAGAAAAAACTGAGGAGCAGCTGCAAAGATTAAAGATTTTCATCAAGCATGGGCATTGTTTAAAAACACTATCTTGGAAGCGCAGACCAGAAGTATTCCATGCATTAAGAAAAATGGAAGGAAGGCCAAAAAACTGCTAGCATGGTTTAAAGGCGAGGTCAAAGAGGCTGTTGTAGCCAAAAAAGCATTTTTCAGGAAATTTTATTTATTTAGACAGATTTGTATACCACCTTATCCTACCATCAAAGTGGTCACATCACAATTGGAGGGTTACATTTAACATGAGGGTACTTAATGACATTATACATTATACACTGTACATTATACATTTTACATTATACACTATACACTATACATGCGGGTACTTAACCACATTATTCATTGATCTTATAGGTTTAGTTGGGGTGGGTATTGAGATGGTGGAGGTAGTTGCATTGAGGTAGTTAGTGCATTACTGTTCGGGTGGAGTTTGTTGGTTGTCTGTTTGTTTGTAAGTTTCTGTGAAAAGTAGGGTTTTGAGGGCTTTGCAGAAGTCTTTGGAATCGTTCATGGCCATCAGACCCATCGGGAGGGAGTTCTAGAGTGTGGACGCCAGTAGTGAAGGGAGCTCTTCTTGAGGTTGCTTATTTAGTCTTGTGATATCCTGCAGGTGTGCCGATCCTGTTGTCATTATTTGTTCTTTTTGGTCTATTGCTGATATCCTTTATGATATCTTGGAGTGCATCTGCCGATTGATGGTGAAAGATATTAAAGATGATCATGATTGTTTTGTATTTTGCCCTGGCCGCCATTGGGAGCCAGTGCAGCTGCTGTAATACGAGGGTGATGTGCTCAGTTCTTGCAGTGTCCGTAATGATGCGTGCTGTAGTATTTTGTACTATTTGGAGGGGGTGTAGGGTCTGCTGGGGGAGGCCTTGATACAGCGAGTTTCCATAATCAAGCAGAGATGTGATGAGTGCTTGGCACAGTGTGCATAAGTGGTCTTGGTGGAGTATTGGTTTGAGCTTTCTGATGGTCCTTAAACATAGATAGGCCTTGTTTGTGGTTTTGGCTATGTGAGATTTCAGGTTCAGGGCTCTGTCCATTGTGATGCCCAGGTACTTAACGTCATCCTTGACTGCTATTGGTTTGTCTAGAATGTTGATGGTTTGTGGCGGAACGAAAGTGGGGTTCCTGGTGACGAACATTGCCTCTGTTTTATCATAGTTGACGGTCAGGTTATTAGCTGCTAGCCAGGCAATCGTGTCTTCAAGGCATCTGGTTATTGTTGTGATGTCAGGTACTTGTAGGTTGATTGGAGCATACACCATGATGTCGTCAGCATAGAGGTCATAGTGAAGTTTGTGGCATTTGATGTTGCATGTTTGTTTATTCCATTTGATAAAAACCGCCTTTCTACAATAACCAAGGCGTGTACAATAAAAATTCAATAAAAGAAGGCCAATAGCCAACGAAAAGGAAAGGAAATGTACAATATCTTAAAAGGACAGTAAAGAAAATGAGGAGGACAAGACAAGACGTAAGTAGGGAAGATCTTAAGAGGGGGAGAGAGGTGGGGGAGGGTAAAGGTCACACGAAAGGAGAGGGAACATCGAACGCTAGAGAAAACAGGTGGGTCGTTAGGTTTTGTTTTTTGCATAAGGGTTGGATGTATATATTAAAGAGTATTGATGACAGAGCTGATCCTTGTGGTATTCCTTGTGTAATGGGGAACTGCAGAGATTTCTTTTGGGTGCATTTGACTTGCTACGTTCGGTCTTTCAAGTAAGAGGTTCAGTTCCGGGTATTCTTGTGTACTCCTATCTGCTGCAGGCATTGCAGTAACCTGGTGTGGGACACAGTGTCAAAGGCTGCCGTGATGTCCATGAACACTAGCAGGAATCCGTTCTTTATGTTATCTATGACTTTTAGTAGATTGTCAAAGAGGGAGGTGAGTAGTGTTTCCACATTGTGCTGGGGTTTAAGGCCATGCTGGTAGATGCCCAGTGGGGCATTCATGTCGATGTGGTCCTGAAGTTGTCTTTGCACTGTTTTTTCAATGATCTTGGCAAGGAATGGTAGGCTGGAGATGGGACAGTATGGTTTTGGTTCAGAGGGGCTTAGTGCACTGTTTTTAAGTATCTGTCTTATCATGGCTTGCTTCAAGGATTGTGGCATATATCCTTGTTAGAGGGATTCCTTTACGATTTTGTGAATGTGATGGGAGAGCTGGCTTCTGGTGGCTTTGAGCCAAGATATTGGGCACGGATCTGACGGTGAAGTTGTTGTATTGGGTCCATTTACTCTATCCTCTATTTTATGTATTGATGGTATGCTGAAGTCCTCCCAGGTTTGGTGCAGTTCTTCTATTTCATGGTTATCTGTCTGCAGTTGGAGAGAGCATGTATGGCTGGTATTTTTCGATTTTATGTACTCCACAAATTCCTGTGGGTCAAGATGGTGTGTACAGTGCTGGGTGGTGTCTTTAGTGAGCTTCTGGACAATGTTAGAGTTCCTTTGGTTTGTTAACAGATTTCATGATTAGGTTGGTATGGTGCTGCTGTTTGCGTTCATTTATCAGGTTGTTGTATTCCAGTTGCTTGGCTCTGTATTGAGCCAGAGAGTCATGCGACTTTTCCCGCCTCCATTTTCTTTCAAGCTTTTGGAGAGTGCGCTTTGCATCCCTGATGTCACTTGAGTACCAGGGGGCATTGGGCCTCCTGCATGCCTGTAGTTCTGGTCTGTTGGGAGCTGATGCTGCTTTAGATATTATGCAGTTCCATTTCTCTATATTTAGGTCAAGGGTGTTGCTCGTATTCCTGCTGTAGTTGTGGAATGATTTTGTTTATGAATGAGTCTTGGTTATGTTCTCATCTTCCACATGAGTGAGTTTATTCAGGGTCAAATTGAATGCAATCATATGATGATCAGACTAAGGGACCGGCATGATAGTTGGTGTTGTGGTCATGCCCTGTTCCACCAAGTGCGTTGGAATAAAGACCAAATCCGGCATGGTACTGTGCTGGTGCGTTGGGGTGTTGATTGTCTGGCAATATTTTAGTGATGCCATGGCTTTCAGGAATGCTGCAGCTTCTTTGTTGGGTATTGAGGTTGGATTGAAGTCTCCTAGTGCAATGAGGGGTTTGTGCTTTTTGCTGTGCGCACAAATTGCTTCAAGTACCGTGGAGAGATGTTCAGATGTGGCTCCAGGAGGCCTGTAGGTGAGGGAGATGCTGAGGTACTTATTAGCTATGGTGATTGTGCTAGATTTGATCAAATTACAGGTAGAGATAGTTCTAAATCTGTATTCCTTTCTGGCTAGTATCAGCACACCTCCTCCTCTCTTTTGTGCTCTAATGCAGTGCTCCCCAACCTTTTTATCGCCGCGGACCGGTAAACGTTTGATAATTTTTCCGTGGCCCGCTTGTTTTAATTTAATAATTTTAATTTAATTGTATTTAAACATGCCTTCAAAATAAAATACAGCTACACCAAAAAATGAATATAAAGTGATTTATTTTATTTAACTCACTAGAATTCCAAATCAATGAGAACCCTGAGCTTGTTTCTTTGCAACGAGACTGTTCCATCTGGGGGTAATAGGAGACAATGACTGTCCATTTGTCCTTTCTTCTCTCTTCTATTTTTTTTTCCATTCTCTCTCTCTACATCTGCTTTAACATACTAATCTTTCTCCTTTTGCTCTTTCCTCATTCCTATTTCATCCACACAAATTTTACCCCTCCATCATCAATCCCCCCTTACTCTCCCAATACCCAGCCAATTGTAGATTTTTCATCCCTCCCACACAAAATATTTTTCCCCTCTCCATTTTACTCTCCCAGACCCATCCCATTCTAATCCTCCCCCAACATCAGCTCCCTTCTAGTTCCAGTCTCACCCAGCTTCCATTCCCTTCTAGTCCCTGCATCAGCCCATTTCCAGTCCTAGCCACCCATCAGCCCATTTCCAGTCCTAGCTCCCCCATCCATTTGCAGTTCGAGTCCCTTCATCAGCTCATTTCCAATCCTAGCCCCCCATCAGACCATTTCTAGTCATTTCCTAGCCCCACCATCAGCCCATGTCAAATCCTAGCTCCCCCTCCACTCAGCCCAATTCCAGTCCAAGCCCCCCCATGAGCCTACTTCCAGTTCTCAGCCTCCTTGTGCCCAAAAATCACCATATCACTGTCCGACAGCTCCACCCGCATGCCACGATGGACACGGACATCATTAACGTAAGTGCCATGAGTGCTGCAGTCCACAGTGTAAACTCTCCAGTCTCCACTGCCACCTTCCTCTCTCCCCGCATGTATCTCTGCATGGACCTGGGAGATCAGATCTGGGTTTCTCTCAGACACTAGCGCCACATCACAGATATCAGAGCGCCGTCCCAAGTGAAAGACACAGCATGGTGTCTCTGGCCGGAAGGTGTACAGATCTTGGGAGACTGGGCTTGTTGAGCCAGGGGATCCCACCAACCCCATCCTGAGGAGCTGGAAGCAGGACTGCACCTCTGACAACATGGCATACAAGGGTCTCAGGAGCCAGACACTCCTGCGCTCCTCCCAAATTATTTCAAAATCTCTCTTCCACTTATGTTTACAAATATCACTAAACTAACATTGCTGGGGAAATTTGTTTTTCCTTTATGGTGGATTTAGCTCATGCCTTTCCAGAAATAGTTTAATGCAAAGTAAGCTAGATATTTAAGAAATGAGGAAAACAACCTGATCAGGAGTTTGTTAAACACACCATCATTCTTAGCAAGCAATAGCCGGGGCACTCTTTCTATTGGCTCCTATATAGCCCAGCTACATCCTGTGGATAAAATTACCTGAGATACCATTTTACCTGCTCCACATTACAAAATATTATTATAAATCTGTATATATAAAATTACATACATTTATATATGTGTAT
Organism: Ichthyophis bannanicus; assembly: GCA_033557465.1. Lineage (NCBI taxonomy): Eukaryota > Metazoa > Chordata > Amphibia > Gymnophiona > Ichthyophiidae > Ichthyophis > Ichthyophis bannanicus. Next base: position 375,751,600 of record CM066034.1, on the reverse strand, counting down.
CTGTATGTAACAAATTACATAAGACCATTCTAAGTCTCATTTGTTTCCCCAGATGTGCGTGTGTTGCAAAGTAAAGTGCCCCTTTTCCCTTCAGGCCCAGGCCGTCCCCCAAAAGACGGCTCCTTTGACTAGATTTTGGTCCTTTTCAAACCTGAAAAACCAAGTCAGGACTAGGAGGGGGTACCAATCTTACACTTCAGCAAACTCCTGCGCCTAACTTCCAGCGTAAAAACACACCTAACCGGGACACGTGGGTCCCCCATGCACCTACGCCCAGAGAACCCCTGGAGGAGGGGCAATTCCCAAGGAAGTATGGATTGCTAATTTGGGAAGATGTGAAAAGGGAAGTCTGACCCCTTTTATTACCACTCACATAAACGGATTAAACCGCAGAATGGGCCGCTCCCCTTCTCCCCCTTTCCTGTCCTACAGAGAAGTTGAGGGGGCAGAGCGTGCGCTGTCTGTGCGCGAGCTGCATGAGCAGACATGCGCGCGTGCACAGCGGCGGCGGTTCCTCCTCCCACCTGCCGCTTTCTATAACTGTCGCAAGACGCTCGTTGGGAAGCAGGAAGACTGTAGCTTCCAGGGTGGCTCTTGAGCGCGCGCACTCATTACGTCCAATCAGGAGGCGGGAGGACCCACAGTGAAATTATTTAAAGTTCCTCGGGCGGCCCGGTACCGTTTGATCCACGGACCGGTACCGGTCCGCGGCCCGGGGGTTGGGGAACACTGCTCTAATGCAATTGAATGCTGAGTAGCCTGTTGGGGTTATTTGATTTAAGATGACCTGGTCTGAGTCATCTGGCCAGGTCTCGGTAATACTTATTATGTCCAGTTTTGTGTCCTGGATGAAGTCGAGGATAGTATTTGGCTTGTTCCTGATTGATCTGGTGTTCAGTAGCGCACACCTGGTGTTGGTTGTTATGATTGGGTTGGTGTTTGCACTATTTGTGAGATGAGTGGGCGTGGTATTTGTCGCACTGTGTGTTTTACGAATTGCTGGTTTAGTATGTTGGGGTCCTTTAGAGAGGGGTGACCCTGGTGTCCATGCAGGTTGGGTGGTGTGCAGGTGGAGCAAGGGGGTTTGCACGTTGGGTCCAATGTCCTGTGTGTACGGTGCGAACGTGTGGAGGAGTGTAAGGAAGGCAATGAGGTAGTGAGGGGTGGGGTGCATGCTTGCGGTTCATTGACCTGGGATCAGCTTGAACAATGGTCCTGTGGTGGTGGGGGCTTGACCCTTCCCTTTTAGTTCTGCTCTTGCTTACTCCTTCATTCTGCCGTTCCTGGTGTGGATGCTGCTCTGTCGATTGTGTTATTGCTGTTGTCGCGCTCCAGGATGAAGTGGTATGCAGACTGATTAGTCTGAGCCTGGGATTTGAGAGGCATTTGTGCTTTTGTGGCTGCCTCTGTGCCCCACCTAAGGGCCACGCCAAAGGGCCCTCAGGCACGGGCATGCCTGCTGGCGGCGCGAAATATTGGGCCCCTCCGCTCCTCCCACAACCCCGATTGGGCTGGAGCTACCTGGCGGACTGATTGTGTGGTCTGGAGGCGTGCGGCAGGCCGGGCACGCCGGTGGCGTGAAATATCGGGCCCCTCCGCTCCTCCCACAGCCCCGATTGGGCTGGAGCTACCTGGCAGGCTGATCGTGTGTTCTGGAGGCGTGCGGTACGCCGGGCATGCCGGCAGCGTGAAATATCGGGCCTCTCCCCTCCTACTACAGCCCCGATTGGGCTGGAGCTACCTGTCGGGTTGATCGTGTGGTCTGGAGGCGTGCGGCAATGGAAATGGAAAAAGGAGCCAAATGGCGACAACAGGGAACAACATAAGCACTGGCAAGTTAAATGCAAGGCATTAATAATGTAGGGCAAAGAGAGAATTTGAAAAAAGTTTGCTGTGGAAGCAAAAATGCATAACAAAACCTTTTTGAGAGTCAGCTGGACCATTAGATGATAGAGAGGAAAAAGGGGCGCTAAGGGAGGACTAAGTGGAGAAATTGAATGAATTTTTTGCTTTGGTCTTTACTGAAGAAGATGTAGGGAAGTTACTCATGCCTGAAGTGGTATTTAAAGGTGATATATCGGAAGAATTGAAAGAAATATCTATAAACTGGGAAGATGTATTACAAGTATGATAAACTGAAGAGTAGTAAATCACCTGAACCGGATGGTATATACCCAGGGCTGTTGAAAGAACTGAAAGATGAGATTGCAGACCTACTATTAGTAGTCTGTGAACTATCATTAAAATCATCTGTAGTACCTGAAGACTGAGGAATGGCCAATGTTACGCCAGTTTTTAAAAAGGCTTCAAGGGGGGATCCGGGAAACTACAGACCAGTGAGACTGACGTCGGTACCGGGCAAAATGGTAGAAATCATTATAAAGAATAAAATTACTGAACATGTTAGATAGTCATGGTTTAATGAGAGAAAGCCAACATGGCTTTAGCCAAGGAAAGTCTTGTCTTAGTAATCAGTATTATTTTATTTATTTATTTATTTACATTCTCTTATATACTGCGCTATTCAGCATCAGTGCGGTTTAGATTGAACAAACTGAAATTACATTGAACAGGTCATTATAACTTGGAGATAACCCTCCATAGCCCATGTTCCCTGTAAAATAGTTAAGTGGCTTGCCCAAGACTACAAGGAGCACCTGTGGGACTAGAAACTTCAGTCCTTTTGAAGGTGTGAATAAACAGGTAGACCAAGGTGAGCTGGTTGATATAGTGTACCAGGATTTTCAGAAAGCCTTTAACATGGTCCCCTCATGAGAGATTCTTGGCCAAATTTAAAAAATTATGGAATTGGAGACAGTGTAGTATTGTGGACCATGAGCTAGTTAAAAGATAGAAAGCAGAGAGTAGGGCTAAATAGCCAATTTTTTCAATGGAAGAAGTTGAATAGTGGAGTATCCCAATGATCTGTGCTGGGTCCTCTACTTTTTAACATATTCATAAATGATCTGGAAATGGGAATAACGAATGAGGTGATTTGCAGATGACAGAAAATTATTCAAAGTTGTTAAAACCCAAGAGGATTGTGAGAAATTGCAAGAGGACCTTGATAAATTGGAAGACCGGATGTTCAAATGGCAGATGAAATTTAATGTGGACAAGTGCAAAGTTATGCACCTAGGAAAGAACAAACGAAACTCCAGTTATACGATGCAAGGTTCCACATTAGGAACCACCACTCAGGAAAAAAGATTTAGGTGTCATGGATAATATGTTGAAACCCTCTGTCCAGTGTGCAGCAGCAGCCATGAAAGCAAATAGAATGCTAGGAATCATAAGGAAAGGAATGGAGAATAAAACCAAGGATGATATTATGCCTCTGAATCATTCCATGGTGTGACTGCGCCTCAAATATTGTGTGCAATTCTGGTCGCCATATCTTAAAAAGGATATAGTGGGCTTCTGGTTAAGATGGTGGAGTGAACAGATGCTGGTGGTGGAGCTCCCCCAATACCCTCGCACAACAGAAACCAACCATAAGAACATAAGATCATAAGATATGCCATACTGGGTCAGACCAAGGTCCATCAAGCCCAGTATGCTGTTTCCAACAGTGGCCAATCTAGGTCATAGGTACTTAGCAGTTTCCCCAAAAGACACAGGTTCCGCAATGCTTGTACTGGGTCAAGCATTGATATCCTGGGTCCCTTCTTAATAATGGTTTATGGACCTTACCTCCAGGAACTCGTCCAAACCTTTTTTAAACCCAGCTACACTAACAGCCTTTACTACATCCTCCGGTAACAAATTCCAGAGTTTGATTACACGTTGAGTGAAAAAATATTTTCTTTTATTAGTCTTAAATAGTTTACCCTGTAGCTTCATTGCATGTCCCCTAGTCTTTCTATATTCTGATAATGTAAACAATCGATCTACGTTTACCCGTTCCACTCTGTTCATTAATTTATAGACTTCTATCATATCTCCCCTCAGCTGTCTCTTTTCCAGGTTAAAGAGCTCTAACCTTTTTTAGCCTTTCTTCATAGGAGTATCCTTCCATCCCCTTTACCATTTTGGTGGCTCTTCTCTGAACCTTTTCTAATAACGTTATATCCTTCTTAAGATACGGCGACCAGAATTGCACACAATATTCAAGGTGCAGTCTCACCATGGAACGATATAGAGGCATTATAATATCTTTTGTTTTATTTTCCATTCCTTTTCTTATGATACCTAGCATTCTATTTGCTCTCTTGGCTGCCGCTGCACACTGGACCGAGGGTTTTAACATGTTATCCACAATGACACCTAAATCTTTTTCCTGGGTGGTGGTTCCTAATGTGGAACCTTGCATCATGTAACCATAGTTTGGGTTGTTCTTCCCTAGGTGCATAACTGCTCTGCATGCACTACTTCCATTGTATGCAGATGTATCTCATGCATATTCTTTGTGGATATCCTAAAAACCCAACTGGACTTAGGGGTCCCAGAGGACTAGGTTGAGAACCAGTACTCTAATGTCTTGAATTTTATGAAAGCTACCCTCTTTTTTTTTTTTTTTTTTCCTCACCTTTCCAGATACTACTTTCGAGAACTATAGTGGCCTCCTTTATCTTTTACATTTATTTACTTTCCTAACAGAAAGATTTGTTGCTTTTAAAATATCGTCTTTGTTTTGCTTATTGCTTTTTCACTTCCCCCAGCTATTCCCATCGAGCTAATGAGTCCTTGACAAAGTTAATTTTCCTAAAGTCTGACCCTCACTTTTGAATGAATTATCTCACCCTTGTCCTAAAACCGAACCCACCATTTGGTGATCACCTACTACAACATCAGAAACATTCTCCCCATTTGTAAGCACCAGGGCCAGTATGGTCCCCCCTCTCATGTGGGTTCTGTTACTAATTGACAGAAAAGTTCTCTTTGTAGAGAATCCAGGATCTCCTTACTTCTAGATGAAACTGTAGCAGGGATATCTTAATCAACATCTGGCATATTGAAATAACCTATCAATAGCACATCTCCTTTCATAGCAATACTACAAATGTTAATTAAATCCCTGTCCATTTCTTTTGCCTGTGAAGGAGGTCTGTATATTGCAATGCAAATGGATGCTCAAATCCCTCTTTCCACACTAACACACAGTGCCTCCTCCTCTTTCCCTCGTAAGCCCTGCAATTCTATAGCTTTAATATTTTTACATATAGTGCCACTCCTCCTCCCTTTCTTCTTGAATAAATTATAGCCCAGTAGTTGGTTCTGAGCTTCAGTTGGCATGTATATATTTTATTTGTTCCTGTCACTTGACTCAAACTGCTACAGACTCAATACTGTTTGTTACAAATACAGGGATTGATATTGAGCAGGCAGGGTGATTGGTTAAATTTAAATGCCAGCGCATTTAACTTAATCCAGATATTCAACACCACCATCTATACAGTGATGATGCTAAAAATCCAGATAGTGTGGTCACCATGCTGGCACTATCTGTTTAATTTAAGCCTGCTATTCAGTAGGCCTAAACTAAACATAAGGCCCTGTATAGGGCTGCCCCAGATTACTTATCTATGATTTCTCTAGATATTTTAGCTCGCTGCCTCCATTCACTTTGTGGTAATCGTCTTCATATATCTCCCCCTTCAAAGGCTAATTAAGAGTTAATATATCAGACTACTTTCTTTCACTACCCCGTTTTGCCCATTATGGAGCCTGTTTTTCAGAAAACCTGCCCTTGGTCCACCCTCTCTCTGCCTTTTTACTTTATGGATAGTATCAAGCCATTTAAATGGACTTTCAGCCTGATGCTATATACGTTCTCAAAATGTACCGATAAACCAATTTATACATTCATCAGCCACTGGTGAATGTGTGACCGGCTTCGAATATCAGGACAACGGTAGTGATTGAATTTCTGTCCATGTGGTAATGAGGGTCAATAAACAAGTTATAATTGATACCTTTTTATTGGACTAATTCCATGTATCTTTGACAAGTTGTTTCTCAACAGCTTGTCAAAGATGCCCTTTTACTATATTAACTTAGGGACTTGTTTACTAAGCCCTGTGCTGGTAATGTGGGGCTTCACAATAACTGCAGGGGACAGGTACAGCAACCCCTCTTGCAGTTGCCGAAGTAAACCTGTTGCCGGAGTAAATTACCCCACCAATCTGAGGGGCTGTTATTTGCACACGTGCTACCTGTGTCAAGCTCAGGTAGCACAGGTTTCAAACATCCACGCTAGCAGTATTGCGGCGTGATGCCCCATCCCATTCAGACGCACAGGGGTTTTAGCGTGAGGCATGGCACTAGTACCACACTAACCCCACGCTACCCAGGTAGCGCATGTTAGTAACATGCCCCTTAATGTATCATCTATATCTTGTTTGTTATCTCATTTTTTCCACACATTCAAGTGGACTAACACAGCAACTGCAAATGTCTGTCCACAAACACACATTTATACTTCAAGGTATGCTATGTGACTGTCTTTCTGTAGAAATGTTAAATACTATGCTAACACGTGGCCCTTGTACTGCAGGTGTTCTGGGGTCTGGATAAAAAGTTGGCTCAGCGCAAGCATTTCCCCTCTGTGAACTGGCTGATCAGCTACAGCAAGTATACGCGGGCCCTGGATGAATACTATGACAAACACTTCCCCGAGTTCGTCCCCTTGAGGACCAAAGCCAAGGAAATCCTGCAGGAGGAGGAAGACTTGGCTGAAATTGTGCAGCTTGTGGGAAAGGTGCATTTTTCATAAATTTTCTGTACTGTGTATTAAATGTAAGGCATGTAGGGCAGAATATTACATAAACACCAAGGACTCTATATATACTAAGCAGTTTATCTATTTACACAAAATGGGAAAATCTGTTTATTACATATACTGTTGGGGAAGGGGAGCAAAAGAGAAAGTGGTGTACATGAAAAACTGGGTGTTCATTAAGCCAGTGCTTCTCATCCAGTGTGACGGGGCACACTGCTATGCTTTGGGAAAGTCCTTGGTGTGTCTTGGTAGGGACAGACAGATATGTGGTTAGGGTATGCACCTCATGAGCCCATGCCTATCTCAATTAGAAAGTACCCATGAAAAATAGCCATCTGCTTCCAGCTCCAGCCCCAAGCAAGAACACAGAGACCAGGAGAGAACAGCGTAAGCTTGGATAGATAGATCAAAGAAGAGCTAGTTTTCTCCGTAATCTACCATTCTCCAGGACCAAGCAGGAAGTCAGTACTCATATATGGGTGTCATCGACGCCGATGAAGCCCCAGCGGAGCATTTCCCCAGCTTTCTATGAAAGCCTTTGGGAATGCAGGCACGCATACGCGGTTCCCTTCCCGCCTTAAGGTGCCATCTTACCTCAGTCTCTCTTTTTCCGAGAAGCCCACCGGACATGTGTCCTGTCGTCCTGGATAAAAGTGTGATTTTTCAGCGATTTTTGCTATTTTTTTCTTCCCGGTTCGACGCCGGTTCCCCTCCCGCCGGGTTCGGTACACCAGTATCGAGCCCGATTCTTCTTTTTCGGTTTTTGCCCCTTGTGGCTGGCGTTCGCGCCCTTTTTTGATTTTTCCCTGGAAGGCCGGTCCTTTGACCTCGTGGGGACTCTTTTTTCCCCGATGGCTTCCAGCGGTTTTAAAAAGTGTGATCGGTGTAAGAAGTTGATGTCTCTCACCGACATACACGACTGCTGCCTTTGGTGCCTCGGTCCTGATCATGACCCTAAGATGTGTGGACCATGTGGGAAGATGTCTTCCAAGGCACTACGAAGTCGCCAGCAGCAGAAAGAAAGGCTTTTCTCCGACTCAGCCTCCGGCTGGGCCCGGACCTCGTCTGAGGCCTCGACATCTCGGGATTCAGATCCCGAGCGCCGTCGAGGCTCCTCGGGCAGGGGGTCCCCGACCGGGAACGCAAGAGGAAGAAGCGGCTCGTGAGGGTGTCGTCGGAGGAGGTCCCTGGCTCCTCGAGGGCCAGGTCTAAGACCCTCGACCGTCGCCCCGGGCCCGTGGAACAAGAGAAGCCTGCCAAAGTTCCTCGCGTGGAGCCGGAGTCTGCTGGACACGTAAGCCCCGTAGTCCTCGAGGACTCTCCTCCCAGAGAGCCGACGTCTGGCCCAGCGCCGCCGGGGCCCGAGTCGGTGGCTGCTGCGTCTCCCGAGCTGAGTCGCAGGATGACAGCCTTGGAGTGCAGACTGTCTCCCTTCATGGAGCAGCAGTGGGCACTGATGGCCAGCCTGTCTGGCGCATCTGCCCCGACCACCGGGACATCGACATTGAAGTCAACCCCGGAGACCGAGCCGATACTCGAGTCCATCATGGCTCGAGGTCGACCTCGGTCGAGGTCTCCCTCGACCTCCCGTTCGGGACCGAGGGCGTCGACGCCAGTGCCTCTGGCATCAGGGCGGGTGCTCCAGAGCCCCACGGGGTCGGACTGCGACTCCTCGTCGGACGAGTCCGCCTGGAAGACGGAGGATGAGGAGTTCCCCGACACGTTCAAGACTCGGTGCGTCCCGTCGGACTCACCGCAGTCTGAGCCCCGGAGTAGATCCCCTCCGGAGGATACCCGGTTCTCGGAGTTTGTCTGGGATATGGCCACCGTGTTGGCTATCCCGGCGAACCCTGAGGAAGAGCCTCGAGCCGAAGAGCTCGAGGCCCTGCAGTACGACTCTCCTCCGAAGGAGGCCTTTACTGTCCCCGGTTCCTCCGATGCTGGAACGACTCCTCTTCCGGATGTGGGAGGCACCGGCCTCGGCACCGGTTCTAAGCAAGCGGGTCGATTCGATTTATCGACTCCGGAAGAGCCCTGGCTTTCAAAAGGCGCAGTTACCACACCATTCCATGGTGGTGGAATCGGCCATGTATCACCTGAAAAGTCAGAAGATGCACTCCGCAGTGCCCCCCGGCAGGGAGGCCCGGAACCTCGATGGTGTAGGTAGAAAGTGCTTCCAGGGCTCGATGCTTGCTTGCCATGTCCAGTCTTACCAGCTGTACATGGGCATATACTTGAGAGACCTGGCCAAGGAGTTGGCCGGGTTCTTCGCTGGTCTCTCCGGGGAGCCCTTGCAGAGATTCAAGTCCTTGTCCTCGGGGATTCGGGACTGCTCGAAGTTTGTCCCGCGCCGCCTACGATGGCTTCGAGGCTTCGGCCCGAGTTGCGGCAGCCGGCATCGCAGCTCGATGCCAGGCATGGCTGCAGTCATCGGACCTTGAGCCATGGGTTCAGGACAAGTTGGTCGATGTCCCTTGCTGAGGTGAGAACCTTTTTGGCAAGCCCATGGCCGAGAAGGCCGCACAGCTCGAGACTGAGCACCTTACAAGGACAAGGCTGTCCAGAAAGACCTCTGTCCTTTCTCACAAGAAGAAGGCCTCGGGTAAGAAGCCCTTTTACCCAAGGAAGGGCACTGCCTACAAACAGTACCCTCAGTATCAGGCTGCCCAAGCTGCACCCCAGAGTCAGCAAGCCAAGGGGCAGGATAATGGGCCCCGTAGGCAGAGGACCCCCAAGCCTCCGGCCCCTGCTCCCACTCAGCAGGGTGGGGGTTTTTGACTCCTTGAGCGTAGCCTCTCAGTCCCTGCTCTCCCAACCCTGCACAGGAGGTCGCCTTGCCCGCTTTGCCCACCAGTGGCCCCACATCACTGGGGACAGTTGGGTGTTGAATATAGTCCACAGGGGCTATGATCTTCATTTTCACCAACTGCGTCCGCCATACTTTCAGGGGAGCCTCCAAGGCCTCCCCTGCACAAAGATCTTCTCCTCCAAGAGCTTCAAGGTCTGTTGGTGGACAGGGCGGTGGAGCCTGTGCCTCCCCACTTGCAAGATCAGGGGTTCTACTCCAGGTATTTCCTGGTGCCCGAAAGAACCGGTGGCCTTCGACCTATTCTGGACCTCAGGAACCTCAACAAGTTCCTAGAGAAGGAAAAGTTCAAGATGCTTACTCTTCGAACACTTCTGCCCTACCTCCAGCAGGGAGATTGGCTATGCTCCTTAGATCTAAGGGATGCGTACACTCACATCCTCATTCATCCAGACCACAGAAAGTACCTCAGGTTCATTGTGGGAGGAAACCATTATCAGTACAGAGTCCTGCCTTTTGGCCTCACCTCCGCTCCCAGGGTCTTTACCAAATGCCTGGCAGTGGTGGCGGCCTTCCTGAGAAATCAGGGAATCTTTGTCTTCCCCTATCTGGACGACTGGCTCATCAGGGGTCAAACGTGCCAGGAGGCGAGACAAGCCACCCTCAGAACTATTGCGCTTCTTCAAAGCCTGGGTTTTGTAATAAACTTCGCAAAGTCCACTTTGCTCCCCTCCCAGAACTTGGAGTTCATAGGTGCCAGGCTGGACTCTCTGCTGACAAAGGCTTTCTTGCCAAACGACAGAGCCCAAAGACTCATCAGCTTGGCAAACCAATTTCTCAGCAGGTCACTAGTCTCCGCCAGACTCTGCCTGAGGCTCCTTGGCCACATGGCTTCGACAGTTCATGTAACCCCCAATGCAAGGCTCCATATGTGGCCTGCACAGTGGTCCCTTCGGAATCATTGGTCCCAAGCCACAGGCAGCCTCAGAGACAGAATAAGGGTGTCCAGACCATTTCTGGACTCCCTGAATTGGTGGCTGCACCCACCCAATCTACTAAAGGGGGTGCCCTTTCAAATTCCAGGGTACACAGTGGTACTGACCACAGATGCCTCCCTACAGGGCTGGGGAGCTCATTGTCTCAACAAGTGCACCCAGGGCCTGTGGTCTCCTTGGGAGGCTGCACAACAGATCAATCTCCTAGAACTCAGGGCTATTTGCTTGGCTCTCAAAGCTTTCTCTCCTGCCCTGGCTCATCATTCTGTCCTGGTTCAGACAGACAATCAGGTAGCCATGTTTTATGTGAACAAACAGGGCGGAACTGGGTCCAGGCTCCTTTGTTGGGAGGCTCAGGACCTTTGTTCATTTGCCCTCAAGCACAACATGCTCCTCAGGGCGGTGTACCTTCCAGGCCAGGAAAACTACCTGGCCGACCGGCTGAGCAGAATTTTGCAGCCCCACGAGTGGCAGCGGCATCCCTTGGTAGTTCAGATCATCTCCCTGAAATGGGGTCTCCCTTTGATAGATATCTTTGCCAGTCCTCTGAACAAGCAACTGCCAAAGTGCTGCTCCAGGCAACCGCATCCTCTGCGGATAGCAGCAGATGCTTTTCTGATTCCATGGTCTCAGGGCCTCCTGTATGCGTTTCCTCCCACACCTCTGGTGGCCCGAACTCTGTTCAAGATCCTCCAGGACAAGGCCTCTGTCCTGCTGGTGGCTCCCAGGTGGCCGAGACAGCCTTGGTTTCCACTTTTGCTTCAGCTGGTAGTGGGTCCCCCACTGCCTCTAGGGTTGCAACACGACTTTCTGTCTCAGGATCAGGGGTCTCTTCTGCACCCCAACCTCAAAGCTCTCAATTTGATGGCTTGGAGGCTGCAAGGGTAGTTTTGGCTCCCTGGGCCTACCTCAGGAAGTTGAGGAGGTTGTCCTAGCCTCTAGGAAACAGTCCACGAGGAAAACCTATGCTCTCAAATGGAAGAGGTTTTCTGTGTGGTGTCAGCTACGTACAGAAGATCCCTTTTCCTGTACTGTTCCTGTAGTACTTCAGTATCTGTTGCACTTGTCCAATCAGGGACTTAAGTCCAATTCTGTTTGGGTCCACCTCTCAGCTCTAGCAGCTCACCACTCACTAGTGGAAGGACATTCTCTGTCTGTTCACCCCTTGGTGTCCCGGTTTCTCAGAGGCTTGCTTGCTTTTGCTCAAGCCTCCCATTCGTCGTCCTGCTCCTGAGTGGGAGTTGAATGTTGTCTTGCAGCAACTGACTCGCCCACCTTTTGAGCCGAGGGCTACTTGCCCTCTACGCTTCCTTTCCTGGAAGACACTCTTCCTAGTGGCCCTTACCTCGGCCAGGCGAGTTAGTGAGCTTCAGGCCCTGGTCTGTGATAGGCCTTACACTCGCTTCTATGGGAACAGGGTAGTCCTTAGGACTCATCCAAAGTTCCTCCCAAAGATTGTCTCCTCCTTCCACCTTAACCAGGAGGTGGTTCTTCCAACATTCTTCCCTAGGCGTCATGCCAGTCAGGCTGAAGCAGTTCTGCATACCCTGGACTGTAGGAGGGCTGTGTCCAAGCGTACCTTGTCCATCTGGGTGGCTGACTGTATCACCTGGGCTTACAAGGCGGCTGACCTTCCTTTGCAGGGTCGGGTTACGGCCCACCGTGTCAGGGCAATGGCTGCCTCAGTGGCTCATCTCCACTCTGTGCCCTTGGTAGACATCTGCAGGGCTGCAACTTGGTCTTCAAGCCAGACCTTTGCGGCCCATTACTGTCTGGAGAGGGAGTCCCGTAGGGACAGTGCTTTTGGCCAAGCAGTACTCCGGAATCTCTTTGAGGTTTAGGCAACTCCTGCCCTCTGTTGGGCTACCGGTGGAGGTTGTGTCAGTGAAAAGCCTTTCTTTGCTGCTGAGACTAGAGGGAGGTCTCTTGTTCAGCCTGGGTTCCTGGTAGCCCAGAGCTAGGGAGTCACCCATATGTGAGGACTGACTTCCTGCTTGGTCCTGGAGAAAGAGTAGTTACTCACCTGTAACAGGTGTTCTCCAGGAGCAGCAGGAATCAGTCCTCACAACCCTCCCTCCTCCCCTGGGAGTTGCAGTTGTACATAGTTTGTTTTTACATTTTTTGTGTGCTGTTCTTAGCTATGTCATTTGACTGAGGTAAGATGGCACCTTTAGGCGGGAAGGGAACCGCGCATGCGTGCCTGCATTCCCAAAGGCTTTCATAGAAAGCTGGGGAAATGCTCCGCTGGGGCTTCATCGGCGTCGATGACACCCATATGTGAGGACTGATTCCTGCTGCTCCTGGAGAACACCTGTTACAGGTGAGTAACTACTCTCTCCCCTCCTGTCATTCCAAGACAGCAGGAGAGAATTGTGACTGGAACTCACACTCCAGATCAGTGTGTAGCTTCTACTCGCCCTGTTCCAGGTCTTCCTCTTCTATTTTAGATATAGGAAAGCAATTTTTCTCTGGAAACAAGCAGGAAGTCAGTCCTCACATATGGGTGACGTCTGCGCCGACAGAGCCCTCACGGAAGCATCCCCCAGCTTTCAAAGAAAGCCTTTGGGAGATGCCACCACACATGTGGGGTGCCCTTCCTGCCCAAGGGTGCCATCTTGCTCGGTCTCCTTTTTTCCACAGAGCCCTTCAGACATCTGTCTGGTTTTCCCCCGGAAAAAGTTCATATTTCTCGTCATGAGTTTCATACTCTCTCCGGTAGTGAACCGGTACTCTTCCCGCCACCCGAGCTTGCTCTCTCCAGCATCAAGCCTCTGGTTCCTATCTTTTTTTTCTTTTTGGTGCCTTCGCGCCCTTTTTTCCAACTGGCAATACCATGGGTCTTCGATCTCGCTGGGGTAATTTTTTCCCCCATGGCTACCAGTGGGTTTAAGAAGTGTGATAGGTGTGCCAAAATCATGTACCTTACTGACACTCACAACTGCTGCCTAGGGCCAGACCACGACCCCGCGGTATGCGGTCTTTGTAAAAAGATGTCCACCAAGGCCCTTGGTAGTCGCCAGCAGCAGCACGATAAGTTTTTCCTGGAGTCCCCAATACATCCAAAGACCAAGGCCTCCTCTGAAGCCATGGAATCTCGGGACACCCTTGCGGACCCTGATCGACGCCGTGGCCCCTCAGAAATGGTGTCTCCCTTGAGGGAACATAAGAAGAAGAACAGAGCCTCGAAAGTGGCATCCCTGGATGGCTCCGACAGGTTGGGTAAGCTCAGCCATGTCCTGCAGTTTTAGACGCTTGTCTGAGCGATTAGAGCGGGAGCGGCCTACCAAGGTCCCTCAGAAGGACTCTACCGCAGATCGGCCTCGGTCGCCAGAACCTAACCTCATTGAGGACTCCCCCTTGGGGGAACTGGTGTCGGGCTGGAGTTCCTCAGTGCCCGTGTCGATGGCTGCGGAGCCTTCTGGATTCAAAACCAGAATGGCGCGCTGAAGTGCAATCTGTCTGCTCTTCATGGGCCAGCAGCGGGCGCTGTTGTCTGGTACCACCAGTTCCTCCGCCCAGGCCATCAATGTCGAGGATATCCCCAGAGGCCGAGCCGATCCTCAAGACCCATTTGGTCTCGAGGCGATCCTTGGCTGACATTTTGATCTGATTCCCATTCCACGGGACCGAGGTCTTCCCTGGCTAGCGCACATGATACCAGCCACGGGATCTCCAAGGGATGCGGGCGATGCTCAGGCCCAGAGCCCCACAGGCCACGCTTCCCTTGAGTCTTCGACTGATTACTCATAGTGAGAGACCGAGGATGTGGAGTTGCCGGACACCCATCGCCACCATAATGTCCCCTCCTTCGGAGCCCCGGCGTTGGTCCCCACCCGAGGACCTGGCATTTCTTGACTTTGTGAGGGACATGTCCAAGGCCCCTAGTGTTCTCGACAGAGCCGAAGAAGGACCCTCGGACGGAGGAGCTAGAAATCCTCAAATTCGAGGCCTCTCCAAAGAAATCACTCACGATACCCATCCCACCGATTTTGGAACGGCTAATGCTCCGTATGTGGGAGACACCGGCATCGGTGCCATTTGTGAGCAAGCAGCTTGACTCGATATACCGGGTCTGCTGGAGTCCAGGATTCCAGAAGACACAGCTGCTGCACAACTCCATGGTGGTGGAGTTGGCCATGCGTCAGCTGAAGAGACAGAAGACGTACTCCTTGGTGCCCGGGGTAAGGAGGCCTGCACCTTGGATTCCCTCGGCAGAAAGTGCTACTGGGGCTCAATGTTCATCGGCTGGATCCAGGCCTACCAGCTGTACATTGGCATGTACCTGAGAGACCTGGCGAAGGAGTTCACTGGGTTCTCGGCTGGTCTCTCCGAGAAACCCCTGCAGAGGTTCAAGAACCTGGCCAAGGCCATCCGTGAGTGCTCCAAATTTATGTCTCGGACAGCCTATGATGGCTTTGAGTCGGCGACTCAAGTAGTTGTGGCAGGCATCGGTGCCCAACACCAGGCTTGGCTACAGACTTCCGACCTCGAGCAATGGGTTCAGGACGAATTTGGTCAATGTCCCATGCCAAGGAGAGAACCTCTTTGGCAAACTCATGACCGAAAAGGCTGCCGAGCTGGAGACCAAGTTCATGACGAGGACCAGGCTCTCTAAAAAGACCACTGCCCTCCCCGACGGAAGGGCTCTGGTAAAAAGCCCTTTTACCTGAGGAAAGGGGCTTCTTACAAAAACTGCCCACATTTTCAAGCCTCCCCAGCTCCCCAACAGGGTCAGCAGGTGAAGTGACATGGGCAGGGCCCTCATAAGCAGCAAGCCCCAAGCGTCAACTCTGGCCCTGCCGGAAGTGCGGGGGGGGGTTTGACTCCTTAGGCATAGCCTCTCCACCCCAAGCTGATCAGCAGCCCACAGGGGGACGTCTGATTCACTGTACCCAAAGGTGGCCAGCCTTCACCATCGATTCCTGGGCACTCCAAATGGTCAAGGAGGGCTACCTCCTCCATCTGGCTCAGACACCTCCTCCTTTCTTCCCAGGAGAGCCCCCCCCCCCTGTTCTCCCCTTCACCGGGACCTCCTAATGAAGGAACTCACAGGTCTTCTCGAGGACAGGGCAGTAGAACCAGTACCCCAACATCTCATGGGCAAGGGGTTCTACTCCAGAAATTTCCTCTTACCAAAAAGAACAGGGGGCCTAAGGCCCATCCTGGACTTGCGCAACCTGAACAGGTTCCTGGTGAGGGAGACGTTTAAGATGCTCTCCTTCGGGCATTGCTGCCCTACCTCCAGCAGGGAGATTGGCTATGCTCCTTGGATCTGAAGGATGCTTATATCCACATCCTCATTCACCTCGGCCACAGGCAGTACCTGCGTTTCATGGTGGGGAAGGCCATTATCAGTACACTCTTCGGCCTGGCCTCCACCCTCAGGGTCTTCACCAAATGTTTGGCAGTAGTGGCAGTCTTCCTCCATCTCCAGGGGGTATTTGTCTTCCCCTACCTGGACGGCTGGCTCATAAAAGGAGGCATGGCCACAGAAGTGCAGAAGGTCATTGCACGCACCATCCAGGTTCTGCAACATCTGAGGTTTGTGATAAACTACCCCAAATCCAATCTTCTCTCGACACAATGTCTGGAGTTCATAGGAGCAAGGCTAGACACTCTTCAGGCAAAGGCCTTCCTCCCCGTGGACCGAGTTGACCATCTCAGGCCACTGGCCATAGACGTTCAACACCATTCCTTGGTGTCAGCTTGGCTTCTTCTGCGCCTACTTGGGTACAAGGCCTCCATGATCCATGTCACCCCGAATGTCCATCTGCACATGAGGGCCGCTCAATGGGACCTTTGAGATCAGTGGACACAAGCCACAGGCTGTCTCCAGGACAGAGTCTCGGTGACCCACCAGTTGGTGGAGTCACTGACTTGGTGGCAAAACCCCCATCACTTCCAGGCAGGAATGCCCTTTCAAACCCCCAGCCCTCTGAGGGTCTTCACTATGGATGCCTCTCTTCTGTGATGGGGAGCCCACTCAAAAGAACTCCACACTCAGGGCAGCTGGTCACAGGCCGTGAGCTGCCAGCAGATCAACCTTTGGAGCTTTGGGCGATATATCTAGCTCTCTGAGCGTTCTGTCATCGCCTGAGGCACCATCCGGTGCTGATCCAAACAGACAATCAGGTGGCAATGTTCTATGTGAACAAGCATGGGGGCACAGGGTCTCGCACCCTCTGCTGCGAAGCGATGGCGCTATGCTTTTACTCAGTTCAATAGGGCATACTCCTACAGGTGGTATACCTACCAGGCCAGAACAATATCCTGGTGGACAAACTGAGCCGGATCCTCCAGCCACACAAGTGGCAGCTGGACTCCAGAGTAGGAAACTGGTTCTTTCGACTCTGGGGGACCCCATGATTGGACCTTTTTGCCAGCCCAGACAACTACCAGTTGCCCTGCTTCTGTTCCCAGTAGCCCCACCCCTTCCAGGTGGCAGCAGATGTATTTCTCATTCCGTGGTTGGAAGGGCTCATGTATGCCTTCCCACCCATACCACTGATTTGCCAAAACACTGTTCTCCAGGACCAAGCAGGAAGTCAGTCCTCACATAAGGGTGTCATCGGCGCCGATGAAGCCCCAGCGGAGCATTTCCCCAGCTTTCTATGAAAGCCTTTGGGAATGCAGGCACGCATGCGCGGTTCCCTTCCCGCCTAAAGGTGCCATCTTACCTCAGTCTCTTTTTTTCCGTGAAGCCCACCAGACGTGTGTCCAGTTTTCCTGGTTAAAATTAGTTTTTTAGCGATTTTTTGCTCTTTTTCTACCGGTTCGACACCGGTTCCCCTCCCACCGGGTTCGGTACACCGGTATCGAGCCCGATTCTTCTTTTTAGGTTTTTGCCCTTCGTGGCTGGCGTTCACACCCTTTTTTCTCTTTTTCCCTGGAAGGCCGGTCCTTTGACCTCGCGGGGACTCTTTTTTTCCCCGATGGCTTCCACTGGTTTTAAGAAGTGTGATCGGTGTAAGAAACTAATGTCTCTCACCGACACACACGACTGCTGCCTTCAGTGCCTCGGCTCCGACCACGATCCTAAGTCGTGCGGGGCCTGTGGAAAAATGTCTTCCAAGGCACTACGAAGTCGCCAGCAGCAAAAGGAAAGGCTTTTCTCGGACTCAGCCTCCGGCCGGGCCCGGACCTCGTCTGAGGCCTCAACATCTCGGGATTCCGATCCCGAGTGCCGTCGAAGCTCCTCAGACAGGAGGTCCCCCAACCGGGAATGCAAGAGGAAGAAACGGCTCGCGAGGGCGTCATCGGAGGAGGACCCTGGCTCCTCGAGGGCCAAGTCTAAGACCCCCGACCATCGCCCTGGGCCTGTGGAACAGGAGAAGCCTGACAAAGTTACTCACATGGAGTCGGAGTCTGCTGGACACGTAAGCCCCGTAGTCTTCGTGGACTCTGGCTGCTGCGTCTCCAGAGCTGAGTTTCAGGATGACAGCCTTGGAAAGCAGAATGTCTGCCTTCATGGAGCAGCAGCGGGCACTGATGGCCAGCCTGTCTGGCGCATCTGCCTCGACCACCAGGACATCGACGTCGAAGTCTACCCCGGAGACCGAGCCGATACTCGAGTCCATCGTGGCTCGGAGTTGACCTCGGTCGCGGTCTCCCTCGACCTCCCGTTCGGGACTGAGGGTGTCGACGCCGGTGCTTCCGGCGTCGGGGCGGGTGCTCCAGGGCCCCGCGGGGTCGGACCCCGACTCTTCCTCGGACGACTCGGCTTGGGAGACGGGGGACGAGGAGTCTCCTGATACCTTTAAGACTCGGTACGTCCCTTCGGACTCACCGCAGTCTGAGCCCCGGAGTAGGTTCCCCCCGGAGGACACCCGGTACTCGGAGTTCGTCCGGGATATGGCCACTGCCTTGGCTATTCCGGCGGATCCCGAGGAAGAGCCTCGAGCTGAAGAGCTCGAGGAGCTGCAGTATGACTCTCCTCCGAAGGAGGCCTTTACTGTCCCAGATCCTCCGATGCTGGAACGGCTCCTCTTCCGTATGTGGGAGGCACCGGCCTCGGCGCCGGTTCTTAGCAAGCGAGTCGATTCGATCTATCGGCTCCGGAAGAGCCCTGGCTTTCAGAAGGCACAGCTACCACACCATTCCATGGTTGTGGAATCGGCCATGCATTGTCTGAAGAGTAAGAAGATGCACTCTGCGGTGCCTCCTGGCAGGGAGGCCCGAAACCTTGATGGCGTCGGTAGAAAGTGCTTTCAGGGCTCGATGCTTGCTTGCCGTGTCCAGTCTTACCAGCTGTACATGGGCATGTACTTGCGGGATCTGGCCAAGGAGTTGGCCGGGTTCTCTGCTGGTCTCTCCGGAGAACCCTTGCAGAGATTTAAGTCCTTGTCCTCGGGGATTCTGGACTGCTCGAAGTTCATGTGCCGCGCCGCCTACGATGGCTTCGAGGCTTTGGCCCGAGTTGCGGCAGCCGGCATCGCGGCTTGACGCCAGGCATGGCTGCAGTCATCGGACCTCGAGCCATGGGTTCAGGACAAGTTGGTCGATGTCCCTTGCCGAGGTGAAAACCTTTTTGGCAAGCCCATGACCGAGAAGGCCGCTCAGCTCGAGACCGAGCACCTCACTCGGACAAGGCTGTCGAGGAAGACCTCTGCCCCTTCTCATAAAAAGAAGGGCTCGGGTAAAAAGCCCTTTTACCCAAGGAAGGGCACTGCCTACAAACAGTACCCACATTATCAGGCTGCCCAAGCTGCCCCCCAGGGTCAGCAAGCCAAGGGCCAGGGTAATGGGCCCTGTAGGCAGAGGACCCCCAAGCCTCAGGCCCCTGCTACCACTCAGCAGGGTGGGGGTTTTTGACTCCTTGAGCATAGCCTCTCCTCCACTGCTCTTTCAACCCTGCACAGGAGGTCGTCTCGCCCTCTTTGCCCACCAGTGGCCCCTTATCACCGGGGACAGTTGGGTGCTGGAGATAGTCCACAAGGGCTATGCCCTCCATTTTCACCAACTGCCAACCCCATACTTTCCAGGGGAGCCTCCAAGGCATCCTCTGCACACAGACCTTCTCCGTCAGGAGCTTCAGGGTCAGTTGGTGGACAGGGCGGTGGAGCCTGTGCCTCCCCACTTGCAAGGTCACGGATTCTACTCCAGGTATTTCCTGGTGCCCAAAAGGACCGGTGGCCTTTGTCCCATTCTGGACCTCAGGAACCTCAACAAGTTCCTAGTGAAGGAAAAGTTCAAGATGCTTACTCTTAGAACCCTTCTGCCCTACCTACAGCAGGGAGATTGGCTATGCTCCTTAGATCTAAAGGATGCGTACACTCACATCCTCATTCATTCACACCACAGTAAGTACCTCAGGTTCATCATGGGAGGAAGCCATTATCATCCGCCCCCAGAGTCTTTACAAAGTGCTTAGCAGGGGTGGCGGCCTACCTGAGAAATCAGGGCATCTTTGTCTTCCCCTATCTGGACGACTGGCTCATCAGGGGTCAGACAGGTCAGGAGGCCAATCAAGCCACCCTCAGGACCATTGCTCTTCTGCAACGCCTGGGGTTTGTCATAAACTTCGCAAAGTCCACTTTGCTCCCTTCCCAGAACTTGGAGTTCATAGGGGCAAGGTTGGACTCTCTCCTGGCAAAGGCATTCTTGCCAGAAAACAGAGCCCGAAGGTTAATGGCCTTGGCAGGTCAGTTTCTCAGCAGGTCCCTGGTCTCTGCCATTCTCTGCCTGTGGCTTCTAGGCCACATGGCTTCGACAGTACATGTGACCCCCAATGCCAGGCTCCATATGAGGCCTGCACAGTGGTGCCTTCGGTCTCAGTGGTCACAGGCCACAGGCAGCCTCAGAGACAGGATAAGGGTGTCCAGACCATTTCTACACTCCCTCAACTGGTGGCTACACCCACCCAATCTGCTGAAAGGGGTGCCCTGTCAGATTTCAGGTTACACAGTGATGCTGACAACAGATGCCTCCCTGCAAGGCTGGGGAGCGCATTGTCTGGGCAAGTGCACCCAGGGCCTCTGGTCTCCCTGGGAAGCTGCACAGCAGATCAATCTCCTCGAACTCAGAGCTATTCGATTAGCACTCAAAGCTTTCACTCCTGCCCTGGCTCAACAGTCTGTCCTGATTCAGACAGACAACCAAGTTGCCATGTTTTATGTGAACAAACAGGGAGGAACTGCGTCCAGGATCCTTTGTCGGGAAGCTCAGGACCTTTGTTCTTTTTGCCCTCAAGCACAACATGCTCCTCAGGGCTGTGTACCTTCCTGGCCAGGACAACTACCTGGCAGACAGATTGAGCAGGATACTGCAGCCCCACGAGTGGCAGCTACATCCTTCAGTAGTTCAGAAGATCTTCCAGAGATGGGGTCTCCCTTTGATGGATCTCTTTGCCAGCCCCATCAACAAGCAACTGCCAAAGTTCTGCTCCAGGCAACCACATCCTCTGCGGACAGCAGCGGATGCTTTTCTGATATCTTGGTCTCAGGGCCTCCTCTATGCGTTTCCTCCCTCGCCCTTGGTGGCCCGAACCCTATTCAAGATTCTCCAGGTCAAGGACTCCGTCCTGCTGGTAGCTCCCAGGTGGCCGAGACAGCCTTGGTTTCCTCTTCTGCTTCAACTGGCGGTGGATCCCCCACTGCCTCTGGGGTTGCAACTTGACCTTCTCACACAGGACCAGGGTTCCCTTCTGCACCCCAATCTCAAGTCTCTCAATTTGATGGCCTGGAGGCTGCAAGTGACTCCCTGGGGCCTTCCTCAGGAAGTTGAGGAGGTTGTCCTAGCCTCTAGGAAACAGTCCACTAGGAAAACCTATGCTCTCAAATGGAAGAGGTTTTCTGTGTGGTGTCACCTACGTACAGAGGATCCTTTCTCCTGCACTGTGCCAGTAGTTCTTCAGTACTTACTGCACTTATCCAATCAGGGACTTAAGTCCAATTCTGTTCGCGTCCACCTCTCAGCTCTAGCAGCTCACCACTCATTGGAAGAGGGACAATCTCTATCTGGTCACCCCTTGGTGTCCCGCTTTCTCAGGGGCTTGCTTTTGCTCAAGCCTCCCATCCGTCCTCCTGCCCCTGAGTGGGAGCTGAATGTGGTCTTGCAGCAATTGACTCGCCCTCCTTTTGAGCCGATGGCTACTTGTCCACTCCGCTTCCTCTCCTGGAAGGCACTCTTCCTGATAGCCCTTACCTCGGCTAGGCGAGTAAGTGAGCTTCAGGCCCTGGTCTGTGACAGGCCTTACACCAGGATTTATAGGAACAGGGTAGTCCTCAAGACTCACCCAAAGTTCCTCCCAAAAGTTGTCTCCTCTTTTCACCTCAATCAGGAGGTGGTCCTTCCAACATTCTTCCCTAGGCCTCATGCAAGCCAGGCTGAAGCAGTTCTGCATACCCTGGACTGTAGAAGGGCCTTATCCTTCTACCTTGACCATACGCAGGGGCATAGAAGGGCTACTCAGCTCTTCGTATCCTTTGACCCCAATAAGTTGGGGTTGGCTGTGTCCAAGCGTACCTTGTCTATCTGGGTGGCTGACTTTATTACTTGGGCTTACAAGGCGGCTGACCTTCCTTTGCAGGGTAGGGTCACGGCCCATTGTGTCAGGGCAATGGCTGCCTCAGTGGCTCATCTCCGCTCTGTGCCCTTGGTAGACATCTGCAGGGCTGCATCTTGGTCTTCATGCCAGACGTTTGCGGCCCATTACTGCCTGGAGAGGGAGTCCCGTAGGGACAGTGCTTTTGGCCAGGCAGTACTCCGGAATCTCTTTGAGGTTTAGGCAACTCCTGCCCTCCTGCCCTCTGTTGGGCTACCGGTGGAGGTTGTGTCCTTGAAAAGCCTTTCTTTGCAGCTGGGACTAGAGGGAGTTCTCTTGTTCAGCCTGGGTTCCTCGGTAGCCCAGAGCTGGGGAGTCACCCATATGTGAGGACTGACTTCCTGCTTGGTCCTGAAGAAAGAGTAGTTACTCACCTGTAACAGGTGTTCTCCAGGAGCAGCAGGAATCAGTCCTCACAACCCTCCCTCCCCCCCCTTGGAGTTGCAGTTGTACATAGTTTATTTTTCATTTTTGTGTGCTGTTCTTAGCTATGTCATTTGACTGAGGTAAGATGGCACCTTTAGGCGGGAAGGGAACCGCGCATTCGTGCCTGCATTCCCAAAGGCTTTCATAGAAAGCTGGGGAAATGCTCCGCTGGAGCTTCATCGGCGCCGATGACACCCATATGTGAGGACTGATTCCTGTTGCTCCTGGAGAACACCTGTTACAGGTGAGTAACTACTCTTTCAGTGCTCTTTACGACAAAGCCTTACTGATCCTGGTGGCCCCTCGGTGGCCTAGGCATCCGTGGTTCCCGCTGCTCCTCTGGCTGTCAGTAGAGACTCCGATCCCACTGGAGAGCTCTCCAGGGCTCCTGTCACAAGAGGAAGGCTCTCTTGCACCCCAACCTGGAGTCCCTATCACTGACCTCGTGGCTGCTGAAAGGGTGACCTTAGCCCCTTTCAACCTCTTGGGGAACGTGGAAGAGGTCCTGCTGGCCTCCCATAAGGCTTCCACCAGGAGAGTTTATGCCTTCAAATGGTGCAGATTTTTGGTCTGCTGCGTGGAGCAAGGGGTGAACCCAGGGCCGTACCGAGGTTCAGTCGCGCCCTGTGTGACTTGCACAATGGGTGCGTGCGCTCCCCTCCCCCGCGGCGGGAGAGAAGAGGCGCGCCCGCTGTGTAAGTTGCTGGCGCGCTAAGCAGATTTGTCCCTCCCTTCTCTGACGTTGCGTCAGAGCAGGGAGTGACAGATGTGCTTAGCATGCTTAAGGGGCATATTTCAGATGTCTGCCATTGCCTACCGCCACTGAGTGAAGAAAAAGTGGTGGCGGCAGGCAACGGCAGACAGCCGAAATGCGCCCCTTAAGCCTTTGCGCCCTGTGTGGCCGCACCGCTCACACAGGGCTAGGTACGGTCCTGCGTGAACCCATTCTACTGCCCAGTGCAGCTGGTACTGCAATACCTTCTTCATCTCTCGCAATCTGGGCTCAAATCGAACTCCATCAGAGTGCACCTCAGTGCCCTGGCAGTGCACCGCCGCCTGGTGGAAGGCAAACCACTCTGTCCAGCCTCTGGTGACCCGCTTCTTAAGAGGGCTTCTGCTGTCAAAACCCTCCTTCCGCCCTCCAGCAATGGAATAGTACCCCACCGTAGTATCGGCGAAGCTCACTCACCCACCATTTGAGCCTCTGGCTGCCTGCCACCTGAAATACCTCTGGTGGAAGGTCATATTCCTGGTGGCGCTCACCTCCACTTGCAGGGTCAGCAAGCTCCAAGCCCTAGTGGCAGAGGCGCCATTTACCAGGTTCTACAAGAACAGGGTCGTGCTTCGCATGCACACCAAATTCCTCCTGAAGGTGGTAGCTTCCTTCCATCTCATCCAGGAGGTGGTGTTGCCATCCTTCTTCCCAAGGCCTCACTCTAGTAGGGTAGAGACTGTCCTTCACACCTTGGACTATAAGAGGGCCCTGTCTTTCTACATTCAGTGCACCCAGGACCATCAGAAAGCTGCTCAGTTTGTTGTTACCTATGATCCCAGTCGCCTGGGGGAAGCAGTGACCAAACAGACACTGTCCACCTGGGTGGCAGACTGTATCGCTCTCGCCTAAGAGCAGGTGGGACTCACACTAAATGGCTGGGTCATGGCACACTGTGTCAGGGCCATGGCGGCCTCTGTGGCAAACCTGCACTCTGTTCCTATACTGGACATCTGCCACCTGGTCTTCAGTTCACACCTTTGCAGCTAATTACTGCTTGGAAAGGGAGTCCCAATGGGACAGTTCCTTCGGCCAGGTTGTGCTTCGTAATCTTTTTGGGGTCTAGGCAACTCCTACCCTCCGACCCTTCTGTGTTCAGACTACGGGAGTGGTGGTTCCCATCGAACACACGGGTGCTACTGCAGTCTGTATCTACCGACTCAATAGCTACTGCTCACAGCTCCCTTGGAGGGCGACCATAGTTTTCTCTTTGGGCTTGCAGTAGCTAGGGAGTCCCATAGGTGAGGACTGACTTCCTGCTTGTTCCCAGAGAAAGCATAGTTACTCACCTGTAACAGGTGTTCTCCTGAGACAGCAGGAATCAATCCTCACAACCCTCCCTCCTCCCCTTGGAGTTGCTTCTTTATGATCTTTTATTTTTTGCCATCTTTTTGCTATGTCATCTGACTGAGCAAGATGACACCCTTGGGCGGGAAGGGCACCAGGCATATGTGGTGGCATCTCCCAGAGGCTTTCTTTGAAAGCTGGGGGATGCTTCCGTGAGGGCTCCGTCGGTGCCGACGTCACCCATATGTGAGGACTGACTTCCTGCTTGTTCCCGGAGAAATACTTTTTCACTGAAAGAGTGGTAGATGCTTGCAATACCCTCCCGATGGAAGTGGTGGGGGAAATACAGTGACAGAATTCAAAATGGCATGGGACAGACAAGTGGATCCCTTTACAGCAACAGGATAAAATCAAAATAAATTTAACTATCTAATTTCTCAACAAACAGGGGTTCCTACATGGAGCGGTAGGTTCACCCCTATACAAAGACATGGGGAGGGGTGACTTGCACGGAGCAGCAGGTGCACCTACTCGTGTCATCTTAACTGGGCAGACTAGATGAACCATACTGGTCTTTATCTGCTGTCATTTACTATGTTACTGTGGTGGCTCCCACACCACCAACCTCAATGAAATGTCCTGCCCATTTTTACCACTGACTGCTCCTGCACCCAGTGGCAACAAACACGGGACTCTGATGAGCAGGGACCATCTTTTACATGTGTCTGTACAGCACTGAGTATGCCTTGTAGCACTAGTCAACACAAAGAAGAGCAAACACTCTTGCAGTAAAGACCAGGAAACACAAGGAGCAAGAGACGTGTGAAGGTCACAGGAGCTTTTATTAGATGAACCCCAACACGTTTCAGCAACGCCTTCCTCAGGGGGTATGCAGCTTATAAAATAAAATAAAATGAAACGATTGAAGCAATATATAAATATCATAAATAATTAAGAACATTAAAAATAATACATAAATACATATCATTAAAAACATGAACATAGACACATCATTTAAAAACATAATATAGAGAACAAAACGCAGGGCAGTAAAAGGAAAACCAAAAATGTAAATGTAGAAGAGACATTGGCAAGACTGTAAAGAGGACAATGCGAAAACATTAAATGAGGTTAAGATCTTACTCTTTCCAGATTGATTATAAAATCAAATGACTCGTTTAATCATTACAAATTAGTTTACATTCTATATTTTTTTTTCTGAAATGTCATATACAAATATTACTCTGTTTTGTTATCCATTTTATAGCTAGAGTAGAATGCTAAAGATTACTCTCCATGTGAAATTCACCACAGGGTGCTCCAGTGAGTACTAACCTGCTCTTTTTTTATGTTTTTTTTATGATTTAATGTTTTCGCATTGTCCTCTTTACAGTTTTGCCAATGTCTCTTCTAGATTTAAATTTTTGTTTAAATTTTTTGTTTTCCTTTTACTGTCCTGTGTTTTGTTCTCTATATTATGTTTTTAAATGATGTGTCTATGTTCATGTTTTTAAAGATATGTATTTATGTATTATTTTTAATGTTCTTAATTATTTATGACATTTATATATTGCTTCAATGGTTTCATTTTATTTTATTTTATAAGCTGCATACCCCCTGAGGAAGGCGTTGCTGAAACGCGTTGGGGTTCATCTAATAAAAGCTCCTGTGACCTTCACATGTCTCTTGCTCCTTGTGTTTCCTGCCTTGCAGCATTATACAAATGATCAGTAGTAGTAGTAGTAGCTCACTGGGATAGCTCCTGGACAAGTAAACAAGACATCAGTTGGACCGGAGGCAGGTTTCTGCATGTCCTTAGGGTGTAAGGTCTATCGTTTCCCTTTCATCTTTCCCATATCAAAAGAAACGTAGGAAAAACCGTGCTGAGAAGCGTTAGGCTGTGTCAGCCATCTTGGATCTGAGCACAGTTTTCTGAAAATTGTTCAAGATCCTCCTCATTTCTGTTTCTCTTTGTGGGTGTTTTCTGAGGTCCTGTTCCTAGCCCTTCATCTAAGAACACAGAACAGAAATATTTGCTAAACAATTCTGCTTTTTCCTCATCAGTTCTATATATTCTTCACATTCACCCTTGAGTCTGACAATATAACTTTTAAACTTCCTCTTCTCACTAACATATTTGAAAAATGTTTAGCCCCCCCCCCCCCCACACTACCCCCTCCCATTTTACTACTTTGGCTATTTTTTTTCTTCTATTTGTATCTTTGCTTTCCTGACTACCTTCCTAGCTTCTCTTAGCTTTTCCAAATATTCCTCTTTTGGTGGTCTCTTGTATTCTATGATGACCACCCTCTTTTTCCTCACCTTTTCAGCAACTTCTTTCAAGAACCACAATGACCCCTTTTTCCTAACAAAAAGGTTTGTTGCCCTTAAAATATTCCCTTACAATCTCTTCATCTCATGTACTAGGCAGATATGTTCATGATGATGTTTGTAGATTATGTTGGGACCACTGCTGTATACTGTAGAATTTCTGTAATACAGTTGG
Source organism: Ichthyophis bannanicus (assembly GCA_033557465.1). Taxonomy (NCBI): domain Eukaryota; kingdom Metazoa; phylum Chordata; class Amphibia; order Gymnophiona; family Ichthyophiidae; genus Ichthyophis; species Ichthyophis bannanicus. The sequence continues at coordinate 375,724,545 of CM066034.1, read as the reverse complement.
TGGTTCTTTATTTGAATAACATAATCTCCCTTATCTAGGTTGATAAAAATGTGAGCATTTGCGTTGTGGTATACTCAGATTTTCATTTTGTATTGTAATGCAAAGAAATATGACATTTATGCACTATATAGTTTTAACAGTTATTTAGGCCAAATATGTGCTTAACTGATAAATGAAACTACATTTTTTTTCTAAGAACATCTATTGTGGATACATTATTTTTCTGTCGACAAGCAGAATTGAGTCAGGAACTCAAGCAACATGACATCTGATGGAACTGTTCTCCCACAGCTCAGAAGTTTAGTGTAAAGCACAGTCTCCTCCGCAGCAGTCTTCTCGAGTCTTCAGCTTTGTTTTTTTTTCCACCATGCTGTCCTTTAAAAATGTTCAAAATATTTTATAGAGAATTTTTTGTTTCTTAAAAATAATGAAGACCACCAAAGTTGGAATTTGTCTTGCCCGAAATGCAATAGAAAAATCCAGAACCTCATGAAATCATTTCAGCTATCATCTATGCTAGAGTCTCAACCATAATCAGAAGGACTGTAAATATTGTGCTCAAGAGCATGAAGAGATTGTTTGAATCACCTTCATGAGCATTTTGAATCTGAGAATAAGCTAATTCTCAAAGTCACAGAAAAGAAGCTCCTATGTTCATAAAAGCATTACTTCTGTGCATATTAGTCAAGAATCTTCCATACAGCTTTCCCTGCAAATGTTTGATAGTTTATCAAGGTATTAGATATATCTTTATGGATCCTGTTCAACTAGAGGAGGTTTTGAAAGGTGAAGATAGGGTCTTTTCTAGCCCCCAGGCCTAGTAGTGTCTGTTTTTCCTTATTCTATATTTTCTTTCATTGATTTTGTGGGTTGGTATAGTGCCTGGAGATTATGTATATCTTTTTCCATGGTTGTGGGATTGTCCCTCTTTTTCCATAATGTGGACTGTTGTATGCTTTTATGCGATATATATATTTTTTTCCTTTACATAACTTGTATTTTCCTGGTATTTGCTTTGTAATATGAGCAAAACTTACTAGAGAATTTTCTATTTAGCTGCCTTCAACCTCCAGGTGCAGTGATTTGTAGTCTGCCCCACTAGATATCTTCTGAATAGCTACATAGTCCCCTCTTTACGTATATTTCTGCATATTACTACTGGGGAGGTAGTAGAGACAAGGACAATATCCAAATTCAAGAAAGCATGGGACAAACACAGAAGATCTCTAAAGGAAAAAAGGGGGCTATTGTAGTTGATATGGAAGGGCAGACTAGATTGGCCATGTGGTCTTTTTCTGCTGTCATGTTTCTATGTTTACCATTGTTACTATCAGAGCATTGTAACATAATAACATGATAGATGTCTGTGAAAAAGAGTAGTTACTCACCTGTAACAGGTGTTCTCCAGGAGCAGCAGGAATCAGTCCTCACATATGGGTGACATTGACGTCGATGGAGCCCCTGCGGAGCATTTCCCCAGCTTTCTATGAAAGCCTTTGGGAATACTGCACACATGCGCGGTCCCCTTTCTGCCTAAAGGTACCATCTTGCTCAGTCAAATGACATAGCTAAAAACAGCACACAAAAATGTAAAATAAACTATGTACAACTGCAACTCCCAGGGGAGGAGGGAGGGTTGTGAGGACTGATTCCTGCTGCTCCTGGAGAACACCTGTTACAGGTGAGTAACTACTCTTTCTCCAGGACCAAGCAGGAAGTCAGTCCTCACATATGGTTGACTCCCAAGCTCTGGGCTACCAAGGAACCCAGGCTGAACAAGAGAACTCCCTCTAGTCCCAGCAGCAAAGAAAGGCTTTTCACTGAAAGAACCTCCACCGGTAGCCCAACGGAGGGCTGGAGGGCAGGAGTTGCCTAAACCTCAAAGAGATTCCGGAGTACTGCCTGGCCAAAAGCACTGTCCCTACAGGACTCCCTCTCCAGGCAGTAATGAGCTGCAAAGGTCTGGCTTGAGGACCAAGTTGCACCCCTGCAGATGTCTGCCAACGGTACAGAGCGGAGATGAGCTACTGAGGCAGCCATTGCCCTGACACGATGGGCCGTGACCCGACCCTGCAAGGGAAGGTCAGCCACCCTGTAAGCCCAGGTGATACAGTCGGCCACCCATATGGACAAGGTACGCTTGGACACAGCTAACCCCAAATTATTAGGGTCAAAAGAGATGCTGAATAGCCCTTCTATGTCCTTGCATACGGTCAAGGTAGAAGGATAAGGCCCTCCTACAGTCCAGGGTATGCAGGACCGCTTCAGCCTGGCTTGCATGAGGCCTAGGGAAGAATGTTGGAAGAACCACCTCCTGGTTGAGGTGAAAAGAGGAGACAACTTTAGGGAGGAACTTTGGATGAGTCCTAAGGACTACCCTGTTCCTATAGAAGCGGGTGTAAGGCCTGTCATAGACTAAGGCCTGAAGCTCACTCACCTGTCTGGCCGAGGTTAAGGCTACTAGGAAGAGTGTCTTCCAGGAAAGGAAGCGGAGAGGACAAGTAGCCATCGGCTCAAAAGGTGGGCGAGTCAATTGCTGCAAGACCACATTCAACTCCCACTCAGGGGCTGGAGGACGGACAGGAGGTTTGAGCAAGAGCAACCCTCTGAAAAACCGGGACACCAAGGGGTGAACCGATAGAGAGTGTCCCTCCACCAGTGAGTGGTGAGCTGCTAGAGCTGAGAGGTGGACCCGAACAGAATTGGACTTAAGGTCCTGATTGGATAAGTGCAGCAGGTACTGAAGCACCACTGGTACAGCACAGGAAAAAGGATCCTCTGTACGCAGCTGACACCACACAGAAAACCTCTTCCACTTCAGGGCATAGGTTTTTCTAGTGGACTGCTTCCTAGAGGCCAGGACGGCCTCTTCAACTTCAGGAGGTAGGCCCCAAGGAGCCAAACCTACCCTTGCAGCTTCCAGGCCATCAAATTGAGAGATTTGAGATTGAGGTGCAGAAGAGACCCCTGGTCCTGAGAAAGAAGGTCGGGCTGCAACCCTGGTTCTCTATGGACATTCGTAAATCTCTCAACCATCTACGCAAACTTGAGAGACAGTGGCGAAGAACCCACTCCCCAGAGGCCCTTGCAGCATATAATTCACACTTAATTACCCACCGTGGGAAGATAACACAGAGTAGGAAACTATACCACACAAACTTATTGAAATGCTCCATCAATAAACCACATGCACTGTTCAGGTTAGTAAAATCCATAACAGGAGAGCCGGTTTCAGCCCAACCTGCAATGCCTCAGCCACAGGACTACGCAAGCTACCTGCAATCAAAAATGATTAAGACCAGCACAAACATAAATATCAGCAACCCCTCTGTATCACCTAAGGCATCCCAAATAACACCATTATGCAGACTTCCGGTTTGGCAATGAGCTGATCGGACGGGTCACGATCAGCTCCGGGCATCAAGCCCCACAAAACGGCTAAAAAACCTTTTTTAAACCTTTGTTCACCACCTACATTGACCTTCCCCTCACGGGGTATTAAACCTCCAACGACGAAGAAAATTGCTGCCGTGCTTGCCTAATCGGGGCAGACAACTAAAGTTAGCAGAGGGCGCGCTGGGGCCGATCGGGCACTTACACCGCCACCACCATCAGCTCTTTCACCGCGGAGTATTGTGCCTTCAGCGGTGCGGGGATCTGAGGCCATCCCTGTAAGATCGACAAAGACCATCTCACATATAAAAAGTGAGTCGGGACACGATCGGACATCCCCTCCACCGCCGGCATCAGTTTTACCCCCGTGAGGTATTGTGTCTTCGGGAGGCCTGCGACCCTTCCTGCCCAATCGGAGCAGGCAACTTTATTCAACTGAAAGCGCAACAGGGCGCGATCGGGCATCTCCTCCGACACTATCATAAGCTCTCCCCACACGGGGTGCTGAGCCTCCAGCGGCAAAGAGAACTGCGGCTGCCTTGCCCGGCTGGGACAGACAATTACACGTGGGGGAAAGAGCAACGGGACACGATCGAGCACTACCCCAACTGCTATTAATTGCTATTCCTCAAGGAGTACTGTGCCTCCCGCGGAGAAGGGGCCTGCGACCTTTTTTGTTAGATCGAGACCGGCAATTGAAGATAAACGAAAGCGCGATCGGGCACTTCCTTTGCCGGCATCAGCTTTCTCCTGGTGTGGTGAAGTGTCTCTGGTGGTGGAGGGATTCGCGGCCATCCTTGCCCGGCTGGAGTGGGCAGCTGCATATAAAAGGAAGCGTGCCAAGGTGCGATTGGACATTTCTGTTCCTGCCTTAATTAAAACTACCCTTCCGGGGAATTGAGCCCCTAGCGGTGGAGAGGCCTGCGGCTCTCCCTGCCCGATCGAGACAGGACACAGTGCATGAGAGGAAGCACGCTGAGGTGGGGTTGTGATTGAAGGGCCTGTGCCTGAGGGCCTAGCCGGAGGGCTTCCTATCTAAGGACAATCGTGAGCAACGGGAGGTGCTGTAGATTGACCCTGCCAGATACCTATACTCGTTGAGTGGATCCTACCTCCATATATTTTGCTACCTGCCAAGGGGAGTGCTCACTTGGTGCTGGAAGCAGTTTTCCCCCCCCGTTGCAAAATCGGATGGCGACGAAGGTGCCACGAAGAGAAAAACCACGGGCCACGGAAGGAAAGATGACGGAGGGGACGCCAGCTAGCCCGAAATCTGGTGGCACTCCAGATCTGGTTAAGGAGGTGAGTGCCGCGGTGGTCCAGGCGCTAGATACCCGATTTCAAGACCTGGCAGACCAGATACAGACTGTCAGCCAACGTTTTACTGACTTTACCGGGAGGCTAGACCAAGTAGAGACCCGAGTCTCAGATGTGGAGGATACCCAGCACTCTCTAGTAGCTAAAGTGGAAGCCTTGGAGACTCTGGTAAAGCAACAGGGTGACAAGCTGGACGAGCTTGAAAACCGGGGGAGGCGCAAGAACCTGCGTTTTATCGGGATACCGGAGAGTGTGGCGGATGGTGCTCTTTTCGGTTATTTGCAGACCTGGATTGAAAACCTGTTGCATACCCAGGATGATGATCCCGTAAAGTTGGAGCACGTGCATAGACTTAGCCAGCGAAGGGAACAGGCGAGACGACCGCGTGCGGTTATTGCACGCTTTTTGGACTATCGACAAAAAGAGGCTGTGTTAAAGGCTGCCCGGAGTCGAAAGCTTCGACCACAGGATCCGGAACCGATACTTGTGTTTCAAGACTACTCGGCCCTAGTTAGTCAGCAGCGCCGGGCCTTCTCAGGGATCTGCTCACAGTTGCTGAATAAAGGAGTGTGATTCTCGCTGTTGTATCCTACCCGGCTCAGAGTGGAGGTCCAGGGACAGACCCGCTACCTGACAACACCGACAGCGGCTACTGCTTTTTTGGAAACTCTGAATGCCCAGGCTGCTTCGACCTCGTGAAGTTTGGCTTGCCAAGGGGAGTGGCACTTGGGTGTTTTGCTGACAGAGAAGGGCCTAAAGGCCTGATGTAGCTCTGGACTGCAGCAGTTAGTTTTTTTTTTTTGCACTGTTACTTTTTTTTTTTTTTTTGGTTTGTTTAAGGGGTAACTTGTTACATTTGGCCATATTGTGTCAATTGCTTCTTTGTTTCAGCTATTTAGATGGCAACACTGTTAAACTGTTACTATGTTTCAATTGTTTTGCTGAGCAACTGTATGTGCAGGTTTACCACTGTTTCAGCTGGGTGAATGGTATATTTGTATGGGTGGCCGGATGAGGATTTGACTGTGAGGGGGGGGGGTGTTGTGGGTGTAAGCGTGGAATGAGTGGGTTGTCTAGGTTATACTTGTGTCAGTTTCTGGATGGCTCATTTAACTCCCGTGGTGGCCTCTAGAGGCTCGACGATGCCCCCTCTGTTAACTTGTAAATAACACAGGTACACTAAAAAAAAATTTTTTTAAACTGCCTCTAATGTTTCGATTGATTTTTACATTTTTTGGTGCGCTGAATCCAAATCTGGTAACCAATTTGCTCCATCACGTACAGATTTTTTGCTACATTGGGTTAGCAGTTTGAGGTGAACGTTTCAGATTGAGTGCGATCGAGATAAAAGTTTCTTGGATGAATTCTTTATACTAATTGTTTAGTAGTTATTCAAATAAGAATAAAGAAAATTGTAACAAGGCAGCACATAAGAATAGAGTAATGTCAACAAAACACACTGTGATGGTAGCAAAATTGTCTGCACTTAAAACAGCCACATACATGTGCACAAAAACTGAGCATATAAGAGCGAGGTTAGACACAAAGCAAAGCAAAGAAATGTGCAAAATATGTTGTACAGGTATGTATGTAAGAATAGAAAACGCAAACCGCACCATTGCAATACATGAAGACAAACACCCGATGGTGTGAAAATAAAATTCTAATAAAATGAGATCCGACACGTGGTAATAACTAGCAAATTTTATTTCAAAGTTTAGTAAAAACACGATATTTGTCAACACAGTTTAGATTTTAAAGTCATTCTTGGGTCAATCAATCTTCCTGGTGGCCCGTTTTTCTTCTTCCCCGAATGCTTCTCTTGGTGCGCTGCTTGGCGTATTTTTCATCTGGGGGTTTCCCGCAGCAGCAACCAGCAGAAATCAGCCATCATAGTGGTGTTCCATCTTCCTTGGTACCTTCTCTCTCTGCGTCCTTGATGTCCTGGTGAAACCTTTCACCTGGTTCTTCACTGTACGCCCCCAAGTTTTCGGGAAAGTAGTTCACATGGGAGTGCAAGAAATGGACTTTCAGGCTCATGTTACAGCCTTGTTCTTTGGAAGGCATTTGAGCATCCTGGCAACAATATCCTTATAGTTCTCATCCCGCCTGTTCCCCAAGAATTTTGAGAACAACATCCTGAAGGAATCCCAGGCTTCTTTGTCCTTCTCAGACATCGTTTCAGCGAATGCTCCATCTGAAATGAGTTTCCTATATCAGGGCCAACAAACACTCCTTCCTTCTTAGCTTTGCTTCAGAAAGTCGGGGGAACTTTGAGCAAAGGTACCGAAAGCACTCACCATCTTTTGGAAGGGACTTGATGAATTGCTTAATGAGACCCAACTTAATGTGGAGAGGTGGTAATAGAATTTTATCACGAGGTACAAGCTCTCATGAATAACATTTTTCTCACCGGGTTCTCAAAATACTCCCGAATTGGCCAGTCTTTTTTCCCCCAGTGTAGGTCGCGGGCCCGGCTATCCACAAGCAAAGGAAGCAGGGATATTTGGTGAAACCGGATTGCTGCCCTAATAGCATGGATAGAATTTTAAAAGTCTCCACAAATCATCCACTTATGCTCATCATAACGAATCTTCTGAATAATCAGGGCCAAATTCTCGTATTTTTTTCTTGGAGAATAACAGAGTGAGCAATAGGAACTGAAGCGAATGTGTTGCCATTATGAAGAAGAACACCTTTTATGCTGTCTTTTGACGAATCAATGAACAGCCGCCATTCAGCAGGATCATACTTGAGTTTAAAACTTTTCCATCACTCCGTAGATATCGTTGCAAAATACCAAATCTTCCTCTTTGCTGAAATACTTCAAAAATTGTGTTTCGCGGTTGTGGTACCAATAAAAAGTTGTTCCTGGTGACAATAGATTTTTCTGTTTAAGCGCGAGAAACTAGCAGTTTGGGCAGCATCTTTTGGGAGTCCTAAATCCCGGACTAAATCATTCAATTCAGCTTGAGAGAAAAGTTCAGGTTTCGGATCTGGTTTAGTTTCAAACTCGGAAGTACTGGACTCATCGGGAAAAGCCATCTGATGAGTCTCATCATGATCAGAACCGTCCACACAAATATGATCCAAAGATTTGGTGGTTCAGGCACAGGTACTTCATTGCTATGAGGCATAGGCCTAATTGCTGAGGGAAGGTTGGGGTAACTTATTACGTTCTTATTTTTTAAGTTGTATCCCTTCACAATGCAAGAGCAAAAATAGCAGTCACTGCTGTGGTCTCTTTGTTCACGCCATATCATAGGTATTCCCGAAACGAAATGCTTGTTTTTTACCTTTCATCCATAAGCGTAGATCTTCCTCACATGTCTTGCACACTTTGTGAGGAGCCCACGGTTTGTCTTGATCGCCTAACTTCAAACCGAAATAGGCGAAATATACTTTTTTAATAAATGCAGAAATGTTCCTCTGCCGCTTTTTTTACGGTATATTCCCCACAAATAAAACAAAAACTGTCCGGAGAGTTGACGCAACCTCTGGCTCTGTGAGCCATCACAAATACACAGCACTCCAAACTACAACTGTAGTGAACCACTTCGGAATAAAGCTGGATTACGACCTGAGCAAACAAAAGGTAATAATGAACTTGCAAGAAACTAAAATTTGACAGGAACGTTCATGTCGCAACCACCGTGTTTGAGCGAGCGAACGAGGCGAGGCGAACAGGAAAGAACATGCGCCAGCGCGAGTACTGGATTTAGCCCCCCGCCTCCCAATTGTCCTGTTAATGTATAAAATTAATAAAAAACACTCTAAAATATCATGAGGGAGTGTTTCTAGTTAGTTAACCATTACAACCTCTATTTTGGGCCAAGAAAATAAACTGCAGTCGGCTAAAAAGAAATTATGTGAACATTCCTTATATGGGTAAGAAATCTAATTTTGCAAGAAAACGTGACGTGATGGAACATTTTGGCTATTTTTCCTGGATTCAGCACCCCAAAATCTATAGGAATCAGTTGCAAAACTGGAGGCAGTTTTTTGGTAGTGTACCTGTGTAATAGGATGGCAGCCCTACTGAATTGAGGAGTTGGGGTATGGTATGGGTAGATTTAATATGGTGGCCTTCGATTTTAAATCAGAGGTGAAATATGGTTTTATTAACTATCGGATGAGGGGGTGATATAGAGGGGAGGGTGTGGGACCTTAGAATTGAGGATGGAGGAGATAGGAGATTTGGGGGACAGGGTTAAAAGGGGTATTGGATGGGGGGAGGGACCTGGCGGTACTAAGTCTTAGGTGGTAAAACAAGAGAATGAAATTCTAACAGACAGGTTTAATGTTAGATTCGGGGATGTATGGGGCGGGCCCGACTGCCATAGGGAAGTTGTCCAGCCTGATGGGTGGATTTGCTAGTTTAGGGGTTGGGAAGTGGAGGGGGGATGGGGGGGTGGGAGGGGGAGAGGGGTGGGGGGGTTGGATAGTGCACACTTCGCTGTTTGGCTGTAGGTGGCTCTGCCTTTTTCTGTTGGCTGATGGGAAGGGGGGGTTCCAGGCTGGGGGAGCTCCTCTATCGTGCTTAGAGTTCTCTGCATGGTTCGGTCTTGACACTGCCCCATGCCTTTGAAGATTATTACTTGGAATATCTGTGGGTTAGGGAATCCTGTAAAGCGATATAAAGTCTTGCAGGCCTTGACCCGACAGCAGTGCGATGTTGCCCTTCTCCAGGAAACGCACCAGACGGAAGAAAAACATAGTAAACTTCGTAGAGGTTGGGTGGGGCAGGTATGGGGGGCTTCTGCGTGAGGGAAGAAGGGAGGAGTAGCAGTCCTATTCCACAAACGAGTCTGATTTGCCCTGGAAAATACTATTGTAGCGGAGGACGGGCGATTTCTTTTGTTGGCTGGTCGGCTAGAGGGGAAACCAGTGATTATCGGGAATCTTTACGGTCCTAATGTACTGGACCCTAGCTTTTACAATGGCCTGGCCTCCAAAATAGAGCAGCTTCCGGAATATCTGCTGCTTCTTGCTGGGGATTTTAATGGGGTGTTTGATGTGGACCTTGATACTTCTAGAGCACAGGTCACCAACCTCCAGAGGGCCGCGGGCCGCACAGCCGACTACCGGGAGCCTCGCGGGCCGCACCCCCCTTCTCCCCGCCCCCTGCGAAAAAAAACAACAAACGCAAAATTATAAAAACAATGGCTGATCACCTGATAGCCATGAAGCGCGACTTCTGTGCGTCGTCACACTGCAGTTCGATCAAGTCCATTTGAAGGTCAGAGGGCACGTCGGTGGGGTTCATCTCGAAGGGGGCACTGAAGAGGGCAAAGTCTTGCGAGTGCTTGGTGAAGTCTTATTGCTGATTGGTCCTCTAATTTGCGCGCTGCTCTTGGGAAACCTGTCACGTGCCGTTGAACCCACCGAGCATGCCGCGGGCCGCAGATACAATGGCGGGAATCCTTGGCGGGCCGCACGTAATGTTAACCGGGGTAGAGCCTCGCGGGCCGCACGAAGGGACCTCGCGGGCCGCAGGTTGGTGACCCCTGTTCTAGAGGAAGGGAGGCGAGAGGCTCCAGACGACTCGGATGTTGCAGCGCTTTCGTAGTAGATTAGATTTGGTTGACCCCTGGCGCCTCTTACATCCTTTGGAAAGGGATTTTACCCACCAGTCTCGGGCACACGGTTCTAGTGCCCGAATTGACTATATCTTGGTGTCGGGGGACCTATTTGCTCATACGAGTGAGGTGCAGATTGGCCCACTAGAGATATCCGATCACGCGATGGTCCGAATGGAGCTGCACTGGGGGATAGATAATGCCCGGGCACGACTTTGGAGGCTTCCCATGGGATTGTGTCAGGATGTTCGATTCCAGCAATTTCTGCGGCAGCGTTGGAAGGAATTTATGAGTGATCACCAGTGCCATAGTGAAGACCCTGAGTTGGTGTGGGAGACGGCAAAGGTAGTGTTACGGGGCGATATCATTGGATTTGCAGCCCGGAAACGTCGGTTGATAGCTGAGAAAATAATTGGTTTAGAGCGCCGGGTTACTAGGTTGCGCAAGCTCTGTGCGCGTTGTCCGCTGCCCGCAAATAAGAAAAGGCTTTGGGAAGCTCAGGTGGATCTCAATGAGCTAATACACCAGAGAGCTAAGAAATCTATTCTTTATTATAGATATCAGCTACATTGTTACGGGAATAAACCGGGGAAGTTACTAGCCCGTTGTTTGAAAGGCCAATGGGGATCCTCGTTGGTGGCGGCGGTCTGAGATGATCAGGGACAATTACATCGAGAGTCCGTAGCAATCGCCCGTGTCTTTCGGGTTTTTTTTCAGGATTTATATAAGGCACAATCTACATCCACCATAGAGTTGGGGGATTATTTGAAGGAGTTGGATTTGCCGCAGCTCACTGTTGAACAGAGGGAGATGTTAGAACAGCCTATAACCTCGCAGGAGGTGCATTCCGCGATTCTGGCCGCTCAGTGTAACAAAGCGCCTGGGCCTGACGGTTTGGGGGCCGAGTTTTATAAACTTCTAGACGATTCAGTGAGCCCTGTCCTGCAGAGGTCTTTAATAAGCGGGCAGAACAGGGGGCCTTTCGTTGGGGACGTAATCAGGCCCATCTCACGCTGATCCCTAAACCAGGTAAGGATCCTCTGTTAGTAGGATCATATCGTCCTATATCTTTGCTTAATTTTGATATCAAATTAAATGCAAAAGTGTTGGCAATACGACTGGCAGCCGTTTTGGGGCATTTGGTGCATGACTCGCAGGTGGGGTTTGTCAAGGGGCGTTATGTGGTTCGGAACATGCGTCAAATCTTAGCTTCTTTGGAATGGGTGCATGCTCACCGGTTGCCGTCCCTGCTTGTCAGCTTCGATGCGGAAAAGGCTTTTGACAGGGTGGACTGGCAATACCTATGTAACCTCCTCCCACGATACGGATTGGGTGTTCAGTTTTGTAGAATGGTGGAGAGCCTTTACGCCCAGCCAACAGCTAGAGTTTTGTGTAATGGGGTACTCTCTGAAGACTTTCTCTTGGAACGGGGCACACGTCAGGGATGCCCCCTTTCCCCTTTATTGTTCGTCTTGTCACTTGACCCCCTGATACGGACCATCGCAGCCTCCCGCGAGATACAGGGAATACCAATGGGGACCCAGCTGTTTAAAATCTCCGCTTTTGCGGATGATCTTTTGGTGCATCTACTCACCCCGGAACAGTCGTTACCGAAGTTGCTGGAGGAGTTTATGAGATTTGGTGGTATTGCGGGGCTGCGGATCAATAAGGATAAATCTGAAGCCTTAGATGTATCGGGCCAGCTGCGGGGGAGTTGGGTGGGAGCCTTTCCTCTTAAGTGGGCGATGGATGAATTTATCTATCTCGGCATAGTGCTGACCCGTAATCCCCGGGCTCTATATATGCGTAACCTTGAGCGCACATTGTGACGGCTGCAAGTACAGTTGAAAGCCTGGGATCCCCTACCTCTCTCCTTATCAGGGAGGATAGCGGCGGTTAAAATGGTGCTCCTACCGTGGCTGTTGTATTGGTTTCAGACATTACCTGTCTGGTTACTGCGCCGAGATGTGCGTTGCTTGGAAGCTGCTATTCGATGTTTCTTGTGGAAGGGAGGGAAGGCGCGTATTTCTTGGTCGAGGCTTCTGGGGACGTGGCGTGATGGAGGGATGGGTCTTCCGGATCTTGTAGGTTATGCTCTGGCCTGCCAGGCGCGACATCTTGGAGATTGGTTAGGAGGGACAGATGTGTATACGCCCCTAGCTCTGGAGGAGTGCTTTGTGGCGCCAATGACGCTGTTGGGAGTTTTACATGGGACGCAGCAGACTCTCCCTAGTCAGGCAGTGCGGAGTGAGTTGATTGGTTCGGTTATTAAGACTTGGAAACAACTAAATGTCCACTGGGCTACGGCCTGGAAGGTTTCTAGTTGGTTGCCTTTGCAGGGCAATGCTGCTTTTACTCCTGGTTCCAACACGGAGACCTTTCGGGACTGGAGTGCTCGGGGAATCCAGAATGTTGGACACGTAGTAGAGCCATCCGGACAGTGCAAGTCCTTTTTGACCCTGAGTAGGGAGTATGAATTGCCCCTTAACCATTCCTTTGCTTATATGCAGCTAGCTCACTATGTGTCCTCTCTGCCACGAGAGGAGTTGCATGTTGACAGGTCGGTCCGAATACTGGAATTTTTTGGGTTAGGAGAGGAAAGTCCCCCGTCGATCAAGGATCTCAGGAAGCGCTTGGCTCGGCTTAGTACAGGCTATGATTATCGAGGGGTAGAGGTGGGTTGGGAAGAGGAGTTGGGGGGAATCTTGCCCCCCGGGTCCATTAGGCAGGCTTTAAAAGGAATCGTGAGGCTGACACAGGAAACACGCTGGCGGGAGATACAATTTAAGTGTGTCACCAGAGTGCATTTTTCCCCAGGGCGGGCATTTCGTAGTCGGCTGACCACCGATGGCAGCTGCCCTAAATGTGCCGAACCCCTAGCGACTTTGTTACATATGTGGTGGGGTTGTAGAGTATTGCGCTCCTATTGGGCTAAGATATGTGCTTTTCTTAACCGTCTGCTACAGAGATGGGTGCGCTGGTCCGGTGCCCTTGTGGTACTGGATCGGCTTGTCCCCCCTTGTCCGGTGGTTGAGGGGGAACGCCTGTTGGTGCGTAAGGCCTGTTTGGTGGGGAAGGGGCCTATTCTTCGCCTTTGGAGGGATTGTAGCGCGCCTACCTTTGGTGAGTGGCGTAACTGCTTCCATCAAATGATGTTAACTGAACGATGGGGGGCGCGGGGCAGTGTCAAATGTTGGACAGCCTTCATGCGAGTATGGGAGCCCTACATCCAACAGTTAAATGTCAGAAGTCGTAATGAGATTTTACAAGTTGTAGCTGAGCCATTGGTGGGCGTTGAGGGGTGGGTGTTCCATCAGGGGTCTTAAGTTGTGGGGAGTGTGCTGAGGGGGGATGTGGGGGATGGGGGTGGGGGGAATGTAAGGGGAGAAAAATTATCTTCCACCTCATTTGTTCTGCTTTGTTGCTACTCCGAGGGGGGATCAGAGCTCACCCCTCTTGGAAATGTATGCATCTGATGTAATGTATCTGTTGGTGGTTATAAAATAAAGTATAAAAAAAAAAAACACCATTATGCAATTTCAATACGGTATCAACTAGTGAGATTGAGAACATTATCGCTTCCATCAATCCTAGCACGGCACCTAACGACCCATGCCCAGCCAGCTGGATCAAAGATCTGCGACATGATCTTGTGCAAGATACTGAACCAGTCCTTTCTAACAGGCTCATTCCCCCAGAGTCTGAAACACATCTCTATCAGGCCCCTGCTGAAAAACAGTAAACTTGACCCATCCAAAGTTGAATCATTTAGGCCAATCTCGAGCATCCCCCAACTCGCAAAAATCATCAAGAAAGCTGCTCAACAACAGATCCAGCATCATATTGACACGGAAGCACCACTAGACCAATCACAACATGGCTTCAGAGAAGCACATGGAGTCGACACAATCCTTACAACCCTATTCAATGATCTGGTCACAGGAATAAACAGCATCCAACAAGGATTTGTCCTCATCTTCCTAGACATCTCCGCCGCCTTTGACTCTGTGAATCATGATATACTTCTGCAACGCTTGATAGAAAAGGGGATTCGAAGCACAGCACTAGAATGGTGTAAATCCTACCTTTCCAACAGGTGGCAACAAGTCAAAACAGGCCACGAATCCTCGGAACCATTCCTACAGTCTCAAGGTGTACCTCAAGGATCTTCCTTATCGGCACTGATGTTCAATATATATATGCAGCCGATATGTGAATTGATCCGATCTTTCAACGTACAATGCCTGGCATACGCAGATGACATCCTCCTATACATGCCGTTCACAATTGACCAACCAGTGTTTTCCCCAATAATCAATTGTTTCGGAGCAGTAGCTGAATGGCTGCTGACACAAAACCTACGAATCAATCATAGCAAAACCGATGTTCTTTTTGTTACAAGGAATCGTAAGTTCGTACCTCCTCCATCGCTACTGGTCAACAACATAGCATTGAAGTCCAAACCCACAATCCGATATCTCGGCATCACACTGGACCAGCACCTGGATATGACAACGCATGTAAAGAATGTGACAAAGACTATATATCATAAGATCAGAACACTACGCCACCTCCGCCCCCTACTTGATTATACTGACTACCGATCAACCTTCCAGGCATTAGTCCTCCCACACCTAGATTTTGCGAACATCATCCTCCACGGGATCTCTCAATCAACTTTAAATCCGCTTCGCCTGGCTATGAATGCAGCTGCAAGAGTCCTCTCTGGGTCACCAAGATCTGCACACATAACGCCTATCATGAAAGATCTGCACTGGCTACCTCTACAAGCCAGACTCCACTATAAGTCACTAGTCCTGACCTTCAAAGCCATGAATAACTACCCACCTACACCAATCAGCAAGCTAATTCACAGCACCCTCGAAAATAGAAACAGGAGGACTACTGCTATGAACACCTTAATAGTTCCTAAGATGATGACATCGTGCACTAAGGCTACGTCAAACAGAGCTTTCTCAATATTCGCTCCTCTAAACTGGAATACACTTCCCCATGAAATCCGTGGCATCAAAAGCCTAATACTATTCTGAAAAGCCGTGAAACACCATCTGTTCACAAAATGTTACCCAGAAGTTATCCCGGACACTCACACATCTAGCAAGCTTCCCACACACCCCAGACGCCTTAGCACCCTAATACAACCAGAAAATGGTTAGCCTACACGATAGCCCACATGATAACCACTTACCTGCACCATCCACATGAATTCACGCACAATATCCAAACGAGTTTAGAATATTGTATATAGTTGAAGTATATATAGTATAAAGTTAACCTGTACATAGTTCTCCCGGTTATCCCATGTGTTATTTTCCCTGTTCTTTGTAAACTCAATGTTGCCTGTATGCATTGCAGTATGTGTTGTTCAATGTACACCACGCTGATTTTAATAGCGTGGTATAGAAGAAATGATAAATAAATAAATAAATAAAATAAATAGAGGTGGTGGAGTGTTCACTGCTAGCTGAAGCAGAAGTGGGAACCAAGGTTGTCTCGGCCACCTGGGGGCTACCAGAAGGACCGAGGCCCGGTCCTTGAGAACCTTGAACAGGGTTCGGGCCACCAGAGGCTTCGGAGGAAACGCATATAGGAGGCCTTGGGACCAGGAAATCAGAAAAGCATCTGCTGCTAGTCTCAGAGGATGCGGTTGCCTGGAGCAGAACCTGGGCAGCTGTCTGTTCAGGGGACTGGCAAATAGATCCATGGATGGAAGTCCCCATCTCAGGAAGATCTTCTGAACTACCAAGGGATGGAGCTGCCACTCGTGGGGCTGCAGAATCCTGCTCAACCTGTCTGCTAGGTAATTTTCCTGGCCAGGGAGATAAACCGCCTTGAGCAACATGTTGTGTCTGAGCGCAAATAAGCAAAGGTCCTGTGCCTCCTGACAAAGGAGCCTGGACCCAGTGCCTCCCTGTTTGTTCACATAAAACATGGCTACCTGATTGTCTGTTTGCACTAAAACAGACTGGTGAGCCAGGGTTTGAGAGAGTCTTGAGGGCTAAGCGAATAGCCCGAAGTTCCAGTAGATTGATCTGCTGCTGGGCCTCCCAGGGAGACCACAGGCCCTGGGTGCACTTGCCCAGACAGTGTGCTCCCCAGCCCTGTAGAAGGGCATCGGTGGTCAATACCACTGTGAACCCAGGTGGCTGAAAAGGCATCCCTTTCAGTAAGTTGGGGGGATGCAGCCACCAACGGAGGTAGTACAGGAATGGTCTGGACACCCTTACTCTGTCTCTGAGGCTCCCTGTGGCCTGCGACCACTGAGTTCTGAGGCACCATTGCGCAGGCCTCATAAGAAGCCTGGCATGGGGTGTGACATGCACTGTCGAAGCCATGTGGCCAAGAAGCCTCAGGCAGAGCCTGGCGGAGACCAGTGACCTCCTGAGAAACTGGTTTGCCAAGGTTATCAGTCTTTGGGCTCTGTCTTCTGGCAAGAAAGCTTTTGCCTGCAGAGAGTCTAGTCTTGCCCCTATGAACTCTAAGTTTTGGGAGGGGAGCAAAGTGGACTTTGCGAAGTTTATGACAAATCCCAGATGCTGTAGTAGAGAAATCGTTCGGAGGGTGGCTTGCCTGGCCTCCTGGCACGTCTGACCCCTGATGAGCCAGTCGTCCAGATAGGGGAAGACAAAGATACCCTGATTTCTCAAGTAGGCCGCCACCACTGCCAGGCATTTGGTAAAGAGACTGGGGGCGGAGGTGAGGCCAAATGGCAGCACTCTACTGATAATGGTTTCCTCCCACAATGAACCTGAGGTACTTTCTGTGGTCTGGATGAATGAGGATGTGAGTGTACGCATCTTTTAGATCTAAGGAGCATAGCCAATCTCCCTGCTGGAGGTAGGGCAGACGTGTTCCAAGAGTAAGCATCTTGAACTTTTCCTTCTGTAAGAACTTGTTGAGATTTCTGAGGTTGAGAATAGGCCTGAGATCCCCTGTTCTCTTTGGTACTAGGAAGTACCTGGAGTAGAAACCGTGACCTTGTAGGTGGGGAGGCACAGGCTCCACCGCCTGGTCTCGTAACAGACCCTGGAGCTCCTGCAGGAGGAGGGCTGTATGGAGAGGAGGTCTTGGAGGCTCTCCTGGAAAATAAGGAGGAGGCAACTGATGAAAATGAAGCAGGTAGCCCTTGTGGACTATGCTTAAGACCCAGTTGTCCCCTGTAATGGGTGGCCACCGGTGGGCAAACAGGGCTAGGCGACCTCCTGTGCAGGGATAGGACAGCAGAGACGGAGAGGCTATGCTTTGGGAGTCAAAAACCCCCCACCCTGCTGAGTGGGAGCAGGAGCCGGAGGCTTGGGGGCCTTCTGCCTACGGGGCCCATGTCCCTGCCCCTGCCCCTTGGCCTGCTGACCCTGTGGGGGAGCGGGGGAGGCCTGGTAAGGTGGGAACTGTTTGTAGGCAGTTGCCTTCCTCAGGTAAAAGGGCTTTTTACCCGAGCCCTTCTTCTTGTGTGAAGGGGCAGAAGATTTTCGAGACAGCCTTGTCCTCGTGAGGTGCTCGGTCTCGAGCTCAGCAGCCTTCTCGGCCATGGGCTTGCCAAAAAGGTTCTCACCTCGGCAAAGGACATCGACCAACTTGTCCTGGACCCATGGCTCGAGGTCCGATGACTGCAGCCATGCCTGGCGTTGAGCCGCGATGCCGGCAGCCGCAACTCGGGCCGAGGCCTCGAAGCCATCGTAGGCCGCTCGGGACATGAACTTAGAGCATTCCCGGATCCCCGAAGACAAGGACTTGAACCTCTGCAAAGGTTCCCTGGAGAGAATCGCAGAGAATCCGGCAAGCTCCTTTGCCAGGTCCCTCAAGTACATGCCCATGTACAGCTGGTAAGACTGGACACGGCAAGCAAGTATCGAGCCCTGGAAGCACTTTCTACCGAACGCATCCAGGTTCCGGGCCTCCCTGCCAGGGGGCACCGCGGAGCGCATCTTCTGACTTTTCAGGCGATGCATGGCCGATTCCACCACCATGGAATGGTGCGGTAACTGCACCTTTTGAAACCCAGGGCTCTTGCAGAGTCGATAAATGGAATCCGACCCGCTTTTCTCAGAACTGGCGTCGAGGCCGGTGCCTCCCACATCCGGAAGAGGAGCCGTTCCAGCATCAGAGGAACTGGCACAGTAAAGGCCTCCTTCGGAGGAGAGTCATACTGGAGGGCCTCGAGCTCTTCAGCTCGAGGCTCCTCCTTGGGATCTGCCGTCATCGCCAAAGCAGTGGCCATATCCCGCACGAACTCCGAGAACCGGGTATCCTCCGGAGGGGACCTACTCCGGGGCTCCGACTGCGGTGAGTTCGACGGGACGCACCGAGTCTTGAAGGTATCGGGAGACTCCTCACCCTCCGTCTCCCAGGCGGACTTGTCTGAAGAGGAGTCGGACTCTGACCGCGCGGGGCCCGGCAGCACCCGCCCCGGCGCCGAAGGCACCTGCGTTGACGCCCTCGGTCCCGACCGGGAGGTCGAGGGTGACCGCAACTGAGGACGACCTCGAGCCTTCATGGTCTCGAGTATCGGCTCGGTCTCCGGGGTCGACTTCGACGTCGATGTCCCGGTGGTCGGGGCAGTTGCGCCAGCGAGGCTGGCCATCAGCACCCGCTGCTGATCCATGAAGGCAGACAGTCTGCACTCCAAGGCTGTCAGCCTGAGACCCAGCTCAGGAGACTCAGCAGCCACTGACTCGGGCCCCGGTGGCGGCTCCCTGGGAGGAGAGTCCTCGAGGACAACAGGACTTACGTGTCCAGCAGACTCCGGCTCCACCCGTTGTACTTTTGACGGCTTCTTCTGTTCCACGGGCCCGGGACGGCGGTCAGGGGTCCGAGACCTAGCCCTTGAGGAGCCAGGGACCTCCTCCGACGCCGCCCTCACGAGCCGCTTCTTCCTCTTTCGCTCCCGCTCGGGGGACCCCCTCTCCGAGGAACCCCGACGATGCTCGGGGTCAGACTCTCGAGACGTTGAGGCCTCAGATGAGGTCCGGGCCCGGCCGGAGGCCGAATCGTAGAAAAGCCTTTCCTTTTGGTGCTGACGACTTCAAAGGGCCTTAGTGGACATTTTTCCACACGGTCCACAGATTTTAGGATCATGATCAGGCACCGAAGGCAGCTGTCGTATGTGTCGGTGAGAGACATTAGTTTCTTACACCGATCACACTTCTTAAAGCCACTGGAAGCCATCGGGGAAAAAAGAGTCCCCGCGAGGTCAAAGGACCGGCCTTCCAGGGAAAAAGAAAAAAAGGGGCGCGAACACCAGCCTCGAAGGGCAAAAACCGAAAAAATAAGATCGGGCTCGATACAGGTATACCGAACCCGGCGAGAAGGGGAACCGGCATCGAACCGGGGAAAAAACCGCGAAGAAATCGCAAAGAATTGACAAAAAAATCGGACTATTTTTCGGGTGAACGAGGACACACGTCTGATGGGCTCCATGGAAAAAGAGAGACTGAGCAAGATGGCACCTTTAGGCGGGAAGGGGACCGCGCATGCATGCAGTATTCCCAAAGGCTTTCATAGAAAGCTGGGGAAATGCTCCGCAGGGGCTCCGTCGATGTCACCCATATGTGAGGACTGACTTCCTGCTTGGTCCTGGAGAAAAGACCCGCTGGCCTCATACATTCCACCCAGTTCTTGATCTGACTGGTTATTACTCTTAACCATCACTGAATCAGTAATGAAATTATATGTGCAGCTACACACACTTCAGCCACTAATGGGCCGATGCAGAAAGACTAACGCGCCCTTTGCGCACATATAACACATCTTACATACATAAGTTTCGCAATGCCAAATACAGAAAAGATATTGATGTGCACTTAAACTGCAAATGAAAAGTACGCGCACACTAACACCAAGCATATTTAAATAACATGCAAATGAGCTGCATATATTAAAATGGAATGCTAATAAGGTCTGTGCCTAATGCAGAGAAACACATAGAGCAGTGATGGCTAACCTTTTTGAGCCCGAGTGCCCAAACTGCCGCACAAAACCAAAGAATTTCCTCAAAGTGCCAGCACGTCATTTGCATAAGTGGTCTTATTTGCATAAATATTTGCATAATGTTACCATACACTAACTTTTAGTAAACATGTCTCTTAATGAGTGTATGGATAAAGAAAGACTAAAAGATTTCTACATTACTATAATCCAGTGCCAACCGCCAGGCACATTAGGAACTACTACAAACGCTGCCCATTTAGAACCCATAGCAAACCCGCCGTATCCTGACAGCATTACCAGGACTCACAAAGCACCATACCCTACCTATCAAAAGGCAACACTGCAAATATTAAACCAATACATTTCAGAGAATACTGGGGAAAGAGAACAAGTGGCAACGTCAAATAGGAATTTCCTCTTGTACCAAACAAAGCGCAGATGTTAATGATGCACATTTCCCAGAGCTGACATATTCCAGTTAATAAATTCAAAATAAAGAGATATCTTTCTACCTTTTGTGCATTTTTTTTTCAGTTGCAATTGGTCCAGCCACCTTCTTCTGGTTTCTTCATGTTTTCTGCTAACTCTCCATCGTCTGCTGTCCATTTGTCCTTTCTTCTCTCTTCTAGTTTTTTTTCCATTCTCTCTCTCTCTCTACATCTGCTTTAACATACTAATCTTTCTCCTTTTGCTCTTTCCTCATTCCTATTTCATCCACACAAATTTTACCCCTCCATCCTCAATCCCCAATTACTCTCCCAATACCTGGCCAATTGTAGATTTTTCATCCCTCCTACACAAAATATTTTTCCCCTCTCCATTTTACTCTCCCAGCCCCATCCCATTCTAATCCTCCCCCAACATCAGCTCCCTTCTAGTTCCAGTCTCACCCAGCATCCATTCCCTTCTAGTCCCTGCATCAGCCCATTTCCAGTCCAAGTCCCTTCATCAGCTCATTTTCAATCCTTGCCCCACCATCAGCCCATGTCAAATCATAGCTCCCCTCCACTCAGCCCAATTCCAGTCCAAGCCCCCCCATGAGCCTACTTCCAGTTCTAGCCCCTCCATGAGTCCATTTCAATTCAAGCCCCCACCACAGCCCATTTCCAATCTTAGCTCCCCCCAACAGCCCATTTCCAGTCCTATCCTAGCTGTTCCATCAGCCCATTTTCAGTCCTAGCTCCCTTCCCTCACAGCCCATTTCCATTCCAAGCCCCCTCCCCATCAGCTATTTGCAGTTCAAGCCTCCCCTTCCACGCAGCCCATTTCCAGTCCTAGCAACACCCCAACCCAATACCAGTCCTAGCCCCCCGTCAATCAACTTCCAGTCCTAACCCCCATCACCCCATTTTCAGTTTAAGCCCCCCCTATAACCTTTACCAGTCCTAACCCCCCATCAGCCCATTTCCAGTCAGCCCCCCCTAGCCCATTGCCAGTCCTAAACCCCCCCATCAGCCCACAGCCCATTACCAGTCCTAACCACATCAGCCCACCTCAAGTCCTAACCCCTCCCCATCAGCCCATTTCCTGTCCTAGCCCCCCCCATAACCCATTATCAGTCCTACACCCCCATCAGCCCACTCCCAGTCTTAACCCCCCCATAGCCCATTACCAGTCCTAACCACATCAGCCCACCTCAAGTCCTAACCCCCCCATCACCCCATTTCCAGACAGCCCTCATCAGCTCATAGCCCATTGCCAGCCCTCATCAGCCCACAGCCCATTGCTAGTCTTAACTCCCCCCCATAGCCCACTGCGTCTTAACCCCCCTCCCCAGCCCACTGCCAGTCTTAACCCCCCCTCCCTAGCCCATTGCCAGTCTCAACCCCCCTCCCTCCCTCCCTCCCTAGCCCATTGCCAGTCTCAACCCCCCTCCCTCCCTATCCCATTGCCAGTCTCAACCCCCCTCCCCCCCTCCCTAGCCCATTGCCAGTCTTAACCTCCCTCCCTCCCTAGCCCATTGCCAGTCTTAACCTCCCTCCCTCCCTCCCTAGCCCATTGCCAGTCTCAACCCCCTCCCTCCCTCCCTAGCCCATTGCCAGTCTCAACCCCCCTCCCTCCCTAGCCCATTGCCAGTCTCAACCCCCTCCCTCCCTCCCTCCCTAGCCCATTGCCAGTCTCAACCCCCCTCCCTCCCTAGCCCATTGCCAGTTTTAACCTCCCTCCCTCCCTAGCCCATTGCCAGTCTTAACCCCCCTCCCTAGCCCATTGCCAGTCTTAACCCCCCTCTCTCCCTCCCTAGCCCATTGCCAGTCTTAACCCCCCTCCCTCGGCTCATGGCAATAAAAAAAAAAAAAAAGCTGCCCGCTGCCGCCGCGGCGGCATGGAGTGTCCCGCGGGGCTCCCTCTGCCCGGCGGGACTCTCCCGGCGCTGCTCAGCCCCTCTCTGCCGGCTTGCAGAGACGCGAAGGGAGAGAGAGTCTCCCTCGCGTCTCTCTTAAGCCCGCAGGGGCAGATGGGAAATTTCCCATCAGCCCCTGCGGGCTTAACAGAGACGCGAGGGAGACTCTCCCTTCGCGTCTCTGCAAGCCGGCAGAGAGGGGCTGAGCAGCGCCGGGAGAGTCCCGCCGGGCAGAGGGAGCCCCGCGGGACACTCCATGCCGCCGCGGCGGCAGCGGGCAGCTTTTTTTTTTTTTTTAATGTGCGACCTTCCCGCGTGCCAGCTGCAAGGCCTTCGCGTGCCACAGCTGGCACGCGTGCCATAGGTTCGCCATCGCTGACATAGAGGATTACGTAACCAGCAGGAGCACCAATATCTCTGTGCCTGGTGTGAGATGGCTTAAAGTCTTGCATGTGTAGGGAAAGACTGTTTCAGGATATGTACCGATGAACAACTACCTTTGATGGGAAAATGTTCTGTGTATCTTTTCAGCATATAAGCTTCTTATCCTTGTGTGTTTTTTGCATTCATTTATTTTATTCATCTTTTATTTTAGGCTTCTTTGCTGTGATTTCATAAAAAAATGTTTTTGGGCAAAATAGTATTGGTTATTATGGGGTGAGCACCAAAAGAACTTGCACATCCTGTGCATATAACATGAGCATTTGACATTTACGCGCTTGCATATATGGACACTTGTAGCGCGTCTTGTTTGTGCATGTGTTGGCTCTCCTCCGATGTTTTGCACACAACTCATTTGCATACACACCAGCGCTGACATCTTATGCTGTCGGTGCACTACGAAAACGTGTACACAGCTAATAGCGCATGACTTCAGCGCTGGCTTTCTGCATCGGCCTGTAAGTTTGTAACTGTAGGCTTCCCAGGAAAGAGAACTAGAAAGAGCCTTTGTATATTGCAAGTAAGAGCCTACCAGTTTGCTTGAATCTGAAACTGATTACACTCCTCTGAGCTACACAGCAAAGGAAATTATAATACTGTATGAGAACGCATAACCTTTAATGCTGTTTGAAGGGATTTTGAGACCTTTCTAAAGCAGCCTGTAGCTACTTTCTGACCCCTTCAATGGCAAAAATCTATTTTTAACCTGCTTATTTCCACTTGTCTCTGCTAAATGAGAGCTCTAATTCCAGCTCTTGTATGAACACCTTTCCCTCCCCCTTACCCTATATCTAATATAATCCAACAATTAATCTGTATGTTTTTGGGCATTTCATACTTTGTTTTTAATTTATATTAGAGGTGGATATCGATTAAACATTTAACTAATTAGTGTCACTGAATAGCCTGCAAACTGCGTAAACCCTTCTGAATATCAGCCCCTATGATCTTATTGTAAGTTATTCTAGGATTCCCTAGAATAAAAGCATCCCTATCCCTCCCCATCAACATCACCCCCTAATGCACCCAAACACCCCCTCTATTAGTGTCACCCATGATACCTTCCATCAGCATGCCCCCCTTCGGGACCTGACACCCCACCCTAAGTGTCATTCAATTATAATAATTATAATTCCTGTTCGGTAATCCAGTTTAGTCCTCCAACATCGGGTAGTGCCCCTCCTCCTGCAGCTGGGAGACTGGACCAATCAAATCTTCTGTAGTATATATACAGCCGGAGCTCCCAGAAGTCCCCAGTGTGTCCAGTCTCCCTACAGCTGGAGGACTTCTGTGCCCCTGCTGGGCACGCTAAGTGACACTTGAAGGAGCAACACTAGTTAGTTAGTTCTTTTGGGGTTTATTTCTGGTCCTTTATGTTCTATTTCCTTTGCTAGGTAGCTGTATCTTTAAAAAAAAAAAAAAAAAGACACAGGGGACTTTCTGTGGGGTCCACCCATCATGGATCTCATGGCGACCTTTCAATCAGCCAAGACAGGGCGCTTCTTCAGCAGGCGAAGGGAGCGCATGTCCGAGGGGCTCGACGCTCTCATTCAGCCGTGGCCCACGTCCGGTCTTCTTTTTGTCTTTCCTCCGTGGGCTCTGATCGGCCGGGTCGTACAACGTATCGAGAGCCACCGGGGTCGCGTGTTACTGGTGGCCCCGGATTGGCCCCGGAGGCCCTGGTATGCCGATCTGGTCCGGTTGCGCGACGGCGTTCCTTGGCTCCTGCCCGCTCTACCGGATCTTCTTCTTCAGGGTCCCTTGCGGATGCCCCAAGTGGATCGATTCTCGCTTACGGTTTGGCCATTGAGAGGGCTCGGCTGAAAAGGAAGGGCTACTCCCCCGCGGTGATTTCTACCCTTCTGCGGGCGAGGGAAACGTCCACTTCTCTTACTTACGTTCGGATTTGGAGGATTTTTGAAGACTGGTGCTCCCGGCGGGGAGTCCGGGCGGCGACGGTTTCCGTGCCCGTCGTTTTAAGTTTTCTTCAGGATGGTTTCGATAAGGGCCTTGCGGCTAGTTCCCTAAAAGTCCAGCTGGCGGCTATCTCGTGTTACCGCGGCAAGGTTTTGGGTCGTCTGCTCGGGGCTCATCCGGATGTACGCCGATTCCTTACGGCTGTTTTTCATTTGCGGCCCTCCCGCAGAGTTTTCGTTCCTCCTTGGGACTTGAATTTAGTTCTGAGGGCCCTGGTTCGTGAACCTTTTGAGCCCCTGCGCAGGGCGTCTCTGAAAGATCTCACGCTGAAGGCGGTTTTTCTTGTAGCCATCTGTTCGGCACGGCGCATTTCAGATCTGCATGCATTGTCCTGTCGAGAGCCTTTCTTGTCTTTTTCCGCGGATCGGATCGTTCTCCGTCCGGTTCCTTCCTTTCTGCCAAAGGTGGTGTCTCCCTTTCACATGAATCAAGCAGTGTTTCTTCCAGTGCTTTCTTCGCAATCTGTCCGGTCAACGGACAAAGGTCTTCTCCGGCTCGATGTGGGTCGTACGCTCCATCGTTATTTAAAGGTTACCGAGTCTTTTCGGAAATCTGACCGGCTTTTCGTGCTCTTCGGGGGTGCGCGTAAAGGGGAAGCGGCAGCTAAAGCCTCCATTGCTAGATGGCTCAAAGAGGCGATCGCGTCAGCGTATCTGTTGCAACAGCGGTCTGTTCCGGAGGGTCTGAGGGCTCATTCCACTAGGGCTCAGGCGACCTCTTGGGCGGAGTATAGCCTGGTTCCGCCGGCAGATATCTGTAGGGCGGCCACTTGGTCGTCTCTGCATGCTTTCAGTAGACACTATCGCTTAGATGTGTCAGCGGCTCGGGATTCCTGTTTTGGTTCGGCGGTTCTGCGCGCCGGATGGCAAGGTCCCGCCCGGTCTTAACTGCTCTGTTACATCCCGATGTTGGAGGACTAAACTGGATTACCGAACAGGAAATGGAAATTACACTAACCTGGTAATTGTAGTTCCTGGAGGGTCCAGTTTAGTCCTCCTTCCCTCCCGACTATCTGCTAATGTGGTGCGGCGCGCCTTTCCGAACGGTTGATATTAAGACGGTTCCTCTTGCCGTTCGGTCCCTCTGTGGCAGCCGCGTTTTTTGCAGAGGCTCTTCCCTGTCTCGGGGGTTCAGGCAGCTCCTGAACTTCTGGTGGGGAGCGGTGTTTTGATTCCTGAGGCGTCGGTGCCGGCGCAATGTAGTGTTCTGACTTCCTCGTTTGGGGAGGGGGTTGGATATTCCTTGGGGGGGAACAAATTGTTCTTTAATTAGGTCATTTTGTATATTAATCTAATGTGTTGCTTCGTTAAGTATGCTTTGTTACTAGTACACTGGGGACTTCTGGGAGCTCCGGCTGTATATATACTACAGAAGATTTGATTGGTCCAGTCTCCCGGCTGCAGGAGGAGGGGCACTACCCGATGTTGGAGGACTAAACTGGACCCTCCAGGAACTACAATTACCAGGTTAGTGTAATTTCCATTTATCACCCATTATGCAACCAAATCATAGCTTACACCCTCCCTACCTCCCTCTCTCCCCAGTGAGGTTCCTGAAATTGCCCCACCCCCAGTTTAACATTTTTTAATGATACTATTCTGGCCCAATGCCCCAACATAAACCTCCTGACCCCCACATCAATATTACCCTCATTAGGCACCAGGCACCCCCAATGGAAGTTCAGATACCACATACGACCCCCTGATCCTTGTCTCCTAAGCACTTATCAGGGATTTCCCTGGTGGGTTGTGGTGGGGATCACTCCTGCCCCTTCACTAACCCACTAGAGAATCCCTCACTAAGTGTTGCGGGCAAGATTCAGAGGGTGGATCGTGGGAGGGGGAGGGGTAATGTCGATTAGGGGATCAGGCGTTTATGCTTATAAGGGGATTGCAGGCATTGGGTCAGAGTAGTATTGTTTAAAATTTTAACACATTAATCGTGTTAATAAGCGTATAAATGCCCATCTCTAATTTATGCTTTATGAAATTTAAAGCAGAACTTGAAATCTGGATACAGCAAGCCTTAGAGTTGAAATATTTTCAGGCAAGTATAAACTGGCTATGAGCGAAAAAATCTTCTTTCTATTTGTTTCCTAGGCATCATTGGCAGAAACGGATAAAATTACCCTGGAGGTAGCCAAGCTGATTAAAGATGATTTCCTACAGCAAAACGGATACACTCCTTATGACAGGTAAGGGTAACTGATTATTGGCATTCCTTTGTTTCACTGTATGGCAATGTTTCCCAAATATTTTTCCGGTGTGACCCCATTTTTGCAGCTGAAAATTCCCATGACCTCAGATAGTAATCAACTAAAATTATCACTCAAATGACATAAATATAAACATATAAATATGTAAATCTATGCTTTTTCAAGTAGTTATCTTATGTACTAAACTCACCTAAAACAGGCTTCGAAGTTTTGACACAGCTTCTTGAACATATGCAGTGTGGGGACTGAGTGTCTCTGGGGGCAGTGTGTGCTGGGGGTTAAGCGTCTGGGGGCAGTATGTGTATGTGAGTGGGTTGATTGTCTTGGGGCATTGTTTGCATGGGGACTCACTGTCTGGGAGCACTAAATGTGCATGGTTGTGTGGGCTAAGTGACCAAGGGCAGATGAAGCTGAAGAAAGCACAGCCTAATAGTGGGTTTTGAGGTCCCCTCCCTATTTTATGCCTCGAGCTGGGTCCCAGCCATATCTAACACTGAACCTAGTAGATGTGCATTCCAAAAGTTCTCATATTCCGATCACAAAATAGAAAATAAAATTATTTTTTACCTTGTTTTCTGGTCATTTTATTTTTCTAATCATGTTGGTCCCAGAGTCTGGTTTCTGCTTTTCTCTGCCTTCTAACTCTTGTTCCTTATCGTCCCTCCAGTCCAGTCCCTCACCCTCTGGGTAGTGCCCCTCTTCCAGCAGCTTGGAGACTGAGCATGTCATCTTTTGATGACATCCGATATATATACAGCTGGCACCGGCTACCATCCCCAGTAAGCTCAGTCTCCAAGCAGCTGGAGGAGGTGGTGAGCCAGGGTGCTGGGCTCACTGTAGGAACAAATAAGGAGCTTAGTTAGTGAGGTCTTTTAGGTTTTGTTTTGTGGGCTTTGTGGTTCCTTGTCTTTACAGGGGTAGAGTTTTTCTTTTAAGTTTATTAAAAAAAGAAAAAAAGAAATGGAAGTCCGGAGTGGAAGGAAAAACCCTCCCCCCCCCCCCCCCAATGTGCGGATCTGTTGAAGGGCCAGGAGGTTTTCTGTTCTGCATGTGGCTCCCGATCCCAGTGGTGGGTGAGGAGCCACCAAATCTAGGCCAGTGCTGCTCGCTGTTGGGATCTCCACCCCCCCCCCCCCAGCACCAAAGCCCTGAATGTGCGGCTGAGCGCAGGGGGAAGAGAGCACTGAAGACAGTCTGCCGGGAAGTGAGGAGCAGGCTGGTAAGCCTCGGGGGTGGCTGCGGGGGGGGGGGGCGTTTTTTTCGGCCGGAGACAGCGGCGGACAGTGCGGTGAGCCACGGCAGAGCGGCCTGGACCACGTGGCGGCTGGTTCCCACTGGTGTACGGAGTGGCCTGTGGCTGGCCTTCCCGCCCATTCTTTGTGCACAGCTTAGCTCTGGCCCATGTGGGTCGACTTTGAGGCACAGCTAGGGGTTGCCGCGGATGGGTGACAGCCTTGGCGTCCGTGATTTTTTTTTTTTTTGTGGCTGGATTTCTGGCCTTAATTTGAGTTAGTTTGATTTGATCTGATTTAGTTTGATTTATTTTAAGTTATTGTAAGGTATTTTAGGGGATATGGCTGTTTCTACAGAGTCGAGGTCCAAAAAAAAGGAAAAAGGCGATACAGAGAAGGGGGTGAAGGGCGGCTGGGTCCTTGGTTCAGCAGAGCCCAGCATGTCAGCAAGGCCTCAATGCTTAGTTTGCGGAACCCGCCGGGGGGCGGTCTCGGAGGCCGGAGTGTGTATCGGTTGTACACAGGAGGCTATCTCCTTGGAACAGAACCTGCAGGACAGAATGAGTCTGGGGACCCCCACCCTGGCACTAGAAGGCCAGGATGGAGAGGGGGAGGCACTGTCACTGCCGGGCGGGGACCGCAGTCTGTCAGCTACTCCAGGTCCCTCCACGTCTATCCCTCGAGAGGTAACAGGGTTTCCAGGGGATTTTTCACCGGAGTTTGTGTTACTATTACATAGGACGTTTTGCTTGCACCAGCAAGGTTTGACGGGTGCCACTTCTCCTTCGGCTCTAGGGTCAAAGAGGCTGGCAAGTTTAACAGAGGGCGAGACGGGAATCTCGGCTAAGAGGGCCAGGGGTCCTGAGGAGTGGCATCCTTCACCAGAGTCGGAAGGGCCAGATGGAGATGACTTGGACCCGGATCTGGACCTGCAGGAGGAGTTGGAAGAAGGCGAGATTCCAGAGAGGGAAGATCAGGCCAGACTGGTGAGTGTTTTCTGTCGGGAGGAGATCCCGGCTCTTATCATGGCGTCCTTAAAGACATTAAAGATGCCCACGAGTCTCCCAGCGGAGGAGGACACTTTGGAGGACCCTCTGCTCCAGGCAGTTCGAAAGTTGCAAGCAGTGTTCCCAGTGCATAGAATGGTCAGGCAGATGATCCAGGAGGAATGGGATCTGTCAGAGTCTGGTCTTAGGGGTGGGCGGTCACCGAAGGTGGACATGGCAGTGTCTGGTTACCAAGAAGACTACGATCCCCGTAGAGGGGAGTGTGGCTCTCAAAGATGCCCAGGATAGGAAGCTGGACACTCTGTTGAACCAGGCATTTGATGTTTTCGCCTTGTCTCTGCAGGCCTCTATCTGCGGGGCATGGGTGGCTAGGGCTTGCCTCCGCTGGTCGCAAAGACTTCAGAGCCCGGGGGGCTCAGAGCCGGCTGTGTCGGGGGAAGCAGCAAAGTTGGAGTCGGGGGCAGTCTATCTAGCGGACACCCATTATGATCTCATCAGGGGCCTTTCCAAGAGCATGGCTTCGATGGTGGCGGCCCGCCGTTATTTGTGGCTGCGGAACTGGGCAGCGGACAGTTCCTCTAACTCCAGGCTTAGTAAGCTTTCCTTTAAGGGTAAGCTCCTCTTCAAAGAAGACCTGAAGAAGTTGGTTAAGGACTTGGGGAAGTCCAAAGGGGGTCAGTTGCCCAAGAATAAACAGATGCAGGGCCGTAGTACTCCTCGACTTGCAGTCAGCCGAGGGAGTTCAAGTGTTTTTGTACCCCTCGCTTCAGCCAGACCCAGAGAGGTAGGTTCCCTGCCAGAGGGCAGGGCTTTCGTGGGTTCCGAGGAGCAGGTAGGGGCTTTGGAGCCGCTGCTACCTTGGAACACAAGAAAGGACAATGAGGCAAGGGGGGCTCAGGCAGGGGTATTGCCCATGGGAGGTCAGCTGCGGGAGTTTTAATCTGCCTGGGCCCAGATCACGTCCGACCAATGGGTCCTGGAGGTGGTCAGAGAGGGCTATGCCCTGGATTTGAGTTGCCCAATAAGAGAATTTTTCATTCAATCCCCCTGCAAGGCTCAGGGCAAGGTGGCGGCGGTGAGGGAAACATTGTCACTTCTCCTGCAACTGCAAGCTGTCGAGCCAGTGCCTCCAGACCAGTATGGGTGCGGTCGAGAGTCCATTTATTTCGTGGTGCCCGAAAAGGAAGGCTCCTTTCGCCCGATCCTTGACCTCAAGGGGGTCAACCGTTGTCTGCGGGTCCCACATTTTCACATGGAGATACTGCGGTCAGTGATAGTGGCGGTAAGGAGCAGGGAATTTTTGACGTCACTGGATCTCACGGAAGCATATCTATAGGTGAGCTGGTCATGGACCCGATGGCAACCTTTGAATCGGCCAAATCCGGAAGGTTTTTCAGCAAGAGAAGAGAACGAATGTCAGAGGGCCTCTGCCTTAGTCCAGAGGTGGCCCGAGGGGGGCTTCTCTATGTGTTCCTCCCGTGAGCACTCATAGGCAGAGTGCTGCAATGGATAGAGACACACCGGGAGTTAGTAATATTGATCGCCCCAGATTGGCCTTGGCATCCTTGGTATGCCGACCTGGTTTGGCTCTGGTGGCCCGTCCATGGCTACTCCCGATGCGCAAGGACCTACTAATGCAGGGGCCGATATGCATGCCTCAAGTGGATAGATTCTCGCTTACAGCCTGGCTCTTGAGCGGACAAGGTTGAGTAAGAAAGGATACTCGTGCACGGTGATAGCGACCCTGCTGCAAGCCTGGAGGAGGTCTACTTGTCTTGTGTATATTCGCATATGGCATATATTTGAATCATGGTGCGAGGACAGGCAGATGTGTCTACTGTTACAGTCCTGGACGTCCTGGCTTTCCTGCAGGCTGGATTTGACAAGGGTTCAGCCTCTAGCTCCTTGTGCATACAACTGGCAGCGATTGCTTGCTATCAGGGGAAGATCCCTGGGGTGCCTTTGGGTGCGCATCTCGACGTGCTTAGGTTTTTGAGGGCAGTTACACATCTCTGACCACTGTGGAGAGTGTTGGTGCCTTCTTGGGATTTAAACCTTGCACTTAACACATTGGCAGGAGAACCTTTTGAGCCCTTGGGACGGGCTTCCCTGAAAGACCTGATGCTGTAGACCAGGGGTCTCAAACACACGGCCCGCGAGAGAACTTTGTGCGGCCCGCGATGCAGAGGAAAGAAAAAAAAAACCCAAACAAACCCCTGGCTTCTGCTGCTGCCGCCGCCGTGGCAGCAGCAGAATCAACTGTCCCGCGGCCCCTTCCCGTCTGCCCGGCAAAGCATCTTTAACATCTTGTCAGCTCCATCAGCGGCAGCTTTCAGGGCCGCGAAGGGAGTAGTATTTCCCTCTCGCGGCTCTGTTAAACCTGCCGGGCTGATGGGAATTCCCATCAGCCCCGGCAGGCTTAACAGAGCCGCGAGAGGGAAATCACTCTTCTCTTCGCAGCTTGAAAAGCCCACCGCTGATGGAGCTGACAAGATGCTTTGCCGGGCAGACGGGAAGGGGCCACGGGACAGTTGATTCTGCCGCTGCCACGGCGGCGGCAGCAGCAGAAGCCAGGGGTTTGTTTTGTTTTTAATTTTTTACTTTACTTGGGCTGATAGGGGGGAGGTGGGGATAGGACTGAAAATGGGGTGATGGGGGGATAGGACTGAAAATGGGGTGATGGGGGGGTTAGGACTGGTAATGGGCAGATGGGGGTTAGGACTGGAGATGGTCTGATTGGGGGGCTAAGACTGAAAATGGGGTTATGGGGGGGGCTAAGAATGAAGATGGGGTGATGGAAGGGTTAGGACTGGAAGTGGGCTGCTGGGGGGCTTAGGACTGGTAATGGGCTATGGGGGGGGGGCTACAACTGGTAATGGACTGGGGGGGGGTGTGCTAGGACTGGAAATGGGCCGAGTAGAAGGGGGAGCTTGAACTGCAAATAGCTGATGGGGACAGGGTTTTGGAATGGAAATGGGCTGAGTGGAAGGGGGCTTGGAATGGAAATGGGCTGATGGGGAGGGGGGCTTGGAAAGGAAATGGGCTGTGAGGGGAGGGAGCTAGGACTGGAAATGGGCTGATGATGCGGGGACTAGAAGGGAGCGGATGCTGGGTGGGGCAGGAGCTAGAAGGGAGTTGATGTTGGGGGACGATTAAAATGGGATGGGATGGGGCTGGGAGAGTGAAATGGAGAGGGGAAAAATATTTTGTGTGGGAGGGAAGAAAAATCTACAATTGGCCGGGTATTGGGAGAGTAAGTGGGGATTGAGGATGGAGGGGTAAAATTTGAGTGGATGAAATAGGAATGAGGAAAGAGCAAAAGGAGAAAGATTAGTATGTTAAAGCAGATGTAGAGAGAGAATGGAAAAAAAAACTAGGAGAGAAGAAAGGACAAATGGACAGCAGACAATGGAGCGTTAGCAGAAGACACGAAGAAACCAGAAGAAAGTGGCTGGAACAATTGCAACTGAAAAAAAATGCACAAAAGGTAGAAAAATATCTCTTTATTTTGAATTTATTAACTGAAATATGTCAGCTCTTGGAAATGTGCATCTTTAACGTCTGCACTTTATTTAATACAAGAGGAAATTAATTTATAGTTTTATTTCTACAGTGTTGTACATTCTAAGTTTGGCTTTTGGGGTTCCCAGTTTAATTATTGTCTTCCTGTTTCTAAATTGTGATTCCTTGTTTGATGATGGTGTATGTTCTGCATGTGTAACTGAGCTGAGGTATTCTGTTTATGTAATTCCTATTTGACATTGCCACTTGTTCTCTTTCCCCAGTACGTCATGTATTGTTATTCTCTGAAGTGTATTGATTTAATATTTGCAGTGTTGCCTTTTGATAGTTAGGGTATGGTGCTTTGTGAGTCCTGGTAGTGCTGTCAGGATACGGCAGGTTTGCTATGGGTTCTAAATGGGCAGTGTTTATAGTAGTTCCTAATGTGCTTGGCGGTTGGCACTGGTTTATAGTAATGTAGAAATCTTTTAGTGTTTCTTTATCCATACACTCATTAAGAGGCATGTTTACTAAAAGTTAGTGTATGGTAACATTATGCAAATATTTATGCAAATGACACCCCTTATGCAAATGAGGCCCACGTCTTGTGCGGCCCCCAGGTTACTCTACAAGTTCTCATTTGGCCCTCAAAGCAATTTGAGTTTGAGACCCCTGCTGTAGACTGTTTTCTTGGTGGTGATTTGTTCAGCATGCAGGATTTCAGAGCTCAGGCCTTATCCTGCTTGGGAGCCTTTCCTTTCCTTTTCTAAGGAGAAGGTCGTTTTGCGACCAGTTCCTTCCTTTTTGCCTAAGGTAGTGTCGGCTTTTCATGTGAACCAGGAGATCTCCTTGTCGTCATGCTAGGGAGATAAAGTTTCTAGATGAAACAAATGACTGCTTTTTGGAGCAGCTGGTTAATGAACCGACAAGAGGGAAGAAATTTTGGACCTAGTCTTTAGTAGAACACAGGATCTGGTGCAAGAGATAGTGTTGGGGGCCACTTGGCAATAGTGATCATAGCATGCTTGTGTTTGATTTAATAAATGAAGGGAGGATGTCCAGGAAATCCACAGTACTACGTTTTAACTTTCAAAAGGGAGATTGATACAATGAGGAAAATAGTTAAGAAAAAAACTAATAGGAGTAGCTGCAAAGTTTAAAGATTATATCAAGCATGGGCATTGTTTAAAAATACTATCTTGGAAGCCAGGACCAGATGTATTCCATGTTTCAAGAAAAGTGGACGGAAGGCCAAAATACTGCCAGCATCGTTTAAAGGTGAAGTCAGAGGGGCTGTTGTGACCAAAAAAGCATCTTTCAGGAAATGGTAAAAGGAGCCAAATGACTAAAACAGGAAACATAAGCACTGGCAGGTTAGATGCAAGGCATTGATAAGGCAAACAAAGACAGAATTTGAAAAAAGCTTGTTGTGAAAGCAAAAACATATAATAACTTTTTCAAGTACATTCTTGGCAAAAAACCTGTGAGAGAGTCAGTTGGACCATTAGATGATGAAGGGGTAAGAGGGATCTTTACTGAGGAAGATGTAGGGAAGTTACCCATGCCTGAAATGATATTCAAAGGTGATGCATCGGAAGAATTGAAAGAAATATCAATAAACTGGGAAGATGTATTACAATTTTTTGTTAAATTGAAGAGTAGCAAATTACCTGAACAGGATGGTATACATCTGAGGGTGTTGAAAGAACTGAAATATGAGATTGCAGACCTACTATTAGTAATCTGTGAACTATCATTACAATTATCTATAGTACCTGAAGATTGGAGAATGGCCAATGTAACGCTAATTTTTAAAAAGGGTTCAAGGGGTGATCCGGGAAACTACAGTCCAGTGAGCTTGATGTCAGTACTGGGCAAAATGTCAGAACCATTAGAAAGTAAAAAATTACAGAACATGTAGATAGTCATGGTTTAATGGGAGAAAGCCAACATGGGTTTAGGCAAGGAAGGTCTTTTCTTATTAATCTTCTATTTTTTTTGAAGGTGTGAATAAACAGTGAGACAAACGTGAGCCAGTTGATATATAGTGTATCTGGATTTTCAGAAAGCCTTTGACAAGATCCCTCATGAGAGACTCTTGGCAAAATTAAAAGTCCACAGGCTTGGAGGCCGTGTACTATTGTGGATCAGGGACTAGTTAAAAGATAGAAAGCAGAGGTTGGGGCTAAATGGCCAATTTTCTCAATGGAGAAAGGTGAATAGTGGAATACCCCAGGGATCTGTGCTGGGTCCACTACTTTTTAACATTCATAAATGACCTGGAAATGGGAAAAACAAATGAGGTGATCAAATTTGCAGATGACACTAAATTATTCAAAGTTGTTAAAACCCAAGAGGATAATTGCAAGAGGACCTTGATAAATTGGAAGACTAAATTTCATCTGCCATTTTAACGTACAATGTGGACAAGTGCAAAGTTATGCACTTAGGGAAGAACAACCCGAACTATGGCTACACGATATAAGGTTCCACATTAGGAACCACCAACCAGAAGAAAGATTTAGGCATCATTGTGGATAACACGTTGAAACTCTACACCCAGTGTGCAACGGTGGCCAAAAAAGCAAATAGAATGCTAGGAATCAAAAAGAAAAGAATGGAGAATGAACCAAAGGTTATCATAATGCCACTGTATCGTTCCATGGTGCGACTGCACCTTGAATATTGTGTGCAATTCTGGTTGCCGTATCTCAAAAAGGATATAGCGGAATTAGAAAAAGTACAGAGAAGAGTCACCATAATGGTAGAGGGGATGGAAGGATACCCCTATGAGGAAAGACTTAAAAGGTTAGGGCTCTTCAACTTGGAAAAGAGACGGCTGAGCGGAGATATAGAGGTCTATAAATTAATGAATGGAGTGGAACGGGTAAAACTAAATCGATTGTTTGACATCAAAAAGTAGAAAAACTAGGAGACACACAATGAAGCTACAATGTAACCCATTTAAGAGAACATATTTTTTCACTCAACATGTAATCAAACTCTGGAATTAGTTACTGGAGGATGTAGTAAAAGCTGTTTAGTGTAGCTGGGTTTAAAAGAGGTTTTGACAAGTTCCTGGAGGAAAGGTTCATAAACCATTATTAAAGAGGACCCGGGAAGTCCACTGCTTGCCCCAGGACAAGCATTGTGTAACCTTTGTTCCTTTTTGGGAACCTACTAGGTACTTGTGATCTGGATTGGCCACTGTTGGAAACAGGATACTGGGCTTGATGGACCTTGGTCTGACCCAGTATGGCATATCTTATGTTATGTTCTAATGAGGTTGTGTTCGGTCCATTTGCTTTGGTACAAATACTGAAGTATGCCCTTAGATACCTTGGCTCAAGTAGCAGAATGATGTCACTAGAAGTTTCTAGTTGTCTGTTTCCACCTCTGCTGGCAGAGGAACACAACCCACTTGTCTGGAGTGGTCTAGCAGGACAATCGGGATGGGGCAGCTTGATAAAGAACATTCTTCTCTGTTGGTAACAGGCAGTTCCACATTAGAAGTCGCCATCCTGAACACTGAAATCTGCAGCTCGTTGTGCAGCAGCGGCCAAGAATATAGTGTTAGGAATTATTAGGAAATGAACAGTCAATAAAACAAAAATCATAATGCCTCTTTATTATTTTATGGTGTGACTACACCTTGAGTATTGGGTGCAATTTTGGTTGCTGCTTCTCAAAAAAGATAGCAGAATTAGAAAAGCTATAGAAAAGGTTGGCCAAAATGATAGAGGAGGGTTAGGGCTCTTCAATCTGGAGAACAGACAGATGACGACAGATATGATAGAGGTCTATAAAATTATGAGAGAAGTGGAATGGGTAAATGCTCGATTATTTACTCTTTTTTTCAAAAATAGAAGACATGGGGATCTGCCATGAAGTCACAAAGTAGTATATTTAAATAATAGAAAATATTTTTTCTTAATGCATAGTTAAAATTTGGAACTCTTTACTGGTGGATGTGGTAAAAGCAGCATACCTAGGTTCACAAAAGATTCTGACAAGTTCCTGAAGAAAAAGTCAGTAGACTGTTAAGGTAGACCTGGGAAAAGCCACTGCTGGGATAAGCAGCATGGGATTTTGCCAAGTACTTGTGACCTTGAGTGGTCATTGTTAGAAACAGAATACTGGGCTTGATGGACCTTTGGTCTCACCCAGTATGTCACTTATGATCGTCACATTTACGCCTGCTCCTGAACAGCATAAACGCCTAAGGTTTCAATATAGCCACTTTGCATGCAAAAGGTGGTATAGAAAATGAAATAAATGATACTGATGCCAGTTTACTGCTATTACATCATAAAAACACCAAAGCGCCTATGTCGCATAATAAAATATTCACTATGTGGCATTCACACATAGGCATCCTGTTTTAAAATTACCCTCATAGTGCTTTCAGTAAATATGATGGGGCCGATATTCAGAGCAAGTAACATGATTAGCAGACCCGCTAACCACTTTAATCACAGCAACCAAGATATTCAGGGTTAGTGTTATTCAATAATCCCAAATGCAACTACTGAACGTCCCAGTGCTAGCTGGGTAGCATCTGGGCATTCCGGGGATGGAGTAGAGGCTGCACCTGGAAATAACCGGGAAGCATTGATATTCATCTACTGCCCGGTTATCCCTGAGTGATGAAAGTTAGGCACCTTAAAGGCAGGCCTAACTTTGACCACAGAAGCTATCTGGACAGTGGCTGAATATCTCTGCTGCCTTGTTAGCTCCGCTGACCGGTTAACTTCACTGCTATCCAGCCGACCCAGATATTCAATGTCAGTGGCCAGCTATGGCCCAGGAATTGAATTGCTGGGTTTTACATTCAGCAGTGATGGCTAGCCACTTTACAAGGGCACCCAATATATTTATAAGCATTCCTGGGAGTGGGATTGGCACTTATGCATGTGAAATAGCATTTTAGAAAGGGCATCCACATACATTCTGGGACGTCCAGAGCAGAACGTGCAGAAAAACTCTGGGGACATCCATGTTTCAGCCTGATTTTAGAAGTATACACATCCCTGAAGTGGACATCCGTGGCAGTGGCCAAATAGATGTCCCCTTGAAATTATGGGGTGGGACATCCATCTCAAGCAAGGTTGTACATGGGGACATCCAATGGCATGACAAAATGAAAACATGAGCCCCCAATCCCTGTTAGTGTTCGTTGGCAAATTGTAAAATAAATGGGATATGAGTATCTCCAGGAACAAGCAGGAATGTAGTCTTCACATATGGGTATCGTCGGCACCGACGGAGCTCGCGCAGGAACGCTCCCCAGCGTCCAATAGGAAAGCCTTTGGGAGCATCCCACAGCACATGCGTGCTGCCTTCCCACCTCTGTACCTCTGTCACTTCAGTTCTTCGTTTTCCGCGGAGCTGACAGGACGTGTTCCCTGTCAACGCAGAAATGTTTTGTTTTATTCTTTGTTTTTTGTGGTCGTGTCTGCCTTCCTTTGACGCCTGCCGGTACCGCCGGCTCTTCTTTTCTCTTTAAAAAAAACCCCTACTTTTATATTTCGGTGCTAGGTGCCATTTTGGGCACTAGGCCCATTTTTTCTTCAGTCATGGAGAAACCAGCTAGTGGTTTCAAAAAATGCTCTAACTGGCTGTACCATATCCATCACCGATACCCATGACTGGTGTCTAAAATGTTTAGGTCCTGAACATTGTCCAACAGTGTCTCTCCTGCAGAAAGATGACCAAGAGGGGTCTGCAGAATAGAGCTGCAAAACTCGGTACCCTCTTTGCCGCGGACACGATGTCAGTTGCATCAACGTCTTCCAAGGCCTCATCTTCCTCCCATGGATCTCAGGTAACTAAATTTAAGTCTTCCAAGACTGGCTGGACCTCAAAGGGTAGATCTCCTAAGTATACAGATGCCACTGGTGTTGCCCTCGAGAATAGTTCACCGGCAAAACAGCCCCGGCGGGAGTCTTCAGGCTCCAAAGCATTAACGGGGCTCCAGGATGTTCCAGAGGCTTCTACCTCTGCAGAACTACTGGTGCCATGTTCTGGGATCATGGCTGCTTCCACCGGTACTGACACCCAAGCATCGGCAGGAGCGTTGGATCAAAGAATCCTCGCTATCAAACGCAGTCTGGTGTCCCTCTTAGCAGCTTCGGTACCGCTAAGACTGCTACAGACAGTTCCACAGGTATCAGTACCGGCACCGGCACCAATACCAACAGCACCTGCTTCGACAGGTATGATTCCCCCCATGCTGAGTTTTGAGTCTATCTCGGGTATCGGGGTACAGGAACCGAGACACTCCGGTACCGACTTCAAGCGATACCGGTACCATGCATTACGGGAGCAACCGATACAGAGTGACTTTGAGTCTTCCGATTCCAATGACTCTGACGACTCTACTAGTACTAGAGCGATCCTACCAGAGGATCCAACTCCTTCTCCTCAGCGCAGGATGTCTCCTCCAGAGGACATGTCCTTTCAGGATTTCATACGTGATTTAGCCAAAGGACTTTCAATCACGGTGATTCCAGAAAAAGAACCTAGGGCAGAAGAATTAAGAATTCTGCAATACCCTATAGCACCTAAGGAAGCAGCTATGCTACCTATTCACAAGATCTTGCATGATCTTATGTTAAGGATGTGGGAAACTCCTTTAACGGTGTCTTCACATTCCAGACGCCTCTATACCATGTACCGAGTGCCAAGTGGTCCTGGTTTTCAAAAAACTCAGTTACCACACTATTCCATGGTAGTGGAATCAGCCATGCGAAGAATCAAGAGTGCTAAAACACACACTTCTAATCCTCCAGGCCGTGAAGCCAGGAAACTCGATGCCTTTGGGCGTCAATACTTCCAATCCTCCATGTTATCAGCCAGGATCAGTTCCTACATTCTTTACATGGGAATGTTCCTGGAAGAAGTTGCACAAGACTTAGAGCTCATGATCCCTAGTCTCCCTGAGGAAAAAAGGGGAGATTTCCTTACCCTTGTCAAGCACGCCCAGAATGTCTCCAAATTCATGAACCGTGCTACCTTTGATTGCTTTGAATGCATTAGCAGAACTTCTGCTATATCTATAGGTGCACGTCGGATTGCCTGGCTCCAGGCATCAGACTTAGAACAATGGGTGCAAGATAAGCTGGGAGACATGCCTTGTACAGGAGAAAATCTCTTTGGCAAGGACTAGCAAGACAAAGCTAATCAACTTGAGTCTGAGAATACTACTTTGAACAGATTGTCAAAGTCTACAGCCAACCCAGCAAAGAAAAAGTCATTCAAAAAGTCCATTTTCAACAAGAAAAAGAAGTTTTACCCATCTTACACCCATCAAAGCCACTGTCCACTCCATGTTCCCCAAAAGGGACAACAGCAGAGCAGACAGCAAAGAAAGACACAAGCTCAAAGAGCTCAACCAGCTCAACAGACCCAGCCTCATCAGGGTCTTTGACTTTTACATAGAGAACTTAGTCATTCTGCCCCTAAAAGGTCCAGAACCCTTAACCATTCCAGGCAGATTATGCCATTTTGCCAAAAGATGGCAACAAATAACATCAGAAAACTGGACCCTGTCCATTGTACAGCTGGGGTACAAGTTTCACTTTCTCAACTTGCCCCCACCTACAATGATCAGACAGTTCAATTCTCAGGTCCCTGCCACCGACCTGTTGTGGCAGGAGGTCACAACACTTCTTGCTGAAGGAGCAATAGAAGAAGTACCCATATCCCAACAGGGTGCAGGGTTCTACTCCCCCTATTTTCTCATTCCAAAGAAAACAGGGGGACACAGGCCTATACTAGACCTCAGAGAATTAAACAAATATTTGTTCCGAGAGAAGTTCAAAATGATCTCCCTTGGAGAACACTCCTACCATACCTTCAGAGTCAGGACTGGCTATGTTCTCTAGATCTAAGATGCGTACACGCACATTCTCATTCATGCAGATCACAGGAAATTCCTTTGATTCCTGGTCCAGGGAAGACACTTCCAATACAGAGTTCTTCTTTTCAGACTAGCCTCTGCTCCAAGAGTCTTCACAAAATGCATGGCACAGTAGTAGCAGCATTTATGAGGACTCTAGGAATATTCGTCTTCCCTTACTTAGACGATTGGCTCATTCGAGCACCAACAGCTCCAGAAGCCAGCTTCGCTCTGTCTCGAGCAATAAAAATTCTTCAATACTTGGGACTGGTCATAAACCTCCCAAAATCTCATCTCAGCTCCCTCTGTCTCTCAAGTTCATAGGAGCTCTTCTAGACACACGGCAGTCAAAGGCTTTCCTGCCACAGCCACGCTGTCTACGAATAATGCAGCTTGCATTCCAAGCAGCTATGAGGGTTTTCCTCGCAGCTCGGGAGATGCTTCAACTTCTGGGGCATATGGCGTCCACTGTCCATGTGGTTCCCTATGCTCGCCTTCACATGCGAGCAGCCCAATGGACCCTATCCTCTCAGGGGTCACAAGCCTCGGGTCGCCTATCACAGTGCTCCCCAACCTTTTTATCGCCGCGGACCGGTAAACGTTTGATAATTTTTCCGTGGCCCGCTTGTTTTAATTTAATAATTTTAATTTAATTGTATTTAAACATGCCTTCAAAATAAAATACAGCTACACCAAAAAATGAATATAAAGTGATTTATTTTATTTAACTCACTAGAATTCCAAATCAATGAGAACCCTGAGCTTGTTTCTTTGCAACGAGACGGTTCCATCTGGGGGTAAATAGGAGACAATGACACCCGAAGTGTGTTGCTTATGTCCAGTTTATTCCGTTGTTTTGTTTTGGTTGCTGTCACTGCAGAAAACCCCGCTTCACACAGATAGGTTGTCGGAAATGGTAATAGGGATTTAAGTGCTGTGGTGGCAATCTCAGGATATTCCGCCATGACTTTAATCCAGAACACCGGTAGAGTTGTTGTCTCGAATGTAGTTTTAAGGCCACCGTCATTTGCAATCTCCAGCAGTTGTTCTTCTTCTTGCATAGACATGCTAGATTCGCCTGATTTGTTGGCAAATGGGTCGCGGATCCATTCCTTACCAGTTCGTGGGTCTTTTGTGGTTGGGAAGTAGCGCTCAAACTCTTTTAAAAGCAAAGACAGGTGATCGTGCACCAACTGGCAGAATGAATGTTCAAGCTCAGTCTCGCCTAAAATCCCCGCTAATGTCTGAAACATGTCCAAAATGCCTCTGTTCACGCGCCGTCCCCACAACTCCAGTTTGGCTTTAAATGCAGCTACTTTGTCTGACAACTTGAAAACAGTTGTCATTTTCCCCTGAAGGCCCAGATTGAGTTCATTGAGCAGGCTGAATATGTCACACAGGTAAGCCAGTTTTGCGACCCATACCTTGTCACTGAAATGTGCTGCCAGCGGTGACTTCTTTTCTGAGAGAAATCTTTGCAATGGCTCTCGTAATTCAAATACTCTGGTTAGCGATTTTCCTCTGGATAACCATCTTATTTCTGTGTATAAGAGAAGGCATCTGTACTCTGCGTCCATCTCCTCACAAAGCTGCTCAAACAGGCGCGAGTTAAGTGCGTGTGCTTTAATGTGGTTAATAACTTTAACGACATCACTCAATACGCTGTTAAATTCCGGTGACATTTTTCCGCTTGCCAGCATTTCCCTGTGAATGATACAATGCGTAGATTCACTCTCAGGTGCAACCTCCTTAATCCGAGCAGTTAAACCAGACAGTCGTCCGGTCATGGCAGCAGCTCCGTCTGTGCATATGCTGACACAAAAGGACCATTTCAGTTTTCCTGATATATAACCATCCAGTGACTTGAACAGTTCTGCTCCTGTGGTGTTGGTTGGCAAAGATAGTGCACATAACAAATCCTCATGCACATCCTCCTGATATAGATATCGCACATAAACAAGTAGTAGTGCCTTGTTGTCGATATCTGTAGATTCATCAACCTGGAGTGCATACCACGGTGATGTATTAATCCTCTCCAACAATTGTGCCTCAATGTCTCCGGCTATTTCCTCAATGCGCCTAGTCACAGTGCTAGCTGACAAAGGCACATGTGCTACCTTTTCCACAGCAGCCTCTCCTAGAAGTTCACGGCAAATGTCTTTAGTGGAGGGCAAGATCAATTCTTCACCGATAGTAAATGGCTTTTTAGCCTTAGCAATGCGGTTAGCCACCAAATATGATGCTCTCAGTGCATTCTCCTTTATTGATGTGGTGGCCCTCATAAATTTCTTCTGTGCTTCGTGCTCCCGTTTTTTTCTTTCAAAATACTCCAGGGGCTTGTCTTTTATG
This sequence comes from Ichthyophis bannanicus, assembly GCA_033557465.1. Taxonomy (NCBI): domain Eukaryota; kingdom Metazoa; phylum Chordata; class Amphibia; order Gymnophiona; family Ichthyophiidae; genus Ichthyophis; species Ichthyophis bannanicus. The sequence goes on along the minus strand of CM066034.1, from coordinate 375,681,345 downwards.
CCAGGGTGCTTGGCGGTCAAGTGGCGAAGCAGTTTTGAAGGTTTCATTGCCTCATTAGAGAGCTTCTCGCCGCAAACTATGCAGATCGGTTTTGGTGCGTGGGAATCACCTGTCCCGATAAATCCATATTTCAAATAGGACTCATGGTATTGTCTGTTAAAGGTTGCATATTTCTTTGATGTTGAAGGCTCTTCTTCTGTCTGTTCACTGGGCCTTTTTTTCTTCCCAAGAAAACTTTCTAACGATGTCTGTTTCATGCTCATTTTTACTAATTTGTGGGTTAAAGCAGACACAATAACACGTCAGTACACACATGAGTACCGGTGAACAGATAGAAGAGCTAGAAGAGTGATACCTTCTCTTTCTCTTCACTCCACTGCTGCTTGCAACCGCTCAGCTCCAGACGTCACCTAAATCCGAATGTAAATCCAAAAACTATCAGCGCAAAAATGTGATCAGTGTTATAAATATATGACCAGTGTATCAAAAAAGCATATAAATATTAATAAAGTGAAAAAATCAGATAAAGTGCACAAATCCGGCAGCATACACTTAACTGTGCTCACACCTCACAATCGGAAACAATAAAAACATAAAATAGTGTTGCGCCAGATAAAATAACTGTGAAATATATATAAATCACAAAAGATAACTGTGCCCCCTTTCAATGTCGAGATGCCAGCGTTCCCCCTTTCAATACAGAGATCATCGTGCCTCTTTCAATACAGAGATGCCAGCGTGGACTCTAGAGCCACCTTTACCATTAAAGTAACTCCTTACTTCATGTGGGCATTACACTTTGTGGACTCCCTCTTCACCTGTGCCCCACACACTCACCCACAAAATGGCCGCATCCCACTTCTTCAGCTGTTGGCTTCAATCACTGTGATTCCCTTCACCCACCACTGTCACCCACTTCCTCTGTGCACTTACCTCACGGGAGCTTCTCTTCAGTCCCCGCGTCTCTGACCTCAAGTCCTCAGTCCTCCCGCGGCGCCTCCTCCTCGACCAATGGCATGGGGTTTGCCTTTCGGCCAATCAGGAGGCGGGAGGACCCACAGTGAAATTATTTAAAGTTCCTCGGGCGGCCCGGTACCGTTTGATCCACGGACCGGTACCGGTCCGCGGCCCGGGGGTTGGGGAACACTGGCCTATCAGACAAAATCAGAAATACCACATGTCTGATTTCGTCCCTACAATGGTGGCAATCTCTGGAAAACCTCCTCGTAGGTGCTCCTTTCTAGCAGCCTCTATATCAAGCCACCCTAACGACAGATGCGTCCAAGTTGGGATGGGGGGGGCCATTTGCACAATCTCTCGACTCAGGGTCTCTGGACCCTAAAGGAGCTTTCTCTTCACATAAACCTCCTAAAGCTCAGAGCCATTTTCAATGCTATTCAAGTATTTCAGGCCCATCTCAGCAACAAGATAGTTCTGGTCCAAACCGACAATCCGGTAGCCATGTTCTAAGAGGCAAACGTGGTATCCTCTTCTTCTGCGTCTCTCTCAAACCACTCCTTTGGAGTTGGGGAATGCTCCAGATCTTCTGTCCCAGGAGAACGGATCCTTACTGCACCCAAATCCCCAATCTCTGCATCTCAGGGCCTGGTTACTGAAAGCCTAGAGTTTCAGGATGCCAACCTTTCTCAACAGGTAAAAGATATCCTTTTGGCTTCTAGAAAACCTTCCACAAGCTTTCCTATGCTTTTAAGTGGAAGAGGTTCTCTGTCTGATGTTCGCAAAAGGGATTTAACCCCCTTTTGGTACCTGTAGAGTCGCTACTAAAGTACCTCCTTCAATCAGCTTCTGGTCTTAAAACAAATTCAGTGAGAGTCCATCTTAGTGCTATTGCTGCTTTTCACAACCTATTTCGATGGAGAACCTATTTCCTCTCATCCACTTGTATCAAGATTCATGAGAGGCCTACTCTTAACAAAACCTCCCATTAAACCACCGCCGGTGGCATGGGATCTGAATCTTGTTCTCGGTCAGCTCATGAAACCGCCCTTTGAACCTTTAGCCACTTCAGATCTGAAGTTTCTTTCATGGAAAGTCATTTTCCTAATTGCTATCACTTCTGCAAAACACATTAGCGAACTACAGGCTTTAGTGGTTGACCCTCCCTATACAAGGTTCCACCATGATAAAGTAGTCCTCAGGACTCATCCTCGCTTTATGCCAAAGGTGGTTTTGCCTTTTCATTTAAACCAGTCGGTATCTCCAGGAACAAGCAGGAATGAGTCTTTACATATGGGTACGTCGGTACCGACGGAGCCTGCGCGGGAATGCTCCCCAGCATCCAATCAGAAAGCTTTTGGGAGCATCCCACAGCGCCTGCGTGCTGCCTTCCCGCCTTTCCAACTGTCTCTCCTCAGTTTTCGTTTTTTCCGCGGAGCCGGCAGGACGTTCTCCTGTCACCGCTGAAAAGTTTCTTTTTATCCTTATTTTTTCTGTGGTCGCGGCTGTCTCCTTGACTCCACCGGTACTGCCGGTGTTTTTTCTTTTCTTTTTCTTATTTTTACTCAGGGAATTTTTTTCCCTCAGTGTCTTAACTTTTCCTAGGCCTCCCAGGCCTCTCCATGTCCACCATGGAACCGCCAACCATTTCTTCCAGGAAATGTTTAAACTGTGGCGGTACTACTTTATTTTTGGACTCCAGAAATTGGTGTCTGACCTGTTTGGGTCCTGACCTTTTTCCTCCAGAGCCGTTCGGCTGCACTTTGGTGAAAGGAGAGGTTCCACATCGAGTCTTCCTCGATACCCGAGCCCCTTCTGGTATAGGGGCATCGACCATTTCCTCCCCTTCACAGGATCAGGTAACCCACAAACAGTCTGTGAAGACTAGCCAGTCCTCGAGTGGCAAGTCTCATGCACAGCATGTAGACGGCTCCGGCCTTGCCCTCGAGGGTCCCCTGGCTCAGAACTCCGCGGGAGGTTTCGGCCTCCAAAGCATTAAGGGGTGTGTAGTTGTTCCTGGGGCTCACCCCTCACAGAACATACCTGAGCCATGTTCGGTGGCGGCATCCGCTTCGAGCGGTACCGATTCCCCGGCATCGGCACCGGTGTTGGACGTAACACTCCTCACCAAGGATCGTCATCTGGCCTCCTCGGTACCCTCGGGACCGCTGGTTAAGGACCAGTTTGACTTTCCGGTATCGGCTTCCATACCGATACTATTACCGACGTCGGTACCCTCCAGACGTGCATCGATAGACTCGCTTCTTTCGATGCCAAGTCTGGAATCAATCTCGAGTCTGGAGGACTCGGTACCGACATGGCTCGGTTCCGATACCTATCGGTGCCGGGTGCTCGGTATCGGCGCTCCGTGCCATACCTCGGTACCGCTTGAGCTGCCACCGATGACTGCTTCGATGTCGGTATCACCCCCGATACCGATACTCCTACCGGTATCCACGCCGGTACCGGTACCTGCAATAGCATTGCAGTCTTCTGCGCCCATGCTTTTTTCAACAGGATCACTCCTTTCGATACCAAGTCTGGAGTCGATACCTGGCATGGACGATGCGGTACTGCCTTTCACAGGTCTTGATCCCCAGTACCAGCATACATCCTTTAAGGATTCTGTCTTGCACCGTGCAGATAAACTCTTCGGTGCTCAGGCTAGATCTTCAGATCTGACCTGTCCAAGGGAAGTTCTCTTTGGAGAACCTTCCTTTCAGAATTTCCTTCTGGATATTTATTTATTACTTATTTATTTATTTAACAGCTCTTATATACCGCACTATTTTTATCAGCGCGGTTTACAAATAACAAAGAATACTCAGATCAGCGGAGACTGATTGGGTTTACATTAAAACAGGTAATAGAACTTGGGGAACATGGGATATGGCAAGATCACTTTCCATTTCTATCCCTGGTGATCCTACACAGGCCTTTGTTTCTTCTGAGGCAAAGGCAAACATAATGCTTCCCTTGCATTATTCCTTGCAGGATCTTTTATTGAGAATGTGGGAAGCACCTTTTAAGGGTATCCCCCACCCTCTAGAGCAACTGATCTTTTATATCAGGTGCCCCCTCCAGGGTTTCAAAAGCCTCAACTCCCTCATCATTCCCTTGTAGTGGAATCAGCCTTGAGGAAGGTGGGAAGTAAGAAGAAGCATTCTTCTTGCCCTCCAGGTCGTGAGTCTAGGACACTGGATGCCTTTGGACGTCAAATCTTCCAGACATCCATGCTGTCAACAAGAATTCTCTCATATATTTTCTATATGAGTCTTTCTCTTCAAGAGGTCACAAAGAAATTACATCTTTTGACTCCTTTCCTTGCAGAACCCAAGACTGCAGACTACTCTCTTGGTTTCTATCTCGTGCTTCCCTAGACTCATTTGGGTCTGCTAGCAGAACCTCTGCTATAGCCATAGGGTCACGACATAGAGCCTGGCTCCAAGCTTCAGATTTAAACATATGGGCACAACAGAGACTGGGTAACACTCCTTGTACTGGAGACAATCTCTTCAATAAGGAGTCTCTTCGACAGGTTGCTCAGTGCTCCACTGACTTCCCTGTGTCTCAAGGCTCTTCTAAGCCTTTCTCTTCCCCAGTAGGTAGGAAAACTCCTATCATACCTTCCTCCCCTAGGAGGAGGAGGTTTTCTTCTTCTCTGGCCCATCGTACAGATGTTCCCAGGCAGGGGAAACACCGCCTTAATCTGAAGGGACCATACCCTCACCAGGCTCAGTAAGTTCAGCAACTATATGTTTCTGATTTCTGTTTTTTCTGTCTCTTAAGATTCAGAATTACTGTTTCCATTTCTTACATGGATCTCTTTCCAAGACATCCATTGTTTAGTACTTATATTTTTTTGAGCTGTCAGGATTTTCAGGCTATAAGTCACAGATTGCTCCTCTTCCTCTCACCAGGAAGAGGGAGTTTCCTAACTATCAGATGATAGTCTCTGTGCCAGCTTGAAATTTCTCCTTCCACAGACTTACCACCTGGTACGTCTCCTCTCAGCTCTTCTGTCCCTACCCTCTTATCAGGGTTCCCTCATAAGAGTGGTGCTATCACACTGGTAGGCTTCTCCATCAGCCTATCTAGTCTTTCTATTGCCAGTGTGGAATTCTCTCTCTGTATTGACTCCCCTCCCTTTTGCTTGGACAGTTCCTCAGACAAATACATGTGTTTCTCCACATTTGGTCTGTTTGTCTGTCTGTAACCTTAAGGTCTGTATTGCAAATTTGCAGTTCAGTTTCCATTAAGGACTCCACAGATAGTGCTGAAGGGTCAAGACCCTTCGCAGCACACCAACTGGAAAACATCTTCCATTTACAAGCAAAAGGGCGTTCACTGGACATCTCTACATAGAAAGATTCTGCTGTTGTCCATCAGCATTTGCCCCTGCAGGAGCCTATTAGTGGGCCCTCTGGTACTTCTTCACAAGTCTCCAGGGCTATCCGTCCCACTTCTGTCTGGTCTTGGTAGTGATTCCAAGAACATCTTCTTGGATAATCTTTATCACCACTTTTCCCTTGGGATTGGCAGCATACTTCCTATGCCTGCCACCTCTCCATCAGACAACTCTTTCTCCTGCATGATGCTCTCTGCAATCCTCAGAGGAGCTCTTCAACTATTGGGCCCTTGCTAGAGAGCATGGAGTTTTCTCTCTAATGCCTTCTTACAGGGTTGCAAAAGGCCTTGCAGTCATCTCCCTCATGGCTGTAGGGGTTCTTCAGCTCTTTTTATTTTCTCTTTAAAACAAAGAGCATAAAACTCCTTTACATGAAAGCATAGACACTTAGCCAATTCCTATACGGAATATGTTCTTTTCTCTGTAGCTGCACCTTCATGGACAGCACATAGTTATGCCAGGAACCCAGGGTATCCCTGGTTCCTTCAAAGGATCACTCAGTATCTCCTCTATGTGTTGTCCCTGTCCACTCACTTGAATACAGTTCTACTAGACTCAAGGCTTGCTGCTACAGAGTAACAATATCCTCTGTCTTTCATGTAACCATCCTGGTCATCTTGTTAGATACATTCTGCATCTTTGTTACCAGGAGGGAAAGATTCTTGGATACATTCTTTCAAAGGGGTTCCACCTCTTGCTGTCACCTGAATCTTTCTTGTTCACATTTCTCATGTGAAGCCAATCGTAGACAATTATTGGACCTATATATCTTTCGATGTATAGGTTGGTCAGCTGAGTGTGCATATCCTCTGCCTTTAGTTCTCGTCATGGAGGGATATATATCCCTAAGTGTTGCGTATCTATATATATATTTTTTCCATATATATATATGGATATATACCTATATATCTCTCTCTGTCGAGTTCTTTTATAACTAGATATGTATTCACATACTTATCTTTTGACGGTCTCTACCCATATAAGTATTACCTTCCTATGGGTTCCAGTCAGGGCTTATCCCTCTTCATGCTGTTCCACAGCATGTTTGGGGGTATTACGCACACAACCACTCCTGTGGTACCTACAGCTTCTCCAATGTCCCTAAGGGCTCGATATCACTGGAGATCCATGCCAGTTAAGACTGTCATGGCTGATCTGTATTAGGTCTGAGGTTCCACCCCCTCAGACACCTGTCCGTTTCCTGGGAATACAGGTTTTTTCCTATACCTTTCTTCCCTCAAGGACTTCTTCATTTATTTAAGTCGGTCAGTCTTCCTCCTTTGCTCCTAAATATAAATAACCCTGTAGCTAAAGGAGTGTTTCAGCTTTTCTCATAAAGCTTCCACTGAAGACCTGCCGGTTTTTCTGCTACCCCAGTTCAATCCTGGGGTTACCTTCACTCCACGGTTTGACCTTCACTGTTCTCCTGTGAGTTGTCACCTTCACTTCAGTGAGGTCACCTTGAAGTTCCTCTACTGGATCCACGGTAGATATCATGAATCTCTCTACTTTTTCAATATGTATTCATGGTAATTCTCATATATAGAAGGACTCTTGACCTGTAGTCCTAACTTAGCTGTTTTCCCACAGCTCTTTTCTCTTCAACTCCTACCCTCCATCCTCAGGATGCCTGGCAGTATGAGGTATGGCATGTCAGTCCCCTGCATGCTACGACTCCAGGCATCTTAGCTTAGGAGTCCCCATATGTGAAGACTCATTCCTGCTTGTTCCTGGAGATAGCACAGTTACTTACCTGTAACAGGTGATCTCTGGGAACAGCAGGAATAAGTCTTCACAACCCACCCACCTCCCCTAGGAGTTGTATCTCTCTTTCTTCCTTTCCTTTCTTTCCCTCTCTTTGTCTCAGCTCTGAAAAACTAACTGAGGAGAGACAGTTGGAAAGGCGGGAAGGCAGCACGCAGGCGCTGTGGGATGCTCCCAAAAGCTTTCTGATTGGATGCTGGGGAGCATTCCCGCGCAGGCTCCGTCGGTACTGACGTACCCATATGTGAAGACTAATTCCTGCTGTTCCCAGAGATCACCTGTTACAGGTAAGTAACTGTGCTTTATCTTCCTATATTCTTCCTTAGGCCTCATGCCTCCAGTGCTAAAAGGAATCTTCATACTTTGGATTGCAAAAGAGCCTTAGCCTTTTATCTTCAAAGAACTAAACCACATAGAAAATCTTCTCAGCTATTTGTGGCTTTTGACTCTAGTCATTTGGGACTTCCAGTTTCCAAAAGAACTCTGTCAAAATGGATTGCAGATTGTATATCCTTTACATATCATAGTAAAGGACTTTCTCTCGAAGGCCATGTCACAGCTCACGATGTGAGAGCAGTGGCAGCCTCAACAGCTAATCTTCGTTCTGTGTCTATTGATGACATCTGCAGAGCAGCCACTTGGGCTTCGGTACACACCTTCACAGCCCACTACTGCTTAGACAAGGACTCCCATCGGGATGCCTCGTTTGGCCAGGCTGTTCTCCAGCATCTCTTCCATAATTAGTACAACTCCTACCCACCATCCACGGGTTGGATGCCAAAGGTCCATGGGAGGAAGCATGACCCATCTCATCTGGGTTCGCAGCTTGCTGGGGTCATTCCTCTGGCATCTTTCAGCTGGGTAGTCCCCATATGTGAAGACTGCATTCCTGCTTGTTCCTGGAGATAGCGTAGTTACTCACCTGTAACAGGTGATCTCTGGAAACAGCAGAAATTTAGTCTTCACAACCCACTCACTTCCCCTAGGAATTGTCTCGATCTCTCTTTCTCTACTTCGGTCTCAGCTATAAACTCAACCGAAGTGAGAGAGGTACAGAGGCTGGAAGGCAGCATGCATTCGCTGTGGGATGCTCCCAAAGGCTTTCCTATTGGACGCTAGGGAGCGTTCCCACTCGGGCTCCGTCGGTGCCGACGATGCCCATATGTGAAGACTAAATTCCTGCTGTTCCCGGAGATCACCTGTTACAAATGAGTAACTATGCTTTCTCCATGGATAAGCAGGAAGTAAGTACTCATGTATGGGTGATATCACCGAAGGAACTCATGTAGAACACTCCCCAGCTTCCATTGGAAGCTTTTGGGTGCTGCACCACACATGTACGCTTGCCTTCCCACCTGTTGCAACGCCATCTTTTCCAGTCTCCTTTTTTCCATGGAGCCCATAGGACGTGTCCTGCACCAGTGGAAAATCTTTTTCTTTATTTTACCCCATGGGTATTTTTTCTTGAGTAATTTTCACCGCCTGTTGTCAGTTAGTTGGCTCCTAGCCAATATTTTTCTTTTTCTATGTTTGCTATTTTTTGTGCTTTTCTTTTTTGGGCCATTTTTCCCATCGTCACAATCAAGGCCTTCAACCTCACTGACATGGTCCTTCCGGACACGTTTCAGCCGCTGAGTGGTTTAAGAAATGCACAAAATCTGTCCGTACTATTTCAGTCACAGAAAAGCACAGTTGGTGCCTGTGGTGCCTTGGGCTTGACCACCTGCCTGCATCCTGCAACCTTTTCCTGCAGATGATAAGGAGGGGCTGGGAAAAGCAGAAGGAGTCCCTTTTTGGAACATCTGATACAACATCCTTGGCTCCAGCCTCCGCGACGCTGTCGTGGAGTTCCATCGAGGTGTCAACTCGGCGGGATGCCTGGATGCATTCAGAACAGAGGGGCCAGGACATCAAACAGAAACTCTCCATCGATGTCCGACTGGAATAGACGAAGGACCTGACATCGATCCAGTCAGTGCTGATAGGGGTGCCCGAGCACTGGGACAAGTTAAGGGTGCATCAGCACCATAGCCCTTCCTGGCACAATGTAGACAGCAAGGGCCGGGAGCAGCCCACCAAGTTTCCCTGGCAGGAGGAGTCAACCCCCACAGCCCTGGAGGGCAGCCGATGTCTCCTGATAAGCTTGTCATTGGGGAGTCCCCATTAGAGGTATTGGTATTAGTGGCCGTAGTTGCAATCCTGGCCCTGGTCCCCTTTGAGGCAGTGTTGCTGGAGGAATGCTTGAGGACCCTTGAGACTCATATGGCAGCGGTCTTAGCCTTGCGACATGCAGGCTGTGCGATGACTTCGGCAGTGTCACTGCACTCCATCCAGCCCATCCTGGAGACCCATGTGCTGCCGGCGGAGGTAGGCTCATCGGGTGGGAGATTGGAATCTACATCCGTTCCCACAGCAATCTCCCTGTCGAGATTATCAAGCTCAGATGTTCCGGGACACTCTTATATATCTTATGCTCATGGATTGGGATTCCCCACTTGTATACCGATTCATCCTGCTGGTCAATGAAGAAAGCAAGGGTATTCCATAGATAGGTGTTCCTTGTTGACAACAGGTAATTCAGCTCACAATCCCTCCCACCTTCTCGAGAATTGAGGCTTAGGCTACATACAAAAACTGAGGAACAAACACCAGGGGCTCTTACATGAAAAAAAGAGAAACCTTTATAAAATGCACACATTTCGTATGTAATTTTTTCATACCTGGTTCTAAGCCTGGACAGACAGAAGGACCGGTGGGCAGGAATTGGACCTAAGACATGCCAGAGCACGGCATGGCAAAGTTGCTGTCCCATCGGGAATCCCCATCCAGACAATAGTGGGCTGGGAACATGTGGACTGAAGAGCACGTTGCAGCCTTGCAGATTTTCTCCATGGATGCCAAGTGTAGGCTAGTGACAGAGGTGGCCATGGCATGGCCAGAACGTTATGAGCTGTGACATGACCCTCCAGGTTCAGGCTGGCCTGGAAATTTGCCAAGGCGATGCAATCTGCCAGCCACGAGAACAGCGTGCGCTTAGAAAGCGTAGTTACTCACCTGTAACAGGTGTTCTCCAGGGACAGCAGGAATCAGTCCTCACATATGGGTGATGTCAGCACCAATGGAGCCTGTGCGGAGCATTTCCTGCCACCAGTCGAGTGACGCTGACAACTGGGGAGTGACTGAGATGGCATCTCGGAGATGGCCCATCAGTTGAGCCACTGAGTTCGAAGGCACCACTGCGCTGCTTGCATATGCAGTCGGGCATCGGGGATGATGTGGACCATCGAGGCCATATGGCCGAGAAGTCAGAGCATCGCTTGGGCCGAAACTGTGCCACAGCACTGAACCGTGGAGGCCAGAGTGACGAGGCAGTCTGCCCTGTCCTGGGGAAGAAAGGTCATCTTCCACTGGGTGTTGAGGCACGTGCCAATGAACTCCAGGAATTGGACTGGAGTAAGGTGGGACTTCAGGTAATTGACCACGAAACCGAGGTGCTTGAGGAGCTGGTCGGTGCAGGCCGTAGCCCACTGCACTTCGTTGGCTGTCTCCCCCGTAACGAGCCAGTCATCTAGATAAGGGTAGATGAAGGTGCCCTGTAACCAAAGGTGGGGGCTGCAGCCACCGCGAGGCACTTGGTAAACACTCGCAAAGTGGACGCAAGGCCGAAGGGAAGCACCCTTCTTCTGCTCCCTTTTGGGGGACCCCTGCTCAGAGTGGCGCCAGGGCCACGGAGTGGCTGCGGGGGACCCAAGAGACTGAAATTCAGTGGAGCGGGAAGTTACCGGGGAGACCTAGGCCACCTTGTGGAAAATGTCATCCATTTTCTGCTTATGGCTCTGGATGGCCTTGGAGGACATCTTTTTACAAAGGGAGCAGAGCTCTGGGTTATGGTCTATCCCTAGACACCTGAGACAACAGTCATGGGTGTCCATAAGCGACATGTTTTTGGAGCATCTGTCACACTTTTTGAAACCGGAGGCCATGGGGGCAAAAAGAATCCCCTCAAGATCGAAGACCTTAGGTTCGGCCAGTGGTTGAAAAGGGCACAAAATGCGCTAGAGACGAACTCACGAAGAAAAGGGATGGATGATGTCGGAGCTGTTGGTAAGTCTCATGGTCATCGGCATCGGAGCCCCTGGCGTGATGCTGAGGGTGATGGCTGGGAGCAGCCCTCCAAACTGCCCCAATGGGAGAAAATGCCATTGGTGTCGGGAGATCAAAGCTGGTCTCCTGAATCCACCCTCGTCAAGGACGCCCCTCGATGGAGCCAGTGTCGGGCCTGAAGCCTTCAGTGCCTACGCTGGTGGTTGCGTAGCCTTCTGGCCTCGAGGTCTGAAAGGCAGACCTTGAGCGCAGCATCACTGCCTCGTTGGCCCAGCAGCCCAGATCAAGAGGGTGTCTCCGAAGGTCATGGAACCAATCTTCGAGTGCCATCAGCCTCAAGATGACTCCAGGCTCCATTCTCTGTCCCGTTTGGGGTGGAGGACTTCTCTGGCGAACACCTCCGGATCAGAGCACAGGGGCTCTGAGGGCCTCACGGTGCTGGTGACCCGACGAGGCCCAGATGGGTCTTGAGGTCTCCTCCAACTCAGACTTGTACTGGGAGACCAATGATGAGTCCCCAGATATCTGCCTCCATCATGATGTCCCGTCAGATCTCTCCCTTCCGGAACACTGGTGTAGGTCCCCTCCTGAGGCCCTCTCCTTTTTGGAGATTGTCCGGGACATGGCCTTTACCACAGAGTCTGAGGAGGCGTCTTGGGCAGAGTACTTCGAGATCCTCCAGTACAAGGCTTCTCCGAAGGATGTACTCATGGTGCCGGTTCCCCACATCCTGGAACGGTTTCTCTTCTGCATGTGCAAGACCCCAGCCTTGGTGCAGATTATGAGCAGGTGGCTCAATGCCATCTATTGTCCGCAGAGCCACGGGTTTCAAAAGGCACAGCTGCCTTATAACTCCATGATGGTTGAGTCGGCCATGTGCAGGATCGAAAGCCAGAAGACGCACTTCTCAGTGCCCCTCGGCAGGGAGGCTCGCACCATAGATGCCTTAGGCAGAAAGTGTTACTAGGGATCAGTGCTCGTCGGCTGGATCCAGGCCTACAAGCTCCATATGGGCATATACTTGCGGTGAGGGATCAAGCCTCTTCAGCAGTTCTGGACCCTGACCGATGGTCAAGGAATGCTCCAAATTCATCACTCATGTGGCTTATGACTGCTTAGAGTTAGTGGCCAGGGTAGCTGTGGTGGGCATTAGTGCTCGCTGCCAGGCTTGGCTACAGTCCTCCAACCTGGAGCAATGGGTGCAAGACAAGCTGGTTAGTATCCCATGCCAGTAGGAGAATCTCTTTAGTAAGCCCATGACGAACAAGGCCACCGAGCTGGAGTCAGAGTTCCTGACCAGGACCAGGCTCTCCAAGAAAACTGCTGACCCTTCCCAACGGAAGGCTTTGGGAAAAAGCCCCTTTACCCAAAAAAGAGAAAAGCTTATGGAAACTGCCCCAATACTTGGCCTTCCCAGCTCCTCAGCAGTGCCAGAAGGCCAAGGAACGGGGCTGGACTGACTTAAGCCTAAGGCCCCCAAGCCCCCCAGTAGCAATCTGGTGAGGGCTTCTGACTCCTTGGGCATAGCCTCTCCTCCCCGGGAGGCCTAGCCCCACAGCACATGGGGGAGTGTCTGGTGGTCTTTGCCATCTGGTGGTCCAGTATCACCACAGACACCTGGGTCCTCCAGGTGGTGGAGGAGGGTTACCTCCTACTTTTCGATCACATGACACCCCCGTTCTTTCCAGGGGAACTCCAATGACTCCCCTTCACCGCGACTTCCTCCAGCGAGAGCTCGCTGGGCTTCTGGCTGACAAGGTGGTGGAACTAGTTGCACCCCACCACAAGGATGAGGGATTCTACTCCCTATATTTCCTGGTTCCCAAGAGGACCGGCGCCTTCCATCCTATTCTGGATCTTCGCGATCTCAACAAGTTCCTGGTGAAGGAGAAGCTCAAGATGCTCTCCCTTGGAGCATTGCTGCCTTACCTCTACCAGGGAGATTGACTATGCTCCTTAGATCTCAGATACACATTCCCATCCATCCACGTCACTGGTAGTACCTACGGTTTGTCATCAGAGGAAGCCATTACCATTACAGGGTCCTGCCCTTCGGCCTGGCTTTGGCCACAAGCGTGTTCACCAAGTGCCTAGCGGTGATTGCTGCCAATCTGTGGCTGGAGGGGGTGTTTCTTCCCCTACCAAGACGACTGGCTGGCTAGAGGTGACACAGCCGTAGACATGCAGCATGTTGAACCATTCTCACTCTGTAGTCATCAACTACCTCAAGTCCCACCTGCAACTGACTCAAAGCCTGAAATTCATAGGAACGTTACTAGACATAGTTCAGGCAGGTGCCTTCCTCCTCCTTGACAGGGCCCAGTGTCTAGCAGCCCTTGCAAGAGAGGTCCATGGTTAAAACTAGGCCTCTGTCTGGCTCATGCTGGCTTCCTGGGGCACATGGCCTTGACGATGCACGTCACGATCTACTCTACAAGTCATACGCAGCACTGCACAGATATGTAAGAGACAGTTCCTGCTCATCAGAGCTTACAATCTAGCCAAGACATACAACACAGAAAGTGTAGACAGGGATAAAACAAAGGGGAATGGTAAAGAACAAGGAGATCAGGTGAGTCAAGATCCAAAAGCAGCAGCAAAGAGGTGAGTTTTTAGCCTGGATTTGAAAAGGGTCAGAGAAGGTGCCCGGCGTACGGACACAGATAGTTTGTTCCAGGCATAAGGTGCAAGGTGAAAGGAGCGAAGTCTGCAGTTAGCAATAGAAGAGAAGGACACAAATAGAAGCGATTTTCCAGAAGAGTGGAGTTCCCGAGGAGGGTGTAAGGAGAGATAAGAGAAGAAAGGGTGAGGAGCTGCAGAGTGAATACATTTATAGGTCAGCAAGAGAAATTTGAACTGGATGTGGAAACGGATAGGGAGCCAATGAAGTGACTTGAGAAGAGGGGTAATATGGGCATGATGAAGCTGGCGGAAGATTAGCCGCGCAGCAGAATGCTGAACAGATTGAAGGGGAGAGAGATGATTCAAAGGGAGACCAGAAAGGAGAAGGTTGCAGTAGTCAAGACGAGAGGTGATTAAGGAGTGGATAAGCGTCTTAGTAATGTGTTCAGATAGGAAAGGGCGGATTTTGTTGATGTTATAGAGTAAGAAACGGCAGGTCTTAGCTATCAGATGGATGTGTGTGGAGAAGGAGAGAGAGGAGTCAGACAACCCCAAGGTTGCAAGCTGAGGAAACAGGAAGGAGTAGAGAGTTATCCACAGAGACTGAGAAAGAAGGAAGAGGAGAGGAGGTTTTAGGGGGAAAGATAAGAAGCTCAGTCTTGGCCAAGTTCAATTTCAAGTGGCGGTGAGACATCCAAGCAGCAATGTCAGAAAGGCATGCAGAGATCCGGGTCTGGATTGCCAGGGAGATTTTAGGCGTAGGGAGGTAGATCTTGACATCATCGGCATAAAGATGGTACTAAAAAGCCATGGGAAGAGATGAGCACACCAAGGGACTGGGCATAGAGAGAGAAAAGCTCCTCTCTACGTTTATCCGTCCCAATGGGCCCTCTGCTCCCCATGGTCCCAGGTAACAGAGTACCTGCAGGACAGGGTGACTATCACCTGTCCCTTTGCCTGGTGGCACAGCCACCGAACCGGCTGGCAGGGATGCCCTTTCAGATCCCAACCCCTCAGAGGATCCTCAGCATGGATGCCTCCAAGTTGGGCTGGGAAGCTCATTGCAGTGATCTCCACATTCAGGGCCTGTGGTCAGCATTGGAGATCCTTCAACAGATCAAGTTCCTAGAGCTCCAAGCCATCGCTTGCACTCTCCAAGCCTTTCAGCACCACCTGCAGAACTAGGCCATTCTAATTCAGATGGACAATCAAGTGGTGATGTTCTACATCATCACGCAGGGGGGCACGTGGTCGTTCCTCCTGTCCTCGGAAGTGGCCCGTCTCTACACTTTTGCCAGCGAAAGCAGAATGCTCCTCAGGGCAGTGTACCTCCCCATCCAGGACAATGTTTTTGCAGACCAACTGAGCTGGATTCTCCAGCCCCATGAATGGTGGCTCAACCTGTGGGTGGCCAAC
The DNA here is from genome assembly GCA_033557465.1 of Ichthyophis bannanicus. Taxonomy (NCBI): domain Eukaryota; kingdom Metazoa; phylum Chordata; class Amphibia; order Gymnophiona; family Ichthyophiidae; genus Ichthyophis; species Ichthyophis bannanicus. The sequence continues at coordinate 375,666,074 of CM066034.1, read as the reverse complement.
TGACTGTTCCACTGCTGGGGCCTTCCTGTGATGGATCATTTTGCCAGCTCAGCCAATGCTCAGCTGGTCTGCTTCTGCTCCAGAGCATCACACCCCTCCTGGGTAGCGGCTAATGCATTTCTTATTACATGGACGGAAGGCCTCCTCTATACCTTTCTTCCTACATCGCTAATTAATTGCCAAGATCTTCTTCAAGGTTCAGCTCAACTGGGCCACACTGATCCTCATAGCTCCCCGATAGCCGTGGTTTCCACTACTCCTCAGCCTGTCTTGAGCTCCCCCAGTCCCTTTGGGGAGCGCCCTAGTCCTTCTCTTGTAGGAGGATGGCTTTCTCCACCACAATCTGGAGTCCCTGACCCTGATGGCCTGGCTACTGAAAGGGCAGCCCTGGTCAAGTTTGATTTGCCCAGGGAAGTGAAAGAGGTCCTGCTGGCCTCACATAAGGATTCCACCCAGCACTTGAAGGCATATGCCTTCAAGTAGCATCACTTCTCAGTTTGGTGTGCGGAGAGGGGTGCCAAACCCCTTATTCTCTTCTGTCCAGCTGGTGCTACAGTATTTACTGCACCTGTCTAACTCTTGTCTGAAGTCTTTAACTCCATCAGGGCACCATCACCTCATCGAGGGGAAGCCCCTCTCTGCCCAGCCTCTCCTGGCTTGCTTCCAAAGGGGCCTTCTCTCTCAGCCACCCATTTATCAGCTGATAGCGTCATGGGATTTCAGTGTGGTCCTCTCGAAGCTCATTACTCCACCCTTTGAGCCTCTGGCTTCCTGCCACCTCAGGTATCTGTCCTGGAAGGTTGTCTTCCTCGTGGCACTCAGGGTCAGTAAGCTCAAGGCTCTGGTGGCTCATGCTCCCTACACCAGGTTTCACAGGAACAGAGTGGTGCTCCAGATGCCCCCTAACTTCCTCCCTAAGTGGCCTCTCCATTCCACCTCAACCAGGAGGTGGTGCTTCCCACCTTTTTCCCGCAACCTCATCCCAGTAGAGTGGAAGCCGCCCTCCATACGCTAGACTGTAAATGGGCACTGGCCTGCTATTTGGAACAGACGAAACCCCATTGCCGCTCCTCAGCTCTTCATCTCCTACGATCCTAATTGCCTGGGCGTAGTGGCCTCCAAGCATACTCTGTCCACCTAGGTGGCAGACTGCATCGCCTTCACCTACGGTCAGGCCGGTCTTTTGCTGGAGCATCACATCACAGCACACAGCATCTGAGCCATGGCGGCTTCTGTGGCAAACCTCCGCTCAGCTCCCTTGATGGAGATCTGCTGGGCCGCCACCTAGTCTTCAGTTCAGACCTTCACAGCGCATTACTGCCTGGAGAAGTCGTTTCGGTGGGACAGGGCCTTCGGTCAGGTGGTACTCCGTCATTTGTTTGGAGTTTAAGGCAACATCTACCCTTCGGCCCTTCTATGTGTCCAGGCTACCGGAGAGATGGTTTCCCTAGTCGATGCTTGGGTCATTGCTGAGGTCTAGTGACCGAATTCTACTCTTACTGTTCCTCACAGTTCATGTTCTGGGTCACCAGTGGCTTACAGATTTTTTCGGTAGCCTGTAGCTAGGGAAACCCATATGAGGACTGACTTCCTACTTGTTCCTGGTTGCTCACTTGTAACAGGGGTTCTCCAGGACCAAGCAGGAAGTCAGTCCTCACTTATGGGTGACATCGGCGCTGATGGAGCCCCCATGCGGAGCATTTCCCCAGCTTTCTATGAAAGCCTTTGGGAATACTACACGCATGCGTGGTCCCATTCCTGCCTAAAGGTGCCATCTTGCTCAGTCTCTCTTTTTCCGTGGAGCCCTTCAGAGGTTCGTCCTAGTCACCCGGGAAAAGTTGACGTTTTTTGAAGATTTCTTCGCTTTTCTCTCCGAGTTCGAGCCGGTTCCCCTTCCCGCTGGGTTCGGTACACCGGTATCGAGCCTGTTCTCTATTTTTCGTTTTTTTTCCCTTCGTGGCTGGCGTTCGCGCCCTTTTTTCTGTTTTTCCCTGGAAGACCGGTCTTTTGACCTCACGGGGGCCCTTTTTTCCCCGATGGCTTCCAGTGGTTTCAAGAAGTGTGATCGTTGCAAGAAACTAATGTCTCTCACCGACATACATGACTGCTGCCTTCGGTGCCTCGGCCCAGATCATGATCCCATGATCTGTGGCCTGTGTGGTAAAATGTCCACCAAGGCCCTTTGAAGCCATCAGCACCAGAAGGAAAGGATTTTTTCGGATTCTGCCTCCGGCCGGGCCCGGACCTCGTCTGAGGCCTCGACGTCTCGGGAGTCTGATCCCGAGCATCGCCGGGGTTCCTCGGACAGGGGGTCCCCCGACCGGGAACTTAAGAGGAAGAAACGGCTCGCGAGGGCGGCGTCGGAAGAGGTCCCTGGTTCCTCGAGGGCCAAGTCTAAGACCCCCGACCGCCGTCCCGGGCCTTTGGAGCAGGAGAAGCCGTCCAAAGTACCTCGTGTAGAGCCGGAGACCATCGGACACGTAAGTCCTGTAGTCCTCGTGGACTCTCCTCCGAGGGAGCCGACGTCGGGCCCGGCGCCGCTGGGGCCCCGAGTCGGTAGCTGCTGAATCTCCTGAGCTTGGACTCAGGCTGACAGCCTTGGAGTGCAGATTGTCTGCCTTCATGGAGCAGCAGCGGATACTGATGGCCAGCCTCGCTGGTGCATCTGCCCCGACCACCGGGACATCGATGTCGAAGTTGACCCCGGAGACCGAGCAGATACTCGAGACCATGAAGGCTCGAAGTCGTCCTCGGTCAAGGTCTCCCTCGACCTCCCGCTCGTAACTGAGGGCGTCGACGCTGGTGCCTTCGGCGTTGGGGCGGGTGCCACCTTGACCCGTGCGGTCAGAGCACCTCGACTCCTCTTCCGATGAGTCAGCCTGGGAGACGGGGGATGAGGAGTTCCCCGATACCTTCCGGACTCGGTGCGTCCAGTCGGACTCACCGCAGTCCGAGCCCCGGAATAGGTCCCCTCCGGAGGACACCCGGTTCTCGGAGTTCGTGCGGGACATGGCCAAGGCCTTGGCGATTCCCGCCGACCCTGAGGAGAAGCCTCGAGCCGAGGGGCTCGAGGCCCTCCAGTATGACTCTCCTCCGAAGGAGGCCTTTATTGTGCCAGTTCCTCCAATGCTGGAACGGCTCCTCTTCCGGATGTGGGAGGCACCGGCCTCGGCGCCGGTCTTGAGCAAGCGAGTCGATTCCATTTATCGACTCCGTAAGAGCCCTGGCTTCCAAAAGGTGCAGCTGCTGCACCACTCCATGGTGGTGGAATCAGCCATGCATCGACTGAAGAGCCAGAAGATGCACTCTGCGGTGCCCCCCGGTAGGGAGGCCCGGAACCTGCATGCTTTCGGCAGAAAGTGCTTCCAGGGCTTCATGCTTACTTGCCGTGTCCAGTCATACCAGCTGTACATGGGCATGTTTCTCCGAGACCTGGCAAAGGAGCTTGCCGGGTTCTCTGCTGGTCTCTCCGGGGAACCTTTGCAGAGGTTCCAGTCTTTGTCTTCAGGAATCTGGGACGGTTCCAAAGTCGTGTCCCGAGCGGCCTACGATGGCTTCGAGGCTTCGGCTCGTGTGGCGGCCGCCAGCATCGCGGCCCGACGCCAGGCATGGCTGCAGTCATCGGACCTCGAGCCTTGGGTACAGGACAAGTTGGTCGATGTCCCTTGCCGAGGTGAGAACCTTTTTGGCAAACCCATGGCTGAGAAGGCCGCTGAGCTCAAGACCAAGCACCTGACCAGGACTAGGCTGTCCAGAAAGACTTCTGCCCCTTCTCACAAAAAGAAGGGCTTGGGTAAAAAGTCCTTCTACCCGAGAAAGGTGTCTGCCTACAAACCTTTCTCTCAATACCAGGCCTCCCCAGCTCCCCCTCAGGGGCAGCAGGCCAAGGGGCAGGGACATGGGCCCCGTAGGCTGAAGACCCCCAAGCCTCCAGCTCCTGCTCCTACCCAGCAGGGAGGGGGTTTGTGACTCCCAAGGCATAGCCTCTCCGTCCCTGCTGTCCCATCCCTGCACAGGAGGTCGCTTAGCCCTGTTTGCCCACCGGTGGCCACCTATTACAGGGGATGCTTGGGTTTTAAGCATCATTCACCAAGGCTATATGCTTCATTTCCAACAACTATGTCCTGTCTACTTTCCAGGAGAACCTCTGAGGCATCTCCTGCACACCACCCTCCTCCTCCAAGAACCTCAGGGTCTGCTTATGGACAAGGCGGTGGAGCCAGTACCTCCTCGCCTACAAGGGCAGGGGTTCTACTTGTCAGACGGCTGCCTAGGGTGAGAACTTACACAATCTTGACGATGCATATATTCATATGATTCTTGCAAGGTATTGTGGGTATTGTAGTTCATTCACTCCCAAACACAGCTGATGACAATAATTTGAGTTGTGAAACCAAGTGGTAAGATCAATAAAATACTTCTTTTATTGATGGGGTTTAATTCACCCAGCACATGTATGCTTGATAGCACTATAAATGAGGTTACTTGCTTGCAGTGTTTAAAATGGATAACAAAAAGTCACAAAGTAAACCAGAAAACAACCTTCAGCTTGTCAGGCAATTAGCTAATGTTTTCTTAGCAAATAATTACCAAATACAAAGGCACAAAGTAAAGAATAAACTTTGCTGGTTAGGTTAACTTCTGCTTATTTTCCATGCAGATCTCAGCAGTGATTCTCCCTTGCTCACACACACAATCAGGTGCAGCCCTAATTACTATCAATGGACCAGCTGAAAGCCTTTAGCTGGCTGGCTGCTACTGTGTGAGCCCAAATCCTGCTTTAAGAGCTGTTTGCAGTGGAAATAAAGAACAAAGTTAGGTTTCTTTGTGATGGCTGATGTGTTTGCTCACGGAAAACTAGCAATAGCATTTAGATAGAGAACAGTCCATATAAACTGTATTTTCATCTGCTGTATCTCCCTCTTCATCAATCAGCATATGGTCACTATCATACATTGGCACAGACGAGTCTTTCATTAAGGCACTATCATGAGAATGCTTATTCCCTGGCTGCCATTCTCTGTTATAGATAGGGTCTGGATCAGTGTTCATACCTGAGCCTCTCCTGCTATCATTATTCCTCTCTGTATAGCCTGGCCAATATGTAACCCAATTCTGATGTCCAGCCTTCCAATCTTGATCCCTGGACACTGGATCTTCTCTCACATACCTTCTGGCCTTGGTCTGAAAGTCCCTTCCACATGCAGTCTTCTCTCTTCCAGGTAGCCACTGGTGATTCCTATCTCTGCCACTCCATTCCTCTGGCTGAATCCAGTCCAATGGACTCTGCTGGCTTTTGGAATACCTCCCAGTATGAGTACTGCCTTGGAATCTCCCAGACCTTCCAATGGCCTTTCTTCTCTTCCTTCCAGAGAGTTTCCTTCTCTCTCTATCTGCTTGACTTGGCTTCTGTTTCTCCAGGTGATACTGGTGCTTGAGCTTATAGCCGTTGCCGTCTCTGTATCTCTTCCTGAAACTGGGCTGGAGCTTGTAGCCCTTGCTGAAGCTCTCCCTGAAGCTGTTATCTGAAGAATAAGCTCTATTCTTATCCTGTTCTAATGTGTGCTGCTCCCTAACACAGCGCAGCTGTGTTGAATCAGGCCCTGCCCTTTGAGATGAGTGCTTAGGGATTACCTCATAGCTCTCTTGATTGCACACACATTCTCTCACTTCAGCCCCTCTCATGGCTGCTGGAAACCTGGTGCATTCTGGGACTGGTAGTCTTTTATGTGAAAACTGTTTTCTCACTTCTACCAGAACTGACAGGTTGCTTGTTCAGAGTCACATCATCTTTTCTATAGCTCCTACCTGAGCTATGATAAGCTTCCTTATCACATACTCCAGGTATTTTCTGGTGCCAACCTCAGAAACCTCAACAAGTTCTTGGAGAAAGAGAAGTTCAAGATGCTTACTCTTGGAACACTTCTGCCCTACCTCCAGCAGGGAGATTGGCTATGCTCCTTGGATGCGTACACTCACATCCTCATTCATCCAGACCACAGAAAATACCTCAGGTTCGTGGTGGGAGGAATCCATTACCAGTACAGGGTACTGCCTTTTGGCCTAACATCCGCCCCACGGGTCTTTACAAAGTGTCTAGCTGTGGTAGCAGCCTACTTGAGGACTCAAGGGATATTTGTCTTCCCCTATCTGGACGACTGGCTCATCCGGGGCCAAACCTACCAGGAGACCAGGCAGGCCACCTTCAGGACTGTCACACTCCAAGACCTAGGCTTTGTCATTAACTTTGCAAAGTCCACTTTGCTCCCCTCCCAGAACCTCGAGTTCATAGGAGCTCGGCTGGACTCTCTGCAGGCAAGGGCTTACTTGCCAGAGGACAGAGCTCAAAGGCTCCTAAAGTTGGCATCCTGGTTCCTCAGTCTGCTGAGGGTTCCTGCCAGACTCTGTCTGCAGCTCCTGGGTCACATGGCATCGACTGTACATGTGACCCCCAATGCCCACCTCCACATGAGGCCTGCACAGTGGTGCCTCAGAACTCAGTGGAAGCAGGCCATAGGGAGCCTAGCAGACCCAGTAAGGGTATCCAAACCTTTCCTGGATTCTCTTCAGTGGTGGCTACACCCCCCCAACTTGTTACAGGGGGTGCCTTTTCAGGTAGCTGTCCCCACAGTGGTGTTGACAACCGATGCCTCCTTGCAGGTCTGGGGTGCACACTGTCAAGGGAGCTGCACCCAAGGCCTCTGGTCCCCATGGGAAGCCCTGCAACAGATCAACCTACTGGAACTGCGGGCTGTCCTCTTAGCAATCAAGGCTTTTTCTCACTCCTTGGCCCATCAGTCTGTTCTAGTTCAGACAGACAACCAAGTAGCCATGTTCTATGTGAACAAGCAGGGCGGCACTGGGTCCCGGCCTCTATGCCTGGAAGCACAGGTCCTTTGCTCTTTTGCCCTCAGGCACCAGATGTTGCTGAGGGCTGTGTATCTTCCTGGCCAGGAGAACTTTCTGGCAGACCGCTAAAGCAGAATTTTGCAGCCCCACAAGTGGAAGCTGCATCCTTTAGTGGTTCAACAGATCTTCCTAAAATGGGGACATCCATCCATGGATCTCTTTGCCAGTCCCCTGAATCACGAACTGCTCAGGTTTTGTTCCAGTTATACCAAAAATTAGGTCAATTACTGAACGATTGGCAATACCAAAAAGCAAACAAAGATCGCTCATGTATTAATATGGGTAATTTCAAGACTTTATCATTTTTAAATTCAACAAAACTTGTGTTTAGCAAACCGAGGTCTCAGACTCTTTGGCTCTGCCACCAGGACTTTCGTCCGTTGCAAGGCAGGTTGCCCATTTGCATCAATGACCTCAAAGAACTTAGCAGGTGATTATGTTCAGACACATGTTAACGTTCAACGTTTCACTAAATTTTCAATGTTCAATCTTGCACTTATCTGAATATCCCAAATATACCCGCTTGATTAGGACATTTTTAAGGATCCCGACGCCCTCCACAGGTACCGCTCTCGCGTTTCAAAACCGTAATTTCATCAGGGGATCACTCAGAAGCAAACGTCCATAGTTCTTCTAATTATCTATAAAACACATAAAACAAACATGCTAATGTCGCCATACTACCCATCCACACACATATAACCCATTCATCATATAATATCCCAACTACCCTAAGACAAAAAAATACACTAATATTAAATACCTAAAACAGAATCTGCTGCCCGCATTTCACCAGTCTTTACCGCTACCTTTCCTGGTTCAAAAGAAACGCCGCGCATGCAAACTTAAACCCTCCCTTCCATCTTTAAAGGGGCGCACCACATTCAATACTCCAATCACTATACCTGATCCCCCCATTAGGGGCCTACCCATATAACGTGTCAATCTAGATTTGCAGCTACAATCGCTAAATGTGTTAAAACTATGCCAACAAACAATACCTTAAACAAGTAGTCCAATCTATAAAAGCGTTTAAGCCATTCGGAGTCACTGCATTAAATATATAAACCCACCATTGCTTACATCTAATTAGTTACCAATCTATAGCCATACCACTTTCAGTCTTAGTTATTTGGTCAAAACAACAAATCCTAAGTTGCCAACAAACCCTAAATTAAAATCATCTTTGTGAGAGGCTTGATGAACATTAATTTAAATATATTTCTGAAAAACTGTAGATATTACACATAAAAATATAAATATATAAATTTATATTAAAATATAAAAAAATTTTTTTAATACTATACCTAAGAAATATATTTAAATTAATGTTCATCAAGCCTCTCACAAAGATGATTTTAATTTATTCAATTAGCGTACGGTTTTAGTACTGGTTATATTTATGGTTATGAATTTCGAAGAGGGATAGCACGTTTATATTTTAAAATAAAGATATATATTTATATTTTTATGGGGGCAATATCCATAGTTTTTTGACAATTTATAAATAACATAAATATACTTATAATTTTATCTGTTATTACCTTTGCAATGTAAGATATTGTTTCAAATAATTTATATAACTTCAACTATTGTCCAATGTGGCGTATGGGTCATGGTTTTATTTTTATATTTATTTTTTCTAGAAGCTATTCTGATATTAGTGTCTTCCATTGTTTCTATTGAGCCTGGTGAAGTCCTTTGTACTTCACACCCACAGGTAATATCCATCTTTATAGTATGTGATTTATTCAGCATTCACACAATTAGTTCTGGATCGGTCCTACTCTTTTAGTCTCCTCATCCCTTCTTGTTTCGCAATAGCATATAGTTGTGTTTTATATTTTTATTGTGTAGTTTTGTATAACGTATTCTATAATTATAAATGTTTTAGTTATTTTATTATTCTTTGTATTCCAACTAGTGTTCATATTTTTAATTATTTATTTATATTATATATATTTTTATATACAATTATATATGTGTATATAAATGAATTTATGTGTTATTTTATTCATGGAGCGGTTGGTCAATCGAATATATTAGATATATTCAGATTGTATATGGTCTTTATGATTTTTATTAAGGTCCTTAAGATATTTGTTCATTGATATAGTCCATTTTGGCCTTTATATTTTTATTGTATATTAATGTTTATAATTTCATTTTCATTATCATTTTTATTTTTATCTCAATTTTCTTAACCCACCATTTTCATATGATTATTGTTTTTAAGTTTGATTTTATTAATTTATATAATTTGTTTTTTAGTGTGCCTGGATAGCCCCTACTGAAGTGATTACGAAACACGGCCTGTGTTGGGCTTTGGCCACCCTTTTGGTTTAATAAAGTTTTTAAGTTTATTGGGTGTGAATCTGCCGCTTTTTTTCTTTGTTCCTGTATCACCTGGGCTTACAGGGCAGCTGACCTTCCTTTGCAGGGTCGGGTCACGGCCCACCGTGTCAGGGCAATGGCTGCCTCAGTAGCTCATCTTTGCTCTGTACCGTTGGCAGACATCTGCAGGGCTGCAACTTGGTCCTTAAGCCAGACTTTTGTGGCCCATTACTGCCTGGAGAGGGAGTCCCGCGGGGACAGTGCTTTCGGTCAGGCAGTGCTCCGGAATCTCTTTGAGGTTTAGGCAACTCCTACCCTCCAGCCCTCTGGTTGGGCTACCGGTGGAGGTATGTTTTCAGTGAAATCCTTTCTCTGATGCTGAGGCTAGAGGGAGCTCATTTTTCAGCTCTGGGTCCCCAGTAGCCTGAAGCTGGGGAGTCCCATAAGTGAGGACTGACTTCCTGCTTGGTCCTGGAGAAAGAGTAGTTACTCACCTGTAACAGGAGTTCTCCAGGAGCAGCAGGAATCAGTCCTCACAACCCTCCCTCCTCCCCTGGGAGTTGCAGTTGTACATAGTTAAATTTTTTCATTTTTTTGTGCTGTTTTTTAGCTATGTCATTTGACTGAGCAAGATGGCACCTTTAGGCGGGAAGGGGACCACGCATTCGTGTAGTATTCCCAAAGGCTTTCATAGAAAGCTGGGGAAATGCTCCGCACGGGGGCTCCATCGGCACCGATGTCACCCATAAGTGAGGATTGATTCCTGCTGCTCCTGGAGAACACCTGTTACAGGTGATTAACTACTCTTTCTCCAGGAACATCAGGAATCAGTCCTCACAACCCTCCCTCCTCCCCATGGAGTTACTTTTCTTTTTGCTGTCTTGAGCTATGTCATACTGAGGCAAGATGCCACCCTTGGGCGGGAAGGTAGCCATGCATGCATGGTGGATCTCCCAAAGACTTTCTTTGAAAGCTGAGAAGTTACCATGTCGGCTCCGTTGGTGCCGACATCACCCATTTGTGAGGATTGATTCCTTCTTTTACCGGAGAACACCTGTTACAGGTGAGTAACCACACTTTCTGGGGGGTGATACTCGAAAGAGTCTGGTTCCCTCTCCCCTAAGTTCCTCTTCCTTTTTCCATCCAAGCCCTTTAGGTTAAAAATAAATAAATAAATAAAAAAGCACGGTAGACTTTTTTTCTGTTTGAGTAAGCTAGCAGCCAGCACATAAAGTTTAAAAGGAAAGAAGAGAAATAAATATTAATGCCATTAAGTATTCCAGTGGGAACTGCAACAGCTCTTGGGAGCAATTTTATAAGCAAATGTCTATGTGAAATGTCCGAAATGAGATCAGGCAGACCATTTTTTTAAAACTGAATAACTTACTGAAATGCCTGCGCTTTCTCACAGAAGAGGGAGAGGGTCAACAGTTCTGCTCCATGTTAACAGGCGTGGGGAGGGGAACATTTTTAAGATTAAGTAAATTGCCTAAGCTACTTCACAGAGCAGTGTGAGGGAGAAGACCAAGAGCTCAGCTGTGGAAAAATTCAAACAGGTGGCATCAAAAACATTCATATTGGATCTCATCTGGCTGCAGCCTTCTTTTGAAAACTCGAACAGCAACTGCTATGGGGGGAACTTTGCCGGCTTGCATAACCAGAGGAACGGCTGCAGCAGTGTCCTGGAAGCAGTGAAGGATCATGCCTCTTAAAAGATCCTATTCAACTGGGGATGGCAACCTTCAGGCCAGCACTCTGAGAACCTCGGCAGATCTGGCTCAACCAGGGAGAACAAGTTGCAGGCCGTGTCCCCAGGAATCCCAGAAGAATTCACATCCTGCTACACCAGTCCAGCAACCACTGTTCTTTTTCGTTCCTCCAGTTTAGTCCTCTACATTTGGGTAGTGCACCTCCTCCTGCAGCCTGGAGACTGGACCAATCAAAATCTTCATCTCACTGGATGTAGCTAGCTGGAACCCCCATCAGCCCCCAGTGTGTCCAGTCTTCATGCAGCAGGAGGACCTAGTGAGCTTAGGTGCTGGGCTCACTGGAAGAACTAAAAGGAGCAGGCTAGTGAGACGGATAGACTTCTTTTCTGTTGATTTTGCAATTACTTCTGTTTTATTTGGGCTTCTGTAGCTTTAAAACATAAAAAAAAGAAGAGCAGAAGAGGATTGTGCAATCGGGGTTTATTTCCCTTACCTCTTCCCTGCCAAGTCTCCCGGTATTTTATTTTCTGGTGGTCAGTATATGGTGGGATCTCTTACCCCTGGTCTGTATGGGGTAGAGCTCTCAGTCAGCTCTCCGTCAGCTCCGGAGCCAGCCCGCTGATTGCGAGGTTGCCGGTGACGGCTTCGGGGCAGTGTTTCTGTGCACAGGCAATTTCTTGCACAGCGGTCTTGATCGCATTCAGCGATCGGAGATCAATTACCCACAGCGGAGGCTCTTCGGGTAGCGATCCGACCGTGGGGACCGGGGACGGCCTTCCGAAAGCACCTTTGATCTCCGGTGCTTCGGGGCTTCATTTTATGTGCACGCCAAAACCCTGAGGGAAACTGCGGCCATTTTAAGCACGCGGTTTCCTCAGCGGTTCCCTCGCATGCTGGCAGGGCTTGTCCGCGGCACGTCGGCATTCTAGACAGGACAGGACAGGTTTTTTATTTGGGGGGACTTCTGCTTCCTTCTTTTCTTTGTTATTTTACTTTTATTTCTGTCTTTGTTTTGAGCCCCGGGTCCTGGGGGTCTGGGGTATTTAAAGGCAATTTCTTTAGCCTTTTTTGCCTGAGTTAACAGTCTCAGGAAGAAACGAGTTGAACAGCAAAAAAAAAAAAAAGAATTAAAGGGAGAGCTGATGCTGGCTGCTGGGTACCTTGGGATTCGTCCAGCCATTTAGCTCATGCCAGCGAAACCTCAGTGTGTTATCTGTGGCACCCGTAGGGGCACGACTCTGGAAACCGGCATCTGCCGGTGCTGTGCTGCCGTATCACTCAGTGTTGAGCATCAAATGGAGGGGGTTGTGGCCTCTACTTCACCGGATGTGTTAAAGGAGCCGGAGGGGGAAGCTTGGACGGGCGACCCTGTCACTCCGGTCCCAGAGGACGCATATGCTGCTCCGAGCGTGCCTTCGGGTTCTGGGCTCCCTAGGCCGATGGAAGAGTTCTCTCTGGACTTTGTATTGCTTATGCATGAGGCCGCCTGCCGTAAGCGGCAGGGTCAGCTGCCGGGGCCCTCTCCTTTTCCTTCCTCCGTTTCCCAGTCAGGGCTAGCGGAGTGCGAAGGTGGAGTTTCCCCGGCGTCCAAGCGGCCTTGTCCCTCAGAGCCTTTTCCTTCTGAACTGGGGTTCCAGGAAGAAGAAGAGCGAGAGTTCGACTTGGATGTTGACTTGGAGGATTTAGAAGAAGGTGAGATTCCTGAGCCGGAGGAACAAGCGCGGATTATTCGTGTGTTTCGAAGAGAGGAGTTATCTGCTCTCATTTCGGAGGCTCTGCAGACGCTTAGGCTGTCGTCCGATCCGCCCGTAGCCGAGGAGGACACGGCTGATCCCATTATTCAGGCTGTGCGCCAAACTCAAGTAGTTTTTCCCATCCATAAGGTCATAGACCAGATGATTCAGACTGAGTGGGATCATCCTGAAGCAGCCCTCAAAGGGATGAGAATGATGACCAAACTATATCCCTTGGCAGAAAAAGATAGAGAGCGATTTCGGGCTCCCAAGGTGGATGCGGCCGTCTCGGCAGTCACGAAGAAGACCACTATTCCAGTGGAAGGCAGTGCGGCCCTGAAGGAGGCACAGGATAGAAAGATGGATGGGTTATTGAAACAGTCCTTTGAGGCGGATGTGATTTCTTTACAGGCGTCCATCTGTGGAGCCTGGGTGGCTAGGGCCTGTCTCCGTTGGGTTCAGCACCTGAGGCAGTCAACATCGTTGGCGCCTGACGACCTGAGGGAGCTCCAGCGTCTGGAGTCTGGATCGGCGTATTTGGCAGATGTTCACTACGACCTTATAAGAGCCTTGTCGAACAGTATGTCTTCCCTTGTGGCGGCGTGCAGAGCCCTTTGGTTAAAAAACTGGGCTGCTGACGGGTCCTCTAAGTCGCGCCTCGGCAAGCTTCCGTTTAAGGGCAAGTTGTTTGGAGAGGATCTGGATAAGTTGGTCAAAGAGTTAGGAGAGTCCAAGGGAGGCAGGCTTCCGGAGGACAAGCCTAAGCAGCATAAATATCCCACGTCCTTTCGGGGACAGTTTCGGGATTTCAGAAGATTTCGGTCCCCCCATTTCGCGGGGTCTCAAAGAGGCAGATTTGTCTCTCGGGCCCAGGGGTTCTGTGGATTCCGAGGGGCAAGTAGGGGATTCGCAGCGGGGTCCCCGAGCACCGCGCGCAAATCACAATGAATGGCAGTGGGTCCAGGCAGAAGGACTACCGATCAGGGGTCGTCTACGAGAGTTCCTTTCTGCCTGGACCCACATAACGTCAGACCAGTGGGTACTGGAGATCATCCGCGATGGGTATGCACTGGATCTGGCTTGGCCAGTGCTGGACTCGTTCGTGAATTCACCTTGCAGAGGGCCGCAGAGGACGTTACAGGTTCGACAAACCTTGGATCGTCTCTTGCAGCTGGGGGCCATCGTTCCCGTGCCGCTCGCAGAGTACGGCGTGGGGCGTTACTCCATTTATTTCGTGGTGCCAAAGAAGGACGGCTCTCTTTGCCCTATTCTGGACCTCAAAGGTGTAAATCGGTGTCTCCGGGTACCACGCTTTCGCATGGAAACCCTGCGGTCCGTCATCATGGCGGTGCGTCAGGGGGAATTTCTCACTTCTCTCGATCTGTCAGAAGCTTATCTCCATGTTCCAATCAGGGCGTCTCATCAGAAATTTCTGCGATTTGCCATGCCTTGGGGACATTTTCAGTTTCAGGCGCTGCCCTTTGGCTTAGCAACGGCGCCCCGGGTCTTCACCAAGATCACGGTGGTGGTGGTGGCGGCGGCGCTATGGAAGCAAGGGATCTTAGTTTACCCTTACCTCGACGATTGGCTCATACGGGCAAAATCCCGACGCGAGAGCGAAACGGCCACGGAGAAGGTAGTAGCCTTTCTGCAGAGTTTAGGTTGGGTGGTCAATCCGCTCAAAAGTCATTTGTCTCCGACGCAAGTTCTCGAGTATTTGGGAGTCCTGTTCGATACTCGGAAAGGCGCGGTATTTCTGACAGATCGCAGAGCCCAGGCTCTGCGGGGACTTGTGCAAGCCTTCCGGAGGCTGGCGGCCCCAACGGCATGGAAGTACCTTCAGGTGTTAGGAACGATGGCGGCAACGCTGGAGGTCGTCCCATGGGCCAGGTTTCACATGAGGCCATTGCAGCGTGCTCTGCTGCGTCATTGGTCCAATCAGACCGATTCTCTGAGCAAGCGTCTTCCTTGTCCTCTTCCTATCCGGCAGGCCTTGCGGTGGTGGCTTCGTCCAGCGGTTCTGCAAGCGGGGATGACCTTGGAACAACCGGAGTGGCTTCCTCTGTTTACGGATGCAAGTCTGGCCAGTTGGGGTGACCATTGTGGAGTACACTTCGCTCAGGGTTTGTGGACAGTGGAGGAAAGCGGCTGGTCGATCAACCGCCTGGAACCCAGGGCCGTATTCTTGGCCCTACAGAGGTTCGAGCAGTTAGTGACGTGTCAGGCTGTGCGGGTACTATAGGACAATGTCGCAACAGTAGCATACATAAATCGGCAAGGAGGCACAGGGAGTGCGGCCATGGAGGAGGAAACCGAGCAGTTGTTTGCCTGGATAGAGACGCGGTTACAGGCCATCTCGGCAGCTCACATCGCCGGGATTGACAATGTGACAGCGGACTTTCTCAGAAGGGTTCAGGTGGATGCCGGGGAATGGGAGTTACATCCCGACGTCTTCGCCCAGTTGACTCGCCGATGGGAAGAACCGATCATGGATTTGATGGCGACTTGCCAGTCAGCGAAAGCGGCTCGATTCTTCAGCAGGCGAAGAGAACCCATGTCTGAAGGGATCGACGCCTTGATACAGCCCTGGCCGGTGAGGGGGATGCTCTGTCTTTCCGCCGTGGGCTCTGATCGGACGAGTGATTCAGTGCATCGAAGCCCATCGGGGGAGGGTGCTACTAGTAGCACCAGATTGGCCTCGGCGCCCATGATATGCCGATCTGATTCGACTGTTAGACGGGCTCCCGTGGCGTCTTCCGTCGTCTCTGGATCTGCTGTTACAAGGGCTCTTCGGATACCGCAGGTGGATCGGTTCTCACGGCTTGGCCATTGAAAGGGCGAGACTGAAGAAAAAGGGCTACTCTAAGTCGGTAGTGGCTACTTTGCTTCAGGTCCGCAAGAGGTTGACCTCGCTTGCCTATGTACGCATCTGGCGGATTTTTGAGGACTGGTGTTCCCGGCACCAGGTTAGATCCTCCAGGGCATCGGTGGCGTCCGTGCTAAGTTTCTTGCAGAATGGTTTCGAGAAGGGCCTGGCTTCCAGTTCCTTAAGGGTGCAGCTAGCGGCCTTGACATGCTATAGGGGTAAGGTTCAGGGCGTGCCGCTGGGTTCCCACGGAGATGTGGTGCGTTTTCTCAAAGCGGTTACTAGGCTTCGCCCGGCACGTCGGGTTTCCGTCCCGTTGTGGGATCTCAACCTGGTTTTGCGGGCCTTAGGAAAGGCCCCGTTTGAGCCTTTATCCCAAATCTCGATCAAGGATTTGACCCTCAAGGTGGTCTTTTTGGTGGCTATTTGCTCGGCAAGGTGCATTTCGGAGTTGCAAGCTCTCTCGTGTAGAGAGCCTTTTCTGTGTTTTTCAAAAGAAAAGGTGGTGCTTAGACCGGTCCCCTCTTTCTTGCCGAAAGTGTCTTCATCTTTTCATGTGAATCAAACAGTGACTCTTCCAGTTTTACGGTCCGAAGCAGGGCAGGCTTCGGATCGAGGCTTAAGCCGGTTGGACGTACGGAGGGTGTTACGTCGTTATTTGTCCGTTTCCGATGCCTTTCGCAAGTCGGATCGTCTGTTTGTGGTGTTTGGCGGTCCCCGGAAGGGAGAGGCTGCTTCCAAAGCATCCATCTCCAGGTGGATTAAGGAAGCCATTGTTTCTGCGTACATGTTGCAGGGCCGCCCGGCGCCTGTGGGCCTCAGGGCTCACTCTACGAGGGCGCAGGTGGCTTCCTGGGCGGAGCACAGTCTGGTTCCGCCAGTGGAAATTTGTAAGGCAGCCACTTGGGCGTCGCTGCATACTTTCAGTAAGCACTATCGGCTGGATGTGCTGGCGGCGAAGGATGCCTGTTTCGGGTCGGCGGTGTTGCATGCCGGCTGGCAGGGTCCCTCCCGTTAGTGCTGCTTTGGTACATCCCAAAGGTAGAGGACTAAACTGGAGGAACGAAAAGGAAATAGAAATTACACTTACCTGGTAATTGTAGTTCCTTGAGTGACGACAGTTTAGTCCACAATCCCGCCCTCAGTTGGGGCCAGCTGCGGCATGTCTGTTCACTGCTGTGAGGAGCATTGACAGGTGAGTTCGTGGGCCCTTTCTTTTCCTGACCTTTGAGCTTGGCGGTCTCTACCGCTTTCTCCGGACTCGGCAGGGGAGAGGGGCCTTACTACATTCCTCGTCGCCCTCTTTTTTCTTGGGCAGAGGGCGATTCTGGGTTTTGTTCAAGCTCATATCTCGTTTACGGATATGCAAACTGTTACCGAAAAAAATAAATAAATAAATAAAATTAAGAATGTTTTTGTTTTTAGACCAAATTGAATAGAAATAAATCTGTCTCTAGGCTGTTGAATTAGGTTGGCTACTTATTTGTTGCCTTTTTGAGTCTGCTTTGTCAATAGTTCACTGGGGGCTGATGGGGGTTCCAGCTAGCTACATCCAGTGAGATGAAGATTTTGATTGGTCCAGCCTCCAGGCTGCAGGAGGAGGTGCACTACCCAAAGGTAGAGGACTAAACTGTCGTCACTCAAGGAACTACAATTACCAGGTAAGTGTAATTTCTATTTCTCTGGACAACGGCTCCCATGCATACACATCAGCGTGCAATGCTGTTGAGATTCTGAGGCATTGGAAAGCAGTAGGCCACATGGGCCCTGGCCCCACAAAAACTTCACTGCCACAATCGTCAGCCTTCCCCTCCTGCCTGTGGGCATCCGATCTCCCACGGGCAGACAGGAGTGGAAGGCCACAATTGTGACCCAGCAGGCTGCTCCAAGGATCCCATCCCCTGTGGGCAAAAAAGCACCATGATTGTGGCAAAGACCCCTCCTGTCTGCCCACAGGAGATTGGATCCCCAGGGCAGAAAGGTAGGGAAAGGCCAGCAATCGCTGAATCATGCAGTTTGGCTGACCGATGAATGGAGCTTGCCCTCCCCACCACAAGAAAATGGCATTTCAATGCCCTTATTGATATGGTCCCTTCTCCAGTATGCGATGGTTTTTGAAGATCCAGAAGTTGATGTAGGCTATGCTCCTTAGAAGCACGCATTTCTTGATGTTTTTTTAATGCCAGCCTGTCTGGCTTGGGAAGGGATCTTACTGCTTAGGGTCAGATGGTTTTGAGGCACAAAGCGGCCTGGACAATCAACCTCTTGTAGGTGCAAGCCATCCATCAGGCCTGCTGCACCTGGCTCAAGATCGGGCAGTTCAAATGTTCTCTAGCAATATCACAGGTGATCAAAGTGGTATCCTGTAACTCTACACCTGTAGTGTCCCTCATCCAGTAAGGGGACATTAAAAGTATGATGGTAGCACAAAAGATGTGGCTGCTATTCCCCTGGGTGGAGTGTCATTTGTTGACCCTCTCTGCCCAACACTTAGCGAGTGTTGAAGCTGTCAAGGCCAACTTTTTCAGCAGGCACGTGTCCAGGGACTATGAGCTAATGCTGCTGGAGTTTCATAGTAACATAATAAAGACCAGTATGATCCATCTGGTCTGCCCAGCAAGGCGGCAAGAGTAGGTGCACGCCGCTCCATTCAGGCCAGCCCTCCTATGCCTTTATTTAGGGGTGTACCCTCCACTACGTGTAGGTCACTCCTGTTTGTTCAGATATAAGAGATAGTTCTGCTTATTTTTATTTCCTGATCGTCTCTCCGGGCCCGTCCAGGAACAAGTGGGTTGTCAACCTTCTCCAGCAACTGAGAACTGAAATCTTAAACTTTGAAGAGCTGGCATCTGGCTCCCTCTGCTGGCCACTGTCAGTCTTTTCAGTCCTCAGCAGCTGAAGGACGTGTTCCTGGCTGGCTCCCACCTTCAGATGTTTAAGGCTTGGCAATTTTTATTTCTTTCGGTTTATTTTTGTGTTTACAGAGCAAGGGGTCCTAGCAGGGTCCCTTCCAGTGGCAATTGCAGCCGACAAATTTTTCGCGGCGCTCAGAGGCACGGAGCTGAAGAGGCAGAGCCTGTCTCAATTTCAGCTCCGGTTAGTAGAGCAGAGAGCAGTGCGGTGCTGGGAGCCCCAGATACCTTCCTGCTGCCTCCGGTGCTCAGCTTCCTTCCCCACTAGCAGTGGGTGCCAAGAGCTGAAGGAGAAGATTCATTTCTTATTAAGGTTGGTCATTTTTCAGCTTGTTGGTAGTTTTTGTGTGTGCCGGCGGCCATTTTCTTTCTTTTCAGTCGGCATTTGTTTTTCCCGCGGCGGTTTCTGACGGGCCGGTTTGATGGTGGTTTTTCGTCCTCCGATTTTGCTGGGTATTTAAAGTTTGCTTTGGGTTGCTTCTCTTGGCGTAAGGGCCTCTCGGGCATAGAGCCTGCCTTCGAGGCAGGCCTTCAAAGCGGTTCGTTTTTGGCGGGAACGGCAGCCCGGGCTGCTGCAGCTCCAATAGCCTGGGCTCTTCAGAAAAGATATCATATAACATAAGGAAAGGGGCGAAGTCTATCCTATTCCTAGGTAAAGTGAGGAAATCTTTACCTCTGGCGCCCTTTTATCTGTCCTAGCAGGGCAGTTGAAAAAATAAATAAATAAATAAAAACACCATTATCATAATACTAACGTTGGGCGATTAAAGGGCAGCTCTAGTGCTGTACACTTCCGGTGCATTAGCCGTTTTGCTTCTTGAGGCAGAGCCTGCCTCACAAGAGAATTAGTCTCCGGAGCAGAGGGATCAGACCTGGGAGTCCCAGTGTCCTTCTCCTTCCCTTTCCGTTTTGCGGCCTCACCGGCTTCCCGCTAGCGGAGGCGCAGCGCGGACGTTTACTGCTGTTGGTGCCAGCAGGTGAGAGGGCACACGGGTAGCACAGCTTTCGCCGCCGCGGGTAGCAGGGAAGCACAATAGTTCTTCAGCGCTTCTCTTGTTTCTTCGGTCAGTTGTTTCTGCGGCAGGACGAATTGGTTTCTTTAGTCTGGCTTCTCCCTGCTTACATTACTGGAGGGTAAGGCTTCAGGGGAGTTGTTGCCGCCGTCTCCCAGCTCCTTAGGATGGGAACGGCAGCCATTTTGGCTGAGCCAGCCGTGTCCCGCGCGGCCAGGCAAATCACAAAAGAAGCGGTCTGAGGCCCACCAGGCTCCTTCGTCAGAGGAGCACAAGCAGATGCCTTTGCCTTCATTAACTGAGGCTTTGGGCTCCCTTTTCTCCCTAGATTACATTTTATTCTCTATAATGCTTATCTCACAGTGCGGCCTCAGACAGTCTGTTTGGAAGTCAATCCTTGGATCCTGGTCTGGCAGACCCGGGTGAGGGCACTTCTTCGAGGGAAACGGTGCTGGACACAGGTCTAGCGGCAGTGGAGCGTAGTTCCTTTTCTCCAGGGCCTGTCGACGGAGAGATCCTCTCCGAGCCAGCAGTAGATACCTGGCCGGGGCAGTTGGAAGAAGGAAAATTGGGGCCGGGCGAGGACCCCAATGTCTATAGAGTCTTTCGTAGGGGGAGCCTAGGGCCGTAAATTACTTAGTCCCTCGCGGCCTTAAGTATGGTGCTTCCTCATTGCCAGACATGTCCAAAGATTCTGAGGTCAAATTTTTTTCTGTTGTTTTTATTTTAGCCCTGCCTCAGGCTTATTGTGTGAAGCAGCTGCAGGCTCAGGACGAGTCCTCTGGGCCTGGTGCTGCGCAGGTCTCTCTGCCTAGGCCTGCTCTGACCGTTCGGTGAGAGGGCCCATCGGCAGGTAGCCGAGGAACGGACTTTGCTACGGCTCTCCTTAGCCTATTTCAGGGCTCATGCGGATGGAATACGGGGAGCTCCTCTCGGATCCAGGGTTGGATTGGCCTACAGACGGGGACGAAGCTGGGTTTGGATCCACTGAAGATCCCAGTAGGTTTCGGATCTTTACATAGGAGGTACTTGGACCACTCATTACCCAGGCGTTAGCGGTGGCCACAGTGTGGTGCAACAGACACAGCCAGTGCCTCTAACACCAGAGGGTCACAGGTTCAAATCCCAGCTGGGGCTCCTGTCAACCCAATCCCCATAGTTTATCTTGCTTATGGCCTTGCCGGTGTCCCCAGATGGGCCTTTAGAGGATTCGCTTCTTCAAGGCTTCAAGTCTGGCCACAGGTGCTCCCTGTGCGCAGGATAAAGCGGCAGATGGTGGTGTCGGAATCGGAATGCCCGGAGGCTTCCTTGCTTGGGGCACGGATTATGGGTCGCTTATATCCACTGCCGCAGGAGGAGCTAGACTTTTTTTGCGCTTACCTAAGGTGGATGTCTTCGTGGCAGCGGTCGCTAAGCAAACCGCTATCCCGGTAGCAGGTGGTGCCGCTCTACAGGACCTGCAGGATAGTAGATTAGACTCGCTTGAAGCAGGCTTTTGCGTCTTGTGTTCTGTCGCTGAGGCGGCTGTATGTGCAGCTTCTGTTTCCAGAGCCTCGATTCGGTGGGTTCGGGGGGCTTCACTTCCCCACTCCGGGCCGGGGGCAAGTGCTCCTCTGGAGTCAGTGGCGGCTTATGAGGCCGATCCCTTCAACGCTCTAGTGCGTTTTTCAGCGACATCCATAGCGACGGTGTTCGAGACCCAGGTCGGGATACTTTTCCTGCCGGTAAGCAGGGTGTTGACATCTTGTCATCGATACGGACCCTCTTGCTTCTCCGAGTGTCATCTGCGTGGCGCTATCCGCTGCTCCTCGGTTCCATGGCAACGAACTTCGTCCGTGTGCTGTGGGCAAGAGCCCACATGCAGACGTTGCAGCGAGCGTTGTTATCGCGCTGGAATTCTCAAGAATTTCCCCTGGCATGCCGGTTGCCCCGATTGAACGCCGTTTCCGACAGTCTCCAGTGGTGGCTGGATCCGGTTCATCTGAGTGTGGGCTTCCCTTACGTCAGCCCGACTAGGTGTTGGTTATGGCAGATGCCAGTCTCGTCGGTTGGGGAGCTCTTTGTCAGGCGACCTTTGCACAGGGGCTTTGGCCGCCAGAGCTCCGGAGTTCTTCCCTACATCTGGTAGGGTTCCGGGCTGTGTTCTAGCGCTGCAGAATTTTTCTTCCTCTGATACCAGTCGAAGCGGTGCGTGTTTTCTCGGAATAGGCGGTGGCGGTGTCCTATCTCTATCATCCAGGTGGAACTGGCAGCGCGGAGTTGTTGCAGCGGAGTCTGCAGCTCATATCAGGGGCAGAAGTGCTTTTCATAGCCTGTCCGCGGTCCGTGTCGCAGGTCGGGAAACTGTCCAAGCGGAGTTCCTCAGCAGGCCTGTGGTGGACCCTGGAGATGGGGCGCTGAACGCTGCGGTGTTTCACGATCTGGCCCTGCAGCCGTTGATAGGTTCTCTTGGTTACCTTCTGCACTGCCAAAGCTCCTTGGGGTTTGCGCAGGGGGTGCATGTCAGAAGGTCTCGACGGTCTGGTGCAGCCATGGCCAACGGGGGGTCCACTTTGTGTTCCCCCCCCCCGTGGCCAATGATCGGCAGAGTGATTCGGAGAATGGCGGGTCGCTGCGGACTAGTAATTCTCATTGCACCGGAGTGGCCCAGGAGGGCATGGTCTGCGGATCTTGTGCGTCTTCTCGTCGAAAAGCCTTGCAGGTTTCCCTTGAGGGAGAATCTTCTGTTTCAGGGGCCTCTGCTCATGCCTGAGGTGGATCGCTTCACTCTTACAGCTTGGCTCTTAAAAGGGACCAGTTGATCCGGAGAGGATATTCCCCTTCGGTCAGAGCCACTGGGTTGCGGGCTCGCAGGCGTTCCACGTCCCTAGCTTCTGTTCGAGTATGGCATCTTTCTGGGTTTTTTGGTGCAGGGAACAGTACTCCGGCCTCGCGATGCCTTGGTTCCGAACGTGCTGTCGTTTCTTCAGGACGGTTTGGATAAGGGCTTAGTCCTCCGCCCTATCCAGGGGCACTTGGCGACATTCGCTTCCTTTCAGGGTTCGTCTGGCAGCTCATCCAGCTGTGCTTCGTTTTCTTTCGAGCAGTTCAGTACTTTCGTTCCCCTCTTCGCGGTGTGCTTACACCGTGGAATTTGAATTTGATGCTTGAGGCATTGCGCGACCTCCTTTTCGCCCAGATAGCGATATCTCGCTCAGGGAACTTTCTTGGGAAATGCCCTTCTTGGGGGCCTTGTGTCCCAAGCCCTATCGGGTAGGGCTCCCTATCTGCATTTGTCGGACGACAGAGTGCTGTTGCGGACTGTTCCCTCCTTTCTTCCGAAGCTCTTCTCTACATTCTATGTCACTCAGTCTATCTCTCTCCCCTCCTTTCGGGACGGGGGCGATCTTCCCATTGACGATGTTCTCCGATTGCTCCGGAGATACCTCCAAAAAACTGTGTCTTTCCGGGAGTCGGACCGGTTGTTTTCTTTGCCGGGCCTAGGAAGGGCGCAGCTGCATCTCAGTCGTCCATTGCTAGTTCGGTGAAACAGGCGATTGTGGTGTCCTATCAGGATGCGGGGAAGGTCTCTCCGGGGGGTCTTCGTGCTTATTCTACGCGCGGCCAAGCAACGTCTTGGGCAGCGTCTCCTTGGGTACCGCCGGTGACTTTTCTTGGGCGGCTACGTGGTCGTCGCTTCACACGTTTGCGGAACATTGCAGGCTAGATGTCTTGGCCAGAGGACATGCCTGTGTGGGGGCGTCGGCCGTCATAGCGGGCCTGTTCGGTCCCTCCCGTGGTTAGATACTGCTCTGGTACGTCCCACTTGTTCCTGGACGGGCCCGGAGAGACGATCAGGAAACAGAAATTAGACCTTACCTGCTAATTGTCTTTCCTGGAGATCTCTCCGGGCCCGTCCAGGACCCACCCAGGTTTTTGTCGAATTTCAGTGTGGCGCGGGGGCCTACGGATACTATGTTGATGGCGGTGGAGTCCGCGCCATGGTTTCTAGAGAGTTGTTTCTGTTCTCGTTCATGGGTTGCTTTTTAACTCGTTGGTTATTTTGTGCAAATAAAAAAAAAAAAAAAAAAAAGAACGAACTTGGCTTTTGGACTGTTAAGTCACATAGAAGCGGGGCTGCTGCGGTTTCGTACTTCCTATCAGCCTCACAGAAAGCTACTATTTTTTGTTATTTTCCCTATTTTGTCTAGTTTCTTTTAGTTATTGGGCACTACTCTTCATCTGCTTTGTTAAGGTTAGACTGACAGTGGCCAGCAGAGGGAGCCAGATGCCAGCTCTTCAAAGTTTAAGATTTCAGTCCTCAGTTGCTGGAGAAGGTTGACAACCCACTTGTTCCTGGACGGGCCCGGAGAGATCTCCAGGAAAGACAATTAGCAGGTAAGGTCTAATTTCTGTTTTATCCTGTTGCTATAAAGGGATCCACTGTGTCTGTCCCATGTCATTTTGAATTCTGTCACTGTTTGCCCCCACCACTTCCAAGCGCATCCACCACCCTTTCAGTGAAAAAGTATTTCCTGATATTGCCTTTCAGTTTACCCCCCTTGCAGCTTCATGTTATGCCCTCTAGTTTTACAGCTTCCCCATCTTTGGAAGAGGTTTGTTTGTCCATTAATACTCTTTAAGTATTTAAAGGTTGGAATCATATCTCCCCTGTGAGTCACTGGGGCCTCCTAGATTTGGATCTCATAGTGTCACAGAGGCCAGCCTGTCCCTTTCTTTCTGTTCAGCCAAACTAGAGAGGTTGGTTCCAGGGGCATAGATGCCCTAGTAAAACAATGGATGGAGAATTTCCACCTGTGTGTTTTTTTTCATCGTAGCCCCTGGCCAGCTGAGTAATTCACAGGATAAAAATGAGGAATATCCAGGGTTGGTTATCTTTATAGCTCAGACTGGCCATGCAGGCCTGGTATGCTGACCTGGTGAACTTTCTGTCAGGACAACCTCTTCCCTCGTTTCGGGATGGATGACTCCTCTCCCTGTTCACATGGCATGGCCTTTGAGAGGATATTCATTTAGAATAATATCTACCCTATTGAAGGCAAGGCCAAGGAGTGCTTCTGCCTGACTAGCTTATCTCCAGGTTTGGTTCCTTTCTGAGGCTTAGTTTTGGAGCCTCATTTGTTTCCATAGCATGCCGATGCACCTTCCTTGTTAGCATGCTTTCAGGATGGTCTCAGTGAAGGTCTCACTTTAAGTTCCTTGAATATGCAGGTCACAGCGCTGTCCTATTTTGAGGGCTGTGGCTGGCCGCTCACTAGCCTCTCACATGGTCATCTCTCACTTCCTTTGAGGAATGCATCATTTGCATCCTTCCATTTTGCCTGACAGATCCAACTGGGGATCTGGCTCTCATTCTTTGGACCCTGATGTGCTGTCTTTTGAACCTTTGAAGTGAGTGTTGCTAAAGGATCTTGCCATAAAAGCAAAATTTATGGTGTCCGAGTAGGTGCCTACTTGCACTCTTAAACTAAGCACCTTGTTATAAAATTATCCTTCTTGCGTCTACAGATGTATTTCGTAAAAATAGGCATGTAAAGCACAGCTCGGCACCATTATTATCCAAACTACTCTTCTAGGAATGACCAAATAGAGATTGTGTAAAAGTAGGTACAGTCTTGCAGTGCACCTGCTTTTTACTTGTGGAAACCTGTGTGCATACTTGCACACAATTTATAACAGAAACTAAATAGTGGCAATCCAAAGACATACCAGCCAGATAAAAAGTCTCTAAAACAATTTAATGAAAATACATGTAAAAATATATATACCATACGACATTTAAAACATAAAAACATCAAAATGCTGTAGCAAAGCCCAACATGTTTCAGCCAAAGCCTGCATCGGGAACGTGCAGTATGGCAGAAGCTTTTTCAGTCTGTGAATAAACATAGACAAAACAAGAACCCCATGAATAAAATAAATCTATAAACTAGAAAATTAAAAATAAAAAAACAAAAAGATAATAGCACCAACCTCCCTGGAGACATCACACCATGTCACTGAAAAGATGCTTGAATGAATTGCTACTCACCTACAAAGAAAAGCCAAAAAACCTTTATCTTGCCCAGCATTCTAAAAAACATCATCCAAACCATATTCCTGAACAAGACTTACTTAAGGGTTTATAACCTTGTAACCAACAGAACAAGGCTGCTAAAACTCAAAAAATGAAAAAAAAAACCCCAAGACCCTAAATCCAACAATCCTCCTTTTTTATTGTTTGTTTGGGGGAGGGGTCATTTTTTTTTTAATTTTAGCAGCCTTGTTCTGGCAGTGCTGTCTGTCAAGCTGCTTCGACAGGAAAGCTGGCTTAAAAGGCAGCTGCTGCCCATTCGAGTTCCTGAACACTATTGCTATGTGTGGAATTAATGCAATTGAGTAAAGTCTTCTGGGAGTGACCAGGCCTTTTGTTATGGCAGCGTTTGTGTTATTGCTTAAAGAGACAGGTGTTGGGCAATTTTAGCGTTGCCTGCTTGGCAATTTTAGCATTGTCTGCTTTTTTTGATCTATTGTCCCCCGCCTCTCCTCCCCTCCTAGGCCTGCCAGTGATTATAGGGCCTCTTAGGCAAGTAGCTTGATTTGATGGTCTTAATTGGAATGTGTAGTTTTCTTGGTTTATCTATAATTATTATTATCATTTATATTTATATACTTTATTTTTATATCTTTAGGCACCTACTGGTATGGTTGACCTCTTGTTTTTGGTTGTCTTTGTTGTTTTTTATCATTTTGCCAGTGTGGATGATCTTGTGCCTCTTTTAAGAGACCTGTGTATTTGAGTATTCATTGGTTACAAGGTTGGATACCCTTAAGTCATGTTCAGGAGTATGGTTTGGATGATGATTTTTAGAATGTTGGGTAAGGTAAAGGGTTTTTTGTTCTAGATGAGTAGCAATACAGTCAAGCATCTTTTCAGTGATATGTGACATTTTCAAGGAGGTTGATGCTATTTTCTTTTAGTTTTAGTTTTTTTTTATTTTCTGCTTTATAGATTTATTTTATTTATGGGGTTCTTGTTTTGTCTGTTTATTCACAGACTGTACCTTATTCCACTGAAGAAGCTTCTACCATACTGCTTGTCTGGAAGACATGCCGCTGATGCAGGCTTTGGCCGAAACATGTTGGGCTTTGCTAGCGTTTTGATGCTTATATGTTTTAAATGTATGGTATTTGTTTTTACATGTCTTAAATTGTTTTTAAGAGAATTTTTATCTGGCTGGTACATCTTTGCACTGCTATTATTTGGTTTCTGTCATATCCTTGTTTGGTTTCTATCATACCTCTGGGGTTTTTTTGACGGTCTCCTGGTACAATTTATAACAACCATTTTCCACATGTAAAACATGCTTTTCATGGGGAAAATGCTTTACTAATATTTTTCTCAATCAAGCAGGATTGAATCAGGCACACAAGTTAGTGACATTGCACATCACCTGAATAGAACGGCTCTCTCAAAGCTCAGAATTTAGTATAAACTTCTGAACATGGATCGTCTTGAGTTTTAGCAGCCTAGTTCTGTTTTTTTTCTGCTCTGCCAAATGGATGTGAAAGACATGCATGCTCAGAATTCTGTACTAAAATTCTGAGCATGCATGGCCTCGTACTGTAGTTTTGTTCTGCTCTGCCAAATGGACGTGAAAAACAAAAGCTCTCCCAGTTCCAGAAAAGGTCTTTACTTCTATGTCTTCTCCAATGTTCTTTGTTTTTCTTTTCCTTTATTTAAAAAAGTTTTTATTATTAATTTTCATTTAGTTTTTATTCTGGCTACTACACTGTGTCAGCCAGAGTCAGTGTTCCATGCCTGGCCACCGTTTGGGAAAAGAATCCAAAACTTCAGTACTGATACCAAGTATTTATTATGCTTGGGCTCCAACCGTAACCAGGTTGAATGCAAACACTATGGTCGCATGCCTCGACAAGCCAAAAAGGACTGCCTCAACCACCTTCACAACCACTATGAAGAACCACTATGAAGCAAGGAAAGAGGCTTCTCCTTGCTCAAGAAATTCAGGCAGATCATCTTTGGCCAAGGTTCCAGCCACCTCCCTTTGCAGTGTCTTCAAATGTCTGGCTGCAAAAGACCATAATCAAGTCTCAATCAAACTGGTGCCTGGCTTTTTGGAAGTTCTCAAGCCTAAAGCACAACCCTCTTGTCTTCACTATGCTTGTAGAGGCCTGAGGGGAAGGTGTTGTCCTCAACCCATTCCAAAGCACATGAAAAGTGAAGATACATCAGTGCTAAGTGCACCACTGCACAAAGCTGCGCTGTCATCTCCAGCACTGTCTACTTTGTTTTGATTTTTTTAGTATACCGCCTTTCCAGAAGACCAAAGTAGTTTATAATAAAACAATATTTGAAAAAAGGGAAGAAAGGAACGCCATCCTTATGTCACAGAGAAAGGAATGAGAGGACACATTAAATCATTGCATTAGGAATTAAGAACATTTTAAAAAAACAAACACCAGGTACCTCTTCTGCAGTCTCCTCCCCCCCCCCCCTTCCTTACCCCAAGCTGACCCCCCCCCCCTTCCTCAGGAGCCATCCTGATTAATTATGTATATCAAACACTTGCTGAAATAAATAGGTTTTCAGTTGGGTTTTGAATTTTGTATATGAGGTCTCCAATCAGAGCTGAAGAGGGAGTGAATTCCAAAGCGTGGGGGACCTGAAAGAAAAGTATTGAATGATGGGCTGACTTCAGTCGAGCCCTCAAGTGAAGGGTGAGAGGTCTGTTGTCATAAAAGGATCATAGGGTACAAGCAGGGGTGTGAAAAGTAACTAACGAATGAAGGAACAGTGGTAGACCAGTGTACAGGGCTTTATGAGCGGGTGTGAGAAATTTAAAGTGTACATGATAAAACATGTAGCCAGTGATGTGGTTGTAGGAGTGGAGAAACATGATTCAATTGTTTTGCAAAGGGCAGTTCCTTATCGTCCCTCCAGTTCAGTCCCTCACCTCTGGGTTGTGCACTTCTTCTTGCAGCATGGAGACTGGGCATGTCAGAACTGTGACACCACTGTAGATATCCTGCTGGCACCTCCCACCAGCTTCCAGTGTGTCCAGTCTCCATGCAGCTGGAGGTAGTGAGCCTAGGTGCTGGGCTCACTAGAGGAGCAGATAAGGAGCTTTAGGCAGCTTAGCTAGGGTTTTTAGCATTTCTTTTCTCCCTATAATGTTCTTTTTCTTTAAAGCTCATTAAAGCTTGTTAAAAAAAAAAAAAGCAAGGGCTGAGAGGGGATCGGAAGGGATTTAGAGGACTCTCTTTTCTCCCTCCTGTTTATTTCTGTCCCCTTTGCCTGCTCTCCCCTCCTGGTTGGCATGGAGGGGAGTTCTTTAGCAGGCTTTTCATCTCCTTACCGATACCGTTTTCTGTGCTGCAGATTTCCAGTCAGAAACTGTCGTCGGGCCTTGTTTTTCTCCTGCTGCTGCCGGCTGACAGCCTTTCTCAGCTGTGCTGCTCACAGGAAGCCTGTTATTTTTATCAGGGTGCAGAGAGGATCCGAAGGTCTCGGAGGAAAAGGTGAGTGTTTAAATCTCTGCTGCTAGTGTCCTGTGAGCGTTTTTGAAGCCTGCTGCAGAGTGTGAAGCATGTTCTGTGGGTTAGCAGAGCTCAGGATCTTGGCAAGCCTATTTCCTGCCATTTTTCTTCATAATAGTGCTCTTTTTCTTTGCTGACAACTTTCTTTAATTAATCCTTGTAGTTTTCTGGTTACTTGAAATTAATTTTGATTACTTTTAATTTTCAGTGTTTTGGAGCTCTTAAAGAGCCAGTACAGAAAAGTAAAAAAATAAAAAAATAAGAGATTCTGCACGTTTTTGTTTTGTTGTCCTTTTTGGTGGTCTGCGGGAGCCATTTCCTTTACTATCCAGTCTCTCGGATCCCATAGCACTAATGCCTATGTGGCCACAATGCCTGGTTTGTGGCGCCCATAGGGGCTCGGTCTCTAACATGGGGGGGTGTTGTGGCTGCGCATCTGAGGCGCTTACTATGGAGCAAGAAATACAGGATCAGTATAAAGAAGGCACTGCTCTGGTGGCACAGGGTGCTGCCGCTTCTGCAGAAGGGGAGTCTCGGCGGGAGTGTCCATCCTCTCTTCCTACTTCAAATTTGGCTTTGCCTGGTAATTCCGCCACTCCCATGGTGTCTGGGGCAGCTTTCAAGGGTTTCTCCCAAGATTTTGTGCTGCTGCTTCATCAGGCTTACTGTTTGTGGCAGCAGGGGGCAGTCGCGGATGCCTCGCTTATTGGGGCGGCAGGAGGCCAAGCGGCCACCAAATGGTTCGGTGGTAGTGATGGTAGACCGGTTAAGAGGGCCTGGTCAGTGGAAGATCAGCCTCTTGTTCGGACTGGCCGGATGCAGAGGACCTTGAGCTGGAGCCGGAAGCCAGGATGGAGGATTTAGAGGAAGGTGAGATTCAGGAACCTGAAGATCAAGCAAGGTTTATCTGGGTCTTCCGAAGGGAGGAGCTGACAGCACTCATTACGGAGTCCCTTCAGGCTCTCAACCTTTCGTCGGTGGTACCAGCAGAGGATGAGGATTTGGAGGATCCTCTCATTCAGGCGGTACGAAAGTCGCAGGCAGTTTTTCCTGCTCACTGTGTGGTTAAGCAGATGATTCAGGATGGAATGGGCTGTGCCGGAGGCAGGCTTGCGTGGTGTGAGGTCCATGAATCGTCTTTGTCCCTTGGTGGATCAGGAACGGGAAGTGTTTCGTTCTCCTCATATAGATGCGACAGTTTCAACGGTCACGAAAAAGACTACCATTCCAGTTGAAGGCAATGCGGCTTTGAAGGACAGGATCGGAAAGTGGATGCCTTGTTGAAGCAAGCATTTGAGGTTAATGCTGTGACTCTGCAGGCCTCTATTTGTGGAGCTTCGGTTGCAAGAGCATGCCTTCGCTGGTCGCAGCATTTGCAGCAGCCAGTTCAGCAAATGCAGGAGCAGTTAGCTGATGTGACAAGACTTGAGTCAGGTTCCGCATATTTGGCCGATGTCCAATATGATCTTATTAGAGGTTTGGCGAATAGCATGGCTTCCTTGGTAGCCGCACGCCGCTATCTTTGGCTCAGGAACTGGGCGGCGGACAGTTCCTCCAAGTTGCATCTTAGCAAGCTTCCTTTTAAGGGAAAGCTGTTGTTTGGAGAAGATCTTGATAAGCTGGTCAAGGATTTGGGGGATTCTAAAGGAGGTCGCTTGCCGGAGGATAAACCGAAGCAGAGCCGAGTCCCGTTACCTTCCCGTGGGCAACCTTGGGATGTTGGGCGTTTTCGTACCTCCCGTTTGGGAGATTTTCAAAGAGGACGGTTTTCCCCTCTAGGTCAAAGTTTTAGAGGATTCCGGGGAGCGGGCAGAGGATTTGCTAGTCCCTCTTCCTCGGGTTTTTGGAAAGCACAATGAAGCGAGGTGGACCCAGGCAGGAATTCAGACAGTAGGGGGTCGACTTCGGGAGTTTCTTCCTGCCTGGGTCCAGATAACATCCGATCAGTGGGTGTTGGAGGTCATTCGCGAAGGTTATTCTCATGAGTTTGCCCGTCCGGTGGTCAAATCTTTTGTCATGTCGCCATGCAGGGGGCAAGAAAGGATGATTGCGGTACGGAAGACTCTAACTCATCTTTTGCAGCTGGGAACAGTGGTTCCGGTTCCACGAGAGCACTACGGTATCGGTCGATACTCAATTTATTTTGTGGTGCCAAAGAAAGATGGGGCCTTCCACCTGATTCTGGATCTCAAGGGGGTATACCGCTGTTTGCAGTACCTCATTTCCGAATGGAGACCTTACGTTCGGTTATAGTGGCGATTCGTCAAGGGGAGTTCTTGACGTCTCTCAATCTCACAGAAGCATATTTACACATTCCGATCAGGCCAGATCATCAGAGGTTTCTAAGATTTGCGCTACTGTGGGGGCATTTTTAGTTTCAGGCGTTGCCCTTGGTCTGGCGATGGCTCCGCGCACCTTCACCAAGGTTATGGTGGTGGTGGCGGCGGCTCTTCGGAAGGAGGGGGGTATTAGTTCATCCCTATCTCGACGACTGGTTGATTTGGGCAAAGTCCAGGGCCGAGAGTGTGTGAGTGACAGACAGAGTGGTAGAGCTCCTGCAGAGTCTCGGTTGGGTGGTCAATACAGCCAAGAGCCGATTGGTTCCGACTCAAGTTCTAGAGTATTTGGGAGTTTGCTTTGACACTCTTGTGGGGTTGGCGCAATTTTTTGAGGACTCCTGCACCATCGGTCTCGCACTATCTCTGCGTGTTAGGGACAATGGCGGAGACTCTGGAAGTTGTGCCGTGGGCCAGAGCTCGCATGCGCCCCTTACAGAGGTCACTGCTCCGTCGATGGTCTCACCAGAACGACACTCTATCCAAGTGCCTCCCCTGTCCATTGCGAGTCAGGAAGTCTCTTCAATGGTGGCTTCGTCCGCAGAATCTCGCGGCGGGCATGCCTCTCGAACAACCACAGTTGATGCCAGTGTTAATGGATGCTAGTCTTGCAGGATGGGGAGTAGTGTGGTCCATAAAAATGAATTCCTGAATTCCTTTGCTCCCTGGCCTGATTCTGGTTCCATTTAGGTAGAAAACACTGTGTACAAAGTTTGAAGCCCATCAAATAATAATTAGGGGTGGCTCAAGTCTTGAGATTTCCCCCTGGGAGCAGATGACGAAATGTTGCATCATCTTGTATCATCCACTCAGTTCCACGCTGATTACATTTGATTGCGTCATATTTGAACTAATCTTGTCTCTGAAAGGTGGCAAAGACATTGTACTATTATCTTTGTATCTTTATTCTTTTCAGATGGCGAAAAAATGTAGTTTTTATCTCATTGAAGAAATGTCCACCACAATTCTGGGGGCCAAGCTCCCCAGCAAGGAGCAAGTGTTAAGTGTATTTTTACATCACCATATGACATTAAACAAAGGCGTTAGTGAAAGTGCATCTATTGTAACAAGTGAAGTAGAAGCTTACTGGGAAAAGGCCAGGCTTCCTGTTCAAAGAAATGACAAAATTCAAGAAAAAGTAAAGAAATTGTTCAATCAGTGGAAACTTTTGAAGAAAAACAAAGAGAGAGGAGGGAAACAAGAGGCAAATGAAAAAGAATTCCAGGTTGCAATGAAAAACCTATTTGATGTGGCGCATGCCAATGCAATGTCTTTAATTCATATTCAAGAAAAAGAATTCTTAATAGCGCAACGAGAACCAGGGCGCCGCGGCTCAATGTGCGCGATGGACAAGAAACTGGCCAACACGGAAGCAAGATCGCAACAGCGAGAAGAAGAACTGAAAAGGCGCAGACAAAAACATGTTGCCGAAGCCGAGGCAACTACAAGCTAAGTTCAGCTGGAAGGATCTTCTTCCTCAGCAGAGTCAGGTGAAGACTCGTCGACATCTGCGACGGGCGAGAATCAAGCTTCAGCAGTTTATGAACTGTTACAGGAATGGTGTTTGGATGAAAAGGTTGCAGGCTTCTGCTTTGATACAACTGCATCGAACACGGGACGTCGATCAGGAGCGTGCATTCTTCTAGAACAGAGACTCCGTTGCACAGTCCTTCATTTGGCATGCCGCCATCACATTTACAAAATAATTCTTGGTGCAGTATTCTCTACATGCTCTGGAGCTTCATCGGGTCCCGATGTCCAACTCTTTCGCCGGTTCCAAAAGAATTGGGGCTCCCTTGACAAGTCCAACTATCAAACTGGAAAAGATTTGGAGGTGCTGCAACCTGACAGGGATCGCATCATGAAGTTTGCGGAATCCAAGTTGGCACAGGGCAATCACTGAGATGATTACCTGAAATTCTTGGAGTTAACGATTGTCTGCCTTGGAGAGAATCTTCCTAGTTTCAATTTCAAGAAACCCGGAGTTTTCCATCATGCCAGATGGATGGCAAAAGTCTTGTACTGTCTCAAGATTTGGATGTTCCGAGGACAACTCAAAGATCTTACCCAACGGGAGGAGTCCTGTGTTCATGATGTGAGCATTTTCTCCATCCTGATTCATGTGGAAGCCTGGTTTTCTGCCCCTGATGCCGCAGTTGCTCCTCGAACAGATTTGGAGATGCTGAAGAAACTACACTCTTATCACAATGACCGTGTTGGAAGAGCGGCCAGAGACAAACTGTAACAGCATCTGTGGTATGTCTCAGAGGAGCTTGTGGCACTGTCACTGTTCGATGAAGCTGTTTCAGCACCGACAAAGCGGGCCATAGTGTCGGCCATGATCCCGGCAGAATCAGATGAAAGCGATGAGGATGATGACGAAGACGAAGATCCCCCAAAGCGGGTCGAATTGAAAAGTTCCATGATTCCACCACTTGAATCTTTTGCAACTCGCAAGTCAATCCGTTTCCTGAAACACCTAGACATCAACAGTGATTTTCTTAATGCAGACCCAGAAGACTGGGAAGAGAATGCATCATTCAAAGACGGTCTGAAGAAAGTAAAAAATCTTCCAGTGATCAACGATGTGGCTGAGCGAGGGGTCAAACTCATTGAGGAGTTCAACGGCCGACACACCACAAAAGAAGAGCAACTCCAGTTCCTTCTGGGTGTTGTCTCGCAACACCGTAAGATGTTCTCCACATCGTCAAAGTCCTTACTAGCATCTGGACCACATTGAGTGCTTGGCAAGCATGATACCCCCGTCTATGAGCAGATAATACCCAGTGGTCTGACGAACCCTGGGGGGGATCCAGGGGCCTGATAGATAGGGACCTTGAGCCACCCCTAAATATTATTTGATTGGCTTCAAACTTTGCACACATTGTTTTCTACATAAATGGAACCAGAATCAGGCCAGGGAGCAAAGAAATTCCTACTTTTATTTTTTCCCCTATGGCAGTGGACCACCCTAATGGGGAGCTCTTCGCACAAGGCTGCTGGACCGAGCAGGAAGCCAAATGGTCCATCAATTGGCTGGAGTTGCGAGCAGTACCTCTAGCGCTTCGGGCTTTCGAATCCACTTTACGGGGTCGAGTGGTTCGAATGCTCTCAGACAGTGCTGCAACGGTTGCATACCTCAATCGTCAAGGGGGCACAGGAAGCGCGGCTCTGGAATTGGAGGCGGAAAGTCTCTTCAGTTTGGTAGAGCCTCAGCTTCAGGCTCTGTCGGTGGTGCACATTGTGGGAACGGACAATGTGACGGCGGACTGTCTCAGCTGGGTTCAAGTGGATCCTGGAGAATGGGAGCTTCATCCAGAGGTGTTTGCTCAGATTGTCCTCAAGTGGGGATCTCCGGTTATGGATCTCATGGCGACCTTTTGGTCGGCCAAAGCCAGTTGCTTTTACAGCAGACGACGAGAACAAATGTCGGAAGGTCTAAATGCCTTACTCCAACAATGTCCCACTCAGGTCTCCTCTGTTTTTCCCCCTTGGGCGCTCATAGGACGAGTGGTGCAGCGTATCGAGGCTTATCGGGGAAGAGTGCTTCTATAGCTCCAGATTGGCCTCGTCCGTGGTATGCCGATCTGGTGCGTCTGCTTGATAGGGAACCGTGGCGGATGCCGCTAAGGGAGGATCTGCTGCTTCAGGGTCCTCTACGAATGCCTCAGGTACATTGGTTCTCGCTTATGGCTTGGCCATTGAAAGGGCTCGGTTAAGGAAGAAAGGTTATTCCAAGGCGGTGATTGACACCTTGCTTCTGGCCAGAAAGAGGTCCACTTCCTTAGCATATGTGCGCGTCTGGCGTGTTTTTGAGGACTGGTGTGCTCAACGTCCGTTTTGTCTGGCCTCAGTATCTGTACCGACAGTGTTGAGTTTCTTGCAAGACGGGTTTGATAAGAGTGCAGTTGGCAGCTATTTCTTGTTATCGAGGAAAGGAGCAAGGAGGTCCTTTGGGGGTCCATGCCAATGTGTTCCATTCTTGAGAGCGGTATCCCGTCTACGTCCTTCGCGCAGGGTGGTTTCTCCTCTGTGGGATCTCAATCTGGTTTTAAGAGCCTTGACCAAGGGAGCCTTTTGAGCCTTTGCATCAGGTTTCTCTAAAGGATTTGACTTTGAAGACAGTATTTTTGGTAGCCATTTGCTCTGCACGTCGAATCTCTGAGTTGCAGGCTTTGTCCTGTCGGGAACTCTTTCTGACTTTTTCTAGGGAAAAAGTGGTGTTGCGTCCCGTACCGTCTTTCCTACCAAAGGTAGTTTCGCCATTTGATGTGAATCAGTCTGTTTCTTTGCCCATTTTGGATCTTTTGGGGGAGAACGCGTCGGACCATAGTTTGCGTTTGTTAGACATTAAGAGGGTACTTCAGCGATACTCGAAGGTCTCGGAGTCCTTCCGCAAGTCTGACCGTTTGTTCGTTCTCTTTGGTGGGCCGCATAAAGGTGAAGCGGCGGCCAAAGCTTCAATTTCCAGATGGATTCGTGAAGCAATAGCGTCAGCTTATATCTTTCAAGGTCGTCAGGTGCCCTTGGGGCTGCGGGCTCATTCTACTAGAGCGCAAGCGGCTTCATGAGTGGAGAATAGCTTAGTTCCGTCGGTTGAGATTTGCAGAGCAGCCACTTGATTTTCCTTGCATACTTTTAGTAAACATTACCGTCTGGTTGTTCAAGCGGTGGGAGAAGCCTGTTTCGGGTCGGCAGTTTTGCGGTCTCGGTGGACAAGTCCCTCCCAATAGTTTACTGCTCTGTTACATCCCAGAGGTGAGGGACTGAACTGGAGGGATGATAAGGAAACAGAAATTAGACTTATCTGCTAATTGTTGTTCCTTGAGGAACTCCAGTTCAGTCCCGATTCCCGCCCGTGGGTTTTTTGGTCAGCTTCCGCAAAGCCTGTTTTGTGATGCATGGTGACTACAATCTAGTAGGAGAAGTTCAGCAAATGTGGTCTGTATTCAGGCAAAGTATACCTTGTATTCTTTCTTCTCTCTCCTTTTTGTCATATTTCTGCAAATGGGAGAAGGAGAGTTATCCTCTCATTTACTGGGTTTTAGTTCAGTGATAGAGTTAAATTGTATTTAATATTATAGCTACTTATTTGTTGCTCCTTTGAGTCTGCTTTGTCATTAGATCACTGGAAGCTGGTGGGAGGTGCCAGCAGGATATCTACAGTGGTGTCACAGTTCTGACATGCCCAGTCTCCATGCTGCGGGTAGAGGTGCGCAACTCAGAGGTGAGGGACTGAACTGGAGTTCCTCAAGGAACAGCAATTAGCAGGTAAGTCTAATTTCTCTTTTGTGAATAGCAGTATTTTGTATTGATGTAAACGTTTAATATCTGAACGTCTAATTCCCGCATATACAGCCTTGCAATAGTCAATGTGTAAAATCACGAAATTTAGAAGAAGAGAGGTTAATGAAGGAATATCTGGAAAAGAGTGGATAGCTTATCATTGGTGAAGAGCAAAGAATGATTTTGGATTGTAGCGCTAATGTGTGGTGCAGTTTTGATTCAGAATCTAACAATACCCCAAGATATTTTAACATGTCAGTTAGTTGTAAGAGGATGCCATCTATTACTGATGTAATGGGAGGAGCTGGTGAGCTTCCTGTAAACCATATGGCCAAGGTCTTACTGGGATTAAGGGGCTTGTTTACAAAGCCGCGGTAGCGGTTTCCGATCGTTATCAGTTTGTAAACAAGCCTCTGTTTCAGATGGTTCTGGGCCAATCTTCTTATCCTGCACTCTCCACTCCTGGTCCTCCGTTCCAGCCATGCTAACCGCCTTCACCTTCCTCCTGCAACACAGGGCAGGTTAGAAATCACCCGCCACATTGCCTTCTCTTTCCTAGGGCCATCCTTCTGGAACACTTAGTTCCAAGTCTGAGAGCAGGAGACACTCTTATGCTGGGTTTAAATCACTACTCAAAACTCACCTCTTTCAGAACGCTTTTGACTTACCAGTCACCTAAGTTCCTCCCGACTTCTCCTCCTCCAGTCCTTGGTTCCTTTCTCAGGATGAATGCCACTTTCCTGTCAAGATATGGCATTCCTTTCCTGTTTTCCCTCTATTTTATTGTACACTGTCCTGCTGCGAACTTGAAGGACGGTATATCAAATTTAATAAACATAAACAAACCGCAGCTAACTTATGATTGAGAGAAGTCTGGAGCCAAGGAATTTACATGAGCTAATAACAGAATATCATCATGCTTTGGACACTTCATGCGAAGAAAGAGATCATTAGAGAAAGACATCATGCTTATCAAGGTTGAAGGTCAATGCAAAAGAAGGCCAGCAATGAGATGGATTGATACAATAATAGCAGCTATGGATGCTACTCTATCAACAATGAGCCACCTGACTGAAGACCAAACACAGTTTAGGACAGCTATCCTGTGGGTTGCTATGAGTTGACACTACTACTGCTATTACTGAGTATTTGCTACAAGACTTACGCAGCGCTGCACAGACAAATGTAAAAGATGATCCCTACTAATCAGAGCTTACAATCTAGTCAAGACAGAGGATATGTAGGAGACAGGTACAAATGGAGAAAACTGAACAAGCTTACAGATAAATAGCACACTAACAATGGTACAGATAAATAAATTCCAATTCCACTCACCACACCACACCAAGGAAACTCAAACTGAAAACAACAAAAAAAATGACCTTGGATACAACCTGCACTTTTAAATAAAATAACTGAATCTGTCAAAAAGAATAGTTATCCCGTTGAGGCTGCTTCCTTGATAATAAGGTGGTGTTGAGGACAGTGCCCTCTTTTTTGCCAAAGGTGGTTTCGGTTTTTCATGTGAATCAGGCAGTGTCGTTGCCGGTGTTTGCAGCACAGCGCGAGGGTCAGACTGCGAGGCAGTTGCATCTCTTGGATATTCGGCGAGCGTTGAAGAGGTATATCCACAGGACGGCTTGTTTCCGTAGGTCGGATAGGCTGTTTGTTGTATGAAGGAGCAAGAAAGGACGAGGCGGCGTCTAAAGCTTCGTTGGCTCGTTGGTTAAAAGAGACAATTGCGTCGGCGTACCTGTTGAAAGGTCGGGTGGTTCCAGATGGGCTGAGAGCTCATTCCACGAGGGCACAGGCAGCCTCTTGGGTGGAATGCAGTCTGGTGCCAGCAGTGGAGATATGTAAGGCGGCAACCTGGTCGTCTTTAATTCTTTTGTGAGG
Organism: Ichthyophis bannanicus; assembly: GCA_033557465.1. NCBI lineage: Eukaryota > Metazoa > Chordata > Amphibia > Gymnophiona > Ichthyophiidae > Ichthyophis > Ichthyophis bannanicus. The sequence goes on along the minus strand of CM066034.1, from coordinate 375,627,540 downwards.
CATTACCGTCTGGATGTTCAGGCGGAGAAGGACACCTGTTTTGGATCGGCGGTGCTTCAGGCTGGTCTAGCAGGGCCCTCCCGTTGAATCCATTCACTGCTCTGTTACATCCCCAGAGATTCCGGGACTAGACTGGAGGGATGATCAGGAAGATTAAATTAGACTTACCTGCTAATTGTAGTTCCTGGAGGAACTCCAGTCTAGTCCCGTATCCCATCCAGATCTGTAAGTGGACTGCACCCTAAAGTGGAACCAAGGTGAAAGGTAAGCATCGCAGGTGGCTGTGCTGCGTTCTAAGTACTTTGGTAGGCGGGTAGTTTAGGGGAGTGTTTTGGGGGAGGGCTCGACATCCCTTGCAGGGTCGGGAAGGTGAACCTCAGTGAGCACGGCACATTTCAAAGTTTATGTACATAGTTGGCATGGCACCCTTCAGGGATCAATTGGCCGGTTAGGTTGTTGATTATGATTTAGTTTGCTACTTAATGGTTGCTCCGGTGAGCCTGCTTTGTCAATAGGTAACTGGTGAAAGGAGGCGGTTCCGGGGCTTATATACAAATAAGGTCATAAGAATGACAGTTCTCAGTCTCCAAGCTGCTGGAAGAGGATGACAACCCCAGAGATTCCGGAACTAGACTGGAGTTCCTCCAGGAACTACAATTAGCAGGTAAGTCTAATTTAATCATTAAGTACAAGAGTCAAGGTGTGACCTGTGTCGGGAATTTGATATATTGGACAAGTGAAAGGTCAGATGTTAGCACAATAAATGGCTTATCCTGAGCCCATGTGGGCATATCTTCATGAATATTAAAATCCCCGAGGATGATAGATCCGATAAAGAGAGAGTTCTGAGATGGACTGAGTAACACAGTCCCAATCCTCAGCTGAAATCATGGCCGGGCAATATACAAGAAGAAAATGGAGTTTTTGGAAAGCTCAGTGATTTCACCAGGTAGGCTTCCAGCTATCCAATATTAGGAGTGGAGGAGTGGCCTAGTGGTTGGGGCAAGGTACTTCAGGCCGGAAGGTCGGGGGTTCAAATCCCACTAGAGGACAGCAACCTTGGGCTGGAAGGACTGGGGTTTCTAGTCCCACAGGTGCTCCTTGTGGTCTTGGGCAAGCCACTTAACCCTCCATAGCCCATGTTCCCTGTAAAATAGTTATCTCCAAGTTAAAATGCCCTGTTCAATGTAATTTCAGTTTGTTCAATGTAAACCGCACTGATGCAGAATAGCGCAGTATATAAGAGAATGTAAATAAATAAATACTTCTATTGGGTTTAGAGAGGATTTAAATATGAAAGCCAGGCCCCCTCTAGGCTTGCTTCTTTGAGGGGTGAATATTGCAGAATATCCTATTGGTAAACAATGGGAGAGGTAAGCCTCCTCTCCCTTTCTGAACCAGGTTTCTGTCAAACAGAAAATCTCAAAGGAATGGTCTACTAATAGATCTGAAATTAAAGCAGTCTGATTTTACAGCTCTACATTTTACGAGGCCAACTTTGACACAGAAGGACTTCTGAGCATGATGTTCTGGTTCTCCTTTAAGCAGCTCCCTTTCTAAGCTTCCTGCGCCAATCAGGGCTGTGGGAGGAGCCTCTGGTGCCGTTAAACAGCTGCTGCTAAAGGACTGGCTGCCTGACATCATCTGCCCAGCTGATTTCATTTGCTTTAAGCAGCTCCCTTTCTAAGCTTCCTGCTCCAATCAGGGCTGTGGGAGGAACCTCTGGTGTCGTTAAACAGCTGCTGCCGTTGTCAGGTGCGCCCGTGCCTTGCGGGCATGCACCTGAGGGCCTCGCTAGAGGGCCCTTTGGTGCGACCCTTAGGTGAGGCACAGAACCTGGCTTGTCAACAACCGCTGCACTTTCTACCATCCGGGTATAGGTCAGTAACCCCCAATATGATTCATAACCCTAATTTCCTCTCTGCAGTCTATACTATCTTTTATAGATTTCTTCCCTTTACACAAGCATTTATTCCCAGTATACATTTTCCTCTCTCTGGTTTACATCTTATGCAACCTATTTGGTCCACTAGGTTGCCTCACTATGATGGTTGTCAGCAATCTAAGCACAAGGCACATAATGCCACGTTTTATGCCTTATCATTCTATAACTTCTACACATATTAACCCAATCAATAAAGCTAATATCAAATATGCTCTTTTGAATGCTAGATCAGTCAGAAATAAATTAAATATGATCCGTGATATAATACTAAATAAACAATTAGACATTATTTGCATTACAGAGACTTGGTTGGATGACTCTGATCAAGTCATCTTAAATCGGTTAACTCCCCTGGCTTCTCAGAATTTAATTGCATTAGAACACAGAAGAAAGGGGGAGGTGTACTCATATTAACCAGAAATGAATATAGATTTAAACTGATTTCTTCCAGTAACTCCTTTGAATCTAGTACAATTACTATTGCAAATAAATTTCTTAGCATCTCTCTAACCTATAGACCACCAGGAGCCACAACTGAATACGTATCCTCTGTCCTTGAAACTGTATGTGCCAACACCTCTAAGCATAAGCCCCTCATTGCTTTAGGTGATTACAATCTACCATCTACGTCCTCTAAAGAAGCAGCAGCATTTTTAAAAGCTATGACTTCATTAAAGTATCGCCAAATAATTCTACACATCAACATGGCTCTACTCCAGATTTGGTCTTCATTCCAAAGTAACTAATGAGGCACGATAAGACTGTAGCAACAGCTATCACTCCAGTCCCTTGGTCAGATCGTCACTTAATTGAGTTTTCCTTGACATTAAATAATTCCTTTCAACAATTAGACTGAGGGCACAACCAGAAGCTTCAAGGCCTTTGATAGAGACACATTTAAAAATGAAGTCATTCCACAATTAGAGCAAAACTTTAATACCCTTGATTCAGGTATAGACAATTGGAATTGCACTTTATCTAATGCAGCATCAGCTCTCACTCGTTCTCAACCAAAGGCATATAGGAGATCTAATGCTCCTTGGTACTCAAGTGATATCAGGATTATGAAAGCACTCTCCGAAGGTTAGAAAGAAAATGGATTTAAATCTCATGATCTACTGACCCAATACAGAGCTAGACAACTTGAATATAACGATCTTATAAATGAACGTAAGCAACTTTATCATACCAATATAATTATGAAATCTATCAATAGACCGAGGGAGCTTTTTAGCATTGTTCTAAAGCTCACAAAAGACTCTATGCAGCATCATGCCCACCACATAGACCCACAGATCTTTGCAGATTACCTATGATCCAAAAATATCACTACTCATACATGCCCCCCTTCTACACTGACAAGTGGCTATAGTTTAAACGATTCTCAACACATTTGGGAGAACTTCACTATTCCTTCATCCCAGCAAATTGAAGACATAATATAGGGACTTAATACAACAACATCACCTTCAGATCCTTGTCCAATGTCTTGGATCAAAGCAACAAAACATCAGCTTTCACCTTACATTCATAAGATTAAGAACTCCCTTCAACAAGGATACTTACCACAGTCATTAAAACAAGCCATGATTCGGCCAGTCCTTAAGAATAACACACTAGGCCCTTCTGATCCGAAATCTTACCGCCCAATTTCCAGCTTACCTTTCCTTACCAAAGTCATTGAAAAGTCAGTACAAAACCAACTTCAGGATCACTTGGACTTACATGCACCACTGGACATTCACCAGCATGGCTTTAAACCACAACACAATGTTAAAACCTTGCTCACCTCTCTTTTTGATAATCTTTTAAGAGGTATCGATAACATTAAGAATGGATTCCTGTTAGTATTCATGGATGTTTCAGCTGCTTTTGACACGATATCTCACTCGAAGCTACTGCACCGTTTGCATCATATAGGTTTACGAAATAATACTTTAAACTGGTTTAGCTCTTACTTGGAAGGTCGTATGCAACAAGTCAAATGTGACCAGAAAAAAATCTTTGCAATTCCCAGTAATTCAAGGAGTGCAGGGTTCAGCTTTATCTTCTATTCTGTTCAATATTTATATCCAACCTTTATGAAATATTATTAAACTACACAAATTCCATTATCACCTTTATGCTGATGACATAATGGTATATACCCCAGTTGTTTTACAGTCTCTTGACTTTTCAGCAATTTCTAGATGTCTCCAAGACATGAATACCTGGCTTTCAAATAATAACTTTACACTTAATTATGACAAAACTGAGGTAATGTTTGTTATTAGGAACCCTAATTCATTCCTCCAAATACTATTGATTTATTAGGTAGGCCCATCATAGTTAAAAACGAAATCAAATACCTTGGCATAATTTTGGATAAGGCATTGAACCTTAAATCTCACATTGCTAAAATCGCTAACAAGGCCTATCATCGTCTAAAGATTGTGAGAAAACTAAAGCCATTACTCCATCAAGACCATTTCCGTAACGTTTGTCAGGCTCTCATCACCCCCCTCCTAGACTAGGGAAACCTGCTTTATCAAGGCCTCCCTCAGCTAACTCTACATCCTCTCCAGATGGTTCAGAATACTGCTGCACGTATTTTATTACTGGTACAGCAAAAACAGATCATATCTCCCCTGTCCTACAACAGTTGCACTAGCTTCCAGTAAGTGTCAGGTCAAAATTCAAGACACTTAATTATCTTTAGGATTTACAATCACCTGTCAGCAGATGCTTTACAAAATATTATAACTAGAGACATTATCAGTAGACCAAGAAGAAGCAGCACCAATAATGACAACATAATTAGTACCCCTGCTGGATACTGTAGGACTAAACAAGCAATTTCAAAAAGAGCTCCTTCTTTACTGGCTTCCAAACTTTGGAACTCTCTCCCGATGGACCTCAGAATTATGACTGATATCAAAGATTTTCACAAGGCCTTGAAGACCCTGCTATTTGCTGAAACTTATAATTTGATATATAATTAATAGTTTTTACCAATAGGCCCATTTTATTACATTAATTCATCTTAGTTTTATCTGTTAATGTCTTATATACCCTATGTTATTTGTAACCTTCAGCTTGTATTGTGACCACTTTGATTGAAGGATAAGGTGGGATACAAATCTGTCTAAATAAATAAATAATATGGGAACAAAAACTGCAAGGGCACAGAAAAGAAATAGCACAGCATCCTCAAATAGCAGGAATGGTGGCCATAACAGAGCCCCCTTGAAGGTTGTAAAGAAGCAGAGACGAACCCAATGGCAGGAGCAGCGAGAGCATGAGCAAATAATCGAGAGGCCAAATTTCTGTGAGGGCCTATAGAAAGGAGCATACTCTTTTGGAGCCAACAGGAAACTGCAGAAGAGACAAACACGTTTAAAACAAATAATCAAACAAACCATAGCCAACAAACAATCACTATTCAAGCACTAGGTGCCGCAGAAACCTTCAACATATAAAGTAGGTGTACTTGAGGTCACCTTAGTAGGCAGGGCCAAAGCACAGCATCTTCGTCAACAATGGGTCCTTGGGCTGGGGGCTGGGAATACGGAGCCAGCAGTGGGCAGGGCCAAAGCCAGCATTGGGGTTGGCAACAGGCCCTTGCGCTGGGGATATAGAACCAGAAGGAGACTTAGTGGACAAAGCATCTGTGCCAAGAAGCTATGGACAGCATGTTTCGACCTCTCAGCACAGTCCTTGCAACACAAACATAGCATGCACAATCTTCAGCAGTCCAGGGGTGTACCGATGGGGGAACCTGGCGGGGCTCTGGTTCCTTCAGTTGATGAAACAATTCATGAATACTTGGCTGTGGCAAAAAAAAGAGCATCCCAGCCCCTCCCAGCATCAGCAAATTTGCAAATTACCACAGTTAAAGAGGAGGAGCCAGTAATTTGTCCAGTCAGGTTTTGGTTTCTTATTTTTCTGGCAGCCGATGCAGCCACATGCTTGAAAAAAGAGTCATGTGCAGGCAGAGCGTTTTGTAGAAAGGAAACCGTCTTGTCAGGACTTTGCTGCATATGCTCTCTCCCTCAAAAGGCCCTGCTGTTTTGGCCTTTTTCTGTTACTGGCAGTTATTTTCCTGCTGTCACTGCAGAAGTGCTTCATCTTGAATTTCTCGCACTTAAAATTGCACTATATGACTTAGTAGCTATCATAGCACCACTGCTCTTCCTCATTTTCATGCCTTCCTGGTGCCATTATACCATTCATCATTGACTGTACTGTTCTGTTCTGCTGCTGCAGCAAGGTACGGTGCCATAAAAGGATATAAAAATACAAAGCAAACCCCCTGCTCACCCAGAAAAAAAAACACAAATCATGTTTTCATGTTAGCACAGTGGATTATAGTCTTGAGGAAGGGAGTACCAGTACTGCTATCAACACATTTGCACATCACGGGTACTGGGGTAGTCAAACCCTTTGTGCCAAGGGATCACATTGTGGACTGTGATTAGAGGTGGGGTGCCTCTGAGAAGCACTTATGGGAGGGTGGCTTCTATCTGAGCCCTTCTCTTCTATTGCTAACTCCAGACTTGGTTCCTTTCACCTTGCTGCACCTTATGCCTGGAACAAACTACCTGAGTTTGTATGTCAGGCGCCTTCTCTGGCCCTTTCAAATCCAGGCTGAAAACTCACCTCTTCCTTTTCGTCCCTCTAGTCCAGTCTCGGAACCATAGAGTTTAGAATCTCCTCCAGCAGCTTTGGAGACTGAAATACGTCATCTCTTTGATGACCCCTGCATAAGTAGCCAAGGACCGCCCCTTCTCCAGTACTTTCAGTCTCCAAGCAGCTAGAGGAGCTTCTGAGCTCTAGGCTCACTCAGCACAAATAAGCAGAGCTAGTAGAGGGTTTTGGGGATCTAATAGTTGATTTGTTGTTTACAGGCGCTGCTGCAGCTGGAGGTCTTCTGGGGGGGACTGTTGCTGGAGGCTGGTCCTTTGAGTTTTCAGTTATTTCTGGGGCTGTTTCTTCCTCTTCCCTCCTCCCCCTCCCTCTCCCCCCTGGGGTTTTTTTATCCCCTTCGTTTAAACGAGCATTCAGAGGACTGCGGCAGCACTTTAGCCTCCCTGCTCCCGAACCCGCGGTAATGGGTGAGGAGCAGGTTTCAGGCTCTACACCCGCTGACAGGCATTTGGTCAGCACGGGCACATGTGAGAGAAGCCGAAGCCGCGGTCCGGCAGAGCTCCGGCGTTTCCCAGACTCTTCTCAAGCCTCTCAGGGGCGGCAGGTGAGCCCTAGCAACGGGGAAATTAATTAGAAGGGTCCGGGGGGGACGAGGACTAACGCGGGGGCTTCGGTGAAGCAGTTGGGCCGGCCTTCTGTTTTCGCGCGGGAAGCACGATGGTGGCCATGTTTTAAGACCGCGGCAGAGAACAGCGTTTGTGTTTGCAGTTTCTCGGCCGGTACAGCCTCGTTTTTGCATTCGGGGGCTGGCACTGGGTTTTCCCGATGGTGGAGAATTGTGTTTAAAAAAAAAAAAAAAAAAAAAAGTGGTCTTAGAAGTAGGCCGGCTCAGGTGGAACAGACTAAATAAATAAATAAATAATCAAAGTTGTGACAGGCAGTGAGGAAGGAAGCAGAGGGAACCTTTGAGCAGGGGTTATGCCGGCTAGGCCCCACTGCCTGGTGTATGGTACCAGGAAGGGAGAGCTCTTAGGTTCAGGTGTGTGTCAGAATTGTACCCGCAAAGCAGCCGGTATGGAGGACCCTCTGGAGGGGTCCAGTGGGGACCACCTGTCAGGCTCTCGGGATAAGGGAGAGAGCCTGACGGCTCCGTTGGTGGTCGGAGAGCAAGAGGCCGGGCCTTCTTCGGGGGAAGGAGTAGGCCTCCCGCCTGTGGTCAGTCAGGCGCGGGGTTCTATGGGGATCCCGCTGGATTTTTTCTCCCTCATGCAACAGGCCTTTACATTATTGCAGCCAGCTATAGTGGGATCGACTCAGAGCCCGCGGGGTCAGAAGCGTCAGGGCTCGGCGGAGGTAGAGCTGGTACCGTCCAAAAAGAGCAGAGCGCCGAGCGTAGGAGACTCGGAGGCTCCGCTTTGGGCTGACCTAGAGGCAAATAGCGAGGATTTTGCGGCCGGTTCTGAAGTATTTTGTTCCAAATTTCCACAAACTCAGGCCCCATTGACATCATACGGGGTTCCTTATACACTCTTAACCCTCGCAGAATTTGTTGCCTACTGATGTACTCAATCAAAGAGGATCTGTGTAGGTCGACGCATACTTTCCTCTTCTTAAGCTGTAAAATTGTCTCCCAATGGGATTCTACATCTTCTAGCATGTCATCAGGTTTCTGCACTCCTTGAGTCTGGAGAATGGCATGCCCCTGGAGCCTCCCTCCTGGAGACTTCTAACGACAGATACCAGTCTGGGGGGATGGGGGGCACATTGCGAGGGCCGTTTAGTGCAGGGTCAGTGGTCCCGGGCGGAGAAAGAGTGGTCCATCAACAGGCTAGAGATGCGAGCAGTGTATTTGGCCTTGTTGGAGTGTCGGCCATGGTTGAGGGGGACAGCGGTCAGGGTGCTGTCCGACAATGCAGCCACAGTAGCCTACATCAATTGACAGGGTGGCACAGGAAGTGCAGCTCTGGAGGAAGAAGCGGGGCAGTTGCTAGACTGGGCCGAGCAGAATCTGCAGGGGCTGTCGGCGCAGCATGTGGCAGGAGTGGACAATGTCGTAGCAGATTTCCTAAGTCGTCACAAGGTGGACGAGTGGGCTCTTCATCCGCAAGTGTTTGCGTTGCTCGTGCGGCATTGGGGTCCGCCGGTCATGGATTTGATGGCAACCTTCGAGTCGGCGAAGGTGGTGAGATTTTACAGCAGAAGAGAGAGGATGTCGGAGGGGCTCGACGCGTTGGCGCAAAGGTGGCCAGTGGAGGGCCTGCTCTGTGTTCCCGCCTTGTGCCCTGATAGGGCGGATGGTACAGCGCATAGAGCGGCATCGGGGGTGCGTGGTTCTGATAGCTCCTGATTGGCCCAGGAGGCCTTGGTATGCGGATCTGGTGAGGCTCCTGGTGGACGATCTGTGGCGGCTTCCTCAACGACAGGATCTGCTGTTACAGGGGCCGTTGCGAATGCCTCAAGTGGCTCGGTTCTTGCTTACGGCATGGGTCTTAAAAGGGCGAGAATGAGGGCTAAGGGTTATTCCCCAGCGGTTATTGCTATGTTGCTAAGGGCGCGTAGGCGTTCGACCTCGCTCGCGTATGTCCGGGTCTGGCGCATCTTTGAAGGATGGTGTGCGGAGAGAGCTCTGCAGCCGTTGGGAGCGTCGGTTCCTCAGATTCTCTCCTCCTTGCAAGCTGGGGTGGACAAAGGCCTGGCGGCTAGTTCGTTGCGAGTGCAGTTGGCAGCGATTTCTTGCTTCTGAGGCAAGGTTCAAGGGCAGCTGTTATGGGCTCCTGGCGACATTCGAAGGTTCTTGCGAGCCGTGCTGCTCATGCGGCCGCCGCGTAGATGCGCAATGCCGGCGTGGGACCTGAGCTTGGTGTTGGAGGCGTTGTTGAAGCCACCGTTTGAGCCTTTGGCTAGGCCTCCTTGAAGGATTTGACCTTGAAGACGGTATTTCTAGTGGCGATTTGTTCCGCTAGACGGATTTCGGAGTTGCAGGCTTTGTCATGTAAGGAGCCATATCTTTCGTTCTTCAACCACAAGGTGATCTTACGTACAGTGCCGGCATTTTTGCCTAAGGTAGTTTTGGCGTTCCATGTTAACCAGGTAGTATCGCTCCCGGTGTTTTCGGGGGAGCACAGGGGGCAATCGGATAGCAGATTGCGTTTTCTTGACGTGCGTCGCACGCTCCGGCGGTACCTCCGCAGCGTGCGTCGCACGCTCCGGCGGTACCTCCGCGTGACTGCATCCTTCCGGAGGTCGGATAGGTTGTTTGTGGCCTTTGGTGGTCCGCGGAAGGGAGAGGCGGCTGCTAAGTCTTCCATTTCCAGGTGGTTAAAGGAGGCTATTGCGGCTGCGTACATTTTAAGAGGTAGAGTGGTTCCAGTCGGTCTCCGAGCTCATTCGACTAGGGCACAAGCGGCGTCGTGGGCGGAGGTTAGCTTGGTGCCGGCCGTAGACATTTGCAGGGCGGCTACGTGGTCGTCGTTACACTCCTTTGCTAAGCACTATCGGCTGGACGTACAGACGAAGGGGGATGCGTGGTTTGGATCTGCGGTACTTCAGGCTGGGCTAGCGAGGCCCTTCCGTTGAGGTTTACTGCTTTGTTACATCCTCTATGGTTCTGGGACTGGACTAGAGGGACAAAAAGGAAGAGGAAATTAGACTAACCTGCTAATTGTTGTTCCTTAAGGAACTCTAGTCCAGTCCCGGATCCCTCCCAGTCTTGTCGCTGCCAGCCCGAAGTTTCTGGAGTGCAGTGCGGATGTTGGCGAAGGACTGGCTTTACATGATGCAGCAGGGGGAATCCTTTCGCAGCAGTGCTTAAGGCACTCCTCAGCTATTGCAGAGTTTTTTCAGGAACGGGTCTATTCCCTGGTCTCGGCTCAAGCCGTGGGGATGCAGAAGTTAAAAAACAAACAAACAAAAAAGAAAACCTTACAAGCAAAGATGACTTGGAGAAGTCAGCGCGCATAGGGCGTAAGGTTACAGTTCAGGTGTTAGGAAAAATCTTTGGTTGTTTGTTTAACTACTTATTTGTTGCTCTGCTGAGTCTGCTTTGTCAATAGGTACTGGAGGAGAAGGGGCGGTCCTTGGCTACTTATGCAGGGGCATCAAAGAGATGACGTATTTCAGTCTCCAAAGCTGCTGGAGGAGATTCTAAACTCTATGGTTCCGGGACTGGACTAGAGTTCCTTAAGGAACAACAATTAGCAGGTAAGTCTAATTCCTCTGCTGCTGCTTTTGGATCTTGACTCACCTGATCTCCTTATGTTTCCCTTGCGTTGTCTGTCTTGACTAGATTGTAAGCTCTGATGAGCAGGGACTGTCTCTTACATGTCTGTGCAGCGCTGCATATATCTTATAGCACTATACAAATGCTTACTACTAGTAGTAGTAGAGGAGAGGAGAGGAGTAATGAGCATACAAGTCATTAAAAAAACAAAAATGCAAATAAGAAAAACACAGGAGGGAACATTAGTACATCACTATCAGAAAAATATTGTACTACTCCCTTAGGCGAGGGGAGGGTAAACCTTTTAGTCCAGCAGTGGCGACTAGTGGGGGGGGGGGGGTCCAAGGTCCTCTGGTTGATATCTAAGGTGTGGAGAGATATGATTGTGATTGAGATGCACAGAAAGTCAAAAAGACAATGCACCATCTATGGGGGCATGGTGGTCTGAATGCAATATGAGTTTTCATTTTGGGAAATGGATAGGTCTGAGATGAGCATGCGTGTTGGGGGGGGGGGGGTAATATACAAAAAGGATAGATTAAAAGGAAAAAATGAGTGATAAACTAATTTCCACAAAATGAATTATATTATGAGATAAACTCATACCAGCTATTAACCCCTAGTACTTCCCTGCACATCAGAGCTTACAATCTAGTCAAGACAGACAATACAGTAGCTGTAAACATGGGATACAGCTAGGGGGGAATGGTAAGGAAACACAAAGGAGATCAGGTGAATCAAGATCTGAAAGCGGCAGTGAAGGCGTGAGTTTTCAGCCTGGATTTTATGGGGTCAGAGAAGGAGCCTGATGTCCAGACTCAGGTAGTTTGTTCCAGGCATAAGGAGCAGAAAGGTGAAAGGAGCGAAGTCTGGAGATAGCAATAGAAAAGAAGGGTACAGATAGAAATGATTTGCCAGACGAGCAGAGTACCTGAGGAGAGGTGTAGGGCGAGATTAAAGTAGAAAGGTAGTGAGGAACTGCAGAGTTAATGCACTTGTAGGTCAGCAGGAGAAGTTTGAACTGGATGCAGAAGCCAATGAAGTGACTTGAGAAGAGGGATAATATGAGTATGACGAGGCTGGCGGAAGTTTAGCTGCACAGCAGAGTATTAAACAGATTGAAGAGGAGAGAGTTGATTCAGAGTTAGGCTAGCAAGGAGTAGGTTACAATAGTCTAGATGGGAGGTGATTAAGGAATAGATAAATGTCTCTTAGTAATGTGTTCAGAAAGGAATGGACAAATTTTGTTGATGATGCAGAGAAAAAAATGGCAGGTTTTAGTTATCAGTTGGATGTGTATGGAGAGGGAGGAGTCAAAGATGACACCAAGGTTGCGAGCTGAGGAGACAGCGAGGAGTAGAGAGTTATTCACAGAGACAGAGCAAGGAGGAAGGGGAGAGGAGGGTTTAAGGAGAAAAAGATGAAGCTCAGTTTTGGCCATGTTCAGTTTCAAGCGGCAGTGAGACATCCAAGCAGCAATGTCAGAAAGGCAAGCAGAGATCCGGGTCTGGATTGCCGGAGAGAGATCTGGGAGTCATCAGCGTAAAGATGGTACTGAAAGCCATGGGAAGAGATGAGAGCACCAAGGGACTGGGTATAGAAAGAGAAAAGGAGTTTAGACCCAAGACAGATTCTTGGGGTACACCAACTAAGAGTGGAATAGCAGTAGAGGAGGATCCACAAAAACAAACACTGAAAGAGCGATGGGAGAGAAGAAAAGAACCAGGATAGCACAGAGCCCTTAAAACCAAGCGAGGACAAGGTATCAAGGAGAGAGTTTGTGGTCAACAGTATCAAAAGCAGCAGAAAGGTCAAGAAGGATGGAGAATTGAGTAAAGACCCTTGGATTTTGCCAGGAACAGGTCAACGGAGACTTTGGCAAGAGCCGTTTCGGTAGAATGTAAAGGACAAAAGCCAGATTGTAGAGTATCTAGAAGGCTTGAGAGGAGAGAAAGTCGAAGCAACGGTAGTGAATGCATGTTCAAGTAGTTTAGAAACAAACAGGAGGAGGGAGCTGGGTCGATGGTGAGAAGGACAGGGAGGGTCTAGTGAGGATTTCTTAAGGAGAGGAGTGACCACAGCATGCTTGAAACCTACAGGGAAAGTTGCACTGGAGAGCGATAGGTTGAGAATATGAGATTGAAGGGAGGAGAGTGGAGGAGATAGAGCTAAAGAGACAAGTGGGAATAGGATCAGAGGAGCAGGTAGTGAGTTTGAATGAGGAAAGAAAGTGAATGGTTTCCTCCTCAGAGATCATAGAAAAGGAAGAAAGGATAGCAGAGGTAGAGGGGGAAAGTTGGGAGTGAAGAGGGGGAGGAGGGAGAGTAGCTGTCCTCGTGGGGAATTGGAGTGTGATCTTGTAGATTTTGTCATGGAAGTAGTCAGCCAGAGTTTGGGCAGAAAGGGAGGGAGAGGTCGGAGGCACCTTGAGTTGAGAGTTGTAAAGAGATGATGATGGTCAGAGGCAAAGAGAGTTAGTCAGATGGACATAATAGCTTGTTTGGCGAGTGCTATGGCTGACTGGAAAGAGACAAGCATGAATTTGACATGTAGAAAGTCCGCAAGGGTGCAGGATTTGAGCTAAGCATGCTCTGCTGAGCGGGAGTAGGAATGTAGATAGTGGGAAGTGGAAGACAGCCAGGGTTGAGGTACAGTACACTTCACAGGACATAGCATGGGCGGAGCAAGAGCATCCAGAGCAGAGGAGAGTGCAATGTTATAGGAAGCTACTGCCTCATCAACAGACTCAGATGACAAAGTGGAAGAAAGAGGTGATGAGACAGTGGAGGAGAGAGCCAACGGGTCAATAGCATGAAGATTTCTAAAGAGTTTGGAATAGACAGGGCAAGGTTGAAGCGGTGAGTGATAAAGAGTGAAGCTTAGCAGGTGATGGTCTGATAAGGGAAGAAGTGAGTTACATAAGTTTGAGGGTAAGCAATTAGAGAGGAGTACAAGGTCGAGGCAGTGGCCTTGCTGGAGAGTAGGGGCAGTAGAGCAAAGCTGGAGGTTTAATGATAAGGTAAGGGAGAGGAACTTTATTTAAAGCTTTAAAGTGTAAGGATCTGAAGGGTTATCAAGATGTATGTTAAAATTCCCAAGAAAAAGGGAGGGGGAAGAAGAATCCAGAAAGAAGGAAAGTCATGAGTCAAAGTCAGAAAAAAAGGTAGAGGTGGACTTGTCAGGGGGTCGATAAATAATAGCTAATTGGTGAGGTAGAGGAGTAAAAAGGTGAACGGAGTATACTTCAAAAGAGGGAAAGGTGTCAGACTGAGGCAGAAGGAGGGGTTAAAATTGACAGGAAGGAGAGAGGAGAAGCCCACCACCACCACAGCCAGTGGGATGAGGTGTATGGGAGACTTGATAGCCACGATGACAGAGAGCAGCGATTGAAGGTGAGTCCTCTGGGAGGAGCCAGGTCTCAGTTAGAGCAAGAAGATGGAGAGCATTAGAGATAAAGAGATCATGGGTAGAGGCAAGTTTGAGATGGAGTGTGTGTTCCACAAGGCACATGAGAAAGGGAGAGAGGGGGGGAAAGGTGAGGGATATGAATAAGATTTGAGCTGTTGCGTGAGGCTCTGTTCTGGGAATGTGACAGAAGTCTAGGAGGGCCAGGGTTGGGGTTGATACCTCTGGAAGAAAGAAGGAGGAGTAGAAGAGTGCTGGGCAGAGGAGACAGCATGGCGGTAATGAGGGTGAGGTTGTTTCAGAAAGTGAGGAGATGGCTGAATGAGAGGAAGAATGTGAAGCTCAAGAGCTGATGATAGGGCAGATGACAAGATGGTGGGGGGAAGCGAGGATGGTAAAGAGAAAATAAGGTGGAGGGGCTTGAAGATGTTGATAGGAGGGGAGACAATTAGGGAGTATGAGCAATAGGAAGATTAATTGTTGAGGAGCCATAAAGAGAGAGATGGAGAGGAGCACAGAGTTTGTCCAGGGCATGGTGAAGGCCTCAGCCTTCACGACGGAGTTAGAGAAATAGCCACGGGTGGAGGACCTCAGGATCCTCCAATACAAGGCCCTTCCGGTGCCTGTTCCCCCTCTTATCCTGGAGCAGCTTCTCTTCTGCATGTGGGAGTCCCCAGCCTCTGTGCTGATTGTGAGCAGGTGGCTCAATGCCATGTATCAAGTTCACAGGAGTCCCAGATTCTAAAAGGCGCAATTGCTTCATAACTCCATGGTGATGGAGTCAACCATGCGCAGGATCAGAAGCCAAAAAACACACTCCTCAATGCCCCCCCCTCCCCCCCAGCTGGGAGATCCGCACCATGGATGCTTTAGGCAGAAAGTGCTACTAGAGCTCGATGCTCGTAGGCTGGATCCCAGCCTACCAGCTCTAAATGGGCATGTACTTGCGGGACATGGCGAGGGAGCTTGCTGGGTTCTCGGCTGGGCTGGCAGAAAAACTTCTTCAGCAGTTCTGGACCCTGACCTTGAAGGTCAAGGAGTGCTCCAAATTCATCACTCGTGCAGCCTATGACAGCTTTGAGTCTGTGTCCAGAGTAGCTGCGGTGGGCATTAGTGCCTGCCACCATGGGAGGCTGGATTGGAGGTTGGGCTGCGGGGAAAGGAAAGAGTGGTAGGCAGCCGGGAATCGCGGCTCCTGAATGGAGCCATGGCACTGTGGCTCCATTCAGGAGGCTGACCGAGTTAGCCAGGCATATGTTTTAGATGTTTATATGTTTATTTACATGGTTGCAACATACACAATTTATTATTTATATGACTCAGGATTATATATTTAAAGTTGCTTCTCAATTATTAATTAATTCACCTTTTAATAAAATGTAGTCTTTTAATAGCATTATGCTTTTATGGTTCTCTGATTTTGCATAATCTTCACATGTTTTATATTTTTATGTTTATTAATAATCTTATATTTATTATGATTTTGTTGTTTTCATGCTATTAATTATTTGTTTTTAGAGGTCAGTAAGCTCTGAAGAAGGCATCCACCCCAAAACACGTGTAGGGTGGCCTCCCTGTTTCTCCAAGATGTGGTGTGATCTGCTCCTTTTTGCGCATATCATTACTGCAGGTGTGGTGGTTCCCCTCTGTTCCCTTTCTCTTTAATACCTTCCTTGGCCCTTTGGCAACCTTTGTCCAGCAGCAGAGTGTCTCTGCATATTACTATGCAGATGACATCCTGATGCTTTTCCACCTCTCTTCAACTTCTGCAGATGCGACCCCTATCAATTCTTGCCTTTCTTTAGTAGTGTCTTGGATTTATGACAACCATCTCAAACTCTATCCTAAAACATCTGCTATCTGGCTTATAGGTCCTCTCACTCCGCCTTCCTTATCCTCTTCACTGAATAGCTATTCTATTTCTTGTGTCCCTTCCCTCAAATATCCCAAGATCATTCTGGATTCTTCCTTCATATTTAATGAACACATCAGTTTTATTGTTAAGCAATCCTTCTTTGCACTCCTCCAAATATATTCTATTTGGTCACTCCTCCCCCAACTCTTTGGTTGTCACTCTTCTTCTGGCTTTGGTTGTTGCACAGTAAGACTACTGTAATGTTATCTCTTCTGGCTTACCTCACTATCAACTTAACCTTTTAGGCGCCAACGTTCCACATGTGGAACATATTTTTGCAATGATATAGCTTTATCAATTTTCAAGCAAATTAGATGAACCTTTGTCAATGAGTTTATAGACATTGACCCTCTTGAGCAATAAAAAATTTGTTTCCAATTGGCAATATACCCCCTTCTACAGTATGCCAAAGTAGACCAAAGTTGGCACTTTATGGTTTATGTAATATATCCCTCTACAATTTTGTTCTCACATGTCCGTCTGTCTTATTAGGGTGAGATTCATACTCTGGAATGTTTTATGAGTGTGTTGGTCAGGTTTTATGCATGTCGGTAACCTATTCATGTTTTTGTGATTACTTCTTTCCGTGTGTTCCACTTGTGGAACGTTGGGACTTCCGGGTGTCATTTTTTTCATTTTACAATTTCTGCCATATTTTTTGCAGGATTGTTATTCAACTAATTCTATATAGTTATAATGCCTAAATACCGTTGCCTGACGCTTCAAGAAGCAGTAACACGCATTGCGGAAGATTCAGATGTAGAAGAAGCCGACATTTTGATTTTGCCACCCAATGATGAAATGGCTGCTTCAGACATTGAAGAAATTGATGAAGAAAATTTGGAGTCTATTGAGCCTGGCGAAGTGTGTGGTGAATTAGATCTGGATATTCAAAAAGTTGCTAATGTGGAATCCGAGGGAAGTGATCAGCTGGTAGAAAGTGACAGTGACAGTGAGCTCTTATCTATTATCAGTCAGCTCAACCAGCATAAAAGCGTAAGTGGATAAAATCAACCCCGAAATGGATGAAGAGGGACGACATTTTGACTCCAATGCCAGAAGCATCTCCCGAAAAATTAGCCGATCTTCGCACAGATTTGATTGATAAATCTGTCTTTGACCTCTTTATGCAAATTTTTGGTGATGATTACGTTGATCATCTTGCCAGTATGACCAATATTTATGCTCAGCAGAAATTGGCAAATATTGATACAAATGGGGACGAGTTGATTCGTTTTTTTGGCATTTTGCTCCTCAGTGGATACCACCAGTTGCCCAAAGAAAGTCACTATTGGTCGACCGCCGAGGATTTGAGCAATAATATTGTCCCAAAGATAATGAGTCGCAAACGTTTCTGGGATTTGAAAACTTACTTCCACATTGTTGATAATCTCAATTTGCAACCTGGAAAAGTAGCAAAAATTGAGCCATTTTCCGATCACCTCACAGCACAGTTTGTGAAAGTCGGTGGAGTGTTCATTGAAAACTTGAGTATTGATGAATCAATGGTGCCATATTACGGGCACCACAGTTGAAAAATGTTTATTCGAGGTAAGCCAATTCGATTCTGTTACAAAGTGTGGATGTTGTGCTGCCCTGCTGGGTATCCATTTTCGATGCAAATTTACACTGGTGCCAAGGAAAAAGATGGTCCTCAGTACAATGTTCCACTTGGCACTAGAGTTGTTCTTGATTTGATATCAGTTGTTGAAAATCCAAATCATCACAGCTTGTTTTTTGACAACTATTTCACTTCATATGATCTCATGATTGATTTGAAAGCAAAAGGCTTTCGTGCTGTTGGAGCTGTTCGTGAAAACCGTACCAGCAAGTGCCCCTTGGTTTCTTCAAAGGAGCTTGCCAAAAAGCCTTGTGGTGAATATGATTACTATGGTGATGGTAATGTGTAAATACAATGTAGATAGTTTCCCCAGTTGTTTCCATGTTGATTTCCCTGTTTATTGTAAAGTTTACAACTCAGAATGCCTGTGTTGTATAGTTGACGTTGAATGTAAACCGCACTGATCTGAAAAGCGCGGTATAGAAGAACTGTTAAATAAATAAATAAATAAATAAATGTGTGTGTCCGTTGGAATGACAATAGTGTGGTTACAGTCATGTCAAATTGGATGCAGCCAAACCCTCTTCAAAATGCCAATCAATATTCTGTCAAACAAAAGCAAAAAATCATTATCAAGCAGCCAAAATTGATTGGAGCTTATAACCAAAGTATGGGTGGTGTCAACTTGTTAGATCGTTTGCTAGGTAGCTACCGTCCTAAATTACGAAGCAAAAAATGGTGGTGGAATTTGTTTGCCAATGGTCTAAATATGGCCGTTGTTGCTGCCTGGCATTTGCAATGTCATCTTTTGGGCAAACAAGCCCTGAGTCACTTGGATTTCCGCCGTGAGATTGCTTTGGTGGCTATGAAAGTTGGACTCGAGGGCTATCGTTCTCGAAAAGGTGGCCCAACAGCTTCGATTCCCTCTGCTATTACAGCTTCAGCTAACACCAGTCACTATTTGTCTTCTACAAGCCAAGGTCGTTGCATTGTCTGCTCGAAGAATACAAAAAAATGGTGCCAGTTTTGTGGCAAGCGCCTGCACGAGAAGTGTTTTCCGGATTTTCACTCTCGCTGGAATTTTCCCTTCAAGCTTTATTCTGTACAGTCATCTCCGTTTGTGTCTAATTACTTTTTTTTTTTTTAATACTTTATTTAAGACCACCATAAAATCCAGACACATATCAACAGACGGCACCATGGGGAGGGTTTACTCTTCACCCCCCCGGGAGCCAACAGACAGATAATACAATAGGTGGGCATTTTACATTATATCCCGACCCCCCCTCCTCCCATCCCCCACCCCTCACCCACCAACCCACCCTCACTCCATTACCAACTTCAAATCCAATTATCGTCAAGCACTGTAAAGCAGCTACCGCCTACCCACTGCTTAGGTCCTCCCTCACTCAACTCCCCCCTTGAAGGGTGGCATTACGGCTGTGGGGCCCTAGCTGCTGGATATATGGTTCCCACACCGACAGAAAAACTGTCCAACGTTTGGCACTGCCCCGCGCCAACCAGCGCTCCATTAGCATTAATTGATGGAAGTTATTCCGCCATTCACTAAAAGTGGGCAGTTGGCGTTCCCGCCACAACCGAAGAATCGGCCCTTTACCCACCAGACAGGCCTTCCGCACAAGCAAACTCTCGCCAGCTTTCACAGGTCCAGGGGTCGGCAACTGATCGAGTGCTACAAATAGGCCCGTCCAATGAAGCCTTCGCTGAAGCAGCATGCCAAGAAATCTGCATATCCTAGCCCAATATGCCCGTATTCCCGGACAACCCCACCACATGTGTAGGAGAGTAGCCAAGGGCCCCGAACAGCGTGGGCAGGAGCCATCCGTGTCCAGCCGACTGCGCAGTGCCCGCCTTGGTGAAAAATGAGCCCTAGTCGCGCACTTAAATTGGATCTCACGCCAACGCGCTCCTTGTACTAGTCGGCTAATCCGTTTCAATGCCGTCAATACCAATCCCGGCTGTATGTCTACACCCAATTCAGTCGCCCATGCTCTCTCGACTCCACTATAATCAGGGAGGGAGCGATAACGCTCTAAACTACGTTTCAAGGTGGAGATCGACGGCGGGCGCTCCTCTCCCAACCGAAAAAATTCCAAAATATGGGCTGAGCGGTCAGCCTGCAGCGCTACGCGCGGCAGTGCAGCCACATAGTGGGAGAGTTGTATGTAGGCAAAACAAGGCGTATCGGGAAGATCGTATTCCCGACTGAGCGTTCGGAATGATTTACAGTTTCCCGCTTGGTCCACCAAATGCCCTATCAACCGGATGCCACGCGTCCACCAGTCCCGAAACACCGCGGTCTCGGACCCTGGAGTGAAGTGGGCATTGCCCTGTAGCGGCAACCAACAAGACACCTTCCACGTTTCCTGCCAATATTTGTTCAGTAGTTGCCATGTGCGTCGGGCCGAGTCCACTAACGGACTCTGCCGACTAGTAGCCGTGAAATCCGTGGATGTGCCATGCAAAAATGCTAGGAGAGTCGCAGGGGCCACCAAACATTCCTCTAAAGACCTAGGCATGTATACTTCCGTCCCCCCGAGCCAATCCCCCAGATGTCTGGCTTGACAAGCCAATGCGTAAGTCTTCAGATCGGGGAGGCCCATACCGCCCTCTCGCCATTTTCCAAGCAGGCGATTCCATGCGACCCGCGCCCGCTGCCCCCGCCAAAGAAAACGCTTAAGCAATGCCTCCATTTTACACAAGTCCCGTCGACGCAACCAGACCGGTAGGGTCTGCAACCAGTACAGGATTCTGGGTAGAACTATCATTTGTACTGCCGCTATCCTCCCAGCCAGAGACAACGGGAGAGGTCCCCATGCACTTAGCTGCACCGCCAACTGCCGCAGTATCCGGTCTAGGTTACGTCGGTATAAATTCTGGGGATTCCCAGTCAATATTATGCCCAGATAGATAAATTCTTTGTCTGCCCACCGCAACGGGAAGGATCCCCTCCAAGAACTGCGAAAATGCCCCGAGACATCTACTGCTTCAGACTTATCTTGATTAATGCGCAAGCCTGCAATTGCTCCGAACCGCTGGAACTCGTCTAAGAGTGAAGGTAAGGAAGTGGTTGGAGACGTCAAATGGACTAACAAGTCGTCGGCGAAAGCCGAGATAAGGAAAGTTTGCGACCGCAGTCCCACTCCCTGTATCCCTTCCGAAGTTACGACGGTGCGAATCAGCGGGTCCAAGGAAAGAACAAATAGCAAGGGTGATAGAGGACAGCCCTGTCTTGTACCTCTACCCAACATGAAGTCGTCCGAGATGAGGCCATTGCACAGTATGCCCGCGGTCGGTGAAATATACAGACTTTGCACCATGTTACGAAAATCTTCCCCAATGCCGTAGCGTGGTAGCAGCCTCCATAGGTAACTCCAGTCCACTCTATCAAAGGCCTTTTCTGCATCGAAGCTAATCAACAACGACGAAATATTATGAGCATGGACCCACTCCAAGGAGGCCAGAATCTTCCGAAGGTTTCGTACGGCATGACGGTCTTTCACAAAGCCCACTTGTGCGTCATGAATTAAATAGCCTAATACCCCCGCCAGGCGGTCAGCTAGAACTTTCGCCAAAAGTTTAAGATCGAAGTTTAGTAGGGAGATGGGTCGGTATGAAGCTGCCTGCAGCGGGTCCTTACCCGGCTTCGGGATCAGGGTGATATATGCGTGATTACGCCCCCAGCCAAACGCCCCTTGCGCTGCCCTGGTGATAAAGACCTCTCGCAGGAGTGGGCTTACCCCGTCCCCTAGGATCTTATAGACTTCAGCCCCGAATCCATCTGGCCCCGGCGATTTATAGCACTGGGCTGCCGATATTGCGGATTGTATTTCCGGCACAGTAATAGGTGAGTCTAAAACCTCCCTCTGGGCTGAAGTGAGTTGAGGCAATTCCAGACCCTCAAGATAGTCCTGCAGCCCCTCCGGAGAACCAGCCACGGAGGTATATAAGCTTTGAAAGAAGGTACGAAAAATCTCTGCGATTTCTTTATTCCCTTTATGCACACGTCCCTGGCCGTCTTTCAATGCCGCTACGTGGGCATGACTCCGTCGGGCCCGTAGACATCGTGCTAGCAACTTGCCAGGTTTGTCACCATAGCAATGCAAACGAAACCGATAAAACAAAAACCGATTTCTTTGCTCGTTGATGTAAAAGCTCGTTAAGCTCGGTCTGGACTTCCCATAGCAACTTCTTATTGGACAACGTTGGCGTGTGGGCACATCGCCGCCGTATAGTAGTGACTCGGCGCTCAAGGAGTACAATACGTTCTGCCATCAGCCGGCGCCTTCTCGCGGTGTAGCCGATAATGTCCCCTCGAAGAACCACCTTTGCCGTTTCCCAGACTAATTCGGGGTCATCTGTATGAACCTGGTGATTGGCAAGAAATTCCGCCCATCTCTGGCGGATAAACTGGCGAAATTGCCCATCGGAATAAAGTTCTAAGGGGAATCTCCACAGGCGTGACCGATTTGTGTCCCGCCCCCAGTGTAAGGCAAGCCACACCATCGCGTGGTCTGATATTTCGGAAGGACCAATCTGTGCATCCTCGGTGTGTGCGAACAAAATCCCTGAGATCATTACGTAGTCGATGCGGGCACTAGAACCATGCGCTCGCGATTGATGGGTATAGTCCCTCTGAGGGGTGCAGGACTCGCCAAGGATCAAGTAAACCCAATCTCCGGCAGAACCGCGACAACGTCTGGGAGGGCGCTATTCTCTCCCGTCCGCCCCCTCTCCTAGAAGTATCCAAGTCCACATCTAGGACTCCATTAAAGTCCCCACCCAAAATCACCGGACACTCCGGAAGCTGCTCCACCCTTGATGCCAGACCATTGAAAAAACCCGGGTCAGCCACATTGGGGCCATAGAGATTTCCCAGAATCACCGGTTTACCGTCTAAATGACCATAAATCAACAGGGATCTACCAGTATTGTCATCAAGGACCGTCTCCTCTACGAATCGTATGCGTTTATGAATTAAAATCGCTACTCCTCCTTTATGCCCCTGGGCAGGGGACCCCCACACTTGGCCCACCCAGTTCCGACAGAGTTTGCTATGTTCAACAGCCGTCTGGTGGGTCTCTTGAAGGAGCGCAATGTCACACTTATGCCGGGCAAGTGCTTGCAATACCTTATGCCTCTTGATAGGGTTTCCCAGCCCACATACATTCCACGTGATTATTTTCAAAGCGCCGGGGCAGTGCCAAAGTGCCACCACAGAATCACTACCAAGTACTGCAGAGGAATACCCCCAGCCTGGTATCCCTCCCCATCTATGGGTAGGCAATCATCCCAATTAATAACATTCAATGGAGCGTGTCCCCACCCCTCCCCCTGCCCCTCCCTCCTCCTCCCCCCTCCCATCCCTCCCCCCCCCCACCCCCCCCACCCCCCCATCCCCCCTCTCCTCCCAGGTCCCCCGTCCAGCCATAGCCTGGACTACTTCCTGTGGCAAGCGGGCTCGCCCCTCTAACACTTCTCCCTCCCAACAAGAAAGTTAAAGAGTAAAGAGAGACATAAAGTCTCTACTGCAAACCCCTGTATCGGGGCTCCCACACCCGGCGCTATCGCCCTCCACCCGTCTGCTCTCATAGGTCTCTGCACACCCCCCCCCCCCCAGGTGACCTCCCATCTCCCCCGCCCTCCCCCCTCGTCGAACACCTGTATCTCGGCTTTATCGAGTCCAATCCTCTCTACTCCCCCGACTGCCCCCTTACCTCAAGTCGTAAACCCCCCTGTAAGGATAAAGAAGGGGAGGGAGGGGGGGGAGGGTCAAGCAGGAACATAGGGCCAGAGACATTGCAATAAAGGAAATAACCAGGGAGCCAACAAGGCAGCAGCAATTATAACAAAGCAACCATTGCAACAAAATAACAAGGATACAATGTCTCCCCTAGCAGGAGAAATGTTACCAAGGTAATGAAACGCTGTATCCCAGTCTAGCACACTACATGAAAGGCTAAGCCAAGAGTTCTCCCATGGTAGTGGAAGCTGCGTCTAATTACTTTTAAAAATTGCTTAATTGAAGTATTTGTTTGTTTCCAGTTTATGATATTCAATAAAAAAAAGCAATTACAATTTTTGAAAAAATGACGCTTGGAGGGGCCAACGTTCCACAAATGGAACATGCTTTTTCCTAGGAAGTACATATCCAAATTAGCTGAAAATTTATATTTGACATATTTACATGTAGTGTACTAAAATACATAACAATTAAGTATTAGAAGCAATTGCTTCTATGAGCGGCCTCTCAAAGGTTAAGCGTCTTCAATCAGTTCAAAACACCGCTTTCCTGAGCGTGTATCCAGTCTAGTCCCGGAACTCTGGGTTGTCCATCTCATCTAGCAGCTTGGAGACTGAGGAACTCCTTTTTGTGATGTCACAGGTATAACTATCCGGGAGCCTCCTCCTGCCACCAGTTACCTCAGTCTCCAAGCAGCTAGGTGGATGGTGAGCTCAGAGGCCCGGGCTCACTGGAGGAACAATTAGGAGTCGTTTAAATTTAATTTAGGCTGATACAAAAATAGTAGTTTTTAAAGCAGAGTGGAGGCTGCGTTTCGAAGCACTGTGCCTTTACATGGCAACAGGCTTTCCTTCAGCTGTAATTCCCTCTTCCTTGCTCCTTGTCTAACCCTAGCGACCCGGGGCACGGCTCAGTAACATTTTAATGTGGAGGAAAGAAGAGCTCCGGGGTTTTTGTCTAGAAGATAGATTTAACCCGGAGCGCAGCGTTACCAGAGCCTAGTCAGAAGGCCTGCCTGCTGTGCGCTGTGTTCGCGCATTGGCGTCTGCCGAGAACCGGAGATTTTCAATGGTCCGGTATCTTCAGGCTGCCCTCTCTCAGTACTTTACTTTAAGATCGCCGGCTAGCACTGAAAGTAAAAGCAGAGTCTCTCCACGCTCAGGAACCGCCAGAAGGTAAGCGGACCCAGCGGTTGGTCGCGGCAGCGATTTGGGCGCGAAAGTGCTTGTAGGCCCAGTCGCATGGCGGCGGCGCGTTAAGGCCGCATCAGTGAGCTGATTTGCACCGCTTGCGTTTTCGGTGGGAAGTTTTCCTCTGCAGGCCTCAGCTACCGCAGTTTCGGCTGAGGGGTGTTTTCCATAGCCGGGCAGGCGGTTTCACGGTTTAAGTAGTGATAGAAGTTTGATGGGCAGCTGATTCTCAGTGGGTGTCAAGTCCTGGGTTAGGTGCTGTGGAGATGCCCTCTAAACCAAATTGTATGGTGTGTAGAGCTAAGACTAGTGCGATCTCGGGGGTCTGTAAGGCCTGTGTGCGGGAGGCCTCGATGGATCAGGCACAGGAGGACAAAGGAGACTGCCTGGGGGCCGAGGCTGGGCCATCATCCGAACATACAGTAGAGGTGGCCCGGGAGGAACCAGTGGCCGGGCCCTCTTCAGCCACAGATGCTTCCCCGGGGCAAACACCCTGGCCCTTGGGCCTGGCGTCCATTTTCTCACGGGAATTTGTGAGTCTCCTGCAGCAGGCGGTGGCAGGCAGTAGTCAATAGCGCAGTAGATCTCCAGGAACAAGCAGGAATGAGTCTTCACACGTGGGAGACGCCGCCGACGGAGCCCGCACGGGAAATGCTCTCCAGCATCCAATCAGAAAGCCTTTGGGAGCATCCCCCGCGCCTGCGCGGTGGCTTCCCGCCCTTCCTACTGCCTCTCCCCAGTTTTTCGTTTTCCGCGGAGCAGGCAGGACGTCCCTCCTGCCACCGCAGAAATGTTTCCTTTTTCTGTAGTCGCGGCTTTCCCGCCGACGGTGGCACCTCCGTGCCCCCCCCCCTTTTTTTCTTTCTTTCTTTTAATTATTTTCATTTAATTTTCGTCGCCCCCTCCGGGCGCTGAGGACCGGGGCGTGGAGCCTTCTTCCCCCCAGCCTCACGGCGGGGACTTCATTTTCCACGTGGACTCCAATGCCTGGTGCCTCTCCTGTTTGGGGCCTGACCCTTTTTCCCCGGATTCCCCGGGCTACAGTGTCGGGAGAAGACCCTCCCTCTTTCGGGTATCCCTCGACGACGTCTTCGCGCCCAAGGCACGGTCGTCGGGTTGTTCTTCTCTCCAGGATCAGGTAACCACACAACAGTCTGTTAAGACTAGCCGAGTCTTGAGGGGCGAGTCTCATGCGCGGCATGGCGACGACTCCGGCCAACCCCTCAAGTCCTCCTTGGCTGATATACCCCGGCGGGAGTCCTCGGGCTCCAAAGCATTTACGGGGTTTCGGGATGTTCCTGAGGTTCGCTCCTCACAGAACATTCCCGAGCCATGCCCGAGGGAGGTACCCGCTTCGAGCGGTGCCGATTCCCCGGCATCGGCGTCGAGTGTTTCACTCTTCGCCAGGGATCGTCAGCCAGTGTCCTCGGCGCCTTCGGGGCCGATCGACTCGACCGGGTCTGACCTCCCTACATCCAAGCCATGCTCGGGCGTGGTAGCCGCTCCGGGCGGTACTGAGCCCCCGGCATCGGCGTCGGTGTCGAGCGCTCTGCTCCTCACCAAGGATCGTCGGCTGCTGTCCTCGGCGCCTCCGGGGCCGATCGACTCCGTCCAGCCTGGCGTTCCTTCAGCCCTGCCATGCGCGTGGGCGGTACCCGCTTCAGGCGGTACCGACCCCTCGGCGTCGGTGTCAAGCGTTCCGCTCCTCACCGGGGATTGGCGGCTGCGGTCCTTGGCGCCTCCGGGGCCGACCGACTCGTGCCGGTATGGCGTTCCTACGGGGGTGGTATCCGCTTTGGGCGGTGCCGACCCGTCTGTGTCGAGTGACCCGCTCCCCACCGGGGATCGCCAGCCGATCGACTCGACACTGTCTGACGGCCCTACGTTCAGGTCATGCGCGGGGGTAGTACCCGCTTCGAGGGCGCGGGCGTCGGTGGTTCCGCTCCGCGCCAGGGATGGTCATCTGGACTCCCTCCCCTCGGGGCCGCTCGCTTCGACCCGCGCCGGGTCGCCGGTATCCCAGCCCTGCGCAAGGGTGGTACCGGGTTCGAGCGGCGACGGCAGGGGCGTCGAGCACGAGGGACCGCCATCGACCTTCCCCGGGTTATGTCGGCCAGCGCACAGGCGACTCCCCGGCATCGACGCGGCCGTCGAGGGCCCCGCCCTTCCCTAGAGAAGGGGCCTCGGGGTCTTCGACCTCTTCGACCCAATCTGGGTCTGCGCCGCCCCGCAACGGTACCCCGATGTCGGCGCAGGGGCTTTGCACTCCCCCCCCCCTGCAGGGACTCATCGTCGGGTGACCGGGGTCCCCTCGGGGACGGGCCGTATGCCCCGGAAGGATTTCTCTCCGGGTCGGACGGGTTCGAGAGGGAGCCCGGCACCGGGCAGTGCCCGCCGATCGACATCGGCGCTGGCGTCAGATGACCCCCTCTCCTCCGAGCACCGTCCTCGGGGGCCCTTGATGTTCGCGGCACCGGTCGGCGTGATTCCGATCCGCGCTCCGGGATCTCCACCACCGGCGCGGTCACTCCCGCCGGGGGCCTCGAGGAAGGAGTCTATCTCCTCGCTCGGTTCGATGCCCAGCCTGGAGTCGTTGTCCAGCCTTGAAAGCCTGGCCACGGCACGTCTCGGGATCGGCCCCTGTCCTCTCCCGCAGAGCAGAGACCACTGGCCCATGTCCTCCGGCGGACGCGGATTCGCTCCAGTCATGGGGGGGAAGCGCCGCCCTCGGGTTCGGGGCCGAGGCCGGTTCCTGCAGCGCCGTCGGTGCCATCGACTTCTTCGATGCCTAGCTTGGAATCAATTTCAGGAGCCGACGACACCAGGTTGACTGCCCCGATCCGGGTCGGTTAGTCCCCTCCTCTGCCCAGCGGGCATCGGCCCGAGCGGCCTCTTAGTGCCCTGGCGGCCTCTCCCGCCATAACTTAGTTGGGAACTGTGTGTGAGAGAAAACTGCAGCCAATCTGAGCACTTTTCAAATCATTTAGAATCCCTTCAGCAAAGGCTCCAACGATCCTGTGAGCAGTGAGTGAGAATCAGCTGTGCCTACTTAGTGGGGAACTGTGTGTGAGAGGAAAACTGCAGCCACTCTGAGCACTTTTCAAATCATTTAGAATCCCTTCAGCAACGGCTCCAACGCTCCTGTGAGCAGTGAGTGAGAATCAGCTGTGCCTACTTAGTTGGGAACTGTGTGTGAGAGAAAACTGCAGCCAATCTGAGCACTTTTCAAATCATTTAGAATCCCTTCAGCAAAGGCTCCAACGATCCTGTGAGCAGTGAGTGAGAATCAGCTGTGCCTACTGAGTTGGGAACTGTGTGTGAGAGAAAACTGCAGCCAATCTGTGCACTTTTCAAATCATTTAGAATCCCTGCAGCACAGGCTCCAACGATCCTGTGAGCAGTGAGTGAGAATCAGCTGTGCCTACTTAGTTGGGAACTGTGTGTGAGAGAAAACTGCAGCCAATCTGAGCACTTTTTCAAATCATTTAGAATCCCTTCAGCAAAGGCTCCAACGATCTGTGAGCAGTGAGTGAGAATCAGCTGTGGCCTACTTAGTTGGGAAAACTGTGTGTGAGAGAAAAACTGCAGACCAATCTGAGCACTTTTCAAATCATTTAGAATCCCTTCAGCAAAGGCTCCAACGATCCTGTGAGCAGTGAGTGAGAATCAGCTGTGCCTACTTAGTTGGGAACTGTGTGTGAGAGAAAACTGCAGCCAATCTGAGCACTTTTCAAATCATTTAGAATCCCTTCAGCAAAGGCTCCAACGATCCTGTGAGCAGTGAGTGAGAATCAGCTGTGCCTACTTAGTTGGGAACTGTGTGTGAGAGAAAACTGCAGCCAATCTGAGCACTTTTCAAATCATTTAGAATCCCTTCAGCAAAAGGCTCCAACGATCCTGTGAGCAGTGAGTGAGAATCAGCTGTGCCTACTTAGTTGGGAACTGTGTGTGTGAGAGAAAACTGCAGCCAATCTGAGCACTTTTCAAATCATTTAAAATCCCTTCAGCAAAGGCTCCAACGATCCTGTGAGCAGTGAGTGAGAATCAGCTGTGCCTACTTAGTTGGGAACTGTGTGTGAGAGAAAACTGCAGCCAATCTGAGCACTTTTCAAATCATTTAGAATCCCTTCAGCAAAGGCTCCAACGATCCTGTGAGCAGTGAGTGAGAATCAGCTGTGCCTACTTAGTTGGGAACTGTGTGTGAGAGAACTGCAGCCAATCTGAGCACATTTCAAATCAGTTAAATTCCCTTCAGCAAAGGCTCCAACGATCCTGTGAGCAGTGAGTGAGAATCAGCTGTGCCTACTTAGTTGGGAACTGTGTGTGAGAGAAAACTGCAGCCAATCTGAGCACTTTTCAAATCATTTAGAATCCCTTCAGCAAAGGCTCCAACGATCCTGTGAGCAGTGAGTGAGAATCAGCTGTGCCTACTTAGTTGTGAACTGTGTCGTGAGAGAAAACTGCAGCCAATCTGAGCACTTTTCAAATCATTTAAAATCCCTTCAGCAAAGGCTCCAACGATCCTGTGAGCAGTGAGTGAGAATCAGCTGTGCCTACTTAGTTGGGAACTGTGTGTTGAGAGAAACTGCAGCCAATCTGAGCACTTTTCAAATCATTTAGAATCCCTTCAGCAAAGGCTCCAACGATCCTGTGGAGCAGTGAGTGAGAATCAGCTGTGCCTACTTAGTTGGGAACTGTGTGTGAGAGAAAACTGCAGCCAACTGAGCACTTTTCAAATCATTTAGAATCCCTTCAGCAAAGGCTCCAACGATCCTGTGAGCAGTGAGTGAGAATCAGCTGTGCCTACTTAGTTGGGAACTGTGTGTGAGAGAAAACTGCAGCCAATCTGAGCACTTTTCAATCATTAAAATCCCTTCAGCAATGGCGCGCCCGTGCCTTGCGGGCCCGCGCCTGAGGGGCCTCGCAAGAGGGCCCTTTGGCGTGGCCCTTAGGCGGTTGGACCGTGCGAGACCCACTATCTGCTGCTATATGCTCATTCTGTTCAGCGATATGCTGTTTGTAGTTAATGTAAGGTAATGTAATGTAAGTTATGTACTGGTGTTCCCTGTTTGTACTCCTAGTGTTTTGTTGTGATGTAATGATAATGCAATGTATGTTTCCCTCACCTTTGTTTAACTTTGTGCTGTATTAACCGCTTTGATTGAAGGAAAAGGCGGGATACAAAACATGTTAAATAAATAAATAAATAAATAACTGCTCCAGCAGAGCCGCCTTTTCAGGATTTCCTCCTTGACATGGCGGACTTGCTGGCCATCCCTATCCCGGACCCGAGCCCAGGCCCTGCGGAACAGGCAGCCGCGATGCTTCCTCTGCATCCCGCCCTGCAGGATCTCCTGCTGGGGGCTTGGCGGTCGCCTTTGAGGGTTCCGCCGGCGCCGCCGACTGCGATGCAGGCTCTGTACCGGGTGCCTCCGTCCCCGGGGTTTCGGCAGCACCAGCTTCCACATCGGTCCATTGTGGTGGAATCGGCGCTGAGGAAGGCCGGAAGCAAGGAGAGGCATGCTTCTCGCCCTCCAGGCCGCGCCTCGAAGACGCTAGATACTCTAGGAAGTCAAGCCTTCCAAATGTCTATGCTGGCGGCCAGAATTATTTCATATATATTTTATATGAGTCTGTCGCTTCGGGAGGTCACCGAGAGGTTATCTCGGTTATCCACCTTCGTATCTGCAACCAAGGCCTCTGAGTATTCCCTGCTTCTTTATCATTGCAGGAATATCTCCGGGTTCCTTTCTCGTGCTTCGCTGGACTCCTTCCGGTCGATCAGCAGAGCCTTTGCTGTTGCCATTAGAGCACGCCGCACGGCATGGTTGCAGGCGTCCGAGTTGTGTGGACGGGCACAGCACATCCTGGGTAATTCTCCCTGCGACGGAGATCACCTCTTCAATAGCGAAGCCTTACGTCAGGTCGCACAGTGCTTCGCTAACCTTCCCAGAGTTAGCAGCCAGCCTAGGGCCCGGCTTCCCCCCGGTGGTGGTCAACGCCCCTCCAGACCCCCCTTCCCTAGGAAGAGGAAATGTCAGCCCTCCGCCCACCCTCCTGGCGCGCCCAAGCAAGGGACCTCTCACCCCGGGTTGATGTCCCCGGGCCCGCGCCAGGACTCTCATACTAAGCATTTTTAGGCTCAGGTGGGCGGCTGCCTGCTCTTAACCTCCTTACCAGAAGTTTAGACTAGAGCTCTACTCTGGGGCTCGTCCAGTTGGGAAATGGTTCGGGGACTTATCTAGGGGTTCAGGTCTTCTCCTCCGTGGGAAAGGGAGACCACTTTACGCCGTGATCGCTCTGGCCCACGGTCACCCTACTTACTCTTCGGTATGTCCCCGAACCCCTCTCAGCCAGTATCCTCTTGCTGATTGCTTCCGTACTGGAATTCCCCTCCAGCCGCTATAGTCCCCCTATACTCACCAGGGACTATACCCTCATGTCCCCCGATTGTGCGGGGGACAATTTCTACGCGCAGGTCCTGGGGACACATTAGGGCCTCCAACCCCTGCGGCATTCTACCGGACTGATGCTATCCTCCGTCCCCCATGCTACCGCGCTCTTAGCTCGCCGATCTGCCCTTGCCCTCCGGGAAAGATCCCTCCCCTGACGGATCTTGCGGCCACCTCTCCAGGTGGACGTTCTGGGGATCGATGGCAGATCCGCCTTACCTGAGTGCTGCTCATGGAGGCAGGCCCCCCGGCGTGCCTGCGTTAGTACCGGAGGGGGCGTCCCCATGTCCACCGGCTTAGATATACTAGATATCACCTGCTTGGCAGGTGCCTTGGGGGATCCTCACAGTACCTGTGTTTACCGCCTTTTTCCCCCTATGGCCGGTACTCACCCCCCCCCCAGGGGGTCCGGCCAGTCCGCCTGCCTATTCCCCGTCGGCCCGCGGACTGGTGGTACCCTACTGCTGTGAAGTCAACAGTCCCCTTTTCAGTTAGGTCCTCCTCCCGGAGGTCCGGACCCTTGTCTCCCTATCTCTCGCTAGGGCAGACTGTGTACCCCTTCTGCTCCGGGGTACACCTCTACTCTTCTCTGGGATAGGCTCTCTAGTTCGGCCTGTATTCCACTGTTGGTCCTCTGAGTTATGGACTCTACTCCTGAGGGAGTGCTCAGCTTGCTGTGAGCCCCCTGGAAGACCTGCCATCCTTCTCCTGACCCAGCTGACGCCTGGATCCCATGGCCTTCCGGATTTGGAACTTCCTCCTCGCTGCGGTGAAGTTTCCTTGATGACCTCGCTACTGCGTCTACAGTGCCTTCATCACAGGACTACTTCCGACAACCCGGTGGGTAAGCAGTACAGGGTTCTAAACCATTAATTCATTAGAAACTTAATGGCCGGTAAGCTCTGTATGGTACTAGGTCATTTACTCATTATATGCTTAATGATTCTCTTCATGCACCCCTATGCCTACTCCTGTAGCCTGGGGTTTTTTTTTTGCTGTATCCTAATGGTACCTGTTCTGCACTCTAAAGACTTGCCTCCGTAGTCTTTGGATTCGCTGTTCCTCTATTCAACTCCTGCCCTCCATCCCTCAGGGGATGCCGGAGATTCAGGCTGGGCAAATGCCATCCCGTCTGGGCTGCACTTATGGGATCTCCCCGGGCATCCTAAGCTAGGGAGTCCCCACATGTGAAGACTCATTCCTGCTTGTTCCTGGAGATAGCACAGTTACTTACCTGTAACAGGTGATCTCCGGAACAGCAGGAATTAGTCTTCACAACCCGCCCACCTCCCCTGGGAGTTGTATCTCTCTTTTTCTCTATTCCTTCCTCTCCTCTCCTGCCGGCTCAGCTATGAAACTCAACTGGGGAGAGGCAGTAGGAAGGGCGGGAAGCCACCGCGCAGGCGCGGGGGATGCTCCCAAAGGCTTTCTGATTGGATGCTGGGGAGCATTTCCCGTGCGGGCTCCGTCGGCGACGTCTCCCACGTGTGAAGACTAATTCCTGCTGTTGCGGAGATCACCTGTTACAGGTAAGTAACTGTGCTTTCAGCGAGTGCAGCGGTAGCAAAGAGACTGGTGCCGCCGCTGCAGGGGGATGAGTCCCCTGGAAAAGTTAAGAAGCCCAGAGTGGACGGGGTGAGCAGTACTCAGTCGGTGGCTTCAGAAGGGCCACTGTCGGAGGAGGAAGGCCTCAGTGCGGAGCTGGATGATGAGCTGGAAGAGGGAGAGTTGACTGAGAAGGAAGACCAACCTAGAGTGGTGCGGGTCTTCAGGAGAGAGGAACTGCCGGCACTCATAACAGAGACACTGCAGGTGCTGAACATGCCGGTACCGGGGTCAGCAGAAGATGAGATGCTGGAGGATCCCTTATTGCAGGTCTTCCGGAAGGGTCAGAGAGCGTTCCTGGTACACAGGGTGTCCCAGGAAATGATTCAGGAAGAATGGAGCATTCCAGAGGCTCCTCTGAAAGGGGCCAGAGTGATGAGTCGCTTATATCCTTTGGTGGATGAAGACAAGGAGATGTTTAAGCCGCCCAGGGTGGACGCAGCTGTTTCCGCGGTCACAAAAAAGACCACCATTCCGGTGGAAGGCAGCGCGGGCTCAAAGATACCCAAGACAGGAAGTTGGACGTGTTGCTAAAACAGATTTTTGAGGCGAATGCCCTCTCGCCCCAAGCGGCCATCTGTGGGGCCTGGGTGGCTAGAACGTGCCTGCGCTGGTCACAGAGGGTGACAGGCCAAGAGTGCGACTGCTCGGGAGAAGCGGCAAAGTTGGAGTCGGGCGCTGCCTACTTGGCGGATATCCATTATGACCTTATGAGAGGGCTGTTGAAGAGTATGGCGTCTGCCGTGGCGGCTCGGAGATATCTGGTTGCGCAACTGGGCGGCAGATAGCTCCTCCAAGGCTAGGCTCAGTAAGCTGCCTTTCAAGTGATGTCTTTTGTTTGGAGAAGATTTAGAGAAGTTAGTCAAGGACTTGGGTGAATCCAAAGGGGGTAGGTTACCAGAGGACAAGCCTAAGCCGGGCCGAACTTCTCCTGCGGGCAGAGGGCAACAGCGAGAATTTCGGCATTTTTGTTTCCCCAGATTTAACGCGGGACAGAGAAGCCGGTTCCCCAGTAGGAATCAGGGGTTCCGGGGGTTTTGGGGAGCGGGAAGGGGCTTTGGTCCCTCCTCCTCGGCCTCTATCAATGATAGGAAGCCCCAATGAGATCAGGGGGACCCAGGCGCCCATTCTTCCTCTCGGGGGGTGGCTACAGGAATTTTATTCTGCCTGGGTCCAAATCACGTCAGATCAGTGGGTGCTGGAAGTCATCCGAGAGGGCTATGCACTGGAACTCTTACGGCCAGTGCGCGACGCTTTCGTCTTGTCCCCCTGCAGGTCTCCCTCCAAATGCGAGGCCCTGCGGGAGACAGTGCAAAGGCTACTAGATCTCAGGGCCATAGTGCCGGTACCGTCAGACCAGTGCGGTTCCGGTTGATACTCCATTTACTTCCTTGTTCCAAAGAAGGACGGAGGTTTTCGGCCCATCCTGGATCTCAAAGCAGTAAACCGGTGTCTCCGGGTATCGCATTTTCACATGAAGACACTAAGGTCAGTGATAGTGCTGGTGCAGAAAGGCGAGTTCCTCACCTCTCGATTTATCGGAAGCGTACCTCGACATTCCCATAAGACCGGATCATCACAGGTATCTCAGATTCGTGGTGCCATTCGGACATTTTCAGTTTCGAGCGCTGCCGTTTGGTCTGGCAACGGTGCCTCGGACTTTCACCAAGGTTATGGTGGTGGTTTCGGCGGCGTTACGGAAGGAAGGAATACTCGTTCACCCGTACCTGGACGATTGGTTGATTCGGGCGAAGTCCAGAGAGGAGAGCGAGAAGGCGACGGCCAGAGTGGTCTCCTTCCTAGAAGGTCTCAGTTGGGTGGTCAATCGGGCGAAAAGTCACATGGTGC
The DNA here is from genome assembly GCA_033557465.1 of Ichthyophis bannanicus. Lineage (NCBI taxonomy): Eukaryota > Metazoa > Chordata > Amphibia > Gymnophiona > Ichthyophiidae > Ichthyophis > Ichthyophis bannanicus. Next base: position 375,593,010 of record CM066034.1, on the reverse strand, counting down.
CATCCCAGTGCCTGGACTACCTGGGAGCTCGTTTCGATACGGCCAGCGGGAAGGTCTTTCTGATGGAGCAGAGGGCGAGGGATCAGCAGAAACTTGTCCAGAGGTTCCTACAAACCAGGAGGCCCTCGGCCTGGCATTATCTACAACTGTTGAGCACCATGGCGGCAGCAATAGAACGTGCTGTGAGCAAGGGCCCACATGAGGCCCTTACAGAGGGCGTTGCTTCGGCACTGGTCGCATCAGCAGGACCCGTTGTCTCGGAGGCTTCCTTACCCGGAGGACACATGCCAAGCCCTGCGGTGGTGGCTACTTCCCGAATCACTAAGGAACGGGAAAGGGTTGGATACGCTGGACTGAATTCCTCTTACGGATGCCAGCCTGCTGGGCTGGGGAGCGCATTGCCAGGGCTGTTTCACACAGGGTCAGTGAAATACCCAGGAGCAAACTTGGTCAATCAACCGCCTGGAACTCAGGGTGGTTGCCCTAGCCCTGCGGGAGTTTCGAGCTGTGCTCGGAGGAAAAGCAGTCCGAGTATTCTCCGACAACGCGACGGCAGTGGCCTATGTCAACCAACAAGGGGGAACCAGAAGCGTCATGCTTGAGGACGAAGCCGAAGCCCTGTTCAATTGGGTCGAAGTGAATCTCCTGGATCTGTCAGCGGCGCACGTGGCAGGAGTGGAAAACGTTGAGGCCGTGAAGGTGGATCCCGGGGAATGGGTCCTGCACCTGGTGGTGTTCGCAATGTTGGTGGGGAGTGCAGGTCATGGACCTCATGGCCACTTTTCACCTCGGCAAAGGTCGACCACTTCTACAGCAGACTGAAGGAAAGAATGGCGGAAGGTCTGGATGCGCTTATTCAAAGCTGGCCAGAGGGGCAGCTGCTGTATGTCTTCCCACCATGGGCGTTGATCGGCAGGATGCTCCAGCGGATAGAGCACTACAGAGGCCAGGTCATTCTCATAGCCCCGGACTGGCCTCGTCGTCCTTGGTACGGAGATCTGATCAGATTGATGGGGGCAAAGCCCTGGCGTCTCCCTCCTCGAGCGGATCTACTGTCGCAGGGGCCCCTTCTTATGCCCCACGTGGATCGGTTCTCGCTTACAGTCTGGCTCTTGAGAGGGCGCGGCTGAACTCGAGGGGATATTCAGCGGGGGTGATATCCACGTTGCTAAGAGCCAGGAGGAGATCCACCTCTCTGGCGTATATTCGCATCTGGAGAGTGTTCGAAGCTTGGTTTGCAGGCAAGGGGTGTGAGCCGTTGAAGATCTCCATTCCCCAGGTCCTAGAGTTTCTTCAAAAGGGCTTGGATAAGGGCTTAGCTGCTGCGTCGCTCCGGGTTCAGGTTGCAGCTTGGCGTGCTATAGAGGGAAGATAAGAGGCCAGACGCTTGGTAGTCAGGGGGATGTTAAGCGGTTTTTGAGAGCGGTGTCCCTACTCAGGCCACCATGCAGGCAGGTGATTCCGAATTGGCATCTGCCGTTCGTACTTGAAGCTTTGGAACGGGAGCCCTTCGAACCCTTATCTCGGGCATCACTCAAGGATCTGACCTTGAAGGTGATGTTTCTGGTGGCAATTTGCTCAGCGAGAAGAGTCTCGGAGTTGCAAGCGCTCGGCTGCCGTGCACCCTACCTTTCTCTGGAGGCATCGAGGGTGGTTCTGCGGCTGGTACCAGCTTTCTTACCCAAAGTTGTGTTGGCGTTTCATGTGAACCAGGACATTTCTTTACCAGTCTTCCGAGACTGCGCGGGGAGTCAGACGGTGAGGAGTCTGCATTTGTTGGATGTGCGCCGGGCATTGAAGTACCTGCGGCGAACGGCGGGGTTTCGGAAGTCAGGCTTTTTCTGCTTTTTGCGGGGCCGAGAAAGGGAGAAGCGGCGTCAAAGGCTTTGATTGCACGGTGGATTAAGGAAGCCATTGCGTCAGCGTACTTATTGAGGGGTAAGCCGGTTCCAGTGGGGCTTAGGGCCCACTCCACCAGGGCACAGGCAACCTCTTGGGCAGAGGTTCGGCTGGTGTCGCCGGTGGACATCTGTAAGGCGGCGACGTGATCATCTCTGAATTCGTTTATTAAACACTACCGTTTAGATGTGCAGGCGGTGGAAGAGACCGTTTTTGGGTCAGCAGTGCTTTAGGCTGGGCTTTCAGGTCCCTCCCGTGCTAGAGTTTTTTCTTCACTGCTCTGGTACACACCCAGAGGTCCGGGACTAGACTGGATACACGCTCAGGAAGAGAAAATTAGTCTTACCTGCTAATTGTAGTTCCTGGAGTGTAGCCAGTCTAGTCCCGTATCCCTCCCCAGACTTGGCATTATGGGCTTCGAAGCCTGAAGTTCTGCTGGTGGTCAGGTAAGTGGTGTCTGCCGGTAAGGGTCAGGCAGCCTGGGGGAGATGTTTTACTAGTCGGGAGACAGTATTTCAGAGGTAGGGACTCTCTTCCTTCAGCTGAGGGAGTGCCTCTAAGAGTTTAAAGTCCAGTTAAGGGGAGGGGCTCTTCCTCCTCGGTTTAGCGTTATTGTTCACAATGTTCACTAATGTTACTTTTGTATACATGTGATTCTTACTTGTTGCTCCGGTGAGTCTGCTTTGTCAATAGGAATTGGTGGCAGGAGGAGGCTCCCGGATAGTTATACCTGTGACATCACAAAAGGAGGAGTTCCTCAGTCTCCAAGCTGCTAGATGAGATGGACAACCCAGAGGTCCGGGACTAGACTGGCTACACTCCAGGAACTACAATTAGCAGGTAAGACTAATTTTCTCATCTGCCTGCTTCACCACGCCAGTAAATTTGATCATGTGTCCCCCTTACTCATCAAGTCACACTGGCTTCCGCTCATCCATCACACACATTTCAAACTTTTTACGCTCACATACAAGAGCTTGCACTCTGGTACCTAAGCTTATCTAACCTCCTACCTTATCTCCCATGCTCCTTCCCGTGTCCTTTGGTCAATCCATGATAATCGTCTTCATCTTCCCTCCCCGACACAGGCCCGCCTTGAGTCCACACATCACATTACATTTTACTTTCTTGGTCCCAATCTCTGGAACTCCCTTCCAGCTGATCTCTGTCTCGAGCCTCCCTATCCCATATTCAAATCTGCCTTAAAAACCTATCTGTTTGTTTGCTTAGGATCTTCCCCCCCACCCCCCCACCAGACCGCATTAGATTCTGCTCCCCTCTCACCCTGGTTTTCCCCCTCTCGCCCCACTGTCCCATATCTCCATTCTGTCCTATCATTTTAAATGGCGTTTCTTTCTTTTCTGAGTTTTTATTGTAATTTTATTTTATTGTACACCACTCTGCCGATACAAAGGGCGGTATATAAAATACAAATAAACTTGAACCTTAAGCAAGGAGGGACAGGATCCTTCCACCTCTGCCAGGAAGCAGCAAAAATCTGGGATTTTGTCATAACCAATTGCATTTCCATATACAATCCGCTTATCTTTTTGACATACAGAATTAAGTAGCTGACGAACTCAAAAGAGTTCTTCAAGACTACGAGTGATCCCTGGATCAAAGAACTCTGCACAGTATATTTCAGTTTTGGGGGACCCCTCAAATAGACCTCTTTGCCAGCAACAAAATGGAAAGCTGCCTCTCTCTTGTTCAGTCCACCTATCTTCAGGTCAACTGGAAAGGGATGCCTTGGTAAAATTCTCTTGACGTGGCCTCTACCTTATGCTTGTCTCTTTCCTATTCACAGTAAAGACCCTGCACAGTGATTCTCATGGCTCCTTACTGGCCTCAACAGAACTAGCTCCCTCTAAGAAAAGGCTTGCAATTGTGCCTCCAAGCAAGCTTCAGATATTTCTGTGGCTGATCACCCAGTATGAGGGCTATCTTCTCCATCCCAATTCCAAATTACTGACCCTCACACAGAAACTGAGCAGCATTTTGTGTCCAGTCTAGTACTAACAGAACCTATTTACGATATGTTAGTAGCTGCAAGAAAATTTATCTCCAGATGTACCTATGCCTTTAAGTGGAAGAGGTTTTCTATCTGGTGCTTCATGAATGGCTGTTACACCTAGGAAAGAGAGCTAGGTGGCTGGCAGCAGCAGTGCACATGACCAGCCATGCTGCCCCTCCCCCTCCAGCTGATGCCAATTTTGTTTGGGGGGAGGCAGACAGTGGCAGCAGCAACAGTATTTCCAAAAGTGGCTGCGTTTTGCCGCTGTTTTCTTGCCCATGGCAGGCCATGTCCTTCAGCCCTCATGGCCTGCAGCTTCTGATCCCCACTCCGGCAATAAGTTGCATCAGAACGAGATCAGAAGTGGCAGGCCATATGTGCTGAAGGACATGGCCTGCTGCAGGCAAGAAAGTGGCGGCAAAAAGCAAACGCTTTTGGAAATACTGCTGCTGCTGCTGCTTCCTCCCCCTCCCGAAATAGAATCTGTGGCAGCTGGGGGGGGGGGGGCAGTGAGGCCAGAGTTTCTGCTTAGGGTAGCAGAAACCCTTGGGCTGCCCCAATACCATCATGCTCTACTTAGATCATTTCTATCATTTAGGACTCCAAACGTCGTCTATTAGAGTACATCTCGATGCTCTTCAGTTGATAAACTTCCTGCTTTTCCTTGCTTTTATTCTCGATTCATGAAGAAGCGTCTTAATGTCAAACTGCCATTGCAGAAGTCACCTGTACCCTGGAACTTCATTGTCATTTTTGCATCTCTTTTAAAGTTGCTATTTGAACCAGAAGAATCTGCTTCACCCAAGCATGTCATTCAGAGACTGTTCTTTCTAATAGCAATTACCTCGGCTAGAAGAATACGTGAACTTTAGCTATGAACTATATACTCTTATTTCATCCTAACAAGTTAACTTGTCAAACTCATCCCAAATTGTTACCTAGGAATGATAATACCTTTTCACTTTTACGAGAAAATAGTTCTTTCTACTTTCTGACCAAAACCACAAAACAATCCACAGGACATAGCCCTCCACACTCTGGACTATAAACAGTCTGTTTACTTCCTCAAAATAAATCTATGCAGATTTTTGTTTCATCCAATCCCGGTTAACTGGGTATTTCAGTTCCAAATATATTTTAAAAAATTAGCAAGCATCTTGCATCCAGTTCTGTTATGAGCAGACAAGTGCTTCTCTAACCACTAAAGTCAGATTTAATCAGACCTGGTCCTCATTTCATATGTTTATCTAACACTACTGTTTTGGACAACAGTGAGAGAGTGCGTTTAGTCGAATTGTGCCAGCCAACCTGCATTACTGTAGCTCTTGCACCTTTTTGATGTGGGGATTGTCCTGAACAGCAACTACTGGATTGATCAGGCACACAATCCTTCCCACCTTCCCAAGAGTTGCATTACATCTCCAGGAACAAGCAGGAATGTAGTCTTCACATATGGGTATCGTCGGTACCGACGGAGCCTGTGCGGGAACGCTACCCAGCGTCCAATTAGAAAGCTTTTGGGAGCATCCCACAGCGCCTGTGTGCTGCCTTTCCGCCTTTCCCAACTGCCTCGCTCCAGTTCTTCGTTTTCCGCGGAGCCAGCAGGTCATTGTTCCTGTCACCGCAGAAAATGTTTTCCCTTATTCCTTCTTTTTTGTGGTCGCTTCTGCCTTCCTCGACGCTATACCGGTACCACCGGTTCTCTTTTCTTTTCTTCTTTTGTTTAAAAATATATATTCTATTTTTTTTCCAAACTTTTCTTCCCAGGTGCATGCGCCATTTTGAGCCTTAGGCCCAAAATTTCCTCCAGTATGGAAAAACCCGTTTCGGGTTTCAAAAAGTGCACCAAGTGTGGAGGTACCATCTCCGTCACCAACACCCATGAGTGGCGTCTCTAATGTTTAGGTCCTGACCACTCCATCTCCGAGTGTATGGCTTGTGCCATGATGTCTAAGAGGGATCGACAAAACCGAGCTGCTAAGCTCAGCGCCCTTTTTCTCTCCGATGCAGCTTCTGTGGCATCGACATCTTCCAGGGCTTCGTCTTCCTCCCATGGATCTCTGGTAACCAAACATAAGTCCAGCCGGTCCTCAAAGGGTAGATCTCCTTCCAAGCATCGAGATGCCTCTGGCGTTGCCCTTGAGGGTTCTGTACCGGCAAAATTGCCCCGGCGGGAGGCTTTGGCTTCCAAAGCATTATCGGGGCTCCAGGTTGTTTTCGAGGCCTCGACCTCAGCAGAACTACTGATGCCATGCTCTGGGGTACCGGCTGCTTCTGGTACCGATATCCAGGCATCGGCAGCGTCGATAGACCAGAGGTTCCTGGCTATTGAACGCAGTCTGGCGGCTCTCCTTGCGGCATCGACACCCTCGGAACTGCGTCAGACAGTTCAACCGGTACCGATATCAGTACCGATAGCATCGACATCGGTGTCTGTTTTGCCGGCACCCAGTCATGCGATGCCTTCCGGTGCCGATACACCGGTACCGATTCCCCCCCATACCGACTTCGGTCGGTATGGGTATCGGGCTCTTCAAGAGCATCTGGACAGGAGATACTTCAAATCCTCGGAGGACTCCGAGGATTCTGACAGCTCTGCCGGTACCGGGATATTTCTCCCAGAGGAGCCTTCCTCCCCTAAACGTAGGATGTCTCCTCCAGAAGATATCTCCTTTCAGGATTTTATCAGGGAGGTGGCTCGAGGTCTATCCATTACTGTGGCTCCTGAAACAGAGCCCAGAGCTAAGGAGTTGGAGATTTTGCAATATCCGAAAGCTCCTAAGGAGGAAGCTACTCTGCCTATCCATGAGATCTTACATGATCTCATGTTGAGAATGTGGGAGACACCTCTTACCACCTCTCCTCACTCTCGCAGACTGGATACCATGTATCGAGTCCCTCCTTGTCCTGGTTTCCAGAAAACTCAGCTTCCTCACCACTCTATTGTAGTAGAATCAGCTATGAGAAGGATCAGGAGTGCAAAGAGGCATGCCTCTAATCCTCCAGGACGTGAGTGTAGAACCTTGGATGCCTTTGGACGTCGTACTTTCCAGGCTTCCATACTTTCTGTCAGGATCAGTTCCTATATTTTATATATAGGAATGTTCCTTAAAGAAGTCACAGGAGACTTGGAGATTTTAAGCCCTCTCCTTCCTGATGACAAAAGGCAGGATTTTCTCACACTGGTTAAACATGCCCAGGATGTTTCCAAGTTTGTCAATCATGCAGCTTTTGACTGTTTTGAGTGCATAAGCAAAACCTCTCCCATTGCCATAGGTGCACGTAGAATTGCATGGCTCAAGGCATCTGATTTGGAGCTCTGGGTGCAGGACAAACTGGGCAATATCCCTTGTACAGGTGAGAATCTATTTGGCAAAAATTGGCAAGAGAAAGCCAATGAGTTGGATGCTGACAACTCCACTTTGGATAGGTTATCCAAAGCCACAGCTGATCCTGCAAGAAAGAAATCTTTCAAGAAACCATTCTTCTCAAAAAAGAAGAGGTTTTATCCCTCTTATTCCCAGCAGGGATGTTCTGCAGGTCAGCCTGCCCGAAAGAGTCAGCAACCACCTAAACAAAGGAAAGCAAAGACTGCTAAGCCTCAACCGTCTCAGCAGTCTCAGCCTCTCTAGATCTCAAAAATGCGTACACTCATGTTCTCATCCATCCAACTCACAGAAAGTTCCTTCGGTTCCTTTTTCAAGGAAAGTACTACCAATACAGGGTGCTTCCTTTTGGCCTGGCCTCTGCACCAAGGGTGTTTAAGAAATGCATGGCTGTGGTAGCAGCATTTCTTCGCACTAGGAATATTTGTCTTCCCCTACTTTGACGACTGGCTCTTTCGAGCCCCATTAGAGTCAGAGGCCAGGACTTCTCTATCTTGCACAATGCGTATCCTCCAGTATTTGGGTCTGGTCATAAACATCCCAAAATCCAGTCTAACTTCCACTCAGTCTCGAGTTCATGGGAGCTTTGCTGGATACCAGAAAAGCAAGGGCCTATCTTCCTCAGACCCGTTGCCTTCGCATGGTGCAGTTAGCTTCTCAAGCAGTGCTAAAATCTCATCTCACTGCCCGAGAAATGTTACAACTACTAGGCCACATGGCATCTATAGTGCATGTGGTTCCTTATGCTCGCCTCCATATGAGAGCAGCCCAGTGGACTTTATCCACTCAATGGACCCAGGCATCAGGGTGCCTGTCAGACAGAATAGCAAACACAAATCGCCTTATTTTGTCTCTCCAATGGTGGCAGTCCACTTAAAACCTGTTGCTGGGGTCCCCATTTCAACAACCCTTACCCCAGGCAACTCTCACGACACATGGTTCACCAATGGGTTGGGGAGCTCATCTGCAGGACCTCTCCACCCAAGGCACTTGGACTCCACAGGAGACTCATCTACATATCAGTCTCTTAGAGCTCAGAGCAATCTTCCTTGCTCTTCGAGTGTTCCACACCCTGCTCGGCTACAAGACAGTCCTCATTCAGATGGACAATCAAGTAGCCATGTTCTACGTGAACAAGCAGGGGGGAACAGCCTCTCTGTCGCTTTGCAACGAAGCTTTGCGACTATGGGCCCTCGCCATAGAGCATCAGATTCATCTCCTGGCAGTGTATCTTCCAGGCATACAAAACTCTTGGGTGGACAGACTCAGTCGAGTTCTGCTTCCACACGAATGTTCTCTACATGCAGACCAGGTGGCCAAGATTTTTCAAATTTGGGGAACCCCGGACATAGACCTTTTTGCAAGTCCGTTGAATGCCAAACTTCCCCGGTTCTGTTCCAGAATTCCGGCTCAGGGTTCTCAGGCCAGGGATGCTTTCCTCCTTTACTGGGGTCAAGACTTCCTTTATGCCTTTTCACCCATTCCCCTAATTTCCAAAACCCTGTTCAAGCTTCAGAGAAACAGAGGGCATATGATTCTCATAGCTCCACATTGGCCACGGCAAGTGTGGTACCCTCTGCTTCTACAGCTCTCTGAAGTTCCCTCCCTGGAGTTAGGATCTGCTCCAGATCTCCTGTCACAGGAGGACGGAATGTTATGGCATCCCAATCCCCAGTCTCTGCATCTCAGAGCTTGGTTGCTGAAGGCCTAGATCTTCATGATCTTAACCTCCCTCAGCAAGTAAAGGATATCCTTTATGCTTCCAGGAAGCCTTCCACAAGACGCTCTTATGCTTTTAAGTGGAAGAGGTTTACCATATGGTGTTCGCAGAAGGGTCTTAACCCCCTTGCGATACCTCTGGAATCATTACTGGAGTATCTCCTTCATTTATCCAATGCAGGACTTAAGACTAACTCAGTAAGAGTCCATTTGAGTGCTATTGCAGCTTCTTTCAAGCCTCTAAATGGACAACGTATTTCCTCCCATCCTCTTATAGCAAGATTTATGAGAGGCCTTCTTCTAACTAAGCCTCCCATTAGGCCACCACCGGTGGCATGGGACTTAACCCTGGTTCTTGGTCAGCTCATGAAGCCACCTTTCGAACCCTTAGCTACTACCTCATTGAAATTCCTGTCTTGGAAAGTTATCTTTCTCATTGCAATCACATCAGCACGTCGCATCAGTGAGTTGCAGGCACTAGTGGCTGATCCACCTTATAGAAGGTTTCATCATGACAAGGTAGTCCTTAGGACTCATCTACACTTTATGCCAAAGGTGGTCTCGCCTTTTCATCTTAACCAAGTGGTTTACCTGCCTGTGTTCTTTCCAAGGCCTCGTGCATCAAATGCAGAAAGGAATCTTCATACTTTGGACTGTAAAAGAGCTTTAGCCTTTTACTTGCAAAGAGCACAGCAACATAGAAAGTCCTCTCAACTCTTTGTTGCTTTTGATCCTTCTCATTTGGGACTTCCAGTCTCCAAGAGAACACTGTCCAACTGGATTGCTCAGTGTATTTCCTTTGCCTATTAGAGTAAGAATCTTCCTCTGGAGGGCCATGTCACAGCTCACAATGTGAGAGCCATGGCAGCCTCAATGGCTCATCTGCACTCTGTGTCTATCGACGACATCTGTCGAGCAGCCACTTGGGCCTCGGTTCATACCTTCACAGCCCATTACTGCTTGGACAAGGACTCCTGCCGGGATGCCTTGTTTGGTCAGGCTGTTCTTCAACACCTGTTCCATACCTAATCAACTCCTACCCGCCATCCCTGGTTGGATGCCAGAGATCCATGGGGGGAAGTGGAGCCCTTTCACAGGGACACACAGCTTCTGGGGTCTCTCCCTGGCATCTAAAGCTAGGGAGTCCCCATATGTGAAGACTACATTCCTGCTTGTTCCTGGAGATAGCATAGTTACTCACCTGTAACAGATGATCTCCGGGAACAGCAGGAATTTAGTCTTCACAACCCACCCACCTCCCCTAGGAGTTGTATCTCTCTATCTCTTTCTCTTTCCCTCTCTCTCTCTTTGTCTCAGCTTTAAACTCAACTGGAGAGAGGCAGTTGGGAAAGGCGGGAAGGCAGCACGCAGGCGCTGTGGGATGCTCCCAAAAGCTTTCTAATTGGACGCTGGGGAGCGTTCCTGCGCAGGCTCCGTCGGTACCGACGATACCCATATGTGAAGACTAAATTCTTGCTGTTCCCGGAGATCACCTGTTACAGGTGAGTAACTATGCTTTTTTGAGTTAGGGAACCAGCTAAGGAGACTGCTGCGCACAAGAAGGGGCATGTGTGCTCCAAACGTTACACTAATCTCTGAGCTCTGGGAGAGCTAGTCCGTCCCAGTAATGTGTGATGTCATCTACTTGTGTGCCTGATCAATCTTACTGTCTACAGAAAACATCTGGTATAGGTGAGCAACAATATTTTATATGGTTCCTTGTGCATTGTTTTTTCTTGGTTAAATTAATTTGTGTTGTAATTGCACTGTTTGTTGTACTAATTTACCTGTTTTTGCACATTTCTTTGCTTATTTCATATGTTTTTTTATATTTTGTTTGTTATACTATTGATTTGTATTATTTGTTCGCTCTGTACATCACCTTGAGCCTTGTTGAATAGTTGGGTCAACAGGTTTCATTGAAATAGTAATAAATAATTCTCTGTGGCTCTAGAATGGCACAATAAAATGTCTCCATTACAAAATTCAAATTCTAACGAACAGTGTTCTCTTAATAAAGGGAGCAATAAATCTTAGAAAAAAGAGCTGTGCTCTGTGTAAATTCACTGCAGTAGCTACTATCTTTCAATCGTACATCAAGAACATCCCAAGTCCATCTACTCAAAAACACTTTTCCTTTTATTATTTTTCATTTTAAACACGTATTTGTTTCATTATTATTTTTAAGAATTTTGACTTGTGACATGAAACGTTTTGAATATACGAGGTGTGATCAAAACGTATCATCGAGACTTGTGTAGTACCACGATGCTATTAAGCATGCAATGACCTAGTTATGTGCTCTGCATGTGCACAGTGTAGTATGGCTGCAGCACACCTGTACTTTTTTTAATCACATGATGATTGTTATCGTGTAAAAGCAGTTCATCAGATTTACGAGTTGAAAAATTGAACAGCGAATTTGCATTAAATTCTGCCAGAAACTTGGAGATTTGTGTAAAGAGACTTATGACAAGTTACAAGTGTTTGGCAGTGAATGCAAGAGTCGTGCTTGAGTTTGACTGGTACAAACATTGCCAAGAGGGCTGCCAAAGTGTTAACAGTGATAAATGTTCTGAAATGTCACCCATGAGTAGGAATGAAGACAGAGTTGAAGCAGTGCATGCTGCGATATACTCAAATCGTCGATTGACTATCAGAGAGCTTGCTGAGGAGATGGACATCAGTTTTGGGTCTGTACAATCCATTCTTACTGTTGATTTAGGGATGAGACGTTTGTCTGCAAAATTTGTGATGAAACTTCTGCCCCTGCAGCCAGGGAGTTGTTGGAATGTGTTAAAAATGACTCCGATTTCATCAAAAAGATTATTACTGGTGATGAATCATGGGTTTGTGGTTATGACCCGGAAACTAAGGCTCAGTCCTCACAATGGAAGACTCCAAACCCTCCCAGACCCAAGAAAGGTTGTCAGGTGAGGAGCAATGTCAAAGTCATGTTTACAGTTTTCTTTGATTACCAGGGTATTCATCATGAGCATGCTCCAAAAGGCCAAACCATCAATAAGGCATACTACATCCAAGTTCTGACTTGTTTGAGAGATGCAATTCATCATAAGAGGCAAGCGTTGCACAGGAATGGTGAATGGTTGCTTCATCACAATAATGCTGCAGCTCACACATCACATCTTGTCCTGCAGTTCTTAGCCAAACACCATATCCAGCAAGTCCGTCAGCCTCCGTACTCACCTGACCTTGCACCCTGTGACTTTTTCTTGTTTCCAAAACTGAAATTGCCAATGAAAGGAAGGAAATTCGACACAGCAGCTTTGCAGCATAACGAAAGAGGCATTTCAAAATTGTTTCCAGGAGTAGCAGGAACGCTGGAGGAAGTGTGTTTTATCGGACGTGGACTACTTTGAAGGAGACTGAGTGCAGTAACTGTCAGTATTAACTTCTTGTGTTATTATACAAGTCTCTACGTTTTGATCACATCTCGTATTGTCAGAGGATCTATGGTGCTAAAAAAGGGATCAACACTGGCCACTATTTCACAGTGCTTCTTCAGGATATATCTCCAGATTGTCTCATTCCGCTGTTGACATCATCTTCACTGGTGAACCCAGTTTGAGCAGCAGAATTGATCAGGCCCACAATTCCTCCCACCTCCCTAAGTGTTGTATTAGGGAACTAAATAAGGAGCTGAGGAGACTGCTGCACACAAGAAGGAATATGTCTATTGCTGGGATTGGATCCTGCTCGGACTTGGCTTGCCAATGAGGGAGAAGTATGCAGCGGAATGAAACAGTTCTTCAAGCTCATCCTATGTTGTTACCTAAGATGGTAACACCTTTTCATGTTAACAAGGAAGTAGTTCTTTCTACTTTCTGACCAAAACTACATAATCCACAGGAGATAGTCTTCCACACTCTGGACTGTAAACTGTCTCTTGCTTACTACCTCAAAAGAACTGAATCCATCATAAAGTCTATTTGGCTGTTAGTTTCATACAATACCGTAAACTGGTATTCCAGTTGCCAAACACACTTTCATTGGTATAATCCAATTAATTCAAAATACCCTAAAGATTCTGAGTAATCAATCACCAAAAACAAAAAACAACCCAGAACTGCATGTTGTCTTCAAAAATATGCACTAACCAATAGATATTAAATAAAATATGTAATTATAATAATAATGAAGAGGAAAAAATACCTCAGGAAAATCAAGAGCTTACAACCACTGGCTCAATTTACGCCTACTATAGGTGCTCAGTAGATTACATCAATGGTCAAGAACCTCCAAATCCATTCTGTTAAGACAGAAATTTATCTCTATCTTATTAACATCTCTTATATACTGTAATCTCTTTACTTTTTAAAAATGTTTTGGTTTTGGATTTTTTATTTATTTAATACAAGGTGGGAACACACTTCTTAGTCCTTATATTCTTGTCTTTATATGCTGAGGAATCTTTCTTTTTCTCTGAAAGTCATGCCTACATAAGAGAAAACCAGGTTCAGACTTAGCTTATCAGTATTCATCCCATTGATTCATGTTCTCTTTCTCTTGTTCCCAAAAGCTACACTTGATCTGTCAACTCAATCACTCAAACCCTGATAGCGTTTTGCTATGTGCTGCTTCAAGGAATGACCGTGTTGTAGTTTCTAAAAACATGAAACACTTATTCATTATCTAAAGGTGCTCTCTAAAGTTAACATTGGTCACAGCAGAAATGCAAGTACTTAAATTAATGTCCATAATATAAAGGGGCATGAAAGCATTAAACAAACAACTGTGCTCAAAAAGGGACCTTCATTCTTGTCCCTCCAATCCAACTCAGACATATGGGTTATGTCCTACCACCAGCAGCTGGAGACTGAGCATGCCAAATTCTGATAATGTCATAGTATAAGAAACTGTATGCCTCTCCATCAGATCAGTATCTCAGTCTCCAGCAGCTGGTGGTGGGCATCTGGACAGACGTCTCCTGATAGGCTTAGAGAATCAAAAAAAAGTGGAATCAGAAAGGCTTAGCGACAGGACATAGTACAGACTGCATAACTTTGAAGACAAAAAAAACAAGATGAGAAAACTAAAGGCAGTCTTGTTGAGAGCTCATAAATGAGCATTAGCAGCCACTGTGGGAGCATCGGGAAGCATTAAATCGATAGTCCAGGTCCCTGCTTGCCATGAGCACGTTATGCCTGTAGCAACCAAATTGTGAGTTTTACCACCTTTGTTGCTTTTCTCGGCCTTCAGTTTGGAAAAGAAAAAAAAAAAAGGAGAGAGACCGCGCATCGGGGATGTTCCCTTGGTGTAAGAAGGCACAGGAAGTTGCAGATTCTTTGTGGGGCTCACGTCTCCGGCATTAGCAGTTAGTGGTGGGGCAGTAGCACGTCTCCCAAAGGGGCCATCATGTCCTCCAGCAAGTCTGCAGTTCTTTTCCCAGCACAGTTCTTTTCTTCGGCGGGCCTTTATCAGGGGTACGAAGAGGAGAGACAGACACACTCTGTTTGTCAGGCACCTTCTCTGACCCTTTTCAAATCCAGGCTGAAAACTCACGTCTTTGCTGCCGCTTTCAGATCTTGATTCACATGATCTCCTTATGTTTCACTTGTGTTGTCTGTCTTGACTAGATTGTAAGCTCTAATGAGCAGGTACAGTCTCTTACATGTCTGTGCAGTGCTGCGTATGTCTTGTAGTGCTATACAAATGCTCAGTAGTAGTAGTAGACACTTGAAACACACTTAAGAGGCAAGCCCACGTCCTTAGGAGACACAGAGCTCGCTGGAGAAGACACAACAGTTGGCGTCGGCTTCCCCTCAGATGCAAGTTTTCCTGCACTTTGGGGCCCAAGACCATTTTGGGAGAACACAAACATGTTGTGGAGAGACTGCAGAGGTGGATTTGTGGCAGGATACGTGTAGAAACGCTGATGCGGGTACCGGCAGTCAAAATTCAGGAGCTGTGCCATTTTCCCCCAAGTTCGTATTACTGCTCCACCAGGCCTACTGCATGAGGCAGTGCCTGGAGGCAGCAGTGAAAGCATCAGCCTCTGATCCATGGGTAACTGTGGACAAACTGAGTCTGGGGCAGCTATCCTCAGAACCTCCCAGTAAGCAACACAGAGTGGTGGACTACAAACCGGGAGAGTCAGAAGATCATCGCTTGGGGGGCTCAGAGGATCCCATGGAGGGGCCTTCTGGGCTATATGTGGATCCTGAATCCTTGGAGCTAGAGGAGGGGGAGCTCCCACCAGGGAAGGATTTCACCATTGTCTAAGTTTTTCTTAAGGAGGAATTACTAGTGTTAATCACACAGTCATTGGCAGCCTTGAAAATTCCGTTCAGAGCTGTGGAGGAGGTCTTGGCTTTGGAGGATCCCTTACTGCAGGGCATCCGCTTTCCCCCAGAATTCCTTCCTGGTCCACAAAGCTATCATGCAGGTGACTGAGGCTGAGTGGGACCTGCTGGAGGCAGGCTTGCGAGGGGGTCGGTCAGTGGTTCATCTGTACCGTATTCTGCCTGGAGAGAAGGAGTTATTTAAAATCACCCAAGGTTGATACCTTGGTCTCAGCGGTTACGAAGAATACTACCATCCCCGTGGAAGGTGGAGGTGCCCTGAAGGATCAGCAGGATAGGTGGTTAGAGAGACTGCTGAAACAGGTGTTCGAGGTGAATACTCTGACCTTACAGGCTTCCATTTGTGGGGCGTATGTTGCACAGGCATGTCTTAGGTGGACTCAGGCTTTGCCTGGTCAAGGTCACGCTTTGGGCCCAGAGGCCCCAGAAGTCTCCAAATTGGAGACAGGTTGGGCCTATTTAGCAGATACCTTCTATGATTTCGTGCAGGTCTCGGCCAAGAACATGGTTTTGGTGGTCGTGGCTTAACATTTTCTATGGCTCTACAACTGGTCCGCGGATGTATCTTCCAAGATTAGGCTCAATAAGCTGCCCTTTAAAGGCAAGCTGCTCTTTGGAGACACTTTGAAAAAGCTGATGAAGGATTTGGGTGAAACCAAAGGGGCCAGACTCCCGGAGGATAAAATGCAGGGAGGAAAGGCTCAAGCTCCTTCTAAAGGCCCCGCTAGGGACTTTCATCGTTTGAGTGAGCCATTTTGCCCCAGGGCAGCAGGATCGGTATCCTTTTCAAGGACAGTCCTTTTGTGGCAGAGATGCAGGCAGAGGCTATTATGCTGGGTCCTCAGCAATCTTTAAGAAGTCGCAATGAAGTGAGAGGTGGGCCCACGGAGAGTGCGTGTCAGTGGATGGCCGCCTCTAATGCTTTTACTCCACTTGGGTCCGAATTATGTCAAACCAGTGGGTCTTGGAGTTCGCTCATCCTCTTTCAGATGCATTCATGTTGTCCCCATGCAAATCCCCAAGCAAGGCACAGGTAGTGGAGGATACTGTGGAGATTACTAGCCTTAGAGGCAGTGGTCGAGGTCCCAGAAGGCCAATGCAGCTCCGGTCGATGCTGGACCTCAAACATGTCAACAGAGCCTTGAGGTTACCACAGTTCACCTGGAAACAATGAGGTCTGTCATTTTAGCTGGGCACAAAGGAGAGTTTGACAACCCTGGATCTCACAGGGGCATACTTGCACATCTTCATTCAACCGGAACATCGGCATTTTCTTTGCTTTGCGACTCTGTTGGGTCATTTTCAGTTTTGGGGCAATGCCCTTCGGCTTAGCAACAGTGTCGAGGACCTTTACAAAGGTGATTGTGGTGGCAGCCACCGCTCTGAGAAAGGAGGGAGTTATGGTGCATCCCTACTTGGACGATTAACTCATCAGAGTGAAGCCTCAGGTGGAAAGCCAAGAGGCGACACGGTTGGGTGGTCAACATGGCCAAGAACAAGTTGACTCGCACCTGACAGCTGGTATATTTTAGAGCATGGTTCAGCATGGAAAGAGGCCTGGTATCACTGCTTCCAGAGCGGATAGTCAAACTGCAGGTGCAGCTCCGCAGGTTCTTGTGAATATTGACCCCATCAGTGTGGCATTATCTTCAATAGCTCGGCTTCTTGGCAGGAGCCCTGGATCTCGTGGCTTGGGCCAGAGCATACGTGTCTGCTTCAGAGGGTGTTGTTCTCAAGATGACTTCCTTGAAGTCACCTGCTCTCCAGAAGGCTTCAGTGTGCAAATGGAAGCAAAGCTCAGTTTACAGTGGTGGTTGGACTGGCAGGACCTGGCAAAGGGGATGCCAATGGA
The DNA here is from genome assembly GCA_033557465.1 of Ichthyophis bannanicus. Taxonomy (NCBI): domain Eukaryota; kingdom Metazoa; phylum Chordata; class Amphibia; order Gymnophiona; family Ichthyophiidae; genus Ichthyophis; species Ichthyophis bannanicus. The sequence continues at coordinate 375,575,817 of CM066034.1, read as the reverse complement.
GATTTCTGATTGGGTAGTGGTGACAACCGATGCCAGCCTCTCAGATTGAGGGGCTCACTGTCAAGTGCAGGTGGCACAAGATCAGTTGGCGACGGAGGAGAGCTCCTGGTCCATCAATTGCTTGGAGGTAAGGGTGGTAAGGCTCGTGCTACTACAGTTTGCATTGCTACTGCGGGGACTGCAGTCAGGGTGTTTTCCAACAATTTCTCTATGGTGGCATTCATAAACAGACAAGGGGGCACAGGAAGCACAGTGCTGGCTGCGGAAGTTGCTCCGATCCTTAAGTGGGCAGAGACGAATCTTCTGGGTCTAATAGTGGCGCATGTGGCAGGCAGAGAGAATGTGCAAGCTGAATCACCTAGAAGACATCAGCCAGATCCGGGGGAATGGTCCCTGGAGGAATCGGTGTTTCATGACTTAGTGTGCCGCTGGGGACAGTCAGTGATGGACCTCATGGCATTGGTGGCCAAGGCCATTCGGTTCTTTAGTCTCCATCGCGAACGGATGTCTGAGGGGCTGGACGCTCTTGTGCAGCCATGGCCGATAACAGGGTTGCTGTACATGTTCCCACCTTGGGCGTTCATCAGTCAGTGTTTAGAGCAGCACAGAGGTTGTGTGATACTAATGGCTCTGGATTGGCCTCAGAGACCATGGTATGCAGATCTGGTACATCTGTCAGGGTCAGATTCTTATGGCTCAAGTGGATTGATTCTCGCTTACGGCTTGGCTCTTGGCTCGGTTCAGGTAATTGCCACACTGTTGCTAGCTCAGGAACAGTCAACATTGTTGACTTATGTATGAATATGGAGAGTGAGAGCTGGTTGCAAAGCATGAGATCAGCGCACTGTCTGCCTCAATGGTGAACATCTTGGTGTTTCTACAGGCAGGTTTGGAGAAGGGCTTGGCCTTGAACTTGTTACAGGTTCAAGTCGCAGCACTGGCGTGTCACGTGGAAGAATGCAGGGCTCTTCTCTGGATGTCATTTGTTTTCTTAGAGCAGTAAAGCAGGTCCATCCTCCAGTTCATCCGTCCATCCATTCCTTCTTGGGATCTGAACCTGGTGCTTTCAGCATTGATGGAGGTTCCCTTGAACCGTTAGGGAGCACATCGTTGAAGGGCCTCATCTTGAAGATGGTTTTCTTGGTTGCCATTTTCTCCGCATGAAGGATTTCCAAGCTGCAGATGATGTCGGGCCGGGAACCGTTTCTCTTGATGTCAAGAGTTGAAGGGGTTCTGAGACCTGTTCCATCCTTTCTGCCTAAGTGGTTTCCCCATTACATGTCAAACTAGGTGGTTTCCTTTCCAGTGTTTGACGGTGAGACGGGGGATGCAGAAGATGGGCATCTGGATCGCTTGGACGTGTGCAGGGCTCTGCATAGGTATCTTAAGAACATGGGATGTTCGGGTTCTTTTGAGGAAGCGGGAAGCAGCTTCCAAAGCATCGATAGCCTGATGAGTGAAAAAGGCCATTACATTGGCATACCTGCTTAAGCACCAGCTGGTGCCAGTAGGTCTACAGGCACATTCTACTCGAATGCAGGCAGTGTCGTTGGCTAAGTTGAGTCTCGTGCAACTGTTGGTGTATGCAGGGCGGTGACCTGGTCGTCCTTATGCACCTGTGAAGACACTACCATCTGGATATGCAGACCAGGCAGGATATGCATTTTGGGACTCAGGTTTTGCAGACCGGGTCATGAGTGCCTCCCATCTGTAGGTACTACTGTGGTACATCCCATATCTCTGGAATGGACTGAAGGGATGGGAATGAAGGTGAAATTTGACTTTACCTGCTAATTTTCTTTCATGGCATCCTTCCAGTCTAGTCCAGGATCTGCCCATGTCATACAATTTATTCGATCAGCCCGAAGCAGATGGTAAGAGATTGCTAACGCAGTGCTACAATCACCTCATGGGGGTCCGGTGAAGCCGGCGCCGGAAGCTGTCTTTGCTTTGTTCCAGATCTCTGGACAAGCTTGCTCTTCGTGTTGCCTGTCCTTGTTATGCAACACACACACAAAGAAAAAGGAACAACAAAGGAAGAAAGGGGAAGAAAGCAATGTTGGTTCAAAGTTATGTAGTCTAGCTTGATTGGTAGTTCTTAACGTACTGTTCTAGTCTGCTTTGTCAATAGGATACTGATCTAATGGAGAGGCACATAGACTCTTATGCTATGACATCATCAGAACTTGGCATGTTCAGTCTCTGGCTGCTAGTAGTGGGACATAACCCATATGTCTGGACTTGGCTGGAGGGCCTCCATGAAAGAAAATTAGCAGGTAAGGTCTAATTTCACCTTCAAACAACTAAAGGCCGGAAGGTCGGGGGTTCAAATCCCACTAGAGGACAGCAACTTTGGGCCGGAAGGACTGGGGTTTCTAGTCCCACAGGTGCTCCTTGTGGTCTTGGGCAAGCCACTTAACCCTCCATAGCCCATGTTCCCTGTAAAATAGTTATCTCCAAGTTATAACACCCTGTTCAATGTAATTTCAGTTTGTTCAATGTAAACCGCACTGATGCAGAATAGCGCGGTATATAAGAGAATGTAAATAAATAAATAAATAAACTAAGAAAGTCTGGAGAGAAAGAGAGGTACTCTTTCACAAAACTATTGTGCTCAATTATGCTAAAAATCAAATGCATGATCAATGTGTTGCTGCGCTGCTCAGGTGTTGCTGTCATAGTTTAAATACTAGTACATATGTTGTGACTGATAAGGTTAGAGAGCACCTTTAGATGATATATTAAGTGTTTCATGTTTTTAGAAGATACAGAATGGTCATTCCCTGAAGCAGCGCACAGTGAAACGCTGACAGTGTTGGAGTGATTGAGATAACAGATCAAGAATAGCTTTTGGGAAGAAGAGGAAGAGAGCATGAATCAACAGGATGAATGTTGATAAACTAAGTTTGATACTGGTTTGCTCTTATGTAGACATGACTTTCCGAGAAAAAAGAAAGATTCACCAGCATGTAAAGACGAGTATATAAGAACTAAGAAGTGAGTTCCCACCCTGTATTAAAGAAGTTAAAAATCAAAAAATTAAAGTAAGGAGATTATGGTATATAAGAAATGTTAAGGGAGAGAGAAATTTCTGTAACAGGGTGGATTTGGAGGTTTTTGACCATTGATGTAATCTATTAAGCATCTACAGTAGGCATAAGTTGAGTCAGTGGTTGTGAGCTCTTGATTTTACGGAGGTCTTGTTTCCTCATCATCATTATTATATATTTTATTTAAGATCTTTTGGCTAGTGCTTTTTTTTGTTAAGATGACGTGCAATTCAAAGTTATTTTTTTGTTTTGGTGCCAAACACACTTTGCCAGTGAAGTCGCTGGGTTTGCCAGTGAAGGAGATGTGAAGAATGGAACAAGATAGTCCAGGATTGGGACCTGAAAAAAACACTTCAAAATGATGGCCAGCATTGACCATTAGGCACCATAGAAACATAGAAAAATGATGACAGAAAAAGACCACATGGCCTATCTAGTCTGTCCTTCCATATCAACAATTACAACAGTCTCCTTTTTCCTTTAGAGATCCTCTGTGTTTGTTCCATGCTTTTTTGAATTCAGATACAGTCCTCATCTCTACCTTGTCCACTGGGAGACTATTCCACAGATCCACCACTCTTTCCATAAAGAAATATTTCTGTATATCACTCCTGAATCTATCCCCTTTCAACCTCATCCCATGTCCCCTCGTAGCAGAACTTGCTTTCATTCAAAAGAGGCTCTCCCCCTGTGCATTTATGCCACGGAGGTATTTAAATGTCTCAGTCATATCACCTCTATCCCGCCTTTCCTCTAAGGTGTACATATTGAGATCCTTAAGTCTGTCCTCATATGCTTTATAATGAAGACCACTAACCATTTTAGTAGCCATTCTCTCTGACATTATATTCAAAGTTGTCACATCAGTTAAGTCACATTTTTTAAATAATAATCATGTGTTTACAATAAAAAATAACAGCAAAAGTATTTTTGAATGGATAGACTTGGGTGGTTTTGGCCCATAATTAAAAGATAGAAGTTGTTGCAGTGAATTTACACAGAGCACAGTTCCTTTTTCTGAGGTTTCTTTCTTCCCTTTGTAAACAGTAAGCTTTTCAGTAGAATTGTGAATCTTGTGGTGGAAGTATTTTGTTCCTTTTGGTCTTTAGACTTCCACAGTCCATGGTTGGTGGTACAATAAAATATATGTTCTATTTTCTCCTTCTCTTAGGTTCTGCCCTTTCTATAAGACTGTGGGTGTTCTGTCCAACATGATATCTTTTTATGACATGGCTCGCCGTGCTGTTGAGACCACTGCTCAAAGCGACAATAAGATCACATGGGCCATTATCCGAGAACAGATGGGCGAGATTCTGTACAGGTTATCTTCTATGAAGTTCAAGGTATGTGTACAACAATGAAGAAAAGACAATGCAGGCTGGCTCCTACATCTCTGGAGCAGTGTTGAGCCATAAAACAAGAAGCAGGTATAGAGTCTCATGTCGCGTGTCAAAATACTGCAAATCCCTGAAATGCAAAGGAAGCAAGGTTCCCCATCTGTAGGTGTCTCTGAACTGGGGAAGCAGGGAACCGCAGTTCTATGCAGAAATTAAAGATCAAACTGCTGGCCAGCATGGTAGATGTGCACTACCATGCATAACTTCCCCATTTTGATCCCACAGTTGGCTCTTCTACTCTCTGGGTCGGATGGGGCTAGGGATGCGGGAGAGGTGGCAATCACAACTCATGGGGGAGTGGAGGGAATGGTGGTCATTGCTTAAGAAGTGAACACCAAATGACCAGATTCAGGAGTCATAACTGCAGGATTCTGGATAGAACTATAGTATATGACCTGACCCAGGGCTACCGCTGCAATGACTAGACAAGGAACATTGAGAGAAGGAGGTGTTATAAAATACGGGGAAATTGTGAGTGAAGGCTCCTGGTGCCAGACCTTAGTCCTAGTTGCGATTGAACTGATGACCCAAAGAAGCAGGAAAAAAACCTGCTTCGTTCAACAAAAAAAAATTTAGAGGATGAAAAGGGGCTTCAGTAGTATCAAGCCTTCTCGGGCCTTCAGCAGGCCCAACAACAAAAAAGACCACAGAAAACAAAAATCTCCGAAGCCCCAGGCACCAGCTCAGGCCCAGCCCGGGGGAAACTTTTGACTGCCTGGGTGTAACCCCCAGGGAAGTCCTCTGCTGCCCACAGCGGGGTGCCTAGCCCTGCCTACCCACAGGTGGAAAGCCATCACCACCAATACTTGGGTGTTAAAAGTGGTCAGGGAGGGTTACCTCCTCCACCTACATTGGGCACCACCCACGTTCTTCCCAGGAGAGTCCACCAGGCCTCTCCTTCACCAGACCCTGCTCCTCACCCAGCTAGCAGGACTACTCCAGGACAGAGCAGTGGAACCACTGCCAAAATATTTCTGGGGCAACGGCTTTTACTCTAAGTACTTCCTCGTTCCCAAGAGGACTGGGGGCCTCAGGCTCATCCTGGACCTGTGAAAGCTCAACGGGTTTCTGGTCAGGGAGAAGTTCAAGATGCTCTCCCTTGGAACACTGCTGCCATTGCTCCAACAGGGAGATTGACTCTGCTCCTTGGACCTAAAGGATACCTACACTCGCATCCTAATCCACCCCAGCCACAGAAAATACCTCTGGTTCATGGTGGCGGGGCAGCACTATCAATACAGGGAACTTCCTTTCGGGCTGGCCTCATCACCAAGGGTCTTCACAAAGTGCCTCACTGTGGACGCAGCCCACCTCAGGCTTCAAGGGGCCTTTGTCTTCCCCTACTTGGATGACTGGTTCTTAAAGAGGGACACAGCTACAGAGGCACAATGTGTCACTATAAATGCCCTGCAGCACCTGGGGTTCGTCATAAACTACCCAAGTCCCATCTCACCAGCACAGCTGGATACCCTCCAGGCAAGAGCCTTTCTCTCTCAGGAGAGGTCAGAGCACCTCAGGGAATTAGCTGCAGTGGTGCAGGACACTACCCACCTGGCTTCTCCTCTACCTCCTGGGGCACATGGCTTCCAAGGTCCATGTGACCCCTAAATGCCTGCCTGCACATGAGCAGTCCAGTGGTGCCTCCAATCTCAGTGGACCGAAGCCACAGACAGACTCAGGGACAGAGTGCAGGTGACCCACCAGCTGGCAGGTTCCATCAGATGATGGCAGAACCCAGGTCACATTTAGGCTGGGATGCCTTTGAAGCACCCACCCCCCAGAAGGTCCTCACCATGGACGCCTCACTAATGGGCTGGGGAGCCATTGCAAGAACCTCCAGACACAAGGTTGCTGGTCCCAGAGGGAATAAGAGATGCAGATCAACCTGCTGGGACTCGGGGCGATATTTCTAGCCCTTTGAAACGTCCGCCACCACCTACAGCACTGCACGATGTTGATCCAGACCAACAATCAGGGTGTGATGTTCTGAGTGAACAAATAGGGGGGACAGGGTTGTACTCCCTCTGCCAGGAGGCGGCAGCCCTCTGCTCCTGCGCTATATGCAGAGGGATGCGCCTAAGGGCGGTCTACCTCCCAGGCCAGGACAATACCCTGGCAGACAAACTGAGCAGAGTACTCCAGCCACACAAGTGGCGCCTGGACCTAGCAGTAGCTTTGTGGCTGTTCCCCCTCTGGGGTATCCCCGTGATGTACCTGTTTGCCAGCCCGGACAACACACAGTTGCCCCATTTCTGCTCCCGCAGACCGCATCCCTTGCAGGTAGCGGCGGATGCATTCCTCATCTCATGGGCAGAAGGTCTCCTGTATGCCTTCCCCCCCCCAACACCACTGATAACCAAGATCTTATTCAAGGCTCAGCGCGACAGCATCGCTAGTGCTGATAACTCCTTGGTGGCCCAGACAGCCCTGATTCCCACTGCTCCTCTATCGGCAGTGCTGCCGATTCCTCTGGGCCGAGCCCCAGGGCTACTCTCACAAGAGCAGGGATCTCTTCTACACCCCAATCTGAGGTCCCTATCACTCCTGGTTTGGCTGCTGAAAAGGTAGCTCTAGCCCCTTCAATCTCCTGTGAGACGTAGAGGAGATTCTCACAGCCTCTTGTAAGGCCTCCACAAGAAGAGCATATGCTTTCAAGTGGCGCCAGTTTTCTGTGTGGGGCACAGGAAAGCGGGTGAACCTCTTCTCCTGCTCTGTACAGGTTGTACTCCAATACCTGCTTCACCTTTCGCAGGTGGGACTGAAGTCCAACTCAGAGTACATCTGAGCACCATCGCAGTGCATCACTACTCCGTCGAGGAAAAATCCCTCTTTGCTTAGCTTCTTGTCTCTTGGTTTCCATGGGGCCTTATGTTGTCCAAACACCCTGTCCGCCCCCTGGCGGCAGAGTGGGATCTTAGCGTGGTGCTATCGCAGATCACTAAGCCTCCGTTTGAGTCTTTGGCCACCTGCGGTACCTTTCCTGGAATTTCGCCTTCCTGGTAGCACTCACATCGGCTCACAGAGTCAGCGAGCTCCAGGATCTGATGGCAGAACCTCCCTACACAAGGATCTACAAGTAAAGGGTAGTACTCCACACACACCCCACGTTTCCGCCAAAGGTGGTGCCCCCTTTCCACCTCATCCAGAAGGTGGTACTCTACACCTTCTTGCCGAGGCCTCACACCAGTAGGGTGGAGACCATTCTCCATACTCGGGATTGCAAGAGAGCCCTGTCTTTCTACCCGCAACAGACTCAGGGCCACTGCAAAGCACAGCTTTTCGTATCCTATGACCACAGCCGACTGGGGCTCCCAGTGACTAAGTGAACTCTGTCTACTTGGGTGGCAGACTGCATTACCCTTGCCTACGAGCAAACGGGGATCTCACTGAACCAGTGTCACCGCACATTGCATCAGGGCCATGGCTACTTCTGTGGCCAATCTGCATTCTGTCCCCATGACGAAAATCTGCCAGGCTGCCATCTGGTCTTCGGTCCATACCTTCATAGCTTACTACTGCCTGGAGAGGGAGTCCCAACAGGACAGCGCCTTTGGCTAGGCCATACTCCGTTATCATTTTGGGGTGTAGGCAGCTCCTGCCCTCCGACCCTTCCAAGTTCAGGCTACCGGAGTGTTGGTTCTCTGCCAGAACCTGGGTCTTGCGAGAGTCTCTATTAGGGATTTTACTGCTGCTGATCACGGCTCACCTTTGAGGGGTCACCGTGACATTTTTGTACAGGTTCTGGGTAACCTGTCACTGGGGAGTCCCATTTGTGAGGACTTTCCTGCTTGTTCCCAAAGAATGCGTTGTTACTCACCTGTAAGATGTGTTATCCGGTGAAGGCAAGAATCAGTCCTCACAACCTTCCCTCCTCCCCTTAGAGTTGCTTCTTTACCATCTTTTATTTTTGCCATATTAGCTATGTCATTTGACTGAGGCAAGATGGCACCCTTGGGTGGGAAGTGGACTACGCATGCGTGGTGCATCTCCCACATGCTTTCTTTGAAAGTTGGGATCATGTTTCCTCGCGGGCTCTGTCTGTGCTGACATCACCCATATATGAGTACTGATTCTTGCTGTCCCCGGAGAATACCTGTTACAGATGAGTAACTACACTTTCTTACTACTCAAACTTCGTGAGTAGAGGCACTTAACACATCTAAGAGCCGAATTCCAGAAAATGAACACACAAAAGCAGCCAATTAAGGAGCAAAGCTCTTAAAGAAAAATTTTCCATTTTAAAAGTAATTTAAAATTCCAGAGGGAAGCACCAGTGGACCCCTCAATCACTTTTCTAAGTAGAAGAGTAGCCTATTAGAGCAGTGGGCTGAGAATCTGGGAAACACAGTTTGAATCCCACTACTGCTCCTTGTGATTCTGGGCAAGAAACGTAACCCTTCATCGCCGCAGATATAAAGTTACAGGCCGATGCAGAAACCCCACGCTAGAACCCAGTGCTTAAGGCTCTTAAGCAGAGTCTCAAAGAATGAGTTTAACGCTGATTTTTTGCACTGTGATGCAAATTAACCAGTGCGCAAAATGTCAGCATTAGATTGGGAGAGCAAGTCAAACATATGCTCACAGAAGTCACTGCAAGTTTGGCATGCTATCCCGAACAAGCAGGGTCATCTGAGGTGAAACTGGGCATCTCAGATGATCCAGGTATCTGAGAAAACCCCCCAGTGGCATCAGCACAGTGTCTGGGGAGCAATTCCCCCCCCCCCCATTGCCCCCTGAAACACAAAAGCCCAATGGCCCCAATCCCACCTGAACCCCTCCCCAATACCTTAAATGTTTGGGGCAGAAGCATTGCACACATGCTCCTGCCCTGTCCACCGTCTTGCAAAATTTTTTTATTTTTTATTTATTTTTATTTTATTTACATTCTCTTATATACCGCGCTATTCTGCATCAGTGCGGTTTACATTGAACAAACTGAAATTACATTGAACAGGGCATTATAACTTGGAGATAACTATTTTACAGGGAACATAGGCTATGGAGGGTTAAGTAGCTTGCCCAAGACCACAAGGAGCACCTGTGGGACTAGAAACCCCAGTCCTTCCGGCCCAAGGTTGCTGTCCTCTAGTGGGATTTGAACCCCCGACCTTCCGGCCTGAAGTACCATGCCCCAACCACTAGGCCACTCCTCCACTCCACTTCAAAATGGCAGTGCTTGGCCCTGCATGTAGGGTCAGACTGCCATATAAGGCAAAAAATGCCTTATATGGCAGAGTGACACCCCCCCTCCATGTTGTATCCTGGGACACACGATATGGGTTCAGCTGTCCCAGGATGCAGCCTGGGGGGGGGGGGTATCACTCTGCCTTATAAAGCATTTTTGCCTTATATGGTGGTCTGGCTCCACCCAGGGCATACGAGGCTGCATTGTGTAGAGCCAAGTGCCGCCATTTTGCAGGTGCACATAGGCAATGCTCCAATCCACAACATTTAAAGTTGTGGGGAGGTGTGGGGGGTAATCTGGGCTACCAGATGTTTGGGGGAGGGATCTTGGCCACCAGAGATTTTATTTCTGTTGGGGAGTTGGTGTCCAGGGGGTCACTAGCCCCCCAACATTGTGCCAATGGCATTGGGGGGTTTCCCCGATGCCTAGATCATATGAGGTTGAAGAGTGAAACTTGACCTCAGATGATCTTTTTGCTCTTGGCTGGATGTTTACACCTGTCTGAAGCTGGGGTGAAGATTCAGAGTTCAAAATAATGTAAAAAACTGCACTAAGTTTCAGCGCAGTATTTTACATTGGGCACAATTAAATATGCAGTGTTTGCATGCCTACTGCGCTGCATTTTAATAGGTCGTTTTTCTGGCCTTTATCCGACACTAGCTTGTTTTCTGCATCGGAGAACAAGTCTAGCATTGGAAAAGTGCCAGAAAAATGCCACGCTAAGGTTTTCTGCATCGGCCTGTTAGATTGTAAGCCCTCTGGGGACAGGAAATCGCCTACTGTACAAATGTAATTCTTCTATAGCTATTCTTGAAAAAGGTGTGAACTAAATCCAAATTTCCCTTCCCTGTCCCTTTTCTAACACCCTGGCTGACATAAGCATTTTGCAGTCACTTATGGATGTATTGAAGCAGGTTCAAAAGACAAAGGGGAAACCTTTTTGAAATATACATGTATTCTTATGCCAGATCAAGAATGCACATGTCAATTTTTGGACCGTCCCAACAGTGCCTAGAATACTCTCCCTTTTTGAATCTGTCCATCCTGTGGCAATTAGTCACATAATAGTGGCATTATAAAATATCCATTTAAATGTGTATGCCATCTGCACTTGTAAATGCCACATTTCATACATGTAATTGCTCTGTAGGGCTTCTAAAATGACCCCCTTATTCATTCAACATGCTTAAGTAGATAAGAATGTGAATTTGGAAGAAACAAACAATATACATAAGCATCCATAATTAAACAAGATATGATATTACCAAGTTGTTGTTTGCTCTATAGTGAGATTTGTTTTTATTACATTCATGATCAGTTTATCTTGTTTTTAATTTCAGGATCCAGTAAAAGAAGGAGAGGCTAAGATCAAGGCAGACTATAGCCAGCTCTTTGAGGACATGCAAAATGCCTTCCGCAGCCTAGAGGATTAAACTGTCTCCTTCTTTCAACTGATCATCTCAGACCTGTGTCCTTACTGTGCTGCATCCATACAGGAGTGCTTGTGTATTTAGGATACAGTAACTCAGTCATGTCCTCTTTCTCATTCAGTAGATCTTCAAAGAAAAAAAAGGAACTAACCATTCCCATGCATTCGTGTTTGAAAGCATCACTGTATCTGTCTGTCATGAAATGATGAGTGTAATCAATATGTGTATGTTTGATTCAACAATGAGAAGCTTATGCTGGCAGAGAGGATCTGCTAATTATAAAATCCCTTCAAGTAGGGTTTAAACAATTATTCCACTCCTGGGGTTTGTCCCACCAAACAGTTCACATTGGAAACCAAGAGTTTTGGCTTTGCAGTCAGTGATACATGGTAATCATAGGTGGGATAAATTAGTTCAAGAAATATTATTTTAGAACTTTGCTTAAGATTGCTTGTCACTTGTTTTTAAAGGGTTAATATTGAGTTCACTTTGCAGTCCAGAACAAGTGTGAATTATTTGGGATGGAGTCTAGGAGCATTTGTGGAAAACTTTGTGCAAATGATACTATTTAAAAAAAAAAAGACCTTTTAAAACAGGTTTCCAGGATTTTGCAGGTCACTTAGGACTCTAGAGGGTAAATACTCCGAAGATCTAGGCAGGTGAGGGTTTAGATGCTTAGATCTGCATAAATGAAAATTAGCTTCTTATGAGTGCCTAAATTTAGGCACCTATAATTTATCAGATGCCTAAAATGTAGGTAGGGCCAACTCAAGGGGAAGTAAATGAGGTGCTTAGCACTGATTTCCAGTATTAGATGGCTTGGTGAGGTGCCTAAGATTAGGAAAATCAATAGAAAGCCTAAACTTAAGCTCCAAAGTTCAACTGAAATTTCACTTAAGAGGTACTTAGATCTACTTAGATCAAACAATCAGCTTCCTTTGAATATTGACCTCCACTCATCTTTTCTGTATATACAAAGAGAGAGTTTTTAATACTTGGGCTCCTTGGTGCATTCTGCATATACTTCTCATTTGAAGAGAGCTAGTTAATAGATGGGAGAGACCTCGCTGTGTGAATTCTTTCCCTTTCAGTTACATTCCTGGTCAGTACCCTGTACCATGGTACCTCATGTAGCATTTGACTTAGACGATCACTCGTTTTACTTCTTTGGAAATGATGTATTAAACTTTACAAGTCATATTTTGAGGATGATGCAGTCCTCTATTTATTGTGCTGTGGCTTGGCCTTGTGCAATATAGCTAGTCACCAGCTTCAGAAATATTTTAATTTTAAGTTTTGTTTTCAGTGTTAAAGTTCTAATATTCACTGTATCCTTCCTACTCCTCATCCCCGCATGTGGAAGAGGTTAAAAGAAGGAACAAAAAGGCATTTTCTGGTTTAATTTCATGACCTGGAAACCATGTAAACATGTCCCAAGCCCATGAAAGAATAAAATGTAGTTTTAAAATACTGATATAACTTAACTCTTGTTTTTCTTTCTATCTCTTATGATTGTTGAGCAAAGATTATTCATATTTAGTCTTCTGGAAAAGGAAATAAACAAGCCAGATTTCAAACAGAGTTTTATATTCATATACAGCCAGTGAATGTATAAATCTGCTATTCATACATTTTGAGACACTATGAGCAACATTTTACAAGGGCGTGCCTAGTTAAGAGTTATTTTCATATCGTCCTGCTGGAGACAGAATTAAAATCCAGAGTTTTCTTTCAGCCTCATTCTGCTATTATAGCTGATGCTGCTAGGGGCACACTTCAGTATGTCTTTGCCTTCAGCAAATGGTGGATGCAATCTGATGCAGCTCTATGGAAAATCTGATTTAGCTCATGAATAACCATTCTTGGGGCATCTTCCTCATTTCAGCTTGACAAGAGAGGGCTCCCAGAGAGTCACCTTTAAAACCTGTGTTCTTCTGGGAATAGACCACACAGAGGAGGATGTTTGTTTAGTTCCCCATCATTATCTTGTTAAAGGCCGGTTGAACAGCCAGTATTGTTATATGAGGCCCCCATGCCTGGTACAGCCTTAGTTCCTCCTTACCCTCCTCCTCTTCCAACTCTCTGATGAAGATATCCAGCGGTATGTTCCTGCAGGTCTTGGCATTAGGGGAATAGCATTAAACCCAGCACTGTTGCTACTTCAGGCTCCTCAAGGGTGAGTTTCAGATTAAAGTTTCTTTGCACAACTAAAATTGTCTTTGGAAGTGTTCTGACCTTGTCTGCTGGGCAGTTTGACTGTTGGGGTTGGAACCGTTTCAGAGGAACCATTGGTTAGGTTTGATGGGGGGTTTTTTGTCCCACTTGCTGCCACCTTGTGCTAGTGCTGTTTGTGTGTTAACTGTATTTGAAACTATTAGCACACCTAGTCATGCCGTTGTTCGTAGCCAATCCTCTTTCTCTCTTGCATATTACTTATGCTGTTGCCTGTAGCTAGTTATCCTCCCTACCTATCCCTCATATACTGTCTCCAACAGCTAAAAATCTACATATACTATTGTTAGTAGTCTTTAATTTCCCTATCAATCCTTCACGTACTGCTGCCAGTAGCTTACTATATACAGATACTTCTGTTAGATTACAGTTCTGTCCACCTATCTGGCTAGCCAATACTTATCTCCCTCATTAATTTAGACTTACTCCTGCCAGTAGATCATTACCCTTAACTATCTGTTAAGTATAGTTGCCCGTAGCTAATGAACTATATATACTGTCGCCAGTAATCATTATTTTCCCTACCTATCTTTTCTATACTGCTGCCAGAAACTAACATTCAATGCATACTGTTGTCAGTATCCACTCAGCTTGCAATCTGTTTTTACACTGCCTGTACTGACCGCAGTAGCTAATGATTTACACATACTGTTGTCAGTATCCACTTAGCGTGTAATCTGCATCCACTTTATTTATACTGATATCAGTAACTAATGATCTACAAATACTTTTGTCAGTACCCATTAAAATTGTAATCTGTAATTACATAGCTTGTACTGTTGTCAGTAACTAACAATCTACAAATACTCTTGCCAGTATCCACTTAACTTGTAATCTGTAATGACATAGTTTGTACCGTTGTCAGTAGCTAAAGATCTATACATACTGTTGTCAGTAACCACTTAACTTGTAAACTGCATTTACATAGCTTGTACTGTTGCCAGTAGCTAGAGATCTGTACATACTGTTGTCAGTATCCCACTTTGTTTGTTACCTGTATTTATTACACCACTACTGATCGGAGTACAACAAAACATTCTAACTATCCAGTACCCTCATCAATCTTTGCAACAAAAATCCCGTCTGATTTGAATACCATAGCCCTCCATACCAAGTACACAAACCCTATCTCCCTTCCTCAATTGTACAGTGCAAGTCACAAGATATTCAGATAACACCTTTGCAATTGCCAGTGCTCAAAATGTCACTCTCACATACCTTTTGTCTAAGAATTGTATGCAGCTGTGTTATAATACTAACTTTAGTTGCACTCACACACAGCCTAAATAACAAATACCACAAACCAATCCCAATAATACAAAGTCTTGACCGACCTCACCTACCCTCAGCACATGCGCACACTTGTTTCAATACAAAGGTAAATCATCACCGACTTATACATATAAAACCCACCACACTATATCAAGCAAATACCCAACCAAACAAAAGAGACCCAGTCACATTATCATGTATCCTAATAAACGCTAGATCCATGAAAAATAAACTCCCCATCTTCACCGACCTGATAAATGATACTAAACCAGACATCCTATGTGTTACTGAAACATGGCTGACTGACACAGATGTGGTTTACCTAAACCAATTAAATAAGAACGACTATGACATTTATCATAAGCATAGAAACAATAAAAAAGGAGGAGGAGTACTTATAATGACTAAAAAAGCCCTAAACGCAAAACCACAATCCTCTGAGCCCATTAACAATACAGACACTCTTATCATAAAGATCAACCATTTCAGAATCTGTTTGATATACAGACCACCTGACCATAAATCTGAAAACATGGACGCCCTAATTGAACTACTTAGCTCATCCACTGACCTAAATCCAGTAATAATGTTAGGTGACTTTAACCTCCCATCTCTACCCCTTGCACACTCAACCCTCTTCCTTGAATCTATATCCGACATAGGCTTCTACCAAATCATTAAAGCAAAAACTCATAATAAAGGAGGAACCCTTGACCTCATCTTTCTCCCAGAAGTATTCCATAAACTCTTTAATCAGGATTCACTGCAGTGCACACCTATCCCATGGTCAGACCACCGCCTGATTAAGTTCAATCTTATATACACTGACTCAAATAACAAAATCAGCCCACAAAAATCTCTACCCCCTAGATTAAAAAATTTTAATGCAGAAGATTTCCTCGATCTAACAATCCCTCACCTCTCTTCATCACCTTCCAACCTTGACGAGGCTATTGCAACCTGGCATAAAACAATCTCTAATGCGGCTGCATATAAACAGCCAAACAAGAAGAACAACCGACCCAGAAACGGCGATGCCCCTTGGTTCAACAATACCTTAAAAGCGATGAAAAGAACACTCAGGAAAATTGAATTAAAATGGCGCAAAACTAAATCTACATCATGCCACGAAATATATAATAGCCACCTCAAAAATTACAAAGAGGCTAATGACAGCGCAAAGAAAAACTTCCATTCAGATATTCTAACCAAATCTATCAACAGACCAAGAGAACTATTCTCCATTGTTCAAAACTTAACTAAGAACACATACAACTCTAGCTACGAAGTTAACGATATATCTGCTCAAACCTTAGCAAATCATTATATAAATAAATCAAAAATATATAAATTCTCACCAATTACACAAGCCACCTCTCACCAACTTCTGTTAGATGATTGGAACGAATTCTACCCCATAACTAAAGAAACACTCAAGAATATTATGTCAAACCTAAATACTACAACTTCTCACCTAGATCCATGCCCTATAACTTGGATAAAGAATACCCTTCCAACATTATCCCCCTTCATTCTACCTTTAATTAATCTCTCATTAAATCAAGGCTATCTTCCACCCATCCTAAAACATGCACAAATACGACCAATACTAAAAAACAATACCCTGGACAAAACATCACCGAATTTATACAGACCTATTTCAAGTATACCTTTCATGGCTAAACTCATAGAAAAAGTAGTTCAAACTCAAACACAGGAACACATCGACACCTCAGCTCCCCTCGATGACCAACAATATGGCTTTCGCCCCGGTCATGGAGTAGATACGCTCTTAACAGTACTCCTTGACACCCTTGTAAGAGGAATTGACAGCCCCAGAAATGCATTCATACTACTGTTCCTGGACATATCTGCAGCATTTGACAGTGTGTACACCATACTGTAATGCTCAACAGGCTCAGACAAATAGGTGCTAACTCAATAGTACATAAATGGTTCACCTCATATCTAACAGAACTCAAACCGTCAGGATCGGCACCCAAACCTCTAACACATACAAACAGGAAATTGGCCTCCCTCAAGGATCTGCCCTCTCTGCACTCCTCTTTAATATCTATATACAACCAATTTGCAACATCTTTAAAAAATTCAAAATCCACTACCACATATATGCAGACGATATCATGATGTACATTCCATTCACGATCCCCACACTCCCACTTCAACTATTAAATGACTGTTTCAATGAATTAACAACTTGGCTAGAAGACCACAACCTTCATATTAACCATTCCAAAACAGATATATTGATTGTAACAAAAAACAAATCGTACACCCCCCCTACCCACATCACACTTCAGAAACATGATATTTACATAAAAAACGAGATAAAATACCTAGGGGTGACCTTAGACACGCACCTCAGTATGAACACCCACATAAGAAACACCACAAAAAAAATATACTTTAAGCTCAAAGTACTAAAACAATTACGCCCACTGGTCCACCTGAATGACTTCCTGAGCATAATACAAGCTATTATTACACTGCACTTCGACTTTGCCAACCTCACTCTACTAGGCACAACTAACCAAAACATCAGAAGGCTCCAACTTGCACAAAATGCTGCCGCTAGAACCATAATGAAGGTACACCCATTTGAGCACATATCACCCTATTTAGCTAAACTACACTGGCTCCCAATTCAATGCAGAATAAACTATACATTAATAATAACCACCTTCAAAGCTTTAAATAATACTGCCCCAGCTACACTAAACAAACTCCTCACTAAAGACACACCCCAATCCGCTCACAGAAGATGCAACACCAATAAAATAAGGATTCCAAAAGAGTTCACAAACACTAAAAAAACAACAAATAAAAAAGTGTTTTCCCATGCAGCCCCTATACTCTGGAACTCCCTACCTGAAGAAATAAGAGCCTTAACTGATCTTAAAGAACTACGTAAAACATTAAAAACTCACCTATTTAGCTCCCATTACGGTCCACTTGTGAATTCTCAATACCAAAAAGAAAAGGGATAATATAACACTTTGAAATTAATTCCATAATGACCCACAAAAACATGACCATTTACACAGTTTACGGTGCTTGTAAATAGCTACCCTCCTTGTTTAATTCAACATCCGTTGATTGTACATAGTTCTCTAAAGTTTAATTGTTAAAGTTAAGATGTACATAGTTCAAGCGATGTTTAATGTAAAAACAGATATGTTACACTGTTTCTTTAACTGTTTTATGTAAACCGCACCTGATCTTTTGGAAGGTAGCGGTATATAAGCGACTGTTAAATAAAAAAAAAAAAAAACCACACATAGCACTATGCGCATTGGTATATACAGATACCTCTAAGCGTATTACATTAGCGCTCGCTGTTTGGGTGCTTGCTTTCTCAGCATGCACCTGGCACACGCTCTGGACATAGCCCATTCTAATGAGCTTTGGCTGAACCAGCCGATGGAATTGCTGAACCATAGACACCGCTCTTCTTGAGGCAGGTGCATATCATGTAAGAGAAGATGCTGCCTGCTCTGTGGCCAGTGCTGTGCTTCATTAGACCCACTCTGCTATTCCTGCATGGAGGCTTCTGCTCACTCCTCAGAGGCATCTCCTTCGCAGTTGGTGGACAACCCCCTTCCTTCATCTCCATTTCATCAAGTGACAACCAGGATGACTGGAGGGAAAGACAGCGCCCCATTTTGGTTTCCTTCTCTTGCTCTACTAGCCTCGACCCATCTCTTCTTGGGGGAGGGTGTCCTGTAGTGGCTAATCCACCTCAGCTGGTGGGGGAGATGCAGCCTGGCAGGGAGTTCCCAGCCTCCAATTTGTCCTCTCTGGAGTTCTTATTTCTCCAACAAGCATGGTCTTTCTAGCAAGGCAACTCAGATTGAGGTGACAATGGGGACGACTGGGGGGGAAAGATAGCATCCCATTTTTGGATTCCTTCTCTTGCTATACTAGCCTTGGCCCACCTCTTCTTGAAGATTCTTGGTAGGGTCCTGTAGTGGCCGGTCCACTCTCAACTGGTGGGGGACACAAGCTGGCAGGAAGTTCCTAGCCTCCACTTTGTCCTCTGTGGAGTTCTTTTCCTTTCACCAGCAAGCATGGTCTTTCTGGCAAGGCATCTTGGCTCGAGAGGCCTCCAGACCCTTCTATTTTCTCTCCTCTCAGTCATAGGAGGGTCCTGCTACACAGGGTGGGTAAAGTCTTGCGGGAGCTGTGCCACAGAAGCGGCCCCGGCAGAAATTTGATTCAAGGGACTGGGACCATCTCTCCTATGCTCAGGATTCTGACTTGAGTTACAATAGGGTCTGATGGTGTGATGAAGGCGAACTTTTGATGTCAGGTGTCCAAAATGATTCCCTTATCTGTTTCAGAGAGAAGAGCTGGTGGTGCTGATCGATCAGGTGTCCTCTACCTTGTGACTGTTGGATCTTCCAGCAACAGAGCATGCATGCAAGTGCATCCCCCTCTTGCAGGGGGTTTGGAAATCCTCCATGTTGCTTCTCTTCTCAGAGGTTCTCAAGTATGGTGTGCAGAAAATGGGACCTGCCCAACTTCCTGTTGAAAGGGATTGGGGTCATGAGCAAGCTTTACACTCTTCCTCAAGAGATTTTTAATGCTTTCCTATGTTTGCCCCAGGTGGAAACCTATGTGACAGATGTCACCAAGTGCATCACTATCCCAGTGGAGGGTGGTACATTTCTCAAAGACCACTTGGATTGCAAGATGGAGGATCTCTTGAAGAGCAAGTTTTCAGCCTCCTCACAAATTCTCCAGACAGTGATTTGTGGAGGGGTTACGGCTTGTGCTCTCCTCCAGTGGATCCAGTTGTTCCCTCAGGATGACATCTCTGCTCTTCTGGAGTCAGCTGCAGCCTTCTTGGCCAAACACTATATATTATCTGGTCTGCCTAATGGCCGAAGATATTGCATTTTCTATGTTGGCAAGTCGCTGGCTTTGGCTTCACCATTGGGAAGCAGACATGGCCTCCTAGTCCCAGCTATGTTTCCCTTTAAGGGGAAGCTCATGTTTGGCGAGGATTTGGAGAAACTGGTCAAGGAGTTGGGAGAATCCAAAACTCATTAACTTCCAGAGGCCCATCTTCTTCCTCTTGTCCTCACATTATCCTCACTGCTGGTATCAGGATTCGTGGGACTCCTAGACATATTGCCCAGAAAAGTCTTCTTTTTTTCCTTCCTCTGGCTCTTGTTCCCAGACTCGGTCTTTTCATGGCGCTTGCAGTCCCCGGAAGGCCTTCTCTAGGTCAAACTTCTCGCACCAGAAATAATGATGGGTTAGGGTCCCATTCAGAGATGCCTCCTGCAGGTAGCAGACTACATCTTTTCTACCAGCAGTGGGCACATGTGAACTCTGCTAGACATTATTCAACATGGCTACATGCTGGAATGCAGGAATCCCATCCTGGATGGCTTTGTGATGTCTCCATGCAGTCCTGCAGCCAAAAGGACTGCCATCCAAGCCACCCTGAAAAGATGTCTCAGCCTCCAGGCTCTCATGCTGGTGCCATCTACCGAAAAGGGCATGGGCTGGTATTCCATGTATTTCGTGCTGTCAAAGGACGACAAATCCTTTCAGCTAATCCTCGGTCTCAAGGGTGTCCATGCTCACCTGAAGACCTTTCACTTCTGCATGGAGATGCTGAGGTCTGTCATCTGAGTGGGTTCAGCATGGGGATTTTCTCATGTCCTTAGATCTAGTCAAAGCCTATTTCCACATTCCCATCTGCAAGGATCAGCAGTACTTTCTGTGCTTCCCTATTCTTGGCTTTAACTTTCAGTTTACTGCTCTCCCCTTCAGTCTTTCCACCTTCCCGAGGACGCTCACCAAGATAATGGTAGTAGCAGCTGCTGCTCTGCAGCGCAAGGGAATTTATGTCCATTCATACCTGGATGACTGGTTTATCTAAGCCAGGTCACTGTCCGAAGCATATTGGGTGTTGGCCCAAGTGGTTTGGTTTCTAAAGAATCTGGACTTGGTGATGATCTACCTAAAGCCTACCCTAGAGTACCTTGAAGTACGGTTCAACACCAGCAACGGCAGGGTCTTCCTGCCAAAGAAGAAGAGAGTGGAGAAGCTGCTGTCTCAGTTGAAATCCTTTCTGAAGCAGCAAGCTCCCAAGATTTGAAATTACCTTCAATTCCTTAGCTCGATGGCAGCAAAGATCTAGATGGTCCCTTGGGCGAAGTCTCACATGAGGCAGCTGCAAAGGCCTTTATTGTCTCCTTGGTCAGCTTATTTCAAGATCAGGCTTCCCTTTCCCCTGGCAGTAGCAGCCAGCTTGCATGAGTGCGAGCAGCCCGGCCATCTGTTGAAGGGCCTACTCCTTGGCGATCCCCAGTGGCCTCTCCTATAGACAAACACCAGCCTTTTCAGTTGGGGAGCCCATTGCAAAGGGTAGACAGCTCAGGGCCTCTGGAACAGTCGAGAAGCATCATGTCCATCAGCCATCCTGAGACAAAGAAGATTCATTTTGCCCTCTTCCATCTCCAGACCTTGCTCTGGGACAAAGCAATCTGGATCTTCTCGGACAGTGCCACAGTTGTGGTGTAAATCAACAAACAAGGCAGCATGAAGAGTCTGAGTGTTCCTGGAAATGGCTCTCTTGTTTTCATGGGCAGAGAGGAATTTCCTAGCCATCTCAACACAGCATATTGCAGAAGTGAACAACATGGAAGCGGACTCTGTCACCAGTCCTTCGACCCCAGAGAGTGGGAATTGATCTTAATGGCTTTCCAGAGGATTCTGGACAGATAGGGTCCACCCCCAAGTTAGATCTGTATATTTTTGATTTTCACATCCAGTGATCACTAGATGGTGTGGTTCACTACCTAAGAACATAAGATAAGCCATACTGGGTCAGACCAAGGTCCATCAAGCCCAGTATCCTGTTTCCAACAGTGGCCGATCTGGGTTATAAGAACCTAGCAGTTTCCCCAAAAGACACAGGTTCCACAACACTTGTATTTGGCCAAGCAGTGATATCCTGGGTCCCTTCTAATAATGGTTTATGGACCTTTCCTCCAGGAACTTGTCAAAACCTTTTTTAAACCCAGCTACACTAACAGCTTTTACTACATCCTCCGGTAACAAAATCCAGAGTTTGATTACACGCTGAGTGAAAAAATATTATCTCCAGGAACAAGCAGGAATGTAGTCGTCACATATGTGTATCGTTAGTACCGACGGAGCCTGCGCGGGAACGCTCCCCAACGTCCAATAGGAACGCTTTTGGCAGCATCCCTCAGCATATACGTGCTGCCTTCCCGCCTTTCCAATTGTCCCTCTTCGTTTTCCGCGGAGCCAACCGGATCTATTCCCTGTCGCCGCAGAAAATTCCGTCTTTAAATTTCTTTTCTTGTGGTCACGTTTGTCTACCGCACGACGCCTACCGGTACCGCCGGTTCTTTTCTTTTCTTACAAAAAAAAAAAACCTTAGGCTTTAGACTGTTTCTTTTCAGAAACTTTTCTCTTTCGTGCTAGGCGCCATCATTTTGGGCACTAGGCCCCATATTCCTAGATCATGGAAAAGCCAACTAGTGGTTTTAAAAAATGTACTAAGTATGGCGGTACCATTTCCATCACTGACACCCATGATTGGTGTCTGAAATGTTTAGGATCTGAACATTCTCCAAGTGAATGTCTCTCATGCATGGGGATGACTAAAAGAGGAAGACAGAACCGGGCTGCCTAGCTCGGTACCCTCTTTTCTTCAGATGCCAGATCCATTACATCGACATCATCAAGGGCCTCTTCTTCCTCCCATGGACCTCAGGTAACTAAACATAAAAGCCGGTCCTCAAAGGGTAGCTCTCCTGCTAAGCATCGAGAGGCCATTGGCGTTGCCCTTGAGGGAACCACACCGGCAAAACAGCCCCGGCGGGAGGCTTTGGCTTCCAAAGCATCGATGGGACTTCAGGATGTTCTCAAGGCCTCAACCTCGCAAGAACTACCTGTGCCATGCTCAGGGGTTCCGTCCGTCCTTATCGGTACCGACACCCAGGCATCGGCAACATCGATAGACCAGAGGTTCCTCGCTATCGAGCGCAGCATCGCAGCTCCTCTTTCAGCTGCGGTACCGGTGGTCCCACGGGCACTGGTACCGACACGACACTGGTACCGGCCCCAGTGGGAACTCTTCCCATGCCATCTCTGGCTGGAATTGATAAAATGGTACCGGGTCAGCTCGGTACCGACTTCGATCGGTACCGGGATCATGCTTTGCAAGAGCATTGGGGTCAGGAATACTTCGATTCCTCAGATTCCAAAGACTGACAATTCTGCTGGCACTAGACCAGCTGTATTCCACGCTTTAAGAAAAGTGGAAGGAAGTCTAAAAAATTGCCAGCATGGTTTAAAGCTGAGGTCAGAGAGGCTGTTGTTGCCAAAAAAGCATCTTTCAAGAAATGGAAAAAAGAGCCAAATGATGAAACCTGGAAACAGCACAAGCACTGGCAAGTCAAATGCAAGGCATTGATAAGGCAGGCAAAGAGAGAATTTGAGAAGAAGCTTGCTGCGGAAGCAAAAACGCGAAATAAAGACCTTTTCAAGTACATTCGTAGCAAAAAACCCGTGAGAGAGTCAGTTGGTCCATTAGATGATAAAGGGGTTAAAGGAGCACTAAGAGGCGACAAGGCGATAGCGGAGAGACTGAATGAATTCTTTGCTTCGGTCTTTACTGAGGAAGATGTAGGGATGTTACCCACGACTGAAGTGGTATTTAAAGGTGTGGAAGAATTGAAGGAAATATCGATACATCGGGAAGATGTCTTACAACTATTAGATAAACTGAAGAGTAGCAAATCACCTGGGCCGGATGGTATACATCCAAGGGTGTTGAAAGAACTGAAATTTGAGATTGCAGACCTGCTATCAGTAATCTGTGAACTATCATTAAAATCATCTCTAATACCTGAGGAATGGAGGATCGCCAATGTAACACCAATTTTTAAAAAGGGTTCGAGGGGTGATCCGGGAAACTACAGACCGGTGAGCCTGACATCAGTACCGGGAAAAATGGTAGAAACCATCATAAAGAATAAAATTACTCAGCATATAGATAGTCATGACCTAATGGGAGACAGCCAACATGGCTTTAGACAAGGAAGATCTTGTCTTACTAATCTGTTATGTTTTTTTGAAGGAGTGAATAAACAGGTGGACAAAGGTGAGTCGGTTGATATTGTGTATCTGGACTTTCAGAAAGCCTTTGACAAGGTCCCTCATGAGAGACTTTTGGCAAAACTAAAGAGTCATGGGATAGGAGGCAGTGTACTACTGTGGATCAGGAACTGGTTAAAAGATAGAAAGCAGAGGGTAGGGCTAAATGGCCAATTTTCCCAATGGAGAAAGGTGAATAGTGGTGTACCCCAGGGATCTGTGCTGGGTCCGCTGCTTTTTGACATATTCATAAATGACCTGGAAAGTGGAATAACGAGTGAGGTTATCAAATTTGCTGATGACACAAAACTATTTAAAGTTGTTAAAACCCAGGAGGATTGTGGAAAATTGCAAGAGGATCTTGATAAATTGGAAGACTGGGCATCAAAATGGCAGATGAAATTTAATGTGGAGAAGTGCAAGGTTATGCACCTAGGGAAGAACAACCCAAACTATGGTTACACGATGCAAGGTTCCACATTAGGAACCACCACCCAAGAAAAAGATTTAGGCGTCCTTGTGGATACCATGTTAAAACCCTCGGCCCAGTGTGCAGCGGCGGCCAAGAGAGCAAATAGAATGCTAGGTATGATAAGGAAAGGAATGGAAAATAAAACAAAAGATATTATAATGCCTCTATATCGTTCCATGGTGAGACCGCACCTTGAATATTGTGTGCAATTCTGGTCGCCGTATCTTAAAAAGGATATAGCGATTTTAGAAAAGGTTCAGAGAAGAGCCACCAAAATGGTAAAGGGGATGGAAGGCTACTCCTATGAAGAAAGGCTAAAAAGGTTGGGGCTCTTTAACCTGGAAAAGAGACGGCTGAGGGGAGATATGATAGAAGTCTATAAATTAATGAACGGAGTGGAACGGGTAAACGTAGATCGATTGTTTACCTTATCAGAATATAGAAAGACTAGGGGACATGCAATGAAGCTACAGGGTAAACTATTTAAGACTAATAAAAGAAAATATTTTTTCACTCAACGTGTAATCAAACTCTGGAATTTGTTACCGGAGGATGTAGTAAAGGCTGTTAGTGTAGCTGGGTTTAAAAAAGGTTTGGACAAGTTCCTGGAGGAAAGGTCCATAAACCATTATTAAGAAGGGACCCAGGATATCAATGCTTGAACCAATACAAGCATTGTGGAACCTGTGTCCCTTGGGGAAACTGCTAGGTACGTATGACCTAGATTGGCCACTGTTGGAAACAGAATACTGGGCTTGATGGACCTTGGTCTGACCCAGTATGGCATATCTTATGTTCTTATGTAGAGGGTTTCTCCTAGAAGATCCCTCTTCTCCCCAACGCAGAATGTCACCTCCAGAGGACATGTCATTTCAGGATTTCATCCGTGATATGGCCAAAGGTCTTTCAATCACAGTAGCTCCTGAAGACGAACCCAGAGCAAAGGAATTGGAAATTCTCCAATATCCTAAAGCTCCTAAGGAGGCAGCCACTCCGCCTATCCATGAAATTCTGCATAGCTTGATGCTCAGAATTTGGGAGACACCTCTGACTACTTCTCCTCACTCTAGGAGACTTGATACTACGTATCGAGTTCCACCATGTCCTGGATTTCAGAAAACTCAGCTGCCACACCATTCAATGGTAGTGGAATCAGCCATGCGTAGGATGAAGAGTGCAAAGAGGCATGCATCCAATCCTCCAGGTCGTGAATGCAGGACTCTGGATGCTTTTGGACGCAGGACTTTTCAAACTTCTATGCTTTTTAGCTAGGATCAGTTCATATATCCTATATATGGGAATATTCCTCAAGGAAGTTACAGGAGACTTGGAACTTATGAGCCCATTTCTCCCAGATGATAAGAGACAAGATTTTATTGCTCAAGTATGCTCAAGATGTCTCCAAGTTTGTTAATCGTGCAGCCTTTGACTGCTTCGAATGCATCAGCAGAACCTCTGCTATTGCCATTGGCTTAAGACGGATTGCCTGGCTACAGGCATCAGACTTGGAGACTTGGGTACAGGACAAGTTAGGCAACATTCCTTGCACGGGGGAGAATCTCTTCGTCAAGAACTGGCAGGAAAAGGCTAACGAGTTAGATGCTGACAATTCTACCTTAGATTGTCAAAGTCGCCACTCCAGCCAAAAGGAAGCCTTATAAAAAAAACCCTCTTTTAGCAAAAAGAGGAAGTTTTATCCTTCCTATACCCAGCAGAGTCAAACTCCAGGTCAGGTTGCCCAAAAAGGACAAACTAGACAGCAAAAGAAGCCAAAAGGCCCGAGAGCCCAACCAGCTCTCCAGGTTCAGCCCCCTCAAGGGCTTTGACTCCCTCCTAGAGAGATTTGCCTCCCTGCCTCTGAGGGGTCCCCAACCCCCCAATGTTCCGGGCAGGTTATGCCACTTTGTCAACAGATGGCATCAGATAACAGCAGAAGATTGGACTTTGTCCATTGTAGGAGAGGGGTACAAGTTTCATTTTCACAGCATGCCCCCTCCTACAATTCTAAAGCAATTCAAATCACAAACCTCTGCAGACAATCTGCTTGATCACGAGGTCTCCCCACTTCTTGCCCAAGGGGCAATAGAGGAAGTACCCATTCTTCAACAGGGTGCAGGGTTCTACTTCCCCTATTTTCTTATTCCAAAGAAAACAGGGGGACACAGACTCATTCTAGACCTCAGAGAATTGAACAAATATCTGTTTCGGGAGAAATTCAAAATGATTTCTCTAGGAACTCTTCTGCCATACCTTCAAAGCCAGGATTGGCTTTGCTCTCTAGACTTAAAGGATGCATACACTCACATTCTCATCCATCCAGATCACAGGAAATTTTTACGTTTCCTTTTCAGGGGAAAACATTTCCAGTACAGGGTTCTTCCTTTTGGTCTGGCTTCAGCACCAAGGGTTTTCACAAAATGCATGGCAGTAGTAGCTGCATTTCTACGAACCCTGGGGATTTTAGTCTTCCCCTACTTAGACGACTGGCTCATTCGAGCCCCTACAATTGCAGAGGCCAGCACTGCACTGTCCCATATAATGTGAATCCTCCAGTACTTAGGATTGGTAATAAACTTCCCAAAATCTCAACTAGTTCCTTCCCAATGCCTAGAATTCATAGGAGCCTGTCTGGACACCAGACAGGCAAGGGCTTTCCTTCCACAAGCCCGGTGTCTTCACATAATGCATCTAGCTTCTCAAGAAGCAGGCAAATCCTCCCTCACTGCTCAGGAGCTACTGCAGTTACTGGGACATATGGTATTCACAGTTCATGTAGTCCCATATGCTCGCCTCCACATGCGAGCAGCTCAGTGGACCCTCTCCACACAGTGGACACAGGCCACGGGTCATTTGTTGGACAAAATAACAATCTCTCAATGATTAATTTTGTCCCTCCAATGGTGGCAATCACTAAAAAATCTGACAGTGGGGTCTCCTTTCCATCAACCCCTCTTTCAGGCCACCCTAACAACAGATGCATCACAGGTGGGTTGGGAAGCACACCTGAATCATCTCTCTACCCAGGGCACCTGGTCTCCACAGGAAGGTTGGTTTACACATAAACCTCCTGGAATTAAGAGCAATCTATTTAGCTCTTTGAGTGTTCCACGTCCAGCTCAGCTACAAGACAGTCCTAGTCCAGAAGAACAATCAGGTAGCCATGTTCTATGTGAACAAGCAGGGTGGAACAGGCTCTCTGTCGTTATGCAACAAAGCTTTACGACTGTGGGCCCTCGCCAGAGAGCATCAAATTCATCTTATAGTGTTATATCTTCCAGGCATTCAAAACCTTTGGGCAGACAAACTCAGTCGAGTACTGCTGCCTCACGAGTGGTCCCTCCACCTAGACCAAGTGGCAAGGCTATTTCATCTCTGGGGCACTCCAGACATAGACCTCTTTGCAAGTCCACTGAATGCCAAACTTCTCCGGTTCTGTTCCATGATTCTGGCTCACAACTGTCAGGCAAGGGATGCCTTCCTCCTTCACTGGGATCAGGACTTCCTTTATGGCTTCCCACACATTCCCCTCATCCCCAAAACACTCTTCAAGCTTCAGAGAGACAGGGGTCGCATGATTCTCATAGCACCACGATGGCCATGCCAAACGTGGTATTCCCTGCTTCTACATCTCTCTCAAGTGGCACCTCTGGAGTTAGGGCATGCTCCAGATCTCCTTTCCCAGGAGAACGGGACACTATGGCACCCGAATCCCCAGTCCCTGTATCTCATGGCCTGGTTGCTGAAGGCTTAGACCTCCCAAGATTTCAACCTGTTCCAGCAGGTAAAGGATATCCTTCAGGCCTCTAGGAAACTTTCCACAAGAAGATCTTATGCCTTCAAGTGGAAACGTTTTACTATATGGTGCTCCAAGAAGGGATTAAACCCCCTGGTCATACCCTTAGAATCGATACTAGAGTATCTCCTTCACTTTTTGAATTCTGGTTTAAAGTCCAATTCGGTAAGAGTCCATCTTAGTGCAATTGCAGCTTCTTATAAGCCTCTAAATGGACAACCAATTTCCTCTCATCCACTCCTTTCAAGATTTATGAGAAGCCTTTTATTAACTAAACCCCCCCATCAAGCCACCACCGGTGGCATAGGATCTAAATCTAGTTCTCGGGCAGCTCATGAAGCCGCCTTTTGAACCTTTGGCCACTACAGCCCTTAGGTTTTTGACCTGGAAGGTCATCTTCCTAACTGCAATCACCTTTGCCCGTCGCATTAGTGAACTGCAAGCTTTAGTGGCTGATCCTCCTTATACTAGGTTTCATCATGATAAGGTTGTTCTTTGAACTCACCCACACTCTATGCTAAAGGTGTTTTTGCCTTTTCATTTAAACCAATCAATTTATCTTCCTGTATTTTTTCCGAGGCCTCATGCCTCTAATGCAGAAAGAAACCTTCATACTTTGGATTGTACAAGGGCCTTAGCCTTTTACATACAAAGAACACAGCAACATAGAAAGGCCTCACAACTTTTTATAGCTTTTCACCTTAGTCATTTGGGACTTCCAGTCTCCAAAAGAACTTTATCTAAATGGATTACCCAATGCATATCCTTTACTTATGAGAGTAAGGGTCTTCCTCTTCAGGACCATGTCACAGCTCATAATGTGAAAGCCATGGCAGCTTCTATGGCTAATCTCCACTCTGTGTCTATCAATGACATTTGTCGAGCAGCCACCTGGGCTTCGGTACACACCTTCACAGCCCATTACTGCCTGGATAAAGCCTCCCGTCAGGATGCCTTCTTTGGCCAAGCTGTTCTTCAAAATCTCTTTCAGACCTAATTCAACTCCTACCCACCAACCCTGGTGGAATGCCAGAGATCCATGGGAGGAAGGATGCCTACCTTTTTAGGGTCAAATCATAAAACCTACCAATTTCCCACAAATTAATCAAATTATAAAGCAGAGAAAAAGAGCATTAGAACATTTTTGTTGGAACGCACACCAGGAAGGAAGGAAGGAAAAGTCCCCTTCTTGCAGTGTGATGTTCCATTTTTATCTTTTTATAAAATTTAGGGACGCAACCCTAACAAAGGACCGAGGGACCCATAACCCTCAATACCAACCGAAAAGGAATAGAATGAGACTCAGTACTTATCTATAATTATCCCAGCTTCCTTGTACATCATCGGCCCAGTAAAACAAAGGCCAGCAATCAGTATATTCCGCACTGTATCAAAGTTCTCCGAACTGGATATATGTGCTTTCACTATAATCGAAGCAAGAGATGTGAAGATATAGCTGTTTATAGTTGTCCCATCACCGTAACAAACCTCCCGTGTTTCCTCAAAATATTGTCTCGAAGACAAGTTCAAAAATTTTCATCCGTAAGCAAGTCTAATCGTGTATCGTGTAACCCAACGTTGTAAGGTTTCGAGCCACCGGCATTCACGGCTCTTCCTCAAAACAAATTACGTTATGTTGTCCTCCCACTAAACAGAGCTTAAAAACCCCGGGAAAAATCATATGATCGGTCGATATCCAATAGGCAAGAGGCATCTGAGCAATCTAAATTAATGTCCACCATTCAACAGTTTGATTCAAACCAAAGGGTTCTACAGAATTCAAAGAGTGGATCCAAAATTGTTCTCGGAGGGTCAAACGAGCATATCTATCTCCCCCCCCTAAAAAAAGTTGGAATATAATCAATTATCCGCCATTGAAAATCCTGAAAGGTATGGTTATGTTCCTGACAATGGGAAACTAGAGGCGCTGTTAGGACCCCTCGATTAAGACGGGATCTATGTTCCTGAAGTTGCTTTTTCATATTTCTAGATGTTTTCCCAACATAACATAGATTACATGGGCAGATTAAAATATATATAACAAAAGATGTTAAACATGTCGTAGCGTATTTGATGTTGAATTGTCGATGAGTTACTGGATGTTCCAAAACCGCTCCTTCAATCGTCAAGGCACAAAAGTCACACGTCATGCATTTAAAGTGCCCTGTTCGATTTTCTTCCGTTAGTGTAGACTGTCGATAGTTATGGTGCACTACCCAGTCGGCAATATTTCTACCCCTCTGAAGCCCAAACATCAATGGTTTGGCAAAGGTAGAATGAATAGATAATATAGACCAATGGGCTTTCACAAGTTTAATTATCTCCGAAGTGCCCGGCATGTAAGGTAACACGCCTACAAAAGGTGGAGGAGGAGTTTTCACAGGAGTAGTTTTAGGGAAATCCCACCATTCACCATGATTAAAACGAGCTCGTTTGTAGGCTCGATCAATCAGAATTCGAGGATATCCTCGTTCCAATAATCGGGTCTTCAGGGCCTTTTTATGGTGGCACCTTCCTGGGGCTATCTCCCTGGCATCCTCAGCTAGGGAGTCCCCATATGTGAAGACTACATTCCTGCTTGTTCCTGGAGATAGCATAGTTACTTACCTGTAATAGGTGATCTCCGGGAACAGCAGGAATTTAATCTTCACAACCCACCCACCTCCCCTAGGAGTTGTCTCTCTCTCTGTCTCTTTCCTCACTCCCTCTATCCTTTCACTCAGCTACAAACTTAACTGAAGAGGGACAGTTGGAAAGGCGGGAAGGCAGCGCGCATGTGCTGAGGGATGCTCCCAAAAGCGTTCCTATTGGACGCTGGGGAGCGTTCCCGCGCAGGCTCCGTCGGTACCGACTGTACCCATATGTGAAGACTAAATTCCTGCTGTTCCGGAGATCACCTGTTACAGGTGAGTAACTACGCTTTCTCTTATTAGTCTTAAATAGGTTACCCTGTAGCTTCATTGTATGTCCCCTAGTCTTTTTATATTCTGATGACATAAACAATCGAGCTACGTTTACTTGTTCCACTCCCCTCAGCCGTCTCTTTTCCAGGTTGAAGAGCCCTAACCTTTTTAGCCTCTCTTCATAGGCGTATCCTTCCATCCCCTTTACCATTTTGGTGGCTATTCTCTGTACCTTTTCTAATAACGCTATATCCTTTTTAAGATACGGCGACCAGAATTTCACACATGGTGCGGTCGTACCATGGAACGATACAGAGGCATTATATCATTGCTTTATTTTCTATTCCTTTCCTTATGATACCTAGCATTCTATTTACTCTCTTTGCTGCCGCTGCACACTGGGCGGAGGGTTTTAATTTATTTATTTATTTAACAGTTTTAACGTGTTATCCATGATGACGTCTAAATCTTTTTCTTGGGTAGTGGTTCCCAATGTGGAACCTTGCATTGTGTAACCATAGTTTGGGTGGTTGTTTCCTAGGTGCATAACTTTGCACTTGTCCACATTAAATTTCATCTGCCATTTGGATGCCCAGTCTTCCAATTTATCAAGATCCTCTTGCAATTTTCCACAGTCCTCTTGGGTTTTAACAATTTAAATAGTTTTATGTCATCTGCAAATATGATAACTTCATTCGTTATTCCCTTTTCCAGGTCATTTATGAATATGTCAAAAAGAAGCAAACTCAGCACAGATCCCTGGGGTACTCCAATATTCACCTTTGTCCATTGGGAAAATTGGCCATTTAGCCCTACCCTCTGCTTTCTATCGTTTAACCAGTTCCTGATCCACAATAGTACACTGCCTTCTAGCCCATGACTTTTTAGTTTTGCCAAAAGTCTCTGATGAGGGACCTTGTCAAAGGCTTTCTGAAGGTCCAGATACACTATATCAACCTACTCACCTTTGTCTACCTGTTTATTCACACCTTCAAAAAAACATAACAGATTAGTAAGACAAGATCTTCCTTGACTAAAGCCATGTTGGCTGTCACCCATTAAGCCATGACTATTTACGTGATGAATAATTTTGTTCTTTATAATGGTTTCTACCATTTTTCCCGGTATTGACGTCAGGCTCACCGGTCTGTAGTTTCCCGGATCACCCCTGGAAAACTTTTTTTAAAAAATTGGCGTTACATTGGCCATCCTCCAATCTTCAGGTATTACAGATGATTTTAATGATAGTTCACAGATTACTAATAGCAGGTCTGCAATCTCATATTTCAGTTCTTTCAACACCCTTGGATGTATACCATCTGATCCAGGTGATTTACTACTCTTCAGTTTATCATATAGTTGTAATACATCTTTCTGGTGTATCGATATTTCTTTCAATTCCTCTGCAGTATCACCTTTAAATACCACTTCAGTCAAGGGTAATGTCCCTACATCTTCTTAGTAAAGACCGAAGCAAAGAATTCATTCAGTGTCTCCGCTATAGCCTTATCCCCTCTTCCTGCCCCTTTTACCCCTCTATCATTTAATAGTCCAACTGACTCTTTCACAGGTTTTTTGCTACGAATGTACTTGAAAAAGTCAGTCTTACGCGTTTTTGCTACCACAGCAAGTTTCTTCTCAAATTCTCTTTGCATGCCTTATCAATGCCTTGCATTTAACTTGCCAGTACTTGTGCTGTTTCCAGTTTTCGTCATTTGGCTCTTTTTTCCATTTTCTGAAAGATGCTTTTTTGGTAACAGCAGCCTCTCTAACCTCACCTTTAAACCATGCTGGCAGTTTTTTGGACTTCCTTCTACTTTTCTTCAAACGTGGAATACAGATGGTCTGGGCTTCTAAGATAGTATTTTTAAACAACACCCAAACTTGATGTAAGTCTTTGACCTTTGCAACTGCTCTTTTTAGTTTTTTTCTTAACTATTTTCCTCATTTTCATAGTCTGCCTTTTGAAAGTTAAAAAGTAATACTGTGGATTTCCTTACCATCCCTCTTCCATTAATTAAATCAAACGCGATCATGCTATGATCACTATTGCCAAGTGGCCCCAACACCCTTATCTCTTGCACCAGATCTGGTGTTCCACTAAGGACTAAGTCCAAAATGGCTTCTCCTCTGGTCGATTCATGAACCAACTTCTCCAAGAAACAGTTATTTATTACATCTAGAAACTTTATCTCCCTAGCATGTCCTGCCGTGGCACTGACTTAGTCAATACCGGGGTAATTGAAATCACCTATTATTCTTACTGTTCTGTAACTTTTCGTAACTTCCCTGATTTCTTTGAGTATTTCCTCATCCATTTGTTCATTCTGGCCAGGCGGTCGATAGTACAACCCCACTGCCATCGCCTTCCCCTTTTTACATGGAATTTCAATCCATAGAGATTCTACAGAAAATTTTGTTTCCTGCAAAACTTTAATCCTTTCTGACTCAATGCCCTCTCTGACATAGAGCGCAACCCCTCCACCAATTTGATCAGCTCTATCATTATGATATAGTTTGTACCCAGGTATCAGTGTCCCACTGGTTGTCCTCCTTCCACCATGTCTCTGATATTCCAATCATATCTAACCTCTCATTTAGTGCTATATATTCTAACTATCCCATCTTATTTTTTAGACTTCTAGCATTTGCATACAAGCATTTTAGAGACTGTATTTTATTCATATTAATCTGGTTATCGGTAGGCAGGGGCAATTTGGAATCTTTAAGCTCTGTCTGCTCTGTACTCAAGGGCATTTGGGCTACCTTTTGCCTTTATTGGAACCTCTCTGCTGATGTGCTCTAACTTCATTTTTTTGGTAGTATCCTTCAAGGATACATTGTTCCGAACCATGAGCTCTTAGGCGACTGTCGGCTTTCCCCTATTATCTAGTTTAAAAGCTGCTCTATCTCCTTTTTAAAGGTCAATGCCAGCAGCCTGGTTCCATCCCCATTAAGGTGAAGCCCATCCCCTCCTTTCCCCAGAATGTTCCCCAGTTCCTAAAAAATCCAAAACCCTCATCCTTGCACCATCGTCTCATCCATGCATTGAAACTCTGGAGCGCTGCCTGCCTTCTGGGTCCTGCACGTGGAACAGGAAGCATTTCGGAGAATGCTACCCTGGAAGTTCTGGATTTCAACTTCCTACCTAAAAGCCTAAATTTAGCCTCCAGAACCTCCCTACCACATTTTCCTATGTCATTGGTACCACCATGTACCAAGACAGCAGACTCCTCCCCAGCACTATCTAAGACCTTGTCTAGGTGGCGTGTGAGGTCCGCTACCTTCGCACCAGGCAGGCATGTTACCGGGCGATCCTCACATCCACCAGTCACCCAGCTATCTACATGCCTAATGATTGAATCACCAATTATAATGGCTGTCCTAACCGTTCCCTCATGGGCACAAGGCCCTGGAGAAAATTCCTCAGTTCGAGAGGGTTTTACATCACCTGGAGGACAGGTCCTAGCTACAGGATCACTTCCTGCCACACCAGGGTGATGCTGTCCTGTCACGTGACCTCTCTCCTCCATGGCAACAGGGATGCTGCCAGACTGGAGGTGGGACTTCAGGACTATATCCCTGTAGGTCTCGTCTATGTACCTCTTTGTCTTCCTTATGTCTTCCTTATGTCTTCCAAGTCTGCTACTCTTGCCTCCAGAGAACGGACTCGTTCCCTGAGAGCAAAGAGTTCCTTGCACCTTGTGCACATGTAAGACCCCTCACCAACTGGGAGAAAATCATACATGTGACACTCAGTGCAAAAGATTGGAAAAGCCCCCATCTTGCTGCTGGACTGCTGTTTGCATCTTCGTTTTAAGGTTGTGTTTAGATATTTAATTTCTTTACTTACTAAGGGTTGCTAGGGATACTTATACTAATAATACTATACCTAATATGTTTAATATACTTTGTTCACCTGAAGTTTAATTAATCTCAGGTCCTTAATGTATGCTGATGAGAACAAACAGCTGCACCTGAGAGTGAATATGGCACCTCCTTTTGTTATGAGGTTTAAGCACCTATAAAGCTATGATTATCCAGGGGTGGGTGGGTGTTGGGGAGAGAGGGAGGGATAGAAGACTTATTAAAAGCTGGCTGCTACACAGTACCCTGTCCTGTGCTGTGCTTCTAAGGTGATCTGTGACCAATCTACATGGGGAGTCCCAAAGCCCTTGCTTCGATAGAGGGAGTCTTGGGTTCTAAATTTAACCAGAAAGCTCTCTTTTGTGTTTTAAATTTAAACTGAAAGCTCTTGCTGCTACTAGGCCCTGACTGATTTAACAATTACACTGGGTTCACAGATTAATCAGCTTTAATCTAAAGAATTCTTTTTTCCCCAAGATTTAGGCAAATTCCCAGAAGTAAATACTTACAATTGCAGATCTCTCTCCAGAAGTAGCAGTCCCCTTTTGTAGTCCTTCAAGACCTGAATCTGTGCATCGTGTTTAATCTCTCCCCCTTTTCAAATCCATGCTAAAGGCTCACCTCTTTGAGACTGCCTTTGGATCCTGATCCCTTGTTCTCCTTACCTTTCTCTATTGTAGCTTTGTTCTCATCTATTGTACTGTCTGTCTTGATTAGATTATAAGTTCTGACAAACAGGGACCGTCTTTTAATATTTATCTGTATAGTGCTGCCTATGCCTTGTAGTGCTATTTAAATGATGAATAGTAGCTGTAGGGGACAAAACATTTTTTCAAATATGTTAGTGAGATGAGTAAGTGCAAAAGTGATATTGTCAGACTGAAGGGTGAAGAAGGGGAGGAATATATAGAAGCTTATGAGGATAAAGCAGAATTGATTAACAAATATCATTGTAATGTGTTTGCAGGAGAAGGGCCTCAAACCCCCACAAATAGGAACAGAAGTGACGGGTATTTTGAACAATTTTCAGAAGACTCTGTTCCTGAGGAGCTAGCTAAACTAAAAGTAGACAAAGTGATGAGGCCAGATAAGACACATCTGAAAGTATTGAAGGAACTTGGAATTTCTAGCGGCTCCACTTTCTGACCTTTTCAATGTGTTTTATCATTGGGAGTGGTCCCAGAAGACTGGAGAAAGGCATGTAGTCTCTTTACACAAAAGCGGAAGTAAGGATGATGTTGAGAACCACAGGCCGGTTAGTCTGGCCTCTGTGGTGAGTAAATTAATGGAAATGCTGCTAAAACAGAGGATAGCGAGGTTTCCAGAGTCCAGTGGATTGCAGGATCTGAGGCAGCATGGTTTTGCTAAAGACAGGTCTTGTCAGACAAATCTGATTAATTTCTTTGACTGGGCGACCAGAAAGTTGAATCGAGGCAGAGCCCTAGATGTAGTGTACTTAGATTTCAGTAAAGCCTTTGACACTGTTCCCTACAGGCAACTTACAAATATATTGAGTGCCCTAGGGATGGACTCTAAAGTGAATGACTGGGTTAAAAATTGATTGAGTGGGAGATGACAAAGGGTACAGGTAAATGGAGCTCTTTGTGGAGAAGGATGTTACTGGTGGTGTGCCGCAGGGATCTGTCCTTGGTCCGATTCTTTTTAACATTTTTGTTGGTGATATTGCGGCTTGGCTGTTGGGTAAAGTTTGCCTCTTTGCAGATGATACCAAAATCTGCAATAGAGTAGACACCCAGGAAGTAGTAGATAACATGAGGAAGGATCTAGTGAAGATTGAAGAATGGTCGAGAATTTTGCAGCTGAGATTTAACGCTAAAAAATGCAAGGTCATGCATTTGGGCTGCAAAACTCCAAGGGAGCAGTATAGTATAGGGGGTGAAGTACCTTTGTCAATGAAAGAAGAGCGAGACCTGGACATGATTGTTTTTGATGATCTTAAGATGGCTAACCAGGTAGAAAGGGTAATGGCAAAAGCCAGAAGGATGCTTGGATGCATAGGGAGAGGAATGGCGAGCAGGAAGGAGGTGGTGATAGTGCCTCTCTACAAGTCTTTGGTGACTTGTACCTCATTTAGGGTATTGTATGCAAGTCTTTGGTGACAATACCTCATTTGGGGTATTGTATGCAATTCTGGAGACCACACCTTCTAAAGGATATAAAAAGGATGGAGTCTCTACAGAGGGTGGCTACGAAAATGGTCAATGGGCTTCACCATAAGGCATATGGGGAACGACTTAAATATCTCAGTGTGTATATTTTGGAAGAAAGACAGGAGAGGGGAGATATGATAGACATTTAAATACATCCATGGTATAAATGCACAGGAAGAGAGTATTTCAGTTGAAAGACTGCTCTGCAGCTAGTGGGCATAAGATGGGGATGAAAGGGGATAGATTCATGAATAAGTTATGGAAAGAGTAGAAGATGCATAGAATAGTCTCCCAGTGGAGGTAATAGAGACGAGGACAGTATCTGATTTCAAGAAATCATGGGACAAACACATAAGATCTCTAAAGGAAAAAAAAAGGGACTGAATTAGTTGGTATGAAAAAGAAGACTGGATAAGCCAAATGGTCTTTATCTGCTGTTATATTTCTGATGGTGACCCAGGCCAGTGCCAAAGTGCGAAGGTTCTTCAGTCACCGCAAAGAGGAAGGCTCTGAGGGCATGGTTGCCCTGGTTTAATCTTGGCCAAGGCAGATTCCGCTGTATGTTATGTTACTCTTTATTTGATATACTGCATATTTACAAAAAACTGAGGTTTACATTAACACTATCTTAAAATCATAACAAAAAAGAATGCCATAATAACAGGAAAGATAAAACATAAAAATATGCATGTCAAGGTTAAGGCATAACAGAGCAGTTGAAGCAATATACAGATGGCATTATAGGTCATTAGCCATGACCTCCTACACTGATACCATGGTTACCCCAAAAGCAGAGCTAAACAGATCAGTAGCAGTATGTATAGTAGTAGGCAGATAGTTCTACAGTGTAGGGGCTGCGGCAAAGAAGGCAGCTTGTCGAGAAGACTCAAATTTAATAACTGCAGGGACTGGTATGTTTAATCAAAAACCATGTATAGAATGTGAGGCTCTAGCATAGAGACTTATCAGAGAAGATAAGTATTCTGGGGTCAAATCATGTATTGCTTTAAAGGCGAACAATCAGACCATGTACTGGAGCCATTGTGAGATAGGGAGCCAGTAATAGTACACAAGCAATGGTGTAACGTGATGATAGCAGTGCACACTGGCTGGCGTACGCACTGCAGTATTCTGTACTGTCCTGTAGATGCTGAAATTGGTATAGAGGCAAGCCTAAGTAGAGCATAGTTACTCACCTGTAAGAGGTGATCTCCGGGAACAGCAGGAATTTAGTCCTCACATATGGGTATCGTTGGTACCGATGGAGCCTGCGTGGGAACGCTCCCCAGCGTCCAATCAGAAAGCTTTTGGGAGCATCCCACAGCGCCTGCGTGCTGCCTTCCCGCCTTTCCCAACTGCCTCTCTCCAGTTGAGTTTTAAAGCTGAGACAAAGAGAGAGAGAGGGAAAGGAAAGAGAGAGATAGAGAGATGCAACTCCCAGGGGAAGTGGGTGGGTTGTGAGGACTAAATTCCTGCTGTTCCCGGAGATCACCTGTTACAGGTGAGTAACTATGCTATCTCCAGGAACAAGCAGGAATCTAGTCATCACATATGGGGACTCCATAGCTTTGGGTGCCAGGGAGAGACCCCAGAAGTTGTGCGTCCCTGAGAAGGGCTCCACTTCCCCCCATGGATCTCTGACATCCTATCAGGGATGGTGGGTAGGAGTTGATTAAGTATGGAACAGGTGTTTGAGAACAGCCTGACCAAACAAGGCATCCCGGCGGGAGTCCTTGTCCAAGC
Organism: Ichthyophis bannanicus; assembly: GCA_033557465.1. Classification (NCBI taxonomy): domain Eukaryota; kingdom Metazoa; phylum Chordata; class Amphibia; order Gymnophiona; family Ichthyophiidae; genus Ichthyophis; species Ichthyophis bannanicus. The sequence goes on along the minus strand of CM066034.1, from coordinate 375,537,137 downwards.
AGTAATGGGCTGTGAAGGTATGAACCGAGGCCCAAGTGGCTGCTCGACAGATGTCGTCAGTATACACAGAGTTCAGATGAGCCATTGAGGCTGCCATGGCTCTCACATTGTGAGCTGTGACATGGCCCTCCAGAGAAAGGTTCTTACTCTGATAGGCGAAAGAAATACACTGAGCAATCCAGTTAGATAGTGTTCTCTTGGAGACTGGCAGTCCCAAATGAGAAGGGTCAAAAGCAACAAAGAGCTGAGAGGACTTTCTATGTTGCTGTGTCCTCTGTAAGTAAAAAGCCAGAGCTCTTTTACAGTCCAGGGTATGAAGATTCCTCTCTGCACTTGATCCATGAGGTCCTTGAAAAAAGACAGGTAGATAGACCACCTGGTTGAGGTGAAAAGGAGAGACCACCTTAGGCATAAAGTGTGGATGAGTCCTAAGGACTACCTTGTCATGATGAAACCTGTATAAGGTGGATTAGCTACTAGTGCTTGCAATTCACTAATGCGGCGTGCTGATGTGATTGCAATGAGAAAGATAACCTTCCAAGAAAGAAATTTCAAGGAGGTGGTAGCTAAGGGTTCGAAAGGTGGCTTCATGAGTTGCCCAAGAACCAGATTCAAGTCCCATGCCACCGGAGGTGGTCTAATGGGAGGCTTAGTTAGAAGGAGGCCTCTCATGAATCTTGCTATAAGAGGATGAGAGGAAATAGGTTGTCCATTGAGAGGTTTAAGAGAAGCTGCAATAGCACTCAAAAGGACTCTTACTGAATTTGTCTTAAGGCCTGCATTAGACAAGTGGAGGAGATACTCCATTAAAGATTCTATAGGTATGGCAAGGGGGTTAAGACCCTTTTCTGAACACCAGACAGTGAACCTTTTCCACTTGAAAGCATAAGAACATCTAGTGGAAGGTTTTCTAGAAGCATAAAGAACATATTTCACTTGCTGAGAAAGATGAAGATCTTGGAGATCTAGGCCTTCAGCAAATAAGCCCTGAGATGCAGGGACTGGGGATTGGGATGCCATAACATTCCGTTCTCCTGAGTTAGGAGATCTGAAGCAGACCCTAACTCCAGGGAGGGAGCTTGAGAGAGATGTAGAAGCAAAGGGTACCACACTTGCCGTGGCCAATGTGGTGCTATGAGAATCATGTGGCCTCTGTCTCCCTGAAGCTTGAAAAGGGTTTGGGGAATGGGTGGAAAGGCATAGAGGAAGTCTTGACCCCAGTGAAAGAGGAAAGCATCCCTTGCCTGAGTTCCCTGAGCCGGAGTTCTGGAACAGAACCGGGGAAGTTTGGCATTCAACGGACTTGCAAAGAGGTATATGTCCGGGGTTCCCCAAAGTTGAAAAATTTTGGCCACCTGGTCTGCACGCAGAGATCACTCGTGTGGAAGGAGAACTCGACTGAGTCTGTCTGCCCAAGAGTTTTGAACGCCTGGAAGATACACTGCCAGAAGATGAATGTGATGCTCTCTGGCGAGGGCCCACAGTCGCAGAGCTTCGTTGCAAAGCGACAGAGAGCCTGTTCCCCCCTGCTTGTTCACATAGAACATGGCTACTTGATTGTCCGTATGAATAAGGACTGTTTTGTAGCTGAGCAGGGTGTGGAACACTTGCAGAGCAAGGAAGATTGTTCTGAGCTCCAAGAGACTGATGTGTAGACAAGTCTCTTGTGGAGTCCAAGTGCCTTGGGTGGAGAGGTCTTGCAGATGAGCTCCCCAACCCATTGGAGAAGCATCTGTTGTAAGAGTTGCTTGGGGCAGGGGTTGCTGAAAGGGGAACCCCAGCAACAGGTTTTGAGTGGACTTCCACCACTGGAGAGACAAAATGAGACGACTTGTGTTTGCTATTCTGTCTGACAGGCAACCTGATGCCTGGGTCCATTGGGTGGATAAAGTCCACTGAGCTGCCCTCATGTGAAGGCGAGCATATGGTACCACATGCACGGTGGATGCCATGTGGCCTAGCAACTGCAACATTTCTCGAGCAGTTAAAAAGGGCTTTAGGGCTGCTTGAGAAGCTAACTGCACCAAGTGAAGGCAATGGGCTTGGGGAAGGTAGGCCCTTGCCTTTTTGGTATCCAGCAGGGCTCCTATGAAGTCTAGAGACTGAGTAGGAGTTAGACTGGATTTTGGGATGTTTATGACCAGCCCTAAATACTGAAGGATACACATTGTGCAAGTTAGAGAAGTCCTGGCCTCTGACTGTGTTGGAGCTCGAATGAGCCAGTCCAAGTAAGGGAAGACGAATATTCCCAGAGTGCGGAGAAATGCTGCTACCACAGCCATGCATTTCGTGAACACCCTTGGTGCAGAGGCCAGACCAAAAGGAAGCACCCTGTATTGGTAATGCTTTCCTTGAAACAGGAACCGAAGAAACCTGTGGGTTGGATGGATGAGAACATGGGTGTATGCATCCTTGAGATCTAGAGAACAAAGCCAATCCTGACTCTGAAGGTATGGAAGCAGAGCTCCGAGAGAGATCATTTTGAATTTCTCCTTGACAAGGAATTTGTTCAATTCTCTGAGATCTAAGATAGGTCTGTATCCCCTTGTTTTCTTTGGAATAAGAAAATAAGGGGAATAGAACCCCGTGCCCTGTTGATGAAGAGGCACCACTTCTATTGCCCCTTAGGCAAGAAGGATGGTAACCTCCTGACCTAACAGGTCGATGAGAGAGGTTGGAGAATTGAACTGCTTCACTATTGTGGGAGGGGGCATGCTTGAAAAATGAAGTTTGTACCCCTCTCTTATGATGGAGAGTGTCCAATGCTCTGCTGTTATTTGCCCCCATCTGGGAGCAAAATGGCATAACCTTCCTGGAATGGTGGACGGTTCTGGTCCCTCCAGAGCCAGAAAGGCTAAGTTCTCTAGCTGAAAGTCAAAGGCCCTGAGGAGGCTGAGGCTGCTGGGCCGGTTGAGGCCTAGCAGCCTTTGCTTTCTTCTGTTTGGGTGGTTGCTGACGTTTGGTTGAAAACTGACCTGCAGAAGATGCCTGCTTGACCATAAGCAGGATAAAATCTTTTCTTTTTAGAAAAAGGTGTTTTCTTGAACAACTTTTTCCTAACAGGATCAGCAGTAGACTTGGATAGTCTATCCAAAGTGGAATTTTCAGCATCCATTTCATTGGCTTTTTCTTGCCAATCTTTACCAAACAGGTTCTCACCAGTACAAGGGATATTTCCCAATTTATCTTGTACCCAGAGCTCTAAATCAGATGCTTGGAGCCAAGCAATTCTACGTGCACCTATGGCAATAGCCGAGGTCCTGCTTATACATTCAAAGCAGTCGAAGGCTGCACGGTTGGAGAATTTAGAGACATCTTGGGCATGTTTGAGCCAAGTGAGAAACTCCTGCCTTTTATTGTCAGAGATGAAAGGACTTAGTCTATAGGTGATCAGTAACTTCCTTTAGGAACATTCCCATGTAGAGACTATAGGAACTGATTCTTGCAGCAAGCATGGAAGCTTGAAAGACTCTACATCCAAAAGCATCCAGAGTTCTGCATTCACGTCCTGGAGGATTAGAGGCATGTCTTTTTGCACTTCTAATCCTTCTCATAGCAGATTCCACCACAATAGAGTGGTGAGGAAGCTGAGTCTTATGAAAACCAGGACAAGGAGGGACACGATACATAGTATCTAACCTACGAGAATGAGGAGAGGTGGTAAGAGGTGTTTCCCACATCCTCAACATGAGATCATAGAGAATCTCATGAATGGGTAGGGTAGCTGCCTCCTTCGGAGTTTTAGGATATTGTAAAATATCCAACTCCTTGGCCCTTGACTCTGTCTCAGGGGCCACAGTGATGGAGAGGCCCCGAGCCACCTCTCGGATGAAGTCTTTGAAAGACATGTCCTCTGGAGGAGACATCCTGCGTTTAGGGGAGGAGGACTCCTGTGGAAGCATCATCGCTGCATCGACAGAACTTTCAGAATCCTCAGATTCTTCTGAGGAATCGAAGTATCGCCTGTCTGGATGCTCCTGCAGAGCCCGATACCCGTATCAAGCAAAATCGGTATCGGGAATAATCGGTACCGGCGGGCATCGAAGGACAGGGTACCGGCATAGCAGGCATCAATGCCGATGTCAATGCTATCGGTACCGGTTGCGATACCGATACCGGTGGAGTTGTCTGTCGCGGTACCAAGGGCGTTGATGCCACAAGGAAAGCCGCTAGACTGCGTTCTATGGACAGAATTCTCTGGTCCATAGACGCTGCCAATGCCTGGAAATCGGTACCGGTGGAAACTGACGGTACCCCAGAGCATGGCACCAGGAGATCTGTCGAGGCCGAGCCATCGAGAACATCCTGGAACCCCGATGATGGTGCTTTGGAAGCCGAAGCCTCCCGCCGGGGTAATTTTGCCGGTGAAGAATCCACGAGGGCAACGCCAGAGGCATCTCGATGCTTAGAAGGAGATCTATTCTTTGAGGACCGGCTAGACTTATGTTTAGTTACCTGAGATCCACGGGAAGAAACAGCAGCCCTGGAGGACGTCGATGCCACCGAAGCCGCATCAGAGGGAAACAGGGTACTGAGCTTAGCAGCTCGGTTCTGTCGACCCCTTTTAGACATCATAGCACAGGACACACAATCTGTGATGGAGTGGTCAGGACCTAAACATTTTAAACACCATTCATGGGTGTCGGTGACGGAAATGGTACCGCCACATTTTGTGCACTTTTTAAAACCTGAAGCAGGTTTTTCCATATTAAGGAAATTTTTGGGGCCTAAGGCCCAAAAAAGACAGGTGCACCTGAAGAAAGGAAAAGAATGGATAAATTAATTTTATTTCTTTTTTTTAAAGAAAAGAAATACCGGCGGTACCAGTAGAGCGTTGGGGAAGGCAGACGCAACCACAAAAAGAAATAAAGAAATTAAAAAAAAATAAGGAAATTCTTCTGCGGTGACAGGAACACGACCTGTTGGCTCCGTGGAAAAAGAAGAACTGGAAAGAGGCAGTTGGGAAAGACGGGAAGGCAGCATGCAGGTGCTGTGGGATGCTCCCAAAAGCTTTCTGATTGGACGCTGGGGAGCGTTCCCGCGCAGGCTCCGTCGGTACCGACGATACCCATATGTGATGACTAGATTCCTGCTTGTTCCTGGAGATACAATATTACAATAGTCCATGAGGGACATAACAGTAAGAAGTATCACTGTCGTCTGGGCAGCTGTGTCCAAAAAAGGCTGTATGGCTCAGAAACGATAAAGTGCATAAAACAATGATTTCACAACATGTTATAACTGTGATGAAAAAGATAATTTGGGGTCAAGAGTGGTCTGCAGTGTCACCGAGGTACCCTCAATCATAGGTGCAGGGCCAAGGTCATCCGTAGAATCAGCGAGCCACATGGCCATGGATTTGCTAGGATTCAGTACCAGAGATTTAGTTCATAACCAGGAGGCATTGCTCACTAAGCAGGAATTGATTCCCAACATATTTGGTGCTATTAAGTCCGTTGAGTGTGTTTCCTCTATGGCCTCTCATTGGGTGCATGCTTCATTGCATATTACACCATCAGAGTCCGGTAGTTCTGGTGGCTCTAGATTGGCTACAGAGACCGTGGTATGTGGATCTGATGTGCCTCCTGCAAGAACTTCCCCTCGTGCCTCCTGTCAGTTTAGGGGCTCTTGAGGAAGAGGCCTGTCCTGCTAGACAACCTGGCTCTCTTCTCTTACAGCCTGGCCCTTGCGAGGCAATGCTTAGCACCTAAGGGCTATTCTGCTGTGGGTTGCATGCTCCTGAAATGAAGAAAAGGCTCTACCTGTCTCGCCTATGTCCATGTTTGTTGCCTTTTTGAGCACTGGCGTAATGAGCGTCAAGTCAGCCCTAGTGCAGCGTACTTACCAGTCTTACTTGCATTTTTTCATGATAGATTTGACAAGGGCCTCTCCCTTAGTTCCTTGAGGATTTAGGTGGTGGCCTTTTCATGCTTTAGGGGGCTGGTGGCCTCGCACCCAGATGTGGCCCATTTCCTTCAGAAGTAAGACACTTGTGTCATCCTCTGCAGTCAATAATATGTCAACTCTGTAGAATCAACAAGAAAGTGTATTGCATATCATTTATTGACTTGTGGCTAGGGGAGGTCTCAGAAACCTTAGGCTGCCACCAATTACTACTAGTAATATGGTGGACTAACGCCCAGACTCACATCAAAGACCCCAGTGATGACTGCTAGCCACATATTTCTTTTATCTTTTATGTCCTCTTTTGCAATTTTTTAACTGAAGGTAATATTTTCCTTAAAAACCTTACGATTGTATGATTCCAAATTTATTCAAACGCAATCAAAAATAAATGAGTGCTTAGCTTTTAAGATGTCCCGACGCTTGTTCAGCGCGCTATAAATAGCGTTTCACCATGCTGGTTTCATCAGGGGAATTCGGTCCCAAAGCACTGCAAAATAATGGTAATAAAGTTCACACGATATGCACTATCTCCAGGAACAAGCAGGAATGAGTCTTCACATATGGGTACGTCGGCGCCGACGGAGCCCGCACGGAAATGCTCCCCAGCATCCAATTAGAAAGCCTTTGGGAGCATCCCTCGCGCCTGCGCGGTGACTTCCCGCCTTTCCCACTGCCTCTCCCCAGTTTTCGTTTTTTTTCCGCGGAGCCAACAGGACGTACCTCCTGTCACCGCAGAAACTTTTTTCTTTAAAATCCTTAATTTCTTGTTTTCCTGTGGTCGCGGCTGTCTTTCCCGCCGATACCGGTACCGCCGGTGCTTTATTCTTTTCTTTTCCAACTTAGAGAAATGACTTCTCAGGTTTTTTTTTAAATCTTTTTGAGGCCTAACAGGCCTTTCCAACATGGAGCCTTCTTCCCCTAAGAAGTGCCTTCACTGCGGAAACTTAGTTTTCTTTTTAGACTCCAGTGCCTGGTGTCTAACCTGTTTGGGTCCTGACCCCTTTTTCCCCTGGTCCATCGGGCTTTAGTATCGGGAGAAGACCTTCCCTTTTTCGGGTATCTCTTGATGCCGTTTTTCCTCCTGAGGTGAGGACGCGGGTTTATTCTTCTCTCCAGGATCAGGTAACCCACAAACAGTCTGTTAAGACTAGCCAATTCTTGATGGGTAGGTCTCATGCCCAGCATGATGACGGCTCCGGCCTTGCCCTCAAGACCCCATTGGCAATAATACCCCGGCGGGAGTCTTCGGGCTCCAAAGCATTTACGGGGTTTCAGGTTGTTCCTGGGGTTCACTCCTCACAGAACATACCTGAGCCATGCTCGGGGGTGGTATCCGCTTCGAGTGGTACCGATCCCCCGGCATCGGCACCGGTGTCGCGTGCTCCACTCTTCACCGAGGATCGTCAGCTGGTGTACTCGGTACCTTCGGGGCCGATCGACACGACTCAGCCTGGCTTTCCTGCGTCCCCGCCATGCGCGGGGTTGGTACCGGCTTCGAGCGGTACCGCTCCCCCGGCATTGGCACCGGTGTCGAGTGCTCCACTCTTCACCAGGGGTCGTCGTCTGGTGTCCTCGGTACCTTCGGGACCGATCGACCTGACCCAGACTGGTTTTCCTGCTTCCCAGCCATGCGCGGGGTTGGTACCGGCTTCGAGCGGTGCCGATCCCCCGGCATCAGCACCGGTGTCGAGTGCTCCGCTCTTCACCAGGGATCGTCGTCGGGAGTCCTCGGTGCCTTCGGGGCCGATCAATACGACCCGGTCTAGATTTCCTGTATCCCAGCCAACCGCGGGGTTGATACCGGCGTCGAGCGGTACCGATGCCCTGGCGTCGGCATCGGTGTCGAGTGTTCCACTCTTCACCGGGGATCGTCATCTGGTGCCCTGGGTACCTTCGGGGCTGACCGATGCGCCCCGGATGGGCTTTCCTCTATCTACGCCATGCTTGGGGGGGGTACTGGCTTCGAGCAGTACCGATACCCCGACATCGGCGCCGGTGTCGAGTGTTCCTCTCTTCACCGGGTGTCGTCCTCTGACGTCCTCGGTGCCTTCGGTACCGATCGATACGATTCCGATTGACCTTCAGGTAGCGGCATCGCCGATTCCACCACCGACGCTCGGTTCGATGCCCAGTCTGGAATCCATATCCAGTCTAGATGACTTGGTCCCGACGCGTTTCGGAGCCAATCCATGTCGCCTCCGACTACGCAGTACCGGGGATAATCACCAAAGCTTTCTGGTTACCTCGGTACCGCTTCGGCAACCTCTGATACCTGCTTCGATGGCATTACCGTCCCCGATGCCGGTACCGGTGTCGACGTCGTTTCCTGCAGTTCCATCGGTGCCATCGATCCTTTCTATGCCTAGCTTGGAATCGATACCGGGAACCGACGACGCAGTACTAACTGCCTCGAATCAGAACTGTCAGTATCGTTCTCCATCTAGCAGGATTCTTTTTATGCACCAGTCCAGTAGGTCTTCTGGTGTTCACGCTGCTCATTCAACCTCAGCCTACCCAGGAATAGTTCCTCTGGGAGATCCTTCTTTTCAGAAATTTCTCCTTGACATGGCAGCTTTTCTTGCCATTCCTATTCCTGGTCCTACTCTTGACCAAGATCCTGCTGAAAAGGAAACCATAATGCTTCCTTTGCATCAGTCTTTGCAGGACCTTCTTCTGAGGATTTGGGAATCACCTTTAAAGGTTCCTGCGCCTTCTACAGCCATGAATGTTCCGTATCAGGTGCCTCCCTCTCCGGGGTTTCAGAAAAGCCAACTTCCGCATCATTCCATTGTAGTGGAATCAGCAATGAGGAAGGTCAGAAGCAAGAAGACACATTCTTCTTTCCCACCAGGTCGTGCATCTAAAGCACTTGATGCCTTTGGACGTCAAACCTTCCAAACTTCTATGTTGGCTTCAAGAATTATTTCATATATTTTTTATATGAGTCTCACACTTCAGGAGGTCACAGAGAAGTTATCTCTTTTGTCTCCTTTTTTGTCTGAACCCAAGGCCTCTGACTATTCCTTGCTTCTTAATCATAGCAGGAATATCTCTTGGTTCCTTTCTCGTGCTTCTCTAGACTCTTTTGAGTCTGTTAGCATATCCTCTGCTATTGCCATTGGAGCGCGTCGTACAGCGTGGCTGCAGGCTTCAGACTTGAGCAGATGGGCAAAACATACACTGGGTAATTCTCCTTGTACTGGAGACAATCTTTTCAATAGAGAAGCTTTACGTCAGGTTGCTCATTGCTCCACTGACTTTCCTAGTTCTGGAAACCATCCTAAGCCTTCTTTTTCCCCAGGACGTAGGAAATGTCCTACCAAACCTTCTTTCCCGAAGAAGAGAAAGTTTCATCCTTCTTATGCCCATCCTCCCGGTGTACCCAAGCAAGGGACATCTCATCCTAGTCTGAAGTCTCCAGACTCTACCCAGTCTGCTCATAACCAGCAACCATAGGTTCCTGTGTATTGCAATCTACAGTTAACTTCCCCTTAGCAGAAGTTTACTCTTCAAACTCTACACTGGTTTCTTTTCCAGTATGCTATGCTCTCGGATACTTTGTCCATGGGTTGCAGAATTCTCCCATTCTTACTACCACGAAGGGAGGTCACAACTATCCCATGATAGTTTCTGTCCCCATATGGACATATTTTCCTTCAGCTGCCTTACCCTATGGTAAGTCACTTTCCAACCCCCTCTCTTCCAGGGTTTCCCCTGCTTGAGTTGGTGCCATACTGAAACACTTTTTTTCTTCCAGTGTAGCCTGTTTGTTTTTCCTTCACTGCGTGCTTTGAACAACTCATCGGACAGGGACTGAGATTCTCTCCGCTGCCTTTGTCTGTTTTCTCTCTGTTTTCTCTAGGAGAATCCCCTCTGTTGTTTTGTTCAGTTGCTGTATATGCAGGAGTTCCAGTGATTACTTTAATGCTCATTGCAAGCTGCTTGCAACTATCTTGCATAATACTATTCACTGCAGCTTATCTTCTTCTAGCCATATCCTTTCCTCGGATGTGGCAACATGCCTGACTTCTGTCAGTTTTATCTTATAATTCTCCTGCACAATGCTCTCGACAACCTTCAGAGAAGCTTCTACTCTGGGCCCTTACTACAGAGCATTGACCTTTGTCTCTGAGGGTCTTTCATATACAGCAGACAAGCTTTTCTGCGTGAATGTCCACGGAGTTCCCAATCTGACCGGAATATGCTCCTGTTCCTTACAGCTTGGAATTATGTTTTTCTACTCCACTTGGACAACACATACTCCTTTATCGTACATGATACCCCTGAACCCCTTGGCTGGGTCACCCTGGTATCTTCGTCTATGCGTTCTTCTTGTCCTTTGGACGTATCAGAGTCCTAGAGTACTGCTGACGTACTCTTGCCAGACTGCTGTTATCCTCTGTTTTTCACGCAACCATACTGGTTCTTCCACTGACCTACATTCCTGCTCCACAGAAATCGATTCTCTATATTTCTTCAGGTGGGTTTCACCCCCTATTATTGGATGAATTTTTTCCCATCACATTCCCCATGTGAATGTTTTTTTCTGTGGCTCAGTTGCAGGTATGTATTCTGAAATATTATTTTTATGTATGTGGGCATACATGTTTTTGTACCCTGGGTGGGCGTCAGCCATCCCACCTCTATCTATACATATATCTATCTACATGTCTATATGTAGATATATATATATAAAAAACTATTTGTCTACATACATATATTCTCATAGGTATAGATATGTATGTCTTCCAGATATATATATATATATATGTATGTATGTATATAGGCATACGCATATTGGGAGATGTCCATAGCACCCTATGTCTACCTATCTCCCTGACTGTCGGTGCTTAGGTTTTTATTTTCTTATGGGGTCCGGACAGTCAACTTGCCTATTATCATACGGCTCAGTGACTGGGACGGGTTATACTAACCATTACTGCTGTGACGTCAACAGCTTCTATTTTTGTTATACATCTCCCTATCTGTGCAGTCTCAAACTTCAATGTCTTCCTATCGCTTAACAGCTAGGAAGGACAGTGTACATCTTCAGTGTTCCTGAGTACACTTCTGTTCTCCTTGAGAATAGGGGCTTTTTTACATACCCTCTCTTCCCTTCCAGACTGGGCTAATTTTCCAGATCGGTCAGTCTTCTTCTTTTAGTCCTCAATGTTTATGACTCTGTACCTAAATGAGTTCTCAGCTTTTCCCATAAAGCTTTTCATTGGAGACCTGCCGATCTTCTCCTGCCCCGGTTGACACCTGGGTCACCTGCCCATTCCAGATTGGAACTTCTTCCTCACTGCTGTGGAGTCACCTTGAAGATTCCGCTACTGCATCTACAGTCTACTTCCTACAATCCTGTAGGTAAGCTCTATGTTGTGCTAGTTCATTAAATATTTTGATGATACTTGACATACCTTCTAAAGACTTTTTTCCCTGTAGTCTTTAGATTCGCTGTTCCTCTACAGCTCTGCTCTATTCAACTCCTACCCTCCATCCCCCAGGGGATGCCGGAGATCCAGGTTTGGGAAATGCCGTCCTGTTCCAGGGATACGCATTTTATGGGATCTCCCCTGGCACCCACAGCTAGGGAGTCCCCATATGTGAAGACTCATTCCTGCTTGTTCCTGGAGATAGCACAGTTACTTACCTGTAACAGGTGATCTCCGGAACAGCAGGAATTAGTCTTCACGACCCACCCACCTCCCCTAGGAGTTGTATCTATCTATTTCCTTTCCTCTTTCTCTCCTTCTGTCTCAGCTATGAAACTCAACTGGGGAGAGGCAGTGGGAAAGGCGGGAAGTCACCGCGCAGGCGCGAGGGATGCTCCCAAAGGCTTTCTAATTGGATGCTTTGGAGCATTTCTGTGCAGGCTCCGTCGGCGCCGACGTACCCATATGTGAAGACTAATTCCTGCTGTTCCGGAGATCACCTGTTACAGGTAAGTAACTGTGCTTTCTTAACTCTAAGACTTATAATTATGCCATTTGCTGCTATGTTGAAATATATGTTAAAAGCGTACTACCTTCAATGTCTCTGATACTTCTCCAAGAAAGCTCTGCTTGATAGGTTCTTTCATCACACTAAAACGCCGCGCATGCGGAGTGGTTATATAGGATTATTCATTTTCCCACCTGTATCGGGACCAATGTCCGTTTATAATTAACTAAATTAAAGACAAATCTCCCTCTCAATTCGCGAGTTAAGTCCCCGAGGTATGACAGAGGACAAATTATATATCCAGCGTTGTTCCCGATATATTAAAGTTTGATCCAATGATTTACCACGATCAGGAGAGATGATTTGTTCAATGCAGGAACATCGTAAATCTTGAAAAGCATGTTGGAGCTGCAGACAGTGTTCCACAATAGGGGCCTCTCGCCTTTGACATTTAAGTTTGCTCTTGTGCTCATTGATGCGCACTCGAAAAGATCTCATGGTTTTCCCCACGTATATCAAATCGCAAGGACAGCGTATGGCATAGATGACTTGGGTGGAGTGGCAAGTGGTTCTGTTGCGCAATCGATATCGATGGTTATGGTAAGAGAAATCAGTTAGCTCCTGAGTAATTGAGCAAATGTTACAAGCACCACAACAAGTGTGGCCTCCTTGTTCAAGTGTCTGTGAAGGAGAGTGAGGCCGTAAAACTGCTGGACTCAGAAACTCCTTCAAATTCTTTTGTCGCTGCCAAACACATTGTACTTGGAAGTCTTCCAAACCTGGGATACTACGTAAAACATTTGCATGACGTTTTATGCTCCGTTGCAATGAAGTACTAAAGGGTGAGAAAGGGGTGATTAAATTGACATGCAGTTGGTGGTCAGTACCCGATTTATCTTCTGCAGTCAAACATTCCTTTGTGGGATCTAAGGTTAGTACTTTGGTCTTTAGTGTCAGAGCTTTTTGAGCCCTTGAGGAGGGCTGTGCTTAAGAATTTGTCCCTCAAGACCGCTGCCTTGGTTATGGTATGCTCAGCAAGACCTTACTCAGAGTTGCAGGCCTTGTTGTGCCAAGTTTCCTTTCTGTCATTCTCAGAGGAGGCTGTGTATATTTGTCCCATTCATTCCTTCTTGCCTAAAGTAATGTTGTCTTTTCATGTCAGTCAGGCGGATTGTTTGCCTTCCTTTCCAAAGGAACTGTGCATGATGGTTGTCAGGAGGATACTTCTCTGGTACCTTAAGATCACTAACTCCTTCCGAAAAAACAGACAGGGTTTTCATCCATTTTGTAAGCCCACGTAAAGGTGACCTGGCCACAAGGTCTACTGTGGGTTGCTGGATAAAGGAGATGATAGCCTAGTCCTATCTCTTGTGGAAGCAGCCAGTCTGAGAGGGTTTGTGTGTGCATGCCACCAGTGTGCAGGCTTCCTCCTGGGCAGAGCATAGCTCGGTCTCTCCCTTATGCATTTGTCAGGTGGCAATGTAGTCAACACTTACACTTTTGTCAAGCATTACGGCTTGGATGTTCATGCTCTGGCAGTGGCCTTCTTCCCACCTATTGGAGTTGTAGCTTTGGCATGTCTGCAATGGTCTAGCAGGACAATATGGAAGGTGATGTTTTATTTACCAGATCATGTTCTTTCCTGGAGTCCTGCTAGAATAGTCCAGGACCGCCCCTGTGATCCGCTATATTCTCTGCGTTTTGCCCCTATGGGCCAATAACCCTCTTGACAGACCACATGTCCAAAGACTGTTCTGTACATAGTTATGGTTCCTTGTTCTATTGATCCTTGATATCCTTATTGAGGCTGTGTATGGTCAGAGGTCCATGACCATAGCTTGGGTATGAATACTGGAGTGTGCCCCTCATTGCATCAACTATAACAAGATGAGATAATGAGAAACATCTGGATTTTCCTTCTCTGTCTCCACCCCTGCTGGTAGGGGTACACAACCCACTTGTCTGGACTGGTCTAGTAGGACTCTAGGAAAGGACATTATCTGGTAAGTAAAATGTCAACATTAGGCACCTGTGTTATGTCTCTCTTATAAAAACAAGTAGGCTAGAATTGTATAAAAACAAGTAGGCACCTAATTGGTAGAAATCATGCCTTAAGTTAAGGTGTGGACATTTACACCAGCCCTAGAGCTCATGTAAATGCCCGTGCCTAGATTTTTCAAGATTATACTTAACGTATCTAATATTTTATAATCCATATGCTACACCCATGCACACATCTATCAGTAAAGTATCCACCATCATGCAACATGTGCACTTTTAAGCTATCGGTGCTTTATAAGAGGCCATTAACATGCATATGTAGCTACAAACACATTAATGACTTTAAACAGTCCCCAGTTATATGCCTATTTGGCACCTAAAATTACACTATCCCCTTCTAAAATATCCTATATGAGCAGTGTCTAACCAAAACTTCTGAGCGATTCGACAGGATCTATATAATGAAATTGTATGGTGGCAGAAACCTGCATAGCAGGCTTAAATGGGTAACACTGGTGGCCCTAAGAACTATCGACTATACATACATCAGTGCTGAATATACATAATCATTTAAACACCAGCACTGGCATTTAAATTACAGTCATCATTGCCAGTGAAAGCTTTACCTCAAAATGTCTAAGCTTTTGTTTTTAAGCTTATATTTGTTCATAATATGGGAAATCTACATTGCTATTTATGGTGTCTGACCAACACATAGTAACTTAAGGCCCGATTTCTGAAAGGCATTTACGCTGTTACCTGCTTAGTGCTGTTGAATATCCCCTTCTAACTCCCCTACGTGCCCCAATGCTATCCAGTTAGCATCGGGCGTATTGGGAGCAGAGCGGAGGTGGAGATTGTCGCTAACCGGGCAGCAGCGATATTGCATGCTGCCCAGTTAGTGATCTACGCCTAAAAGATAGGTGAGGAAAACCCTCGCCTATCTTTAAGGCACAGGAGCTAACAGGACAGTATGCAATATCGCTGCTGCTTGGTTAGCTTCAGCAGCTTCTGGCGTGTTCAGCGATACCCAGATATTCAGTGCTATTGCCGCAGTATTGAATATCCAGGTTAGAGGGCGGTGGGGAGGGCTATGCGCTGATGAGGTGCATAACCCTTCTAAAATGCAGCAGATTCAATATCGGGCCCTTAGTGTATGATAGGCCAGATGACCATCTTGTTATCCAGTCTGCCCAGCTGTCTTGTCCACATAGCTAAAGATTCATTCTAGGGTCCAGCTACAGACCACAACCCTGTAATTTAATTTAATTTAATTTAATGATTATTTATATACCGCTCCTTCCATTGATCAGGTGCGGTTTCCATATAACAACAATAAACAGGGTGAACTGTTTTTACATATAACAATTTGTGGTTAGGTAATTACAGTTAACAAGTAACAATTAACAATTAGAGAACTATGTACAATTGAACAGAAGTAAACTATATACATATTTTTGTTTTTCATCTTTCTTAATCATTTTGTCTAAGGGTTACAGCGCTTCATTCTTTTGTTGAATAGTGTATTACCTTGGGTAGGATTATCCCTTATCTAGCTGGGGGGTGAGAGATGGGCTGATCATAGATCCAAAATGCTTTGTGAATAAAAATGTTTTGAGTTTTTTTCTGAACTCTATTATATCAGGTAATTGTCTTAATTCTATTGGGATTGTGTTCCACAAGATGGGGGCTGCATGGGAGAAGGCTTTCTTGTTAGTGGATTTATTGGCTCTAATGAATTCTTTTGGTGGGGTTAATTTATTTAGCTGGTCTCTCCTTTGGAGATTATGGGTGGGTTCTATTTTGATAAGGTTATTTATGGACAGGGGTGCTGTTTTTGTTATGGCTTTGTAGGTGGTTAGGATAGTTTTGTATTCTATTCGGCTTTGAATCGGGAGCCAGTGTAGATATTCTAAAATCGGGGTTATGTGTTGGAAAGGTGGGGCTTTCGTAATGGTTCTTGCTGCTGCGTTTTGTGCTAATTGGAGTTTCTTTAAGGCTTCTTTAGTTACGCCAAGTAGGGTCTGATTTGCGAAGTCAAAATGTGGGGTTATGATTGCTTGTATGACGCGTTGAAAATCCTGTAAGTGCATTAGTGGGCGGAGTTGCTTTAGCATTTTTAGTTTAAACTTTTTTTGTTATATTCCTTACATGTGTGTCCATACTGAGGTGTTTATCCAGTATAACACCCAGGTAGCGTATTTCAGATTTTAGTATGATATTATTATTTTGTAATGTAATATGAGTGGGAGGAATGAATGTTGTGCATTTAGTTACTATTAGCGCTTCTGTTTTTGAGTGATTAATGTACAGATTGTTTTCATTTAGCCAGATGTTGATTTCCGTGAGGCAGTCGTTAATGAGTTTTATAGGGATATTTGGGATTTTGAATGGGACATACATCATTATGTCGTCCGCATACAGGTGATAGAGGACATTGAATTTTTTTAATATTTTACAGATGTGTTTTAAATATATGTTAAAATGTAACGCTGACAGTGCTGAGCCTTGTGGGAGGCCTATTTCTTGTTTGTATGTTTTTGATGTGAGGTTCCCGATTTGTACCGTTTGAGCTCGGTTTGTTAGATAAGAAGTAAACCATTTTAGAACAGTGGATTTTATACCTATTTGTTTAAGTTTATTAATCATTGTTGAATGGTGAACGCTGTCGAAGGCTGCAGAAACATCAATGAATATGAGTAAGAATGCTTGTTTGGGTTTGTCTATTCCCCTCACAAGTGTATCAATTAGCACTGTTAGGAGTGATTCTACTCCGTGTCTTGGGCGAAACCCGTATTGCTGGTCGTCAAGTGGTGCTGAGCTATCAATGAACTCCTGTGTTTGAATTTGTACGGTTTTTTTCAATTAATTTGGCCATAAACGGAATACTTGATATGGGTCTATAAGAAT
This sequence comes from Ichthyophis bannanicus, assembly GCA_033557465.1. NCBI lineage: Eukaryota > Metazoa > Chordata > Amphibia > Gymnophiona > Ichthyophiidae > Ichthyophis > Ichthyophis bannanicus. Next base: position 375,520,376 of record CM066034.1, on the reverse strand, counting down.
TAGGTGATGATTTGTCAAGGGTGGTGTTTTTTAGGATTGGGCGGATCTGTGCGTGTTTTAGTGTGGAGGGTAGGTATCCGGTTTTTAGGGAGAGATTTATTATTGGGAGGATGAATTGAGAGAGTACAGGTATGGAGTTCTTTATCCAGGTTACTGGACAAGGGTCCAGTAGTGAGGTTGTAGTATTAATGTTTGTGATGATGGATTTGAGCTCCACCTTGGTTAAGGGTTGAAATTCAGACCATTCGTCTGTGTTATGTAGTTGCGAAGTATCTACTGGTTTAGGTTGTAGGGGGTGATACGTTATCTTGTTCATGTAGTAATTTGCCAGTGTCTGTGGGGTAATGTCTGTGATTTCATTGCTGGAGTTGTGATTATTATTTGTCAGTTTTTGGACTATTGAAAAAAGTTCTCTAGGTCTGTTTATTGCGTTGTTTAAGATGGAGGCGTGGTAATTTTTCTTAGCATTATTTATTGCGTCTTTATACTTGATAAGGTGTGTGAGGTATGAATCTTTTGTAATTGCGTTTTTATTTTTCCTCCATTTATCCTCAGCTTTTCTTAAGTTCTTTTTCATTAAATTTAGGTCTTTATTGTACCAGGGGGCTTGACCATCTTTAGAGTGCGTGTTTTTCTTATTTATTTGTTTTTTAGCTGCAGCGTTATTGATGGTTTTGTGCCAGTTTGTTACTGCTGCATCTAGGTTTTGTGGTGAGGTTGATAAGTTAGGGATTATGAGGTCAAGGAATTCTTCATTGTATTTTCTAAATCTTGAGGTAGGTGCATTAGTTGGTATTCGTTTAACTGTTGCGTTGTTTATTGTGATATTGAATTTAATAAGGTAATGATCAGACCATGGGGTCGGTGTGCAGTTGAGGGATGTTGGGTTATATAGTTGGTAGAGTGCGTTTGGTAGGAATACCATGTCAAGGATACTACCTTTTCCATGCGTGCTAGTGTTTATTATTTGGTGGAAATCCATGCCTATTGTTGATTCTATGAAAAGGGAGGCATATGAGGCTGGTAATGAGGGGATGTTAAAGTCTCCGAGCATTATGATTGGATTTTGGTCAGTGGAGGAGCTTAAAAAGTCAATTAGTGGGTCTAGTTTTTCTGACTGTTTGTCTGGTGGCCTGTAAATTAGGCAGATTGTTATGTTGCCAATTTTCACAATGATGGAATCTATATTGGTGTGTAGGTTCGATGTTAGTTTTTTGACTTTTAGTTCTTTTTTTAACATTATTAGTACTCCACCACCTTTTTTGTGAGTTCTATGTGTGTAGAAGGTGTCGTAGTTATTGTTGCTTAGTTGATTTAGGTAAACGTTGTCTGTGTCCGATAGCCATGTCTCAGTTATACATAGTATATCTGGTTTTTGGTTGTCTAGGATTTCTGTGAATATAGGTAACTTATTTTTCATTGACCTGGCGTTAATTAGTATTGTTGATAATGACTCTACGTTTTTGCATAGTTTAGTGTTTGTTGACTGAGGGGATGAGGAATATTTTATGTGAATTAACCTATGGTTGTTAGTTTAACCTCATCCAAGATGGTCTTTTTTTTTTCTTTTGCGTATTATATATTTTTTTCTTTTGTTATATATTAGATAACCTGATAAACATAACATTTAAAAGAAAAAAAAAACATCAGGAAATACTTGTACATTGAAAGAGTAATGGATGCGTGGAATGCCCTTCCACTGGAAGTGGTGGGAACAGAAATGGTGATGGAATTCAAAAAGGGATGGGATAAGCACAGAGGATCCCTATATATCTTTATTAGTAGTATTTAACTTACGCCTTTCTAGGAAAAGATCAAAGTGAGTTGCATACAGTACCTGAATATATTTCCCTATCCCCAAAGGGCTCACAATTTAGCGGGCCGATGCAGAAAAGCTTCTTGTTGTTAAGTGCTGTCAAGTCGGTGTCGACTCATGGCGACCCTCTGGATAGTTGTCCTAAATTGTGTTCAGTCTTCAGTCAGGTGGCTCATTGTTGACAGACTGGCACCCGTAGCTGTTATTGTATCGATCCATCTCATTGCTGGCCTTCCTCTTTTGCATTGACCTTCTACCTTACCAAGCATGATGTCTTTTTCCCTAATGATCTCTCTCTTCGCATGATGTGTCCAAAGTATGAAAGCTGAAGTCTTGTCATCTGAGCTTCTAAAGAAAGCTTAGGTTTCATCTCCTCTAGTACTGACTGGTTTGTTCTTTGGGCAGTCCATGGTATACACAGTATTTATCACCAGCACCATAATTCAAAGGCATCAATTTTCTTCCTGTCTATCTTTTTCAGTCTCCAACTTTCACATCCATATGATGTTATTGAAAATGCCATGGCTTGAACAAGTTGAATCTTTGTATGGAGAGAGACAGCTCTGCTCTTAAGAATCTTGTCTAGGTCCTTCATAGCCATTCTGCCAAGAGCAATGTGTTGTCAGATTTCTTGACTGCTTGTTGCTTCTTTATTGATAGTTGATCCAAGTAGGTTAAAGTTGTCAACTATTTCAATTTCTTCTCCATCAACGATGAACTTATTAATTTTGCCAGTTGTCAGGATCTTTGTCTTCTTAACGTTAAGGTGCAGACCCATTTTAAGACTATATTCCTTGATCTTGAGAAGCAAATGTTTCAAATCATCTTCACTTACAGCCAGTAATGTGGTGGTATCAGCATAGCAAAGGTTGTTGAGTCTTCCATCAATCTTCACGCCTCTGTGGTCTTCATACAGTCCTGCTTCTCTGATGATTTGTTCTGCGTATAAATTAAAGAGGTAGGGGGAAAGCATGTAGCCTTGTTGTACACCTTTGCTGATTTTAAACCATTCTGTTTTTCCTAGTTCCATTTGAACTGTTGCTTCTTGATCAATGTAAAGGTTGTGCAAGAGAACAACTATGCTTCTTAATGTGTCCCAGAGTTTTTCATGGTTTACACAATCCCGTTGGGACATCCATCCCCGCTATTCGCAGGTTGGAATGACCCCACATCTGTTGTTGTGGCAAAAAATACCCCATAAAAGATATACTATTTGTATCATGGCAAAAAAATCTGACGCAAATCATGACGCCAAAAGCGTTTCACTCCAACAGGAGTTTCTTCAGGGATTAAACAAAGCTCATATCGAAATCAGTCAAAAGAGCCACTTACTTCATCCAGACATCATAATTCTCATATTGCCATTCACATCATCTAACTTCAGAACGTATACCTCCATCATCACCTCCTGATACTCAGCGCGCCAGTGAACTCCTTTTTATCACAGAACTGCGGGAGAGAAGACAGATGCCACTCTTTACTCCTGCGTCTGTTCAGTCGGGGCTTTGGGCCTTCCTGACTCCTTCTGAAGCCGATCAGGCACGGGGCCCCTTTTGGTGTGTGGCTGTAGGGAGACTGGGGGCCGGAATGGTAACGAGGGGGGGGGGCAGGACTGGAAATGGGCTGATGTTGGGAGATGGACTGGGATTAGAAGAGAGCTGATGCTGGGAGTTACTAGAGGAGGACTGATTCTGATGGGTTAGGACTGGAAATGGCCTCAGGATGGAGGACTGGGACTGGAAGGGAACTGATACTGGGGGGGGGGGGTTAGGCCTGGAAACGGGCTGGGGAAGGGGGACTTGGACTGGAAGAGAGCGGATGCTGGGAGGGACTGGAGGGCTAGGACTGGAAATGGGCTAATGGGACTGGAAGGAATGGAGTGGATGCTGGGAGGGGCTGGAACTAGAAGGGAGCTGATGCTGGGGGAGGACCAGAAGGTAGTGGGACTGGATCTGGCAGGATAAAATAAAGAAGCTGGGGGACTGAGGATGGAGAGGGGAACAGATTATTTTGTGTGGAAGGTAAGAAAAATCTATGATTGGCTGAGTATTGGGAGAGTAAGTGGAGATTGAGGATGGAAGGGTGAAAGTGAGTGGATGAAAAAAGGAATAAAAAAAGAAACAGAGGAAAGAGCAAAAGGGAAAAGATCAGTATATTAGAGGCAGATGTAGAGAGAATGGAAAAAAACTAGAAGAGAGAAAAAAGGACGAATGGAGAGTTAGCAGAAGACACAAATAAAGCAGAAGAAAGCAACTGGGGCAATTGCAACTGAAAAATAAAATGCCCAAAACAACAAAAGGTAGAAAAAAGCTATTTTATTTTTAATTTATTAACTAGAATATGTCAGCTCTGGGAAATGTGCATTGCTAACATTTTGTTTTGTTTAGTACACGAAGAAATTAATTTATAGTTTTATTTCTCCAGTGTTGTTGTACATTCCAAGTTTGGCTTTTGGGGTTCCCATTTAATTATTGTCTTCATATTTCTAAGTTGTGATCCCTTGTTCTATGTTTGGTGATGGGCTATGTTTTGCATGTGTAACCAAGCTGCAGTATTCTGTTCATGTAGTTTGTACGTGACAATCCCACGTGTTCTCTTTCCCCAGGAGGTATTGGTATTCTTTGAGATGTATTGGTTTAATATTTGCAGTGTTGCCTTTTTATAGGTAGGGTTTGGTGCTTTGTGTCCTGGTAGTGCTGTTATGATATGGCGGGTTTACTATGGATTCTAAATGAGCAGGGTGTATGGTACTTCCTAAAGTGCCTGGCAGTTGACACTGGAGTATAATAATGTAGAAATCCGTTAGTCTCTTTATCCTCACTGCCCATGCAAATGGTATTGAGACACTTAGAGGCATGTCTACTAAAAGTTAATGCACATTCACAAATGTTAATGTGCGCTAAGTACAGCAACACCCATTTATTTCTATTAGCGCTGTGGCACTTTATGCACATTAATATTTAGTAAACATGCCCCTAAGTCATTTCCAGGACAAAAAGAAGGCTTGTGAAGGGCTTCTTTGAAAGCCGCCTAAAATTTTAGATGGGCAACATATACTTTTTAAAATAAAGTAAAATAAATTTATGCAAATGAGGTCCAATGGCTATGCAGATGAGACCCCACAATGAATCTCCACACATGGCCCTGCATCACCCTTGGACCGCCCCTGTTCCTAGTTGACATTTTCCAAGCCTTGAGCACTCTTAACAAGAGTATATAGGAAAAGAATTAAAATATTCTTATTTGTGCTGATGGTTATCTCCTTTAAGGAAAAACTAACACTGTGGGGAGCTAGAATCAAAAAACAGAGCAAAGTTGAAATGTTTGAAATGACAAAAAGTTGCAGACTGGACAAAAATCTTTTTGATTTAATTCTACATTGTTCTTTTTATTTCTGGAGCCTTTACTGCAGAGGATGCAGGGCAACACGCAGATCGAAGGAGTCAAAGTATGGCATCTACAATTTAAGATTGCAGCATATGTAAATGACATTCTGGCATACTTGCAAAACCCTCAGAAGTCTCTGCTGGCTTTATTACTGTAGATGTTTTCATGGCCTTTAGAGCATGTTCAGGTTTAAAGCTCAATATGGATAAGTCTGAGGCATTGCCTCTTGATCCATATCTACCATAGTGCTGGCTGGCTCCTTTCCCTTTGAAGTGGACCGCTGGGTCCTTCAAATATCTGGGAATACAAGTTCCAGCTAACATATCACAACTGTATCATCTTAATGTTTTACCATTCTTACGCAGGAAAAAGAACAGCTACATCGTTGGGAGAGACTACCACTATCGCTTCTGGGGAGACTTGAATTATACAAAATGACACTTTTTCCTAGATGGCTTTACCTCCTACAGGTGAGACTTCTGAACAGGGATCTATGGGTGTGGTGGCAAAACCTCAGTCGCCACCCCCTTGTTTCCTTCACCTGACTATTGAGGGAGTGGAAAACGGGGAGCTTGGGGTCCCTGACCTGTTGTTGTTAAGTGCCGTCGAGTCAGAGTCGACTCATGGCGACCCTCTGGATAGCTATCCTAAATTGTGTTCGGTCTTCAGTCAGGCGGCTCATTGTTGACAGACTGGTACCCATAGCTGCTGTTATTGTATCGATCCATCTCATTGCTGGCCTTCCTCTTTTGTGTTGACCTTCTATCTTGCCAAGCATGATGTCTTTCTCTAATGATCTCTCTCTCCGCATGATGTGTCCAAAGTATGAAAGTCAAAGTCTTGTCATCTGAGCTTCTAAAGAAAGCTTAGGTTTGATCTCCTCTAGTATCGACTGGTTTGTTCTTTGGGCAGTCCATGGTATACACAGTATTCGCCGCCAGCACCATAATTCAAAGGCATCAATTTTCTTCCTGTCTATCTTTTTCACTGTCCAGCTTTCACATCCATATGATGTTATTGAAAATACCATGGCTTGAACAAGTCAAATCTTTGTATGGAGAGAGACATCTCTGCTCTTGAGAATCTTATCTAGGTCTTTCATAGCCATTCTGCCAAGAGCAATGCGTCGTCTGATTTCTTGACTGTTTGTTGCTTCTTTATTGATAGTTGATCCAAGTAGGTTAAAGTTGTTCACGATTTCAATTTCTTCTCCTTCAATGATGAACCTGTTGATTATGCCAGTTGTCATGATCTTTGTCTTCTTTACATTAAGGTGCAGGCCCATTTTGAGACTATGTTCTTTGACTGTGAGAAGCAAATGTTTCAGATCATCTTCACTTTTAGCCAGTAATGTGGTATCATCAGCATAGCGAAGGTTGTTGATGAGTCTTCCACCAATCTTCACACCTCTGTTGTCTTCATACAATCCTGCTTCTCTGATGATTTGTTCTGTATATAAATTAAACAGGTAGGAGGAAAGTATGCAGCCTTGTCTTACACCTTTGCTTATTTTAAACCATTCTGTTTCTCCTTGTTCCGTTCGAACTGTTGCTTCTTGATCAATGTACAGATTGTGCAAGAGTACGATCAGGTGTTCTGGTATACCCATGCTTCTTAATGTGGCCCAGAGTTTCTCATGGTTTACACAGTCAAAAGCTTTGCTATAGTCGATAAAGCACAAATAGATATCCTTTTGGTATTCTTTAGTCTTTTCAAGGATCCATCTAACATCCGCGATGATGTCTCTCGTTCCTCACCCTTTCCTGAACCCTGCTTGCACTTCAGGTAGTTCTTGTTCCAGGTATGGTTGTAGTCTCTTTTGAATAATCTTCAGTAGAATCTTGCTGGCATGTGGGATCAGAGCGATTGTGCGATAATTTCCACAGTCAGTTGGATCACCTTTCTTTAGTATTGGTATAAACACAGATCTTTTCCAGTCAGTTGGCCATGATGTTGTCTTCCATATTTCTTGGCAGAGCTTTGTAAGTACAGTAACAGCTGCATCAGATTGCTGTAATACTTCTATGGGAATGCTATCAACGCCTGGTGCTTTGTTCTTTGATAAGGCTTTTAATGCTGCTTCAACTTCTTCTTTCATCACCAATGGTTCCCGATCATAAGGTACAGGTTGAAACGGCTGTTGGTCCACTTCATCTTTATCATATAAAAACTCTGTATATTCCTTCCATCTTTTCTTGATCTTCTCAGCATCATTCAACATAGAACCTTGAGCATCTTGTAACATTCCAATTCGAGGCTGGAACTTTTTCTTTAACTCTCGTAGCTTTAGGAAAGCCAATCTTGTTCTTCCTCTAATAGTTTCTGCTTCTATTTCCTTGCATGTGTCATTGTAGTACTTATCCTTGTCCTGTCTTGCTGCACATTGGAAATCTCTGTTGAGTTCTGTGATTGTCTTTCTTTCTCCTCTGGCTTTAGCTTCTCTGCGTTTCTGGGCAATTTTCAGAGTTTCTTCTGTCATCCATTTTGGCCGTTTTTTCTTTTTCACCTTTTGTAGAGACTTCTCGCTTTCTTCCAACACAACCTTCTTGATGTCATTCCATAACTCTTCTGGAGCTCTATCATTTGTATCTAAAGCAACAAATCGATTTTGCAGGCAGTCTTTAAATTACAGTGGTATATTCTCAAGGTCATATTTTGCTGCATTCCTAAGTGGTTTGCTCTTTTTCAACTTTAGCTTGAGTTTGCATACTAGTAGTTGATGATCTGTACCACAGTCAGCTCCAGGTTTTGTCTTTGTTGATGTTATAGAGCTTTTCCATTGTTGACTTCCACAGATGTAGTCAATTTGATTTTTATACAATCCATTGGGTGAAGTCCATGTGTACAGTCGCCGCTTGTGTTGCTGGAAGAAGGTGTTTGAGATGAATAGATCGTTGGTCTTGCAGAATTCTATCAGTCTTTCTCCAGCTTAATTTCTGTTGCCAAGTCCATATTTTCCAACTACTTTGTCGTCTTCTTTGTTGCCAACTTTTGCGTTTCAGTCACCCATGACTATCAGGATATCCTGTTTGCATGTTCTGTCAATTTCAGCTTGTACTTGTTCATAGAACTCTTCAATTTCATTCTCTTCTGCAGCTGTTGTTGGGGCATATACTTGAATTATAGTTGTGTTGAGAGGCATTCCTCGTAGAAGAATAGAGATTAAGCGTTCGCTGACTGCATTGTATTGTCCCTGACCTAGAGCAATACAATTTAAGCTGTCTGTTACATCACGTTTGGAACTGGTTCTATCAGAAAATGACACATACCCCACTGATTTTGGAACGTGCATTCCTGGGGGCTTTACATCCTGTGTATGTCTTATACGAGTTGTTATCTTTATCTTTATTATTACACTTGATAAACCGCTTTTGTCGAAACATTAAAGCGGTGTACAATAAAAAGGTCAGCAATACAAAGTATAGAAAAGGAACGCCATAATAAGATAGGAAAGAAAAGAGTAAGATAGAACACAGACAATTAAAACCATACAACTACACCAAGACTTCCACGATACAAGCAACAAAGACAAGGCAGAAGGACCAGACAAGAGGAAGACAGGACAAAACATGTTAGCAACAGAACAACAAGACTGACAACAGCTTCAGGGAGGAGCATCGGGAGGAAGATGAGTTGGAACAGATGAGTTTTGAGTAATGTCTTAAATTGGGAATAGGAGGGTTCTAACCAGAGAGAAGGTGGTAGCGCATTCCACAGCATGGGGCCCAGAAAAAAGAAAGCCGAATGACGGGTTTGTTCCAGATGAGCTTGTGATGGAGAGGGTAAAGACAAACGGTTAGCATGAATAGAACGAAGCTGGCGGTAGGGAGTATGAAGAGAAATGTGGTCCGCAAGATATAGAGGATTGTTAGTATAGATAGCACGGTGTGTCAGAATAAGAAATTTATAATGAAAACGATAACGGAGGGGCAACCAATGCAAGTGAAAGAGAATAGGGGTCATATGGTCAAAGCGATGAGAGAACGTAATGAGACGAGCTGCAACATTTTGAATAAGCTGCAAACGTTGAAGCTAGAAATTTGGGAGGTTGGCAAGAAAGATATTACAGTAATCCAGTCTGCTAATAACCAGAGTTAGAACAAGGGTGACCAGAGAGCCAGAGTTAAGAAGGGAACGGACAGCCCTAATTTGACGCAAGGCAGCAAATGAATGGCGGATAAGGGAAGAAATATGACTATGAAAGGAAAGTGAGGAGTCTAGGATTACTCCCAGATAATGGAAGGAGGAGGCAAGCGGAATGGAAGTCGAGCCAATCAAGGGGGCAAGAGTGGGGCAGAAGCCACTCAAGGAGACCCACATAGCCGTGGACTTAGACGGGTTTAAATGTAAGAAATTCTGTGAGAGCCAAGAAGCGATACGGGAGAGACAGAGGTTAAGCTGGGAGATATCCAGGGTTAATGGAGAAGTATGGAAAAGGAGAATAATGTCATCTGCATACATATAAAAAGACACTGAGTACTGCTGAATTAATAAGGGCAAAGGGGAAAGAAAAATGTTAAATAATAGAGGGGAAAGATCAGAGCCCTGAGGTACACCACAGGTGAGAGGGAGAGAAGCAGAGGACTGGCCATTGGAATGGACAGAGAATTGAGCAGCCCTTCGACTGTGAAATACCATCTGTGATTCGGTTTTTGACAGCAAGGACCGTGTCATCAGCGGACATTCATCACCAGATATGTTAGGTGTACGGCCCCAATGCGATGAGTGACAGCAAAGTGTGTAAATGGGTGAGATTGTTCAAGAATGGGCGGGACAAACTGTGCTCACGATGGCTTCCCAGGCTGCTGAGGAATACCAGAAACGGAGAATGGCTAGTGCTTTGACATTTTTGATCTGATACAATGAGAAAGGAGATGAACTTTTGGACCACATTGTCACAGGGGACGAGACATGGGTTTCTCACATGCAGGGCCGGCCCGTCCATTGAGCAAGAATGTTTTTTGCACAGGGCCCCGCGTTTCGGGGGGGCCCCGCGCAAAGAACATTCTGCTTTTTTTTTCTTAATTAAATTTTAAAAAAAGCTGGCCGCTGCCGCCGCGGTGGCATGGAGTCTCCCGCGGGGCTCCCTCTGCCCGGCGGAACTCTCCCAGCGCGGCTGAGCCCCTCTGCGCCGGCTTGCAGATACGCGAAGGGAGAGTGTCTCCCTCGTGTCTCTGTTAAGCCCGCAGGGGCTGATGGGAAGCAGGGGCTGATGGGAAATTTCCCATCTGCCCCTGCGGGCTTAACAGAAACGCGAGGGAGACACTCTCCCTTCGCGTATCTGCAAGCCGGCGCAGAGGGGCTCAGCCACGCTGGAAGAGTTCCGCCGGGCAGAGGGAGCCCCGCGGGATACTCCATGCCGCCGCTGCGGCAGCAGCCAGCTTTTTTTCTTTTTTTAAATTGCCATGAGCCGAGGGGGGGGGGTTTAAGACTGGCAATGGGCTGGGGGGGTTAAGACTGGCAATGGGCTAGGGAGGGGGGGGTTTAAGACTGGCAATGGGCTTGGGAGGGGGGGTTTTAAGACTGGCAATGGGCTAGGGAGGGGGGGTTTAAGACTGGCAATGGGCTGGGGGGGTTAAGACTGGCAATGGGCTAGGGGGAGGGGTTAAGACTGGCAATGGGCTTGGGGGAGGGGTTAAGACTGGCAATGGGCTCGGGGGGGGGTTAAGACGGGCAATGGGCTGTGGGCTGATGAGGGCTGTCTGGAAATGGGGTGATGGGGGTTAGGACTGGCAATGGGCTATGGGGGGGTGGGTTAAGACTGGCAATGGGCTGGGGGGGGTTAAGCCTGGCAATAGGCTAGGGGGGGTTTAAGCCTGGCAATGGGCTGGGGGGGTTAAGACTGGCAAAGGGCTAGGGGGAGGGGTTAAGACTGGAAATGGGCGAGGGGGGGTTAAGACTGGCACTGGGCTGTGGGCTGATGAGGGCTGTCTGGAAATGGGGTGATGGGGGGTTAGGACTGGCAATGGGCTATGGGGGGTGGGTTAAGACTGGCAATGGGCTATGGGGGGGGTAAAGACTGGCTATGGGGGGGTTAAGAATGGAAATGGGGGGGTTAAGACTGGCAATGGGCTGTGGGCTGATGGAGGCTGTCTGGAAATGGGGTGAGGGGGGGTTAGGACTGGTAATTGGCTATGGGGGGGTTAAGACTGGAAATGGGCTGTGGGGGTGGGGTTAAGACTGGCAATGGGCTATGGGGGGTTAAGACTGGCAATGGGCTGTGGGCTGATGGGGGCTGTCTGGAAATGGGGTGACGGGGGGTTAGGACTGGTAATGGGCTATGGGGGGGTTAAGACTGGTAGTGGGCTGATGGGGTGGGGCTAGGACTGTAAATGGGCTATGGGGCGGGGGTTAAGACTGGTAATGGGCTGTGGGCTGACGGGGCCTGTCTGGAAATGGGATGATGGGGGGTTAGGACTGGTAATGGGCTATGGGGGGGGGTTAAGACTGGTAATGGGCTATGGGGGGGTTAGGACTGATAATGGGCTATGGGGGGGCTAGGACAGGAAATGGGCTGATGGGGAGGGGTTAGGACTTGAGGTGGGCTGATGTGGTTAGGACTGGTAATGGGCTGTGGGCTGATGGGGAGGTTTAAGACTGGCAATGGGCTATGGGGGGCTGACTGGAAATGGGCTGATGGGGGGTTAGGACTGGAAGTGGGCTGATGGGGGGTTAGGACTGGTAATGGGTTATAGGGGGGGCTTAAACTGAAAATGGGGTGATGGGTGTTAGGACTGGAAGTTGACGGGGGGCTAGGACTGGTAATGGGTTGGGGGGTTGCTAGGACTGGAAATGGGCTGAGTGGAAGGGGAGGCTTGAACTGCAAATAGCTGTTGGGGAGGGGGCTTGGAATGGAAATGGGCTGTGAGGGAAGGGAGCTAGGACTGAAAATGGGCTGATGGAACAGCTAGGATAGGACTGGAAATGGGCTGTTGGGGGGAGCTAAGATTGGAAATGGGCTGTGGTGGGGGCTTAAATTGAAATGGACTCATGGAGGGGCTAGAACTGGAAGTAGGCTCATGGGGGGGCTTGGACTGGAATTGGGATGAGTGGAGGGGAGCTATGATTTGACATGGGCTGATGGTGGGGCTAGGAAATGACTAGAAATGGGCTGATGGGGGGCTAGGATTGGAAATGAGCTGATGAAGGGACTTGGACTGGAAATGGATGGGGGAGCTAGGACTGGAAATGGGCTGATGGGGGGCTAGGACTGGAAATGGGCTGATGCAGGGACTAGAAGGGAATGGATGCTTGGTGAGACTGGAACTAGAAGGGAGCTGATGTTGGGGGAGGATTAGAATGGGATGGGGCTGGGAGAGTAAATGGAGAGGGGAAAAATATTTTGTGTAGGAGGGATGAAAAATCTACAATTGGCCGGGTATTGGGAGAGTAAGTGGGGATTGAGGATGGAGGGGTAAAATTTGTGTGGATGAAATAGGAATGAGGAAAGAGCAAAAGGAGAAAGATTAGTATGTTAAAGCAGATGTAGAGAGAGAGAATGGAAAAAAAAAACTAGAAGAGAGAAGAAAGGACAAATGGACAGCAGATGATGGAGAGTTAGCAGAAAACATGAAGAAACCAGAAGAAAGTGGCTGGACCAATTGCAACTGAAAAAAAATGCACAAAAGGTAGAAAGATATCTCTCCCTTGGGCCGCCCCTGCTCACATGACTCCAGAATCAAAGCGGTAGTCGATGGAATGGAGACACACGTCATCTCCGGTCAAAGTGAAAGCAAAACAGACAATCTCAACACGCAAGATTATGGCAACTGTGCTCCTCGGAAAGCAGCCTGGGAACCCATAGCGAGCACAGTTTTTTTCAGAAACGATTTTGTATAGCACTGACCTTGAAACTTGTGGAAATTTCAGTGACAAAGTGGAAATCGTGAATCGCTGTTCTTCATGAATTTTTGCATCAACTGTGATTACTGAAGGTCGACCCTATCGCGGTTCATCATGGACACTGTCCCGCCTGTCCTTGAACAATCTCACCCATTTACGCACTTTGCTGTCACTCATCACAATGGGGCCATACACCTCACATATCTGGCGATGAATGTCCGCTGATGACACGGTCCTTGCTTTCAAAAAACGAATCACAGACCGTATTTCACAGTCAGAGGGCCGCTCAATTGTCTTAAACATTTTAACGTCTCAGTATAAACCGTACAAAGTGACGCTACGACTGCAAATGGCATCTGCTTTTGCATAAGGCATGCCGGGAGCTGGCACGCATGCTTGTTTCTACAGGGGGAAAATATTTACAAAGCTACAGCCAGTCGGACCTTATTTTAAAAATAATCCTCGTACTTACATGCACCTAGTTTATGCTTCCAAAAGTAAACAGTCCCTGGGAACACCACTTTTTAATCCTGCTAAAAGTATGAGCAATGTGAAAGTGCATATATTTGCAGCCATTCAGAGGTTGCAGCAGGGCATGTGCAATAATTTGCCAAGACTAGGCAGTCACCTAGGATGTCAGTTTCTGAGAGCCAGCAAAGAACAGCAAAAGTCAAAGCTAAACAATAGATCTTGATAGCCCCACAAACTCAAAGAGCCATCAGCACGTTCTTTTACCTGCAGGGAGAGCAGGCATACAAAGCATATTTCTATAATGTCTAATTCTGTATTTTCACAGGACTGTTGTGAGAGGGACACTGTTGGGATGATCATGACTGTTGAGTTTAATTATCAAAATCTTGGGGGGAGGGAGGGGGAGGATATAAAGCTAAAGGTCTGCTAGGGCACCCAATATGCTTGCACCAGCCCTAGGCTACAGTTTTTACTCTAGCCTCCTTACTGGGCAGACTAAATGGACCATACTGGTATTTATCTGCCATCATTTACTACAGTATGTTAGTACATTAGTTATCTGTTTATATCCCTTTGAGAATTCCTCTCTTATGGAACAATTCTGAGAAAGCTTCTTGCACGCTTGTTTTCTTGACCAGCTATAGCATGTGGCTTCCAAAATGTGTATTCTTTTGAGTGTGGGTGCAGTTCATATACTTGAAAATAAAGCAAACCAATACAAAAATATATTGGATCAGATTTTTATTTTAAAGATTGGGATCCACGTTTTTGTTTGTTATACAGTTAGGGGACAATATATACAAATGTTTTACAAGTTCAACTCTTAAGCTTGCTACATAAAGATACCCATGTGAAGCAGAAAGTCTGTAGGTTAATACTTGCTATCTTAAGTGACTATTCTTCAGCTTTATTGGTAAAGAGCCAAAGAGAGTGAATGTGTGTTTTTCAGAAAGAAAGAGCGAGTCTCAATTTGAAGCCTCTAGCTCAGAGAAGACTGAATATGTGGGGGAATAATTTTATAACAAGGTCTGTGATAAGGAAGCTTATCATAGCTCAGGAAGGAGCTATGGGAAAGGTGAAGTGACTCTGAACAAGCAACCTGTCAGTTCAGGTAGAAATAAGAAAACAGAATTTTCCCATAAAAGACTACCAGTCCCAGAATGCACCAGGTTTCCAACAGCCAGTAGAGGAGCTGAAGTGGGGAAACGTGTGTTCAATCAGGAGGGCTATGAGGTAATCCCTAAGCACTCATCTCAAAGGGCAGGGCCTGATTCAGCACAGCTGCGCTGTGTTAGGGTGGAGCACTCATCTAGGCAGAATAAAGGTAGAGTTTATTCTACAGAGAATTATCCTCATCCTCATCATCTTCATGATCAACTTGGATATCCTCATCCTCAGTTTCATCTGGAGAATCATCAGAAGCAGAAGCCAAACCGGACGGACAGAGAGGGCAAGAAACCCTTTGAAAGAAAGAAGAGAAAAGCCTTTGGGAGGTCTAGAGGAGTCTGGAGCAGTACGTATACTGGGAGGCATTCCAAGGGCCAGCATACACCATTGGACTGGGGAAAGCCAGAGGAATGGTGCTGCAGAGCTAGGAATCTCCAGACAGTACCTGTGAGGGAGACGGCTGCACGTGGAAGGGACCCTAAGACCCGTGCCAGAAGGTATGTGAGAAGAGATCCCAGTGTCCAGGGATCTGGATTGGAAGGCTGGACATAAGAACTGGACTACATACTGGCCAGGCTATATAGAGAGGAACTCTAACAGCAATGGAAGCTCAGGTATGAACACTGATCTATGCCCTAGCTATAACCTTGAAAGACAGCAGGGAAAAGCACAGTTACTTACCTGTAACAGGTGATCTCTGGGAACAGCAGGAATTAGTCATCACATATGGGTACGTCGGTACCGACGGAGCCCGCGCGGGAAAGCTCCCCAGCTTTTCAGATTAAAAGCCTTTGGGGCCTCCCACTGCACATGCGCGCTGCCTTCCCGCCTTCCTGACCAGCTCTCGTCAGTTCGAGTTTAAAGCTGAGACAATAGAGAGAGAGGACAGGAAGATAGATAGATAGAGATACAACTCCTTGGGGAGGTGGGTGGGTTGTGATGACTAATTCCTGCTGTTCCCAGAGATCACCTGTTACAGGTAAGTAACTGTGCTATCTCCAGGAACAAGCAGGAATAAGTCATCACATATGGGGACTCCCTAGCTAAGATGCCTGGGAGATCCCCCTCCAAGAGTAAACCATCTTCGCATGGATCTCAGGCATCCATACAGGGAAGGTGGGCAGGAGTTGTTTAAGTATGGAACAGGTGTTTGAGGACAGCCTGACCAAACAAGGCATCCCGGCGGGAGTCCTTGTCCAAGCAGTAATGGGCTGTGAAGGTATGAACCGAGGCCCAAGTGGCTGCTCGACAGATCTGATCTATGGACACAGAGTGAAGATGAGCCATAGAAGTGGCCATGGCTCTCACATTGTGAGCTGTGACATGGCCCTCCAGAGAAATGTTCTTACTCTGGTAAGCAAAAGAAATACACTGAGCGATCCAATTGGAAAGTGTACGCTTGGTGACTGGAAGTCCCAAATGAGAAGGATCAAAAGCCACGAAAAGTTGGGAAGACTTTCGATGTGGTTGAGTCCTGTTGAGGTAAAAGGCAAGAGCTCTTTTACAATCCAGAGTATGAAGGTTCCTCTCTGCACTGGATGCATGAGGAGCCGGGAAAAAGACAGGTAGATATACCTCTTGATTAAGATGAAAAGGCGAGACCACTTTGGGCATAAAGTGGGGATTCGTCCTAAGGACCACCTTATCATGATGAAACCTAGTATAAGGTGGATGAGCCACTAAAGCCTGCAGTTCACTGATGCGGCGAGCCGAAGTGACTGCAATAAGGAAAACAACCTTCCAGGAAAGAAATTTGAAGGAGGTAGAGTCCAAAGGCTCAAAAGGTGGCTTCATAAGCTGACCTAGAACTAGGTTCAAATCCCATGCTACCGGAGGAGGTCGGATGGGAGGTTTAGTTAGTCAGGCCTCTCATGAAACGTGCAACAAGAGGATGAGAGGAGACAGGTTGTCCATTTATAGGTTTTAAGGATGCTGCAATAGCACTCAAATGGACCCTTACTGAATTCGTCTTAAGGCCTGCATTTGAAAGATGCAGGAGATAGTCCAAGAGGGAATGCAAAGGAAGTGCTAGAGGGTCAAGACCCTGCTGAGCACACCAAATGGAAAAACGTTTCCATTTGAAAGCATAAGAACGCCTCGTGGAAGGTTTCCTAGAGGCATGAAGGATATCTGTCACAGGTTGAGAAAGATTAAAGTCTTGAAGACTTAGGCCTTCAGTAACCAAGCTCTGAGATGTAGGGATTTGGGGTTTGGGTGCCACAAAGTCCCCTCCTCCTGAGACAGAAGGTCTGGCGCAGCTCCCAGGTCCAGGGAGGATCCCTGGGAGAGATGCAGAAGTAGAGGGAACCACACCTGGCGTGGCCAGCGGGGAGCTATGAGGATCATAGTCTCGTGATCCCTCTGGAGCTTGAACAGAGTCTTGGATATTAGAGGAATGGGTGGAAAGGCATAGAGGAATTCCTGACCCCAATGCAGGAGGAAGGCATCATGGGCCTGAGCTCCCTGACACTGAGTTCTGGAACAGAACCGGGGAAGTTTGGCATTCCACGGACTTGCAAAGAGGTCTATGTCCGGGGTCCCCCATTCCTGAAAGATTCTGCGTATCTGGTCCATATGTAGGGACCATTCGTGTGGAAGCAGAACTCGACTGAGTCTGTCTGCATGAGAGTTTTGAACTCCTGAAAGATACACTGCAAGAAGGTGAATTTGATGCTCTCTGGCGAAGGCCCATAATCTGAGAGCTTCGTTGCAAAGCGACAGAGAGCCTGTCCCTCCTTGTTTGTTTATATAGAACATGGCTACCTGATTGTCTGTCTGAACTAGGACAGTCAGGTTGACAAGGAGGGTATAGAAGACCTTGAGGGCAAGGTAAATTGCTCGCAGTTCCAGGAGGTTGATATGAAGGGTGGCCTCCTGTGGAGACCAAGTGCCCTGAGTGGAGAGGTTCTGAAGATGAGCTCCCCACCCTGTCTGGGAGGCATCTGTTGTGAGGGTTGCTTGGGGCAACAAAGGTTGGAAGGGGGCCCCCAACAACAGATTCTTGGTGGATGTCCACCATTGGAGGGACCAAAATAGACGGCTTGAGGTGAGTATTTGGTCGGAGAGCGCTCCAGATGCTTGAGTCCACTGGGTGGCCAAGGTCCATTGAGCTGCTCTCATATGCAGACGAGCGTAGGGCACCACATGTACTGTGGAGGCCATGTGGCCCAGAAGTCGCAGCATTTCCCGGGCTGTCAAATGACTGCTGGACTGAGCTTGGGAGGCCAAACTCAGCAGGCGGTGGGCCCTGACCTGAGGCAGGTAGGCCCTTGCAGTGATGGTGTCTAACTGGGCCCCTATGAACTCGAGAGACTGAGTAGGGATTAGTTGAGACTTGGGAAGGTTTACTACCAGTCCTAGATACTGCAGAAGACGCCTTGTGCGGTCCAGGGAAATTTGGGCCTGGGACTGAGAGGGAGCTCGGATGAGCCAGTCGTCCAGGTATGGGAATATGAAAATTCCCAGGCCTCTTAGAAAGGCAGCTACGACTGCCATGCATTTGGTGAACACTCTTGGAGCAGAGGCTAGACCGAAGGGGAGTACTCTGTACTGGAAATGTTTTCCCTGAAACAGAAATCGAAGGTATTTTCTGTGGGATGGGTGGATGAGTATGTGTGTATACGCATCCTTTAGGTCTAGAGAACAAAGCCAATCCTGACTCTGAAGGTATGGAAGGAGAATGCCCAGAGAAAGCATTTTGAATTTCTCCTTGAAAAGAAATTTGTTCAATTCTCTCAGATCCAGAATTGGTCTGAAGCCCTCTGTCTTCTTTGGTATTAGAAAATAAGGAGTAGAATCCCGTCCCCTGTTGAAGAAGAGGGACCTCCTCTATTGCCCCCTGGGCAAGGAGGGAGGAGACTTCCTGACCCAAGAGGGCCAGGAGAGATGGGGGAGAATTGAACTGCCTCACCATAGTATAAGGAGGAAGGTCGGAAAAATGGAGTTTGTAACCCTCTCTGATGATAGAGAGGGTCCATTGCTCTGATGTAATTTGCTCCCATCTGGGAGCAAAGTGAGCTAACCTTCCGGGTATGGTGAGGGGCTCTGGTTGTTCTAGAGCCAGAAAAGTTAAGTTCTCTAGGGGCAAGTCAAAACCCCTGAGGGGGTGGAGCCTGCTGAGGCGTAGCAGACGCCGCAGGCTTTGACCTTGCCTGTTTAGGTTGCTGACGTTTAGCAGCAAAACGAGGCTGAGAGGATTGTTGGCCAGTATTTGTGGAAAATCTGGACCTTGTAATAAGGCCTCTTAAAAGACTTCTTCTTGGCAGGAGTGGAGGTAGACTTAGAAAGTCTATCTAAGGTGGCATTTTCTGCATCCATTTGAGTGGCCTTAATTTGCCACTCCTCACCAAATAAGTTCTCACCTGTACAGGGCAGATTTCGTAAGCCATCTAGGACCCAAGGTTCTAGATCAGAAGCCTGGAGCCAAGCAAGACGTCGGGCTGCTATAGCAATGCCCGAAGCCCTACCAGCACCCTCAAAGGAATCAAAAGCTGCCCTGTTGGAGAACTTTGAAATATCCAAAAGGTGTTTCACTAAGGAAATGAACTGCTCCCTCTTATCCTCAGGGATAAAGGGGGCAAAATGCCGAACTTTTAGAGCGATTTCACTGAGAAACATGCCCATGTAAAGACTATAGGAATTAATCCTGGCTATAAGCATAGTAGCCTGGAAAATTTTCCTGCCAAAAGAGTCTAGAGTCTTACATTCTCGCCCTGGAGGAGTAGAAGAGTGCCTTTTGGTACTCTTTATCTTCTTCATTGCAGACTTCACCACAATAGAATGGTGAGGCAACTGGGTTTTTTGGAAACCAGGAGAAGGGGGGACACGGTACATGGTGTCCAACCTGCGAGAAGAAGGAGACAATGTTAGAGGAGCCTCCCATAAGTCCATCAAGTGTTCTTGAAGGATTTCATGGATAGGCAGGGTGACTGCCTCTTTAGGAGACTTAGAGTATCCTAAAATATCCAGTTTCTTTGATCTGGGTTCCTTTTCAGAGGATGAAGCAATAGAAAGACCTTTAGCCATTTCTATGATGAAGTCCTGAAAGGACAAATCCTCTGGTGGAGACATTCTCCTGTTAGGAGAAGAAGGCTCCTCAGGAAGATCAACGGAGAACTCATCAGAATCATCAGAGGAGTTAAAATCCTCTGAAGAAGCAGAGTATCCTCTATGTGCTTCCAACGCACGATACGCATACCGTTCGGTATCGACATCGGGCGTACCGGGTATGGGATCGGTACCGGGCAAAAGCCCGGATCCGGCATGCGGAACCGATCTGCGTTTGGAAGACGATGGCCTCGGTTCCGGTATGGAAGCCATTACCGGAACCGGACCCGGTACCGCTGGCTGCGGTACCGAGGGCGTAGCAGCATTAATAAAAGCCAGAATGGCCTGCTGCATGACTTGGACAGTAGTGCCCATAGACGCCACTGCTGCCTGGATGTCGGTACCGGTATGGGCCGGTACCCCAGAGCAGTACAACAGGTGATCTGTCGAGGCCGCGCCATCGATGTCAACCTGTGACCCCATGATTGCTTTGGAGGCCGGAACCTCCCACCGGGGTTTTTTGGCCTGGGCAGAATCCTCGAACTCAGAATTGAGAGCCTCTCGATCTTTAGAAAGAGATTTGCTTTTAGAGGATTTGCCCACTGGAGTTTTGGTTACCTGAGATCCATCCGGAGAGGAAGACCTGGATGACTGTGATGCTTCTGAAGGAAACAGCACATGGAACTTGTTGGCCCGGTTCTGCAATCCACGTTTCGACATCTGGGAGCAGGATGGGCAGTCCGGTATGGAATGGTCAGGTCCTAAACATTTAAGACACCATTCATGGGTGTCTGTAAGAGGAATGACAGCACTGCACTTGGTACACTTTTTAAAACCAGGAACTGGCTTCTCCATGAGGAGAATTTGTGTAGGCCTGAAGGCCTAACAAAGTACCAAGCTGTGCTGAAGAAAAAAATATATATATTTTTTTTTTTTTTAAAAGAAAGAAAGAGAGACCGGCAGTACCGGTTTCAGAATGGGGAAGGCAGGTACGCGGTCTAAAGAAAACAATAAAATTAACAATTTCTTCAGCGGTGACAGGAACACGACCTGCTGGCTCCGCGGAAAAAAAGAAAACTGACGAGAGCTGGTCAGGAAGGCGGGAAGGCAGCGCGCATGTGCAGTGGGAGGCCCCAAAGGCTTTTAATCTGAAAAGCTGGGGAGCTTTCCCGCGCGGGCTCCGTCGGTACCGACGTACCCATATGTGATGACTTATTCCTGCTTGTTCCTGGAGATCAAGTATTCTCCTGAAAGTGCTCCATTGGGAGATTCATCTGTGCCAATCCATGATATTGAACCCATGCTTGTTGAAGAAGGGGGAGTGATTGCAGATGAAGAATGTGTTTACATGGACTGCTCTCTGTCTAAACTCCTTTGGTGATTTTCTGTTATAAAATACAACAACCATCACAAAGAAATACAAACTTGTTCTTTAATCTACTCAGAAAAGCTCCTGAGTAGGATTTCTAGCCACGCAGTAGAAAGCAAGCCAGCTAAGGGGTTTCAGCTGGGTAACTGCTAGCAATTGAGCCTTACCTAATTGCTTGTGAGCTCTGAGGGAATCACTTCTGAATCTATGTGGGAAGATATAAGAAGTTAACCTGAAAAGAACAGTTTTTCTCTTCTTTGTGGATTTTTGTTTGTTGTTTGATACACTGCTAAGAAAATATTAGCTAAAGCCTACAGAAAAGACCAGTTTGTTACCAACCAGGTCTTATTTCTTTTGCTTTAATTGCCTGACAAGTTCAAATGTTGTTTTCCTGATTTTGTTTTTCCAAGTTTAACACTGAAAGCAAGTAACCTGATTTATGTGCTACCAAGCATATCTGTGTTGGGAGAAATAACCCCATAAATAAATATCTTATTGGCTTTACCCTTAAGCACAACTATTTATTGTGAGCAGCTGTGTCTGTTATGAATGGACTGCATTGCCCACAATCCCTTGCCAATCATATTGATATATGCACTTGCCAAGACTGTGAACATTCTCACCCAGGCAGCCGTCTGACAAATGGCGTAGTTTTTCGGATTGCTTTTGCGCAAAGGGATTTACTTGCTGAGGATTACAACTAAAGTTCAAGTTTAAAGCTGGAAAAAAAAGATTTTCCCTCAACTGCACTTTGGAGGAGAAGTGGATGTTCCAGGTAGCTGTCCCAGGAGGAAAAGACCCTGTGCAGAGCTGGATTCATCACTGGCATAAGGTAACAAGTACCTGGGCATGTCTAGTGGTGGACGGGAGTAAGACACGGGTAATTGGAAAAAAAAAAGTAGAAAAAAAACACCTGTTTGGAAGGTGGTGCACTTTTTTTTTTTTGTTGTTGTTTCTTGCAGGGATCAAGATGGATCCAAGGGAACTAGCTGATTGGATGGCAGCCCAGTTTAGCAGGCAATAGGAGCTAGCACAGCAGGCTCAGGACACTGCTATGAAAGCCTTAATGGACCAGCAGAAGCCAGTGCTTGATCTGGTGCAAGCCCTAGTTAAGCTGCAGAACCAAAGTGGAACAGATGCAAGACCAGCAGTAAATACTGGTACACCACATGTGGACAGTGTAGGACTTAATCAGGGAATTGGGGCATTTAGTTTTGGGAAGCTAACTCCAGATGATAATGTTGATGATTTTCTAGAGTCTTTTGAAAGAGTGGCACAAGCATTAGCATGGCCAGAGACCCAGTGGGCAGTAAGGCTGGCAGCCTCATTAACTGGAGAGGCGCTTGCAGCTTATAGAGCAATGCCAGCAGCCCAGGCTTTGAATTATAAGGATGTAAAGGCTGCTATTAGAGATTGCCTAGGGTTGTCTATTTCAGAGTATAGGTGAATGTTTAGAGCTACTACATTGAGAGTGGGTGAGACACCCAGGGCTCTGAGTCAGAGAATCAGAGGATTAGCTGTAAAATGGTTGGAGCCTGAGCAAAAGACAGTAGAAATGTTATTAGACATTGTTATGCTTGAACAATTTGTCTGCGGTGCCTAAAGATTTGCACACTTCCCTTATACAGCAAAATTGCCAAAATCTTGGAGAGGCAACCATGCTAGCAGAGAGATTCTTGGAAGCCACGCAGGCTTGCCATAGAATGGGTGGCCCTCTGAAGATGGGTGCTGAGGCAAGATGTGCTGTATCAGAAAAGAAAATAATTAAAAATGTTTCTGAAAATGAATGTACTGTATCAAACCAGATGACACAGTGGAGTAGAAAGAAATGTTTCAAATGTGGAAAATGGGGACATTTAGAAAAGGGATGCCAGACACACACTAGCTTAATGGGTGTGGATTTAAAACAGCCCAAAGAAGGATTCTTTTGATGGTTGATGTGCAAGGAATTACCACAAATGCTCTGTTAGACTCTGGGGCAGACCAGAGTATGATGTCAAAAAGGCTTTGGAAGAGGATAGAGGCCCAAGAAGGATTTGTGCCTAGAACCCCTGAAAGCCAAGTTCACATCAGATGCATTCATGGTGCTGCAACATCATATCCCACCTATAGGCTAAAGGTTAAGTGCCTGGGGAAACAAGAGGAAGTCCTGTTAGCAGTGGTGCCTAGGCTACCCTTTGATTTGGTTCTAGGAAGAGACTGGCCAAGATTTAAGCAGGGTCTAGTGGAAGGACTAGGAAAGAAGGAGGGAGAATGGTAATAGCTCCCGGGCCTTTATTTGGAAGTCCTCAGACCCCAGCTAAAAAGATGGTTAAGCGTCCAGAAGACCAAGCTACCCCAAAGCAGACATTTGTCCTAAAGTACCATAGGGTCACGGAGAAGGCACAAGCTCCTAAGCGGGCAACCCCTCAAGCTGCTGGGTTTGACCTGTGCAGCATAGAAAATGTGACTGTACCTAGCCAAGGGAGAGCCCTGGTTGACACCGGTCTCCAAGTGGAAATACCTATGGGATGCTATGGGAGAGTAGCCCCAAGGTCCGGATTAGCCCTTAAATATTTCATCGATGTGGGTGCGGGAGTAATTGATCCCGATTACAGGGGCAATATTAAAGTTCTGTTATTTAATTTTGGACAGAATGATTATCACGTGAAGACAGAAGACAGAATTGCCCAATTGATCTGTGAGAGGCTGGGTTTTCCACCTGTGGAGGAGGTCACATCCCTGGAAAATTCTGAGCGTGGAACCAAAGGCTTTGGTTCTACTGACGTCAAAGGGGTTAAAAGCCTAGCTGCCACCTGTGCCTGAGAGAGGGAGGTGAATGAAGAGGAAGATTTGGGACCCCAGGTATCTGATTGTAAAGAAAAATCAGAGCCCCAAATAGGTGAGGACCTGACAGTGGTACAACAGGAAGAAATTAGGAAATTGCTTAAAGAATTCCCAGATGTGTTGACACCCATACCTGGGGAGACACATTTGGTTGCCCATGAAATAATAACTCCACCTGGGAAATTAGTTTGTCAAAGGCCATACCGCTTGCCTGAAGCCAAGAGACAGGAAGTAGTGGCACAAGTCCAGGAGATGTTGGACATGGGAGTAATAGAGGAGTCAAAGAGTCCCTGGAATAGCCCCATAGTCCTGGTGCCGAATCCTGATGGATCTTTAAGATTTTGTATTGACTTCCGGCAGGTAAACGCCATATCAGTTTTTGATGCATATCCAATGCCAAGAATTGAAGAGCTGTTGGACCAGCTGGGACAGGCTCAATACTTAACCACCCTTGATATGACAAAAGGATATTGGCAAATCCCTCTCACCAGGGAGTCGAAGCCGAAGACTGCGTTCAGCACCCCCGTTGGCCTTTTCAAGTTCTAGAGGATGCCTTTCGGACTGCATGGAGCAGCGGCTACCTGCCAAAGGTTAGTGGATCAGGTACTTCGACCCCACCAAAATTATGCTTTTGCATATATGGATGATGTCATAATCCATAGTAACACCTGGGCGGAGCATCTAAAGAGGATCAGGGCAGTCTTGTGCTCCATGAAGCAAGCGGGAATCACTTTAAACCCGAAGAAGTGTGCCTTTACAAATAGGGAGGTAAAATACCTGGGCCACCTAGTGGGCAGAGGAAAAATTAAACCTCTGAGTAAAGTAGATAGCATCAGGAATTTTCCCCCTCCAACAACAAAGAAACAACTAAGAAGTTTCTTGGGACTAATTGGATACTACCGCAGATTTATACCGCAATTTGCAGAGAAAAGTGCAATTTTCACGGATATGCTGCGGAAGAATTGTCCAAACCAGCTAAAGTGGACACCTGAAGCTGAAAAAGTGTTTTCAGTCCTAAAAGAAAAATTGTGTACAGGACCGGTACTGAAAGGGGTGGACTTCAAGAAACCCTTTCTGGTTCAAACAGATGCATCGGATGTAGGGCTAGGAGCGGTTCTATCCCAGTGTCATGAAGGGGAGGAGCATCCTGTGATGTACCTGAGCAGGAAGTTGTCACCGGCTGAACAAAAGTATTCCACAATAGAAAAAGAATGTTTAGCTATTAAGTGGTCAGTGGAGGCGTTAAGGTTTTACCTTACAGGGAGAAAGTTCCAGTTGGTCACAGACCATGCCCCACTTAAGTGGTTGCAGCAAATGAAGAACCACAATGCCAGGTTGACACGCTGGTACATGGCCTTACAGGCATTTGATTTTCAAGTTGAACATCGTGCTGGGAAGATAAACAAGAATGCGGATGCCCTTTCCCGTAATACGGACTGTAGAGAAGAAGTTTCACCAGTTACACCAGTCCGTAATAACTTAAGCAGGGGGGTATGTGATAAGGAAGCTTATCATAGCTCAGGAAGGAGCTATAGGAAAGGTGAAGTGACTCTGAACAAGCAACCTGTCAGTTCTGGTAGAAATAAGAAAACAGAATTTTCCCATAAAAGACTACCAGTCCCAGAATGCACCAGGTTTCCAACAGCCAGTAGAGGAGCTGAAGTGGGGAAACATGTGTTCAATCAGGAGGGCTATGAGGTAATCCCTAAGCACTCATCTCAAAGGGCAGGGCCTGATTCAGCACAGCTGCGCTGTGTTAGGGTGGAGCACTCATCTAGGCAGAATAAAGGTAGAGTTTATTCTACAGAGAATTATCCTCATCCTCATCATCTTCATGATCAACTTGGATATCCTCATCCTCATCATCTTCATGATCAACTTGGATATCCTCATCCTCAGTTTCATCTGGTGAATCATCAGAAGCAGAAGCCAAACCGGACGGACAGAGAGGGCAAGAAACCCTTTGTAAGAAAGAAGAGAAAAGCCTTTGGGAGGTCTAGAGGAGTCTGGAGCAGTACGTATACTGGGAGGCATTCCAAGGGCCAGCATACACCATTGGACTGGGGAAAGCCAGAGGAATGGTGCTGCAGAGCTAGGAATCTCCAGACGGTACCTGTGAGGGAGACGGCTGCACGTGGAAGGGACCCTAAGACCCATGCCAGAAGGTATGTGAGGAGAGATCCCAGTGTCCAGGGATCTGGATTGGAAGGCTGGACATAAGAACTGGACTACATACTGGCCAGGCTATATAGAGAGGAACTCTAACAGCAATGGAAGCTCAGGTATGAACACTGATCTATGCCCCAGCTATAACCTTGAAAGACAGCAGGGAAACAAGTATTCTCCTGAAAGTGCTCCATTGGGAGATTCATCTGTGCCAATCCATGATATTGAACCCATGCTTGTTGAAGAAGGGGGAGTGATTGCAGATGAAGAATGTGTTTACATGGACTGCTCTCTGTCTAATCTCCTTTGGTGATTTTCTGTTATAAAATACAACAACCATCACAAAGAAATACAAACTTGTTCTTTAATCTACTCAGAAAAGCTCCTGAGTAGGATTTCTAGCCACGCAGTAGAAAGCAAGCCAGCTAAGGGGTTTCAGCTTGGTAACTGCTAGCAATTGAGCCTTACCTAATTGCTTGTGAGCTCTGAGGGAATCACTTCTGAATCTATGTGGGAAGATAAAAGAAGTTAACCTGAAAAGAACAGTTTTTCTCTTCTTTGTGGATTTTTGTTTGTTGTTTGATACACTGCTAAGAAAATATTAGCTAAAGCCTACAGAAAAGACCAGTTTGTTACCAACCAGGTCTTATTTCTTTTGCTTTAATTGCCTGACAAGTTCAAATGTTGTTTTCCTGATTTTGTTTTTCCAAGTTTAACACTGAAAGCAAGTAACCTGATTTATGTGCTACCAAGCATATCTGTGTTGGGAGAAATAACCCCATAAATAAATATCTTATTGGCTTTACCCTTAAGCACAACTATTTATTGTGAGCAGCTGTGTCTGGTGTGAATGGACTGCATTGCCCACAATCCCTTGCCAATCATATTGATATATGCACTTGCCAAGACTGTGAACATTCTCACCCAGGCAGCCGTCTGACAGGTCCCTATAAACATTCTCAAAAAGTGTGTATTTTATAAAATCACTATAGGCACATATGTGATTTATAATCCCCAGTAGCATACAAATGCACTTGCACAAATTTACACCTGCTCTTGTGGGTACATAAAGTTATAAAGTTTATGCAGGAAATGCTGCTCCTTCGAAACTATGCCCCCAGGAATATGTAAACGCAGATTGCATAAAAGTACATTTGTTCCTGTTGATATGAGTATTTGTAAGCACACATACACCTGCAGAGTTTTAGAAGAACTACTTTCTGTGTAAAACATGCTTTACCTATGGCAAATGTTTTAGAAAATTAGCCCCTTCAGGATGAAAAGCAGCCCATGACCTTCCTCTGGATGAAAACGTATCTCCTACCACGTTTGGCTGCATTTACTGGAATAGTGTCCAATTGCATAAATAGTTAACAAATATGCATCTGAAAATTATATGCGAGTGTGTGTGTATATATATAAAGAGAGAGCGAGAAAGACTGTTTAACGCCCTCATGATGACTGAAGAAGGGGTAATTTGGGAGGCAGTAGCTGTCTAGAAACAACTTGAGATGATTTCCCATAGGCTCCTCAAAGGGGAAATCGATCTTAAACCCTTTCCCTTAAATACATACCTAAAACCATCAAAAGAGTTTGCAAATCATGTACCATTGAACTTCAGTCCTCAGAAGTCTTCAGAGTTGTCTGCTGCTGCTCTTTGTTTAACTGGATGAAACCAACAGAGAAATAAAATATCAACAAAATCTGCAAAGCTGTTGTCTGCTGTGATGAATAAACTTACTGGATAGTTTTGGTTTTTTTGTATTTAAAGTTTTTATTGAACCAAACTTTCCAAATATAACCATTTACATATATCATGCATATAGATAACTCTACATAATGCAACTAGTATCAACCTACATTATCGAAAAGGTATCTCAATCTGTTAATACTCTTTAAATTGTTACAACACTTAAGGGTATGTTTACTAAACTGGGCTAACGGTTAACCCAGGCTATCTGCAGCTAGGTCCCATGTTATTCAATGGGACCTGGTTGCAGATAGCCTGGGTTAACCGTTAGCCCAGTTTAGTAAACATACCTCTTAATATCCATTTAAAACTTCAACAAATATGTTTTCCATGTACAACTGTGTGCAACTTATTATTCCATTTTCTTGTTTTACTTAACTTTTTATCTTAGATGTCTCCTCCTGTTTTGTAGTACTGCTTCTCCACCTTCCTCCCTTCTTTCATGCAGTTTTATCTTTCATTATAGTTGTCGAAATGTAACAGATGAAAGATATATTGAATAAATGTATATTTGTCCAACCTACTCTCTAATCAATACTTAAATTGTTTGCATCTCTCTGATCATATGCCGGTCTTATATTTGCAGTACAGTCATCACAGTTTACAATTTATAGATGGCTCATGTCCGTATACAATTGTTTTTATATTCAACCTTTGCCTTGCCTCCATTTACCCCCTCCCCCTTCATTATCCTTTTCCTTCCTCTCTTCCCTTTTTATCCCTCTTCTTCTATTATCCCTATTTATTTCCCCTGCCCTCCCTTCCCCCTCTCCAGGTCTCAAAAGCTTCCCCTTACTCCCTCTTCTAGATGTCTAATTTTACTGCTCCTTATTCTGTGTATTCTATTGTACATAGGGCTGCCATCTTTTAATGAATCGTTCAAGAGAGTGATTCTTATGTGTTGTAATTTTGTTCATCCTATATAACATACTCCAGACAATGCAATACTGCTATATGTTCTGGTGACACATTACCTCTCCATCCTTTTGCAATTTCCAAGCGTGCTCCTACCACAATCATTCACAGCATATATCCCATATCAGAGTTCGTTCCCCCTTCACATTCATTCAATAATGCCTCTTTGGGCCCTACCACTCCCCTCCATCCCAGGATATCCTTTATTATTGTTCACACCCATGTCCAGAACTTCTATAATATTGGACACGTCCACATGTGAAGGTAGTCCCCTTTTTCTCCACAACCCTGCCAACATCTAATGTCACTTTGTTTATTCATTTTACTAATTCTTATTGGGATTAAATATGTGCGATATAACATCTTATACAAGTGTTCCTGTATGGCTGCTGACACCAAGGTCACCCTTGTGGCTTGATAGATATTTTCCCAGCGCTTCCCATCCCATTGCCCTCCCAAATCTTTTTCCCAGGCCAGCATAAATGGAGCTCTCTCTTCTATACTTCCAAGACTTCTATAAATTCTGGATATTAATCCCCATCCCTGAGCTCCTGTTCTATAAACATGTTCAAAGATTTGCTCTTCCTTCCCTAATTCTGCCCTATCCTGCTTTCCCCCCAAAAAATGTGCTATTTGAAAATTGCCATAGCAATCTCTGTTTTCTAGGGCATATTCTTGCTTAAGTTCCCGAAAAGGCCTCAAATTCCCTTGTGCATTTAATATCTGTCCTATATAGACCAACCCCTGGTTTGCCCATCTCAGCAGAACCCGACAAAGGACTAGACCGAGGAGAAGGACGTCAGAACCGCAAGTAGAATTCTCACAACACACCACACATTTGCTACCACCAAACTGTCTCGTCAACTACCCACACACTAACGGATCCGGATCTCCCTCCACGGGACAGGCTCCCTCCAAGGGGACCGGCTCCCTCCACGGGACAGGCTCCCCTCACGGGACAGGCTCCCTCCATGGGACAGGCTCCCTCCACGGGGACAGGCTCCCTCCACGGGACAGGCTCCCTCCAAGGGGACAGGCTCCCCCCACGGGACAGGCTCCCCCCACGGGACAGGCTCCCTCCACGGGGACAGGCTCCCCTCACGGGACAGGCTCCCTCCAAGGGGACAGGCTCCCTCCACGGGACAGGCTCCCTCCAAGGGGACAGGCTCACCTCACGGGACAGGCTCCCGCACCGAGTTCAGCTCTCCCCAATCGGGGGATTTGAGCAGCAACAAGAGCACAGCCAGCCAGCGGCAGAGTGCTGCCCAATCGGGGCAGACTCAGGGTCGTATAAGGAACAGCGCGGCAAGAAGGAGCACAAAGGGAGAATCACAGCCACACATACACCAGAAGAAAGACAACAGAATAACAGAGGAAAAGCAACAGCAAAACAAGCAACAGACGAAGACTTAAGAAAAACAGGCATCACCCTAACAGAACATCACAAAAGACCAAAATGCACGCCACATACTTCCTCCCACTCTACCTACTTGTCACACAACTCCTCCCACCAACCACACACCTCCACTACCCACAAGCAAACACAACATGGTACCCACCAACAGCATTGCCATATTTAGAACCACAGCACACACACAAAGAAACACTCAGAACTTCCCAGACAAAAAGACCAAACAGACACAATTCAAACTCCCAATCCTGCACAAAGGAAGCACATGTAACAGCAACCTCCTCAACAAAGACAACAACGATTGAGCTCATAAACGCCAGATCAGTCTGCAACAAGATACACACTATTGTAGACCACATAGAAGAGCGACAGCCCGACATAATATGCATCACAGAGACATGGCTCAACCCTACCGACAATGTACTACTCAACCAACTAGTATCCGGACAACTACTCAGCGTACAACTGCCCACGCACCCACAAGCGTGGAGGAGGAGTCCTAATAATAGCAAAGACAAAACTAAAGTTCAAGACACATAGCTTCTCCAATACATAGCAATGTAACACAATCAGCATCAAGAACAAAAACATTACAATCTGCCTAACCTACAGAGCACCCAGAGCTCCACCCGACGAATTAGCCTTCACACTCGAAGAAGCCTGTGCTATAACAACAAACAAAAAACCAGCACTACTGATTGGAGACTTCAACCTCAAGTCCACCAATGCCAAAGACGCAGAGGCCTTCCTTCAAGCAATGACCTCACTTCAATTCACACAGATAATCAATGCTCCAACGCACAGACATGGATCATCTCCAGACCTCATCTTCGCATCCAATTATCTAACATCAAGAGACCTAATCTCTCCACCCACCATTACCCCAGTGCCATGGTCTGACCATTACTTAATCGAGACAAAGCTGCGATCTCAAGAGGACCAGACAAACGAAAGAACAAACATCCCCCACACACAAAGACGATTCAAGCATTTCGACAGGGACGAATTCATACAGGACACAACACAACACTTGAACATTACTACAGATGACCTGGAGGAACAAGTTTCCAGCTGGAACAGCATCTTAGCTAATGCCGCCAAACCATCTGGTGGCGGGCACAAGAAACACCACCACAACAGGAGACAAAACAAACCATGGTACTCAGCAAAAATACGACAGGAAAAGAGGGAGCTCAGGAAGATTGAACGGAGATGGAGAAAAAACAAAACAGCCGACCAACATCTTTACCTAACAAAACAAAAACAATACAATGAACACATCAACCAATCAAAGAGAGAATTCCACACAAACATGATAAATACTTCCATCAACAAGCCCAGAGAGCTCTTTGAAATAGTCAAGATCCTCACAAAAGAGCAAACAACAGAAGGGGAAGTAAAAGTGGATCCACAGGAATTCGCCGACCACAAAGACAAATTTCACTCCACAGAGCGTACAACACTCAGTGGGACCACCAGGACAGACAGACACACCAAAACCTGGGGGCACATTCTACTCTCCCTCAACAGAGCAGATATCCCACATCATCTCTACAATCAACACAAGCACTGCTCCTACAGACCCATGCCCAGTATCATGGGTCAAAGCCACCAAATCAAACTTCATTCACACCATACATAAAATAGTACACAACTCACTCACCCAAGGACTCATGCCAAAGCAACTAAAGCTTGCCTCAGTAAGACCAATCACAAAGAAAACAACTCTCGACAAAAAAGATCCAGCAGCATACCGACCAATCTCCAGCATACCCTTCCTGGCAAAAATCATCGAAAAAACGGTACAACTACAACTCCAGGAACACATCGACAAACATGAAACACTCGACGACAACCAACACGGCTTTCGTCCCAACCATGGAGTCGAAACGCTACTGATCTACCTCTTCGACAGCATCCTAAGAATAATTAACAACACCAGGAAGGGAATCATAATGATCTTCATCGACATCTCCTCAGCCTTCGACACAGTGGACCACAACACGCTCCTGGAAAGACTAAAGAACACTGGTATACATGGTATCACACTGAAATGGTTCCACTCATACCTAACCGAAAGACAGCTACAGGTCAAGGTGGGACACAACACCTCCCGACCCATAAATGTCCGTCAAGGAGTACCTCAAGGATCCGCACTCTCAGCACTCCTATTTAACATCTACATCCAACCGATATGCAACATCATGAAAGAGAACAACATTCAATACACAATATATGCAGACGACATCATGATATACACCCCGATATCAATCGACAACCCGGACTTCTCCAAGATAACAGACTGCCTTACCCAAATGACGAGCTGGTGTCAAAACAACAACCTCGCAATAAACTACAACAAGACCGAAGCTTTAATCATCACTCGGAACCAAAGCTTCATACACCCACCAAATATCAAGATACAAAACACTACTATACCAATAAGATCAGAAGTGAGATACCTCGGTGTTACTCTGGACAATAAGCTAAATCTCAAGCCACACATAGACAAAACAATACAAAAAGTCTACTACAAGATGCGAATCATCAGGAGATTGAAACCACTCCTTGCTCCAGAACACTTTCGTACCGTCTGTCAAGCACTGATAACCCCAATACTGGACTTCTGCAATCCGATATACCTTGGACTACCGAAACAAGCCCTCAAACCACTCCAGCTAGCACAAAACACTGCAGCACGAATAATATCCGGTACTGCAAGACAGGACCACATCACACCTACCTTAAAGGACTTACACTGGCTCCCAATCGGTGCACGCATCAGATACAAAACTATCATAAACCTATTTAAGATAAATCAGCACACATCAGCCAACAGCCTACACACCCTCATTCAACCAGACACCAGCACTCGTCCTAGAAGAAAACAAACACACAACCGAGTCAGCACCCCAAGTGAATTCAAACACACACGCAAGGACACAACAGACAGAGCACTCTCCATGGCTGCTCCAACAATATGGAACAAACTACCGGACGACTTGAGGGCAACTACAGACCTCAAAGACTTTAGAAAACAGCTAAAAACCATGCTGTTCATAGAACACTATGGACACATCACATAACCTAAGAGAATGTATAACAGCACATGATACCGCCTGTATTGAAAATGTTTTGCAGCACCACTGTATATAGCCCACACTGTACATAGCTCAAACCACTCTAGCACACAATACACCACACCTTGTACATAGCTCACCCCAATCCAGCACACGATACAACACACATTCAACTAAATTTCACCCTCACTGCATGATTAACACACTCACTTTACCCGATTGTTTGCTGTGATACCACCTTGATTAATAAGATAAGGCGGTTTAAAAATACTGTTAAATAAATAAAATAAATCTATGAAAAATCGATACTTTACCTCCCTCTGCAAACCTTTCACACACTGTTATATGCTATAGGCGTACTGTATACCTCTTCCACTCCCAACCAATAGGCCTCTATCTTTTCTCCATATTTGTAACATGTGCTTAACATATGTGTTCACTACTGCTGCCTCTCTTCTAATCCCTATGTAGTCCCATAGTAAATCTGTCAGTTTCCATTTTCCCAACCCTATTTGTTCTAGTTGCACTCATTGAAGCCCACACCTTTCCATCTTCCACCCCATAATAGCTTTAAGCTGTGTAGTATTGTACCACATCTGGAACCGCTAAGCTCCCTTCTTCCTTTCTTTTCATTAACACCGCTCTTTGTCCTCTTGGTGGCCTTCTCTGCCATATGAAGGAAAAGATTCTTTCTTTGCAGCAGGGCTAATATCCGTTCTGGTTCTTCTATCGGGAGTGAGCTGAACAGGAAGAGCACCCGAGGAAGAACATTCATTTTGACAATAGTAATACGTCCAAACCATGAGAAATATGTTTATCCAACCTTATGCAAAAAATAATGAATGATTTGTTAACAGATTCATGATTGAGGCTCAACAGATCCAGTCCTGTACGACTGATCTGTATCCCTAAATATTTTATATGATTTTTTTGCCCACTGAAACGGAAATAGCTCCCTCAATTTCTGCTCCAATTGGGAGTCCATATTTTAGTTTTGTCCATATTCATTTTATATCCAGATGTACTGTTTTATTTCCTTAAGTAAATTTGGCAACGAATACTATAGGTTCTCCAATAACTAGATCACCTCATCTGCAAATAATGATAGTTTATATTTTCGAGTTCCCACCTTTATCCCCTTCACCCCCTCACATTGCCATATTCTTTCTGCTAGGAGTTTTATTACTTATGCAAATATCAATGAGGATAAGGGGCATCCTCGTTTGGTACCTCTCTCTCTAGCGGGAATTCCTCAGAGTACATCCCGTTCACTCATATCCGGGCTGTGGGCTGTGTGTAAAAGCCTCTCACCCATCTCCTGTATCTCTCCCCTATTCCCAGCCTTTTTAGGACCGCAAACATAAATGGCCACTCTACTTGATCAAAGGCCTTTTCCGCATTCACAGCCATTAGTAATGAGCTGCGTTGTTAATGCTGGGCCACCAACACTAAGTTTAGAATTTTACGAATATCGTCACTCATCTGTCTCCCAGGGATAAATCCTGCTTGATCATCTTTCACCAATTTTGGTAAAAATCTTTGCAGTCAGGCAGCTAGGATCTTTGCGAACAGCTTAGCATCTAGATTTATAAGTGAAATTGGTCTGTATGACCCACAGCTTCCTACATCTTTACCTGGTTTAGGTATTACCGAGATTTCTGCCACCCTCATCAATTTAGGAAGTTCCCCACCTTGAAGCAGTTCATTCAACAGAGTCGTTATCAAGTCCACTATCTCATTTGCATATCTTTTACAGAATTTTGCTGTGAGGCCATCTAAGCCTGGGGCCTTCCCCTCCTTTAAATATTTAATAGCTTGTAACACGTCATCTTTTTCTATGTCCCTTTCCAACCATTTACTTTCTTTCTCATACAATAATAAGTTTGTGTCTTTTAGGTATTGCTTTAGATTCCCTTCTGTATTCAAACTCTCTGATTTGTACAACTGTTCATAATATTCGCAGAATATCTTTTGTATTTGTACCGTCTTATATACCCACCCTCCTTTATCTCGTATTTTAGGTATATAAGTTTGTCCCATTCTCTCCTTCAGCTTTCATACTAGATATGCCTCTGGTTTATTGAACAAAAAATGAATGCTTCAATCGTGTTAATTGATGTGCCCATTCCTCTGCTCTTATCCTGTCCAGCTCACTCCTTACTTGCTGCATCTGATGCAACAGCCTCTTGCCCCCTCTTTGTTGCAAAATATGAAGTGTTAATAGATCTGCCAATTGCTTTAGCAGCTGCTTCTAGTGTTGTGCCTTCATTCTTTTCTTTTGGACTGCCTTCAAAATCAGGTGGCCTCTCAGGACTGCCTTAAGACCATCCCAAACTCCTTGTAGTGCTACTTCCCCATTCTGGTTGTGTTGTAGATACTGCTTAATTACTTTCCTTATTTTCTCTACATCCTCTGGGTCCTCTATAAGGGATTCATTTAATCTCCAGAATCTTAGTCCTGTCTCAGGTTTTGCCAGCTGAATTTCTATGCTCAGAGGTGCATGATCAGACCATTCAATCTGTCCTATCTCTACATTTTGCACTCTTTCCAATAATTTCTCATCCACCCAAAGCATATCTATTCTACTGTATACATCATGTGAGTGTAAGTAGAATGTATAATCCATCTGTGTGCCTTTCAGATATCTCCAGGCTTCAGTTGCATACAACCTCCCCTGGATCCCTCTCCCAGACCTGTAGTGTCTAATTTGGGGTTAATTATTGTATTGAAATCCCCCCCTCCCCCCAATTATGAATAGGTCTCCCAGTCTATTTTTCACCTGTGTGTAAAACTGTTGAAAGAACACCCTTTGCTGCATATTTGGTGCATATATACAGCACAAGCTTACACTTCTTCCTTCTATTTCCCCGTTCCATATTATATAGCGGCCTCCTGGGTCTCTAATCACTTCCTTCTCTTCCAGTCTTAACTCTTTTGCAAACAAGATCCCCACTCCTGCCTTTTTGGGTTGTTCTTTCTGCGCTGCTAACAGAATCTTATTATACGTATTTCCCTTGTTTCAACCAGCCTTCCTGATTTCTTTTTAAATGTGTCTCTTGGAACATCAGGATATCTGCTTTCAATCTCATGCCCTCCTGTATCAACGCCTTCCGTTTTTGCCATGAATTAAGGCCCTTAACATTTAATGTTGCAATCTTCAGTGCCCGTTCCTTATTAGTAGGTTAAGTCATTTGTTATCTTAAATTCATAATTTCCCCCTGTTTGTGAGACCTGGAAACCTTCTCTCTTCCTTTTCTTTTTCCTCTTTCTCCTCCCCCTCCCCTTCACGCTCTCTCTTCTGTTCCATAGTGATCTCATCTACCTCATTCTCACTCTCTATTTCTATTTTTCTTTCCTTTTACCACCCTACTTTCTCTCCCCTATCATTCCTTCCCAAAGTAAATTAACCCCCACTTAAGCATTGTCGTCTTCCCTCATTCTCAGCCCTTCAACCAACAACAGTATTCAATCAATCCACATTATTTAGTGACATAGTATATGACGGCAAATAAAGACCAGTATGGCCCATCTGGTTTGCTCAGCAAGGTGGCAAGAGTAGGTGCACTTGCCACTCTGTGCAGTCACCTCTCCCCGTGCCTTTGTTTAGGGGTGTATGCACCGCTCCGTTTAGGTCACCCCTATTTGTTCAGATATTCTATGCTTATTTTGATTTTATCTTGTTGCTATAAAGGGATCTACTATGTCTGTCCCATGCCATTTTGAATTCTGTTACCCCCTTGCAGCTTCATGTTATGCCCTCGAGTTTCACAGCTTCCCCGT
The DNA here is from genome assembly GCA_033557465.1 of Ichthyophis bannanicus. Classification (NCBI taxonomy): domain Eukaryota; kingdom Metazoa; phylum Chordata; class Amphibia; order Gymnophiona; family Ichthyophiidae; genus Ichthyophis; species Ichthyophis bannanicus. The sequence goes on along the minus strand of CM066034.1, from coordinate 375,483,350 downwards.
CTTTGGAAGAGGTTTGTTTGTCCATTAATACTCTTTAAGTATTTAAAGGTCTGAATCATATCTCCCCTGTCCCTCCTCTCCTCCAGTGTACATATTTAGTTCTTCAAGTCTCTTCTCATAAGTCTTCTGACGCAGGATCCAAATCATTTTGGTCCTCATGTGGCAGGTATTCTCTTTCCAGTGCCCCTTCTATTTCTTTTGTCTTTTCTCTCCATTTTCTGCCATATATTGTTACTTTCACCTCCTGAGGCCCTGATATTTTCCAATTGTTGGTATCTCCATCATATCCACTTCTTTCATAGCTGCCATTAGCTGGTTATGCGGAATCGCCCTCCTGGTCACTCCATCTCTTGTAAAAGCAAGTCCAATTGGATATAGCCACCTATACCGCAAGTTTTCTTCCCACAATCTCTGTGTTAAGTTGTGCCATGCTCTCCTCCATTGCAGGGTCGCCATTGCCAAGTCGGCATATATATCCACTTTATGTCCTTTCCAGAAAAAGAGGAAATTAGACTTGCCTGCTAATTGTTGTTCCTTAAGGAACTCTAGTCCAGTCCTGGAACCACTGAGTTTAGAATCTCCTCCAGCAGCTTTGGAGACTGAAACACGTCATCGCTTTGATGACCTCTGCATAAATAGGCAAGGACCGCCCCCTCACCTCCAGTACTTATTGACAAAGCAGACTCAGCAGAGCAACAAATAAGTAGTTAAACAAGTCCTTAAATAGATAACTCAACACTACTGTTTTATGGCTTTTTTTTTTCAAACTGTACAAAAAAGTAATAGCTCTCTAGCGAACTAAGCACTGCTGCAAAAGGATTTCATCTGCCCTGTCCTTTGGGGCTGTACCACGAAAACCCTTCCGCCGAAAAACCATCACCGCACACGTTGAGCTTCAGGCTGGAACCGTCAACACCCAGGGAGGGATCCGGGACTGGACTAGAATTCCTTAAGGAACAACAATTAGCAGGTAAGTCTAATTTCCTCTTCCTTTTCGTTCCTCTAGTCCAGTCCCAGAACCATTGAGGATGTAACAGAGCAGTGAATATCAACGAGAGGGCCCAGCTAGCCCAGCCTGAAGTACCGCCGACCCAAAATGCACATCATCCGCCGCTTGCACATCAAGTCTATCATGCTTAGCGAAGGAATGTAACGGCGACCAAGTAGCCGCCCTACAAATGTTTATGGCTGGCACCAGATTAAACTCCGCCCAAGACGCCACTTGCGCCCTAGTTGAATGAGCTCGGAGACCTTCCGGCACCACTCTACCTTTCAAAATGTAGGCAGCTGCAATCGTCTCCTTTAACCATCTGGAGATAGACGACTTTGCCACTGCCTCCCCCTTCCGCGGACCACCAAATGCCATGAACAACCTGTCCAACTTACGGAATGATGCAGTCCCGCGGAGATAGCGCCGGAGCACGCGTCGCACATCAAGAAGATGCAATCTGCTATCCGCCTTCGCACCCTGCTCTCCTGAAAACACCGGAAGAGACACTACCTGGTTAACATGAAACACCGAGACCACCTTAGGCAAAAAGGCTGGCACCGTACGCAGAACTACCTTACCCCCTATTTCCCCTTCCTCCTCCCCAGTCGTATTCCCCCATCCCCCTCCCGTACGTTTCCCCACAGCTGGTGTTCCTTCTCTCCCATCTCCTCCCCTGAACTCATCAAGGCCATTTCGACTGCCCATCAAACCACCTGCCCCCTCGACCCTTTGCCCTCTACTTGGCTGCTCAATCCCGATATCTCACTTGTGCCCTATATCCTGTCTATTTTCAACTCCAGTCTCTCTTCCGGTCTTTTCCCTTCCCACTGGAAACACGCTATTGTCCGCCCCCTTCTGAAGAAGCCTACCCTTGACCCTACCTCCCCCGCTAACTGGCGCCCAACCTCCCCTTCCTGTCTAAAGTCCTTGAGAAGCTTGTTTTCTCCTAGTTGTCCTCTCATCTTGACTCCACCCGGGCCCTCCACCCTCTCCAATCCAGCTTCCGCACCGGTCACAGTACCGAAACTGTCCTCACAGCACTACTCTCCGAACTTCACCGTTCTCACGATCGTGGTGATATCTCTCTTGTGGTTTCCCTGGATCTGTCTTCTGCATTTGATGTAGTCGATCACCGCACCCTTCTGTCTCGTTTGTACGATTTTGGTATCCATGGCACTGTTCTCCGGTGGTTCCGCTCTTTTCTATCATGCTGTACCTTTTCAGTCCACTCCGGTACCTCAGCCTCTCCCCCTTCCCCCTCTATTTGTGGCGTCCCCCAGGGCTCTATTCTCGCTCCCCTACTTTTCAATGCCTTTCTTGCTCCTTTAGCCCTGCTCATTCAACAGTCTGCTCTCTCTTTCTACATATATGCTGACGACATCCTCCTAGTTCATCACACCTCTTCCTCCTCCCCAGATCTTGGTCCACTCAACCTCTATCTTTCCTCCATCGCCTCCTGGTTTGAGTCCAACTTTCTGCATGCTAATCCCGCAAAGTCTTCCGCACTCTGGATTTCATTTGGTCTTCCACCTCCCAAGCTGTCGCCTGTCATGAGCTCTCATTCCATCCCTCTGGTACCAACCCTTCACTACCTGGGCGTTACCCTAGACCCATCCCTTTCCTTCCACGAACATATCTCCTCTGTTATTCGTGCTTCTTTTTTCCACTTACGTCGTGTCAAGGCCGTTCGTTCAGTTCTTCCTCTACCCTCAGTCGTTACTCTCGTTCTGTCTTTGGTTATCTCCCGTTTGGACTACTGTAATGTTATCTATGCAGGCCTTCCTTCTTCTCAACTCCGCCGTCTCCAACTTGTTCAGAATGCCGCCGCCCACCTTGTCACCTCATCCTCTATTCGTTCTCATGTGTCACCATGTCTCCTTTCTTTGCACTGGCTCCCAATCAAGTTCCGGTTTATCTTCAAGCTGCTCATCCTTGCTCATAGGGTTCTTCACTCCGATACCCCCCAGTATCATTCATCTCCAGCCCTCCCCCCGCTTTCTTCGTTCGTCTCACGGTAATCGCCTCTTCCTCCCCTCCCCTACTCAGGCCCACCTGGAATCTACCCGCCGTTCTGCTTTCTTTTTCTTAGGTCCCGCCCTCTGGAACTCTCTTCCCCTCTCTCTTCGCACTGAACTAGCTTACTTTCAGTCCCTCCTCTGATTCTGTAAAGAATCATTTCAAAGGTAAGGCAACTCAGCCATTGATATTAAAGAAAGATTGTAACTAGATTCTGGGTCTATCTGTAACATCAATTTAGGGGTCAGTGCCTCCACTGATTTCTTACAGCAAGCAGATATTACACAGAGAATTAATGCTCCTAAAATGATAATCCCTAAAAAAAGTCAAATAGTGATGCTAACATGCCTTGCAAGGGGCCTAGATAATGAACTCCAAAAAGAAAAACCAGAATCAAAAAAATCAGAAAAAGAACTTACATAACTATTACTTAGAACAAAAGTACGATTTCTAACCTTATCTAGTAGGCCTTTCACTATTTTTCTTTCATCATCAAGCAAACAATAATCAATAATTAATCCATACACGCCATTTCCTTCACTAGGAGGTAGTCTAAAGCCATATGATTCTGGGCTGCATAAGCAGACACCTGACCAACCTCTGGGAAGTTCTGTATACGCAAGATTACCACACACAAAATAATCCCCTTCTAAAGCCACTAATCCATTTTCCCAAATTGTCAAATTGTGGGGACAAAATATATTCTGTGTACAATTATTCAAAGCCCACTGAGTAATGTTCATTTCTTTAATTCCAACAGATAAATTACGTTCCCAGGGATGGTAATACCCTAACAAAGGGAAACTCCAGTTAGGCATGTTTAGGTTTGAACTAGAGTCATTCAAAGGGTAGCCAGAACTATTATACTGTAACAAGTCATAATCATGCACTTGGTTCCCTTGAACTTGCACTAATTGTACTACTGAAATATAGGATTTTCTTACGTGGGATTTCTTATACCAAATAGAAGAATTATGTAGCATTACTATTCTACAGATGTTCCACAGAGTGTCCCCTACCTTTTTCCCTGTACCTTGAGCCATAAAACATATTGGAGGGGACTTTAAAGGCATAGAGCTAACTACTCTAGGTTCTGTGTTTGTATGTAACCAATGTACAGTAGTTAGATTAAAAGCTATATCATGAAACTCTCCAAAGGCTTTAGGCCTAGCTTGTGGTAGTAGAAACCTATGCTGAGTGGCTGTCACAGTTGGAAGGCAAACAGCACAATCTGACAGATTATATGGTATATAATAAAAGCATATTCATAGTATAATGTTGATTGTACATAGTTATCCCTGTTATTCCATGTTATATATTTCCCTTGTTCTCTGTAAACTCGATGTTACCTGTACACATTGTAGTATATTTTGTTCAATGTACACCGCACTGATTTTAATAGCGCGGTATATAAGAGATGTTAAATAAATAAATAAATAAATAAAGTGTTTTGTAACTGAGTGTAAATGTGACTCAAAAATATTTGGATATTCCCCATAACATTCCCAAGATTCTAAATGCAGTACTGCTTCATTAATAATAATATGCCACAGCACAACTAAGACCAGATAAGGAAACATTCTTAGCAAACCTCTAAATATCTGAAACTATAATAAATAAATTAATTAATTAATAAAACTATAATTAATAAACTATAAATAAATGTTCTAAGACAAAATGAAAATACACCTACTTAATATGATGTATATATATATTATAGCTATAACTACCTTCTAATTCTCAACCTCTTCATGAAGTAGAGGTTAAGTGCCAAAAGGTCATTGCTTATACATCAGTAAAACACTAATTCAAACTAACTTTATCCACCTAAGCAGCAGTATAGATGCTGAAAGAAGGTGTTTTGCATAATTAGTCCATTCAAAAAGCACTTAATCACGATAGTCTTTTTCTGTAATATCACTGTTGTCCAATGAGTCTCTGCATTGCAATCTCTTGATTCACTGATGCAGGGAACCACCTTCTGAATCCTGTGAAGGAGCCTTTTTACACTGTGAAAGATGTATCCAACGAGAACGTCCTTCTATTTTACAAGCTGAGTATCCCACCAGGAGCACACGGAATGGACCTACGGACATGGGAGCCAAAAGTGTCTTTGGATGCAAATTCTTAATCAGGACCCAATCCCCTGGCTTCACTTCTGGATGTGATGATTCTGACGGAGCATCTCGTTGAAGATTCACCTGCAATAAAGGGGAAACAGACAGGACTGAGTGCAATTGTGAGCAATAAGTCCAAATATCGCTGTGCAACAATTGAGGATCCGGGATAACTGCCAATTCATGTGGAGAAGTAGCTGGATGTCCAGTAACTATTTCATATGGTGTCAGGCCTCCCCGAGTACGCTGGGGGGAATTACGCACTGCCATAAGGGCAAAAGGAAGGGCTTCCATCCAATCTGTAGCCCAATCCTGTGTCAGAGTGTGTAATCGACCTTTGAGGGCCCTATTCATCTGTGCCACTTGGCCAGAGCTTTGTGGATGATAAATTTCAATACCCTCCCAGCTTAGCTTCCAACAAAGGCTGGACCCAGATAAGAAGAAAGAACAAAAACTGCAACCCCAGCAGTCATACTGGTAGTGGGGTAAGCTTCTACCCATCCAGAGAAAAGACAAGTGACCACCAAACAAATACCACCTCCCTCCTCTGGCACAGGGCAGATCTGCAAAATAAGCTGCAAAATCAAAAAGAGTCCGGAAGGCAGAAATCCATATAACTGACCCTAAGCTAACCCTACTCCTCCAGTCTTGAAACAGCGCAGACAAGCTGTGCCACAGAAAAAAAACAACAAAAAAAACTTCAGGCAATACCGGAGAACCGAAAAGGGCATAATTCATAGTCACAGCGGTGATGCTTATGATGCAGGAACAGGGCAAGTGGAAACAATAGACCGTCAGGACAAATAAGCAGATGATCCTTTTTCCAGTAGCCCTGAGCATCACAGGTTGTACCCCACGAAGTCCACAGGGTTTGGGTTTCAAAGGAAGTATCTTGATATTGCTGCAAGAGAGATGAAAAGGAAAACAAAGTCATATTAGACAGTGTTAAATACAGCAATGTCGGTGACACTGATGCCCGAAGAACAGCTTGCTGTGCTTCTTGGTCTGCAAAATGGTTGCCCTTTGCAAACACTTCTGCTAGCTGTGCACTGGTAAACGGCAAAGATGCCGAGTCCACTACATCATTAATGTTTGTGACTGCACAGCCCATCTCATCTCTGAAAGCAGAACTATCCACAAACAAAGTTATATCCGGGGCTGGTAAAGGTATAGAGGAAAGTTCAGGAAGAGCTCGAGAAAATGTCAAAATAGTTTGGAAATAATCATGAGACCCATCCTCCTCCACAAGATCCGCCAAGGGAGCTAGAAGCGTTGAAGGGTTGCAAATACTTCATGAGGGTGCTGTACGAGTAAAACTAAAAATCAGTAATTTCAAATGCAAAAGCCACTGCTACCAAACTACATAGACATAGTGGAAGTCCCAAAGTCACTGCATCAAATCGCTTTGAGAAATAGCCTACTGGCTTGCAACTAGTTGGGAAAGCTTCTAAACGTACGCAGGTAGCAGAGGAATCAGAAATAGCCACATACAATTTGAATGGTAAAGAATAATCTAACAAAGATAAACATGGCGCATGTCCCAGTGCAGTTTTTATATTTACAAAAGCTTCCCACTGTGCTAATGTGGGTACAATGAGACCTTCAGGTCCTCCTTTCCCAATAAGAGCATAAAATGGAGCAGTAAGGTCTGAGAAATTTGCTAGCCATTGTTTACAGAAGATTAATAAACCCAGGAGTCTACGCAATAACACTGGTGTTGCTGGAAAAGGCAATGACAGAATAGGTTTCAATCTAGCAGAGGTAATTGCACGACCAGATGGTGTTAGAACAACACCAAGGAAGGTAACACTTAACACAAACAACCTTTTGTTTCAAAACATAAACATTCCTATGTTTTCATCATGTACCATCCGTTCCCACCAGGTAAGCACAATTGCACGGTTTACCTTTAACCGCTAACTCATATCTCAGGCAATGGACCTTATCTACAGAGAAAGTTCCCTCCAAAGGAAACTGCAAATTCACATTATCTTTTGTCACTGAATCCCTATGTGCTACGGAATCGATGGCTACATCACCATGCTTCTCATACATACAATAGAAGCATACAATAAGAAGGGCTAATTTCTTAAACACTAAAGCCCTAGCTCTGTCATGCCACTCATGCATCTGAGACGGAGCCTGTCTACTTAATAGATTACCCATCACTGGTAATACTCACAAATCTTCTGGCACCTTCTGCCCTTGCCTTGAATGCAGAAATCCATATCCGGCACGGTACCAACTGAAAGTGTACTCTGAACCTCCCCTCACCGGCAACATACCAGGGCTCTTGGAGCAACGGAAATCCACACACAAAGCAATCAGAAGAGAAATCTGTAAACATCAGTAAATAACACACAACACACTTGCATTATAACAACAACCAAAGCTTTGGGAGAGCAAACTAGGCTTCTGCCTTTGTTTACTCTGCCATCATAACTTTAGGCCACTTTATTTATAGGTAAATATTTGATTATCTAGCATAATTCTCACTTTATTGTTCTACGTCTAACATTACGTATCCCTACCATCATAGTTCAGTTCTCATTAACATAGGTCATCATGAGAAGACATACACATATTCCCAGACATAACTATGTAGGCATTAATTCTAATACTGACAGTTTGATATCTCTAACCCGAGACTGGGAGACAACTTGCCCTTTACTTATCTTATATAAACATAGACTAGTGTTTATATTACTAGGAACCTTTCACCTAATTATCCTAGCACAGTCTTTCAAGGATGTTACTGAGTAAAAAGCTCTGAATGGTATTAACTCTAGTACTATATTGTTGAGTGCCCTGGCCGTATACACAGCCCTGTACAGACTAGCTTACTTTCAGCTTGCAACTCCGAAATTCTGCGAGCGGAACAAATAGCTATGAGAAACACCGTTTTCAATGTCAAATCCTTTACCGAGGCCTTACGTAATGGCTCAAACGGCTGCTTGACCAAAGCTTCCAACACCAAGTTCAGGTCCCACGCCGGAACCGAGCATCTATGCGGAGGTCGCATGATCAACACGGCTCACAAGAATCTCCAGATGTCGCCATGCGCCCCCAACATTTGACCCTGTATCTTGCCCCGGAAACAAGAGATCGCTGCCAGCTGCACTCGCAAAGAACTCGCTGCCAATCCCTTCTCCACACCATCTTGCAAGAAGGAAAGAATCTGTGGGACCGACACTCCCAACGGCCTAAGATTCCGCTCCGCACACCAACCTTCAAAGAAGCGGCAGATCCGAATATAAGCCAGTGATGTAGATCGCCTTCACGCCTTCAACAAAGTGGAAATAACCGCTGAGGAATAACCTTTAGCCTTCATCCTAGCCCTTTCAAGAGCCATGCCATAAGCGAGAATCGAACCACCTGAGGCATTCATAAAGGTCCCTGTAACAACAGATCCTCCCGCTGAGGGAGCCTCCACGGGTCGTCCACCAGCAGCCAAACCAAATCTGCATACCAAGGCCTCCTGGGCCAATCAAGCACAATCAGGATCACTCGGCCCTGGTGCCGCTCTATGCACTGCACCACCCGACCTATGAGAGCCCAAGGCGGAAACATGTAGAGCAGGCCCTCCCTTGGCCACCTCTGTGCCAACACATCGAGCCCCTCCGACATTCGTTCCCGCCTTCTGCTGAAAAATCTTGCCGCCTTTGCAGACTCGAAGGTTGCCATTAGATCCATGAGCGGAGGACCCCAACGTTGCATGAGTAGAGCAAACACCTAAGGGTGAAGCACCCACTCCCCCAGGTCCACCCTTCGTCAGCTTAGAAAATCCGCTTCGGTATTGTCCATTCTGGCCACATGCTGTGCCGACAGACCCTCTAGATTCTGCTCAGCCCAAGCTAACAGCTGGTTCGCCTCTGCCTCCAGAGCCGCACTGCCTGTGCCGCCCTGTCGATTGATGTAGGCTACCGTCGCCGCATTGTCGGACAGCACCCTGACTGCCGCCTGTTTCAAGCATGATTGAAATTCCTGAAGGGCCAAATACACTGCCCTCATCTCCAATCTGTTGATGGACCATTCCTTCTCCTCCCAGAGACCACCGTCCCTGGGCTAATCTCCCCTCGCAATGCGCTCCCCATCCCAGCAGCCTGGCATCCGACGTCAAAAGTCTCCAGGACGGAGGTTCCAGTGGTGCGCTGGCCTCCAAACTCTCCTTCCGTAACCACCAACCAAGCTCCTGCCGCACCTCCGGCGGACATATGAGATGGCGAGATAACGGGTCCGACTGATGAGACCATCGCCGAAGGAGAGCCCTCTGCAACGGCCTCATGTGCGCTCTGGCCCATGGCACCACTTCAATCGAGGCCGCCATTGTCCCGAGCAGCTGAAGGTACTGCCACGCTGTCGGCGCCTGCCAAGCCAGAAAGTTCTGCACCAACCTCCGCAAAGCGCGAGCGCGGTGCTCCGGGAGACAAACTGCGCCTAACCCCGTCTCAAAACACGCCCCCAAATACTCTAGGGACTGAGACGGGACCAAGCTGCTCTTCGCATGGTTGATCACCTAGCCCAGGCTTTCCAATATCTGCACCACCCGGGCGGTGGCTCTGACACTTTCTTCTCTTGACTTCGCTCGAATCAACCAATCGTCCAAATACGGGTGCACCAGTACCCCTTCTTTTCGAAGCGCCGCCGCCACCACTATCATGATCTTGGTGAACACTCGAGGTGCTGTCGCCAGTCCAAAGGGCATCGCCTGAAATTGGAAATGCCCCATGGGCAGCGCAAAGCGCAGGAATCTCTGATGTTCCTGTCGAATAGGGATATGCAGATAAGCTTCTGTGAGGTCCAATGACGTCAGGAATTCCCCCTCCCTGACCGCCGCAATCACAGAATGCAATGTCTCCATAAGGAAATGGGTCACTCTGAGACAACGATTCACCCTCTTTAAATCCAAATGGGCCGAAACGTGCCTTCCATCTTTGGCACCACGAAGTAGATGGAGTATCGACCGCACCCGCACTGATCCGAGAGAACGGGTACCACCGCCCTGAGCTGCAGCAATCGCTGCAGCATCTCTGCCACCGCGCATACTTTGTGCGGCGCCCTGCAAGGAGACAGGACAAAGGAATATAACACGGGCCGATGGAGCTTGTGGCGCCCACTACCACCTAGGCGGTTGCCTAGAAGTAGCGGCGTGCCTTTTGTTGTCCCTTGTTATCAAGAGGATCCAGAGCCTTGGCTTCTGGGAAATGTAGTTGTGAATAATAATTGAGTCCGAGGGTTTGTAAGGCAAATATCACAGGAATTTATTGTACTTCCCCCAAACAAAGCATTTGGTAGCTCAACGCATGTTAAACAAAAGATAGGATGCTTCTCCAACACAAAAGAAGTTTCATAACAAAGCTTTCACAGGAACTTAAAGATAGCACTGTTTTCTGGCAGTTAATAACGATAGGCATGTGTTTCTTTTCAGTTTCAGTGTTTTACAATAAAGCATAAAAGATTCTTGTTCACTTCTGAGCCTGGTGTCTGCTTCATTCAAAGGTGTCCAGCCTTTAAACTTAAGAACTGCTTCTTAACCAAATGGTTAACATTCAAACCACAGCTTTAAATGTTACTGGTTCACTTTAACACAGCTGACTTTCACAAACCTTTGCAGCAATTAAAGTACTTGTTGTCCAGCCAATCCAGTCCTGGTTTTCCCTTTCTTTAAAGCTCAGAACTGCCCTTATACTGCCTTCTCAGAAAAAGAGCAATCCATACAAGATTCTATGGATTCTTGGTCAGAAGAGTAAGGGTCTGTTTGCATGGCTTCATATTCCTGTTCTCTTGTCTCCTGGCTTTCCTTAGCTTGGGCAAGTGAAGGGTTAACCTCTTTTAACAACTCTAAGAGTGCCCTCCAGTGTGAGCTGCTTCTACACTCAGGGATCCTAGCAGAGCTGTACTGATCCTTATCTGGTAGTAAACGATTCAGAGACTCTAACAGTTTCAAATTACTCTCAGTAAACGTTTTATGCACAGACCTTTTCAGAGCCGGTAACTTCCTGGCAGATTTCTGCAACACAGCCTTGGTACCTTGGCTCCTGGTCAACAGCTTTCCCCGGTAAAGCTTTCCCGTCTCCAGACCCAGCTGCACTTCTATAGCACTGGCATCCACCTGGACTGTGGCTTCCCGTACGCTGAGATCTTTGGGAATTCCCTCTGAGGCTGTCCCTGGAAGATTTCCTCCCTTCAAGCTTCCTGAAGGTTCTTTCTTCCTCCTCCTCACTGGACTCACTACCCTCTGTTTCCCTGGAGGTCTGGTGCTCCTTTCTTTCTGCTCTCCTTGAGTGCTCTGCTCTCCCCGACTGCTGCTTCCCAGACTGCCATTTCTCAGACTGCTGTTTCCCAGACTCCTCCCTTTCCTCTGTTCCCTGGGGTTTTAAAGAGAGTGGCTGCACTATCCCTTCCACACCTCCCCCCAGGTGTTTCCCATTACTTTCCTTGGTTGCCTTGGAGCTTGGGCGTGGCCTGCACTCAGCAACTGAATGTAGTTTTTTTCCTTTTGCTGTAGTTTGACCCTCACTGCTCTCAGGGCTATCTCTCTGCTGAAAGGTAAATGTTTTTATTTCACCTAATTCTCGGGGCTCAAATATGCTTTTGCCACCACAAGCTCTAGTGCAAAGCCCTCTCGAATAACTTCTAACACCCACTGGTCTGACGTAATGTGGACCCAGGCAGGGTAAAACTCCCGAAATCGACCTCCCACGGGCAGCACCGCTACCTGAGTCCGCCTTATCTCATTGCGACTTCTTAACAGTTGAGGTCTGAAAGGGCGCAAAACCTCTGCCCGCCCCCTGAAATCCTCTAAACCCCTGGCCCCGCAGCAGAAACCTCCCACGCTGCGACTGGCCAAAACGAGAGGACCGAAACCTACGAAACTCCTGCTGAGCTCCCCTGGGCCCCGAAGCACCCCGGCCCTGCTTAAGCTTATCCTCAGGCAGACGTCCCCCCTTGGATTCCCCTAGATCCTTAACCAATCTTTCTAAATCTTCTCCAAACAATAGCTTTCCCCGAAATGGAAGCTTACTGAGACTGTAATGGCAAGCGCTTTGAAAAGCTCTTATTCTATCACTCACCCACAGAAGGAAAACTCACAGACAGGCTGGAATGCAATCAGGATCTTTAATGTGCACACAGGATCAGACAGAGATACCAGCAACCTCCACAAGGGTCTGAACCCCGAGGGACGTCCTTCAATGCCTTAAATACAGTATAATTTCAAACTCATTCTGTAATCCCATTTGCCACAGGTATTTTTTGTCCACCAATCAGCAGCCCCTGGGGAAGGTACCTGGGTGACCTGTCCAAACCGGTGTGCTCTGGTCTTTTGGTTTCTGGGCTAGGGGATACTGTGCTCAGACCTGGAGTGGGGGAAGGGTGTCTAAAGAAATAGCAGGCTGATTACCTCATGGCTTGCGGGGGAAGGGTCAGGCTGATCAGAGCCTCATGGCTTGCAGCATGGCTTGGGGGAAGGGCTACCTACAGCTACCTCATTCCCCCCTTTTTAAGTAAGACCTCAACCGCTAGAGGCGGTAGAGGGCTGTATTACTGGAGGCATGCCGCAGAGGGGTGTATTGGGTCAGGGCCATAACAGTGGTAGCAGCCTTGCGTTCTACCAGGGTGTCGAGGGTGGTGGTAATGGAGCGGTGGAGGATGGGGATACAACATGGTATGAGGGCACATACTAAGAAAAGAAGGAAAACTCCTATAACTAGGGTTTTAAGGCCCCCCAACCAACCAAACAATTTGGAGAACCACCCCGTCCCCAGTCCCATGGACGGGTCTGAGATTTGTTTCGCCAAGTCACGTAGGTCTTGGATTGAGCGCTCAATGGACACACTTTCATCTGTGAGGTTAAAACACACATTCCTTCGAATTCCTCACACCCATGGTTGAGGCGTAACAGCAGGAAATCTATGGTCATTCTATTTTGTAGAATCGCTGTACGTAGGCTGGACAGCTCATAATTTATGGAAGCTAGTATGGTTGAGGTGAGGTTAATGGTCTTGGCTAGGGAGCAAGCGAGTCGGCTTACCTCCAGGGAGTTGTGTAGGGCCAATCCAGGTGTCCCAAGGATTGACACTGACAGCCCAAGAGCTGTCTCATCACTGTAAGGCTCCACGTTTGAGTTACAGGTCGAGGGCATGGGGGCAGAGCGGGGATAACTGGGGGGCGGACGAAGGCAGCAGTTGTAAGCCTAGCAAAAGTGCACGGACCACCAGTGGCATTTGCAGGGGCGTAAGTGTACGTCATTTTTCCACATACTAAAAACCAGCCTAAGGGAAGATACATTTCTGAGTGTGAATAGGATACATTTGTAACAGAGCTGCATGATAACACAGTATTTGATACATTGTTTCCTCCCTTCTTGGCATTGACAAAAAAGAAACAATCACTAGCATTTAGAGTGGAAACTACCTGCAAGGAAAAAGGCACTTGGTTGAAAAGTGTAGAAGTCGGTCGGGTAACCCCAATATGGTAGAAATATATTCCAGGTTGTTTACAGTTTAAATTAGCAAGCATAGTGAAGTTCTGCATCTCACACAAACTAGACGGTACAGCAATAAGAGAGGTTTGTAGAGAGTTTCGTATACAAAAGTTTGTCATGTTCAGAGCAGTTTGGGCGAGTAATACTGCTGTGTTAGTAGTCTCTGCACTTGTTGGAAAACGGGCCCATGTCAGGGAAACGAGTAAGGCTAGGGCACCGCTTCTCATTCTGCTCCTGGTTCTGGAAAAGGGGGTCTCGTAGATCAGTCTCTCCGGGGGTCTCGTCGGCAGTCTGTTAGAGCCCTTTACTGGGCAGAAAGGTCCCTCTTCAGTTTCAAACGCAGGGGTTGATCTGGAATCGGGACTGCGGTCCAGGCTGGAACAACTTCTGGTGCAGCGGCCTTGACACGAGAGTGATGGATCCACGGAGCGACTTCAGCCACTTTAACAGCCGTGGGGGTGGTCAACAGAACAGTGTACGGGCCTCGCCACTGGGGGTCAATGGGTCTTTCTTCCACTACTTGACCCACACCTGGGAACCAGGCTGGTGCGTATGGAGCGCTTCAGTCAGGTTGATGGGGAGTCGCTCCTGGATCCACCGGTGCAATTTCTGCAATACAGAACTGAGAGCCGACAGTTCCTGCCGGGTTATTTCTGAACCTATCTGCACTAAATCTCCATGGACGCCCTGTATGAGGGGTGCAGGGCGACCATACACAGCTTCAAAGGGGGAAACACCGATACCCTTTCGTGGGGCTGACCGTATGCGGAGCAGAGCTATAGGGAGCAATTGGGGCCACTTCAGTGAGGTTTCCTGACACAATTTTGCTAACTGGCTCTTTATGGTGCGATTCATGCGTTCTACTTTCCCTGAGCTCTGCGGGCGGTAAGCTGTGTGTAGCTTCCAATCGATCTGTAAGGCTTTTACTACCTGCTGTATCACTTGGGCCACAAATGCAGGTCCATTATCAGATCCCACTACTACTGGAAGCCCAAATCGGGGGATGATTTCATGCAGCAACACCTTAGTCACTTCTCTGGCTTTTTCTGTGCGGACTGGGAAGGCCTCCACCCACCCCGTGAAAGTACAGACCAATACCAGCAGATACCGGTACCCATTTGCTCGGGGCATTTCTGAAAAGTCAACCTGGATGTTTCCCATAGGGGTGACCCCATAAGACTGGACCCCTGGGGGTTGGCTTGGGCCTTGACGGGCATTGTTTTTAGCACATGTGGTGCATTGTCTAGCAATTGCAGCTGTCAACGAGGATAAGCAAGAAATGAAGAAATATGGGCGGAGGGTAGTTTCCATTGCTGTCTTGCCCATATGAGTGGCCTGATGAAAGGATGATAGGAATGCTGGGGCAAGGCTGTCTGGGATGACTATCACTGGAGCTGTCCCTGTTCTAGGTAACCTTATCCAACCATCTGTGTGTAACACCCCACCCTCCTCCTGACAGAAAAAATCTAGCTCTCGTGTAGTGTACCTCTTGGCCCATTGGCTTAGTGGGACTGGAAACAGGGGGGCTTGTAGATCCTGGGAGCTCTGCGGGAAAAACTGGGACAAGGATGTGGTTGCTACTCGCCGGGCTTCTGCATCAGCCCGTCTATTTCCCTTAGCTATTTCACCGTTCCCTTTCTGGTGGCCTCTGCAATGCATTACGGCTACTGTTTTCGGACGCCAGACTGCTTCTAACAGGGCCAATATCTGGGGGCCATTCTTTATCTCAGAGCCAGCTGCAGTAACTAACCCTCTTTCTTTGTACAGGGCCCCGTGGGCATGGAGAGTGGAAAAGGCATATCTGGAATCTGTGTATATATTTACACGACTGTTAGTCCCAAGGGTTAAGGCACGGGTAAGGGCAATGAGTTCCGCCTTCTGTGCGGAGGTTCCAGGGGGCAAAGGTTGTGCTTCAACTATTTCTTCCATCGTCACCACCGCATACCCCGCACACCTGCGGCCCTCCAGCATCAGACTGCTCCCATCTACGTAGTAGGTCTCATCCGGATTGCTTAACGGCACATCCGTCAGATCAGGGCGACTGGAGAAGACTGTTTCCATCACTTCCAGGCAGTCGTGATCAGGTGGTCCCGGGCCAACAGGCAGGAAAGTAGCAGGGTTCAAGGCTTGGCTGGTAGTTATCTGCACCCTGGGATTTCCCCATAACATGCTCTGGTATTTCAACATTCGGGAGCTGGTGAACCAGTAACTTCCTTTATGCTCTAGCAATGTTTGGACTGAATGTGGGACGGTGACTAGAAGGCCTTGGCCCATGGACAGTTTATCAGATTCTTCCACCAACAAGGCTGTTGCTGCTATTGCTCTCAGGCAAGGTGGCCATCCACTGGATCCAGCAGTTTTGACAGGTAGGCGACTGGTCGTGGCCAAGACCCCAGTTGTTGGGTCAAGACTCCCAAAGCTGTTCCTGCTGCTTCGTGCACATAGAGGGTGAAAGGCTTGGTGACATCCGGAAGGCCTAGGGCTGGTAATGACAGTAATGCCCTTTTCAAATGTTCGAAGGCCTCCTGTTGGTCACGACCCCATTCAAGGGGGCTCTTCTCTGGGCCCTTTGTAGACTCATAGAGGGGCTTTGCGATCTTTGCGAAGTTGGGAATCCAGATACGACAGTACCCAGCTGCCCCAAGAAAAGCACGTACTTGCTTGCGGGTTGTTGGCACTGGGATCCGGCACACTGCTTCCTTCCTCTCGCTCCCCAACCGTCGGCTTCCTTTTGACAGATGGAATCCCAGATACTTCACTTCCGACTGACATAACTGAGCCTTTTTTCTGGAGACTCGGTATCCCGCATTGTACAGGAGTTGGAGAAGTTCTGTGGTTGCCAATACACATTCAGCCTCAGAGTCAGCAGCGATTAGTAGGTCATCAACGTACTGCAGAAGTACTCGTCTGCCGGGCTCCCCTGGAGGGAAACTAGCGAGATCTTGGGCCAATGCTGTGCTGAAGATGGTAGGAGAGTTCTTGAATCCCTGTGGTAAACGAGTCCAGGTAACTTGGGACTTTCTGCCAGTAGCAGGGTCCTCTTTCTCGAAAGCAAACAGGTGCTGGCTTGCAGTAGCCAGGCGTATACAAAAGAAGGCATCTTTTAGATCCAGTACTGAGAAGTGAGAAGCAGTCGCTGGGATGAGGCCCAACAGTGTATAAGGGTTTGGTACTACTGGATGCAGAGTCACAGTGGCCTCATTGACACGACGGAGGTCCTGAACAGGTCGATAGTCAGTGGTTCCAGGTTTTCGAACTGGCAGCAAAGGAGTGTTCCATGAAGATTGGCAGGGCCGCAGGATACCATGCTGTACTAGCTGCACCAGATGATGATGGATTCCTTCTACAGCTGCCCGCGGCAGCGGGTATTGTCGCACATGCACCGGGGAGGCTCCCGGCTTCATTTCAACACATACGAGAGGGATGTTAATGGCCATTCCGGGGGGGTTTCCTTCTGCCCATACTCCAGGGGGCACTGATTCCCACGTAACCAGGGTAGCCACATCAGATTTGGGCCTGTTCTCATATAACCGCCATTCTTCTTCTCGGGGGACGGACAGTACCAAAACTGTTGGGCCCAGGCTGGGTATTTGGAGCTCAGCCTGGCCATCAGACCCGAATGAGATTTGGGCCTGGAGTTTTGCCAGAACATCCCGACCCAGCAAGGGTATGGGACATTCAGGCATATACAGGAACTGGTGAGTGATGGTCCGTCCCCCCAACTGGCACATGCGGTTTTGCAGGAAAGGTCTCTGGGCTCTCTCCCCCGTAGCTCCCACAACAGTTACTGACTGGGAGGAGATCGGGGCTACTTGTTGGGTGACCACTGAGTGTGTTGCTCCGGTATCGACCATGAATTGCATTTTCCGGTCCCCTAAATTCATGTTGACCATAGGCTCCTGGGGACCTAACAGAAACTTGGAGCCCGGTCTGGCCTAGTAGTCACCCAAGTCATAATGTTCCATAGCTGCAAGGCCCTCGAGAGCTGGAACCGGTGGAGGCGGGAAAGCATTATGCTGATCTTGCTCCCGTGTAGTTCGTACGGGTGCTCTTACACAGCTCGTGGATGGATATCTCCCTCGCCTTGTGTTACGATTTGGACAGTCATTCTTCCAGTGTCCCTCCTCTTTGCAGTAGGCACATTGAGTGGGGCTTAGGGGAAACCTCGGCCTTCCATATCCGCGTCCTTGTCCCCTATTTCCTCCTCTGGCCCAGGCTGGAGCTGGTGGTCGCTCGGCTAAGGCGGCTGCTAGGAAGTCTGCCTTTTTCTTCATCCGGCGCTCCGACTCTCGCTTCTGCTCCTGGTCACGATTTACATATACTTTTTGTGCCACTTCCATCAATTGTGTTGTATTCATGCCCGCAAACCCTTCCAGTTTCTGCAGCTTCCGCCGTATATCACCTTGTGCCTGAGCCACAAAGGCATTATTCATCATCTTAAGATTCTCAGGGTCCGCTGGATCGTAGGGGGTGTATAATCGGTATGCTTCAGCCAGACGCTCATAAAATACCGCCGGACTCTCATCAGGAAGCTGGAGAACTTCTGCGGTTTTACTGAGGTTCATAGCTCGTTGCCCTCCCTTCTTAAGGCCTTCAAGGAGTGCAGTCCGGAAGCGAGTGAGAGCCGCTGCTCCATCAGGGTCATTCGGGTCCCAGCAGGGGTCTTTATTCGGGAAATCTGCCTCTGCCCGCTGCCGTGGATTTACTTCTCCCTGACGGGCATGATGTTTCTCCAGCCACTTGAGGGCGGCCCGTACAATGCGCGCCCATTCTTCTGTATTGAATAAGGTGGCAAGTAATTGTTTAATGTCCGACCAGGTAGGCTGGTGTGTTTGCATAATACTGGTCATAAGATCTGTCAGTTCTTGGGGCTTTTCAGTATATGAGGCATAGTGGGTTTTCCAGTTGAGCAGGTCCGTAGTGGAGAAAGGGACATAAATCAGGCTTGATGGTCCCACTGCCACCTTTCCAGTAGCATCAATATACGGGAGCCCCTGTACTTGTCGTAGTGGTAATTGGAGATGTTGCGACCGCAGGCGGTGGGCTAACGAGGGTGACGATTCTGGCTCAGCCCCTGTGCTCTCGGAGGAGGAGATGGTGTCACTGGGGGTGGCACCAGATGTGAGAGGGGAATCTGAAGATGAGGGGCCGGAGTCTGTAGGACTTTCCCTAAATCTGGCATCACCCACCCCAGGGAGTCCTGACCTTTCAGCTATGGGAGGATCCTGTTGTGGTGCGGACGGGACACGGGGTTGAAGTAGAGGGAGGGGACGTGGAGGAATATCAGGAGAGTCCCGTCCCTGGTAGATAGGGGCGGGTGTCCATCCCTTTTGGCGACAGATGGCCGCCACCATTACTCTACACTGATCCTCGTGACAGCGCTGGAGCCACCTTGGTCTGAGTTGGCATATGGTCAGCCATGAGTCAATATATGGGAACTGGTCAGGGTGCTCTTTTGCTACAATTTGATGGACCAAGGACACAGTGGCCAAATCAATAGATCCCTGAGGAGGCCATAACTTAACTAAGGCTGGCCATTCCCTCTCACACAAAAAGGTTAATCTGGAGGCGGAGAGAGGTACCCCGTAATCCTCTCTAACCGCAGATTTAAAATTGTGAAGCATGCACTGTAGGGGCGTTTTCACTTTAGACTTTCCCAACCCCATGCTCTAATCCTAGTTCAATAACTAAGTACAGTATACAATGTGGACCAGATCTTCCAACCTAATCTCAATTTGGGAAAAAAATGCAATTTACAGTGAGAGAGAGAAAAATGCAATTTACAATACAGATCCTATCTAGACTTAATCCGGGAAAAATACAATTTATAATACAGACCCTATCTATTCTTAATACAGGAGGGGAGAGAGGAAAAAAAAAACACAAAATTTTTATAATATAGGTCTTGGCAATTAACAAAATATATATACTCAGATTTGATTTAGACAAGAGTTAAAATATATATAAGCTAGCTATTCTTACAATGTCCACCAGATGGAGCTCCAGGATCACTTAAAACACAGGGAATAGTAGTAATTACAGCTAATGTCCACTAGATGGAGCTCCAGAGTCACTTTAAGTATATTGCAGTGTAGCTTACACGTGGTCTTTCCAAGATGGCCGCCTCCACGTGCGTCCCGATAGCTGCTCCTGGGTGCAGGGGAATTCGCACACGTGGTGTTCCCAAGATGGCTGCCACCCCACCGTGCTCCTTCACACCGGCTCCCCTCTACTCCACAGATGGAAAAAAAAGAAAATGATGGACCTTCAAATGATCACTTCTCCCTCAATCGACCCCAAAAAAAGGTTAGCTTCTCATATTCAGGTTTAAGGGCAGGAAACCTCAGCAGGGGCTCAGGGGAAGACCGGAACCTCAGCGGGGGCTCAGGGGAAGACAGGAAAATTTAGCGGGGGTCAGCTGTGCACCGGGACAGCACCGAGAGGCACAAAACCTCAGCGGAGGCCCAAGGGAAGGCAGGAACCTCAGCGGAGGCTCAGGGGAAGACCGGAAAATTTAGCGGGGGTCAGCTGTGCACCGGGACAGCACCGAGAGGCACAAAACCTCAGCGGAGGCCCAAGGGAAGGCAGGAACCTCAGCGGAGGCTCAGGGGAAGACCGGAAAATTTAGCGGGGGTCAGCTGTGCACCGGGACAGCACCGAGAGGCACAAAACCTCAGCGGAGGCCCAAGGGAAGGCAGGAACCTCAGCAGAGGCTCAGGGGAAGACCAGAAAATTTAGCGGGGGTCAGCTGTGCACCGGGACAGCACCGAGAGGCACAAAACCTCAGCGGAGGCCCAAGGGAAGGCAGGAACCTCAGCGGAGGCTCAGGGGAAGACCGGAAAATTTAGCGGGGGTCAGCTGTGCACCGGGACAGCACCGAGAGGCACAAAACCTCAGCGGAGGCTCAGGGGAGCACATGGGGAGCATGGATTCACATCGGACAGCATGGGGGGGGGGCAGAATTAACATCGGAGCACAACGGAGAGAGAAATTCACATCGGAGCAGAAATTAACACAGCGGCAGCATGGGGGGAACAGAAATTTACATCGGAGCACAGAAATTACATCGGGGGTTCAGGGAAAGGCAGTAAATCCACACCGGAGCACATGGGGAGGCAGAAATTAACATCGGAGCAGAAATTAACACAGCGGCAGCATGGGGGGAACAGAAATTTACATCGGAGCACAGAAATTACATCGGGGGTTCAGGGAAAGGCAGTAAATCCACACCGGAGCACATGGGGAGGCAGAAATTAACATCGGAGCACATTAGAGAGCTTATCAAGTGCTATAGTTTGGTTACTTTTTACTGCAGTTCAGATATTTTTACCGGTATTTAGATACAGGACGAGCAATGGCTTCAGGGCCACTAAGGCCCCTAATAGGACTGCTCGTGCAGTTGATCAGACTGCTACAGGTTCCCAGAAATTACCAGGACTCACAGATAGAGTACAGAACTAGCCCCAGACAGTAAGGTAGCAGTACTCACCAGAACTCTGATCAGACAGGAAGTTTGGATGCCAGTCTATCCAGCTGGTTTTTCAATCGGGGATTCAACCGCAGGGATCAGCTGTCCAGACAAATCAAGGTGTCCTTCCGAGCACAAAGTGGCCCGGGGGCGCCAAGGACCGTTAATCACCTGGGGAGGCCGGTCCCTGACTGGTGGAGGCCCAGACGCTGCAAAAGCAGAAGTCTTCCCACCGTGGGTGTGATGAGAGAGGCTTTTCTTTTAATTTAAAAGGGTCCCATCTGGGTCGCCAAAATGTAATGGCAAGCGCTTTGAAAAGCTCTTATTCTATCACTCACCCACAGAAGGAAAACTCACAGACAGGCTGGAATGCAATCAGGATCTTTAATGTGCACACAGGATCAGACAGAGATACCAGCAACCTCCACAAGGGTCTGAACCCCGAGGGACGTCCTTCAATGCCTTAAATACAGTATAATTTCAAACTCATTCTGTAATCCCATTTGCCACAGGTATTTTTTGTCCACCAATCAGCAGCCCCTGGGGAAGGTACCTGGGTGACCTGTCCAAACCGGTGTGCTCTGGTCTTTTGGTTTCTGGGCTAGGGGATACTGTGCTCAGACCTGGAGTGGGGGAAGGGTGTCTAAAGAAATAGCAGGCTGATTACCTCATGGCTTGCGGGGGAAGGGTCAGGCTGGTCAGAGCCTCATGGCTTGCAGCATGGCTTGGGGGAAGGGCTACCTACAGCTACCTCAAGACGAGCTTTAGATGAACCGTCCGCCGCCCAGTTTCTCAACCACAGATATTGAAGCGCCTCTACAACCAATGCCATACTCTTCGCAAGGCCTCTAATGAGGTCATAATGAATATCCGCTAAATAAGCTGTTCCTGATTCTAGCCGCACTACCTCAGCTTCCTGCTCTCCCAATTGATCCCCCTGCAATCTTTGGGACCACCTGCGACAGCCTCTCGCCACCCACGCCCCCGCTATCGAAGCCTGCATGGAGAGAGCACTAATATCAAACACTTGCTTTAACAAGGTATCCAATTTCCTGTCTCGTACATCTTTCAACGCCGCGGCTCCCTCTACCGGGATCGTAGTCTTCTTTGTGACTGCCGCGACTGCCACATCTACCTTTGGAGAGTGAAAGAGCTCCTTATCCTGGTCAGTGAGTGGATATAACCTAGCTATAACCCTAGAGCCTCTCAGGGCCGACTCCGGCAAGTCCCACTCTTCCTGAATCATATTTCTAAACACCCTATGCACGGGAAACACTCACTGGGACGTGCGCACTGCCTGCAACAGCGGATCCTCAAGCACCTCTCCCGAAGCCGGCTCTACCGACGGCATGTTCAGCGTCTTTAGAGTCTCTGTAATCAGTGCTGGAAGCTCCTCCTTTCTAAACACCCTGACCACTCTACTTTGTTGGTCCGCATCAGGCAACTCTCCCTCTTCTAATTCATCCTCCGAGACTTCTGCGCAATCCCCGTCACCTGCCCCTAGCTCTTCCCAGAAAGGCGACGCAGGATCCTCAACACTAGCCCCTTTACTTCTCTTGAGCGGGGCAGGCTCCACCTCTGCCGACCCCAAACGTTTCTGTCCTCGCGGGCTCTGAGGGGGCGCCACCATCGCTGGCTGCAACAAGGCAAAAACCTGCTGCATGAGGGAGAAGAAGTCCAGCGGAATCCCCACCGAACCCCTCGCCTGGCTGGCTGCTGGTGGCGGAACTGCCCTGTCCCCAGAAGCAGGGCCCGGTATCAGTTCTGCAGAGACCACCGGGGTTGACAGGGATTCCCCCTTCTCTCGATTACCCGCCAACTGATCTCCGCTGGCCCCTTCCAGAGGGTCTTCCATCAGGGCCGATTCATGGGTGCAAGGCCTACACACCCCTGACTCCAACAGTTCACCACGCCTCGTACCACGCCTTTGTCCTTTGTGATTTGCACCAATGCGCTATTATCTTTTCTAGGCTTGGCTGCCCCTGCTTCTCCCTCCTCCTATCTTCTACCTCTGCCGCCATTTTGTCGGTGCCTTTGTGCTCGGTCTTGGAGTTTCTGTATGCAAACTCTTTTAAGTTTGCAGTTCGTTTTTGCGTGTTCGTCATTGGTTTGCTCTCAATTATGTCTCTCACTTCGCAGCTATTGTAAACTTTTATGGTGGTTATTTTCACCTCTTTGGGGTTTTGAACTCTGGAGCTGTTACTCAGTTGTCCATTCTGGTGGGTTACTGGACAGTTTTTTTAATAATCTGTAGGCACTTTTTAAATTGTGTATTTTGCACCAAATATCAAAAAGAGAGTGCATCTGCATTTGAGATTTGAAGTATTTTGTAATCAGTGACAGTTGTTGTTTGTGCAGATACATTTTTCATGGAAAAAACATGTACAATTGAAAATGCAATTGGTGCACTTTATTTTCCTCTTGTGATCTACAGTAAACACACACACACACTCTCTCTCTCAATGCCTGCTAACTGCGTTAATCAGACCCACAAAATTTTAAATAGAAATAGATTTTATCAGTTAACCCAAAGAACTTTCTTTTCCCTAAGCTTTGGAAAATTTCCCAGCAGTTAAATACTTCACAGCACCGATGCCTTCCCAACAGTAGCAGCTCCTCTCTCAGCAGTTCTTCAGGACCAGAGTTTTCATCTTCCATCAGGGTTGCTGCAAGCGTTTTAGGCATCCAAGGCAAACTTTCAGCCTTGTGCCCCATCAAATTACTTTTATGTTTGTTAAAAGCTTGATGTATCTCCTTAGAAATAGATTAGTATCAAAGTGATTTACAATAAAATCATTATTCCTAAGTTTAAAAAAAGAACTTCAGTGATTACATATAAAGGACAGCACAGTCTGAAAATTCCAGAAGACACAGAAAAAAAAGGGCCATCAATCTCTATAACCTGAAGACAAACACTATTCCTGATCCCAATATCCCAGGAAAACCTTCTCAAAGAAATTGAGGGGGGGGGGGGAGGGGTGATATTTAACAGTGGCAGCTAGCCAAACCAATATGACAAGCTGCCACATCTGAACTTTAAATATGAATATTCAGTCTGGACCCCAGCAGTGAAAGTCTACCACTACGACTACTGCTACTTATTTGTACAGCTCTACAAGGTGGATGCAGCGCTGCATATATAGATGTAAGACACATTTCTGCTTATTACAGCTTATAATCTAATCAAGATGAAAAAACATCACAAAACTAGAGTATGGTAAGATACACATAAGTAGTTGATAAGAGAGTGAGGAGCATCAGGATCCAAAAACAGCCTCAAAGAGGTGCATTCTTAGCCTGGATTTGAATAGGGCTAGAGAAGGTGCCTGAAGCACTGACTCAGGTAGTTTGTTCCAGGCATAAGGAGCCGCAAGGTGGAATGAACGAAGTCTGGAGTTGACAGTGGCAGAGAAAGGCACAGATACAAGAGATATGCCAGAGAAATAGAGTTCCCAAGGAGGGGTGTAGAGTGAGATAAGAGAGGAAATGTAGCGAGGAGATGCAAAATGAATGCACTTGTAGGTCAGTAGAAGTTTGAACTGGGTGTGCAAACAGATAAGGGAAGTGAATTGAGAAGAGGGGTTACACAAGCATCGTGACACTGGTGGAAAATAATCTGTGTAGCTTAGTTTTGAACAGATCGAAAGTGAGAGAGAAAGATGCTGGGAAGCTAAGAGGCAGTGGAGACTGGCTTTTCTGATGGTCTCAGGCAGCTCTCTTGTCGTCACCATTGTGAAAATGAAACAGGGAGGGACTGTGGCCATTTTAAACATTAAAGAGACATCATTCATTGGTTGATTCAAGTCATGTGAGAACTGACAATTGACCACAGGTGCATCTAATTTTCCTGCAATGGGAATGTGGTTCTTCTGTTCAAACTGATTTGAATTGTTTATAAGGGTGCCAATAACCATGTCCTCCACAATACAAAGTAAGACTTTCTCAAAAAATAGAGCTCTTGGCCAAATATTTATTTTGTTGGAATGTTTGTCTTGAGGTCAACAAACTCGTAACAAACTTTCCTTTTAATCAATTTAGAATAGTGTGCCTCACATCACTAAGTGTATTCAAACACAAACAGTTTTTATTATGGAGTTTACAATTGGTGGACTTTGTTTGGGAATAATCATGTCCTGGCAATGTCATGGTTTTATACTATTTCCTTTTTTAATTGGTCTTGTTTTATTTAATTGTGTCAAATATGTGTGTATATATAGTCCAATGATATTTCACTGGCCCTTTTTTAAAAGAAAATATTGGACGGTAAAGGTTGAACTGCAAGGGTGCCAATAATGTTGACCACAACTGTAAATATTTTCTCCAGTTTGATAGTTGCCCTGACAGTGATATTCATGCATTTCTTATCACTAGTTCTGCTTTACTCAATGAGACTGATTTCACAAAATACTTAAGCAGTGGTGTGGTAGGCTATGGCCTGTAAACTAGGCCTAGATCCCAACCCCCACCTGAGACTAGTGCTAAACAGAACCAGAGTTTGAGAATCTGTTTTAAACTGCTTTTGAAAAGTCTGTATAATTCCTTTATGCTGATGATAGCCATGTTCCTGCATCACCTGAGCTAGAAATGGCCTTGAAGTAGAATTGTATCAATGTCTAAGACTATGCCTTTGTTAGAATAGACTGAGAAGGGGGAACAGGGAGCTAGACCCAGAGAGGGTCCCCAATTGGACAGGTGCAAGGGGTGTTGGGACCAATAGAAAGTTTGCCTGTATCAAACTGTAAAAATTGTATATAAGGAATTTGCTCCTGTACTCCATTGCTCAGTCCTTTTTGGATGCTCTCCTGTCTGAGCCTTTGCACAATAAATTGGCTTGGATCCTGCAGCTGACTCCTGGTTTTATTCATTGCGTGCACTTCGCTGCTACATTTCCTGGTGCGTTGGCCGGGAAGTGCGAGTAGTGGATGGTATTCAAGTTAATATACCACGTATTACCGCCTCAAGGTTTGGCCCGGTTGGAATCGTGTCTGTCCGACCGCAGGGGAAACCTCAGGCGCCACCGGTCCTTTTGTATCGGAGAGGATTCCGCCTTGCCTCGGCGGG
Organism: Ichthyophis bannanicus; assembly: GCA_033557465.1. Taxonomy (NCBI): domain Eukaryota; kingdom Metazoa; phylum Chordata; class Amphibia; order Gymnophiona; family Ichthyophiidae; genus Ichthyophis; species Ichthyophis bannanicus. Next base: position 375,457,212 of record CM066034.1, on the reverse strand, counting down.
CTACTGGATCCGGCCGGCCAACACCACCGAACCCGAGGGGAGTCCAGGATTCAATGCAAGAACTGGTTCTGTAGCGGGTACCGGATACGGTGAGTAGAACTTTTGTTGCTATCTAGTCAGCTAGCTTGGGAAACGTCTTGCATGAGTGCGCGAGACTAAACTGGTACGGTACCGAGAGCCTGATCACCTCTCAGGGCAAGTCCGAGTACGCCTTGCATGAGTGCGCGAGGCCGAAACTACTGCCCTTGGTTCAGCAGTCTGAGTACGTCTTGCATGAGTGCGCGAGGCCGGCTGCTGTTGGTTAGTAAGGTAGGCCTGGGAATTTGGGAAAACGTTGCTAGCATGTCTGTTTGTGTCTCCCTCTGTTTCTAGGGCTGCCCGGACCCCATACCGGCAGTCCGATCACCCGCACCCTCTGTCTGTTGTCTAACCGCGGGTTTCACTTCTGGTATAATGTAAGGTTATTAATTAAGGAACAGTACTGAGAAAAGGAAAAAAGAAAAAAAAACACTCCGGAGTCACTTTAAGGAATCGAGTCTAAGCACAGCACAGCGAAGATGAGCTGTCTCTGTGATTTTATTTTTTTCAGCACAGCGTGAGAGACGGTATCTCTAGCAAGCAGAGGGAGAAGGGGTGTGTCTTTCACACAGCCTGCAGAAAGGAATGTTTCAGTTCCTATTAACCCCTTCGGATCTCCTCAACTGTTTCAGTTATATCTCTGCCCTGCCTGTATTGTTACTTCACCTGTACTTGTTATATTAGCTTGCTAGTTATATCTCAGCCCTGCCTGTATTTCTACGTCAACTGTTCCTGTTATCTTATTATTTTTATTTATTTATTTGTTTATTCTCTGATTTATGGGGGAATCCTGAACGGCTTAGAGGTCCGAGTACGGACCAAGGGAGGAGGAAAGTGTTAATTTTACAGTTGCTGAATGAGTGAGAGAGAGACAAAGGTTCTGAACAGCATGGGCGGGGGTGTATCTATACTGAGCTTTCTGCAGTGTTTCCTTAAGAACTTTAAGAGGGGTTTCTCTGGTGATTATGTAATTGTAATGACCCCAAGTCGATGGGAAGTTTTATGTGAACGGGAATGGCCCCCCCTGTCTTTATAGCATGCACCCAGAGGAACACTGCCATATAGTTCTGTCACGCTGGAAATGTTGGATTTTGCTGGCCTGTCTGTTTGTGTGTGTGTGTGAATGAGAGGTCTTGAAACACAGACCAAGCGAGTGTGGACTCCTGATTAGCGCAGTTCCTGGCCGGGCGACCGCGCCCAGGGCGCGAAAAGGAGGAAGCGCTTGGTGTTTGTCTACCTATTTGTTCCTAGGGCTGTACGGACCCCTTACCTGCAGCCCGACTACCCGCCCCTACTGTCTGTTGTTGTGTACGTCATTATGGGAGGGTCGGAGTTCATGCAAACTCCGTTGAAATGTATGATCAAGAATTTTAGCAAGGGATTTGCCGGAGACTATGGAATAAAAATGTCTCTGTCCCGATTAGAAATGCTTTGTGAGAGGGAGTGGCCTGTACTGGTCACTTCGTGGCCCCCTGGGGGTACTTTTGATGTTAGTATCATATCTTTAGTTTACCAGATTGTACGAAAAGAACACCCTGACCAGTTCCCCTATATAGATTCCTGGTTAAGTATTTGTAAAAGGGAGCCCTCCTGGATAAAGCGCTGCCATGAGGAACAGTGTAGGATATTGGTAGCGAGCACAAGGGGGGCCCGGAAGTCCAGAGAAGAGAAGCTGCCCGTTTATTCTACCCCAGAATCTCCAGATATTTTAACCCGTCCACCCCAGTACCTTTATAGGCCAGTCACCTCAGCTCCGCCACCACCCCGGGCAGAGCCTGGCGCAGGGGGACACCTCCCTGCAGATTTACCCCAAGTAGTCCACCAGCCACCTCTGCAGCAGGAGGACGCACACCCCCTCTTGACCGGAAGCCCCGGCTCAGTTCAGAGTGCCTCGGGAGGACCATCGTCCACTGACGACACTGCCAGCAGGGATTCATTTGCCAGTTCGGGGTCACTTACTGCTGACAGCCAAGGCCAGGGAGCAGAATTCCAACAATCCAGACCACCTTATACTTTCAGAAGTTCAACAGCAAGTCAGAGGGATGGTCACGTTATGCCATTACGCCAGGTCCCAGGTCTACCTACTCTTAATGACCAGGACCAACTAGTCTTGTTTATGTGCCCTTTTCCACAACTGATTTATTGAACTGGAAGACGCATTATGCATCCTATACTGAGAAGCCCCAAGATTTGATTGAATTAATGTCCAGTATTATGCAAACCCATCAGCCTACCTGGGCTGATTGTCGCCAGCTCCTGTCTACTCTCTTCACTACTGAAGAACGAGCATGGATTGTGCGTCTACCCGATGGTTAGAAGAAAATCCGGTAGGAGAAGCAGGCCTAGATCCCCGGCAAGCAGCCGCCGTGAATTTTCCAAATGACGATCCTAGATGGGATCCGAATAGTGCCGATGGGGCGGCGGCCCTCACTCGGTTCCACCAGGCCCTACTGCAAGGCCTGAAGAAAGGAAGCCAGAAGGCTATGAATATCAGAAAGGTAGCGGAAGCCATCCAGCGTCCAGACGAGAGCCCAGCGGCCTTTTCTGAACGCTTATCTGAAGCCTATAGACTATATACCCCATATGATCCGGCAGCCCAGGAAAATTTGCGCATGGTAAATGCGACCTTTGTGAGTCAGTCCCAGGGAGACATAAGACGGAAACTGTAAAAGTTGGAAGGATTTGCGGGCATGAATGCGGCCCAGTTAATGGAAGTTGCTCAGAAAGTGTTTGTGAATCGTGATCAAGAACGTCAGAAGAAAAGTGAACGTAAAATAAAGAAGAAAGCTGATTTCCTTGCTGCAGCTTTAATTGAACGACGAGGAGGAAGTTTCTCTAACTGAAGGACTCGAGGACGTGGAAGGGGCCAAGCAGATGGTCGGCCCCCATTGGGCGCCAATCAGTGCGCCCACTGTAGAGAAGAAGGACATTGGAAGAATGAATGCCTGAACTTTGACTCCGCCTCCTAGAGGGGAGGAGGGAGCACACAGAGAGCAGGGGGGCGATTCCAGAATCGGGGAGGAATGTACCGCACATAGTTCCGACAAGATGAAGCAGCTATGGAGGGAATGGCAGCCGAAGGGGGCTACAGCATGTATGAAGACTAGGCCAGACCGGGCTCCAAGTTTCCCCTGGGTCCCCAGGAGCCTATGACCAGTTTAAAAATTGGGGACCAATATATGGACTTTATGGTGGATACGGGGGCCGAACATTCAGTGGTGGCTAAACCAGTGGCCCCTTTGTCTTCTCGAACTATCACCGTTGTCGGGGCTACTGGAACCAGAGCCACTAAACCTTTCTTGCAGAACCGCACCTGTGAATTAGGGGGACGGAAGATAGCACACCAGTTCTTGTATATGCCTGAATGCCCAATCCCCCTCTTGGGCTGAGATATGCTCGCTAAGCTCCAGGCGCAGATATCCTTTGCTGAAGGGGGAGAAATGGAAATGACTCTGAACTCAAAATCTGCTGGCCTAATGGTGTTGACTGTCCCCCGTGAAGAAGAATGGCGGTTCTATAGTACATCTCCGACCAAGGCAGCCAGATCCCGTATACCCACCAGTGTTTTAGCTCCGCCCGAGGTGTGGGCGGAGGATAATCCTCCGGGCCTAGCGAAGAATGTAGCCCTTGTTCTCGTCACCCTCAAACCAGGAGTGGAACCAGTGCATGTGAGACAATACCCTCTTCTGTGACCAGTGATTGAAGGCATTCACTGTCATCTAATGAAACTATTGAAGTATGGACTTCTCAGGAAGTGCCAATCACCCTGGAATACCCCCCTCCTCCCAGTCAAGAAGCCTGGGACAGGTGATTACCGCCCAGTGCAGGATTTGAGACAAGTGATTGATGCAGTTGTAACCATACATCCAGTGGTACCAAACCCCTACACTCTCCTGGGACTGATTCCAGCTAAGGCTACTCATTTCACTGTCTTGGATTTGAAGGATGCTTTCTTCTGTATACGGCTAGCATCAACCAGCCAACTTTTGTTTACCTTTGAATGGGAAGACCCTACTACAGGAAGACGGGGTCAACTCACCTGGACTCGACTACCCCAAGGATTTAAGAACTCACCTACTCTCTTCAGTGCTGCTCTCAACCAAGATCTTTCAAGTTACTCTGTTACTCCGGGAAAAAGAGTCCTCCTCCAGTATGTAGATGACCTATTGATAGCCACCAACTCTAAAAGCGAATGTTCTGGGCGTTTTGACCCAATCCCTCGGATCGTGGCAGCGACCTGTAGCGTATCTATCCAGACAACTGGACACTAGCAAAAGGATGGCCACCTGGCCTGAGAACCGTGGCAGCTACAGCTCTCTTGGTGAGTGAAGCCGACAAGCTCACTTTGGGTCAGAGTCTCCAAGTAACGGTACCACATTTTGTCCTGACTCTTATGGAACACAAAGGAAATTATTGGTTCACAAATTCACGAATGCTGAAGTACCAAAGTATGTTATGTGAAAACCCCCGATTGCAGTTGATCGTCAGTCAAGCTTTGAACCCTGCTACACTGTTGCCAATTGGTCCAGGTTCACCCGATCCTGATTGCCTGGAAATTATGGACACTGTATTCTCAAGTCGCCCTGATCTAACTGATGTCCCATTAAATGACCCTGAACGAACTTTCTTCGTGGATGGAAGTAGTCTTGTCATCAACGGACGACGATGTGCTGGTTATGCAGTGGTGACCCTCGACATGGTAACAGAATCATCAGCTCTGGCCCCAGGAACCTCAGCACAGAAAGCTGAACTGATAGCCCTCACTAGGGCACTGATAATAGGGACAGGGCTCCGCTTGAATGTGTACACAGATTCCAAGTATGCCTTCACCACATTACACGCCCATGGAGCCCTGTACAAGGAACGTGGGTTAATAACCTCAGGAGGCAAGTCTATTAAATATTGTCCCGAGATATTGACCCTACTAGATGCTGTATGGGCCCCCAAACAAGTAGCAGTAATGCACTGCCGAGGTCATCAGGCAGGGGAAGGAGAAGTTTCACGAGGAAGTAGGTTTGCTGATGCTTCTGCTCGAGAAGTGGCCATAACTGGACAAGCTCCTGCCCCAATACCCCAGTCCAGGCAGCATTATTTCCAGTACCTCTCAGTGCATGGGCTCCTCGATATACCACCAAAGAGTTAGACTATTTCTGTCAGGAAGAAGGGGGAGTGTTATCAGAGACCGGATGGATAGTGCTACTGCCGCCAGCGGGTGGTCTTCCTCCAGGTCCAACTGTGATCCCTGAAGCATTAGGTCCAGCATTTGTCCAAGCTTTCCACCAAGCCACACATTATGGGAAAACTGCAATGGAAAAAGCTCTCAGACCCCATTTCTGTATCTCATTATTAGGACCCCTGTCGGCCTCAGTAGCCCGCAAATGTGTAACCTGTGCAAAGAACAATGCCCGGCAGGGTCCTAACCTGCCCCCGAGAGTCCAGTCAGTAGGAGTTACCCCCATGGGAAATATTCAGGTGGATTTCACTGAAATGCCACGTGTAAATGGATATCATTACCTGTTGGTTGTGGTTTGTATAATCTCTGGTTGGGTGGAAGCTTTCCCCACCAGAACTGAGAAAGCCAGGGAAGTTACCAAAATTCTGCTCCATGAGATCATTCCCCCGGTTTGGAATACCATTAGTCATAGGATCAGATAATGGGCCCTTGTTTGTATCTCAAGTAACTCAGCAGTTGGCCCAGGCCCTACAGGTACAATGGAAATTACATATAGCATACAGACCCCAGAGCTCGGGGAAGGTAGAACGTATGAATCGCACCCTGAAATCCCAGCTGTCCAAACTCTGTCAGGAAGCTCACCTGAAGTGGCCCCAGGCTCTCCCTATAGCCCTCCTCAGGATACGTTCAGCCCCTACCAAGTCATTAGGAGTTTCCCCTTTTGAGGTCTTGTATGGGCGACCTCTGCCCATTGTCCAAGGGATAATGGGATATGAGTCAGATTGGGTCCGAAATCACTAGACAAGAACTATTGGCTTTAGGTTCTGTCTTGCAGAGTCTTCATGCGTGGATACAAGATCAGCTGCCCATCAACTTGACGAACCACTGCATCCCTACAAGCCTGGAGCCTCGGTGTGGGTCAAGGAGTGGAGGAAGACACCGTTAGCACCTCACTGGAAAGGACCTTATGTCATCATACTATCAACCCCTACAGCAGTTAAGGTTGCGGAATTAGAATCTTGGATTCACCACTGTCGAGTAAAGCCAGCAGCATCTACTGAATTTTGTCACTGGACTTCAACCAGCAACCCGGACTCGCCATTGTGACTTACGCTGCAGCGACAACCACTGCTGTGAGAGTCTACAGCCCTACTCCTGCCACCTACCGGACGCTGGCAGGTCTATGTACGGCAGAAGCTTGAGGAATCTGCAACCCTACTCCTGTCACCAACCGGAAGCTGACAGGTCTACGTACGGTGGAAGCTGTGGAAAAAGAGAACTTCAGTAAAGAATTTGCAATTTCTAGACAAACTCATTGATATATTGTAATCATGATATATCTATGTATTTATGTTGTACTTACGGTAGCCCTGGGGCCCCTTAGAATGCCCACTGATATACCTCCTTGTATCGCATGTTATGGACCAGCCACATGGGTGAATGATGGGTCCTGGGGATACCGCACTCCTGTTTAGGTTTGAAGACTATTGTGTTTGCAGTTTTACTAATGGCAGCTATGTGTTTACTCCTTCCATGTTTTCTGCCTCTTTGTTTACATATGGTTACCTCCATCGTTGACAGTACCGTTGAACGTAAGACAGCAGCACGGGTACTAGCCATGTGGAAGTATCAGGCTATACCCCGAGGAGAAGCCTCAGTTTGAAAAGCGTTCGATATGTGATTATATTCTCACCCTCTTTTATTCGGGCTGAGAATAATCAAAGGGGGGAATGTGGTAGGCTATGGCCTGTAAACTAGGCCTAGATCCCAACCCCCACCTGAGACTAGTGCTGAACAGAACCAGAGTTTGAGAATCTGCTTTAAACTGCTTTTGAAAAGTCTGTATAATTCCTTTATGCTGATGATAGACATGTTCCTGCATCCCCTGAGCTAGAAATGGCCTTGAAGTAGAAATGTATCAATGTCTAAGACTATGCCTTTGTTAGAATAACCTGAGAAGGGGGAATAGGGAGCTAGACCCAGAGAGGGTCCCCGATTGAACAGGTGCAAGGGGCATTGGGACCAATAGAAAGTTTGCCTGTATCAAACTGTAAAAATTGTATATAAGGAATTTGCTCCTGTACTCCATTGCTCAGTCCTTTTTGGATGCTCTCCTGTCTGAGCCTGTGCACAATAAATTGGCTTGGATCCTGCAGCTGACTCCTAGTTTTATTCATTGCGTGCACTTCGCTGCTACAGTGGCAGAAATGTAGTGCTCATAATTTGTAATGCCAGTGCTTGAATGCTGCTAGCCACTCAGGTTTTCATGATATGCAAATTCAGTGTAAATAAAACAAACTTGTTTACCTTGTATCTCAACAGAATTAAATTGCAGATAACTGGTTTAATTTAATATCAAGACCAATGTTGAGGGTGTCACATGCTTCTAATTTTCTGCTATCGCTAGCTTGGAACTTTTTTGCTGTTAGCCTTGAAGCTTTTAACTTGCTTCCTTTCTTCCACTACAACTCGAGTAGAAGGTAGAATTTCCCGCTGACCTTGACCACTGTTTGCAGATAGGAAGTTTGCATCGGGTGTCGTAGGGGGTGAAAACAAACAGCCTCATGGCACCAAAGTTTAAAGGTATGCACAATGGGGCTGTTTGTGGCCATTGACATTGCTGCAGGTCCCTAGAGGGGCGACACTGGCCGCAATGGGAGCCCCCAGAGGTCTGGTGCTTTAGGCGACTGCCTAGGTCGTCTAATAGCAGCACCACCCCTAGTGGGCCTACTCTCCCTGGAGATAAAAGAATGGCCTGATGGTTCATTGATTTTTGTATGGCTACCAGGATCTATTTATTGACTTGCTTAGGCTTCTGCTGCTGCTACTGTAGGCCAATGTCTGATCTTGCCTAAGGGCTGAGCCGGCCCTAGAGGAAAGGAAGCCACTTCACTCATATATTCGAACTCTACATAACATAAGGGCAAAACATAGCAACGAAAAGACAGACCTGCGCAAGTGAGCCACCGACCTCGGGCGAAAACGAAAGTGGGGCGGGGCAAGGGCGAAGGGAATTTCTGCGCCAGTGCTAAGATTCCGGCGGCAGAGGCACGTGCTGGGAGTCAGATCCCGAAACTGCCACTTGAAGCCGGTTGATGGGTTTAGGACAGAGATGAGGGTTGAGGAAGCCACGGAGGTGTTGGCGGAATGTAACCCTGCTGCCGACCCCGACGTCCAGTGCAAGAAGGTGAGAACAGACTGCGGAAGATGGGGTCGCAGGAAAGCATCGGATTGGACACCTTACGGGCCGCCCTTACACGACGTGGAGGGGCTGGGCGAGCTGCAGGATTTCCTATTCAGAACTATTTAAATGAAATGTCACCCTCAACTCTAAAACTCACAACACTCTTGTGACGTAGGTTTATTTAGTCTTGTCTGTACGGTTCAAGTCCCGCTAGCGTCTGGTTTGTAATATGGAGAAAGAACTACAGATGTACAGTGCTAACCAGTTTGTAGGTTTTCTGAGCCTAGACGGTTTCTTCTTTTCTTCTGATCTGTCATGCAGAGTTCTAGTGACAGTAATGGGTGTGCCGAAAATGGAATAAAGTCTCTGCAAGGATTTGAAGCAGACCAGTAGAAAGGATTGTTCAAATATTCTGTCTATGAACTGTCCAAGATGACAAACGTCCCATGTTCAAATGTAGAGAAGGGGACCTAAGTGGTCTGGAAGGCTCACGTACGTCTTTGGTAATTTCTAACTGTTGTCTATAATGTTTTACCTCCATAGAAATGTTGACTAATCTATGTTAGTCTGTATAAGGTGCTACCAATCTGGTGTTGCTTTGGGGCAAGGCAGTCTCAACCATTGGACAAGACTAGGCAGTTCCCAAGGACAGCAGCATGCAAAGGAAAACAATAGATATGACAGCCAAACAAATTCAATGAATCATCAGCACATTCTTTTATCTGCAGTGAGAATGAGCACATACACACATATACAAAGCAAAGTTTAAAAGTGTGATGTCTGATATGCATTTTTACAAGATTGTTGTTGGAAGGATGGTGTTCAGATGATCATGACGGGTTTAATTATCAAAATCTCAGGTGGGAGGGAGAGCATAATGTCAGAAGGTTTGCCTAGGGTGCCCACTACCTTGAGCCAGCCGTGCTTTGAGGTGATTTTTATGTAGCATAAACTCATATCCTGCTCGGAGAATATTTCCAAGACGCAATGTATTTCTCTTTGCCAAAAAGGTGCCTATACTCACATGGAGTGGTCTTTCATAAATACACGAGAACCATGGGTCAGTTGTAGCAAGCAATGAAAAAGGTGCGGGTTCTCCATGCCTCTGCATACCCCTTCAAATACAGCACTGCCTAGACATACTGTACCCATAGTGAGGGTAGTTTTCAAAGTAATCTAGCTACCTTAAAAAGAATTAACAAACTGTTCTCCTTAGCCCAGCAAAGATGTGTTCTTGGAGAAATATTTAGGTCAGGGAAGGACTGGGACAATTTTTCCAAATGGGTTACACTGACAGTCATGAATCTCGCTCCTAAGTAGGATATTTGGAATATGATCTTGGTCTCTCAAATTTATTTCTGGAGTTCATAAGATATAACAGGTATAGGCAACTTGTCAAGATGCGTTTGGAAATTCTTTTTAATCAGACCCATGGCTCCCAATCAGTGGTGCAAATTTCACCCAAGCAGCCCCTGCACTGTGGGAAGCCTGGGCAGGAAGGGGGCACATATGGAGACACGGCAAACTTAATTTAAATTGTTTGCCGTGCTGCCTCTGCTTCAGGCGCTGCAGCTGTTACTTCCTGGATTGAAGTTTCACAATAACATCCGTACTGTGAGATTTTGGCCTGGGAGGAACACGCTGGGCCTGGAGCAGAGGTAGCATTGAAAACAAAGTAATGTAAATTTCGCACATGGGGGCCTCTGACAATAGGGGGAGGGGTGCCATTGAGGGAGTGCCATAGGGGGCCCTCAGCAACATTTTGCTTGGGTGCCCCTTATTAGAACTTTTGCCACTGCTCCCAGTACAATAGGAAGTATTTCTGTATCTTTCAGTTGAGACAGCTCTGGTGCTGTCTGTGTTTGTGGGTTGTCTTGAAGCTCCTGCTTGGGGTGGGGATGAGGGTGCAAGCATGAGCACATGCTTCTAAGTCCTCCTTTGTCACATCCTGGATTCTGGTAGGTTGTTCATGAAGGATACTCCATGGATCTCCTCCCCCTTTTTCGGTCTGGATGTCCTTATGGCTTTGTTCTGGGTACAGCTGGAGCCTGCATTTGAGGCTTCTCATGGATTTCCACCTCCTTGGCTGGCTTGGGGACTTCTTTCTGGGTGTCGGCATCTATGCAAATAGGACAGGTAGTGTATGTTTGTATTAGGAGAGTGAAGGCTATATTTCTTTTTGTTGCAGAATTTGAGTAAAGAAGGGGTTCAGTCAGGCAAAAATGCCTGTCCTATTGGACATTAAGTTTTAAGCTAGCAAACTGGTAAAACATGGATTTGTTGAAAGGGTTCGAGATTTCTTGTAGTTTTATATATATTTGTGATTATGATTTTTTTCTGTTGACATGCAGGATTGAGTTAGGCACACAAATATGTGACATCATCCAACAGTGCTGGGATGGAAGTGCTCTCCCAGAGCTCAGAACCTAGTGCAAATGTCATCTTGTTAGACCATTCCAGGCAAGTGGGTTATGCTCCCAAAGCAGCAGATAGAGGCAGACTTGAGCAACTTTCAACAATGTCATTACTTGGTATATCCTCTGGTGCTGCCATGAGAGAAGCCAATATTGTCTGCCTCCAGCAGGCGGCAAGGTGTGTGGACTGATGCAGCAGTGCAGATAGGCCTGTCTCCCCTAACCCAGACTATGGTCCTGTGGCCTATGTGCATGAGACCAATAGGCCCAATGTGTGCTCAGAGCTCAGTTATGCCCCCTTTTCCTTGAACCGACAGCTTGCCCTGTGTCCAGGACTGCTACCTGTGGGTTCCTAGCCTAAGCATACCCATAGGAGTCCATGTAGGGCCTTTTCATCCTATGAGTCTGAACCCAGCATTCTCGGGACTCACCAGTGGATCCCTGTGGAGTCAGTAAATGCCTGTAATGTGATCCATCAGGTCCCTTTTGGGGGGAGCTGCTTTGGGGGGGGGGCTCCTGCTATTTCTTTCTGAGTCTGCCCATATCATGTCAGACTGGTGGGTCCTTGAGATCCTCAGTCAGGGGAACATGCTGGAGATTCTAGAGTCTCTATGTGGTACCTTTGTGGAGTCTCCCTTTTCAAGTGGGTGGCAATTGAGGAAACTAGTGCCTCCTGCAGTTGTAGGCTGTTCTATCTGTGCTCTTTGCAGAGCAGGGCGAGGGGTGTTTATTCCATCTACTTCAGGGTGCTCAGAATGGGAAGTTCCTTCTGACTTGTTCTGGATCTCAAGGCAATTATTGCCGAGCTTCGAGTGCCTCATTTCTGTATGGAGACCATCGGGTTGACCATTGCATTTATCTGACAAGAGGAATTCCCAGCCTTCCTAGATCTTGCTGAGGCATATTTTCGTATTCCCATCTGGGAGCAATACCAGCAATTTCTCCACTTATGTGTCCTAGGCTACCATTTCCAGTTTCAGGTTCTACATGTGGCCTAGCCACAGCTCCTCACTTTTTGAAGGTCACAGTAGTGGTGGTGATAGCATTCCTATGCAGGCAAGAAATCAGAATTCACTCATATCTGGTTAAAGGGCTGATTCAGTCAGTTTCCCTGGGAAAGTTCAGGGATGACACAGTCCTGATTTTCAGATGGCAAGAAAGGCTAGGGTTAGTGATCAGCTATCCCAAGAGCAGCCTGATTCCTTTCCAAGAGTTGGAGTACCTTGGTTCAACACTCTCCTGGGTCGTCTTCCTCACAGGTCACTCCAGCTGCAAAGCCAGTTAAGGACATTTCACTCTCAGTCACCTTCCCAGGCCTTGGACTACTTTCAGCTCTTACGGGCCATAGCATTCATCCTGGAACTGGTCCCTTAGGCCAGGGCACACATTCACTCCTTTCAGAAACATCTGCTGTCTCTCTGGTCACCCTATTTTCAGCAGTTTGACCAGACCCTTCCTTTCCCCTGGGAGATCAAGTTGCAGTTATGAAGTAGTTGCAGTCTTTCCATTTGATGTATGGAATGCCTGAAGTGCCAGATTAGATGATAGTCACCACGGATGCCAGCCTGCAGGACTGAAGAGCTCCTGTCTAGGTTATTTTGTCCAGGGCCTCTAGTCCCTTCAGGAGATCTCCTGTTCAGTCAGCTGGTTGGAAGCCAGAGCAAGCAGTCTGGCTCTAGAAAGGTTCTGGCCTCTCCTGGTGGCCAGAGTGTTTCACGTGTTCTTGGCCAAAGCCACAATTGTGGCATGCATCAACAAATAAGGTGGGATTTGCAGTGACAGAGTGGTTATCAAAACTATGTCACGGGTGAAGGAACACTTGATTGCCCTGTCCTCAGCTCACACAATGGGCATCACATTAGGCAGTACTTGAGATGGAACATTGCAGAACCTGGCAAGTGGGAGTTAAGCCATGGACCCAGTAGAACTTGATGGCAGATGTCTCCAGAGCATATCTTTGGTACTTTACTGGAGTTTCCTTAATGGATGGGGGAAAAGGGCTCAGCTCCCTGTTAATAGACCGGTTGAGCATCCAAGATTCTACTGGATCCAGATTCTTCGCTTCGCACAGCCTAAGTGGCCCCTGCCCCCTCCTTCCCCAGCTTCCCCAGGACGGTTTGGACATAAACTCAAGGAAAGTATATGTCTGGAGGCCCAGGCGGCAAGGGAGCAGCCTGGAGCACAGTATGGCCTGTCTGTCCTGAGCTCCCCATTGTTAAGTACTGTCTTTTTTCTTCTAGTGCCTGCACTCTTGAAGCCACTACTGTGGGGACCAGCCTGATCTCATCCATTGTTTAGTCCGATCATCAGATCCGATGGCCATCTCAGCATCAGCTTTTGATTTAGGCCATGGCCGCACACACATTGAGTCTGTGCTGCTAGGTACTTGCGGTTGCTGTGTATGATAGCTAAGCATATGCTGCGTATTGGTTCCGCATGCCAAGCTATGCGCACTTCAACTGTGCGCAGGATCTGTACGTGCCTTAACTACATGTGGGATCTGTGCATGGCCACAGTGCACCCCTTGACTACATGTGGTCTCTGAAAGCAAGAGCTGTGCACACCAGTAACAATAAAACTGAACAACAAAGATATAACAATCAAGACCGAAGTTAAATACTAAGGAGTCATCTTAGATCAAGATCTGAATCTGAAACATAGAAACATAGAAATTTGATGACAGAAAAAGACCACATGGCCTATCTAGTCTGTCCTTCCATATCAACAACTACAACATCTGCAAAGTAAAACAAGCAACAAAATCAGTGTACCCCTTACCCTCCCCCCTTACACTGTTCAATGTAAAGAGCACATTTGTTATAATGTTTTTGTTTACTCACTTTGTTAAATGTAAATCGTCTTGCCTTGTAGATAGGTGGTATAGAAACACTATTAACTAATTAAATAAATAAATATTTAGTATTAAAAAGCCTGCGTCTTGGTCTTCTGCATGTCAGTTCTAAAGAAACACTGCCTGCTCAGTGGCAATTGCCAGATTGACACGATGGATTCTCTCTGTGGGTGTTGTACAGATAAACCAGAGACCCTTCAGGAGTGGATCCCTCGGGGCCTACCAGTAAAGGCATCCCTCTGGGCAGCTGAAGGTGCAGCCATCGAAAAGAACAGTGCTCTAGCCTTTAACTCCTCTTTCAGCTTGGGCAATCCCCTTCACCTCTTCTTCCTCAGACTTGTCCTATGGCTGCAGGGCAGATCCCCTCCAGCAGGGAACTGAGATTAACAGGTAACCTTTACACCCTGATCCGTGTTCTCCGGAATTCTTCTAATTTGTCCAGCAAGCATGTTTTTTCTGGCAGGGCAGCTTGGATCAAGAGGCCTCCCGATTGCACTGGCCATCCTCCATGTGGCCAGAGGAGGAATCCATGGCGAAGAGTGGTCAGAGTCTGGCCTTTGCTCCTTGGCAGAAAAGATCTTGTCAACGAGTGGGGTCGGGAGATTTGCGGTGTCTCCCTGGTTCTCAGGAGTGTGGTTCGGGTTCCTGAAGCTTGTAAGAGGAGTCCAAATCTGAAGAGGGCGAGATAACTCCCTTATCATTTGTCTGTTCCAGAAATATGAGTTGGCAACACCGATTTCCTATGTACAGCTGCCTGATGTCTCTGTTGTGGAGGAAGAAGTCAAAAGGAAACCCTGTTTTGCAGAGAGTTCTCAGGCATTGTAAAGCCTTTCTTTTTGTGGAGATTCTTAAGAGTATGATCCGCACAGAGTGGGATTCATTGAGTTCCTCTTTGAAGGATGTCAGGACTATGAGCAAGCTTTACATCCTTCTCCCAGAGAATTCGGATAAGTGGCTGTGCTTTCCTCAGCTGGATATGCATTGTGGCCGCGGTCATCAGGCATGCTACTGTTCCAGTAGAAGGTGGAGCCACTTTCAAGGACCAGTTGGATCATAAGATGCCAGGTGGCAATTTGTGGAGGCCCAACAAGCCGTGCCCCTCTTCAGTGGCTAGAGTTACTTCCTGAGGACAACCTTTCAGCCCTTCTGGAATTGGCAACAGCATTCTTAGTAGACACTATGTATAATCTGGTCCGTCTAGCAGCCAAGGACATTATGATTGCAACAGTGGCATGATGGTGACTTTGGCTATGCCATTGAGCAGCAAACACAGCCTTCAAGTCCTGGTTATTTAAACTTGCCTTAAAGGGAAGTACTTATTTAGAGAAGACCTTAGAAGGCTAGTCAAGGAGTTGGGAGAGTCCAGACCATATACCCTTCTGGAGGATAAGCCCAGGAAGGTCTGGGAAATGTGCAGTTTGCCTTCTTCATCTACGTCTTCCAGTTTTCCTTGTCCCCAGTACCAGGTACCTTGGGGTTTCCAAGACTTCTAATGGTACTGTCCAGGGAAGTCATTTTTTACTTCTTCCAGCTCTTGAGCCTGGATTCAGTCCTTTTGTGGGGCCTGTGGACCCCATGACTTTCCTCCTCCAGAAGCAATCCCTCCCATCCGGTGCAGTGATGGGATAGTGGGCCATTCTGGCTTGCCTCCAATGGGTGGCCACTCTGCCTCTTTCACCAGAAGTGGGCCCAAGTTATTACCGATTGCGGGGTGTTGGTTATCATTCAGCATGGTCATGTTCTGGAGTGCAGAGAACCCATTTCGGATGCTTTCGTGGTCTCTCCATGTGGTTCCAGAGCCATTGTCCAAGTTACTCTGGAAGGATAACTCCATCTCCAGGCTATTGTGCTGTATTCCATCTACTTCGTGGGGCCAAGAAGAACGAATCCTTCAGGCTGATCCTTCATCTGGCGGGCGTCAATGTCCACTCGAAGCTCTCTTACTTTCGAATGGAGATACTGAAGTCGATTGTCTAGGCCATTCGGTGTGGGGAGTTTCTTCAGTTACTGGACCTGGTGAAAGCTTACTTCCATATTCCCATTCGAGAGGATCAACAGCTTTTTCTGTGCTCTGCTGTTCTCAGCTCCCACTTTCATTTCTCTTTTCTCTTCTTCGGTCTCTCCACTGCCTGAGGACATTCTTCAAAATCATGGTGGTCTGGCCACAACCCTGTGGTGCAAGGGGATATACATGTGCACCCATATCTCAACAACTGTCCTATTCAGGCCAGGTCATAGTCATAAGTAGCCAGGGTGTCAGCCAGAATGGTGCAGTTTGTGGAAAGCATTGACTGGATGATCAGTTGCAACAAGAATCAACTTGAGCCCTCTCAATCATTGGTTTATCTCTGGGCTCTGTTTGGCTCTCGCGCAGGCAGGGTCTTCTTACCCGCAGAAAGAGTGGCAAAACTGTTGTCTCAGCTAGCAACCTTCCGGAGGCAGCGATCTCCCAAGGTCTGGGACTACTTCTAGTTCCTGGATTTGACAGGAGTGACAAAAGAGACCTAATAGCTCAGCTTGGAAGAGGAAGGTTATGGGTTTGAGGCCAAGCTATGTAAATTATGTACAAGAGTGGGTAAAAGACAACATTTGTTTTAAAGGCCATTTTACAATCGGGGTCAGATCTGCAGTCTAAGAGAAGGGCATGCCCCTGGACGATCCTCTATTGCTTCTCCTGGGTACAAACTATATCGTAATGATAAAGCAGATCAAATTGGTGGTGGGATTGCACTCTATGTTAGAGAGATCATTGAGTCACCAAGGATTAAAGTTTTGCAGGAAACAAAATTCACTGAAGAATCTCTATGGGTTGAAATTCCATGTAAAAAGGGGAAATGGAAGGCAGCAGTATGGGTGTACTATCGACCACCTGGCCAGAGTGAACAAATGGGTGATGAAATGCTCAAAGAAATCAGGGACGCTAACAAAAGTTGCAGTATAGTAATAATAACACAGGTACACTACCAAAAAACTGCCTCCAGTTTTGCAACTGATTCCTATAGACTTTGGGGTGCTGAATCCAGGAAAAATAGCCAAAATGTTCCATCACGTCACGTTTTCTTGCAAAATTAGATTTCTTACCCATATAAGGAATGTTCACATAATTTCTTTTTAGCCGACTGCAGTTTCTTTTCTTGGCCCAAAATAGAGGTTGTAATGGTTAACTAACTAGAAACACTCCCTCATGATATTTTAGAGTGTTTTGTATTCATTTTATACATTAACAGGACAATTGGGAGGCGGGGGGCTAAATCCAGTACTCGCGCTGGCGCATGTTCTTTCCTGTTCGCCTCGCCTCGTTCGCTCGCTCAAACACGGTGGTTGCGACATGAACGTTCCTGTCAAATTTCAGTTTCTTGCAAGTTCATTATTACCTTTTGTTTGCTCAGTCGTAATCCAGCTTTATTCCGAAGTGGTTCACTACAGTTGTAGTTTGCAGTGCTGTGTATTTGTGATGGCTCACAGAGCCAGAGGTTGCGTCAACTCTCCGGACAGTTTTTGTTTTATTTATGGGGAATATACCGTGAAAAAGCGGCAGAGGAACATTTCTGCATTTATTAAAAAAGTATATTTCGCCTATTTCGGTTTGAAGTTAGGCAATCAAGACAAACCGTGGGCTCCTCACAAAGTGTGCAAGACATGTGAGGAAGATCTACGCTTATGGATGAAAGGTAAAAAACAAGCATTTCGTTTCGGAATACCTATGATGTGGCGTGAACAAAGAGACCACAGCAGTGACTGCTATTTTTGCTCTTGCATTGTGAAGGGATACAACTTAAAAAATAAGAACGTAATAAGTTACCCCAACCTTCCCTCAGCAATTAGGCCTATACCTCATAGCAACGAAGTACCTGTGCCTGAACCACCAAAATCTTTGGATCATATTTGTGTGGACGGTTCTGATCATGATGAGACTCATCAGATGGCTTTTCCCGATGAGTCCAGTACTTCCGAGTTTGAAACTGAACCAGATCCGAAACCTGAACTTTTCTCTCAAGCTGAATTGAATGATTTAGTCCGGGATTTAGGACTCCCAAAAGATGCTGCCCAACTGCTAGGTTCTCGGCTTAAACAAAAAAATCTATTGTCACCAGGAACAACTTTTTATTGGTACTGCAACCGCGAGACACAATTTTTGAAGTATTTCAGCAAAGAGGAAGATTTGGTATTTTGCAACGATATATACGGAGTGATGGAAAAGTTTAAACTCAAGTATGATCCTGCTGAATGGTGGCTGTTCATTGATTCGTCAAAAGACAGCATAAAAGGTGTTCTTCTTCATAATGGCAACACATTCGCTTCAGTTCCTATTGCTCACTCTGTTATTCTCCAAGAAAAATACGAGAATTTGGCCCTGATTCTTCAGAAGATTCGTTATGATGAGCATAAGTGGATGATTTGTGGAGACTTTAAAATTCTATCCATGCTATTAGGGCAGCAATCCGGTTTCACCAAATATCCCTGCTTCCTTTGCTTGTGGGATAGCCGGGCCCGCAACCTACACTGGGGGAAAAAAGACTGGCCAATTCGGGAGTATTTGAGACCCGGTGAGAAAAATGTTCTTCATGAGAGCTTGGTACCTCGTGATAAAATTCTATTACCACCTCTCCACATTAAGTTGGGTCTCATTAAGCAATTCATCAAGTCCCTTCCAAAAATGGTGAGTGCTTTCGGTACCTTTGCTCAAAGTTCCCCCGACTTTCTGAAGCAAAGCTAAAGGAAGGAGTGTTTGTTGGCCCTGATATAAGGAAACTCATTTCAGATGGAGCATTCGCTGAAACGATGTCTGAGAAGGAAAAAGAAGCCTGGGATTCCTTCAAGGATGTTGTTCTCAAATTCTTGGGGAACAGGCGGGATGAGAACTATAAGGATATTGTTGCCAGGATGCTCAATGCCTTCAAAGAACAAGGCTGTAACATGAGCCTGAAAGTCCATTTCTTGCACTCCCATGTGAACTACTTTCCCGAAAACTTGGGGGCGTACAGTGAAGAACAAGGTGAAAGGTTTCACCAGGACATCAAGGACGCAGAGAGAAGGTACCAAGGAAGATGGAACACCACTATGATGGCTGATTTCTGCTGGTTGCTGCTGCGGGAAACCCCAGATGAAAAATACGCCAAGCAGCGCACCAAGAGAAGCATTCGGGGGAAGAAGAAACGGGCCCACCAGGAGATTGATTGACCCAAGAATGACTTTAAAATCTAAACTGTGTTGACAAATATCGTGTTTTTACTAAACTTTGAAATAAAAATTTGCTAGTTATTACCACAGTGTCAGATCTCATTTATTAGAATTTTATTTTCACACCATCGGGTGTTTGTCTTCATGTATTGCAATGGTGCGGTTTGCGTTTTCTATTCTTACATACATACCTGTACAACATTTTTTGCACATTTCTTTGCTTTGCTTTGTGTCTAACCTCGCTCTTATATGCTCAATGTTTGTGCACATGTATGTGGCTGTTTTAAGTGCAGACAATTTTGCTACCATCACAGTGTGTTTTGCTGACATTACTCTATTCTTATGTGCTGCCTTGTTACAATTTTCTTTATTCTTATTTGAATAACTACTAAACAATTAGTATAAAGAATTCATCCAAGAAACCTTTATCTCGATCGCACTCAATCTGAAACGTTCACCTCAAACTGCTAACCCAATGTAGCAAAAAATCTGTACGTGATGGAGCAAATTGGTTACCAGATTTGGATTCAGCGCACCAAAAAACATAAAAATCAATCGAAACATTAGAGGCAGTTTAAAAAAAAATTTTTTTAGTGTACCTGTGTAATGGGTGATTTCAATTACCCCGGTATCGACTGGGTCAGTGTCACGGCAGGACATACTAGGGAGACAAAGTTTCTAGATGAAATAAATGACTGCTTCTTGGAGCAGCTGGATCATGAACCGACAAGAGGGGAAGCCATTTTGGACCTGGTCCTTAGTGGAACACAAGATCTGGTGCAAGAGATAAGGATGTTGGGGCCACTTGATAACAGTGATCATAGCATGATCGCATTTGATTTGATAAATGGAGGAAGGATGGCAAGGAAATCCACAGTACTACCTTTTAACTTTCAAAAGGGAGACTATGATAAAATGAGAAAAATAGTTAATAAAAAACTAAAAGTAGCAGTTGCAAAGGTTAAAGATTTACATCAAACATAGGTGTTGTTTAAAAATACTATCTTGGAAGCCCAGACCAGCTGTACTCCACGCTTTAAGAAAAGTGGAAGGAAGTCCAAAAAACTGCCAGCATGGTTTAAAGATGAGGTCAGAGAGGCTGTTTTTGCCAAAAAAAGCATCTTTTAGGAAATGGAAAAAGGAGCCAAATGACGAAAACTGGAAACAACATAAGCACTGGCAAGTTAGATGCAAGGCATTGATAAGGCAGGCTAAGAGAGAATTTGAAAAGAAGCTTGCTGTGGAAGCAAAAATGCGTAATAAAGACTTTTTCAAGTACATTTGTAGCAAAAGACGTATGAGAGAGTCATTTGGACCATTATATGATAAAGGGGTAAAAGGGGCACTAAGACTGGACAAGGCCATAGCGGAGAGACTGAATGAATTCTTTGCTTCGGTCTTTATTGAGAAAGATGTAGGGATGATCTCCAGGAACAAGCAGGAATGTAGTCTTCATATATGGGTGAAGACGGAGCCCGTGCGGGAACAGTCCCCATCGTCCAATAGGAAAGCTTTTGGGAGCATCCCACAGCATCTGTATAGATGCCTTCCCACTTTTCCAGCTCTCCCTCCTCAGTTCTTCGTTTTCTGCAGAGCCGACAAGAAGCAATTCCTATCAACGCAGAAATTTTATCTTTTCCATATTTTTTGTGGTTGCGTCTGCTTTCGCGTCGATGCTGGTACCAACTCCCATCGGTGCTTTCTTTTCTTTCTTTCTTAAAAAAAAAATTCTGTGAGGGAAAGAATTATTCTTTCCTTTGGGTGCATCAACTCCATCTTAGGCTTAGGCCTTCCTTTTTGTCACAGACAAAATGGAAAAAACATCCATTGGTTTTAAGAAATTTTCCAAACGTGGTGATACTATTTCGGCCACAGACACTCATGACTGGTGTCTTAAATGCTTAGGGCTGGATCATCAGCTGTCAGAATGTCCTCTTTGTAGGAAGATGATAAAGAGAGGCCTACAGAATTGAGCTGCAAAGCTGGCACCCTCTTTCCAGCTGAAGCAGTATCTTTAGCATTGACTTCATCGAGAGTTTCATCTTCCTCCCAAGGATCTCAGGTATCAAAACCTAAGTCTTCATTGAAGGCTGGCTGGCCCTCCAAGGGTAGGTCTCCTTCTAAGTATTGAGATGCCTCGGGCGTTGCTCTGGAGAGGGACACTGGCTATACAACCCCAGCAGGAGGACCTTCCCTCCAAAGCCTTATTGGGGTCCCAGGATGCTCCCAAGGCCTCCACCTCTGGAGAGATCCTGGTGCCATGCTCAGGGATCGTGGCCCGCAATTCCAGTACCAATACCTAAGCATTGACAAGCTCCATGGATCAACGTATCCTGGCCATCGATCAGAGCTTAGCGGCCTTACCGGCGGCCTCGGCTCTAGTAAAACCTTTAGAATCAGTTCTGCAGGTGTCGGTACCGGCTCCAGTACTGATACAGCCTGCATCAACGTTTGTGCCGCTTACCATGCTACTGCCCATGCCGGCCCTCAAATCCGTTTCCGGTACCAAGGTTCCGGCACTGCAAGCCTCAGCTACTGATTTCAATCTGTACCGAGTACGCGCGGAGTGGGAACACCTTGCCCATCGATACTTTGAGTCTTCGGATTCCGATTCATTGGATGATGAATCGGTCGATACCCGGGACATGAGAACTATCCCGGAAGACCCATCTCCGCAACATTGCATGTCCCCTTCAGAGGACATGTCTTTTCAAGACTTTATTCGCAATGTTGCTAGGGGTCTGTCCATAATGGTGACATCGGAGAAAGACCCTAGGACCGAAGAATTCAGAATTCTTCAATACCCTACAGTCCCGAAGGAGGCTGCTGCTTTCCCTATTCATTGGATACTTCATGACCTTATGCTTCGTATGTGGGAGACAACCCTTACCATTTCTCCCCATACCCGGTGACTCGATATCATGTACCGGGTACCGGAGTGTCCCGGATTCCAAAAGACGCAATTGCCGCACCACTCCATGGTGATAGAATTGTCAGTGCATTGAATAAAGAGTACTAAGACACATTCCTCAAATCCTTCTGATAGGGAATCAAGAACCCTCAACGCCTTTGGTTGACGTTGTTTCCAGGCCTCCATGTTATCAGCCAGGATCAGTTCCTAAATACTCTATATGGGTATATATGTTCCTTAGAGAGATGGCTAAGGATTTGGTGTCAATGGCTCCTCTTCTCCATGATGACAAGAGAGCAGATTATCTCATCCTTGTAAAGTATGCTCAGAGTGTTTCAAAGTTTGTTAATAGAGCAACGTTTGACTGTTTTCAGTAAATCAGCAGAACTTCATCCATCTGCATCGGTGCACGCAGGATTGCTTGGCTTCAAGCATCGGATTTTGAGCAGTGGGTTCAAGATAAGCTGGGTAATATCCCTTGCACTGGTTAAAACATTTTTTGGCAAGGATGGGCAAGACATAGCCTCTCAGTTAGAATCTGAGAACACTGCCCTCAATAGGATATCTAGATCTACTTCCAACCCAGCTAGGAAAAAAGCAGCAAAGAAAGCCTTTTTCAATCAGAAGAAGAAGTACTATCCTTCTTATACTCCTGCTGTTCAGTGTCAACATCATGCTCCTCATAAGGGGCAGCAACCACCTCGTAAGTCACAGCCACCTCAGCAGACCCATCCTCCTCAAGGTCTTTGATTCCTTTCTAGAGAACATAGCAGCTCTGCCTCTGGAGATTCCAGAACTTGTCCACATTCCCAGCAGACTCTGTCACTTTGCCCACAGGTGGCATCTTATAACATCAGGGCAATGGACTTTGTCCATAGTACGGGAGGGGTACAAGCTTCATCTACAACCTCCCCTCACTGCTCTGTTGCTCCAAGAGGTCACCTCCCTTCTCTAGCAGGGTGTAATGGAGGAGGTTCCACCATCCCAACAAGGAATAGGCTTTTATTCTCAATACTTCCTCATTCCAAAGAAAACAGAAGGGTACAGGCCCATTCTGGACCTCAGAGAACTCAACAAGTATCTATTACGAAATAAGTTCAAAATGATCTCCCTAGGAACCCTTCTACCCTATCTCCAGATCAGGATTGGCTCTGTTCTCTAGATCTAAATGAAGCATACACTCACATACTTATTCATTCGCAGTACAGAAAGTTCCTGCGCTTCATGTTTCAAGGGAGACATTATCAATACAGAGTCCTGCCTTTCGGCCTCGCCTCTGTCCCAGAAGTCTTCACAAAATGCATGGCTGTAGTGGCTGCATTCCTAAGGATTCTAGGGATATTTGTCTTCCCTTACTTAGACGACTGACTCATTCGAGCATGTACCTCTCTAAAGGCCAGCTTGTCCCTCTCGCGTACCATGCAGGTGCTACAACACTTTGGATTTGTAATAAATCTTCCAAAGTCCCAACTTGTCCCCTCTCAAACTCTAGAGTTTATAGGGGCTCTCCTAGACAATCCGCAGTCAAGGGCATTTCTGCCTCAACTCCGCTGCACTCGACTCAATCAGTTAGCATCTCAGGCATGCCTCAAAAACTTTCTTACTGCTCAAGAAATGCTACAGCGTCTGGGCCATATGGCATCAATGGTGCATGTTGTTCCATATGCTCGTCTACATATGTGCACAGCACAATGGACACTGTCATCCCAGTGGTCTCAGGCTTTGGGTCACCTGGGAGACAAAATAGTGGTCTTTACCCTCCTAATCTCGTCTCTCCAGTGGTGGCACTCCCCAGAGAACCTCCTGGTACGGTTTCCTTTCCAGATGCCAGCACATCAATGTACCCTGACGACGGATGCGTCCAGATTGGGCTGGGGAGCTCATATGGACACTCTCTCCACTTATGGACTCTGGTCTTGTCAGGAGTCACAACTCCACATAAATCTGCTGGAACTCAGAGCCATTCACAATACTCTCAAGGTGTTCCAGGACCATCTTTGAGACAGCACATTTCTAGTACAGACGGACAATCAAGTAGCTATGTTCTACTTGAACAAGCAGGATAGAACAGGCTCTTGGACCCTATGCAGCGAGGCTCTTCATCTGTGGTCCTTTGCCATACAGCATCACATTCACCTACATGCAGTGTATCTTCCGGGCAAGCACAATGTCTTGGCGGACAAACTAAGCCGAGTCCTTCTTCCCCACAAGTGGTCTCTTTATGCAGTCAAAGTCTCTCACATTTTTCAGATCTGGGGAACTCCAGAGATAGACCTGTTCGCAAGTCCTCAGAATGCCAAGCTCCCTCATTTCTGCACCAGGACTCGTGTACTGCACAGCCAGCAAGTGGACGCTTTTCACCTCCACTGGGGTCAGGTCTTCCTATATGCCTTCCCTCCCATTCCCCTAATTCCCAAGACTCTTTTCAGACTCCAGAGAGACAAGGGCTGCATAATATTCATAGCCCCACGCTAGCCACGTCAACTGTGGTACCCTCTCCTTTTGCATCTGTCTCGGGCTCAACCCATAGATCTGGGGTCTGCTCCAGATCTCCTCTCTGAGGAGGAGGGGATGCTGCTCCATCACAATCCACACTCTCTCCATCTCACAGCATGGCTACTGAAGGCATAGCCTTTCAGAACATTAACAGTTTATATGTCATAGTGTACATAAGTTGTGCTTTCTGCACTACCCGTTTACCCCATCCCCTTTGTCATAGTGTATATAGTTGTGCTTTCAGCATTACCCGTTTACCCCGTCCCCTTTGTTCTCCAAAGAAACTTTTCCATTATTGTTTAAGTTTTTTTTGTTTTTACATGCAAGTTTTCTGTAACAGTTAAAATTTTAATGTAAACTACCTTGATTAAATGATAAGGCAGTATAGAAAAATTGTTAATTAATTAATTAACTTTTCCAAGGAAGTTAAGGACATCCTATTAGTTTCTAGGAAGCCATCCACCAGGCGCTCCTATGCCTTCAAATGGTATAGATTTTCTCTATGGTGTTCTCAGAGGAATCTTAACCCCTTTTCAGCTCTGGTGGAAGCATTACTTGAGTATCTCCTCCACCTATCTTCTTCTGAACTCAAAACTATGCCCATAGATGACCTCTCACATGCCCTTAGATGGCCAGCCCATCTCTTTTCAGCTACTAGTAGAATGCTTCATGAGGGGTCTTCTATTAACTAAACCTCCCATTAAACCCTCTCCAGTGGCATGGGATCTTAAAGTTGTTCTAGGACAGCTTCTCAAGCTGCCCTTTGAACCTCTAGTCACTACTTCACTGATGTTTCTCACATGGTAGGTCATCTTTCTTATTGCCCCCACTTCAGCAAGACGCATTAGTGAGCTCCAGGCTTATACACGATTCTGCCATGATAAGGTTGCCCTTAGGACTCATCCTCACTTTATGCCGAAGGTGGTCTCGCCCTTCCATTTAAACCAGTCAGTCTACCTTCCTGTCTTTTTCCCTAGACCTCATTCCTCTAGGGTGGAGGCAATCCTTCACACTCTGGAATGCAAGTGTGCCTTGGCTTTTTATCTCCAGAGAACTCGAGAGCACCGAAAGGCTTACCAACTTTTAATTTCCTTTGACTTGAGTCACTTTGGCTTGCCAGTATCCAAACAAATTCTCTCCAAATGGATAGCTGACTGCAACACTTTTGCCTATGAAAAGGCAGGACTTTTTCTAGAGGGTCACGTCACTGCCCATAATGTTCGAGCCATGGCTGCCTCTATGACAAATCTACACTCTGTGGCTATTGACGAGATCTGCAAAGCAGCGGTCTTTGGTCCACACCTTTCCTGCTCACTATTGCCTGGACAAGGACTCCCGCCGGGATGTCTTGTTTGGCCAAGCTGTTCTCCAGCATCTCTTTCAGAATTAGTGCAACTCCTTCCCTCCGATACCAGACATCCATGGAGGATACATGACCTCTTTAGGCATACCTGTGCAATCCACAGCCGACTCTGAGGTCATCTCTCTGGCATCTCCTAGCTAGGGAGTCCCATATGTGAAGACTACATTCCTGCTTGTTCCTGGATATAGCGTAGTTACTCACCTGAAACAGGTGATCTCTGGGAACAGCAGGAATTTAGTCTTCACAACCCATCCTCCTCCTCCTCTAGGAGTTGTAGGTCTTCTTTTTCTTTCTCTCCTTTTATCTCAGCTACAAATTCAACTGAGGAGGA
Source organism: Ichthyophis bannanicus (assembly GCA_033557465.1). NCBI lineage: Eukaryota > Metazoa > Chordata > Amphibia > Gymnophiona > Ichthyophiidae > Ichthyophis > Ichthyophis bannanicus. Next base: position 375,431,230 of record CM066034.1, on the reverse strand, counting down.
AGAGATGGAAAGGCGGGAAGGCAGTTACGCAGGCGCAGTGGGATGCTCTCAAAATCTTTCCTATTGGACGCTGGGGAGAGTTCCTGCGTGGGCTCCGTTGGTACTGATGTCACCCATATGTGAAGACTAAACTCCTGTTCTTCCCGGAGATCACCTGTTACAGGTGAGTAATTACACTTTACCCATGACTGAAATGGTATTTAAAGGTGTTGCTGCAGAAGAATTGAAAGAAATATCGATACACTGGGAAGATGTAGTACAACTATTTGATAAACTGAAGAGTAGCAAATCACCTGGACTGGATGGTATACATCCAAGGGTGTTGAAAGAACTGAAATATGAGATTGCAGACCTACTATTAGTAATCTATGAACTATCATTAAAATCATCTGTAATACCAGAAGATTGGAGGATGGCCAATGTAGCACCAATTTTTAAAAAGGGTTCCAGGGGTGATCCGGGAAACTACAGACCGGTGAGCCTGACGTCAGTACTGGGAGAATGGTAGAAACCATTATAAAGAACAAGATTAGTGAACATGTAGATAGTCATGGCTTAATGGGACACAATGGAGACAAAAAGGCCAATTCCAGAGTGAAAAATTATAGTCAAATATATAAAAAATCACTCCACTTTTACACACATTCCAAACTTAGTATGGACAAAAAACACACTTGAGGAGAAAAAGGTCTCAGAACTGTTTTAACAAAGAGCTAACACAATAGGCAACAAGTGCCCTAAACTCTGATCAGATCGGAGCGTCTGGTTGAAGGTGCTTGCTGCCTGATTATGCTGAAGTGTTTCCTTTGTTTTTTCAGCACTCGGGGTTCCCCTTGAAAAAGCACTCGGCGAAACGCCTAACTGGCATAGTTGGTGACGTCGGGGTTTACCTTGCTGTGCTGTGCTGGGCTGTGTTATTTGGAAAACGGAAGATTTTGGATTCAGATAAGTGCACCTGGTTTATGTTGAATTTGTGTTACATTACCCATGCACCAGATGAGAACAGAATAGTTTATTGATATCTGAGGAGTTTTTTTTAGGTCACTGATGTTTCTGTTTTAGAGCTTAGGGCACTTGTTGACTATTGTGTTAGCTCTTTATTAAAACAGTTCTGAGGCTTTTTTCTCCTCTATGTGTGTTTCCTTATCGTTCCTCCAGTTTAGTCCTCCACCGCTGGGTAGTGCACCTCCTCCTGCAGCTTGGAGACTGGACCAATCAGAATCTTCACCTCACTGGATGTAGCATGCTGGAACTCCCATCAGCCCCCCAGTGTGTCCAGTCTCCATGCAGCAGGAGGACCTAGTGACCCTAGGTGCTGGGCTCACTGAAGGAACTGTTAAGGAGCAGGCTAGATAGTTTTGATAGGATTTGGTTTGATTTGATTTGCTTATTAATGATAATAATAATAATAAACCAATGAAGAAGAGAGACTCTGGGTTTATGGGAAGTCCCTTCTGAGGTCCCTGCCCTGACCAGCCCTTTTGTGTTCAAATGTGGCGGTCTTTCTCTTCAGGCTCTCTGCCCCTTGACAGTACGGGGCAGAGCTCCTTTCCCGGCACACAGCCCGATGGCCGCGGTGCTTTTAGCCGCGATCTCCAGGGCAGCTCTAGCAGTCTGGCAGAGCTCTCTGAGGGAACGCCTTAGGAATAGTGGTTTATATTTTTGCTTCACTTTTCTTTCGAAGTTCTTGTGGATTACCTTATTTTATTTATTCAGGGCTGCCTCCTTAAAAAAAAAAAAGGTACCTCCCGGTCTTTGGTCGGTGGGGGGAGCCCTGGGCTCATATCGCAGGTCTCTTCCCCTGGACTGGACGGGGAAGAGTCCTGGGGCGAGGACACAGCAGTCCTTGGCAGTCTCGACAGGGACTGAGTTTTTCTCCGGCACGAGGATGCGAAGCCGGGCGGCTCTCCGGCGGTTGCTGCTATACTGGATGCAGTACCGTGGAATAGAGCCCGTTAAAGAATCCCGGAGAGCAGTAAGTAATGGGCCTACGTTCTCTGGGTTTATTTTGGGGCTGCCATCTTTCCTCAGCACCAGGGCGGTGTAGAGCGCTCACTGGGCCTAGCTTCCCGCGTTATTTTATTGGCGCCTTTTTGAGTGCGCACCAGTAGCGTCGGCCATTTTGTGGCTGCGAGGGGCATCGGGTGCTGGGCCCGGGATCCGTGTTGTAAACTGGGTCTCTTTTTTCAGGGCGGCTCTGCGTGTTGGTTTTTGGCCTGGATAAACTTGTTAGTACCTTTAGGAACTGAGTGCGGAGCACGTTCGAAATTGATGGTACTCCAGGCGGTACGTTATCTGAATAGTTGCATCATTTTATTGGTGTCAAAGTCACTTATTCAGATTCTTTTATCCACGTGGGTGATATAGCAGACGTGTGTAGAGGTAAAGGGCCCGACTTATCTCCTGTTTAAAAAAAAAAACCATGGAATGCGAGTTACAGGGGGGGAAAATATATTTTAGTTACTTTGGAACTCCTTCCCCTTCTAGTGAGCTGAGTTATTTTTAGACACGGGTTCTGCTGGAGATGCTCACGGTTTGGGGCTGTTGTGTGGGCGACATTCCGGACAGTGGGGCCTATAAAGTCAGGGCGTGAGCTCCTCTCTCTCTCTAGACGGCAGACGGCTTGGGAGCCTGGCTTTCTAGGGGGATGGTCGCACCGTCAGCTTGTCAGCGACTGTCTGGCGACAGCAGAGACCGAGCCCGGAACCCTCGAGTCTCGGGTCTCGCTGGCATCAGTGTGACTCCGAACAGCCTAGGATCTTGGGCATGGGCTTCCTCACAAGCAGAACTTAAAAGAAGAACAGGGCCACGCTAGGGCAGACCAGGGTCTATGAAGGACTGTGTCTTGCCTTCAATTGTGGCCGTCCCGGGTCACAGGGTGCTGACAAGTCTCGAACAGTAGACTCTAATCATTAGATCCTGTACATTAGATAGTCTTTCTCTAAGCTCGTTTCTAGGACTATGTACTGATTTTCCTTGTCCTCGTTACCCTTAGACTTCTTGTCCGGGGGTTTATATGCACCCCTTTTGGATTTTCAGTTACGTTCTGCGGAACCTAGATGCCCTAGGTATTCAGGGACATATAGCTAGGCTCAGCATCGGCGTTCACTGGTGGGTCCTGCGGGGTCTAGGGGTGAACTTCAATTGAGGTGTAGGTAGCTATGGGAACAGGAGGTTACATGTTCAGTTTTCAGGTCCGAAGAACTTATCGGAGAGGCTGCTGGGGGTGGGCATAGCGGGCAGGTTCGCTCGGCTTCAAGCCCACTTCTTACACGTTGTCGTGGGTTGTGTGCTTCTGTGCCCCCAGCATAGCTTTTGGTTTGGCGTCGTCTGATAACCTGATGGTAGGAGCAGGAGCTTGAGGCCAGGGGGCCGGGGTTCTTCGCCCTTTTTTGTCCTTTTTTGTCCTTATTATCCCTTTAATCTGCTGTTAGTCCCCTCTCCCTCCGGGGGCCAGTCTGGGTCGGGAGCAGGCTTCCGCTTGGGCACCGTTGTACCCTTCCTTCAAAGCCCTCCTGGACCTTGTCCGTTGCCTACAGGGACCCCTCTGCTTCTGGGCCATTCGTAAAAGGTATTGTGGGGGAAACAGCTAGGGAATTTTTAGCAGGTCATCTTCGGTTGCCTTTGGGGTCTTACCCATCAGGGAGTAGTTCCCCTTAGTGGTTAGAGGAAGATTTCTTCATTTTTAAGTTTATTCTTCAGTTTGAGGGCAGCAGGGTTGACCTGAGGACGCATGTTTCCCTCTTCTGGTCAGGCTCTGCGGAGCATCTTTTACGGCCCGGGTTATTAAGCACTTTGGGAAACCTGTAGGCGTCAGTGCAGAGCTCTAGCTTGTAGTTCGAAAGACAGTCAGTAGTTCTTGGTGGTGTGCTTAAACGTTGGTGGTTGCCCTGGGACAGGTTTAGGAATCTTTAGGTTATGGATGTGTATGGGTGTGGGTGTGTGTATATAGATATAGATATATAATCAGTCCCCGGCAACCTAGAAGAGTCTCTATTGGGGTCTATGGTTCCCAGGGGGTAGGCTGCTGCAAATGTGTATATGGGTATACATATATATATATTTATACTCAGTCTACCGGCTTCCTAGAAGAGTTTCTACTAGGCTCTATAGTCCCCAGGGGGTAGGCTGGTGCAAGCCTTGGTGCCACGCTGGAACCCTGCACATGCTGCCGTCTTCAGGTTCGTCTCTGCATGTCGGGGAGATCCTAGCCACTGGGCCGCCTCTTAGGCTCTCAGGGGTTGGTTCCTAATCCAGCAACTGTGATTTTCTACAATTCAAGGTCTTATGTCCCCGAATTTATGCTCTACTGTCCTAAGGGTCGCAGGATGGCAGCGCTGCTCATGAATCACATTTCGTGTTCTCGGGCATCATACCTGGGGGGGGAGTTTGTGACGTGCGGAATCGTACTTTTTCTCCCAGGTTAGCACAGGCAGCAACCTCAACTACCTCCATTTGCATGCCCTTTCCGAGAAGCTCTCCTCTGTCTCTTGAGACTGTGCTGTCAGGGCAGGTCTTAAGCGCTTAGCGAGGACACTAGCCCGTCTGGGGGGTCCAATCCCAATAGAGGTCAGCAGTCTTGGGCCAGAAGGTCGGGGGTTTCTAGTCCCACAGGGGGCTCCTTGTGGTCTTGGGCAACCACTTGGCCCTTCATTGTCCATGTTCCCCGTAAATAGTTAATATCATGTTCCAAGGACTGCGGTTTCTAGTCCCACAGGTTCTCCTTGTGGTCTTGGGCAAGCCACTTAACCCTCCAGAGCCCATGTTCCCTGGGCAATAGTTCTCTCCAAGCGATAATGCCCCGTTCAATGTAATTTCAGTTTGTTCAATGTAAACCGCATTGAGGCAGAATAGCGCGGTATATATGAGAATGTAAATAAATAAATAAATAAATAAGTTGAGCTCCCTATTCTTGGTACTTACGGTCTAATTCCCCACTGTAAAACCTCGGTGTTCCAGGTAAACCGCACTAATATTGCATAGCGCGGGGTATAAGAGAAAAAATTAGAATACATTAAATAAATGAATCTGTGCCGCTTTGTTCACAGGGACTGTGTTGTGGATGAACAGGGGATGTCCAGGTAGCATGGTCGGTGGCCGAGTGTCTTTGGGCACTGGACAGTTCATGGAGAAAGTTAAGGTGCTGTACATGTCCCCAGCATTCGGTCTATGGTCAGGAGTGCTCTCCGCACTGGATTTGGTTTCCCAGTACTACGTCGCCCGTGTAGGTAGATGGGCATTGGTATGTCTTCTCAATTGCTTCGGCTTGTTCTTAGGTGCTTTCATTGCAGAGTGCAACGGCGTTTTTTCTGCTTAGGCAATAGTTTCGGGCTAAGCTCGTCTCTCCTGTATTGGGGGGAGGTCAGTTATGCGGTAGAGCGTGGTTTTTGCACCTGGTCTCGCATGAGCTTGGTGAGGCAGTAGGGGGAACTGCTGGAAGTGGGCCGTGCGGAGGACCCATAGTGTCCGTCATCAGTGTTCCTTAGCTTGAACTTTGCGCCCGGATCTTTCAAGTCCGAAAACGTTCGACCTCGCTCGTCTACGTTCGTGTTTGTCAGAGCTTGAGGATTCGTGTTTCAGGCGTCAGGTCTGCGCTGCCCCGGCGTCAGTTCCTGTGGTTTGTTAGGATGGTTTAGATAGGGGGCTGGCTGCCAGAGTTTCAAGAGAGAGCGGTTGGTGGCCATAGTCCGGTCCACAGGCACAATTCAAGCGGTGCCTCTTAGGACGCGCAGTGATGTGGTTACCTTTCTTAAGGTGGTCTCGATTGGGTCCTGCGCGGCGGATTCCCGTTTCGCAACTTGGCTTTAGGGGCACTAGGCGAAGCTTCATTTGAGTCCTTACGGCGAACTTCAGTCGCGGTTTTCTCGCTCACGGCTGTGTGTTTGGATGCAGCCTGGCTCGGCTCAGTTCCAAGCGCTGTCGCATAGGGAGTTTTTCTGTTGCCTTTCTTTGTTTTTTCCTCAGTAAGCGGTGCTCCGGCTGGTGCCTTCCTTGTTGCCTAAAGTATCTTCGCCCTCTTTTCATGTGAGTCAACTCCTGGTTCTCCCGGTCGCCCGAGCGGGGGGAGAACTCGTGTCTCATGTGGGTCTGAGTTGCTTGGAGGTACGGTGACCTCTGTCTCTTTGCAATCCCGGGCTCCACCATAGGTCGGAGCGCTTCGCTGTGGCTGTTCCGGGGTCGCAGGAAGAGTGAAGCTCCGGTGCAGATCTCTGTTTCCATTTGGTTCAGGGGGGACGTTCCTCTCATCTTACTTGTTGCAGAGGGGCCTCCTCCAGTTGGGGGGAGGACTCTTTCTGCTGGAGCGCAGGCAGTTTCCTGGGCGGAGTGTAGTCTAGCGCCATCGGTGTAACTGGGCAAAGCAGCGTTTTGATCGTCGCGGCATGCTTTCTTCAGTAAACACTATCGTCTGGATGTGCTAGCGGCACGGGGTGCCTGTTCAGGGTCGGCGATTTTGCGTGCCGGCTGGCAGGGTCCCTCCCGTTAGTACTGCTCTGTTACATCCCAGCGGTGGAGGACTAAACTGGAGGAATGATAAGGAAATAGAAATTACACTCACCTGGTAATTGTAGTTCCTTGAGTGACGACAGTTTAGTCCTCATTCCCGCCCTCAATTTCTAAGGTCAGCTTGGCATGGGTTCGGAAATGAGAGCCGAATTGGCAGGTGAGTTTTACTTCAGGTTGTACAGGTTTCTTTCCTTTTGGGTAGGTCTTTTCTGCCCATATCTGTGTTTCCTGGCTCGGCAGGGGGGAACAACGTTATTGGCGAGAGTCTTAGCTTTTGGTTTACGGGCATGTTCCTGTCCTGTTCAAGGTTCTACTTGTGTTACTAAAAAAAAAATAATAATAATAAAAAAAAATAATAATAATAGTTGACTACTTATTTGTGGTTCTGTTGAGTCTGCTTTGTCAATAGGTCACTGGGGGGCTGATGGGAGTTCCAGCATGCTACATCCAGTGAGGTGAAGATTCTGATTGGTCCAGTCTCCAAGCTGCAGGAGGAGGTGCACTACCCAGCGGTGGAGGACTAAACTGTCGTCACTCAAGGAACTACAATTACCAGGTGAGTGTAATTTCTATTTTTTGTGCATACTAAGTTTGGAATGTGTGTAAAAGTGGAGTGATTTTTTCAGTATTCGATTATGGCTTAATGGGAGTCAGCCAACATGACTTTAGCCAAGAAGGTCTTGTCTTACTAATCTGTTATGTTTTTTGAAGGTGTGAATAAACAGGTAGACAAAGGTGAGTAGGTTGATATAGTGTATCTGGATTTTCAGAAAGCCTTTGACAAGGTCCCTCATCAGAGACTTTTGGCAAAATTAAAAAGTCATGGGATAGGAGGTAGTGTACTATTGTGGATCAGGAACTGGTTAAAAGATAGAAAGCAGAGGGTAGGGCTGAATGGCCAATTTTTCCAATAGAGAAAGGTGAATAGTGGAGTACTCCAGGGATCTCTGCCGGATCTGCTGCTTTTTAACATATTGTGGCGGTCGCGCCCCTACCAGGCGGTTGCCTAGTAGGGACGGGAAGCCATCTCAATTCCTCTTTCCCAAGGATTGTAGTTGTGCCAAGGAGATTATGAACCGAGTGGTTGTTTTAAAGCACACAGGAATTTTATTAGCATCTGTGTCAAAATGGTTGACAAAAATCTTCAAAGCAAATGTACACATTCAGGTCAAAGCAAAATACAGGATTATTCTTCTCCTCTTAAGGTAACACTTGTAACCAGTGTTGCAATAAAGATATTTACACAAGCTTCACTTCTTTCCTTTTCTCAGGCTTCCATTACTCAGCCTTCATGCACACATTACAGTCCATCTCAGAACAAACTGAAGTTAGGTCACTTTCTGGCCTGCTACTTCCATGCTTTCAACTGAGCTGTAACTTGGCAATGCTTGTAAGCGTTCTGGCAGTTTATCCTTAATATTCTTTAGCAGATTAAATAGCCTATGCCACTGAATGACCCTTTCTCCTTTTGGTAGGATTTCACTGGGCTTTTCCTGTTCAGTGTCCCTGGCAAAACCCTTACTCCTATTCCGGGTTTTCCTAGGCTTTAACCTCTCTTCTGAGTCAGAGCAAGTATCACAGGGTTTAGGCTTTATGGCTTTATCTCTCCTACCTTGGAGTCTGGCTGCATCACCTTCCTGGCTGAGGCTTCTCCGGCTTGGCACTCCCTCTGTCTCTGAGCTAGACAGTGACTCAGGGTAAGCTCTCCACTTCCCTTCCTGGGGCTTCTGCTGCCTGCAGATAGACCCTTCCTCCGGTGAGTCTAAGCACTCTTGCCTTAGCTTCCTTAAAGCCAACCTTCTCTCTTTCTCCCTGTAGCCAGTCTGTTTGGTCCTTTGCCTGGAACCTTCCCTGTAGCTTTCTGGGCTGCAGTGCTGGCTGCTCTTGTCTCTGCTGCTACTCACTTTGTATCTGTTTCTTTCATGGTTGCTGGTTTTGCTGTGTTTGCTTTCTCCTGCATCTCTGCAGTTCCTGGCCTTTCTGGAGTCCTTGGCCCCTCTGCTCACTTTGTTTGTTCTCTCAAACTTAAACGCTGAGCAGGGCAACTCCCTTCCTGACTCCACCCACTTGTACCTCCTACTCTTGCCTGAGGTTGTCATGAGGTCTGGGAGTGGCTTAAACCTAGCACTACCCTCTTGGCTTCTCTCAGGGAATCTGCTGTGATGTATGTGTTCTAGTGAACCCATCCCCCGAGAAGAAGAAAAAGTTCTTCTTTCTCCTTTATTTTCATGCTGGGCTGCCTCCTCCTCACCACAATATTCATAAATGACCTGGAAATGGGAATAAATAACGAGTGAGGTAATCACATTTGCAGATGACACAAAATTATTCAAAGTTGTTAAAACCCATGAAGATTGTGAAAAATTGCAAGAGGATCTTGATAAATTGGAAGACTGGCATCCAAATGGCAGATGAAATTTAATGTGGAGAAGTGCAAAGTTATGCACCTAGGAAAGAAAAACCCAAACTATGGTTACACAATGCAAAGTTCCACATTAGGAACCACAACTCAGGAAAAATATTTAGGCATCATCGTGGATAACATGATGAAACCCTCTGCCCAGTGTGCAGCGATGGCCAAGAGAGCAAATAGAATGCTAGGTACCATAAGGAAAGGAATGGAGAATAAAACAAAGGATATTATGATGCCTCTGTATCATTCCATGGTGCGACCGCACCTTGAATACTGTGTGCAATTCTGGTCACCATATTTTATAAAGGATATAGCGGAATTAGAAAAGGTACAGAGAAGAGCTACCAAAATGGTAAAGGGGATGGAAGGATACCCCTATGAAGAGAGGCTAAAAAGGTTAGGGCTCTTCAACCTGGAAAAGTGATAGCTGGGGGGAGATATGATAGAAGTCTATAAATTAATGAATGGAGTGGAACGGGTAAACGTAGATCGATTGTTTGCGCCATCAAAATATAGAAAGACTAGGGGACATGCAATGAAGCTACAGGGTAACCTATTTAAGACTAATAAGTGAAAGTATTTTTTCGCTCAATGTGTAATCAAACTCTGGAATTCATTAGTTTAGTCAGGTTTAAAAAAGATTTGGACAAGTTCCTGGGAGAAAGGTTCATAAACCATTGTTAAAGGGGACCCGGGATATCCACTGCTTGCCCCAGTACAAGCATTGTGGAACCTGTGTCTTTTGGGGAAACTGCTAGGTACTTGTGACCTAGATTGTCCACTGTTGGAAACAGGATACTGGGCTTGATGGACCTTGGTCTGACCCAGTACGGCATATCTTATGTTCTTAACACACTGACCATTAGTCGATTTCAGGAAATCCCTCGCTTTTTTAAAAATAATAATATTTTATATTAAACCTAACTGGCATCCTAACAAAAAAAATACAATACCCGGGCGCCATGGTTACACTTACATTGCACCCAGAGAACAAGTCAAAGGAACACACATTTTTGTTTAACATATCAAATTTATTTATCCCCCACAATAACCCCCCTACCCCCTCGCTAACCCCCCTTGACCCAACATCACCCTAACTACACACACTCATATCTTCTCAGACCTTCACCCAGAAGCCATCACCCCCCTTCTATGGGCAGATCCCCCCCATAACCCCCTAGAGGGTCAATAACTCATTGAGCTCCCGAGGCACCAGCATATTTATGTACCTTTCCCACAATGCTAAAAATACCTCCCGTCTCTTGACATTCCCCCTGGCATCTAAACGTTCTAAGAACATCAATTGATGAAAGCCACTCTGCCACTCCCAGAACTTGGGTGCAGCCGAACCCCTCCACCGCTGAAGAAAAGGTTGTTTGCCTACCACACAGGCCTTCCTTATGGAAGCGAGGCATTCAGCTGGTCAAATACCACAAAGGCCCCTGTCCACTCAACCCTTTGGCCTACCAGGGAGCTGACATAGGCCTGAATTCATCACCAGTACTTCTGGATCTCCCCGCATGCCTACCACATATGACCTAAATCGTCCATTGGTGCCGAACACCACGGACAACCACCATCCTGTGTCAATTGGCTCTGCAGGGCACGCTGTGGGGAGAAATGAGCATGGCCTACTGCCCGAAACTGCAACTCCCGCAGTCTGGGAAACTGAACCAGTCCCAGAATGCGACGTATTGTTCTCGGTACTGGGATCTCCAGTTCCTCCACTCATTTCCTCTCGACCCCGAAAAAGTCCAGAGGAGTAGACCAGCTCGTCAACTTTTTCGAGTATTTGGAGACTGAGGGGCACTCCTGTCCCTCTAGTTCGAAAAACTGCACAATCCAAGCCGCCGTCTCTGGTGTTAAAGATTCCCATGAAAGGAGGCTGCTAATGTCAGCATTGAAGATGGCCACTTGAGTTTTTACTCCAGCTAGCCCGACACGAAAAAAGCTTACAAAAGCAAGCTCCAAAAGCAGGGGAATTGAGGAAAGCCACCCGGAGAGTGGAGGAAGTAAGCGAGATGGCAGCGAAGGGAAAAAAGTCAGCATAAAAGACTATGCATACGTGGCGACAACCGGCACATCCATGCCGTGAGTGCAGGGATAGAAAGCGGTGGCAATGGGTGGGAAAGCAGCATCGCCAGACCACAGACCTATAGAACGCGAAAGTGCATCCCTGGCAGTAAGCCAGACAAGCACCACATAACAGGAAGCCATTCAAGCAGAGGTTCTGGCGTGGTTCCAAGACTTAAGGCCAGTATCTCAAATCCAAGCAGACGTGGTAGCAGGCATAGACAGTCTCCGGACCGAGCTGGCGGATCTGGGAAATTGCATGGAGACGGTGGAGGAAAGGCTGGATAATCATGCTGAAGTGGCTGGAACCCTCAAAACTAAATTGCAGGCACTAGATCAGCAACATGAGAATCTTGAGGACAAGATTGAAGTTCTGGAGAATTGTTCACGGAGGAATAACATCCGCTTTAGAGGGATCCCAGACAGTGACCCTTATACAGATTGTGCAGCAGTGGTCTGAGATATATTAAAGGTGATCCTGCAGGCCACGGAGGAGGCTGTAGAGGCCCTGGACTTCTGTATTGATCGTGCGTACTGGGTAGCAGGCCCGCAGGGATAAATAAACCCCATGACATTATTGCTTGCTATCATGATTATGGTATTAAAGAACGGGTGCTTAACCAAGCTCTCATAGGGGGCCCCTTCCAGTGGGGGTCATGCCAGGTGGAACTTTATGCAGACCTGGCTCAGAGCACCCTTCAGAAGAGGCAGCAGATGAAGGATGTTTTGCTCAGACTCCGGGAAGAGGGAGTACGCTATAGATGGACATTCCCATTTGGGTTGAGCTTTGTTTATAAAGGCCAAAGGCTGAGCATGCGATCCCAAGATGAAGCCGTTCACACCTTTACAGAGGCCGGACTTGACTGGACTAGAGCCAGGCCCGGCGATTGAAGATGCAGTTTGGAGGGAATGCCCACGGTGGCAAAGAGTCACGCACGGCTGTTGCAGACTGCACCGGCAATCAGGCACTGCAGAGCATCAGAGAGAGGACAATGCACCGCCCTGACATGCCAGGAGAGCATGGGATCGGATCCCAATGGATTTTTAATATCTCTCAGGGCTCAGAGGCCTAGGCAGGTGGAGCCTATCTAAGAGAACTGGAAGTTGTTATTGCTGTTGTTGGTTCCAGGTTAACTATTTGAAGGTGGGGAGAGAGGGAGGAATGAAGGCGAGGAGAGGGGGAAGGGGTTATGTCTCTAAAAGGTGAAGACTATAAGCGGGCTGGGTTGGAGGGTTGTATCAGTGAAGAGGGCAGGAAGGGTTGAGGGGTTGACAAGAGGGTTAGAGTAAGCAATGGGCTAAAAGGGGGGGGGGCGGGAAAGCTAAGGTGAGGGGTGGATGGGTAGCAGTGTTGGGGCTGGCTTGGCTGTCTGTGAATGTTGGCGACGGCCCAGGCCATCCAAAGAAGGATAAGTAGACGGCCAATTAGAGGGGTAGGGGAAAGGGTTGGGAAGAGAGCGCAGGAGGGGGGGACACAGCTAAATAGATGGGGAGGGAGAGCGGTATTATTTTATAGGTGAGTTAAGAATTGTGACACTGAATGTGAAAGGGCTAAACTTGCCCTTTAAACACCAAAATCTTTATAAAGAGGTTTAGGTTTAGGTTTATTCATTTGATATAACCGCCTTTCTGGGGTAATCAAAGCGGTGTACAGGTAGTAAAATACATAAAAGTTATAAAATACATAAAATAGATAAATTAAGAGATAACTTAAGAGATGGCACATCAGAAGGCATTGATCTTTTGCTACAAGAGACACATCTGCTACGGGCCCATGAAGCATTGGTGGCCCCTAGGGGGTATACAGAAAACTTTATGCATCAAATACAATGGAGTGGAAAAAGGGGGGTGGTGGTGGTGGTACTAGAAGATTCGAAGTTGAAAGTGGAAGTCCACATGGTGATTCGGGATAGGGGTGGGCGGTACTTATTGGTGCAGATGAGGATTAGAGAAGAATGGTTCTGTGTGGCTAATGTGCATGCTCCTAAGGAGACACAAAAGGCCTTTTGGGAGGAGTTGACAGAGGGAGTAGCTCATCTAGGGGAGGGGATAATGATCTGTGGGGTGATTTTAATTTGACATGGGATCCCGGGAGGGATGCTAAGGGGACGAAGGAGGGGCATAAGGCTGATAGGACTTGGTACGAATGGTTTGTAAAACAATACTGTCTGATTGACGCGTGGTGTTTCTATAACCTGGGTAGATGCCAATACTCATTCTACTCTTCTGTGCATGGATCATACTCCAGGCTCAGTGTATTGTGGGTCGGAAGGGAAATAGCAGGGAGGATTTGAGGAACAGAGATGGATGCGATTACGTGGACGGATCATGCATCGGTGGTGGTGAGGCTCTCTGTGAAGAGATAGGAACGGGACCCACAATTTTGGAAGCTGAACGAATCATTACTGGGAGATGGATGGGTAGTGAATGAGGTAGAGTGATTGATTCCTGAGTATTTCAGAATGAGTGACAATGAGGAGGTGGGGTGGGGGATGATATGGGGTGGGTTTAAAGTGGTGTTAAGGGAGTATTGGTTAAATGGGGAGCACATATAAAGAGAGAGCGGGAGGTGCTAGGGGTGCAGCTTAGACAGCACTTAGTGCTCCTGGAGGAAGCGGATGCAAGAGAGGCAGGAGGAAGTAGGGGGCAGGATTTGGAGACCCAGGCTAAACTTAATGCACTAGAAGCTGAAGCAGTTAAATATCGCATGCAACTATTACACCAAGAGGTCTTTGAGGGGGGAAATAAGGCAGGGAAGTATATGGCACAATGATTAAAACAGCATAAGGTGCGCTCCCAAATAGTGCAGATCAAGACCGTTGGAGGGGTAATGTTGAGAACAGAGCAGGAGATCTGGTCGGCATTTGCTGCCTAATACCAAAACCTCTATACTGCAAACCCAACCCCTCCGGAAGGGCATATATCGAGCTGCCTGGGATCACTTCCACTACCAAACCTAGGCGAGGTGGAGCAGCAGGCCCTAGATAGAGAAATTGGGACGACGGAAGTGTTACAGGCGATTAAGACAGGCAAGGCCCTGGGCCTAGATGGGTTGACCGCTATTTTATATAAAAAATTTGAGGAGGCCCTGGTGCGACCCTTGGTACGCCTATTTAACTTATCCAGAGAAGGCGAAGCTTTGGCCAAAACAATGGGATGGGCGAGCATATCCCTAATCCCCAAAGAGGGAAAAGACCCACAGGACTGTGCCTCCTACCACCCCATCTCCTTACTTAACCTCGACGCTAAGCTGCTGGCAAACGTTCTGGTGAAGCGCTTAAATGGGGTGCTTGGGCAATTGATCCTTGAGGATCAGAAGGATTCGTACCTGGCTGGCAAGTAGCAGATAATATCCGCAAAATTCTCAATTTGGTGTGGTCTGTGCAGCAGAGGCAAGAGCCAGCCTTGTTCTCTCCTTGGATGCCGAAAAGGCGTTCGACCAAGTGCCCTGGACCTTTTTCTTCTCAGTGCTAGATCACATGGGATTTGGGGCAGGCTTCATGGGATGGGTGAGAGTTTTATACCAAAACCCAAAAGCATGTGTTAGTCAATAGGGGCTTCTCAAGCTTTTCTCCCCAGGAACGGGGTATTCGCCAGGCATGCCCATTGTCACCTCTTCGCTTTGTCAGTAGAGCCTTTAGCAGCATGAGTAAGGTTGAGCGCGGATATCCAAGGAGTGAAAATTAGGCAGAGAGATTATACTGGTAAACAAAATTCAAAAAATGTTCTGTCACAGAAATGAAAATGGCTGATTCTAGTACTGTTTTTGGTTACGAACTCAGATATGTACTTAGAAATTCTCCATCATGTAACATTTTTGAGTGACATGTAGTTTAAATTTAGACTATGTTGCTCATATTTACATTAGATGTATATAGATGTATATTGTAACGTAATGTCTCCTAAAAAGTAGTTGTATATGATTTTCTGCTGTATTGCGCCTCAAGAACATCCCTCTTAAGGGTCCAACAATAGTCTGCAAGCATACTGGAGCTCCACTTGCCCTAGTACCTATTTTCCATTACCGAAATGTCCTGATGAAATCTTTCCCCATGTTCATCGCTGACTGCTCCTAGATTTGCAGGAAAAAAAATCCAGGTGTGTATGCAAGAAGTGCATTGTCAAAGACATGTTACATCCCAGTTTCTGGTAAGATTTCAGTAGAGTATCCACTGATTCTGCGTAGTTGTCTGCCTTGTTATTTCCCAAGAATTCGTGGCAAACAGTCTTAAAGGACTCCCATGCAGCTCTTTCAGTTTCATTCAATTGACCGTCAAAGTTTTCATCTTTCATCAGTTTTCTAATATCAGGTCCTACAAAGATCCCTTCTTTGATCTTCGCCTCACTAATTCATGGAAATGTCTTTCTTAGATATGCAAATCCAAGTCCACTTCTATCCATGGCTTTTACAAAGTTCTTCATAAGACCCAACTTTATATGGAGTGGAAGTAGATATACTTTATTTGGCTCCACAAGTGGGTCATGTGCAACATTTTTCTGGCCTGGGACTTGTGATGTTCTCTTTGGCCACTGTTTCCGGATGTAATGATTTTTCATGTCCCTGCCGTCCCACTCACACAGAAAGCAACAATACTTTGTCCAACCAAGCTATTGTCCAAGCAAGAGGGCAATTACTTTTAAATCGCCACAAATATTCCACTTGTGTTCTTCATACTTGATATTTGTTATCAGGAGATGCATACTGCTGTAAGTTTCTTTCATATTGGCGGCATGAGCTACTGGAACTGATGGTAAAATATTTCTGTTGTGGATAAGCACAGCTTTTAGGCTATATTTAGAAGAATCAATAAATAGTCGCCAATCCTCTGTTCTATAATCCAGACAAAGTGTTTCCATCAGGGATTTAACTTCACAACAAAAAGCAATTCCATCTTCAAAGGCAAAGTAATCCACAAACCAGGTATGCCTATTTCTAAAAGTGCACACTTTGGTTTCTTTCTGAAGAAGATTCCAGCCTTTCAATCGTGACCCTAACAGTTCTGCTTGTCGCTTTGAAAGATTCAAATCTCTGACCAGATCATTCAAATCGCCTTGGTCCAGTAAATGTGGTTCAGAAGAGGAACCGGATGCCTCAAAGCTTGGATCCTGCATTACAGCATCACCATCATCATCAACATCATCAGCATTCATTGGTTCTTCTTCTTCTTCATCCTCATTCATTGTAAGATTTTCTGCAGGTTTTGGCACCGGCAATTCTTGACAGTGAGGCTCAGGCCTCATGGCAGATGGTAAATTTGGGTAATTTACAGTGTGTTTTGATTTTGAAGTAATGCCTGCAGTGTTTGTAAGGCAAAAGTGGCAATCTGTCAAGTGATCTCTTGGTTCCCTCCAGATCATTGGAACAGCAGAATTCATGTGTCGAACACCCTTTACCCAACCTGTTAGGAGTCTGACACAGGTAATACAGCAGACGTGAGGCGCCCAGTTTTTGTCCTGGTCACCGACTTGACATCCAAAGTACAGCTTATAACATGTCTTAACAAGCGGAGTAAAACATCTCTGCTTCTTAAAAGTAACCTCACTGCAAATGTAGCAAAATGAATCCGGACGATTAACACACTTTCGAGGCATTGTTAAACAACTACAAGCGATAACCCTAATATTTATTAACCAACTGCTGTTTATGAAATAGATTAACGCAAACTCACATCCATTCAGATTCTGTTTTTTTCAAACAATACAAACCACAATTGCTGACGGCGACAGAAACCATACCAATACATAACTCAGCGTTTTCTGCTTGTATCAGCCGGACCAGTAGGGCAAGAGACCCGGTTAATTAATTATATTATAACTACATGACTCAGCATTTTTGGTTGTGGCTGACAATATACAATAATAATTATGATGGAATTTTTCGTATTCAAACTTTGTTTACTGAAACAAAACTGTAACAGCTAATTTACAGTAATGTACACACTTTACTAGATGATATCTCCTGAAGTATGGGTGATAGAAAAATTCTGATACCATATTTGTAAACAATGGGAAAAATTACATATGAAACAGGTCAGAGCGGGTCTGTGACAAAAATTGTGTTGACCAGTGTTATCGGATATCATTATTTGCAGATGATATCATCTTAATGGTTACTCTCCCACATATATCACTACCCCTCCTCATGTGGGAGCTTAGGAGGCTTCCGCATGAGCCACTGATTAGCAGGCTTCCGCATTAATTGGTCCAAGTCTGAAATACTGATTCTGACTGCAACTGATGAACAATGAGTCCGGTTGCAATGGGAGTACCCATTCAGTTGGGCAAAGCATTCTATTTATTATTTGGGGGTACGGATCGGAAGACACATGGAGGATCTATATGACTTGAATTTTAAAAAAACTGTTGGGAACTGTGGAGGGCCTGCTTAGTGGGTGGGGCAGGAGCATGTCTTGGTTTGGACAAATTGCCATGATCAAGATGCTGTTGGTGCCCCGCTTCCTGTTCCTCTTTCAGGCTTTGCCAATTCCCATACCCTTAAAGACACTGCAATGCCTGCAAAAGCAAGTGGACTGCTACATCTGGCAGAATAGAGCTCCTAGGGTGGCAGCGCGGATCTTGCAGGGGGCACGGTTGGAAGGTGGCCTGGGAGTCCCCAATTTTGCTAAATACTATGTAGCTCACTATCTAGTGCCCTAAATTTAGTGATAAATAAATATCAAACCTGCAAGATCACCAAAATCACCCCCTAAAAAATGTTTTTCAATATACAATCTTCTGTCGGATATTGCCGAGGAGGGTAGAAATTGCAAACTACACCCACCAAACGGTTTTATCCATTTTAATCAAACCATATAATAATTTCAAATAACTTAGCTGGTCAAAATCACGGTTTTGAAGATTCACGCACGACGTGCACGTTTCGGGATTGTCTCCCTGTATCAAGTGCTGCCATCGAAGGTTTTCTTAACTACCATATGAGCTGTATATGACTTTCCGGAGGTAAACATGAAACTGCTCATCTCTATACAAATCAAACGGAACGTGCCAGAGCTGGTGGCTAGACATCTGTAATTGCCATGCAAAATCCACCCAGCTTGGAGAGTGGTCAGATATTTTACCAGGGCCTATTCTTGCCTCCTCCATCCGAGAAAAGAGTTCCTTTACAAGCAGATTTTCAATACGGGCACTGGATCCATGGGCCCAAGACTGATGGGTGTAATCTTGGTCATGGGGATACAGAAAACGCCAGGGGTCAACTACACCCAGTCTCCGTTTGAAGCTAAGTAATGGTCAAGTAACAGCACCCCAGATCTCCGCTCCCCCCGCCTGTGAGTTGTCCACATCAGAGTCCAGGACTCCATTAAAGTCCCCACCTACCACAAGAAACTGTTCTATGCTAGATGCCAGCCGTGCATATAGAGGCACATCATAGACATTGGGACCATACACAAGATGTCAGGCCTTCCCACAGAATGAGATAACGGACAGACTCATTGGAGCGCTCGGCAGTACAATTAAAGCGAACCCCGTTGTGTATTAGAATGATCATTGCTCCTTTCTTCCCTTGTGCCTGAACACCAAATACATGACCTACCCAATCTCTGCACAACTTTGCATGTTTGAATGCGGTCTGATGCGTTTCCTAGAGAGAAGTATTATCACATTTGTGCCTAGCCAAAGCCTGCAAAATCTTATACCATTTAATGGAGGTGCTGAGCCCACAAACATTCCAAGAGATTATCCTCAGGGGAGTGGAGGAGCAGCCTAGTGGTTAGAGCAACTGCCTAGTACCCAGAAGATCAAGGGTTTATGTTTATGTTTATTAAAATTTGATTGACCGCTCTTCACAATAAAATCAGAGCGGTTTACAATACATAAAAAACGATAAAAGTAGGGCACAAGGCCAGAAAAGGAAAAGAAATTACACTTTATAAAACAGAATGGGCTGAGGAATAATAGAGGGAAGAGAGTAGAGCTATAATGGGGGTGGGGAGGTTAAAGGCTAGGGAAAAAAGGTGGGTTTTTAGCTGCTGTTTGAATGCTGAATGAGAGGGTTCTAAGCGGAGAGAGGTGGGCAGGGAGTTCCAAAGTGCAGGGCCTATAAAGAAAAAAGCTGAGGAGCGGGTGGATTGCAAGTGGGCAGCAGAAGGTGGGGGGGAAGGGTGAGACGGTTTAAATGGAATGAGCGGGGGGTATGTCTGGGGGTGTGAAAGTGAATAAGATCGGCTAGATATTGTGGGGTACTGGTGTGGAGGGCCTTGTGAACCAGAGTAAGTAGTTTGTATTGGGAGCGAAAGGGAACGGGTAACCAGTGTAAGTGAATGAGGAGCGGGGTTATATGGTGAGAATGAGATGAGTGAGAAAGAAGGCGAGCTGCGGTGTTTTGGATTCTTTGAAGACGGTGTAGATGGGAGGAGGCCAGGCCGATTAGGATAGTGGCACTCCTTGTGACCTTGGGCAAGTCACTTTACCCTCCATTGCCTCAGAAGAAAAGGCTGGCAATCTACTTCCAGTGATACATTGCCAAGAAAACCCAGAGGTAGCTGGGTCACTATAAGTTAACACTGACTTGATGGCACTAAAAAAAAAAAATTCAGGAGACTTCCCAGACCATATTCCCATTACTCATCCAGCCTCTCACCCTGTAGCTATAGGGAATCCCCCAAACTAGGACCCCCACTCCCTTTCCCAACCAAAAACAGTGAATGCCCCTTCCACTACCTATAACATCCAGGTCTAGCTACCTTCTCTACACCCCACCCCTCCTCCCCAATCACCTCCATCCACCTGTCAGTCACACCTAACAATGTGCTAGAGCCTTCCCTCTTTTATATGCAGGCCTCCTCCCTCCTTCCCCCAGAAGACCCCCCACCTTCTATTCCGAACTTAGCCTACCAACCAGCCCTAACCATTCAGCCATCCGACATTCTCCCCCCCAACCATAACATTCCCATTACACCTCCCCCATTTCCTGTTCTACTTCTACTCTCTCCTATCTCCCCCATTGCAGTCACACAACCGTATAGCTCACTCTCCTTCAGGTACCCTTACCCCTTTCCACACTTATCCACAAACCAGCACTGAGGTTACCTGACAACAGCTCCAGATGGTTGCAATACCAGTAGGGTACATCAGTCCCATCTGAGAGCCATGGCGCCCCCCCCCCCCCACCGTCCGCCGACCTATCGGTAGACAACCGTGGCAAGGCACTCCCGTCCCAACTCCCCTGTGTGGGCCCAGACCCATATGCCCAGGGTCTCTAGCTTCTACCCTGTTGACACCAATCTGGGCACAAGAGGAGAAATCCACCCCTTCTTCAGTGCCTATCGCGGGGAGGTTCCGGACTACACCCACCCCTCCAGCCACCAACTGCATGTATATCCCAATTATCCTTCCCACCCCCTATCCCACCACACTTGCTCCCCCAACTTTCTTCCCCTTCACACTCAATCTGTCCCCCCCCCCCCCATCTACCAGGCATCCCAACAAACTAGCAATTGCAAATGGCAAACAACAAGCAACCCAGAAATAATCCCAATATATCACAGTCACAAAGAAGCCTCAACAGGATCTCAATAGCATCGCCAGTAGTCTTGCCTGTGGAGTCCTGCAGGGCTGCACCTCCCGGCTGACCCAGCACCAGGCTACATCAAGGGGGGGAATACTGAATGAACCATGGGGTTGCTGCCACTAAGCCTGTCCAGGGCTGTCCTCTGAAGAAAGAACAATAAAGCAATGTCACTCACTTCGGTGCCTCTCAGGTAGCGTCAATTAAGGACTGTACACTGTCGTGCTGTAGGGGTCTTTATCTTTATTTCTTGATTTACTGCACCTTCGGAACTATCAGGGTGGTTTACAATAGAGGAAAAGAATATTAGTGGCACGAAGCCTGAAGCAGAAAGGCACGAGCAGCCCACAGTACTCTGTCCTTCTGGGCATAATCCAGAAATTGCACCAAAACTATTTGGGGCTACTGCTTCTGCATTCTGAGTGGTCCCACTCAGTGAGCACGCTCAATATCCAAGGCACCACTGGACTCCCCAAGTTTCAAAGACAGCGGTAAGAGTCTCTAAATAGCCTCGTAGCTCCGAGCCCTGAACAGACTCAGGGATGCCGGCAAAATGCAGGTTATTGCGTCAACTACGATTTTCCAAGTCATCCAGTTTATCGGCCTGTTTAGTTACAAGGTCAGTGAGCTGCTGCAGTTCTTTGCCTGCAGTCATCATAGCATCTTCTTGTTGGGGGATCCACTGCTCCGCTTGCTGGAGACAGCAGCCAAATGCTTCAAATGATTTAGTAATCCCATCCTGCTTGCTGTTCATCTCTGCAAATTGATGGCTCAAAGCTCCCACCACCGCCGAGGTTACTTCTTCCACAAGTGCCATCTGCGCTGAAGCCGGGGCCTCCGTCATCATAGACGGCCCCGGCGCTTGCTTATCGCGCTCTCTCCTTGCCGATTTCATTGGCTGGCTGTCGCACCGGGGTGCCAGAAGCCCCCAAAGATCTCCACTCACAGTCTTCCATCGCTCACTGGGCGAGGAAAGCAGGGTATCAGCAACTTTAGCGGCACAATTAAGGGAAAGCTCTGGAGAGAGCTCAAGACACATCTGCTCTCCCCAAATGCATCACGTGATCTCTCAATCTCTTGCTTTTATCATGAGCAGTTTATGATCACTAAACAAAAGTATTACACAATAAAGATAGTTAATTCATCTCAATCTGCAAAACAGTTTTTCTCTACTGTTTTTCATCTCTTGTCATTAATAACATCCCAGTCTACTTCTGGCACTATACCTTAAAGACAAAGTTACTACTATCCAACAGACCTTTCAACATTCTACCTCCCCCTTAGAGCCAGTTTTGGGCCCTGTTAATGATATGGTTTATGGTTTTATGGTTTATTTGGTTTTTTATATTCTACCTTTCAAAAAATGTAATCAAAGAGATTTTAAACATGATCCTGAAGGAGATAGGAAGTCAGTGGTGCTCATTGAAAAGGGGAGTTAAGTGATTGTATTTTCAAGTCAAGTGATTGTATTTTCGAGCAAGAGTCATAATGTGGAGAGCCATATTCTGAATGGATTGTATGCGTTTTATTTCGAATGCTGGGAGGTCAGAGTAAATCCTTTCGCTGGCTCATGAGGTCTTGCATACTGGGCAAACAATATCTAGCTTCATTACTCATCTTGCATGCCTCCCGTTCACACTCTAAGATCCCTGCATGGAAACCGTCTTCATATTCTGTTACCTTCCCAGGCCACATACGAGGTAATCTGACAGTCCACATGGAGTGGAGGAGTGGCCTAGTGGTTGGGGCAAGGTACCTCAGGCCGGAAAGTCAGGGGTTCAAAGCCCACTAGAGGACAGCAACCTTGGGCTGGAAGGACTGGGGTTTCTAGTCCCACAGGTGCTCCTTGTGGTCTTGAGCAAGCCACTTAACCCTCCATAGCCCATGTTCCCTGTAAAATAGTTATCTCCAAGTTATAACGCCCTGTTCAATGTAATTTCAGTTTGTTCAATGTAAACCGCACTGATGCAGAATAGCACGGTATATAAGAGAATGTAAATAAAATAAATTTATATCAATACACCTCTGTTATGGAACTCCCTACCGCCCAATCTATGCCTAGGATAATGTCATCATAAGTTTAGTTTATTCCTCAAGACTTGCTTGTTTGAGAAGGCCTTGGAGGTAAAGGATCATATTAATGTGTTTGTTGCATATATGTGTTATTGCTTTCTTCTCTCTACCCTTCTTTTATTTCTTATTTGATTTTATTTTGAAATTGTAAACTGCTTTGATTACATTTTTTGAAAGCTGGTATATCAAAAAACGAATAAACCATAAAACTATAAACCATATCATTAACAGGGCCCAAAACTGGTAAATGAAAAGTCCCAAGACTGTTTTCAGACTTTATCTAAAGACCATTGGGGGTGAGGGGGATATTCAGCAGTGGCGGCTAATGCTGATAAAGTAGCTAGCCATTGCCGCTGAACATTGAACCTGGATATTAATGCAGGAGTCATATCAGGCCACTAGCATTAAATATCTGGGTTGACCGGTAGTGAGTTAGCTAACCATTCAGTGGCAATATTCAGCCACTGCTCGTTTAGCTAAAGCAGCTAAAGTTAGGCCAGCTATTAAAGTACCTAACTTTAGCCACTTTAGGATAACCAGATAGCAGCTGAATATCACCGTTAACTGGTTATCCCTGGGTGCCACCTCCACTCCACCCCAGGAATGCCTTGATGCTAGCCGGCTACTTTGGGGCACCTAGATTCCGAAACCAGAGATATTAAGTGACATTAACCATGTTAATGCTGTTGAATATCACAGTGAGCTACATTTAGGCAGTTTGCAGGTCTACAGATGGAACTGTTAACAGACAATTCTGAGAAGATTGTAAATTTCTCCCAGATTTCTAACAACACAATGTGTTAGTCAAATACTTAGGCCTATAATTATATAGGGCTTTAACACTAGAAACCCCAAAGTGCGTCAATTGACGCAAATGCATCTTCGAAGTTGTATACCAGCGCCACTGCTAGAACCATGTCAGTCATGTTCCATGACTTTGTTAGCAAGGTCAAGATGTTCAAATATGTGCATCGAAAATTAATGACAGATGCACCACCTAGCGGGAAAATGAATTTATACCTAGAAGCCCCAAAGTACGTCAATTGACGCACTCAATTGTCTTGGATACGTCAATTGACGTACTTTGGGGCTTCTAGGTATAAATTCATGTTCCCACTAGGTGGCGGATCTCAATCACTGTTTACAATTTTACTCCGACATTATAAACAATAAACACATGATGATGTCATGTAATGATGTCACATACTACACGTATTTAACAAATAAGTAACTTCACATTAATTCACATCTGCATTTCATGCTAAATGCAGTCGTCGTGATAATGCGTCAATTGATGCACTTTGGGGTTTCTAGGTAAAATTCCTTTTGGGGCTTCTAGTGTTAAGGGGGTAATTTTATAAGGAGCCGTGTAAAGATATGAGCCATCAATGCATGTAAATCACCTATTTTTGGTGACTTATGTCTGTGGATGGGCTTTTATATGCATACTTTAGCCAGTCACTATTGTTTAAATAGGTGCGTCAAGCCAGTGGTATATACTTTTGGTGTGGGCATGCACATGAGGAGTGCGTGGGCAGAGCACAGGTGGAATGCAAATCTGTGCACATAAGTTTGAAAATACTATAACTTAAACATGTTTATTAAAAATGAAGATGTGGGCGCTCACACATGCCTTAGGGCTGGTGTAAGTGCTCATGCTTAAATTTAATGTGTGTTTTTCGACTCTAATGCTACTATTTTATAAAGAAAAGTAAGCGCCTGCTTTCCTTGATAAAATAGAATAAAGATAGACGTACTCTGGTTGCCCAAAACTAGGTGCCCGATTATAAAATTACCCTCCATATGGCAGAATCATCAATTTAAATTGAACTTGTTCTTTAACAAGTAGCCAGTGAAGTAAAAGAGTACAAGGCAAGCACTCTATTTTCTGCTAATGCCTGTCAACCTTCTAGTGGTCATGTTTTGAATAATCTGGAGCTTCCTAATTGTTCTTACTGGAAAAACAACATACAGGCAGTTACAATAATCTATAACGCTTAAGAGCAAAGCTTGAGTCACTGAGTGTAATGCTCCCTTATCTTCGAAATATAAGTCTGAATTAGACATTTTGAATTACACGCTTGCCGAGATCCATTCTTATCCCTTTGATCATGATCCCCCAAGTATTATTACCGTGGAAAGTACACTGGCAAGGAAGTCTTTTATAACAAAAGAGGGCTTCCAACTATATTACTTCCATTTTTGAAAAGAGCAAACAAATCCATGTGATCTTCTATTTTTTTGCCAACATAAATAAAAATTAATGTACCAAAATGTAATCAATATTTCCCTATCCTGTTCTGGAGGCATACCTAGCCATTTGGGTTTTTAGGATTGCGACATTGAATATGCTTGAGATTTGCATACATTTAGAGGCAGATTTGCATTTAGAGGGTCTCTAATGTATACAGATTTATCTCAGCCATCCAACAAAGAGCAAAAAGCCATGTCAAACCAAGCACACAGTCAGAGAACGTGGTAAAAACCCAGGAACCAAAGTATATGTGTTTAATATCTTTATTAACAATGTTAACAGCTATTGCCAACCCGACACAGGCCGTGTTTCGTTAAAACTTCATCAGGGGTAAAGGCAACTAAAAACAGAAAAATATTAATAAATAAAATGAATAAAATCAAAACATAATACATTCATGTTCAAATAATCAGCCTAAAGAATACATGAATAAACATTGTTAAAAACATACAAAAGGTGTAAAGCCAAGTGCATAAAATAAATAAATAAATAAATAATTAAAACCAAAATGTTGGAACGCTACGTAACACTATATGTTAAAAAATCATCACACAAACCCATAAATATGCATAAAAACATAAAAGATATCATAAATAATTAAATATACATAAAATTACAAAGCAATAAACACAAAGAAGAGTTGAATCGTGAAATATGAAGACCAAATACGCTTATCTTGTAAAAATATGTATAAAAAATGATAACTAAAAGCAATACATATACATGGTTAAAAAAGGGGGGGGAGGGGGGAGGAGAGAAGCAACAGGAGTGAGTCTGAAGGAACCAATATGCTCATACAAAAGCAACCATTGCTAAGGTTAAAAGTATACTTTGTCTACCAAAAAGTGTCACACAATTTTATCACCCACACAAGGGGAAAAAATAAAAATAATAATTAGAAAACTCTTCAACAAACCATCTTTATAGATACTTCGAGAAGAGAAATGGAACTGATCAACAATAGAACAAAAGTTTGTTTCCCTTTGGTCTCCTGCATGTGATGGACATATTTTTCAGAATATAATTTGAGTACAGAAAAAGACTTACACGGTGGTGATAATTCTGACAGTATATTGATATGGTTTACAACTATATGCGGTGGTGGCTGCATCTCATCTTTTTTGTTCTATTGTTGATTAGTTCCATTTCTCTTCTCGAAGTATCTATAAAGATGGTTTGTTGAAGAGTTTTTTAATTATTATTTTTATTTTTTCCCCTTGTGTGGGTGATAAAAGTGGCGAGGCCGCGGGCAAGGTCCCGGCGGCCGACCTTAACCGGGCGCGCGGCCCGGTGTCGGGACCCTGCACGCGGCCGCAGGTGCGGCGCGCGGGACGTGGAATTAAATCCATTGGCTCCCGGCAGACGTGGCCGCGCGGTAGCCAATCAGCAGGGCTTTGGGCGGCGTGGTGGGGGGTAGTGCCCGGCCGGCAGCCTCCGCGTGGTCATTAAGAGCGGAGGCTGCTCGGGGGTGCCGGTTTGCTGATGCAGCTGCTGTTGCGGCCTGTGAGCCTCGAGCGGCGAGGCCTCCAGCGGCAAGACGTCGTGCTTCCGGCAGGGAACAGCGGTGAGGAGGCTCGTGGGGCCGCGTGGCGGAGCTCCTCGTCTGGTTGCTCCGGGGCAGACAAGTGAGGGCTGTGGGGGCGGGGGGGTTTGGGCCGGCATACGGGGAGGCTTTTGCCCTAAGGCAGTTAGACTGCCACTTCTGGGAGGTTCGTGTTCCTTGCAAGGGCCTTGTTACAACAAAAAAATAAATAAAATAAATTCAGAGGACTCGAACACCACACATAAGCAATGCATTTTGGATTGTCATTTAATATCAATTTAATGTCTGGATAGACGGGGAATGGGGCTGTTAGGATGCCACCGCGTACTGATCGGGCTTCGGGGTGGGGTCCGGTCTTGGGGTGTACTACGCCAGCGCTGCGTGTGCTTGGGGGGAAGGAAGATGGTGGGAGAATGTGATTTGTAGGGAGGTATGGGGTTCGGCTGCTGGGGGGGGGCAGCGGGGTCGTAGGGCTTCCCTGGGGGGTGCTTTAAGGGTGCGTGGGGGGACCTGGGGAGGGCAAGGAAGTCAGGTGGGGGGGGGGAGCTCGGGGAAGGGGGAGTGGTGCGGCAGGCCCCGCCTCTCAGGGGGCCCGGCGGTCTGAGGGTGCGCTGATTGTGGGGCTCGGGTCAGTGGGGGAGGAGAATATGGGGGCGTGGGTCCTGGGTAGCGGGTTTGGGGGGTAATCCGGGGGCATCGGGGGGGTGCATGAGGAACGGAGGCAGGGTGGGGGGCTGCAGCCGGGTGGGGCCTAGTGGGGTGGCTGATACTTCACTCCTGCGGGTTGGCTACCGGGCCAGGGTGACTTCCACACGGTAGGGTGGCCTTCCCCTCGGGAGCATTGGCTGGGTGGGGGTCAGGTTGGGTTGGGGGCTGAATGGAGTGGGCCCGGGCCCCCAGCTTGGTCGCTGGCGGTCCCCCCCCTTGTTTCTTCTTTTGTGTCTCCACAGGGGCAGGTCATGGCGCAGCCATCGTGGAGGCATAGTGCTGGTGGACGGAAGCGATGGTCGAATCCGGAAGGTGGTGAGGCTGCAAGTCCGGGTGCAGTGGCCGAGGCATCCGATAGGCGGCGCGGTGAGATGGCGCAGGCCAGTGACGAGGCCCGTCAGCTGGCAGCCGTGTCTGCTGTTGCCACAGTGCTGAGGGTCGTGAGACAGGTGAGTGGCTGGGTCTCCCGGGTGAGGGACTAGTCGGGTAGTCAGGGCGGGGGAAGGCTGGGGGTAGCTTGCGGTAGCAGAGATGGCGGTCTTGTCGGCGGCGTCATAGCTCAGAGTTCTCTGCTTCTTCCTCCTGGGGGCTACTGTGGGGTGGGGTCGGGCAGGGGGATGGGCCCCGGCGGTGGTGTCATTTCCTGAACTGTGGGTGCCAAAAAGGCTACAACGCAAGGTCCGAAAGCGCTATATTGGCAGGGCGGGTTAAGATGGTTGCGTGCATGGTAGGGCACTGGCCGCGATCCTTCCTGCGCCTTGCTGGCGTGCAGGGACATCACACGCCGGAGCAGTAGTGTATGCTATTGGCGGATGCTGATTCTATGGGGAGGCATCACAAACACACGGGGGGTAGGCGTGGTGGAACTCTTATGCCCAGTTCCGGGACAAGATGGAAGTGAGCAGCTCGTTATTATGGCGCGCGCATGTTATTAACCTTCGGCTAACCCAAAATGTCTGCTCGGTCCGGTATTGGGGGGGGGAGGGTTGGAGGAAAAGGTGGTGCAGGGGTGGCGGGTAGTTCATTTCGCCGGGGGCAGTCAGTCTGCAGCAGAAGGCTGGAACGGTGGTGGTCTGTGACGTGGGCTGGAGGTTCCATAGGTCCACCTGCCCAATTCCTGGATGTAAGTTCAAGCACTGCTGCTCCATGTGTGGCGGAGGCCACCCGGCTACTAGGTGGGGTAAGAAAGTATCTGCTGGCCTCAGTGGCAATGCATTTGGTGATCGTGCGCCGTCCCCGATTCGGGTGGACGTCGTGCTGGTTGGGCGTCCCGGTATCCCAAACGGCGGGATAAGGTCGTTCTTGAGTTCGGTTTTCGGCTTGGTTGCGTTATCCCGCGGTATTTGCCTGCGGTCCGATGTTTTGCAGCGGTGGCACGGCATACGTTATTAGGGGAGTTAGGGTTGGACAGGATTGCAGGCCCGTTTTAGTGTTCCACCATTCCCCAACAGGGGATTTCTACCTGGGGATGGTGCCCAAGAAGGAGCTGGGGCGTTCCGGCTAATCCATAATTTTTCTTGTCTGATGGGGGCGTTGGTTGCGGACCTCATACCGCGTGAGTTGTGTGCGGCATGGTACGCATCCTTTGATCGGGCGGCAGAGATGGTGGGGGTGGCTGGTCGGGCAGCATGGATGGACAAGGTTGATATCGAATCGGCCTTTTTGCGTGCTGCCGGGGCACCCATCCGCTTTCATTGGTTGTGTTTTCGTTTGCATGCGGAGTATTCATTTGACAAGTGCATGCCTCTGGGCTGCTCGGTCTCGTGCGCGTATTGGGAGATGTTCAGCTCCTTCCTGCAGTGGGTGCGGATGGAAAAATGGGGCTCGACGTAGGTGGTGCATTACCTGGATGAGTTTTGTTCGTCGGTGCGGCTCGGTCGGAGGAGTGCCGGGAATATTAACCGGGTTTACGGAGTTAGCACGGGAATTGGGCGTTCCATTGGCAGAAGGTAAGACCGAAGGTTCGGCAACGAGCTTAACTTGTTAGGGGGGAGTTGGATTCCATGGAGTGGTGGCCCGACTGCCGCAGGAAAAGGTTGCCAGTTTACGGATTTTCCTGGCTAAGGTGTTGGCCTCAGCCAAGATAACCTTACGGGGGCTGCCGGTGTTGCTGGGGGCTTTGAACTTCACGTGTCGGGTTAGATTTGCGGGTATGGAGTCAATTCCTGGAAGTTTTCAATGGGTCATCGGTTCTGATGGGGGCGGGGGTGTCCAGGGGGGGCGGGGTTGGGAGTTTCATTCGGCGGGGCCTGGTTAGCGGACAGATGGCCGGAGGCTGGGCATGTATTGGGATTGACCACTGATATCTCCTTCTTGGAGCTGTTCCTGATCCGGGTGGGTTTGGGAGTTATGGCCGGATAGGTTCTGCAACCGTTGGGTGCTCGGGGGGTGTGCCAATGGGGCTGTGGGGTGGCGGGATTGATGCGGGAGGTGGTCTTAGTTGGTCTGTGGTTGCATGTGTCGGTAAGGGCTCGGCATATACCTGGCTGCCTTAATGAGATCCCTGATGCTCTTTCTCGTTGTTCGTGGGAGCGGTTCCGGCTTCTGGTCCCTGAAGCAGACAGGGCAGGATCTGTGGTCCCAGAGAACTTACGGAGCATTAGTCAGGGGAGCTGCTGCATTTACTGAGGAGTTCAGTGTCAGCGGGGACTGGGTCTACTTCTCAGCGGGGCTGCGTCAAGGTGGTCAAGTTTTTAGTGGCCCCCGGGTGGCACCAGAGGGGGCGTGCCAGAAGGCTTGCTTGGTCGATACATTGTGGTAGCTGCGGGGGCGGGCTTCTCCAGATCGTCGGTGCGTTCGCGCTTGGCGGGGTTCATCTTTTTTGCCAGCGCAGTGGGGTGGGGCTCGCCTGCTGTTGGGAATTTCACTCGTAGGCTCCTGCAGGGTTGGGTGCGTACTCGGCCGACTCCGCTTGGTCGTAGGTGGCCCATTATGCATGGCTTACTGGTGAGGCTCTGCGGGGCTTTACCGTCGGTGGCGGCGTCATGGTAGAAGGTGGCCATGTTTCGTGCAGTGTTTGCCTTGCCTATTTGGGGGCCTTTTGAATCGGGGGGTGGGTCGCCAGTTCTGGTACGGTGGGGGGGGTTGCAATGGCACCCTGTGGGGGTTGAGGTGGGGCAGTGACGGATTCAGTTGGTGGGCTCCAAGACTGGTCAGCTAGGGAAGGGTGTGGGTGCCGTTGCGGGAGGTCCGTTATCTGGTAACATGCCCGGTGACGGCAGTGAGGCCGTACCGGCGGGTGCGCCCCGGGCTGGAGGGGGGTGTCTTTCTTCATGACAGCGCGCGTTTTGACCCGTTTTCAGGTGGCTGTGGTGCTGGGGTTGGCGCTGCATTCGGTTGGGAAGGCCCTATGCATTTGCGCTGCACTCTTTCCGCATCGGGGCGGCTACGGGCGCCGCGGCGGCCAACTTGCTCGTGCAGGTCATACGGAAGGTCGGTGGATGGCGCTCTCGGAAGTTTCCAGGTTCTATGCGGCGGAAAGGGCTGGGGTGGTGGGGGTCGGGGATTTTACTTGTTCATTTATTTTGCAGATGGGAGATTGGGGCCTGCTGGATGGTGTGTGACTGGTTACTCCTGTGTCCACTGGGCAGGACGGCGTGCCGCGGCGCGGCCTCGGGGAGATAATCTGTGGCAGGACCCGATGGTGGTTGCTGTGACATGGCTGGGTGAGTGCGGACTCGGTTGGTCGCAGCGGCTGCCTTTGCTACGGCACCAGGTGAGGACATCGCGACTGCCGGCGATTCTGATTGTGCATTTGGGAGGCCACGACCTTGTATCCTGGTCCTGCAGGCAACTGCTCCAAGCAGCGCAAGTCGATCTGGGGGTGGTGTTGCAGATGTTCCGGGTGTTGATGTGATGTGGTCTGACATTATTCCAAGGCCAGCTTGCTGGGGCCGGTGGCGTTGGTCGCGGGGCCTTACGAAGTTTCCCCAACCGATTGGTCAATGGGGATTAGGCATTCCTGGGTAGCGGTTGGGTGTGCGGGGCTTTACTGGGGCGATGGGTACATTTGTATCCAGTCGGGAGGGATCTGCTCCTTGACGTCTGGCAGGGGGCCCTGAAATATGTTTTGGTCTGGGACGAGTGCTGGTCGCAGCTTGGTGTTAGGGGGGGCGGCACATGAACAAGGTTGTTCCTTGTGCCGGTGGCGGGATCCCGGAGGTGTCCGGGGTCCGGAGCCTCAGGCTACACTTGGGCGGGGGCGGGGGCGGGGTGCCCCTGACCCAGTCAAACCCTGGCCGACTTTTGCTAAGGGCATGGCGAAGTCGGGGAGAGGGGTAGGCAACTTGCCGGGAGGCAAGTCATGGCATTAGCGGTGGCAAGGCACTTTGCTAAGGTATGGCTGGTGCGGCCGGGCTCCGCTAATTGATTGGGAAGGTTTGATGTTGGCTTATTGTTAATTGTAAAAGGTTAATAAAGCTGCGACCAGTTGTCTCCCACGAATATTTGGTGTGGTGTCTTATTGGGGTGGGGGACCGGGGGAGGTTGGGGTGAAGGGGGGGGAGGGGGCAAAGGGGGCCTGAGGCACTGGGTCCGCCTGCCTCGGTTAGTGGCGAGGCCGCGGGCAAGGTCCCGGCGGCCGACCTTAACCGGGCGCGCAGCCCGGTGTCAGGACCCTGCACGCGGCCGCAGGTGCGGCGCGCGGGATGTGGAATTAAATCCATTGGCTCCCGGCAGACGTGGCCGCGCGGGAGCCAATCAGCAGGGCTTTGGGCGGCGTGGTGGGGGGGTAGTGCCCGGCCGGCAGCCTTCGCGTGGTCATTAAGAGCGGAGGCTGCTCGGGGGTGTCGGTTTCCTTCCCGCCCACCCTTGCCTTTTGAATGGGGTCTGTGAATGGGGTGTTGCAGCTTGGGGGGGGTGGCGGGATCCCGGAGGTGTCCGG
The DNA here is from genome assembly GCA_033557465.1 of Ichthyophis bannanicus. Lineage (NCBI taxonomy): Eukaryota > Metazoa > Chordata > Amphibia > Gymnophiona > Ichthyophiidae > Ichthyophis > Ichthyophis bannanicus. Next base: position 375,399,251 of record CM066034.1, on the reverse strand, counting down.
GGTCCGGAGCCTCAGGCTACACTTGGGCGGGGGCGGGGTGCCCCTGACCCGGTCAAACCCTGGCCGACTTTTGCTAAGGGCATGGCGAAGTCGGGGAGAGGGGTAGGCAACTTGCCGGGAGGCAAGTCATGGCATTAGCGGTGGCAAGGCACTTTGCTGTGGTATGGCTGGTGCGGCCGGGCTCCGCTAATTGATTGGGAAGGTTTGATGTTGGCTTATTGTTAATTGTAAAAGGTTAATAAAGCTGCGACCAGTTGTCTCCCACAAATATTTGGTGTGGTGTCTTATTGGGGTGGGGGACCGGGGGAGGTTGGGGTGGGGGCAAAGGGGGCCCGAGGCACCGGGTCCGCCTGCCTCGGTTATTGTGTGACACGTTTTGGTAGACAAAGTATACTTTTAACCTTAGCAATGGTTGCTTTTGTATGAGCATATTGGTTCCTTCAGACTCACTCCTGTTGCTTCTCTCCTCCCCCCTCCCCCCCCCTTTTTTAACCATGTATATGTATTGCTTTTAGTTATCATTTTTTATACATATTTTTACAAGATAAGCGTATTTGGTCTTCATATTTCACGATTCAATTCTTCTTTGTGTTTATTGCTTTGTAATTTTATGTATATTTAATTATTTATGATGTCTTTTATGTTTTTATGCATATTTATGGGTTTGTGTGATGATTTTTTAACATATAGTGTTACGTAGCGTTCCAACATTTTGGTTTTAATTATTTATTTATTTATTTTATGCACTTGGCTTTACACCTTTTGTATGTTTTTAACAATGTTTATTTATGTATTCTTTAGGTTGATTATTTGAACATGAATGTATTATGTTTTGATTTTATTCATTTTATTTATTAATATTTTTTCTGTTTTTAGTTGCCTTTACCCCTGATGAAGTTTTAACGAAACATGGCCTGTGTTGGGTTGGCAATAGCTGTTAACATTGTTAATAAAGATATTATACACATATACTTTGGTTCCTGGGTTTATACCACGTTCTCTGACTGTGTACAGATTTATCTCATGCATAGTCATTATAATCCTGAAACCTCAAATGACTAGGTATGTCTCCAGAATATAGTTGGAAAGCTTTGCTTATGCTTTGGTAAATACATTTCTTTTTTAATTTATACATTTTGATTAGTTTTCCCAAGAGCCCCAAACAAACAGAAACATTTTCAAGTCATCTACTGCAATAACCAAAGTTACAATCATAGCTTATCCTCGCAATCTCAACTCCCCTTCCCACCCTCTGACCCACCAAGGTTTCAGCAAGTAGCTAGATACTCCAGTAAAGGTTTCTACTTTTCTTCAAATGTACTTTGTTTTTCTCTATGTATGGCTGTAAGATTTTCCATTAGCACCACCTTTTGCAACCATTGAGTCCATTCACAGATGGGGCCTCAATCCTCTTCCAAAACCAGGCTATATCATATCTCGCAATGGCCACACAAGCTTGAATTGGCACTTTCCACTTTTTGAATACCCCCACCAATCTCCTCCCCCACAACAAAAACACTGAGGAACCAACCGCACATCCACTCCAAACACTCTTGACATTGCTTGCTGAATTTGCCCCCAGTAGGCACTTATAATGGACATGCCCACCAAATATAAATGAACGTTCCCCGCACCCTCGCCAGAATTTGTCCAAGATCATGGGGAACATTTTATGGAGCCTTTCCAGAGTATAATACCAATGTAACAGTACTTTCTATATCGTCCTGCTAGACTAGTCCAGACAAATGGGTTGTGTTCCCCTACCATTGGATTGGTGGAGACAAAGAACCAACGAAACACCCAAGTTTCAATAACATCACTCCCATGCCTCTATCTGCCTCAGCCACCAGAGGTCTCTTCAGTATTTCTTTGTCTACAACAGATGGTGGATTGATTTGTCTCCTCTCTGAAGAAAATTCTGAAGATTGAGAAGAAAAGATTGATTAAACACTCTTGAACGACTACATTGAGGGTGACTCTCACTTGAGCACAACTTGGGAGGCTCCACTAGACTGTGGTCTTTTCTGTAGTCATAGGAGGAGGGAAAATTGGTTCAGCTCCACACAATTATCATAATAAGAGCTTGGTGAGCAGCCAGAGCTTGGATGGATTTGGAAGAGTCATATAACCTCATCGCCCCTCCTTCCTTTATTCCCTCCTGCTCTCTCCTGAAGATTGCAGAAGGCTCTCAGAGGTGCCAGACACCTTAAATGCAGTGCTACAAAATCCAGTGAAATATTATCAGGGGAGTAGAGCTGAGCCTGGCATGGATTCCCTGCCTGGGGCTCTCAGGGGCTGAGTATCAAGGCTTGACCTCATCATTGTCCTTGTTGGGGGCTCCCGATTCTGTCTGTCTGGGATGCAATTTGGGATAGACTGCTGGCGACCTTTGGTATCGTGTGGGGGTTTCCAGCCATTTTCTGCACGATAGTAGCATTTTTCTCCTATTGTGTGCCTGGAGGTCTTATAATCTGTACGTGGGTTCTGCAGTAGCCTAATAGTTAGAGCACTGGATTGGTAACCAAGAGACCAGGGTTTGATTTCCACTAGCACTCCTTGTGGTCTCGGTCAAGTCACTTAACCCTCCATTGCCTTGGAAGAAAGGCGTGGAAATCTACTTCTGATCACACTGCCAAGAAAACCCAGGAGTCAGCATTGACTTGAAGGCACACATTGCATTGCACCTGGAGGTTGCTTGGCTTGTACATGCATTCTTCCCAAGTGGCTCCAGCATGCGTTCCTACCCTAGTGCCTGTAACACTTGCTACAGTTAATGTGTGTCTTTGGGCTGTCGCAGTCTTAAGGCGTGCTGTTGTGATACTTGCCTTAACTCTCTTATGTCTTCTTCCAAGAATCAGTGTTTCATCACCAGCTTCTGGACACTGCTCTTCTAGCATGGCAGCTTCTGAGCTGTCCCTGGAGGTATTGCTCCCCCTCTCTAGCTGGGGAATGCAGTTAATCTGGCCTTGCCTGCCTAAGGGCAGGAGGTGGCGGATGGCGCTGTGGGTAAGGGTACCAGCTGGCTGAAGGTTCTGGCGGCTGTGCTGTGTGCCACTCCATGGCCTCTAGGGGATTGACGGTGACTATGTCCACCACCCTTTCAGTGAAAAATTATTTCTTGACATTGTTTTTCAGTTTACTCCCTTGCAGCTTCATGTTATGCCCTTAGCTTTACAGCTTCCCCATCTTTGGAAGAAGTTTGTTTGTTCATTAATACTCTTTAAGTATTTAAAGGTCTTAATCATATCTCTCCTGTCCCTCCTCTCCTCCAGAGTGTACATATTTAGGTCAAGTCTCTTCTCATAAGTCTTCTGACGCAGGCTCCAAATCATTTTGGTCACCTTCCTCTGAACTGTTTCCAGCCTTTTTATGTCCTTTGTGAGATATGGTCTCCCAAACTGAACACAATATTCCAAGTGAGGTCTCACCAGCAACTTGTACAGTGGCATTAGTACCTCTTCCTTTCTGCTGGTAATACCTCTCTGTATGCAAACCAGCATCCTTCTGGCTTTTGCCACCGCCTTGTCACACTGTTTCGCCACCTTGAGATCCTCAGAAACAATCACTCCGAGGTCCTTCTCCTGGTCCATGCACACAAACCTCTCGCCCCCTATTGCATACAATTCCCTTGGATTTCTGCTTCCCAAGCCAAACATTAGACCATTCTTCCAGCTTTTATAGATCTTTCATCATGTTATCCACTCCCTCAGGGGAGTCCACTCTGTTGCAGATTTTCGTGTCATCTTCATTTCATCCTGTCTGAGATTTGGACTATGGCTTGTTCCCGGGAACGTAGAAGCAAATCTCGATCTCCCCCCTGATAAGACTCCGGGACATGATCCACTATTCTCCAGCGAAGATCAGAAAAATGATGATTATATTCTTGACAATGGGCTACCATCGGGGCCGACTCCACTCCTGTGGTTATACGAGAGCGATGTTCCAATAATTGTCATTTCATCTTCCGAGACGTTTTCCCCACATACACTTTCAAACAAGGGCAGATCATTATATACACAACAAAAGAACATCCCTTGTTTCCTACTTTTTATATGGTGCTGAAAATTCACAAAAATTTGGAGAATCCACTGGGACGTCTGATTGTTTCATGTCAGGGATCCCTTTTAGAACCTTTGTCCCAATTTTGTGATTTCTTTTTTCGCCCTTTATTATCGACTATACCATCTTTTATAAAAGATTCTTTTCATTTCTTGTCATTAGTACAACAACAAACTGAAGACATGACACACTGGTTTTTAGTGACGATAGATGTGCAAGCTCTCTACACTAATATTAACCAGGAAGCTGCGTTGAAGATGGCGAGTAATGTGCCATTAATATTGCCCCCTAGGATTCTGAAGAAGTTTATACTTCAACTTTTGCAATTAGTATTGACAAGAAACTTCTTTTATTTTAGGGGAAATTTCTACCATCAAGTTTATGGAATAGCAATGGGGGCCACTGTTGCCCCATCTATTGCCACCTTCTATATGGCAGAATTTGAGTCAAAATTCATATATCCTTCGGAGTGGTTTCAATATATCCGAATGGGGGTGAGATTCCTAGATGACATCTTTTTCTTTTGGACGGATACTGAAATTAAACTTCAAGAATTTTTAGTTTGGATAAATACTTTATCGGCAGATTTAAAATTTACGCCTCAGTTTCATTTAGACCATATTGAATTTTTGGATTTGCATTTATACAAGGATCAGTCAAAGATTTGTTCAACTTTATATCCGAAGAGTATTCAGAGGAATACATTATTGCATTATAGGAGTTACCATCCTGGTACTCTTCGTAGGGGGCTACCAATAGATCAGTTTCTTCGGTTAAGAAGAATTTGTTCTACATTGACAGATTATAAATTACAAGCGGCAAATTTAAAACTTTGTTTATTAGAACGTGGTTATCCAAGGTCTGTGATACATCATGCATACCGACGAGCACGTTTTAATTACACAGAATGGTGGAAGACAATTGATGAAATCACAGTTTCGGATTCGGTGTCCCCATATGTAGGAGTACTTCCCTACATGCCACAATCGGCAGAAGTATTGAAAATTATTCGATCACATTGGTCGGTGTTATCTTTACATGCTTGTTTCAACAGACCATTACGAATAGCTTTTCAGCGGGTTCGGAATATAGGAGATTGGGTAGTTCAACATGGTGATCCACCTGTGGAAATAACTAATAAGGGTCATTTTCGTTGTGACAATTGTGATTTCTGTGATCAGACTTTGGAGGGTATTGAATGGGAACACCCTTTGTTACATCGACACTTTTATAGTAGATTTTCTACCACCTGCCAATCTTCGTTTGTTGTGTATATAATGATCTGCCCTTGTTTGAAAGTGTATGTGGGGAAAACTTCTCGGAAGATGAAACGACGATTATTGGAACATCGCTCTCGTATAACCACAGGAGTGGAGTCGGCCCCGATGGTAGCCCATTGTCAAGAATATAATCATCATTTTTCGGATCTTCGCTGGAGAATAGTGGATCATGTCCCGGAGTCTTATCGGGGGGGAGATCGAGATTTGCTTCTATGTTCCCAGGAACAGTTCTGGATTTTTACTTTGGACTCAATAATTCCTGCGGGCCTTAATTCCTCTCAGGATTGGTGGAGTATTTTGTGACTTCCCTGATAGGGATTTACGTCATATTAGTCAGTCTCATTGGCCTACAACCGGTCACGTGAGAATGCGATCATCTTAAAAGATCAAGGAGATCAGGAATGGATTAGAAGAAGCGGAGTTTGAGAAAGAGCCAAGAGGGTCTGAAGGCTTGAAACGCAACGTTGGGTTACCACATATCCATGATTGTTCGCGGGACTGTTGCTTTTCCATTGGTCTTGAGGAGGACTAGCTGTTTTAAAACCAACTTGGAATCCCTGAAGTAATACGGGGAGAATATTGGATATCCTGTTTGGTTATGAAGGTTGTTCATCAACAGCTAAGTAGTTCCTCTGATTTATTTAATTATTGAATTTTGAGGATTCTCAATACCGGTTGGATGATACTAAGGAGATGGGGTTCCTTGGTATTAATTAAGGGTTAATTCCCTTTTTAAAGAATAAAAAGGAATTACACACCGTGAGAAGAAATCAGAAATTGGTTCTTTATGGTGTGATTTCCAACAAAAAATTATAAATAGATAATTAGTGTTACCCTTATAGGGAAAGTTGAGTACTGGTGTGGCACATGGCAGCTGTCTCCTGAAGCAGCCAAGGTGCTGTCTCTGTTGGCCTTTTCTGCAGGATGGTCTGGAGAAGGGCTTTTTTCTCTTTGCTCCCTGAAGGTTCAGGTGGCAGCTTTGGCCTGTTTCAGTGGTCCTTTAGCCTTACACTTCGATGTTTCACACCTTCATCAGGAGGTTCAGCATCTGCGTCTTCCCCTTCAGTTGGTGATCCCTTCTTAGGATCTGTGTCTGTTGCTCGGGGTCCTGATGACGGAACCCTTTACGCTGTTGGAGAGTGCTATTCTGAAGGATTTGACACTCAAGATGGTTTTCTTGGTTGTGATTTGTTCCATAAGGAGGATTCTGAGCTGCTGGTTCTATCTTGCCAAGATCCTTACCTATTTTTTTCTGAAGAAGCTGTTTCTATTTGGCCTGTGCCTTCCTTCTTCCATGAAGTGATTTCTCCCTTTCATGTGAACCAGAAGGTTTGCCTGCCCTCCTTTTCTAAGGAGCAGGGTCAGAGTAATGGTCAGGATCTTTGCCTGGAGGATGTCTGGAGGGTGCCTCTTCGGTTCTTGAAGGTTACACGTTCTTTTCGTAAGTCATACCATCCTTTTGTGCTGTTTGCTGGCCCACCCAAGGTGACGTGACGGCTAGGTCTGCATTGCGGTGCTGGGTTATGGAGGCTGTTGCCTAGACTGATCTGTTGTGGAACCAGCTGATTCTAGAGGGTTTGCATGCCCGTTCTACCTGAATGCTAGTATCCCCATGGGCAGAGTGGAGCTTGGTAGCCCTGCAGACATTTGTCAGGTGGCAACGTAGGCATCCAATTCCTTTTTGGTGAAGCATTTCCACTTGGATTTCCATGTTCGGGAGAAATGGCCTTTGGCTCTAAGGTTTTGCAAGCTTCTTTGTCTTCTTCCCACTCAGTGGAATCGTAGCTTTGGTACGTCCCACTTGTTTGGACTGGTCTAGCAAGACGATATGGAAGGTGACATTTTGCTTATCAGATAATTTCCTTTCCTTGAGTTCTGCTAGACCAGCCCAGGGCCCACCCCCTGGAACTGTGCTCTGTTCTTCTGCGGTGGTATCCTTGGGTCTGCTATGATTTTTGTACCTGGCTCCACAGATTCATCTTCTACGGTCAGCCTTCTGTTTATGCTTTCCTGTACATAGTTTGCTACTGTTTGATTGCTCATTATTGCCCACGTTGAGGTTGTGTGAGGCTTGCCGTGTTCTCCCATATGCTTTGAGATGAATACTGAAGAGACTTCTGGTGGCTGAGGCGGATAGAGGCATGGGAGTAATGTCATTGAAACATGGACTTTTCATTGGTTCTTTGTCTCCACCAATATGCTGGTAGGGGAACACAACCCAGTTGTCTGGACTGGTCTAACAGGACTCAAGGAAAATATATTATCTGGTAAGTAAAATGTCACCTTATAAGCATGTTCTTTAAAAGTGACTGAAATAGAAGTTTTAGTCATCCCCAGGAAAGTCTTTTCCCATGATTTCTCATCAATTTGGAACCCCAAATCCCTCTCCCAATTTCAGAAAAACTGATACCGTTGCAAACCTCTAGGCTTCAGCACCTGGTAGAGCAACATTCAGTCCCTTAGACCTCTGATACCCCTGCCATAAAGACTAAGGTGACATTTTACTTAACACTTAATGCCTTTTCCTTGAGTCCTGCTAGACCAGTTAGACAAATGGGTTGTGTTCCCTTACCAGCAAATTGGTGGAGATAAAGAACCAATGGAAAGCCCAGGTTTCAATGACACCACTCCCATGCCTCTATTCACCTCATCCACCAGAGGTCTCTTCAGTATTCATCCTAAAACATATGGGAGAAACATGACAAGCCTCACACAAGCTCAACTGTGGCCAAGAATGAGCGATCAACAGTAGAGAACTATTGACAGGAAAGCATAAAACATAAGGCTGACAGTAGACAATGAACCTGCAGAGCCAAGTATAAAAATTATAGCAGACCCAAGGGTACCACAGCAGAAGAACAGAGCATTTTCCATGAACAAGCAGGAAGTAAGTCCTCACATATGGATGATGTCACTGACGGAGCCCATATGGAACGTTCCCCAGCTTCCATTGGAAGCTTTTTGGAGCTGCACCACGCATACACGCCTGCCTTCTCACTTGCTGTGGCATCATCTTCTTTGGTCTCCTTTTCTTCTGTGGAGCCTAAAGGATGTGTCCTTCACTAGCAGAAAAAAAATCTTCTCTTTATCCTCATGGTATCTGCCTTTTTTGAGTGTTTTTCTCTGCCTGTCAGTTAATCGGCTCCTAGCCAACATTTTTTCATTTTCTTTTGTTCTCTTTTTTTGTGCTTTTTTTTGCATTTCCCCCTTGTCTGGGCCTTTTAACCGCCTTCGCAATCGAGGCCTTTGACCACCAAGGCAGTCTTCATGGACATGTCTAAGCCAGTGAGCGGCTTTAAGAAATGCATGAAATGTGGCCGCACTGTTTTGGTCATGGACAGGCATAACTGGTGCCTGCAATGCTTTGGGGATAACCACCAGTCCGCATCCTGCAATCTTTGTCTGCAAATGATGAGGACTGGGAAAAGCAGAAAGAGTCTCTCTTTGGAACTTCAGATTCAGCATACTCAGCTCCATTGTCAACTCTATTGCGGAGCCCAGCCGAAGCTCCAACTGGGCGGAATGCCAAAGCACAGTCAGAACCAAGGGGCCAGGGAAGCTCGACATCCAACCTGCAGAGAGGAGAGACTTAATGCCAGTCTCATCATCATTGAAAGGGGCCCCCAAGCACCAGGAAAAGCCCAAGGTGCATCGGCACTGCAGCCTTTCTCAATGCGACATGGAAACAGAGGGCTAGGAGCAGCTCGCCAAGTTTCCCTGACAGAAGGAATCGACTCCCAGACTGGAGGAATCGACCCCCATAGCCCTGAATAGCTGCCGGATGTCTCCCGATGAGACATCCAGCAGCCATACATCATGGAATTCCTGCCGGAAGTTTCAACACAGGTGGCCTAAGTACCCATTCCGGCTCTGGTCCCCTCCAAGGGAGTGGTAGTGGAGGAATGCCTGCGGGCCCTCAAGGTTCACATGGCAGCGATTCTGGCCTTGCAAAATGCAGGCCCTGTGATGGCTTTGGTGTCGTCAACACACTCATCTAGCCCATTTTGGAGATCATTTTGAAGGCGAATCAGGGGGGGGGGGAGATCAAAATCGACACAGGTTTCCCTAGTGATCTCCTTGAGTGTATTGGGGTCCAATGTTCCCATGTACCCCCATGTGCATGTGGGGCACCATGGGTCCCACTGCCACCTGCCCTCCATGCATGACTAGGGCAGAAGGCGGGAGGAAAACTGGCATTACTTTGATTTCCTCTCGTAGTCCTGGTTGGAGGACTGGGAAACCGAAGAGGGCTCGGCCATCTCAGACAGGTGGTCCCCTGACCTGCTTCAAACCCATCCCCTCTGTATGAGCAGCGCAAGTTGTCCCTGGAGGACATGTCCTTTCAGGACTTCGTGCGGGATATAGTGAAAGCCATATATTTCTCCCCTGAGACTGAGGGTGAGGAGCTTGAACTCTACTATTACTCCTACTACTGCTATTACTGAACATTTGTATAGCACTACAAGATGTACACAACACTGCACAGACGCATGTAAAAGACAGTCCTTGCTCATCAGAGCTTATAATCTAATCAAGACAGACAGCACAGTAGCTGTAAACATGGGATAGATCTAGGGGAAATGGCAAGGAAACGCAAAGGAGATCAGTTGAGTAAAGATCCAAAAGCAGCAGCAAAGAGGTGAGTTTTAAGTCTGGATTTGAAAAGGGTCAGAGAAGGCACCTGATGTACACACTCAGGTAGTTTGTTCCAGGCATAAGGAGCAGCAAGATGAAAGGGCACAGATAGAAGTGATTTACTAGAAGAGCGGAGTTCCTGAGAAGGGATGTAGGGAGAGATAGAAGAAATGTAGTGAGGAGCTGCAGAGTGAATCCACTTATAGGTCAGCAGGAGAAGTTTGAACTGGATGTGGAAATGGATAGAGAACTAATGAAGAGATTTGAGAAGAGGGATTACATGAGCATGACGAGGCTGGTGGAAGATTAGCCATGCAACAGAGTGTTGAACAGATTAAAGGGGAGAGAGATAATTCAGAGGGAGGCCAACAAGGAATAATCTAGATAGGAGGTGAATAAAGAGTGGATAAGTGTCTTAGTAGTGTGTTCAGAAAGGAATGGGCGAGTTTTGTTGATATTGTAGAGAAAGAAACGGCAGGTTTCAGCTATCAGTTGAATGTGTGTGGAAAAGGAGAGAGAGGAGTCAAAAACGACTCCAAGTTTGCGAGCTGAGGAGACAGGGAGTAATAGAGAGCTATTCACAGAGACTGAGAAAGCAGGAAGGGGCGAGAAGGGTTTAGGAGTCAAAATAAGAGGCTCAGTTTTGGCCATGTTCAATTTCAAGCAGCGGTGAGACATCCAAGCAGCAATGTTGGAAAGACAGGCAGAGATCCTGGCCTGGATTGCCAGAGAGATTTCAGGTGTAGAGGTAGATCTGGGAGTCATCAGCGCAAAGATGGAACTGAAAGCCATGGGAAGAGACGAGTACACCAAGGAATTGGGTATAGAGAGAGAAAAAAAGTTGACCAAGACAGATCGTTGGGGTACACCAACTGAGAGTGGGATAGTAGTAGAGGAGGATCCACCAAAACAAACACTGAAAGAGCAATGGGAGAGATAAGAAGAGAATCAGGATAGTATGGAGCCCTTAAAACCAAGTGAAGACAAGGTATCAAGAAGAAGGCTGTGGTCAACAGTGTCAAAGGCAGCAGAAAGATCAAGGATTGAGTAAAGGCCCTTGGATTTTGCCAGGAACAGGTCACTGGAGATTTTGGCAAGAGGCGTTTCGGTAGAATGTAAGGATGAAAGCCAGATTGTAGAGGATCCAGAAGGGCTTGAGAGAAGAGAAAGTCGAGGCAATAGCGATAAATCACACCTTCAAGTAATAAAGGGAAGGAGGGAGATGGGTTGATAATGAGAAGGACAGGTATGGTCTAATGAAGATTTTTTGAGGAGAGGAGTGGCCACAGCATGCTTGAAGGCTGCAGGGAAAGTTGCAATGGAGAACAATAGGTTGAGAATAGGAGAGATGGAAGGGACTTCAATTGAGGAGATGGAGCTAAGGAGACGGGTGGAAATAGGATCAGAGGAGCAGGTAGTGAGTTTGGATGAGGAACTCCCACAGTTCCCTTCAGCCCCCGAGGAGGCAGTGATGGTGACGGTGCACCATGTCTTGCAGAGATTACTGCTGCAGCTGTAGGAGAGTCCCCTCACAGTCCCCACCTACAGCCAGCGGCTGGACTCGATGTATCATGTCCAGAAGGCACCGGGCTTTGAGAAGCCCCAGCTGCTGCCTAACTCCATACTGGTCGAGTCGGCCCTCAAGAGTGTAAAGAGCAGAAAGATTCATTCCTCAGTGCCCCCAGGTTGGGAGACCAGGATCTGGGATTCCTTTGGGTGGCAATGCTACCAGGGCTCCTTGATGGTGGCCCAGATACTGTCCTACCAGCTTTATATGGGCATGTTCCTAAAGGGCATCATGCTGGACCTGGTGGAGTTTGCCACCCATGTTCCTCTGGACCGCTTCGATTCCTTCCGTGCCCTGATAGGCCATGAGAAGGAGTGTTCAAAATATGTCGTGTGAGCCACGTATGTTGCCTTTAAATTCTCCTGCAGGGCGGTGGCAATGGTCATCACCCAGTGGCTGGCCTGGCTCCAGTCCTCCAACCTGGAGCAATGGGTCCAGAACAAACTGGCCAGGGAGAACTTGTTTTTTGGAACCTAGTGAAGGAGAAAGTGGGCGAACTCGAGATGGAGCATGTGACACTCTGCAGGCTCTCGAGGAAAACCACAGATCTCTCATGTAAAAAGTACCAGGGTAAGAAGGCTTTCCAGCTTGCCTAGCAAGGCTATCAGCTGCGCTTCACCCAGCTGCCACCTCCCTTCTTCCAGGGAGAAACATAGGAACATAGAAATATGACGACAGAAAAAGACCACATGGCCTATCTAGTCTGTCCTCCGGCCCAATCGGGGCTGTGGGAGGCGGAGCCTTGCACCAGAAAAGCAGCCGCCGTCAGGAAACAGCCTCTCTTCAGCTCCCAGCCGGCTCTGTGCTCCCCGATCGGGGTAGAGCACGCCTGAGCAGGCAGCAGCCATCTTAGCCTGCTCAGGAGATCTCCGGCCCAATCGGGGCTGTGGGAGGCGGAGCCTTGCACCAGAAAAGCAGCCGCCGTCAGGCGGGCCCGCGCCTGTCGGGCCCACGCCTGAGGGCCTCGCCAGAGGGCCCTTTGGCACGGCCCTTAGGCAAAGGCACTCTCAGATGACACCAAATAATCAGCCAAGCCAAGAAGTCTGCAACCACACCCGACCCCCAACTTGAACCCTCAGTCGTCTCCAGCAAGTTGTCCGACCTCACAGCAAGTATACTCCAACTCTCTAACCAAGAAATTCACTCAGCAGTTCAAAGTAATCCCACAGACTGCCACCTATAGCATGTCATGACTGTCCCTTGAATATACACCCTAAGATCCAATGAACTGCCTATACTCCTGACTAATCCCATACTGTTGTCAGTAACCACCCACGTCAATACAAACATCTAGATTCTGCTGTCTTATGTTGTCATATACTGTCTTATACTGTCGTCAGTATTCACTCCCAATTGGTCACCCACATCACCCTCACCAAGCAACACGACTCACAAACACCAACTGTCTTCATCAGCCTGACTCTTACAGTTGTCTGTATCGCATTCACATACCCTCACACCTGACTCTCTTCATCAGCCTGACTCCTACAGTTGCCTGTATAGCATTCAGCCAGACTCTTACAGTTGCCTGTATAGCATTCAGCCAGACTCTTACAGTTGCCTGTATAGCATTCACATACCCACACACCTGACTCTCCTCATCAGCCTGACTCTTACAGTTACCTGTATTCACATACCCTCACACCTGACTCTCTTCATCGGTCTTACTCTTACAGTTGTCTGTATAGCATTCACACACGCACACACCTGACACCTGTGACACCTGTTATATTTACTGTAGTCATTGCTAGCTTTGTAACATACACCTTAACCAGTGAAATCTTTGTTACTACTTCATAGTCTGTATACTGTCCTGTGAAATTACCTGTATACTGTATTGTGTATTCGTACCACCCAAAACTCAATTACCCCCTCACACTACATTCCAGAAACCAAAATGTCTCTCCACCTCATCACTTTCCTCAGTTTCTATCTTCTCACAGATTGGCTCGGAACCACCATTGCCTACTCCCCCACCTCCAGTCTTATCCCCATCCTCAAAAACCACGGAAAGCAATGGGCAGGCAACCCTTTTCAGTATCCGACTAGGGAAGCTCATATCCGACACTCCCACCTGATCCACATTGCAATACAGCAATCCAGCAACCTGAAACAACACAAAACATCGCCCTCACAAAACTTAAAATGTGCCCTTATAAATGCTCGATCAATTCGAAAAAAATGGCCTGTAATCCTAGACGTAGTTACCCTCTATGATCTTGATGCTCTCATGATCACCGAAACTTGGTTATCTAAAGAAGACAATGTCCTTATCAACCAACTCATTCCACCAAACTTCACTATACACACAACCCACAGAGAAAACAAGAAGGGAGGAGGAGCACTCATACTCACCAAGTCTGAACTCCTCTTCAACATGACTAACTCCTATAGCACAAACAATCTGGACATAATCACCATAGCCAACAAACAATGCTCCATAAACCTGGTCTACAGAGCCCCCTCGAGCTCCCCAGACGACCTGCCTACCATATTGGATCTGGCCGCCAACACCAGCAACCCCAACACTCCCAACTGGATTATGGGAGACCTGAACCTCCCATCACTACAACAAAACCAGTCCTCTTCACTCCTCAATGCCATTGAAAATCTTGGCTATAAACAAATGATCACTGAACCCACTCATACCAAAGGAAACATTCTTGACATGGTATTTGCCCCACACCATGTCTCTGAGCAAAACGGCAACATTGTAAAATCGATCACCGATGTCCCATGGTCTGACCATAAACTTATAAACCTACGAATTCCCCTGAACAACAGTCATAGTCTGAACACCAGCAAACTCGCCAATCCATCCAGAGTAACACGGGGCTTCCGACCTTTTAACAGAGAACTTATTCTGTCAAGTACCCAACCAATCCTCAACAACACATCACTCAACCTTGACGAGTCAATCGCTGCCTGGAACAACAGCCTCAACGCTGTTGCTCAACTACCAATCAAAAAGACCATATCAGGGAAAAGAACCTCTGCTCCATGGTTTTCCCCGGAACTACGGGCCTCTCTTACGCACCTACGAAGGCTCGAAAAACGCTGGCGCCGCTCACTAGCTACCGATGACCACGAAGCCTACATTCTTCACCTCTCAACTCACCGCGAAGCAATCACAGCCAGAAAGAAGCAATACCACTCAGATATGCTCAAGAGATCATTGAACAAACCTCGTGACCTTTTCAACCTGGTTAAGTCACTATCAAAGGAACCATCCTCTGAACAAAATACTGATATCCACCCGCAAGAATTCGCTGATTACTTGCAATCAAAACTCCTACAGACAGATGAACTCTCAATAAACAATATACAAGAAACGACCGGCCCAACATCCCTATCCACACTTAACACGCCTTCTTCTAAACACATTGAAGAAACCATCTCCTCACTCAACACGACTACTGCGCAAACCGATCCCTGCCCAGCCTTTTGGATAAAGGATCTTCGGTGTGACTTTAGCACCTTCATTGCAAGAATCATGAACCTCTCTTTCACTACTGGCTCCTTCCCATCTGCATTAAAACTCACATCCATCAGGCCACTGCTAAAAAACGCTAAACTAGACCCAAAACGGCCAGACTCCTACAGGCCTATAGCCAGTATCCCCCTCTTAGCAAAGATCTTTAAGAAAGAGGCACAGCGCCAAATCCAAGACCACATTGACTCCGCAGCCCCTCTAGACTATTCTCAACACGGCTTCAGAGAATTCCACGGCGTTGAGACACTGCTTACCACTCTCTTCAATGATGTTCTCAATACCATAGACAACATCCGACAAGGCGTTGTGCTAATCTTCTTGGATATAGCAGCAGCGTTTGACTCGGTAAATCACGAGATTCTCCTCGGTCGACTGAAAGGAAAAGGCATCTGCAACTCAGCACTTGAATGGTGTAAATCATACCTCGACACCAGAATGCAATACGTCAAATCTGCAACAGGAGAATCAAAACTCTTCCACCAAAGACAAGGCGTTCCGCAGGGGTCCTCACTCTCATCCCTCTTGTTCAACGTCTATATGCAGCCTATCTGCGATATCATCAGGTCTTTCAATGTGAAATGTATGATATACGCCGACGATATCCTACTCTACATGCCATTTTCCACAATGCAAATGGATTTATTGCCTATAACAAACTGCTTTGATGCAGTCTCACAATGGCTCCTGTCACAGAACCTCCGCATTCAGCATAAGAAAACTGAGGTTCTCTTTATCACAAGAGACCCCAACTTCACCCCACCACCACATATAAGTGTCAAGGGAGCTGACCTAGGCACCAAGGAAACAATAAAATACCTCGGAGTCACACTAGACCATAGGCTCGATATGAAATCACACATAAACAATATCGTAAAATCTGTATACTTCAAAATACGCACTCTCAGACACCTACGTCCTCTACTAGACCACGAAGACTTCAGAACCATCTACCAAGCTCTGATACTGCCGCATTTCGACTTCGCCAACTCCATTCTACAAGGACTCCCACAATCCACCACAAGCTCCTTGCAGCTTGCAATGAACACCGCTGCCAGGGTTCTTCTAGGAGCGGCCAGAAGTGAACACATCACACCTATCCTCAAACAGCTCCATTGGCTCCCTATACACGGCAGACTGACTTACATTTAAAACCCTCATTCTCACATTTAAGGCCTTAAATGGTTTATCGTCCACATCACTTTCTGAACTCATCCAATCCGTCCCATCACATAGAAATAGGAGACATGCAGCATTAAACTCACTAACAACCCCAAAGGCTATAACAACGTGCAGCCTATCAACATCAAACAGAGCTTTCATGTTTAGCGCACCAAAATGCTGGAATTCTCTCCCACCTGATCTCCGCGCCATAACCGACCTAACCCAGTTCAGAAAGGCCCTTAAACTGCACCTTTTCATCAAATACTACCCCACGTGAACCGTAACATAACAGCCTCACCCTAATACAATCCACAGTATCTCTCTTGTTCCAAACATTCCTGCTAATTTTATGTAAATAGTTCGAGCATGTTATCTAGCTATAAGATTATATACTCCATGTAGATAGTTCTCCCATGTTATCCAAGTTGATACTCCTGTTATATGTAATACCAAACAGCCTGTTGTTCTGGTTTCTTTCTGTTATTTGTAAACCGCGCTGATGTCAAAGAGTGCGGTATATAAGAAGTTGAAATAAATAAATAAAATAAATAACAACTACAGCAGTCCCCTTTTTACCTTTAGAGATCTTCTGTGTTTGTCCCATGCTTTTTTGAATTCATTTACTGTCCTCATCTCTACCACCTCCACTGGGAGACTATTCCATGGATCCACTACTCTTTCCGTAAAGAAATATTTCCGCATATCACTCCTGAATCTATCTCCCTTCACCCTCATCCCATGTCCCCTCGTAGCAGAACTTGCTTTCAATTGAAAGAGGCTCTCTCCCTGAACATTTATGCCACGGAGGTATTTAAACATCTCAATCATATCACCTCTATCCCGCCTTTCTTCTAAGGTGTACATATTAAGATCCTTCAGTCTGTCCTCATATGCTTTATAATGAAGACCACTAATCATTTTAGTAGCCACCCTCTGCACCGACTCCATCCTGTTCACATCCTTTTGAAGGTGCGGTCTCCAGAATTGCACACTATACTCCAAATGAGGTCGCACCAAAGACTTATACAGAGGTATTATCACCTCCTTTTTTCTGCTAGCCATTCCTCTCCGTATGCACCCAAGCATCCTTCTAGCTTTTGCCGTCGCCTTTTCTACCTGTTTAGCTACTTTAAGATCATCAGACACAACCACGCCTAGGTCCCGCTCTTCTTTAGTGGACAAAAGTACTTCACCCCCTATACTATATTGCTCCCTTGGATTGCTGCAGCCCAAATGCATGACCTTACATTTTTTAACATTAAATCCCAGCTGCCAAATTCTAGACCATTCTTCAAGCTTAGCTAGATCCCTCCTCATGTTATCTACCCCTTCCTGGGTGTCTACTCTATTGCAGATTTTGGTATCATCCACAAAGAGGCAAAGCTTACCTGAAAGCCTTTCCGCTATATCACTAACAAAGATGTTAAAAAGAATCGGACCAAGGACAGATCCCTGGGGCACACCACTGATAACATCCTTCTCCTCAGAGTGAGCTCCATTTACTTGTACTCTTTGTCGCCTCCCACCCAACCAATTTCTAACCCAAGCAGTAACTTTAGGGTCCATCCCTAGGGTGCTCAGTTTGTTTATAAGTCGCCTGTGAGGAACAGTGTCAAAGTCTTTACTGAAATCTAAATACACCACATCTAGGACTCTCCCTCGGTCCAACTCCCTGGTCACCCAGTCAAAGAAATCAATCAGATTTGTCTGACAAGACCTGCCTCTGGTGAATCCATGCTGCCTTGGATCCTGTAATCCGCTGGACTCCAGAAACCTCACTATTTTCTCTTTCAGCAGCATTTCCAATAATTTACTCACCACTGAAGTTAAACTAACCGGCCTGTAGTTTTCAACCACATCCTTACTTCTGCTTTTGTGTAAAGGCACCACATGAGCCTCTCTCCAGTCCTTTGGCACTACTCCCGACTCCAACGAGACATTGAAAAGGTCAGTCAGTGGAGATGCTAGAACGTCCCCAAATTCCCTCAGTATTCTCGGGTGTATCCCATCCGGTCCCATTGCTTTGTCTACTTTAAGTTAAGATAGTTTCTCACGAACACAGTCTTTTGAAAATTGTTCAAGATGTCCTTTGCTTCTGTTCCTATTTGTGGGTGTTTTCTGAGGTCCTGCTCCTGGTTCTTCATCTGTGAACACAGAACAAAAATATTTGTTAAGCAATTCCGCTTTATCCTTATCAGCTTTTACATATTCCTCCCCTGCACCCTTGAGTCTAACAGTACCACTCTTGCCCTTCCTCTTCTCACTAATATATTTGAAAAATGTCTTATCCCCCCATTTTATTGCATTGGCTATTTCCTCCTCCTTTTGAATCTTTGCCTTCTTGACTACTTTGCTAGCTTCTCTAAGTTTTTCCAAATACAGATGCCTGTCTTCCTCTCTCTGTGATCTCTTGTATTTCATGAAGGCCTCCCTCTTTTTCTTCACTTTTTCAGCTACTTCTTTCGAAAACCATAGCGGTCTCCTTTTCCTTTTACCTATATTTACCATTTTAACAAAAACGTTGGTTGCCCTTAAAATATCCCCTTTCAGTTTTTCCCACTGTTTTTCTACATCCCTCAGCTGTTCCCATCCAACTAACGACTCCCTGAGGTATTGGCCCATCTTCGCACAGTTAGTCTTCCTAAAGTCTAAGATCCTCGCCTTTCAATGGATTCTAATGGCCCTAGTCCTAATACTGAACCACACCATCTGGTGATCACTAGATGCAAAATGATCTCCCACTACAACATCAGAAACACTTTCACCATTGGTAAGCACCAAGTCCAGTATGGCCCCTTCACGTGTGGGGTCTGTTACCAATTGCCTGAATAGTTCTCCCTGTAGAGAATCCAGGATCTCCTTACTTCTAGATGATACTGCAGCAGGAATGTGCCAATCAACATCTGGCATATTGAAATCTCCTATCAGTAGCACTTCCCCTTTCCTAGCAATGCTGCGTATGTCTTCAATTAATTCTATGTCCACCTCTTCCTCTTGTGAGGGAGGTCTGTATATCACACCAATGTAAATAGATTTCTCTTTCCCTCTTTCTAGTTTAACCCACAATGCCTCCCCTCTCCCTTTTAAGCTCTGTAATTCCAAAGCTTTAATAGTAGTTTTTACATACAGTGCCACTCCTCCTCCCCTACTTCCTACCCTGTCCTTTCTGAATAAAGTATAGCCACGTATAGTTACATCCCAATCATGGTTTTCTGTGAACCATGTTTCTGTAACTGCCACTAAATCCAAGTCAGCCACTCCCACCAAAGCTTCAACATCAGGGATCTTATTTCCCATGCTACGGGCATTTATACACACTGCTTTCCATATGTTACCCCTGTTACCCATTTCCATTAAGTTATTTAATGTATCACCTACCTGGGGGCTTTCACTTACCTGGGGGCTTTCTTCACCCATCCCCAACGAATCTAGTTTAAAGCCCTCTTCAGTAGATTAGCCAGTCTACTACTGAAGACGCGTTGACCTTTCTTGGACAGATGGATGCCATCTCTGCTCTGCAACCCCATGGCCCCCTGCACCTGAAGCCTGTTGCAGGAGGAGGTCACTACCCTGTTGTCTGACCTCACCATTGATCCGGTTCTGCCCGCTCAGGTCAGAAAGGGGTTTTATTCCAGGTACTTCCTAGTCCCCAAAAAGACCTGGGGGCTTTGACCTATTCTGGACCTCCACAGCCTCAACTGGTTTCTCATGCAGAAGCAGTTCAAGATGGTCTCGCTGGGGATGCTGCTCCCATACCTCTTAAAGGATGGCTGGCTGTGCTCCTTGGATCTCAAGGATGCATATACACACATCCCGATCCACCCAAGTCACAGAAAATACCTCAGATTCGTGCTGGGAAATCAGCACTCTCAGTACCTGGTGCTCGCCTTCGGGCTCGCCTCAGCACCTCAGGTCTTCACCAAGTGCCTCGCAGTTGTAACCGCCTGCTTGCGCACCATGGGAGTCTTCATCGTCCCCTATTTAGATGACTGGCTCATCAAAGGTCCTACTCTGGATGTTGTCCAGCAGTCTGCTCACTTCATCATACAGGTCCTCGAGCGATTGGGGTTCATCATCATCTACCCCAAGTCCCATCTCCAGCCCACACACAGCAGCTGGAGATCATTGGGCCCTCAATAATACAACTCAAGCCAGGGCATTTCTGCCATTAGACCGCATGCAGCGGCTGATAGAGGTGATCAGTAGTGTGCAGCATTGGTGCCAAACTATGGCCAGGGAGATGCTGAAAGTGCATGGCCACATGGCCTCAATGGAGCATGTCACCCCCTTGGCCTGCCTCTTCTTGTGGCAGGCGCAGTGGACCCTCTGCACACAATGGAAGCAGGCCACAGGCCTCCTTCGTGACAGGGTAATGGTGACCACGCTGCTGGTGCAGTCCCTCGGCTGGTGGTTGGAACTGCCAAACCTACTTCAGACGCTGACAACTGACGTGTCCAAGCTTGGGTGGGGGGCCTATCTGGATGGCTTGTGGACAAATGGCCTCTGATCTGAGCAGGAGATTCTGTACCAGATAAACGTCCTCGAGTTGTGGACCATAACAAATGCCCTCTGTGCCTTCTAGGCACACCTGGCAAACCAGGTAATCCTGATCCAGATGGACATCCAGGTGGCAGTGTTCTATGTCAATAAACAGGGAAGTATGGGCTCGTATCTCCTCTGCTGGGAAGTGGTCTAGCTGTAGAAGTTTGTGCTGGATCACAGGATAGAGCTGCGGTCAACCTACGTGCCCAGCGAGCTCAATGTCCTGGCAGATCAGCTGAGCAGAGGCCTCCAGCCGCACGAGTGGACCCTCCACAGAGGAGTAGTGGAGCGCATCTCCCGGGAGTGAGGCACTCCCATGATCGGTCTCTTTGCCACATCGCAGAATGCCTAAGTGGACTGGTTCTGCTCCAGGGGCCAGTCAGTGACCGGGTGACCTCGGATGCCTTCCTCCTCCACTGGGGAGTGGGTCTGTTTTATGCCTTCCCTCTATTCCCCTTTGTGTGAAAACACTGCTGAAACTGTAGGCTGAGAGGGGCACCGTGATTCTTTTTGCCCCATACTGACCCTGGCAGCCGTGGTTCCCCCTGCTGCTACAGCTCATTCAGAGGGATCCTCTCCATCTGGGCTCTGCCCCGGATCTCATCTCCCAGGATGGGAGACCCTGTTGCACCCCAGTGTCTGCTCCTTGGCCCTCACGGCCTGGATGCTGAGTGAATAGTCCTGTCAGAGCTTAATCTACCCAGTAGAGTCACGGATGTCCTCGCATTACACAGGGACTCGACACATCAGGCATTCAAATGGAGGAGGTTCACAGCTTGGTGTGAGGATAGGGTGCTGGATCCCTTCTCCTGCAAGGTGGATTGCTTGCTGGAGTACCTCCTGCACCTCTCAGATTCCAGCCTGAAGTTCAACTGTGTCCGGGTCCACCTCAGCGTGATTGGTGCCTTCCATCATGGCTCGAAGGCTGGGCTGTCTCAGCTTACCTGCTGGTGGCTCGATTCATGCATGGTCTTCTTCTCTCAAAGCCTTCCATCAAGTCCCCTATGGAGGCTTGGAATCTCAATGTGGTCCTCACACAGCTCACATGGGTTCCCTGAAATGTCCTGTTCTTGGTGGCAGTCACGTTGGCCCATCATGTCAGTGAGTTCCAGCTTCCACCAGAATCGGGTGGTATTGCAAACGCACCCGCAATTTCTGCCGAAGGTGATCTCCACGTTTCGCCTCAGTCAATTTTCCTGCTGACTTTCTTCCCGAGGCCACATGCAAACTGAGGGGAGGCAGCATTGCACACACTGGACTATAAGCGTGCCTTGGCCTTGTATGTAAACCATACCAAAGCCCACTGGCGGTCCATGCAGCTGTTCGTCTCATTTGACCTTAGTAAGTTGGGGACTGCTGTCTCTAAGCACACACTGTTCCTGTGGTTGGTGGATTGCATCGCCTTGGCGTACTTGCAGGCTGGACTGAGCCTTGAGTGTCATGTCGCGGTTCATAATGTTCGAGCCATGGCCCCATCGGTCACTAACCTGCACTTGGTCTCCATGGAAGAAATTTGCAAGGCTGCCACATGGTCTTCTGTGCACATGTTCGCAGCCCACTACTGTTTGGATGGGGATTCCCAATAGGACAGCAATTTTGGCCAGACCGTGCTCTGGCACCTTTTGGGTATTAGGTCCAGCTCCTACCCACCAGCCCTTCTGTTCATCCAGGCTACCTGCAAAAGTTGACTAACCGCGGTGCTGCTGTACGCTGAGGATGCTGAATCGGTGGGTGGACTACCTTTCTGTTCTTCCTGTTTCTCCAGTGTTTGTCACCTCTTTTGGGCTTGGGCCTCCTGGGTTTTCGGTAACCTGTAGCTTGGGAGTCCCATACATGAGGACTTACTTCCTGCATGTTCACGGAGAAAGCATAGTTACTCACCTGTAGCAGGTGTTCTCTGTGAACAGCACGAATAAGTCCTCACAACCCTCCTATCTCCCTGAGGAGTTGTTTTCTTGACTACTGCTTGGAGAATTGACTGGAGAAAATGGTGCCTTGGCAGGTAGAAAGTCAGGTGCACATGCGCAGTGCAGCTCCCAAAAGCTTCCAGTGGAAGCTGGGGAGCATTTTGCGTGGGCTCCGTTGGTGACATCACCCATACGCGAGGACTTATTCCTGCTGTTCATGGCAAACATCTGTTACAGGTAAGTAACTATGCTATACAGTTCCAGGGGAGGGGCCTGGACTAGTCTAGCGGGTCTCAAGGAAAGGACATTAACTAGTAAGGAAAATGACACCTTCCATATCATCCTGTTTTACCAGTCCGGACAAGTGGGATGTACCAAAGCTACAACTCCATTGGGCGGGAAGAAGATACAGCAGCTTGCCAAACCCTTGAGCCAAGGGCTACATCTGCCCTCACTTGCACAACTGAAGAGTAATGCTTGACAAAAGTGGAAAGTGATGTCCACGTTTCCACCCGACAAATGTCTGCAGGGGCTACTGAGCTCTGCTGTGCTCAAGAGGATGCTTTGGGTAGAATGGGCACGCAAAGCCTCCATAACACTGTTCCCTCTAAGCTGTGCACGTGTGCGCGCGCACACACCTCATTGAGCGAGCGCACATACTTTACAACAGAGCGCACAAAAATTACAGCTCCGATTCTAATAGAAAACAACACATACGTCTTAAAATTTAAAAGTTATGATTGTAATTACTAGAAATTTCCTGCTTCATTTAGTAATCGTCTATTTTCATTTAATTTGATTAAAATCAATGTGGTGTACATACTGTATTCTGCCGTGTAGTCAAATTTTAAAGTATATAACTCCGAGTGTCGTTATGTGGCGCACAAAAATTTAACCTTCCTTCAAAAGCTGCACAGCTGATATTTTATGCGCACACAGCCTACAGAAAATTAGAGGGAACATTGCTCCATAACAGAATATACCAAGGCAAAGGCTTCATTAATCCAGTGCTCCAAAGTCGACTTAGCCGCCGCATCACCCTTGCATGGACCAGCAAACAGCACAAAAAGTTGGTCAAACTTACAAAAGGAATTCGTAACCTTCAAGTACCAGAGAAGCACCCTCCGGGTAACCACAAGATGAAGATCCTCATCCTTCCCCTGACACTACTCTTTCGAGAAGGAGGGCAGGCATACCATCTGGTTCACGTGAAAGGGAGAAAGTACCTTAGGCAAGAAGGAAGACACAGGCTGAATAGAAGCGGCCTCCTTGAAAAAGACAGATAAGGATCTCAGCAAGACAGAGCCTGCAGCTCAGAAATCTGCCTTGCAGAACAAATTGTGACCAAGAAGACCATCTTGAGTGTCAAATCCTTTAAAGTAGCAAACCTCAATGGCTCAAAGAGTGCCACCATCAGGACCCTGAGCACATCACACAGATCCCAGAAAGGGATCTTACAGAATGGAGGGGAGGACACAGATGCCGAACCCCTGCAGAATGTGCGAGACATCTAGGTGCAAGGCTAGAGACTTAGCAGCCACTGGACCTCGGAAACATGCCAAAGCTGTTACTTGAACATTCAGGGAGCTATGGGAAAGACCCTTCGCAATGCCATCCTGAGAAGGCCATCAAAGATGGCAGTTTGGCTGCCTCAGGAGCCAACTGCCAAGCGCCGTACCATCGCTCAAAAGAGGCATTAGATCCACACATATGCTAGCCTGGTAGACTTCCTCTGGCTCCTAGCAGAGTGGAGACCACCACTGGAGAGTAACCCTTACGTGCTAGCCATCTCCTTACAAGAGCCAAGCCATAAGCGAGAAGGAAACCGGATCCTCCAGGAAGATCGGTCCCTGCCACAACAGGCCCCAAGATAACAACATAAGAACATAAGATATGCCATATTGGGTCAGATCAAGGTCCATTAAACCCAGAATCCTGTTTCCAATAGTGGCTAATCTAGGTCACAAGTACCTAGCAGTTTCCTCAGAAGACACAAGTTCCACAATGCTTGTATTGGGACAAGCAGTGAATTTTCCGGGTCCCCTTTAATAATGGTTTATGGACCTTTCCTCCAGGAACTTGTCCAAACCTTTTTTTAAACCCAGCTACATTAACAGCTATTACTACATCCTCCGGTAATGAATTCAAGAGTTTAATTATGCGTTGAGTGAAAAAAATATTTTCTCTTATTAGTCTTATATGGGTTACATTGTAGCTTCATTGCATGTCCTCTAGTCTTTCTACATTTTTATGGCATAAACAATCGATCTACATTTACCTATTCCACTCCATTCATTAATTTATAGACCTCTATCATATCTCCCCTCAGCCATCTCTTTTCCAGGTTGAAGAGTCCTAACCTTTTTAGCCTCTCCTTTTAGGATTTGGACAAGTTCCTGGAGAAAAGGTCCATAAACCGTTATTAAAGGGGACCTGGGAAATCCACTGCTTGTCCCAGTACAAGCATTATGAGATACCCATTTAGGAGGAACTAAAGTAAACATAGTACATTGTAGAGCTATGCAGGGGGGGGGGGAAGAGTGAATACAATGACAATATAAACAGCTGGGACACTCACTCACTGTGCGCTGACCAAAAGGGTTGGTAAGCTGTGTGTGCTCTGTATTATTCAGACCTCAAAGAGACTGGAGTAATGCTGTATAAATAAAAAACAAATTGAGGGTCACGATTAAAATGCATCAATGAAAATACTGGACTGTTGTTCAAATAGGAAAACTCAGTAGCTAAGGGGGGTGGAGGAAGGATCGCTGAAACTGTAAGGTCCTCTAATACCCCGAGACTGTGCCTGGGTGCATCCAGAAGCCGCAGGGTCTGAATTTCCACAGCAGAAGGAACAGGACTGCTGCAAAAAAGGAAAAGAAGTCCAGGGAGAACAGTCCAGAATCTGGAAGCTTACCTCACAGAACAGACTCTGCAAAACCAGGGGGTTGCGCCATCGCAGATCCCCTTGAGGATGAGGAGTAACTTATGACTCAGTCGCCGGATCCTCCGGTCAACTGGATATCCTTACACATAGTGCAATCCATCACCGCAGGCAAGGCTGGACTAAGTGCATTCCCCGGCTGAGAGAGGGAGAACAATCTCTCCAAGGACAACAGAGGCTGCCATACAGGAAGAGCAGAGCTCAGAATCCAGAGATGAGGACCCTTGCTTGCCACAGGTCAAGGAATGTTTCCTGGAAGAAGACATAAAGAGTTAAGGCAAGCATCACAACAGCAGGCACTAAGGCCACAATGATCCAAAGGCATGTGGTAACTATGCATTTATTGCAGCACGCATTAACTGCTCCTCCCTACTGCAATGTAGGGAGGAGTGGCCTAGTGGTTGGGGCAAGGTACCACAGGCCGGAAGGTAGGTGGTTCAAATCCCATTAGAGGACAGTAACCCTGGGCCGGAAGGATTGGGGTTTCTAGTCCCACAGGTGCTCCTTGAGGTCTTGGGCAAGCCACTTAACCCTCCATTGCCCATTTTCCCTGTAAGTATTAGTGTATGTGTCTCATATCCCCTCGTGTTAAAATGTATCCCCAATTGTGTTGTGACCACTTTGATTGAAGGATAAGGTGGTATACAAAACTGTCTAAATAAATAAACAATGCGCATTACAGGTGCTAGGGAAGCAACGCACATTGGAGCCACTTGGGTGGAACGAGCATTAGGACTAAGCGATCGCCAGGCACACAATAGGCAGAAAATGGCAGGAAACCACCAAACCATGCCAACGGTTGCCAGTAGTCCACCCCGAATTGCATTCCAGGAAGACAGAATTGGGAACCTCCAACAAAGACAGTGATGAAGTCAAGCCTTGGTACTCCCCCCTGAGAGCCGCAGGCCAAAAACCTGTGTTGGGCTCAGCTCTACTCCCCAGGAACTGTTTCTATGGCTTAGCAGCACTGCGTTTAAGGTGGCTAGTAGACAGATCCTTCTGAGAGCCTTCGCAATCTTTGGGAGAGAGCAGGGGGGAGCAGAGGAGGAGGGTTGAGGATGTGTGAGGTAGTTGTACTTTTTTTTTTTTTTAAGTGCTGTCAAGTCAGTGTTGACTCCTGGTGACCCAGCTGCCTCTGGATTTTCTTGGCAATATAGATCCTTCCAACTTCTGGCTGCTCAAAAGGCTCTTATCCAGGGTAAGAACACAGAGATGAACCAATTTCCCTCCTCCTTTGGCTACCAAAAATACTGCAGTCTAGTGGAGTCTTCCACTTCGCTCTCTAATGAGAGATTAACCAGCAGGTTGTCATTCATGAACATTTTTTTTTCCATTTTAAATTTTTTATTAATCATTTCAATAAAGGTTACAAGTCTCTGCAAGCCCAACTTTGTACATTTTCCAGAACACTTACACATGCTAACATATATATTCCCTTGTTATTCCATCTCCCCTCCTTTATCCCCCTCCTGATACCATCCCCCTCCCTCCCCCCTTTGCTCTTCATTCATACATTCAGTTCCCACTCAACCATTCTTACATCCGTATCCCTTCCCATTGTCCCCTATCACCATTCAGTCTTATTGATGGCATGTATCTAAAGCCCCTCCCACCTTCATCTGCCGCCCTCCCCCTCACACCACCTTCCATGTTTCCAACCACATACACACTTTCTTCCAGTGTTCCTCCCTTGTCCCCCCTTTCCCCCGCCTCTGCTCCATCAATCGGAGTATCAATCCCACCTCTGCCACCCTTCGAACAAAGCCTGCCAACTGTGGTGTGCCCGATCCCACCCAGTGCTGTGCTATCTCACATCGTGCAACTACAAGACAATGATGGATCACTCCACCATCTCTCTTTGGAATGTCCTCCGCTAAATAGTGCAGTAAGCAGATCTCTGGTTTCCTTTGCAATCGATATCCTGTCATGCTATAAATCATTTCTATCCAATATGCTTGTACCCACTCACACTTCCACCACATATGCAGCCAATCCCCCCTCTCTTGACATCCCCTCCAGCATTGGTCAGTTTGTCCCCAACCAGCTCTCTTTTTTCGCACTGGAGTCCAATACCAACAAAACAATACTTTATAAGCATTTTCTTTTACCTGTGTGGCGATGGAAATACTTGCCACCGTCCGTATTATCTTATCCCATATCTCCTCATTCCATCCCCAAGTCTTCCTCCCATTTTATCATATACCCCAGTTTACTCTCCCCACCCTCCATTAATCCTTTGTAAATCCTGGACAAAACTCCTTTTTGGCCTAAGTTACCCATACAAAGAGCCTCAAACCACCCCCTATTTCCCCATAGATCCTTCCACACCTTCTGCTGCCTCACAAAATGGTTCAATTGTATATTGGCATAGTCATCACTATCCTCCAATCTGTATAAATCCTTAATACCCTCAAACGCTAGCATGCCCTCCTTGCTCACTAGTTGAGAGATGTGTGTTAGCCCTGCCTTGCCCATCTGCGCAAAATATTCACCCCTGGTCCCTGACCCTCCTCAAAACAGGCCACCACTGTCATGCCCTGTGAATATGCTTTGTCTTGTACTGATAATTTTCTATTGCGCTTCCACAATTGCAAACTATGCACTATTAGGGGGTTTTGATATTTATTTTCTGCGCTATTGCTCCGCCTCCACACTAATTTATCCAAGCTCCCACCCCTTAGTGAAGCTGCTTCCATTTGCACCCACTGTTTGTGTTCCTCGGTGCCACTCATATATCGTTTTCAGTTGTGCTGCCTCATAATATTTTCTAAAGTTAGGCACCCCAACCCCCCTCTCCTTTATCTCTTTGCATTACTGCCATCGCTACTCTCGACCGTCTATTTTGCCAAATGAACTGATTAACCTGTCTTTGTAGCTGTTTTAGCTTGCTAGACGGTACTTTTATTGGCAGCACCTGGAACAAAAACATAAATCTTGGCAAAAGCATCATAGAAACATAGAAATATGACGACAGAAAAAGACCACATGGCCTATCTAGTCTGTCCTTCCATATCAACAACTACAACAGTCCCCTTTTTACCTTTAGAGATCCTCTGTGTTTGTCCCATGCTTTTTTGAATTCAGTTACTGTCCTCATCTCTACCATCTCCACTGGGAGACTATTCCACGGATCCACTACTCTTTCCGTAAAGAAATATTACCGCATAT
The DNA here is from genome assembly GCA_033557465.1 of Ichthyophis bannanicus. NCBI lineage: Eukaryota > Metazoa > Chordata > Amphibia > Gymnophiona > Ichthyophiidae > Ichthyophis > Ichthyophis bannanicus. The sequence goes on along the minus strand of CM066034.1, from coordinate 375,370,495 downwards.
CACTCCTGAATCTATCTCCCTTCACCCTCATCCCATGTCCCCTCGTAGCAGAACTTGCTTTCAATTGAAAGAGGCTCTCTCCCTGAACATTTATGCCACGGAGGTATTTAAAGATCTCAATCATATCACCTCTATCCCGCCTTTCCTCTAAGGTGTACATATTAAGATCCTTCAGTCTGTCCTCATATGCTTTATAATCATTTTTATTGTGGCAATCCGGCCGAACCATGAGAGATATCCCCGCCCCCACCCATCCAACAAGCTCTCTACCTGCCCCATTAGCTTCGGATAATTTAATTTATATAATGTTTCTATCCTATTGCTTATACGAATGCCAAGATACCTAATACTTTCTCTTGCCCATTTAAATTGATATTTCTCTTGTAGTATGCCCTGTGTGGCCCCTGTGACTGATAAATTTAATATTTCTGATTTGTTCCAATTGATAGTGAAACCCGATAGCCTGCCAAATTCTTCTAATTCCCACATTAATATTGGGATAGAAAAGCAAGGCCGGACTACACTCAAGATGATATCATCTGCAAACAGAGATATTTTATATTCTCTCTGCCCTATTTTTATTCCCTGCACATCTGCCCTCTCCCACACCCTCTCTGCAAACGGCTCCAAGGAAATGGTAAATAGAAGCGGTGACAATGGGCACCCCTGTCGCATTCCTCTCCCCTGCCCAAAAAATTCCGAATAGGCCCCATTCACCCGCACACAAGCTTTCGGGTTGATGTATAGTGCTTTTACCCAGCTTAAGAATTCTGCCTTCAAGCCATTCTTTCCAATACCTGAAAGAGAAATGGCCATGACACCTGGTCAAAAGCCTTTTCTGTGTCTAGAGACAACAATAAGGCCTCTTCACGATTCTGTTCCATGGACCAAATCATATTCAAGATCTTCCTTATATTATCCGCTACTTGTCTACCAGAAATGAAACCCGCTTGATCTTTATGTATCAGCTTCCCTATCACCTTATTGAGGCACAAAGCTAGTATTTTAGCTAGTAATTTGGCATCTAAATTGAGCAGCAAAATCGGCCTATAGGATGAACACTCTTGTGGGTCCTTACCCTCTTTGTGTATTATGGTTATACCCACCCACCCCATAGTGTCCGCTAACCCCCCTCCCTCCCTTGGAAGATTAAAGAGCCTCACTAGCGGTGCTGTTAGTACCTCTCCAAAGCTTCTATAAAATCACGCTGTAAGCCCATCTAACCCCGGCGCCTTATCTACTTTTAACTGTTTGATGGCACTCTGCACTTCTGCTGCACTTATGGCTTTATTTACCTCTTGTTGTTCCCCCTCTTCCAACCTCGCCAGCTCTATTGAGTCTAGATAGCTCTGTATTCTCTCCCGCTGTGGATAATCCCTTACTTTATATAACTCCTGATAATATCCCCTAAAGGCTTCCCGAATCTCTCCATCCTTATGTACCAGCCCCCCTCCCTGATTCCGAATTTTCATTATGTGGGAGCGCAGTTTCCTCTGCTTCAATTTCTGCGCCATATATCTCCCCGCTTTATTTCCCCCCTCAAAAAAGTCTTGTCTCAGGAACTGCATTTGATGTCTTATCTTGTCCGCCTGCATTTCATTTAACTGGGCTCTTACTGCTAATACCTGACCTCTATAGGCTCCTGGCCGGCCTTGCGCATCTAGTTCTTCCAGCTCCAACAATTTTACTCTCAATTCTTTCTCTCTCCCCTCCCTTTCCTTTCTTTTTTGCGCCCCCGTTGAATCAAAATTCCTTGCCCTACCGCCTTATACCCATCCCATACTCCTCCCCATGTTACCTCCCCATTATCATTCCATTTAAAGTATTCCCTGGTTCCTCTTCGTCTCTCTGGGCCAGTCCAGGAACATTAGGGTTGTCAACCTTCTCCAGCAGCTGAGGACTGAATTCTGAAGTTTTGCTGACATCCTATCCGGCTCCTCCTGGTGTCAGAACCTCTGTCTTTCAGTCCTCAGCAGCTGGAAGAGATATGAAGCTGACAGGCTCCCGGGGAAATGAAAAGGAAGCTTAGACATGAGACTAGTTTTTCCTTTAATTGCTCAATTGAGAGAAAGGTGATCTAGAGGTGAAGGGCTCTAGCAGGGCTCTTCTCCAAAGAAGCTGGAATTAATTTTCTTCACAAATAAAAGAGCCGGGTTTTGGCACGGAGGGCAGTGGAGGCAAAGCCTGCCTCAATCAGCAGCTCCGGTTACTGGGTTAGAGCAGACGAGGTGCTGGGAGCCCCAGAGACCATTCGGACGCCTCCGGAATCAAGTACACTCTACCGCTAGCAGCGGGAGTGAATGACTTATTTATTTATTTACATTCTCTTATATACCGCGCTATTCTGCATCAGTGTGGTTTACATTGAACAAACTGAAATTACATTGAACAGGGCATTATAACTTGGAGATAACTATTTTACAGGGAACATGGGCTATGGAGGGTTACGTGGCTTGCCCAAGACCACAAGGAGCACCTGTGGGACTAGAAACCCCAGTCCTTCTGGCCCAAGGTTGCTGTCCTCTAGTGGGATTTGAACCCCCGGCCTGAAGTACCTTGCCCCAACCACTAGGCCACTCCTCCACTCCACTTGTGGAAGAAACAGTGCAGGTTGGTCAAGCAACAGTGTTTCAGGTACGTCGGCTTTTAGACTGGTAACGGCGTGTGCGGCAGAACTGAACGGGATCGCAAGGTTATTTCTGTGGCGCAGGTCTTCGGCGTTACTAGAGACGCGCATGCAGCCGAATCTGACGGTGTGTGGCTAGTGTAGCTGTCAGCGGGGGCTCTCCGACCCGGGGTTTTGTCGGTGTTCGGTGAGCAAAGGTCAGATTCAGCACGGTTAGATTCGCGGCAGCATGGAGGGCAAGCCCGAAGCCTTCGATTCCTTAGGGGGTCTTCAAAGCGGGACAGAAATGGCGGGAATGGTGGCCATTTTAGATAAGGCTCCCGGTCTGCTGTCTAGTGAGGAAAAGCCCGCGAAAAGAAAATCTAAGTCAAAAAAGCCAGTTCAGGTGGAGAATACTTCTTCACAGTCATTGCCTGCAGATCAGGGGGGCTTAGAGTCTTTTTTTTCAGCAGACTTTATACTGGCACTACATAAAGCTTATTGTTTGAAGTGGCAGCAGGTTCAGGGCAAGGGCTCTGTCCCCCTTCTGTCACAGGATCAAGGGAAAGAAGTCTCCCCATTGGACCCGGGGGAGGGGCCCTCCAAATTGGCCTTGGGGGCTGAGACAGGCATCGATAGCATCGGTCAAAACAGCTCAGTGCTCCAAGGAGCTGAGGAGGGAGAGATCCTTTCAGACTCAGGCCTGGATCAGTGGGCCACGGATCTGGAGGACGGTGAGCTGGGGCTGGGCGAGGATCCTAATCATTTTAGAGTTTTTAGAAAGGAGGAATTGGGGGCGCTTATTGCCCAGATGCTAGCAGCCCTAAATATCGTTCTGCCAACGGCTCAGGAGGAGCCCTTGGAGGATCCTCTGCTCCAAGGTTTTAAAGCGGAGCAAAGGTGTTTTCCAGTTCACAGGGTCATCAAACAGATGGTGGAATCTGAATGGGAATGTCTGGAGGCTACCCTGCGGGGGGCGCGGACCATCAGACGGTTGTATACGTTACCACAGGAGGAACAAGACTTACTAAAGATGCCTAAGGTGGATGCCTTGGTATCAGCGATGACGAAGAAAACGACAATTCCTGTGGAGGGCAGTGCTGCCCTTAAGGATTTGCAGGATAGGAAATTGGAAACCCTACTGAAGCAGACGTTTGAGGCTAGCGCGCTGTCGCTAAGAGCGGCTATTTGTGGTACGTATGTCTCCAGGGCCTCCATTCGGTGGATCCAAGGGGATACTCACTCCGAAGGGGATGAGGCCTCTGCCTCAGAAGGTGCAAAGCTGGAATCGGCAGCAGCGTACCTAGCAGATACGTTCTATGATCTGGTAAGAATTTCAGCTAAGTCCATGGCCTCAGTAATTGCAGCCAGGAGGTTTCTCTAGCTGAGAAATTGGGCAGCGGACTCGTCTTCCAAGGCGCACCTTAGTAAGCTTCCATACAAGGGCACACTGCTCTTTGGGGCAGCCTTGGAGAAGATTGTAAAGGATCTCGGAGATTCCAAAGGGGGTCGCCTTCCAGAGGACCGCCCGAAAGGTCAGAAACCTAACAGTTTGCACAGGGGTCAATCTCGAGAGTTTCGCAGATTTAGGGGATCTCGCTTTGCCCCGTATCAGAGAGGGCACTTTATATCCAGAGGTCAGTCCTTTCGGGGAGCTCGAGGGTTCGGCAGGGGTTGAACTCCAATAAAAAGCCACAATGAAAGGAGGTTGGTCCAGACGGAAATTCCGGTGGGAGGACGTCTACAAAGATTCCTGTCCGTCTGGGCCACCATAACGACCAACCAGTGGGTACTGGAAATTATTCGCGACTGCTATGCACTCGAGTTTGCTCGGCCGTTAGTGGAGGCTTTCATGGTGTCTCCATGTGGGTCTGCGGAAAAGAAGAAGGTGATATCCGCGACGCTTCAGCGGTTACTACATCTTCAGGCAGTGGTTCCGGTCCCTCACGACCAGTTAGGGTTAGGTCGATACTCGATTTATTTCGTGGTCCCCAAAAAAGAGGGGTCTTTTCAACTTATGTTGGATCTCAAACATGTGAACCGCTGTTTAAGAGTTCCGCACTTCCGGATGGAGACACTGCGGTCAGTTATTCGTTCGGTGCAGCCGACAGAGGTGCTCTCATCCATAGATCTGACAGAGGCCTATCTTCACATACCCGTCAGGCCGGAGCATCAAAGGTTTTTGCATTTTACAGTACCCATGGGTCATTTTCAGTTCCAAGCGTTGCCATTTGGTTTGGCTACGGTGCCACAAACGTTCACGAAAGTGATGGTAGTGGTGGCGGCGGTGTTGAGAAAAGAGGGCATTCTGGTGCATCCGTACCTCGACGATTGGCTGATTCGAGCACCGTCCGTGTCGGAGTCAGTGGCGGGAACGGCGCGGGTGGTGAGTCTTTTGGAACAGCTCGGCTGGGTGATAAACCAGGCCAAGAATCAGTTGCAGCCGGTACAGCATCTCCTTTACCTAGGAGTGGTGTTTGACATGGCGATAGGAGCAGTTTTTCTGCCGGAGGTCAGAATGCAAAAGATTTTGAGGCAAGTCACAGCGTTTTTACTCCTGAAAGCGCCGATGGCGTGGCGGTACTTGCAGCTTCTAGGTTCCATGGCAGCGGCCTTGGATCTGGTACTCTGGGCAAAGGCGCAGATGCGTCTGCTGCAGCAGGCTTTGCTGACAAGGTGGTCGCCTCAGGATCATCCCCTGGATCGAAAGTTGACATAGTCACAGAAAGTCATCGACAGTTTGCAGTGGTGGTTGGATCCCACCCATCTTCGAGCAGGAGTTCCGTTGGAATAGCCGGATTGGGTGCTCATCACCACAGATGCCAGCCTCTTCGGCTGGGGAGCGCATTGTCGATCGCACATGGCTCAGGGGTGCTGGCTGCCAGAGGTGACGGGTTACTCAATCAATCTGCTGGAACTGAGAGCAGTGCACATGGCTCTTCACGAGTTTCTCCATCTAGTGGAAGGAAAAGCGGTACAAGTGTTCTCCGACAATGCAGTGACAGTGTCCTATATCAATCGGCAAGGGGGAACAAGCAGTGCAGCCTTGTTAGAAGAGAGTCAGCGGTTGATGAGCTGGGCAGAGTCTCATCTGTTAGCTCTGTCAGCGGCGCATGTAGCAGGATGGGACAACATGCAGGCCGATTATCTCAGCTGGCATGATAGATCCGGGAGAATGAGAGTTGAACGCAGCAGTGTTTCACGACCTTACCCGGAGATGGGGACAGCTGGTGATGGACCTGATGGCCACCTTCAACAATGCCAAAGCCGGTCGGATTTTTAGCAGGCGCAGAGAGCGTATGTCGGAAGGTCTTGACGGCTTGGTGCAGCCGTGGCCGTCGAGGGTGTTGCTTTATGTCTTTCCTCCGTGGCCGATGATCAGGCGAGTTATTCGGTGGATAAAGCGTCACGGCAGTCAGGTGATTCTCATTACCCCAGACTGGCCCAGGAGAGCATGGTATGCGGACCTGGTGCGTCTCCTAGTGGACAGTCCCTGGAAGCTACCCACTCAGGCGAACCTCTTGTGCCAGGGTTCTCTGCTTATGCCGAACGTGGATCTCTTCTCACATACGGCTTGGCTCTTGAAAGGGAGAGGTTAAGGCGTAGAGGTTATTCGTCATCAGTGGTAGCCACAATGTTGAAGGCCAGGTGGCAATCTACTTCCTTAGCTTATATTCGGATTTGGTGTGTTTTTGAGTGTTGGTGCGAAGAGCGTGGCCTTCGACCAGGCAACACTCTAGTTCCAGAGGTGTTGTCTTTTCTCCAGGAGGGGCTGGATAAGGGGTTAGCCCTCAGTACTCTCAAGGTTCAGTTGGCGGTTCTGGCGTGTTTTCGAGGTAAGGTACGGGGGGGGGGGTGGGGTTTCCTGTCCGGTCATCCGGATATTCTGAAATTCTTGAGAGCAGTGAAGAACATGCGTCCTCCGGTTAGGCCGGTGGTTCCGGCCTGGGATCTGAACTTAGTCCTGGAAGCATTGACGAGACCTCCCTTTGAACCGGCAAGAGAAGTGTCGCTCAGACAATTGTCATGGAAGACTGCTTTCTTAGTAGCATTGTGTTCGGCCAGAAGGATTTCGGATCTCCAGGTGCTTTCGTGTAGAGAGCTGTATATTCAGTTTTCCGAGGAGAAGGTAATATTGAGGCCCGTTCCTTCCTTTCTCCCGAAAGTAGTGTCTAGATTTCATGTGAATCAGACTATTTCTCTTCCAACTTTTAGGAGCCAGGGGGGAAAGCCCATAGTTGGTGCCCTGAATAAGTTGGATTTAGGGAAAGTGCTCCGAAGATACCTTAGGAGAACGAAACCCTTTTGTAAAACAGACAGGTTGTTTGTACTATTTGGGGGGCCTCGAAAGGGGGAAGCGGCTTCCAAAGCCTCGACTGCTCGATGGGTAAAACACGCTGTAGCAGCGGCTTATCAGGCGAGCGGAAAAACGCCTCCGGAGGGGCTCCACTCTCATTCGACTCAAAGCCAGGTGGCGTCCTGGGTCGAGTTTGCTTTGGTTCCGCCGGTGGATATATGCCGGGCGGCTACTTGGTCATCTCTTCAAATGTTTAATAAGCATTATAGATTGGATGTTCAAGCCAGAGGAGATGCAAATGTGGGGGCTTCGGCCATCATAGCGGGCCTAGTGGGTCCCTCCCTTGGTTAGGTACTGCTTTGGTACTTCCCTAATGTTCCTGGACTGGCCCGGAGAGACGAAGAGGAAGAAGAAATTAGACCTTACCTGCTAATTGTCTTTCCTTGAGATCTCTCCGGGCCAGTCCAGGACCCACCCTATACATTTGCAGATTGAACGGGTTTTATCACTGGACTCTAGTACGTCCGCTGTCCCTGTTTTATTGAACATAAAACACAAGGTGTGCCGCAAGGATCCTCATTGTCATCTTTACTATTCAACATTTACATGCAGCCCATCTGCAACATCATTAGATCATTTAACGTGAGCTGTCTGATATATGCAGACGACATCCTACTATATATGCCTTTTTCAACCGTTCAAATGGACCTTACACCTCTTATAGAATGCTTCAATACCATATCGGATTGGCTACAAGCACAAAACCTCCGCATCCAGCACAAGAAAACGGAGGTATTGTTCATCGCTAGAGACCCAGACTTCACCCCACCAACACATATAAAGGTAAAGGAAGCGGAATTACAAACCAAAGAAACAATAAAATACCTGGGGATCACTTTAGACCAACATCTGGACATGAAATGTCATATAAGCAACATTGTCAAAGCGGTCTATTTTAAAATCCGTTCACTCAGACATCTGCGCTCCCTACTGGAGCCAGATGATTTCCGGACCATATACCAAGCACTGATCCTGCCGCACTTTGACTTTGCCAATTCCATCCTACAAGGTCTCCCGCAATCCACACTAAACCCGCTACAACTGGCCATGAATGCTGCAGCAAGGATTCTTCATGGAGCCTCCAGAAGAGACCACGTGACTCCGATATTAAAACAGCTTCATTGGTTACCTATACACGGAAGGATTATCTTCAAAACATTAATCCTCTCATTCAAGGCAATCAAGCGCCTTTCCTCCACAGCACTTACGGATCTCATCCATACAGTGCCCCCCAACAGAGCTAGGAGGTCAACAGCCCTAAATTTATTAGCAACCCCGAAGACCTTGACAAAATGCAATAATACAACAGCAAATAGGGCCTTCAGCCTTTACGTCCCCAAATGTTGGAATGCACTCCCACCAGACATTCGAGCTATAGCAGACCTGACCCAATTCAGGAAGGCAATCAAATATCACCTCTTCCTCCAATACTACCCAACCAGCGATGAATTTAGTTAGCACCACCTAAGAATCACCGCCCTTTTGCAGCACATACTCACAAGGTCTCAAGTATTCAAAACGGATTCATCATTTATTGTGCAATTCAACAATGTTATAGGAATTTTACCTCTTGTATATAGCATATTTCATGTAAATAGTTCATGTATATAGTTCAGCCCCTGTTATCCAAGTTTATATTCCTGTTCGATGTAAAACCAAACAGAATGTGTGTATTGGTCGCTTTGTTATACTGTAAACCGCGCTGATGCCGAATAGTGCGGTATATAAGCAACTGTAATAAATAAATAAAAATAAAATAAATAAACATAGGGGCGTTGGCGTTACTGAGCAGGGGACTCAGAAGTTTATTTTTGGTCTTCCGTCCAGGGAGTCTGGGTCGGTTTGGTCTATGGGGCTTCCTCGTACTAACAGGAGGTTGGCTGTAGAGTAGACTAAAAAAAAAAGGGAGGAGCTGTTTACGTTTTAGGTAGGCTCTGCATGTTCGTTTTGATGGTTTAGTGTTGGTTCCAATAGTTCTGAATCAGGGAATAAGTTATATTCTTAAGACTGCTTTGAAAGTGGTAGACTGAGGTTCTGAGACCAGGGGGAGCCGGATAGGATGTCAGCAAAACTTCAGAATTCAGTCCTCAGCTGCTGGAGAAAGTTGACAAACCTAATGTTCCTGGACTGGCCCGGAGAGATCTCAAGGAAAGACAATTAGCAGGTAAGGTCTAATTTCTTTTTTCCTGCTCTGTTGGACCTTCTCATCCTCTAATAAGGATTCATTAAGTCTCCAAAACTGTATACCTTTCCCCTCCCCCTCCAGTGACAATCGAACCTGCACAGGGGCATGGTTTGACCATGTAATCGAATCCATTTCTGCCCCCTTGATCCGCCCCCCCCCCCTTCTCTTTCAAAACCCAAATAGCATCTATTCTAGAGAATGATCCGTGAACTGGTGAAAAGTAAGAGAATTGTTGCTTCCCTGGGTGCTGGAATCTCCAAGCATCAATCAAACAATGTTGTGTTACAAAACTTCGGTACCTCATCCTATCCGCCCTCTTACCCTCTCTTTTCCCTGTCGCTTCTCTGGCTGGATTCCGTGTTAAATTGAAATCTCCTCCACATATTAACTTTTCCTCCCCCAATTTCCCCACCTCCTCATTCAGTTTTGTCCAGAATTCACCTTGCACCCCTGTGGGCGCATATACATTTACTATACAATACCATTCATTCCCCACTTTTAACTGCATTAACACATATCGCCCCTCCTTATCCCGGACCACAGTGTGCAATAACATCTTCAACTTTGTATTTAGCAAAATGGCCACCCCCCTTTTTTCTTTTCCACCATATTGGAGGCATGTACACATATTCCATATCCCCTGGGCTTAACCAGGTACTCTGTTGCCCTTGTCAAGTGTGTTTTTTGTATAAGCACTACCTCTGCTTTTTGGCGTATTATTTCTTTATACAATTTTTGTCGCTTAAATGATGAATTAAGCCCTTTCACATTTAATGATACTAATGTTAACTCACCCACAAGTTTCGCTCTCCCCCTCCTCCCTTCTCACTTGTCCCCCCTTTCTCCTCCCTTCCCCTCCCTTCCCTTCCCTTCCCCCCTCCCTCCCAACCCCCCTAACCCGTCCCTTCCTCCTCAAGGGAGACTTGACTTCTATTAATAGTGACTGCCTCTCAGACCATCGCCTGCTTCTATCCCACTATTCCACGTCCCCCCTCTTTCTCAACCCCCTCCCACCCCTGTCTTGATCCACCTCTAACATTCCCCCCCTTAACCTCCCCTACGCCCCGTGAATCTTTTCACTCCTTCCCCTTCCCACCCTCTTTCCTACCCCCACCTATCCCAACCCCCCCGTGTGTTGTGATGCAAAGTATTCGCATTCCCCGAACCCTCCTCTCTCTCCCTTCCCCTCCCCTCCTCTTCTGCCCTTCTCCTAACCCTCCCCTTCCTCCTTCTGACAAGACTACATGTAAATCACTGAACAATGTCCCACAATGTTGTTAACTGTTGAGACTTCTGTTATCCAATTGCAGCGTTGCTTCCAGCTCATCCGATATCCTTCTCTGCCGCTTTCTCTCCCTGGCTTCCATTGGTCAACCTCGCTGGCCTCCGTCTGCTGGCTGGCGCTTTGTGCCATCTCGTATCAGTCATTCTTACCCCAGCCTTTGCAGGATTCGGTATGTTGTCTTGACCCCCTGGAATGTTAGTCAGTCCCAAATCTCGGAGAGCTCCCCAGGCTTCCTCGCTGGCCTTCACCTTTCTCGTCCTACCATTCACAGTTATGAATAGGCCGAAGGGGTACAGCCATTTATCTCTCAGCCCCTCCTTCCTCAAATAGGCTGTCAACTCCTTCATCTCTCTACAACACTGTAATGTTCCCAGGGACAGGTCTTGAAAAAGCTCCACTTTGTGCCCTTCCCACTGGAACTGTCCCTTTTCCGAGCTGCCTTCAACAGGTTTTCTTTAGTCCGGAAAGAGTGTAAACACACCATAATGTCTCTTGGTCGGTTATCACGTATGGGCCACAGCCCTCTATGAGCTCTCTCAATTTGCAGAGACTCATTCTCCCCAGTCTCCTCCATGGCCACTTCTTTTAACAGTGCTCCAAACACTTTTTTAATGACTTCTTCACAGTTTTGACATTGGGAACCCTCTGGTAGACCTCTCACTCTGAGATTACTTCTCCTTGAGCGATCCTTTAGATCCTCCGCCTTCTCCTTCATTTCTTCTTGGGCTTGCTTTAACTCAGTCCGTCCTTTTTGCAGCTCCTCTAATGCCCCCCTGCTGTTCCAACTGGGTTTCTTCAACCCGGTTTCCCAGCTCTATTATATCCTGTCACAAGGATTGTAATGACTCCTTTAATTCAGTTGTGACCCCATTAATTTCCACTTTAAGATCTTCTTTTAGCTCATTTAGCCGCTGCTTGATCATGTCTGCAACCCCCGAGTTCCAGGAACACCCACTCTCCTCCAATTGCTCAGGGTCTGGCTCTGGTGTCTGTTTCCCTTCCTTCCCTCCTCGCACTGGGGCATAAGAGGAACTAAATTCCGCCAACATTTTCTTCACAGACAGACCACTTTTAGATTTATCCATCTTCCACCCCCAGATCTCTGTATGTCTACTGCCTTCTGGAGTGACTGCTTGTTCCTGTCCCCTTGCCCTCCTGCTGATCTGTCTATCTTGTTGGTTGTTTACTCTCTTCCTCTTTATGCTCCTGCGGCCAGCCTGATTTTTAGGCTCTTATAGGGACGTGATATTGAGGCCTGTTGATGTGTTCTGCGTTGTCCTCACCCCCCCTGGCTTGCCTGGCTGCACGTCTCCCATTCAGGTCTTCTGGTCGATCCTCCATCCCTCTTCTTTAGCCCCACCTCGCTTGTTCACCTTACTGGCACCACTTCACCGGCCTCTGTTTCGGAGCTGCGGTCTCCTTCTGTGCCCCATTCTTTGCTCCTCTATGCCACGTGCTCCAGGGCCCCCCCCCCCCCCACTGGGCTGTACTTGCTCTTCTCTCCGCGGCTGTCTTTTCTGCTCCCACAACCACACACTCGCTCTCAGTAAATCTCAACACTGCCACCTCTGCCGTACTGGGCCGTTGCTCTTTCACTCTGCAGCTTCTTGGCTTCCATACCATTCCTCTCAGAGTTCCCGGCAATCGCTGTCCCCTGCTCCTTAATCGGCCTCGTCTATCTGCCGATCTTCTTCCTCCTACAATTGTCCCCCGACGCGGACAGCTTTTCGGTCCCCCTCACCATCGGAACACTGATGCTTCGTCAATCGGCGTATTAGTGCTGCAGCGAACAGCTCCCTGGCGCTGCTCCCGTTCTCTTCTCGGCTCCCCGCCTCGGCCCGCTGTCGCCGTGACCTGTCTCCCGCTGCTCGTTGCTGCCATGTGGCTCCTCACTCCACTCCTGAAGTCCGCCCGCATTGGCGTCCCTTTCGGCTACCGCTGCCCACTCAAACGCTCATTTTATTTCTTTGGGGATGCTCCGCTCACTTCCCGTGCATCACGCCACTGCTCTGCTGATTCTTAAGGGTACTCTAACCCCTTTTTGCCAGCTTCGGTGGCAGAGCCCTTCTAGGGCACCGCCATTTAGTCTGGTGACGTCACCGGAAGTCCAATCATAAACATTTTAAATCAATCTTTTCCTCTCAAATCTTAAGAATTTTCTTCAGAGAGGAGAAAATCTATCCACTATCTGCTGGAGACAAAGAAATACTGAAGGGACCTCTGGTGGCTGAGACGAATAGAGGCATGAGAATGATGTCATTGAAACCTGGGCTTTTCATTGGTTATTTGTCTCCATAAATCTGCTGGTAGGGGAACACAATCTACTTGTCTGGACTGGTCTGGTAGGATGATATGGAATTCGTTATAATCTATTTTTTAATATAATCTTCTAGTTCTATCATGGAGTTAGTGAAAGATTTGTAAATATGCAAAGAAATGCTTGGATTCAAAGGGGTAATCACCCCTAAGACCATCAAAGGGATCTCACCTCTCTACCTTCTATTAATTTAGCAAAAGTATCAAGTCCCAAATTACTACAACGTTCCTTCCCTTGCTGGGCCGAAATCAGAAGCACTCACAATGAGAGCCATTGCCAAAAAGGTTGCACCAGGTACCACCCACCCCAGGCCTTTCTGCCAAGTATCACATAATTGCTGCGTATAGGGATTAATCAACTGCAGACTCCAAACCCACTGCTTAGAGAGCCATGGCAGGTATGCCAAATCCCATGTTGGGACATAATGCTGCTCTGTCTGTATAAATAGTCTGGTCTCCACTGATTCCCTCCAAGCCATAACCTCACGAAGCTGAGCTGTCATAATATGTTCTTATATCAGGGACTTTCACTCTTGGAGGACTACCAAGAGGGCTACTACTTCTGGGAAGAAATCTGCACTTGTAAGTACTTACTTCCTGAGAAATTCTCTAAATCTTGGAGAAAAGGGAGTACCTTGGCTTAAAACTGATAAAATCTGTGTATTTTAACCCTTCATCACACATGTTAAATTACCGACAATTTTACACACCTGGGGTCAAATTGACCTCATCAGTAAATGACCAAAAACCGTGAACAATTTCATCCACATAGAATTGGTATTTGAATGCATTTATTAAAAACAGTTATCAGTTTTTGCTGTTTACAAATGTTCAGTGTTTATGATATAAAAGTAGTCTAACTATTAACTTCAGTTTATCATTTAATTGTAATTAAGTCTCGACACCCCTAGTATAATCATCTATCTAGGCATCTTTTAGTCAGCACATTCATTGCATAACAGCTGGCAATGTTCTGGGCATATGGCTATACCACATCGCTTGCAGTATTTTGATGTTTTCTTATCTGATGATCTGGTGCAAAGCTGGCAGCGCGATCGTGCCCCTCTGGATTCACAGCCTGTAGGACCAGGTAAGCTGAATCCAAGTGGTTGCATGCAGATCCACACCCCTTTCTGAAGTGTTCTTGGGTTCTGCAATCGCAATGTCTGCTGTGGCAGAACTAACTCCTTTGCCAGTGTTGTTAGGAACAGTCGCCGTTTGTGGGACACCTCTGTTTGCCATTCGGGTTTTTGCTGCACCCAAATTATGTAAGCTGCCACACCAGCGACATCGAACATGTTCATCAGCAGGCAGAACGGCCATCTTCTAGTGCCACGTTTGCATGTATATGTACGCACAAGCTTATCCAGATTGTCTACTCCAGACTTAGTAGCATTAGAGTGGAGAATCATCTCAGGCTTCTTTTCATTCTTGTCGTCTATTGCCTTGTCATGATGCATGCTGCTCAAAACAATGACTGTTTTGTTTTTCTTTGGAACATAACTCACTAGTGTGATCTCTTTGCAAAAAACAAACTGTGATGAAAACAGTTCCTTGTTCCGCGAAATCAGCAGTTCATCTGGTATGTCCCTTTTGTTTTTTCTCATGGTGCCAACAACTATAGTGTGTTGAATCAGAAGATCTTCAGCCAGTCCTACATCAGTAAAGAAATTATCACATGTAACATTGCGGCCAGTTTTCCACCAATGTCTAGTCAATCTTTTCACTACTTCAACTCCTTTCTTCAGTTCGACCGCTGCTCCTAGTCGCTTCCCCAGATAAACTTCTCCTTTCAGTGGATAGCTGGTCTCTGCATCGCAGTTCCAGAATATCTTTATTCCATACTTTCCTGGCTTTGTGGGAATGTATTGTCGAAAGCCGCACTTGCCTCTGAAGCTGACCAGTTGCTCATTGACTGTCATATCCATTCCAGGTAAGTACATCATTGATAAGCGTGCATTTAGCATGTCTCATATATCATGGATAGGTGCCAATCTGTCGGTGGCTACGCGTTCTGGACGAGTGCACAGGTTATCCATTCTCACAAACCGTAAGATATCCTGGAAACGATTTATGTTCATTATGGAGCGATAAAAAGGTTTTGAGTCAGGTGCAAACAATGATGTAATTGCTTCTTTTGATGATCTGTCTTTACCGGCATGCAGCAATATTCCAATGGTTGCCTTTAGTTCAACAATGTCAATATTTGTCCACTCTTTTACGTTTCCATCAATTTGTTCAGCTTGTGTATGGTAGTAGTTCTTGGCATAACGATTAGTCTCTCTAAGAATGATGTCCAACATTTCATCGGTAACGAACAAAGAGAATGCCTCGCCTATTGACTGAACTTTGCCTGCCCTTGTAACGCCAGACATCTGACGAAGCAGATTAGTTGGCGTTGTACGCAAGGCAGCATTAGGCTCGTCTACTGACCATATGCGTCCACTCTTTGCCTTGTAGATTTTACCTGATTTCTTCTGTTTATAAAATCCTGAGTTAATTTTTCTTTTCTTGCTTGGTTGTGGATCATCATCATCATCATCAGATGATGCACTGTCTTCATTCTCCGCAGTATCACCTGCCAGGTACTGTGTTTCCTGTCCCTTAATTTGATCGTCATAGTCACTAGTTTGTTCAACATTGTCTGACTCACCATCAGAGTCTTCACCTTCTATTCCTGTTTCATCTTCTGATGATTCATTTTCAAGTTCAGCTAATACTGCCTGAAGTACATCCTGGCTTGTTAGACGACAAGGACGACTACTATTCATTTCACTCAGAATTCTTGTAACAATAAAATAACTGAAATCATAATAAATAACTCTTATTACCAATCAAATATATCTCAGAAAAAAGAAACAATGTTGGCGGCAAAGCGCCATTACTTCTATAACAGCAATGAATAGGTCTATACAAACACATGCCTGGTATGAACTCAAACACTGAAAAATGTTGCCTTAATTTCACATGAAGATCACAGTAGCTTACAGATGAAATAGCCTAGTAATGCCAAATTAACAATAATAACTACAACATGAACCTGAAACAGGAATTCTGACAACACTGGTTTCACTAAGCTGGGGTCAATTTGACCACAGGTGTGTATAATAGGTATATACACCATAAAAATTCTAACATAAAATTTACTGTTCCGATTAAATGATAACACTCTACGGGAAATTCAATGGCTGTCAATATTGAGAAGCTACTGGAAGTTTTAAGTCATGGCTGAAATAAATAAGTAAGTAATTTGACATAACAAAAGGCTTGGGGTCACAATGACCTCATGTGTGTGGTGAAGGGTTAAAACTGAGTGTTTAATTACATCAATTAGGGCATAGTACTACAAGCCAGCTTTCACTTAAATTAAGCCAGTATATCTTAACAGAGAGAGTAGGATAAGGGTTAATATTCTTTGAGTATATAGAGACCTTTCACAAAGAGGCTTTCCAGTTAGGAGGGAAAAGGACTATGAAATTGTTTTAATTATGTGTTAAAACCAAGTGACAGATCAAAGAGGCAACTTGAAAGGCTCCCTCTATCAAACCAAGGGCAGGGTGAATCACCCCGGAAATTAAGAGATTGCCTTAGAAGTACAGATTAAAATAGGTCATCCCTCCCACCCATCCCAGGCATAATCCTTGATTTATAGCCTCCTAAATTAGTTAAAGGGAAGGGGGTGATCTTACTTTCAGGTTTAACTGATTATCTTCATCAGCAGGTTATTAGGCCTTCGGAGTATCTTTATTCATGCTTTTAATATACCGCCTGGCACACAGGCATCGGTGCAGTTTACAATAAATTAATAATTCTGCTGGGAAATAGGAAACAGAATGTCAGAACTCAGATAGGAAAGGGATAGGAAAGTAGACATTCTGCAAGAGAAAAGGGGACAGGGATAGGGGAGAGATAGAGACATATCAGCGGGAGGGGGGAGGGGGTGTCTGAGAGGGAGGAAAATATGCAGTAGCAGAGGGAGGTATCTGGAAGGAGGGCAAAGTAAGCATTGAGCAACAGACAGGCATGGACAACACACAGCAAGAGCAATTCCTTATCGTCACTCCAGTCCAATCCCTTTACTTCTGGGTTACGCAACCCTTCCAGCAGCTTGGAGGCTGAGCCCAACCTTTTTGGGGGTGGAGCGGTATAAATACCACTGGGACCACCTCCCCAATCCAGTATACTCAGCCTCCAAGCAGCTGGAGGGTTCCGTAAGCCTGGGGCGAACTTTAAATACCTAAAAGAAATCTGTAAATCTAAGATGCAGACAGCAGTCCAGCAGTGAGATGGGGGCTATCTAGTCTTCTGCACTGAGTGTTACATGTATGATTTTTCTCTCAGTTGCTGAGAGGTTTTATGTGTGCATTAGGTGCAAAGAGCTCTTTGCTCTCATTGAGCGAGTCCAGTCTCTTGAGGTTAGAGTAGCAGACTTGGAGGAGCTGAGGCAGACAGAGAGGTATATAGACGAGACCTACAGGGATGTAGTAGAGAAGTCTTACCTCAAGTCTGGAAACATTTCTGCTGCCATGGAGGAGAGAGGTCACATGGAAGGAGAGCATTACCTTGATATGGCAGGAAGCGATTCTATATCTAGGATCTGGCCTCCAAGTGATGTAATACCCTCTCACACCAAAGATGTGTCTCCAGAGCCATGAAGGAAGGGTTAGGATGGCCATTATAATTGACAATTCAATCATTAGGCATGTAGATAGCTGGATGGTTGGTGGATGTGAGGATCACCTGGTAACGTGCCTGTCTGGTGCAAAGGTTGCGGACCTCACGTGCCATCTAGACAAGGTTTTAGATAGTGCTGGGGAGGAGTCTGCTATCTTGGTAGATGTTGGTACCACTGATATAGGAAAATGTGGGAGGGAGGTTCTGGAAGCCAAATGTAGGCTTTTAGGTAGAAAGTTGAAATACAGAACCTCCAGAGTAGCATTCTCAGGACTGCTTCCCCTACCTGCACACGCAGGACCCAAAAGGCAGGCAGAGCTCCGGAATCTCAATGCATGGATGAGACATTGATGCAAGGAAGAGGATTTTGGATTTGTTAGGACCTGGGCAACATTCAGGGAAAGAGAGTGGGTATTTCCAAAAGGATGGGCTCCACCTTAACTGGGGTGGAACTAGGCTGCTGACATTAACCTTTAAAAAAAAGATAGAGCAGATTTTAAACGAGATAATGGGGGAAAGCCGAGAGTCGCACAAGAGCGCATGGTTCGGAATGATGTATCTTTGAAGGATACTAGTGGAGGAGTAGCCTAGTGGTTAGAGCAACTGCCTAGTACCCAGAAGATCAAGGGTTCAATTCCCACTGGCACTCCTTGTGACTTTGGGCAAGTCACTTTACCTTCCATTGCCTCAGAAGAAAAGGCTGGCAATCTACTTCCAGTGATACATTGCCAAGAAAACCCAGAGGTAGCTGGGTCACTATGAGTCAACACTGACTTGATGGCACTAAAAAAAAAAAACAGGGACATTAGAGTATCCCAATAGAAATGTTCCAATAAAGGTAAAAGTAACCCAGTTGCCTTTAAGTAAAAACCAGACCAAGTTGAAAGATTCCAAATTATTCTTGTTATCCGACAGCCAGACTGTTAATATGAACCAAAAACAAACTTTGAAATGCCTGTATGCAAATTCTAGAAGTCTAAAAAATAAGATGGGCAAGTTAGAATATATAGTTCTGCATCAAAGGTTAGATATAATTGGCATCTCAGAGACCTGGTAGAAGGAGGATAACCCATGGAACACTGTTAACAGGCTACAAACTATATCGCAATGATAGGATAGATCACATAGGTGGAGTGGTGGCACTAAGAAGGCATTGAATCAAACAAGATAAAGGTTTTGCAGGAAATAAAATACACTATAGAATCTTTATGGATAGAAATAGTATGTAAAAAGGAGAAGGGAATGGCTGTGGGTGTGTACTACCGTCCACCTGTCCAGCATGAAAAGACAGATGATGAAATGCTAAAAGAAATTAGGAAAGCTTGAAAAGTTTACAACACAGTAATAATGAGAGATTTTAATTAACCCAGTATTGACTGGGTCAGTGTTACATTAGGTCATGCTAGGGAGATAAAGTTTCTAGATGAAATAAATGACTGCTTCATGGAGCAGATGGATCAGGAACTGACTCAAGGAGAAGCTATTTTAGATCTAGTTCTTAGTGGAACATAGGATCTAGTGCGAGAGGTAACCACTTGGGGCCGCTTGGCAATAGCGATTATAACATAATCACATTTGATTTAATAAACGGCAGGAGAATAAAAAGAAAATCTACTGCACTAGCATTTAACTTTCAAAAAGGAGACTGTGATAAAATGTGGAAAATGGTTAAAAAAATTAAAAGGAGCAACTGCAAAGGTTAAGGGTCTACATCAGGCCTGGGCGTTATTTAAATATACTGTCTTGGAAGCCCAGACCAGATGTATTCCACGCTTTAAGAAAGGTGGAAGGAAGGCCAAACGGCAGCCAGCTTGGCTTAAAGGTGAGGTGAAAGAGGTGTTAGTAGCTAAGAGAAAATCCTTCAGAAAATGGAAAATGATGAAAACAGGGAACAACATATGTACTAGCAAGTTAAATGCAAAGCATTGATAAGGCAGGCAGAGAGAATTTGAAAAGAAGCTTGCCGTGGAAGCAAAAGCACATAATAAAAACTTTTTAAAGTACATTCTTAGAAAAACACTTGTGAGAGAGCTAGTCAGACCAATAGATGATAGAGGGGTAAAAGGGGTACTAAGAGAGGACAAGGCCATAGCGGAGGGACTGAATGAATTTTTTGCTTCAGTCTTTACTGAAAGAGATGTAGGAAACTTACCCATGCCAAAGGTGATGTAGCAGAGAAATTGAAACAAATCTCAATAAATCGGGAAGATGTATTCCAGCTATTTGATAAAATAAAGAGCAGCAAATCACCTGAACTGGATAGCACACATCCCAGGGTGTTGAAAGAACTGAAATATGAGATTGCAGACCTACTTTTAGTAATCTGTGAACTATCATTAAAATCATCTTAGTACCTGAGGATTGGAGAATGGCCAATGTAATACCAGTTTTTAAAAAGGGTTCCAGGGGTGATCCGGGAAACTACAGCTTGACATTTGTACTGGGCAAAATGGTAGAACCCGTTAGAAAGAACAAAATTACCGAACCTATGTATAGTCATGGCTTAATGGCAGGAAGCCAACATGGATTTAGCCAAGGAAAGTCTTATCTCACTGATCTGTTATTTTTTTTCAAAGGTGTGAATAAACAGGTAGATAAAGGTGAGTCGGTTGATAATAGTGTATCTGGGCTTTCAAAAAGCCTTTGACAAGGTCCCTTATGAGAGACTCTTGCAAAAATTAAAAAGTCATGGGATAGGAGGCAGTGTACTATTGTGGATTAGGAACTGGTTAAAAGATAGAAAAGAAAAGAGTAGGGCTAAATGGCCAATTTCCTCATTGGAGAAAGTTGAATAGTGAAGTACCACAGGGATCTGTGCTGGGCCCGCTGCTTTTTAACATATTTATAAATGGCTAGAAATGGGAATAATGAGTGAGGTGATCAAATTTCCAGATGTCACAAAATTATTCAGAGTTGTTAAAACACAAGACGATTATGAAAAATTGCAAGAGGGTCTTGATAAATTGGGAGACTGGGCGTCCACATAGAAGATGAAATTTGATGTGGATAAGTCTAAAGTTATGCACTTAGGGAAGAACAACCCAAACTACAGTTACATGATGCAAGGTTCTGCATTAGGAATCAGCACTCAGGAAAAGGATCTCGGCATTATCTTGGATATTATGTTGAAACTCTCTGCCCAGTGTGTGGCCAAGAAAGCAAATAGAATGCTAGGAATCATAAGGAAAGGAATAGAAAATAAAAACAAAGAATTATAATGCCTCTGTATGGCTCCACAGTGCGATCGCACCTTGATTATTGTGTGCACTTCTGGTCACCATATCTTAAAAAGGATATAGCAGAATTGGAAAAGGTACAGATAGGTCCATTATTAACCATTATTAAAGGGGACCCAAGAAATCTACTGCTTATCACAATACAAGCATTGTGGAACCTGTTTCTTCTGGGGAAACTGCTAGGTACTTGTGATCTAGATTGACCACTGTTGGAAACAGGATACTGGGCTTGATGGATCTTGGTCTGACCCAGTATAGCATATCTTATGTTCTTATGTTCTAAGAGTGACCAAACTGGCAAAGGGGATGGAAGGATATCCCTATGAGGAAAGGTTTAAAAGGTTAGGGCTCTTCAGTTTGGAAAAGAGACAACTGAGGGGAGATGTGATAGAAGTCTATAAAATAATGAATGGAGTGGAACGGATAAATCTAGATTGGTTGTTTACTCCTTCAAAAAGTAGAAAGACTAGGGGACACGCAATGATGCTACAATGTAGCACATTTAAGATTAATCAGAGAAAATATGTTTTCATGTAATGCATAATCAAACTCTCGATTTGTTACCAGAGGCTGTAGTAAAAGCTATTAGTGTAGCTGGGTTTAAAAGAGGATTGGACAAGTTCCTGGAGGAAAATTCCATAAACCATTATTAAAGAGTACTCAGGAAATCTACTGCTTACCCTTGGGACAAGCAACATGGAATCTGTATACCTTTTGGGAATCTAACAAATACTTGAGACCTGGTATGGCCACTGTTAGAAACAGGATACTGGGCTTGATGAAGCCTTGGTCTCACCCAGTATGGCATATTTTATGTTCTTATGTCCCCCAATCCTCCCTATCTCTTAGTGGAATATGTCACCTTTTAGGAAAACTGGGGGACTACCAGCGCCACATAAATGCAAATAATTTCCACTGCAGTCTATGTAACACAGTTGGGGGCACTTGCAAAGGTAGTGTTTGAAATAAATAAAGCAAGTGCGGCAGAACATTCATTTTTAGAACTGCCACTCAACCAAGCCAAGAGATTTCCCTCTTACCCCACCTCTTCAAATCCTTTTCAAGTTGCATCAATAGTGGTGGATAATTTGCCCCATACTGCTGACCCAGGAGCTTTGTAATGTAAACCCCTAGATACTTGATATATTAAGAGGCATAGCTAAATGGATACTGCCCTCTCAATTGTGTTGACAGCTCAGCATCCAAATTTATATCTGGATGACACAAAATCTTGCCGCATGCATAATCCATAAGGCTGACCATTCCGACCATATCACCCCACTTCTCCATAAGCTTCATTGGCTACCCGTAGCTACAAGAATAAAATACAAAGACTCAATGATAGTTTTTAAGCTACACAATAACATAGCCCCATAACACCTTTTCTCCCTCAATTCACCTGCAAATACAAGAACCAGAAGGAGGTGTTCCCAAAACATTTATGTAATACCTAATCACATTCGCAGCACCAACCACTCTACTAGCACTAGAGCATTCACATATATTGCCCCAGCACTTCCGGACAATTTAAGAGCAATAAAGGATCTCCAATTGTTCCGCAAGGAACTCAAGACATACCTGTTTATTGGCTATTATGGTAACTCCTTTGACAATCCGCAATCTCCACCAACCTAACTTCCTCTAACACAAATACAGTCAAACCTCGGTTTTCGTTGGCCCCGGTTTTTGTCGGTTTCGGCTTTCGACGTCTTTTCAGACTGAAATCTTGTCTCGGTTTTCGTCTATCGCCTCGGTTTTCGTACTGCAATACACGCTGGTCTGCATACACTGCCTGCCCAGTCCCGGCAGCACTACCCCCCCCCGGACTCACCGATCGCGTGTGCCAGATCTGAAAACCAAAAGTACTGCAATAGTGTACATACACCTTCGCGCTGGTCTGCATACACTGCCTGCCCAGTCCCGGCAGCACTACCCCCCCGGACTCACCGATCGCGTGTTGAGATGCGAAAGTCAGGTGAGCAACATCCTCGAGCCAGAGATGCAAGGATTGCACAGAGAGGAAGGCAGTTTAAACAATTTGTCTGCCAAAATACCTCTGGAGCACCATCTTGTGGCCAGAAGTGGGATTGACTCTCTATAAAATGTATTTTTTGTGAATAGTTTTGGGTGTCTGGAACGGATTAATTGAATTTACATTATTTCCTATGGGAAATATTGCTTCGGTTTTCGTACGTTTCGGTTTTAGTCAGACTTCTTAGAACGGATTAATCATGAAAACCGAGGTTTGACTGTAGGTCTCTATCAATGCTAACCCATGAATAATGGAGCATTCAATATACTCCTACCCGCTTCATTCTATATCGTTGTAATACAGTTCTCAGCTATTAAAATGTTAACGAGTTTATTCGATGTTAAAGTGTAAAGTTTTATGTTATGTTCTCTGTAAACTGCCCTTGATCATTGGAAGGGACGGTATATAAAAACTTGTAAATTAATAAATATCTACAGCTTCTGTTTTGTCCATATTGATTTTGAAGCCAGAAACTTCCCCATATTGGTGCAGCTTGCCCAGTAGCACTGGAGGAGAGAGCAATGGCTGAGTCAGAAACAGGAGAACATCATCTGCAAATAAAGATATTTTATGGGAGCTCCCCCTTACCTCCAAGCCTTTTAAATCAAGCTGTATTCAAGCCCTCTATGCCAGAGACTTCATCATAAGAGCAAAATGCAAGGGGAAAAACACACCATAGCCCCCATTGACCCAGATAGAAACCTCAGGGTTATCATACATCACTGTACCCATCCTGTATACAGAGGCCCAACCCTATCTTGGACAAGACAGCAAACATAAAATCCCAGTGCACACAATCAAATGCTTTCTCAGCATCTAGTGACAAGAGCATTGTCTCCTTATGTCCCTACTTTGCTACCCAGACTGCATGGAGTATTTATTTATTCATTTGTTACAATTTCTATACCGCAATTTCCAAAGATCAATTGCGGTTTACAAATAACAATAGTTTGAGTAGTACATATACAGATATATACTCATATATATATTGAACAGAGGGAAACTATGTACATTGAAATAAGGTCCATTAAGCTAAACGTATGAACATAAAGTGTAGTTACTCACCTGGAACAGCAGGAAGGCACTGACAGAGCCCGTGCGGAAACGCTCCCCAGCATCCTATAGGAAAGCTTTTGGGAGCATCCCACTGTGCCTGCGCTGCTGCCTTCCCGCCTTTCCAACTCTCCCTCTTCAGTTGGGTTTGTAGCTGAGACAAAAGGAGAGAAGGAAAAAAGAGAGGGAGAGATAGAGATACAACTCCTATGGCAGGTGGGTGGATTGTGAAGACTCAATTCCTGCTATTCCCGGAGATCACCTGTTACAGGTGAGTAACTACGCTATCTCGAGGAACAAGCAGGAATGTAGTCTTCACATATGGGGACTCCCAAGCTTAGAGATGTTTGCATTCTTATTTTTTAGTTAACTTATGTTTTAGAATACTGGCCCCTTTGTGGGCCTTTTATCATTGTGTGTATTGTTATTCTTGTTAACTTATGTTTTAAAATACTGGCCCTTTGTCTGGTTCTGTTTTAATTTTGTCTTCTATTTGTTTGTGCTTTTATACTTTACTTTTCTGTTTCACTTTGGCGTTCCTTTCTTTGTCTTTGCATGGCCAACCTTTTATTGTACACCGCTTTATGTTTCGACGAAAAGCGGTCTATCAAATTTTAAATAAAGATAAAGATAAAGATAGAGCAGCTAAACCCATGCTGAGGTGGGTCATGCTTCCTCCCAAGGATCTCTGGCATCAAAACCTGGGATGAGGGGTAGGAGTTGTTCTAAGTCTGAAAGAGATGCTGGAGAACAGCCTGGCCAAATGAGGCATCCCAACGGGAGTCCTTGTCTAAGCAGTAATAGGCCGCAAAAGTGTGGACCGAGGACCAAATGGCTGCTTTCCAGATGTCATCGATGGACACCGAGCGAAGGTTGGCCATAGAGGCAGCCATCGCTCTAACATTGTGAGCTGTGACATGACCTTCAAGAGAAAGTCCTTTACTCTCATAGGTAAAGGATATGCAGTCTGCAATCCACCTAGGAAGTGTTCTCTTGGAGACTGGTAACCACAGGTGGCTGGAATCAAAGGCAACAAAAAGCTGTGAAGCCTTCCTACACTGCCTAGTTCTCTGAAGGTAAAAGGCTAAAGCTCTTTTACAATCTAGAGTGTGAAGATTCCTTTCTGCACTCGAGGCATGAGGCCTAGGGAAGAAGACTGGTTTAAATGAAAAGGTGTGACCACCTTTGGCATAAAGTGAGGATGAGTCCTAAGGACTACTTTATCATGGTGGAACCTTGTGTAAGGAGGATCAGCTACTAAAGCTTGTAGCTCACTGATGCGTCTTGCAGAAGTGAGGGCAATTAGGAAGATTACCTTCCAAGAAAGAAATTTCAGTGATGTAGTGGCTAAGGGCTTGAAGGGCGGCTTCATGAGCTGTTCGAGGACAAGATTTAAGTCCCATGCCATGGGTGATGGCCTAATGGGAGGCTTAGTTAAGAGTAGACCTCTCATAAACCGCGCTACAAGCGGTTGAGAGGAGAAAGGTTGTACATCAAAGGGCTTGTGGAAAGCCGCAGTGGCACTAAGGTGGACTCTTACTGAGTTAGTTTTGAGACCACAAGATGAAAGATGGAGGAGATACTCCAGTTACACCTCTACGGGAACTGAAAAAGGATTAAGTTCCTTCTTTGAACACCAGATGGAGAACCTTTTCCACTTAAAGGCATAAGCCCGCCTTGTGGAAGGTATTTCTTGAGGCCAAAAGTATATCCTGTTGAGAGAGGATGACCTTCTGGAATTCTAAGCTCTCAGCAACCATGCCATCAGGTGTAAAGACTGAGGATTTGGGTGCAGAAGCATCCTATTCTCCTGGGATAGAAGATCTGGGGCACATCCCAAGTCCAGAGGCCTGGCTTGAGAGAGACGTAGAAGCAGTGGATTCCACCTCCGTCGTGGCCAGCGTGGGGCTATGAGGATCATATGGCCCCTATCTCTCTGGAGTTTGAACAGAGTCTTGGGAATGAGGGGAATGGGTGGGTAGGCATACAGGAAGTCCTGACCCCAGTGGAGGTGGAAAGCATCCCTTGTCTGACTGTTCCGAGCTGGAATTCAGGAACAGAATTGTGGAAGTTTGGCATTCTGAGGACTTGCAAATAGGTCTATATCTGGGGTTCCCCAGATTCGAAAGATTCGAGCGATCTGTTCTGAATGAAGAGACCACTCGTGTGGCAGAAGCACTCGACTGAGTCTGTCTGCCAGGAGATTTTGTGTGTCTGAGAGATACACCACCAGTAGGTGAATCTGAAGGCCTCTTGCGAAGGACAAGAGGTGTAGAGCTTCTTTGCACAATGCTTGAGAGCCTGTTCCACCCTGTTTGTTCACATAGAACATGGCTACCTGATTGTCCGTCTGGACAAGGACTGTCTTGTAGCGCAGGTGGTCCTGAAAAACTCGGAGAGCGTAGAAAATGGCTCTGAGTTCCAGTAGCTTTATATGCAAACAAGTCTCCTGTTGAGTCCAGAGACCTTGAGTGGAGAGATTGTATGAGCTCCCCAACCTGACTTGGATGCATCCATCGTCAAGGTAGCCTGGTGCAGTGGCTGCTGAAAAGGTGACCCTGAGAAGGTTTTCTAGTGTTTGCCACCACTGAAGGGACGATATGAGGTGTGCAGAGTTTCTGATTTTGTCCCTCTGATGACCTGATGCCTGTGTCCACTGAGAGGATAGGGTCCACTAGGCTGCTCGCATGTGTAGGCGAGCATAGGGGATCACATGTACAGTGGACGCCATATGTCCCAGCAACTGAAGCATTTCTCGAGCAGTCAGGAAAGTTTTCATAGCTGCTTGAGATGCCAGTTGAACTATTCAAGCACAGCGGAGCTGTGGCAGGAAAGCCCTTGACTGCCTTGTGTCTAGAAGAACCCCTATGAACTCTAGAGACTGAGAAGGGGTGAGATGGGATTTTGTGAGATTTATGACCAATCCCAAATATTGCAGGATTTGCATCGTGCAGGAGAGAGCTGAGCTGGCTGCTGGAGCTGTTGGTGCTTGGATCAGCCAGTCGTCTAAGTAGGGGAAGACGAATATCCCTAGAGTCCTTAAAAATGCTGCTACTACTGCCATGCCTTTCGTGAAGACTCTCGGGGCTGAAGCCAGCCCAAAGGGTAGAACTTTGTACTGGTAATGTCTTCCCTGAAAGAGGAATCGAAGAAACCTCCTGTGCTCTGCATGAATAAGGATATGTGTATAGGCATCTTTTAGATCTAGAGAACATAGCCAATCCTGACTCTGAATGTAAGGGAGGAGTGTTCCGAGAGATCATTTTGAATTTTTCTCAGAAGAGATACTTGTTTAACTCCATGAGGTCCAGGATGGGCCTGTACCCCCCTATTTTCTTTGGAATAAAGAAGTAGGGGGAGTAGAAGCCCAGGCCTTGTTGGGAAAGAGGTACCTCCTCTATCGCTCCCTGAGCAAGGAGTGAGGTGACCTCTTGACATAAGAGAGTGGTGAGGGTGGGCCAAGAACTGAACTCTCTTGGAGTAGAGAGAGGGGGGCATACTGTGGAAGTGGAGTTTGTACCCCTCTAACTGTGGAGAGAGTCCAATGCTCTGATGTTATCTGCTGCCACCTCTTGGCAAAATAACATTGAGAGGCTCTGGTATTTCTAGAGGAAGGATGACTAGGTTCTCTAGGAAGGAGTCAAAGACCTTGCGGAGGCTGTGTCTGCTGAGCTGGTTGAGCTCTGGGGACTCGAGCCTTCCTTTGTTGTTTCGGCTGCTGCTGTCCCTTCTGGGGAGCATGGATTGGACAGTGGCCAGTTTGGATGTAAGAAGGATAGAATTTCTTTTTCTTGTTGAAAAAGGGTTTCTTAACTGTCTTTTTCTTAGCTGGGTTGGCAGTGGTCCTGGATAATCCATTTAAGGTAGTGTTCTCAGACTCAAGCTGAGAAGCTTTATCCTCCCAGGCCTTGCCAAAAAAGGTTTTCTCCTGTGCAAGGAATATTCCCCAGTTTATCTTGCACCCACTGCTCTAAATCAGATGCTTGCAGCCAAGCAATCCGACGTGCACCAATAGAAATAGCAGAGGTTCTGCTAATGCATTAGAAACAATCAAAGGTTGCCCTGTTCATGAACTTAGAAACATTTTGGGCATGCTTAACCAGAAAAAGGAAATCAGTCCTCTTGTTATCGTGGAGAAGAGGGGCCATGACTTTCAAATCTTTAGTAACCTCTTGAAGAAACATACCCATGTAGAGTATGTAAGAACTTATTCTGGCCGACAACATAGAGGCCTGAAAACATTGAAGACCAAAGGCATCGAGAGTCCTCGCCTCACGGTCCGGAGGATTAAAGGAATGCATCTCAGCACTTTTGATCCGGCGCATCGCCGATTCCACAACCATGGAATGGTGTGGTAACTGTGTTTTTTGGAACCCGGTACATTGTATCGAGTCTTCGAAAACATGGAGACACCGTTAAGGGTGTTTCCCACATTCTAAGCATAAGATCATGCAAAATCCGATGTATGGGAAGGGTTGCAGCCTCCTTGGGGGCTGTTGGATACTGAAGAATTTCGAGTTCTTCAGCTCTCGGTTCCTTCTCGGGGGTCACGGTGATTGAGAGGCCCCGAGCCACATCCCGTATAAAGTCTTGAAAAGACATGTTCTCCGGGGGAAAACATCCGACGTTGTTGCAGAGGAGTTGGATCCTCTAGAAGAACAGCTCCGGTATCGATGGATTCATCAGAATCATCGGATTCAGAAGACTCAAAGTATCGACGGACTGGGTGCTTCCTCACTGCCTGTCGTCAGTACCAATCGAAGTCAGCATCGGAATGCCTTGATACCGGACCCTCTATGCCAGACACCGATTCTAGGGCTGGCATAGGTTGTAGCGTGGAGAGCGGTGGAACAGTAGCTGCAGATGCATCTTGTACCAGTAACGGTACCGATGGCTGCGGAACCAACTGTAGCGGCTTTAGTGGTACAGAGGCTGCTAACAAGGTCGCTAGGCTACGCTCAATGGCTAGGATGCGTTGATCCATGGAGTCTGCCGATGTCTGGGTGTTGGTACCGGTGGAGTGGGCCACGACCCCAGAACATGGCACCAAGAGCTCTCTGGAGGTGGATGCCTTGGGAACATCTTGAGACCCCATTAATGCTTTGGAGGCAAGGACTTCCTGCCAGGGTTGTTTGGCCGGTGTGTTTTCCTAAAGGGCAATGCTAGAAGCATCTCGATGCTTAGAAGGAGATCTATCCTTTTGAGACCGACTGGTCTTCGAAGAAGACCTGGGTTTGGTTACCAGAGATCCATGGGTGGAAGATGAAGCCCTGGATGATGTCGATGCAACGGACATTGCATCCGAGGCAAAAGGGGTGCCGGATTTCGCAGCTCTATTTTGCAGGCCCCACTTAGTCATCTTTCTGCAGAGGACACACTCCGATAGAGAATGGTCTGGGCCCAAACATTTAAGACACCAGTCATGGGTGTCAGTAGCGGAGATGGTACCGCCACATTTTGAACATTTTTTGAACCCACTAGTTGGTTTCTCCATTTTAAGAAAAAACAGGACCTAGTGCCCAAAATGGCGCTGAGGCACCAAGAGGGGAAAGACCCTCGAGAAAAAGCTTTTTTTTTTTTTTAAAAGAAGAAGAAGAAGAAAATAAAGACACTGGTGGAACCGGTATAGGCGTCAACGAGAAGGCAGACGCGACAACAAAAAAGGAAATTTTCTGCGGTGCCTGTCAGCTCTGCGGAAAATGAAAAACTGAAAAGGGAAAGTTGGAAAGGTGGGAAGGCAGCAGTGCAGGCGCAGTGGGATGCTCCCAAAAGCTTTCCTATTGGATGCTGGGGAGCGTTCCTGCTCAGGCTCCGTCGGTGCCGACGATACCCATATGTGAAGACTACATTCCTGCTTGTTCCTGAAGATTAACAGATACACAGGTGAACTAACATTGACTATTTACATCTCTATGTGTGGTGGGTGGAAAGACCTGGGTTACGTTTGGGAAGGAGAAAGGATTTTTACTGGTGTATTGTGTTGCTCGTGAATGCCAAAATGGAGGGTAAATAGATGTGTTTTGAGGTTCTTTCTAAATGTTTGGAGGTCATTTAATTCTCTAAGTTGGTCAGGGAGAGCGTTCCAGAGATTAGGGGCAGTGTGGGAGAAGGCCTTGTTATTTGTGGGAGAAGGAGCATGCTGTTTCTATTATCCCCTGTGTACCTCCCCTCTACATACCCTGTCTGGTCAGAGTGGACTACACCTGGCAACAACCCCCTTCCCCCCGCCCCACCCCCCCCCCCCCCAGTCTATTCGCTAACACTTTGGCAAGAATCTTAACATTATTTAGCAATGAAAAAGGTCTAAATAATGCTTAGCTGGATCTCTTAGAAACATAGAAACATGATGGCAGAAAAAGACCACATGGCCTATCTAGTCTGCCCTTCCATATCACTCACTACAAGAATCTTCTTTTTGCCTTTAGAGAGCCTCTGTGTTTGTTCCATACTTTTTTGAATTTAGATACTGTCCTCACCTCTACCACCTCCACTGGGAGATTACTCCACGCATCTACCATTCTTTCCACAAAGAGTAGCTTAAGAATTACAGAGATTCCTGCCTGTTTCATTTAGGCTGCCAAACCCTCCCCATTTACCACCCCATTAAACACCTGTTGTAAAAACAAAACTATATTGTGGCTGAAGACCTTGTAACACCTCATTGTAAAGCCATCTAGTCCCAGGGACTTATTCTAGTCCTGGAGACTTATTTGGGGACATATCCTTAATCACCTGCAAAATCTCCTCATCTCTAACTTCTCAGCCTCTTCAACTGGGATCCTTGTCACCTCAACGTCCTTCAGATAATCCTCAATTAAATTTTCCTATATCCCCTCCTCACTGGTATAGGGCTGCACCTTGGATCTTTTCTGCTCGGGTATGTTTCACTCCTTCTCTAGGAAGCAGAGATTTTGCATACCTGATAATTTTCTCTCCTTGAATCCTGATGGACTAGTTTAGAACATGCCCTGGGATGTCTGTACCTACAGACTGGGAAGCCTGACTGCCGCTACATTGCCTTAACATGTCTTGTCGGATCTCTGTCTGAAGCAGAGTCATATATGGTAAGAGAACCAACAGCTCTGAACTCAGTTGTGGTTGTTTCGATTAATGCTTATTATGAGTTTTTCAGTCTTGCTTTTTGCTTGGCAAGTGTCATACTGGCTTTTCTCACTGCTGCACCAGCATATGTACGAATAATATCACTGAAAGTTGAAAGTTGAACTGAGTTGCCTCTGCTTGCTGGCTGGGGATCATAACCCACCCATCTAGACTGGTCTGGCAGGAAAAATGATCAGGTATGTAAAATCTCTCATTTTAGGCTATAAGTTAATATTCTGATTCAAAATAGTACTATTGTATAAATATGTATCTCATATCTTCAAAATGAGATCGCTTTGGTAACATTTAAATGCACAAAAATGTTTTTCCACAGTCAAGAAATGAATTGGATGTAAATGGAAGTAAATCCATGGCAGAGGAAGGGAACTTTGGCTCAGGCGCACAGAAAACTCTGGCACCCAGTCTGAATAACTGGAGTACAGATTGGACCTTTTGGGTAACTGAAAGTTTATTTTCTTTAAATGTGTTGATTAATAAACTGAGATTAATTAACTTTCCTATAGACATAAAATGGGGTAAAAGCCTTGAAAAATCAGGCAGATAGTTATGTTTTTTTCTTCCTTTATATCTTATTTCACTTTCTCAGAAAGCACTGGTTGTAACTGGAATACAAATGGGAGGAATTATTTCACTACATTTCTATATTATTGTGAAAGGAGCTAAGACCTATGGAGGTCTGTTTCTGGACCCCCATGTCTGGCTGTCTCTAAGTTGCAACACAGATGTTTTGTTTGTGTGGAAGACATATTTTGCTATGAAGAGATATATTTTCATTAACTGGGTTAGGCGTATATTACCTGTGTTTGCCAAATGGCAATTGCAGATGCATCTGTTGTTGAAGATGGAGCATTTAATTGCCCTGGCCACTAATTTTTAAAGAAAGAAACAGTTCTTGAAAATCTGACACCCATTTGAACATTGTTACTGTGTGAAGATTTTTTGACAGTGTAATTCTGATGTTTTTGAGCAATATTGTCAATAAAAAAGATTAATGCTAAGAAAAGGCTCCAGCAGATCAAGTGTTAATAAGTTTCTTGGTTGTAATTTAGTGTAGTTTATTCATATGCCTTCCACACTGCTTTCCATAAAAATATATCAAAGTGATTTACAATAAGGATAAAATAATAACAAAACAAACAAAATCATAAAAATACATAATACAGAAAACATATACAGGATCAGAGGAAAGGGAGATTAGAAAAAGGCAGGGGGTGGGTAGGGCAACTGTGACACTACTGGCCCGCCCCACATTCCAATCACAGCCCAAAGCCTGTGTAAAAAGTAAGATCTTAAGTCCTATCTTGCATTTATTGTAGGAGGATTCTCCCCTCAGATATCCAAGCAGTGCAGTCCATAGAGAAAGAGGTCAGATAGTAAAAGGTGTTCTGACAGGTAGCCTCCAAATGGGATCAAGGTACCAATGAGAGGTGCATCAGATTCACATGCTGGGAACTTGCTGAGCAGGAAGAGGCCATTGGAATTGAGTACCATAACACTCCACCAAACTTTCACCACACCTTATAGCAGGAATTCAAACAACCAAAAGAAACAAAAAAAGAAAAAGAAAGAAGAAGGAGAAAAACGTGTCTTAGAACCAATGGGGCTTATGTGTAAATAGTGTTAGAAATATCTATGCTATCTCACACCCCCAGTACATCAGTGACCCGGGAAAAAAATGCCTCTTCTTTATGTTATTCAACTTTTACTTTTACTTTCTCCACAGCATATTGTATATAGAAAGAAGTGGCTACAACATGATACTTAACTGCAATCGCATTTGTTTGACTGTGGTCGCAATCCCTCTGGCAATCTCAAGCCCCAGGTTTGCACCCCACTTCACTTCAATAACAGTTACTTATCTTCAGTAGCATTTCATACCCCAACGCTTCTCAGGATATCCAAATGGCGTTTCGCCAATAGTTTAGTCAGAGAATTGCATATCTAAATAGTGCGCTATGAAGAAAACAAATAAAATGTATAAAAACTATTCTTTCCACAGTCAGCTATAAAGGCTATATTGGCAAGCATACTTAAAAGACCTTTTACTACAAACCCCTCCATGTACAAAATCAAAATACCTATACTCCAGTGCAGCAACCAACCCTCTCATCGATCTTCACCAAACCATTCGAAAAAAGACGCTACGCATGCGGCTTTTATATCCGATCCCTACCAAGACTCTTAAAGGGAACCATTCTCGGTATTCAATTATACTACAGACAGACAACCTGGGAAGACAAGAGACAAAGTTTACCCCTAATTTTACTCACACACATACCCCATCTTTGCTCACACATAATCAAATTTTGCTCTCTACTCAAACTACCCCTACCACTAATTATTGTATCTATGCAAAAACATTGTAATGCTATAAATGAGGGTCCCAATTACAGACAGTGTTGTACAATCGGGGCTTCTTTAAGCCTTCAACCTCTCCCATCCTTATTTTAAAAGGGTGTATAGTTTTCCCTATATATAGCAGACCACGAGGACAGCATATACCGTACACGACAAAATTAGAATCGCGTGTGGTGTGTTTCTTCAGATTATAATCCCGATCCCCATAAGAAAATTCGTAATCTCCAACGAAGTCAATCAGGGCTAAATTCCCATATAGATTGGGGTAGGTGTGTGTGAGTAAAATTAGGGGTACATTTTGTCTCTTCTTCCCAGGTTGTCTGTCTGTAGTATAATGGATACCGAGAGTAGTTTCCTTTAAGGGTCTTGGTAGGGATCGGATATAAAAGCCGCATGCGTGGCGTTTTGTTTTTTTTTCGAATGGTTTGGTGAAGATTGATGAGATGGGTGGTTGCTGCACTGAGTATGGAGTATAGGTATTTTGGTTTTGTACATAGTGAGGTTTGTAGTAAAAGTTTTTTTAAGTATGCTTGAATAGTTTTTATAAATTATATTTTTGTTTTCTTCATAGCGCACTGTTTAGATATGCAATCCCCTGACGAAGCTATTGGTGAAATGCCATTTGGATGTCCTGAGAGGCACTGGAGTATGAAGTGCTACTGAAGATAAGTAACTGTTATTGAAGTGAAGCGGGGTGCAAACCTGGGGCTTGAGATTGCCAGAGGGATTGCAACTGCAGTCAAACAAATGCGATTGCAGTTAAGTAAAGTATTGTGTAGTCACTTCTTTCTGTATACAAATATAGTGCTATTGAGAGCCATAGGAGTTAAAAGATTGAATATGCTGTGGAGAAAGTAAAAGTAAAAGTTGAATAACATAAGGAAGAGGAGTTTTTTCCCGGATCGCTGATGTACTGGGGATGTGAGTTAGCATAGATATTTCTAATGTCATTCACACATAAGCCCCTTTGGTTCTGAGACCCGTTTTTCTCCTTCTTCTTTCTTTTTCTTTTTTTGCTTTTTTTTGTTGTTTGAATTCCTGCTATAAGGTGTGGTGAAAGTTTGGTGGAGTGTTACGGTACATATGTCGATTAATCAATCTGCACTCTGAAAGTGACCATAAATCCTCATTGGAATTGGGTGACATGCCAAAGAGGAAGAAATGCCTATATAATAAGCTGTATGAGCCAGATAATTACATCTTAAACTGTATTCAGAACCCAGTGGGCAGCCAGTGCTGAATAATGAACAGAGGTTTGAAACAGGCTTTTGTGCCAAGCAAAGTAACTTAACTTGTCATTTCTTTCTCATCCTGCCAGACCAGTCCATACAATTGGGTTGTGTCTCCCTGCCAGCAGATGATGGAGATAGAGAAAACTAGCAGTTCTGTAAGAATTCAGAAGAGTTCCTGCTGTTGTAGTGGGGTCAGCAGAATAGACTGCTGGCACCTTGTCCTGACAAGGTGTGCTGGTTCCTTGGCAGCGTGAGTGGCATCTCACGCTCCCTTTCAGGTGGCCTTAACACATCAAATGACTCTCAATCCCCTTTTCCTATCCTGCCCCTTGTGGCATTTTATAATTTTGCCCACCAAAATGAACCCATAAAAATGAATATTTTTTTGCCCAGGTTTTCTTCCATTTTTTTAAAATTAACTTTGATAAAGTCCCAAGAAAACTAAAAATGAAGGGCCTCATATTCATTGGTGGCTGCAAGCTGTTGTAAAGCCACTGAAACTAAAACCTGGATATTCAACGCTGGGGCCATATCTGGCCATTGGCATTGAATATCCAGTAAGCCAGATAGCGTGGAAGCCAACCAGTCAATGATGATATTGAACCGCTGCCCAGTTAGCTTCTGTGACAAAAGATAGGATACCCTTTAAGATTTAATTTAATTTAATTTACAGATTTTTTATATACCGCTCCTTCCATTGATCAGGTGCGGTTTACATGGAACAACAATAAAACAGTGAACTGTTTTTACAGATAACAAGTTGTGACTTACATTTAACAATTTGTGAACTATGTACAGAGTAACAGAGTTAAAACTATATACAGGCTTAAATATTATTCGTTAGTCTTTGAATACATTGTTTTCGGGCTTTAGTGGTTCGACCTTTTTTGGAATAGTTGTATTGGCTGAAATATGACTATCCTTTATCTATCTGTGAGGTGGGAGGTGAGTTCGCCAAGGGTGCATAGTACATTGTGAATAAGTGTGTTTTGAGTTTTTTCCTAAACTCCATGATTTTGGGCAAGGATCTTAATTCTGATGGGATAGTGTTCCAAAGTATGGGGGCAGCATGGGAGAAGGCTTTCTTGTTTGTGGTCTTTTTGGCCTTAATAAATTCTTTTGGTGTAGTTAATTTGTTTAGCTGGTCTCTCCTTTGAAGGTTATGAGTAGGCTCAGTTTTAATGAGGTTATTTATAGACAGGGGTGCTGTTTTATTTAGAGCTTTGTAGGTGGTTAAAATAGTTTTATATTCTATTCGACTTTGAATCGGGAGCCAGTGTAGATATTCTAAAATCGGGGTTATATGTTGGAAAGGTGGGGCCTTTGTAATGGTCTTAGCTGCCGCATTTTGTGCCAATTGGAGCTTTTTCAAGGTCTGTTTTGTTACACCTAGTAGGATTTGATTTGCGAAATCGAAGTGGGGGGTTATTATCGCTTGTATAATTCGTTGAAAATCTTGTAGGTGCATTAGTGGGCGGAGTTGCTTTAATATTTTGAGTTTGAAATAAACCTTTTTTGTTATGTTTCTTACATGTGTGTCCATGCTGAGGTGTTTGTCTAGTATTACGCCTAAATAACGTACTTCAGTTTTTAGTTTGATATCGTTATTCTGCAATGTGATATGTGAGGGGGGAATGAATGTTGTGTTTTTTGTTACTATTAGGGCTTCTGTTTTTGAGTGATTGATGTATAGGTTGTTCTCATTTAGCTAGGTGTTTATTTCATTGAGGCAATCGTTAATAAGTTGTAAAGGGATATTTGGTATTTTGAAAGGGACATACATCATAATGTCGTCCGCATATAGGTGATAGTGGACATTGAATTTTTTGAAGATTTTACAGATGTGTTTTAAGTATATGTTAAATAGTAGCGCTGACAGTGCTGAACCTTGGGGGAGGCCTAGTTCTTGATTATATGTATTTGAAGTAAGATTACCGATTTGTACCGTTTGAGTTCTGTCCGTTAGGTAGGAGGTAAACCATTCTAGTACTGTAGATTTTATTCCTATTTGCCTAAGTTTATTGATCATTGTTGAGTGGTGAACACTGTCAAAGGCTGCGGAGACATCAATGAATATAAGTAGGAATGCTTGTTTTGAGTTGTCTATTCCTCTTACAAGTGTATCAATTATAACTGTTAGAAGAGACTCAACTCCGTGTCTGGGACGAAACCCATACTGCTGATCATCAAGGGGGGCTGAGCTGTCAATGTAGTCCTGGGTTTGGATTTGTACTGCTTTTTCAATTAATTTAGCCATAAACGGAATACTTGATATAGGTCTGTAAGATTTAGGTGATGATTTGTCAAGGGTAGTGTTTTTTAAGATTGGGCGGATCTGAGCATGTTTTAGTGTAGGGGGTAAGTATCCATTTTTTAGGGAAAGATTTATTATTGGGAGGATGAATTGGGAGAGTATTGATAGAGAGTTCTTTATCCATGTTACAGGACAAGGGTCGAGGAGTGAGGTTGTTGTATTAATGTTTGTTATGATGTTCTTGAGTGCAACGTTAGTTAGGGGTTGGAATTCAGACCATTCGTCTGCGTGATGTGTTTGAAAAGTATAAGTGTCAGTGTGATGTGTTTGAGAAGTATATGTGGGTTTAGGTAGGGGGGGTGGGACATTGTTTTGTTCATATAATAATTTGCCAAGGTCTGAGGAGTAATATCTGTGATTTCATTGCTGGAGTTGTGGGTGTTATTTGTCAGTTTTTGTACTATTGGGAAAAGTTCTCTAGGTCTATTTATGGCATTATTTAGGATGGAGGCATGGTAATTTTTCTTGGCATTGTTAATTGCATCTTTATATTTGTTAAGGAGCATGAGGTATAAATCTTTTTTAATCATGTTTTTATTTTTCCTCCAATTACATTCAGCTTTCCTTAAGTTTCTTTTCATTAGTTTTAAATCATTATTGTACCAAGGGGTTTGGTCAACTTTGGAATGCTTGTTTTTCTTAAAGATTAGTTTATTAGCTGCAGCATTATTAATAGTTTTGTGCCAGTTCGTTACTGCTGCATCTAGGTTTAGTGGTGAGGTAGATAGGTTTGGGATTATAAGATCTAGGAAATCTTCCTCATTGTATTTCTTAAATCTGGAGGTTGGTGCATTAGTTGTGATTCGTTTAATAGAGGTGTTATTGATTGTGATATTAAAGTTAATAAGGTAATGGTCTGACCATGGGATGGGTGTGCATTTAAGGGAATTGGGATTATAGAGTTGGTGAAGTACATTTGGCAAAAAGACCATGTCAAGTATACTACCTTTATTGTGTGTGCTGGTGTTTATTATTTGGTGAAAATCCATATCTGTTATTGATTCTAAGAAGAGGGAAGCATATGAGGCTGGTAAGGAGGGGAGGTTAAAGTCACCGAGCATTAGAATTGGGTTTTGATCAGTGGAGGAGCTTAGAAAGTCAATTAAAGGGTCCATGTTTTCTGAGTGTTGGTGTGGTGGTCTGTAAATTAGGCAAATTTTTATGTTGCCGATTTTCATAATGATGGTATCTATGTTGGTGGGTAAGTCCGATGTTAGTTTTTTGGCTTTTAGTACTTTTTTTAACATTATTAGAACTCCACCGCCTTTTTTGTGAGTTCTATGCGTATAGAAGGTGTCATATTCATTGTTACTTAGTTGATTTAGATATACGTTGTCTGTGTCAGCTAGCCATGTCTCAGTTACACATAATATGTCTGGTTTTTGATTGTCTAGTATTTCTGTGAATATAGGCAGTTTATTTTTCATTGATCTAGCATTAATTAGCATTAATTAGTATTATTGATAATGATTCAAAGTTTTTGCATGGACTGATTTTTGTTGGTCGAGGGGGTGATGTATATTTTATTTGAATTAGTCTATGGTGGTTCATTTTGGGGTGGTGTTCTATGTATGGTTGCCATGATGGGGGGTTGTTTCGTGTTAGATTGTGTATGATGGGGATGTTTTTAACATTGTTGTTATGTAGACATTGGGCAAGGGTAATTAGTACGGATATAGTGAGGCAAATTAATGGTAATTTACATTTGAGAGCATTAAGTAAAGGCATTTTGGCTGGGGTAGTATCCGGTACTTATATAGAATTGTGACAAGTAGGGTAATTTTTGGAGAAAGTTATTGGTGGCAGTATGTTACAAAATTCTTTGTGATGTTGGTTTGCTGATAGGATGCCCCGCTCTAGGATCTCTGTGTTGGGTTAGGGTGGGGGGTAAGGAAAATTGAGTTGTCTATAGCAGCTAGACAAAATTAGCTTTTGCAGGTGTTTTCAGTTAAATTGGACTTAACCTTAGTTTTGCTGGGCTGAGTTGTCTATGATAGGAGGGGATTAGATAATAATGTGCGTGTTGATGCTTTTGGTAGTGTTAATGAAATTTGACTTACTAGTGACAGTACAGTATTTCTTTAAGGGTGTAATACTAGTGACAGTGATAACAATGGGCTAGGTGTTAATTTGCAGTTGTACAATGGCTAAGACTTAAAAGCAAAGTGAAATACAATTAAGGATACTGGCAACAGTAGCAAACAATTGTAAATACTGGCAACAGTAGCAAACAATTAGAAGTACTGGCAACAGTAGCAAACAATTGTAAATACTGGCAACAGTAGCAAACAATTAGAAGTACTGGCAACAGTAGCAAACAATTGTAAATACTGGCAACAGTAGCAAACAATTAGAAGTACTGGCAACAGTAGCAAACAATTGAAAGTACTGGCAACAGTAGCAGACAACTGGAAATACTGGCAAACAGTAGCAGGCAATTAGAAGTACTGGCAACAGTAGCAATTAAATATACAGTTGTATAAAGTCAGTAGATTAAATACAATTTAAATACTGGTAATAGTAATGTGTTAATTCACAGAGAATTTCATTTGCTAGATATATGATCTGTGCTAGTGAAGTGATGTTACCCAGGTCAGTTAATTAATGAAACGTCTGTTTGGCAAAGATGCTTAACTTTCACCGCTTAGGAATAATCGGGCAGTGGCTGAATTTTGCCACTGCCTGGTTATCACCTGGTGCCACCTCTGGTCTACCCCTCAGCTAGCATTGGGGCGTTCAGTGATGACATCCAGGGATATTCAGCAGCACTAACCATGTTAGTGCTGTTGAATATCCCAGTCACCATGATTAATGTGGCTAGCAGGTCTGCTAATTGCATCAGTTATATTAAATATTGGGCCCAAATAGCTTTGGATGTATTTGTGGTACTCGTGGAGGAGTAGCCTAGTGGTTAGAACACTGGCTTGGTAACCATGCAACCAGGGTTCAATTCCCACTAGCACTCCTTGTGGCCTTGGGCAAGTCATTTAACCCTCCATTGCCTCGGAAGAAAGGCCTGGCAATCTACTTCCGGTGACACTGCCAAGAAAACCCAGGAGCCTCTGGGTCACCAAGAGTCAGGACTGACTCAAAGGCACACATTGCATTGAACCACACATGTCTTCAAGATTCATGCTTTAAAAAGTGTGCTTCTGTTTACATGTGGAGTAGTACTACCCTGATATGCCTCATTCAGACTCAACAGAGGAACTGAATCAAATGATATCCCTTTTTCTGGTAGCCACAAAAGTCCACTCTTACAAACAGTGGCATCGTCGTGACTTTTAGTTGCACTGACTGAATGGTCATTTAAGCCTATCTAGCCATTACCTCATAATGTTCAACTTGCTGTGAACCTCCAATGTAAAAGTTTCTGGGACACTATTAGGGTAGGTATTGAAGCTGAAATGCAGGTGAATAGAAACACATGGGTCTCCACATTTGTTAAACCATTACAATCAGGTTAGTTTTATTAGCATTTCCTCTTTTTTTCTTCCCTTAGATATCTCTGTGATATTCCCATGCTCTCCTCCACCCTGGACTGCATGCCTGGGTGATTCAGGGAGCTCTCATTGAGCTGAAATATTGCCTCTGGACTCTAATTGCACAAAATTAACATTGTATAAAGAAAATGAATGGAGTTGACTAGCGTTAAATACAGGCACTGACCTTTAATGTTGGATAAAGTAATGTGGTTGCCGCTAGTCCACTTTAAAGGTTAATACATAAAAATAAAACAAAAAAAGAATATAGGGTGATACTTTTTTATTGGACAAACTTAATTTTCTTTGTAACTCTTCATGCAATGGTAAGCACAGGGTATATAGCATAGCTAATTAAACTAGTCATAAAGGGCCAATTGACTACTGGCAATTAGAAAATACCATGACTATCAGAGATATGGTGAATCACAAAGAAAAAAATATACATCCGTATAAACGAGCCCTGAGTTAAGAACACCCTGTCCATCAGAAACTAAGTATGTAATCCTCGACCTCAGAGATAAATAGCCAGTATTTTAAAGGTGTGGAGGGGAAGAGCTGGAAGTCAGTCCTCACATATGGGTGATGTCAGCACCAACGGAGCCCGTGTGGAGCATTTCCCCAGCTTTCAAAGAAAGCCTTTGGGAATGCCACCACGCATGTGTGTTCCCCTTCCCGCCCAAGGGTACCATCTAGATCAGTCTCCCTTTTTCCGCGGAGCCCTTCGGGCATACGTCCCTGTACCTTGGAAAAGGTTTTTCATATTGTCTTCTATTCCAGGTTCCTGGTCCTCTTTTCACTGTCCCCAGTGCCCCTGCTTCGGCAGCGGACCCCGGGCTTTGTTATTTTTTATTTTCCCCCTTTTTTTCTTCATGAGTTATCTCTAGTATGTTTCACGCCCTTTTCAACTGCTGGCTGAACTGAAGGTCTTCGACCTTGTGGGGATTCTTTTTGCCCCCATGGCCTCCGGTTTCAAAAAGTGTGACAGATGTTCCAAGAACATGTTGCTCACAGACATCCATGTCTGTTGTCTCAGGTGTCTGGGAGCAGACCATAACCCAGAGCTCTACTCCCTTTTTAAAAAGATGTCCCCCAAGGTCACCCAGACCCGTAAGCAGAAACTGGATGATATTTTCTGCAAGACGGCCCCGATGTCCCCGGTAGCTTCCCGCTCCACCGACTTCCACCTCTGGGGTCCTCCACGGCAGCTCCGTGGCCTCAATGCCACTCTGTTCAGGGGTCCCCCAAAAGGGAGCGGAAAAAGAAGAAGAAGAAGAAGGCCTCGAGGACCCTGTCAGGGGCTCCGGACAAGCGTGAGTGTTTTCACGCTTCGCCCTTCAACCTCCTCGGCAGTCCCAAGAGTCGGAGAAGGAGAGGCCCCGAAACGTACCCCGTACAGATACGGAGACCTCTGACGATGGCACCCAGTCTCCTAAGGGTCGTCCCAGCAAGGACCCGCTCTCCTCTTCGACGCCCGACCCGGTTACCTCAGTGTCGGTGTCGCAGGGCCCCACTTCTGAGTGGGAGGTCCGAATGCTGGCACTGGAGCGCAGTGTTTCTGCCTTCCTTGCTGCCCAGCAGACGCTGGTGCCAAGCCCCGCTGGCATGCACCTGGAGACCTCGAGGGCGACGCCTGTCTTGGCTCTCCAGATCGCCGTGAGAACCCCCAAGAGCCAGGCATCTCGTGAGGGATCCCGGCAGAGGTCTCAATCTCCATCCCAGTCCTCAGGTGCGAGATCTTCCCGAACCAGTGCCTCCGGCTCCAGAGGGACTTTGGCCCCGAGAGTACAGCACACTTCACAGGCTCTGCTCGAACAGCCTAGCTTGGAGTCTTCTTTGGAGATTTTGGGCTGGAAGTCTGATGGGGATACTTCCCTGAATCCCGGGCCCATCAGGACCTCCCCTCGGATCCTTCCCCACCCGTTCAAAAGCAGCGGTCACCGCCCAAGGATACCTCCTTTCTGTAGTTTGTGTGGGACATGGCTCGAGCTCTGGCGCTCTTTACGCAATCTGAGGAGGAGCCCCGTGTGGAGGAACTCGATATTTTACAATACAAGGCCCCGCCGAGGGAATCCCTCACGGTACCGGTTCCACCCATTCTGCTCCTCCCTATTTGGGAAACGTTTGCATCTGTCCCCATTGTCAGCAAGCATCTATTTATTTATTTATTTTTATTTATTTATTTAAACGTATTTCTATACCGCCTTATCCTGCAATCCAGGCGGTCTGAACAGCAAACAATCAATAAGATACAGTGTATAGTGTAAGATGCACTGTATACAGTGTATAGTGTAAGATGCAGTGAGTAGTGTATGCGTGTGAGTGTGTCTGGACGTTAATTCTTCTGCTATTTACAGCGTGCGCTATTTACAATGCTATGGGTATCAGTTCCTTGCTTAATTACAATTATAGTGACATATGGGGGGAATTGAGGTGTCTGTTGCATGGTTTAAGTAATGTCACCGTAGTGTTCTATGAAGAGGGTTGTCTTCAGTAGTTTCCTGAACTCCTTAAGGTCTGTTGTTGAACGCAGTTCGTCGGGGAGGGCGTTCCAGATTGTTGGTGCCGCCTTTAATAAGGCTCGTTTTTCGGTGTCCTTGCGTATCCTGTTGATATCTTTAGGTGTGTTGACACGGTTGGATGTGCCTCTTCTTCTCGGTCTTGTGCTGTTGTCTGGTTGTATGAGTGGGTGTAGGCTGAAAGCTGATGATTGATGTTTGATTTTGAAAATGTTTATGATTGTCTTGTATCTAATGCGTGCACTGATAGGCAGCCAGTGGAGCTCTTTTAGGGTGGGTGTGATGTGTTCTTGTCTTGTGGTGCCAGTAATTATGCGTGCTGCAGTGTTTTGTGCCAGACACCATATACAGGGTCCAGCAGGGGCTGGACTTCCAGAAGGTCCAGCTTCCCCATACCTCGATGGTGGTGGAATCTGCTATGTGGAAGCAGAAGAGTCCAAAAACCCACTCTTTGGTCCCGCCGGGTAGGGAGTCTTGCGTCCGCTATGCCCTCGGGCGTAAGGTCTACCAAGGCTCCATGCTGGCTTACTGCATCCAGGCTTACCAGCTCTATATAGACATGTTCCTTCATGATCTCACAAAGGAGCTCAGAGGCTTCCAGGCGGGTCTCGATGGCGATTACCTCCGCCGTTTCCAGTTCCTCCTAAAATCAGTGGGGGACTGTTCGAAGTACCTCTCTCATGCTGCATACGACAGCTTTGAGTCCTCTGCTCGGGTAACAGCTGCAGGTATCGGGGCCAGGCGGCAGGCCTGACGCCAGTCCTCGGACTTCGAACAATGGGTCCAGGAGAAGCTGCTTGATGTACCATGCCTGGGCGAACAATTGTTCGACAAACCTATGGAGAACAAAGCAGCAGAGAGAGAGATGGAGTACATCACTCGCACCCATCTCTCTCGCAAGACTTCCTCCCTTCCACGGAAGAAACAGCAGGGAAAGAAGCCTTTCTTCCAGAGAAAGGGTCTTCCTTAACAAGGCTACCCACCTTACTCTCCAGCGCCAGCCCCAACCCAGGGCAGGCAGGGCAAGAGCAGCTCCCAGGGCCAGCATAAGCCTAAGGGACCCAAGAGCCAAGCCCCAGCTCTGGCCCAGTCGGCCCCGGTTTTTGATGCCAGATGCATAGCTGTCCGCCCTTCGCCAAATCAGCTACTGGTGGGGGGCGCCTGGTCCACTTTTCTCCCTGCTGGGTGTCCATAAATTCAGACACCTGGATACTCCAGGTCGTCCGCGAGGGCTACCTCCTTCATCTGAACCAGCTTCCCCCACACTTTTGCCCCGCGGAGCCCCCTCAGCTACCTGTGCACCAGACCTTCTTGGTGCAGGAGCTTGCCAACCTCCTCGAGGAACAAGCAGTGGAAGTGGTCCCACTGCACCTCAGAGGTCACGATTTCTACTCCCGCTATTTCCTTGTGCCAAAGCGGACGGGTGGGTTCCGATCCAT
This sequence comes from Ichthyophis bannanicus, assembly GCA_033557465.1. Taxonomy (NCBI): domain Eukaryota; kingdom Metazoa; phylum Chordata; class Amphibia; order Gymnophiona; family Ichthyophiidae; genus Ichthyophis; species Ichthyophis bannanicus. The sequence continues at coordinate 375,326,286 of CM066034.1, read as the reverse complement.
CCTTGATTTAAGAAATCTCAACAAATATCTGGTGCGGGAAAAATTCAAGATGCTATCCCTTGGAGCCTTGCTGCCCTTCCTCCGGCAGGGCAACTGGCTATGCTCCTTGGACCTTCGGGAAGTGTACGCTCACATCCTCGTCCACCCGAAACACGGAAAATAATTGCGCTTCAGAGTACAAGGGAACCACTACCAATACAGGGTGCTTCCCTTTGGCTTTGCATCCGCCCCATGAGTGTTCATCAAGTGCCTCGCGGTAGCTGCAGCCCACCTGTGGTTACAGGGCACCTTCATCTATCCCTATCTAGACGATTGGCTCGTTAGAGGGGAGATGGCAGATAAGGCACGGCGGGCCATGGCCCGCACCGTCCATCTCAAACACCTTGTCTTTGTGGTGAATTACCCAAAGTCTCACCTCACTCCAATTCAATCCCTGGAATTCATCGGCACATGTCTCGACACTCAGCAGGCAACGGCTTTCCTTCCCCGGGACAGGGCTGACTGCCTCATCACTCTGGCCTCTGTGGTTTAGTGCTGCAACATAGTTTTGGCCCAAGCGATGCTCCGTCTTCTCGGCCATATGGCCTCGACGGTCCACGTCATCCCCGATGCCCGTCTGCACTTGCGGGCAGCGCAGTGATGCCTTTGCACCCAGTGGGCTCAGGCGACGGGCTGTCTTCGGGACGCTGTCTTGGTCACTCCCCAGCTGTCTGAGTCCCTCGGCTGGTGGCGGGACGCCCAGAATCTGCTTTGAAGCATGCCGTTCCAGGCCCCACAGCATGATGTGGTTTTGACTACGGATGCCTCCCTAACGGGCTGGGGAGCACATTACGGCGAGCTCCGCACGCATGGAACTTGGTCCCTCAAGGAGTACCAGCAACCGATCAACCTCCTTGAGCTCCGAGCGGTCTTCCTCGCCCTCCGGGCTCACAGGCACCATATTCACCACCGGACGGTGCTTGTCCAAATGGGCAACATGGTGGCAATGTTCTATATGACTAAACGGGGGCACCGGCTCTTACAGCCTCTGCCTGGAGGTCCTTTGCAATTCGCCAAGGCATAGTCCTTCAGGCCACCTATCTACCAGGTCAGGACAACATTCTGGCAGACAGGCTCAGCCAAATCCTCCAACCACACGAATGGCACCTCTGCCCACAAACGGTGCAGTGGCTGTTCCGGCACTGGGGGACTCTGGTCCTGGACCTCTTCGCCAGCCCAACGAATTTGCAGCTCCCGCGGTTCTGCAGCCCAGTTCCCCATCCAAGCAGAGAAGCCTCCGATGCCTTCCTGCTGTGGACGCACGACCTCCTGTATGCATTTCCTCCCACACAACTCATAGCATGAGCTCTTCTCAAGATACAACAAGACAGGGCCTTGGTGATTTTTGTGGCCTTGCGGTGACCTCAGCAGCCCTGATTCCTGCTGCTGTTCTGCCTCTCATCGGAGCCTCTGGTTTCCCTCGGCAGCTTGCCGAGCTTATTGACACAGGAGGAGAGTCTCCTACTTCACCCGAAGCTGAGATCCCTATCCCTTATGACTTGGCGCCTGAGCGGGTCGCGCTAGCCCCTCTTTATCTCCCATTGGAGATCGAGGACATATTGCTGCCCTCGCGCAAGGACTCGACCAGTGGCATCGGTTCTCAGTGTGGTGCTCGGAGATGTGGGCCGACCCGTTCTCTTGCCCCTTCCACCTGGTTCTGCAGTACTTGCTCCATCTCTCACAGGCAGGCCTGGTCGAACTCGGTCAGGGTCCACCTGAGCGCGATTTTGACCAACCACCACCCAGTCAAGGGCGGACCCCTCTCGGGCCAGCCACTGGTTTCCTGCTTCATGAGCGGGCTGCTTCTCTCCTGTCCCCCCATCCGACCACCTCCGGCGGAGTGGGATCTCAATGTCATCCTCACATGGCTAACCCAGTCGCCCTTCAAGCCAATGACATCCTACTCGCTTCGGTACCTTTTCTGGAAGGTGGTTTTTCTGATAGCCCTAACCTTGGCCTGGAGGGTCAATGAGCTCCAGGCCCTGATGGCTGATGCTCCCTACACGAGATTCTGTGGGAACTGGGTGGTTCTCTGAATGCACCCTAAGTTTCTCCCGAAGGTTGTCTCGGATTTCCATCTCAACCAGGAGATAGTGCTGCCAACCTTCTTTCCAAAGCCCCACCCAACCAGGTGTTGGCGATCCTCCACACCCTCGACTGTAGTAGGGCTCTCTCCTTCTACCTGCAGCTCATGCAGCCCCACCGCAGGTCCGAGCGGCTCTTCGTCTCCTACAACCCCGCCTGTTTGGGGCTCGCGGTTACCAAGCAGACCCTTTCCCTTTGGGTGGCGGATTGCATTGCCTTCGCCCAGGCTCAGGCTGGGCTACCGCTGGACCATCAAGTCACGGCGCATGGTGTCCATGTGAGGGCAGCATCAGTGGCACATCTTTGCTCTGTGCCCCTGGTGGACATTTGCCGAACCGCAATCTGGCCTTTGGCTAACACCTTCATGATGCATTCCTACCTGGAGAGGGAGTCCCATTGGGACAGTGCCTTCAGCCAGGCTGTACTCCATAATCTGTTCGGGGTTTAGGCAACTCCGGCCCTCTAACCCTTCTTCTGTGGCTACTGGGAGTGTGGTCTTCCGGGGACCCAGGGTCCTCGGGCTGTCTTCGATTACCAGTGTCTGCTCATGGCTCACCATGGTGCTTTCTACAGGTCCTCAGTAGCCTGTAGCTGGGGATTCCCATATGTGAGAACTGACTTCCTGCTTGTCCCTGGAGAAAGCATAGTTACTCACCTGTAACAGGTATTCTCCAGGGACAGCAGGAATCAGTCCACACAACCCACCCACCTCCCCTAGGAGTTGCCCACTCTTTTTTGGACTTTTTATCTATTGCCTGAGCTATGTCATCTGACTGATCAAGATGGCACCCTTGGGTGGGAAGGGAACCACGCATGTGTGGTGGCATTCCCAAAGGCTTTCTTTGAAAGCTGGGGAAATGCTCCGCGCGGGCTCAGTCGGTGCCAACGTCACCCATATGTGAGAACTGATTCCTGCTGTCTCTGGAGAACACCTATTACAGGTGAGTAACTACACTTTCACCACCATACCCCAGAAGGTGAAGCCAGACTGCCAGTGGCGTTTAAGTCTCACATTGTTGGCACAGACACATGCCGACTTCTAAAAAGTGCTTCCTGATCTGCGGAAAGCAGAGAGTATCATCGCTGGATTTTGATTTCTGCGATTCTTGCATAGAAGTTTCAGATGTGCCCTTGGAGGGTCCGTCTCCCTCTCTTAGTGAGGGGATATGGGTGCCCCAGCTCTCTCGTCCTCTGTGCAGGAAGCAGCACACGCATTAAAAAAAAAAAAAAGAATGATCCCCAGGGCTTGGACTTGAGTGCTCACTCTACTGGCCTCTCCCCTTCTCATAAGAGGCTGACAGCAAGTCTTTTTCTTGCAAGAGGGGGCCCTAGTTCTTTCAGGGAGCTCCCAATTTCTGGATTTTCCTCCCCGGAGTTCTTCTCATTTTTGCAACAAGCTTGGTCCTTCTGGCATGGCAACTCAGACCCTAGGGCCCCCGGGTCTTCTTTACTGTATATTCGGAAGAAGGGCCGGTGGCGACGTGAAGCCCAGCTTGAGTGTTGTCTCCTAAGCAAACTCGGCGGAGATTGGAGTCTGGGGATTATGTCATCTTTCTGCTGGCTGAGGTCCAGAGTCTTCTTCCATTACCTCAGACTGATTTCAACCTTGAGGGCAAGATGTCTTCTCTTTCAGAGGATCACCATGATTCTGGTTTTATCCGTCTCCTTAGAAAAAGGAATTCGCAGCTCTACTTGCACAGTTTATTTATTTATTTATATTCTCTTATATACCGCGCTATTCTGCATCAGTGCGGTTTACATTGAACAGGGCATTATAACTTGGAGATAACTATTTTACAGGGAACATGGGCTATGGAGGGTTAAGTGGCTTGCCCAAGACCACAAGGAGCACCTTTGGGACTAGAAACCCCAGTCCTTCCAGCCCAAGGTTGCTGTCCTCTAGTAGGATTTGAACCCCCAACCTTCCGGCCTGAAGTACCTTGCGCCAACCACTAGGCCACTCCTCCACTCCTTGTCTTTAGCTCTTAATTTGGCTGACTCTCTGATGACAGAACAGGTGCCACAGGTACACCCCCTCTTGCAGGACCCAAGCTTTTCTTTGTGGATTCAGTCGCTCACTCTAGAGAACACTGCTGTTCTTCTGGAGTCAGCAGCAGCCTTTCTATCGGATGCTATGTATGGTCTTGTCTACTTAGCAGCAAAGGATATTGGGCCCAATTTTTGAAGGCATTTACACGGTTAACAGCCTATGTTAACCATGTAAATGTCTTAATCGGGGATTTTCAAAGGCACCTACATGGTTAGTGCCTTTGAAAATCCCCAATTAAGTCCCCTACGCGCCCTGATGCTATCTGGTTAGCATTGGGGCGTGTTGGGTGTGTTCTGGGGCAGAGCAGAGGCAGGGAATGGCGCTAACCGGGTAGCAGCAATATTGGATGCTGCCTGATTAGCGCTCTGCACCTTAAAGATAGACGAGGAAAGCCCTCGCCTATCTTTAAGGTGCTGGGGCTAACCGGAAAGCATCTAAATTCGCTGCTGCCTGGTTAGGCTTGATGGCTTTCTGGCTGTATGGCGAATCCTGGGTTTTCACTTCCATTGCCGCGGAAGTGAAAATCCAGGGTTAAAAGGGTTGGCGGGCAGGCTACGTGGCTACGGCACTTAACCCTGCCCAGTGCATTATCGGGCTCATTGCTCTTTTGACAGTGATGCGATGCTAGCGGTGGCTTCACTACTGGGCAGCGTACCCTGTCTGCAAGTCCTGGTTATCTCAGCTTGCCTTTAAAGAGAAGCTTTTGTTTGGAGAGGACTTGGAGAATTTGGTAAAGGATTTGGGTGAGTCCAAACCTTATCGCCTCCCGGAAGATAGGTCAAAGGGACCAGGAAAGTGAACTGCTGCATCTTCCTCCTCAGCATCAGCCTGGTTTCTTCATTGGAATCCTGGCGTTCCAGGGAACCCTGTAGGTAGCGCCCTGGAAAGCCGACCTTCTCTTCCTCTTCTGGATTTTGGTCCCGGTCTCAGTCCTTTCATGGGGCTCGTGGACCCCCAGATCCTACTACAGTACCTCCAGAAGTTATACCTCCCATCCAATGCAATGACGGGTTGGAGGCCCCTTCCAAGACTGCGCCTTTCTTCCAGGAGTGGGCCCAGGTCAGCACGGCTATGTTCTGGAATGCAGGGAGTCTATCCAGGGAGCCTTCATCATCTCCCAGTGTGGTTTTCAGTAAAGAGAGCTGTTGTTAACATCATGCTGGAAAAACTGATCCATCTGTGGGTGGTTGTCTTGGTCCCCCCCCCCCCCTGCCAAGCGAGGCAAGGACAAGTATTCCATCTACTTCGTGTTGCCAAAGAAGGATGGTTCCTTTTGGCCAATTCTCGACAGGGGTTGTTACGTCAAGGGCCGGTCCTTCTGAATGACCTGGCTCCCTTCTCACTTACGGCTTGGCTCTTGGGAAGCATCATTTAGCGTGCAAGGGCTATTCTTCTGCTGTGGTGTCTACACTCCTCAAGGCGAGAAGAGATTTTACCAGCGTAGAACATAAGAACATAAGAAATGCCATACTGGGTCAGACCAAGGTCCATCAAGCCCAGTATCCTGTTTCCAACAGTGGTCAATCCAGGTCACAAATACCTCTCAGGTTCCCAAAAAGTTACACAGATTCCACAATGCTTATCCCGGGGTAAGCGGTGGATTTCCCTAGTCCTCCTTAATAATGATTTTTTTTTTGATAAATCTGTTTATTGATAGTAAAGAATACAATAACCTACAAACAACCAAACAATATCCAAACAATAGCCAAGCATGTACATCAACTGGTTCCATATTACCTCCCGGGTAGGGCTGTGTCTTGTCCACCACCCAGGGAGTATATCAACAGCAAACAAATACAGCAAGGCATCACATCCAGTACACCCAAGCTTCCCCCCCTCACCCCCCCCAGCCCAGGTCACCAGTGCATTCCTAATGAACTAAGGAGCCCCCCCCTATTCCTCCCCCGACACTAGGCTACCTTGAGTATCTCGCTGCGGATTTTGGGCTCTAATGATTGTATATAAGGCATCCAAATTAACAAAAAGGTGGCCCATCTCCGGGGGTGCCGCTGCGCACTCCGCCGTTCCATGAGCATAAACTGATGCAGGGTGTTACGCCATTCCCAAAACGTAGGGCCAGTAGGTTCCCTCCACCGGTGAAGTATGGGACCCTTACCCACCAGACAGGCCTTTCGCACCAATAAACCTTCCCATCTGCCCTTAGGGTGGAGTGGTCCCATCTGGTCCAAAAGTACCGACAGCCCAGACCAGCTAATCCGCTGTTGTAGTAAACCACCCAGGTATTCGCCTATCCGTGACCAATACCGGCGAATGACGGGGCACCCCCACCACATATGGCCCAAGTCCGCCAGGCCACAAGGACATTTGGGGCATCCCCCATGTGTTGTAAGACAACTTCGCAATGCTCTGCGCGGCGAGAAATGGGCTCGAAGAATGCCTTTGAACTGGATTTCGCGCCACCGGGCCCCCTCCACTAGGCTCGCAATCCTACCCAATGCGCCCCGAATCGAGCCAACGGGTATCTCCCTGCCTAAGTCTCTCGCCCATGCATGTTCTACCGCCGCATAATCCGGGGGCGGGTCGAATAGATCAAATTTCCTCTTAAACAGAGCAATCGTCTGGGGCGTTTCCGACCCCAGGGCCAAAAATTCCAGAATCCTCGCAGAACGCTCCGCTTGCAGTTCTTGCCCGGGTAATGTTCCAATATAATGAAACAATTGCATGTAGGCAAACACGGAGTTCCCAGGATTCAAACCATATTCCCCACAGATAACGTCGAGGGCCTTACATCGCCCCTCGGTGTTCACCACATGACCTAACCGCTTAATCCCCGTCTGCTCCCAGCGCTGAAAGAACACCGAGTCAGACCCCGGAGTAAAGCAGGGATTCCCCCGCAGGGGTAGCCAACTGGAGACCTCCGGGTTACACCCCCAATATCTGTTCAACTGTTGCCATGTACGTCTAGTGGCCTGCAACAAGACACTTCTAGTCAGGCGTGCCGGCAAGACCCTCCGCTCAAGATGCAACACCGCATCAAGAGTTTGCGGCGCCACAAAGGCCTCCTCTAAGGCCCGGGGAGTATAGACCTCAGTGTCTCCCATCCAATCGGCTAGGTGTCGGGCCTGACAAGCCAAGGCATATTTCCAAATGTCTGGCACTCCCACCCCTCCGGATTGCCATCCCCCTTTCATCCGGGCTAACGGAATACGTGCTCGAGCACCTTTCCAAAGAAACCTCCCAATTGCCTTTTCAATACGCCGCAAATCCCGTTTCAACAGCCAGACCGGGAGGGTCTGTAGCCAATAAAGCATCCTGGGGAGAACCACCATCCCCAAAGCCGCTACTCGCCCCAAAAGGGACAGTGGGAGGGGTGCCCACGCCTGCATCTGCGCTCCGATTTTAGAAAAGATACGCTCAAAATTCGCTTTGTAAATCTGGGATGGCGTTCGAGTCAGCAATATACCAAGATAAACGAAGGAATCCGTAGCCCAACGAAGTGGAAAGTGCCCATGCCAGCTATCTTTCAAGTTCCCGCCCACATCTAATGCCTCCGATTTAGCCAGGTTAAGTCTGAAGCCTGCAAATCTACCATAGAGGGAGAACTCCTCCAATAGCCGGGGCAACGTTTGTTGCGGCTTCGTAAGATGCACCAGTAGGTCGTCGGCAAAAGCCGCCACCTTGAACCCATATGAGCCAATGCACACCCCCGAGATATCCGGAGCCTCCTCTATGCTCCGTATCAGTGGGTCCAGGGACAACACAAAGAGCAGGGGGGAGAGAGGGCAGCCCTGACGCGTGCCCCTCTCCAGGTTAAATTTCTCTGAGACCTCCCCGTTACATAATATTCCCGCTGTTGGATCCGCATATAGTAATTTCACCATCTTACAAAAGGAATCGCCGAACCCGTAATACGGCAGGAGGCCTTGCAAATAATCCCACTGCACCTGGTCAAACGCCTTTTTCCGCGTCAAAGCTGACTAACAACGATGGCCACTCGCGCTCGTGCACCCATTCCAGCGATAACAAGATTTTGCGCAGGTTGCGCACGGCATATCTCCCCCTAACAAAGCCAACCTGGGAATCATGTACTAAATCCCCCAAGAGCGATGCCAACCTGTCCGCCAGAACTTTAGCCATCACTTTGAGGTCGAAATTCAACAAAGAAATCGGCCTATAGGACGACGCCTGAGTGGGGTCTTTTCCTGGTTTGGGTATTAAAGTAATATAGGCATGGTTAGGGCCCCATTTAAAGCTGCCCTGTGCCACCCGCAGGTGATACATTGCCACTAGGGTGGGGGGCACGAGGTCCCCCAAGATTTTGTAAAACTCTGCCCCAAATCCATCCGGGCCCGGCGCCTTACAGCAGGCGGCCGTCTGTATAACCCTACTAACTTCCTCCACAGTGATCGGGGCGTCCAAATAAGCCCGTTGGTCCACCCCCACCTGAGGCAGATCAAGTTTACTCAGGTAGTTCTGCATGGCAGCCGGAGACCCGTCCCGCCGCGCGTATAGCTGTTGAAAAAACGCGCGGAACGTATGAGCTATGGCCCTCTTTCCCCGTTGCAGCCTTCCCTGCTCATCCCGGAGTGCCGGGATCAGCCTAGACGCCCGACTGCCGCGGAGGCAGCGCGCCAGTAGTTTCCCCGGCTTGTCTCCAAATCGGTGTAGCTGATAGCGGTAGTATTCGTAGGACTTCTTCGCCCTCTGATGCAACAATTCGTTGAGTGAGGTTTGCAATTCCCAAAGCCTGCGCTGATGTGTTCTACGGGGATCCCCCGCACATCGCCGTCGGGCACGGACTACCTGTTTCTCTAGCTGCACTATTTGCGCTGCAAGCAATTTACGCTTCCGCACGACATATTCAATAGTATTACCACGCAACACAACCTTGGCTGTCTCCCATAGCAATTCTGGTTCCGATTCATGTTGCTTATTGTACGTCATGAAATCCTGCCAACACTTCCCGAGGTGGGCGTGGAAATTAATATCATAATACAGGTCCATAGGGAACCGCCAGACACGCGTAGAGGTGGACAGATCTCCCCACCGGAGTTCCACCCAGACTGGGGCATGATCCGATATTACCGAGGGGGCTATTTGCGCATCCATTACCCTTTCAAAGAGCCTCTCCGAGACCAAAACATAGTCAATGCGCGCATATGAGCCGTGCGCCCGCGACTGGTGCGTAAAATCCTTTTCGAGGGGGTGAAGTATACGCCAGGGGTCTATCGTCCCCAGACGACGACACAACTCTCGCAGCGTTTTAGTCGTCGGAACACGCGCTCGCTCACTCCCCCCTCCACACGTATCCAGGTCTATGTCCAACACCCCATTCAGGTCCCCAGCCAGAATTAATGGCGCGTCTGGCAACTGTACCACTCGAGAGGCCAGGCGGGCGTAAACGGCCGATCCAATATGTTGGGTCCGTACACATTACCCAGCACAATAGGCCTGCCCTCTAAGTAGCCATACAGCAGGATAAATCTACCCTCTGGGTCCAAGCACTGCTGTTCCATCTCAAAGCGGACCCGGGCGCTGATCAGAATGACCACTCCACCCTTTTTCCCCTTAGCCGGGGCGCCCCAACTCTGCCCCACCCACATTTTCTGTAGTTTAGCATGCTCGTCGGCCGTCTGGTGGGTTTCTTGTAACATGGCAACATCGCAGTTCAGTTTGGCTAAATTCTGCAACACTTTATATCGCTTGATGGGATTCCCTATACCACACACATTCCAAGATACGACTTTCAGGGTGGGTCGTATTCAAACAGGTTATATTTTGCCAGTATGTGATAGTAATGAGGTAGGACCCCCCAGCCTGAGGTCTCCCCCCTGGTAAGGCAGTGCTCCTTCCGACTATTGCTCTGAACAATCTAGGTGCACTCGGTGACCCTGGATCCCCACCCCTCCGATCACCCAACTCCCCCCTCCCTCTCTTGTCCCACCCCCTCCATCCCGCCTCTCCCCTCCCATCCCACGTGTCCCTACCCCCCCCCCTTAACTACACCAATACCCCCCTAGGTCCTTCTCCCCCTCCTCCCTAGGGAGCCTACAAGGTCCCACTAGGTGCCCTCCACCGCCCCCCCCCCACCCCACCCCATTACTACCCGTGCGTCTGTCTCTAACCCCCCTCGCCTAGAGGCTAACCTCACCGCAAGTCTACTATGATCCACTCCTCCCGTTCACTAGCAGCCATCCAACCCCCCAAATCGCAGCAACAGCACAAACATCAAGATAAAAGGAAAAGGTAATAAAAGTACAAAAGGAAAAAAAGGGGGAGGGGAAAAGCGAATTTGAAAGAAGAAAGGGAGAGAGAAAAACGAAGGGAAGAGAGAAAAAAAAGGAGAGAAGCAGGGGGAGCAACCCGCAGCGGGCTGCCCCCTCTGCCTGCATCGCAGGTAAATATCCTGCCCGTAGGCCCACCGAGGCCGTAACGAGAGCCCATTAAACCTCCCACCCGGCGAGCGGCTAGCCGAGCTCCCCAGAGACAGAGCAAAACAGTATCACTGCGGGTAGCTGTTACAGTAACAAAATAATAAATGGGAAGGGAGCAGAGCCCCCCCTGCAGTGGAGAGCCCACCAACCCCCCCATCCAGGGAGCGGCTGGCCAAGCTCCCCAAGGAAACGAATACAAAAAGAAACAGTAACACAGCACGGCTATAAATGTAACAGAAGGAGCAACAATCTAGCAAATTAGGGATATGCCAGTCTTAATCAGGCTTTCCTTCTCCGGCCACACTCCACACACTCGGAAGGCTGGCAGTTCGCTTCAAGTATCCAAATGGGGTACGCTACCAACCCAGAGTGTACAGAAATACAGGCGGCATCTCCCAGTCTTCAAATCGTTGAGGGAGATAGGCGGTCCGTCCGTTCCCGCGCAGCTATCTGCTCCACATACGTTTTTGCGGCCGCAGCAGACTCCAAGGCACGATGGACTCCCTCGTGTGTCACATGCAGGCGGGCAGGATACTGAACTGTGAAGCGGATCTTGGCCTTTATGAGTTGCTCGCAGAGCGGTGCATATTCCCTTCGTCGCTGGCTAAGAGCAACAGAGTAATCCTGCGCGATCCGCAACTTAGCATTGTTGTGTACAATCTCTCCCATCTGTCGGGCCGCCCGCAGTAGCCGCTCTTTCTCCGGGAAGCGCAGGAACTTCACCAGCACTATCCGGGGTCGTCCATCTCGGGCCTGAACTCGGCCCACCCGGTGAGCCCGCTCAATCTGCATCGGCTCTGCCTGGCCCGAGTCCTTCAGCAGCAGCGCCATCAGGGATTCCAGGTAAATGTGAAGATCTTTGTCATTCACCGACTCCGGAACCCCCATTATCCGAAGGTTCTTTCTTCTGGAGCGATTTTCGATATCATCAAGTTTTGCGTTCTGCGACTCAACTTGGGACTTCAGATCGGCCATCTCTCGGGACAGCGTCTCCACCCTATCCTCTGTCTGGCCCAGTCGGTCTTCCGCCTCTCGCAACCGACTCCCCAAGGCGTCAATAGAACTCTGTAGCCCATCCATTTTATCATGGAGGGCTGAGAATTGGGGAGACAGGACTGCCGCTACGGCTGCTGACACCTCCTCGAGGTGCGCCGTGGTTTTCGGAGAGCTTGGCGCCCCAGCCGGCTCCGCCATCTTGCCGGTCCCTGCCATGCGTTCCCTGTCTCTGCGGGTGGCTTTTACCGCAGTCGCCATGCCCCTCACTTCCACTCGGAGGTCGGCTACCAAGGCAGTGAAAGCTCCGGTACAATCCTCGCTAGGGCAGGACTCGGACACGCTAATTTTTTCGGTTTAAATCGCCGGTTTGGGCTGGGGGGTTGCGGAGCGCACCCAGGATGCGACCACTACTCTGCCCGCATCACGTGACCTTTTCCTTCTTAATAATGATTTATGGACTTTTCCTCCAGGAACTTGTCCAAACCTGTTTTAAACCCAGCTACACTAACAGCTTTTACCACATCTTCTGGTAACGAATTCTAGAGTTTGATTACACGTTGAGTGAAAAAAAAATTCTCTTATTAGTAGTTACATAGCAAACTTTTTCACTGTTGTTCAACAGTTTCCTCAGTCTAACTCCTATTACTAAAATAAATCCATTCTGTTTTCCCTACTCCTGATACTTTGTAAGAATTTAGAAGTTCATTCTAAGTTGTGTTCTTTGTAAAAGTATACAGTTAAATTATCCTATGTTCTATGTAAAAGCATATAGTTGAGTTACGCTGTAAACTGCTTTGACTTTCAGATTAAGCGGTATATAGAAAAAGTTAAATAGATAAATAGTCTTAAATGGGTTACATTGTAGTTTCACTGTGTGTCCCATAGTCTTCCTTCTTTTTGATGGAGTAAACAACTGATCTATGCGTTCCACTCCAGTCATTAATTTATAAACCTCTATCATATCTCTCCTCAGCCATCTTTTTTCTAAGCTGAAGAGTCCAAATCTTTTAAGCCTTTCCTCATAGGGGTATCCTTCCATCTCCTTTACCATTTTGGTGGCTCTTCTCTGTACCTTTACTAATTCTGCTATAGCCTTTTTAAGATAAGGTCACCAGAAATGCACACCATGGAACGATACAGAGGCATTATAATATCCTTGGTTTTATTTCCCTATCCTTTCCTTATGATTCCTAGCATTCTATTTGCTTTCTCGGCCACCACTGCACACTGGGCAGAGGGTTTCAACATATTGTCCATGATGACGCCTAGATCCTTTTCCTGGTTGGCAGTTCCTAATGTGGAACCTTTCATCGTCTAACCGTAATTTGGGTTGTTCATAACTTTGCACTTGTCCACATTAAATTTCATCTGCCATTTGGACATCCAGTTTTCCACTTTATCAAGGTTCTCTTGCAATTTTTCACAATCTTCTTGTGTTTTAACAACTTTGAATAATTTTATGTCATCTGCAGATTTGATCAGCTTACTCATTAGTCCCATTTCCAGGTCATTTATGAATATTTTAAAAAGCAGCGGGCCCAGCACAGATCCCTAGGGTACTCCACTATTCACCTTTCTTCATTGAGACAATTGGCCATTTAGCCCTGCTCTCTGATTTCTATCTTTTAACCAGTTCCTGATCCACAATAGTACACTGCCTCCTATTCCATGACTTTTTAATTTCTACAAGAATCTCACATGAAGGGCCTTGTCAAAGTCTTTCTGAAAATCTAGATACAGTACATCAACCGGCTCACCTTTATCTACCTGTTTATTCACACCTTCAAAGAAATATAACAGATTAGTAAAACAAGACTTTCCTTGCCTAAATCCATGTTGGCTTTCTCCCATTAAACCATGACTATCTACAGTACATGTTCAGTAATTTTATTCTTTATAATGGTTTCTACCATTTTGCCTGGTACTGACATCAGACTCACCAGTCTCTAGTTTTTCGGATCACCCCTGTAGCCCTTTTTAAAAATTTGTGTTATATTGGCCATTCTCCAATCTTCTGGCACTACAGATTATTTTAATGATAGTAGGTCTGCAATCTCATATTTCAGTTCTTTCAGCACCCTGGGATGTATAACGTCTGGTCCAGGTGATTTGCTATTCTTTAGTTTATCAAATAGTTGTAATATATCTTCCTGATTTATCGATATTTGTTTCAATTTTTCTGATACATCACCTTTAAATACCATGGGTATAGATCTTCTTCAGTAAAGACCAAAGAATTCATTCAGTCTCTCTGCTATGGCTTTGTTCTCCCTTAGCATCCCTTTTACCCCTCTATCATCTAATGGTCCAACTGACTCTCTCACAGTTTTTTTGCTACGCATGTACTTGAAAAAGATTTTATTGGGGGGAGGAGGTGACGTCACCAGTGGTGAATGGCCAGAGAGTAAGAGAGCTCTGGGATGATCCCGCATTAATTGAGCCAAACACCTACCTTCCCCCACGCTGCTAAGCTTTCTGAAGATTGGGGAAATGGTGAGGATGTCCATCAAAAAGAGTTTGACCAAATTTCAATCTCTCTATGCTCACAGTGAAGCCTCCTGCACTCTGAGTAAGGAGAACAAAATGACCACTGGGAGTTCTGAGGACTCAGAATCGGAAATGGACGCTGATACAGTGGGGATACTGAAATCATGGCTGGGAGAGCTGAAAGAGGAGCTTAAAGCTGAAATTGCCTCTGTTAAAACTGATTTGAAGGATACATTGACAGCAGGACATGGTGGAGATGGAGGCCCTCATTGAAGAGGTGGAAACGCACATGGACTCTATCACAAAGCTTAATGTGGAATGGGAGAACTTGAAAAGAGAACAGGAGCAGCTGCAAGAAAAGAAGGAGGACTTACAGGACAGATCTTGCCGCAGCAATCTCCATATATGGGGGATATCCGAGGAAGAGAAATTTAAAGACTGTGTGGCTGTCATGCAGTGCTTGTTTAAAGATCTGCTGTCTGAGATGAGGCAAGGAGGCGAGGAGTTGGACAGCTCCTTCAGCATTGAGAGGGCGCACTGCAGTCTGGGTCCAATGCGTGAGAACAAGCTCCGTGATATGGTGATGTGTATGCGTTACTGTGGGGTTAAGGAGAGACTGTTGGTGGCTTTTAGAAGGCATGGCCCATTCAAATGGGAAGGCTGTTCAGTGGAACTATACAATGACTTATCTCGGGGCACGTTGCAGTGGCAAAGGGTGTTGAGAGAGTTGACAGCCTTTCTCTGCAAAGAGACTTCACAAATAGCTGTACCCATTTGGATTGTTATTCACTGCTAAAGGGGTGTCCTGGCAAATTAAAACAGGAGCTGAAGCGTGGCAGATACTCAGGGAGATGGGGTTTGATGGTGTGCTAGCCCTGGAAGGATCTCAGGGAGGAAGTGTGGCGATATCGACCTCCAACACATTTAAGTTGCAGTGGCAGCGGGTGGCCGCTAAAGGGAAGCATCTGAAAAGATGTCTAAGGGACTGAATAAAGAGGGGGCAGTGGACCCTGGGGTACAGTGAACTGGTTAGCTGGAGGGCTTGGAGCTTGAAGTTTTGTTAGTTCTGTTTGGAGCTCCATGGAGGCTGGTTTGAGGGCACCTCTAGACTGGGGAAGATCTGGTACAGTGATAAAAGGGAGTGTGGAAGAGGGAGGTGGGATGGTGTTGATGGTACTGATGTATGTGGGGGATTGTGAAAGATAGTGTTATGTTGTTCCATTGTTAAGCTGATATGCTACAGGCTACTGGGGTGGGACATTTTCAGATGTGGCAGGGGGGCTGGAGGGGGGAGGGAGGGACTGCACAGATTGGTTGGAGTGGTTGAGTGGTTCTGAGATGGAAGGGAAGGAGGTGTGGAGTTGAGAGATGTGTGAATGGGGGAGGAAGGTGTGGCAGGAAGTGGTTGTGTATGGGATCGAAGGACAAGATATCACTTCAAGTACAGATATTCCCAAGGAGGGCATTTCTAGTGGGGGGTATGGGGAAGGGGGTTTGGAGGGGGGGGCATGGGTGAAGCTCCAGACCAGGCAGGAGAGGAAGATCAGGGGGTGGGGGAGAAGGGGCGGCATAGGGGCATGGGACTAGACAGATGGTGTGAGTAGATGCAATCAATGTTAAGGGGCTGAATTCACTTGCCAAGCGGCAGCAGTTATTTTGGAAGGTGAAAAGGTTGCAGTGGGATATTGTGTGCGTACAAGAGACCCATTTGTGGAAGAGGAATGAAGCGCTACTGAGAAGGGATAGGTGCCCGCAGCAGTACTTTGGGGCCAAAAAGGGGTGCTGGCTAATTTGATCCATAGGGGATGCCCACTACAGGTGAAGGAGGTTTTTCGGGATGAGGAAGGCAGGATGCTGATTCTTCGGAGGGAATATACGGGGGAAACGATTACAGTGTCAATGGTATATGCCTCAAAAGGGGGGCATGTATTCTTCTGGAAGGTTGTGTGGGCCCTTTTGGAGGGAACAGTTCGGGGTCGGTTACTTTTAGGGGGGATTTTAATATGGTCTTACACCCATGTCGCGATAAGCAGGCTTGGACGAGAGATGCAAGAGGGCGAAGTAGGCAGATATTGCAGGGCTTCTTGAAGCATTTTCACTTGGTGGATGCTTGGTGGCAGGGCTGGCCCAAGGGTTTCTGCTGCCCCAGGCAGAAGCCCCGGCCGTGCCGCCCCCCCCCCTCTGAGCTGGGCCCCCTCCCATGTGCCAAGCTGCGCTGTCTCCTGCTGCTGCGGATTCCGGCGGCAGGGTCAGGGAGTGTGGCGTAGCTCGGCTTAGTGGCAGCGACAGGCCATGTGCTTCGGCAGACATAGCCTGCCACTTCTGATCCCCTTCTGACATAACTTTGGCGAGTTAGCAGCAGCAGGCCATGTGTGCCATCTTGCTTGCCTAGTAGATGCCCAGCCCTGCCTGGTGGATTCTTTACCCGGAGGGCTGAGATTATACTTTTTATTCACAACCACATGATAGTTATAGTCAAATAGATTCTATCCAGGTAGACCAGGCATGGGTGATGGGCCTATAAGGGGCGTTGATTGAGAATATCACTTGGTCGGACCATGCACCAGTGTGGGTGGAAGTGGGACTGGTGAAGGACCGGAGGGGATCCGCTTCTGGAGACTCAGTGAGAGTCTCCTCAGGAATGAGGGGGTGGTGGCGGATGTGCAGGAGAGCTTATGTGACTATTGGAGCACAAATGATAATGGAGAGGTGGGGAATGTTACCCTGTGGGAAGGGATGAAAGCAATGATGAGGGGCCACTTCGTGATGTGTGCAGCTAGACTTAAAAGTAGCGGCAGTAGCAGGAAGAGCAACTCCAGTGGGACATCACGGTAGTAGCAGGAGAATACTGATGGACGGGATCCAAAAAAGGGTTACAACAGTTGTCTCAATTGAGCATGGAACTGCAGCAGTTATAGCTTGATTGGTGGCATTCGGGATGCAGAGGGTGAGACAACAGTTTTATGAGTTTTTGGGACCTGGTGGGAAAGTTGCTAGCAAGGAAATTGCAGAAGAAGTAGGTACAGACTATCATTTCACAAATCCATGGAGACCATAGGGAGGCCCCCAGGAGTGAACGGTTATTTGGGAACCAATTTCAACAGTTTTACGGATACCATATGCCAAAGAGGCCGGTATATCCTTGGAGGGGAGAAACACTATTTAGAGGGGGTGGATTTGATGGAATTGAGCCTGGACGCTAAGGAATCTCTGGAGGGTGAGATTCAGAGGGGGGGGGAGGGGTGGAGATAAGTCAGGTGATACAGGAGCTACCCAGAAGGAAGGCTTCAGGACTAGATGGGTTGCCGAGTTGTTTTTACAAGGTATTTTTGGAGAAGGTGGTGGGTATTATGGGTGGGTGTTTAATGGCATGCTTCAGGAGGAAGGGCGGCTATTCACAGAGATGCTGATTACGGTCCTGCCTAAGGAAGATCGCGATCCCTTCTATGTTGTTCCTGTTGCTTCATCTTGCTTTTGAATGTGGATGTTAAGATCCTGGTGAAGGTGCTGGTGAACCGTTTGGTCCTCTGGAAGCCTTCGTTGGTAGGGACAGACCAGATGGGATTTATAATGGGACGGCAGCCCTCCGACAATAGTCAAAGAGTGCTTAATGTGGTGTGAACTGCTAGACAGGCTCCAGGGGAGGCCATGCTTTTGTCTATTGATACCAAAAAGGCATTTGAGAGAGTGCAATGGGATTTTCTGTTTTTTGGTGTTGCATAAGATGGGATTCAGTCCATGGTTCACAGATGGATATGTGCTCTCTATCAAGATCCCAGGGTGCAAGTTAAGATCAGTGGGAGGTATATGGAGGCGTTTGGGTTGGAAACAGGGACGCACCAGGGGTGTCCCATATCTCCTTTACTCTGCTTTAGTGGTGGAACCGCTGGCGCAGGCCATATGGACAAATGGGCAATTAAATGGGTGGAGGTGACAGGAACACAACACAAAATATCGCTACAGTATTTGCAGATAACATTTTGTTTTCTGTGATGGACCCGGGGGCCATTTTACTGGTGGTTCTAGAGGCACTGCTGCGGTATGGGGACATTTCGGGTTTTAAGATTAACCTGGACAAGACTGAGCCTTGAATCTCACAGTGGGCCAGGGTGCATTGAGACAACTTCAGAACCGCTTCCCCTTCAGGTAGGCGAGGGAGGCTATCGAGTATTTAGGGGTTCGAATCACAGCTGTTCCCGAGTTGTTGTGCTGGACAAATTACCCAGCCTTGTGAAGGGCTCTAGGGAAGGATTTGGATGGATGGATAGGTATGGAGATTTCGTGACTGGGGCGGGTAGCTTCAATCAAGATAAATATTTTTCAGAGGGTGCTTTATTTCTTTCATGCCCTGCCAATTCCAGTCCCTATGGTGTATTTGAGGGTTATACAGTAGACGTTGTTTTAATTTATTTGGAAGCGGAAACCTCTGAGGATAGCAAGAAGTGTTATGTATCAGCCGCATGAGGTGGGGGGGCTAGGAGTGCCCAATTTTCGAGCATATTATTGGATGGCCCAACTAGATCATTTAATGGATTGGAGGGAGGGGGGAGGTGAAGAACTTTGTGCTGATTGAGAGGGAAGGCGGTTGGGAGGGCCATTAGGGAGTTTACCCTAGATGATGAGAGGTAATAGCAGGGTTGGACCCATTTGTGAGACAAGTGCTCACGGTTTGAGATAGGTGAGGAAGAAGGATGGGGGGAGGGGGAATTTGTTTTCCTTAATGCAGTTCCTGCGTTAAATGGCAGACATCCAGCCGGGGAAGGAAGGGGGGATATATGGGAGGTGGGAGAGAGCGAGCCTAAATGGTTTTATCAATTTGTTGATGGGGGGCGAATTGGTAACCTTTGAGGAGCTAAAAGAGGAGTATGGACTGCGCCCTACTGGCTTATTTCAATATGTGCAGGTTATCCAGTAATTTCTTAAGAAGTTAGGGAAGGATGGGTTGGGCAGGGATTCTTTGGAGTTGGAGGTCATTTGGTTTGGGAAGAGGAGGTCTTACGGGCTGACTTCAGCACTTTATAAGGCGGTGAAGGATTTCCACTGGAACAAACACCAATATATGGTGGAATGGGAGAGAGATCCGGGGAGGAATTTGAGATGAAGCAGTGGAAAACAATTGTGGATCAGGTAAGGAGAGCCCCTCTATCCACTGCCATACAGGAAAATTGGTATAAGATTGTGATGCGCTAGTACTATACACCACTGCGTCTACACTAGATGTTTCCATTAGTCTCCACAGGATGCTGGTGGAGTTGTGGGGAGAGGGATATTTTTTTCACATCTCATGGACCTGCCTGAAAGTGGTGTTTTTTTGGAAGGTGGTCCAAAGATGGATCCAGCAGATTATGGGAATCGTGGTCGAGCTCGACCCCTGCATTTTATTACTGGGTGATGGCAAGGAGGCCAATGAAGTTGAGATGACAAATCTTAGCATGCCTCAGCTTGAAGCGCCTCTGATGAAACACTACATAGGGCGATTGAGAAAAGTGTTTCTTATGGAAAGGCTAACTGTGTTGATAAATTTGAGACTGAATGGTCTAGGGTGGCGGAGTATTTGCGAAAAGAGAGGGAGGGGGAAAGGGGGGAAGGAGGTAGGTAGGTGTGATGTTGCTTACTGTTTGCTGTTTTGAACATCAATAAAAAAATGTAAATTGAAAAAAAAAAGAAAAAAAAGGTTTTATTGTGCATTTTTGCTTCCATGGCAATCTTTTTTTTCAAATTCACTCTTTGCCTGCCTTGTACCTAATTTGCCAGTGCTTTATGTTGTTTGCCATTTTTGTCATTTGGCTCCTTTTTCCATTTCCTGAAAGATGCTTTTTTGGCTACAACAGCCTCTTTGACCTCACCTTTAAACAATGCTGGCAGTAATTTGACCTTCCTTCCACCTTAAAGTGTGGAATACATCTGTTCTGGGCTTCCAAGATAGTATTTTTAAACAACGCACATGCTTGATATAAATCTTTAATCTTTGCAGCTGCTCATCTTAGTTTTTTCTTAACTATTTTCTTCATTTTATTATAGTTTCCTTTTTGAAAGTTAAAAGGTGGTACTGTGGATTTCCTTGCTGTCCTTCCTCCATTTATTAAATCAAATGTGATCATGCTGTGATCACTGTTGCCAAGTGGCTCCAACACTGTTATTTCTTGCACCAGATCCTGTGTTCCACTTAGGACTAGGTCCAAAATAGCTTCCCTTCTTGTCGGTTCATGAACCAGCTGCTCCAAGAAGCAGTCATTTGTTTCATCTAGAAACTTTATCTTCATAGCATGTCCTGCTGTGACATTGACCCAATCAATACTGGAGTAATTGAAATCACCCATTCTGTGTTGTAACTTTTGTTAGCTTCCCTAATTTCTTTCAGCATTTCATTATCCATCTGTTCATTCTGGCTAAGCGGATGGTAGTACACTCCTAGTGCCATTGCCTTCCCCTTTTTACATGGAATTTCTATCCATAGAGATTCTATAGTGTACAGTATTTTGTTTCCTGCAAAACCTTTATCGTGTGTGACTCAATGCCCTAACGTAGAGCGCATCCCCTTCACCAATTTGATCTACCCTATCATTGTGATATAATTTGTACCCAGGTATCACGATGTCCCATTGGTTGTTTTCCTTCCACTAGGTGTCTGAGATTTAAATTTCTCCGTTGATTTTCTAAGTTTTCAATTTTACACTGGAAAACCAAACCATCCTTAGCTGGGATCGCTTGCTGATCCTGAAAATGCTGAATTTTAACCTCAAGTCCATCGAATTGTGTTTGCTTTTGGAGCACCTTCGCCTCCACCCCCTCCAGTCTAGGAGCGAAGGGAGCAGAAGCCTGCAATAGCCCAGCACAAACCCCATAAAGTGACCCGAGTGGAGTCCAGGGTCACCTCCTTGGGTCTCACAAGTGGAGGAAAATCCTGGATCATCGCACGCTCCTGAACGGGGGATAAACCCCCTATCTGGGGGCAGTTGAACCCATTACCACTAGCCACTGGCACAGCCAAGGCCAAGGACTGCTGAGTAGCCGCATCCGAAACCACACCAGGTGCGCTACCCTCAGCACCTCCAGGGGCAGGAAGAGTGAAAGGGCCAAGCGGGTTCAGCAAAACATCGCTGCCCAAACCGGAGCTCTCCATAACCCAGACAGTGGGTTCACCCAAATACTTTGCCTGTACAAAATCATCCATGGCACGTTGCCCCTCTGGTATAGCAACAGGAGTGGAGGAAATACCTCCCCTACCTTTAGTTTTCTGTTTAGGCATCTAGAAAAATTAAACCAGTGAAAGCAAAGGACAGGACAAACTTCTCCAACATGAACTTAAACCCTCCTAAAGAAGAACTACTGCCAAAAGATATTAAATGCCAAGCTCACCGCCTCATGCCCTGCCTAAGGGCCACACCAAAGGGCCCTCTGGCAAGATCCTCAGGCGCAGGTGCGCCTTAAGCACGTTTGATTTTTAAAGCCAGCAGATGAAACAAGACAGGGAGGAGCTTGCTCCCACTCCCAAAAGCACAGCAGTTCTCCCTGTGCCTTAAGCACATTTGACTTTTAAAGCCAGCATATGAAACAAGGCAGGGAGGAGCTTGCTCCCACTCCCAACAGCACAGCAGTTCTCCGCTATACCTCCCTTTTAAAGGTTAATCCCGGCAGCCTTGCTCCACTTCGGTTAAGGTGGAGCCCATCCCTTCGGAAAAGCCCCCCCCCCCATTCCCCAGAATGTTGCCCAGTTTCTAACAAATCCAAAACCCTCTTTGCACCATTGTCTCATCCGTGCATTGAGAATCCGGAGCTCTGCCTACCTTTTGGGTCTTGCGTGTGGAACGGGAAACATGTCTGAGAATGCTACCCTGGCAGTTCTGGATTTCAACTTCCTACCTAAAAGCCTAAATTTGGCCCCCAGAACCTCCCTCCCACATTTTTCTATGTCATTGGTATCAACATGTACCAAGATAGCAGGCTCCTCCCCAGCACTATTTAAAACCTTGTGTAGGAGAGCATTGAGTCACACAGGATAAAGCCTTGCTTAGATGCACATCTGGTGTCTTTTCAAGCATTGGTGCTGTGAGGTCAGCGTAGGTCTAGTATGGCATATTTGCCAGCCTTGCTTTCCTTTCCTTAGGATGGCCTGGACAACTTTGAAGCTGGATGTGTCTTGTTTCTTTCAGCGGGTAGGCATCGCAGTCCTCCCCTGTGTTCAGTTGTTCCCTCATGGGATCTTTGCCTGGTGCTCCGGTCTCCCAGGCCATGCTTAAAGATCTGATTCTAAAGGTTGTATTCTTGGTTGCAGAATGTTTGGCAAGACTTATCTCTGAGCTGCAGGTGTTATCTTGCAGGACCCTTAACTGTTATTCTCAGAGGATGCTTTATACATTCGGCCCTTCCCATCTTACCTGAAGTGGTGTTTTCCTTCCATGTGAATCAAGTGGTCTCTCTGCCCTTCTTTAGTAGGACCAGTATTATGGGAAGACAAGGACCTTTGCCTGGTGGATGTCTAGAGAGTGTTCTCCATTATCTTAAGGTCAATAACTCCTTTCACAAGTCAGACTGTTTATTTGTGCTCTTTGTGGGACCATGTAAGGGTGATGCAGCTGCCAAGTCTATCTTGGGGTGCTGGATAAAGGAAGTCATTGCCTCAGCATATTTGTTGTAGAACCAGCTGGTTCCAGAGGGTTTGTGTATGCATTTCACTTGGGCACAAGCATCCTCGTGGGCGGAGCGTGGCTCGGTTGACCCCTCAGATATTTGTTGGGCAGCAATGTGGGCATCACTTTCTACTTTTGTCAAGCAATACTGCTTGGATGTTCACACTAGAGCGGACACGGCCTTTGGCTCAGAAGCCTGAAAGCTGTCGTGTCTTCTTTCCGCCCAGTAGAGTCATAGCTTTGGTTTGTCCCACTTGTCTGGACTCAGAACAATCTTTCATGGGCTTTGGTATTGCCTTAGTGTTGGCTTAATGGTGCTGTACACTACATCCTGCAATTCATGTGTACCTAAGAAGGACAAATTGAGCCTCCAAGACAATGACAGTGGCGTAGGGAGCAAAAAGAACAGACAGGGTGATGGTCCAGTAATACACTACTCAGAATTTCACACTGAGAAAGTTGAGACACCAATAAAACCAAGGACCTCAACCTATTAGACTTGCATGTATAATCTTGAACCCCTAGATACTGAAGCCTTCAAACATCTTGCAACTGATTTGCTGCCTGCAAATAGACTAGCCATGGATTTTTATCATAAGACTAGGGGGAACCAGGGGGCCGATCCATTGCAGGAGCCAAGGATGAGTTCCAATTACTTCCTAGCATCAAGGAGCCAATCCTCATACTTGCAATAATATATTTCAATTATTTATTGATTCATTTATTAACTGTCTTTATTAAGAGATTCATGCAAAATGGTGTATAACAGGTCTCTCCTGACACAGACAGTTTACATTGTGGTAGCAGCATAACAATGAATAAAATAGCCCCATACAAGCATAATAGACAAGTAGAACAGTGAGATAAATGTGAAGATAGGCAATAATAAAAAACAATAATATGATATAATGTTAGTAATGTACACTTTAAAGAACATTCAAATAACAGAAATATGATACAGTGGCAGTAGAATACAAACAGTATACATTAATCAGTGGCATAGTAGACCATTCAAATAACATAGGATATTCACAACATCACCACAGTACAAACGATACACTATAGAAAGGAGGTATGTCAAGTTTTTGATAAACTATAAACACAGTAGAATATTCATATAACAGGGATTGAATACTCACAGTGTTAGCACTCTACAATGAAATATCCTAACACGCAGCAATCTATATAGAACTACACATGATCCACATTTAGGCCATATACATTACCTAGTACAAAATGAGCAGAAAATTATTTACAGGCTAACAGAAACTGCCTGCCTTATGGGTCCTTCATCACCAGCCGAACCCTTACCACAAACGCACACGGAGCACAAAGACTTCCCTGCACACACACACAAGCACTCCAAAGGACATCTCCGACCTCACCAGCGTGACCCAACTGTGTTTCCAGCACTCCGGCATCGGACGTTGCAGGACAGCACACTGCAGCATGGAGGTAAGCTCCTCTTCCGCTGCTAGCATCATCAGAGGGAGACGCTACTGCTGCATAAAACCGGCCGATATCAGAGCCCAAGCCTCTCTTCTCACACACACACACACACACACGGAGCACAAAGACTTCCCTGCATACACATACAAGCACTCCAAAGGGCATCTCCGGCCTCACCAGCATGACCTGACTGTGTTTCCAGCACTCCGGCATCGGACATTGCAAGACAGCACACCGCAGAGTGGAAGTAAGCTCCTCTTCCGCTGCTAGCATTATCAGAGGGAGACGCTACTGCTGTATAAAACCTCGCTCAGTAAAGGCGCGCCCGCGCCTTGCGGGCCACACCAAATGGCCCTTTGGCGAGGCCCTTAGGCGAGGACCAGAGACAGTACTGCATCTAAGACCGCCTCCAACATGCCACAAGTGTTAAGAAGCACAGACTCTCCAAGCCAGGACAGCTACCAGGACAAGCCTCAAAAAACCAGCAACCTGAGCTCTCCCCGGACTAACTCCCAATGAGCTTCCTCCGTGCAGCACTCAACAGTTCAGCAGGAGTGCACCCACACTCCAGGTGAGTACCACAGATGTTCAGCCCGACGCACATCGGAATCGCCGAGCTCCACCCGCAGGCATCATCACCCAGTGACAGGGAGGCACATTTAAGGGCTACCCACTAGGCCCGAATACAAGAAAGCCAAAAAGAACAGAAAAGAGAAGGAAGCCAGCCAGCGTCAGATCTTCACGTTTGGAAAGAACACAAACTGCACCCAGGTCAGTTGCACTGCAAACCACACCAACTATCAACATCTCACGCTGTTGCATACTCTAACACTCCATACACATGGAGCCAGACCCAACATGCAGATACCACTGTTCCCCCCCCCCCCACCTATCCAACTCACACAAATGCCCTGGACATCCCTCCCACAAGGGTTCCAGCGTCCCAAGCAAACAACACGCAGGGTGCACAACACCTCCCATACTCTACCCACGCATTCCCCACATACCTCACACAACAACCCCATCATTACATCCACTATCAGATGCGCATTACTGAATGCTAGGTCAATCAGAAACAAACCAAATACCATCTATGACCTTATTCTGGACCAGAATCTGGACATAATTTGAATCACCAAGACCTGGCTTAATGATACAGACCAGGTCATCTTGAACCAAGTCATTCCACCAGACTTCTCAGCATTTAACTGCACCAGAGCGAAAAAGAGAGGAGGCGAAACCCTTATATCGGCCAAAAAAGACTACAGATTTAAATTGCTCTCTACAAGTAACTTGGCCGAGTCCAGCACAATCAACATATCTAATAAATATCTCAGCATTTGCCTCACCTACACCTAGTACCATGACTGAACACCTTTCCACAGTTCTTGAATCAATATGCACATATAGCAGACAGCACAAACCGCTCATTGCCCTAGGAGACTATAACCTAACCTCCATACCCACCAAAGAAGCTACAGACAGAGGTGAAGATGATATGCTACAGAATGAAGAGAGTTGAACTTGAGTCACCAGAGCCTGCAGAACTGACAATTCAACTCCTCCAGCGCTAAACTGAAAAACCAGTATGCAGCCCTGGAAGTGGAGGAGGTGAAAGCATTCCAGGAAAAGGAAAAACCAGAGCTCAAATACTCCAAAGTTGCAGAATCAGTGACCACAAGGCAGCGAAAGCTGGTGGTGGTTCGTGACTCTCTTCTGAGGGGTACTGAGGTGTCCATCTGCCGACCAGACTTGATGTTCAGGGAGGTGTGATGTCTGCCAGGTGGAAAAATCTGAGATGTTACGGAGAGTTTACCAAAATTCATCAAGCCTATTGATTATTATCCAGTTTTGCTTATCTATGTCTGCACAAATGCTACTGCTAGGTATCCCTCCAAGTGTATCAAGAGTGACTTCATGGCCCTGGTACAGAGGGTGAAGCAGATAGGTGGTGGTCTCTTTAATCCTCCCTTTTGAGGGGAAAGGCCGAGGCAGAGAAGCTTGCATTCTGGAGATGAATACATGGCTGCATGGATGGTGTCATCAAGAGCATTTTGGTTTCCTGGACCATGGGATGATTTTCCAAGGGCTGCCGGGCAAGGTGGAATCCACCTAGCCAAGAATGGCCAAAGTTTCTCCCACAGCAGACTAGCTAACCTACTGAAGAGGGCTTTAAACTAGATTCATTGGGGATTGGTGAAGAAAGCCCCCAGGTAAGTAAAAGCCCTCAGGTAGGTAAAACATTAAAGAACACTGTAGAAATGGGTAAAAGGGGCAACACCTGGAAAGCAGAGTGCATAAATGCCTGTAGTATGGGAAATAAGATCCCAGATGGGATGTAATTATACTGGGCTATACTTTATTCAGGAGCAACAGGGTAGGAAAAAGGGGAGGAGGAGTGGCACTATATGTGAGAAATTATATTAAAGCTATAGAATCACAGGGCTTAAAAGGGAATAAGGAGGCACTGTAGGTTAAACTAGAAAGAGAGAGTGGGAAATCCATTTGCATTGGTGTGATACAGTATAGAGATCGCCCTCACAGGGAGAAAAAGTAGACAGAGATTTAATAGAAAACATACACAGTATTGGCATGAGAGGAGAAGTGCTACTGATAGGTGATTTCAATATGCAGGGTGTTGATTGGCACGTCCCTGCTGTGGTGTCATCTAGAAGTAAGTCCAGCAACTGGTATCAGAACCCACATGTGAAGGGGTGATATTGGATCTGGTGCTTACCAATGGGGAGAGTGTTTATGATGTTAGCGTGGGAAATCATCTTGCATCCAGTGATTACCAGATGATGTGGTTCGGTATTAGAACTAGGGCTGATAAACTCCATTCTTTTCTTTTTAAAATTTTTTTATTTATGAATTTTACAACGATAAATCAAGCAAAAAACTTGTACAGAAAAGATACAACTTGCAGAATCACATAAGGAAAATTATCAAGCATAATATTAGCAAGAGATATCATTAGTCCACATAAGTGGGGAGTAGCACATATGAAAACCAAAGAGGGGAACTACTCCATTGGTATAGTAGCACAGCAATCTTTTAAAGAAATTAGGTGAAGGCGGAGGTTCCAAGGACCTACTACTCATGAATGGACGAACAGCAACCTACTCAAGAAGGGAAAGAAATAGAAACATGAGAACTAATGAAAGAGGAAAGGTCTTCAGGTTAAAAATACACATATTTCTGAGACTTATACACTACTATACATTTGCACGGAAAGCGTAGCACAAAAGAGGCACCCAATTGCATTACACCTGATCTAAGTAGTAAAAAAGACTTCCGACGCTTCTGCATTTCGCTGGTCACATCTGGGAACATCAAAATCTTTTTTCCATGAAACAAGTTGGCTCTTTTTTTTTATAGTAGAGCTTAAGCAGCCATTCTCTATCAGAGGATAAAGCCAATGACACCAACAATGTGGAAACAGGCAGATCTTCATCCTTAGGTGTTAAAAGTAAATCAGAGACATTGAGAAAGTCCAATTCCAGAGTCCCAACAGAGGTTTTACCCTCCTTTTTTGCCACCGGTAGATAATAAACTTTTGCAACAGGAGGCATTAGATCTAGAGGTACCGATAACACTTCCTGGAGATATTTCTTGAAAAGTTCTAAAGGAGTCACTCCAGCTAACAATGGAAAATTTAACAAACGAATGTTAGAAGAGCGAGCAACGTTCTCCAATGACTCAACCTTAGCCCGTAGGGCAGTATTATCTTTAATCAGAGAATGAGACAAATCAGAAACCTGATTAAGCTTCTGGTCAGAAATGGTAAGCTTTGCATTTATTTCCATTGTATCTTTATGCAGCTTTAAAACCGATTCCTCAAGAGCAGAAACTTTTGTGGACGAAAGAGTCAATTGATGACCAACTACCGTAGATAGTTGTGTAATCACATCCCAGATACTATCAAGAGTCACAGAAGCCGGATGCGAAATCTCAAAGGAAAACACAGGTACAATTACCACAGAGTTACCCAAGGCTTCCTGCAACTCCTCAGCACTACTCGCTCCTTGGGCAGACGTCCCTTGTGATGCAATCTGTGTCACTTCAGGCACGGCAGCCAGGAAATCCCCCGGCTGAACTCCAGCAAGTTCCTCCCGTCAAATCCCGCTCCAAAGCCGCCGAGATACCCACTTCGGGAGAGCTCATGGCCCCACTCGACGAAGGAAACAACGCGGATCCTGGTGGGACTGGAGGGATACGCCCATTCGGGAAGAGAGATATATCCAGGGTGGAGGACGCCGAAAGTTACGCCACCGGCGCCTCCAAGCCCTCTCGAATCTCCCAGATCTAGTTCTCGGAGAGCCGAACGTAACGATCTATTGGTCCTCCTCTTGCAACCGAGGGCTCTGCAGGGAGAACCCTAGGTTTGTCTTTACATTTAGGCATGTCGACTCAAAGATTCACCACTGCCGCCATCTTGCAGTAACCACTCCCCCCGATAAACTCCATTCTATAGCAAGAGTCTTAGACTTTAGGAAAACTAACTTTGCCAAGATGGGACAATTTCTCAAGGAGTAATTAGCGGGATGGGAACAGCTGGGGAATGTAGAAAAGCAATGGGAAAAATTAAAAGGGATATTTTAAGGGCAACAAGCCTTTTTGTTAGAAAGGTAAATAAATGTAAAAGGAAAAGGAGGCCACTATGGTTCTCAAAAGAAGCAGCTGAAAAGGTGAAGAAAAGGAGGGTGGCCTTCATAAAATACAAGAGATCACAGAAAGAGGGAGATGAGCATCAATATTTGGAAAACTTTAGAGAAACTAGGAAAGTAGTCAGGAAAGCAAAGATACTAAAAGAAGAAGAAATAACCATTGCAATAAAATGGGGGACAGGATATTTTTCAGATATATTAGCAAGAGGAGAAAGTGCAAAAGTGGTATTATCAGACTCAAGAGTGAAGGGGAGGAATATGTAGAAGCTGATGAGGATAAAGGGGAATTGCTTAACAAATATTTTTTTTCTGAGTTCACAGATGAAGGGCAGTACCTCAGAAAACACCCACAAATAAGAACTGAAATGAAGGGGATCTTGAACTATTTTCAGAAGACTGTGTTCGTGGCGAACTAGCTAAACTAAAAGTAGACAAAGCAATGGGCCCAGATGGGATACATCCGAGAGTATTGAAGAAACTTGGGGAAGTTCTAGTGGCTCCACTGTCTGACCTTTTTCAATGCTTATTTAGAGTTGGGAGTGGTTCCACAGGACTGGAAGAAAGGCACATGTGGTCCCTTTACACAAAAGCAGAAGTAAGAATGAGGTTGAGAACTACAGGCTGGTTAATCTGATCTCTGTGTTGAGTAAATTAATGGAAATGCTGCTAAAACAGAGGATAGTGAGGTATCTTGAGTCCAATGGATTGCTGGATCAGGGTCAGCATGGGTTTACCAGAGGCAGTTCTTGTGAGACAGATTTGATTGATTTCTTTGACTGGCTGACCAGAGAGTTGGACTGAGGGAGAGCCCTAAATGTGGTGTACTTAGATTTCAGTAAAGTCTTTGATACCATTCTGGACAGGTGACTTATAAACCCTAAAGTGACTGACTGGGTTAGAAATTGGTTAAGTGGGAGGCGACAAAGGGTACAAGTAAATGGAGCTCACTCTGAGGAGAAGGATGTTACCAGTGGTGTGCCACTGGGATCTATCCTTCATCCAATTCTTTTTAACATTTTTGTTAGTAATATTGCAGAAGGGCTTTAGGGTAAGGTTTGCCTCTTTGCGGATGATACCAAAATCAGAAATAGTGTAGACACCCAGGAAGGAGTGGATAACATGAACTTGAAGAATGGTTGAGAATATGGCAGCTATGATTTAACACTAAAAAATGTAGGGTCATACATTTGGACTGCAAAAATCCAAAGGAGCGGTACAGTATAAAGGGTGAAGTACTTCTGTTCACAAAAGAAGAGCGGGACCTGGTCATGATTGTTTCTGATGATCTTAAAGAGGCTATGCAGGTAGTAAAGGCGACAGCGAAAGCCAGAAGGATGCTTGGGTGCATCGGGAGAGGAATGGCCAGCAGAAAAAAGGAGGTGATAGTGCCTTTGTATAAGTCTTTTGTGAGACCTCATTTGGAGTATTGTGTGCAATTCTACCTTCAAAACAATATAAAGAGGATGGAGTCAGTGCAGAGGGTGGTTACCAAAATAGTCAGTGGTCTCCGTTATAAACCATATGGAGACATACTTAAAGATATCAATATGTATACTTTAGAGGAAATTTGAGGCTGGAATTTTTTCTTTTAACTCTCGTAGCTTTAGGAAAGCCAATCTTGTTCTTCCTCTAATAGTTTCTGATTCTATTTCCTTGCAAGCGTCATTGTAGTACTTCTCCTTATGTCGTCATGCTGCACGTTGGAAATCTCTGTTGAGTTCTGTGATTGCCTCTCTTTCTTCTCTGGGTTTAGCTTCTCTGCATTTCTGGGCAATTTTCAGTTTCTTATCCATTTTGACCTCTATTACTTTTTCACTTTTTGTAGAGACTTCTCACTTTTTTCGAGTACAACTTTCTTGATGTTATCCCATAACTCTTCTGGTGCTCTGTCATTTATATCCAAAGCAGCAAATTGATATTACAAACTATCTTTAAATTCTGGTATATTCTCAAGTTCATATTTTGCTACATTCATAAGTGGCTTGCTCTTTTTCAGCTTTAACTTGAGTTTGCATACTAGTAGTTGGTGATCTGTACCACAGTCGGCTTGAGGTTTTGTCTTTGCTGATGTTATTGAGCTTTTCCGAAGTTGATTTCCACATCCCATGTTAAAAGGGGAAGGTGATGGCAGCGGGGGTGTACTACCGACCGCCTGGCCAGAATGAACAGGATGGATGATGAAATGCTAAAAGAAATCTGGGAAGCTAACAAAAGCTACAACACAGTAATAATGGGTGATTGCAGTTACCTCGGTATCGACTGGGTCAGTGTCAAAGCAGGACATGCTAGGGAGATAAAGTTTCTAGATGAAATAAATGACTGCTTTTTGGCGCAGCTGGTTCATGAACCAACAAGAGGAGAAGCTATTCTGGACCTAGTCCTTAGTGAAACACAGGATCTGGTGCAAGAGATAACGGTGTTGGGGCCACTTGGCAATAGTGATCATAGCATGATCTCGTTTGATTTAATAAATGGAAGAAGGACGGCAAGGAAATCCACAGTACCAACTTTTAACTTTCAAAAGGGAGACTGTGATAAAATGAGGGAAATATCTAAGAAAAAACTAAGAGGAGTAGCTGCAAAGTTTAAAGATTTATTTCAAGCATAGGTATTGTTTAAAAATGCTATCTTGGAAGCACCGACCAGATGTATTCCACGTTTTAAGACAAGTGGAGGGAAGGCCAAAAATCTGTCAGCATGGTTTAAAGGGGAGGTCAGGGAGGTTGTTGTAGCCAAAAAAACATCTTTCAGAAATGGAAAAAAGAGCCAAATGAAGAAAATGGGAAACAACATAAACACTGGCAAGTTAGATGCAAGGCATTGATAAGGCAGGTAAAGAGAGAATTTGAAAAAACTCTTGCTGTGGAAGAAAAAATGCATAATAAAAATTTTTCAAGTACATTTGTAGCAAAAAACCTGTGAGAGAAATCAGTTGGAGCATTGGATGATAGAGGGGTAACTACTCCAAGTCCAGCCTCTCCCCGGTTCAAGACCTGGAATTCATAGGGGCCCAGTTGGACACTCTGCAGGTCAGGGCCTTTCTCCCTGTGGACAGAACCCGCCGTCTGGTGCAGCTGGCAAAGGAGGTGCAGGGCTGCAGGTCGGTGCCAGCTCACCTGTTCCTCCGTCTATTAGGCCACATGGCCTCAACGGTTCACATTACATCTCTGGCTTGCCTGCACATGCGGGCCACCCAATGGTGCCTCAGTTCCCAGTGGACGCAAGCCACAGGCAGGCTGAGGGACCGGGCTGGCGGCCTCCCTCTCCTGGTGGCAGTCCCAGCATCACCTCAGGGCAGGGATTCTCTTCCAGGCACCGACTCCTCAGAGGGTCCTGACAACAGATGCCTCCCTCGTGGACTGGGGGGCACACTATGAGGGCCAGTGCACCCAGAGCACCTGGTCCCCAGAGGAATCTCTTCTGAAAATCAATCTTCTCGAGCTCAGGGCCATCTTCCTGGCCCTTCAGGCCTTCTTCCACCTCCTGAGCAACCTCCCGGTCCTCATACAGACATTCAGGTTTCCATGTTCTGTGTGAACAAGCAAGGGGGCACAGGCTCATACTCCCTTTGTCAGGAAGCAGTGGCCCTCCACTCCTTTGCAGTATGCAACCATCTCCTCCTGAGGGCAGTGTACTTACCAGGCCATGACAACCACCTGGCGAATAACCTCAGCAGGGTACTTCGGCCACAAGAGTGGCGCCTAAACCCCAGGGTGACCTGGAGGCTTTTCCATCTCTGGGGCAAACCCTGGCTGGACCTGTTCGCTTCCTCGGACAACTCACAGCTGCCAAAATTTTGCTCTCCTCAGCCATACCACAGGAGGGTGGCGGCAGATGCATTCCTAATCTCCTGGTCACAGGGCCTGCTTTATTTTATTTATTTATTTAGCTTTCTTATATACCGTGCTCTTCAGTATCAGTGCAGTTTACATGTAACATATCTGTCCAGTGCAGGAAGTCTGCACTGGACTTACAATATAACAGGGGGTTATGTACAGGTTCGAACAGGGTAACTATATACAAATAGATTCAACATATGTTAAGGAGTAATTCAACTATTTACATATTGGTTCAAACTGAGTATGTGCAGTTGTTAGGTTGAATGTGTTGCTACTTGTCGGGGGGGGGGGGTCGGGGTCTGGTTTCAATCTGGAATGGTTGTTGCTTGGGTGTTGTCTGTTTGGGCTAATGGGCGTGGCTGGATGTGGACAGTGTTCTTGGTCCGTGTAGTATTGAAGGAACAGGTAATGTTTAAGTGCCTTCCTAAATTGGGAGAGGCCCTTGATGGCCCTGATAGCAGGAGATAGGGCGTTCCAGCATGTGGGTGCATACAGCGTGAACGCTGTGCTCCTGGCTGTTTGTGAGCATTTTGTGATCTGCTTCGGGAGGATCAGGGTGTTGATAGCAGCAGATCTTCTTGCCCTGTTAGGGGGTGTAGTCTCAATGAGATCTGTGAGTGATGTAGAGGAGCATTTGTTAATGGCTTTGTGAATCAATGTCAGCACCTTGAAGGCAATCCTGCTCTGGATTGGGAGCCAATGTAGATTTTTTAGGATTGGTGTTATATGGTCCCTCCTCGATGCCCCATGCAGAATTCTGGCCGCTGCATTCATTGCTAGTTGCAGAGGGTTTATTGTGTTTTTTGGAAGGCCGTGTAGTATGGCATTCGCATAATCAAAAAGCGGGGTTACTAAAGCTTGGTAAACTGTCCTAAAGTCTTCTGGTTCTAGAAGTTGTCTCAGGTGACGAAGCGTTCTTATTTTGTTGTAAATGGACTTGACCATATTGCTTATCTTTGCCTTCATATTGAGCTGTTGGTCAATCATAACTCCAAGGTACCGACTTGTAGGCTTGGTTAGGAGTTCAGCGTCCCTGACCTTGAGGGAGCTGGGTGGTATGAATGTTGTATTTCTAGTAAGGAAGAGGACCTCTATTTTCTTGATTTATTCTTAGTTTCTGCGAGTGTAACCAATCTGTAACAGCATCGAAACAGGCAGAGAGGGGTGATAGGTCTGGTTTGTCTAACAGGAAAGGCGTGTAGAGTGGAACATCATCGGCATAAATTAGGCAATTGATATTGAACGAGCGTATGAGATTACATATGGGCTGCATGTAAATGTTGAATAGGAGGGCTGAAAGTGACGATCCCTGTGGAACGCCTTTTTCTTGGAGGAAAGGTGCGGAGGTGGAGGGGCTAGCACGGACATGCTACCAACGATCTGTTAAATACGATGCACACCATGTTAGGGCTTTTCCCTGGACGCCCTTCTCGCTAAGACGGGAGAGGAGTATTTCATGACACACAGTGTCAAAGGCTGCCGCAATGTCCAGGAAGATCAGGGCAAACCCTTGCTTGATATTGTCCATCCCAATGGTCAGGGTGTTGAGTAATGTGGTCAGCAGCGTTTCAACCCCATGTGCTTCACGAAAGCCATGTTGGCAGGGGTCGAGGGGTGCACTGGTCTCAATATGATGATGAAGTTGCTGTTGTACAACCTTCTCAATTATTTTTGCCAGTAGCGGGATGCTGGATATCGGCCTGTATGAATCCATCCTTGCTGGGTCTGAAGGGATAATTGGAATAAAGGGATAATCAGCTCAGATCTGCTTTATATGTTTGCCTTATGATTGCATATATATCTGCCTTATAACTGCACTCTGGCCTGTATGAAACAGACACAGCAACATATGGTTGGTACAAAACAGGTGGGCAACAGGAAAAGAATACATGCAGCTTACTACTGTTATAAAGCCTAAAAAAAGCTATACTTTGGACAGAAGTGTCCAAGGATATAAGCCTAGGTTCAAACAGGTCAAGCCAGGAATTCAACTAATGCTTTTGCCCTGAAGGTTTCAATTGGTGCCAGCAGATGGAAAAACACAGGAGGAGGCAGAGGGCTATGATTGATTGCATAGATAGGCGAGCCTTGATCAGCAGATCTAGCTGCATAACCATAGAAGGCCCTGGGAAAGAGTTTTGCATTTGCTGAAACTATTTAGAATTTGAAGCAGAGAGGTATATATAAGACAGCAATTTTAGAGGGTCTGGGGGCAGTTCTTTTCTCCCCTTGCAGAGAGAAGTCTGCCCCACTGTCCCTCAGACAGGCACTTGCTATCTGCATCTATAACCATTTGTTTGCTGTGCCAAATAAAAAGTTTCTTTGTAGCTGAGCAACTTGCTGTCTGAACTGTTTATTGGTAATTGGGGAAGCTTTGTAGGTGGACCCGGCCTACAAATTGGCGCCCGAACAGGGACTTGAGTGTTTAATACTCCTAAAACTTTTATTCTAAATTGTCCCGTATTCCTCTGATATTGGCTGTACATCAGGGATGAGGATACCCTCTATTGCTTCACTAATTAAATAGGGGAGGGGATACCTCCTGCCGGTTCAGGGGATGAGAATTTTGTTGTGAGAGAAGAGAGAGAGATTTGAATACCGTTCTAAGACGAACGAGAGAAAAAGTTTGGATGAGACTCCTAAAAACTTTCTAAATTGTCTTGGGATACCCCTGATTTTGGCTTTATATCAGGGATGAGTATACCTCCTATATCTATATATATTTAAAAAAAAAATACATATAGGGGATGAGGATACCGTTCTAAAATGAACGAAGTTGGATGCCGTTCTGGTAGGAACGAGAGAGATTTGGATATCGCGCAAAGACTACAAACAAGAACAGGAGATTTACCCAGGTTTGATTGGTGGGTGAGTACCAAATTTACACATGTGCACATGTATTTTTATGTTATTAATGTTGCTTTGATGTGTAAAAAAAACAAAAAACTGTTATAGTGTCTCTGTAAATGTTAGAGTGTCTCTGTATTTAGTTGAAGCAGACCGCACAGATAATTGACAGTGTTTTATTCTGAACTGCCAGCTATTGTGTGCAGTAATCTGACTGGTAGAAAAACAAAGAAAAATAGTTTATAGTTACAAGTACAGCCTGAAAATTCCCCTGTGCATATTTGTGTGCAGTAAATAAGTCTAATCCATATGTGTAAGTTTTATTTTTTAGATTTGGGATCTGAGTATATTCTGGTTAAGAAACATTTGTCTGCTGTTTTCTGTGTGTCAGAAGATTAAATAGCTCTGCCTGGGTCTGTGATAGGTCATAGGGCAGTTGTACACAATGCAGAACGAATTCCTATGTATGTGTTACTTTGAGAAGCTTATTTTGATTTTTCTAACAAATGTGAAAGATCCTAATTAACCAGAGATTAATAAAAGATCGTAGTGATGCTAAGATTAGTTTTGACTAAGTGATACAAGATCAGTTTTGTTATGTTCTTATGACTTTACAAATTTAAGATCAGATTGATAAAGGGGAAATGATTTAATGAAATCTCTCAGGGAAGCCTCTCTATTCTAATCAGATGGGCTGCTGTACTTAATGACTGATAGCTTTGTATTTAGCTGTCAGCTGTTCGAGTGCTCCTAGATGTTAGATCAAACAAACAAGGCATGAAATAGGAGAATCTGCTTCTG
Source organism: Ichthyophis bannanicus (assembly GCA_033557465.1). NCBI lineage: Eukaryota > Metazoa > Chordata > Amphibia > Gymnophiona > Ichthyophiidae > Ichthyophis > Ichthyophis bannanicus. The sequence continues at coordinate 375,290,001 of CM066034.1, read as the reverse complement.
TTGTCCTTTGACCTTAAGAGTGGAGATTGATGGCCCTGACAGGACAATGCTACTTAGAAATGATTTGAAACCCCGAGTGAATGAGAAGTTATATGTTTGGTTTTGAACAAGCAAAATTAAAAGCAAAACAGAATTTTATATATTGTTGCAAGTATTTCATAGAGGACAGAAACCCAAAAGAGCTGTAACTAAGTTTTATTTTAACTTTTGTTTAAAGGACAGAAAGAGAGATCTACTGTTTGCTGTCAGTTCAGTTTGACACCAGTCTCATACAATTTAAATGTGAAAGGGAGTGTTTGTATTCTTAGGCTCAGTGCTAATGACTAATGACTAAGGACAGTAACATGGGAGTTGCTGAATTTTAGGATAAATTCATCTGTTTTTCTATATTTGAATTTTATATGTTGGGGTCCAGAGAAAACACAGTGTACTTTGTATTGAAAGATTTTTTTTTAAGTTTCAATTTTAGGAATACACTATATTGTAGCACTATGACATACAAATTTACTTTAAGTTTACACACTTGCAGAACAAATTTGGTGAAAAATGGAGCTTAGTTCCCAGAAAAATATGAGAATATTTGTAAAGTTATTTACATATAAAACAATAACATTGTTGAATTGATTAGACAAAGTCTCCTACAGCACAGAGGTTTGTTTTTTTAACATGTCTGTCTAGTTCTGTTGTCCATGTTACAAAAATATTTTTATACTGTAGGGACTTTATTCAGATTGTTTAAGACATTTGCTATTTTGAATGAGCACATATGTCCATTTTTGAACCATACCAATTAAGTTGGTGAAAAAAAAAAGGACACTGTTTACTCATGTTATATTCATTAAGAAGAATCCAAGTTTATATTTTGTATATACTATTTGTTTACCACAATACTAAGTTTCTAACAATTGTTTGATGTTCTTAGCATGCCAATTAAGAGGTGGTACTCTGATGGACATTAAACTGATGAAGGTTATTTAAAGTGACATATCTGTCTAATGAACATGTAAACAAATTTTATTCAACTATGCTGTCTCCAGAATCTTTAATTCAGGAAGTCATTTAAGCCCCGACACATATTCAACAATTGGAAATAGACACCTGGAGACAGGCTAGGTGCATTTTGCACCCTGATATGCTTTGGAACATCCACACTGGCCATGTGGTACTTCCTGATGCTTTTTGCCTCATTTTGCCTTTGTATGTACTGGCCAGACATGCATGGGTAAAAAGAGGGATGATTTGATGACAAATTTTCACAAATAAAAATTGGAGTAATTCTGAAACTTGCCAAACTTACAGAATATGTGCGTGCAACTTGTGTAATCTATTAATATGTAAAGATCAGTTAAGAGTATGGTGGAGTATTTCCTACCAGCGAATGAATCTCCAGTGATGGAGAGACAAGAAGTTTATCAAACTGAGAGACACAGTTGATACCATATGAGATAGTTATGATCTTAAGTAAATGTGGATGAAATTATGTTTGTCACATTGCATTGTCTCATTGTAAAATCTAATCTAGAATATTTTAGTCTTTTCATTTAATATTGGTTGCTGCTCTTCTGAATGGGACCTGGAACCATGTCATCAATTGAAATCCAGAGATTCCAACAGAGGGAATTGGCCATAATCCAGATGGAACAGTCCACCCCAAGACCTCTGAACTAAACCACACCTAAACTTCGGAGACAGGTGAAGCGCACGACGCAGTCCTGAAAAACTGCTGGGAAGCAGGCCCAAATTATCTGAAAATAAAGACTATTAAGACTGATTGGGACTTTTGGGAAAATCTACAAGCAATTTGGGCTACAGCAATTGCAATACCCACACCAGCTCAAGTTTTACTGTAACATTTTCAAAGCTTTCTTCATCACTTTGTTGAATATTTGATGTGTTCAGTATTATTGCAAGCTGTATGTCTTCCATTCTCTTAGAATGTTGCCTGCTGGTATTCCAGACTCGGAGGAGGCCTAACAGCTTTCTTTATAACTCGTTTAAGTATTGCTGTTTTGGTATTCTTGCCTGCTGTATTTTTCTGTTTTATTAGGATGCTGTAAGAAAATGATAATGCAAAGCACCAATACCATGTACATTGTATCTATGGAACAGTACCAGCGGTTCCCTCTCAATGATCCCTCTCTGTCTCAAATGGTTGTTATCAATGCCCTTAGTGGGATTACTTTTGCCCCTCCACATAAAAAAGAAAAAGGAAAAGAAAAAGTGGGGAATGAAGGGATAATTGGAATAAAGGGATAATCAGCTCAGATCTGCTTTATATGTTTGCCTTATGATTGCATATATATCTGCCTTATAACTGCACTCTGGCCTGTATGAAACAGACACAGCAACATATGGTTGGTACAAAACAGGTGGGCAACAGGAAAAGAATACATGCAGCTTACTACTGTTATAAAGCCTAAAAAAAGCTATACTTTGGACAGAAGTGTCCAAGGATATAAGCCTAGGTTCAAACAGGTCAAGCCAGGAATTCAACTAATGCTTTTGCCCTGAAGGTTTCAATTGGTGCCAACAGATGGAAAAACACAGGAGGAGGCAGAGGGCTATGATTGATTGCATAGATAGGCGAGCCTTGATCAGCAGATCTAGCTGCATAACCATAGAAGGCCCTGGGAAAGAGTTTTGCATTTGCTGAAACTATTTAGAATTTGAAGCAGAGAGGTATATATAAGACAGCAATTTTAGAGGGTCTGGGGCAGTTCTTTTCTCCCCTTGCAGAGAGAAGTCTGCCCCACTGTCCCTCAGACAGGCACTTGCTATCTGCATCTATAACCATTTGTTTGCTGTGCCAAATAAAAAAAGTTTCTTTGTAGCTGAGCAACTTGCTGTCTGAACTGTTTATTGGTAATTGGGGAAGCTTTGTAGGTGGACCCGGCCTACAGGTCCAGCTTACTATTTTTTAGTAGAGGTCTTATTGTTGTCTGTTTCAGGCTTTTGGGGAATATCCCAGTTGAGAGAGATAGACCAATGAGTTTGGAGAGGAAAGGACTGAGTTCTGTCCGCAGGGATTTTATCCAAAATGTTGGACATGGGTCGTTGGGTGCTGTGGTTGTATTTATGGAGGAGATGATATCTTGTATGTTTCTTTCCAATGGAGCAGAGAACGCGGTGATGATATGTTTGATGACATTTGTCACAGTCGTGTGGGTGTGTGATAGGATTGTTGGGGGGGAATTATAAGTGGTAGATGTGTTGGGCTGGCTTGCCTTGGCCTGCAGGTAGTTCGCATATTCTTGGGGGTTAGGGAGGTTTGGTTGTGTGGGCGAGGAGTCCTTTGCTAGGGTCTTAACTAGGCCGAAGAGCTCGTGTGGTTTGTTTAGTGAACGTTGTTGTATCTCCGCGTGATATTGTCTCATTCGTTTAGTGACTTCATCACGGTGTCTTTTCAAGTGGTCGTTGTACAATACTAGATTCTCAGCTGATCGGGATCGGCGCCATCTTCTTTCGAGTTTTCTGAGTTTAGGAAGTGATGTTCGGAGTTTGGGGGAGAACCAAGGTGCGTTTCTCCTTCTTGATGCTTTCTTGGTGATAGGTAGTATGACTGCAGCATCAAGGCATGTATTCCATGCAGCGATCATATCATCAAGGCATTGAGCTGGGGAGTTTTGGAGAAGCTGAATTCTATCAATGGTGTCCTCCTTGTTGAATTGCCGGAACCGTTTTGAGAATGATTCGGTGGATTCATTTGAGGCCTGGGTTTTGTTTTTTTAAGTGGTGTGATGGAATCTGGAACTTTATTAGACTGTGGTCGGACCATGGTACAGGGCTTACAGAGAGGTCCATCTTGTGCGTGGCATTGATTATATCTTTTGGGGCGAATATCAGGTCCAGTTTGTTTCCCTTTATGTGTGTGAGGGCATTTACTAGTTGGACATAGCCTAACTCCGTAAGTGCTTCTGTGAATGCCTCGGAGTGAGTGTCATGAAGAGCTGGGAGGTTGAAGTCTCCCAACACCCAGTTTTGAGCACGAAGATTCTGGGGGTTTCCAGCAATGTCTATGATGGTGGCTAAATCGTCTGGGGAGGGGGATGGAGCCCTGTAGAACAAACTGATGTTGCTGTATTTATTTGATATGGTGATGGAATCAAGGTTTGTACTGCTACTGGTTGCAGTTAGCTGGTATTGTAGTTCTTGCTTTGTTAGGATGAGGGCTCCTCCCCTTTTTCTGTCAGATCTGTAGCAGGGGTGAATGTTGAAGTTGGTGGGGACCAGTTTGTGCATGATGACTGTGTCAGAAGTGGACAGCCATGTCTCGGTGATGAGCAGAATGTCCAAGTCGTAGGTAGACAGTAGGTCAGCCACTGCAGGCCATTTGTTCCTAATTGATCGTGCATTTATGAGTGCACACTTCAGGTTGCGGGGGTGTGTGCCATGTTCATCTTGGGACAGATTGCTTTGCTGGATGGCAACGTAGATTAGATGCGGGCTTGAAAGGCGTCCTGAAGCGCATGGTTGGTGGTAGGGAGGACTTGACCACCTTCTCCATGGGCCTTTTAGTACCGGGATGGTGTTGTGATTAGAGGTGAGGGCTAGGGTGCTATGAGTAATCGCTAGTAGCATGAAGCAGATGGCGAGCATGGATTGGTAGTGAGTCATCATGGGTGTTAACATAGTGGGTTGAGTGCTAGGTTGTCTTGGGTTTTCTCTACTCCTGCAGGCAGGGGTGTTTGTTTTAGATTCAGGCACAGGGTCTTCCAGTTAGTTAGTTAGGCAGTAGCCCAAATGGTATCATTCAGTAGCAGTGTATCCGAATTGGCTAGCTAGTCAGTAGTATGTAAGGTGTCAGCCCTTTCCGGGTGGAGCGAGCTCGGTATCATTAAATAGCATGTAAGGTATCATTAAATAGGCACAATGTATACAGCTTGGCTATCACAGCAGTAGCATGCAAGGAATTTACTATCTAGACAGTGGCATTTAAGGTATCATTAAATAGGCACAGTGTATTCAGCTTGGCTAACTAGACAGTTACATGAAGGAAACAGTAAGTAGACACATTGTATTTGAATTATTGAATGGCTAGACAATCGCAGGCAGGATGATGTGCTGTGGTTACAATGTTGCCATTTTGCTGGCTGTGTGGGAACGCTCTATAGTGAGCTGTGTTTTCAGTTAAGGAATAAATCACAACTTAGTGTTTGGCACTATTTAAGGTTACCAGCTAGTGAGGACCTCACCATGTTCTTTGTGTGTAGTCAGTTAGTCACTCGATGGCTTTTGCTTGTTATCCTGTGGCGTCCGGGTGGAGCGAGCTAGGCCCTGGATGGGGAGCTCTAGCTCATCTTGCATCTGTCTTCCTGCTTGACTGGTGAATCTCTAGTGGGCCCGTGCCTGGCTGCGCTTGCTTTTTAAAGCAGATGGACGGTCTGCCCCGATTGGGCAGATCGCCTTGGCGTCGAGGTCCGGTGTGGCTGGCTGCAGTACACAGCGCCTGGATGCCTTGCTTATAAAGTTCCTTTCTCTGGCTCAATTCATTAGATGAGCATCTCACAGACTCTGTTGCGGTGCTTGAGGAGATATCGCAGTGATGTCAATTATTTATTTATTTATTTATTTAACAGGTTTTCTATACCGCCTTTTCCTTAAATCAAAGCGGTTACCAGACACAAGAAGGGAGAACAGAGACAGGGGGGCATACACTGATTAAACTAAAGAGTGACGGTAAAATTGGGATACGCAACATCAAGGAACCGTTTACAGTAAAACAAGTTACATGCAGGTATAATAATAGAGACGTTAGATGTCTGTGCCATAGTACTCAGTGAAAGAGTACAAATTTCAGTGTTGTTTTCTGAACTCCTTTAAATCATCCATGGATCGCACATCGGGAGGGAGAGAGTTCCATATAAGTGGGGGCCGATAAGGAAATTGCCCTTTGTGTAGTACATTTACACGCTTTCTGAAACTACTTGGGGTGCTGAGGGTGTTTGATGTAGTTATTCGTCTTGGCCTGTTGTATTCTGGAGTAAGAGGTATGAAGGCTAAAAGCAGAGCATTTATGTCTGATCTTGAATATAATTAATTACCATCTTGTATTTGACGCGCTGGCTTATTGGAAGCCAGTGGAGCTCTTTGAGAGTAGGGGTAATGTGATCTTGAGATGCTGAGCCAGCAATAATTCTGGCTGCCGTGTTCTGAGCCATCTGAAGAGGTTTAAGTGAGTGTTTTGAAAGACCGTAGTAGATAGGATTACAAAAGTCCAGAATAGGAGTTATTATTCTGCTCTATGGTCCTGCTGAGCGGTTCTTGGTCAGGTTGGAATGAAGACAGCAGATTCTTGGGCTGTTCTTGGCGGTCCACGCCTAAGGGCCGCGCCAAAGGGCCCTCTGGCGAGGCCCTCAGGCGCAGGCCTGCCGGCGTGGGTGCGCCAGATGGTGCCCTCTTTTGAGCAGTCCGGGCTGCCCCAATTGGGCAGCCAACGAGCTGGATTCGTCCCGCTGCTGCTGATAAACTCAATCCCACCAGGGAGAGCATGTGGGGGATGAAAGGGCTACTCCTCCGATGTTGCCCTCTTTTGAGCAGTCCGGGCTTCCCCGATTGGGCAGCCGATGAGCTGGATTCGTCCCACTGCTGCTGATAAACTCAATCCCACCAGGGAGAGCATGTGGGGGATTCCCGCCAACCCCTCTGATAGCCAAGTGCCTGTTCAAGATCCAGAGTGAGCAGGCTTCAGTAATCCTGATTGCTGCCAGATGGCCCAGGCAGCTCTGGTTCCCCCTGCTCCATTCTCTGTCAGTGGCAATCCCAGTACTCCTGGGCCGGGACCCGATCTCCTGTCTCAGGAAGGGGTTCCTTGCTGCACCCCAACCTGGGGTCCTTAACGCTGACAGCGTGGCTGCTGAAAGGGTAGCACTGGCTCCTTTCAGCCTCCCAGGTGAGTCAAGGAGATCCTCCTGGCCTCCCAGAAGCCGTCCACCAGAAAGGCTTATGTCTTTAAGTGGAGGAGATTCTCAGTCTGGTGTGCAGAAAGGAATGAGAATCCATTCTCTTGTCAGGTAAAGTTCGTGCTGCAGTACTTACTGCACCTCTCACACTCGGGCCGAAAGTCTAATTTGGTGAGGGTGCATCTCAGCACCATAGCAGCTAACCATCACCCTATAGAGGGGAAACCCCTCTTGGGCCAGCCTTTGGTCTCCAGGTTCCTCAGGGGCCTCCTGCTATCCAAGTCCCCTCTCTACTCTCTGGCAGCGGAATGGGACCTCAATGTGGTGCTCTTCCAGCTCACCAGGCTGTCATTTGAGCCCTTGGCCACCTGAGATACCTTTCATGGAAGGTGGCTTTCTTAGAGGCTTTGACATCCGCTCACAGAGTCAGCGAACTGCAGGCCCTGATGGTGGACCCGCCCTATACCAGGTTCTATACGAACAGAGTGGTGCTTCATATGCACCCCAAATTCCTCCCAAAGGTGGTGTCTGCTTTTCAGCTCAATCAGGAGGTGGTTCTCTCCACCTTCTTCTCACGGCTGCACACCAGTGGAGAGGAGGTCGTCCTGCATACCTTGGATTGCAAGAGGGCCCTGTCCTTTTATCTATAGAGAATCACAGGCCATCGAAAAGTTCCTCAGCTTTTTATCTCTTATGACCCTAGCAGACTGGGACTACCTGTGACCAAGCAAACCCTGTCCATTTGGGTGGTGGACAGCATTGCCCTGGCTTATGAACAGGCTGGTCTCACTCTGGAGCACCCGATCACTGCTTATCACGTGAGGGCTATGGTCACATCGATGGCCAACCTATGTGCAATGCCGGTGCAAGAAATCTGTAAGGCCGCCACATGGTCTTCAGTTCATACGTTCACAGCTCACTATTGCTAGAAAGTGAGTCCTGCAGGGACAGTGCCTTTGGCCAGGCAGTAATCAGAAGCATTTTTGGTGTATAGGCAACTCCTGTCCTCTGACTCTTCTGTGTTCAGGCTACCGGAGTTATGGTGCTGCTGGATGCTGGGGTCTGCAGAGTCTCTTGGTAGGGACTCACCTCCTGCAACTCACGGCCTTCCTTCGGTCGCCATTGATGCTGTCGTGGTTCGGTCCCCAGCAGCCTGGAGCTAGGGAGTCCCATATGTGAAGACTGATTTCCTGCTTGTTTCTGGAGAAAGCATAGTTACTCAACTGTAACAGGTGTTCTCCAGGAACAGCACAAATCAGTCCTCACAACCTTCCCTCCTCCCTTTGGAGTTGCCTCCTTTACCTTCTTTTCTCTTTTGCCTAAACTATGTCATCTGACTGGGTGGGAAGGGGACCACTCATCCATGGTAGCATTCCTAAAGACTTTCCTTGAAAGTCGGGGAAATGCTCTGCGCGGGCTCTGTCAGTACCGAAGTCACCCATATGTGAAGAGTGATTCCTGCTGTCCCTGGAGAACACCTGTTAGAGGTGAGTAACTTTGCTTCTCTGCTCTTGAAAATCTTGTCTAGGTCCTTCATAGCCATTTTGCCAAGAACAACGCATCGTAGGTTAAAGTTATCCACTATTTCAATTTCTTCTCGATGAACTTATTGATTTTGCCAGTTGTCAGGATCTTTATCTTCTTTACATTAAGGTGCAGGTCCATTTTAAGACTATGTTCCTTGATCTTGAGAAACAAATGTTTCAGATTGTCTTCACTTTCAGCCAGTAATATGGTATCATCAGCATAGCAAAGGTTGTTGATCAGTCTCCCATCAGTCTTCACGCCTCTGTTGTCTTCATACAGTCCTGCTTCTCTGATGATTTGTTCTGCATATAAATTAAACAAGTAGGGGGAAGTATGCAGCCTTGTCATACATCTTTGCTGATTTTAAACATTCTGTTGCTCCTTGTTCCATTTCAACTGTTGCTTCTTGATCTTGTGCAAGAGAACGATCAGGTGTTCTGGTATACCCATGCTTCTTAATGTGGCCCAGAGTTTCTCATGGTTTACACAGTCAAAAGCCTTGCTATAGTTAATAAAACATGTATAGATATCTTTTGGTATTCTTTAGTCTGTTCAAGGATCCATCTCAGATCCACGATGATGTCTCTTGTTCCTTGCCCTTTCCTGAACCCTGCTTGTACTTCAGGTAGTTCTTGTTCCAGGTATGGTTGTAGTCTCTGCTGAATAATCTTCAATAGAATATTGCTGGCATGTGGAATCAAAGCGATTGTGCGATAATTTCCACAGTCAGTTGGATCATCTTTCTTTAGTATGGTATAAACACAGATCTTTTCCAGTAAGTTGGCCATGATGTTGTCTTCCAAATTCCTGGCAGAACCTTGTAAGTATGGTAACAGCTGCATCAAATTGCTGTAATACTTCTATGGGAATGCCATCAATGCCTGGTGCTTTGTTCTTTGATAAGGCTTTCAATGCTGCTTCAGCTTGTTTTTTCATCACTAATGGTTCCAGATCATAAAGTACAGGTTGAAATGGCCATGGGTCCACTTGATCTTTATCATATAATAACTCTGTATATTCTTTCCACCTTTTTTTGATCTTCTCAGCATCATTCAACATGGATCCCTGAGCATTTTGTAACATTCCAATTCAAGGCTGGAATTTTTTCTTTAACTCTCATAGCTTTAGGAAAGCCGATCTTGTTCTTCCTCTAATAGTTTCTGCTTCTCTTTCCTTGCATGAGTCATTGTAGAACTTCTCCTTGTCTTGTCTTGCTGTATGTTAGAAATCTCTGTTGAGTTCTGCAACTGCCTCTCTTTCTCCTCTGGGTTTAGCTTCTCTGCGTTTCTGGGCAATTTTCAGAGTTTGTTCTGTCATCCATTTTGGCTGTTTTTGCTTTGTCATCTTTTGTAGAGATCTCTCATTTTCTTCCAACACAACCTTCTGAGAGACTTGGCCAAATTAAAAAGTAATGGGATTGGAAGCAGCGTATTATTGTGGATCAGGAACTGGTTAAAAGAAAGAAAGTAGAGAGTAGGGCTAAATGGCCAGTTTTCTCAATGGAGAAAGGTGAATAGTGGAGTATCCCAGGGATCTGTGCTAGGCCTGCTACTTTTTAACATATTTATAAATGACCTAGAAATGGGAATAACAAATGAGGTGATCGGATTTGCAGATGGCACAAAATTATTCAAAGTTGTTAAAACACAAGAGGATTGTGAAAAAATGCAAGATGACCTTGATAAATTGAAAGATTGGACATTCAAATGGCAGATGAAATTGAATGTGAATAAGTGCAAAGTAATGCATCCAGGAAAGAACAACCCAAACTATGGTTACACAATGCAAGATTCCACATTAGGTACTACCACCCAGGAAAAAGATTTAGGTGTCATGGTGGATAAAATGTTGAAACCCTCCACCCATTGTCCAGCGGCGGCCAAGAAAACAAATAGAATGCTAGGAATCATAAGGAAAGGAATGGAGAATAAAACCAAGGATATTACAGTATAATGCCTTTCTATCATTCCATGGTACGACCGCACCTTGAATATTGTGTGCAATTCTAGTCACCGTATCTTAAAAAGGATATAGCGGAATTAGAAAAGGTACAGAGAAGAGACACCAAAATGGTAAAGGGGATGGAAGGATACCTATGAGGAAAGGCTTAAAAGGTTAGGGCTTTTCAACTTGGAAAAGAGACGGCTGAGGGGAGATACGATAGAGGTTTATAAATTAATGAATGGAATGGAACAGGTGAACGCAGATTGGTTGTTTATACCATCAAAAAGTAGAAAGATTAGGGGACACGCAATGAACTACAGTGTAACCCATTTAAGACTAATAAGAGAAAATATTTTTTCACTCAACGTGTAGTCAAACTCTGGAATTCGTTACTGGAGGATGTAGTAAAAGCTGTCTAGTGTAGCTGGGTTTAAAAGAGGTTTGGACAAGTTCCTGGAGGAAAGGTCCATAAACCATTATTAAAGAGGACCTGCGAAATCCACTGCTTACCCTGGAACAAGCATTGTGCAACTTGTGTACCTTTTTGGGAACCTGCTAGGTACTTGTGATCTGGATTGGCCACTGAAACCAGGCAGAGAGTATTTTGTGCTCATTTGTTTGAATTCTTTGCTTGACCTGTAATTTCATGTTAGGCCCATTATTCTGCATACTTCTATCCAGAATATGGTTTCCCAGAATCCTCCATAACAGGCCGCATCCATTTTCTTATGGCAAGCATATACTTTCATACAGCTATTGTCTTCATGTCTGTCTTCTTGTCTTCTGTGCCATCCATCCTCCTGTGTAGTTTCACCAGGCAAGAGTTCAGTCATATAAAGCCAATATATACATATATAAGCAGACCCAAGGCAGACTTTAAATCAAATTTCCCAACATTCTCCACTTTTTCTATTCCTATTTCTTTTTTATGTGGAGGGGCAAAAGTAATCCACTAAGGGGCATTGATAACAATACCATTTGAGACAGGGAGGGATGATCAAAGGGCAGCTTCTGTACAGTTCTCGAGATACAACATACATGGTATCGTGCTTGACTTATCATTATTGACAACAAGCAAACAGAATGGATAATACACAACAGGCAATAATTGCAAAACAAGCCATACTTAAAGAATAAGAATGAAAGCTTTTAGGCCTCCTCTGAGTTCGGAATACCAGCAGGAACATTCTAAGAGAATGGAAGACATACAGCTTGCAATAATACTGAACACATCAATATCAAAGTGATGAAAAAAGCTTTGAAAATGTTACAGTACAACTTGAGCTGGTGTGGGTATTGCAATTGCTGTAGCCCAAATGGCTGTAGATTTTCCAAAAAGTCCCAATCAGTCTTAATAGTCTTTATTTTCAGATAATTTGGGCCTGTCAGGACTGCGTCGTGCCTGTCTCTGAAGTTTAAGTATAGTTGAGTTCAGAGGTCTTTGGGTGGTCTGTTCCATCTGGATATGGCCAACTCCCTCTGCTGGAATCTATGGATCTCAATCGGTGACATGGTTCCAGGTCCCATTCAGAAGAGCAAAATCCAATATTAAATGAAAAGGCTAAAATTCTAGATTAGATTTTACAATGAGACAATGCAATGTGATAAAACTTCTTGTCTCTCCATCACTGAAGATTCATTGCTGGTAGGAAATACTCTACTATGCTCATACTGATCTTTACATATTAATAGATTAGACAAGTTGCAAGCACATATTCTGCAAGTTTGGCAAGTTTCAGAATTACCCCAATTTTATTTGTGAAAATTTGTCATCCAAATCATCCCTCTTTTTACCCCTGCATGTCTGGCCAGGACATACAAAGGCAAATGAGGCAAAAAGCATTTGGAAGTACCACATGGCCAGTATGGATGTTCCAAAGCATATCAGGGTGCAAAATGCACCTAGCCTGTCTTGGCATGCTAAGTTTTTTAAAGTTTAATTTTCCCGGGGGGGGGGGGGGGAGGGAGCAGGACTTGATGGGGGGGGGAGCAGGACTTGATGGGGGGGAGCAGGACTTGATGTGTGGCTGTGGGGGGGAGCAGGACTTGATGTGGGGGGAGCAGGACTTGATGGGGGGGAGCAGGACTTGATGTAGGGGGGGAGCAGGACTTGATGGGGGGGAGCAGGACTTGATGTGGGCTGGGGGGGGTAGTACTGAAAATGGGGTGATGGGGGTTAGGACTGGTAATGGACAGATGGGGGTTAGGACTGGAGGTGGTCTGACTGGGGGCCTAAGACTGAAAATGGGGTTATGGGGGGGCTAAGAATGAAGATGGGGCGATGGAAGGGTTAGGCCTGGAAGTGGGCTGTTGGGGGGCTTAGGACCGATAATGGGCTGGGGGGGGGCTAGAACTGGTAATGGACTGGGGGGGGGTGCTATGACTGGAAATGGGCCGAGTAGAAGGGGAGCTTGAACTGCAAATAGCTGATGGGGACAGGGTCTTGGAATGGTAATGGGCTGAGTGGAAGGGGGCTTGGAATGCAAATGGGCTGATGGGGAGGGGGGCTTGGAAAGGAAATGGGCTGTGAGGGGAGGGAGCTAGGACTGGAAATGGGCTGATGATGCGGGGACTAGAAGGGAGCGGATGCTGGGTTGGGCAGGAGCTAGAAGGGAGTTGATGTTGGGGGATGATTAGAATGGGATGGGGCTGGGAGAGTGAAATGGAGAGGGGAAATATATTTTGTGTGGGAGGGAAGAAAAATCTACAATTGGCCGGGTATTGGGAGAGTAAGTGGGGATTGAGGATGGAGGGGTAAAATTTGAGTGGATGAAATAGGAATGAGGAAAGAGCAAAGGAGAATGATTAGTATGTTAAAGCAGATGTAGAGAGAATGGAAAAAAAAACTAGGAAAGAAGAAAGGAGAAATGGACAGCAGATGATGGAGAGTTAGCAGAAGACACAAAGAAACCAGAAGAAAGTGACTGGAACAATTGCAACTGAAAAAAAAATGCACAAAAGGTAGAAAAATATCTCTTTATTTTGAATTTATTAACTGAAATATGTCAGCTCTTGGAAATGTGCATCTTTAACGTCTGCACTTTATTTAATACAAGAGGAAATCAATGTATAGTTTTATTTCTACAGTGTTGTACATTCTAAGTTTGGCTTTTGGGTTCCCAGTTTAATTGTCTTCCTGTTTCTAAATTGTGATTCCTTGTTTGGTGATGGTGTATGTTCTGCATGTGTAACTGAGCTGAGGTATTCTGTTTATGTAATTCCTATTTGACATTGCCACTTGTTCTCTTTCCCGAGTAGGTCATGTATTGTTATTCTCTGAAATGTGTTGATTTAATATTTGCAGTGTTGCCTTTTGATAGTTAGGGTATGGTGCTTTGTGAGTCCTGGTAGTGCTGTTAGGACACGGCAGGTTTGCTATGGGTTCTAAATGGGCAGTGTTTCTAGTAGTTCCTAATGTGCCTGGCGGTTGGCACTGGTTTTATAGTAATGTAGAAATCTTTTAGTCTTTCTTTATCCATACACTCATTAAGAGGCATGTTTACTAAAAGTTAGTGTATGGTAACATTATGCAAATATTTATGCAAATGATGCCCTTATGCAAATGAGGCCTGCTTCTTGTGCGGCCCCCGGGTTACTCTACAAGTCCTCATTTGGCCCTCAAAGCAATTTGAGTTTGAGACCCCTGATCTATTGTATATACTATTCTCAGTGAAAGTGCTGAACAAGGCAAAATAATTATCCTGAGTCTTTTCATTACACTGATACTGTTGCCTGTCAGGTGGAGACTTCAAAGCAGTGCTTGGGCTAGCTTCACCTTACCGGCATGCTATCTTAAGAAAAGCAAATGGACAACAGAACTAGACAGACATGTTAAAAAACAAACCTCTGTATCAGAGAAAGTGCTGTAGGAGACTTTGTCTAATTGATTCAACTTAATGTTATTTTATGTGTAAATAACTTTACAAATATTCTCATATTCTTCTGGGAACTAAGCTCCATTTTTTCTACCAAATTTGTTCTGCAAGTGTGTAAGCTAAAGTAAATTTGTATGTCATAGTGCTACAATATAGTGTATTCCTAAAATTGAAACTTAAAAAAAAAATCTTTCAAAACAAAGTACACTGTGTTCTCTGGACCCCAACATATAAAATTCAAATATAGAAAAATAGATTAATTTATCCTAAAATTCAGCAACTCCCGTGTTACTGTCCTTAGTCATTAGTCATTAGCACTGAGCTTAAGAATACAAACACTCCTTTTCACATTTAAATTGAATGAGACTGGTGTCAAACGGAACTGCAAACTAAACAGTAGATCTCTCTTTCTGTCCTTTAGTTACAGCTCTTTTGGGATGCTTGCAACAGTATACAAAATTCTATTTTACTTTTAATTTTGCTCAATCAAAACCAAACATATAACTTCTCATTCACTCGAGATTTAAAATCATTTCCAAATAGCATTGTCCTGTCAGGGACGTCAAACCCCCACTCTGAAGGGCAAAGGACAACAGAAACAGATTCTCCAATGCCTTAATTGTTTGATCTAACATTTGGGAGCACTTAAGCACAGCAGGCCATCTGATCAGAGTAGAGAGGCTTTCCTAAGAAACTTCAGTAAAGCATTCCCCTTTGGGAAATCCCAAAAAGCAATATACCTTTAAGCTTGAGAAACACAGGAACCTTAAAAGAACAATTAAAAAATATTTTCTTCATAATCTTATATAAAGATTTTCTCCAACAATGTAATACTAAGTAAACATCTTTGCATCACATGGTTACATATTTTCTTACACGGATTTTCTTTTAGAGCTATTTTTCTTAGTTGCAAAATCCAGCTGTAATCTTTTTCCTTTATTATTAATTTGATCTTAAATTTGTAAAGTCATAAGAACATGACAAAATTGATCTTGTATCAATTAGTCAAAACTAATCTTAGCATCACTACGATCTTTTATTAATCTCTGGTTAATTAGGATCTTCCACATTTGTTAACACATTCATAGAAATTCGTTCTGCATTGTGTACAACTGCCCTATGACCTATCACAGACACAGGCAGAGCTATTTAATCTTCTGACACACAGAGAACACCAGACACATTTTTTCTTAACTCAGATCCCAAATTTAAAAAAGAAAACTTACACATATGGATCAGATTTATTTACTGCACACAAATATGCACAGGGGAATTTTCAGGCTGTACTTGTCTACCAGTCATATCACTGCACACAATAGCTGGTAGTTCAGAATAAACACTGTCAATTATCTGTGCGGTCTGCTTCTAAGATTCTCACTTCAGTGTACATTACATTCAGATCCCAATCCACTAACTCAGAAAATCCATTCCATGTTACAATATATTCAGACAGACAGGAAAAAAAAACTAGCTGTCTCAGCACATCAATTACTAAAGCAGACCCTAGAAGATTTTTTCATTGTTTTCAATGTTCTAAAGAAGACAGGAAGGACATGGAAGAATAGAGACAGATAAACAAACACCGCTTAGCACTTGCGTTCAAGGGACTCCGGGCCAACGGTTTTACCCTCTCCAGAGACTGAGGCATCTTACAAGCACATGAATATTGTAAAAGAAAATAAAAGCAAACAGATACGCTCTCCAGAAATTCCACACTTAGTTCAACTTAAGAAAAAAAAATTCTAATCAGTTCAGCTCCAGGGAACATAAAATCTACTGGAGTAGCCAGTAATGACAGGACAGTGTTTACTAAAGATTAAAACTAAAACACAGGACAGAGTTAAATGCATTATACCTAATCAGCCTACTAGACCCACTCCTCCTTGGTTATTTAATGCAGCTGCAGTCAGCTCCATCATTCACCTTGATCTAGAACTTGCAAAGTAATTTATTTCAAAAAGATACTTAGAAAGCTATTCTTCAATAGATCTAATTGTCACCCTCTCTGGTCTGTGAACACCCCAGATAAAGTGATCATCCCTGTTTGTCTATAAATATTCTCCTTAGCTGTCCCTCTTTCTAAAATCCGTAAACCTGGTGTTTTCACTGTTCGGGGACAGGGGCAATTAACGTCGCCTTTTACCAATAGCAAATTGAACCTCCTTATATACAGAGGCGCGCGCAATTTCGCTTTTAGGTAGCAATCCAAACCTCGTAATTAACAGAGGAGCGAAATTAAGAAATCCAGGACTTATACACGCTGACAACGCTTAGGCTTCGTCTAAATCCAGCCAATCTCCTCGCGGAGGTATGAAAACGTGGATAAAGACACACACTCGCTTCGTATTAATAATAATACGTACAGTCTCAAGCGTACATCAATCAATCCTGGAAAAGAGACATAATGTCTGGGCAAAACTTTCTTTCCCTAACCATTCCCTAATGTTTACAACTAAATACAGAGACACTCTAACAGTTTTCTTACATAACAAAATATTAATTACATACTTACCCACCACTCGAACCTGGGCAAGTCTTCTGTCCTTTCATACAGACAGGGAAACTGAACACTCACCAATAAAGTCATCCTAGGGTATCAAAATCTCTCTCGACGTCACTCAGAGCGGTATTCCCATCTTCTGTACCAGCAGAAGGAATCCTCTTCTCAAGTGAGAAGGTATTCACATCCCCTGTTTTTTTTTTTTTACTGTGAAAAACAGGAGGTAGTCCCTCTGACAAGTAAAACTACAAGTCAAAAACTGCAGTCAGAGGAGTCCTTGGGCAATTTGGAAGGGAAAAAAAATTTAGAGGGTGTTCGGCACCAATTATTGTGGCTTCTGGTTCCCACAACGGTTGCCCAAAATATCACCAATCAAAGAATTACTTAGACAGCAGTTGCTTTATCTACAAAGACTTTTATTTCCAGCATCATGCAGAACAGCAAGGTCTGTCTATAGAAATGGCAGACAGTACTTTCTTTCTCTGTGAAGGGGAAGAAAATACTGCCCGCCCTTCCCCTAAAATAACCACCTTATATACATTTCTCCCTGTATCAAATGTCTGCTTCAAATTAGCCTCAGTGAATCCATCATAACTACTTAGATGTCAGCAGGACCTCAGGGTTCTGCAACACTTTTCCCAGGGGAGAATCTCCTTACATTTGTACATCTGGACCCTGCTCATTTATACATGGCCTATGACCTCTATACATCTGGAAATGCTTTTAGGTCTATTTATCTATGCATGGCCTGTGACCTCTGTGCTTTTAGGTCTATTTATCTATGCATGGCCTGTGACCTCTGACCCTTCCTGTATTTTTCCTTCTTCTTGGCACTAATTGAAACCAGGCAGAGAGTATTTTGTGCTCATTTGTTTGAATTCTTTGCTTGACCTGTAATTTCATGTTAGGCCCATTATTCTGCATACTTCTATCCAGAATATGGTTTCCCAGAATCCTCCATAACAGGCTGCATCCATTTTCTTATGGCAAGCATATACTCTCATACAGCTATTGTCTTCATGTCTGTCTTCTTGTCTTCTGTGCCATCCATCCTCCTGTGTAGTTTCACCAGGCAAGAGTTCAGTCATATAAAGCCAATATATACATATATAAGCAGACCCAAGGCAGACTTTAAATCAAATTTCCCAACAAAACAGGATAGTGGGCTTGATGTTTCTTGGTCTGACCCAGAATTGCATTTGTTATGTTCTTATGTCTTTACACCAGTATTAAAGTTGCCTCATTCACAGGGTCGCCCCAAAGGTTTCTGTCTCACTAGGCAGAAATTCCGGCCTTGCCAGTCCCCCCCACTGACACCCTCTCAGCTGATGCTGCCCCCCCTCAGCTGCTATTGCTGCCGCCGTCGCCCCTCCCCAGCTGCCGTCGATCAGGGGCAGCCCAAGGGGAGTGCGGGGCCATGTGAGGAGACTCGGTGCGGGGCCTCATTTGCATAAGGGGCCTCATTTGCATAAATATTTGCATAATGTTACCATACACTAACTTTTAGTAAACATGCCTCTTAATGAGTGTATGGATAAAGAAAGACTAAAAGATTTCTACATTACTATAATCCAGTGCCAACCCCCAGGCACATTAGGAACTACTACAAACACTGCCCATTTAGAACCCATAACATTAAACCCCCTGAAATCAATCTAACAACCCAAAAACAAAAGATCTCAGAAAAAAACAAAACACCCCCTCAAAATAAAGCAATAGTGCAAAATACTTTTTTTGTCGGAATATGGCAACCAAGTACCGGGAATTCAGTCCAGGTACCGCTGTGGCAATTCCTTTTATTAAAGATATGGATAAAAATTTCAAAATCCAAAACTTAGCTTATATATAGTGCTGCTCTCCGCACTGCAATAATATGCCAGCAAAACACAGTTACGACATGGCTCCACATTTCGGGTGTAATCACAGATGTAAGAACCTTGAACACCCTGCTTCAGGCCCATCCAAACTGGCAAAAATTCAAAGCTTTATTTTGAGGGGGTGTTTTGTTTTTTTCTGAGATCTTTTGCTTTTGGGGCATTTAGAACCCATAGCAAACCCGCCGTATCGTAACAGCACTACCAGGACTCACAAAGCACCATACTCTACCTATCAAAAGGCAACACTGCAAATATTAAACCAATACATTTCAGAGAATAAGAATACATGACCTACTGGGGAAAGAGAACAAGTGGCAATGTCAAATAGGAATTACATAAACAGAATACCTCAGCTCAGTTACACATGCAGAACATAGACCATCACCAAACAAGGAATCACAATTTAGAAACAGGAAGACAATAATTAAACTGGGAACCCCAAAAGCCAAACTTGGAATGTACAATTCTCAACTCTTGTCTTGCAAACATCTCTGACTGGCTCACTTCTAATTGTCTTCATCTTAACCTAACTAAAACCGTTGCAATCTGGTTCACCCACGGCAGTCCTTCCCCACCGCTGGCCCCCTCTTTCTCAGGATCCCCCGTACCCATAGTTTCCTGCTTGCGCTATCTGGGTGTTCTTTTCGATTCTGATCTCTCCTTCCAGGCCCACATTTCACATATCACCAAAACTTCCTTTTTTTCCCTTTGCCAAATTTGTGCAATTCACCCTTTTTTCACACCACCCGCTTTCACTACTCTTCTACTATCACTTGTTATGTCCCTTGTTGATTTTTCTAACTCTGTTTTCATTGGCATTACAAAATCACAACTAGATAGACTACAACACATGCAGAATACTGCTGCCCGTCTTATCACATACTCTTCCCATAGTGACCATGTAACCCCTCTCCTTTTGCACCTCCACTGGCTGCCCATCTCCTTCCGCTTTCAGTTCAAATTATTAACTGCTTCATAGAGCCCTCCATACTAGCACCCCTCAATACCTAGCAGATCTTATCGCACTTCACACCCCCAGACATACCCCCTGCTCATTCCATCTGAACCGCCTTCATCTTCCTTCTCCCTCTTTCGCCCACCTCCAGTCCACTCGCTCATTCGCGTTCTTTTTCATTGGCCCAGCACTCTGGAACTCACTGCCCACTTCCCTCAGGTTGGAACCCCATCACGTCACCTTCAAAAAGAACCTAAAAACCCACCTTTTTTCCCTAGCCTTTGACCTTCCCTCCCCCTTTGTTTGACCCACCTCCCCAACTCTAATTGTTAATATGCTTTCTATCTTGTATGCCTAATTACTACCTCTGTCCTATTATTGATTGTAACTTCCTTTCACTTCCTGGCCTTGTGCCCACTTTCTAAGTTATTGTATATTGTGAACCACTCTGATTGTTAAAGTAGGGCGGTATATCAAATAAATAAACATAAACAACATTGTAGAAATAAAACTATAAATTAATTTCCTCTTGTACTAAACAAAGCGCAGACGTTAATGATACACATTTCCCAGAGCTGACATATTCCAGTTAATAAATTCAAAATAAAGAGATATTTTTCTACCTTTTGTGCATTTTTTTTTCAGTTGCAGTTGCTCCAGCCCCATCCCATTCTAATCCTCCCCCAATATCAGCTCCCTTCTAGTTCCAGCCCCACCCGGCATCCACTCCCACATCAGCCCATTTCCAGTCCTATCCTAGCCCCACCATCAGCCCATTTCCAGTCCTAGCCCCCCCCCATCCATTTCCAGTCCTATCCGAGTCCCTCCATCAGCTCATTTCCAATCCCAGCCCCCATCAGCCCATTTCTAGTCATTTCCTAGCCCCACTATCAGCTCATGTCAAATCCTAGCTCCCCTCCACTTAGCCCATTTCCAATCCAAGCCCCTCCCATGAGCCTACTTCCAGTTCTAGCCCCTCCGTGAGTCCATTTCAATCCAAGCCCCCACCACAGCACATTTCCAATCTTAGCACTCCCCAACAGCCCATTTCCAGTCCTATCCTAGCCCCTCCATCAGCCCATTCCCTGTCCTAGCTCCCCCCCCCACTCAGCCCATTTCCAGTCCTAGCTCCCTCCCCTCACAGCCCATTTCCATTCCAAGCCCCCCTCCCCATCAGCTATTTGCAGTTCAAGCTCCCCTTTCACTCGGCCCATTTCCATTCCGAGCCCCCGTCCCCATCAGCTATTTGCAGTTCAAGGCCCCCCTTCCACTTAGCCCATTTCCAGTCCTAGCAACCCCCCCAGCCTATTACCAGTCCTAGCCCCCCATAGCCCATTACCAGTCCTAAGCCCCCCATCAGCCCACTTCCAGTCCTAACCCCCCCATCACCCCATTTTCAGTCTTAGCCACCCCCATAGCCTTACCAGTCCTAACTCCCCCCCCTCAGCCTGCCTTCAGTCCTAACCCTCCCCATCAGCCCGCCTCCAGGGCCATTTCCAGTCCTAGCCCCCCCATAGCCCATTACCAGTCCTAACCCCCCCATCAGGCCGCCTGCAGTCCTAACCCTCCCCATCAGCCCATTTCCAGTCCTAGCCCCCCCATAGCCCATTTCCAGTCCTAACCCCCCCATCAGCCCATAGCCCATTACCAGTCTAACCCCCTCCCCCCATCAGCCCAAGTAAATAAAAAAAAAAAAAAACTGGCTGCTGCCGCAGAATCAAGTGTTCCTCGCCTGCCCAGCAGAGCCCTCCCCGAACATCCCCTCGGCGCCTTCAGGCTTTCAGAGCCGTGAAGGGAGAGTTTCTCTCTCGCAGCTCTGTTAAGCCCGCCGGGGCTGATGGGAAACAGCTGAGTTTGTAACTGAGAAGAAGAAAACAAAAGAACCCTAAAACTCCTAGGGGAGGTGAGCGAGTTGTGAAGACTGATTCCTGCTGTTCTCGGAGATCACCTGTTACAGGTGAGTAACTACGCTATCTCCAGGAACAAGCAAGGATGTAGTCTTCACATATGTGACTCATTAGCTCCCAGATACCAGACTGGTATGGAGGACAGCGCGATCCCTGAGGCAAAAGCAGTAGCCAATGAGTTTGGAAGAGTTGTGGCCTATTGGACTCGATTCCAGAAGCCGATACTCCCCCAATAATAGTCTGGTATCTTGTAGAAGTCAGTTACGGAGGATAGGAGTTGAGTTTAAGTCCCAAAGAGGTGCTGGAGTATGGCCTGACCAAAGACAGAGTCCCGACGGGAGTCTCTGTCCAGACAACAGTGTACAGTAAAACTATGAATGGAGAACCAGGTAGCTGCCTGACTGATGTCCTCAATAGCTACTGAATGGAGGTTAGCTATGGATGTTGTCACAGCCCGTACATTAGGAGCAATACATGATCCTGCAATGAGAGTCCTGCTTGTGTATAAGCAAAAGAGATTCAATCTGCTATCCATTTAGATAGAGAACACTTTGTCACAGGTAGACCCAGGTCACTAGGATCAAAGGATATGAATAATTGAGAGGATCTTCTGTGATCTTTAGTTCTATCCAAGTAGTCTAGGGTGTGTAGTGCTGCTTCAGCCCGAGATGCATCTAGGGAAGAAAGTCAGGAGGTTTAGATGAAAGGAGGAAACCACCTTTGGGAGGAAATGTGGATGGGTATGCAAAATCACCTTGTCATGCTGGAACCAGGTATAGGGCAGATCTGCCACTAGAGCTTGCAGCTCACTGATGCGGCAAGCTGAAGTGAGGGCAATAAGGAAGATGACCTTCCAAAATAGAAACTTCAGTGAAGTGGTGGCCAGAGCTTTGAAGGGTGGCTTTAGAAGTTGAGCCAGAACCACATTCAGATACCAGGCCACTGGAGGTGGCTTAATGGATGATTCAAACAGCAGGAGACCCGGCATGAAGCATGAGGAGATAGGGTGTCCTTCCACTGGCATATGAGAGGCCGCAATGGCACTAAGGTGATCTCTCACCGAGTTAGTCTTAAGACCTGTCAAGGATAAGTGGAGGAAATATTGCAGAAGCAACTCCACCAGGCAAGAAAAGGGGTCAAAGTCCTTTGGGGAGCACCAAAGGGCAAACCTACGCCATTTGAATGCATAAGATCGCCTGGTAGAATCTTTATGTGATGCAAGAAGGACATCATTGACTGCCTGTGGTAGGTCGAGGTCAGCCAACACTAGCCTTTCAGCAGTCATGCTGTCAGGCATAGGGAGTGAAGACTGGGATGGAGGAGCATCCCATGGTCCTGAGAAAAGAGGTCGGGTGCACATCCCAGGTTGAGTGGCTGAGTCTGCGGAAGGTGAAGAAGCAGAGGAAACCACAGCTGATGGGGCCAAAAGGGAGCTATAAGAATCATCGAGCCTCAGTCGGCTTGTAGCCTGAGCAGCATCTTGGGTATCAAGGGGTTGGGAAGGTATGCATAGAGCAGTCCCTGTCCCCAATGGAGAAGGAAGGTGTCCGTGGCTTGCTGGTGCAGCGACAGAATCCTGGAGCAGAAGAGCAGAAGCTGTGTGTTTTGTGGAGTGACAATACAATTTATGAGTGGGGTTTCCCACATTTGGAAGATCCGAGCAGCTGTCTCTCGATGTGAATCCATTCGTGCGGATGAAGGATACGGCTTAGCCTGTTCACTAGGACATTGAGTTCACCCGGGAGGTACACTATTCTGAGGTGGATGCAGTGAGAGATGGCAAAGAAGCACAGTAAAATCGCCTATAGGTAGAGGGGACAGGATCCCGTTCCCTCCTTTTTATGTAGAACATGGCAACCTGGTTGTCAGCTCTGACTAGAACAGGTTGCTCCAACAGTTGGTGTTGAAAAATGCAAAAAGCATTTGTCGGTGCCTGTAGTTCTAGCAGGGTCATCTGCAGGGCAGATTCTTGTTGTTTCCACAGTTCCTGTGTGGTCAGATCATTCAGAAGCGCCCCCCAATCCAGCTTGGAAGCATCCATTGTCAGGGTGCATCAAGGTGGAGGCATCTGAAAAGGTGACCCAACAAGAAGGTTTTGTGGGAGACACCACCACTGAAGGGACATGATAAGATGAGGAATGATGTGGATCCTGTCCCTAAGATGACCCTTTGCTTGTGTCCATTGAGAAGACAGAGTCTAATGCGCTTGTTGCATGTGTAATCAAGCATAGGGAATGACATGGACCATGAAGGCCATGTGTCCCAATAGCCATAGCATGTCTCGAGCTGTTACACGATTTTGGTATTGTACCCATTTTTCCAGCTCGATGAGGCGAGCACATCGATCCTGTGGGAGGAAAGTTCAGGCCTGTTCAGTATCTAAGAGCGCTCCAATGAACTCCAGTCGTTGGGTTGGAGCGAAGTGGGACTTTGGGAAGTTTATGATGAAACCCAGGTGTTGGAGCACTGTGATAGTGTGATGAAGGGAGAATGTTATCTCTTGAGGGGAGAATCCCCTGATTAGCCAGTCGTCTAAGTAAGGAAAGACGAATACCCTCAGTGTGCGTAGGCAGGCAGCGACAACAGCCATGCATTTTCTGAAGACTCTTTGGACAGAGGCTAGACCAAAGGGGAGCATCTTATATTGATAGTAGTTTCCCTGAAACATGAAGTACAGATACTGTCTGTGCAAGGGATGTATCAGTAATTGTGTGTACGCCTCTTTTAAGTCTTAAGAACAGAGCAAATTATGTCTCTGTAGGTATGGTAGAAGATTTCATAGGGAAATCATTTTGAATTTTTCTCGGACCACAAACTTGTTTAGGTCTTTGAGATCCAAGATGGGCCTGAAGCCTCCTGTTTTCTTTGAAATGAGAAAGTATGGAGAGTAGAAGCCCAACTTTTCTTGAGGAGGAGGAACTCTTTCTATGGCACCCTGGGACAACAGGTGACCCCCCCCTTCAGATTCTGAAGAACTTGAATCAGAGTCCGGCAAAAAATCAAAATATCGGTGGTCCTGGGTTCAACCTCGATGCTTCATGGAATTTGATGATCAATGCCGATACCAATGCTCAGAGATTTCCGAACCAAAAGCAATGGGAGCCTGAGTCTGTTGAATACCGGGGGCATCGACCAGTTCCAACTGAGGAATCTGCCTTATGTGCTCCGACGATGCCAGTTCGAAGGCCAGTATCGGGACCGATACGCTAAGCTGTAGGCTCAGTACCAAAAGCCTGTACTTCTGAAGCTCTCAATGTTATCGGTACCGAGGCTGCCAGAAATGCTTCCAAGCTCCTCTCGAAAGCCAGCATACGCTGGTGCAGGGAGATGGCAGATGTCCCAGAACAAGGAACCGGTAGCTCTCCAGAGGTTGATGCCTCTGGAGAGTCCCAGAGCACCACTTGTGCTTTGGAGGACAGATCCTCCCGCCGGGACTGTTTGCTTGGCCAGTCTGCATCAGAAGCACCTCTAGGAGAGTCGCGATGCTTATGTTGGGACTTTGCCCTGGCATTGGAATCGATCTTTGATTCTGAAGATTTGGAAACGGCCACAGATTTTGACTTACTTTTCTGTTTGGACTTTGAAGATGCCTGAGACCCATGAGAAAAAGTCGATATCCTCGATGAAGTGGAAGCCACTGAAACCGAGTCCAAGGCAAACAACGATCCAAACTGCCTGACTTGGTTCTTGAGGCCTCTCTTTGTCATTTGTTGGCACAAGGGACTAGAAGTGGGTTCATGGTCAGGACCCAAACATTTTAAACACCAGTCATGTTTATCAGTGGTCAAAATGGTACTGGCACACTTGGTATATTTTTTAGGCTTTTCCATGCCTAAAAAAATTGTCTTTGAGAAAGAAGACAAGGCTATGGAGCCCTAGAGGCCTAGGCTACTGGTGAGAACCGCGGTTAGAATCAATAGAACAGAAAAAGAAAAAATTAAAAATAAAAATAAAAGAGAAAGAAATAATCGGGACCGGTGTCGGATTCGATGGAACCAGCGTCGATGGCAAGGCAAAAGCACAATGTACCCCGAAGGGCACAAAAAAGATAGTTTTTCAGCAGTGAAAGGATGGTGCATCCTACTGGCTCCACGGAAAACAAAGAACTGAGGAGGGAAGGTGGGAAGGCAGGCATGCAGGCGCAGTGAAGTGCTCCCAAAGGCTTTCCTATTGGACGCTGAGGAGTGTTCCCATACAAGCTCCATCGGGGATGTCACCCATATGTGAAGACTGCATTCCTGCTTGTTCCTGGAGATATAATATTACAGTAGTACAATAGTAGTGCAATAACCAAGGCCTTGCTCCTGGAAACATGCTACAGTTAGGCCTATCTTGAAGAATCCATCTGCTGATCCCTCTCAATACCATCCGGTCTCTGTCTTTTGTTTCTAAACTCTTGGAAAGGTTTTCTTTGCTCAACTTTCATCATATTTAATATCTATTCATGTTTTTCATCCTAGACAATCAGGATTCCACCCAGGTCACAGCACTGAAACTATCCTTCTTTCACTCACTAGTGAGCTTCATCATTCTCACAATCATGGTAATGTCTTGGTATTGGTTTCTCTTGATCTTTTGCCTGCTTTTCATCTCATGGATCACTGTATGCTCCTTTTTTGTCTTCATGATTTGGGTCTTGGTGGGGTTGTTCTTTGATGGTTTCATTCTTATCTCTCTCACTGATTGTTCTCAGTTGTCACTAGGACTTCATCTACTTTGTCTGTAGTTTCTCCTGCTCTTTCTCTCTCATGTAGGGTTCCTCAGGGTTCTGTTTTGGCTCCCCTGTTTAATATTTTCTTGATCCCCTTATTGCTTATTCAACAACATGTATTTATTTTCATTGTTATGCAGATGATATTCTTCTGATCCACCATACCAATCCTTTCTCTCCAGATCTTACTCTCCTCAATGACTGTTTAACAAGTATTTCACAATGGCTTTCTGACAATTTTCTCTGTCTTAAACCTATTAAGTCTTCTGCTCTCTGGGTGTCTAAGAGATCCAGCACAGTGTTTAGCTCCATCTTTCCTAGTGGTCTGATTCCTTTAGTTTCATCAATGTGTTGCTTAGGGGTTATTCTTTTTTTTTTTTAAATTATTTATTTAGATTTTCCTGAACACAAGAATAAATCACAACAAGAAATCCTTTAACAAGAATTATAAAAGTATTCAAGAACAGAATGATATTCACATCAAGAGAGAGAGAACCAACACATCACCCCGAAGGGAAGGAAGTAAGTAGTAGGAAAAAAAAGAGTTTAAATAAACTCCAAGTTAGGGAGCTCAAAAAAAAAAAGGCTAGCCCACCTAAGCTTCTCCCAGCTTTACAAAATTCTCTTTATCAGAAAGGAACTTACGCAGATGAATCACGTCAGTATACACATAATCCTGTCCCTCAAAAGTTACTAAACATTGGCAGGGAAACTTCAAGAAAAAAGAAGCCCCCAGGGCTATAACCCTGGCTCTAAGCTCGAGAAACTGTTTTCATCGAGCCTGAGTCACCCGGCCAACATCTGGAAAAACCTGAAGCTTATATCCACAAAACAAAACATCTTTACATTTAAAATAAGCACGTATAATTCACAGTTTAAGAGATTCAGATCCGAACGTCACAACCAAAGTACAACGCTTTTGGATGACGTCCAGTGAATCTTGCAGGAAATCTGTTAAATTAAGGGCTACTGAATTATCCAAAGGGGGAGAATCCTCCTTTGGCTTCAGTGCCTCTTTAATAACAGGAAAAAAAGAATAAACTTGTAGAATATCCACAGACTCTTTTAAATGCAGAATCTCAGAAAAATACTTTTTCAGTAATATTTCGGGAGCGAGTAAATGAGTTGAAGGAAAATTAAAAAAGCGCAGGTTCCTGGCCCGTTGTTGGTTCTCAAGTTGCTCCAAACGAAAGGAAACTGAAGAAATATCCTTGATTAAAACAACATTAGAATCCCTATTCATTTGGAGCTGAGAGTCCAGCTGGGCCATAGAACCACCAACAGCAGTCAATTGATTATCAATAACCTTAACTTTAGTTACAACATCGTGTGAGAATTTACATAAAGAAGTAACAGTAGTAGTCAAACGAATGTCAATCTTTTGAAGCACTGACCAGATATCCAAAAGAGTCACTTCCCGATTAAGAAGAACAAACAAATCTTCAGAGGAGGCAGGATCCACAGGGGATAGAACCGGGGGTGTAACTTGCGGGGAAGACTCCAAAAGCGTGGAAGAATGTGGAAGTTGGGGGAAGGGAGGTGGTGTCCGGATGTCCGGGCTCAGAGAAGCCCCATCCAGAGACTGGCACGCAGGTGTAAGGGAAGATATGTGTTTGTCCATAGGGCCGGTTACCTTACCTCCTCCTCCTGATGCTGATGTTACCTTGGCAGCTGACTTTGCCTTCCGTTTCCCCATTAGTAAACACACAAACAACTAGCGATCCTGAGAACCACCTCAGGAGCACCAAAGGAGCACACAAGGAGCGTGCCTTACCCCTTGTGACACGCCCCTTAGGACGCGACCCCGCAGGCCGCTGGGCTTTGTAGGTCTCGGGGGGGGGGGGGTCCTTGACGCAGAAGGCGGCTACCCATTGCCTGCAGCTGTCCCCACAGGCGTCCAGCTCCAACTGACCACGCTGCTCCACGGCAAAGAAGAACCGCGGCAGCTCCCAGGCAAAAGCAGTTCTTTCTCCCCTTAGGGGTTATTCTTGATTCATCTGCCTTTCTACCTTCACATTACTGCAGTAGTCTGCTGCTCCTTTTTTTTCTTCATACTATTTATTTATTTTGTATACCACCTTATCCTTCAATCAAAGTGGTCACAACACACTTGGGGGATACATTTAACATGAGGGGATATGAGACGCATACACTAATACTTACAGGGAACATGGGCAATGGAGGGTTAAGTGGCTTGCCGACCACCACAAGGAGCACCTGTGGTACTAGAAACCCAAGTCCTTCTGGCCCAAGGTTGCTGTCCTCTAGTGGGATTTGAACCCCTGACCTTCCAGCCTGAGGTAACTTGCCCCAACCACTAGGCCACTCCTCCTCCTACTATACATGTTCATCATTTCCTTTCTCCCTCTTCATTAACCACTTTGTTACTCTCTTTGGTGATTGCTAGGGTAGATTATTGTAATGTAATTATATCTTGGTCTCCCTCAGTCTCAGGTACGTAGAGTACAATTTATACAAAATACAGCAGTTCACATTCTTTCTCATGTGTCTAGATAAGAGCATGTCATTCCTCTCCTGCAGCAAAATCACTGGCCCCCTGTCATATTCCGTGCACAGTTTAAACTTCTTGTAATTGTATATCATTCGCTTCATTCTGGAATTCCTCTGTATCTTGCTGATTTATTAATTCCATATTCCACTTATTATCTTCTCCGGGATACTCATACTTAACGATTACACCTACCATCCCTACTCAGGCCAAATTAACCTCCACTCATTCATCTGCATTTTATTTTCTGTCACCTGCATTATGGAATTCACTGCCCCCTGAAATTCAGTTGGCATCTTCATTTCCCTCCTTCAAGTCCCTTCTGAAAACTCATTTGTTTAGTACAGTCGTCCCTCGCCACTTTGCGCTTCGACTTTTGCAGCTTCACTCTATCGCGTTTTTTTCAAATACGAGTGTAATGGTGACTATAGGGGTGTTATAGGTCATAAACAGGTTTTCTATGCTCTAACTACGAAAATATTCAATTTATAAATAAAGAATCCTACTTCGCGGAAATTCACTTATCGCGGTAGAGTCTGGAATGGATTAACCGTGATAAAAGAGGGATGACTGTACATGGTGGAAGGACAACCAGTGGGACACTGTAATACCTGGGTACAAACTATATCGTAATGATAGAGCTGATCAAATTGGTGGAGGGGTTGCGCTCTATGTTAGAGAGGGCATTGAATCAGAAAGGATTAAAGTTTTGCAGGAAACAAAATCTGCTGTAGAATCTATATGGATTGAAATTCCATATAAAAGGGGGAAGGCAATGGCAGTGGGGGTGTACTATCGAGCGCCTGGCCAGAATGACCAAATGGATGATAAAATGCTCAAAGAAATCAAGAAAGCTAACAAAAGTTACAGTGCAGTAATAATAATGGGTGATTTCAATTACCCCGGTATCGACTGGGTCAGTGTCACGTCAGGACATGCTAGGGAGATAAAGTTCCTAGATGAAATAAATGACTGCTTCTTGGACCGACCAGAGGGGAAGTCATATTAGACCTAGTCCTTAGGGGAACACCAGATCTAGGGCAAGAGATAAGGGTGTTGGCAATAGTGATCATAGCATGATCGCCTTTGATTTAATTATTGGAGGAGGGATAGTAAGGAAATCCACAGTACTATCTTTTAACTTTCAAAAGGGAGACTATGATAAAATGAGGAAAACAGTTAAGAAAAAACTAAAAGGAGCAGTTGCAAAGGTTAAAGACGTTCATCAAGCTTGGGTGTTGTTGAAAAATACTATCTTGGAAGCCCAGACCAGCTGTATTCCACACTTTAAGAAAAGTGGAAGGAAGTCCAAAAAACTGCCAGCATGGTTTAAAGGTGAGGTCAGAGAGGCTGTTGTTGCCAAAAAAGCATCTTTCAGGAAATGGAAAAAAGAGCCAAACGACGAAACCTGGAAACAGCACAAGCACTGGCAAGTCAAATGCAAGGCATTGATAAGGCAGGCAAAGAGAGAATTTGAGAAGAAGCTTGCTGCGGAAGCAAAAACGCGAAATAAAGACCTTTTCAAGTACATTCGTAGCAAAAAAACCTGTGAGAGAGTCAGTTGGTCCATTAGATGATAAAGGGGTTAAAGGAGCACTAAGAGGCGACAAGGCGATAGCGGAGAGACTGAATGAATTCTTTGCTTCGGTCTTTACTGAGGAAGATGTAGGGATGTTACCCATGACTGGTATTTAAAGGTGCGGAACAATTGAAGGAAATATCGATACATCGGGAAGATGTCTTTCAACTATTAGATAAACTGAAGAGTAGCAAATCACCTGGGCCGGATGGTATACATCCAAGGGTGTTGAAAGAACTGAAATATGAAATTGCAGACCTGCTATCAGTAATCTGTGAACTATCATTAAAATCATCTCTGGGAGAGACCACATGCCGCATGAGCGAGTGAGAGGTGTCTCTGCTCCCTCCGGGGCCGCCCTGCTATTATTCGGCAAATAACTAGTGATTACCCCGGCGAATTTCTGTAAAAATACCTCGAGTGAAAGGTGGTGTGGTGGTGCCTGCGTTGGTGAGCGTCCTTGCTGGGACATGCCTGCTCCGCCGAGAAAAGAGAAGGAGAAGGTGCTGAAATCGGGGACCGCGACTACGGCAGGCCCGTCGGCGAACATGGCGGTGCCTCGATCGCCAGGAAGCGAAAGCGTAGACTCTGGACCCGAAGAGCTGGCACGGGAGGTGGCCAAGCTGCTTGAGCCCAAATTTGATTTGATCCTCAGTAAGCTAGAGACAGTGGCTGAGGCACTCACGGAGTGCACGCACAGAGTGGAGGAACTCGAGCACCGGGTGTCGGCACTTGAGGAGGAGGAGGGGAAGCAAGCCTGGGAGAGCAGTCGGTTGCAACAACAGGTGGAGGCCCTTCTCGAAAAAGTTGATGATCTGGAGAATCGCTCGCGAAGGAACAACGTGCGGCTGGTAGGCATCCCGGAGACTAAGACGGATGATATGCTGTTGGAATTGGTGGAGACGTGGCTGCCACGTGCGCTGGGCCTGGAGGACCTTGTGGGGCCTATGAAAGTGGAGCGTGTCCATCGTTTGGGGCCCAGAGCTGAGCATCGGCAGCGACCTAGAGTGGTTATCGCTAGGATTCTCAACTTCCAACATAAGTGGATGCTACTACAGGCCTTTCGAAAGAAGCGGGACTTGACTTTGGACAATTCTGCAGTGTTACTGTTTCAGGATTACTCGGCCTCGGTTGCAGCAAAGAGGAAAGAGTTCTCCCCGCTTTGTGTGACACTCTTTCAGCAGCATGTGCGCTTTAATCTTGCTTTCCCAGCGATACTTCGAGTGCATCATGATGGGAAGCAGCATGTATTGTCCACAGTAGCGGAGGCGAAGAGCTTTATGGACAAGATGGGCATGTCCGGAGCAGGCCCGTGAGCGAGACATGGGTGGAGTATGAACCTTGTTAGCCCAGCCGGTGCCGTGAGGCCCAGTGGTGGTGTTTGCGGCTCAGTGGAGTTTGCTGGTGGACCGCTCCCCGACAGTGGACTTTTGCGATATGCTTGTTTACTTGCCCTGCAGGGCTGCACTGTTATTGGGGAGTGGAATCGACTGGCTGAACGTTTGTGTTGGGTGATTGTTTGCTTGTTGGGTTGTGATGTGTGATTGTGTATGGGTGTTTAGGCGGGGTGGGTTTGTTTTCTTCCTCTGATATTGCTACGGGTTGCAGCCTGATGTGTGAGTGTTCGGGGTTAGTGTTGGTGTGTGTGGGGGATAGCTTTGTAGCCGTACTTTTCTTTTGGATGGGTGTGTGTGTCTGGGAGACTGAGAGTGTGTAAGGGGTATGAGAGGGTTGAGGTGGGAGCTACTTCTGAGGTGCTTCATGGGGGTGTTATTGCTCTTGGTTGGGAGGAGCGGTGGTGGGTGGGGCGGCCCTGTAGCGCACTGAGGTGGTCTCGGGCCTGGCGAGGGGGGCCAGGAGTGGTATGTTTGGTTTTTATCTGGGGACTGGGGGGAGGGGGTGTGTGTGCAGCAGTGCGGGCTTTGCTAACAGTGGGGTTGGGAGGGCTTGTGGGTGGGGGGTGAGGGGGGGATTGGGGGCTTCATAGCGTTCCACATTGGTGAATCCTCTTGGTGGGGGTCGGAGAGCCAGAGCTGGAAGGGGAGGGGTGTGGGTGCTGGGGCTGGGCAGCACTCGCCCTGCTGGTTGCACTTATGGGCGCTAGAGTGCTCTAAAGTAGGAAATGGGGGTTAATGGGGACTGATGTGGGTTTTGTATCTTGGAATGTGGGGGGTCTTAACACCCCGATAAAGCGAACTAAGGTACTGCAGGCGCTGCAGAAAGAGGGTGCTCAAGTGGCATTCTTGCAGGAGACGCATTTAAGTGCCTGTGAGCATGCTAAGCTTCAAAAGAAGTGGGTGGGGCGAGTGTGTACAGCGGCAGCTGCAGAGGGTCAGAAGAAAGGGGTTGCACTCCTATTTCATAAGAATCTTACAGTGGATATTTTAAGTGAGGACCCGGACCCCATGGGGCGTTATCTCTGGGTGCATGCGAAGATTAATGGTGAAGAAATGGTTCTAGGAAACATTTATGCTCCCAATCAATATTCTCATAGATTTTTTGAAGCTGTGGCTCGGAAGCTCGGTGGTTTGCCGAACGTCCTGGTTATTCTAGCAGGTGACTTTAACGCCCCCCACGAACCTGCCTTGGATAAGTCTGCCCCTGGGGCAAGTGCTGGTAGGTGGGCCTCTAAAGGTGTGAGCTATCTTAATCAGGCTAGTGGTCTGATTGATATTTGGCGGGTGTTGCATGGCAGTGAACGTGACTATACTCACTTGTCCCGTGCACACCAGACTTGGTCGCATATTGACTATATGTTAGTGCGGCCGGTAGATGTTGGGAGAGTTCGGAGGGCTGAGATTCGCCCGATTGTGGTATCGGACCATGCGATGGTGACTCTAGCTTGGGCTGGCTGTCGCAGGATGGGGGGTCAGTGGTCCTTCCCTCGGCATCTTTGGCATAGGGCGGACTTTCAGGCTTTTGTTCGGGAGCAATGGCATGAGTTTCTGGGGAACAATGAGGGGAGTGTCTCCTCGGTGGCAACCTTGTGGGAGGCCGGGAAAGCGGTGATTCGTGGACAGGTGATTGCTTATGTAGCTCGCCGACAGCGTCAGATCAATGCAGACTTGACACGGCTTATGAATGAACTACAGGCGCAGAAGCGGGCTGCTACGCGACACCCGCGAGGAGCGGCAGTGCAGGAGTACATTGCGATTCAACGGCGGGTGAATGACCTTCTTCAGGAGCGAGCGGTTTTCGATCTACAGTACTATCGGCACCAGTTGTTTCGTTTTGGGAACCGTTCGGGCCGGTTGTTGGCGAGGATGGTACGGGACCGTCAGGGGACTCATTTGGTAGCGCGTATCCGTGATGAGAAGGGTAGGGTGTCTACAGACCCTGCCGAGATAGCAGAGGTGTTCCACCGTTTCTATGAGCGCTTATACACCCCGGATGGTGAAGATCTTGAGCAGGCGCAGGTCTTTTGGAATGGTGTGAGGCTAAATCAAGTGACCCCGCAAGAGCGGGAGATGCTGAATCAGCCGATCTTGGGGACAGAGATTCAGAAGGTGATTCGGGTATGGTATGGAGTTTTATAAGATCTTGGAGAGTCAGGTCGTGCCCACTTTGGCAGCGGTCTATATGGAAGTACTGGAGGTGGGGCAGTTCCCAAGGGATATGCGGACGGCGGCTGGTAGGAGGAGTGGGGGGTGGGGGGGTTTAGTCGGCGGGTTCCCCTGGTTTCTTGTTGGGATGGCGGCCTTGTCTGTGATATGAGTGCTACTTGCTTGGCATTTCCCCCCTGGGGCAGTGTCGGAGTTATTGAGGGGGGGGGAGGGCTATTACTGTGCTGCACTATTGTGTTATTGGTGCTTTTGTTTCTGGCTTTGCTTTGTTCCTGTTCGTGTTGCTGTTGAAATATGCCAATAAAAATGATTTACCTAAAATCATCTCTAATACCTGAAGATTGGAGGATCGCCAATGTAACACCAATTTTTAAAAAGGGTTCCAGGGGTGATCCGGGAAACTACAGTACCAGGAAAAATGGTAGAAACCATCATAAAGAATAAAATTACTCAGCATGTAGATAGTCACAACCTAATGGGAGACAGCCAACATGGCTTTAGACAAGGAAGATCTTGTCTTACTAATCTGTTATGTTTTTTTTTTGAAGGAGTGAATAAACAGGTGGACAAAGGTGAGTCGGTTGATATTGTATATCTGGACTTTCAGAAAGCCTTTGACAAGGTCCCTCATCAGAGACTTTTGGCAAAACTAAAGAGTCATGGGATAGGAGGCAGTGTACTATTGTGGATCAGGAACTTGTTAAAAGATAGAAAGCAGAGGGTAGGGATAAATGGCCAATTTTCCCAATGGAGAAAGGTGAATAGTGGTGTACCCCAGGGATCTGTGCTGGGTCTGCTGCTTTTTGACATATTCATAAATGACCTGGAAAGTGGAATAACGAGTGAGGTGATCAAATTTGCAGATGACACAAAACTATTTAAAGTTGTTAAAACCCAAGAGGATTGTGAAAAATTGCAAGAGGATCTTGATAAATTGGAAGACTGGGCATCAAAATGGCAGATGAAATTTAATGTGGACAAGTGCAAGGTTATGCAGCTAGGGAAGAACAACCCAAACTATGGTTACACGATGCAAGGTTCCACATTAGGAACCACCACCCAGGAAAAAGATTTAGGCATCATGGTGGATACCATGTTAAAACCCTCGGCCCAGTGTGCAGCAGCGGCCAAGAGAGCAAATAGAATGCTAGGTATGATAAGGAAAGGAATGGAAAATAAAACAAAAGATATTATAATGCCTCTATATCGTTACATGGTGAGACCGCACCTTGAATATTGTGTGCAATTCTGGTCGCCGTATCTTAAAAAGGATATAGCGGAGGAGACCACGTGATGTGGTGAGCTCGAACGGACGTGTCCGGTTTGAGCTCTGGGCCCCCGGCTCCCTAAAACCGTGAAAATCCGCCGTGAAAAGCCATCAGCCGCTACCCCGGTGGGAGAGGAGACCTGACTAATCCCAGATACCGTTTATCACCTCCAAATCGCCATGGCTTCCACGGTTAAACTTGGGCGAAGGGAGAAAGACCGCGCCGCCGGGATATCCAAGATGGTGGAATCCCCCCGAAGCTGACCGGGTCTCCCGCCTCGCCGATTTTGACGGCTGAACTCTCGGCAGCGGTGACCAGTGCGCTGTCGGGGCAATTTGATGCCTTGCACGCTAAAATGGATGCGATCCAAAATTCTCTGGAGGCGCTGGGGTCCCGCATGCACGAGGCTGAGACCCGAATAACTCAGACTGAGGACGGCTTGGCGACACTTCAGAGGGAGCTTCAGGCGGCGCAAAAGTTGGCCGTGGACCAGGCGCTCAAGCTGGACGATTTAGAGAACAGGTCCAGGCGGAATAATTTAAGATTTCTGGGGGTCGCTGACTCCATTCTCGACAAGGATCTCCGGGGGCTGGTGGAGGCTCTGGCGACATCTTTGCGACCTGATACCGCAACGCTCAGCCCCATTATAGTGGAGCGCACTCACCGGATCGGGCCCAAGCAATCGGCGAATGATCGCCGACCCCGAGTGGTCTTGGCGAGATTTCTTAGCTTCCCACAGAAAGAGGAGTTGCTTAAAACGGTACGGCAGAAGAAAGGAGCGGTGGAGTGGGAGAACATGCGCATCCGAGTCACACAGGATTATTCAGCCTCGCTAAGTCACCGCCGAAAAGCCTACGCCTCCCTCTGCCAGAAACTTATAGATGCTAATATCCGTTTCCAGGTTCAATACCCAGCGCGATTGGTGATTTGGCACGGAGGGACCCGCCGGAGCTTTGAATCGGCGGGCGAGGCTACTGCCTATGTGGAGAGGCTTACAGCACCTGCGACGAGCCGGAGCACTTCGCCCAGTGAGTGAGAAGGCACCCCTTGAAGCATGAATGAAGGGCGGTTCGTTTAGTGCACTGGCCTTTCTAGGAACTGACTGTAAATTGGCCGGCCACTGCCCCTGTTGAAGCTGGGAACTCAAAGTGTGTCCTGTTGCTCTGCGGGACCCTTAGTCATCTGTTTAATTTCTTTTTCCACCGTAATACTTTACTGGAGCTCCTGTAATACCCTGAGGAGGAGACCCTCGGCCGGCGCAGTGCGGGAGTATAGGCCCCTATATGTGCTGATGTGGCTGGTGGAAGGGAGGCCAGCGGTCTTCTGCAGGAATCTTTTGTTCCCTCGGAAAAGACGGCCTGGCACTGAGGGCAGAAGAGGGTTTTTATGTAGCTGACATCAGGCAACTGTGTTACTACGCACTGCTACACTGTTTCTATTTTATGGTCACATTTATTGCAATATTGTAACTGTTTAGCGTTCGATAGGTAGGAGGTTTGTTCAAAACCTTGGATTGCGTGCATTAGCTATTTCCCGGATGACCTTCTTACAGTCTGGGGGGGGGGCTCCAGAGAGGGTTTATAGGTATGTGCTCTCGGAGAGCAGCTTGAGCACCGAACCCTGCAGCGGCTACTTGCGGCCCTCTGGGATCCTCTTTCTTCCGGGGCGTGGGGGGCCCCCTCCTCTACCCCCCGAAGGGAACACCTTACTCCATCTGACCCCAGAGAGTGAACGCCTGCTTTAGCGCCTCCTTTGTGACCTCCCTTTTTGGACCTGCCAGCGGAGGGATCAGGGCCGGAGACTTCTTGAGGGCTGAGTGGGGGGGGAGCACTCCACACGGCGTTTCTGTGACCTGGCCGCTGCAGCGCTTGGTCTGCGGCCCCCTAAGGTTGGCCCAGGGGGTTTCTTTTTCTTTTTTCGGTTTGTTCAGCTTGGCTTGGTTGCTGTTTTTGGCACAAACCCCCTTGACGATTAACTACCACTGGTGGAGTGCTGCCCATCCTAGCCTATACTTCCTGGACTGATGCGGTTGTAGTAGCGCTTGGCTATTTGAGGTATTTTACCATTGTTTCCCCCCCCCCTTTGATGTTTCTTTTTGTGTGCTGATCTGCTGTGGTATTACTGAGCTACCTGATGGGAATACAAGGGGGATGGGGTAGGGAGATTTGCAATGGGGTTGCAATGAGGTGGGTTCGGGGCTCTTTGGACTGAGGTGGAGGGCTGATGGGAATTTGGTTATAGCTGGGGGGGGGTCCTCTTCACATCCTTTAGGTCTCTAATGAGTAGGGAGAGGAGTTTAATTGGTAGGGGGAGGGGTAAGGTAGGGCGAGGGCAGGGTGGGGTGGGGGGAAGTAGCGTGGGGGGGTTGGGTAAGGTAGGGGGAGGGAGGAAGGGGGGTGAGCGAGTAGGGCTAACCAGGAGCATTTCTTCACCCAGGGGGGGACCTCAGGCTGGGGAGGTTCGCCCACACTATGCTAGCCGGTTCGTCTCATATCTGCGGAGTGTCTACTATCCAACCTGAGGATTATTTCCTGGAATGTCTGCGGGATAGGCAATCCTATTAAGAGATCAAAAGTGTTACAAGTTTTAGCGCGACTCAAATGTGATGTTGCCCTGCTACAGGAGACCCACCAGACGGCCGACGAACATTTAAAATTGCAAAGGACCTGGGTGGGGCAGAGTAGAGGAGCCCCTGCCAAGGGTAGAAAGGGTGGAGTGGTCACACTTGTTAGTAAAAAGACACGCTTCGACCTGATTACGGAGATTGTTGACCAAGAGGGCTGCTACCTTTTGCTATATGGTTACTTAGATGGCAAGCCAATAGTTCTCGGGAACCTGTATAGCCCCAACGCTTTGGATCGTGCATTCTATGCCCGCTTGGCGTCCCAAGTGGAGCAGCTACCGGATGTTCCTCTGATACTAGCCGGAGATCTGAATGGGGTCCTGGATATAGCCATCGACACGGTTGGGATGGGAGGTGGACGAGGGCAGGCCCCTACTACGGCAACGCTTCGGGAGCTGTGTCGGCGTTTGGGTGTCGTGGACCCGTGGCGTTTACTACACCCCCTCGAGAGAGATTTCACGCATCAATCGCGGGCTCACGGGACCAGTGCCCGCATAGATTATATTTTGCTCTCGGAAGGGATTTTTTCACAAGTGGACGATGCGCAGATTGGTCCCACTGAGGTGTCGGACCATGCCCTGGTCTGGGTGGACCTGGCGTGGGGAGTGGTAGCTGGTACGACACGCATCTGGCGGTTCCCCACAGGTCTTGACCGTGATTCGGATTTTCAGGCCCACCTCAGGTGCTGCTGGGAGGATTTCATGGCCCACCATAAAGTACACGCTGCCGATCCGGAATTGCTTTGGGAGACTGCTAAAGCGGTGCTGAGGGGTAATATCATTGAATATGTAGTGCGGAAACGTCGACGTCTGGCGCGGCAAATTGTGCATTTGGAAAAACAGGTGGTCCGGGCGCGTCGTCGCTGTGCCGGAGACCCCTCAGGGGCTAACCGTAAACGTTATTGGGAACTGAAAACATCGCTTAATGAACTTATACATCAGCAGATGAAAAAGTCTCATTTTTATTACCGATATTGTCTATATCAGTTCGGGGACAAGCCCGGCCGGCTTTTAGCTCGCTGCCTACGTGGCAGTCGGGGCGTCCGACCGGTAGCCGCCTTACGAGATGAGACCGGTCACTTGCACAAAGATAACAAGGCCATAGTGGGGCAGTTCCGTTCTTTTTTCCGACAGCTATATGCACGACGGGAGGGGTCCATGTCCGAGATGCAGGGTTATTTACGAAAACTGACGTTGCCAAAACTGTCCACAGTACAGCGGGCAGCTCTGGACGCCCCGATCACTGTAGAGGAGGTTCGCGGCGTTATTCAGAGAGCACAATGTTGCAAAGTGCCTGGGCCTGACGGTTTTGGGGCCGAGTTCTACAAGGTGCTCGGGGACGCGGTCTCCCCGGTCCTCGTGGACACGTACGCTCAGAGGGCGCGGATTGGGCGATTCACCTGGGGATCGAACCATGCCTATGTTACTTTAATACCCAAACCTGGGAAAGATCCTACTCGGGCGGCTTCATATCGCCCTATTTCGCTGTTGAATTTTGATATGAAGATTCTGGCGAAAATACTGGCGGATAAACTGGCTTCGGTGCTCGATGGTCTGATTCACGAATCGCAAGTGGGTTTCGTGAGGGGGCGTTACGCTGTTCATAACCTACGGAAGATTTTGGCGTCCTTGGAATGGGTCCGGGAACGGGAAATGCCTTCTTTGCTGATCAGCTTCGACGCTGAGAAAGCCTTTGATCAGGTGCACTGGGATTATTTGAAGGGTTTGTTGCCGTACTATGGATTGGGAGATAAGTTTTGCAGTTTTGTGACACTGTTATATGCCGACCCGACGGCGGGCATCCTTTGTAATGGACTGCTCTCCGATCCCTTCCATCTGGAACGGGGTACACGTCAGGGATGCCCGCTTTCCCCTTTACTTTTTGTTCTATCCTTGGATCCACTGATACGGACCGTGGAGGACTCTACGACCATCTCGGGGGTGCAGATTGGGGCAGTGGGTTTTAAAACGGCCGCCTTTGCGGATGACATATTGGTTCACCTCACATCCCCCCAGCGCTCCCTACCACTTTTGTTGGCGGCCTTTTCCGCTTATGGGAGATTTGCAGGGTTATGCATTAACACAGAGAAGTCGGAGGCCCTAGATGTGGGGGGTTCGTTGCGGGCCCGATGGTTGGGCACCTTTCCCCTTCGTTGGGCAGACGAGGCCTTTGTTTACCTAGGCATAGTGTTGACCAGAGAGCCCGCGTCACTGTATAAGACCAATTTTGATCGGGTGTGTCTCCACCTCCAGGCGCAATTGCGGGCCTGGATGCCGCTGCCTCTCTCTCTGTTGGGCCGGGTGGCGGCCTTACAGATGGTTATACTACCACGTATACTCTATTGGATACAAACTCTCCCAGTGTGGCTGTTGAGGCGCGACGTGATCCGTATGGAACGAGAAGTCCGACGTTTCCTATGGAAGGGGGCCCGGGCGCGTATACCGCTCTCTCGGCTGAGGGGTGGCTGGAGGACCGGAGGGGTGGGAGTTCCGGATTTCTGGAAGTATGCCCTAGCTTGCCAAGCACGTCATCTTAGTGATTGGTTGGGGGATACGGCGGTGTACACCCCCCGTGAGTTAGAGCGGGCCTTTATGGCGCCGCATGCCCTTGAAGCGGCCTTGCAGCTGCCCAGGGCGCAGCTGCCGGTTCGGCTGACCAATAGTGTTTTATTGCAGGCGATGCGGCGTACTTGGCAGCAACTTAATAAGTACTGGGGCAGCAATCCTGCGGTGTCGTCCTGGTTACCCCTGCGGGGCAATGTCCAGTTTACCCCTGGTTCTGAATCGTCCGCTTTTCTGTACTGGGAAAGAGCCGGTATTGGCCGTTTAGGGACTGTGGTGGATATGGCAGGGAAATGTAAGACACTGGAGGAGCTTGTTGCGGAATATGGTTTGAATCGGTTCAATTCCAGTTTTGCTTATGCCCAACTCTCCCATTATGTTGGCTCGCTGTCCCAGTCGGAGCTCTGTGTGGAGCATTCGACACAGATCTTGGAATTTTTGAGCTTGGGAGCAGAGAGCCCTCCTTCTATTGCCGATCTGAAAAAACGCTTGGACGGCCTTCAACGCCTCAAGGATTTCTCTGCGGTGGAACAGGCCTGGGCACGGGACCTGGGCCGGGCGGTCGATCCAGGTTCCGTCTCGGCTGCACTACGTCAGATTCGATGCTTAGCGGAGGGGACCCGATGGCGGGAGGTGCAATATAAATCTATACTTCGTGCACACTTCTCCCCAAGGAGGGCGTTGAGGAGTCATCTTGCCGAATCCGGCGGCTGTCCTAAGTGCTCGTGTTCCTTAGCGGACCTGGGTCATATGTGGTGGCAATGCCCGGTGATACAATCTTACTGGCAGCGCATCGGAGATTATCTTGGTGGGCTTTTGCGGCAACGGGTTAATTGGACAGGGATACTAGTAGTGTTGGATTGCTTGGGACCACTCCACCCTAAGGGGCGGTGGGAACGTCTTTTAGTGCGTAAGGCTTGTCTGATGGGGAAAGAACCTATTCTCCGTAGATGGAGAGAAGCAGCGGCCCCTACCTTTTGCGAATGGCGTAACTGTTTCCATCAGCTTATGCTTTTTGAGCGACGCCGTACACTGGGATCTCCCAGGCGTTGGGCCCAATTTCTCTTGTTCTGGATGCCCTATATTCAGAATTTGAGTCCTATTGCCCGCAGCGCGGTGCTTCGGGTTGGATAGAGACGCTCCTGGTTTAGTGTCTTGCGGGCTTGAGGGGGGGGTCTATTAGGGATAGTTTTTGACCACTTTGCTTTGCCTTGTTCGAGGTTCTTGGCCTCCGGCGTTGGATCAGACACAACCACGCCTGGAGGGGTTCTGTAAAGTACAAAAAAATTTCTTGCTGGTGTTTTGTGAACCTGTTGATTGTATTATGCAGTTTGTTTTATTCAATAAACAGATTTAAAAAAAAAAAAAAAAAGGATATAGCGATTTTAGAAAAGGTTCAGAGAAGAGCCCCAAAATGGTAAAGGGGATGGAAGGATACTCCTATGAAGAAAGGCTAAAAAGGATAGGGCTTTTTAACCTGGAAAAGAGACGGCTGAGGGGAGATATGATAGAAGTCTATAAATTAACGAACGGAGTGGAACGGGTAAACGTAGATCGATTGTTTATGTTATCAGAATATAGAAAGACTAGGGGACATGCAATGAAGCTACAGGGTAAACTATTTAGGACTAATAAAAGAAAATATTTTTTCACTCAACGTGTAATCAAACTCTGGAATTTGTTACCGGAGGATGTAGTAAAGGCTGTTAGTGTAGCTGGGTTTAAAAAAGGTTTGGACAAGTTCCTGGAGGAAAGGTCCATAAACCGTTATTAAGAAGTGACCGAAGATATCAATGCTTGACCCAGTACAAGCATTGTGGAACTTGTGTCTCTTGGGGAAACTGCTAGGTACATATGACCTAGATTGGCCACTGTTGGAAACAGAATACTGGGCTTGATGGACCTTGGTCTGACCCAGTATGGCATATCTTATGTTCTTATGTTATGTTATGTACTATTTATAACTTGCCTACTTAATATGGTTGAGTTGTTTGTCTTGTATGTCCCTCTTTTGTTCTTATCTTTCTTACGGTTTGAATGACTATCCATTTTATTGTTTTTATTGGAGTTCTTTTCTATTTTATTATGTTTATTTTAGACATTGTTGTACACTGCTCTGCTGAGATCCCTTGAAGGGCGGTCTTTCAAATAATAAACCATAATGGGTGGAGGGTTTCTACATATCCACGATGATATCTAAATCTTTTTCCTGGGTGGTGGTTCCTAATGTGGAACCTTGCATCGTGTGACCATAGTTTGGGTTGTTCTTTTCTAAGTGCATAACTTTGCACTTGTTCACATTATATCTCATCTGCCATTTGGATGCCCAGTCTCCCAATTTATCAAGGTCCTTTTGCAATTTTTTTACAATCCTCTTGTGTTTTAGAAACTTTGAATTATTCGACATTATCTGCAAATTTGATCATCTCACTAACTATTCCCATTTCCAGGTCATTTATAATATTTTAAAAAGCAGCGGGCCCAGCACAGATCCCTTGAGTACTCCACTATTCACCTTTCTTCATTGAGAAAACTGGCCATTTAGCCCTACACTCTGTTTTCTATCTTTCATCTAGTTTCTAATCCACAATAGTACTTTATCTTCTATCCCATGGCTTTTTAATTACCCCAAGAGTCTCTCATGAGGGACTTTGTCAAAGGCTTTCTGAAAATCGAGATACACTATATCACCTTTATCTACCTGTTTATTCACACCTTCAAAAAAGGTGGGAAGGCAGGCACGCAGCCGCAGTGGAGTGCTCCCAAAGGCTTTCCTATTGGACGCTGGGGAGCATTTCTGCGTGCGCTCTATGTGAAGACTGATTCCTGCTGTTCCCAGAGATCACTATTACAGGTGAGTAACTACA
This sequence comes from Ichthyophis bannanicus, assembly GCA_033557465.1. NCBI lineage: Eukaryota > Metazoa > Chordata > Amphibia > Gymnophiona > Ichthyophiidae > Ichthyophis > Ichthyophis bannanicus. Next base: position 375,246,836 of record CM066034.1, on the reverse strand, counting down.
CTTTATTCATGTTTATCTTATTATCAAATAAAAAGTGTTCAGTCTGTCCAAAATACTGCTATCCCCTTACTTTACCACGTCACTAAATATGATTATGTATCCCCCCTACTTATTAAATCATACTGGCTTCCTCTCACTCACCACACACACTTCAAACTTCTTACCCTCACTCACAAGATCTTACATTCCGGTACCCCAGCCTATTTATCCTCTTGTCTCATCCCTTATATTTCCTCTCTTGTCCTAGGGTCAATCCATGGAAATCATCTGTATCTTCTCCCACCATCACAGGCCCGCCTTGAGTCCATGCATCAAACCATGTTTTACTTCTTAAGTCCCAGTCTCTGGAACTCTCTTCCTGCTGATCTTCGTCTTGAACCTTTCTATCCCAAATTCAAATCTGCTGTGAAAATCCACTTTTTCCAACTTGCATAAATCTTCCTACCTATCATATTCTGCTCCCCATTACCTTGGTTTCCTTCCCTTCTTTCCTAACTATCCTATCATTTTAAATAGCGTTCCTTTTCCTTTCTAAGTTATGTTTTAATGTAATCTTATTTTGTTGTGCACTGCTCTGCTGATACAAAGGGCGGTATATCAAATGCCAGTAAACCATAAACTACTATAGTCCCTCTTTTTTTCCTTTAAAGATCTTCTGTGTTGGTCCCGTGCTTTCTTGAATTCAGATAATGTCCTGGTCTCTACTACCTTCACTGGGAGACTGTTCCATGCATCTACCATTCTTTCCATAAAGAAATATTTCTGCATAGTACCCCTTAGTCTATACCCTTTCACCTTCATCCTATGTCCCCTCATTGCAGAGCTTTCTTTCAATTGATTTCATTTATGCCATGGAGGTATTTAAATGTCTCTATCATATCTCCTCTCTCCCACTTTTCCTCCAAAGTGTACATATTGAGATCTTTAAGTCTGGCCCCATTTGCCTTATGACGAAGTCCACTGACCATTTTTATAGCCACCCTTTGCACAGAATCCATCTTGTTTATATCCTTTTGAAAGTGTGGTCTCCAGAATTACACACAATACTATAAATGAGGTCTCACCAAAGACTTATAAAGAGGCACTATCACCTCCTTTTTCCTCCTGGTCATTCCTCTCCCTGTACACCAACAATCCTTCTGGCTTTTGCCATTGCTTTTTCTACCTGTTTAGCTACCTTAAGATCATCAGAAACAATCATGCTCAAGTCTCATTCCCTTGGAATTTGCAGCCCAAATGCATGACCCTGCATTTTTTAGCATTAAATCTCAGCTGCCAAATAGATCCCTCCCTATGTTAACTACTGTATTCCTTCGTGAATGTCTACTGTATTGCAGATTTCGGTATCATCTACAAAGAGGAAAACCTTACCTGACAGCCCTTCTGCAATATCACTAACAAAAATGATAAAAAGAATCAGACCACGGACAGATCCCTGCGGCACACCGCCAGTTACATCCTTCTCTTCAGAGTAAGCTCCATTTACTTGTACCCTTTGTCGCCTCTCACTCAACCGATTTCTAACCCAGTCAGTCACTTTAGGGTCTATTCCTAGGATGCTCATTTTATTTATAAGTTGTCTGTGTGGAATGGTGTCAAAGCCTTTACTGAAATCTAAGTACACCACATCTAGAGCTATCCCTTGGTCCAACTCTCAGTTGGTTGCCCAGTCAAAGAAATGAATTAGATTTGTCTGACAAGACCTGCCTCTAGTAAAACCATGCTGCCTCAGATCCTGTAATCTATTGGACTCCATAAACCTTAGTACCCTAGAGCACCCCCTTGGGTAATGGTAAATACCGCTGCTAGAATGTTGGGCTGGGAAACTTACTTTCAGGGCCAGTTGATGCAGGGCTATAGGTCTCAGCAGGAGGCCTCATGGTCTATCAACAATCTGAAGAGACCGGGGCAATTTGGCTAGTGTTTGAGAGGTTCCACCTGATAGTTGTAGGAGTCATGGTTTGGGTACTATCTTATAATGCCACAACAATAATTTATATAGAAATTAAATTCGTTTATCAGCTCAATAATTTACCTTGAGTTCAATACATTTAAACCTGCATGCTCTTCTAAATGCAACAAGGTCTCAGAATTGTATGAGGCTCATACAATTCTGAGACCTTGTTGCATTTAGAAGAGCATGCAGGTTTAAATGTATTGAACTCAAGGTAAATTATTGAGCTGATAAACGAATTTAATTTCTATATAGCTATTTAGGCTCAACAAAGTGACCATATAGTATTTTTGGTTGACAACAATAATTTATGTCAACAAGCAGGGGGACGCCCAAAGTGCGATGATGGCAGAGGAGATTGACATTTTATGCTAACATGACCTAGCAGCTGTCATCACTTGTCTTGTGTTTTCACTGTTTCCCTCCCCTCGTTTTTGTGATTGTCATTTATTAATATGTTGCTACATTTGAAAACTAGGCCTTCCTTCCTCTGTTTTACTTATTTATTGTTCTGTCCTTTTTACTTTTAAATTTCTAGTTATTTGTATTATTTTTAAATTGTTAACTGCCTAGACATGGTACATAATGGACGGTATATCAAATAAAATTAATTGTAACTGTAGTGGGCAGCGCACTTTCTATCAGCTTTACCAGTGACCCTCATAGCCTTGGTAGAAGATATGCAGGCAGACTACCTCAGTCGAAATGTCTTGCATCTAGGTGAATAGGAAATGAGATGATGTTGAATTTCTGGGTCATTCTGGTCTTCGATTTGATAGTGTGTGGCAGAATTCTAAGACTACCTGCTTCTCCAGTTACAAGAGGGAATCAAACGCCTCAAGAAAGTCCAGTGTATGTCTTTTCTCCATGGCCGTTATTGACAGGATGCTACACAGAGTAATCTCTTCCTAGTGATTTTAGTGGTTTAGACTGACTGCTCAGACTGTGATATGGTGATCTGATCAGATTGCTGGCAAGGATTTCCCTACAGCTACCTTGGAATCCTGCATTCCTCTGTCAAAAGTCCTGTTTTCATGGAGGGCCCGGATTCCTTTAGGCTTACAGCCTGGCGCTTGAGAAAGGCACATTGATTTGCAAGGATTTTTCTTTGGCAGTGCTTTTAAAGGCGTATAGAACCTCCATTTCTCTGGTGTATGTGCATGTTCGGTGGGTGTATGAATGTTGGTGTGAGGATAGAGGCTTGTCATCAAAAGTGAGGAGATATTCCTTCAATTTTGGCATTTTTGCAAGGACTTGAAAGTGGTCTGCCTTTAAGTTCTCTCAATATGCAAGTGGTGGGTCTAGCTAGATTTTACCCCATGGGTTGAGCTTGGTTGTTAGGAAGCTGTTTACAGTATTATGTAGCATGTTTTCAGCATTAGCTGTGTCATTAGTATACTGGCAAGTTCCAGGGCTGGATCGCTCCTTGTACTGATGATGATATCACTGAAAGTAAATGTTCTCTGTCTCCATCTGCTTGTCTAGACTGGTCTAGCAGGAATCAAAGAAAGGATATTAGCAAGTAAGAACAAATTTCAATTTCATCCCTTTTGAAAATTTGAGACAATAGCATACCTGTACAGGATTTCTCAAGCTGAAAACACAAGCCAGACTTTCTATTTCTTTTAACTGGTTTAATACACATTAAACTTATTGGTGGCATAAGATATTCAGAAGAGCATAGACATAATTGGGGGTTGTGTTTTTATTGTGTATGTAATTTTGGTAACCACTTTGAACAGACTGGTTCTTTTTTGTGGTATATAAGTGTTTTAAATAAAATAAAATAGTTGATATAGGTAAGATGGAGTCATGTGACTTAAACTTTTAAATAAAATGTCCTGTTTATGTGGATTTTGCAGTGTTGTATTCTTGAACATTGTAGTACTAAGATTTTGTTTTGATTTTAGTTTGCAGCTCTGCTTGTTTCCGTGTATATTTTTTTGCATACAGGCACAATTTAGGTTACCAGATGATTCCAACTCCTACAGTAAGAGAAAGTCAGAGCCAGTCCTGGTTATGATCCATTGTTTGTAATGAGTTAAAGTTTTGAGTTCCTTAGGATAATTTGAACTACCACTGTGTACACATAACATGACAAAACTAGGACTGTTTCATGATTGGTGCCATTTGAGAACCCTAAATATACTGGAACCTTTTAATAATCCCAGGAGGGAATTACTAGCTGAAGTGGACTGTGTTTCCTAAACATGGTAAAACCAAGCCTGATTACAGAAGTGACTTTTCTTCTACCACAGTTATTGCAACAATATTTTTTGTGTTAATAGAAATCAATTTTACTTTATCCTTTTCCATCATTTGAAATTTCTTTCTCTGTATTTTGATCGCTGATATCCTGCCTGATTTATTCTTTTCTTAAACAAGAAATAGCAAGATCATTATCCCCCTTTTTGTGCTGATACAAATGGACTGCTCCAGGTGAGCAGCTGAGCTCTGTCATCAGGGAAGGTGCATGTTTTGAGCAGGCAGCTAATCAGATCTGAGGTAGGCGGTATAGTTGTTTGGTGTTACTTCATTCTGAGATGTGAAGACTGTAATTGCTGGGACTAGGGAAGCCTTGGAGATTTTCCCTGACTGACAGAAAAAACCTCTCTGGTTTGTAACAGCTACAGGTGAGAGATAGATATGGATATGTTTACTTTGTCTGTAAAGTCACCTAGAATTCTGTTAACTTTTAGAATATTTTGTGTTGTGGTGCAGACAAACACAGAGCAGAGTGTGAGCCCTCTGATCTTGTCCTTTTATGTTCTTTGGCATTCTTGGAACTAATGCTGTATGAGTGATACTGCAAGCTGAATTAGGAAAGGCAGAACTGTTTTTATTTGATTTGTGAGTCTGCTAAACAAGGGGTATCAACCAATACAGTCTAGAAAATGTTAACATTTCAGAAATTTTGATTGAGATAGCCAGCTTTCTTAGGATATGTTGGGGAAGAACAAGTGATCATAATAGATCAGATCTGTTTTAATTCACACACTCTTTGTTACCTAGTTCCTTGCTTACATTTTCTTTTGCCTTTTTGGCTGTTTGCTTTATCTTGGTAAATTCATTGTTTTGGTGAGATGCTGTGAATTTAATTAACACACTGTTATTGCTAAAGTTTTTCACATTCCTGAAATACAGGTGTAGCTGTATTGCATGATCATAAGAAATCATTTTCTGAACTAACTGGTTGTAGATGATGTTAGTACCAATATTGTTGGTGAGTCATGTTTGTTCCAGAATGAGAAAGCATTAGGTAGAGTGTTGCCACCCATCTATAAAGAGGAAGTCATACTAGGATCTTGATTTGCCCCATTTAAAATAGCTTTTTATGTAAATAGACAGCAGTCCTGAAAACAGCATTTTGTTGTTGTTGTTGTTGTTGTTGTTGGGGGACAGCATGATAAACAAGAAGTGAAGTGATTCTATGGGTTCAAGTTAAAAGGAACTGATTAGTCAGCCCTGGTTTAATTATTTTTGGCTTCTGTGTTACGAGGTAGCTATGCTAAATTAATTTCAGTATGCTTGAACCTGGAGATGAAAAGCCAGGGCTCACTCTATTGCCCATATATATTCTGAATCAAGTGGGTACCCTAGAACCAATTGGATACACAAGATGGAAGATCTATGCTCAATCTTAAGGCAAACTATAGTGGGAGATCAGCTCTGCTCTCCATTAGCAACAATTACATATTCATGATCCAGTGCAAGTGAATTTATTTTCTGACATTCAGAAGTAGATTTAAGGTGCTATGGATTTTTAACTTTTTTTTTTTAATCTGAGAAAAATGTGGTGTTATGGGATATATTGACAAGTTGCAGTCCTCACTGGGAACTGGCCAGTGGTTCTGCAGCAACTACTGTGTACGTCCATGTAAGAGTTAAGATTTAATTCCTGGATTGGATCTGCTGCACTCTTGGTCATCTGGAGATGATTTGGAGGCTGTATCATAGCCCCTCATGGGAGGTCAGGCAAATAACAGTGGAAGGAAAAGCCTATTGAAATAGGGAGGAAAAATCCCCAGAAAGTTGAGAATGAAGATTCATGGTGCCAGAATCCCAGTACTGGTTCTGATTGAGCTGAAAGGAAAAACAACCAGGCCAAAACAAATCATCACCGGGCTGCTTTAAAGCAGTAATACTATCAATATTTTAGTTTTAAATAATTCACCTGATAATTGTGATAGGCTAAATTAAATTTCCTCATTCAGGGTTCAATGCAGAAACACCGCATTAGAGCCCTGCACTAAAACTCAGAGCAGGATTTCCTACATTAGATCATAAGATATGCCATACTGGGTCAGACCAAGGTCCATCAAGTCCAGTATTCTGTTTCCAACAGTGGCCAATCTAGGTCATATGTACCTAGCAGTTTCCCCAAGGGACACAGGTTCCACAATGCTTGTATTGGTTCAAGCAATGATATCCTGGGTCCCTTCTTAATAATGGTTTATGGACCTTTCCTCCTGGAACTTGTCCAAACCTTTTTTAAACCCAGCTACACTAACAGCCTTTACTACATCCTCCGGTAACAAATTCCAGAGTTTGATTACACGTTGAGTGAAAAAATATTTTCTTTATTAGTCTTAAATAGTTTACCCTGTAGCTTCATTGCATGTCCCCTAGTCTTTCTATATTCTGATAACGTAAACAATCGATCTACGTTTACCCGTTCCACTCCGTTCATTAATTTATAGACTTCTATCATATTTCCCCTCAGCCGTCTCTTTTCCAGGTTAAAGAGCCCTAACCTTTTAAGCCTTTCTTCATAGGAGTATCCTTCCATCCCCTTTACCATTTTGGTGGCTCTTCTCTGAACCTTTTCTAAAATCGCTATATCCTTTTTAAGATACGGCGACCAGAATTGCACACAATATTCAAGGTGCGGTCTCACCATGGAACGATACAGAGGCATTATAATATCTTTTGTTTTATTTTCCATTCCTTTCCTTATCATACCTAGAATTCTATTTGCTCTCTTGGCCGCCGCTGCACACTGGGCCGAGGGTTCTAACATGGTATCCACAATGACGCCTAAATCTTTTTCCTGGATGGTGGTTCCTAATGTGGAACCTTGCATCGTGTAACCATAGTTTGGGTTGTTCTTCCCTAGGTGCATAACTTTGCACTTGTCCACATTAAATTTCATCTGCCATTTTGATGCCCAGTCTTCCAATTTATCAAGATCCTCTTGCAGTTTTCCACAATCCTCTTGGGTTTTAACAACTTTAAATAGTTTTGTGTCATCTGCAAATTTGATAACCTCACTCGTTATTCCACTTTCCAGGTCATTTATGAATATGTCAAAAAGCAGCGGACCCAGCACAGATCCCTGGGGTACACCACTATTCACCTTTCTCCATTGGGAAAATTGGCCATATAGCCCTACCCTCTGCTTTCTATCTTTTAACCAGTTCCTGATCCACAATAGTACACTGCCTCCTATCCCATGACTCTTTAGTTTTGCCAAAAGTCTCTGATGAGGGACCTTGTCAAAGGCTTTCTGAAAGTTCAGATACACAATATCAACCGACTCACCTTTGTCCACCTGATTATTCACTCCTTCAAAAAAACATAACAGATTAGTAAGACAAGATCTTCCTTGTCTAAAGCCATGTTGGCTGTCTCCCATTAGGTCATGACTATCTACATGCTGAGTAATTTTATTCTTTATGATGGTTTCTACCATTTTTCCCGGTACTGATGTCAGGCTCACCGGTCTGTAGTTTCCCGGATCACCCCTGGAACCCTTTTTAAAAATTGGTGTTACATTGGCGATCCTCCAATCTTCAGGTATTAGAGATGATTTTAATGATAGTTCACAGATTACTAATAGCAGGTCTGCAATCTCATATTTCAGTTCTTTCAACACCCTTGGATGTATACCATCCGGCCCAGGTGATTTGCTACTCTTCAGTTCCTAACGCGGGTTTCCTTATCCTGCTAGACCAGTCCAGAGAGTGAGTTATACTCCCTTGCCATCATGTGGAGGCAGACATGAGCAACTTACAGTGAGGTCATCATTTGGTATATCCTCGGGTGCAACTCTGAGAGAAGCCAGTATTTTCCATCTCCAGCAGATGGCATGGTGTGTGAACTGGTGCAACAGTGCAGATAAGACTGACTCTCTCGGCAATAAGATTGACTCTGGGAAGGCTCAAAGTGCTCAGAGTGTGGGTACGCCAATGTCTCCTGGAGCGGACAACTGCTCTGGGTCCATACTGTTTCTTGGTGGACTGGAAGAGGACCAGAAGGGCCCTACAGGGCCCCTGAGGCGGTAGGTAAGTTGAGTCCAGGCCCCCCTTCCCTCTTGCTGTCAATATTGGCATGCTATATATTTTTCTCTAGTTTTTCCCGCATTGGTTTCAATGTGCGGTATTTAGCTTTCTGCTGCTTTCAATAATGCAGCTTAAACAACAACAAAAAAGCGCCTTTATTTGGCAGCTGGGCCTTCTAGGCTTGGTGGACGCCTGGGGTTTTCCTACTATGTTTTCCCAGTTCTGCCCAACAAGGGCTGGGATTCCCTTTTTGTCACTACCCTGTTACTTTTTTTTGGCACGGTTTTTCACAGTTTTTAAATTTTCCCACTGCAGGTTTCATCGAAGCAGCCACAGAGAAAAGCCACAGGGCTGCACAGTTTTGCCCCATTTGGGGTTGCGTATCTCAGGGTACATTTTTGTTTTTGGCATTTTGGGACCCCCAGTAGGGGACCTAGGGCCTGATGCCATTTCTGTGGCTCCTGCCTCTCCTGCCCTTTTTTTTCTGTCCTTTATCCGACTGTGGACACTGCAGTAATTTCTGATGGCAGACTAACCCTAGTGGAGGTGGAGCTTGGCGGGAAGACCTTAGCCATAAGTTCATTGGCCTCAGGGACCCTTTGGGGCACTGGGACTCTCTTTTCAATTGGCTGGCAGTGTAGCTCCTGACACAGTTTACAGACTGTATCCAATTCTGGAAAGCCGCTTGGAAGCCCCCTTCATGGGGACTCAAGACCCAGGCTGCCCTTCCAGGGACTTGGGGCCTGCAAGTGCTCCTGTCATGGGAAGCTAAGAGAGTTGGGGCCCTTACTTCTCCCTTGCACTTCCCCATTCCTCTGAGAGTCCAACTTTATTCTCTAGGAGGTTGGTTGAGGGACTCAAGTGAAACTCCTGTTGCTGGAAGGTAAGTCTGGGGAGGACAGAGTAGTAGTTTCCCAGGTTAGGATCTCTGAACTCCGCCTTTTCACTGATGGGCCCTATTTATGCCCAATGCAGGTTGCTATGGCACCTCTGCAGGTTGCAGAGCTGACTTTCAGGTGAATTTAGAGGTTGTTCACGTTTTATGCTGGGTGGATCTTGTATTCACCCCTTCTATCTGATCCTATGCAGCAATGGAGAGAACCCTGAACTGAGCCCGCAAGGTCCTATGGCCCTGTCTTGGCACTTTCTTGGTCCCTAAGACAAGTGGAGTTAGTCCTTGGTCCCTGGGGTGGGAGTCCTGTTGTCTGAACTGAGTCCATGACTATCCTGGGCAGGGAGATGCTGCATGTGAAGAGTCTCAACTTTGGAAGGTTGAGGTCCTTAAGAAGGTCTTAACAATTTCTGCCTTAGGCTATGTGGAAGTGCTGTGCATGTCTGGAGGCTAGCCCTCTGATCATCCTCTGCCTATGACTATGGCCTTTGTTCCTAAGGCTGCAGGTGGTTACCTGACAGGCCTACCAGGGTAGGGCCGAATAGCCTCCTTCAGGATATTAGGAGGCTCACTGCTGGCTGGTTCAGAATTTCCTTCCAGTCCATGATAGTTATGGAAAGGGCCAGTTGATAATATTGGCACTTTCCTTAGTCTGCAGATGCTGGCTCCAAGCTGTGGTGGGGCAGTTTCCTTTAAGGGTTGCTTTCTTTTCAGAAAAGAAGCTTGCTCGCAGAAACTACTGAAAGATAGGTCTGGAGGTGCCAAGGGTTCCTACATAAGGCCATGCATAGAGAATAGAGATGTTCTTGGACTACTGCGAGTCCTTTGGGGTCTCAGTTTTGGTACGAGCAGTCTTTTTAGAGCTTTTGGCATGTTCATGTCACCTCCATGACTCTATTGGAAGCCAGCAATCCCTGCGGGGCAGCCATTTGTGGTGTAACTCAGGCTATACTCCATAGTCACAGATCTGTTAGCTCCTTCTACAAGCCGCCTGCCTTCTATCCCTGAAGTTTCTGGCTCAGGCAAGCCTGGGTATTACAATGAATGATGGTTGATTTATCATGTGTCAATCAAACTTTTTCCCATAGATTTATTATAGTCCTAAAAATATTTTTTTGTGTTGAACCCCTTTATTCTCTCTAACACAACACAAAATACTCTAAACGTTAACAGAGTTCTAGATGACTTTACAGACAAAGTAAAAAAACAGCCGTAAACACTGAAAGAAACTTTCAAATTGCCCCAAAGAAGCAGTTACTTTCAGCAAAAGAATAATGAAACAAAGCAGTACTACTCCTCTGTTGGGACCTCAGAGGGGGGAACCCACTGTAAATATTCATATGACTAGAAAATGAGTTTTAAATCCCACTGCACTCGGTCATGGGTCCTGGCTCACAACCAAATTTTTTTACTCTGAATTTTGTATGCATATAAAATATCAAATATAAAAGCACTTATCTGGCTTGTGAGAGGAAGAGAAATAGTAAGGAATGAAACATGCCAGGAACCAAACTCAGTTCAAGTGTTGCCAGTCATTCAACAAGGCTGCATCAGGAGAGTTCCAGAAACAGCAGAAGGCAACTGCAGTTTTTCCTCCTCTGAGGTCTCAATGGAGAAGGAGTAGTGTTTTGTTTCATTATTCTTTTGCTGGAGGTAACATTGTTCTTTTGGGCAATTTGAGTGTTTCTTTCAGTGATTACCTTTATTCCAAGAGTCATTGGTCCTAGGTCAGATCTGGCAAAAAAAAAAGCAAAACAAAAGAGAAAGCTATTTGGAGTAAGCTTCAGATCTGTGTGGATAGGTATAGGAGCATCTGATTGCCGTGTCGGCTGTGCAGATCACAAGCTCTGGCAGGATGCAGGCTGACTTCTTTGTTGCATCTCCATGGATCCTGATGAAATTAGACTTCAACTCTTCCATGTACAACCTCGTAGTGTGAAGTTGAGGTCTTCCAGTGCTCCACTTTATGATCATTCTGAGTTCCAACATGAGGAGAAGGCTCTGCATATGGCAGTCTTGGGTGCCCTACTCTGAGTGACCTCTGGAAGAGTTGCTGTTTGCTTCCCTGATCCTTTATGAGCCATTCTTTGCACATGCCCTTTTGGCCTAGTGTTTTAGAGGCCCTGAATTGCTCTCACAGTCCATGGTTCACAAATTCTTGATCCAGGGGTGGTGGCCTTGTTCTTATGACCTGAAGAGATGGGCCAGGGGCCCTCACCATGGTTATGTTGGTACCTTCTTGCTTATGGCCTGGCCCTTGTGGGCTTCAGCTCCCCTTAAGAGCTATGCGGGACCAGTAATAACCTCCCTGCTTATGGCTTAGTGGGCTCTATCTACTTAGCATATATTAAGTTTGTTCTGGAATGAGCTTTAGCCCTGAACTCTTAAGGATTGGTTAGTGATTCTGTCATGCTACAGGAATTCCTTTCAGGGGTATTGCTTGGTCGTGCACCTCAGCATTGCTGCTTTCTCAGGTATGAAGTGGTTCTGTCTGTCTCTGCACCCTCTTTGGTGTCAGAGGCTCTCCCTGAGGTTGAGGGCATTGAAAGGGCCCTTCCTTGGGTTCATGTGTACGACCTTCCTGTAGGGTTGGTTCCTATTGCTACTTCCTCCTGCTGCTTGTGCTTCCCCATCTTCCTCTGCAGTTCAAGGAAAGAACTTGGCTAGTAGAGGTTAAATCCACTTAAAGAGGCCATTGGGTTATCTAACTGGTAAGCATATACCAGAGTGGGTCTGAACTCACTACTCTGGGCGTCTCCAGAGAGCTTCTGCAACGAGGCTTCCTGGTCTTTATTGAATGCTTTTGTGAAGTTCTTCAGGTTGCTTGTGTAGATGGTGCCTTTGACAAGTTAGTCTGGCCTGAGTGTCGTCGTCGTCATTGCTGCTGTTTTGTTAAGGGCAGTATATCAAATGAAAATAAACATAAATATCCTCACTGCTTGGGTACATCCTATTTATCTGGACTTGTCTGTCAGGATGATAAGGAAGATAAATTTACTTTCTTTGAATCCAGCTAGACCAGTCCAAGACCCACCTTGGAAGACTTTCTACAGGGGACCCGCTGTTGTTAAACAGGACTGATTAGGCCTTTAACAACATGTCTTCTTGACCTTGACCAAGGAAACATGTTGTTAAAGGCCTAGTCATTCCTGTGGTCTGACACCAATTTAATTATGGTATGAGAGCCAAATACTTGGCCATGATATGTGTGGCAAAGTTGTTGTTAATGACATTTACTGAGGAGTGTTTTTTTTTTTCCTGAGTTTTTTTTTTAGTTTTGCTTACTGCTTGGAAAGTTTCATAGTGACTTCTCTTAGTGCTGCACCAGAGGATATACTGAGTGATGACCTCATTGAAAGTTGCTCAAGTCTGCCTCCATTTGCTGCTGCTACTACTATTTATTTTGTATAGCGCTACAAGGCGTACGCAGCATTGTACAGACACATGTAAAAGACGATCCCTGCTCATCAGAGCTTACAATCTAGTCAAGACAGACAACACAACAGCTGAGGACAAGGATATATCTAGGGGAGTGGTAAGAAAACACATAGGCGACTAAGTGGATCAGGATCAAAAGCAGCCTCGAAGAGGTGAGTTTTCAGCCTGGATTTGAAAAGGGCCAGAGATGAAGCCTGGTGCACAGACTCAGGTAGTTTGTTCCAGGCATAAGGAATAGGAAGGTGGAAGGATCGAAGTCTGGAGTTGGCAGTAGAAGAAAAGGGCACAGATAGAAGGGATAAGAGCGGAGCTCCCAAGGAAGGGTGTAGGGAGAGATAAGAGAGGAAAGGTAGTGAGGAGCAGCAGACTTGTCTGAACTGGTCTAGAAAGATTCAAAGAAAATTAATTTATCAGGTATGTAAAATTTATCTTTAACGCAGATGTTTTGCACACTGATGCTATGTGCAAATACGATGTAAACAGGAGAGCAAGTCAAATGCATGTGCACAGGGATCTGGGTTACTTGCACCTATATCTTGCTTATGAAAAAAAAGGGGTTGGTATTTGTTCACGTGTGATAGAATGCTATATGGCACATACAGCAATATTATTCTCTGCAGGCATTCTATGCAGAATATTAATGTTTATGTGCTCATAACATTGTTCCAGCACACCTCTCCTGCCGTTTTTTTTCACCACTCCCTTCAGCAAAGACAGAAAAAAGTTGTGGGTAGTGTATGCTCAAAATGAGAGAAGAAACGGGTATAAATTCCTCACCACTACTGACTGCAAACCTATGAGCTTGCTGTTTATATCTCCTCAGACCTAGGATTGTGTTAAAATCCCAACACGGAGAGCAACTTTCCGGTCTTCTGCATACATCCCGGCATAGTTAATTACTTCGTCACTGTGCATTTAAATGGATTTCAATGTGTTCTGCACTTCTGTCTGCTCAAGGTTTTTCAAACTTTTCTGCTTGTGTGCGAAATTTGTTCCTGCATTGTGCGGTAAACTGAGTTAACCTGTGCACAAAGCCTAGTGCACTTTAATGCATCAGCCTCTATGTGTGATTTTATTAAATTTCTGAGGAGGAATAAATACTTACTGTTTGAAAACACCTCATTATAAGCTACTCCTACTATTTGCTTTTGAATCTAAATAAATCCCTGTTCTCCAGGACCAAGCAGGAAGTCAGTCCTCACATATGGGTGACGTCGGCGCCGACGGAGCCCTCGCGGAGCAATTTTCTCCAGCTTTCAAAGAAAGCCTTTGGGAATTGCAGCGCGCATGCGCGGTCCTCTTCCCGCCCAAGGGTGCCATCTTGCTCAGTCTTCTTTTTTCCGCGGAGCCCTACAGACGTTGTTTGTAATTCCCCACTAGAAAAGTTGATTTTATTTGTCTTTTTTCTCGGTTCGGCGCCGGTTCTTTTCCCGCCCGGACCCGCGACGCCGGTTGCGAGTCCGTTCTTTATTTTTCGGTTTTTTGTCCTTCGTGACAGATTTCGCGCCTTTTTTACTTTTTCACTGGCAGCCCTGTCTTTTGACCTCGCAGGGGCCCTTTTTCCCCCGATGGCTGCCAGCGGGTTTAAGAAGTGTGATCGGTGTAAGAAGCTCATGTCTCTTACCGACACACACGACTACTGCCTTCGCTGCCTCGGACCCGATCATGACCCGATGATCTGTGGTCCGTGTGGCAAAATGTCCTCAAAAGCGTTGAGGAGTCGGCAGCATCAGCGGGAACGTATCTTCTCTGACTCCGGCCGGGCTCGGACCTCGTCAGAGGCTTCGACGTCTCGGGACTCTGGTCCTGAGCATCGTCGAAGTTCCTCTGAATGGGGGTCTCCTACCCGGGAACATCATCGGAAGAAGAAACCCGCGAGGGCGGGGTCGGTGGACGCTCCTGGTTCCTCGAGGGCCAGGTCGCATAGCCCCGATTCCCGTCCCGGGTCCTCGGAGATGGAGAGGCCTTCCAAACATCCTCGTCTCGAGATGGACTCGCCCGCTCACGTGAGTACTGTTGTCCTCGTGGACTCGCCTCCGAAGGAGCCGACGTCGGGCCCGTTGCCATCGGGACCCGAGTCGGGGGCTGCTGGGTCTCCTGAGCTCGGACTCAGGTTGACGGCCTTGGAGAGCAGTCTGACTGCCTTCATGGACCAGCAGTGGGCATTGATCGCTGGCCTCGCCGGTGCTTCTGCCCTGATCGCTGGGACGTCGACCTCCAAGTCGACCCCAGAGACCGAGCCGATCCTCGAGTCCATGAGGGCTCGAGTCGATCCTCGGTCGCGGTCTCCTTCGGCCTCCTGTTCGGGACCGAGGTCGTTGACGCCGACTCCCTCGGAGTCGGGGCGAACGGCATCGATGCCCGCCCGACCGGAGCCGCTCGACTCCTCCTCCGAGGAGTCAGCCTGGGAATCCGAGGACGAAGAGTCACCTGGTTCTTTTCGGACTCGGTGTGTCCCATCGGATTCCCCCGAGTCCGAACCTCGGAGACGGTCCCCCCCGGAGGATACCCGGTTCTCGGACTTCGTGCGGGATATGGCCAAAGCCTTGGCCTTCCCCGCGGATCCCGAGGAGGAGCCTCGAGTCGAAGAGCTCGATGCCCTCCAATATGACTCTCCCCCAAAGGAGGCCTTTATTGTACCGGTTCCTCCGATGCTGGAACGACTTCTCTTCCGCATGTGGGAGAGCCCGGCGGCGTCGCCGGTGTTAAGCAAGCGGGTCGATTCCATTTATCGAGTCCACAAGAGCCCCGGGTTCCAAAAGGCACAACTACCGCACCATTCCATGGTGGTGGAATCGGCCATGCATAGACTTAAGAGTCAGAAAATGCACTCCTCGGTGCCTCCCGGTCAGGAGGCTCGAAGCCTGGATGCCCTCAGTAGGAAGTGTTTCCAGGGCTCTATGCTTGCTTGTCGAGTCCAGACCTACCAGCTCTATATGGGCATGTATCTCCGAGACCTGGCTAAAGAAATAGCCGGGTTCTCTGCTGGTCTCTCCGAGGAACCTTTGCAGAGGTTCCAAGCCTTGTCAACTGGTATTCGGGAGTGCTCAAAGTTTATCTCTCGAGCAGCCTACGATGGCTTTGAGGCATCGGCTCGAGTAGCCGCAGCCGGCATCGGTGGCCGCCGACAGGCTTGGCTTCAGTCATCCGACCTCGAGCCATGGGTGCAGGACAAGTTGGTCGATGTCCCCTGCAGAGGTGAAAACCTCTTTGGCAAGCCCATGGATGAGAAGGCTGCACAGAACGAGACCGAGACTCTCACCAGGACTTGTCTCTCAAGGAAGACCTCTGCCCCTTCTCAGAAGAAGAAGGGCTCGGGGAAAAAGCCCTTTTACCCGAGGAAGGCGGCTGCCTATCACCACTACCCTCATTATCAGGCCTCGGCAGCTCCCCAGCAGGGTAAGCAAGCCAAGGGACGGGGTAATGGGTCCCGTAGGCAGCAAGCCCCCAAGCCTGCACCACCGGCCCCTGCTCAGCAGGGTGGGGGTTTTTGACTTCATCAGCATAGCCTCTCCCCCTCAGCTGGTTTCTCTCAGCAAGGGAGGCCGGCTGGTCCACTTTGCCCACAGGTGGACCAACATCACTTCAGATACCTGGGTGCTTCACATAGTCCAAGAAGGCTATCTTCTGCACTTCCACCAGGTACCTCCCTTCTACTTTCCAGGGGAGCCTCTCAGACCCCCTCTGCACAGGGACTTACTCCTTCAGGAGTTAGCAAGTCTTCTTCAGGAACAGGCTGTGGAACCGGTGCCCCACCACCTGAGGGGTCAAGGCTTTTACTCCAGGTACTTTCTAATACCAAAAAGAACAGGAGGCCTCAGACCCATCCTGAACTTGCGGAACCTCAACAAGTTCCTCGCAAGGGAAAAGTTCAGGATGCTTACCCTTGGAATCCTGCTGCCCTACCTCCAGCAGGGAGACTGGCTATGCTCCTTGGATCTAAAGGATGCCTACACTCACATCCTCATCCACCCAAGCCACAGACAATATCTCAGGTTTGTTGTGGGAGGCAATCATTACCAGTACAGAGTACTACCCTTTGGCCTATCCTCCGCACCACGGGTATTCACCAAATGTCTAGCAGTGGTGGCGGCTTATCTCAGACTTCAAGGCCTCTTTGTGTTTCCATACCTGGACGACTGGCTCATCAGAGCACAGTCTTCCCAAGAGGCCACCCACGCCACGCACCGCACTGTGGCTCTGCTCCAGCACTTGGGCTTTGTCATAAACTTCGCAAAGTCCACTTTGCTCCCCTCTCAGGATCTCGAGTTCATCGGCGCCAGATTAAACACGCTTCAGGCGCGAGCCTTTCTGCCTCTAGACAGGGCTCACAGGCTCATGGATCTTGCCAGCCACTTTCACAGCAATTCCCTGGTCTCTGCCAGGCAATTTCTGAGACTGCTCGGCCATATGGCTTCCACAGTCCATGTGACCCCCAATGCCCACCTGAACATACTGGGGAAAATTGCTCCGCGAGGGCTCCGTCGGCGCCGACGTCACCCATATGTGAGGACTGATTGATTCCTGCTGCTCCTGGAGAACACCTGTTACAGGTGAGTAACTACTCTTTCTTCCTTTGGTAGGCATCTCACTAGGGTTGGTCCAACCATCAGGCAAACTAGGTGGCTGCCTACGGTGGCAACTTCTGAGAGGGGGGAATGGGAAAGAGCAGGGCATTCAAAGCTAAAGAATAGATTTTTACAGCCAGGGGGGTTGTAAAGCTTAAGGTTTGCCTAGGATGCCAATACCTTGAACCAACTCTAGGGTTGACCATTCATCTCACTGTGCATGACTTGCTGGCAGGCTCCATTTTTACTGGACAGGCCAATCCAGTCCAGGTTTTATTTTGTTACATACATTGACTTGTAGTCTACTTTTCCCAGGAGAATTGAACTTAGATTTCTGTGCATGTATTAGGATAAAACCAGGACTTGGATCAGCCTGCCCAGTAAAAATGGGGTAGTTGGCAATCTTACTAATAAATGGAAAACATTTACAACACAGACAGCTGGTGATTGCATGAAATCAATATTGACGTATCCAGACTTCATAAGCTACAGTGATAGTTGTGTTTTTATGATTTTGCTGTTTCATCCGGTCTGGAAAAAAATGGTTCCTATGATTATATAATATAACCCTTATTTATATTGCCAGAGTCATTAACCATGCTGATAGCTTTTACTAACATGTAAACAAATATGTTATCTTTGCTTTTCTTGGTACCCAACGTATCTGTTATAGTGCCATGTTCTTGATAGCAATATTCTCTAATTGTAGAACCTTCATGTGTTCTATTAGTACTTTCAATGATTTCTGGAATATTGACTTTAGTTTTTCAGCACTGACTGAATTCTAGTGTGAAAGATCATTTACTCTATTCTCTTTCTTTTTTTTTTTTTTTAACTTTTATGGATTGTCATCATTTCTCTTTTACAGCAGCAGTTTACCACTGCTGATACTTGTCTGTTTCTTGGATAAGTAGAGCTGCTAGGTAACGGATAACGCTTTGCAACCTTTGGGGAAAGGAACTATTCCTGGTTTCACTGTATACTTAATTCTGCCTGTACATGATATGCAGAAGAATGACCCAACAGGGATACAGTAATGGCTGAATTAAGTGCTTGTTTAAAGTGTGCTAAGCAGTTAATACGCAAATTAGTGCATGGTAACTGTGAGCCAATTCACATACTAACTGTATGTTTGTTATTGGGCAGAGAATTTTTCTCTTAGAATCCTTTTTCCTGCCACAGAAAGATGTAGTCCCTCATTACAGTATAGTCTCTTTGTTTTTCCATCCATTGCCCAGGCTGCCTATATATCAAAAAACATCTTGCTCTACTATTTTGGAGCCATCTATTAAAGCTGGTTGTGCAATGTAGTCTGTTTTCCTAATTACCACGAAGAAGCAGAATCTCCGAAAGTGTAGTAGTGTTTACCACGGGTTTCTCTCTCTCTCTCCCAAAATTAGAAGTTATGTGCACTGCAGAGGTGCTGTTTTTCTAGCCAGACCATTTGTTTCCAGGTAAATAGCATGAGTTTTAGAATCCTTTATTTTTCTTGTCTGATTTCTCTTAAAATTTGTTCCTGCTAGCTAAAGATTTGAGGACGCATTTGATCTTTTCCTGTCCTTTTACCTATATTTGCAAATTAGTGGCTCTTAATTGTGGAGTTTCCCAACAGCAGCAGTTTTCTGTTTTGAGGTCCTTCGACATTGCCTGAGGGATTTCTGTTACATTGGGTGTCCAGCCTTCTTCTCTAATGCTGAGGTTATCAGATGTCACAGAGCACAAAGAAATAGGAGCACATTTGGGGTTGCCGGCCTTGGCTACCCCCTCATACCGCCTGCCTTTGCCCTGCCACCACTTTTCGTGTTTCCTGGGCGGTGGCAGCAGTGGAGCAGACATCCAAATTCTAAACAAAACAAAACAAAACACGTGGGTCTTTCTGACTCCGCACTTGCATGCAGGTCTGATACCTACCTCCTCTGACGTATGCTTGCATACATCTGTTTGTGCTTGTGCAAACAGGTGCCTAGGCACTGCCTGCCTCCTCCCCCCACCCCCCCCTATAAGTGCGCAGGGGCAACACTGCCTTTTGGCAGAGTGGAGCAGCCACCTAACGCTGCCTCTTCTTAGAAAAAATATTAATGAAGACATGCAGCATCTCCCCAAACCACCATTGCCACTTCTCTTGGGTCTGTGATAGCGGCAGCAGCTTTAAGCCCTCCCTGGCCACTCCCACTTCTTTTCCCATGTCTTTAGCAGCAGCATCACCCCTCAGCCACTTTGTATCCATCTGGTGCTGTAGCGGAAGCGGACAATTGGCATTAAAAATCCAGAAGTGCAGAGTCTTTGACTCCTGCATGCTTGGCAGGTCCATGCTTTTTGCATCAGAAGGAGCAGGACTGGCAAATTTTTAAATTGCTACTGAAAACATTGAGAGATGTCCGTGGAGATTTTCTTCTATCTCTCTCATCACACTGATGGATCCTCCTCCTATTGCCATTCCACTTTTAGTTGGGGGACCTCTCCTTATCTCTCTCTACACTTAGTTCCTTGGTGCACTTATTTCTTCCATGGTTTTCAGTATCATCTCTATGCTGATGACTCTCAGATCTACCTCTCTGCATCTGAAATCTCTCCAGGAATCCAGGCCCAGATCTCTGCTGTCTGGATATCTCACTGCAGTCCGAAATTTGAACATGGTCAAAACTGGGCCCCTTATCTTTCTCCCTAAAGCCCCCTCCCACTTCCTCCCTTCTCTTTCTGTGGATAACAGTACACTCCTCCCTGTTTCCTTAGCTTGCAACCTTGGGGTCATCTTTGACTCAATTCTCTCTTTCTCCAGGAACAAGCAGGAAGTCAGTCCTCCCATAAGGGTGACATCGGCACTGATGGAGCCCTCGCGGAAGCATCTCCCCAGCTTTCAAAGAAAGCTTTTAGGAGAAGCCACCACGCATCTGTGGTCCCATTTCCACCCAAGTGTGCCATCTTACTCAGTCTCCTTTATTCTGCAGAGCTCTTCAGACATCTGTCTGCTTTCCCCTGGAAAAAGTTGATTTCCTTAACTGAGTTTCATACTCGTCTCTCTGGTGGTGTACTGGTACTTTTCTGCCACTTGAGCCCGCTGCTCCGCATCGAGTCTCGGGTCCATATCTGTTTTTTCCCTTTGGTGCCTTTGTCCCTTTTTGCAATTGGCAGCACCGTGGGTCTTCGACCTCACTGGGGTACATTTTCCCCCATGGATACTAGTGGCTTCAAGAAGTGTGATCGGTGTACGAAAATCATGTCCCTTATTGATACACATGACTGCTGCCTGCACTGCCTCGGGCCGGACCACGACCCCGCAGCCTAGTGCTTTGTATAACAAAATGTCCACCAAGACCCTTAAGAGCCATCATCAGCAGCACGATAAGTTGTGTTTTGTTTTGTTTTTTCCCCCCCAGTCCCTGGCGCTTCCGCAGGTCACTGCCCCGTCTGAAGCCTCGGACTGCTGTGGCATCCCCACGTAGCCCGGTCAACGTCATGGGCCTTCAGAAAGGGGATCTCCCTTGAGGGAACTCCTTGAAGACAGCATCTCTGGATAGTTACAGCAGGCCGGGTAAGCCCCAAGCCAGGTCCCACAGTCCATGCCGCTCGTCTGCGGGCTCTGAGTGGGAGCGACCTACCAAGGTTGTCGAGAAGGAATTGCCCAGAGATCAGCCCCGGACACCCAAGGCCATCCTCATTGAAGACTCCCCTTCAGGGGAACCGGCACCAGGCCCGAGTTCCTCAATGCCCTTGCCAAAGGCTGTGGAGCCATCTGGACTGGAGACCAGAATGGTGGCCATGGAGTGCAGGTTGTCTGCCTAAATGGCCCAGCCAGCAGATGTTGTTGTCTGACATGGCCGGTTCCTCTGCCCAGACCACCGGGCCCTCAACATCGAGGATGTCCCCGGCGGCCGAGCCGATTATCGAGGCCATATGGCCCTGAGTTGATCCTCTGCTGAGGTCTTCTTCTGGGTCCCATTCTATGGGACCGAGGTCTTCCCCGGCTAGTGTGTATTACACCAGCTGTGGGCACTCCAAAGGTTTTGGGCCGGGTTCAGGCCCAGAGCCTCCCTGCCACCCTCCCTTCAAGTCTTCCACCGATTACTCAGGAAAGGGAGACAGAGGATGAGGAGTCCCTTGACACCCGTCGCCATCGCAAGGTCCCCTTGGACTCATCACCACCCCGAGGGCATGGCATTCCTCGACCTTTGTGCAGGACATGTCAAAGGCGCTGGCATTCCCAACAGAATCGGAGGAGGACCCTCAAACAGAGGAACTAGAAATCCTCCAATACAAGACCCCACCGAGGGAATCATTGATGGTACCTATCACACCCATCCTGAAATGACTCATGCTCCGCATGTGGGAAACAACGGCATGAGTGCCGGTCATGAGCAAGTGGCTCAACTCGATGTATAGGGTCCGCCAGAACCCGGGCTTCCAAAAGGCATAACTGCCACATAACTCCATAGTGGTGGGGTTGGCCATGTGTTGGCTGAAGAGCCAGAAGATGCACTCCTTGGTGCCCCTGGGTAGGGAGGCTCGCACTTTGGATGTCCTTGGCAGAAAGTGCTACCAGGGCTCGATGCTCATCGGCCGGATCCAGGCTTACCATGGGCATGTACCTGAGACCTAGCGAAGGAGCTCACTGGGTTCTCAGCTGGTCTTTCCAAGGAATTCCTGCAACAGTTCTATAACCTGTCCAGAGACGTCTGTGAGTGCTGCAAGTTCATGACTTGAGCAGCCTACCATGGCTTTGAGTCGGCGGCTAGAGTAGCTGTGGCTGGCATCACTGTCTGGTGCTAAGCCTGGCTACAGACCTCCGAGCTCGAGCAATGGGTTCAGGACAAATTGGTTGGTGTCCCATGCCAAGGGAAGAACCTCTTTGTCAAACCCATGACGGAGAAGGCTGCCGAGTTGAAAACCAAACATGTGATGAGGACCAGGCTCTCCAAAAAAGACTGCTACCCTTCCCCGATGGCTCGGGTAAAAAGTCCTTTTACCGGAGGAAAGGGGCTGCTTACAAAAACTACCCAAATTTCCAAGCCTCCCCAGTAGGGTCAGCAGGCTAAGGGACAAGAGTATGGCCCTCATAAGCAGAACGCTCCCAGGCGTTGTCTCCAGCCCAGCCTGGTGGGAGCTTTTGACTCCTTGGGCACAGCCTCTCTACCCCAAGGAGGACAGCAGCCCACAGGGGATGTCTCATCCACTATGCCCACAGGTGGCCAGCCATTACCACCGATTCCTGGGCAGTCCAGGTGGTCGGGGAAGGCTACCTCCTCCAGCTGTCTCAGACACCTCCTCCTTTTTTCCCGGGAGAGCCCCCAGGTCTCCCCTTCACCGGGACCTGCTATTGCAGGTACTCAAATTCCTTCTCAAGGACAAGGCGGTGGAACCAGTATCCCAACATCTCAGGAGCAAAGGGTTCTACTCCAGGTATTTCCTCGTGCCAAAAAAGAGAGGGGGCCTATGGCCCATCCTGGACTTGCGGAACCTGAACAAGTTCCTAGTGGCGGAGAAGTTCAAGATGCTCTCCCTTGGAACATTGCTGCCTTACCTCCAGCAGGGAAAACACAACATAAGAACATAAGATATGCCATACTGGGTCAGACCAAGGTCCATCAAGCCCAGTATCCTGTTTCCAACAGTGGCCAATCTAGGTCATACGTACCTAGCAGTTTCCCCAAAAGACACAGGTTCCACAATGCTTGTACTGGGTCAAGCATTGATATCCTGGGTCCCTTCTTAATAATGGTTTATGGACCTTTCCTCCAGGAACTTGTCCAAACCTTTTTTAAACCCAGCAACACTAACAGCCTTTACTACATCCTCCGGTAACAAATTCCAGAGTTTGATTACACGTTGAGTGAAAAAATATTTTCTTTAATTAGTCTTAAATAGTTTACCCTGTAGCTTCATTGCATGTCCCCTAGTCATTCTATATTCTGATAACGTAAACAATTGATCTACGTTTACCCATTCCACTCCACTCATTAATTTATAGACTTCTATCATATCTCCCCTCAGCCGTCTCTTATCCAGGTTAAAGAGCCCTAATCTTTTTAGCCTTTCTTCATAGGAGTATCCCTCCATCCCCTTTACCATTTTGGTGGCTCTTCTCTGAACCTTTTCTAATAACGCTATATCCTTTTTAAGATACGGTGACCAGAATTGCACACAATATTCAAGGTGCGGTCTCACCATGTAACGATATAGAGGCATTATAATATCTTTTGTTTTATTTTCCATTCTTTTCCTTATGATACCTAGCTTTCTATTTGCTCTCTTGGCCGCCGCTGCACACTGGGCCGAGGGTTTTAACATGTTATCCACAATGACGCCTAAATCTTTTTTTCTGGGTGGTGGTTCCTAATGTGGAACTTTGCATCATGTAACCATAGTTTGGGTTGTTCTTCCCTAGGTGCATAACTTTGCACTTCTCCACTTAAATTTCATCTGCCATTTTGATGCCCAGTCTTCCAATTTATCAAGATCCTCTTGCAATTTTCCACAATCCTTTTGGGTTTTAACAACTTTAAATAGTTTTGTGTCATCTTCAAATGTGATAACCTCACTCGTTATTCCACTTTCCAGGTCATTTATGAATATGTCAAAAAGCAGCGGACCCAGCACAGATCCCTGGGGTACACCACTATTCACCTTTCTCCATTGGGAAAATTGGCCATTTAGACCTACCCTTTGGTTTCTATCTTTTAACCAGTTCCTGATCCACAGTAGTACACTGCCTCCTATCCCATGACTCTTTAGTTTTGCCAAAAGTCTCTGATGAGGGACCTTGTCAAAGGCTTTCTGAAAGTCCATATACACTATATCAACTGACCCACCTTTGTCCACCTGTTTATTCACACCTTCAAAAAATCGTAACAGATTAGTAAGACAAGATCTTCCTTGTCTAAAGCCATGTTGGCTGTCTCTCATTAGGCCATGACTATCTACATGCTGAGTAATTTTATTCTTTATGATGGTTTCTACCATTTTTCCCAGTACTGATGTCAGGCTCACCGGTCTGTAGTTTCCCGGATCACCCCTGGAACCCTTTTTAAAAATTAGTGTTACATTGGCAATCCTCCAATCTTCAGGTATTAGAGATGATTTTAATGATAGTTCACAGATTACTAATAGCAGATCTGCAATCTCATATTTCAGTTCTTTCAACACCCTTGGATGTATACCATCCGGCCCAGGTGATTTGCTACTCTTCAGTTTATCTAATAGTTGTAATACATCTTCCCGATTATATCGATATTTCCTTCAATTCTTCCGCACCTTTAAATACCACTTCAGTCATGGGTAACATCTCTACATATTCCTCAGTAAAGACCGAAGCAAAGAATTCATTCAGTCTCTCTGCTATCGTCTTGTCACCTCTTAGTGCCTCTTTAACCCCTCTATCTAATGGACCAACTGACTCACAGGATTTTTTGCTACGAATGTACTTTAAAAACTCTTTATTTCGTGTTTTTGCTTCCGCAGCAAGCTTCTTCTCCAATTCTCTCATTGATTGCCATGACCCTCTTCAAGACTCTTTGCTACATTGCTGATCCTGGTGGCTCCATGGTGGCCCAGACAGTCGTGGTTCCCGCTGCTCTTTAGTTTGTCAATGGAGGCACCAATCCGCCTGGGGAATTCTCGGGGTTCTTGTGTCAGGAAGAGGGCTTTCTCCTGCACCTCAATCTGGAGTCTCTATCACTGAGAGCATGGCTGCTGAAAGGGTAACCTTAGCACCTTTCAGCCTCTCAGGAGAAGTGGAAAAGATCCTGCTGGCCTCCTGTAAGACGTCCATCAGGAGGGCTTACGCATTCAAATGGCACAGGTTCTCGCTGTTCTCCTGTCCATTGCAGCTGGTGCTGCAGTACCTCCTTCATCTCTCGCAATCCGGGCTCAAATCGAATTCCGTCAGGATGCACCTAAGTGCCCTGGCAGCACACCATCACCCTATTGAAGGCAAGCCCCCCTCGGCCCAGCCTCTGGTGACCCACTTCCTGAGGGGCTCCTGCTGTCAAAACCCCTGTTTACCCTCTGGCGATGGAGTGGGTCAATGTAGTGCTGGCGCGGCTCATCTGCCTGCCCTTCGAGCCCCTAAATACCTGCCACCTGAGGTATCTCTCGTGGAAGGTGATGTTCCTGGTGGTGCTCACCTCCGTTCGCAGGTTCAGCAAGCTCCAAGCGCAAGTAGCAGAGGTGCCGTATGCCAGGTTCTTCAAGAACTGGGTCGTGCTACACACGCACCCCAAATTCCCACAGAAGGTAGTGTCTTCTTTTCACCTCAGTCAGGAGGTGGTGCTACCCACCTTCTTCCCAAGACCTCACTCCTCCAGGGCGGGGATCAATCAATGTATCCAGGGCCACCGAAAAGCTTCTCAGCTCTTCATTTCCTATGACCCCAGTCGTCTGGGGGAGGCAGTGACCAAGCAAACCCTGTCCACCTGGGTGGCGGACTGCATCGCCTTTGTCTATGAGAAGGCTGGGCCTTCACTGGATGGCCGGGTCACAGCACACAGTGTCGAGGTCATGGCGGCCTCTGTGGCAAACTTGTGCTCCGTCCCGATGTCGTACATCTGCCAAGCCACCACTTGGTCTTCATTCCATATCTTCATAGCTCATTACTGCCTGGAGAGGGAGTCCCAACGGGACAGCGCCCTCAGCCAGGCCATGCTCTCTAATCTTTTCGGGGTCTAAGCAGCTCCTACCCTCTGACCCTTCTGTGTTCAGGCTACCGGAGCATTGTTTTCCATTAGACACATGGGTCCTACTGCAGTCTTTATCTGTGGACTCAATTACTGCTATTCATGGCTCCCCTTGAGGATGACAGTGTTTTTTCTCTATGGGTTTTTGGTAGCCTGTGGCTAGGGAGTCCCATATGTGAGGACTGGCTTTCTGCTTGTTCCCGGAGAAAGCATAGTTATTCACCTGTAACAGGTGTTCTCCGGAGACAGCAGGAATCATTCCTCACAACCCTCCCTCCTCCCCTTGGAGTTGCTGTACAATTTTTGCTATCTTCTTTTGTTGGCTCTAGCTATGTCATTTGACTGAGTAAGATGGCACCCTTGGGCGGGAAGAAGACCACGTATGTGTGGTGGCATCTCCCAAAGGCTTTCTTTGAAAGCTGGGGGGATGCTTCTGTGAGGGCTCCATCTGTGCTGAC
Organism: Ichthyophis bannanicus; assembly: GCA_033557465.1. Classification (NCBI taxonomy): domain Eukaryota; kingdom Metazoa; phylum Chordata; class Amphibia; order Gymnophiona; family Ichthyophiidae; genus Ichthyophis; species Ichthyophis bannanicus. Next base: position 375,220,576 of record CM066034.1, on the reverse strand, counting down.
ATCACCTATATGTGGGGCCTGATTCCTGCTGTCCCCAGAGAACACATGTTACAGATGAGTAACTACGCTTTCTCTGCTCACATCCACCAGATAGCTAAAACCTGTTGCTTTTCTCAATAACATGATCAAAATCTGTCCCTTCTTTTCTGAACACGCTACTCAGACCCTTACGCACTCTCTAGTCATCTCCTGTCTTGACTGTTGTAACATGCTCCTTACTGGGCTCCCTCTAAATAATCTCTCTCGCCAACAAACTCGCCTGCATGACTTATTTTCAACTAGTATCGCTATACTCATGTAACCCCTCTTCTCAAGTCACACTATTGGCTCCCTATCCGTTTCCACATTCAATTTAAACTTCTCCTACTGACTACATTCATTCTGCATCTCCTCGCTACCTTTCCTCTCTTATCTCACTCAACACCCCTCCTTGGGAACTCTCCTTTGGCAGATCCCATTTATCTGTGCCCTTCTCTGCTACTGCCAATGCCAGACTTTGTTCATTCCACCTTTCTGCTCCTTATGCCCGGAACAAACTACATGAGTCAGTATGTCAGACTCCTTCTCTAGCCCTATTCAAATCCAGGCTAAAAATCTCTTTGAAGCGGCTTTTGGATCCTGATGTTGCTCACTTTCTTATTCACTACTTACCTCATCTTTGTATCTTACGAACTCTAGTCCCGCATTTTTGATGATCTTCATATTGATTAGATTGTAAGCTGTGATGAGCAGGGACTGACTTACATCTATATGTGCAGCACTACATACACCTTGTAGTATGATACAAATGATAAGCAGTAGTAGTAGTAATGTGGCAGTGGCAACACTGGCAATGGTAGGCTTGGGGGGGTGCAGAGGCTAGACATGATAGAGAGACATGAAAGGCAGGTTCTGGACACAGGGTGGGAGGTGTAGGTGGATGGAGGACAGATGGTTGACAAAAGATGGTGGTGGAGGGCAGACAATGGACATGAGATTGAGAGCATAAGTGGATGGAGGTGGGGTGAGGGTGGAGGGCAGATGCTGAACATTGGAGGGAGGATAGAGGGTAGATAATGGGCAAAGATTGGGGGGCATAGAGTGGGGTTGGGGCCAATGCTGGATATGTGTAGAGGGCAGATGCTGGATATGGAATGGGAGGCGTAAGGGGGGGAGAGAGGGCAGATGTTAGACATAGGGTGCAACAATATTGGGATGGAGAGCAGATGTTGGATACGGGGAGGGAAGTGAGGGAGGGAATATTCTGACAAAGGGGGGAGGGAAATAGAGGGGAGATGTTGGACATATGAAGAGAGAGTGAGTGGAGAGATGTTGGACGGGTAGAGAGGGGGGAGAAGGGGGCGGGAGATAGAGAAAAGAGAAATGCTGGATACAGAGAGATGGGGGGGGGGGGGTGGTAGAAATGCTGTCTCAGACCTCCTTGGCTAGTATCATCATGATCTTTGCAGTTTTCTGGGTCATGGAACCGACATTTCAGCCATCGTGCAAGGGTACATATGTGTGAGTATGTGTATCTTTCTTTGGGGTGTGTGTGACTGCAGCAGAGTGGCAGGGATACAAGTCTTTGTGCACGGTGTGTGTGACTGCAACATCTCCCTTGATTTTTGCAGTTTTCCGGGTCATGCTATGTCTTAAGTGGAACAAGCATTTCAACCATCATGCTGAGGTTTTCTTCACTCAGAGGAAAGCTACTACTACTACTACTTGTTATTTCTTTGGCTTTAGTATGCATATGTAACACTGTACACATGCACATAAGAGACAATCCCTTCCCTAGAGATTTTACAGTCTGTTCAGGATAGACAAACAGAACAAATAGGGGACTAAGCTAATTCTTAAGGGAAATGATTGAAAGGCATTAAGGTGTGGACAGGAGAATAAGAGTCGGGCTGCTTTTGGATCCTGACTCTCTTATTTTCTGTCCACATCCTAATGCCTTTTAATCATATCCCTTCAGAATTACCCTAGTCCTCTGTTTAACTGTCTTGAACAGATAGTAAGGAAGGCAAGTTATGCAAATGATTACAGGCCGATGCAGAAAACTAGCGCAGTCTTTAAGCACAGATAACTGCACTTTTAAGCACACTTAATGCTGATGACAAATGCAGAAAAGAGATGGATGGGCACGTAAACAGCAAAGGAAAAACTAGTGCACGATTAATGCCAAGAGTATTTAAATGTAATTAAATTTCAAGCAAATGAGCAGCACATAATAAAATGGTATGCAAATACTGGCTGCGCCTGACAGAGAAATGCATAGAGGGTTTTGCATCCGGCCTTAGCACCAATATCTCTACACCTGGTCTTGAGATGGTTTAAACATCTAACGCGTGCCCCAACAGTATTTTTAAGGCATTGGGTGCTTTCCTCGATGCCTGGATCATCTGAGCAGATCAGTGAGTAACCTCTCATCCTTGTTCGTATCCATCTCCTTTCTCCCTCTTCTCTCCCTTTTTTCTGTGCCTTGTGGAATGCACATTCTGTCTCCAATAAACTTGCCTTCATTCATGACTTCTTTAACTATAATACTCTGCATCTCCTGACTGTTACTGCAACTTGGCTTCTCCCTGAAGACTCTGCTTCAGTCACTGTCCTCTGTCATAGATGCAACCATACACTTCGGTCCACTGACCATGGTGGTGATGTTGGGTTTTTATTCCCTTCCTTCTGCCTCCATTGATAAAGCAATTTCTTCCAATATCATTATAATCTCCTCTCCGTCAGTATTATATCACAGAGGCTTTACAACAACTTGATGATAGATCAGTGTACAATGTGCTTCCAGTAGTTCCGGTAATTGATATACAACGGCGGATAAAAGAATTTACGGCATTAGCTTTAGAAAGAAAGATCATTTCTAAAAATGAATGTGGCTATCTTAATTTGTCAAATCCAAGAGTGGCTAAGTTTTATACAGTCCCGAAGATTCATAAAAATATGATTTATCCACCGGGTAGACCAATTGTTTCTACAAAGGGGTCAGTACTTGAACCCTTATCAATATATGTGGATTCATTTTTACGTCCCCTCCTGATTGAAATCCCGTCCTATATAAAGGACACAACTCATTTTCTTAGACTCTTAGCCCGTAACAATCAGAGGGTAAATAGTGAAGGGTTGATTCTAGTGACCTTAGATGTTTCATTATATACCAGTATTCCGCAATTAGCAGCTTTACGCGTAGTAGAGTTTTTCCTTAAGCGTAGGGGTGACCTTTCAGATGAACAGTTAGAGTTTATATTACAATTAGCTGATCTGACCATCTTTCAAAACTATTTCATTTTTGAGGGGGTGTTTTATCAACAGATTTCTGGTGTGGCAATGGGGGCCACATGCGCTCCCTCTATAGCGAATCTGTATATGGCGGATTTCGAACGAGAATGGTTAACAGCTAGTCCATATACAGCTAATATAAAAGTATGGTGCCGGTACATTGACGACAAATTTATGATGTGGGAGGGTCCTCAGGAACTGCTTCATGATTTTTACGACTGGTTGAATGGTCATGATCCTAATATACGATTCACTCACACACATGATTACACAGAGATAACATATTTAGATGTTAAAATTAAAAAACAGGTGGGAAAATGGGACACTACAGTATTTCAGAAACACACCGATCGAAATACATTTTTACATTTCCGTAGTGCCCATCCGATGAGTTTGAAAACTGGCCTCCCATTTTCGCAGTTCTTACGGTACCGTAGAAACTGTTCGGATAGACAGGAATTTTAAAATTTATCAAAGAATCTGGTTAGTAATTTTAAAGAACGAGGTTATCCAACCCACGTAATCCAACGGGCATACACTAGGGCGTTAAACAATAATAGAGATTTATTGATAGAACATAGCACCGTAAGATCTGTAGATATTCCCGAGGATGTTAATCTAATTACACAATTTTCCCCATTGAGTAAATCGATACAGCACATATTGAAAAAACACGCAAATGTGCTAAGTAATGTCCCAGGATTAGAACATAGGAACATAAGATGTGTATGGCAGCGGGGAAGAAATCTAAAGGAATATCTTAGCCCGACAGTGCTACCTAGTTTGACTAGAGTTTTATCATCAGAGGTTAGGCGCGGGCACCAAATGTGTGGGGGTTGCAACATTTGCAGCATCACAGAGGAAGTGACCAGTTTTCAAGATCATGGTAAGAAATACAATCTTAAACATAAGAACATATAAGAACATAAGATATGCCATACTGGGTCAGACCAAGGTCCATCAAGCCCAGTATTCTGTTTCCAACAGTGGCCAATCTAGGTCATATGTACCTAGCAGTTTCCCCAAGGGACACAGGTTCCACAATGCTTGTATTGGTTCAAGCAATGATATCCTGGGTCCCTTCTTAATAATGGTTTATGGACCTTTCCTCCAGGAACTTGTCCAAACCTTTTTTAAACCCAGCTACACTAACAGCCTTTACTACATCCTCCGGTAACAAATTCCAGAGTTTGATTACACGTTGAGTGAAAAAATATTTTCTTTTATTAGTCTTAAATAGTTTACCCTGTAGCTTCATTGCATGTCCCCTAGTCTTTCCATATTCTGATAAGGTAAACAATCGATCTACGTTTACCCGTTCCACTCCGTTCATTAATTTATAGACTTCTATCATATCTCCCCTCAGCCGTCTCTTTTCCAGGTTAAAGAGCCCTAACCTTTTTAGCCTTTCTTCATAGGAGTTTCCTTCCATCCCCTTTATCATTTTGGTGGCTCTTCTCTGAACCTTTTCTAAAATCGCTATATCCTTTTTAAGATACAGCGACCAGAATTGCACACATATTCAAGGTGCGGTCTCACCATGGAACGATACAGAGGCATTATAATATCTTTTGTTTTATTTTCCATTCCTTTCCTTATCATACCTAGCATTCTATTTGCTCTCTTGGCCGCCGCTGCACACTGAGCCGAGGGTTTTAACATGGTATCCACAATGACGCCTAAATCTTTTTCCTGGATGGTGGTTCCTAATGTGGAACCTTGCATCGTGTAACCATAGTTTGGGTTGTTCTTCCCTAGGTGCATAACCTTGCACTTGTCCACATTAAATTTCATCTGCCATTTTGATGCCCAGTCTTCCAATTTATCAAGATCCTCTTGCAGTTTTCCACAATCCTCTTGGGTTTTAACAACTTTAAATAGTTTTGTGTCATCTGCAAATTTGATAACCTCACTCGTTATTCCACTTTCCAGGTCATTTATGAATATGTCAAAAAGCAGCGGACCCAGCACAGATCCCTGGGGTACACCACTATTCACCTTTCTCCATTGGGAAAATTGGCCATTTAGCCCTACCCTCTGCTTTCTGTCTTTTAACCAGTTCCTGATCCACAATAGTACACTGCCTCCTATCCCATGACTCTTTAGTTTTGCCAAAAGTCTCTGATGAGGGACCTTGTCAAAGGCTTTCTGAAAGTCCAGATACACAATATCAACCAACTCACCTTTGTCCACCTGATTATTCACTCCTTCAAAAAAACATAACAGATTAGTAAGACAAGATCTTCCTTGTCTAAAGCCATGTTGGCTGTCTCCCATTAGGTCATGACTATCTACATGCTGAGTAATTTTATTCTTTATGATGGTTTCTACCATTTTTCCCAGTACTGATGTCAGGCTCACCGGTCTGTAGTTTCCCGGATCACCCCTGGAACCCTTTTTAAAAATTGGTGTTACATTGGCGATCCTCCAATCTTCAGGTATTAGAGATGATTTTAATGATAGTTCACAGATTATTAATAGCAGGTCTGCAATCTCATATTTCAGTTCTTTCAACACCCTTGGATGTATACCATCCGCCCCAGGTGATTTGCTACTCTTCAGTTTATCTAATAGTTGTAATACATCTTCCCGATGTATCGATATTTCCTTCAATTCTTCCGCACCTTTAAATACCACTTCAGTCATGGGTGACATCCCTACATCTTCCTCAGTAAAGACTGAAGCAAAGAATTCATTCAGTCTCTCCGCTATCGCCTTGTCGCCTCTTAGTGCTCCTTTAACCCCTTTATCATCTAATGGACCAACTGACTCTCTCACAGGTTTTTTGCTACGAATGTACTTGAAAAGGTCTTTACTTTGCGTTTTTGCTTCCGCAGCAAGCTTCTTCTCAAATTCTCCCTTTGCCTGCCTTATCAATGCCTTGCATTTGACTTGCCAGTGCTTGTGCTGTTTCCAGGTTTCGTCGTTTGGCTCTTTTTTTCCATTTCCTGAAAGATGCTTTTTTGGCAACAACAGCCTCTCTGACCTCACCTTTAAATCATGCTGGCAGTTTTTTGGACTTCCTTCCACTTTTCTTAAAGCGTGGAATACAGCTGGTCTGGGCTTCCAAGATAGTATTTTTCAACAACAGCCAATCCTGATGTACGTCTTTAACCTTTGCAACTGCTCCTTTTAGTTTTTTCTTAACTGTTTTCCTCATTTTATCATAGTCTCCCTTTCGAAAGTTAAAAGGTAGTACAGTGGATTTCCTTACTATCCCTCCTCCACTAATTATATCAAAGGTGATCATGCTATGATCACTATTGCCAAGTGGCCCCAACAACCTTATCTCTTGCACTAGATCTGGTGTTCCAGTAAGGACTAGGTCTAATATGGCTTCCCCTCTGGTCGGTTCATGAACCAGCTGCTCCAAGAAGCAGTCATTTATTTCATCTAGGAACTTTATCTCCCTAGCATGTCCTGACGTGACACTGACCCAGTCGATACCGGGGTAGTTGAAATCACCCATTATTATTACTGTGCTGTGACTTTTATTAGCTTCCTTGATTTCTTTGAGCATTTCATCATCATACCACATGTGATTCTTCGCAGGTAGTTTATGTAATTCAATGCCCTTGTGCTTTATTTTACATTGGTAAGACCAGCCGGCCCTTCAAAGTAAGGATGGGAGAGCATAAGAGCCGACTGAAATATAAAGTGGTAGAGGCTCCGATAGTAGCCCATTGTCTGGAATTTAAACACAAATTTGAAAATCTAAAATGCTATTGTATTGCTAAAATAGACATAGCTAGAGGTGATAGGACAATGGCGCAGTTGTTAATAATACGGGAACAACGATGGATTTTTAATTTAGCTTCGGTCATCCCAGGGGGATTGAATTCATATATAGATTGGAGAGCGTGTGTTTGAACAGAAGAACAACTGGATATGGGATTTTTACATTGTACATTAGACAGTTTAGTTTTGACAGAGAAGGCTTCTATTTTAATAAAAAAAGGAGTGTTATGATAGGTTTATTGTCATCTTGGCTAGGGGTGGAAAAGAGAACATTCACCAGGTGCAGTCAATTGTGTGACTTTCGGTTGCAGTGAAAAGGGGAGCTTATTAAAGTTTTCCGCATGTGTGGCGTCTTTTGGAGAATTTCGATCGAGATGCGGGCAGCATCATTGTCTGTCTCTCTCTCTTCCTTTATGTTGAGGAGTTTAGAGGTATATGATTTAGAGTATAGCGTTAAGTAGAGAGTGGGGTAAGAAGTTTAGGTAGTATTTGGTAGTACTGTGTTTCCCCGAAAATAAGACTGGGTCTTATATTTATTTTTGCTCCAAAAGATGCACTAGGGCTTATTTTCGGGGTAGGGCTTATTTTTTTTTTCATATACAACAATCCACATTGTGGATTTTTTTCATATACAACAATCCACATCGGCATCGGCGTTTCTTTCTTTTCTCCGAGCATAAGGACGGAGCGGAGGCGGGCCTGTAGGGTATATTCGTAGCACAAAAATAAGTTAGACTCTCTGTTGTCTAGGGGAATATGGCTACTATCCCAGCCCCAAAGTTCGGTGAGTTATTCTGGCAATGAGCCACGAAAGAAGTCTGGTCTGCAGATATATATATATTAGACTTTATTATTATAGGCAACGAAATAGAAAAATATACACACACATATATGGCTAATGAGAAACATGAGGTAGCAATTTGTTATAGCACAAATATACAATTGGACAACGTAATAAATCACAGATTAGTAACCAGACGTCACTGATTCGCTCTGCACTGAGGAAAAGCAAGAAATATATTGCTAACCCCTTTGCCCATCCTGGAGAGGAGAGATAAGCCAGTACCTTAGCTCCGTCGGCACTCAGAAGCAGCTTCTAGCTAGTGCGGGCTCTAGCCTCGTCAGGCGAGCCGCAGTAAGTCCGAACCGGAGGTATCTGTGAAAGTCTTATCTCAGACCTGTGGAGGACGGCCTAGCCCACACGTAGGGGCCGTCTGGCGGAAGGCTCAGGGCGCAGGAATCAGGTACGTAGTGCACAGCAGCAGGACCGGTGCAGAAGTCTGTATGTCCAGGTGGGAAAAAGCCCCAACTCTCTCTTACTCTCCAACTTACAACTAAAGTTTCCAGCGCAGAATGCATTATTCTGTGTGAGAATCCTCCGTCATAGGTCCGATGATTGGCTGGCACCAGGCAGTCTGAGGTGTTCTCAGCGAATCAGGAGGTAGATGATGAGCAGCTTCTTGCAAACAAAGGAGCCATGGTAAAAAGTTAGGCAGAAGCAACAGTATGTAACTTCTGGGCATGCACAAGTGTCAAAGGCCAGCCACGGACAATAGCCTCTGTATGCATGCACACTTAGAAACGCTGTGCAAGCAGTTGCTTGAAGGACAGGTTTGTAGCTGAACACAGCAAAAGTGTAGTGAAGAATCCATCTTGTCTGTGCAGTGTGGTTCATTTTGGTTCAGGCCTGAGTTGCTGAGCAGGCCAGAGATTTGCATGTAGAATTGCAGGGGTACCAGCCCTACATCTCCCCCCCCTTGTAAGATGGAGGATGCTACAAGGGAGTACACTCCATCGTACAAAGCCTAACTAGCAGTACTACCGTGCAGGTCAGAACCAAATGATAAATGATTGACTAATGCATGAGAAGTGGATAATACTTCAAGCACAATATGCATGAAAGCAATACTGCATGAGGAATAATACAGTGAATACACTCAAGCAATACAAGAAGTCAAAAGAAAATGACATTGATACAGTCAAGTCAAATCAATTAAGATAAGACATGTTAACTTCAAACAGAAGAATATATATAGTATCCAAACCAAAAATGCATATCAGTAATGCAATATAATGAGTTAGTGTAACACCAAGGTGAACACTCAAAAGTAATGAGAAGCCATGTGTAACGGTGTTAGTAAAATGAACACATGCTATCTATGAAAAAAAACCCAACTCAATTAAGAGTAATGGATAACTTTCAAAGAAAATGGTGACACTTATTCAAAAGTGTGACGTTCCAGCAAATCCTGCAGACGCATGGCAGGCAGCAGAGGTGCAGGATGCATAGAGCGACGAAGAGCACGAATCTGTCTCTGTTGATACAAAGAGATAAGAAACTGGAGCACCAACAGAAAGAAAAGACCAGGAACAATGACATGTGACATAAAATCAGTTTGTAAAATGTCCACATCTCGTGAATCAAAGTTATAATCTGCAATGGCAAGGTCGGCCTGGTCAATGGACAGTTTAACTGTGTGAGAGTCCTTATAGTCCAAAAGATAGGTCAAGGCTGCAGTGAAGTCAATCTCATGACCTCGAAACACATCCAATATCTGGAGCTCTGTCGAAACAGGGTCAGCATCAAGATAAAACAAGGAAACTCCACCAACAGAAACAATGGAGTTCTTGGGAACATCAATGAAGCAAACATTGCAGGGTAGAGGAACTCTATTATGAATGTCATGTTTATTCATGGTGACCAGGAGTTCACTCAAAGGGGTACTAACCAGCCAAACATTGTTGACAACAGCAACTTTTGTCTCTGAAAAGTCATCGTACTTGGTCATGGTAACTTTACATTGCTCTTTCACATTTTCAGCAGACAACCCACAAAGAGCCGTAGAAGTGTCCTTCAGGAAAGGTTTACCAGGACATAACCAATGAATGTCTTTAGAGCGTAGGCACATGCCAAGATTAGGCACCACGTATATTAGTGATGCGTGCAACAGACGACTCAAAATGTTTCTGTAAAACATGTTGGGGATCTAGGGACACAAAAACTTTCTGTGTGACAGTCTGGGACTGTATAATCAGGAAACCAGGCGTATCCTGTAGCACGACACCAGAAGGTGGGCCAGGCTCAATCAATCTGGCAACCTCGGATCCCGCTAACATCAAAATCAGGTACAGGACCTTCAAAGTTTGTGACTCCATCTGTAAAAGAAAACAAACAGGCTATCCCGCCTCAAGGTTAGAATCATCCACTTCAGCAAGAGGTTCTTCAGGAAGGAACTTACTGGGATGACACGGTCTAAGCTGATTAATGTGGACCCATTTAAGGGAGCTTCCCTCTCAATACCTGACTTCATTCGAATTTGATAAGCAACAGGGTAGGCTTTATCCACAATAGGAAATGGACCGTTTCAGCTAGGTAGAAATTTACAGTCTTTGACCTTATTCTTACCAAAATTGTAGTAGAATACCTTATCGCCAATCTGGTATTCTTTAGAGGTAGTCCTCAAATCATAGTAGGCCTTCCTACCCCTAGCAGCAGTGTCCAAATTCTTTTGGGCAAAGGCAAAGGCCCTTTGCAAGTGTTGTCTTAAATGGGCAACATATTCATGAGCAGTTGTAGCAGCAGCGAGATTCACATCATTAGTCCTGTAAAGAAGATGAAGGGGTAAAACCATGTCCCTACCTGTCATCATCTCAAAAGGGGACACACCAGTAGCACGATGACGCGTGGCTCTGATAGCCATCAGGACCAAGGGCAGTTTGATGTCCCAGTCCTTCCCAGAGGAAGAAACATACTTTTTCAAGATACTGATGATAGTTTTGTTTGCTCTCTCCACTTGTCCAGAGGATTGTGGACGATAAGCAATGTGGACTTTGGCCTTCACACCTAGTACCTTCCACAGATGCTTAATGACTTGTCCCGTGAAGTGGGAACCCTGGTCGGATTCCACTCGCATGGGGAGGCCCCACCTGCTGAAAACATGGTTTAACAACAAGGTGGCCGTGGTCTCGGCGGTACAGTTGGGTGCTGGGATGCACTCGACCCACTTAGTAAATAAGCAGGTAACTGTCAACATATATTTGTTGCCTCGAGAGGATCGGGGCACGGGGCCGATCTAATCAATCTGGAGATCAGACCAAGGCATGGTCAGACCTCTGTTTCTCAAAGGTGCTCTATGAGAAGGAGCTGCAGGTTGGAATCTGCAACAGGTCAGACAACCTTTAGTATACAATTGTACATCTTGGTACATGTGGGGCCAGTAGGCCACTTGCTTCAACGTTTCATAGGTTATTCGGTCACCTCTATGACCGGCACAAGGTTCATCATGCGCATGCTGTAACATGACTCCTCAGAAGGCCCGAGGTACCACCCATTGCACAATACCATGCTTACTCGTCCGTATCAACAGATCTTTCTGGAGTTGGAACATGTCCTTGGAGATGTAGAGAATCCTCAGTTCCTCATCGTCCTGACAATCCTCCAGAGTTAATGGGTGTTCCTGGGGGTTCTGCAGAAAAAGGTAGAAACGTCCAAGAGTAGGATCTTGTTTCTGGGCTTGCACGAGGTCGAGATCTGTGCTCTCGCCACACCATTGAACCACAGGGGGCATGGTGGATAATTGAGCTTGTCGCCGGGTAACCACCGTCACCATTTGAAGCCCATTGGTCTCGGGAGCCTCCAACTGCCAGAGGTCTCCAGAGACAGCACCCTCCTTGGCAAGCTGATCAGCTAGATCATTTCCAATCTTGTCAGGATTATCAACACGGGAATGACCTTTCACTTTCTTCCAGTAGATGGTCATGTCATTTTCATGAGCTACCTTGTCCAAGTCCAGAATCAATCCGGCATGTTTGACAGGTTTCCCTTTGGAATTCAGCATATTGTTAGATTTCCAAATGGGTAAGTGGGAAACAAAATTCTGTCGGACGTAGTCTGAATCAGTACAGATGGTTAGGGTATGAACCCCTCCCTGAGCAGCGGACTGAAGCTCTGCATACTGATTAGTTTTGGTACCCAGACAGTACTTGAAGGGTTTACAAGGGTGGTTCTGGTTCCAAACTACACCTATACCTGCTACCAGTTCATGGTCAGGCTCTCGACGGTAAGCATAACCGTCCACATACACCTTGGGGTAGCCTTTACAGAGGTTCTCATCATAAGGACGATGACGAGAAGGCTCAGGCGTACATGACTCCATTTCGGTGTCTAAATTACCCACGAAAGGTTCTCTGGCAGTGCAATCGTGCAATTCAGCCAGACCCTGTGCGGCGGCATCCTTGCGGTTTTGAGCATACCTGACCTCCAGGGGCCAGCCCTGAAGCGCTAAGGTCCAGGAGACAATGCGACTGTTTGACACTTGTCCCGATTTAATCCGATCACTGCCTAGGAACTTGATGGGTTGGTGATGAGTCTCGACAACCAACCTCTCACCTTGGATATAACTGCGGAAATATTGGAGGGCCCAGACTGTGGACAACAAGGACTTCTCACAGTCAGAGTATTTCCTCTCCACTTCCGTTAAAGCTTTGCTAGCATAGGCAATAACTTTCCTATCTGTGTCATGCATCTGGTACAGAACAGCACTCATAGAGTGATCGGTGAAACCTAGTTCCACGAAGAATTCTCTGCCACTCTCTGGATAGGCAAGACAGGGAGCTCGACTCAAAGCTGCCTTCAGCTCTTCTAGAGCTGCCTCTTGGTCGGGATTCCATACCCAAGGTTCATCTCTTTTGAGGAGTTTGACCAGGGGTCGGGAAATCTCCGCATATTGATCCACAAATTGGCGTGAATAATTGCAAATGCCCAAGAATGAGCGCAGCTCACTCACGTTGGTCGGACATTTGAGTTGTTGCAAGGCCGCAATTCTCTTCCTTTGAGGCCGCAGTCCCTCAGCAGAAACTTCGTAACCCAAATAATTGAGAGATTTCCGGCACCATTGGCCCTTTGACAAGGACAGCTTTGCTCCCGCAGCTTTCAGTTGCTGGAAAACATGCTCTATTTCTTGCAAATGGTCAGTGAAACTGGCGCTCTTCACCAGAATGTCGTCTACATAGACGAGGGTGCCTCTAGTCTCAGCATCAGGCAAAGCCTTATGCAGGAAAATATTGAAGTCTGCTGGGGCATTCAAATAACCAAACGGTGTCCGATTCCAAGTATATTGTCGCCTACCATCTTCTGGATGGACAGGTATAGTCCAAAATCCTGAGGCCAGATCCAGGCTGGTAAAGTACCTTGCACCCTTGATGGTGGCTAAGTTCTGTTCCAGATGTGCCATAGGCCATCTGGATAGAGGTACCTTTTTATTAAGCTGGCGATAGTCCAAAGCTAAGCGCCAGCTAGAGTCCTTCTTGATGACAGGCCACAGTGGGGCATTGTAAGTACTGTTGCATTGACGTATAATTCCCTTTTGTTCCAGGGAATTAATGATTTCCTGAACGGATTCATAGGCAGCTTGCCCTCTAACTTCATCGCAAGTATTTTGTCTTCCTAAACGCCACCTCGTTAATGCGGCTGCCTTCCCGGTCCACACCGCGAGACTGCGCGTTCTTCGTGACGGATACACCCCCTCTCGGCGCGTGTGTAACAATCTCCCGTGGACGTGATGGATTTGAAAGGCCCCCGCGAAGCGCGTTGCTGAAACCCCCGTGCCTTGGAAAGATAATTCAGACATGGAAAGCACACCGGGGCTCTGCTCTTAGTAAACGTGACACGCGTTGGCGAGAAGTGGAGAGAAAGAGACGGTGTTCGCGCAGGGGGTGGGAGGAGGAAAATCATGGGAGAAAATGTGAACAGTGGGACTGGGGCTTCAGCATCGTCTGCAATAGGTGAGGGGGCCAGGAGGGAAAGAGCATAGTGATCTTTTCCGTAACATTTGTGCTGGATGGCAGAAGGAGCTCGAGTTGCACCAATGTTGTAGACATACCGGTAGACTTGGCCCAATCGAAAATAAGCATCAGATGTAGAAGTACCGGTATTTGATTGTTTTATCTTCTCGTACCCAGATAGAAATATTATCTGCTTGCTCTCCTTCATGCTGTGCTGTTCATGTCCATTATGATTGAGTTCCCGTATCCCCAGTTTATTCACAGCTAGTGCAGAATCCAACAATGTAATATTTTAGGAGGTGACCAACGTTTCTCTTCAACTCGGTGTTAAAAAATACCTTAATGTAAAGTGCAGTGAATTTAGGCTGAAACTGATCTATCAGAAACACGCTTCCTAGAACCTGGACAAAGGGTTGAAATGAATGCATGGGGACCAAAAGGAACAATGCCTATTTATCTAAAAATGCATTCCTCTACCTCAAGAACACACACAGGCAGCCCTCCTCCATGATCTGCACTAGGTCTTAGTTTCAGGGTAGGGCTTATATTACGGTAATCACAGGAAAACGTGCTAGGTCTTATTTTCAGGATAGGTCTTACTTTCGGGGAAACATGGTATTAGGTTTTAAGCGGTATTTTTTTTGTGTGTGTTTTATTTCATAGAATGTTATAAGATAACCCCTGAAGAAACGTTCATTGAAACTGACAGTGGTACCATATGAAGACGTTGGGAACAGCTTTAAGAACAATTGTGGAGAGCTTTTGGAATATATTTCCATATGAAGGAATTTAAGGTGTCATAAGGAGAATTCTAGATGTAACAGAGAAGGTCGTTGATGCAAACGTGGCACCAGTAGCTGGGAAATCAATTGGCTAAGTGCTAACAGTCTGAGACCTTTCTCTGATAATTAGAAAAACCACCACAGTATTGACAGAGTTTTAATACCCTCATTTGTGTTTTGAGTGAATAGTTTTTTGTTTGACAGTATATCACTTTCCATGGCAACTGTTCTTGTGGCCTTCAAACATGCGCTGGTTAGACCTCTCTTCAAAAAGCCTTCACTAGACTCTACCTATCCTTCCAGTTATCAGCTTATCTCTCTCCTTCCCCTTCCTTCAAAACTACAAGCGCTACTGTCTTGACTTTCTTTCCTCTTAAGCCCTTTTGGATCCACTGCAATCTGGCTTTTGTCCTCTACATTCCACAGAAACAATTCTTGCCACAGTCTCCTCCAGCAACCTTTATCAAATCCAAGAGCCTGGACTCAATCCTCATCCTTCTTGACCTTTCTGCTGCCTTTGACACTGTTGTTCACCACCTTCTCCTTGATATCCTGTTCTCACTTGGATTTAGGAGCTCTATTCTGTCCTGGTTTTCTTCTTATCTCTCCCATTGCACTTTTAGTGTATATTCTGGTGGATCTTTTCCTCTTTTGCCATCCCACATTCAGTTGGCGGATCCCAGGGCTCTATCTTGGGACCTCTCCTTTTCTCTCTCTGTGCTTAGTCCCTTGGTGCACTTATTTCATCCTATGGTTTTCAGTATCATCTTTACGCTGACAACTTTAAGATTTACCTCTCTGCTTCTGAAATCTTCTCAGGAATCCAGGCACTGATCTCTGCCTGCTTATCCAACATTTATTTATTTATTTATTTATTTATTTATTTAACAATTCTTTTATACCGCGCTATTACAATCAGTGCGGTGTACATTGAACAAGAACATACTACAATGCATACAAGTAACATACTACAATGCATACAAGTAACATTGAGTTTTACATTGAACAGGGAATTTCAACAATAGGACAACCGGGGGAACTATGTACAGATTAACTTAATGTTATATATAGTAATATGAAACTCGTTTGGATGTTGCGATGTGGTTCACTAATAGGACTAGAGAGAAGGTTGACCAACTAGCCCTTTTCAGGTTGTATTGAGGAGCTAGTTTTGTTAATGTCTAGGTTGACTTCTGGGTAGTGTTTTGTAAACAGGTGGTATTTCAATGCCTTTCTGAATAGGATTAGGTTTTTGATAGCACGGATTTCGGGAGGTAGCGCATTCCAGTTTAGAGGTGCAAATAAGGAGAAGGCCCTGTTGGAGGTGGCCTTAGAGCACTTCGTTATTATTTTCGGGACTATTAAGGTGTTCATTGATGTGGTTCTCCTTTTTCTGTTTTCCAGGGTGACGTGGATGAGCTTGCTGATTGGCGTAGGGGGGCAGTTATTTAGTGCCTTGAAAGTAAGGACTAAAGACTTATACTGGATTCTGGCATGTAATGGCAACCAATGCAGTTCTTTCATGATGGGTGTTATATGGTCAGATCTTGAAGAGCCGGAAAGGACTCTGGCAGCTGTATTCATGGCTAGGCGGAGCGGATTCAAAGTTGATTGAGGGAGGCCATGAAGGATGATGTTGGCAAAATCCAGGTGTGGGAGGACTAATGCCTGGAAGGTTGTTCGGAAGTCTGTGGGATCAAGTAGGGAGCGGAGGTGACGTAGCGATTTAATCTTATAATATATAGTTTTTGTGATGTTCTTGACATGCGTTGTCATATCCAAGTGCTGATCCAATGTAATGCCGAGGTAACGGATGGTGGCTTTTGATTTCAACTCTATGTTGTTGACGAGAAGTGATGGAGGAGGTATGAACTTACGGTTCCTTGTGACAAAAAGAACGTCAGTTTTGTTGTGGTTAATCCGAAGGTTTTGAGATAGCAACCATTCGGCTACAGCTTCAAAACAGTTGATTATTGGGGAGAATACTGGGTGTTCAATTGAGAATGGCATATATAGGAGGATGTCGTCTGCGTAAGCGAGACATTGTACATTAAAGGATCTGATCAAGTCACATATCGGTTGCATGTAGATATTAAACATTAGTGCCGATAGGGACGATCCTTGGGGTACTCCCTGTGATTGCAGGAATGGTTCTGAGGATTCATGGCCTGTTTTTACTTGTTGCCACCTGTTAGATAAGTAGGATTTACACCACTCGAGTGCTGTGCTTTGAATCCCCTTATCTTTCAAGCGTTGTAGGAGTATGTTATGACTCACAGAGTCGAAAGCGGCGGAGATGTCCAGGAATATGAGGACGAAACCCTGTTGTATGTTATTTATTCCTGTTACCAGAACATTGAATAGGGTTGTAAGGACTGTGTCGACTCCATGTGCTTCCCTGAAGCCATGTTGAGATGGATCTAGTGGTGCTTCAGTGTCAATATGATGTTGGATTTGTTGTTGGGCGGCCTTCTCAATGATTTTTGCAAGCTGTGGGATGCTCGAGATAGGCCTGAAGGAATCAACCTTGGATGGGTCCAGTCTATTATTTTTCAGTAGGGGCTTGATGGAAGTGTGTTTTAGACTCTGCGGGAAGGAACCTGTTGAGAAGGACTGGTTCAGTATTTTGCTCAATATTTGACTGAGGTCATGTCGCATGTCCTTGATCCAGCTGGCTGGACACGGGTCATTAGGAGCTGTGCTGGGATTGATTGAGGCAATAATGTTCACAACCTCTCTATTTGATACATTGGAGAAGTTGTGTAGTGGCGTTGCCTGGGATGCCTTGGGTGAAGTGGTAGCATTATTGACATTTATGTCTGTGTTGGTCTTAATCATCTTTGATTGCAGGTAGTTTGCGTAGTCCTGCGGCTGAGGCATAGGGGGTTGTGCTGAAACCGGTTCACCTGTTATGGACTTTACTATGCTGAACAATGCATGTGGTTTGTTGATGGAGCGTTTTATTAAGGCTGTGTGGTAAGTTTTTCTGCTCTGTGATATCTTTGCTCGGTGGGTAGATAGGTATGAGCTGTATGCTACCAGCGCCTCAGGGGAGTGAGTTCGTCGCCACTGTCGCTCAAGTTTGCGTAGATGGTGGAGAGATGTTCGAAGGTCTGTGGAGAACCATGGAGTATGTTCACGTTTTCGAATTCTCTTTTCAGTGAGTGATGGACAGGAGGCAGCTCTCAGGTTTTCATCCCATTTCGATATGAGATCATCTAAGTCCATAGTTGTGTTGGCCATGAGAGGTCTGAGATTCTCTAGGACTACGCTCTGGTTGAGTGGTCTAAAGCGGGTTGTGTGGGATCCAGATGTATTAGAAGACTTTCGGCTTTTGTGAGATGTATTAATGGGTATATTGAAACTGCTGAAATTGCTGCATAGATGTATGTTTGTTTGTTTGTTTATTTATTTAACATTTCTTCTATACCACATTTCATGGTATCATAGAAACATAGAAATATGATAACAGAAAAAGACCACATGGCCTATCTAGTCTGACCTTCCATATCAAAAACTACAACAGTCCCCTTTTTACCTTTAGAGATCCTCTGTGTTTGTCCCATGCTTTTTTGAATTCAGTTACTGTCCTCATTTCTACCACCTCCACTGGGAGACTATTCCATGGATCCACTACTCTTTCCGTAAAGAAATATTTCCGCATATCACTCCTGAATCTATCTCCCTTCACCCTCATCCCATGTCCCCTCGTAGCAGAACTTGCTTTCAATTGAAAGAGGCTCTCTCCCTGAACATTTATGCCACAGAGGTATTTAAACATCTCAATCATATCACCTCTATCCCGCCTTTCCTCTAAGGTGTACATATTAAGATCCTTCAGTCTGTTATAATAAAGACCACTAATCATTTTAGTAGCCACCCTCTGCACCGACTCCACCCTGTTCACATCCTTTTGAAGGTGCGGTCTCCAGAATTGCGCACTATACTCCAAATGAGGTCGCACCAAAGACTTATAAAGAGGCATTATCACCTCCTTTTTTCTGCTAGCCATTCCTCTCCGTATGCACCCAAGCATCCTTCTAGCTTTTGCCGTCGCCTTTTCTACCTGTTTAGCTACTTTAAGATCATCAGACACAACCACGCCTAGGTCCCGCTCTTCTTTAGTGGACAAAAGTACTTCACCCCCTATACTATATTGCTCCCTTGGATTGCTGCAGCCCAAATGCATGACCTTACATATTTTAACATTAAATCCCAGCTGCCAAATTCTAGACCATTCTTCAAGCTTAGCTAGATCCCTCCATGTTATCTACACCTTCCTGGGTGTCTACTCTATTGCAGATTTTGGTATCATCCGCAAAGAGGCAAACCTTACCCGACAGCCCTTCCGCTATATCACTAACAAAGATGTTAAAAAGAATTGGACCAAGGACAGATCCCTGGGGCACACCACTGGTAACATCCTTCTCCTCAGAGTCAGCTCCATTTACTTGTACTCTTTGTCGCCTCCCACCCAACCAATTTCTAACCCAAGCAGTAACTTTAGGGTCCATTCCTACGGTGCTCAGTTTGTTTATAAGTCGCCTGTGAGGAACAGTGTCAAAGGCTTTACTGAAATCTAAATACACCACATCTAGAGCTCTCCCTCGGCCCAAATCCCTGGTCACCCAGTCAAAGAAATCAATCAGATTTGTCTGACAAGACCTGCCTCTGGTGAATCCATGCTGTCTTGGATCCTGTAATCCGCTGGACTCCAGAAACCTCACTATTTTCTCTTTCAGCAGCGTTTTCAATAATTTACTCACCACCGAAGTTAAACTAACCGGCCTGTAGTTTTCAACCACATCCTTACTTCCGCTTTTGTGTAAAGGCACCACATGAGCCTCTCTCCAGTCCTTTGGCACCACTCCCGACTCCAACGAGGCATTGAAAAGGTCAGTCAGTGGAGCTGCTAGAACGTCCCCATGTTCCCTCAGTATTCTAGGGGGTATCCCATCCGGTCCCATCGCTTTGTCTCTACTTTAAGTTGAGCTAGTTTCTCACGAACACAGTCTTCTGAAAATTGTTCAAGATGTCCCTCGCTTCTGTTCCTATTTGTGGGTGTTCTCTGAGGTCCTGCTCCTGGTTCTTCATCTGTGAACACAGAACAAAAATATTTGTTAAGCAATTCCGCTTTATCCTTATCAGCTTCTACATATTCCTCCCCTTCACCCTTGAGTCTGACAATACCACTTTTGCCCTTCCTCTTCTCACTAATATATCTGAAAAATGTCTTATCCCCCATTTTATTGCATTGGCTATTTCCTCCTCCTTTTGAATCTTTGCCTTCTTGACTACTTTGTTAGCTTCTCTAAGTTTTTCCAAATACAGATGCCTGTCTTCCTCTCTCTTTGATCTCTTGTATTTCATGAAGGCCTCCCTCTTTTTCTTCACTTTTTCAGCTACTTCTTTCAAAAACCATAGCGGTCTCCTTTAAACTTTTACCTTTATTTACCATTTTAACAAAAAGGTATCAACGCAGTTTACATTGAATGAGTGAGTGTGGTAACATGAAACATATAGTAACAAGAACATATTTACATTGGGTTATAGGCTTAGATAAGGGTGTACAATTAAATCACATTAGTGGGGGTAGTGGTGGGGACAAACTGCTTTGACCCGGCGAAAGGCGGTATAAAAATCCAGCTAAATAAATAACTAATTTACATGCAAGAGGTAGAAAAGTACTTTGTATGATGTATGGTAAGAGGATTGGGTGGTGGATCTAAGTCAGCGGTTCTCAACCTGTGGGTCGCGACCCCAACGGGGGTCGCCACAGGATTTAGCGGGGGTCGCTTAGCCTCCACCAAGTTTAAAAAAAAAATTAAGATGTGCACAAGTTGCTGCCGCTGCCGAGTCCGCTTCTCGGCAGCAGCAAACTCCGGCAAACTCACACGCCCTTCTTTCGCAGCCACGGCTCCCTGCCTCTTAGGGAACCGCGGCTGTACTTGTAAAATCGTTGCGGAGCCCTTCCTGTCTCGACGGGCTCCGTGCAGCATTGTCCCCCCGCCTCCAAAGGAAGTGGTAACAACTTCCTTTGGAGCGGGACAATGCTGCATGGAGCCCATCGAGACAGGAAGGGCTCCGCAATGATTTTACAGGTACAGCCGCGGTTCCCTAAGAGGCAGAGAGCCGCGGCTGCTTAGAAGGGAGGCAGACAACCTGCAACACGGCTGCATCGACAGAGGGGGGCTGACATGGAGGGAGGGGGGCTGACATGGACAGATGGAAGGATGGGGCTGACAGGGAGGGAGGGAGGGAGGGGGGCTGACATGGACAGCTGGAAGGATGGGGGCTGACCTGGAGGGAGGGGGATGGATGGATGGATGGATGGATGGAGGGAGGGGGCTGACATGGCCAGATGGAAGGATGGGGCTGACATGGAGGGGGGGAGGGAGGTGGGGGCTGACATGGACAGATGGAAGGATGGGGCTGCATGGAGGGAGGGGGATGGGATGGATGGATGGATGGATGGAGGGAGGGGGCTGACATGGACAGATGGAAGGATGGGTCTGACATGGAGGGAGGGAGGGAGGGGGGCTGACATGGACAGATTGAAGGATGGGGGCTGACATGGAGGGAGGGAGGGAGGGAGGGAGGGAGGGGGCTGATATGGATGGATGGGATGGATGGATGGAGGGAGTGGCTGACATGGACAGATGGAAGGATGGGGGCTGACAGGGAGGGAGGGAGGGAGGGGGGCTGACATGGAGGGAGTAGGCTGGCATGGACAAAGGGAGAGACAATGGGGACATACTGGACAGACGGGATAAATGCTGGACAGAGGCGAGAGACAGTGCGGGTTAGGATTTATAATGGGCTGATGGGGGTGCTAGCACTGGTAATGGGCAGTGGGGGGGCTACGAATGGTAATGGGTTGATTAGGGAAGGCTAGGACTGGGAATGGACTTATCAAGGGGGGTAGGACTGGTAATGGACTGATGGGGGTCTGGCATATGGAAATGAGCTGATCGGTGAGGTTAGGACTGGAAATGGGCTGATTAGGGGAGCCTAGCACTGGTAATGGGGTTGAGGGGGGGGGGGGGACTAGCACTGGAATGAGCTGATGGGGGGTAGGACTGGTATTGGGCCTGATTAGGGGGGGGGTAGGACTGGTAATGGGGTTGAGGGGGATTAGCACTAGAAGTGAGCTGATTAGGGGGCTTTGACGGGAATGGGCTGATGTGGGAGGGGAGGATGAGCTGCTGACCCTGGAAGAAAAACTGGGGGCTAAGGCTACAAGTGGGCTGATACAAGGGGATGGGAGCATGGAACTGAAAGGGAGTGGATCTGAGAGGGGCTGCCATGGTATTTGTACTAGAAGGGACTGATCAGTGGGGAAGGAGGGGGACTGGAAGGGAATGGACACCAGTGGCAGTCATGGGAATGCAAGTTGACATTGGAAGGTACTGGGAGTGAGGACTGGAAAGGGGCTGATATGGGGAGGGTTTACTGGGACTGGAAATAGGCTGATGGAAAGAAGTGAAGAAATCAAAAGAGATAAGAACTGGCAGATGGACCATAGACCACAGAAAGAGAGCTAAGAGAAGATAGGAAAGCAGAAGCCTCAGATCGGGACCCAGCATGATCAGAGAATAAATTGGTCAGACAACAAAGGTAGAAAAAATAATTTTATTTCATATTAGTGATTTGACTACAAAATCATCATAATTTTGAAATCAATATTGTTACTTGTTGTTTTGATTATTTAAATAAGTATTTTATAAATTAAAACATATTGCAAAGGCCTATAATATTAATAATTCAACAAATGATTACAGCGACAATGCGTTAACGGTAAAGGAAGAGAGACGCATTTGATTTTATCATTGGGGGTCACCACAAGTTGACCAACGGTAAAAGGGGTCACGGTACAAAAAAGGTTGAGAACCACTGATCTAAGTGATAAGTCCGAAGAATTCTTCGAAGAGGTGAGTCTTCAACTTTTTCCAGAAGTCAGTTTGGTCCTGGGTGGTCCGTAGTATAGTTGGCAGTGAGTTCCATAATGTAGGGTCGTAGTATGAGAATGCCCTTTGGATGTGTCTCCACCGTCTGAAATTGAACATGGCCAAAACTGAGCAGCTTATCTTTCTTCCTAAACCCACCTTCCCCTTTCCTCCCTTCTCTATTTCTGTGGATAAAATTACACTCCTTCCTAGGAGTATCTAAACTAAGATGGCAACAGCCGACTGATCCATGTGAGAGCATTTTCTATGGGTAAGAACTGTAAAGGAAGAGGTGAGTCGGTGCCCTCTCAACCCACCTGTACCTCGACGCCGAATGCTTCTGAGCCGCGAGGTCCTCTTGATGCTTTCGTTGTGCGCTCTACTCGGGATTTGGGTGTGACCGGGGAGGAACGCCGTGCTGCAGTGTTGCCGGAGTCGGGTGACTCAGCGGCTGCTTTGGCTGCATCTCTCTCCCCGGTGAGTCCAGCGCCGAAGGTGCTTCGAGGGCAGCTCCTGCCAGAGGGGTTCTTGGAGCTTGGCTCTCCCTCGACGAAGGGAGAAGTTTCTTGCTCGAGAGGGCCTGGAGCGGAGGGGCTGCTGGAGCCAGCGAGTGCTGTTGTTGGGCAGCACCGCTTTTTAACAATGGGTGCGCTGATTGGTGAGGAACTCACAGGGGAGAAGATCCCTGTGGGTCGAGGAGGAGCGATAACGCCGAAAATGGAAGCGGGGTCATTGATTGCAGAAACAGGACATAGTGTTTTCTCTGCAGTGTCGGTCAATTTTACGTTGGAGGCTATCTGGCAGGCAATTGTCTCTTTGGGAGAGGTTTTGGTGCCCCAAGTTACATCGTTGGCCCGCAAGGTAAATGGGTCGATGGCTGCAGTGGAGGAGCTGGAACGAAAGGTGGTGGGAATACAATCTGAAGTGGAAGAAACTCGGAGGAAAGTTGCTGCTCTTGAAGATCATTCTGAAGCCTTTAAAAAGAACTTTTTCTCGGTGCACCAAGTTGGAATATTTGGACAATTTGTCTAGAGCTCATAATTTAACATTAATTAATTTTCCAAGGCATGTTACAGTGTCAGGTAGAGATATGTTTAAGCAATATTTAGTGGACGTTTTGGGAGTCTCCCCAGAATTGATTCCAGCTTTGGTTAAAATGTACTATTTTCCTAAAGCAAAATTAACTGCTGGTTTGGTTAATTTAGGGGGGGGGGACCAGGAACAGGGTAATATTCTAAATGTAACAGACTTATTGGAACAATCTGGTTATGAATCTCAGGTATCTTCCACGTTGTTAATTACGTTTGCTTTACTTTCTGACAAAGAGTGGCTTTTGAAACTTTTCTTTCGCAAGAGGAACCTTTTGTTCTGGAGTTTAATGGTACACATATATCCGGATCTAGCTAAGGTAACCCAGAGATGACGCAGGGATTTTCTCCTGTTACGCCCTGGTGTTTTGCAGTTGGGGGGGGCCTATTTTTCTTAAAACATCCTTGTAAGTGTTTAGTGAAATATCACTCAGTTTCTTATGTTTTTTTATGAGCCCTCCCAATTGACGGCTTTCATTAATGCACTTCGTTTAGAGTCCTCTATTGGTTCTTCACCTGTACTCTCTTAATTTAGTTACCCGGATTAAGTGGTTGTCCTTATTCTTTGCATATTTGGTGGAATTTAAGATTATGATAACTCCCCTTTTTTTTGTGGGCTAGGGTGGGCCGGTACTTTGGATTTGTACTTATGTTTGTATTTTCTTGTAATCTTGTAAAATGGATTTTGCTATTGTATCTGCCATTTTGCTCCAAGAAGGGTTTGTTTGAACTTTCTTGGTTTAATTTGTAAAAATGCTATAAATATAAAATTTGAATAAAACATTACACTCCTTCCTGTTTCCTCAGCTTGCAGCCTTGGGGTCATCTTTGAGTCTGTTCCTCTCATTTTCTGTACACTTTCAACAGACAGCTAAAACCTGTTGCTTCTTTCTCTAAAACATCAGCAAAATTTGTCCATTCCTTTTCACATGCAGATCTAAGACCCTTATCCACTCTCTAGTCACCTCCCATCTTGATCTAACCTGCTCTTTTCTGGTCTTCCTCTGATTCACCTCTCTCCCCTTCAATCTGTTTAAAGCTCCACTTAACGGCATATCTTACACCAATGTCTATGCTCATGTAACCCTTCTTCTCAAGTCACTTCACTGGCTCCTATCCGTTTCCACATTCAGTTCAAACTTCTCCTACAGGCCTACAAGTGCATTCATTTTGTGGCTCCTCATTACCTTTCCTCTCTTATCTCACTCTACACCCCTCCTGGCGAACTCCGCTCCTCTGGTAGATCCCTTTTATCTGTGCCCTTCTCTGCCACTGCCAATTCCTAGACTTCGTTCATTCCACCTTGCTGCTCTACAGTATATGACTGGAACAAACTACCCAAGTCAGTGCATCAGACTCCTTCTCTAGCCCTATTTAAATCCTTGCTAAAAAAATCACCTTTTTGAGACTGCTTTTGAATCCTGATGCTCCTTGTTTTCTTGTCCACTACTTATGTGTATTTTTTCATACTCTAGTCCCCAGTTTTGTGATTTTTTTTTTGTCTTGATTAAATTGTAAGCTCTGATGATCAGGGAATGTGTCTTATACCTATTTGTAAGTCTTGAAGGACTACCAAAAGGGACTGCTACAGCTGGAAATAGATCTACACTTGTGAATATAATCTTCTGGAATAAACTCTAAATCTTGGAGTAAAAGGGACTTCTTGGGGTTAAAGCTGATAAATCTGTGTATTATTAGAATTCAGTGTTTTTGCTGAGTAAGTCAGCTCTTAGTATCACCAGTGAGCTTTGTATTTAAGTCAAAGCTGAGTATAGCTTAGCATAGAACATAAAATAAGAGTAAATAGACATTGAAATAAATTTGTTTCTAGAGAGCTTTTCATTTAAATCAAATCAGAGTTTAGCTTAACCTAGAAAGTAAAATATAATAAATAGTTATGGAAATAAGTTTGTTTCTAGAGAGATATTTTTACTTAAATCAGAATATAACTTAGCATGAAAGTAGAATAGTCTCTGAGTAGAAGAAAAATAAACTTGCTTCTAGTGACCTTTACAATAAGCCCTTCCAATTAGGAGGCAAAAGATCTGTGAGGTTGCCTTAAACAGATGTTAAAGGCAAGTGACAGATCAAAGGGGCAATTTAAAAGGCCCCTTCTATCAAACCAAAGGCTGTGTGAATCACCCAGGAAATTGGTAAGACTTTACCTTAGAAACACAGGACAGGGCACTGTGTAGCAGCCAACTTTTAATAAGCCTTCTTTCCCTCCCTCCCTCCCCAACTCCCACCAACCCCTGGGATTATCCTAGTTTTATAGATGCTTAAACCTCTTAAAGGGAAGGAGGTGCCCATATTCACTCTCAGGTGCAGCTGTATCTCCAGGAACAAGCAGGAATGTAATCTTCACATATGGGTATCGTCAGTACCAACGGAGCCTGCGCGGGAACGCTCCCCAGCGTCCAATTAGAAAGCTTTTGGGAGCATCCCACAGCACCTGCGTGCTGCCTTCCCGCCTTTCCCAACTGCCTCTCTCCAGTTCTTCGTTTTTCGCGGAGCCAGCAGTTTGTCGTTCCTGTCACCGCAAAAAATTTTTCCTATTCTCCTTCTTTTTTGTGGTCGCGTCTGCCATCCCTTGACGCTATACCGGTACCGCCGATTCTTTCCATCTCCAGGAACAAGCAGGAATGAGTCTTCACATATGGGTATCGTCAGTACCGACGGAGCCTACGCGGGAACGCTCCCCAGCGTCCAAAAGGAAAGCTTTTGGGAGCATCCCACAGTGCCTGCGCGCTGCCTTACCGCCTATTCCAACTGCCTCTCTCCAGTTCTTCTTTTCCACGGAGCCAGCAGGTCGTGTTCCTGTCACCGCTGAAGAATTTCTTTATTTTTCTTTTATTTCTTTGGTCGCGTGTCTGCCTTCTCGACGCCGGACCGGTACCGCCGGTCTTTTCTTTCTTTATTCTAAAAACAAAAAACTACTGTTTTCTCACTTCAGTGCGTTTTTCTTTCTTTGGCCTTAGGCCTACAGAAATTTTTCCTCATGGAAAAGCCCGCCTCCGGGTTTAAAAAGTGCACGAAGTGTAGCGGCACTATTTCTGTCACCGACACCCATGAATGGTGTCTAAAATGTTTAGGTCCTGACCACTCCATTACGGATTGTGAGTCCTGTTCCATGATGTCTAAAAGAGGTCTACAGAATCGAGCAGCCAAGCTCAGTACCCTGTTTCCCTCTGATGCAGCTTCGGTGGCATCGACGTCTTCCAGGGCTTCTTCTTCCTCCCATGGATCTCAGGTAACCAAACTTAAGTCCAGCCGGTCCTCGAAGGGTAGATCTCCCTCTAAGTATCGAGATGCCTCCGGGCTTGCTCTCGAGGAATCCGTACCGGCAAAATTACCCCGGCGGGAGGCTCCGGCTTCCAAAGCTTTATCTATGGGGTCGCAGGTTGACATCGATGGCTCGGCCTCGACCGATCACCTGTTGCCATGTTCTGGGGTACCGGTGGTTCCCACCGGTACTGACATCCATTGGTGGCGTCGATGGATCAGAATATCCTGACCATGCAGCGTGCCATCACGGCATTCATACAAGCTGCGACGCCCTCGGTACCGCAACAAACTCCGTTGTCGGTACCGACTTCGGCACCGGTACCGATATCGGTTCCGGTGCCGGTACCAGTACCGATTGCATCGACATCGGCTTCGGTGTCGACTGCAACGGTACACTGTCCAGTGCTGCCCATCGGTACCGATCACTCCCGATGTCGATACCATCTGGTACGCGTATCGGGCTCTGCAGGAGCATCCAGACAGACGATACTTTGATTCCTCTGAGGACTCTGATGAATCAGAGGCCTCTGTCGAAGCATCGGTGATCCTTCCTCAGGAGCTCTCTTCTCCAAAAAGGAGAATGTCTCCTCCAGAAGACTTGTCTTTTCAAGACTTCATTAGGGAAGTGGCCAGGGGCCTTTCCATCTCAGTGGCCCCTGAGACAGAGCCTAGAGCCAAAAAATTAGATATTTTACAATATCCTTAGGCTCCTAAAGAGGCAGCCACTTTACCAATACATGAGATTCTTTATGATCACATGTTGGGCATATGGGAGACTCCTCTCACCACCTCCCCTCATTCTCGTAGGCTGGACACCATGTACCGTGTACCTCCTTGTCCTGGTTTTCATAAGACTCAGCTTCCTCACCACTCCATTGTGGTGGAGTCTGCTATGAAGAAGATCAAGAGTACAAAAAGGCACTCTTCTACTCCTCCAGGAAGAGAATGCAGAACCTTAGATGCCTTTGGCAGGAGAATTTTCCAGGCCAATATGCTTGTTGCCAGAATCAACTCCTATAGTCTCTATATGGGGATGTTTCTAAAAGAAGTTACAGATCATCTGCAAACTTTCTCTCCTTTTATTGCAGAAGATAAAAGGGAAGAGTTTCTCACCTGGCTCAAACATGCCCAGGATGTTTCCAAGTTTTCCAACCGTGCAGCCTTTGACTCTTTTGAAGGTGCCAGTAGAGCCTCGGCTATTGCCATAGGTGCACGCAGAGTTGCTTGGTTACAAGCTTCTGATTTGGAACCCTGGGTTCAGGATGGCCTAGGAAATCTTCCTTGTACAGGTGAAAACCTTTTTGGCAAAGATTGGCAAGCAAAGGCCACCCAGATGGATGCTGAAAATTCTGCCTTGGATAGACTTTCAAAGTCTACTTCTGCTCCTTTTAAGAAAAGGTTGTTCAAAAAGGGATTTTTTCCCAAAAAAGGCAAATATTATTCTGCTTATGGTCAGCAGGCATCTTCTGCAGGTCGTTTTGCTACAAAGAGACAGCAACAACCGAAACAGGCCAAGCCTAAGGCTGCTAGGACTGCTACGGCCCAACAGCCTCAGCCCCCTCAGGGCCTTTGACTTACAACTAGAGAACTTAGCCTTTCTGGCTCTAGAACATCCAGAGCCTCTCACCATTCCAAGAAGGTTAGCTCATTTTGCTCCCAGATGGGAACAAATCACAGCAGAGCAATGGACCCTCTCCATCATAAGGGAAGGGTACAAGCTTCATTTCTTAAACCTTCCTCCTCACACCATGGTGTGAGAGTTCAATTCTTCAACATCTCTCCTCGACCTTCTGGGTCAGGAGATTGCTACCCTTCTTGCCCAAGGGGCAATAGAAGAAGTACCCTTTCTTCAACAGGGTTCAGGGTTCTACTCCCCCTACTTTCTCATCCCAAAGAAAACAGGGGGCTACAGACCCATATTAGATCTCAGAGAATTGAACAAGTTTCTATGCAAGGAGAAAGTCAAGATGACTTCTCTCGGTACTCTCCTTCCATACCTCCAGAGTCAGGACTGGCTTTGTTCTCTAGATCTCAAGGATGCGTACACCCATGTTCTCATCCATCCAACACACAGAAGGTTCCTTCGGTTCCTTTTCCAAGGAAAGCACTACCAATACAGAGTGCTTCCCTTCGGTCTGGCCTCTGCTCCAAGGGTGTTCACAAAATGCATGGCAGTAGTAACTGCATTTCTACGCACTCTAGGAATATTTGTATTCCCATATCTGGATGACTGGCTCATCCGAGCTCCATCCCAGTCAGAGGCCCAGGCTTCCCTGGCCTGCACAAGGCATATTCTTCAGTATCTGGGACTTGTAATAAACATCCCAAAATCCCATCTCACCCCTACTCAATCTCTAGAGTTCATAGGGGCCTTACTGGATACCACCACTGCAAGGGCCTATCTTCCCCAGGCCCGTTGCCTACGCTTGGTGCAGTTAGCCTCCCAGATTCAGTTAAAGTCCCAATTAACTGCTCGAGAGATGTTAGGCTAGGCCACATGGCATCCACTGTGCATGTGGTTCCTTATGCTCGCCTTCACATGAGGGCAGCTCAATGGACTTTGTCCACCCAATGGACCCAGGCATCAGGGTGCCTGTCAGACAAAATAGCAACCTCCAGTCGCCTTTTTTGCTCTCTCCAGTAGTGGAAATCCACCCAAAATCTCCTTGCTGGGGTCCCCCTTTCAAAAGGTGTTACCCCAAGCAACCCTTACAACAGATGCCTCCCCAAAGGGTTAGGGGGCTCATCTTCAAGATCTCTCCACCCAAGGCATCTGGTCTCCACAGGAGACATCTCTTCATATCAACCTCTTAGAGCTCAGAGCAATTTTTCTAGCTCTCAGAGTCTTCCACACCCTGCTCAGCTACAAGACAGTCCTCATCCACATGGACAACCAAGTAGCCATGTTCTACGTGAACAAGCAGGGGGGGACTGGCTCTCTGTCGCTTTGCAACGAAGCTCTGAGATTGTGGGCCTTCGCCAGAGAGCATCATATTCATCTCATGGCAGTGTATCTTCCAGGGGTTCAAAACTCTTGGGCAGACAGACTCAGTCGAGTTCTGCTTCCACACGAATGGTCCCTCCATGGGGACCAGATAGCCAGGATCTTTCAAAATTGGGGAACCCCAGACATAGACCTGTTTGCAAGTCCGTGGAATGCCAAACTTCCCCGGTTCTGTTCCAGGATTCCATGTCACGGAGTTCAGGCCAGGGATGCCTTCCTCCTTCATTGGGGGCAAGACTTCCTCTATGCCTTCCCACCCATTCCCCTAATTCCCAAGACACTGTTCAAGCTTCAGAGAGACAAGGGGTCTATGATCCTTATAGCACCACGTTGGCCACACCAAGTGTGGTACCCTCTACTTCTGCATCTCTCTCAAGCTCCCTCCCTGGACTTGGGATCTGCTCCAGACCTCCTGTCCCAGGAGGAGGGAACGTTGTGGCACCCAAATCCCCAGTCTCTTCATCTCAGGGCCTGGTTGCTGAAGGCCTAGACCTTCAAGATTTGCATCTTTCTCAGCAAGTGAAGGATATCCTTCATGCTTCCAGAAAACCTTCCACCAGACGTTCCTATGCTTTTAAATGGAAGAGGTTTACCATTTGGTGTGCAGAGAAGGGTCTTAACCCTCTGGCAATACCTCTGAATTCTTTACTGGAGTATTTGCTGCATTTATCCCAGGCAGGCCTTAAAACGAATTCAGTAAGAGTCCATTTGAGTGCTATTGCAGCATCCCTTAAGCCTCTCAATGGACAACCTATTTCCTCTCATCCTCTTATAGCAAGATTCATGAGAGGCCTTCTTTTGACCAAACCTCCTATTAGACCACATCCAGTGGCATGGGACTTGAATCTGGTTCTTGGCCAGCTTATGAAGCCACCCTTTGAACCCTTAGCCACTACCTCCTTGAAATTTCTTTCCTGGAAGGTTATTTTTTTCATTGCAGTCACTTCAGCTCGCCGTATCAGTGAGCTGCAAGCCTTGGTGGCTAATCCTCCTTCTACAAGGTTCCATCATGACAAGGTAGTCCTCAGGACCAATCCACACTTTATGCCTAAAGTGGTTTCACCTTTTCATCTAAATTAGGAGGTGTATTTACCTGTCTTTTTTCCAGGACCTCATGCATCAAGTGCAGAGAGGAATCTCCATACCCTGGATTGTAAGAGAGCACTCGCTTTTTACTTACAAAGGACACAGTAGCATAGACAGTCTTCTCAACTCTTTGTTGCTTTTGATCCCTCTCATTTAGGACTTCCAGTCTCTAAGAGAACTCTCTCCAATTGGATTGCTCAGTGTATTTCTTTCGCCTACCAGAGTAAGAACCTTTCTCTAGAGAGCCATGTCACAACTCACAATGTGAGAGCCATGGCAGCCTCTATGGCTCATCTAAACTCTGTGTCCATCGACCAAATCTGTCGAGCGGCCACCTGGGCCTCGGTTCATACCTTTACAGCCCATTACTGCTTGGACAAGGACTCCCGCCGGGATGCCTTGTTTGGTCAGGCTGTTCTCAAACACCTGTTCCATACTTAAACAACTCCTACCCCCATCCCTGGTTGGATGCCTGAGATCCTTGGAGGGAGGTAGAGCCCTTCTCAGGGACTCACAACCTGGGGGATCTCCCGGGCATCTCTAGCTGGGGAGTCCCCATATGTGAAGACTCATTCCTGCTTGTTCCTGGAGATAGCACAGTTACTTACCTGTAACAGGTGATCTCTGGGAACAGCAGGAATAAGTCTTCACAACCCATCCACCTCCCCTAGGAGTTGTATCTCTCTATCTATCTTTCCTTTCCTCTCTCTCTCTCTCTTTGTCTCAGCTTAAAACTCGACCTGGAGAGAGGCAGTTGGAAAAGGCGGGAAGGCAGCGCGCAGGCGCTGTGGGATGCTCCCAAAAGCTTTCCTTTTGGACGCTGGGGAGTGTTCCCGCGCAGGCTCCGTCGGTACCGACGATACCCATATGTGAAGACTTATTCCTGCTATTCCCAGAGATCACCTGTTACAGGTAAGTAACTGTGCTTTCTTTCTTTAAAAAAAAAAAAATATATATATATAATTTTTTTTAAAATCCTTCTTTTTCAGGTGCACGCGCCATTTTGGGCACTAGGCCCAAAATTTCCTTGACTGTGGAAAAACCCGCTTCAGGTTTCAAAAAGTGTACCAAGTGTGGCGGTACCATCTCCGTCACCGACACCCACAAGTGGTGCCTTAAATGTTTAGGTCCTGACCACTCCATTTCGGAGTGTGTGGCCTGTGGGATGATGTCTAAGAATGGTCGGCAAAACCGAGCTGCTAAGCTCAGTACCCTTTTTCCCTCTGATGCAGCCTCTGTGGCATCGACGTCTTCCAGGGCTTCGTCTTCCTCCCATGGATCTGAGGTAACTAAACATAAGTCTGGCCGGTCCTCAAAGGGGTAGATCTCCTTCCAAGCATCGCGATGCCTCTGGTGTTGCCCTTGAGGGTCTTGCACCAGCTAAATTGCCCCGGCGGGAGGCTTTGGCTTCCAAAGCATTATCGGGGCTCCAGGATGTTCTCGAGGCCTCAACCTCGGCAGAACTACTGGTGCCATGTTCTGTGGTACTGGCTGCTTTCTCCGGTACCGATACCCAGGCATCGGCAGCGTCGATAGACCAGAGGTTCCTGGCTATTGAACGCAGTCTGGCGGCTCTCCTTGCGGCATCGGCACCCTTGGATCCGTGTCAGACAGTTCAACTGGTACCGGCACCAACTCTGGCACCGGTATCGGTACCGGTACTGATAGCATCGACATCGGTGTCTGCATTGCCAGCACCCAGTCATGCTATGCCTTCCGGTACTGATACACCAGTACCGATTTCCCCCCGGTACTGACTTCGGTCGGTACGGGTATCGTGCTCTACAAGAGCATCCGGACAGAAGGTACTTCGAATCCTTGGAGGAGTCTGAGGATTCTGACAGCTCGGTCGGTACCGGAGTACTTCTCCCGGAGGAGCCTTCCTCTCCTAAATGTAGGATATCTCCTCCAGAGGATATCTTACATGATCTCATGTTAAGAATGTGGGAGACACCTCTTACCAGTTCTCCTCATTCTCGTAGACTGGATACCATGTATCGAGTGCCTCCATATCCTGGCTTCCAAAAGACTCAGCTTCCTCACCACTCCATTGTAGTGGAATCAGCTATGAGAAGGATCAGAAGTGCAAAGAGGCATGCCTCTAATCCTCCAGGACATGAGTGTCCAACTTTGGATGCCTTTGGACGTCATACTTTCCAGGCTTCCATGCTTTCTGCCAGGATCAGTTCCTATATTTTATATTTGGGAATGTTCCTTAAGGAAGTCACAGGAGATTTGGAGATTTTGAGCCCTCTCCTTCCTGATGATAAGAGGCAGGATTTTCTCACATTGGTTAAACATGCCCAGGATGTTTCTAAGTTTGACAATCATGCAGCTTTTGACTGTTTTGAGTGCATAAGCAGAACCTCTGCCATTGCCATAGGTGCACATAGGATTGCCTGTCTCCAGGCATCTGATTTGGAGCTCTGGGTGCAGGACAAACTGGGCAATATCCCTTGTACAGGTGAGAATCTATTCGGCAAAAATTGGCAAGAGAAAGCCAATGAGCTGGATGCTGACAACTCCACTTTGGATAGATTATCCAAAGCCATAGCTGATCCTGCAAGAATGGTTTCTTGAAAGATTTCGTTCTTCTCAAAAAAGAAGAGGTTTTATCCCTCTTATTCCCAGCAGGGACGTTCTGCAGGTCAGCCTGCCCGAAAGGGTCAGCAACCACCTAAACAAAGGAAAGCAAAGGCTGCTAAGCCTCAAACGTCTCAGCAGTCTCAGCCTCCACAAGGCCTTTGACTTCCATCTAGAGAACTTAGCCTTCCTGGCCCTCAACGGACCAGAGCCTTCCACCATTCCAGGAAGGTTATGTCACTTTGCCCCCAGATGGGGGTAGATAACAGCAGAAGATTGGACTCTCTCCATTATAAAAGAGGGGTACAAGCTTTCTTTGCATGCCCCCTCCCACAATGGTAAGACAGTTTAATTCTCAGACCTCTCTCAACAACCTGTTAGATCAAGAGGTCACTATGCTTCTCCAGGACCAAGCAGGAAGTCAGTCCTCACATATGGGTGTCATCGGCGCCGATGAAGCCCCAGCGGAGCATTTCCCCAGCTTTCTATGAAAGCCTTTGGGAATGCAGGCACGCATGCGCGGTTCCCTTCCCGCCTAAAGGTGCCATCTTACCTCAGTCTCTTTTTTTCCGTGAAGCCCACTGGACGTGTGTCCAGTTTTCCCGGTTAACATTAGATTTTTCAGCGATTTTTGCTATTTTTTCTCCCGGTTCGATGCCGGTTCCCCTCCCGCTGGGTTCGGTACACCGGTATCAAGCCCGATTTCTTCTTTTTCGGTTTTTGCCCTTCGTGGCTGGCGTTCGCGCCCTTTTTTTCCATTTTTCCCTGGAAGGCTGGTCCTTTGACCTCGCGGGGACTCTTTTTTCCCCGATGGCTTCCAGGGGTTTTAAGAAGTGTGATCGGTGTAAGAAACTAATGTCTCTCACCAACACACACGACTGCTGCCTTCGGTGCCTCTGCCCCGACCACGATCCTAAGTCATGCGGGGCCTGTGGAAAGATGTCTTCCAAGGCACTACGAAGTCGCCAGCAGCAAAAGGAAAGGCTTTTCTCGGACTCAGCCTCCGGCCGGGCCCGGACCTCGTCTGAGGCCTCGACATCTCGGTATTCCGATCCCGAGCGCCGTCGAAGCTCCTCGGACAGGGGGTCCCCCGACCGGGAACGCAAGAGGAAGAAATGGCTCGCGAGGGCGTCGTCGTCGGAGGTCCCTGGCTCCTCGAGGGCCAGGTCTAAGACCCCCGACCATCGCCCCGGGCCCGTGGAACCGGAGAAGCCTGCTAAAGTTCCTCGTGTGGAGCCGGAGTCTGCTGGACACGTAAGCCCCGTAGTCCTTGTGGACTCTCCTCCCAGGGAGCCGACGTCGGGCCCGGTGCCGCCGAGGCCCGAGTCAGTGGCTGCTGCGTCTCCCGAGCTGGGTCTCAGGATGACAGCCTTGGAGAGCAGATTGTCTGCCTTCATGGAGCAGCAGCGGGCACTGATGGCCAGCCTGTCTGGCGCATCTGCCCTGACCACCGGGACATCGACGTCGAAGTCGACCCCGGAGACCGAGCCGATACTCGAGTCCATCGTGGCTCGGAGTCGACCTCGGTCGCGGTCTCCCTCGACCTCCCGTTCGGGACCGAGGGCGTCGACACCGGTGCTTCCGGCACTGGGGCAAGTGCCCCAGGGCCCCGCGGGGTCGGACCCCGACTCTTCTTCGGACGAGTCGGCTTGGGAGACGGAGGATGAGGAGTCTCCTGATACCTT
Source organism: Ichthyophis bannanicus (assembly GCA_033557465.1). Classification (NCBI taxonomy): domain Eukaryota; kingdom Metazoa; phylum Chordata; class Amphibia; order Gymnophiona; family Ichthyophiidae; genus Ichthyophis; species Ichthyophis bannanicus. Next base: position 375,185,323 of record CM066034.1, on the reverse strand, counting down.
CAAGACTCGGTGCGTCCCTTCAGACTCACCGCAGTCTGAGCCCCGGAGTAGGTCCCCCCCGGAGGACACCCGGTTCTTGGAGTTTGTCCGGGATATGGCCACTGCCTTGGCTATTCTGGCGGACCCCGAGGAAGAGCCTCGAGCTGAAGAGCTCGAGGCGCTACAGTATGACTCTCCTCCGAAGGAGGCCTTTACTGTCCTGGTTCCTCCGATGCTGGAACGGCTCCTCTTCCGTATGTGGGAGGCACTGGCCTCTGCGCCGGTTCTTAGCAAGCGAGTCGATTCGATCTATCGACTCTGGAAGAGCCCTGGTTTTCAGAAGGCACAGTTACCACACCATTCCATGGTTGTGGAATCGGCCATGTATCGTCGAAGAGCCAGAAGATGCACTCCGCAGTGCCTCCTGGCAGGGAGGCCCGAAACCTCGATGGCGTCGGTAGAAAGTGCTTCCAGGGCTCGATGCTTGCTTGCCGTGTCCAGTCCTACCTGCTGTACATGGGCATGTACTTGCGGGATCTGGCCAAGGAGTTGGCCGGGTTCTCTGCTGGTCTCTCCGGGGAACCCTTGCAGAGATTTAAGTCCTTGTCCTCGGGGATTCGGGACTGCTTGAAGTTCATGTCCCGCGCCACCTACGATGGCTTCGAGGCTTCGGCCCGAGTTGCGGCAGCCGGCATCGCGGCTCGACGCCAGGCATGGCTGCAGTCATTGGACCTCGAGCCATGGGTTCAGGACAAGTTGGTCGATGTCCCTTGCTGAGGTGAAAACCTTTTTGGCAAGCCCATGACCGAGAAGGCCGCTCAGCTCGAGACCGAGCACCTCACACGTACAAGGCTGTCGAGGAAGACCTCTGCCCCTTCCCATAAAAAGAAGGGCTCGGGTAAAAAGCCCTTTTACCCGAGCAAGGGCACTGCCTACAAACAGTACCCGCAATATCAGGCTGCCCAAGCTGCCCCCCAGGGTCAGCAAGCCAAGGGCCAGGGTAATGGGCCCCGTAGGCAGAGGACCCCCAAGCCTCAGGCCCCTGCTACCACTCAGCAGGGTGGGGGCTTTTGACTCCCTGAGCGTAGCCTCTCCTCCACTGCTCTCCCAACCCTGCACAGGAGGTCACCTCGCCCTCTTTGCCCACCAGTGGCCCCTTATCACCGAGGACAGTTGGGTGCTGGAGATAGTCCACAAGGGCTATGCCCTCCATTTTCACCAACTGCCTCCTCCATACTTTCCAGGGGAGCCTCCCAGGCCTCCCCTGCACACAGACCTTCTCTTTCAGGAGCTTCAGGGTCTATTGGTGGACAGGGCAGTGGAGCCTGTGCCTCCCCACTTGCAAGGTCACGGATTCTACTCCAGGTATTTCCTGGTGCCCAAAAGAACCGGTGGCCTTCGACCCATTCTGGACCTCAGGAATCTCAACAAGTTCCTAGTGAAAAAAGTTCAAGATGCTTACTCTTGGAACCCTTCTGCCCTACCTCCAGCAGGGAGATTGGCTATGCTCCTTAGATATAAAGGATGCGTACACTCACATCCTCATTCATCCAGACCACAGAAAGTACCTAAGGTTCATTGTGGGAGGAAACCATTATCAGTACAGAGTGCTGCCTTTTGGCCTCACCTCCGCCCCCAGAGTCTTTACAAAGTGCTTAGCGGTGGTGGCGGCCTACCTAAGGAATCAGGGAATCTTTGTCTTCCCCTATCTAGACGACTGGCTCATCAGGGGTCAGACATGTCAGGAGGCCAATCAAGCCACCCTCAGGACTATTGCTCTTCTGCAATGCCTGGGGTTTGTCATAAACTTCACAAAGTCCATTTTGCTCCCCTCCCAGAACTTGGAGTTCATAGGGGCATGGTTGGACTCTCTCCTAGCAAAGGCATTCTTGCCAGAAGACAGAGCCCAAAGGTTGATGGCCTTGGCACATCAGTTTCTATGCAGGTCCCTGGTCTCCGCCAGACTCTGCCTGAGGCTTCTAGGCCACATGGCTTCGACAGTGCATGTGACCCCCAATGCCAGGCTCCATATGAGGCCTGCACAGTGGTGTCTTCGGGCTCAGTGGTCACAGGCCACAGGCAGCCTCAGCGACAGAATAAGGGTGTCCAGACCCTTTCTGCACTCCCTCAACTGGTGGCTACACCCACCCAATCTGCTGAAAGGGGTGCCTTTTCAGATTCCAGCGTACACAGTAGTGCTAACAGATGCCTCCCTGCAAGGCTGGGGAGCTCATTGTCTGGGAAAGTGCACCCAGGGCCTCTGGTCTCCCTGGGAAGCTGCACAGCAGATCAATCTCCTCAAACTCAGAGCTATTCAATTAGCACTCAAAGCTTTCACTCCTACCCTGACTCACCAGTCTGTCCTGATCCAGACAGACAACCAAGTTGCCATGTTTTATTTGAACAAACAGGGCGGAACCGGGTCCAGGATCCTTTGTCGGGAGGCCCAGGACCTTTGTTCTTTTGCCTTCAAGCACAACATGCTCCTCAAGGCTGTGTACCTTCCAGGCCAGGACAACTACCTGGCAGACAGGTTAAGCAGAATACTGCAGCCCCACGAGTGGCAGCTGCATCCTTCAGTAGTTCAGAAGATCTTCCTCAAATGGGGTCTCCCAGTGATGGATCTCTTTGCCAGCCCAATGAACAAGCAACTGCCAAAGTTCTGCTCCAGGCAACCCCATCCTCTACGGATAGCAGCGGATGCTTTTCTGATATCCTGGTATGCGTTTCCTCCCACGCCCTTGGTGGCCCGAACTCTCTTCAAGATTCTTCAGGACAAGGCCTCGGTCCTGCTGGTGGCTCCCAGATGGCCGAGAGCCTTGGTTTCCTCTTCTGCTTCAACTGGCAGTGGATCCTCCACTACCTCTGGGGTTGCAACCCGACCTTCTCTCACAGGAGCAGGGTTCCCTTCTGCACCCCAATCTCAAAGCTCTCAATTTGATGGCCTGGAGGCTGCAAGGGTAGTTTTGATTCCCTGGGGCCTACCTCAGGAAGTTGAGGAGGTTGTCCTAGCCTCTAGGAAACAGTCCACTAGGAAAACCTATGCTCTCAAATGGAAAAGGTTTTCTGTGTGGTGTCAGCTACGTACAGAGGACCCCTTCTCTTGTACTGTGCCAGTAGTGCTTCAGTACCTACTGTACTTATCAAATCAGGGACTTAAGTCCAATTCTGTTCGGGTACACCTCTCAGCTCTAGCAGCTCACCACTCTCTGGTGGAGGGACATTCTCTGTCTGGTCACCCCTTGGTGTCCCGCTTTCTCAGTGGCTTGCTTTTGCTCAAGCCTCCCATCCGTCCTCCTGTCCCTGAGTGGGAGCTGAATGTGGTCTTGCAGCAGCTGACTCGCCCACCCTTTGAGCCGATGGCTACTTGTCCACTACGCTTCCTCTCCTGGAAGACACTCTTCCTGATAGCCCTTACCTCAGGAAGGCGAGTGAGTGAGCTTCAGGCCCTGGTCTGTGATAGGCCTTACACCAGGATTTATAGGAACAAGGTAGTCCTTAGGACTCATCCAAAGTTCCTCCCTAAGGTTGTCTCCTCTTTCCACCTCAGCCAGGAGGTGGTTCTTCCAACATTCTTCCCTAGGCCTCATGCAAGCCAGGCTGAAGCAATCCTGCATACCCTGGACTGTAGGAGGGCCTTATCCTTCTACCTTGACCGTACGCAGGGCATTGAAGGGCTACTCAGCTCTTCGTTTCCTTTGACCCCAATAAGTTGGGGTTGGCTGTGTCCAAGCGTACCTTGTCCATCTGGGTGGCTGACTGTATCACCTGGGCTTACAAGGCGGCTGACCTTCCTTTGCAGGGTAGGGTCACGGCCCATCGTGTCAGGGCAATGGCTGCCTCAGTGGCTCATCTCCGCTCTGTGCCCTTGGTAGACATCTGCAGGGCTGCAACTTGGTCTTCAAGCCAGACTTTTGCGGCCCATTACTGCCTGGAGAGGGAGTCCCGTAGGGACAGTGCTTTTGGCCAGGCAGTACTCCGGAATCTCTTTGAGGTTTAGGCAACTCCTGCCCTCCTGCCCTCTGTTGGGCTACCGGTGGAGGTTGTGTCCTTGAAAAGCCTTTCTTTGCTGCTGAGACTAGAGGGAGTTCTCTTGTTCAGCCTGGGTTCCTCGGTAGCCCAGAGCTTGGGAGTCACCCATATGTGAGGACTGACTTCCTGCTTGGTCCTGGAGAAAGAGTAGTTACTCACCTGTAACAGGTGTTCTCCAGGAGCAGCAGGAATCAGTCCTCACAACCCTCCCTACTCCCCTTGGAGTTGCAGTTGTACATAGTTTATTTTTCATTTTTGTGTGCTGTTCTTAGCTATGTCATTTGACTGAGGTAAGATGGCACCTTTAGGCGGGAAGGGAACCGCGCATGCGTGCCTGCATTCCCAAAGGCTTTCATAGAAAGCTGGGGAAATGCTCCGCTGGGGCTTCATCGGCGCCGATGACACCCATATGTGAGGACTGATTCCTGCTGTTCCTGGAGAACACCTGTTACAGGTGAGTAACTACTCTTTCTTGCCCAAGGGGAAATAGAAGAGGTACCCATTCCTCAACAGGGTACAGGGTTTTACTCCCCCTATTTCCTTATCCCAAAGAAAACAGGGGGACACAGACCTATTTTAGACCTCAGAGAATTGAACAAATTCCTGTTCAAAGAGAAATTCAAGATGATTTCTCTGGGGACTCTGTTGCCATACTTTCAGAGTCAGGATTGGCTTTGTTCTCTAGATCTCAAGGATGCATACTCTCATGTTGTTTGTTTATTTATTTATTTTATTTACATTCTCTTATATACCGCGCTATTCTGCATCAGTGTGGTTTACATTGAACAGGGCATTATAACTTGGAGATAACTATTTTACAGGGAACATGGGCTATGGAGGGTTAAGTGGCTTGCCCAAGACCACAAGGAGCACCTGTGGGACTAGAAACCCCAGTCCTTCCGGCCCAAGGTTGCTGTCCTCTAGTGGGATTTGAACCCCCGACCTTCCGGCCTGAAGTACCTTGCCCCAACCACTAGGCCACTCCTCCACTCCATCCACTCATCCATCCAACTCACAGAAGATTCCTTCAGTTCCTTTTTCAGGGAAAGCACTACCAATACAGGGTGCTTCCTTTTGGCCTGACCTCAGCACCAAGGGTGTTTAAGAAATGCATGGCTGTGGTAGCAGCATTTCTTCGCACTCTGGGAATATTTGTCTTCTCCTACTTAGACGACTGGCTCATTCGAGCCCCATCAGAGTCAGAGTCCAGGATTTCTCTATCTTGCACAATGCGTATCCTTCAATATTTGGGTTTGGTCATAAACATCCCAAAATCCAGCCACTCAGTCTCTAGAGTTCATAGGAGCTTTGCTGGATACCAGAAAAGCAAGGGCCTATCTTCCACAGCCCCGCTGCCTTCGCATTGTGCACTTAGCCTCCCAGTCAGTGTTGAAAACTCATCTCACTGCTCGGGAAATGTTACAATTGCTAGGTCACGTGGCATCTACCGTGCATGTGGTCCCTTATGCTTGCCTCCATATGAGAGCAGCCCAATGGACTCTATCCACTCAATGGACTCAGGCATCAGGCTGCCTATCAGAAAAAATAGCAAACACAAGTCGCCTTATTTTGTCTCTCCAATGGTGGCAATCAACCCAAAACCTTTTGGTAGGGTGCCCTTTCCAGCAGCCCCTACCCCAGGTCACTCTAACAACAGATGCCTCACAGCTGGGTTGGGGAGCTCACCTGCAAGATCTCTCTACCCAAGGCACCTGGACTCCACAGGAGACCCACTTACATATCAATCTCCTAGAACTCAGAGCAATCTTCTTTGCTCTTCGAGTCTTCCATACCCAGCTAAGCTACAAGACAGTCCTAATTCAGACGGACAATCAAGTAGCTATGTTCTTTCTGAACAAGCAGGGAGGAACAGACTCTCTGTCGCTTTGCAATGAAGCTTTGCGACTTTGGGCCCTCGCCAGAGAGCATCAGATTCATCTCCTTGTGGTGTATCTACCAGGCATTCAAAACTCTTGGGCAGACAGACTCGGTCGAGTTCTGCTCCCGCACGAATGGTCTCTCCATGCAGACCAGGTAGCAAAAAGTTTTCAAATTTGGGGAACCCCAGACATAGACCTCTTTGCAAGTCCACTGAATGCCAAACTTCCCCGGTTCTGTTCCAGAATTCTGGCTCAGGGTTCTCAGGCCAGGGATGCTTTCCTCCTCCATTGGGGTCATGACTTCCTATATGCCTTTCCACCCATTCCCCTAATTCCCAAAACCCTATTCAAGCTTCAGAGAGACAGAGGCCATATGATTCTCATAGCTCCACATTGGCCACGGCAAATGTGGTACCCTCTGCTCCTACGTCTCTCTCACGTCCATCCCTGGATCTCGGATCTGCTCCAGATCTCCTGTCTCAGGAGCATGGGATGTTGTGGCATCCATATCCCCACGCTCTGCATCTCAGGGCCTGGTTGCTGAGAGCCTAGACCTACATGGTCTTAACCTTTCTCAACAAGTAAGGGATGTCCTTTATGCTTCCAGGAAACCTTCCACAAGACGCTTTTATGCTTTCAAGTGGAAAAGGTTTTCCATGTGGTGTTCGCAGAAGGGTCTTGACACCCTTGCAATACCTTTGGAATCATTACTGGAGTATCTCCTTCATTTATCTAATGCAAGACTTAAAACTAACTCAGTAAGGGTCCATTTAAGTGCTATTTCAGCTTCTCTAAAGCCTTTAAATGGGCAGCCTATTTCCTCTCATTCTCTCATAGCGAGATTTATGAGGGGCCTTCTGCTAACTAAGCCTCTCATTAGGCCACCACCAGTGGCATGGGACCTGAATCTGGTTCTTGGCCAGCTCATGAAGCCGCCTTTTGAACCTTTAGCTACTACATCCTTGAAATTCCTTTCCTGGAAAGTTATCTTTCTCATTGCAATCACATCAGCACGTCGCATCAGTGAATTGCAAGCATTGGTTGCTGATCCTCCTTATACGAGGTTCCATCATGATAAGGTAATCCTTAGGACTCATCCACACTTTATGCCAAAGGTGGTCTCACCTTTTCATTTAAACCAAGTAGTTTACCTGCCTGTATTTTTTCCAAGGCCTCATGCTTCAAATGTGGAAAGGAATCTTCATACTTTGGACTGCAAAAGAGCACTTGCCTTTTCCTTGCAAAGAACACAGCAACATAGAAAGTCCTCTCAACTCTTTGTTGCTTTTGATCCTTCTCATTTGGGACTTCCAGTCTCCAAGAGAACATTGTCCAATTGGATTGCACAATGTATTTCCTTTGCCTATCAGAGTAAGAACCTTTCTCTGGAAGGCCATGTCACAGCTCACAATGTGAGGGCCATGGCAGCCTCAATGGCTCATCTACACTCTGTGTCTATTGACGACATCTGTCGAGCAGCGACTTGGGCCTCGGTTCATACCTTCACAGCTCATTGCTGCTTGGACAAAGACTCCCACCGGGATGCCTTGTTTGGTCAGGCTGTTCTACAACACCTGTTCCATACTTAATCAACTCCTACCCACCATTCCCGGTAGGATGCCAGAGATCCATGGGGGGAGGTGGAGCCCTTTCACAGGGACACACAACTTCTGGGGTCTCTCCCTGGTATCAGTAGCTAGGGAGTCCCCATATGTGAAGACTACATTCCTGCTTGTTCCTGGAGATAGCATAGTTACTCACCTGTAACAGGTGATCTCCGGGAACAGCAGGAATTTAGTCTTCACAACCCACCCACCTCCCCTAGGAGTTATATATCTCTTTTCTTTCCTTGCCCTCTCTTTCTCTTTGTCTCAGCTTTAAAACTCAACTGGAGAGAGGCAGTTGGGAAAGGCGGGAAGGCAGCACGCAGGCGCTGTGGGATGCTCCCAAAAGCTTTCTAATTGGACGCTGGGGAGCGTTCCCGCGCAGGCTCCGTTGGTACCGACGATACCCATATGTGAAGACTAAGTTCCTGCTGTTCCCGGAGATCACCTGTTACAGGTGAGTAACTATGCTTTATCCTCAATCAGACATAAATTAAGGATCTGAGATTAATTAATCTTGAGGTCAACAAAGTTCATTAAACATATTAGGTATAATTTTATTAGTATAAGCATCCCCAGCAAACTTAAGTAAATATCTTAAATACCCAAACACAACTTTTAAAACTAAGATGCAGAAGCAGTCCAGCAGTGAGATGGGGGCTTTCCGGTCTTTTGCATAGAGTGTCACATGTATGATTTTCTCCCATTTGGTGAAGGGTCTTACATGTGCACTAGGTGCAAGGAGCTCTTTGCTCTCAAGGAAAAAGTCTGATTTCTGGAGGATGAAGTGGCAGACTTGGAGGACATAAGGAAGACAGAAAGGTACATAGACAAAACCTACAAGGTGGGTGAAGTCTCACGTCCAATCTGACAGCATCCCTGTTGCCATGGAGGAGAGAGGTCATGGGACAGGAGAGCATCACCCTGCTGTGGGAGGAAGTGATCCTGTAGCTAGGACCTGTCCTCCAGGTGATGTAAAACCCTCTTGCACCGAGGAGGTTTTTCCAGGGTCATGTGCCCATGAGGGAAAGGTTAGGACAGCCGTTATAGTTGGTGATTCGATCATTAGGCATGTAGATAGCTGGGTGACTGGTGGATCGCCTGGTAACATGCCTGTCTGGTGTAAAGGTAGCGGACCTCACATGCCACTTAGACAAGGTCTTAGATAGTGCTGGGGAGGAATCTGCTGTCTTGGTACATGTTGGTACCATTGACATAGGAAAGTGTGGTAAGGAGGTTCTGGAGGCCAAATTTAGGCTTTTAGGTAGGAAGTTGAAATCCATAACATCCAGGGTAGCATTCTATGAAATGCTTCCCATTCCAAGCGCAGGACCCAACAGGCAGGCAGAGCTCTGGAGTCTCAATGCGTGGATGAGATGATGGTGCAAGGAAGAGGGTTTTGGATTTGTTTAGAACTGGGCAACATTCTGGGGAAAGGATGGACTTTTCTGAAGGGAAGGACTCCACCTTAACCGCGATGGAACCAGGCTGCTGGCATTAACCTTTAAAAAGGAAATAGAGCAGCTTTTCAACTAGATAATAGGGGAAAGCCGACAATCACCCAAGAGCACATGGTTCGGAACAATGTATCCTTGAAGGATACTACCAAAGATTGAAGTTAGGGCATATCAACAGAGGTTCCAATAAAGACACAAGTAACCCAAATTCTCTTAAGTATCAAATTACCCCTGCCTACCGATATCCAGATTAATATGAATAAAATACAGCCTCTAAAATGCTTGTATGCAAATGCTAGAAGTTTAAAAAATAAGATGAGAGAGTTAGAATATTTAGCACTAAATGAGAGGTTAGATATGATTGGTATCTCGGAGACATGGTGGAAGGAAGACAACCAGTGGAGCACTGTGATACCTGGGTGCAAAGTATATCGTAATGATAGAGCAGATCAAATTGGTGGAGGGTTTGCACCCTCTTTTGCAGGAAACAAAATATAGTGTAGAATCTCTATGGATTCAAATTCCATGTAAAATGGGATGGGATGTATGGCAGTGAAGGTGTATTATCGACCGCCTGGCCAGAATGAACAAATGGATGATGAAATGCTCAAAAAAAAAATTAGGGAAGCTAACGAGTTACAGCACAGTAATAATAATAGATGATTTCAATTACCCCGGTATCAACTGTTTCAGTGTTATGGCAGGACATGCTAGGGAGATAAAGTTTCTAGATGAAATAAATGACTGCTTCTTGAAGCAGCTGGTTCATGAACTGACAAGAGGGGAAGCCGTTTTGGACCTGGTAGAACACAAGATTTGATGCAAGAGAAGGGTTTTGGGGCCACTTGGCAATAGTGATCATAGCATGATCACATTTGATTTAATAAATGGAGGAAGGACAGTAAGGAAATCCACAGTACTACCTTTTAACTTTCGAAAGGGAGACTATGATAAAATGAGGAAAATAGTTGTTAAAAAACTAAAAGGAGCAGTTGCAAAGCTTAAATATTTACATCAAGCTTGGGTGTTGTTTAAAAATACTATCTTGGAAGCCCAGACTAGCTGTATTCCATACTTTAAGAAAAGTAGAAGGAAGTCCAAAGATTTGCTAGCATGGTTTAAAGGTGAGGTCAGAGAGTCTGTTGCCGCCAAGAAAGCATCTTTCAGGAAATGGAAAAAGGAAGCAAAAGACAAAAACTGGAAACAACATAAGCACTGGGAAGTTAGATGCAAGGCATTGATAAGGCAGGCAAAGAGAGAATTTGAGAAGAAGCTTGCCGTGGAAGCAATAAACGTGTAATTAAGACTTTTTCAAGTACATTCATAGCAAAAACCTGTGAGAGAGTCAGTTGGACCATTAGATGATAGAGGGGTAAAAGGACCCCTAAGAGGGGACAAGGCCATAGCGGAGAGACTGAATGAATTCTTTGCTTTGGTCTTTACTTAGGAAGATCTAGGGCTGTTACCCATGGCTGAAATGATATTTAAAGGTGATGCCACAGAAGAATTGAAAGAAATATCGCTACACCAGGAAAGTGTATTATAACTATTTGATAAACTGAAGAGTAACAAATCACCTGGACCGGATGGTTTACATACAAAGTTGTTGTAAAAAATGGAAATATGAGATTGCAGACCTACTATTAGTAAACTGTGAACTATCATTAAAATCAATGTAACACCAATTTATAAAAAGGGTACCATGGGTGATACGGAAAACTACAGACCAGTGACCCTGACGTCAGTACCGGGGAAAAATGGTAGAAACTGTTATGAAGAATAAAATTATTGAACATGTAGAAAGTCATGGCTTAATGGGAGACAGCCAACATGGCTTTAGTCAAGGAAGGTCTTGTCTTACTAATCTGTTATGTTTTTTTGAAGGTGTGAATAAACAGATAGACAATGGTGAGCCGGTTAATATAATGTATATGGATTTTCAGAAAGCCTTTGACAAGGTCCCTTATGAGAGACTCTTGGCAAAATTAAAAAGTCATGGGATAGGAGGCAGTGTACTACTGTGGATCAGGAATTGGTTAAAAGATAGAAAGCAGAGGGTAGGGCTAAATGGCCAATTTTCCCAATGGAGAAAGGTGAATAGTGGAGTACCCAGGGATCTGTGCTGGGTCCGCTGCTTTTTGACTTATTCATAAATGACCTGGAAAAGGGAATAACGAGTGAGGTTATCAGATTTGAAGATGACACAAAACTATTTAAAGTTGTTAAAAACCCATGAGGATTGTGGAAACTTGCAAGAGGATCTTGCTAAATTGGAAGACTGGGCATGCAAATGGCAGATGAAATTTAATGTGGACAAGTGCAAAGTTATGCACCTAGGAAAGAACAACCCAAACTATGGTTACACGATGCAAGGTTCCACATTGGGAACCACCACCCAGGAAAAAGATTTAGGCGACATTGTGGATAATATGTTAGAACCCTCCGCACAGTGTGCAGCAGTGGCCAAGAAAGCAAATAGAATGCTAGATATTATAAGGAAAAAAATGGAAAATAAAACAAAGGATATTATAATGTCTCTATATTGTTCCATGGAGCGACTACACCTTGAATAGTGTGTGCACTTCTGGTCGCCGTATCTTAAAAATGATATAGCGTTATTAGAAAAAGTACAGAGAAGAGCCACCAAAATGGTAAAGGGGATGGAATTATACTCCTATGAAGAAAGGCTAAAAAGGTTAGGGCTCTTCAACCTGGAAAAGAGGTGACTGAGGGGAGATATGATAGAGGTCTATAAATTAATGAATGGAGTGGAACGGGTAAATGTAGATTGATTGTTGATGTCATCAGAATATAGAAAGACTAGGGGACATGCAATGAAGCTACAGGGTAACCTATTTAAGACTAATAAGAGAAAATATTTTTTCACGCAACGTATAATCAAACTCTGGAATTTGTTACCGGAGGATGTAGTAAAAGCTGTTAGTGTAGCTGAGTTTAAAAAAGGTTTGGACAAGTTCCTGGAGGAAAGGTCCGTAAGCCATTATTAAAAGGGACCCAGGATACCACTACTTGACCCAGTACAAGCATTGAGGAAGCTGCTAGGTATTTATGACCTAGATTAGCCACTGTTGGAAACAGGATACTGGGCTTGATTGACCTTGGTCTGACCCAGTATGGCATATCTTATGTTCTTAATTTGTAGAGAAAAAAAAGAAGTGGAACTGTCGGTAGGGCTAAAGCTATAAGGGTCTGGCCAAGGCCTTAGTGACCTGTGGGGTGGGGCCAGGGCCAAAAGCGACCTGCGACCTCATTTCTGGAAACATGCAATGCTTCATTTGAGGATAAAAAGGAGGCTGGTATAGTCATATATATTTAAAAAATTAATGTTTTTAAAAATATTTATTAAACATATCGCCAAAATTTGTAATGCTTCTTTCAGTATCTTGGACTAATAAATATTGTCCCCTCCCTGCACATTGTTATCATTTCCCCTCTACCAGCACCCTTCCCTGGAAATTAATTTTTTTTATTTATTTATTTATTTTTATTTATTTTATTTAACAATTGCTTCTATACCGCGCTATTAAAATCAGCGCGGTGTACATCAAACAAGCATACTACAATGTATACAAACAACATTGAGTTTTACAGAGAACAGGAAATTGAACATGGGAAGGAAACCAGGGGAACTATATACATATTAACACAAACTGTGTACAATACTTTAATGTATGTGGGTGTTGCATTAGTTTTGTGAAGCTAACCATTATCTGAGAAGGTGACGTGCGGGGGCGGCAGGTATATGGGGGAAGTTTGCAGGTTGTTGGATGTGCTTCTATCATTGGAGGTTTCTGAGTAATATTTTGTGAATAGGTGGAGTTTTAAAGCTTTTCTGAATAGAATGATGCTTTTTATTCCACGGATTTCATGGGGGAGTGCATTCCAGTTTAAAGGGGCGAATAAGGAGAAGGCTCTGTTGGAGGTAGCTTTTGTGCATTTAGTCATTAGGTTGGGGACTGCTAACGTGTTCTGTGCAGTAGATCTTCTGCTTCTATTTTCTAGGGTGCCATGGATTAGCGTGCTGATTGGTGTAGGGGGGTAGTTATTTAGAGCTTTGAAGGTAAGAACCAGTGATTTGTATTGGATCCTGGCGTGAAGAGGTAGCCAATGTAAATCCTTCATGATGGGTGTTATGTGGTCGGATCTTGATGATCCGGAGAGGACTCTTGCGGCTGCATTCAAGGCTAAGCGGAGCGGGTTTAAGGTCGACTTTGGAAGGCCATGAAGGATAATATTCGCGAAATCGACATGTGGAAGGACTAGAGCCTGAAAGGTTGTTCGGTAGTCTGTGAAGTCCAGTAAGTGTCGGAGGTGACGTAGAGTTCTGATCTTATGGTATATTGCCTTTGTGATGTTTTTTTATATGCGTTGTCATGTTCAGGTGCTGGTCCAGGGTGATGCCGAGGTAACGAATTGTGGATTTGGATTTCAACTCTACATTGTTGACTCGTAGAGATGAAGGAGGTGTGAATTTGAGGTTCCTCGTGACAAATAGGACATCCGTTTTGCTGTGATTGATCCGTAAATTTTGGGATAATAGCCAATCTGTTACTGCTTCGAAGCAATTAATTATTGGGGAGAGCACTGGTTGGTCTATCAAGAATGGCATGTAAAGGAGGATGTCATCAGCGTAGGCAAGGCATTTTACGTTGAAGGATCGGATTAAGTCGCATATCGGTTGCATATAAATGTTAAACATCAATGAAGATAATGACGATCCTTGGGGAACTCCCTGTGTTTGTAGAAACGGTTCGGAGGATGAGTGGCCAGTCTTGACTTGCTGCCATCTATTGGATAGGTAGGATTCACACCATTTTAGAGCTGTATTTTGGATCCCCTTTTCTTTCAAGCGTTGTAGAAGTATGTCATGACTTACTGAGTCGAAGGCAGCAGATATGTCCAGGAAAATAAGGACAAAGCCTTGTTATTCCTCCTCTTCCTGCTTCCCTCCCTAGCACAATATCACCATTTACCCCATCCCTGAATTTTGCTGCTAAGCGGATAGAGTTGCGAAAGTCTGTTCAGCATGGATATTCAGCAGTGGAAACCAGATATCTCTGGTTTTTATACAAGCAGTGGTGGCTAGGTGCTTTAACTAGCCAGCTACTGCCTCTGAATATGCCTCCCATAATGTGTAAAAATAAAAATTGCATACTATTACAAAATAAATATAAAAATGACCCATTCATTAGGTCTTACAGTACATTTAATGCACTTATGTTCATATAGTTATCAAAAGCTCCCACCAATGTCCCTATAATGTCAACATTTTAAAATGCAGCACTTTAAAAGAATCTATCCCACATTCTCTGCAAAATCACAACCATATCTCCTAATCTCAAGTCGACAAGTAGGATTATGTCAGGCACATAATTGGGTGACTTCGTCACATATCACCAGGATGGAAGAGCTCTCTCAGAGCTCAGAAATTTAATGCAAAGTTCTGAGGATTCGTAATCCTTCCCAGTGCAGGAGTCTCCTCAGGTCCTCACTTTTATTTGTCTGTTTTGCCAAATGGGGCAAAAACAAAACTCATAAAAACATAGAAGCATGATGGCAGAAAAAGACCACATGGCCTATCTAATCTGCCCTTCCATATCAACTACTACAACAGCCCCCTTTTTTCCTTTAGAGATCCTCTGTGTTTGTCCCAAACTTTTTTGAAATCAGATACTGTCCTCATCTCTACCACCTCCACTGGGAGACTATTCCACAGATCTACCACTCTTTCTGTAAAGAAATATTTCCGCAGATTACTTCTGAGTCTACCCCCTTTCACCCTCATCCCATATCCCCTCATAACAGAGCTTGCTTTCAATCGAAAGAGGTTCTCCTCCTGTGCATTTATGCCACAGACGTATTTAAACATCTCAATCATATCACCTCTATCCTGCCTTACCTCTAAAGTATACATATTAAGATCCTTAAGCCTGTCCTCATGTGCTTTATAATGAAGACCACTAACCATTTTAGTAGCCACCCTTTGTACTGACTCCAACCTGTTTATATCCTTTTGAAGATGTGGTCTACAGAATTGCTCACAATACTCCAGTACTCACGTTTAAGAATTTTTTACATCTGCATCTTGCAGCATCTTTGTGTTGCCTTTTTTCTTCCTCTTTTTTTTCTTTAAAAAATTGTTTTGTTGCTGGTTTCTCTGGAGACTACTGAGGTTCCTGGGTCATGTCACTGAAATCAGGGTTTCAGTCTCCTAGCAGTGTGGCAGAAAAATCCAGAATTTTGACACATACTCTTAAGTATCTAATACTCTTGGGCTCAGACCATAATCGAGCTGAGTGTAAGAATTTTATACGCATGTCTCCATGAGTCCAAAAGGATCCTCTAACCATCTGTGTAAATATATGAAGCCTGAAAGAGGATTCTTTTAGTCTAGAAAGAAGAGAACTTTTTCTGCACGCCATCTACCTCCTTGTGCAGCGACTTTCAAAATCCAGCTGCAAAGGATCATCACTAGGTCTCATTGAAATTGGCATGTGGCTCCCTGAAGGTTCCCAAACCAAAAGTGCAGCTTTTCCTAGTACTTGCTCAAACCTGATGGGAAGGCACCACCCTGGAACTCTTTCAAAATGCATGAGAAATGGAAAAATATCAGTACTGAAATTCATTAAGGAGTCTCTCCCATGCACATTAATGTCTCCATGACATTCAACTCCACCAAAGCGTCATTTCAAGTCTTAGTCAAAATAAAAACAATTTCAGAAGAATGATTTGGTGCAAGTTCTGTTCTGAGCTAGTAGCACAGGTACAGGGTATGCAGGGCTAATCCTACCACTGTTCAGACTAATCATTCCCCTAGAGCAACAGGCTTTAAGGATGGCAGTGCAGCGCCGGTACAGCCAAAGGCATCACTGGGGAAGCCCTTTAAAGCTGCTGTCAGTGGTGGACATGTGTGCATCTGTATGTATGCATGAGTATGCGCTCATGGTCTTTTGCATCCTGCCAACACATTGGAGTGGGTGGGATGTGGCAGGCTTTGAGCATGTGTGTTTATGTGCAGATACGCGAAGGCCCACTGCTGACCGTGGCTTTAAAGGGCTTCCTTGATGTTGCTAGTTGGTTTACCAGCACTATGCTGCTGCTACTCCCCAAAACCAGATCATTTTTGCCTTCAAGGTTGGGGAGGGGGTGGCAACAGCAATGGTAGAGGCAGGGCCGGCCCAAGGGTTTCTGCTGTCCTAGACAGAAGCCCTGGCTGTGCCCAGCCGAGCCTTGCCCCCCCCCCCAGTGCTGAGCCGTGCTACCGCCAATTCTGGAGGCGGGCTTGGGGGCAGGCCATGTACTTCTGCACACATGGCCTGCTGCTTCTGACACCCCTCTGACATAACTTCGAGTGTTCAGAAGTGGCAGGCCATGTGTGCCAAAGCACATGGCCAGCTGCCGAGCCTAGCTGTAACCCCCTCTACTTCCGGAATCAGCGGCAGCAGGGGCGGCAATGTGGCATGGCTCAGTAAGAGGAGGGGGGCAGAAATGGCATACCATGTACTTCGACATGGCCTGCCATCTACAGAGACCTGCTGCCCTAGGTGGCCGCATAGTGGATGGGCTGGCCCTGGGTAGAAAGAAGAAAAGGGGGGAGATAATGGACACTTTGGAGAGGGTAAAGTAAGTGGGAGGGCCTACTGGATACCTGGAAGGGGGGAAGGTGGGGAGCATGGAAGTGGGTGATGCTGGAGATGGGGGGGGGGGGGGCTTTGAGTAGAGAAGGTGAGATGCTGGATTATGGGGGGTGGGCGGGTAGGCAGGGGCACATGGCCAGTGATTCACCTAGGATGGCAGATACATTCAGGACTAACCCAAGGGTATGAATCTTATGGTTCGGTGTAGCACTTAGCTACCCAGCCTCTGTCGTCAACTCAAGTCCTGATGATGATAGTAGATGAGCCTGCTGTCTGTTTCACTACACCTTCCAGAATAGCCAGTGATTTAGCTTGCAGGATTTGGTGGGGTGCGGGGATATCGGGGCCCAATAGGGCCACCAGTTATTTTAGGGGGGAGAGGATTTGGTGGGAGAGAAAGACAGCATGTTTTCTTTGGCTCACACACTAACAGGAAGGGAGATAATGTCTGCTTGCTCACTAACAAGAAGGGAGATTTTATAAGCATGCCAGCAGATGTGCACAGGTGTCAAACATAACACAGTTCCCTATGTCTACTTGCTCTTCGTTTTTAATGCAGTCTTTTTTTGCGCACAGTTCATTTGCACGCTGTTTGTTTACAGCAGTGCTGTTCTTAGCCCTATGCAAGCAGTGCAGCCGCACAGGGCACAAAGAAATAAGGGCAGATTTTGGGCTGCCGGCTTCAACTCCCCTCTACGCTGCCTGCCCTTGCTTCACCGCCGCTGCTTTTCCTGTTGCCTTTGTGGTGGCAATGGCAGCAGCAGAGCAGTTGTCCAGTTGAAAAAAAAAAAAAGTAGGTCTTTCTGACTCTGCGCATGCATGCAGGTCTGACCCCTCCCTCCTCTGATGTATGTTTTTTTTTCTCAGTTGAATGTCTGCTCTGCTGCTGCCATCGCGGCAACATGAAAAGTGGCGGCGGCTGGGCAAGGGCAGGCAGCGCGGGGTAGAGCCGGCTGGATATGGAGGTAAGATGGGGAGGTGCTGGGCATGTGGTAAATGACAAATCTGTGATTTGGGAAGGGGTGCGCCAGATGTGCAAGTTGCATATATGGCTTGGTATGGCCCTGATTTGCAGCATTGTTGAGCAAAATGTCTGCATTAAACTTGTATTAGGAAACCTTGTGCTAGAGCTTTAGCGCAGGATTTCTGCATTGAACTGTTAATTCTACTGTGAACATTAGCGACTAACAGAAGATGAAATATACAGCTGCATCACTTATTCCTAAAAGACTAAAAGATTTCTACATTACTACCAGTGCCCACCGCCAGGCATATTAGGAACTACTACAAACACTGCCCATTTCGAAACCCATAGCAAACCCGCCGTATCGTAACAGCACTACCAGGACTCACAAAACACCATACTCTACCATCAAAAGACAACACTGCAAATATTAAACCAATAAATTTCAGAGAACAACAATACATGACCTACTGGGGAAAGAGAACAAGTGGCAATGCCAAATAGGAATTACATAAACAGAATACCTCAGCTCAGTTACACATGCAGAACATAGACCATCACCAAACAAGGAATCACAATTTAGAAACAGAAGACAATAATTTAAACTTTAGACCCCCAAAAGCCAAACTTGGAATGTACAACATTGTAGAAATAAAACTATAAATTAATTTTCTCTTGTACTAAACAGAGCACAGACGTTAATGATACACATTTCCCAGAGCTGATATATTCCAGTTAATAAATTCAAAATAAAGAGATATTTTTCTACCTTTTTGTGCCTTTTTTTCCAGTTGCAATTGCTCCAGCCACTTTCTTCTGGTTTCTTTGTGTCTTCTGCTAACTCTCCATTGTCTGCTGTCCATTTGTCCTTTCTTCTCTCTTCTAGTTTTTTTCCATTCTCTCTCTACATCTGCTTTAACATACTAATCTTTCACCTTTTGCTCTTTTCTCATTCCTTTTTCATCCACTCAAATTTTACCCCTCCATCCTCAATCCCCATTTACTCTCCCAATACCCGGCCAATTGTAGGTTTTCTTCCCTCCCACACAAAATATTTTTCCCTCTCCATTTCACTCTCCCAGCCCCATCCCATTCTAATCCTCCCCCAACATCAGCTCCCTTCTAGCTCCAGCCCCACCCAGCATCCACTTCCTTCTAGTCCCCACATCAGCCCATTTCCAGTCCTATCCGAGTCCTTTCATCAGCTCATTTCCAATCCCAGCCTCCCATCAGCCCATTTCTAGTCCTTTCCTAGCCCCACCATCAGCCCATGTCAAGTCCTAGCTCCCCTCCACTCAGCCCATTTCCTATCCAAGCCCCCCATGAGCCTACTTCCAGTTCTAGCCCCTCCATGAGTCCATTTCAATCCAAGCCCCCACCACAGCCCATTTCCAATCTTAGCACCCCCCCCAACAGCCCATTTCCAGTCTTATCCTAGCCCCTCCATCAGCCCATTTTCTGTCCTAGCTCCCCCCCACTCAGCCCATTTCCAGTCCTAGCTCCCCCCCCACTCAGCCCATTTCCAGTCATAGCCCCCCCCCCCCATAGCCCATTACCAGTCCTACCCCCCATAAGCCCACTTCACTAGGAGTGGAGGAGTAGCCTAGTGGTTGGGGCAAGGTACTTCAGGCCGGAAGGTCGGGGGTTCAAATCCCACTAGAGGACAGCAACCTTGGGCCGGAAGGACTGGGGTTTCTAGTCCCACAGGTGCTCCTTGTGGTCTTGGGCAAGACACTTAACCCTCCATAGCCCATGTTCCCTGTAAAATAGTTATCTCCAAGTTATAATATCCTATTCAGTGTAATTTCAGTTTGTTCAATGTAAACTGCACTGATGCAGAATAGCGCAGTATATAAGAGAATGTAAATAAATAAAATAGATAAATAAATAAAAACTTCCAGTCCTAACCCCCCATCACCCCATTTTCAGTCTTAGCCCCCCCATAGCCCATTACCAGTCCTAACCCCCCATCAGCCCAGGGAAACTTTAAAAAAAAAAACTGGCTGCTTTCACTGCCGCCGCCGCCGTGGCAGCGGCAGAATCAAGTGTCCCCCTCCCCCCGTGCCTGCCCGGCAGAACCCCCCTGAATCTGTTCCCGCAGCCGGCTTTCAGAGCCACGAAGGGAGAGTTTCCCTTTCTCGTGGCTCTGTTAAGCCCACTGGGGCTGATGGGAAACAGGAAATGCCTTCAAGAGCCTACCCCTATTGTTAACTTGCTAACTACTATCCCGCTCGCCTTGCTATCACAATGCCAGACTCTATGCCCTTCATTCTATGCCTATATAGTCTTGCCCTATCCATCATATCTCTCAAATCCTTCTCACACCAACATGACATAATTTCCACTATACATGGCTTTGGCCGAACAAACAGGATGTCTTCGCCACGATGTCTGACATCTTATCCACATCGTATGCCAGCCCTCAGAAAAACCTCTCACTCGGAAGTCCACAGATGAAAAAGCACTAAAATGCATGCTTATAAATGCAAGATCCATTCTGAATAAATGGCTGATTATTGGTGACTATGTGGAAAATCATAATCTAGACATAATCTTCATTACAGAATCATGGCTTACAGATACTGATGCTGTGCTTATGAATCAACTCAAGCTTCCAAACTATGATATCTTCAACTGCCCAAGACCCAACAGAAGAGGAGGTGGCAAACTCATAATGGCTAGATCTGACCTACATCTGAGACCCTTATTGAAGCCTACTGACTTCCGCACTGTCTTCCAAGCTCTTGTCACTCTGCTCTTTGACAACGCCAATATCATCCTACATGGTCTTCCTGGATATGCTCTTCATCCTCTACAATTGGCATTGAATACCGCTGCATGAACCATCTATGGAGCTTCTAGATACAAACATGTAACTTCTAATTCATCTACACTGGCTCCCAATAAGCAGTTGACTTAAGTACAAAGCTCTCCTGATGACATTTAAAATTCTTCTTCACATCTCCGCATCCTCACTGGAAGATCTCTTACATTGGACTCCTGACAGCAGATTAAGAAGAACAAATATGGCAAACACTCTTACCATCCCAGCCCTAGCTAGAAAAAGTTCCCAATTCACCAAGAACAGAGCCTTCTCCCTCTTCACCTCTCTACTATGGAACTCCCTGCCTGCTCCTATTTGTCTCATTTCAGATTTGCCCACCTTTCGTAAAGCAATCAAAACACATCTATTCCATCTTGCATTCGACTATGTAACTTAACTCTTTGTCTGTCCATATTATACTCAAGATTCTGTCAGACTGTAAATAGTTCACCGTTCTTATATGCTACTATTGTATGACTTATTTAATATAAATTTGGTAATTGTGTTATATCATGTTCACATGTTCAATGCAAACTGTTCCATGTAATAAGTTGTTCTATTGTAAACCGCACTGATTTGAATAGTGCGGAATATAAAACTAAATAAATAAATAAAATAAATAAATAAATTGTTAGTTTGCGGGGGTATTTTTGTGGTTGGTGCAGTTAGTGGGATGATGAGGCAATTGCACTGGGGATAGTTTGCTGGAATGGTAGTATTTTGATTGGGAAAGGTTTGCCTCCACTTTCAAGAAATAACCCCTCCGTTGCAATTGCACAATTGTTGGGAATAGTTTTCATGGGTGAGAATAGTTTGTGGAGACTTGAGAACAGGAGAGAGGCAGTTTGAAAGAAGAAGGAATTCCATAACTGCTATGTTTCACTTTATATATTTCTATGTTAGAGGTTGGCGCTCCTTCTCCTATAGAAATGCATTGGGAAGGTTTATTACACTGATCGGGCCAGTAAGTTCCAGAGAATCTTTTAACTGGTTTTCCATCATGCCAAGTTTCACCACATTCCATTTAATTTTAGGAGAGCTATTTGACCCCCAGACAGATGGACGAACAGACAGACAGACAGAATTTATCAACCCCCTTTTGAATAATTCATTCCAACTTTTGTTGGGTTCATAAGATTAAAAACAGTAGAGGGATAACAAAAACCAGAGGGGCTAGGATAATATGTCTTTTATTATAACAAATAAAGACAGTTCAAAAACAAACTAATCAACATAAATTCAGACGTCATACTCAGTCAATTAGCCCAACATATTTCAGCAGATAGCGTGCATCAGGGGACTTGATTACAGCAGAGTTGATGCCAGTAGGAGACCAGCATTAAATATCAAGGGACAGAAGGAAAATCTAGCAGAATGAAACAAGGGATGGAAAAATCAGGTCAGTAACATGAGGGAAGACTTTTAAAGAAAACTACATATAAGAAGGGGGCACTCGCCCACAGGAACTTGATTATCCAGTAATATAGCACCAGGATAAAGAGATGACCTGAAAAAGGAAAACCTTATTAGTAACAGCAAATTAAAGAAAAAATATAATAAAAATAAAGGTACTGGACAAGAACATAAATGAGAATGAAAACTCTAATCCAAAGCCACTCTTGCAAATGGGCAAAAAACGAGAGAATGTATGGGTCTACACGTTTTCCATTTATGGTATTACTTTATGGTTTATTCACTATGGGGTCATTCCCATGTTGGAATAGTGGGGATGTACGTCCGGTTTGGATGTACAGCCCCTGCTATTCGCTTGGGGCCGATTCCACGCCCAAAGCTCCCCGCATGCACAGAGGAAATGTGCAGGGAGCAGTGGGTGGGGGAGGGCTGGAGAGGGAGTGTGGGCGGGGCTGAAGCGGGACCCTGATCTTGGACATACAGGGCCGATTCCAGTCGCGGCCCTGTATGTCCGGGGAGGAGGAGATAGTCGGGGGACTTAGTCTACCTTGGAGGTGGAAAAAAGAAGGCTGAGGGGAGATATGATAGAAGTCTATAAATTAATGAATGGAGTGGAACGGGTTGACATAATTCGATTGTTTACCCCATCAGAAAGTAAAAAGACTAAAGGACACGCAATGAAGCTACAATGTAACCCATTTAAGACTAATAAGAGAAAATATTTTTTCATTCAACGCATAATCAAACTCTGGAATTCGTTACTGGAGGATGTAGTAAAAGCTGTTAGTGTAGGTGGGTTTAAAAAAGGTTTGGACAAGTTCCTGGAGGAAAGTCCATAAACCATTATTAAAGAGGACCCGGGAAATCCACTGCTTGTGCCAATACAAGCATTGTGAAACCTGTGTGTCTTTTTGGGAAACTGCCAGCTACTTGTGACCTGGATTGGCCACTGCTGGAAACAGGATAGTGGGCTTGATGGATCTTGGTCTGATCCAGTATGGCATTTCTTATGTTCTTATGTTCCCCTCCCTCCACTCATCTTAAGCAGGAAAGCAGCAGTAACAGTAGTGGCAACTTCAGCTGCAGTCAGCATAGGGTCCCTTACGTCAGTATGTAGTGTGTGCTTACAAACCCCAGTACTCAGCATAAATTCCCAGTCCAACAAGAAGCTTACTGAGGAGGGGGCAAAGACCAATGAATGTTCACTGGTTCACAGGCGACATGCTGACTGGTGACTGCCACTACTTAGCAAAGGTCACAGTGAAAGTCCAGAGTGAAGGGGAAATGGCCATGTTTCTGTGACCCCCATCCACTGATGATGTGACCCCCATTTGGGATCCCTGCCCCAAGTTTGGGAGCCACTGACATATACCTTGCCTGCCTGCCTAGGGATTGAGTTACTACCTTTCTCACTACGAGAGCTGATTTCCAAGGATTATTGAATCCTTAGCCTGTCCTTACTATGCTATCTTACACTGCCATTAGATTGGCCTCTACATTGGTCTTGCCTGCCCAGATCCATATCTGCTTGTGGCAGGAATAAGTGAGTCTCCTCCAGTTCATGGTGGTACAGGAAGTACCTCCAATTCAATACTGATCATTGCTAGTACAAAGTCATCTCTTTAGGCTTCTCATTGACCTCCAGAATCTTCACAGAATGCCTTGCGGTAGCTGCACATTTATTTATTTAACAGTTTTTCTTTCCCGCCCTATCATAGGATTCTACCCAAGCAAGATCACCTAGTTTTCCTCTAGTTCAGTGACTGGCTTAAAAGGTTAGGGCTTTTCAACTTGGAAAAGACATTTGAGGGGAGATATGAGGGAGTTCTACAAAATAATGGTAGAGTGGAAGGGGTAGATGTAGATCGGTTGTTTACTCCTTCAAAAAGTAGAAAGACTAGGAGACTTACAATAAAGCTACAATGTAGCACATTTAAGACTACTTGGTGAAAAATTGCAAGGGGACTTTGAGAAATTGGGAGATTGGGCATCCAGATGACAGATTAAATTTCATGTGGACAAGTGCTAAGCTATGCACTTGGGGACAAACAACCCAAGCTACAGTTACACATTGCAAGATTCCATATTAGGAGTCATCACCCAGGAAAAGGATCTGGGCATCATTGTGGATAATATGTTGAAACTCTCTGCCCAGTGTGCTGCAGTGGCCAAGAAAGCAAATAAAATGCTAGGAAACATAAGAAAAAGAGTAGAGAATAAAACCAAGGATATTA
The DNA here is from genome assembly GCA_033557465.1 of Ichthyophis bannanicus. NCBI lineage: Eukaryota > Metazoa > Chordata > Amphibia > Gymnophiona > Ichthyophiidae > Ichthyophis > Ichthyophis bannanicus. The sequence goes on along the minus strand of CM066034.1, from coordinate 375,161,278 downwards.
TAATGCCACTGTATCGCTCAATGGTGTGACCACACATCGAATATTGTGTAGAATTCTGGTCGCCATATCTTTAACAGGATATAGCGGAATTAGTAAAGTAAGAGAAAAGCTACCAAAATGATAAAAGGGATGGAAGTATACCTCTACGAGGAAAGTGAGATGGCTCAGGGGAGATATGATAGAGGCCTATAAAATAAAGAGTGGAGCGGAATGAGTAAATGTAGATCGGCTGTTTATTCCTTCAAGAAGTAGAAAGACTATGAGGCATGTAATGAAGCTATAATGTAGCACAAAAATGCAATGTGTGCCTTTGAGTCAATGCAGACTCCTGGCGACCTAGAAGCTCCTGGTCTCTCTTGGCAGTGTAGATTGCTAGGTCTTTCTTCTGAGTCAGTGGAGGGTTATATGACTTACCCAAGGCCACAAAGAGTGCTAGTGGGAATCGAACTCTGGTCTCTAGATTTATAAGGAAAATATTTTTTCACTCAACGTATAATCAAACTCTGGAATTTATTGCTGGATAATGTAGTAAAAGCTGGGAGAGCTGTTCATCTTGATGTGCAGTGACATCCGTTGTGTGCCTGTTTAGCCTTGCTCTCTAAGGAAAATGCCTGTTACAGTTGAGGAGCAGTGCTTTATTAGATCATGTTTTTCCCAGTAATGTGAAGTAGCATTTTACAAATGACATTCAATTGTAATCTGGGATGTTCAAGCCAGAAGGTCTGAAAAAAAAAGCAGGCACGTCCAAGCTCTGGCACGATATCACAAACATGAATGTGCTTGATATAAATGTCTGGAGGGGCATCTACATAGACATCCCCAAAATAGTATTCCAGAATGTGGATATCTAGAAATAGACTAATGGTTAGAGTAGTGGGCGAGGACCAGGGAAGCCAGGGTTCATATCCCACTGCTGCTGTCATTGTGATTGTGAAGAATATTGAGGATGGTGGAGTGCCATCTCTCTACACCCTTTGGATGTCTTATGGTCCAACAAGCACTTTCCCGATGTGCATCCAAGTTCTTGCCACACCTCCACTGCACCCTGTTCAGATATGGACACCCTCATGCTGGGTATGCCACAGATATGGCTTCTAAAATGGCTAAGAACATAAGAAATGTCATACTGGTTCAGACCAAAGTCCATCAGGCCGAGTATCCTGTTTCCAAAAGTGGCTAATCCAGATCACAGGTACCTGGCAAGTTCCCAAATGTGCACACAGGTTCTACAATGCTCGTCCCAGGGTAAGCAGTGGATTTCCTGGGTCCTCTTTAATAACGGTTTATGGACCTTTCTTCCAGGAACTTGTCCAAATCTTTTTAAACTTAGTTACGCTGTACATTGTAGCTTCATTGCGTGTCCTCTAGTCTTTCTACTTTTTGATGGCATAAACAACCAATTTACGTTTACCTGTTCCACTTCATTAATTTATAGACATCTATCATTTCTCCAGGACCAAGCAGGAAGTCAGTCCTCACATATGGGTGACGTCGGCGCCGACGGAGCCCTCGTGCGGAGCATTTCCCCAGCTTTCAAAGAAAGTCTTTGGGAATTGCAGTGCGCATGCGCGGTCCCCTTCCCACCCAAGGGTGCCATCTTGCTCAGTCTTCTTTTTTCCACGGAGCCCGACGGACGTAGTTCGTTTTTCCCCGAGGAAAAAGTTGATTTCCCTGTTTTTTCTTTTTCTCCTTCGGTTCGACGCCGGATCCTTTTCCCGCCTTGGCCCGATACGCCGGTATAGAGTCCACTCTCTCTTTTTCGGTTTTTGTCCTTTGTGACTAGCGTTCGCGCCATTTTTCTTTTTTCACTGGCAGCCCGGTCTTTTGACCTCGCAGGTGCCCTTTTTCCCCCGATGGCTACCAGCGGGTTTAAAAAGTGTGATCGGTGTAAGAAACCTATGTCTCTTACCGACACACATGACTGCTGCCTCCGCTGCCTCGGACCCGATCATGACCCGATGATCTGTGGTCCGTGTGGCAAAATGTCCTCGAAGGCGTTGAGGAGTCGGCAGCACCAGAAGGATAGGATCTTCTCTGACTCCGCGTCCGGACGGGCCCAGACCTCGTCAGAGGCCTCGACGTCTCGGGACTCTGGCCCCGAGCAGCTTCGGGGTTCCTCTGAGCGCGGGTCTCCTTCGCGGGAACATCGCAGGAAGAAGAAACCCGCGAGGGCGGCGTCGGTGGACGCTCCTGGTTCCTCGAGGGCCAGGTCGCATAGCCCCGATAGCCGTCCCGGGTCTTCGGAGTCGGAGAGGCCTGCCAAGCATCCTCGTATTGAGATGGAGTCTCCTAGACACGTGAGTGCTGTAGTCCTCGTGGACTCTCCTCCAGGGGAGCCGACGTCGGGGCCCGAGTCGGGGGCTGCTGGGTCTCCTGAGCTCGGACTCAGGTTGACGGCCTTGGAGAACAGCCTCGCTGCCTTCATGGAATAGCAGCGGGCATTGATCGCCGGTCTCACCGGTGCATCTGCTCTGACCACCGGGACCTCGACGTCCAAGTCGACACCGGAGGCCGAACCGATCCTCGAGTCCATGCGGGTTCAAGTCGATCCTCGGCCACGGTCTCCCTCGGCCTCCCGTTCAGGACCGAGGTCGTCGACGCCGGTACCCTTGGCGTCGGGGCGGATGGCATCGGTGCCTGCCCGACCGGAGCTGCTTGATTCCTCCTCCGAGGAGTCGGGCTGGGAGACGGAGAACGAAGAGTCACCCAACACTTATCGGACTCGGTGTGTCCCATCGGACTCGCCGGAGTCCGAACCTCGGAGACGATCCCCACCGTAGGATACCCGGTTCTCGGACTTCGTGCGGGATATGGCCAAGGCCTTGGCCTTCCCCGCGGATCCCGAGGAGGAGCCTCGAGCCGAGGAGCTCGAGGCCCTCCAGTATGACTCTCCCCCAAAGGAGGCCTTTACTGTACCGGTTCCTCCGATGCTGGAGCGGCTGCTCTTCCGCATGTGGGAGACCCCGGCCTCGATGCCGGTGTTAAGCAAGCGGGTCGATTCCATCTATCGAGTCCGCAAGAGCCCCGGGTTCCAAAAGGCATAATTACCGCACCACTCCATGGTTGTGGAATCAGCCATGCATCGACTGAAAAGTCAGAAGATGCACTCCTCGGTAATGTTCCCTCTAATTTTCTGTAGGCTGTGTGCGCATAAAATATCAGCTGTGCAGCTTTTGAAGGAAGGTTAAATTTTTGTGCGCCACATAACGACACTCGGCGTTATATACTTTAAAATTTGACTACATGTCAGAATACAGTATGTACACCACATTGATTTTAATCAAATTAAATGAAAACAGACAATTACTAAAAAAAAAGCAGAAAATTTCTAATAATTACAATCACAACTTTTAAATTTTAAGATGTCTGTGTTTTCTGTCAGAATCAGAACCGTAATTTTTGTGCGCTCTGTTGTAAAGTATGTGCACTCGCTCGGCGAGGTGTGTGCGCGCGCACATGTGCACAGCTTAGAGGGAACAGTGCTCCTCGGTGCCTCCCCGGCCAGGAGGCCCGGAACCTGGATGCCCTCGGTAAGAAGTGCTTCCAGGGCTCTATGCTTGCTTGCCGTGTCCAGACTTACCAGCTCTACATGGGCATGTATCTCCGAGACCTGGCAAAGGAGATTGCCGGGTTCTCTGCTGGTCTCTGTGAGGAACCTTTGCAGCGGTTCCAAGCCTTGTCCACTGGTTTTCGAGAGTGCTCAAAGTTTATCTCTCGAGCAGCCTACGATGGCTTCGAGGCTTCGGCCCGAGTAGCCGGGGCCGGCATCGGTGCCCGCCGACAGGCTTGGCTACAGTCATCCGACCTCGAGCCATGGGTGCAGGACAAGTTGGTCGATGTCCCCTGCCGAGGTGAAAACCTCTTTGGCAAGCCCATGGCTGAAAAGGCTGAAGAACCTGAGACCGAGACTCTGACCAGGACTAGGCTGTCCAGAAAAACCTCTGCCCCTTCTCAGAAGAAGAAGGGCTCGTGAAAAAAGACCTTTTACCGGAGGAAGTCAACTGTCTATAAACAATACCCTCATTATCAGGCCTCTGCAGCTCCCCAACAGGGTCAGCAGGCCAAGGGGCAGGGTCATGGGCCCCGTAGGCAGAAGGCCCCCAAGCCACCAACACCGGCCCCTTCTCAGCAGGGTGGGGGTTTTTGACTCAGCAAGCATAGCCTCTTCTCCTCAGCTGGCTCACATCAGCACAGGAGGCCGGCTGGCCCACTTTGCCCACAGGTGGTCAGCCGTCACATCAGATGCCTGGGTGCTCCATATAGTCCAGAAGGGCTATCTTCTCCATTTTCACCAGGTACCTCCCTCCTATTTTCCAGGGGAGCCTCCAAGACTCCCTCTGCACAGGGACCTACTCCTTCAGGAGTTAGCAAGTCTGCTAAAGGAACAGGCTGTGGAACCGGTGCCCCACCACCTGAGAGGTCACGGCTTTTATTCCAGGTACTTTCTGGTACCAAAAAGAATAGGAGGCCTCAGACCCATCCTAGACTTGCGCAACCTCAACAAGTTCCTGGAGAGGGAAAAGTTCAAGATGCTTACCCTTGGAATCCTGCTGCCCTACCTCCAGCAGGGAGATTGGCTATGCTCCTTAGATCTAAAGGATGCTTATACTCACATCCTTATTCATCCAGACCACAGACAATATCTCAGATTTGTTGTTGGGGGAAACCACTACCAGTACAGAGTACTTCCCTTTGGCCTAACCTCCGCTCCCAGGGTATTCACCAAGTGCCTGGCGGTGGTGGCAGCCTACCTGAGGCTTCAAGGTCTTTTTGTGTTTCCATACCTGGACGACTGGCTCATAAGGGGCCAGTCTTCCCAGGAGGCCAGTCAAGCCACCCTTCGCACTGTGGCTCTGCTTCAGCACTTGGGGTTTGTCATAAACTTCGCAAAGTCCACTTTGCTGCCGTCCGAGAACTTGGAATTCATAGGAGCAAGGCTAGACACTCTTTAGGCGAGGGCTTTTCTGCCAGTGGACAGGGCCCTCCGGTTGATGGATGTAGCCAGGCAGTTTCACAGCAATTCTCTGGTCTCCACCAGGCAATTCCTGAGACTTCTCAGCCATATGGCTTCCACGGTTCATGTAACCCCCAATGCCCGCCTGCATATGCGGCCTGCTCAGTGGAGCCTTCGAACTCAGTGGCATCAGGCCACAGGGAGCCTTGCAGACTCGGTGAGAATATCCACCCTGCTCGTCTCCTCTCTACAATGGTGGCTTCATCTTCTGAATCTGGTACTCGGAGTGGATTTTCAATCCCCTCCACATTCTCGAGTGCTGACGACAGATGCTTCTCTTCTAGGATGGGGAGCACATTGCCAAGGGGCATGTACTCAGGGTCTCTGGACTCCTTGGGAGGCTGCTCAGCAGATAAACTTCCTGGAGCTACGGGCAATACGCCTAGCTCTCCCACCTCACATCTCACCAGTCTGTACTGGTCCAGATGGATAAGTTGCCATGTTCTACGTGAATAAACAAGGAGGCACAGGCTCCTTCCTTCTCTGTCAGGAGGCACAACGGCTGTGCTCTTGGGCCGTCGATCACGGAATTCTCCTCAAGGCTGTCTACCTCCCCGGTCAAGAAAATTACCTGGCGGACAGACTGAGCAGGATCCTGCAACCACACGAATGGAGATTGAATCCATTGGTGGTTCAGCAGATCTTTCTCAGGTGGGGCCTCTCCACCATGGATCTCTTCGCCAGCCCTCTGAACCGGCAACTCCCGAGATTCTGTTCCAGACAACCGCATCCTCTCAGAGTAGCAGCGGATGCCTTTCTGATTCCGTGGTCCCAAGACCTACTGTATGCGTTTCCTCCCACGCCACTAGTGTCTCGAACACTGTTCAAGGTCCTCAAGGACAGGGCCTCAATGATTCTGATAGCCCCCAGGTGGCCGAGGCAGCCGTGGTTCCCACTCCTGCTGCAACTGGCGGTGGACACTCCTCTGCCTCTGGGAATTCAACACGATCTCCTGTCTCAGGACCAGGGGTCTCTCTTGCACCCCAACCTCCAGTCCCTTCATCTGATGGCCTGGCTGCTGAAAGGGTAGTCCTGGCTCCCCTACTCCTGCCTAGAGAGGTGGAAGACATAGTCTTAGCCTCTAGGCGGCAATCCACAGGAAATCCTATGCTCTTAAGTGGCGTAGATTCTCCACATGGTGTGCTCAGCACAGCGAGAATCCCTTCTCGTGCTTGGTAGCGGTAGTATTGCAATATTTGCTTTACCTCTCCAATCTAGGCCTTAAGTCCAACTCTGTCAGGGTTCTCCTCAGTGCTCTCTCAGCGCACCACTCGCCGGTGGACGGGAGGCCTCTTTCCAACCACCCTTTGGTGGCTCGTTTTCTCAGAGGCCTCCTCCTGCTTAAGCCTCCTTTGCGTCCGCCAGCCCCTGAGTGGGATCTGAATGTGGTCTTACAGCGGCTTACTTGTCCGCCATTTGAACCTATGGCTACCTGCCCTCTCCGTTTTCTCTCCTGGAAAACCTTGTTTCTGGTAGCTCTTAACCTCTGCTAGGTGAGTGAGTGAACTGCAGGCACTAGTGTCTGATCCCCCTTACACTAGGTTCTACAGGAATAGGGTAGTCTTACGGACTCACCCGAAGTTTCTCCCTAAGGTTGTCTCCCCTTTTCACCTCAATCAGGAGGTGGTTCTTCCGACCTTCTTTCCCAGGCTGCATGCCAACCGGGCTGAGATGGTCCTGCATACCCTGGACTGTAGGAGGGCATTATCCTTCTACCTTGACCGTACGCGGGAGCACCGGAGGGCGGTTCAGCTCTTCCTTTCTTTTGACCCCAATAAGTTGGGGTTGCCGGTCTCCAAGCGTACTTTGTCCATATGGGTTGCTGACTGTATCACCTGGGCTTATGGGGCAGCTGTCCTCTCGTTGGAGGGTCGAGTCACGGCTCATCGTGTCAGGGCGAAGGCTGCGTCAGTGGCTCATTTCCGCTCTGTTCCGTTGGCAGACATCTGCCGGGCCGCTACTTGGTCTTCAAGCCAGACTTTTGTGGCCCATTACTGCCTTGAGAGGGAGTCCCACAGGGACAGTGCTTTCGGACAGGCAGTACTCCATAATCTCTTTGGGGTTTAGGCAACTCCTACCCTCCGGCCCTGGTGTTGGGCTACCGGTCGGGGGCGTTCTCAGAGAAGATTCCTTCCTTACGTACTGACGAGCTAGAGGGAGATCATTTTTTCCGCTTGAGGTCTCCGGTAGCCTTAAGCTGGGGTGTCCCATATGTGAGGACTGATTTCCTGCTTGGTCCTGGAGAAAGAGTAGTTACTCACCTGTAACAGGTGTTCTCCAGGAGCAGCAGGAATCATTCCTCACAACCCTCCCTCCTCCCCTTGGAGTTGCAGTCATATGATTTATTTTTGCTAATTTTTTGCTGTCTTTTAGCTATGTCATCAGACTGAGCAAGATGGCACCCTTGGGCGGGAAGGGGACCGCGCATGCGCGCTGCAATTCCCAAAGGCTTTCTTTTTTTTTTTTTTTTTTTTAATTCTTTATTTTCGTTTTATAACAACAAAGGAAAAGGAAGACATACAGCTAAAAGACAGATACATAAAGTGTAATACATACACCAAAGTAAACCCCTGCCACCCCCCTCCCCCCTGCTTCTGCTCTAGAAAACTAATCATTCCCGAAGCGGGCGTGTACTTACATTATTGTGTTACAAAACCTAACGGTGATCTGAAACATGATGAGTGCACATTAAACAGGCATGTCGGAACAATGAGCAGATTGTACATAATCATTGAGCATCTGCCATTTAGACAAGCGAGAGTGAGTTTGGGCATGGGGAATAGCTCTCCGAGGTATCTGCTCATATTTACTATATAAGCAGACGAGGTTCCACCATTCATTGACAGTAAGTCGAGAGCTATCCTTCCAATTCCTCGTGATTAAGCATATGGCTATACCCAGCATGAAATCAAGGAGAAAGCGACCCTTCTTAGGAAGAGAGGGGACCTCCGCCACAGAGCGGAGTCCCACGATCTTCCAAGAGAGAGGTTCGTGAAGGTGTAAGATAAATTGAATACAACCCCAAACCCGCCTCCAATAAACCTGTAGTTGAGGGCATTCATAAATAACATGAGCGAGGGTTCCCACAGCAGCATGGCAAGACCAACACTGGTCCCTAGCAGTTGTGTTCCATTTGGCTATTTTTTCTGGGGTATAAAAGCATCTGTGTGCAAAGAAGAAGAGAGTTTGGGTAACAGAGGCAGACCGGGAAACCCGCACTACTTTGCTCCAGAAAACGCTCCATTGCACAGGGGTTAAAGTGGTTTGCAGTTCGCGCTCCCAGGCTTGTTGAGCTCTAAAAGTGGCAGTGTCTGTACCCTGACATAACATTTTATAAAAGTTAGAGGCTACCCCATGTGTACTACTAATAGAGTGAACTATCTCTAATAGCCCGTCCTCAGTAGGGGCAGAGGGCGGCATGATTTGAGCACTTTTGAGGCAGTGTTGAAGCTGCATCAATTGAAAGTAGTGTTTCGCTGGTAACGCAAATTCCTTTTGTAAATCAGAAAAGGTTTTCCAACGAGCTGCAGAGAAAAGCTGTTGGGGTGTCCAGATCCCCCTTGAGTACCAGGGTTTCCATGCTATCGTTCTATTTAGGACTTGAATTCTGGGGTTATTCCATAGCGGGAGTCCGTCCTGAGGACATACGTTCGGACCCAGTGATAGAATGAGAGTGTTAAAGGCCGCAAGAGTATCGACAATCATTGGTGGATGGCGGGTGTCTACTTGATAGGACATACCGGGGAGATGGGTCAACGGAATTGGGCTACTAAGCTCCTCTTCTATGTCAAGCCAAACTGGTCTGCTGTCTGTTGGGGCATCTAGCCATCGGGCACCTTGCTTAAGTAGGAAGGCTTGATGATATCTAAGAAAATCAGGAAATCTGGTACCCCCTATTTCCTTTGCAGACTGTAGTTTTTGTTTAGCTATCCTTGGTGGCTTGCCCTGCCAGAGATAACGGACGAGAAGGCCCTCAATATCTTTATAAGTATGTAACGGGAGTAAGCATGGCAGCATTTCTAAAATGTAGTTCACTTTGGGGACTATCATCATTTTCACAGTTTCTAGGCGGCCCCACCATGTAAGAGATAAGGGAGACCAACGATTTGTGAGCTCACGGACTTTGGAGACTATCTCTTTGGCATTAAAACTGATAGTGTCTTCTAAAGGAGAACAGTAATGAACCCCGAGATACTTCACCATGCGGGATTGCCAAAGGAAGGGAAAGGCCTGCATGTCAGCCTCATGTACCCAGCGGTTCAGTGGGAATGCTACAGATTTGGTCCAGTTAATTTTATAGCCCGATAATTGCGAGTATCCATCAATCAGATCCAAGACAGCTGGAACCGAATCAAGGGATACGAAAAGCATAAGGTCATCTGCATATGCAGAGAGTTTAATCTCTCTATGACTGAAGGGGACACCTCGAATACGTGCGGACTGCCTAATAAGGAGGGCTAGGGGTTCAAGAGCTAGATCAAAGAGCATTGGTGATAGGGGGCAACCTTGACGCGTGCCTCTTTGGAGATTAAATGGCTGAGACTTGATGGCATTTACACAAATACTGGCGACGGGTTGAGTATACATGACTTGGAGATATCGGAGGAAGCCCTCCCCAAAGCCATACCATCGGAGAACTGCAAATAAGAAGGGCCATTCTAGGCGATCAAAGGCTTTTTTCGGCATCTAGGGAAAGACCCACCCATGGATGATCTAGATTGGCAGCACTGGATAGCACATGGCACAAGGTCCGAGCATTGTCAGCGGTGGATCGGCCGGGTATAAAACCGCATTGGTCGGGGTGGATTAGGGTGGCCATCCTGTCAGATAGCCGGGTGGCCAAGATCGTTGCAAAGATCTTATAATCGGCATTAAGTAGGGAGATTGGACGGTAGTTGGCGGTTAGCAGCGGGTCTCTGCCTTCTTTCTCAAATACTACCACATTAGCTGCAGAAAAGGATCCCAAAGAGGATGTATCTACCGCAAGGGCAGTAAAATAGAGTTTTAAATAGGGAACTAAATCTGCACTAAACGTTCTGTAGAATTCGGTCGGGAGACCATCGGGCCCTGCGGCACGGCCCGAGGCTGTTCGTTTTAGGGCAGATTGGATCTCTGAAGTAGAGAAGGGTTCATCCATCGCATCCCTATCATCTTCAGAGAGGGTCGGCCGCTGAATGCCAGAAAGCAATCGCTCGAATGTCTCTGACGAGAACTAACATTCAGATTGATATAGGCGGGTATAGAAATCCCGAAAGAGTTCTACAATGTCGGAGTCTGTGGTCAATATGCCCCCTCCCTGTGGGGCTCGAAGGGCCGCTACACGTTTGGCTTCTTTTTGACCTTTCAAGGCGTTGGCTAAGAGTCGACCGGCTCGGTTATTTTCACGATAATATGTCCCTCTTTGAAGCTCAATACTCTTAGAAGCTGCAGTTGAGAGGATTGAATTATATTGAAAACGGAGACGCTGTAATCGAATTAATACACATGGATCAGTACGTGAAGTTAGAACTCGTTCGCCTGCTTTGATTTGTTGGTCTAGTATGAGTAGCTGCTGTTTGCGTTGTTTCCGCAGGCGGATTTGATAGCTAGTGATCGTTGCTCGAATGGCCGCTTTGAAGCCCTCCCACCAAGCCCAATTCGCAGTATCCTGGGGTAGATTAAAATGGAAGTAATCCTGTATGGCTGCTCGAATTTCTAACTGGAACTCTGGCTGAGTTAACAGGGCTCTATCAAAGAACCAGGCCCCCGAATTCCCTTGAGGTGCAGTAGTGTGTAATTGAAAGGAAATAGCAGCATGATCTGAAATATGTTGGGAGTGAATCTTTGCAGTGTCCACCTGAGGAACTAACAGTTTTGATATTAGAAAGAAATCTATGCGAGACTGGGATTTGTGAGGGGAAGAGAAGAAGGTGAAGTCAAGCTCATTGGGGTGTAGTAACCTCCATAGATCAACTAAAGCAAGATCTTTGATCAAAGAGGTAAGCGTGGTGTGACTCTTGGGGGGACCACTTGTCCTAGGCGGCTGTTTGTCAATCAGGGGATCAAGGACTAAATTGAAATCCCCCCCAATTATCAATGAAGTATTAGCAGAGGCCTGCGCAACCTGAGCAATGGTAGCAAAAAAGGCAGGATCATCCACATTAGGAGCGTAAAGGCATATACATGTAACTTCAAGGCTACCTATCTTGAGGTGAACTCTGGACCATCTACCTTCTGTATCTGAGCTAGTCGCAATAATAGTAGCATGCAAAGATTTCCTAACCAGTATGGCAACCCCACATTTCTTAGAAACGGCTGGGGAATAGGCGGCCACCATGTAAGGTTTAATATTGAGTTTAAGAGTTTCCTTCGAATTTAAATGCGTTTCTTGGAGAAAAATCAGATCCGCAGCTTCCTGACTTAGGTAGCTTAGGATTTTCTTCCGTTTTATCGGATTATTGATTCCTTTTACGTTCAATGAGAAAATCTTACATGGTGCCATCAATCGGTAATAGACATTTTAGGTAAGGGCGCTTGAAAACATACAACATAATCAGAATCTGTGCAACAATGACATAATCACCGAGTATGCTGGCTAATACACCCCATATTGAAAAGCATGTACCAAAGTATCTTAGAGAAGAAGCAAAACCCCCAATGAATATGGCGACCATATGTCTGCGGGAGGAGGCCCTAGAGAGGCGATAGAAAGACATGAAAAAAAAAGAAAAGAAACACCAGAGTCCAGAATTAACACTGTCTCTGATACTCATCGAGGCTACTGTGGGTAGATGGAGTCAGGTCACAGATATCATCAAAAGTAAGGCAAACAAACTGCCCTCGCCTGACTCTGTGCTGGGCTGCGGCAGATCCAGTATGGCAGGTACAGCGGATATGGGAATGCTTGCAGGAATGTTCTGGAAGTCAGCGCATCAAGTCGGCTTCTTTGGAATCCAAAAACTCCGCTAGTAGATCAGGGTCCTCAAATGTTCTTGTCTGATTGTGAAGCGTGACTCGGAGCTTGGCCGGGTACATCAGGCCATAGCGTGCTTGTAGTTGTTGAAGCCTCGGTCGGAATTCCAGAAAGCGCTTTCGGCGGTCGACCGTGGGTTTAGCCAAGTCAGGATAGAAGGAGATCTTGTGGCTCTCAAACTCCATATGGCCCTTTGCCCGAGAGGCACTGAGAATTTGCTCCACGTGTTGATATCTCAAAAGTCGAAAAATGATAGGCCGCGGGGTCTTCCTGTTGAGCGTTATGCTTGAAGGTACACGATGAGCGCGATCGATCTCCAAATCTTTGGTAAAGGTGATTTGGAGCAGGGAAGGGAGGATTTTACATAAAAACTCTTTCATGTCTCCAGATTCCGCTCCCTCCGGTATGCCCACGAGTCGTATGTTGTTGCGGCGCGCTCTATTATTGCCATCTTCCACTTCTTTCTGCAAGGCCCGTACCTGACGTTCAACTTTGTCGAGTTTGGACAACCGGGCCGCATGGGAGTCCAATATGCTCTCCATTTTGTCCTGACGCGAAGAGAGCCCCTCTAGCTTGCCCTGCAGTACACCAAGATCTTCCCGCAGCGCTCGGAGTGCTTCACCGTTTGACTGCACGAGGTCCTTGACCCCTCTAATCTCTGCGAGGATTTCCTGCTGCATTTCGGGGCCCTCGCGCAAGGCCAGCCCCTTCTGCGGGGACGGGGGTTCAGTTTTGGAACGTTTGCCGTGAGAAGCCGCTGGAGATCCAAATTCCAGGCGCGTGGGTTTGGTCCCCGCCATCTCACCAATGTGCCCCTGCAAGATCAGAGTAGAAGTTCCAAGTATGTATGGTGTTAATTCAGGATTCTGAGTAGGCCTCTCGGGAGCCTCAGCGTTATGCGACCATCCCGCTGGACATCAGGCTCCGCCCCCCCCCAAAGGCTTTCTTTGAAAGCTGGGGAAAAGCTCCGCACGAGGGCTCCATCGGTGCCGACGTCACCCATATGTGAGGACTGATTCCTGCTGCTCCTGGAGAACACCTGTTACAGGTGAGTAACTACTCTATCCCCCCTTCAGCCTTCTCTTTTCCAAGTTGAAGAGCCCTAACCTTTTAAGCCTCTTCTCATAGGGTATGCTTCCGTCCCTTTTACCATTTTTGTTGCTCTTCTCTGTACCTTTTCTAAATCTGCTATATCCTTTTTAAGATATGGCGACCAGAATTACACACAATATTCAAGGTGTGGTCGCATCATGTAACGATACAGAGGCATTAAAATATCCTTTGTTTTATTCTCCATTCCTTTCCTTATGATTCCTAGCATTCTGTTTGCTTTCTTGGCTGCGGCTGCACACTGGGTGGAGGGTTTCAACATATTATCCACAATGACGCCTAAATCTTTTTCCTGGTGGTACCTTTCATTATTTGGGTTGTTCTTTCCTAGGTGCATAACTTTGCACTTATCTCCATAAATTTCATCTGCCATTTGGATGTCCTGTCTAACAAGGTCCTATAGCAATTTTTCACAATCCTCTTGTGTTTTAACAACTTTGAATAATTTTGTGTCATCTGCAGATTTGATCACCTCACTCGTTATTCCCATTTCCACGTCATTTATGAATATGTTAAAAAGCCACAGAACCAGCACTGATCCCTGGGGTACTCTACTATTCACCTTTCTCCATTGAGAAAATTGGCCATTTAGCCCTACTCTCAGCTTTCTATCATTTAATCAGTTCCCGATCCACAATCCTACACTGTCTCCAATGCCATGACTTTTTAATTTTGCCAAGAGTCTCTCATGAGGGACCTTGTCAAAGGCTTTCTGAAAATCCAGATACACTATATCATCCAGCTTACCTTTGTCTACCTGTTTGTTCACTCCTTCAAAAAAATATAACAGATTAGTAAGAGAAAGACTTTAGTTAGCTAAATCCATGTTGGCTTTCTCCCATTAAACCATGACTATCTTCGTGTTCAGTAATTTTATTATTTATAATGGTTTCTACCATTTTACCTGTACTGACGTCAGGCTCACCAGTCTGTAGTTTCCCAGATCACCCTGGAATCCTTTTTAAAAACTGATGTTACATTAGGCATTCTAAGTCTTCTGGTACTACAGATGATTTTAATGATAATTCACAGATTACTAATAGTAGATCTGCAATCTCATATTTCAGTTCTTTCAACATCCTCAGATGTATACTATTTGGTCCAGGTGATTTTCTACTCTTTTTAATTTATCAAATAGTTAATACATCTTCCCGGTTTTCAATATTTATTTCAATTCTTCTGATGCATCACCTTTAAATACCATTTCAGTCATGGGTAGCTTCCCTACATCTTCTTCAGTAAAGACCGAAACAAAGAATTCATTCAGTCTCTCCACTATGGCCTTGTCGTCACTCAGCGTCCCTTTTACCCCTCTATCATTCAATAGTCCAACTGACTCACAGATTTTTTATTGCGAATGTACTTGAAAACGTTTTATGTGTTTTTGCTTCCATGGCAAGCTTTTTTTCAAATTCTCTCTTTGCCTCCCTTAACAATGCCTTGCATCAAACTTACCAATGCTTATGTTTCCCGTTTTTGTCATTTGGCTCCTTTTATTCATTTCCTGAAAGATGTTTATTGGCAACAACAGCCTCTCTGGCTTCACCTCTAAGAAAGCGTGGAATACATCTGTTCTGGGCTTCCAAGATAGTACTTTTAAAGAATGCCCATGCTGTAGAGATGTTTCCGTGCTTTGGATGACTCTATGCTTCTTTTCAGACTGCCAGTGCATGAATAGGGCTTCTAAAATACTCCCCCTCCTTTATTGTTTTACGACATGAATTTCCTGTTGAAACAACCAGGATTTACAGATTTAAATAAGCTAAATAGATCTTGTGCAACCTAACCTTTCACAGAAGGCTAGTTCATAAATGTGTTGCCAAAAACAGATATGGTCTTCAACTGCAGCCTAGTCACCCTCTTCATAGACAAAGCTTTCCTGAGGAGAGAGCAAGCTCTGAGCTAGGGTAGCAGTAAATATCCTTTTTCCTGGATATTCTGGTTCCAAGCCCTTTCTGGAGTGGAGGAGTAGTCTAATGGTTAGAGCACTGGCATCAAAACCAAGAGACCCAGGTTTGATTCCCACTAGTATTCCTTGTGGCCTTGGGCAAGTCCATTGCTTCAGAAAAAAAAATCCAAGTTTATCAATGTCCCTGTTTAATGTATATTACCAAGTTTAAGTTACAATATAAACCACTTTGACTAATATGATAAAGTGGTATAAAAACCTGTTAAATAAATATCACTGAATTTTTGAAAAGCCTGAATGTTGCAGTTAATACAGAGATCAAATCTTGAATGGACTATTCATGTTTCTGTATATCTTGAGCAGATTAAGACATGACTGAGGTTTAATATGTATTATTTTTGTTGCCTGACAGCTTTGAGCTGCTGCTTTTATGGACTTTCAGCTGTCAGCTTCTATCCTCCTAGGCATCGGACACTAGGAACCTTCATGCACAGCTTCTGGGATTTATTTATTTTTTCCTTTTTTTTGACTCTTCTCTACTCTAGTTATTGCACAGACTGCAGTTCCTGTAGGAGTCTGGTACATGTGTATTTTGTGACCAGCTGGTCAGTGATACATCATTTTGAGCCTCATCTCACCTGAAGAGCAGGAGATCAGTCCTGGAATTGAATCTAGGTTTTCCATATGGCAGTGCCTCTTGGCCAATGAATTAGTTCTTGATTGACTCTACTGATACTACACAGTTCTAAGAGCTGCATGTTGTTAGTGAGTTTTTATGATCCAGCAGTTCTACTCCTGCTTTGTGTTTCCTGCTCAGCCAAAGCCAGAACTGGGATATGGTACCATGAGACTTCTTTTAATAATCACCTGAGAATTTTTTCCCTTATTTATCTTTCCCTTCCTCTGCCCCGCCCCTCCCCACCCAGATCATTGCAGTGATGATCCCAACTGGGGGGGGGGGGGGGGGGGTGGCAAGCACTAGGTCTCATTTTGGAATCTTGTTTCATAGGCTCTGAATTCTGCTATTAGGTGACATTCTCAGTTCCATTGTATCCCCAGCTAATCCAGGTAGCAGAAAGGGATTTAGCTGGGAACCTTCTGCATAGTGCTTGCTACTGGCCCAGCTCCCTGTATTTTGCTTTTATTATGTATTTATTGAATTCTAAGAGTTTGTGCTGGCCATTTGCTATGAGGTTATCGAACACCTGCATTGTTTGTGCTTTTTACCTCACATAATACATTTGGTTTTCATCAGTGAATATATATCTAATTCATATCTAAAAATTCAATAAAGGGACTATTGTCATTTTTGAGTTAGATGCAAAGTAGAGAGAAGCATATAGGACTAAAGGAAAAGGGGTCTGCTATCTTATGCTAAGAAGGGCTATTCTGAAAATGTGTTCTAATTTGTTTCTTCTTCAGTCTCCTCAAGTAGAGGGTCTAGCACAAGGGGGGCTGGGCCAGAGAAAGGGACGCAATGGCAGTGGTGCACAAGCCTGTGTTAATAAACGGACTGCTGGAAGAAAGTCCCCCACTCAGCAGAGTGCCTCTGGAGCAATCCAAGGGTAACGAGGAAGAGCAAAAAACAAATAATAATGTAAGTAAAAATATAAATCCTTGCTTTACAAATATACCACACTAAGATTTCTGTCTTCACTCCTTATGAAAAGAAGAGAACTAGTTTGCAGTTCAGATGAAACTTTGTAGTGCGCTGAATATTGGTTCAAGAAATAAGGGGTTTCGGTTTCTTACACTTCATTTCACTGTGATCAGCCACACCTATTTTTTCTCTATTTTTTTTTTTTTTGTCTACTGGAAAGTGGATGAATACCATCAGATTATTTCACATTGTACAAATAAGTTAGCTTTTAGCCCCTTTTACTGGCAATAACAAAATTTGCTGCTATTTATTTATTTGTATAACATTTAGTGTTACCCTTCCACATGGTTTAGAAGCTGCTTTGATATGTCAATATGCCTTCTGTCCACAAAGAACCTTTAGACATCAGTAAGCTTTTTGGGAATGTGCAAGTCCTTTCTCCATCTTTTACGTTCCATGTACTTGAATTGGCATTAAAAACTGACTTTCTCTGAAAGTTAAGTAGTTCTCCTCCAGCCTAAGATCAGTATGGGAATGGTGTTTCACAAATGAATGCCCTCATATCTGAATGGGTATTGGCAAGTGCATAGCAATTTCTCCTATTGGGTACTTGCAAATAAGACGGCTTGGTCTCCTTTTAACTACTCTGGGCCCCTCCAAGTTTAAGACACTAAACACCAGATAAAGTAATTTAAACTGGACTGTATAATACCTAAGGAGCCATTGCCAGGTTTTACATAAGAGTGTCACAACTGAACTTATTTGCAGTAGGTAGAATCACTTAACCTGAACATCTTTTCTAAGTTCCAATATGGAGATTTAGTTCTGCTGTTCCTGGAGATCACGTGTTACAAGTGAGTAACTATGTTTTACTTACAAATGTGCCAATCAGCCTACTTGTTGTACTTCTCTACAAAGTGAATTTTCTTCAAAATGGCAACATTTCCACTAAGATAATTTAAATATTCTGGGCAACTCAACTCAAAAATGTACTTTATAGTCATTAGACATCTGAGAGTCTCTACATGTAGCTGGGCTTTTTTTATGTAGGCCACACTTTGTTCATGATTGAAAAGCACCTTTCACGTGGCGCATTGGAACCAGGCAAACAAAAAAAGATTCTGTATCCTAGCTACTGCTCCCACCTTCCCCTGCTCTCTATTGGCTGCTGCAGCCTATTGGCTGGCTTTGTCTGATGGTTGCCTGGGCCCTGGGGAGGGAGCAGAGCCAGATTTGTTAGATGTGCTGAGAACTCAGGAGTTTAGGATTGCCAACCATTTAAATTATTTTAGGATTCTACAACTTTGTAAAGTAGCTGTCTTAGTCAGAATGATCTAAATTGTCTGGGTATTTTAAATTTATTTATTATTATTATTATTATTTTTTTTTTTAGAGTTTAGCCCTACAGCTCGCCAGTGCTCCTCCCTCACTGTGCAGAGTAAGTGGTAGGTTCCAGCAGATGGAAAGTCTGCACTAGTCACAGAAGGGTTGGCTGATTTTCTTCACAGGGTTTGGGAGAAAGTCAGTGGAATAAGTGGGTTTCTTGGTAGGGGTGAGTGGGGTTGCTGAGAAAGGGTAGAAATGTAAAAAGAATGGGGTAAAGTGTGAGGAGGCTATTGCAGGCTGAGAAAAAGAACCTGTAGCAAAAGCAAGAACTGGGGGCATTGAAGTAGAGGAGTGCAGAAGTAGCACAGCACCAGTAGACAGACAGACAGACAAAATCTGTCTGAAAAGTAGTGTACTTGCAGGACCGTACCGAACCCTGTGTGAGTGGTGCGACCGCACAGGGCGCAAAGACTTCAGGGGCACATTTCGGCTCTCTGCCGTTGCCTATCGCCGCTGGCAGCAGGCAACGGCAGAGAGCTGAAATGCACCCCTAAAGTCTTCCCGCTGGCACACTAAGCAGGTGTAGTCTGTTCGGGAGGGACCAGACCTGCTTAGCGTGCCGGTGGCAGGTGGCTTGCACATCGGGTGTGCGCCTCTTCTCTCCCGCCCCCATAAAGTGGCTAGATGGAGGTGTGAGGGGGGGGGGCTCACACCCGATGTGCAAGTCGCACAGGGCGCATTTTGCCATTGGTACGGCCCTGTGTACTTGATCTGGGGGGTGGGGGGAGGTGGCTGAATGCATGTGTGTGTGACTGAAGTACAACAGAGTGCATGTATGTGTATATGTTCTGTGTCTCTGATGGAAACAGTCTCATATAAATAGTTCCCTTTGAAAGTTTCAGCTGGAGTGGAGAAGTCCACTGGTACAAATGTGGAGGAGTGGGACACGTGTTTTAAAATAGGGGACATTTAGGTGTTGCATACGATTCCAGGAACAAATCCTTAAAATACAGGACTGGATAGCTGATCACTTTAAGTCATTGTACTTGCCTTTTTGATAGTCCATAGTATAAATTGTTACAGTAATTTAATTTGTCATAAACACATGAACCAATATACCCAGATCTTTTTGGCACTATAAAGCAACACACATGTCAAAACATAGTGCTGCAAAGACAGCATGTGTCACTGTTGAAATTTGATTCTCTACTGTTAGACAGTCGTCAAGCAAGACACTTGTCAGACGGCTGCCTGGGTGAGAATCTTCACAGTCTTGACAATGCATATATTTATATGATTTTTGCAAGGTATTGTGGGTAATGTAGTTCATTCACACCAGACACAGCTGCTGACAATAATTTAGTTGTGCACAAGTGTTAAAGCCAATAAGATACTTCTTTATTTATGGGGTTATTTCTCCCAGCACAGATATGCTTGGTAGCACATAAATTAGGTTACTTGCTTGCAGTGTTTAACTTGGTAAAACAAAGTCAAAAACTCAAAATCAGGAAAACAACCTTCAAACTTGTAAGGCAATTAGCTAATGTTTTCTTAGCATATCTCTAACAAACGAAAAGCCACAAAGAAAGAAATAAACTGTTCTTGTAAGGTTAACTTCTGATTACTTTCCACACAGATCCAGAAGTAATTCTCTCCTAGCTCACAAGCAATTAGGTGCAGCTCAATTGCTATCAGTTATCCAGCTGAAACCCTTTAGCAGGCTGGCTTTCTACTGTGTGAGTCAAATCCTGCTTCAGGAGCTTTTCTTAGTGGAATAAAGAACAAATTTATATTTTCTTTGTGATGGCTGCTGTGCTTTATCACAGAAAGTTACCAACGGAGTTTGGATAGAGAGCAGTCCATATAAACAATATCTTGATCTGCTATTATTTCCCCTTCATCAACAAGCATAGGGTCACTATCATGAATTGGCACAGATGAATCTTTCAATGGAGCACTTTCAGGAGAACAGTTATTTCCCTGCTGTCTTTCAAGGTTATAGCTAGGGCATAGATAAGTGTTCATACCTGAGCTTCCATTGTTGCTATAGTTCCTCTCTATATAGCCTGGCCAGTATGTAGTCCAGTTCTTATGTCCAGCCTTCCAGTCCTGATCCCTGGACAGTGGATCTCTCTTCACATACCTTCTGGCATAGGTCTTAGAGTCCCTTCCACGTGCAGCCGTCTCCCTCACAGGTAGCCTCTGGTGATTCCTTGTTCTGCAGCACCATTCTTCTGGCTTTCCCCAGTCCAATGGTCTATGCTGGCCCTTGGAATACCTCCCAGTATACGTACTGCCTTGGACTCTTCTAGACCTCTCAAAGGCTTTTCTCCTCTTCCTTCCAGAGGGTTTCTTTCCTTCTCTATCCGTCCGGTTTGGCTTCTGCTTCTGCTGATCCTTCAGATGAAACTGATGATCCTTCTCTGCATCTCCAAGGTGATCATGAAGATCATGATCATGGAGCTGATGCTTGTCATCTGTAGAACAAACTATATTCTTATTCTGCCTTGATGAGTGCTCCTCCCTAATACAGCGCAGCTGTGCTGAATCAGGCCCTGCCCTTTGAGATGAGTGCTTAGGGATTACCTCATAGCCCTCCTGATTGAACACACGTTTCCCCACTTCAGCTCCTCTAATGGCTGTTGGAAACCTGGTGCATTCTGGGACTGGTAGTCTTTTGTGGGAAAATTCTGTTTTCTTATTTCTACCAGAACTGACAGGTTGCTTGTTCAGAGTCCCATCATCTTTTCTATAGCTCCTTCCTGAGCTATGATATGCTTCCTTATCACACACTCCAAGCTCTTAATCAGCATATGATGATGCCAGCTGGCATCCTCTTATCAAGGGGCATATGCTTAACTCCTTGAGCGTTCTGCTGTGTCACATCTCTGCTTTTTCTGGCTTTGGTTTTAATTGATTTACTTCCAACCAATCTCCCACTGTACTTAAACTACTTTCTTCAAAGCCAGTGATTGGTTGGAACCCGCATATAATACAAGTTGTATATCATCAGCAAACAGTGATATGCCAACCCATGTTCTTTTATGATAGGTATCAAAAGAGCTCATATAAACATTAAACAAGACGTCATTAAAAATGAGCCTTGTAATCCACAAGACCGGGCCTTAGAAGACACCTCATTCCTGTCTAAATTTTGCACATGCTTACAGAAAAAAAAGAACACATCCAATTCATTGCCAGCCCCTGAACTTGCATCCTATCTAGTCAGCCGGGATTGATTTTTTTTGTGGAACATCAGTAACAAATCCTGGAATCCACCTGCAGCCATATGAGTATCACTCACAAGGACAGCATTGTTTTGGTGCTGTTGTCTTTGCGAAATATTGATTGTAGCATATTAAAAACCCTTTTGTCAAAATAGTTTAATCTCTGGAACATCACTTTTTCTGTCTGCTTCCCCATGAAGGGTGGAAAGAACTGAGGCAGTTTTTATTAAGACCAGTCTTTTTTCAATAGTGACCTCACTATGGTCTGTTTCGGATAACTAAGTACAACCCCTTGACAAAGCAAAGTATTCACTCTGACTCAGTAAAGGGACTGCTGATGATTTGCAACCCTTAGCTAAATGAACCAGCAGGAGATCAACTCTACAGCCAAAGGATTTCAACCCACCAGGTAAGGAGTCTGGGTCTATACTGTAGAAGGTATAGAA
The DNA here is from genome assembly GCA_033557465.1 of Ichthyophis bannanicus. NCBI lineage: Eukaryota > Metazoa > Chordata > Amphibia > Gymnophiona > Ichthyophiidae > Ichthyophis > Ichthyophis bannanicus. The sequence continues at coordinate 375,139,694 of CM066034.1, read as the reverse complement.
CTAACAAATGAAATCCTTGGTTTGATAATTTTCAGCTGACACACATTTCTTGAAATACTGCATGGCGGTACTGGTAAAGAAGGAATTAACTGTCCCTGATTACTGGGGCAATTTGATGATGAAGGACCAGCAAGGAATACTATCCCCTGAGGAAAAGAAGCATATAACCCATCAATTTTTTTCTTAAAATAAAAATGCCATCTAATTAACGTCCAGAGCAGAAAGAAAGAAGGAAGTCTATTCTCCCTAGTCCATCTATTCTATCCAGTTCTTGTACAGTTTGAACTAATACGCATGAAGGCAAATTTTAGATAGTAGATAGAGATCGGAATTGAGACATTGAGGTCGAGGCTTACACAATTCTGTCAATATTTTAGGAAAGACTCTGCTTAAATGAGGAGCCTTTTCTAAAATGCTTATAAGGCTGAGTAGGAGTGTATGCGTATTATCTCCAGGAACAAGCAGGAATGAGTCTTCACATATGGGTACGTCGGTACCGACGGAGTCTGCGCGGGAACGCTCCCCAGCTTCCCAAAAAGGACCGACGTACCCATATGTGAAGACTTATTCCTGCTGTTCCCAGAGATCACCTGTTACAGGTAAGTAACTGTGCTTTCTGACATGTAGAGCCAGAGGAGCCATTTAAAAATCTACATGGCCATGCCATGCCATGCCCTAACCAAATCCTCAACATATGCCCTGCAATTTTTCTGTATTATGGACATCCATGTTTAAATCTAGCCCTTTCATTTGGGGTTTATTGGAGTCATCTCAAGGTTTGTTTTTATTTTTTTGAAACATACCCCACCTTGGTGACTGTTTTACTAAAGTGCACTGAGCAGTTACTGCACATATTAGTGTGTTGGTAGCTGTTACCACACAGGCATGACAGTATGCACGCTAACTGAATATTCCTTATCGTTCCTCCAGTTTAGTCCTCCACCTCTGGGTTGTGCACCTCCTCCTGCAGCTTGGAGACTGGGCATGTCAAAAACATGACATCACTGGATGTAGCCTGCTGGTCTCTCCCATCAGCCCCAGTATGTCCAGTCTCCATGCAGCAGGAGGACGTGTGTGCCTACGTGCTGGGCTCACTTGAGTGACATATAAGGAGCGTTTAGAGTAGATATGGTTTAATTTGATTTAATTTGATTTAGTGGATTGGGACCTATAACTTAAATTCACTAAAATTGGGTTACTGTGTCTTTAAAAAAAAAAAAAATAGACAGCTCTTTGCCTTTGCTGGGTCTGGTCTCTCTTTCCTCAAGTTCTTTTTGACAGAACATTCTGGAGTCGGATCTCTCTTCCTGGATACTACGGAGGAGAGCTCTGCACCGTGTGATCCCCTTGTCAATGAGCCGCAGCAGATGCTTTCATTCTTGGCACAGCTGCTGAACGGCGTGAAGCGGACCTGGCGGCTCTCTGCTTGCTCCTTAGCTGAGTGGAATCGCACTGCCTGGAGCCACACGTTTACAGAATGGCAGTAAAAGGTATTGTGTGGGGGCAAGGGGATCAGGCCGGCAGACGGGAAATGGACCGCAAAAGTGAGTAGTCTGTCCCAGCGGTTTTTGGCGCCATTTGCTCTTCTTAGTGGCGGACATTTTGTCGGCGTGCTCGCCGCGTGGCAGAGACAGGAGCAGGGGATCACAGCACTGGGGAAGCCCTTACTTCAGCGCTTTGCTAAACACTTTTCTTTTTGAGTACTGTAAGTTGAAATTTATTGATTTCTTTATTGATTTTCTTTTTGAGAACCCTTTATTTGAAGCTACTTTTTCATTCTTTTGTTTTTGGGTCCCTGGGATTGCTGGATGCTAGACAGTTAGGTTGCTCTAGTTTAGTTTAACTTTCTTTATTAAGGGACTTACCTATTAAAAAAAAACCACAAAGCCTCATTTTTCTGATTACCATTGTCCACTTGGAAGGAATTAGGGGTGCTTGATGACATCATGCCCCCAGTGTGTAGTCTGTGGCCAGTGTTCCCTCTAATTTTCTGTAGGCTGTGTGCGCATAAAATATCAGCTGTGTGCAGCTTTTGAAGGAAGGTTAAATTTTTGTGCGCCACATAATGACACTTGGAGTTATATACTTTAAAATTTGACTACACGTCAGAATACAGTATGTACACCACATTGATTTTAATCAAATTAAATGAAAATAGACGATTACTAAATGAAGCGGGAAATTTCTAGTAATTACAATCATAACTTTTAAATTTTAAGACGTCTGTGTTGTTTTCTATCAGAATCAGAGCCGTAATTTTTGTGCGCTCTGTTGTAAAGTATGTGCGCTCACTCAGCGAGGTGTGTGCGAACGCACACGCGCACAGCTTAGAGGGAACAGTGTCTGCGGCACCCGCAGAGGGGTTATCGCTGACTCGGGAATCTGTTGAGGCTGTGCGGCAGTTTCCACCAGCGTAGAGCAGCAGATGGAGGTTAACGTAGGCCCCGCGCCTCACGAGGGATCAGCGGGAGCCGAGGGGGGGGGGGCTTTCACTGCCCACTCAACCAGACGTTAGCCAGGACACTCAAACCTGACCGTCAGGGGTACCTGCGATGGTGGGAGTGGGGCCACAGCCTAGAGACTTTTGTCCAGACTTTGTTTTAATAATGCATCAGGTGTTCTGTTTGAAACATCAGGGGAAATTTCCGGATCCCTTGACGCTCTCTCTGCCGCTGCAACAGGCTGGGATAGTGAGAGTTAGCAGCGATGTCCTGAGGCCTCCCAAAAGATCTCAGCCATGAGATCCTTCGCCTTCGGATTTAGAGTGGCAGGAGATGGATGAGGCGGAGATGGACCTCAAACCTGGAATGGAAGAATTGGAGGAGGGAGAGATTTCTGAGCTGGAGGGTCAGGCGAAAATTATTCGGGTATTCCGGAAAGATGAGCTGAAGGCACTTATCACAGAATCCTTGCAGACACTACGTCTTGCTACAGAACAACCGGCGGAGGAAGAAAGTGGCAAAGACCCCATTCTCCAGGACCAAGCAGGAAGTCAGTCCTCACATATGGGTGACGTCGGCGCCGACGGAGCCCTCGCGGAGCAATTTTCCCCAGCTTTCAAAGAAAGCCTTTGGGAATTGCAGCGCGCATGCGCGGTCTCCTTCCCGCCCAAGGGTGCCATCTTAGCCAGTCTTCTTTTTTCCGCGGAGCCCTACAGACGTACCCGTCGTGTCCCCGCTGAAAAAGTTGATTTTAGTGATTTATTTCTCTTTTTTCCTTCGGTTCGACGCCGGTCTTTTTCCTGCCCGGACTCGCGACGCCGTTGCGAGTCCTTCTCTTATTTTTCGGTTTTTCTGATTTTTGGTCAGTTTCGTTTTTCGGTTTTTCGCTGGCAGCCCGGTCCTTTGACCTTGCAGGGGCCCTTTTTCCCCCGATGGCTGCCAGTGGTTTCAAGCGGTGTGTTCAGTGTGACAGAAATATGTCACTCACGGACACACACGATAATTGCCTCCGCTGCCTGGGCCCGGATCACGAAGAACTGATCTGTGGGGCCTGTGGCAAAATGTCCTCCAAAGCGTTAAGGAGTCGGCGGCACCAGCGGGAAAGAATCTTCGCTGACCCCGGCCGTACCCGGACCTCGTCGGAGGCCTCGGCGTCCAGAGGTTCCAGCTCTGACCATCGCCGAAGCTCCTCCGACAGGGGTTCTCCCTCCGGGGACCATCGACGGAAGGTAAAACCCGCGAGGGCGGCGTCGGTGGATGCTCCTGGCTCCGCGAGGGCCAGGTCGCATAGCCCCGATAGCCGTCCCGGGTCTTTGGAGAAGGAGCACCTCCCGAAGCGACCTCGTCTGGAGTCGGAGTTGCCTGCTCGGGTAAGTCCTGTAGTCCTCCTGGACTCGCCTCCGAGAGGTCCGACGTCGGGCCCGACGCCGTCGGGGCCCGAGTCGGGGGCTGCTGGGTCACCTGAGGTCGGACTCAGGTTGACGGCCTTGGAGAGCAGACTATCTGCCTTCATGGACCAGCAGCGGGCACTGATCGCTAGCCTCGCTGGCGCCACTGCCCCGACCGCCGGGACGTCGACGTCTAAGTCGACCCCGGAGACCGAGCCGATCCTCGAGTCCATGCGAACTCGAGTCGATCCTCGGTCGAGGTCACCCTCGGCCTCCCGTTCGGGACCGAGGTCGTCGACGCCGACTCCCTCGGTGTCGGGGCGGCCGATGCCTCCGCCTGCCCGAGCCGACCCCACCGATTCCTCCTCGGAGTCGGCCTGGGAGTCTGAAGAGGAAGAGTCGCCTGATTCATTTCGGACTCGGTGTGTCCCCTCGGACTCACCTGAGTCCGAACCTCGGAAGCAGTCCCCTCCGGAGGATGCCCGGTTCTCGGACTTCGTCAGGGATATGGCCAAGGCTTTGGCCTTCCCTGCGGATCCCGAGGAGGAGCCTCGAGCCGAAGAGCTCGACGCCCTTCAGTATGACTCTCCCGCCAGGGAACACTTTACTGTACCGGTTCCTCCCATGCTGGAACGACTACTCTTCCGCATGTGGGAGAGTCCGGCCTCGTCGCCGGTATTAAGCAAGCGGGTCGATTCCATCTATCGAGTCCGCAAGAGTCCTGGCTTCCAAAAAGCACAGCTGCCACACCATTCCATGGTAGTGGAATCGGCCATGCATAGGCTTAAGAGCCAAAAGATGCACTCCTCGGTGCCTCCTGGCAGGGAGGCCCGTAACCTGGATGGCCTTGGTAAGAAGTGTTTCCAGGGCTCTATGCTTGCTTGTCGTGTCCAGACCTACCAGCTCTACATGGGCATGTATCTCCGAGACCTGGCTAAAGAGATAGCCGGATTCTCCGCTGGACTGTCCGAGGAACCTTTGCGGAGGTTCCTGGCCTTGACAACTGGTATTCGGGAATGCTCCAAATTCATGTCCCGAGCAGCCTATGATGGCTTTGAAGCATCGGCTCGAGTGGCCGCAGCCGGCATCGGTGCCCGCCGACAGGCTTGGCTTCAGTCGTCTGACCTTGAACCCTGGGTGCAGGACAAGTTGGTCGATGTCCTCTGCCGAGGTGAGAACCTCTTTGGCAAGCCCATGGCTGAAAAGGCTGCACAAATCGAGACGGAGACTCTCACCAGGACTAGGCTTTCTAGGAAGACCTCCGCCCCTTCCCAGAAAAAGAAGGGCTCGGGAAAGAAGTCCTTTTACCCGAGAAAGGCGGCTGCCTATAAACACTACCCTCAATATCAGGCCTCCGCAGCTCCCCAACAGGGCCAGCAGGCCAAGGGACGGGGTAACGGGTCCCGTAGGCAGCAAGCCCCCAAGCCTGCACCACCAGCCCCTGCTCAGCAGGGTGGGGGTTTTTGACTTCATCAGCATAGCCTCTCCTCCTCAGCTGGCTCCTCCCAGCACCGGAGGCCGGCTGGTTCACTTCGCCCACAGGTGGTCCAACATCACTTCAGATGCCTGGGTGCTTCAAGTCGTAAGAGAAGGCTATCTTCTCCACTTCCACCAGGTCCCTCCCTCTTATTTCCCGGGAGAACCTCCACGACTCCCTCTGCACAGGGACTTACTCCTTCAGGAGTTAGCAAGTCTTCTTCAGGAACAGGCTGTGGAACCGGTGCCCCACCACCTGAGAGGTCAAGACTTTTATTCCAGGTATTTCCTAATACCAAAAAGGACAGGAGGCCTCAGACCCATCCTGGACTTGTGCAACCTCAACAAGTTCCTCGTGCGGGAAAAGTTCAAGATGCTTACCCTTGGAATCCTTCTGCCCTACCTCCAGCAGGGAGATTGGCTATGCTCCTTGGATCTAAAGGATGCCTACACGCACATCCTCATCCACCCAAGCCACCGCCAATACCTAAGGTTTGTGGTGGCAGGAAATCATTACCAGTACAGAGTACTGCCCTTTGGCCTATCCTCCGCACCGCGAGTCTTCACAAAATGTCTCGCGGTGGTGGCGGCCTATCTCCGGCTTCACGGCCTCTATGTCTTTCCGTACCTCGACGACTGGCTCATCAGAGCATCGTCCTCTCCGGAAGTCACCAATGCCACACACCGCACGGTGACTCTTCTGCAGTACTTGGGCTTTGTCATAAACTTTGCAAAGTCCACTTTGCTCCCCTCACAGGATCTCGAGTTCATCGGCGCAAGACTGCACACTCCTCAGGCGCGAGCTTTCCTGCCTCTCGACAGGGCTCAACGGCTCATGGACCTAGCCGGCCGTTTTCGCAGCCAGTCCCTGGTCTCCGCCAGGCGCTTCCTGAGACTACTCGGCCATATGGCTTCCACCGTCCACTTGACCCCCAATGCCCGCCTGAATATGCGGCCTGCTCAATGGTGCCTTCGCAAGCAGTGGCAACAAGCCACCGGCGGACTAGCCGACTTAGTGCGCATCTCCGGGCCGCTGGCCTCTTCTCTACAGTGGTGGCTTCATCGCCCGAACCTGGTGCTCGGAATGCCTTTTCAGTCACCTCAGCCGGCTCAAGTGCTGACGACCGATGCTTCCCTCCTGGGTTGGGGAGCACATTGCCAAGGGGCATGTACTCAAGGTCTCTGGACCGCGTGGGAGTCTGCTCAGCAGATCAACTTCCTGGAGCTCAGAGCAATCCGTCTGGTGCTCCAGGCTTTCTCCCACCTGACTTCTCACCAGTCCGTCCTTGTCCAGACGGACAATCAAGTTGCCATGTTCTACGTGAACAAACAGGGGGGCACGGGCTCCTTCCTTCTCTCCCGGGAAGCTCAGAAGCTCTGCTCTTGGGCCGTCAGTCACGGCATTCTTCTCAAGGCAGTTTATCTCCCAGGCCAAGAAAATTGCCTGGCGGACAAACTCAGCAGGATACTCCAGCCGCACGAGTGGCGTCTGGATCCATTGGTAGTTCAGAAAATTTTTCTGAAGTGGGGACTCCCCACGATGGATCTCTTTGCCAGTCCTCTCAACCGGCAACTTCCTCGCTTCTGCTCTCGTCAGCCACATCCCCTTCGAGTAGCGGCAGATGCTTTTCTACTCTCATGGTCGGAGAGCCTTCTGTATGCTTTTCCTCCCATCCCGCTAGTCTCTCGAACTCTTTTCAAGGTTCTCCGAGACAAAGCTTCCATGATCCTGGTGGCTCCTCGCTGGCCCAGACAGCCGTGGTTTCCGCTCCTGCTGCAATTAGCGGTAGAGGATCCGTTCCCTCTGGGGTTTCAACCGGATCTCCTAACACAGGATCAGGGGTCCCTGCTACACCCCAACCTCAGATCTCTCAATCTAATGGCCTGGCTGCTGAAAGGGTAGTCCTTGCTCCCCTTCTCCTGCCGGCAGAGGTGGAAGAGGTCGTCCTAGCTTCTCGGCGACCTTCTACCCGCAAATGCTACGCCCTTAAATGGCGTCGCTTTTCCGTTTGGTGTGCCCAGCAGTCTCAGGATCCCTTCTCCTGCTCGGTGTCGGTGATCTTGCAGTACTTGCTCTACCTCTCTAATCTGGGACTTAAGTCCAACTCCGTCAAAGTTCACCTCAGTGCTCTTTCGGCACATCATGTGCCGGTGGACGGCAGACCTCTTTCCAGCGACCCTCTCGTAGCGAGGTTTCTCCGAGGTCTCCTTCTACTTAAACCACCTCTGCGCCCGCCAGCACCTGACTGGGATCTGAATGTGGTTTTACAGCGGATCACCTGTCCGCCTTTTGAACCTATGGCTACCTGTTCTCTCCGTTTTCTTTCTTGGAAAACTTTATTCCTGATAGCCCTCACTTCCGCTAGACGCGTAAGTGAATTGCAGGCCCTCGTGTCTGATCCCCCTTACACTCGGTTCTACAAAAATAGGGTAGTCCTACGGACTCACCCAAAATTTCTTCCAAAAGTGGTCTCCCCTTTTCACATCAATCAGGAGGTGGTACTTCCGACCTTCTTTCCCAGGCCACACTCCAGCCGAGCTGAAATGGTCCTGCATACCCTGGACTGTAGAAGGGCATTGAACTTCTACCTTGACCGTACGCGGGAGCACCGTAAAGCTGCTCAGCTTTTTGTGTCTTTTGACCCCAATAAATTGGGGCTCCCGGTCTCCAAGCGTACTCTGTCCATCTGGGTTGCTGACTGTATCGCTTGGGCTTATGGGGCAGCCGGACTCTCGTTAGAAAGTCGAGTCACGGCTCATTGTGTTCGGGCGAAGGCTACGTCAGTGGCTTACCTCCGCTCTGTTCCGCTGGCAGACATCTGCCGGGCCGCTACTTGGTCTTCGAGCCAGACTTTTGCGGTCCATTACTGTCTCGAGAGGGAGTCCCGCAGGGACAGTGCTTTCGGACAGGCAGTCCTCCGAAATCTCTTCGAGGTTTGAGCAACTCCTACCCTCCATCCCGGATGGGGGCTACCGGTGGGTAATAATTCAGTGAAGATTCCTTCCTTCGGTGCTGCTGAGCTAGAGGGAGCTCATTTTTGTGCTTAGGGTCTCCGGTAGCCTTAAGCTTGGGAGTCCCATATGTGAGGACTGACTTCCTGCTTGGTCCTGGAGAAAGCGTAGTTACTCACCTGTAACAGGTGTTCTCCAGGAGCAGCAGGAATCAGTCCTCACAACCCTCCCTCCTCCCCTTGGAGTTGCAATCATCTGCTTAAGTTTTTTTGCAAAATTTTATGCTGTCTTTTAGCTATGTCATCAGACTGGCTAAGATGGCACCCTTGGGCGGGAAGGAGACCGCGCATGCGCGCTGCAATTCCCAAAGGCTTTCTTTGAAAGCTGGGGAAAATTGCTCCGCGAGGGCTCCGTCGGCGCCGACGTCACCCATATGTGAGGACTGATTCCTGCTGCTCCTGGAGAACACCTGTTACAGGTGAGTAACTACGCTTTATTCAGGCTGTCAGGCAGACCCAAGTGGTGTTCCCTGTTCATCGAGTGGTAGACAGGATGATACAGGATGAGTGGGACCAACCGGAAACAGGCCTACGAGGGATTAGGACTATGAATAGGCTGTATCCCTTGGCAGATAAGGCAAGGAAAAGTTCCGGTCTCCACGTATTGATGCAGCGGTGTCGGCAGTCACTAAGAAGACCACGATTCCGGTGGAAGGCAGTGCGGCCCTAAAGGATGCGCAGGACAGAAAGATGGATGTATTATTGAAACAGTCCTTCAAAGCTGACGCTTTGTCATTTCAGGCTTCCATTTGTGGAGCGTGGGTGGCAAGAGCATACCTCAGATGGTCTCAGCGGTCAAGGCAGGCTTCACAGCTGGAGCAGGAAAGTCTATGGGAGCTAGATCGATTGGAGTCGGGGTCGGCTTATTTGGCAGATGTTTATTACGACCTGATCAGAGCTCTAGCTAATAGCATGGCTTCTTTGGTGGCCGCCTATAGGTCCCTGTGGTTGAGAAACTGGGCAGCCGATGGCTCCTCTAAATCGCGACTCAGTAAGCTCCCGTTGAAGGGAAAGTTATTGTTTGGAGAAGACCTTGACAAGCTTGTTAAGGACTTAGGGGAGTCGAAAGGAGGAAGACTTCCGGAGGATAAGCCTAAACTGGGTAAGGCTTCGCAGGCCTTTTGGGGCCAGTCTAGAGATTTTAGAAGATTTCGGACTTCTCGCCTGGGGGATTTCCAGAGAGGAAGGTTTGGTTTGAGAGCCCAGGGGTTTTGTGGATCAAGCAGAGGCTTTTCAGCAGCCACTGCGGTGACATCTCGGAGACCTCAATGAAGTGAGGCGGGTCCCGGTGGAAAGCCAACCGATAGGCGGGCGACTTCGGGAATTTCTTTCTGCCTGGACCCAAATAACGTCCAATCAGTGGGTTTTGGAAATAATTTGCGAAGGTTACGTGCTGGAATTTGCAAAACCAGTTTGAGATTCATTTGTAATGTCTTTCTGCAAGGGCCATCAGAAAACCTTAGCGGTTAGCAATACTTTAAATCGGTTGCTACAACTAGGGGCGGTAGCACCGGTACCGATTGTAGATTATGGCATGGGACGATACTCAATTTATTTCGTGGTGCCAAAGATCATGGGACGATACTCAATTTATTTCATGGTGCCAAAGAAAGATGGAACTCTAAGACCTATCTTGGACCTCAAAGGGGTCAACCATTGTCTTCAGGTACCACATTTCAGGATGGAAACGTTAAGGTCGGTCATTGCAGCGGTGCGCCAAGGGGAGTTTTTGACATCCCTCGATCTTACGGAGGCATATTTACACATTCCGATCAGAGCAGCTCATCAAATGTTTCTGCGCTTCGCTTTACCCTAGGACACTATCAGTTCCAAGCGTTGCCTTTCGGGTTGGCGACGGCGCCACAAACTTTCACCAAGATCATGGTGGTGGCGGCAGCGGCGTTGCAGAGAAAAGGAATTCTCGTCCATCCTTATTTGGATGATTGGTTAATTTGAGCAAAATCCGAGGTCTAGCGTGTTCAAGTCACGGACCAGGTAGTAAAGTTTTTGCAGAGTCCCAGTTGGGTGGTCAATCCGACCAAGAGCCGCTTGGTGCCGTCTCAGCATCTTGAATATTTGGGGATGCGATTCGACATGCAGAAGGGAGGGGTGTTTCTACCGGATCGCCAGATTTGAATCCTTCGGCAATTGGTACGCAAGTTCTGAGCTGCTCAGGCTCCTTCGGCGTGAAGTTATCTTCAATTATTAGGAACAATGGCGGCAACTTTGGAAGCAGTACCATGGGCCAGGTACCATATGAGACAATTGCAGCGGGCGCTGCTCTGCCATTGGTCACATCAGGACGACTCTTTGAGCAAACATCTTCCCTGTCCCCTCAAGGTTTGTCAGTCGCTGCGCTGGTGGCTACTGCCGGGATCTTTGGAAGCCGGGATGCCTCAGGAGCAGCCGGAGTGGCTCCCATTGTTGATGGATGCGAGTCTCGCAGGATGGGGGGCACATTGCGGAGAGTTCTTCGCGCAAGGCACTTGGTCCGTTCCAGAGAGCACATGGTCAATCAACCGGCTGGAACTGAGAATGGTCTTTCTCGCACTGCAGAAATTCGAAGCGACGGTGAAGGGACAGGCGATGCGTGTGCTGTTGGACAACTCAGCAACAGTGGCGTACATCAATTGGCAGGGCAGCACGGGAAGTGGAGCCATGGAGGAAGAGGCGGAAGCACTGTTCGCTTGGGTAGAACTTCGATTGCCAATGATTTTGGCAGCTCACATTGCAGGAAAAGAAAATGTGATGGCGGATTTTCTCAGCAGAGTTCAAGTGGATGCGGGAGAATGGGAACTGCATCCAGATGTGTTTGTGCAAGCGGTTTGCAGGTGGGGGACGCCGATCATGGACTTGATGGCGACCTTTCAGTCAGCAAAAGTGAATCGCTTTTTCAGCAGATGACGAGAGAGGATGTCGGAGGGGATCGATGCGCTGATGCAAAGTTGGCCGATGACAGGTCTGCTCTATGTATTTCCCCCATGGGCACTCATAGGTCGGGTGGTACAGCATATCGAGGCTCATCGGGGAAGAGTACTGTTGGTGGCTCCGGACTGGCCAAGGCGTCCATGGTATGATGATTTTATCCGATTGCTCGACGGAGAGAATTAGAGGTTGTCTGCGTCAGAGAATCTGTTACTGCAAGGTCCGCTACAGATGCCTCAAGTGGATCAGTTCTCGCTTACGGTTTGGCCATTGAAAGGGTGAGGCTAAAGAAAAAAAGGCTACTCCCAGTGCTGTTATCACGACCTTGCTTCGGGCTAGGAAAAAGTATACCTCGTTGACGTATATTCGCATATGGCGCATTTTTGAGGATTGGTGTTCCCGTAGACAGGTGCGTGCGGATACAGGCTCAGTGCCTTTGGTGTTAATTATTTTGCAAGAGGGTTTTGATAAGGGTCTGGTGGCCAGTTCTTTAAAGGTGCAGTTGCCAGCCCTTTCTTGCTATAGAGGCAAGGTGCAAGGTGTAGCATTAGGAGCACATGCGGATGTTTTACGTTTTCTTAAGGCAGTGTTTAGACTGCGACCCTCTCGTAGAATTGTGGTTCCGCCATGGGTTCTCAATTTGGTGTTAGGGGCGTTAACCAAAGAACCCTTTGAACCATTACAAAGGGCGTCTGTTAAAGATTTAGCTCTGAAGACGGTCTTTTTGGTAGCCATTTGTTCGGCGAGGCGAATTTCGGAACTGCAGGCGTTGTCATGTAGAGAACCGTTTTTGTCTTTTTCTAGGGAAAAGGTCGTGTTGCGGCCAGTTCCTTCCTTTTTGCCTAAGGTAGTTTCCCCATTCCATCTGAATCAGATGGTTTTTCTGCCAGTTTTAGGTTCACTGGAGGGAAATGCTGCGGACAGGGGGGTTGCGTCGCTTGGACATAAAGCGAGTGCTACAGCAGTATTTGAAAGTGTCTGAGGCCTTTCGCAAGTCGGATCGGTTATTCGTCTTGTTCGGAGGTTCCCATATAAGGGGAAGTGGCGGCGAAAGCATCCATTTCTATATGGATTAGAGAGATAATTGCTTACGCATATCTTCTGTGTGGACGAGAGGTACCAACAGGGTTGTGAGCTCACTCTACCAGGGCGCAATCAACTTCATGGGCGGAGCACAGTTTGGTTCCGCCTGCAGAAATTTGTAAAGCGGCCACTTGGTCGTCCCTGCATACTTTCAGCAAGCACTACCGCCTAGATGTGTTGGCATCGAAGAATGCTGTATTTGGGTTGGTGGTGTTGCAAGCTGGCTGGAAAGGTCCCTCCCAATGATTACTGCTCTGTTACATCCCAGAGGTGGAGGACTAAACTGGAGGAACGATAAGGAAATGGAAATTACACTTACCTGGTAATTGTTGTTCCTGGAGTGACTCCAAGTTAGTCCTCATTCCCGCCCGGGTATGTTTCTTGGCAGTGGAGTTCTTTAAGGGGAGGTGTTCCATTACCGGTAGGTGCAGGTTTTTTGCTATACTTTACTGTCCTTTCTTGTTCTTCTGTTCTATTGCTAAGTAAAAAGGAAGGAAAGGGACAGGTACAGGGAAAAGGGTATTTCCATACAGGGGAAATTCCCTGGTATGGTAGTTAAGTTCAGTTTCTTGTTAAAGTTCAAATGAATAAACTAGCTACTTATTTGTAGCTCCTTTTTGAGTTTGCTTTGTCAATAGTTCACTGGGGCTGATGGGAGAGACCAGCAGGCTACATCCAGTGATGTCACGTTTTTGACATGCCCAGTCTCCAAGCTGCAGGAGGAGGTGCACAACCCAGAGGTGGAGGACTAAACTGGAGTCACTCCAGGAACAACAATTACCAGGTAAGTGTAATTTCCATCTATGTTATGGAGTGGGAGCTGGGTGGTTTATAGGTAAAGAATAGGCATGGACTTCATGTTGAGTTAGCACATGATAGTTTATTAAACACTAACACTGATAGCATGGATACACTTAACACCTCCTCAAGTAGAGGCATTGTGCAGGGCTGGCACTTCCATCAGGCAAGCTAGACAGTCACCTAGAGTGATGATAGTCCAGGGGGTGCCCCTGCTGCCACCCCTCCCCGGGACCTGCAGCAGTGGCAATGGCATTGAGACCATAATGCAATGCTTTTTTGAACTCTCTGGTGCTGCATCATGGTCCCTGCTCTCTAGGACCTTCCACCCCCCACCCAACATAAATTTCCATGCATGCAAACTGGAAGTGAAGTGTAAGATGAAGGCAAGACAGCTGAGCCTTTGAATCTGCAGAGGTCTGAAACACCCCATGTTTAGTAGTGATCTCACTACCTCTGCAACCTTCGACCTCAGGGGGCGCAGGGGTGGTGGTGATGGTAGAGTGGGGGAAGGGGGGTGTCCAAGGAGATTGAAGAGTTTTATACTGGACGTGGGGGGCATACACCAGGAAGATGCTGGATATGCTGGACTTGGGGCACAGGAAGATGCTGGACATGGGGGGAGGCATAGGTAGATGGAAGGGACATGGCAGGCTAGGAGGAGGCATAGAGAGATGCTGGAAATGGTGGGGGGCATAAGGAGATGGAAGGGTAATGCTGGATATGGGGAGGCCTAGGGAGATGGAGGAGTGATGCTGAATATGGGGTGGGGGGGTCATAAGGAGATGGAAGGATAATGCTGGATATGGGGAGGCCTAGGAAGATGGAGGAGTGATGCTGGATATGGAGGGGGGGGCATAGGGAGACTCTGGAAATGGAGGGTTATAGGGAGATGAAGATCCTGGCCATTGGGGGCATAAGGAGATGGGAGATGCTAGATATAGGAGTGAGTTTGAGGTAGGGATAGAGAGAGAGTGAGGAGATACTGGAGGGGAGCTAAGAAGCCAGGAGGGATGCTAGACATGGAGGGATGGGGAGAGGAGAGAGAGAAAGAAAGAGAGATGATGATGTTGAACATGGGTTGGTGGGATAGGTAGAAAGAAGGGCAATGCTGGACACGGATGAAGTGAGAAAAAGAGGGGACCGGGGTGAGAGAACAGGAGAGTTGTGGATAATGTAGGTGGGGTAGAGAGAAAGGGAAGGTAAAAATTGGGAAATAAGAGGTTGGAGAGAGAGTGAGAGTTGGGAAATGGGAGGGCTCTGTTCAGAGTTGAAAAATGGTAGATGCAGTGAAAAAAAGGGAGACTGGGGACTGTAAGGTAAGAAGTAGTAGAATTTGAGTTGATAGAGTGAAACAAAAATGGAAGAAAGCTGAAAGGAAAAGATCAATGTCTGAGATGGAATAAGGTAAAGACAGCACGAGGGGAGAGAAGTAGCAGGAGGACTGGAAATGCTAGAAAATGAGTTAAGAGAAGACAGAGGAGAGCAGAAGACAGACTGAGATCATTACTATTAGAGAATAAAATGGGTAGACAGCACATGTAAAAATAATTTTATTTGCAATTTAGTGATTGTTAGTTTTTGCAGTTTACATGTTCTATTGATACCTTTGCACTAAGCAAAATATATTTACATCTCCCTTTGTTTCTCTGGTATTGTATTGTACACTTAGGCTTTGTAGGGTTTCATTCTAATTTTTGCTACATCTACAGTCTATGGGGTATGTCTACTAAGCTGGACCAATGATTAACCCGGGCTATCTGTAACTGGCCCCATGTTATTGAATGGGACCTAGTTGCAGATAGACCGGGTTAACCATTAGCCCAGCTTAATAGACATATACCCCTGGGTGACTACAAAAAGGGACTGCTACTTCTGGAGAGAGATCTGCAATTGTAAGTATTTTCTTATGGGAATTTTTTAAAATCTTGGTGAAAAAGGAATTCTTTACATTAAAGCTGATTAATCTGTGAATCCAGTGTATTTGTTAAATCATTCAGGGCGTAGCATCAGCAAAGAGCTTTTAGTTAAATTAAAAACTCAACAGGTAGCTTTCTGTTTAAATTTAAAACCCAGCAGAGAATTTCTAGTTTGAATTTAATAGTTAGGGCCTAGCAGCAGCAAAGAGCTTTCAGTTTAAATTTAAAACACAGCAGAGAGCTTTCTGGTTAAATTTAGAACTCTGCAGAGAGCTTCTAGTTTATTACTCAGTCAGGGCTTGGCATCAACAAAGAGCTTTAATTTAAACCAAATCAGAGTATAACTTAGCATGAAAGGAAAACCAGGGTCAGTATTCTTTAAGCAATAAATTATTTCTAGAGACCTTTACAAAGAGGCCTTTTAGATATAGGGCAAGAGGCCTGTGAAATTGTTTTAAATAGGTGTTAAAGCCAAGTAACAGATCAAAGGGCCATTTTGAAAGACTCCCTCTATCCAGAGGAGGTTTCTCCAGGGCCATGTGCCCACGAAGGACGTGTTAGGACAGCCATTATAGTTGGTTATTCGATCATTAGGCATGTAGATAGGTGGGTGGCTGGTGGACGTTAGAATCGCCTGGTAACATGCCTGCCTGGTGTGAAGGTAGCGGGCCTCATGTGGCACCTAGACAAGCTCTTAGATAGTGCTGGGGAGGAGTCATCTGTCTTGGTACATGTTGGTACCAATGACACAGGAATGTGTGGTATTGAGGTTCTGGAGGCTAAATTTAAGCTTATAGGTAGGAAGTTGAAATCCAGAACTTCCAGGGTAACATTCTCCAAAATGCTTCCCATTCCACGTGCAGGACCCAAAAGGCAGGTAGAGCTCTGGAGTCTCAGTGCGTGGGAATGGAGTGGCTCTTCCAAAGGGATGGGCTCCACCTTATAGAACCAGGCTGCTGGCATTAACCTTTAAAAAGGATATAGAGCAGCTTTTAAACAAGATAATAGGGGAAATCCAACAGTCACCAGAGAGCGCATGGTTCGGAACAATGTATCCTTGAAGGATACTAGCAAAAGACTGAAGTTAGGGCACATCAGCAGAGACGTTCCAATAAAGACAAAAGTTGCCCAAATGCCCTTGAGTACAGAGCAAACAGAGCTTAAAGAGTCCAAATTACCCCTGCCTACCAATAGCCTGATTAATATGAATAAAAACAGCCTCTAAAATGCTTGTATGGATATGCTAGAAGTCTATAAAATAAGATGGGAGAGTTAGAATATATAGCACTAAATGAGAGGTTAGATATGATTGGTATCTCAGAGACATGGTGAAAAGAGGACAAAGAGGACAACCAGTGGGACACTGTGATACCTTGGTTACAAACTATATCGTAATGATAGAGCAGATCAAATTGGTGGAGGGGTTTGGTTCTATTAGACAGGGCATTGAATCACAAAGGATTAAAGTTTTGCAGGAAACAAAATTCACTGTAGAATCTCTATGGATTGAAATTCCATGTAAAAAGGGGAAGGGGAAGGCGATGGCAGTGGGGGTATTCTATTGACTGCCTGGCCAGAATGAACAAATGGATGATGAAATGCCCAATTACCTCGGTATCGACTGGGTGTCACGGCAGAACATGCTACGGAGATAAAGTTTCTAACTGAAATAAATGACTGCTTCTTGGAGCAGCTAGTTCATGAACAGACCAGAGGGGAAGCCATTTTGGACCTAGTCCTTAATGGAACACAAGATCTGGTGAAAGAGATAAAGGTGTTGGGGCCACTTGGCAATAGTGATCATAGCATGATCACATTTGATTTAATAAATGGAGAAGGAAGGGTAGGGAAATCCACAATACTACCTTTAACTTTCAAAAGGGAGGTTATAATAAAATGAGGAAAATAGTTTAAGAAAAAACTAGAAGGAGCAGTTGCAAAGGTTAAAGCTTTACATCAAGCTTGGGTGTTGTTTAAAAATACTATCTTGGAAGCCCAGACCAGCTGTATTTCACGCTTTAAGAAAAGTGGAAGGAAGTCGAAAAAACTGTCAGCATGGTTTAAAGGTGAGGTCAGAGAGGTGGTTGTTGCCAAAAAAGCATTTTTCAGGAAACGGAAAAAGGAGCCAAATGACGAAAACTGGAAACAACACAAGCACTGGCGAGTTAGATGCAAAGCACTGATAAGGCAAAGAGAGAATTTGAGAAGAAGCTTGCTGTGGAAGCAGAAATGCATAATAAAGACTTTTTCAAGTACATTTGTAGCAAAAAAACCTGTGAAAGAGTCAGTTGGACCATTAGATGATAGAGGGGTAAAAGGGGCACTAAAAGGGGACAAGGCCATAGTGGAGAGACTGAATGAATTATTTGCTTTGGTCTTTACTGAGGAAGATGTAGGGATGTTACCCATGACTGAAATGGTATTTAAAGGTGATGCAGCAGAAAAATTAAAAGAAATATTGATTACACCGGGAAGATGTATTACAACTATTTGATAAACAAAAGAGTAGCAAATTACCTGGACCGGATTGTATACATCCAAGGGTGTTGAAAGAACTGAAATATGAGATTGCAGACCTACTATTAGTAATCTGTGAACTATCATTAAAATCATCTATAATACCCGAAGATTGGAGAATGGTCAATGTAACGCCAATTTTTAGAAAGGGTTCCAGGGGTGATCCGGGAAACTGCAGACTGATGAGCCTGACATCAGTACTGGGAAAAATGGTAGAAACCATTATAAAGAACAAAATTACTGAACATGTAGATAGTCATGGCTTAATGGGAGACAGCCAACATGGTTTTAGCCAAGGAAGGTCTTGTCTTACTAATCTGTTATGTTTTTTTGAATGTGTGAATAAACAAGTAGACAAAGGTGAGTCAGTTGATATAGTGTATCTGGACTTTCAGAAAGCCTTTGACAAGGTCCTTCATGAGAGACATTTGGCGAAATTAAAAAGTCATGGGATAGTAGGCAGTGTACTATTGTGGATCGGGAACTGTTTAAAAGATAGAAAGCAGAGGGTAGGGCTAAATGGCCAATTTTCACAATGGAGAAAGGTGAATAGTGGAATACCCCAGGGATCTGTGCTGGGTCTGCTGCTTTTTAACATATTCATAAATGACCTGGAAAAGGGAATAACAAGTGAGGTTATTAAATTTGCAGATGACACAAAACTATTCAAAGTTGTTAAAACCCATGAGGATTGTGGAAAATTGCAAGAGGATCTTGGAAGATTGGGCATCCCAAATGGCAGATGAAATTTAATGTGGACAAGTGCAAAGTTATGCACCTAGGAAAGAAAACTCCAAACTATGGTTACACGATGCAAGGATCCACATTAGGAACCACCACCCAGGAAAAGATTTAGGTGTCATCATGATAACATGTTAAAACCCTCCGTCCAGTGTGCAGCGGTGGCCAAAGGAGCAAATCGAATGTTCGGCATCATAAGGAAAGGAATGGAGAATATGACAAAAGATATTATAATGCCTCTGTATCGTTCCATGGTGTGACTGTACTTTGAATATTGTGTGCAGTTCTTGTTGCCGTATCTTAAAAAGGATATAGCGTTATTAGAAAAGGTACAGAGAAAAACCACCAAAATGGTAAAGAGGATGGAAGGATACTCCTATGAAGAAAGGCTAAAAAGGTTAGGGCTCTTTAACCTGGAAAAGAGATGGCTGAGGGGAGATATGATAGAGATCTATAAATTAATGAATGGAGTGAAACGGGTAAATGTGGATGGATTGTTTTAGCCATCAAAATATAGAAACACTAGGGGGCATGCAGTGAAGCTACAGGGTAACCTATTTAAAAGCTGTTAGTGTAGCCGGGTTTAAAAAAGGTTTGGACAAGTTCCTGGAGGAAAGATCCATAAACTATCATTAAAAGAGACCCAGAAAATCCACCGCTTGACCCAATACAAGCATTGAGGAACCTGTGTCTTTTGGGGAAACTGCTAGGTACTTATGACCTAGATTGGCCACTGTTGGAAACATGATACTGGGCTTGATGGACCTTAGTCTGACCAAGTATGGCATATCTTATGTTCTTATGATTAAGACCAGGTGTTCTGTTAGCATGGAGGTGCTGTGTAGTAGTATCTGTAGTAATTCTGCTTGTTCAGTTTTCTGAATGAGTGTATGTATGTTCTGGTCCGCTGT
The DNA here is from genome assembly GCA_033557465.1 of Ichthyophis bannanicus. Classification (NCBI taxonomy): domain Eukaryota; kingdom Metazoa; phylum Chordata; class Amphibia; order Gymnophiona; family Ichthyophiidae; genus Ichthyophis; species Ichthyophis bannanicus. Next base: position 375,120,484 of record CM066034.1, on the reverse strand, counting down.
CCTTTTCTTGGTAGACTCTTTTTGTATGTTTTCAAAGTTAATGCTGTTATGGTATGGTAGGTTTTCTTCATAGGTCTTGAGAAATTTCTTTTTTAGTATTTGGCATTACTTTACAATATATCTAGTACTGGTGAGGGATTATATTGTCACTGAGATGACACCGTATTCAGAAATTATTTTTAGTATGTTGAGTTTTGTGAGGAAATGTCCTAGTTATGCTCTGCATCCATTGTTGGAAGAGGGGTTTCTTTGGATGCAGGATATATGTTCAAAAAGAAAAAAATGAGAACCATGGCACAGTTTTTGTAACACTTGAATTTGTTATACTCATTTCATTTTGTTATAAACTGCATCATGATCCTTGCTGTGGGTAGAGGTAGGGGAGAGTGCTATCATCAGGTCTATGGAAGGGGGTGAGGGAAAGTGTGCTCTTACCTTCTCATGGTGCTGACATATTTCATAAAAATCATTGCTGTTTGATATATTGGCTGCATATCCAGGCTTTTTTTTTTCATTTCAATTTTCATGTATATCTTACAATACATATAGAACAGGAAAAAGAGAAAATTCATACCTCCTCCCAAATCAATGGGAGAAGGGCACAATATATCTTAAAGAAACACAAAAAAATCATAACCAAGTCCATGTTAACTGAGAGCCAAAATTCCTTGAAAGCAATTACAATACCCTTTTTTTTCTAGCCACTAAGGACAAAATATTAGAAGAAAAATACCCAAAAAGAGCATTTACTTTTTACCCTGAAGAAAAGACTCTAGCTGGGAGGGCTCAGAAAACACAGGATCCGATTCTGCAAGGCAGATAACGGGGCTGGACATCACCTTAGGACATCCAGCCCCATTGTCGCCTGCACCGTATGCCTCCTTATGATCCCCTGCATACACATAGCCACTGTGAGTGCTGCAGGGGACGGGGTCGGCATGGAGGCGGAGAATGGGCGGGACTGGCCCCTGGGTGTACAGGACCGATTCAAGTCACAGGCCTGTATGTCTGGGGAGCATTGGGGGGACGGCAAGCCATGTGAGTCTCTGCCGCCCAATCTGGACCCTGACTACACCAGCTGGGGTTGGACAACTGTGAGACTGGGGTCTGCATGGCAGTGGGCTGGATGTGCTGCGGGGACAATGTCCCCGCGGCGATGCATGGGTACGCTGGGTTGTCTCTCAGTGCCTGATCCTGCACCTGCAGGAATGTCTTGCTCCCATGGTGCAGAATCGGACCCATCCTGTTCGGGGCCTCCAGACGGCCTAAACGTGCCCCATCTGGGATCGGGTTCATACTGTATACCTTGATAAACTAATACACATTTACATGGAAACTTGAGATAGAAATTTGCTCCCAGTGCCAAGACAGTTGGCTTTAGCGCCAGGAACAATCTCTTCCGCAGTCGTGTAACTCTAGATACATCCAGGAAAGTATTTATCCTCTGCCTACAAAATAAAAGACTTTTCTTCTTAATAAATAAATGAAGTGCATTACTACAACCAAAAAGAGAATTGAAAGACATCAATAACGTGGTGCGGGAAAAAGTATTATCAATATATCTTTCCATAAAAGCAGAAAAGTCCAGAGTATGAACAAAAGAAAGCTGATCTAGACCTGGACCTTCAGAATCAGGAATCACCCTCTGAGAAGGGAGATAATATATATTTGAGATTCCCATAGCCTCCACCACATAAATGGCAAGAATCTCTTTGAGATACTTCTGAAAGAGAAATGTGTCAGAAAGAAGTTGTGCACAGGGGAAGTTTAGGAATCTCAGATTATGTGTTCACCGGGAATTCTCAAGTGCCTCATGGTGCCTGTGAATCCCCAAGCTATCAGTTGAGGTACTGGAAGAATGCATCAAAGAAATACTGGCATCCATTTTGTTTAACGACTTATTAACAGAAGACATTCTCTTATCCTGTTCTGATAACTTTGGAACAGTATCCACTGAGAATTCAGAGACTTCTTTAAGAGAAAGTCCAATAGAAGACTCCAAAGGTGTAATTGCAACCAAAATATCCTTTAAAGTAACATCATCAGGAAAATTTGAATCAGATTTAACAGTCAAAAAGGAAAAACATACCTCCTTAGGCAAAGGCAAACATGAAGATACCACAGCAGTGGTCTGTTCCTCCAATGAGTCTTCTCTACTCCAGGTAGAAGCACTGGAAGGAGGCGGCTCTCCATCTACCACAAGAGAAGCGCCACCAATCTCCCCTGTTACACCACTGGAGTGGCAGGGTGGGGTAATATCACCCGATAGTGGGAAAGAGAGTCAGAAGAAGTTCCAGGACTAACCAAGGGTGTAGAAGACTTGACAACAACATGCTGATCCATGGGACCGATCACAGTTACTACTTTTTCTCCAACTGCATAGAAAGTTTCTTTTTTCCTCTTACCCATGAGATCTGGAACATCCTGCTCCTCTGGCTCCAATGTGGTTCAAAGGGGCAGAACCTGCCCCTTTGGAACGCTCCTTTGGGCACCTGCCCGTGACCACGTCCCACGGTGGGGCCTGCTGTTTAAGGGCCCTGCAGTTGCTGGTTGGGTGGAAAGAACTGCCCCAAGCAGTGCCAGCGGTGACCAGTTTCCAAATGAGGGCTTTTTTTTAGATAACCATAATGACCATGTATGAGACGCATGTATGCGAATGATATGCAAATATCCCCTTCCCCAATCTGCTACCCTTTGCCCCCTCAAATGAAACAGTCAAACTACACCCATGCAGATGAAATGTAATTTGGACAAGTACAAAATGAGAGGGGAAAAATAGTCTTAACTGCAGGTATTGCCCATCTCTTCACTAGCTTTCCTGGCTAAAGTCATGGAGAAATTGGTTTTGTGGCAACTTCAAGAACATGTTGACAAGCTGGATACTTGGTCCCTTTTAGGTTGGTTTTCATCCACATCATGGCATGGAGACACTGTTATTCATTATTGACACTCTTCTTCCTGGATTTGATCAAGATAAACCCTATTTGTTGATTCTCTTAGATATTTCAGTGGCTTCTGATATTGAGGATCATGCCTTGCTGTAAGTTAGACTTCATGACATCGGTATCTCTCACACGGTATATACCTGGTTTCATTTTTTCTCATCAAATTGAAAGTTTCAAGTTAGGTCAGCCGGTTAGTTTCCATCTTGGTGTCGCATTGTTTCTGCGGATCCCTCAGGGTTGTGCACGCTCTTCTATACTTTTTAACATCTGTATCACTCTATTTGTAAGGATTTTGCTGGATTAGATTTCATGTACCGGATCATTGTGAATGATATTCAGTTTGTGGTTCCAATCACTTCCAGCTTAGAAGCTCCTGTGGATCATGCAAGCTTATCTATTCCTATTTCTTCATTTACCTATTTCTTCTTTCCTATAGCAACCATATAAGTCCTATAGCAATCAAATAATGTTCTTCTCTTTTATTGATTTTATTTTTTATTGTAAACCGCTTAGCTGACTTACTCAAGAAGCGGTATATTAAGAACCAATAAACCATAAACCATTAGGACCATAAAGACATGGATGTCTTGTAATAAGCTTGTGTTTAATGTGAACAAAACAGAAGTTTTATATCTAACATGGACATTGCCTGAACCTATTTCCATTTCTACGAGAATTGATGATTGGACTTGGCCAGTTGCAAGCCAAGCTCGTGACTTAGATGTTCTTCTGGACACTCAGATGTCCATGAGCAACAAATTCAAAAGGTGTCCAAAGCTGCAATTTTTTTAAAATTAAGCATGATATGAAGATTAAAACCTTTTTTTTATCCACAGAAAATCTTTGTTCTATATTTCAGGCTTTAATTATCACACCTTTGGATTACTGTAATTGTTTGTACCTTGGGTTCCTGTCACATGTAACTCAAATTTTTCAGCTGAGACAGAATGCTTCTGCATGCTTAATTTGAAATGCTGAGCGATTTTAGCATATTACCTCTTGCCTGTATGAACTACATTGGTTGCCAGTTAAGTGGCATATCATCTATAAAGTGCTCATGCTAGTGTTTAAATCCTTAAATCAGGAAGCCTCATTCAGTTTGTCTGCAACTTTGAGGGTTTATTGTCCACCACTTACTTTGCGTTCTCAGACTACACTACTCCTAGATATTCTATCATTTCGCTGAGAACATTTTTGTGAATTTCGGGAGTAGGTGTTCTCTATGGCGGCTCCTAAGCTATGGAATGCTTTGCCATCAGAGTTACGAACTGTCTCCGAAATGCTGTCTTTTCAGAAACAATTAAAGGGACATTTGTTCTGGCAGGCTTTTCTGATTTATTTTTGTTGTTGTATAAAGGTGATTGAGTGTCTCTGTGCTGCCAAACACGGCAAGTTGCTTAGTTTGGCAGCAGATGAGAATAACAATTATGAGCTTCTGACCCTCCATTTGGAGGTTCTGCTTGGTGAGAGCACTCTCATTGCAAGCCTCTGCTAACTTTGTATGCGCTGTTCAGGCATTTTCCTATTTCTATTTAGAATCTAGCTTCTTTATTGTTCTGCCTATATTTCTGTTTTGCCAGTGTGTCCTATCTTTTGACTGTCCATTACCTAGCTCCTGCTGTCTGCAGTGCTGTGTCTCCCTTCTCAACACTTTTACTCCCTCCACCCTTCATTCCACCCACCCCACTTAACATTCTTTCATAACCACCCTTCTGCTCATTGACGCAATCACTCGGGTGCACCTGAACCCACTAGGACTTTCTCCTCCCTCTCCACCTGTATCACCTTTGATTTGCATTCACTCCTTTTCTTCCTCTCCTATGGCTCCACATCACTTTGTGTTTTTGATGTTCCGTCTCTCAAATCTTTTCCCCTCATTCTGACGGTTCCATGGCCCTACTTCTTATTACCCAGTCCTTACTGTCCCCACTTCCCCTATCATTATGTCTTCTACGTTATCTGCCCTTGAGTTTCACCATTTTTTTCCTGTTCATTCAGCCATCTCCACTCTCACTGAGGGAACCTCACCCTCACTTTTGTCGTGCCGCCTCCTCTCTCCCCTTTCTCTTCTATTCCTCCTCCTTCTCTCATCTGGGGATGTCTACCCCAACTCTGTCCCCCCCAGACTTTTTTCACACTTTCTCTCCCTTTTTCATGCGTATTGTGGCATGCACATTCTGTCTCCGATAAACTTGCCTTCATTCATGACCTCTTTATCTCTATTACTCTTCTCCTGCTCTTACTGAAGTTTGGCTTCTCCCTGAAGATTCTGCTGCGGTTGCTGCCCTCTGTCACGGAGGCTACCTATTTTCCCATACATATCGGCCCACTGACTGTGGTGGCAGTTTTGGGTTCCTACTCTCTGATTCCTGTTAGTTTCAGCCTCTCCTTCTTCCTTCATTATATTCCTTTGCTTCCTTTGAAGTCCATGGCATCTGCCTGTTATCTCCATTACTTCTCCAGGTAGTTTCCATTTAATGAACCCCCCCCCCCCTCCAACAAGTCCACCTCTGCCTTTTCTCACCGATTTTGACTCTTGGCTGTCCTCCTTTCTGGATGCATCCTCTCCTTCCCTTATTCTTGGGAATTTTAACATTTATGTTGATGAGCTTTCTGACCCTTATGCCATAAAGCTCCTTTCTCTGACCTCCTCATTCAACCTCCAGTTGGTTCTACCACTCGTACTCACAAGAATGGCCACTACCTTGACCTTGTCTTCTTCTCCAACTGCTCACCCTCAAACTTCTCCACCTCAGTTCTGCCTTTAACTGACCATCACATGATAACGTTCACCCTTAACCACCCCCCATCTTGGTTTCACCCAATCTCCACCAACTTGTTTAGGAATCGTCATACTATTAACCCTTTAGCTCCCTCCACTGCTGTCTTAGCTCCTCTTTCCTCTGCTATGTCATCTGATTTTGTTGATGAGGCCATATCTTCCTATAACACTGTACTCTCCTCTGCTCTGGATGCTCTTGCTCCTCCCACTTCATGTCCTGTGAGGCTGTCCTCTACAACCCGCTCAGCTGAGCACCTTTGGCTTAAATCACGTACCCTTTCTGACTACCTACCTTTCAAATTCATGCTAACCTCTTTCCAGTCAGCCATAGTACTCACCAAGCAAGAGTACTATATCCATCTGATTAACCCTTTCCTCTGAACCTCGCTGCATCTTTGCTCTGCTCAACTCTCTCCTCAGGGTCCCACATCCCCCAATCCCTCCTCCATTGTCTGCCCAGACTTTGGCTGACTATTTCCATGGCAAAGTCCAGAAGATTAGCCTTGAATTCTCCGCAGGGTCACCTCCACCTCATCTTCCCCCTTTTCAATTTCAAATTCTTCGGTCACCCTTTTTTCCTTTTCTGAAATCACTGAGGAAGAAACTGCAAATCGTCTCTTCTTCAAACTGACTAACTGTGCCTCTGATCCCATTCCCACCCATCTGCTAAGCTCTTGTCTCTTCTACCGTCATCCCTTCCATCTGTCATATCCTTAACCTATCACTTTCCACTGCAACAGCCTTCACTAGATCCTACCTGTCCTTCTAGTTGTCGGCCTGTCTCTCCCTTTTGTTTCAAAACTACCTGAATGAGCAGTTCACCACTGCTGTCTTGACTTTCTTTCCTCTCTGGCCCTTCTGGATCTACTCTAAGCTGGCTTTTATTCTCTACATTCCACAGAATCAAGTGTAGGAGTGGCCTAGTAGTTAGGGCAGCAGCCTAGAGCTGAAAAGGCCAGGGTTTAAATCCCACTGGCACTCCTTGTGGCCTTGGATAAGCCACTTAACCCTTCATTGCCTCAGGTACCAACTTAGATTGTGAGCCCTCTGGGGACAGGGAAATACATTCAGGTACTTTATGTAACTTGACTTGATCATCTCCTGGAAAGGCATGAGCTAAATACTAATAATAAATACAATTTTAAAAAAATGGTTCTTGCCAAAGTTTCCTTGAGGAATTTATTCTTCATCAAATCCAAGGTCTTTGACTTATTCCTCATCCTTCTTGATTTTTCTGCTGCCTTTGACACTGTTGATCATCATCTTCCCCTCGATACCCTGTCCTCACTTGGATTTAGGGCATATGTTCTGTCCTTTTTTTTTTTTTTTTCTTACCTCTTCCATCACACTTTGTGTCTGTTCTGGTGGATCCTCCTCTACTACCATCCTGCTTTTTTTTGGGACCTCTCCTTTTCTCTCTCTACACTCAGTCCCTTGGTTTTCAGTGCCATCTTTATGCTGATGACTCTCAGATCTTCTTTCTGGCGCCTGAAATCTCTTCAGGAATCCAGGCCCAGATCTCTGCCTGCTTATCCAGTATTGCAGCCTGGATGTCTCACTGTCCTCTGAAACTGAACATGGCCAAAACTGAGCTCCTTTTTACCCCCTAAACCCATCTCCCCCCTCTATCCCTTCTCTATTTCTGTGGATGATACTGCACTTCTCCCTGTTTCCTCAGCTTGCGACCTTGGGATAATCTTTGACTCAACTCTCTCTATCCAACAGATAACTAAAACCTGTTGCTTTGTTCTCTATAACATTGGCAAAATTCATCCCTTCCTTTCTACACACACTACTAAGACCATCATCCACTCGCTAGTCGCCTCCTGTCTTGACTATTGTAACCTGTTCCTCACTGGTCTCCCTCTGAATCATCTTTCTCCCCTTCAAGTCTGTTCAAAATTCAGCTGCATAGTTTATCTTCCACCAGTGCTGCTATGCTCATGTAACCCCTCTTCTCAAGTCACTTCACTGGCTCCCTATCCATTTCTGCATCCAATTCAAACTTCTCCTACAAGTACATTCCTTTCTGTGGCTCCTCACTACCTTTCCTCTCTTATCTCACTCTACACTCCTCCTTAGAAATGCCACTCCTCTTTTATCTGTGCCCTTCTCTGCCAGACTTCATTCATTCCATATGCCTGGAACAAACTAACTGAGTCTGTGCATCTGACTCCTCCTCTGGCCCTATTCAAGTCCAGGCTGAACCTCGTTAAGACTGCTTTTGGATCCTGATGCTCCTCATTCTCTTGTTCACTATATATGTGTATCTTGCCATACTCATCCCAGTTTTGCATTGTTTTTTTCATGAGCAGGGACTGGGTCTTACACCTATATGTATAGTACTGCGTAAACCTTGTTTTTTTTATGTGCCATCTAGTCAGTGCTGACCTGGCAACCCAGTAGCCCCTGGGTTATCTCCAGGAACAAGCAGGAATGAGTCCTCACATATGGGTACGTTGGAACCGACGGAGCCTGCGCGGGAAAGCTCCCCAGCTTCCCAGAAAGGAAGCTTTTGGGGCCTCCCACAGCGCATGCGCGCTGCCTTCCCGCCTTCCTGACCAACTCTCTTCAGTTCTTCTTTTTCCGCGGAGCCAGCAGGTCATGTTCCTGTCACCGCTGAAGAAATTGTTATTTTAATTTGTTCCTTTGACCGCGTGTCTGCCTTCCCCGATTCCGGACCGGTACCGCCGGTCCTTTTTTCGTTTATTTAAAAAAATATATATATATATATTACTTTTTCCTACACTTGGTGTATTTTTTCTGTGAGGCCTCTAGGCCTTCTCAGGTCTCCCTCATGGAAAAACCAGCTTCTGGTTTTAAAAAATGCACTAAGTGTACCGGTACTATTTCAATTACAGACACCCATGAGTGGTGTCTTAAATGTTTGGGGCCTGACCATTCCATTCCGGATTGTCCATCCTGCTCTCTGATGTCCAAAAGGGGCTTACAGAACAGAGCAAATAAATTTCATATGCTGTTTTCTACCGATACTCCAGCATCAACATCCTCCAGGTCTTCTTCTCCTGATGGATCTCAGGTAACCAAACATTCTTCGGGCAAGTCCTCAAAAGGCAAATCTCCCTCTAAGCAGCGAGAGGCCCTTGCAATTGACCCTGAGGACCCTGCCCCAGCCAAAAAACCCCGGCGGGAAGCTCCGGCTTCCAAAGCTCCTCCTATGGGGTTACAGGTAGACATCGATGGCACGGCCTCGACCGATCTCCTGTTAGACTGCTCTGTGGTACCGGCTAACACCGGTACCGACTTCCAGGCAGTTGTGGCGGCTATGGGTACTACGGTACAATCCATGCAGCAGGCCTTACTGACTTTCATTAATGCTGCACCGCCATCGGTACCGCGACAATCAGTTCCGACTCCGATTCCGGTACCGCAACCGATACCGGTACCCAGAGCATCTACTTCCAGTAGCATGCCGGTTCCGGTCTCCGGTTTCCGGAGCTTTCTTCGATACCGCTCCGATACCCGGTACGCCCGATGTCGGTACCGATCGGTACGCGTATCGATCTCTGGAAGCAAATAGACGATACTTTGAATCCTCTGAAGAGTCTGATACCTCAGATGATTCTGCTGACGTCTCTTTCACTCTTCCTGAGGAGCCCTCTTCTCCAAAAAGGAGAAAGTCTCCTCCAGAGGATTTGTCCTTTCATTATTGAAGTAGCTAAAGGACTCTCCATATCTGTATCCTCAGAAAAGGAACCTAGAGCAAAGAAATTTAGATATTTTAGGATACTCTAAGGTTCCTAAAGAGGCAGCCACCTTACCCATACATGAAATTCTTCAAGAACACATGATGGATTTGTGGGAGGCTCCTCTTACCCTATCTCCACATTCTCGACGTTTGGACACCATGTATCGGGTTCCTCCTTCTCCTGGTTTTCAAAAAACTCAGCTTCCTCACCACTCTATTGTGGTGAAGTCTGCTATGAAAAAGATAAAGAGTACCAAAAGACACTCTTCTACCCCTCCAGGAAGAGAATGTAGGACTCTGGATGCTTTTGGGAGAAAAATCTTCCAAGCTAGCATGCTTATTGCCAGAATCAATTCATACAGCCTTTATATGGGCATGTTTTTGAAAGAGATTGCATTAAAGACAAGTCAATTTCTCCCCTTTATCCCAGAGGATAAACAGGAGGAATTCCTTCTTTTGCTAAAGCACACTCAAGATGTTTCCAAGTTCTCCAACAGAGCAGCCTTTGACTCTTTTGAGGGGGCAAGCAGAGCCTCTGGCATAGCCATAGCTGCTCGCAGACTGGCTTGGCTCCAGGCCTCTGATTTGGAACCCTGGGTACAAGAAGGCTTGGGCAATCTGCCCTGTACAGGTGAAAATCTCTTTGGCAAAGAGTGGCAAATCAAAGCCACTCAAATGGATGCAGAGAATGCTGCTTTAGATAGACTTTCTAAGTCTACCTCTACCCCTGCCAAGAAAAAACCTTTTAAGAAAACTTTCTATAAAAAGACCAGATTTTCCACAAATACTGGCCAGCAATCTTCCCAAGTTCGCTTTGCTCCTAAGCGTTAGCAAACTAAGCAGGCCAGAACAAAGGCCACAGGGGCTGCTACAATCCAGCAGTCCCAACCTCCTCAGGGTTTTTGACTTGGTTCTAGAGAACTTACCCTTTCTGGCTCTGCAACAGCCAGAACCTCTCACCATTCCAGGAAGGTTGGCTCATTTTGCTCCCAGATGGGAACAAATCACATCAGAACCGTGGACCCTCTCTATCATCAGAAAGGGCTACAAACTACATTTCTCCAGCCTTCCTCCCCATACCATGGTGAGACAATTCAATTCTCCCCCATCTCTCCTGTACCTGTTGGGACAAGAGGTGACCACTCTTCTCGCCCAAAGGGCAATAGAAGAGGTTCCTCAACAAGGGTCAGGTTTCTACTCCCCCTATTTTCTGATTCCCAAGAAAACAGGGGGATACAGACCCATTCTGGATCTCAGAGAATTGAACAAATTCCTCTACAAAGAGAAATTCAAAATGCTTTCTCTAGGTACTCTCCTTCCATACCTACAGAGTCAGGACTGGCTTTGTTCTCTAGATCTCAAGGATGCGTACACACATATACTCATCCATCCATCCCACAGAAAATTCCTACGGTTCATGTTCCAGGGAAAACATTTCCAATACAGAGTACTCCCCTTCGGTCTAGCCTCTGCTCCAAGGGTATTTACCAAATGCATGGCAATAGTAGCTGCATTTCTACGCACTCTGGGGATCTTTGTCTTCCCGTACCTGGACGACTGGCTCATCCGAGCTCCATCTCAGTCCGAGACTCAGACTTCCCTGGACCACACCAGACGCATACTGCAGTATCTGGGACTTGTCATCAATCTGCCAAAGTCTCAACTCACCCCTACTCAATTCCTAGAGTTCATCGGGGCTTGGCTAGATACTAACACTGCAAGGGCCTATCTTCCTCAGGTCCGTTGCAACCGTCTAGTGCACTTGGCCTCTCAAATTCAGTCCAGAAGCCACTTGACTGCCAGAGAGATGCTACAACTGCTAGGTCACATGGCATCCACAGTTCATGTAGTGCCTTATGCTCGCCTACATATGAGAGCAGCTCAATGGACCTTGTCCACACAGTGGACCCAAGCATCAGGAGCTCTCTCAGACCAAATAGCAACCTCAAAACGTCTTTTTTGGTCTCTCCAATGGTGGGTATCCACTCAAAATCTGTTGTTGGGGGCCCCCTTCCAACCTGTGTTACCCCAAGCAACTCTCACTACAGATGCCTCCCAAACAGGCTGGGGAGCTCATCTCCAAGACCTCTCCACTCAGGGCCTTTGGTCTCCACAGGAAACCACCCTTCATATGAACCTTTTGGAGCTGCGAGCAATTCTCCTTGCTCTCAAGGTCTTTCATAACCTCCTCATCAACATGACAGTCCTTGTTCATACCGACAATCAAGTAGCCATGTTCTACGTAAACAAACAAGGAGGGACTGGCTCTCTGTCGCTTTGCAACGAAGCTCTAAAACTCTGGGCCTTCGCCAGAGAGCATGGGATCCATCTCCTGGCAGTGTACCTCCCAGGAATCCAAAACTCTTTGGCAGACAGACTCAGTCGAGTCCTGCTGCCACACGAATGGTCCCTGCACATGGATCAGGTACTCAGAATCTTTCAAGAATGGGGGACCCCGGACATAGATCTCTTTGCAAGTCCGTACAATGCCAAACTTCCCCGGTTCTGTTCCAGGATTCCGTGTCAGGGAGCTCAGGCCAAGGATGCCTTCCTCCTTCATTGGGGTCAGGCCTTCCTATATGCCTTTCCACCCATTCCTTTGATTCCCAAGACTCTATTCAAACTTCAGAGGGATCAAGGATCCATGATCCTCATAGCTCCACGCTGGCCACGCCAAGTGTGGTACCTTCTACTTCTGCATCTCTCCCAGACACCCTCCCTGGATCTGGGAGCTGCTCCAGACCTTCTGTCTCAAGAGGAGGGGACTTTGTGGCACCCAAACCTCAAGTCCCTTCACCTCAGAGCTTGGTTACTGAAGGCCTAGACCTTCAAGACTTGAATCTTTCTCAACAGGTGAAGGATGTCCTCCATGCATCGAGGAAACCTTCCACCAGGCGTTCTTATGCTTTTAAATGGAAAAGATTTTCAATTTGGTGTGCTAACAAAGGTCTTAACCCTCTAGCACTACCTTTAACTTCTTTACTTGAATATCTCCTGCATCTTTCCAATGCAGGACTTAAAACCAATTCTGTAAGAGTCCATTTGAGTGCTATTGCAGCATCTCTTCAGCCTATCAATGGACAATCTGTTTCCTCTCATCCTCTTATTGCAAGATTCATGAGAGGTCTAACTTTAACTAAACCTCCCATTCGGCCTCCTCCAGTGGCATGGGACTTAAACGTAGTTCTTGGTCAGCTTATGAAGCCGCCCTTTGAACCCTTAGCCACTACCTCCTTAAAATTCCTTTCCTGGAAAGTCATTTTCCTTATTGCAATCACTTCTGCTCGCCGCATCAGTGAACTGCAGGCTTTAGTGGCTAATCCACCTTATACAAGGTTCCATCATGATAAGGTAGTCCTTAGGACAAATCCCCACTTTATGCCTAAAGTGGTCTCACCTTTTCATCTTAATCAAGAGGTATATCTACCTGTCTTTTTCCAGCTCCTCATGCATCTAGTGCAGAGAGGAACCTACATACGTTAGATTGTAAAAGAGCTCTTGCCTTTTACATCCACAGGACACAGCAACATAGAAAGTCTTCTCAACTTTTTGTTGCTTTTGATCCTTCTCATTTAGGACTTCCAGTCTCAAAAAGAACACTGTCCAATTGGATTGCTCAGTGTATTTCTTTTGCTTACCAGAGTAAGAACCTTTCTCTGGAAGGCCATGTCACAGCTCACAATGTGAGAGCCATGGCCACATCTATGGCTCATCTTCATTCTGTATCCATCGATCAGATCTGTCGAGCAGCCACTTGGGCCTCGGTTCATACCTTCACAGCCCATTACTGCTTGGACAAGGACTCCCGCCGGGATGCCTTGTTTGGTCAGGCTGTCCTCAGACACCTGTTCCATTCTTAAACAACTCCTGCCCACCTTCCCTGAGTGGATGCCTGAGATCCATGGGAAGATGAGGAATTCTTGCAGGGGGATCTCCCCGGCATCTTAGCTAGGGAGTCCCCATATGTGAGGACTCATTCCTGCTTGTTCCTGGAGATAGCACAGTTACTTACCTGTAACAGGTGATCTCTGGGAACAGCAGGAATTAGTCCTCACAACCCTCCCACCTCCCCTAGGAGTTGTATCTCTCTCTCTCTCTTTCCTTTCCTCTCTCTATTGTCTCAGCTTTAAACTAGAACTGAAGAGAGTTGGTCAGGAAGGCGGGAAGGCAGCGTGCATGCGCTGTGGGAGGCCCCAAAAGCTTCCTTTCTGGGAAGCTGGGGAGCTTTCCCGCGCAGGCTCCGTCGATTCCGACGTACCCATATGTGAGGACTAATTCCTGCTGTTCCCAGAGATCACCTGTTACAGGTAAGTAACTGTGCTTTCTTGGCAAGGTATCACTGGAAGTAGATTGCCAGGCCTTTTCTTCCGAGGTAATGGAGGGTGAAGTGACTTGCCCAAGGCCACAAGGAGTGCCATTGGGAATTGAACCCAGATCTCTGGGGTTATAGGCTGTTGCTCTAATCACTAGGCTACTCCTCCACTCTGTACACCTTGTAGCAGCAGTATGTCTGTTCATATTGTTTTGATTTATTTTAATTTGTTTTATTTTATGTTCTTATTAATTGTGATTTTATATATATTTTATTGTAATCAGCCTAGTGGATAGTGTGAAAATATATAAATAACCTTAAATAAATAAAATATTAGGAATTTCTCATCCAGGAAAAGGATCTTGGTGTCACTGTGGACATAAACTGAAATCTTCAGCCTAGTCTGTGGTGACAGTCAAGAAAGCAAATATAATGTGAGGTACTAATAGGAAAGAAATGTAGAACAAAACTGAGACTATCATAATGCCCCTATATAGATGTGTGCAGAAACTACACCTTGATTATTGTGTGCACTTGGAGAGCTCTGCTTTCAAAAACTTGATCGCTGGAAGCAGCGGTATATAAATGTTTGCTAAATAAATAAAAATAAATAAATAAATAAATTACAGAGAATGGCAATCAAAATGATAAAGGGATTGACATGATTTTCTTATGAAGAAAGGCTCAACAGGTTAGACTCTCCAACTTAGAAGAGAAATAACTGAGAGGGGATATAATGGAGGTTTAAAAAATCATGAGTAGGATGGCAGAGGGAAATGGGGAACAGTTATTTACCCTTTTAGATGGTGCAAGGCTTCCATGAAACAGATTGGTAGCAGATTTAACCTAAATTGGAGAAATTAAATTTTCATTCATTGAACAATTGAGCTGTGGGATTTGTTGTCAGAAGATGTGGTGAAGCCATCTAGCATAGTTTACAGTTGTAAACAAATGTCTAAAAATGCAAGAAGGCATGTGGTTTGAAGAAGTCTTTGAAAATGAATGGTATACTAGCAAATGAATTCTAAACTATGTTAGCTGCCTTGTTGGAATTCTGCACACAATTCAAAATTTTGCACTTTTTGGTGATTATTTATGTTTATTTCTGTATTGTATTTTACCCTCACTTGGTTTGCAGCTTGTCGTGCTGTGAGGGCTTGTGTGCATCAGTGATGCGGAGGGCTAAGCTATTGGTAGTTTAACTAGTGGCACAATCTGTACATTGATCAAGAAGCAACAGTTTGAATGGAGCAAGGAGAAACAGAATGTTTAAAATCAGCAAAGGTGTACGACAAGGCTGAATACTTCCCCCCTACCTGTTTAATTTATATGCAGAACAAATCATCAGAGAAGCAGGACTGTATGAAGACAACAGAGGTGTGAAGATTTGTGGAAGACTCATCAACAGCCTTCGCTATGCTGATGATGCCACATTACTGGCTGAAAGTGAAGAGGATCTGAAACATTTGCTTCTCACGATCAAGGAACATAGTCTTAATGTAAAGAAGACAAAGATCATGACAACTGGCAAAATCAATAAGCTCATCGTTGAAAGAAAAGAATTTGAAATTGTGGATAACTTTGACCTACTTGGATCAACTATCAATAAAGAAGCAACAAGCAGTCAAGAAATCAGACGACACATTGCTCTTGGCAGAATGGCTAGGAAAGACCAAGACAAGATTTTCAGGAGCAGAAATGTCTCTCTCCATACAAAGATTCAACTTGTTCAAGCCATGGTATTTTCAATAACAGCATATGGATGTGAAAGCTGGACAGTGAAAAAGATAGACAGGAAGAAAATTGATACCTTTGAATTATGGTGCTGGCTGCGAATACTGCATATACCATGGACTGCCTGAAGAACAAACCAGTCAGTACTAGAGGAGATCAAGCCTAAACTTTCTTTAGAAGCTCAGATTCATGACTTCGACTTTCATACTTTGAACACATCATGCAAAGAGAGAGATCATTAGAGAGAGACATCATGCTTGGCAAGATAGAAGGCCAACGCAAGAGAGGAAGGCCAGCAATGAGATGGATCGATACAATAACAGCAGCTACAGGTACCAGTCTGTCAACAATGAGCTGCCTGACTGAAGACCGAACACAATTTAGGATAACTATCCAGAGGGTTGCCATGAGTCAATACCGACTTGACGGCACTTAACAGCAATATTGTATTTTAAATTAAGCATCATTTAAAAATAATATGCTTTGTTATTTTGACAAACAAAGTATACGGAAGTTTGCATAATTCAGACCTTTTGGCACAGAATTTTGAATTTTGCGTGCAGAATACTAGCAGGCATAATATTTGTTGGACTTAAAAAAAAAAAAAAAAAAAAAAAAAAAGGGTATGGACAAATTCCAGGAGGAAAAGTTCATAAACAATTATCAGACCGGTAGATTTGGGGAAAGTTGCTACTTATTCCTGGACATCAACAACAAGGAATGTATCTGCTCCTTGGGATCTGCAGAGTTCTTTGTAGTGATTCAGACTGACTGCTGCAGGAGATTACATACTGGGCGTGATGGACCTTTTGGTCTGACTCATTATGACATATCTTGTTCTTGTAAAGGTCATGAATGGGAATGCCATTCCAACCAAAGTTGTAATGCCTCAAATTCAACTAACCACCTATTTTCCATCTCAGTTTTCACCAGTCTGTTTGAATGAAGTTGCAGATGGTCAGTTGCTCTCTAACCATTAAGCATTTGCTCTTTTACTTTGTAAACAAATGTCTAAAAATGCAAGATTCAATATTCAAAAGCAGGTCACTTCCAGAGTGAACTAAAATTCACAGCATAAGAAAAATCACTCCATTAAATTATCAAAAATTCCTATGGTATTTTAACATCGGAGCCAAAAAAGAAAGAGAGAGGAGGAAAAGGACTCAGAGCAAAATAGGACCTGCAATGGGGAAACCCCTCATGCCATAGTCTCAACACATCAATGACCTTAAGAACTCTGCACTCTCAAAATTAACCAGACATTTTTCAATTACAACCAAACAGATCAAGAGCTTCTCAGTAAAAGCTTATCTCAAACAGCTTCCAGGAGATAAGACAAGATCTCAGCCAGTGCTCCAATCTGCTGCACCCCAGCGCTTCTCCACGGCGCCCATTAAGCACCCATTAAGGGTCTCAATCTGCAAATTGATTTGGGGTGCCTGCTTGTGAATCCATTGTTGGGTTTTGATTCCATTTATGATGTCTCTTTAAGTATTTAAAGGTAGGATTATGTGGTAGGTTGCATGCGCTGCGTTTTTGAGCTGGTCTGGTTTTGGTGAAGCATGGCAATGATTGAATGTTAGGTGTGAATTAGCAGTTCTGTGGTAAATGGGGGTTCTGTTATTCATATGGTTGTTGTTGTTTTTTTTTGACTATGGGGATTATTGAGGGCTTTGTTCTTTTGTTCTTTGTCTCTTGACAGTGATAACTTATTACCCCCTGAAGAAGCATTTAGCAAAACGCTTAATGGGTGCTGTGGAGAGGCGTTGGGGTGCAGCAGATCGGAATATTGGCTGAGATCTTGTTGTCTGATCTCCTGGAGGCTGTTTAAGATAAATTTTTACTGAGAAGCTCTTGATATGTTTGGCTGTAATTGAAAAATGTTTGGTTAATTTCGAGAGTGGGGAGTTCTTAAGGTCATGGATGTGTTAGGACTATGGTGTGAGGAGTTTCCCCATTGCCTGTTGCAGGTCCTATTTTGCTCCGAGACATTTTCTTCCTCTCTTTCTTTTTAGCGCCGATGTTAAAATACCATAGGAATTTTTGATAATTTAATGGAGTGATTTTTCTTATGCTGTAAAAATGCAAGATGGCATGTGGTTGAAGAAGTCTTTGAAAATGAATGGTATACCAGCAAATGAACTGTATAATAATTTCATGGGACAAAGAGAGGTTAAGAAACAAGTTGTAATACATGTGCAACCTAGCATTTGTGAGCCAGCTTCTTCATTGGGCCTATGCACTGAAGAAGTGTAAATTCAAAAGCTAGTTTGGAAATGTATTAAGATGATCCAGTTGAAAAGGAATAGCCTCCAACTTGATTTTTAATCTTGGTTTCTGCACATCCATATGGTTTAGCATTGCTGCTATGCTACTACTATTCAAGGTGGGGAAATCAAAATAACCTGCTTTTAGTTTTATGTTTAAAGGTGGTTGTCTTCAAAAGATATAGGTAAGGTGGCACCAGAAATGAAAATCCAAGCATGTGATTTGGGACAATCTCAAAATGCACTCACATGCACAATAAACTTATTAAACTAAACTTCTACCTGCATTTTTGTTTCTTCTTGATTCCTTCCTATATATGGGTTGAGCAGTGAGCAGTAGCCTTCAAGGAGTGTGGGGAACAGGAAATAGGCTCTTTGAGATTTAAGCTAAAGTTTAGTTACCGGGAGTTATTCTTGTAAGATCAGGATTTGCTCCTTTTATATTCATATTTATATGTTGCTTTTTTCCAAGATAACTCCAGTTACAAAACGTAATCACTTAAGAACATCATCAAACTTAAACTAGCAAGTCATAATAGAAAATACAAATAAAAATTACATAATAATCTAAATATTCAATTAGAAAGACTTGCTATCAAAATTCAATAGATGTCAAATATATTTCCTGTTTAAAATTCCAGCTGTATTACTAGTTTTATCGCATTCTACCAAGTGCTTATCATTTATCAGGTGACTGAATGTTTTGATAACCAAGTTTTACACAATTAGATAAATGGCCTCTTATTAGAAGTATGTCTGTAGTTACAGAATTCCAGAGGGTGAGCCCAGCAAAAGAGAAGACTGACTTAGAAATTTTACAAGAATGGTCAAGGATTGGGGACAAGAATTATGGACAAATTTGTGTATTGATAACACATTCCATTATCATACTTGATGGCTATTGGCTAAAGAGATAGATATCATAGTTAGACTGCATCTTCCTAGCACAGAGCAGTGAATATGCAGCTCTGTTGCCCCCTAGCCCTGTCCAAGCTTTGCACCAGAACCTTGCCCCTACCCTCTGGAACAATCTCCCTGATAGTCTGAGAGAGGTCAATGACCTAACTACCTTCCGCAAAAAACTCAAAATTCATCTCTTTATACTACATTTTGGAAAACCAAATGACCTAGACTACGCCGATACCTCCTCTCCCCCCAATACAAACTTGAGCTAGTAGATGCTTTACAAACTGCATTCCCTCAAAGTCTCTTCCATAAATGACCCAAATACTGTCTCATATCCTAACATGTAAATAGTTCTTCTGTTATTGTTAGTTGATCTCTAGTTGATTGCAAATGAGCATACAAATGTACATAGTTCTTATTGTTCAGTGTAATTGAATATGTACTATTCAATGTGCTATTCAAAAATTTGTTCATTGTAAACTGCATTTGATCTACTGGAAAATGCAGTATAAAAATGTTCTAAAATAAAATAAATAAATAAGATATCACTTGAATATTGCAGAGTTGCGTCTTCCAAAATGATCATTAATGGGTATAAAAGCTTTAACCTTCCTATGCAACTGTCATTGCAGGTTTCAAGTTCAACTTATAAACAGAGGAGTGAAGAATTTAAAAAACAGTTTCGAGATTTGCCAGATTCAGAGAGACTTTTAGTAGGTAAGAAACAAATCATAGCTACTAATTCAAATCCAATTAGGGGCCCGGAATCCTAAACGTTTTAGGGAAGTGGAACAATATTGGGCGGCGGGTGTGTGCTTACACTATTTGCCGTGGATGATGGGCCCCTCTCCAGGAGGTCACTGGAGGGAGAACCCGTATTTTTGGTACTTGTACTCTGTGGCGAAGGAGGCGGCGGAAGACGGCTCCGATGTCGCGCTGTTCGGTGCTGGCCCTGGTGGGGGCTACTCCGGGATTTCTACTGGGTCAAGAGGGGGTGTTCAGGCGATGGGAGCAGTTGGGGTTGGACACTTTTGCCAAATTTATTGAGGAGGGGGACTTACTTACTTTCTCTGATCTCCAAGTGAAATACCACCTGCCTAGTGGAGATTTTTTTGCTCATCTTCAAATTAAGCATTTTTTGCAGCAGAAGGTTATATGGGAGTTTTGGGAAGAAGGCTATGATGACTGGGAAGTTTTGTGGGTGAGTTATGAGAAGAGTAGGGGATTTATAAAAATGCTGTACTGGGTCTTACAGTTGAATTCTCCTTTACTTTATGTGGAGCGCCGTCTGCGTCCAGTGGTGCTGGTGGTACTAACCTGGCTAAGCAGGTGGTTGTATGTGGATCTGCTCTGGCTCTGGCAGTGTGTCCATCTGCGCCTTCCATAAGTACAAGGGCTTTTGAGGCAGGGACTGGTGCTGGATGGTTCATCTCCCCTCTCGTTTTTGGCTTGGCTCTTGAGAAGCGACACTTTAGTGTATAAAGGCTATTTTGCTGCTGTGGTTTCCATGTTTCTAAAGGCAAGAAGAGGATCTTCTGTCTCGCCTAGGTGCGCATCTGGTGTCTCTTGAGCACTGGTGTCATAAGCGCTGCCTCATCTCTAATATGGCGGACCTGCTAGCTCTACCTTCCTTCCCTCAGAATGGATTTCACAATGGCCTTTCCTTCAGTTCATTGAGGGTTCAGGTGGTGGCCTTGGCTTGTTCTAGAGGGTCAGTGATGGGCTACTCCCTGGCCTCACACTCTGGCGTGGCCATTTCGTGTGAGGAGTTCAGCACTTGTGCCATCCCCTGTGCTCCATGTTTCCTTCATGGATTCTCAGTTTGGTTCTTTGGGCCTTGGTGACTGAGATGTTTGAGCCCTTGTGGAGAGCTATGCTCAAGGATTTGTCCCTTAAGTCTGCTTTTTTGGTCATGATCTGCTTAGCGATGTATCTCGGAGTTGCAGACCTGGTTGTGCCAAGATTCCTATCTGTCCTTTTCAGAAAAGGTTGTATATTTTACGGCCCATCCTTCCATTTTGTCTAAGGTGTTATTGATTGTCAGTGGCAAACAGGTGGTCTGCTTGCCTTCGTTCCCAAAAGAGCAATGCCAGGGAAAGGATAAGACCCTTCTCCTGGTGGACTTTAGATGGGTGTTTCTTAGAAGGTTGCTAACTCCTTCTAAAAGTCGGACAAACATTTGTCCTGTTTGAAGCCCGTAGAAGGGTGAAACAGCTATGAAGTCTTCCTTGGATTACTTGAAAAATGAATTAATCGGATGAGGCTATCTGTTACTGGACCGGCTGGCCCCCTAGGGTTTGTGCACACACTCCACACGGTTTCAGGCTTCCTCCTGGGTGGAGCACAGCTCTGTTGCCCCCGTAGACCTTTGTCTGGTGGCAGCATGGTCACTGCTTTCCACCTTTATCAAGCATTTCTGCTTGGATGTCCACGCTCAGGTGGGCATGGCCTTCAGTGCAGAAGTTTTGATGGCTGCCATATTTTTTCCCGCCCAGTGGAGGCATAGCTTTGGTATGTCCCACTTGTCTGGATTGGCCTAGCAGGATGATGTGGAAGGTGACATTTTACTTAGAGGTTAATGCCCTTTCCTTGAGCCCTAGATGCATGGGCTTATGCAACCCTGCAAGCAGATGGCTTTTTATATGATTACATTATTATAAAGTGTGGTGTATCCTCTGTCTCGAGCAGATGCTGAATTATGCCAAGAGCAAGCTAACACTCTCAGTCCCTCATTTATCTCATGGCTCATTTTGACTCCAAAGTACTTAGAGCCTGAACAAGGTAGTCCTCCATTTGCAGGGGTTTTGCTCTCAACCGGCTCCCAGAGCTTGGGTTTATCTTCAGTTGCTGGAATTGATGTATAGGTCAATGCCATAGGTATGAGCTTACATGAAGCCTCTACATCAGTCCCTATTATCCAGTTGGTTGCCTCAGGTGCAAGACTCTCTGTTATAGTTCAGAGAGGTTTGTCATAGTGGATCTGGAACCCCGAAGCTGGTTAGTGATGATTACAGATGTGAGCATAACAGGTGGAGGGATCACTGCCTAGAGTAAGTAACCTACAGCTTTTGGTCACATCAGGAAACTTCTTAGTCCATCAAAAGTTTGGAAGCCAGGACTATTTGCCTCACGTTGCTGAACTTCCTTCTAATTGTGAAGGGGGCGGCAGTCACATCCTTTTGGGCAATTCCACAGTGATGGTTAGTTTGTTAAGCAGGGAGAAAGCAGAGTGTAGCAATAGTACAGGAGGTAAACTTGTTATTCTAATGGGCAGCATGCAAATTGGCAGCAGTTTCAGCAGTCCACATAGCAGGACTGCATAGCATGTGTACAAGTGGACTTTATCAACAGGAACATTTGGATTCAGGAGAGTATAAGCTGGGTCAAAAGGCTTTACAAATAATAGTGGAGCATTGGGGCCTTATGGTCATGGACTTGATGACAATGTGTCAAAATGTCTAGGTTCCCAAGTTCTTTAGTCACAGAATGGAACAGGCCCTGCTGGCATCGACCCACTGATTCAGAACTTGGCCTCTCGTCAAACAAGTATTTCCCAGAATAGATAGTTATCAGTCATTTTGTTGGCTCCAAATTGGCCCTGATGGCCATGATATGCTGATCTAGTAAGGTTCTCAGTGATTTCTTCCCTATCTCTCCCTTGGGTTGTGGAGGACTTGAGGGCTTTTTTTGGCAGGTTCAAATTTTGATGGAAGACCCATATCACTTTTGGCTTACAGCCTGTTTCTTGGTATGATCTGCTTGCATAGATGCAAAAGATTGTGCCAAGATGAGGCTACCTTCATACAAATAGAGAACCTAGGTGCCAAAGCTTCAGTGCAGATCTGCTGAGCACTCCTTAAGGCTTGTGTTGGGGATGGCATTTGAGGTCTGATATAAGGAGTGCAATTTTTCTGCATGGAAGTTTTAGTCCCTCCATTTTGGCCTTTCTGCTGCATGGTCCTGATCTTGCTGAAGGTGAAAATGGGTAAGGTGGGAGACACCTCTCTGGCTGCTCTTTTGGGATCTGTTGCTTTCCTTATGGTTAAGATGATCCGGCCCTCATTTTTAGGGTGGTGATCCCTTAATTTGGTTTTCAATGTATTACTGCTAGTGCCCTTTGAGTGTTTGACGCATGCAACTCTGAGAGATTTTTCCCTGAAGGTCGTGTTCTCAGTTGCTATTGTTCTGCACAATATATTTCTGAGCTACCTGCATGCTTGTACAACAATCCCTATCTCAGTTTTTCTTTGGACTTCGTTTCCCTGCATCCAGTTTCTTATTATTTGCCTAGGTGGTGTCCAGTTTTCGTTTTAATCAGGTGATTTGTCTTCTAATCTTTTCCAAGGTAGAGGGTGAGGGCAAGGCTTATAAGGGGCTTCATTTGCTAAAATGTGGTCAACCCAATATTCAGTGGCACTAACCGGTTAGTGCCACTGAATATCCCCATAGACTGCTGAAAAAACATCTGGTTAAAACTGGGGTGGAGTGGGGAGAGGTGACAGCGCTAACCAGATAGTGTAATCAGTTAGGAAAGCCATTCACCTGTCCTAACTAACTTTAACTGCATAGTGCTGTTCAGTTAATGGGTGAATATCGCTGCTAACCAGATAGCATGTCTGATGGCCAGCCAACCTGGCTATTCAACAGTGGAAACTGGATATGTTCCGCCTCTGAATATTCCGTCCCAATTAAAGTGGCAGTGGCTAGGCAGGTTTTTTTTGCCTAACTGCTCCCACTGAAAATGCCATCATCAGTCTTCTGCTATGCAGAGGAATTTAGCATTAGGCTTTTCAAGTTTTCTTTGGAGTTTGTATTTTATGTTTTAGTTTTTTGCTATTTGTGATTTTGACTTTATTTGCATCTGTTTATATGAGCTTTGTCAATAGTACACTGACAAGTTTGCATATACCATGACAGTCATGAACCTCACTTCTAAGCCAGGGTATGTATAGTATGATCTCAGTCACTCAAAGTTACTGCTAATGTTCGGCGTAGTACTTGCGTCGTGCCACAGAGAGTTTCCTTCTGGGAGTTTGTAAGATGTAACAGGTATGGGTGGTTTGTCAAGATGTGCTTGGAAGTTCTTCTTTATCAAGTCTATGGCGCCCCATAAAGTGGACCAAGTACAGCGTGAGGTATCAACCAACAATTTTATTGAAAAACAAGGAGTATCAGTCACCCGACATGGCCGTATTTTGGTGTAGCCTTCGTCAGGGGTTGATAGTATGTAGAACACAATCGCATTATAGACAGTACAACACAATACAAGGATTGTTGTGGCGCCATGGGAGTATAAAGTTAAACGCCTGGCACTGTCAGCCTGCCATTCAAGAACAGCTTTGATACCTCGCTCTGTACATGGTTTGTGGGACTTTTTTCTGCAAGTGTATTCATGCTCTTGTTGTCTGAACTCTCCCAATACAATGGGAAATATTTCTGTATCTTTCTGCTACATGTTTTGGTCTCTGTATTTCTTGGTACTTGGTACTTCTCCACCCAATTCACAGAATAATCACTTGGAACAGACATCTTTATCAATGCCATTCTGGTGTTTTTCTCCTTTACCACTATGTCTGGTTTCCTCATATCCAGTTTCTTATCCGTCGGAATGGGAATGCCCCAGGTGATCATAGCCTTTTCATTCTCTGAAATTCTCTTAGGGTCCTGATCCCAGTGCTTTTCAGGGACAGTGATGTTGTAGCGTTTACAGAGTTTCCAATGGATTACCAGAATATGTACCTAAACCTCTTCAGCAGGAACAAATTTCTATATAGGAATTTTCCGCCATCAGAACTTCACAGCCAGCTATGAGGTGAATCGCTGTTTCCGGCTCTGTCTTACAGAACCGACATATGTCTGTTTTGCCTGTTTTTTTCAATGCTCACTGTAAACCATCTTGTCCGTAATCTGCTGTCCTGGACTGCAGCTATCAATCTCTCATCCTTCGGTTTCAGTTCACCTCTCCTTAACCATTCATATGTCCTTCTTGATCGACAAAGGGTTCCTGGAGTAACACTTTATTCCTGTTGTATTTGTGCATTTGCCACTTGTTCCTAATCGTTCCTCCAATTCAGTCCTCTACTTCTGGGTTGTGCTCCTCCTCCTGCAGCTTGGAGACTGGGCATGTCAAATTCATGACATCACTGGATGTAGTCTGCTGGTGTCTTCCATCAGCCCTAGTGTGTCCAGTCTCCATGCAGCAGGAGGACGTAGTGAGCCTAGGTACTGGGCTCACTTGAGGAACAGATAAGGAGCAATAGGATAGCTTAGAGTACTCTACATTTTCATTTTAATTGGGTGTTTTACCTTTAATTTTTAGTGTGACACTGTTTCTTTAAAAAAAAAAAATCAAAAGAAGTTAGGCTTACCTTCGGTGCCGGTTCCTGTCTGCCTCCTTTCTGCGGGGCTGTGGACTCAGAACTTCAGATCTCTCCTCCTAGACGGGACGGAGGAGGGCTCTGGGACAGGAACATGGGGAGATTCTCCGGCTGCTCAGACAGCGGGGATCTGACCTGCAGCGGAGGCACATTGACAGGAGGCTCGTCCGGCGGTTCTCTTCTCAGCACGGAGATCAATAGAACTGCGCGGGCTGGAGCCCCGTCGAAGATCGGCAAGTTACTTTAAATTTTCTAGTACTGCCTGTTTCTTCAAGGTCTTCCTTTCTTCGGCTGGTTGAGTCCGCCAGCTTCTCTGCCTCGCATTTGGCGCCCTTTTTTTCATTTTGCAGTAGTGGCGGCCATTTTGTTTGCACGGCAGCCACGTGGCACGAGCTCCGGTGGGGCTTCTATGCTGCAGTACCGCCCTAGGAGGGAGGCTCGATCTCTGGGCGACTGGGGGGCTGCCTCCCTTGGTTTATAAGGGGTTTGGTGCACTTTGGCGTTTTGAATACCCTCGGGCACTTTGAGAAGTTGTCGAGATGATTGCAGTGAGGCCCTGGGGGGCAGGTAACTCATAATCATATCAGCAAGTATGTGGAACCCGGAGGTTTAGGGCTTTCTTCTGGATTCCAAGTCCTTGCCATCCCGGTAAGGTATATTAAAAAAAAAAAAGAAAGGGAAATAAGACTCCCCTTCTTGGTAGCCCCAAGGGTGAGCCGGCCTACGAATGGCGTCACGGCCTCAGTGTGTGGTCTGCAGCACATGCAGGGGGACTGTAGCGGATTCTGGAATTTTCAGAGGTTGCGCTACGGTGTCCACTGATGTGGAGCAGCAGATGGAGGCTAAGGCTAGTCCTGATCTGCAGCTGGCGACAGTGACACCTAACGGGGAGGACCTGGGGGCCTCTACCTCAGGGAGTGGCCAGGAGGTCAGCGTGGGACTGCCGGCAATGAGGCCAGGCCTGGGGGCTGGGCCGCAACTGGAAGACTTTTGTCCGGACTTCATGTTGCTTATGCATCAGGCGTTCTGCATGAGGCGTCAGGAAAAGTTACCGGAGACCGCGTCGCTGACTGCATTCTCACAGCAGCCTAAGCTGGCCGGAAAGGGTACGGCTTCCCCAAGACCCTCGAAGAGGGCTCGGTCTTGTGAGCTGTCCTCTCATCCGATATGAAGGGCAATGAGACAGATGAGGCTGACCCTAACCTGGAGGTGGAGATGGCCAACTTGGAAGAAGGGGAGATTCTCCAGGACCAAGCAGGAAGTCAGTCCTCACATATGGGTGACGTCGGCGCCAACGGAGCCCTCGCGGAGCAATTTTCCCCAGCTTTCAAAGAAAGCCTTTGGGAATTGCAGCGCGCATGCGCGGTCCTCTTCCCGCCCAAGGGTGCCATCTTGCTCAGTCTGCTTTTTTCCGCGGAGCCCTACAGACGTTGCCTGTGAATCCCCGCAGAAAAGTTGATTTTTTCTCTATTTTTCTCTTTTTTCTTCGGTTCGACGCCGGTTCTTTTCCCGCCCGGACTCGCAACGCCGGTTGCGAGTCCGTCCTTTATTTTTCGTTTTTTTGTCCTTCGTGACAGATTTCGCGCCTTTTTCCTTTTTCCCTGGCAGCCCGGTCATTCGACCTCGCAGGGGCCCTTTTTCCCCCGATAGCTGCCAGCGGCTTTAAAAAGTGTGACCTCTGTAAGAAACTCATGTCTCTTACAGACACTCATGACTTCTGCCTCCGCTGCCTCGGCCCAGATCATGACTCCATGATCTGTGGGCCATGCGGCAAAATGTCCTCCAAAGCGTTGAGGAGTCGGCAGCACCAGCGGGAGCGTATCTTCTCTGACTCCGGCCGGGCTCGGACCTCGTCGGAGGCTTCAAGTCCGCAAGAGCCCTGGCTTCCAAAAGGCACAACTACCGCACCATTCCATGGTGGTGGAATCGGCCATGCATAGACTAAAGAGTCAAAAAATGCACTCCTCGGTGCCCCCTGGTAGGGAAGCCCGAAGCCTGGATGCCCTCGGTAGGAAGTGCTTCCAAGGCTCTATGCTTGCTTGTCGAGTCCAGACATACCAGCTCTACATGGGCATGTATCTCCAAGACCTGGCTAAGGAAATAGCCGGGTTCTCTGCTGGTTGCAGAGGTTCCAGTCCTTGTCTACTGGTATTCGAGAGTGCTCCAAGTTCATCTCTCAAGCAGCCTACGATGGTTTTGAGGCGTCGGCTCGAGTAGCTGCGGCCGGCATCGGTGGACGCCGCCAGGCTTGGCTTCAGACGTCCAACCTCGAGCCTTGGGTACAGGACAAGTTGGTCGATGTCCCCTGCCGAGGTGATAACCTCTTTGGCAAGCCCATGGATGAGAAGGCTGCACAAATCGAGACGGAGACTCTCACCAGGACTCGTCTCTCGAGGAAGACCTCTGCCCCTTCTCAAAAGATGAAGGCCTCGGGGAAAAAGCCCTTTTACCCGAGGAAAGGTGCTGCCTATAAATACTACCCTCACTATCAGGCCTCAGCGGCTCCCCCACAGGGAAAGCAGGCCAAGGGACGGGGTAATGGGTCCCGTAGGCAGCAAGCCCCCAAGCCTGCACCACCGGCCCCTGCTCAGCAGGGTGGGGGGTTTTGACTTCCTCAGCATAGCCTCTCCCCCTCAGCTGGTTTCTCTCAGCACAGGAGGCCGGTTGGTCCACTTTGCCCAAAGGTGGTCCAACATCACCACAGATACCTGGGTACTTCACATAGTTCGAAAGGGTTATCTTCTTCACTTTCACCAGGTACCTCCCTCCTACTTTCCAGGGGAGCCTCCCCGACTACCTTTGCACAGGGACTTACTACTTCAGGAGTTAGCAAGTCTCCTTCAGGAACAAGCCGTGGAACCGGTGCCCCACCACCTGAAGGGCCAGGGGTTTTACTCCAGGTACTTCCTGATTCCAAAAAGAACAGGAGGCCTCAGACCCATCCTGGACTTGCGAAACCTCAACAAGTTCCTTGCGAAGGAGAAGTTCAAGATGCTTACCCTTGGAATCCTGCTGCCCTACCTCCAGCAGGGAGACTGGCTATGCTCCTTGGATCTGAAAGATGCATATACTCATATCCTCATTCATCCGGACCACAGACAATATCTCAGATTTGTTGTGGGAGGAAATCATTACCAGTACAGAGTGCTGCCCTTTGGCCTATCCTCCGCACCCAGGGTGTTCACCAAATGCCTCGCAGTGGTGGCGGCTTATCTGAGACTTCAAGGTCTGTTTGTGTTCCCATACCTGGACGACTGGCTCATCAGAGCCCAGTCTTCCCACGAAGCCACTCATCGCACGGTGGCTCTGCTCCAGCACTTGGGTTTTGTCATAAACTTCGCAAAGTCCACTTTGCTCCCCTCTCAAAATCTCGAGTTCATCGGCGCCCAGTTGGACACACTTCAGGCGCGGGCCTTCCTCCCTCTGGACAGGGCCAAGCGGCTCATGGATCTCGCCGGCCACTTTCACAGCAATGCGCTGGTCTCAGCCAGGCACTTTCTGCGACTGCTCGGCCATATGGCTTCCACGGTCCATGTGACCCCCAATGCCCGACTGAACATGCGTCCTGCTCAGTGGTGCCTTCGCAATCAATGGCATCAGGCCACAGGGAGCCTAGCAGACTCCGTACAGATCTCCGACCACCTGGTCTCTTCTCTACAATGGTGGCTTCATCTGCCAAACCTGGTACTAGGACTGACTTTTCAGCCCCCTACGCATTCTCAAGTCCTGACGACCGATGCTTCTCTCCTGGGTTGGGGAGCACATTGCCAAGGGACATGTACTCAAGGCCTCTGGACTCCTTGGGAGTCTGCTCAGCAGATAAACTTCCTGGAGCTCAGAGCCATCCGCCTAGCGCTCAAAGCCTTCTCTCACCTGGTTTCTCACCAGTCGGTGCTGATACAGACAGACAATCAGGTTGCAATGTTCTACGTGAACAAACAAGGCGGAACAGGCTCCTTCCTTCTCTGTCAGGAGGCACAAAAGCTGTGCTCTTGGGCAGTCCACCACGGCATCATCCTCAGGGCTGTCTATCTCCCAGGTCAAGAAAATTACCTGGCCGACAAGCTCAGCCGGATCCTCCAGCCACACGAGTGGAGGTTGGATCCGCTGGTGGTTCAGCGGATCTTTCTCAAGTGGGGCCTCCCCACCATGGATCTGTTTGCCAGTCCTCTGAACCGACAGCTGCCCAGATTCTACTCTCGACAGCCGCATCCTCTCCGGGTATCGGCGGATGCTTTTCTAATTCCATGGTCCACCGGCCTCTTGTATGCCTTTCCTCCCATGCCACTGGTGTCTCGGACGCTCTTCAAGGTTCTCAGAGACAAAGCATCGATGATCCTAGTGGCTCCCCGGTGGCCGAGACAACCTTGGTTCCCGCTTCTGATGCAGCTAGCGGTAGACACTCCTCTTCCACTGGGATTTCAGCCCGACCTCCTGTCGCAGGATCAGGGGACTCTCCTACACCCCAATCTCCGGTCCCTTCATCTGATGGCCTGGCTGCTGAAAGGGTAGTCCTTGCTCCTCTGCAGCTACCTCCAGATGTGGAAGAGGTCGTCTTGGTCTCCAGGAGGCCCTCCACCTGCAAGACCTACGCTCTCAAGTGGCGTCGGTTCTCCGTCTGGTGTACTCAGCAGTCTCAAGATCCTTTCTCCTGTTCAGCATCAGTGGTCTTGCAGTACTTGCTCTCTCTCTCCAACCTTGGACTAAAGTCCAACTCGGTAAAGGTACACCTCAGTGCTCTTTCTGCGCTTCACCTGCCGGTGGATGGTAGACCTCTTTCCAGCCACCCTCTGGTGGCTCGGTTTCTCAGAGGCCTCCTTCTCCTTAAGCCACCTTTGCGCCCGCCAGCCCTGGACTGGGATCTTAATGTGGTGTTGCAGCGGCTTACCTGTCCGCCTTTTGAGCCTATGGCTACCTGTCCGCTCCGTTTTCTTTCCTGGAAAACCTTGTTCTTGGTGGCCCTCACTTCGGCTAGACGCGTTAGTGAGCTGCAGGCCCTGGTTTCTGATCCTCCTTACACTAGGTTCTACAAGAACCGGGTAGTCCTATGGACTCACCCTAAATTTCTTCCCAAAATGGTTTCCCCTTTTCACATCAACCAGGAGGTGGTACTTCCGACCTACTTTCCCAGGCCACACTCCAGCCGAGCTGAAATGGTCCTGCATACCCTGGACTGTAGAAGGGCATTGACCTTCTACCTTGACCGTACGCGGGAGCACCGAAAGGCTGTTCAGCTCTTCGTGTCTTATGACCCCAACAAGTTGGGGCTCCCTGTCTCCAAGCGTACTCTGTCCATCTGGATTGCGGACTGTATCGCTTGGACTTACAAGGCTGCCGGCCTCGTGCTGGAAGGTAGAGTCACCGCTCATCGTGTTCGGGTGAAGGCTACGTCGGTAGCTTACCTCCGCTCTGTTCCATTGGCAGACATCTGCCGGGCCGCTACTTGGTCTTCAAGCCAGACGTTTGCAGCCCATTACTGCCTGGAGAGGGAGTCCCGCAGGGACAGTGCTTTCAGACAGGCAGTCCTCCATAACCTCTTCGAGGTATAGGCAACTCCTACCCTCCGTCCCGGATGTTGGGCTACCGGTTGGAGACATATTCAGAGAAGATTCCTTCCTTCTGTGCTACTGACCTCGAGGGAGTTCATTTTTGTGCTTAGGGTCTCCGGTAGCCTTAAGCTTGGGAGTCCCATATGTGAGGACTGATTTCCTGCTTGGTCCTGGAGAAAGCGTAGTTACTCACCTGTAACAGGTGTTCTCCAGGAGCAGCAGGAATCAGTCCTCACAACCCTCCCTCCTCCCCTTGGAGTTGCAGTTACATGCTTTCGTTTTTGCTAATTTTTTACTGTCTTTTAGCTATGTCATCTGACTGAGCAAGATGGCACCCTTGGGCGGGAAGAGGACTGCGCATGCGCGCTGCAATTCCCAAAGGTTTTCTTTGAAAGCTGGGGAAAATTGCTCCGCGAGGGCTCCGTCGGCGCCGACGTCACCCATATGTGAGGACTGATTCCTGCTGCTCCTGGAGAACACCTGTTACAGGTGAGTAACTACGCTTTCCGGAGCTGGAAGATCAGGCAAAGATCATTCGGGTGTTCCAGAGGGAAGAGCTGACAGCCCTTATCACGGAGTCCCTCCAGATGTTGAATTTGGCGGCTGCACAGTCGACGGAGGAGGAAAGTGTGGAAGATCCTATCATCCAAGTGGTGCGGCAAGCGCAAATAGTGTTCCCTGTCCACCGTGTCGTGGACAAGATGATTCAGGATGAGTGGGATCAACCGGAGTTAGGACTCAGAGGAATTAGAACTATGAACAGGCTGTATCCCCTAGCGGATAAGGACAAAGAGCGGTTTTGTTCTGCCCGCATTGATGCACCAGTGTCGGCGGTCACCAGGAAGACCACCATTCCCGGAAGGTCATTGCCGGCCTTTCGGGGGCAGTATAGAGATATCCGAAAATTCTGGGCCTCCTGGCTGGGTGGCTTCCAGAGGGGAAGGTTTGCATCTAGAGACCAGGGGTTTCGTAGGTTCCAGGGAGTGGGTAGAGGCTTCTCTGAGCCGCCCGCCACGGCCTTCCGCAAACCCCAATGAAGGCTGGCAGGTCCCGGCAGAAAGACAACCAATAGGCGGGAGGCTTCTGGGGTTTCTTTCTGCCTGGACCCAAATAACGACCGACCAGTGGGTCTTGGAAATTGTTTGAGAGGTCTATGCGCTGGAATTGGCAAGACCGGTCCGGGATTCCTTTGTGATGTCACCCTGCAGAAGTCCGCAAAAAGCTCTGGCGATCTGCAATACCCTCGATCGGCTCTTGCTCCTGGGGGCGATCGTGCCTGTCCCCTTGACAGATTATGGTATGGGATGATACTCAATTTATTTTGTCGTGCCAAAGGACGGCTCCCTGCGCCCTATCTTACATCTCAAGGGGGTGAATCGGTGTTTGCATGTAACGCATTTTCGTATGGAGACCCTGAGGTCGGTGATTGTGGCAGTTTGCAAGGGGGAGTACTTGACCTCCCTGGATCTTACGGAAGCGTATCTGCATATTCCAATAAGAGCCGCCCATCAGAAGTGGCTGCGATTCACCCTTCCGTGCGGACATTACCAATTCCAAGCGTTGCCCTTTGGTCTCGCGATGGCGCTGCGGATCTTCACTAAGGTGATGGTGGTGGTGGCGGCGGCGCTGCGGAAGGAAGGAGTGTTGGTGCATCCCTATCTCGACAACTGGCTGATTCGGGCGAAGACAGAGGCCGAAAGCGTCCAGGCTACTGCCAAGGTGGTGAAGTTTCTAGAGGGGCTCGGCTGGGTGATCAATCCAGCCAAAAGCCGCTTGGTGCCCTCCCAGGATCTCGAGTATCTGGGAGTGCGGTTCGACACACGGAACGGGCTCGTGTTTCTTCCGCATCGCTGTGTGCTATGACTGCGGCACCTGGTCCGCCAGTTCAGTTCCGCCCCGGTGCCATCTGTGTGGGAGTACCTTCGGGTGTTAGGCACAATGGCGGCGACCTTGGAGGCCGTTCCCTGGGCCAGATTCCATATGCGGCCTCTACAGCGAGCACTTCTTCGTCGCTGGTCGCATCAGAACGACTCGTTGAGCAAGCGTCTTCCCTGTCCTCCACGGATCAAGCACTCCCTGCAGTGGTGGCTCCGGCCCGGATCCCTACAGGTGGGGGTGCCCCTGGAGCAGCCGGAGTGGCTCCCTCTGCTGACGGATGCAAGTCTCGTGGGTTGGGGGGCCCATTGCGGAGACCTTTTTGCACAAGGCACTTGGTCGCGCCAAGAGAGCGGCTGGTCGATCAACCGACTGGAATTGAGAGCGGTTTTTCTGGTGCTGCAGGCCGTCGAAACAATGGTGACAGGTCGAGCAGTGAGAGTACTGTCGGACAATTCCGCGACGGTAGCCTGCAGCACAGGCAGTGCGGCCATGGAAGACGAGACAGAGCTGCTGTTCACTTGGGTGGAGCATCGCCTGCCGGCGTTATCGGCGGCGCACATTGCAGGAAAGGACAATGGGACAGCGGATTTCCTCAGCAGGGTGCAGGTGGATGCGGGGGAGTGGGAGCTGCATCCGGATGTGTTTGCGCTAATAGTTCGCAGATGGGGGCCGCCGATCATGGATCTCATGGCAACCTTTCGGTCCGCGAAGGCGAGTCGGTTTTACAGCAGGCGGTGGTAGAGAATGTCAGAAGGTCTTGACGCGCTGATGCAGCCGTGACCAGCGTACGGTCTTCTCTACATCTTTCCTCCGTGGGTGCTGATAGGTCACGGGGTGCAGCAAATCAAAGCTCATCACGGCAGAGTGCTTTTGGTAGCCCTGGACTGGCCAAGACGACCGTGGTATGCCGATCTTGTTTGACTGTTGGATGGGGAACCGTGGCAGTTGCCGGTCTCGGAAGATCTCCTTCGCCAAGGTCCGCTCCGCATGCCTCAAGTGAATCAGTTCTCGCTTATGGTTTGGCCATTGAAAGGGCACGGCTGAAGAAAAGAGGATACTCGGCATCAGTAATCGCGATGCTGCTTCGGGTTAGGAAAAGGTCAACCTCACTGGCATATGTTCGGGTCTGGTGTATTTTTGAGGATTGGTGTTCAGTGTGGCAAACCTGCGCGGCCACAGCCTCTGTACCCATGGCGTTGGGTTTCCTACAAGAGGGTTTTGATAAAGGGCTAGCAGCCAGTTCTTTGAGAGCGCAGTTAGTGGCTCTGGCCTGCTATAGGGGCAAGGTACAGGATAGTCCCTTGGGGTCCCAGCCGGATGTATTGCATTTCTTGAAAGTGGTGACTAGGCTTAGGCCCTCTCGTAGAATCGTCGTACCTCCATGGGATCTTAACATGGTCTTAGGAGCATTAGTGAAGGAGCCCTTCGAGCCTTTACATCAAGCTACGGTGAAGGATTTAACTTTAAAAACGGTGTTTTTAGTGGCCATATGTTCGGCGAGACGAATTTTGGAGCTACAAGCGTTGTCTTATAGAGAACCCTTTCTGCAGTTTTCAAAAGAAAAGGTGGTTTTGCGACCAGTGCCATCCTTTTTGCCAAAGGTCGTTTCCCCTTTTCATCTAAATCAGACGGTGTCGTTGCCGGTGCTGGTCTCAAGGGAGGACGCCACGTCCGATCGCACTTTGCGCCTTTTGGATGTCAAACGGGTGCTGCGGCAATATTTGAAAATTTCCAAACCTTTTCGCAAATCTGACCATCTCTTCGTGCTGTTCAGGTGTCCTCGGAGAGGTGAGGCGGCGGTGAAAGCATCCATTTCTCGATGGATCAGAGAAGTGATTGCCGCGGCGTATCTGGTGCAAGGGTGTACGGCTCCGCCAGGGTTGCAGGCGCACTCTACCAGAGCGCAGGCTGCCTCTTGGGCGGAACACAGCTTGGTTCCGCCAGGAGAAATCTGTAGAGCGGCTACCTGGTCGTCTCTCCATACTTTCAGTAAGCACTATCGCCTTGATGTGCTAGCAGTGAATGATGCATGTTTCGGTTCGGCAGTCTTGCGGGCCGGTTATAAGGGTCCCTCCCAATGAACACTGCTCTGTTACATCCCAGAAGTAGAGGACTGAACTGGAGGAACGATAAGGAAATGATAATTACACTTACCTGGTAATTGTAGTTCCTTGAGTGACGACAGTTCAGTCCTCAGTCCCGCACAGTGGGGTGTCGTTGGTAGTGAAACGTCAGTGGAGGGAGCTATGCATTTACAGGTATGTATAAGTTTTGAAGAATCCTGTCTGGTAGTTCTGCTCTGTCTAGTTCTTTCTTGGTTCTTCCTTCTTTCTTTGGGCTGAGGAAGGCAGCAGGAAACGGTACGGGGCAATGTTTACGGTTTTGATAATAAGGGTTTGGTACAGTTGTTAAAGGTTATATGTTAGCTACTTATTTGTTGCTCTGTTGAGTATGCTTTGTCGATAGTTCACTGGGGCTGATGGGAGACACCAGCAGACTACATCCAGTGATGTCATGAATTTGACATGCCCAGTCTCCAAGCTGCAGGAGGAGAAGCACAACCCAGAAGTAGAGGACTGAACTGTCATCACTCAAGGAACTACAATTACCAGGTAAGTGTAATTATCATTTTTTCCTCATTTGCTAATCTAATTCTTTGAAGAGTTTTTGTGTTATACTAGTGATGTTGGGAAAGCCATGTCCTATCTCCATCTGCTGGCAGCCCATACGTCTGGACTGTCCTAGCCGGATTCATGAAAATGAAATTAACAGGTAAGACTAAATTTTTGCATACTACCAACCTTTATGTTAAAAATAGTAATTGATGCTAATTGAGTAAAAACTTTTGTAGTTTCTTGTAGGAGAGCCTTTATTTGGGACATGGTTCTTAGGTCCTTGTTACTAACATTGCAGTATGGCAGATGTTTAGTTTGTAAAAAAACAAACAAAACTCTTGGCAATACCTCTGCAGTATGGCAGTTGCAACTGTTATACATGATGTGACAGCTGGAATGGTGGCATTAGTGATGGAGAAATAGGGAAAAAGAAAACCACCTACCTCTTCAAATATAAAATGACTCTTCTATTTCGGTGCAGATTTTGCTTCTCTTAAATTTCATCAAATTTTCTGTCTTTCTATTGGTAGATTATGCCTGTGCTCTCCAGAAAGACATCCTGCTCCAGGGACGTTTGTACCTCTCGGAAAACTGGCTCTGTTTTCACAGTAACATCTTCAGATGGGAGACATCTGTAAGACAATTTTTTGGTCTTTTATGCTGATCCTTACTTTAATATGACCCTTTCTAGAAGGAAGTTTGATGGGCTAAGTGTTATAATCTTTGTTGAAATTTGTCAAGCATGCCTTGGGATTTTTAATCTCCTCAGAATAGCCAAAATCTCAGTCTTGCTTTCATTGACATACTAGCACACACAGAAGTTTATTGACCCCAAAGACAGTCCTGGATTATGGCTTTAAGACTAGCTAAGAGATAACCATTACCAGCTTTCTCAGTTCTCTGAAAAATCGTACATCAAAGAACAGATCTAATACTACTTAGCTTCCAAAGCACTGGCATTATATAATTTATATATTTATATATATGTTTTATTATGAGAGTTACAATTGTTTTCATTCATATTCAGTGTATTCCCCTTGTTTATTGTAAACCGCTTTGACCCGGTGAAAAGTGGTATATAAGCACGGCTAAATAAATAAATAAATAAATGAGTGCAGAGCCATAAATGTAGTAATTTTAGTTTTTGACGATGAGGATAAATTAAATTTCTCATTAAATATGAGGTGAGTGGAACTCAGTTTTATTGAGACAGGAAAGGTCAATGTGTTATCAGAAATAAAATTAGTAGGTAAGGTCTAACTTCACCATTATGAGTATTATGTTGTAACTGCTTAGGTGGTGACTGAATAAACTCAATAAATAAAAACATAAATAATACAGGCGTGGACAACTCCAGTCTTTAAGAGCCACCAGCTGGTCAGGTTTTTAGGATCTCTGCAATGAACATGCATTAAATTACTGCATAATATTAAAGAAGTATGTTAAATCCATGCAATTATTTCATGCTTATCCAGGGGTGTTATCCTGATAACCTGACCAGCTGGTAGCCTGCAAGGACCAGAGTTTCTCTTTTCTGTTATATAGTGCATTATGGCCAGTTGCTGTGCAGTTTTCTCCCATTAAATGCATCACAGAGAAATGGGCAATGGAAAAGTCACTGCAGTGGACCGCCACCCAAAAATGGTTGTTCATTTGCACAGCTTACTGATAACTGTCCATGTCCTATTGGAGTACATTTATATATGGCTCCCCACTGAATACTTGCACTTGGATCTGATGATTTGTCTCAAAATCTTTCCATTTTCTTTCATTTTCTGTGATTTTGCTCTTCAGTTGTGCAATCTTTTTAAATGTAATATATAGCCACTATTTCAACTTAAAAACATTTGATTACCTTTCTTTACTATTTAAAATCTTTTTCTTTTTGAAGATGGCAATCACTTTAAAAGATGTAACTTCAATGACAAAAGAGAAAACTGCCCGGCTCATCCCCAATGCTATTCAGATCAGCACAGAGAATGAAAAGGTATGGTACAGTATATTCATTGATCATTCAAGAGGAAGGAAATACTTTATTTTCTTTTCAAGCTTTGACCTCTCTATAGCTTTGTTTTGGGGAACTTTCTTAAATTTAGCCACCTCTGTAGAATAGGATTATGTGTGTTTGACTGAGGCAAGGGGCTGTCGCATTTTGTTTTACTCGGGTCCTGGTGGATGTTACATATGCCACACGCAGACAAAAGCTGCACATCGTCACCCTGAGGGGCAGCACAAGTGGAATGTAGTTTACTCTGAAAGCACAGTATTTTAACAAGAATGGAAAGATGCCCTTATGGTCTTATATTTCTTTAGCTCAGTGACTGGGTTGTAGGTTTAACACCTGAAAGAAAAAAACACCAACTGCATTTTCTTTTTCTTGAGAAATCCAAGAACTAACCAAGCTTAGCGCTGTTACCTTGAAGTGAATGGAAGACAAAGTAATGTACTTTTTTCTTAGGGTCCTTTCTCATACCATCCTACTCTAGGTGACGAGAAGCATGTTTGTTATATAATTTCTAAAGCTCAGTTGATTAGCATCCACAGATTATTCTATTGATTTGTAATTTAGGTATGGTTTTCTAGTGTAGAATAGTATGCTGAAACACTAATTGCTTCGGGTTACAGGAGTAGCTCACCTTTCCCTGTCCTCATTGACCAGAATAATAGACTCATTCTGTCATAGTGGATGATGCTGTTGTCATTACTTCAAAGAAGGGTAGTAATATAAAAATATTTTTTTCTTCATAAATTCCTGATGTTATCTAATTGTAGCCTGTGTATAATAGGGACTGGATGGTATGTATCCCAGAATGCTGAAAGAACCTAAAAATGAAACTGCAGACCTACTATTAGAAATTTGTAAACTATCATTAGAATAGTCTATAGTACCTTAAGATTGAAGAGTGGCCAGCGTGACACAAATTTTTAAAAAAGCGTCCAGGGATCATCTGGGAAGCTAAAGACTCTGGTGAGCCTGTTGTCGGTACCGAGCAAAATGGAAGAAATCATTATAAACAACAATATTACTGAATATGTAAATAGTCAGTCATAGCTTAATGGGAAAAGGCCAACATAAATTTAGTCAAGGAAAGTCTTATCTCACTAATCCGTTATATTTTTTTGAAGATGTGAATGAACAGGTAGATAAAGGTGAGGCAGTTGATATAGTGCATCTAGATTTTCAGAATATCTTTGACAAGGTACCTCATGAGAGACTGTTGAGGAAATTAAAAAGTCATATCATATTATGGATTGGGAACTTGTTATAAGATAGAAAACAGAGAGTAGGCTAAATGGCCAAATTTTTCAATGGAGAAAGGTGAATAGTGGAGTACCTCAGGGATCTGTGCTAGGCCTGCCGCTTTTTAACATATTCATAAATGACTTGGAAATTGGAACATCGAGTGAGGTGCTCAGATTTGCAGATGACACAAAATTGTTCAAAGTTGTTAAATCACGAGGATTGTGAAAAATTGCAAGAGGACCTTTAGAAATTGGGAGAATGTGCATGTAAATGAAAGATGAAATTTAATGTGTACAAGTGCAAAGTTATGTACTTAGGAAAGAACAACCCAAATTATAGTTACATGATGCAAGGTTCCACATTAGGAATCACCATCCAGGAAAAGGATCTAGTAATCATCTTAGATAATACCTAGAAATCCTCTGCTTAATGTGCAGTGGTGCCCAAGAAAGCAAATAGAATGCTAGGAATCGTAAGGAAAGGATAGGGCAATAAAACCAAGGATAATATACATCAATGCTTCTGTATTGCTCGATGGTGGACCACATCTTGAGTATTGTGTGCATTTCTGGTTTCTATATCTAAGAAAGGATATAGCAGACTTAGAAAAGTTACAGAGAAGAGTGACCAAAATGATAAAGGGGATGGAAGGATACATCTATGAGGAGAGACTTAAAAGGTTAGAGCTCTTCAAATTGGAAAAGAGACGGCTGAGGGGAGATATGATAGAGGTCTATAAAATAATGACTGGAGTAGAACAGGTAAACATAGATTGGTTATTTACTTCTTCAAAAAGCAGAAAGACTAGAGGACATGCAATGAAACTACAATGTAGCACATTTAAGACTAATAGAAAATAATTTTTTCACACAAAGTATAATCTAAGTCCAGAAGTTAGAAACATGATGGCAGAAAAAGACCACATGACCTATCTTGTCTGCCCTTCCATATCAAATACTAAAGTCCCTTCTGTTCCTTTAGAGATCTCCTGTGTTTGTCCCATGCTTTTTTGAATTCAGATACTGTCCTCGTCTCTACTACCTCCACAAGGAGAATATTCCATGCATCTACCACTCTTTCTGTAAAGAAATAGTTCCGCATATTACTCCTTTCACCCTCATCCTATGTATCCCGTGTAGCAAAGCTTACTTTCAGTCAAAAGAGGCTCTCCTCTTGTGCATCTATGCCATGGAGGTATTTAAATGTCTCTATCATATCTCCTCTATCCCACCTTTCCTCTAACTTATACATATTAAGATCTTTAATTCTGTCCTCATATGCTTTATAATGAAGACCGCTAACCATTTTGATAGCCACCCTATGCACTGACT
This sequence comes from Ichthyophis bannanicus, assembly GCA_033557465.1. NCBI lineage: Eukaryota > Metazoa > Chordata > Amphibia > Gymnophiona > Ichthyophiidae > Ichthyophis > Ichthyophis bannanicus. The sequence continues at coordinate 375,080,835 of CM066034.1, read as the reverse complement.
CCATCCTATTTATGTCCTTTTGAAGGTGTGGTCTCCAGAATTGCACACAACTCCAAATGAGATCGCACCAGAGACTTATACAGAAGCACTATCACCTCCTTTTTTCTGCTGGCCATCCTTCTCCCTATGTACCCAAGCATCAATTCTGGCTTTCACCGTCACCTTTTCTACCTGTCTAGACACCTTAAGATCATCAGAAACAATCATGCCCAGTTCCTGCTCTTCTTTCATGGACAGAAGTACTTCACCTTCTACACTGTACCTCTCCCTTGGAATTTTACAGCCCAAATATATAATTCTGCATTTTTAGCATTAAATCTCAGCTGCCAAATTCTTGACCATTCTTGACCATTTGTTGCTGGAGGAAGTAGTAAAAGCTATTAGTATAGCTAGGTTTAAAAGAAGTTTGGACATTATTAAAGTGGACTGGGAAAATCCACTGCTTCCTTATCGTCCCTCCAGTCTAGTCCGGAACCTTTGGGTTGTGCTCCTCTCACAGCAGCTTGGAGACTGAGAAACGTCATCTCTTTTCTGATGACACTGGTATATCCTTTCCGGATCCGCCTCCTCACACCAGTTACCTCAGTCTCCAAGCAGCTGGAGGATTGATGAGCCTGGAGGTCCAGGCTCAGGTTGGAGGAACAATTAAGGAATAGGTCTTAGGCTAAAAAAGGGGAAAGGTTTTTATAGATAAAGAAAGAAAAAAGCTAAATTTGGATTTGAGAGGAGTGTTTGCCTTTAAGACTCAACTGAGGCCTTCCCTCCTCTTCCCCCCCCCCCCCTCTCCTCTATTGCCTTACCCGCAGTGGAACTATAGCGGTAGTTGGAATCAGCTCCTACACGGGGGTAGCAGGGCTCCGGCTCCCGAACCCAGTTCAGTGGGTGAGGAACTGGAGCGCCTGGTAGTCAGCAAGCGCATTCAGAAGAGTTGCCTGATAGCGCTGGAAAGCACGCATCGGCGTGACTGGCTGACAACGGCTCTCTGTTCTCTCTAGGTTCTTGGCGCTAACAGCTCCCGATGCTGCAAGTCAGACAGCTCGGTTGAGTGGAAGGAAGGCGGCAAGGATCCCGGTGAGTAGATAACTGTGAGCGTTGGAGCGTCTGAAGCGAGGTGGAAAAAAAGCGTGAACCGCGTTTGCTGCACAGGGCCTAGCCGCGTGGCAGCAGTGCGGGAATCCAACGGGGCTGCACCGGGCCCTTCAGGAACACGGAGTTTTGAAGGGGGACTTCGGTTTCACAGTTAAAATAGCATTTTTGAGTGGCAGCTCCTTTTCCTTAACGTGTCTTTAAAGAAAAAAGAAAAACAACTTAGAAGCTCTTTGTCTGTCAGCACACATTCAGGGTGACATTCACAACACCTGTTCAGGTGGAATGCTGGCTAGGCCGCAGTGTGTAGTCTGCGGATCTAGAAGAGGGACAGTGTCGGAAGCAGGTGTCTGTAGGGGGTGTGTCCAGGAGGCAGAAGCCATGGAGCACACCTTGGAAGGGGGATCTGAGTCACAGGGAGCCCAAGTGGTGCAGCTAGTTCCAGATCCTCAGGAAGGGTTGCTTTGGGAGCCGGTAGCTGGGCCTTCTTCGGTGCCAGATCTCCCTGCGCCACAGACGACTCTTCCAGAAGGACTGGCAGCGATATTTTCTCCAGAATTTGTGGCGCTTATTCAACAAGCTTTTGGAGGATGACAGGAGGGCCTGTCCGATAGGGCCAAGGTCGGGGAGTGAGGAGAGAAGAGACCTGGTACTCCAATAGGTATTGGAGTGACAGGCGGCCAGGCAAAGAGGGCCAGGTTACAGCAGGAGCAAAAAGATCAGTCTGTGGCCTCGGAGGGACTTCACTCCGACGAAGGGGATCCCAACGAGGAATTAGACGAAGTGGAAGAAGGGGAGATCACAGACAAGGAAGATCAGGCTAGAGTAGTCCGCCTGTTCCGGAGAGAGGAATTGCCAGCACTCATTGCGGAGACGTCTGAGCCAGCAGAGGATACTACACTGGAAGATCCATTATTGCAGGTTTTTCGGAAAAATCAGAGAGCTTTTGTGGTGCATAGAGTGCTGCGAGAGATGATCCAAGAGGAGTGGGACATGCCAGAGGCAGTGTTGAAGGGCTCCAGAATTATAGGGCACCTTTACCCACTGGTGGACCAGGATAAGGAGTTGTTTTGGTCTCCTAAGGTTGATGTCGCCGTTTTGGCGGTTACTAAGAAGACTACCATTCCGGTAGAAGGTAGTGTGGCGCTTAAGGACACCCATGACAGGAAACTGGATACCTTGTTGAAACAGGTGTTCGATGTTAATGCTCTATCTATCCAGGCAGCGATTTGTGGAGCATGGGTAGCGAGAGGCTATTTACGCTGGGCGCAAAGGATTACAGATGACCAGGGAGAAGACATGGCCGGAGGGCCAGCCAGAAACAGCATACCTAGCGGATCTCCACTATGACCTCATTTGAGGATTGGCGAAGCGTATGGCATCGGTGGTAGCAGCTCGACATGGCCTTTGGCTGAGAAATTGGGCAGCGGATGGCTTGTCTAAGTCCCGACTAAGTAAGCTTCCATTCAGGGGGAAACTCCTGTTTGGGGAAGATTTGAACAAGTTGGTAAAAGACCTCGGGGAGTCCAAAGGAGGTAGGCTTCCAGAAGACAAACAAAAGCAGGGACGCCCGACTCCCTCAGGCAAGGGGAAGCAAAGGGAGTTTAGTCGGTTTCGCTTCCCATGATTTAATCAAACGCAGAGGGGTCGCTTTCCCAACAGAAACCAGGGGTTTTGTGGTTTTCGGGGAGCAGGCAGAGGCTTTGGAGCCTCTTCCTCCTCCACGAATCTGCGAAAGTCCGAATGAAGCCAGGAGGACCCGGGGAGAGCTGGTGCCCGTAGGAGGTCAGCTGTGGGATTTCTACCCTGTCTGGGTCCAAATAACGTCGGACCGCTAGGTGCTGGATGTCATTCGGGAAGGTTATGCTTTGGAGTTTCAACGACCGATAACAGATTCTTTCGTTCAGTCGCCTTGCAAAGCACCAGCCAAGTGCTGCGTGGTGAGTGCAACGGTGGTGAAGCTGCTCAAACTCAATGCAGTAGTGCCCGTACCTCCAGACCAATGCGGTTTAGGTCGATACTTCATTTATTTTGTAGTGCTGAAAAAAGAAGGCTCCTTTCGGCCGATTTTAGATTTCAAGCGAGTGAATCGCTGCCTGAAAGTGTCTCATTTTCGGATGGAAACACTGAGGTTGGTGATCGTGGCAGTAAGGCAGGGCAAATTCCTTACTTCCCTCGACCTATTGGAAGCGTACTTGCACATTCCTATAAGGCAGGAACACCAGAGGTTTCTCAGATTTGCGGTGCCTCAGGGACATTTTCAGTTCCGGGCCTTGCCATTCGGGCTAGCTACGGCTCCAAGGACGTTTATCAAAGTGATGGTAGTCGTGACGGCGGCATTGCGAAAGGAAGGAGTACTAGTGCACCCTTATCTAGACGATTGGTTAATACGTGCAAAGACCAAAGCCGAAAGCGTATCGGCCGCAGCCAGAGTGGTAGCGTTTCTGCAGAGTCTCGGTTGTGTGGTCAATATGTCCAAGAGCAAGATGGAGCCATCGCAACGGCTGGAATACTTGGGATCTCAGTTCGATACCAGCCCGGGAAGAGTGTTTCTACCACCAGAACGAGTGCAAGGATTGCAAAGTCTTATCCGACAATTTCTCGGCAAAGTGACTCCCATGGCGTGGCATTATTTGCAGTTGCTCGGAACCATGGCGGCGACCCTGGACATGGTCCCGTGGGCAAGAGCGCATATGAGACCATTGCAGAGGGCGTTGCACAGGCGTTGGTCTCACCAAACGAATCCCTGTCGTGGAGGTTGCCATGTCTGCCAGAAATGTGGACTGCCCTTCAGTGGTGGTTAAGAACGGAATATTTGGAGCAGGGAATGCCATTGGAAGCGCCTTGCTGGGTTCCCCTGACAACGGATGCCAGTCTCGTGGGCTGGGGAGCTCATTTTCAGGGAAGATTTGCACAGGGTCAGTGGTCCAAGCTGGAAAAGGATTGGTCAGTCAACAGGTTGGAGTTGAGAGCGGTGATGCTAGCATTACAGGTCTTTCAACCTTATCTTCGTGGCAGTTCCATTCGGGTGTTTTCCGACAACGCAATGGCAGTGGCTTATATCAATCGCCAGGGAGGAACCAGCAGTGTTCCAATGGAAACCAAAGCCGAACAGCTATTCGTTTGGGCCGAAGAACATCTACTGGCCTTGTCGGCAGCTCACGTAGTGGGAGTGGACAATGTGGAAGCCGACTTCTTGAGTCACGTGAAGGTGGGCCCGGGGGAGTGGGTCCTCCATCAGGAGGTGTTCGACATGTCGGTGCGATGTTGGGGAGCACTGGTAATGGATCTCATGGCAACGTTTCATTCAACAAAGGCAAATTGTTTCTTCAGCAGAAGAAGAGAAAGGATGTCCGAGGGCCTGAATGCTCTCATACAGAGGTGACCGGAACATCAGCTTCTATACGTGTTTCCATCTTGGGTGCTAATAGGACGGGTGCTTCAGCGCATAGAACAGCACAATGGACAGGTGATTCTGATAGCTCCGGATTGGCCACGACGGTCATGGTACGCGGATCTGCGGACACTCTTGATAGGGAGGCCGTGGCGACTTCCATCTCGGATAGATCTATTGTCACAGGGGCCTCCGCTGATGCCACACGTGGATCGGTTCTCACTTACAGCTTGGCTATTGAGAGGGTTAGGTTGAAGAAAAAGGGCTACTCCGCATCGGTCATTGCTACGTTGTTGAGAGCAAGGAAGAGATCTAATTCTCCAGCATATGTTCGAGTCTGGCGAGTGTTTGAAGCCTGGTGTATAGACAGGCAGGTCGAGAAGAGCGTCAATTCCGCTGGTGCTAGCCTTTTTGCAAGATGGTTTGGATAAAGGCTTAGCGGCAGCTTCCTTGCGGGTGCAAGTGGCAACATTGTCTTGTTATAGAGGGAAGATTGGAGGTGAGAGTCTTGGCAGTCATGCAGATGTCAAGAGGTTTTTAAGGGCGGTATCACTGTTGAGACCACCACGTAGGTAGGTGGTACCAAAGTGGGATCTCCCTTTCATGTTGGAGGCTTTGCGGAGAGAACCGTTTGAGCCTTTGTCGAAAGCATCGTTAAAGGACCTCACTCTGAAAGTGATGTTCCTCGTAGCTATTTGTTCGGCCAGGAGAATCTGCGAATTACAAGCACTATCCTGTAAGAAGCCTTTCTTAATATTTTATGATTCCAAGGTTGTTTTGAGACCGATTTCATCCTTTCTGCCTAAAGTAGTGTCGGATTTTCACGTGAATCAGGTAGTGTCATTACCAGTTTTCACCAAGAAGGGGGGGGGGGGACGGGGACTTCGGTCGCCGAGCAAATTCATCTTCTAGATGTCCGAAGAGTGTTGAAAAAGTATATCCGTACAGATTTCCGCAGGTCAGAGCAGCTGTTCATTTTGTTTGGAGGACCAAAGAAGGGAGAAGCAACGTCAAAAGCTTATATTGCCAGATGGATTAAGGAAGCCATAGCGTCCGCTTATATATTGAAGGGTAAGGTGGTACCGGAAGGTCTGAGGGCACATTCTACCAGAGTGCAGGTGGCATCTTAAGATGTTCATTGTAAAAAGTTATAACTGTTCTATGTAAAACAAGCTCTGCATTGTTAATTGTTGTTAAATGTACACCGCAACTGATCGCTGGAAGATGCGGTATATAAATAAGTGTTAAATAAATAAAAAAAAAATAAATCTTGGGCGGAGTTCCAGCGGGTGCCAGCGGTGGATATTTGTAAATCAGCTACTTGGTCTTCTTTAAATTCATTTGTGAAGCATTATCGCCTGGATGTTCAGGTGGAAAGGGATACCAGTTTTGGATCAGCAGTGCTTCAGGCGGGGCTAGCAGGTCCCTCCCGTTGATTTCACTGCTCTGTTACATACCCAGAGGTTCCGGACTAGACTGGAGGGACAATAAGGAAGGTGAAATTAGACTTTCTCCAGGACCAAGCAGGAAGTCAGTCCTCACTTACGGGTGACGTCGGCGCCGACGGAGCCCTCGCGGAGCAATTTTCCCCAGCTTTCAAAGAAAGCCTTTGGGAATTGCAGCGCGCATGCGCGGTCCCCTTCCCGCCCAAGGGTGCCATCTTAGCCAGTCTTCTTTTTTCCGCGGAGCCCTACAGACGTACCCGTCGTGTCCCCGAGAAAAAGTTGATTTTTCTTTAGAATTACTCTTTTTTCCATTCGGTTCGACGCCGGTCTTTTTCCCGCCCGGACTCGCAACGCCGGTCACGAGTCCTCTTCTTATTTTTCGGTTTTTCTGACTTAGTCAGTTTTCGTTTCGGTTTTTCCCTGGCAGCCCGGTAATTTGACCTCGCCGGGGCCCTTTTTCCCCCGATGGCTGCCAGTGGTTTCAAGCGGTGTGGTCAGTGTGACCGAAATATGTCACTAACTGACACACACGACAATTGCCTCCGCTGCCTGGGCCCGGATCATGAAGAAATGATCTGTGGGCCTTGTGGCAAATTATCCTCCAAAGCGTTGAGAAGTCGGCGGCATCAGCGGGATAGAATCTTCGCTGACCCCAGCCGTACCCGGACCTCGTCGGAGGCCTCCGCGTCCAGGGGTTCCAGTTCGGACCGTCGCCGGAGTTCCTCCGACAGGGGTTCTCCCTCCGGGGACCATCGACGGAAGGTGAAACCCGCGAGGGCGGCGTCGGTGGACGCTCCTGGCTCCGCGAGGGCCAGGTCGCATAGCCCCGATAGCCGCCCCGGGTCCTTGGAGAAGGAGCACCTCATGAAGCGACCTCGCTTGGAGTCGGAGCTGCCTGCTCGGGTAAGTCCTGTGGTCCTTCTGGACTCGCCTCCGCGACAGCCGACGTCGGGCCCGACGCCGTCGGGGCCCGAGTCGGGGGCTGCTGGGTCACCTGAGCTCGGACTCAGGTTGACGGCCTTGGAGAGCAGACTGTCTGCCTTCATGGACCAGCAGCGGGCACTGCTCGCTGGCTTCGCTAGCGCCGCTGCCCCGACCGCCGGGACGTCGACGTCTAAGTCGACCCCGGAGACCGAGCCGATCCTCGAGTCGATGCGAACTCGAGTCGATCCTCGGTCGAGGTCGCCCTCGGCCTCCCGTTCGGGACCGAGGTCGCCGACGCCGACTCCCTTGGCGTCGGGGCGGCAGGCGCCGCGCCCTGCCCGGGCCGACCCCACCGAGTCCTCGTCGGAGTCGGTCTGGGAGTCTGAAGAGGAAGAGTCGCCTGATTCTTTTCGGACTCGGTGTGTCCCCTCGGACTCACCTGAGTCCGAACCTCGGAAGCAGTCCCCCCGGAGGATGCCCGGTTCTCGGACTTCATCAGGGATATGGCCAAGGCTTTGGCCTTCCCTGCGGACCCCGAGGAGGAGCCTCGAGCCGAAGAGCTCGACGCCCTCCAGTATGACTCTCCCGCCAGGGAACACTTTACTGTACCGGTTCCTCCCATGCTGGAACGACTACTCTTCCGCATGTGGGAGAGTCCGGCCACCTCGCCGGTCCTGAGCAAGCGGGTCGATTCTATCTATCGAGTCCGCAAGAGCCCTGGCTTCCAAAAAGCACAGCTACCACACCATTCCATGGTAGTGGAATCGGCCATGCATCGTCTTAAGAGCCAGAAGATGCACTCCTCGGTGCCTCCTGGCAGGGAGGCCCGTAACCTGGATGGCCTTGGTAAGAAGTGTTTCCAGGGCTTTATGCTCGCATGTCGTGTCCAGACCTACCAGCTATACATGGGCATGTATCTCCGAGACCTGGCTAAAGAGCTAGCCGGCTTCTCCGCTGGTTTGTCCGAGGAACCCTTGCGGAGGTTCCTGGCCTTGTCCACTGGCATTCGGGAATGCTCAAAATTCATGTCCCGAGCAGCCTATGATGGCTTTGAAGCATCGGCTCGAGTGGCCACAGCCGGCATCGGTGCCCACCGACAGGCTTGGCTTCAGTCGTCTGACCTTGAACCCTGGGTGCAGGACAAGTTGGTCGATGTCCCTTGCCGAGGCGAAAACCTCTTTGGCAAGCCCATGGCTGATAAGGCTGCACAAATTGAGACAGAGACTCTCACCAGGACTAGGCTTTCTAGGAAGACCTCCGCCCCTTCCCAGAAAAAGAAGGGCTCGGGAAAGAAGTCCTTTTACCCGAGGAAGGCGGCTGCCTACAAACAATACCCCCATTATCAGGCCCCTGCAGCTCCCCAACAGGGCCAGCAGGCCAAGGGACGGGGTAACGGGTCCCGTAGGCAGCAAGCCCCCAAGCCTGCACCACCAGCCCCTGCTCCGCAGGGTGGGGGTTTTTGACTCCTTAAGCATAGCCTCTCCCCCCCCGCTGGTTCCTCCCAGCACCGGAGGCCGGCTGGTTCACTTCGCCCACAGGTGGTCCAGCATCACCTCAGATGCCTGGGTGCTTCAAGTCGTGCGAGAAGGCTATCTTCTCCACTTCCACCAGGTCCCTCCCTCCTATTTTCCGGGAGAACCTCCACGACCCCCTCTGCACAGGGAATTACTCCTTCAGGAGTTAGCAGGTCTTCTACAGGATCAGGCGGTGGAACCGGTGCCCCACCACCTGAAAGGTCAAGGCTTTTATTCCAGGTATTTTCTAATACCAAAAAGAACAGGAGGCCTCAGACCCATCCTGGACTTGCGCAACCTCAACAAGTTCCTCGTGCGGGAGAAGTTCAAGATGCTTACCCTTGGAATCCTTCTGCCCTACCTCCAGCAGGGAGATTGGCTATGCTCCTTGGATCTAAAGGATGCCTACACGCACATCCTCATCCACCCAAGCCACCGCCAATACCTAAGGTTTGTGGTGGCAGGAAATCATTACCAGTACAGAGTACTACCCTTTGGCCTGTCCTCCGCACCGCGAGTCTTCACAAAATGTCTCGCGGTGGTGGCGGCCCATCTCCGGCTTCACGGCCTCTATGTCTTTCCGTACCTCGACGACTGGCTCATCAGAGCAGCGTCCGCTCTGGAGGTCACCAACGCCATGCGCCGCACGGTGACTCTTCTGCAGTACTTGGGCTTTGTTATAAACTTCGCAAAGTCCACTTTGCTCCCCTCACAGGATCTCGAGTTCATCGGCGCAAGGCTGCACACTCCTCAGGCACGGGCGTACCTACCGCTCGACAGGGCTCAACGGCTCATGGACCTAGCCGACCGTTTTCGCAGCCAGCCCCTGGTCTCCGCCAGGCGCTTCCTGAGACTACTCGGCCATATGGCTTCCACCGTCCATGTGACCCCCAATGCCCGCCTGAATATGCGGCCTGCTCAATGGTGTCTCCGCCAGCAGTGGCGACAAGCCTCAGGCGGCCTAGCGGACCTAGTACGCGTCTCCGTGCCGCTGATCTCGTCTCTCCGGTGGTGGCTTCATCGGCCGAACCTGGTACTCGGCATGCCTTTCCAGTCACCTCAGCCGGCCCGGGTGCTGACAACAGATGCATCCCTCCTGGGCTGGGGAGCACATTGCCAAGGGGCACGTACTCAGGGCCTCTGGACCACGTGGGAGTCTGCTCAGCAGATCAACTTCCTGGAGCTCAGGGCGATCCGCCTGGCTCTCAAGGCCTTCTCCCACCTGACTTCTCACCAGTCCGTCCTTGTCCAGACGGACAATCAAGTTGCCATGTTCTATGTGAACAAGCAGGGGGGCACGGGCTCCTTCCTCCTCTGCCGTGAGGCACAGAAGCTCTGCTCTTGGGCCGTCAGTCACGGCGTTCTCCTCAAGGCAGTTTATCTCCCAGGCCAAGAGAATTGCCTGGCGGACAAACTCAGCAGGATCCTCCAGCCGCACGAGTGGCGTCTGGATCCCTTGGTAGTTCAGAAGCTATTTCTGAAGTGGGGCCTCCCCACGGTGGATCTCTTTGCCAGTCCTCACAACCGGCAACTTCCTCGCTTCTGCTCTCGTCAGCCACACCCCCTTCGGGTTGCGGCGGACGCGTTTCTACTCTCATGGTCGGGGAGCCTTCTGTACGCTTTCCCTCCCATCCCGCTAGTCTCTCGGACTCTTTTCAAGGTTCTCCGAGACAAAGCCTTCATGATACTGGTGGCCCCTCGCTGGCCCAGACAGCCGTGGTTTCCGCTCCTGCTGCAATTAGCGTTGGAGGATCCATTCCCTCTGGGGTTACAACCGGATCTCCTCACTCAGGATCAGGGGTCTCTGCTACACCCCAACCTCAGGTCTCTCAATCTAATGGCCTGGCTGCTGAGAGGGTAGTCCTTGCTCCCCTTCTCCTGCCGGCAGAGGTGGAAGAGGTCGTCCTAGCTTCTCGGCGACCTTCTACCCGCAAATGCTACGCCCTTAAATGGCGTCGCTTTTCCGTTTGGTGTACCCAACAGTCTCAGGATCCCTTCTCCTGCCCGGTGTCGGTGATCCTGCAGTACTTGCTATACCTCTCTAATCTGGGACTTAAGTCCAACTCCGTCAAAGTTCACCTCAGTGCTCTTTCAGCACATCATGTGCCGGTGGACGGCAGACCTCTTTCCAGCGACCCTCTTGTAGCGAGGTTTCTCCGAGGTCTCCTTCTACTTAAACCACCTCTGCGCCCGCCAGCGCCTGACTGGGATCTGAATGTGGTTTTACAGCGGATCACCTGTCCGCCTTTTGAACCTATGGCTACCTGTTCTCTCCGTTTTCTTTCTTGGAAAACTTTGTTCTTGATAGCCCTCACTTCCGCTAGACGCGTAAGTGAATTGCAGGCCCTCGTGTCTGATCCCCCTTACACTCGGTTCTACAAAAATAGGGTAGTCCTACGGACTCACCCAAAATTTCTTCCAAAAGTGGTCTCCCCCTTTCACATCAATCAGGAGGTGGTACTTCCAACCTTCTTTCCCAGACCGCACTCCAGCCGAGCTGAAACGGTCCTCCATACCCTGGACTGTAGAAGGGCTTTGAACTTCTACCTTGACCGTACGCGGGAGCACCGTAAAGCTGCTCAGCTTTTTGTGTCTTTTGATCCCAATAAATTGGGACTCCCGGTCTCCAAGCGTACTCTGTCCATCTGGGTTGCGGACTGTATCTCTTGGGCTTATGGGGCAGCCGGACTCTCCTTGGAAGGTCGAGTCACAGCTCATTGCGTTCGGGCAAAGGCTACGTCAGTGGCTTACCTCCGCTCTGTTCCGCTGGCAGACATCTGCCGGGCCGCTACTTGGTCTTCGAGCCAGACTTTTGCGGTCCATTACTGTCTCGAGAGGGAGTCCCGCAGGGACAGTGCTTTCGGACAGGCAGTCCTCCGTAATCTCTTTGAGGTCTGAGCAACTCCTACCCTCCATCCCGGATGTGGGCTACTGGTGGGTAATAATTCAGCGAAGATTCCTTCCTTCTGTGCTGCTGAGCTAGAGGGAGCTCATTTTTGTGCTTAGGGTCTCCGGTAGCCTTGAGCTTGGGAGTCCCATAAGTGAGGACTGACTTCCTGCTTGGTCCTGGAGAAAGCGTAGTTACTCACCTGTAACAGGTGTTCTCCAGGAGCAGCAGGAATCAGTCCTCACAACCCTCCCTCCTCCCCGTGGAGTTGCAATCATCTGCTTTAGTTTAGTTTTTGCAAATTTTTATGCTGTCTTTTTTAGCTATGTCATCTGACTGGCTAAGATGGCACCCTTGGGCGGGAAGGGGACCGCGCATGCGCGCTGCAATTCCCAAAGGCTTTCTTTGAAAGCTGGGGAAAATTGCTCCGCGAGGGCTCCGTCGGCGCCGACGTCACCCGTAAGTGAGGACTGATTCCTGCTGCTCCTGGAGAACACCTGTTACAGGTGAGTAACTACGCTTACCTGTTAATTGTGGTTCCTGGAGGAACTCCAGTCTAGTCCGGTATCCCTCCCTAATGTCTATGAGCTAGAGCCTGAAGCGAAGAGGAAATATCAGGTAAGCACGTAAACTTCTAGGCATGTGGGGTATTCCTTGGGTCACTACCCTCTCTAGAGGAGGAGGTCAGGCCTCTGGGGGGGTTCTCATTCAGTTAGCATGGATTAAGGGGGAGGTTGTTCGGCGACATATCCTCTACCTTTTACAAGGTTCTTGTTACATAGTTTAGTTTGGTTAGTAGTGTGTTAACTACTTAATTGTTGCTCCGCTGAGTCTAATTTGTCAATAGGTTACTGGTGTGAGGAGGCTGATCCGGAGAGGCTATACCAGTGTCATCAGAAAAGAAATGACATTTCTCTTTCTCCAAGCTGCTGTGAGAAGAGCACAACCCAGAGGTTCCGGACTAGACTGGAGTTCCTCCAGGAACTACAATTAGCAGGTAAGTCTAATTTCACCTTACTTTTGGGATAAGCATCATGGAATTTGTACACCTTTCGGGATCCTGACAGGTACTCATGACTTGAATTGGCCTCTGTTGGAAACAAGTTACTGGGTTTTATATTACATACTGGGTCAGACCAACGGTCTATTTTATGTTCTTGTGTTCTTGATGCTCTTGGAGAAGAAGCACTATCCTTATTTTGCAGTCCTACACATGTGATTTGATCATCTTGTGATCCATTCTCCAGTTCAGTTTCAATCGCAAAAATTGATCTTGAGTTACTATACAGGCAATACAGAATTTGTGGCAAATGAATTTTTTTTTTAGGATAACACTAGATTAGTTCTCCAAGAACAAGCAGAATATATTGCTTTCACAGATGGGAGTTATGTCATTGCATGGAGCCTAGATGAAAAGGTAAACCAAATGCTGTAGGTTACCAGAGCTTTCTATAATAGTGTAACATGCATCATTTGTGTAATGCTTTCAGGTATATGCAGTGCTTTACAGAAACATACAGTAACAGATTGCCCTTGCTTCTTCAGGCTTGCAATCTGATAAGGCACACTGATAAGAAACATAGGGCTTTTAAGTTAAAATAGTGGGGCTGAGGCATGAAAATCCTTGGTGGCAAGGAAGGAGGCCATATGTGAGTTTTAAAGTTTGAAAGCAGCCTCAGAAAGGTGCATTTTATCAAATTAGACTTAAACCAGGCAAGAGAGGGCATTGGTATATATGTTTAGGGAAGCTATTCCACATATTTGCCACAGCAAGCTAGAAGGCATGGAGTCTAGATTTAGCAGTGGAAGAAAAGGGCAAGAATAACAGTAGCTTGCCTGCTGAGAGAAGTTTGGGGTATATGCATGGGGAAGAGATAATGCGCTGCAGAGTAAATAAAGTATATTTGTAGGAAAGGGCAAGCATTTTGAATGTTGTGGCATCGGACAGGGAGCCAGTGTAGTGATTAAGAACAGGAGGACATAAGATATACCATACTGGATCAGACCTAGCGTCTCATCAAGCCCCAGTATCCTGTTTCCAATAGTGGCCAATCTAAGTCACAAGTACCTGTCAGGTTCCTAAAAGGTACACAGATTCCCTGCTGCTTGTCCTGGGGTAAGCAGTGGATGTCCCTGGTCCACTTTAATAATGGTTTACAGACTTTTCCTCAAGGGACTCTTCCAAACCACTTTTAAACCCAGCTACACTAACAGCTTTTACTATATCCTTTGGTAATCAATTTGAGTTTGATTACACATTGAGTGAAAAAAATATATCTCCAGGAACAAGCAGGAATGTAGTCTTCACATATAGGTGAGGTTGGTACCGACGGAGCCTGTGTGGGAACACTCCCCAGCGTTGAATAGGAAAGCTTTTGAAATCACTCTACTGTGCCTGTGTGACTGCCTTCCTGCCTTCCCAGCACTATATATGTCTTATAGCACTTTATAATTGATACATTTATTTATTTATTCTTTTCTTCTATACCGCCCCTTCCAGAGATCAAGGGCGGTTTACAGGGAACAGTTTAACAATTTTTATATACTTTTACATGGAACAGTAATTTGTAACTATGTGCAAGTAACATTGCATAACATAAATAGTAAAGTAGCAAATTATAAAATTCTGTAACATATGTGTATTTGTCAAAACACCTGCCATAGGCAAGTATAAAAGCTCATGCCAAGTTCAAGGTGTGTTTTTGACTATTTACATCCTTATTTTACGAAGTATGTGCATGCCTTACTTTATAAAATAGGTTTGAAATATATGTGTGAAAACATACGTAAATCGAGGCAACCCTTATAAAATTACCCTCTTAATGGTTTAATATTAATACTACACTTGGTTTCAGTATATTATTATTTTGGGTATTGCTGTATTCATATTACCCTTCCCCCCTCTTTCCAGATTAGAAATGCACACGGAGACAACATGCAAAAGGGTTGGGAACAATTCCATGAGCTATGCTCTGCATACTTTTCTCACTTGTGCCATTTTTTCTTATTGGCCACCTCTAAATAGAGATTTGCACATGTGAGGACAATATATCCTGTTTGCTTATTTATTTATCCATCTATCCAAGGAGGAAAACTATTTATTTATTTAACAGGTATACCATGCTTAGACCAAAGCAGTTTACAGAGAACAGTGAACAAACTTAAGTTAGTCACAGTTACATAGAACATAAGGATATTGATAACTTGGAATTAACATAGTGAATGGGGATTAAATATATTTAATAAAAGGGTGCTGTAGTTCATGCATTAGGTGATTTCATCAGTCCCATAATGCTTGATGAAGAGGTGAGTCTTTAGCAACCTTTTCAGATCTTTTGTTGTCTGAGTTGCTCTTATGCATAGGTGTCAAACTCTGGCCCGCGGGCCAAATTTGGCCCGTAGTGTAATTATATTTGGCCCGCGAGGCTATACCAAATGACTACTAGAGCTAGCCCGCCGGTATTATACAGCGCATTCATTCATCGCTAATACTACAAATCCCATAATGCCTTGCTGTTGTTTTGGCGCGTCAATCAGGACAGGTCCCAGAAACGCCCTCTCCTGTGTGACAGAAGTCATCGCGATCTCAAGCTACAACTGTCACTGTGGAACCCCTTCCCAAAAATGGCAAAAAGAAAGGCAGACAACAGGAACTTTCTGGACAGGTGGGAGACAGAATATTTGTTTACATATGTAAAAGACAGACCTGTTTGTCTGATTTGTGGAGTCAACGTGGCTATAACTAAGGAGTATAACATTCGACGACACTATGAAACAAAACACCATGACAAGTACAAGGACCTGGAAATGACTCAAAGGAGCCAGAAAGTGGAGGAGATGAAAAGAAGTTTGGTTTCACAACAGAATATGTTCAAAAAAGCCACATCACAAAGTGAGGCTGCTGTAAAGGCTAGTTATATTGTGGCAGCAGAGATCGCAAAATCAGCCCGGCCCTTTAATGAGGGAGAGTTTGTGAAAAAGTGCATGTTGAAAGTTTGTGACATCGTGTGCCCAGAGAAAAAGCAAGCCTTTTCAAACGTGAGCCTGAGCAGAAACACAGTAGCTGATCGCACATGTGATCTTGCCACCAATCTGTATGACCAGCTTTTGGAAAAGGGAAAAGATTTCGTTGCATTCTCCCTTGCTGTGGATGAGAGCAGCGACGCATCTGATACTGCTCAGCTGTCAGTCTTCATCCATGGAGTGGACTCAAATATGTGTGTTACGGAGGAGCTATTGGGATTCAAATCAATGCATGGCACAACCACAGGAAAGGAAATTTTTGAGGAGGTTTCCAAATGCGTAACTGAAATAAAGCTGCCGTGGGATAAACTCATGGGATTAATGACAGATGGTGCGCCAGCGATGTGCGGTAAAACAAGTGGACTGGTGGGCAGGGTCCGGGAGAAGATGCAGGAAGAGAACTGTGCAGGTGAACTAACTGTTTATCACTGCATCATACATCAGGAATCATTGTGTGGCAAAGCCCTAAAGATGGAACATGTTATGACCACAGTTACACAAGTAGTTAACTTTATAAGAGCCAAAGGTCTGAATCACCGCCAGTTTAAGTCTTTTCTGGAGGAGTGTGGTTCGGAATACGCAGACGTGCCGTATCACATAGAGGTGAGATGGTTAAGCCGAGGAAAAGTACTGAATAGATGTTTTGAGCTGCATGAGGAAATATGTCAGTTTCTGGAAAGCAGAGGGAAGGACACAGCAGAGCTTCGGGAGAAAAGGTTTCTGTGTGAGCTGGCCTTTCTGTGTGACATCTCGAGCCATCTCGATGTGCTGAACCTGCAGCTTCAGGGGCGGGGGCGCATCATCACAGACATGTACGCTGCAGTGAGGGCTTTTAAAACTAAACTGTGCCTGTGGGAGAATCAGATGCTGCAAGGAAACCTTGGCCATTTTCCCTGCTGCCAAACCATGAAAACGCAGTTCTTTACCAACTTGTTCCCATGCGCACAGTTTGCTGAAAAACTCAGTGTACTCGGCGCTGAGTTTAGCCGGCGATTTGCCGACTTTGATGTCCAGAAATGTAGGTTTGAACTGCTCAGTAATCCCTTTGCAGTTAATGTGGAAAACGCACCAACCAACCTCCAAATGGAGCTAATTGAACTCCAGTGTAATGACACGCTGAAGTCAAAGTATGATGCTGTGGGCGCCGCCCAGTTTCCACAGTTCATCCCTGACACAATGCCTCAGCTCCGCACCCAAGCTGCTCAGATGCTCTCCATGTTCGGCAGCACTTATCTATGTGAGCAACTTTTCTCCTCGATGAAGATGACCAAAACATCTCACAGGAGACGTCTGACTGATGAACACCTTCGCTCGATACTGAGGATTTCCTCAGCTCAAAGCCTGAGCCCAGACATTGATGAACTATCATCCAAGAAGAGATGCCAGGTATCTGGCTTGGGCACATCAGATTAGATCAGTGTGCAGCAAACTGAGCAATAATTAACGTTTTCTTTATGCACTTTTTCTTGCTACTCCAAGACATGGGCTTGAATGGTTGATTAATTTTATTATTGTTATTTTATTTTAAAAATTATTATTTATTATTATTTAAATCTTATTTAATAAATGAATGTCATTGATGTTTTTTTTTATTTGAAATTGGTTTTTGCATATCTGAACTATTAAGTTATAAATTGTATAGTAATAAGTGTTGCTTCATATTCAATGTTAAAGCAAATCTTGTTTGGGTCCATATTAAAAGGTTCATTTGTTCAATGCTGGCCCGCGACTTTGTTCAAGTTTTACATTTTGGCCCACTGTGTATTTGAGTTTGACACCCCTGCTCTTATGGGTTCTGGGAGGGAGTTCCATATTGAGGGTGCAAAGAGGGTGAAGGCTCTATTGTTGGTTTGTTAACAGGTGTTCTCCAAGAACAGCAGGATATCAGTCTTTAGAATCTACCCATTTCTTTTAAATATTGACTTCTCCTAATGTACAGCATATATGGAATTGAGATAGCCCATATGATGGCATAGCCACTGTAAGCTGAGCAGATGTGCACATGTTGCTCTTGGTAAGCTGTCAGACTTTTCTGTCTTTAATTTTTACACTGACGTAAGTTCCATGCAATGATTTTACCCCTCATCTCTGAAGATCAATGTCAAAAGTAAGCAACTGTACTAACAGGTCCCTTTGTTTCTCTTGCAGTTTTTCTTCACATCATTTGCTGCCAGGGACCGAAGCTATCTGAGTATCTTTCGGATGTGGCAGAATGTACTACTTGACAAGGTAAGCATTATAGGAGAATTCCCTTCCAGCTAGCAAAGTTAGTATGATTATCAGGAAGGGATTGGAACAGGAGTAGTTAAATAATGTTGAGTGATTTGCCATTTATCATGATTTTTTTTTTAAAACTACTGCACATAGGAAACTACACAGGAAAATAGAGTGGTGTCCCCAGTTCATGTTGGGGCCTTTTACTAAAGGTTAACCCCGCATTAAGTGCCATTGCGCCAATAGAAAAAAAGGGCTGTGGGTATCTAACACGCAGTAACTTTTATTGATGTTTGTTAAAACCTTTCGTTAAAGGGTCCTCTTGTGTTGATGGGTAGTTATGTGACTTGTTCCCTGTTTTAATTCATATTCTGCTAGTCAGTAAAGAAACAATGGAAAGTCTTCTGTCTTTATTCAAAACTACATTAGCACTATTTGCTAAAAAGAATAGACTGGCTGGGAGTCTCTGCCTAATTCATAAAGGCTGCCACACTTTTTCTTGTTTGTTTTATTTAGTTATTTAACTGTGCATATATACCGCTTTTTTCTGGGTCAAAGCAGTTTACATCGAACAAGGAATTATAGGTTACATTGAACTTCATGTTAACTTATGTACATCTAGTGTGGTGTTAGTAATATAGAAGGGTGATAGGTAACTTATTTACAGATACCTATCAGGTGTGAGAGTTGAGCATTGACTTATTTTCAATGCAGTAGAGCTATTTCTTGGTAATTTTGCTTATTTACATCAGCATTAACTTATTTACAATGCCAGTAGGACATTCTTTAGTAACTTAGGTTATTTACATGGGGGCATGAAGTTATTTACTGGGGGTATGTAAGCAGGGATATGGATTATGGAGGGGGGTGTCGTGGGGTGTTCTTTCAAGTGGGGAGTGTTAGGAAAAGGGGCCATAGTGCTCAATGAAAAGGTATGTGTCTTGTGTCGAAAATTACACTGTATGTGCAACATATGAAGACGCAGTATACAGTGTCATTACATTTTAAATTATCATCTTACTGTAACTCATTTGGAAAGGATCCTGTCGTACTTTATACCATATATAGAAGATAGTTTTCTTTAATTATTTTTAATGTTTGATATAATCCATAGGCCTCAATAGGAAGGGAATCTCAGCCTTCACTCAACAAGACTAGCAGGCTATAGGGAAAACATTCTCTGTGCACAAGCAGGATAATGGTCTCAGGTGTGGGTGGCATCTTTGATGGAACCTTGTGCAGCTAGAAGCTTTTCGAAGCAGCCCTGCCACCACCATATGAGAACCTCTCAGTTTTCATTTTTGTGCACAGGCCAACAGTTATGCATGTGAAGCCTATTTTTTCTGCTGCCTTTGGTGGGATTTCTAACTTTCTCCTCCCGCCACTGCCACTGCCACTGCCACGTGAGCTTCTTTGTTCTCATTAGTTCCCTTAGAGTTTTTTGGTTGGTTTCTTTGTTTCCTTATTTTTTTTAATATTTAAAGTTTTTATTATATTCTTAAATACACACTGAACATCCAAACACAAATATTACCTTATGGTGTACAACATTTACCTTGGAGAACCTGTATGACACTTCTTCATTGCTTTGTAGAGAAGCACAATTAATATGAATATACTTTGCCAACTTCTCCAAGCTCAAAACAGCTTACAATATAGTTCAATTGCAAATATGATTATACACTTCCCTCCCGTCTGCCCTTATAGCCATTGTTGACTTTTTACCCTTACTGTTTGTATCTATCAAAAACAGGGCCTCCCCTCAGATTCCAATTATCATATACATCCTCCTATCCCTTCCATCCTTTCCCCCTGTATCTATATCTATACTCCCCCTCCAGGTCTCATAGTCCCCCTTATCTATCTCATGCATAAGTGTCCCGTTAAATTCCCATTCCTTTATTGTTTTGTACCCATTGTATATATGGTTGCCACCTTCTATGAAAGCGTTCTGTGGTTTGATGTTGATAAGCTGTGATTTCACACATCCAGTGAACATGCTCCAAGCGTAGCAAGACTTCTGTAGGTTCTGGGACTTTTACATCCTTCCACCCTTTAGCAATTTCAATTCGTACTCCCAGCACTTCATTTGCAACAGGTACCCCAGATCAGACATCATTCCTCCTTCTTCATTCAACAATATTTCTTTTGGACCCAGGGCATCTGTCCATCCCCTTGTATCCCTCAAGGCTGTCCGCACCCAGGACCATAGCACATGTAGGGCTGGGCAGGACCACCACATATGTATAGAATCACCTTTTCCCCCACATCTGTATCAGCAATTCGCATCACCCTTTGCCCATTTTATTAATCTGTACTGGTGTAAGATATATGCGGTACAACACTTTATAAGAGTGTTCCTGTATAACAACTGATACTGAGGTCACTCTTGTGGCCAGGAATATCCTTTCCCATCGCTCCTGATCCCATTCCCCTCTTAGGTCCCGTTCCCATGCCATTCGGTATGTAGCCAGCACCTCCTTTTCCATTAGACTTTTATACACAAGAGATATCATCCTTTTATCGTGGGGCCTCATTCTGTATAGCTTTTCAAATGGTCATTCCTTAGCTTCCCTCTAGTCCAGTCCCGGAACCATAGAGTTGTGAACCTCCACCAGCAGCTTTGGAGACTGAACATCTTCATCTCTTTGATCATCCAGCTATATGCAGCCCCAAGGACCGCCCACACATCAGTATCTCAGTCTCCAAGCAGCTTGGAAGTCGGAGCCCAGAACTGGGCTCCTTAGGAACAAATAAGCAGAGCTTTAGTGTTTTATTATTTTCTAGATTTAG
This sequence comes from Ichthyophis bannanicus, assembly GCA_033557465.1. Classification (NCBI taxonomy): domain Eukaryota; kingdom Metazoa; phylum Chordata; class Amphibia; order Gymnophiona; family Ichthyophiidae; genus Ichthyophis; species Ichthyophis bannanicus. Next base: position 375,060,555 of record CM066034.1, on the reverse strand, counting down.
GTGCTGGGCTGCTGCTGTGGAGGAAATCTTTGACTGTGTCCCTTCTGTCTTTCTCTAATCTGTTTTTTTTTCTCTCTGTCTCTCTCTGTCAGTCTCCCCATAGGTCAAACAAGCAGGGGAGCTGCACAGGACACAGGTCTCCTTTTTACCGAACCCCCTTGGTGGGTGAGGAGAAGGTTGAAGACAATTACAGGCAGCAATTGAATACAGCAGTAGGCTCTGAGGGTCCCCTGACTGATTTAGGGGTTCCCCGAGCTGCCCTGAGCGGTTATTACTCTGTTATTGACTCTGATAACTGCTACTCAGAGCTTGTGACAGGCACGCTGGACAGCACTCTCAGTGTTTTGACCCCCCCTCCACTCCTGTGTGTGGGTGAGTAGAGTTTGAAGCTTTTTCTTTCTAAAGGCAGTGGTGGAGGCCTTGGGGTGGCCTGGAATCAGCTCTGGGGAGTGTTTTAGACCTTTTGGGTATTTTTTCTGGTCCTTTTTTTGGCGGGATCGGGTCCGGCGACCATTTTGGATTTTTTTCAAAGTTGTTTTTATTCGTGTTTTTTTTTTAGGGATAGGAGCTTCGTTTTTGCATTTCTTGGTCAGATATCAGCTAATTGACTCCAACTCTATCTAATCCTGCAATTTGGAGCGTTTTTGAGCACTTTTAAAATCGCGATTTTTTTTCTGCTCTGTTTGCTTCAGCAAGGTGTTCCTGCTTTGCTGGCAAAGGGCTGTGTGCATAGCCATGCCTCCTAGTCCTCGGTGTCTGGTCTGTGGCATTCGTAGAAGTAGTAATTTGGAAGCCCGAGTCTGTGCCACTTGTTCTGCTGTGGGTGCTGGCATGGAGGATCCTCTGGAGGGCTCCAGTGCAGATCTCCCACCTGTATCTACAGAAGGGACATCAGAGCAGGCAGAGACGGTCCTTGGTCCGGGGATTTCTGCGGTGACGGAGCGCCTGTTGGCGGGGGGCGTCCAGGAGGGATCCCTGGGAGTTCCACCCGCCTTTTTCTCTCTCATGCAGGAGGCTCTGGCTCTCTTGCAGCCGGCGGGGGGAGGCTCGGTCCTGCCCCGCCGTGGGCTAAAGCGTCCACTTTCAGTGGAGGGTGACACTGGTCCACAAAAGAAGAGGCGGCCCCCGAGTGTTGCGGATTCTGCGCCTCCTGGGGACGAGTTCCACGAGGGGCTGGGGGAGGCTCTCGAGCTGGAGTCTGCGGAGGATTTAGAAGACGGCGAGTTGTTGGACGACGAGCAGAGTAGTAGAATAGTGCGTGTATTTCGTAAAGAGGAACTTCCAGCACTGATTGCCGAAACCCTCAAGGTATTGAATATACCCGTGGAAGATGCCACTGCGGAGGACAAGTTGGAGGATCCCTTGATGCAGGCGGTGCGCACTTCCCACAGAGTCTTTCCGCTCCATAGGGTTTTTAAAGCTATGATCCAGGAGGAGTGGAACAGTCCAGAGTCTGCTTTGCGCGGGGCTAGACTGTTGCCTAAGTTGTATCCTCTGTCGGAGGCTGATAGAGAGCTCTTTCGTTTGCCGAAGGCAGACGCGGCAGTTTCCGCGGTTACTAAACGGACTACTATCCCGGTGGAAGGTGCTGCGGCATTGAAGGACCCGCAGGATCGGAAAGTTGATAGCTTGCTGAGACAGGCGTTAGATGTTGCTGCCCTGTCAATGCAGGTGGCGGTGGCCGGGGCCTGGGTGGCGCGCGGCTGCCTCCGCTGGTCTCAACAGTTCCAGGGGCCCCAGTCGGCGGAACAAGAGGCCGCGGCATCCAGATTGGAGTCGGGTACCGCTTATTTGGCGGATATCCACTATGACCTCATTAGGGGGTTAGCTAACGGCATGGCGTCGGTGGTAGCGGCGCGTCGTTCTCTTTGGTTACACAATTGGGCGGCTGATGGCTCTTCTAAAGCTTGCCTTAGTAAGCTGCCGTTTAAGGGCAGGCAGTAATTTGGAGAGGACTTGGATAGGTTGGTAAAAGATCTCGGGGATTCTAAGGGGGGTCGGCTTCCGGAGGATAAGCCCAAGCAGGGGAAGCCGACCTTCACCTTCCAGGGGTCTCAGCAGTCCTTTCGGAGGTTTCGTGCCTCCCGCTTTGGTCAGTCCCAGCGTTCCAGATATCTGGGGCGCGGACAGAGTTTCCGCGGATTTCGGGGGGCAGGTAGAGGTTTTGGCTCCTTCCAGGCGCAGGTCCCCAAAAAGTCGCAATGAAACGAGGCCGGCTCTGGTGGCGGTGATTCCCGTAGGGGGCAGACTGCGGGATTACTACCCTGCCTGGGCCGCTATCACATCCGATCGGTGGGTGTTAGAAGTGATACGAGAGGGATATGCGCTCGAGCTACATCGACCGGTGCTCGATTCCTTCGTTATGTCCCCGTGCAGCGCTCCCTGGAAACGACAAGTCGTATCCGATACACTTTCCCGGCTGCTTCGGCTCCGGGCGGTCGCCCCCGTGACGGAGGGGCAGTTAGGGTCCGGTCGATACTCCATCTACTTCATCGTGCCGAAAAAGGAGGGCACCTTTCGACCAATCCTGGATTTAAAGAGAGTGAATTGGTGCCTCCGGGTGTCGCATTTTCGCATGGAAACGCTGCGCTCGGTCATAGCGGCGGTCCGCGAGGGGGAATTCCTAACGTCCCTAGACCTTACGGAGGCCTATTTGCACATTCCCATTCGCCGGGAACATCAAAGATTTCTGCGGTTTGCACTGCCGATGGGCCATTTTCAGTTTCAAGCCATGCCCTTCGGCCTAGCGACGGCGCCACGGGTCTTCACGAAGATCATGGTGGTGGTAGCGGCGTTCCTGCGGAAGGAGGGTGTCCTCGTTCATCCCTATCTCGACGACTGGTTGATCCGGGCGAAGTCGAGGGAGGAGAGTCTCCGGGCGACGGCGCGGGTCGTACAGGTTTTGCAGTCATTAGGTTGGGTGGTCAATCGGGCGAAGAGCAGCCTTCTTCCCTCACAGACCTTGGAATATTTGGGGGGCGCGTTTCGAGACCGGCAACGGGAAGGTTTTACTCCCAGTGCACAGAGCGTGGGCCCTGAGGCGGCTGGTGGAGCAGTTTCTAGCGAGACAGGCGTCCTCGGCTTGGCAATACCTTCAGCTTCTCGGCATGATGGCGTCGACCATCGAGGTAGTTCCGTGGGCAAGGGCGCACATGCGGCCTCTGCAGCGAGCGCTGCTGCGTCGATGGTGTCATCAGTCCGACTCGCTAGCTCGTCAGTTAGTTTGCCCCTTGGAGGTTCGGCGCAGCCTTCGCTGGTGGTTGCGTCGGCGCTCTCTGGTGAATGGTATGCCCTTGGAGTCTCCCGTCTGGCGTCTGCTGATGACGGATGCCAGTTTGAGCCGCTGGGGGGCTCATTGCAAGGGCCAGATTGCTCAGGGCCAGTGGTCCTCGCGGGAGAGCCGGTGGTCCATCAACCGACTGGAAATGAGAGCCGTGTGGTTGGCTCTGACAGCGTTTCAGCCTTGGCTGCAGGGAGCGGCGGTCAGGGTGCTATCCGACAATGCCTCCACGGTAGCCTACATAAATCGCCAGGGAGGCACAGGCAGCGCGGCGTTGGAAGCGGAGGCGGATCTGCTTCTGGATTGGGCACAGCGGCATCTTCAGTGTCTGTCGGCCCAGCATATCGCGGGGGTTCACAATGTGGAGGCGGACTTTCTGAGTCGTCGCAGGGTAGACCCCGGAGAGTGGTCTCTACATCCCGAGGTGTTTGCGTTGCTGGTCCGTCGTTGGGGTCTACCGATAATGGACCTCATGGCGACCTTCGAGTCCGCGCAGGTCGAAAGGTTCTTCAGCAGGCGTCGGGAACGCATGTCGGAAGGCCTCGATGCATTGGCACAAAGGTGGCCAAGGTACGGACTGCTCTATGTCTTTCCTCCGTGGGCTCTGCTGGGTCGCCTGGTACAGCGGATCGAGCGGCATCCGGGTCCCGTGGTTCTGATTGCCCCGGACTGGCCTCATCGGCCTTGGTATGCGGATCTGGTGCGGTTGAGTGTGGCCGATCCGTGGCTCCTTCCTCCTCGGCCGGATCTCCTTCGGCAGGGGCCGCTGCAGATGCCTCAGGTGGCTCGATTCTCGCTTACGGCATGGCTATTGAGAGGGCGCGAATGAGAGCCAAAGGTTATTCTCCGGAGGTCATTGCTACCTTGTTGCGGGCGCGGCGTCGGTCTACGTCGCTAGCGTATGTCCGGGTCTGGCGTATTTTTGAGAGCTGGTGTGCGGCTCGCGTTCCTCAGATCCTCTCCTTCTTGCAAGCAGGGGTGGACAAGGGCCTGGCGGCCAGTTCGTTGAGGGTACAACTTGCAGCTCTTGCGTGTTTTCGAGGCAAGGTTCAGGGCCAGTTATTGGGGTCCCATGCGGACGTGAAGCGCTTCTTGTGAGCGGTGTTGCTTATGCGTCCTCCGTGCAGGGCTTTAGTGCCCTCGTAGGACTTGAATTTGGTGTTGAGGTCTCTGGTGGCTTCGCCGTTTGAACCCTTGGCGCAAGCTTCGTTGAAGGACTTGACGTTGAAAACGGTGTTTCTGGTAGCGATCTCGTCAGCTCGCAGGATCTCGGAGTTGCAGGCTCTTTCGTGTAGGGAACCCTATCTGTCTTTCTCTGCCGACAAGGTGGTATTGCGACCGGTTCCCGCATTTTTGCCTAAGGTAGTTTCGGCGTTTCACATGAATCAGGTGGTGTCTCTCCCGGTGTTTGCCAAGGAACGGGGCAAGCATGCGGATAACTCCTTGCACGCGTTGGATGTCCGTCGAGCTCTTCGTCGGTATTTGAGGGAAACGGCGGCCTTCCGTAAGTCCGATCGCCTATTTGTCGCATTTGGCAGTCCGCGCAAGGGGGAAGCGGCGTCTAAGTCTTCCATTTCCCGCTGGTTGAAAGAGGCGATTTCGTCGGCATACCTTTTACATGGCAGGATGGTTCCTGCCGGGCTTCGGGCTCACTCGACTAGGGCGCAGGCGGCGTCTTGGGCAGAAGTTAGCTTGGTACCGGCGGTGGATATTTGTCGGTCGGCGACGTGGTCGTCCTTGCACACCTTTGCTAAGCACTATCGTCTGGATATGCAGGCGGCGTCGGATGCGCGGTTTGGGTCTCGGGTGCTTCAGGCTGGACTAGCGAGGCCCTCCCGTTGAGATATACTGCTCTGTTACATCCTCTATGGTTCCGGGACTGGACTAGAGGGATGCTAAGGAAGAGTAAATTAGACTTACCTGCTAATTGTTGTTCCTTGCGGAACTCTAGTCCAGTCCCGGATCCCTCCCTGTCTATCTGTTCTCGCTGCCAGCCAAGAAGGTACATTCATTATAGGAGTCTGCCAGGGTTTTTGTTCTCTATACTTTCGGTCAGAGCTCCTCTGCTTGCAGCACGCCTTAGTTTCCTTTCGGGATCAAATCTTGGGGGTGAGCGGTGGCGTCTCTTGTTGCCTGCGTTTTGCACAAGGGTCGCCACGGCTGGTCTGGTCCGCCTTCCCGTAGGCGGGAGGTTGTTCTTACGCAATTGGAAAAAGAAAAAAAAACAATTTTTGCTAGTAGTGGGAACTTTAGGGTCAGGATCCTTTTTTCCACTGTGTTGTTATATCTACTTATTTGTTGCTCTACTTAGTATGCTTTGTCAATAGGTACTGATGTTTGGGCGGTCCTTGGGGCTGCATATAGCTGGATGATCAAAGAGATGAAGATGTTCAGTCTCCAAAGCTGCTGGTGGAGGTTCACAACTCTATGGTTCCGGGACTGGACTAGAGTTCCGCAAGGAACATCAATTAGCAGGTAAGTCTAATTTACTCTTCCTCAGCACGAAATTCTACTTTAAAATGTGCCAATTGGAAGCATCCATACCAATCTCTATTATCTATGGCATATTCCTGTTTAAGTTCCACAAAGGGTCTCAGACTCCCCTCTGCAGTGAGCATCTGTCCAATATACACCAGCCCCTGGGCTTCCCATCTGTGGAAATGGGATAATATTCCCCCCTCTTCAAATCCCTCACAAGTTGAAATATGTTGAAGATGTATCCCTCCTCCTGTCCCTACCAAGGTTTTCTTTTCCACCACAGCTGGAGGGTGAGAGTAACAAAAGGATTAGGCATCATTTTTCCTTTACTTGTCCCCTCTTTGTGCCATAGTTGATCCGTCAGTGATCGGCCCTCAACCCCTGCTTGTTCTGTTTGTACCCAATGGGATCCTTTTTGCCCATCCACCACCCCATGATAGCTACAAGGTTGAGGACTTTATGTACATTGTCACTGGCTTGCCTTCCCAATTTATTTATTTATTTATTTATTTATTTATTTAACAGGTTTTTTATACCGCCTTTTCCTTCAATCAAAGCGGTTACAAGACTACATCAGGTTAGACATATCAGACTACAAAGACAAAACAATGCATCCAGTTTTATATCACCTTATCCAAATATCAAAGTGATAAGCAATGGATCTATAGGTAACAGGGAAGGACAAGACTAAATCAGGTTAACATGTAATACAGACATACAAAGGGAGAGACAGACAGAGGAAATTATGATGAGAACGCCTACTCATATTAATAGGTCTTATACACATTTGCTGTTCTTAAACTTTTTGCCACGGAGCTACGCCTAAGGGCCACGCCAAATTTAAAGCCTGCCTTTTTGTCCTGGACCAGCTGTGGCAGAAACCTTTGCAACCTATTTGCTATTATCTTTGCAAACAGCTTGGTGTCTATGTTAATAAGTGAAATAGGCCTATATGATTCACATTTTCCTGCAACTTTGCCAGGTTTAGGAAGTACAGAAATTTCGACCACTGCCATTGACTTTGGGAGTGTCCCACCTGTGAGCACCCCTTTAAAGAGCTCCATCAAGAGTGAAGATATTTCCCCAGAGAACTTCCTATAAAATTCTGTTGTTAATCAATCTAGGCCTGGGACTTTTCCTTTCTTTAAGGAGTTAATGGCTTGTAAGATTTCTGTCTCTTCTTTATCCCTGTCCAACCAAGTGCATTCTTCATCATTCAAGATGGGTAGATCCAACCTTGCCAAATATTGATCTATATTTGCCTCTGCTGTGAGATGTTCTGATTGGTACAATTGCCTATAAAACTCACACAATTTTTTTTTTGTATTTGCTGTATTTTATATGCTCACCTGCCCTGAGTATTCCGTATTTTACATGTATAATTTTGCATTGCTCTCTCATGCAGTTTATGAGCTAGATAAGATCCAGGTTTATTACTCTGAATAAAAAGGTATGTCAGATTTTATTTAATTGGTAGGCCCATTCTTCTGCTTTTAACTTGTTCTCCTCCTAGTGTTCTCAATCTGGCATCTCCATCGTTGACCCGCTTTCCTCTTATCTTGTCCCACCAGGGATTCCTGCTGTTTTAGTAGTTGATCTTCCCTTTGCACTTTTAATCTTCTCTTTTGGGAAGCCATGGAGACCTAGTGCCCCCTTATCACTGCTTTGAACCCATCCCACACTCCAGAGAGTGTTAATTCACTGTTTTTGAAGTAATCTTTAATCACTTTTCACACTTTTCCTACATCCCTTGAGTCCTCTAGCAGGGATTCACTTAATCTTCAAAACCTTAACCCTGTCTTATTATTGGTCATCTGAATTTCTGTCCCCACCAGCACATGGTCCGACCAAGTTATCTGCTCTATCTCTACATTTTTGTATGCCCACTAACTTCCCATTGACCCACAACATATCCAGTCTGCTGTATATATCGTGCAGCTGGGAACAGACTGTATAATCCATCTGGGCCACCCGCAAATATCTCCAAAGTGTCCACTACCCCCATTTTGTCCTTGACTTTTTTAAACTGCACTCACCCCTTACTTGTGTCAAGCTTATGATCTACTGCAGTGTTAAAATTTCCTCCGATTATAATTGGGTCCCCTAGCTTATCTTCTACCTGTGAGTAGAATTGTTGAAAGAAAGCCCCTGGTTGAACATTGGGGGCATATACACAACACAGAGTCACTGATCTTCCCTCTATCACTCCTCACCAAAGAAGGAACCTACCTTGGGGATTGCGAACCACCTCCTTTTCCTCAAGCACTAACCCTTTAGCAAACAATATTCCCACCCCCACTCTTTTGGGTTGCTCTTTGTGGGTGGCCAGAATAGCTCATTCATATTTACCCTGTATGAGACAGTGCTCTTGGGATCTTTTCAAGTGTGTTTCCTGGATCATCAGAATATCAGCCTTCAATCTCATGCCTTCTTTTATTAAGGCCCTGAACTTCTGCCATGTATTGAGCTCTTTAACATTTAACATTTCTATCTTTATCCTTCCCATTGTGTATAGTGGCTTAGTCAGCATTTGGAATCCTTCTGATATATATATCTCTCCTGGATATGAGATCTGGTATCCTTTCCCCCCTTTCCCCTCCCCCTTCACCATGCCCTTATCCCCCTCTCCACTCCCCCCCCCCCTTCCTCCAGAGCTCTTTTCGCTCCTCTTCTGGTTCCATGGTGGCTTCATCCCACCTCCCCCCCACAATCACACCCTCAATTCCCCTCCCCATAGTGCTTCACTCATACTATTTATATACCCCTACCCATATAGCATCTCTCAAGTCATCACCAACCCCAACAACATCATACTTCCTTACTGCCTTTTCCCCCTAACAAGTCACTTATCCTTTGCCAGTGTAGATATCAGAGTACATAAAGTCCCAAAAGCACTCTGGTAGCCAGTGTTTTCTTCACAGCTCTGTGTGTATTTCTTTTCTCCTTTTTTCCTCCCTTCCACAACAAGGTGTTCTTCTTCTTTGTCACCTCTTCCCGGGGGTTCATTGATGAGTGGAATTACTGTCATGCCTGCTTCCTGCATAGCGGCTACTAGTTGTGGGAGCATGGTTGCCCGCCATGTCACTCCATTGCTGGTGAATGCAAGTCCTGCCGGGTATAACCAACGAAAGTGCATTTTCTCCTCACAATCTTGCCATGCTTTCCTGTGCTGTAAAGTGGCAATCGCTAAGTCTGCATATATAGCCCCCATGTGTCCATGCCATTGAATTTTCCCCGTTACTCTCATCTTGGCCAGGATCTTTTCTTTTGTTTCAAAATCATGCACATAGATGATAATGTCTCTGGGCTGCTCACTTCATCTGGGGCCCAGCAACCTATGTGCCCGATCCAATTTTATAGCAGTATCTCCTCTGTGCTTATCTGTCCCTTGGACAGTCTCTTTGCAAATTGCTTGAGCTACAGACATATAGTTCCAATAATCCTCCTCCTCTGGAATCCCTTTTATGTGCAGGTTATTCTGTCAGGACCTGTTTTCCAGGTCCTCAACTTTCAAATCTAGCGCTGCCTTTGCCGCCTCTAAATCTTTCAGGGAGTCTTTTACTACTCCTATTACACTTTGCAGTTCTTCTATTTGGCCCTCCGTTTCCTTCAATCTCCAGGAACAAGCAGGAATGAGTCTTCACATATGGGTATCGTCGGTACTGACGGAGCCTGCGCGGGAACGCTCTCCAGCGTCCAAAAGGAAAGCTTTTGGGAGCATCCCACAGCGCCTGCGCGCTGCCTTCCCGCCTTTCCTAACCGCCTCTCTCCAGTTCTTCTTTTCCGCGGAGCCAGCAGGTCGTGTTCCTGTCACCGCTGAAGAATTTCTTTATTTTATTTTATTTCTTTGGTCGCGCGTCTGCCTTCTCGACGCTGGACCGGTACCGCTGGTCTTTTCTTTCTTTATTCTAAACCCCCCCCCCAAAAAAAACTACTGTTTTCTCTTACTTCAGTGCATTTTCTTTTTTGGCCTTAGGCCTAGGACATTTTTCCTCATGGAAAAGCCCGCTTCTGGGTTTAAAAAATGCACGAAGTGCGGCGGCACTATTTCTGTCACTGACACCCATGAATGGTGTCTAAAATGTTTAGGTCCTGACCACTCCATTGCGGATTGTGAGTCCTGCTCCATGATGTCTAAAAGAGGTCTACAGAATCGAGCAGCTAAGCTCAGTATCCTGTTTCCCTCGGATGCAGCTTCGGTTGCATCGACGTCTTCCAGGGCTTCTTCTTCCTCACATGGATCTCAGGTAACCAAACTTAAATCTATGGGGTCACAGGTTGACATCGATGGCTCGGCCTCGACCGATCACCTGTTGCCATGTTCTGGGGTACCGGTGGTTCCCACTGGTACCGACATCCAGACATTGGTTGCGTCAATGGATCAGAATATCCTGACCATGCAGCGTGCCATCACGGCATTCATACAAGCTGCGACGCCTTCGGTACCGCAACAAACTCCGTTGCCGGTACTGACTCCGGCACCGGTACCGACATCGGTTCCGGTGCCGGTACCGATTGCATCGACATCCGCTTTGGTGTCGACTGCAGCGGTACACTGTTCTGTGATGCCCATCGGTACCAATCACTCCCGATGTCGATACCACCCGGTATGCGTATCGGGCTCTGCAGGAGCATCCAGACAGGCGATACTTCGATTCCTCTGAAGACTCTGATGAATCGGAGGTCTCTGTCGAAGCATCGGTGATTCATCCTCAGGAGCCCTCTTCTCCAAAAAGGAGAATGTCTCCTCCAGAGGACTTGTCTTTTCAAGACTTCATTAGGGAAGTGGCCAGGGGTCTTTCCATCTCAGTGGCCCCTGAGACAGAGCCTAGAGCAAAAAAATTAGATATTTTACAATATCCTAAGGCTCCTAAAGAGGCAGCCACTTTACCAATACATGAGATTCGTTATGATCACATGTTGGGCATATGGGAGACTCCTCTCACCACTTCCCCTCATTCTCGCAGGTTGGACACCATGTATCGTGTTCCTCCTTGTCCTGGCTTTCATAAGACTCAGCTACCTCACCACTCCATTGTGGTGGAGTCTGCCATGAAGAAGATAAAGAGTACAAAAAGGCACTCTTCTGCTCCTCCAGGAAGAGAATGCAGAACCTTAGATGCCTTTGGCAGGAGAATTTTCCAGGCCAGTATGCTTGTTGCCAGAATCAACTCCTATAGTCTCTATATGGGGATGTTTCTAAAAGAAGTTACAGATCACCTGCAAACTTTATCTCCTTTCATTTCAGAAGATAAAAGGGAAGAGTTCCTCACCTGGCTCAAACATGCCCAGGATATTTCCAAGTTTTCCAACCGTGCAGCCTTTGACTCTTTTGAAGGTGCCAGCAGAGCCTCGGCCATTGCCATAGGTGCACGCAGAGTTGCTTGGTTACAAGCTTCTGATTTGGAATCTTGGGTTCAAGATGGACTAGGAAACCTTCCTTGTACAGGTGAAAACCTTTTTGGAAAAGATTGGCAAGCAAAGGCCACCCAAATGGATGCTGAAAATTCTTCTTTAGATAGACTTTCAAAGTCTACTTCTGCTCCTTTTAAGAAAAGGTTGTTCAAAAAGGGGTTTTTTTTTCCCAAAAAAGGGAGATATTATTCTGCTTATGGTCAGCAGTCATCTACTGCAGGTCGTTTTGCTACAAAGAGACAGCAACAACCGAAACAGGCCAAGCCTAAGGCTGCTAGGACTGCTACGGCCCAACAGACTCAGCCTCCTCAGGGCCTTTGACTTACAACTAGAGAGCTTAGCCTTTCTGGCTCTAGAACATCCAGAGCCTCTCACCATTCCAGGAAGATTGGTTTACTTTGCTCCCAGATGGGAACAAATCACAGCAGAGCAATGGACCCTCTCAATCATAAGGTAGGGGTACAAGCTTCATTTCTTAAACCTTCCTCCTCACACCATGGTGAGACAGTTCAATTCTCAGACATCTCTCCTCGACCTTCTGGGTCAAGAGATTACTACCCTTCTTGCCCAAGGGGCAATAGAAGAAGTACCCCTTCTTCAACAGGGCTCAGGGTTCTACTCCCCCTACTTTCTTATCCCAAAGAAAACAGGGGGCTACAGACCCATATTAGATCTCAGAGAATTGAACAAGTTTCTATGCAAGGAGAAATTCAAGATGATTTCTCCTTCCATACCTTCAGAGTCAGGATTGGCTTTGCTCTCTAGACCTCAAGGATGCGTACACCCATGTCCTCATCCATCCAACACACAGAAGGTTCCTTCGGTTCCTTTATCAAGGGAAGCACTACCAATACAGAGTGCTTCCTTTTGGTCTGGCCTCTGCACCAAGGGTGTTCACAAAATGCATGGCAGTAGTAGCTGCATTTCTACGCACTCTAGGGATATTCGTATTCCCATATATTGGCGACTGGCTCATCCGAGCTCCATCCCAGTCAGAGGCCCAGACTTCTTTAACCTGCACCAGCCGTATCCTTCAGTATCTGGGACTTGTAATAAACTTTCCAAAATCCCATCTCACCCCTACTCAGTCTCTAGAGTTCATAGGGGCCTTACTGGATACCACAACTGCAAGGGCCTATCTTCCCCAGGCCCGTTGCCTACGCTTGGTGCAGTTAGCCTCACAAATTCAGTTAAAATCCCATTTAACTGCTCGAGAGATGTTACAACTGTTAGGCCACATGGCATCCACTGTGCATGTGGTTCCTTACGCTCGCCTTCACATGAGGGCAGCTCAGTGGACTCTGTACACCCAATGGACCCAGGCATCAGGTTGCCTGTCAGACAAAATAGCAACCTCCAGTCGCCTCTTTTGGTCCCTCCACTGGTGGAAGTCCACTCAAAATCTGTTGCTGGGGTCCCCCTTTCAACAGGAGTTACCCCAAGCAACCCTTACAACAGATGCCTCTCCAAGGGGCTGGGGAGCTCATCTTCAAGATCTCTCCACTCAAGGCATCTGGTCTCTAGAGGAGACATCTCTACATATCAACCTCTTGGAGCTCAGAGCAATTTTTCTAGCTCTCAGTCTTCCACACCCTGCTTAGCTACAAGACAGTCCTTATCCACACGGACAACCAAGTAGCCATGTTCTACGTGAACAAGCAGGGCGGGACTGGCTCTCTGTCGCTTTGCAACGAAGCTCTGAGATTGTGGGCCTTCGCCAGAGAGCATCAAATTCATCTCATAGCAGTGTATCTTCCAGGGGTTCAAAACTCTTGGGCAGACAGACTCAGTTGAGTTCTGCTTCCACACGAATGGTCCCTCCATGGGGACCAGATAGCCAGGATCTTCCGAATTTGGGGAACCCCGGACATAGACCTCTTTGCAAGTCCGTGGAATGCCAAACTTCCCCGGTTCTGTTCCAGGATTCCGTGTCAGGGAGTTCAGGCCAGGGATGCCTTCCTCCTTCATTGGGGGCAAGACTTCCTCTATGCCTTTCCACCCATTCCCCTAATTCCCAAGACACTCTTCAAACTTCAGAGAGACAAGGGGTCTATGATCCTCATAGCACCACATTGGCCACGCCAAGTGTGGTACCCTCTACTTCTGCATCTCTCCCAAGCTCCCTCCCTGGACTTGGGATCTGCTCCAGACCTCCTGTCCCAGGAGGAGGGAACGTTGTGGCATCCAAATCCCCAGTCTCTTCACCTCAGAGCCTGGTTGCTGAAGGCCTAGATCTTCATGATTTGCATCTTTCTCAGCAAGTGAAGGATATCTTTCATGCTTCCAGAAAGCCTTCCACTAGACGTTCCTATGCTTTTAAATGGAAAAGATTTACCATTTGGTGTGCAGAGAAGGGTCTTAACCCTCTTGCAATACCTCTGAATTCTTTACTAGAATATTTGCTGCATTTATCTCATGCAGGCCTTAAAACGAATTCAGTAAGAGTCCATTTGAGTGCTATTGCAGCATCCCTTAAACCTCTCAATGGACAGCCTATTTCCTCTCATCCTCTTATAGCAAGATTCATGAGAGGCCTTCTTTTGACTAAACCTCCCATCAGACCACCTCCAGTGGCATGGGACTTGAATCTGGTTCTTGGCCAGCTTATGCAGCCACCTTTTGAACCCTTAGCCACTACCTCCTTGAAATTTCTTTCCTGGAAGGTTATTTTTCTCATTGCAGTCACTTCAGCTCGCCGCATCAGTGAGCTGCAAGCCTTGGTGGCTAATCCTCCTTATACAAGGTTCCATCATGACAAGGTAGTCCTCAGGACTAATCCACACTTTATGCCTAAAGTGGTCTCACCTTTTCATCTGAACCAGGAGGTTTATTTACCTGTCTTTTTTCCAGGACCTCATGCTTCAAGTGCAGAGAGGATTGTAAAAGAGCTCTTGCTTTTTACTTGCAAAGGACACAGCAACATAGAAAGTCCTCTCAACTCTTTGTTGCTTTTGATCCCCTCTCATTTAGGACTTCCAGTCTCTAGGAGAACTCTGTCCAATTGGATTGCTCAGTGTATTTCTTTCACCTACCAGAGTAAGAACCTTTCTCTGGAGGGCCATGTCACAGCTCACAATGTGAGGGCCATGGAAGCCTCTATGGCTCATCTAAATTCTGTGTCCATCGACCAGATCTGTCGAGCGGCCACCTGGGCCTCGGTTCATACCTTCACAGCCCATTACTGCTTGGACAAGGACTCCCGCCGGGATACCTTGTTTGGTCAGGCTGTTCTCAAACACCTGTTCCATACCTAACCAACTCCTACCCTCCATCCCTGCCTGGATGCCTGAGATTCATGGGTGGAGGTAGAGCCCTTCACAGGGACTCACAACCTGGGTGATCTCCCAGGCATCTCTAGCTGGGGAGTCCCCATATGTGAAGACTCATTCCTGCTTGTTCCTGGAGATAGCACAGTTACTTACCTGTAACAGGTGATCTCTGGGAACAGCAGGAATAAGTCTTCACAACCCTCCCACCTCCCCTAGGAGTTGTATCTCTCTATCTTTCTTTCCTTTCCTCACTCTCTCTTTGTCTCAGCTTTAAAACTCGAACTGGAGAGAGGCGGTTAGGAAAGGCGGGAAGGCAGTGCACAGGCACTGTGGGATGCTCCCAAAAGCTTTCCTTTTGGACGCTGGGGAGCGTTCCCGCGCAGGCTCTGTTGGTACCGATGATACCCATATGTGAAGACTTATTCCTGCTGTTCCCAGAGATCACCTGTTACAGGTAAGTAACTGTGCTCTCTCCTCCAGACTTCAACCAGGTCTGAACGCAATTCAGTCAGCGTGCCCTCCATTTCCATTCTAATGCCTGCCATTTCTGATCTAAGTTCTGTAAACCAGGTTCGCAGTTCTTCTTTTGTAATCTGCAGCAGCACACTAGTACCTCGCCCGGGCACCTCCATCTCCACCGATTCCTCTTCCTGATTTTCTCCGCCCACCTCTGTGGCTATCTTGTCTGTCTTCTTGTGCTCTAGTTTAGAGCATGTGCAAGAAAACTCTTTTAAATCAGCGGTTCTTTCATGTAGTTGCCATCGTATGCTCCTTAAGTCCCTTTCCATCCACTTTGGACCACTTTGGGGTTCAGTTAAGCACCTTTACTGGGGTTTAATGGCAGAGCTGTTGTTCAGTCTTCCATGCCAGCTGGGTGATGTCACCAGAACTCCATTTCGTTATTTTTACTGTGTCACTACTATAGGCTGCACTTAAGCCTCAGACGCATCGGTTTCATTTAATTTTTCACTATCAGATTGTTTGATTTTGCTACAGCTATTTTCTTGATGACATGCCCCAGAAACTTGCTAGTGGATTTAAAAAGTGCTCCAGGTGTAAAGAGAACATGTCTGTTACAGACATCCATAATTGGTATCTGCATTGCTGGAGGCCCAATCGTGATCCCTTTTATTGTCTTATATTTTCACAGATAACAGAGAAGACTTTAGGGTTGAGGTGAGCAGCTCAAAAGGACTTTTTGGTGCAGATAAGTCCGATCCATTGATTTAGGCATCAGCAGCATTGGTCACTATGGCCCAGGGTGGTGCATCAACATTGAGGGGTCATCAAACTTATTCGGAATTGATCATTGATGGTAGATCATTTGGAGTGATCCACCCATTCACGTCCAATGAAGAGAGCGCAGATTAATCCTTGACTTCAACATTGAGAACTCGGGACATTGTACACCAGATGGAGGTTGAGATGCATCAGTTCATTGGAGCAAGATGTCATGAGCATCGAGGTACTGGATGAGCTGACGTCTTTGAAGTGGCCTCGATATAAAGAATGGTTGTTCTCCTTGGTAATCGAGGGGCCATGCCATCTCCCAGGGGTCAAATCCAGCCTTCTATTTCCCACCAGACTCCACAGACATCAACTGAATCTGCTGTAGCTCCTATACCTTTGCCAATGGCAGCCCTCAAGGAGTGCCTTCTGAAGACCAATGAGGAACAATTGAAGGTCCTCTTATGTTGCGAAGCTGCTTCTTCAATGGCATCAAGGCCAGTATATCAAGACGTTGAGATGATTCTTTAGACTCGCCGACTGCCTGAAGTGGATTTTTTGATATTAAGACCTTGAAGAGTTTCTATACCATTGATTGCCCAGTGCATTGGGTAGTGATTGCTCTCCAAGGCATCTGAGAATATCAATGTACTAATGTTTTGAACACAGAGCCACATCCTGAGTGGAGTGATGACCTGCCCAGGCAGACACTCTGATGTCTTTAGAGTACTTTTCCGAGTCTGGTTCAGAGTGCTCCTGGTACTGTGCGTGCAATTCGGAATACTTCTTGGAGGCGAGGTCTCCTGAATTGCCCTGTGATTCCCCACTTCCTCATAAGGGATGGCAGTCACTTCCAGAGGAGTTGTCCTTCTTGGATTTTGTGAGGGAGCTGACTAAGCCCATCCTATTTAAGTTCAAGATGGAGGAGGATCCCAGGGCGGAAGCACTTGAAATCTTCCAGTTCTTCCATCCTCCTAAGGAGGCTGTGACGGTGCCCATTCACAGAATCCTGAGAGATATATAGATGAGAATATGGGAGACCCCCTCGCCCTCATACAGCCAATGAACAAGAAGGTCAACTCGCTGTATTGAATCTAGCAGGCTCCCAGATTTGAGAGGTTCCAGCTACCAGACCACTTGATGGTCATTGAATTTACTCTCAAAAGAGCTAAGAGCTCCAGGTCACACTCTTCAGTGCCTCCAGGGAGAAAGCTCAGTGTCTTTTGGGAGAAAGGTATTTCAGAACACTAGGCTCGGATCCTGAAGAGTGTCTTACCAGTGCTTCATAGGCATGTACTTGTGGAACATCATGCAAAGCACGTAAGAGTTTGCTGACACTCTCCCGATCAACTCAATTCCCTAGTGAGCAAAGGGAAGGAGTGTGGAAAGTACATAGTCCAAGCGACATGATACTTTCGATGTAGCATCAAGGGACTCTCATGATTTAGGCTTCAGACCTTCAGTATGATGTCTAGGAAAAGTTTGCTGACATGCTGTGCTGTGGAGAGAATCTCTTGGGAAATAAGATGCTGGAAGCTGCAATGCCTTTTAAACACTTAAGACTCTCTACAGACCCACTTCCGACCCAGCTTCCTCCAACATCTAGGAGGTTTTCTGGCAGAGGGCAAAAGGAGGTCATATTACTCTCAGAGGCATAGATATCCCCCAGCCTCCTGCTCAACCCAAAGAAAACAGGGTTCTCACTCTTGCCCTTTTCAGCAGAGGCTTAAAAAATCGCTGCCTTCTCCCCAACCAAAACCTGGGATGGGGTTTTGATGGCTCCTTGAGAGCATAACCAACACTCTAGTACTGAAAACAATTCAATCCATAGCATTTAAATTAGTTATACTTACCAGCAAATTTGTCCAAGTAACACCATTAGTAAAAGAACATTATTGGCTTCCAATATAATATTGTATCAAATTTAAGATACTAATCCTGGCACATAAGGCCTTGTATTCTGGTTTACCAATTTACCTTGCTAACTTACTGATTCCTTATGATCCAGGCAGGATCCTTTTGTCCCTTCAGCAAAACAAGCTAGTAATACCTTCACTTGCTAGAGCATAATTTGATGCGACACAGCAGGCTGCTTTTAATTATGTATCCCCATTGTTTTGGAACTCCTTACCACAAGAAATTAGATTGGACTCTTTCTCCTCTATAAATTTAAAAAAGATTTAAAAACTCATTTTTTTGTACAAGCTTACTAAGATTTAATGATTAAGTTGGCATTGCCTTGTGCTTAAATGGAGAGAGACTGTATCTCAGTCTCAACTTTCAACCTGGACTATTTTCTGGGAATTTTATGCCCAGTTATAGCGTAACTTTACTGTATTTCCTTTTCTAATTTATTGTAATTTTTTAATTTTCTATTTTAGTTTCAAATCTTTTTTAGATTTGCTCATATTTATACACTCTAAAATCCAATTCACACCAACAACACAAACAATAACAAGTTGTTACATCACTATATCACTTCAAGACATGGGGAGGGGTGGCCTGCACGGAGCGGCAGGTGCACCTACTTTTGCCATCTTACTGGGTAGACTAGATGGACCATACCAGTCTTTATATGCCGTCATTTACTATGTTACTATGTTACTTCAACCCAGGGCCGGATTTACCTTGAGTGAGGCCCTACGCCAACAAAAATTGTGGGCCCCCAGCAGGGGCGGCCCAAGGGGGGTGCGGGGCCTCATTTGCATAAGGGGTCTCATTTGCATAAATATTTGCATAATGTTACCATATACTAACTTTTAGTAAACGTGCCTCTTAATGAGTGTATGGATAAAGAAAGACTAAAAAATTTCTACATTACTATAATCCAGTGCCAACTGCCAGACACATTAGGAACTACTACAAACACTGCCCATTTAGAACCCATAGCAAACCCGCCGTATCCTAACAGCACTACCAGGACTCACAAAGCACCATACTCTACCAATCAAAAGGCAACACTGCAAATATTAAACCAATACATTTCAGAGAACAACAATACATGACCTACTGGGGAAAGAGAACAAGTGGCAATGTCAAATAGGAATTATATAAACAGAACACCTCAGCTCAGTTACACATGCAGAACATAGACCATCACCAAACAAGTAATCACAATTTAGAAACAGGAAGACAATAATTAAACTGGGAATCCCAAAAGCCAAACTTGGAATGTACAACACTGTAGAAATAAAACTATACATTAATTTGCTCTTGTACTAAACAAAGCGCAGACGTTAATGATGCACATTTACCAGAGCTGACATATTCCAATTAATAAATTCAAAATAAAGAGATATTTTTCTACCTTTTGTGCATTTTTTTCAGCTGCAATTGCTCCAGCCACTTTCTTCTGGTTTCTTCTTCGTGTCTTCTGCTAACTCTCAATCGTCTGCTGTCCATTTGTCCTTTCTTCTCTCCTAGTTTTTTTCCATTCTCTCTCTACATCTGCTTTAACATACTAATCTTTCTCCTTTTGCTCTTTCCTCATTCCTATTTCATCCACTCAAATTTTACCCCTCCATCCTCAATCCCCACTTACTCTCCCAATACCCGGCCAATTGTAGATTTTTTATCCCTCCCACACAAAATATTTTCCCTTCTCCATTTTACTCTTCCAGCCCCATCCCATTCTAATCCTCCCCCAACATCAGCTCCCTTCTAGTTCCAGCCTCACCCAGCATCCATTCCCTTCTAGTCCCTGCATCAGCCCATTTCCAGTCCTAGCCACCCATCAGCCCATTTCCAGTCCTAGCAACCCCCCAACCCAATACCAGTCCTAGCCCCCCATCAACCCACTTACAGTCCTAACCCCCCATCACCCCATTTTCAGTTTAAGCCCCCCCTATAACCCATTACCAGTCCTAACCCCCCATCAGCCCACTTCCAGTCCTAACCCCATCAACCCATTTCCAGTCAGCCCCCCATAGCCCATTGCCAGTCCTAACCCCCCCCATCAGCCCACAGCCCATTACCAGTCCTAACCCCATCAGCCCACCTCCAGTCTTAACCCCCCCAGCCCATTTCCAGTCCTAGCCCCCCCATAGCCCATTACCAGACAGCCCCCATCAGCCCACAGCCCATTACCAGTCTTAACCCCCCCCAAGCCCATTACCAGTTCTAAACCCCCCCAACAGCCCATTACCAGTCCTAACCCCATCAGCCCACCTCCAGTCTTAGCCCCCAGCCCCTTTCCAGTCCTAGCCCCCCCATAGCCCATTACCAGACAGCCCCCATCAGCCCAAAGCCCATTACCAGTCTTAACCCCCCCCCCCAAAGCCCATTACCAGTTCTAACCCCCCAACAGCCCACAGCCCATTACCAGTCCTAACCTCATCAGCCCACTTCCAGCCTTAATCCCCCAACCCATTTCCAGTCCCAGCCCCCCCAATACCCCCTTGCCAGTCCTACCCCCCCCCCCCCCGTCGGCCTAAAGTAAAATTTAATTTAAAAATAAAACCTGCTGGCTGCCGCCGCGGGGCCCCCTCTGCTGCCGCGGCAGCATGGACTGACCCGCAGGGGCCCCCTCTGCAGTGTCAGTCTGTCGGTCGGTCCCTCCCTCCGTACAGGCTGTGAGAGGCGCGAAGGCAGACTGTCTCCCTCGCGTCTCTGTTAAGCCCGCAGGGGCTGATGGGAAATTTCCCATCAGCCCCTGCGGGCTTAACAGAGACGTGAGGGAGACAGTCTGCCTTCGCGTCTCTCACAGCCTGCACGGAGGGAGGGAGGGAGGCATGGAGGGAGGGATCGAGCTTGCAGAGGGGGCCCCCGCGGGTCAGTCCATGCTGCCGCGGCAGCAGAGGGGGCCCCGCGGCGGCAGCCAGCAGGTTTTTTTTTAAATTTTATTTAAAAAAAAAAGCCTAACTTGTTCATTTTTGTGGGCCCTTGCAAGCTGTGGGCCCTACGCCATGGCGTACATGGCGTTTAGGTAAATCCGGCCCTGCTTCAACCCCCACTCCTTCAGCATAGTCCCTACGGCGTTAACAATACAAGCACTAAACAGTCTTGGTAAACATAAGAGTAATATATAAAAGTTCTCCAGGAACAAGCAGGAAGTCAGTCCTCACATATGGGTGACATCGGCACCGACGGAGCCCTCGTGCGGAGCAATTTCCTCCAGCTTTCAGAGAAAGCCTTTGGGAATGCCTCGCACATGTGCTGTCCCCTTCCTGCCCAAGGGTGCCATCTTGCTCAGTCGTCTTATTTCCATGGAGCCCGACAGACGTCATCCCATTTTCCTCGGAAAAAGTTGATTGTTTTTTTTACTATTTCTATCATTTTTGATACCGGTTCAATGCCGGTTCCCCTTCCCGCTTTGGCTCGGTACACCGGTATCGAGTCAGACTGATTTTTTTTACGTTTTTGTCCTTAGTGACTAGCGTTTGCACTCTTTTTCTTTTAACTGGCAGCCCGGTCTTTCGACCTCACAGGAGCCCTTTTTCCCCCAATGGCTGCCAGCGGGTCAAGAAGTGTGATCAGTGTAAAAAACCTACGTCCCTCACCAACACCCATGACTGCTGCCTCGGACCCGACCATGACCCGGTAGCCTGTGGTTCATGTGGCAAGATGTCCTCCAAAGCGTTGAGGAGCAGGCAGCACCAGCACGAGACTATTTTCTCCGAGTCTGGATCCGTCCGGGCCAGGACCTCGTCAGAAGCCTCGACGTCTCGGGACTCTGAACATGAGCACCATCGGGGGTCTTCTGAAAGGGGGTCTCCCACCCGGGAGCACCGTAAAAAGAAGAAACCCGCGAGGGCTGCGTCTCTGGATGACTACAATTGGTCGGGGCCCTAGGATTCCAGGCCACGGAGTGCCGAACGCTGCCCCGGGTTCTCCAAGTCGGAGAGGCCTGCTAAAATAACTCGTACGGAGCTGGAGGCGTCGGACAAGGTAATGCCTGTTGTCCTCGTGGACTCTCCTCCGGGAGAACCGGCGTCGGGAACCGAGCCGAGGGCTGTGGAGCCTTCTGAGCTGGGTCTCAGGTTGGCGGCCTTGGAGAGCAGCGTGTCTGCTTTCATGGACCAGCAGCGGGCGCTGATAGCCAGTCTCACCCGTGCATCTGCCCCAACCACCGGGACCTCGACGTCTAAGTCGACCCCGGAGGCAGAGCCGATCCTCGAGTACATGCGGGCTCGAGTCTATCCTCGGCCAAGGTCTCCCTCGACCTCCCGTTCGGGGCCGAGGTCGTCGTCGCCAGGGCCATCGGCATCGGGACGGACACGCTCGAAGCCCTCGAGGCCAGAGCCCATCGAGTCCTCCTCGGAGAGGGCTCGGCTTGGGAGACGGAGGAGGAAGACTCGCCGGATACCCACCGGACCTGGTACGTCCCATCGGACTCCCCAGGTTCGGAACCTCGGAGGTGGTCGCCCCCGGAGGACACCAGGTTCTCGGACTTTGTGAGGGATATGGCCAAGGCCTTGGCTTTCCCTGCAGATGCCGAGGAGGAGCCTCGAGCCGAGGAGCTCGATGCCCTCCAGTATGACTCTCCTCCGAAGGAGGCCCTTACTGTACCGGTGCCTCCGATGCTGGAACGATTGATGCTCTGCATATGGGAGTCCTCGGCCTCGGTGCCAGTCCTCAGCAAACAGGTCGATTCCATTTATCGAGCCCGTAAGAGCCCGGGTTCCAAAAAGCACAGCTGCCGCACAAATCCATGGTTGTGGAATCGGCCATGTAAAGGCTCAAGAGCCAAAAGACGCACTCCTTGGTGCCTCCCGGCCGGGAGGCCCAGAACCTGGACGCCCTCAGCAGAAAGTGCTTCCAGGGCTCGATGCTGTCATGCCGTGTCCAGACCTACCAGCTATACATGGGCATGTAATTAAGAGACCTGGCAAAGGAGATTGCCGGGTTCTCTGCTGACCTCTCCAAGGAACCCTTGCAGCGCTTCAAGGCCCTGTCCACTGGGATCAGAGAGTGCTCAAAGTTTATGTCTCAAGCAGCCTATGATGGCTTTGAGGCTTTGGCCCGGGTAGCCGCGGCCTGCATCGGTGCAAGGCGCCAGGCTTGGCTCCTGTCGTCTGACCTCGAACCATGGGTACAGAACAAGTTGGTCGATGTTCCCTGCCGAGGAGATAACCTCTTCGGCAAACCCATGACTGAGAAGGCTGCTGAACTCGAGTCCGAGTACCTGACCCGGACAAGGCTGTTGAAGAAGACCTTGGGGAAAAAGCCTTTTTACCCGAGGAAGGGACAGGCTTACAGAAACTACCCCACTTACCAGGCCTCTCCCAGCTCCCCAACAGGGGCAGCAGGCCAGGGGACAGGGGAATGGCCCTCTTAAGCCTCAAATCCCCAAGCCTCCAGCTCCTGCTCCTGCCCAGCAGGGAGGGGGTTTTTGACTCCATCTGCATAGCTCCTCTCCCACCAGTGGTTCGGCCCTGCACAGGCGGTCGGCTGTCCCTGTATGCCCACAGGTGGCCAGCCATTACATCCGACACTTGGGTTCTCAGAATAGTCCAGGACGGCTACCTACTCCATTTCAGCCAAGTGCCTACTACCTATTTCCCAGGAGAGCATCTCGGACCCCTCTTGCACAGGAACCTCCTCTTGCAGGAGTTGGCTGGTCTGCTCAAGGATCAGGCGGTGGAACCGGTGCCCCACCACTTGCAGGGGAAATACTTTTACTCCAGGTATTTCCTGATACCAAAAAGACAAGGAGGCCTTCGCCCTATCCTAGACCTGCGAAATCTCAACAAGTTCTTGGTAAAGGAAAAGTTCAAGATGCTTTCACTTGGGATCCTTCTGCCTTACCTCCAGCAGGGAGACTGGCTATGCTCCTTTGACCTAAAGGATGCTTATACACACATCCTCATACATCCAGACCACAGACAATACCTCAGGTTTGTGGTCAGAGGAAACCACTTCCAATACCAAGTGCTTCGGGGCTTCCTGTGACATCACGGAGCTTATGGTTGCGAACTAGCCGAGCTCCGTCTGATTCCCGACTAAGAGAATAAATAGGTGGCACCCCGTTGGAGAAAATAGACGGCAAACTGACCCCGATGAGTGGAATGGCTGCCTGGAAAAAACTGGCGGGGTTTAAATTGGCATATGTGCGCCGAGAGAAGGGCCTGCAGAAGGAAGGAGAGGCCGCTGAAAGCGGAGACAGCGAGAGCCCGGAGGAGGAGGCCTACAGTGAGAGAGGGCAGCTGTTGAAAACAACGGAGTTGAAAAATTGGCTTACCGAATTTAAGCGGGAGCTCCAGGGGGACATAAAGGAGATGAGAAAGGATCTGAAGGCAACGCTGCATACAATACAGCAGGAACTGACCTCTGTGGGGCAATGGGTGGAGGAGATCGAGGACCACATGGAGGCAGAAAATGGAACGCTGAGGGAGCTGGACGCAGAGCAGCACCAATTGCGAGAAGTGCAGGAGGATATGCAGGACAAAATGGAAGAAATGGAGGACCGGGCACGGAGAAATAATCTGCGGATAAAGGGGATTCTGGAAACAGAGAAATTTAAAGACTGTGTGCAGGTGGTGTAGCAGCTGTGCCTGCATGTTCTTCGGCTGGAGGGCAGTGGAGCAGAGCATGTGGAGGTTATTGGTGTGGAGAGAGCACATCGCAGCATAGGCCCCAGGCGGGAAAAACAAGTAAGAGATGTTATTGCCTGCCTGAGTAGTTTCCCTATAAAAGATCGAGCGAGTGATGAATGCGGCCATTTGGTCGCATTGCCTGGGAATCCTGCAAAGTTGAGATATACAATGATCTATCCAAAGGGACACTGGAAAGGAGGAGAAGCTTGAAGGAGGTGACTGCATACCTCAGGGGAAAAGGACTGAGATATCGCTGGTTGTTCCCCTTTGGTAAAGAACATAAGAACATAAGATATGCCATACTGGGTCAGACCAAGGTCCATCAAGCCCAGTATCCTGTTTCCAACAGTGGCTACTCTAGGTCATACGTACCTAGCAGTTTCCCCAAAAGACACAGGTTCCGCAATGTTTGTACTCGGTCAAGCATTGATATCCTGGGTCCCTTCTTAATAATGGTTTATGGACCTTTCCTCCAGGAACTTGTTCAAACCTTTTTTAAACCCAGCTACACTAACAGCCTTTACTACATCCTCCGGTAAAAAATTCCAGAGTTTGATTACACGTTGAGTGAAGAAATATTTTCATTTATTAGTTTTAAATAGTTTACCCTGTAGCTTCATTGCATGTCCCCTAGTCTTTCTATATTCTGATAACGTAAACAATTGTTCTACGTTTACCCGTTCCACTCCGTTCATTAATTTATAGACTTCTATCATATCTCCCCTCAGCCGTCTCTTTTCCAGGTTAAAGAGCCCTAACCTTTTTAGCCTTTCTTCATAGGAGTATCCTTCCATCCCCTTTACCATTTTGGTGGCTCTTCTCTGAACCTTTTCTAACAACGCTATATCCTTTTTAAGATACGGCGACCAGAATTGCACACAATATTCAAGGTGCGGTCTCACCATGGAACGATATAGAGGCATTATAATATCTTTTGTTTTATTTTCCATTCCTTTCCTTATGATACCTAGCATTCTATTTGCTCTCTTGGCTGCCGCTGCACACTGGGCTGAGGGTTTTAACATGCTATCCACAATGACGCCTAAATCTTTTTCCTGGGTGGTGGTTCCTAATGTGGAACCTTGCATCGTGTAACCATAGTTTGGGTTGTTCTTCCCTAGGTGCATAACTTTGCACTTGTCCACATTAAATTTCATCTGCCATTTTGATGCCCAGTCTTCCAATTTATCAAGATCCTCTTGCAATTTTCCACAATCCTCTTGGGTTTTAACAACTTTAAATAGTTTTGTGTCATCTGCAAATTTGATAACCTCACTTGTTATTCCACTTTCCAGGTCATTTATGAATATGTCAAAAAGCAGCGGACCCAGCACAGATCCCTGGGGTACACCACTATTCACTTTTCTCCATTGGGGAAAATTGGCCATTTAGCCCAACCCTCTGCTTTCTATCTTTTTTTTTTTTTTATACTTTCAATTTTTATTTCAACACAACAGAAATCTCATCGCATACATAAGCCACTGTATTAATATTCCACTACCACAGCACAGTCAGAACCCCACATGAGTTTGTTCCCTCTATCCCCCTATCCCCCCCTACTCCCCCCCTAACCCCCTCTCCCCCTACCCCCTCTCCTACCCTCCCTCCCCCCCCACCGCGCTCATCCCACTCCCAATACTCGAACCAGCCTGCCCCACACCTCCCCAAACCACTCCCCCCTTTGCTTTCTCAGCGCTGTGAGTTTTTCCATTAGGACGATATCCCGCAGCCCGGACACAAACCGGTCCAGTCCCGGCATCTCTTGTTGCTTCCACGCCCTAGCCACCGCCCCCCGTGCTGCACAAAGACAAGCTAACACCACCTTACCCCCCCGGAGCTCCCGGCCCTCCCCACCCCAAGAAAGTAAACACATATTGGGCTCGAAGTCCACCTCCACCCCCACTTTCTCCTTTATCCACACCACCACCTCCCTCCAGTACACCTGAGCTTTAGTACAACTCCACCAGATATGCCAGAAATTCCCTACTTCCCCACACTTCCTCCAACACATTGGGGAGACCCCTGGGTACATTTTACTGAGTCTTTCTGGGGTATAATACCACCTCATCAGCACTTTATAGCAGTTTTCTTTAATTCTACTCGCACTTGGCCCACGCTTAATTTGATCCCAAATCTGTTTCCACTCTGTTTCAGCCAGGGGCCTCCCCAAATCTCTTTCCCACTCCGCCATATACCTATGCTTCCCCGCCCCCTCCCTCTTAACCCCCTTATAAAGTCCGGAGATCAACCCTCTCGTGCCCCACTTCCCATACCAAATAGCCTCCAGTCTAGAAACCTCGCGGCCCAACCCCTCCTTCCCAAGCTCCTTTAATAAAAAGGATCGCGCCTGCACATATGCATATCTATCGCTCTCCCCCAACGCAAATTCCCCGCTCACTTCCTCGAAGCTCTTGAACTCCCCCTCCTCCAGCAATTGCAAACCACACACTAACCCCTTCTCCCTCCAGGTATCAAACCGACCACCCTCCCACCCCGGTCGAAATGCCCTCCACCCCCTCCATGGGGTCATAACCGAAAACCCCAATCCCCTAGCAGCTATCTCCGGCGCTCGTGCCCTATCCCAAATCTTCACTACATGTCTCATCACTGGTGTCCCTCCCCCCCCTAGCACCCTCCTTTCTCCTTTCGGGGCCCAGACCCAAGCGTCTAATCTCCCCCCACTAACGTGCAGGCTCTCCAACCTTACCCATGGTTTCTCCTCTCTTCCCCCTCTCCATCCCAAAGCATGCGTCAATTGGGCAGCCCAATAGTACTCTTTCAGATTGGGAACCCCCAACCCCCCCTCCTCCTTAGCCGCATACAGTACCTCCCGTGCAATCCTAGGGGGTCTCCTTCGCCAAATGTAACTGAAAACCCTCCTCTGCAATGACCGCAACATCCCTTCCGGCACCTCCACTGGCAGAGCTTGAAACAAATACAGCAGGCGAGGGAGCACATTCATTTTTATCACCGCTATTCTGCCCACCCAGGAAGTCTCAAATCTCATCCATCCCTCCAGATCCTTGCCGTTCCGTCCTATTAACCGCGGGTAGTTCGCCTGATATAGATCCTCGTAGCGCACAGTGAGCCTTACCCCCAAATACTCTATGGAGTTGTTAACCCACCTTAGGGGATATAACCACCTCAATCTCCCTTCACTCCCACTACCCAGCTTCACCTTCATCACTTCTGTTTTATCGATATTCATTTTAAACCTGGACACTACCCCATACCGCTCCACTTCCCTCATTACCTCTGGTAATGTCTCTATGGGCGAACTCAAATACAAGAAGAGATCGTCTGCGTATAAAGAAATGTTATGGTTTTGGCCCCCGCTAACCAAGCCAACTATCCTTTCATTCCTCCGGATACATTCCGCTAAAGGTTCTACCACAAACGCAAAGAGCAGCGGTGAAAGCGGGCACCCCTGCCTAGTCCCACGCCCCAACCCAAAATTTCTCGTGTACCTCCCATTAATTTTAATCCTAGCTCTAGGGCCATTATACAAGCCCTGTATCCACCTCCGAAAGTTGGTCCTACACCTCACCTTCTCCAAGATGTGCATCAAGAAGCCCCAATGAACCCTATCAAAGGCCTTCTCTGCATCTATGGACATCACTATGAAGTCCTCTTGACCCTTCCCCGCCTCGCCTAGGACTGCAATCGCTCTCTTAACGTTGTCACCCGCCTGCCGCCCCATTATAAAGCCCGACTGATCCGGCTGAATTATGTCCGGTAACCACCGCGCTAACCGTATCGCTAAAATCCTAGCCAAGATTTTTACATCCACGTTAAGGAGGGAAATAGGCCTATAGGAGCCACAACTCATGGGGTCTTTTCCCGGCTTCAGCAAGACCGTTATCCCCACCGTCAACATCTCTTGTGATAATTCCCCCCGTGCTCCAGAACCCCGTTAAACACTCTCCCTAAAAGCTCCCTGATCTCCTCAATAAATACCCTATAAAACAAACCCGGCAACCCATCTAACCCTGGGGCCTTCCCCCCTGCTAACCCCTTAATCACCCTCCCAATTTCATCCCTCGAAATGAGAGCCTCCATAGCTACGTGAACTTCCTCTGGTAGGCCTCTTAACTCCACCCCATCCAAATATCCCCTAATCTCCTCCTCCCCGACCCCGTCCACCCCTTGGTATAGCATAGTATAGAAATCCCAGAACTGCTCTCTAATCTCCTCCTCCCCTCGACACATTACCCCTTCCCTCCCCCTAATCTGATATATGAAAGCCACCCCCTTTTGTTGTTTTAGTCTGCGGGCTAAAAGTCTCCCCGCCTTATCCCCATGTTCATAACAAACTTGCTTAGCCCTCTGTAGTGCAAATTCCACCTGCGCCATTTGCACCGCCCTAAGCTCTGCCCTTACTCTCTCCATCCCCTCCCTATCCCGCTTTGCCCCCGATGTCCGATATTTCTCCTCCGCAGCTTGCAGCGTTTTCCCCAACTCCTCCTCTCTCCCTTCTCTCTCCCTTTTTATCCTGGCCCCCCACATCACAAATCTTCCTCATACCACCGCTTTCAGCACTTCCCACACCTTCACTGCTGCCATACCCCTGATATCATTAAATCTTATATACTCCTGAATAACCTCTGACATCTTTCACCACTCTCGCATCGTTTAATAAGCTCTCATTCAATTTCCAAAACACTGTGCCCCCCTTCCCCCGCCTGCGCCAACCTATCTCAACCGCACTATGATCCGACCACCCAACCGCTTTGATATCTTCCTCCGTCACCTCCAGCATCCATTCCCTGTCCATAAGGAGCATATCAATCCTACTCCAACTGTTATGCGGGGGTGAAAAGAAGGTGAATTGTTTTTCTGTAGGATGCAGTGCTCTCCATGCATCTACCAGATTAAACTGTTTTATCAAAGTCCTCAACCCTTGCCGATTCTTACACCCCCCCACCATCCCCTTTGGGATCCCTATCCACCCCGGGCTCCAAAACTACGTTAAAGTCTCCCCCTACCACTAACTTCCCCCCTCCCGCCCTCTCAATGAGCCGCCCGACCTCCTTCCAAAACTCCCCCTGATTCCCATTGGGACCATACACCACCACTATCACCATGTCTTCCCCCCCCCCCCCAATTTCCCTCTTATCCCCACCACCCGTCCCTCTCCATCCTGAAAACTGCCCTCCACCTGGATCCTGCACCCATCCCTCACCCATAAGGCAACCCCCCTCTTCTTTACCCCCTTCGGACAGCATGAGTAATATTGATCTGGGTAATGCCTATTTTTCAGCCTCCCTACATCGCTTCTGCGCAAGTGTGTCTCTTGCAACATCACCACATCCCATTGAAACTTCCACACTGCCCTAGTCAACATGCTGCGTTTCTCTGGGGAGTTCAAGCCTCTAACATTAACTGTCCCAATGCGTAGCATATTCCCTGCCCCTCCCCTCCCAGTTCCTCCCTGCTGCGTCTGCCCTGCCATCCCCCTATCCCCCCTGCTGCCCCCCCATCCCCTCCTCCCCCCCTCTTCTGCCCTGCACTCCCACCCCGAGACGTCTTGTCCTCTCCCGCCACTCCGTGCCCCAAACCCTGTGAATCCCTGATATCTTGGCCCACTACCACCCTTTGCCCAGCCACCCCCAATACCCCCCCCCCCCCCGGCCACCTCTATACCCCTTCCAGCCACCCGCACCCCACCACACCCCTGCATTCAACCACTTCCCTCCCCCAACATACCATTTATTTATTTATTTATTTACATTCTCTTATATACCGCGCTATTTTGCATCAGTGCGGTTTACATTGAACAAACTGAAATTACATTGAACAGGGCATTATAACTTGGAGATAACTATTTTACAGGGAACATTTAACACCCTTCCAATCCCGGTCACCCACTCAAATGTCCTGGGCTCTTACGCCCTGCTCTCCAAAGCCAGCACTCAGTCCAGCTGCCACCATCTCCGTCTCAGGTATCAGTCTCTGGTGCCACTCCTTGCCGTTCCTTCAATAGCCGCCGTAGCCTCTTCCCCTTTTCACCTGCCCTCTGCCACTGGGAGCACGATGACAATTTTCCCAGTCCAGAACTGCCCGACTTCTGCTGGTCTCTCGCACCCTCTAGGGGAGGACAGTCACATCCCAGCTCTCGTAGCATACTCCACGCCTCGTCCACCGTCTTCATCCGCTTAGTCACCCCATTCACCGATACCAGCAATCCAAAGGGGAACAGCCACCGACAGCGATAACTCTTCCCCCTCAAGTATGTAGTAACCTCCTTCATCGCCCTTCTCCTGTCCAGAGTGTCTTTGGACAAGTCGTTAAACACCTCCACTTCTTCTCCTTCACAAGCAATCTGCCCGAACTTTCTCGCTGTCGCCAGGATCTGTTCCTTCATGGGGAAGCTGCTTCTCGCCTGCTTCTCCCGCCGGGGCCCCAAACTTCTGTGAGCTCTCTCCACTCCAATTGCAGCCTCCATGGAGCCATTCACCTCCCCCAGCCGCAAAATGTGACTGCACAGCTTTTGCTCCACTAAGACACAGTCTGTGTGAGCCCCGTCCTCGGACACCCCCCTAATTCTCAAGTTGTTCCTGTGCGCTCTGTCTTCCAACTCCTCTATTTTTTCTTGCAACTCTTCCTGTTGCGCCCGTAGTTGGTGGTGCTGCCCCGCCATTTCTCGCACCTCCTCCTCACAGGCCTCCACGTGCCCCTCGAGGTTCTCGACTCTCTGGCCCAAGCAACTCACTTCCTTTTGGATTGCTACCAAAGTCTCTTTAACTTCCTTCCGCATGGCTTTGATTTCGCCCTGCATGTCTCTTTTAAATTCACTAAGACACTTCTTTAGGGACCATGCTCCCCGGCCCTCCGCTCCCTCCTCGTCGGAGCTCACCGCGTCCGCCGCCTCCTCGGAGCCATCCAACTCCCCGACGTCTTTCCGCTCCTGCCGCACATAAGGGGATTGGAAGCTGGCCAGTTTTTTCTTTGTCGCCATTGCCAAAGTATATGTTCCCTGCCCGTCCACTTTAATAGCGTTTGGGGCACCCCTTAGTCTCCTTAATCTCGGGATTCGGGCGGAGCTAGGCTTCTATGCCGCCATCAGCTCCGTGACGTCACCGGAAGTCCTGCTTTCTATCTTTTAACCAGTTCTTGATCCACAGTAGTACACTGCCTCCTATCCCATGACTCTTTAGTTTTGCCAAAAGTCTCTGATGAGGGACCTTGTCAAAGGCTTTCTGAAAGTCCAGATACACTATATCAACCGACTCACCTTTGTCCACCTGTTTATTCACACTTTCAAAAAAAACATAATAGATTAGTAAGACAAGATCTTCCTTGTCTAAAACCGTGTTGGCTGTCTCCCATTAGGCCATGACTATCTACATGCTGAGTAATTTTAATCTTTATGATGGTTTCTACCATTTTTCCCGGTACTGACGTGAGGCTCACCGGTCTGTAGTTTCCCGGATCACCCCTGGAACCCTTTTTAAAAATTGGCGTTACATTGGCGATCCTCCAATCTTCAGGTATTACAGATGATTTTAATGAAAATTCACAGATTACTAATAGCTGGTCTGCAATCTCATATTTCAGTTCATTCAACACCCTTGGATGTATACCATCCGGCCCAGGTGATTTGCTACTCTTCAGTTTATCTAATAGTTGTAATACATCTTCCCGATGTATCGATATTTCCTTCAATTCTTCCGCACCTTTAAATACCACTTCAGTCATGGGTAACATCCCTACATCTTCCTCAGTAAAGACCGAAGCAAAGAATTCATTCAGTCTCTCCGCTATCGCCTTGTTGCCTCTTAGTGCCCCTTTAACTCCTCTATCATCTAATGGACCAACTGACTCTCTCACAGGTTTTTTGCTATGAATGTACTTGAAAAAAATCTTTATTTTGCGTTTTTGCTTCCGCAGCAAGCTTCTTCTCAAATTCTCCCTTTGCGTGCTTTATCAATGCCTTGCATTTGACTTGCCAGTGCTTGTGCTGTTTCCAGGTTTCGTCGTTTGGCTCTTTTTTCCATTTCCTGAAAGATGCTTTTTTGGCAACAACAGCCTCTCTGACCTCCCCTTTAAACCATGCTGGCAGTTTTTTGGACTTCCTTCCACTTTTCTTAAAGCATGGAATACAGCTGGCCTGGGCTTCCAAGATAGTATTTTTCAACAACACCCAAGCTTGATGTAAGTCTTTAACCTTTGCAACTGCTCCTTTTAGTTTTTTCTTAACTATTTTCCTCATTTTATCATAGTCTCCCTTTCGAAAGTTAAAAGGTAGTACTGTGGATTTCCTTACTATCCCTCCTCCACTAATTAATCAAAGGCGATCATGCTATGATCACTATTGCCAAGTGACCCCAACATCTTTATTTCTTGTGGCCCCAACATCTTTATTTCATCTTTAGATCTGGTGTTCCACTAAGGACTAGGTCTAATATGGCTTCCCCTCTGGTCGGCTCATGAACCAGCTGCTCCAAGAAGCAGTCATTTATGTCATCTAGGAACTTTATCTCCCTAGCATGTCCTGCCGTGACACTGACCCAGTCGATACCGGGTTAATTGAAATCACACATTATTATTACTGCGCTATAACTTTTGTTAGCTTCCTTGATTTCTTTGAGCATTTCATCATCCATTTGTTCATTCTGGCCAGGCGGTCGATAGTACACCCCCACTGCCATCGCCTTCCCCTTTTTACATGGAATTTCAATCCATAGAGATTCTACAGCAAATTTTGTTTCCTGCAAAACTTTAATCCTTTCGGAATCAATGCCTTCTCTAACATAGAGCGCAACCCCTCCACCAATTTAATCAGCTCTATCATTACGATATAGTTTGTATCCAGGTATCACAGTGTCCCACTGGCTGTCCTCCTTCCACCATGTCTCTGATATCCCAATCATATCTAACCTCTCATTTGGTGCTATATATTCTAACTCTCCCATCTTATTTTTTAGACTTCTAGCATTTGCATATGAGCATTTTAGAGACTGTATTTTATTCATATTAGTTTGGCTGTTGGTAGACATGGGTAATTTGGGATCTTTAAGCTCTGTCTGCTCCATACTCGAGGGCATTTGGGCTACTTTACTCTTTTTTGGAACCTCTCTGCTTTTGGTAGTATCCTTCAAGGATACATTCTTCCGAACCATCCGCTCTTGGGCGACTGTCGGCTTTCCCCTATTATCTAGTTTAAAAGCTGCCCTATCTCCTTTTTATTGGTTAATGCCAGCAGCCTGGTTCCATCCCGGTTAAGGTGAAGCCCATCCCTTCGGAAGAGCCTCTCCTTTCCCCAGAATGTTCCCCAGTTCCTAACAAATCCAAAACTCTCATCTCTGCACCATTGTCTCATCCACGCATTGAGACTCCGGAGCTCTGCCTGTCTTTTGGGTCCTGCACGTGGAATGGGAAGCATTTCGGAGAATGCTACCCTGGAAGTTCTGGATTTCAACTTCCTACCTAAAAGCCTAAATTTAGCCTCCCAAACCTCCCTACCACATTTTTCTATGTCATTGGTACCGACATGTACCAAGACAGCAGACTCCTCCCCAGCACTATCTAAGACCTTATCTAGGTGGCGCGTGAGGTCCGCTACCTTTGCACCAGGCAGGCATGTTACCAGGCGATCCTCACATCCACCAGCCACCCAGCTATCTACATGCCTAATGATCGAATCACCAACTATAACGGCTGTCCTAACCCTTCCCTCATGGGCACATGGCCCTGGAGAAACTTCCTCGGTGCGAGAGGGTTTTACATCATCTGGAGGCACTGTTCCTTCTAAGATGTGCGCGTGCGCGCGCGCACACACACCTCGCTGAGTGAGCGCACATACTTTACAACAGAGCGCACAAAAATTACAGCTCTGATTCTGATAGAAAACAACACAGACGTCTTAAAATTTAAAAGTTATGATTGTAATTACTAGAAATTTCCCGCTTCATTTAATAATCGTCTATTTTCATTTAATTTGATTAAAATCAATGTGGTGTACATACTGTATTCTGACGTGTAGTCAAATTTTAAAGTATATAACTCAGCCTACAGAAAGTTAGAGGGAACATTGCCTGGAGGACAGGTCCTAGTTACAGGATCATTTCCTGCCACACCAGGGTGATGCTCTCCTGTCACGTGACCTCTCTCCTCCATGGCAACAGGGATGCTGCCAGACTAGAGGTGGGACTTCAGGACTATATCCCTGTAGGTCTCGTCTATGTACCTCTCTATCTGTCTTATGTTTTCCAAGTCTGCTACTCCAGCCTCTAGAGAACAAACTTGTTCCCTGAGAGCAAAGAGCTCCTTGCACCTAGTGCACACGTAAGACCTCTCACCAACTGGGAGAAAATCATAAATGTGACACTCAATGCAAAAGACTGAAAGCCCCCATCTCACAGCTGGACTGCTGTCTGCATCTTTAGTTTTAAGTTTTTGTTTAGATCTTTAAGTTCTTTACTTCCTAAGGGTTGCTATGGATATTTATACTAATAAAACTGTACCTAATACGTTTAATATACCTTGTTCACCTGAAGCTTAATTAATCTCAGTGTATGACTGATTTGGGTAACGAGCTGCACCTGAGAGCACCCCCTGTCTTTTAAGATGTGTAAGTACCTATAAAGCTACGATTATCCCAGGGGTGGGTGGGTGTGGGGAGGGAGGGAGGGAAATAACACTTATTAAAAGAGGGCTGCTACACAGTACCCTGTCCTGTACTGCTGAGGTAAGCTATATTCTTATTTGATTTTAAATTTTAATTTATAGCTCTTTGCTGCTGCTAGGCTCTAACTTATTATGAAATTTAAACTACAATCTGTCTGCTGGGTTCTAAATTTAACCAGAAAGCTCTCTTCTGTGTTTTAAATTTAAACTAAAAGTACTTTGCTGATGCTAGGCCCTGAGTGACTATTAAATTTAAACTGCAAGCTCTCTGCTGGGTTCCATATTAAACCAGAAAGCTCTCTTCCGTGTTTTAAATTTAAACTAAAAGTACTTTGCTGATACTAGGCCCTGAGTGACTATTAATTTAAACTACAAGCTCTCTGCTGGGTATGATATGTAACCAGAAAGTTGTTTTCTGTGTTTTAAATTTAAACTTAAACTGCTGCTACTAGGCCCTGACTGATTTAACAAAAAATAGTGGGTTCACAGATTAATTAGCTTTAATACAAAGAATTCCTTATAGAAAATTCCCAGAAGTATATACTCACAATTGCAGATCTCTCTCCAGAAGTAACAGTCCCCTTTTGTAGTCCTGGTGATGGTGAATGGAGTCTCTAAGAGAGTAAAAGGAGAGGAGGAGGCATGGAAGGTGCTACAGGAGCTGGGCTGCGAACAACTCCCGAAGTCCCAGGAGAGAGAGAGAGAGGCTCAAACTCTAGAGAGGAGAGAAATAAAGGACAGAGAATGTCACAGTGGCAGAGAGTATCTGAAAAAGGGAAGCAGCTGAGGACATGTTCGCAGGATTCGAATGGAGTGGAGCAGTCTGTGACTACATGAACATTGGGGGGAGGGGAACTGGTGGTTAAAGGTATGGGAGTTATACAGTAGGGGTGTGTTGAAAAGGGGTGGCGGGAGGGGGATTTTCAATATGCTAATACTGATGGAGTGGGGTGGGGGAACGGATTGTGGGGGAGGGGGAGGAGAAAGTAGTGGAGGTGGGGGAAGGTATGTGTAAGGGGGTGGGTGACACTTAGGGGTGCGAATAGGAGTTGGAGTCGGGATAGGACTTGACACACATGGAAGGCACTGGTGGAGGGGTGGAAGGGGGGGAGGATGAGGGGGGATGGATTGGGGGGCGGGGGAGGGACATGGGGGGGGTGACTGGAGGAGGAAGTCACAACTGAGGGAAGAGGGAGGGGAGGAGTGTGGGTTTACATAAGCCAATGCTGAAGATTGGATCGGTTAATGTGAGGGGATTGAATTTGCCTTATAAGAGGAGCCAACTCTTTAGGGAAATACAGAAAAATGATTGGGCGGTCATTTTGGTGCAAGAGACACATTTAAAGGCGGAGGAGGTGGGAAGATTGAGACACCCGGGGTACCCGGAGAAATTTTTCTCGTGCTCTCGGGCGGGGGGGGGGGGGGAGAAAAGGGGAGGGGTAGCTATATTGGTGAAGAGAGGGACAGGGATACATATACGGGATTGGTTTAGGGATGAGGAAGGGAGAGTGGTGGGGATAAAAGGGCGATGGGGGAATGAGGAGATAAGTATAGTATCGGTGTATGGGCCAAATGGGGGGCAAGGGAGTTTTTGGAAAAATACTTGCCGGTTGTTGGAGAGGGAGGTATCAGGGAAGATGCTTATTGGGGGGGATTACAATGTCACACTACAAGACGGGTTAGATAGATTTCCGAAAGGGTGGGAGGGGAGGGGACAGAATCGGAAAGGGTTAAAACGGATGATGGAACAATTTAACTTGGTAAACGTGTGGAGGGTGAGGAACCCCCTTAGCAAAGAGTTTACATTTTACTCTGCGCCCCACAATAGCTGGAACAGAATTGATATGATTTTGGTGGATACACAATGGATGCTAGATGTGATGGATGGAGAGATTACCCCGATAGTGTGGTCGGATCATAGTGTGATGACAGTGGGGTTTCGGAGTAAGCGGCAATTAGGGACCAAATTTTGGCAGTTGAACGAAAGCTTGTTGAAGCGCAAAGAGGTGACGGAGGATATAAAGAAGGCGATACAGGAGTACCTGGAAATGAATGATCAGGGCCAGGTTCGAGATGTAGTGCTATGGGAGGGCCTGAAGGCATATGTGCGTGGGAGGTTTATTAAATGGGGAGCGAGACTGAAAAAGGAAAGAGGGGTGAAGGAGGCAGGGTTAAGAAGGGAACTGGTGGAAGTGGAGTGGCTGTACCGGGAGTTGGGAACGAGGAGAGCCCGGAAAGAACTGGATAGAGTGAGGGGGGAAATACAAGCTTTACAGGTGGATCAGATCGCCTATGAAATGAATCAGGTGAAACAAATATATTATGAGTTTGGGAATAGGGCTGGACGGCTACTGGCCCGTAAGTTGTGGCAGCGGAAGGGAGCCTCAGTGATACACCAAATTAAATGTCAAGATGGGGAGGTAGTGGGGGATGAACAAGAGGTGAGAGAGCGATTTGTGAGGTATTATCAGGACCTGTATAAAAGACAAGAGGGGGTGGCGGGAGAGCAAATCAGTGGATATCTAGCGGGTCTGGAGTTACCTAGATTAGGGGAGAATGAGCGGGGCATGCTGGATAGGGAAATGTCAGGGGAGGAAGTATGGTCAGTGGTGAAGGGGTTGGCAGGGGGGGAAGGCACCGGGATTGGATGGGTTGCTGGGGAGTTTTTATAAATGGTTCTGGGGGGAAATTGGGGACCTATTGTTAAGAGTTTTTAATGGCTTGGTGGAAGAGGGGGAGGAACTGTTGCCGAGTATGTTGACGGCGGGGATTACTATTTTACTGAAGCCTGGGAAGGACCCCTTGAACTGCGGTTCTTACCACCCGATTTCTTTACTTAATGTGGACGTTAAAATCCTGGTGAAGGTGTTAGCGGACAGGCTGGTGCCATTGATGCCTAGGCTGGTCAAAGCAGATCAGACCAGTTTCATTTTGGGGAGACAGGCGGCTGATAATATTAAGAGGGCGGTGGAAGTTATTGGGGCAGCTAGGGAGGGGAAGGGGGAGTGCATTTTGATGTCCATTGACGCCGAGAAGGCGTTCGATAGGGTGCATTGGGAGTTTCTGTGGCAGGTGGTGGGGAAAATAGGTTGTGGGCCGAATTTTGTGAAGTGGGTGCAAGGTCTATATAGGGGGCCCAGGGCACGTGTGAAAGTGAATGGCAGTTACTCCTTGGATTTCGAATTGGAAAGAGGGACGAGGCAGGGGTGCCCCTTGTCACCGTTGCTTTTTGCTTTAGTGGTGGAACCCCTGGCACAGAGGGTACGGGAAAATGGGAGGATTCGGGGGGTGCAGACGGGGGTGGTGGAACATAAAATCTCGCTGTATGCTGATGACATTTTATTGTATATTAATAACCCGCAGGGGGTGTTGCCCGTAATGTTGGAGGAGTTAGAGCAGTTTGGTGGGGTTTCGGGATTCCGGATGAATGTGGCTAAAACAGAGGTCTTAAATATCTCAGTGGCCCAGAGGGTGGTGACGCTAGATACCCGTTTAAATGGGTTAGGAGATCACTAGGATATTTAGGGGTACAGATCCCGGCAAGATATGACGACATATATCAAGTGAATTATTCCAGGGTTATGGGGGAGCTCTCTAGAGATCTGGATTGTTGGGTGAACTCAGAGGTGTCGTGGTTGGGTAGGATAGCAGGGGTAAAAATGAATATCCTCCTGCGGATGCTATATTTGTTTCAGGCACTCCTGGTGAAGGTGCCCGATGGGGCCCTACGAGCACTGCAACAGAAGGTTTTCCAATACATTTGGAAGCGAAAACCCCCGAGGATTGCGCAAGAGGTCATGTATGCCCCAAAGGAGGAGGGGGGGGGGTTGGGAGTGCCTAATCTGTGTGATTATTATTTGGCGGCACAGATGTGTCATGTAATGGATTGGAGAGGGAATGGGCGGGTCAAGTTAGGAGTGACAGTGGAGGAAAACTACGTACAGGGCGGGAGGTTGGCAGCGTGGTTATGGGCATCGCGGCAAGATAGGAAAGAGCTGGGGAGGGGGTCTCCGGCTATGAGACAAGTGGCGGAGGTATGGGATGGGGTTAGGGTGCAGGGTTGTAAGGGAAGGGGGAGGGGGTTCTCGTTGGTAACGCCATGGAGGGAGTGTAAAGCTTTTAGGCCGGGATGGGAGGGGGGGCGGTATGATGAATGGATGAGTAAAGAGTTGGTGTGTTTTTTTCAATTAATGGATGGGGAGGAAATTATGAGCTTTGAGGAGGTCAAGGAGGATTACGGGTTGGCTGAGAAGGATAGGTTTGCGTATGTGCAGGTGTCGTCCTTCCTTGCAAGGAGAAGATGTGGAGGAAGCTTGGGGGGAGAGCTATCGGATATCGAAGCTACATGGGTTGGAAAGGAGGGGTCGAAGGGGATGATCTCCGCCCTAT
This sequence comes from Ichthyophis bannanicus, assembly GCA_033557465.1. Lineage (NCBI taxonomy): Eukaryota > Metazoa > Chordata > Amphibia > Gymnophiona > Ichthyophiidae > Ichthyophis > Ichthyophis bannanicus. The sequence goes on along the minus strand of CM066034.1, from coordinate 375,021,334 downwards.
ATAAGGGGATTAGGAGGGGGAGGGGCGAAGTTTCGATATATGCGCGAATGGGAACGGGATATGGGGGTGAAAATGGATGGCCCAGTATGGAAGAAGGTATGGAATCAGATCAAGAAGGCTCCGTGGTCTAGCAGTATCCGGGAAAACAGTTATAAAATTATGCTTAGATGGTACTACACCCCCGAAAGATTGCATAAGATGTTTCCGGGGGTTAGGGCGGCATGTTGAAGGGAATGTGGGGAGGTGGGTACCTTTTGGCATATTTGGTGGGGATGTGTAAAGATACAAGTTTTCTGGGGAGAGATTAGAGGGTGGATACGGGAGAAGTTGGGGGAGGAGGTGGACATGGCTCCGGGGATCTTTTTGCTTTCTTGGTGGGGAGAAGGGCAGGGGAAGGGAGGGAGGGGATTGGCGGCATGTCTAAGTGCGGCACGGTGCACGGTGGCAGCTGCGTGGAAGCGGAGGGAGGCCCCGAAGCTGGAGGAATTTGAGGGGAAAGTGAGACATATATTACTGATGGAACGGTTAACGGCGGCGCGGAGGGAGAAGGGGGGACAGTTTATTTATTTATTTATTTATTTAATGGTATTTATATACCGCCTTATCCTTCAATCAAAGCGGTCACAACACAAGTGGGGGATACATTTAACACATGGGGATTTTGAGACACATACACTAATACTTACAGGGAACATGGGCAATGGAGGGTTAAGTGGCTTGCCCAAGACCACAAGGAGCATCTGTGGGACTAGAAACCCCAGTCCTTCCGGCCCAAGGTTGCTGTCCTCTAGTGGGATTTGAACCGCCGACCTTCCGGCCTGAAGTACCTTGTCCCAACCACTAGGCTACTCCTCCCTATTTTGCAGCGAGGTGGGGAAAGTTGTGGCAAGCGTTACAGTAGGCTTGGGGGGGGAGGGGGGAAGGGTAGCCGGGGGGGCCAGGGGGAGCGGCTTAATGAATAGCTCTAATGCAAAGGATAAGGGGTTAGTAGGGGGGATCAGTGGACTATGGTTATAATGTTTCTGGGGAATAGGAGTAGCTCACTGTCTTTACGGGAGTTTAGGGAAATGTCCTGTCTTAGATTGGTGGATTGTATTGTAACAGAGAGGGAGTATTGGGTTACGGGTGCAATGTTATGGGTACGAATGTTATATATTAATGTTTGTATTCTGGAAAAGTGTTCAATACAAGAGTTTATAATAATAAATAAATAAAAAATACCAAGTGTTTCCCTTTGGTCTGGCTTCTGCTCCAAGGGTTTTCACCAAGTGCCTAGCTGTGGTAGCAGCCTTCCTGAGAAGCCAGGGGATCTTTGTGTTCCCTTACCTAGATGACTGGCTTATAAGAGGCCAGTCAGCTCAGGAGGTACACCACGCCACAGCGCGCACAATAGCTCTGCTACAGCATCTGGGGTTCGTTATCAATCACGCAAAGTCCTCTTTGCTCCCCACCCAGAACTTGGAATTCATAGGAGCAAGGTTCGACACCGTACAGGCGAGGGCCTACTTGCCACTGGACAGGGCAGACTGCCTACTGTCTCAAGTGGCCATGGTGAGTCAAGTACCCCAAATATCAGCACAGAGGTTCTTACACCTGCTCAGCCACATGGCCTCCACGGTTCATGTTACTCCTTTCGCACGCATGCACATGCGGACAACTCAGTGGACCCTGCGGGATCAGTGGTCACAGGCCACGGGATGCCTGTCCAACAGAGTGGCAGTATCCAAACCCCTAGTGCAGTCCCTGCGGTGGTGGTTACAATCAGAGAACCTCCTGCGAGGGGTACCGTTCCAGTTTCCCGTGCATACTGTGATAAGGAAGCTTATCATAGCTCAGGTAGGAGCTATAGAAAAGATGATGTGACTCTGAACAAGCAACCTGTCAGTTCTGGTAGAAGCAAGAAAACAGAGTTTTCACATAAAAGACTACCAGTCCCAGAATGCACCAGGTTTCCAGCAGCCATGAGAGGGGCTGAAGTGAGAGAATGTGTGTGCAATCAAGAGAGCTATGAGGTAATCCCTAAGCACTCATCTCAAAGGGCAGGGCCTGATTCAACACAGCTGCGCTGTGTTAGGGAGCAGCACACATTAGAACAGGATAAGAGTAGAGCTTATTCTTCAGGAAACAGTTTCAGCTACAGAGGGAGGAAGAGATACAGAGACAGCAACGGCTACAAGCACCAGTATCACCTGGAGAAACAGAAGCCAAGCCAAGCAGATAGAGAGAGAAGGAAACTCTCTGGAAGGAAGAGAAGAAAGGCCATTGGAAGGTCTGGGAGATTCCAAGGCAGTACTCATACTGGGAGGTATTCCAAAAGCCAGCAGAGTCCATTGGACTGGATTCAGCCAGAGGAATGGAGTGGCAGAGATAGGAATCACCAGTGGCTACCTGGAAGAGAGAAGACTGCATGTGGAAGGGACTTTCAGACCAAGGCCAGAAGGTATGTGAGAGGAGATCCAGTGTCCAGGGATCAAGATTGGAAGGCTGGACATCAGAATTGGATTACATATTGGCCAGGCTTTACAGAGAGGAATTATGATGGCAGGAGAGGCTCAGGTATGAACACTGATCCAGACCCTATCTATAATAGAGAATGGCAGCAAGGGAATAAGCATTCTCATGATAGTGCCTTAATGAAAGACTCATCTGTGCCAATGTATGATATTGACCCTATGATTGTTGATGAAGGGGGAGATACAGCAGATGAAACTATTTATATAGACTGTTCTCTATCTAAATGCTATTGCTAGTTTTCTGTGAGCAAACACATCAGCCATCACAAAGAAACCTAACTTTGTTCTTTATTTCCACTGCAAACAGCTCTTAAAGCAGGATTTGGGCTCACACAGTAGCAGCCAGCCAGCTAAAGGCTTTCAGCTGGTCCATTGATAGTAATTAGGGCTGCACCTGATTTTGTGTGTGAGCAAGGGAGAATCACTGCTGAGATCGGCGTGGAAAATAAGCAGAAGTTAACCTAACCAGCAAAGTTTATTCTTTACTTTGTGCCTTTGTATTTGGTAATTACTTGCTAAGAAAACATTAGCTAATTGCCTGACAAGCTGAAGGTTGTTTTCTGGTTTACTTTGTGACTTTTTGTTATCCATTTTAAACACTGCAAGCAAGTAACCTCATTTATAGTGCTATCAAGCATACATGTGCTGGGTGAATTAAACCCCATCAATAAAAGAAGTATTTTATTGATCTTACCACTTGGTTTCACAACTAGGGTTGCCAACTGGCTCCAGATGCGCCCGACACACTTGATCCAGTCCTAGGTTTACTCCACTGCATGCAGGGTCATGTAGTTCTAATTTTTCCATTGCACCCTATAATAAAAGCAAGACTACATGTCCCTGCATGCAATGGGGTAAACCCAGGACTGGATCAAGCCTGTCGGGCGCATCTGGAGCCAGTTGGCAACCCTATTCACAACTCAAATTATTGTCATCAGCTGTGTTTGGGAGTGAATGAACTACAATACCCACAATACCTTGCAAGAATCATATGAATATATGCATCGTCAAGATTGTGTAAGTTCTCACCCTAGGCAGCCGTCTGACAATACCAGGGTACTGACCACAGATGCCTCCTTGATGGGTTGGGGAGCCCATTGCCAGGGCTCTTGCACTCAAGGTCAGTGGACTCCTCAGGAGCCCACACTCCAGATCAACCTGTTGGAACTCCGGGCCATTCGCTTAGCTCTACAAGCCTTTGCTCCTGTCCTCTCCAACCAGTCTGTCCGAGTACCAACGGACAACCAGGTGGCTATGTTCTATGTGAACAAACAGGGTGGCACAGGTTTGCGGATCCTTTGCTAGGAGTCCCTGGATCTCTGTTCCTTCGCAGTTCAACACATGTCTCTCCATGCAGTTTACCTACCCAGCCAAGAGAACTGCCTGGCAGACAGACTGAGCAGGGTTCTTCAACCCCACGAATGGCAACTGAACAGGGAGATTGCCCAGCAGATTTTCAACCACTGGGGCCTCCCGTCCATAGATCTCTTTGCCAGTCCACAGAATCGTCAGTTACCCCGCTTTTGCTTCAGACAGCCGCACCCCCTCAGGGTAGCAGCAGATGCGTTTCTTCTCCCTTGGTCGGGAAGCCTCCTATACGCTTTCCCACCTACGCCACTGGTAGCACAAACTCTCTTCAAGATTCACAGGGACAAGGCCTGGGTAATTCTGGTAGCTCCCAGGTGGCCCAGGCAGCCTTGGTTCCCACTTCTGCTTCAACTGGCGGAGGAAACCCCTCTCTCCTTGGGGGTACAGCCCAACCTCCTCACCCAGGAGCAAGGTTCCCTGGTCCACCCCAATCCTAGATCCCTCAATTTGATGGCCTGGCTGCTGAGAGGGTAGGGCTGGCACCTTTGCTCTTACCCGAAGGCGTAGAAGAAGTGTTGTTTAGCCTCCAGGAGGCCATCCATCAGAAAATCCTATGCATATAAATGGCGCAGGTTCCAAGTGTGATGTCAACAACATAATTGTAGAACCCTTCTCATCTCAGGTTCCTGAGGTGTCACAGTACCTACTTCATCTTTCGGAACTAGGCCTAAAGTCTAACTCCGTTAGGGTCCACCTGAGTGCCTTGTCGGCTAACCATGCATTGATAGACGGTCAGCCTCTTTCGGCTCACCCCTTGGTAGCCAGGGGCTTGCTCCTGCTGAAACCTCCAATCTGCCCTCCAGCGACGGAGTGGGATCTCAGTGTGGTCTTGCAGCAACTTACTCGCCCTCCTTTTGAGCCGATGACCATTTGCCATCTGCGCTTCCTCTCCTGGAAGGTGCTATTCCTGGTGTCGCTCATGTCAGCTAGGCGTGTCAGTGAGCTGCAGGCTCTGGCGTTCGATAGGCCGTACACACGGTTTTACAAGAACAGGATAGTGCTCCGCACACACTCCAAAAGTGGTTTCCTCGTTTCACCTGAACCAAGAGGTGGTTCTTCCAACCTTCTTTCCCAGGCTACATACCAGCAGGGCAGAAGCAGTTCTGCATACCCTGGACTTTAAGAGGGTGCTCGCCTTCTACCTGGAGCGTACGTGGGGCCATCGGAGGGCTTCTCAGCTGTTCGTCTCTTATGACCCTAGAAAACTTGGTCTACCGGTCTCCAAGCGCACATTATCCACCTGGGTGGCAGACTGCATCGCCTGGGCATACAGGGCAGCTGACCTTCAGCTGCAGGGTCGTATCATGGCCCACTGTGTCAGGGCTAAGGCAGCATCAGTAGCTAATCACCGCTCTGTTCCGTTGGCAGACATCTGCCGGGCTGCAACTTGGTCTTCAAGTCAGACTTTTGCAGCCCATTACTGCCTGGAGAGGGAGTCCTGGCGGGACAGCGTTTTCTGTCAGGCGGTACTCTGGAATCTATTCCAGATTTAGGCAGCTTTGACCCTCCGGCCCTCTGGTGTGAGGCTACCGTGGGGGATGCATTCTCGGAGAAAGTTCTCTCGCTGCTGTTGCAGCTCACCTAGAGGGAGCCTTTTTTCAGCTATATAGGTTCTCGGTAGCATGTAGCTAGGGAGTCCCATATGTGAGGACTGACTTCCTGCTTGTTCCTGGAGAAAGCGTAGTTACTCATCTGTAACAGGTGTTCTCCAGGGACAGCAGGAGTAAGTCCTCACAACCCTCCCTCCTCCCCTGGAGATGCAGTCCTATTATTGCTTTTTATTAATTTTTTGCTGTCTTTTAGCTATGTCATCAGACTGAGCAAGATGGCACCCTTGGGTGGGAAGGGGACCGCAGATGTGCGAGGCATTCCCAAAGGATTTCTCTGAAAGCTGGGGGAAATTGCTCCACATGAGGGCTCTGTTGGTGCCGACGTCACCCATATGTGAGGACTGATTCCTGCTGTCCCTGGAGAACACCTGTTACAGGTGAGTAACTACACTAAAGTAGAGGATGTAAAGTATAAGTCTAAATCTAAATCTATAAACTCCCCCTCCCCACTACTTATACACACCAACTTCCCTCCCCACCCTCCCAACCCTTCTGAGTAGCATCCTTGACTAAGAACCTCTGTACTCGATTACATCCATCCCCCCTTCCACCCACCCTACCCGACCCCCCCAACCATCTCCCCTATATAAAATGTCTGCCCCCAATAGCTTCACCTCACCCTTAAGACTATGAGAGGGACCTAAGGGACAGAGGTCATTCATATAGTCAACAGTGCACCCCGTTCCTTCGGAGACAAAGTATCCATAACTGGCATCCAAAGCTCTATGAAGAGCTCCCAATGTTTACACCCCAGTTGCTTTGCTGTTAACCTCTCCATGTGCATGAGATCTAACAACGCCTGTTCCCATTGTCCCACACCCAGGGGGGGCCCCCCTCAATCCAGTGCCCCAACAGAACCTTCTTGACTATTAGGAAACCTCTTTCAAGAAATAGCTTTTGTTGGGAGCCAACCCGATATCCCTCCATCTCCCAGCTATGAAAAAGACAGACTTCCACCGATTTGCAGACCTGTATCCCCAGTATATCAGCCATCCTGGTACATACCTGTTCTCACAAGTTCTGTACCACCGGGCAGCCCCAAAATTTATGCGCTAGCGTCCCCACTGCTTTCCCACACCATCTGCACTTGTCACCTTTCCTTAAACCTGCTTTAAATGCCCACTTATCATGTGTATATGCTCTCTATAGGAATTTATATTGAAGTTCTTGCAAGTAGACCCACTTCACACCCGCAGGAATCTTCACAAACATGCTTTGCAGCAGCCCTGGAGTAACCCCCTCCACACCGTCCATGGTCCTTCTCTCCGCTAACGGCCAAATATTTATGATCCCCTATCGGGTACACAAGATTCCTGTACTCCCCTGCTCGAGCATTTTTCTCCACTATTTCCACAAAAATATGTCTTGGGCCATGATTCTCAACTAGAGCAGGGGCCCGCCTCACTATATTACTGATATAATGTCGTATCTGCAAGTAGCAATAAAACTCATGTTTGTTTAGTTGATATTGCGCGCTTAAATTTTGAAAGCTATCAATTCCCTCCCCTCCCTCTCTGCATAAGTGTCCAATACAAATTATACCTTTCTGGGCCCACCCTTGCAAGACCATAGATGATAATCCCGGGGGGAAATCCGGGTTCCCCACCAAGGGGAGTAGTTGAGAGTACCACCAATCCCAGCTATACAGCGCACAGAGGACGCGCCATGCAGCTCTTAGCGCCCCTACATACATCCCTCCGCGTAAATCTGCTGGGAGGTCATGGTTTGCAGAATGCAAAATATACAAACAATGATATGGGACGCATAACCAGTTTAGTTGTTGCATAGGAGCGCATCCCCCTTCCCCCAACAAGATCCCCGATATGTGACGCACCATATATCTAAGATTGTAATTACTCAATGAAGGAAGTTCCAGTCCCCCCTCTTCCTGACGCCTCATCAAGGCCCTCAGGAGGATAAGAACACGCTTACCCTTCCACAGGAAATGGCTAAGGCTCCTTTCAAGACACTTCCAATCTTTAACTAACACCCAAATGGGCAGCAGGTGGAGCACATAAAGCCACCTTGGGAACTCCACCATCGTAAACAGTGCTATCCGCCCCCTCAAAGACAGTGGTATAGCAATCCATCTGTGAAAAGTCACACGCGCTCTCTCCAGCATTCCAGGTACATTACATTCATATAGTTTCTTAGGGGCATCTGGTAATTGAATACCCAAGTAGCAAATTGAACTCGCTGCCCAGGTTAAAGGAAAATCACCCTCCCAACTCTTTCTTACTCTTCCACCTACATCTAAAGCCATTGACTTGACAGCATTAATTTTGAACCCTGAGAATCTACCAAACTGGGTGATCAACTGGAGTGCCCGCGTCAACGACGTCTGCGGCTCTCTCAAACAAAGGAGCATATCATCTGCAAACGCACTTAGTTTCATCTCCTCCTTCCCCATTTTCACTCCCACTACCTGGGCCTTGTTCTGAATCGCCCGCAGGAGGGGTTCCAAAGAAAGTACAAACAGAAGAGGCGATAGAAGGTAACCCTGCCTCGTACCTCTTTCCAATGTAAAGGGATCAGAAAAGACCCCATTCACACCCACTCTTGCTTGCGGGGCCATATACAAAATCTAGACCCATTGTAAAAAAGTGCCCATAAAGCCAAAACCATGTAATGCATTCCACAGATATGGCCAGGCCATTCTATCAAACGCTTTTTCAGGGTCCAAACTTACCAAGAGTAGCGGGGCTTCCTCCTTTATACAATGCTCCATCCCCAAAATCAATTTTGCTATATTACTAGAGGCGTCTCATCCTTGAACAAAACCCACCTGTTGTGAGTCAATCAAAGAGGGTAGTATAGGGTTTAATCTACTTGCCAGGACCGAGGCCAGAATTTTTATATCAAAGTTTATCAGTGATTATAGGCCTATAGGATGCAGGGACCTGCAGGTCTTTCCCCTCCATCGGTATCACGGTGATGTCCTCACATCTCATGTCCTTGGGGAAGCACCTATCCTGAAGTACTGTTTCATTCATTGCCAATAGTGTAGGCATAAGCTTGGTTTCAAGTATCTTATAATACTCTGACCTGAATCCATCAGGGCCCGGCGTCTTATGGAGCTTGCTAGATCGAATCTCTTTCTGAATCTCCCCACTCGAGACGGGGGCATTAAGCACCTGCAAGTCCTCCTCTCTTAGTTTAGGAAGATCTAATGCATCCAAAAACTCCCGGCCCTTCCCATGATCTCTCTTCTCTTCTGTATACAACTAAGCGGATATTTTTCGGACCTTCTATGCTATCTGGCGTGGTTGATGTTGTAGTACACCTCCCTCACTCCTGAGAACCGGAACAAAATGTGTGCCCCCTGGGTCTCTAACCACTCGAGCCAACAACCTCCCTGACCTATTACCATATTTATATAGTTGATGCTTATAATATTGCAGGGACATAGTGGCTCGTCTCTGCAGTAAATCATTGAGGGTCGCTTGAACTCTGACATACTCCTGCTGTATATTCCTATCCCGTGTCCTGCTATGTCTCCTCTGCAATGACTGCAAGGTGCGTTCCAGCACCAAAAGACTATGGTCCAGATGTTTACGCCTCTGGATATTATAAGTAGTAATAGCACCCCTCATTACCGCTTTACTAGCCTCCCAAAATAAGAGAGGCGTACATTGCGGAGTGTCATTGAACAGTGTGTACTCATCCCACTGCTTCTCAAGAAACGCTCTAAAATCTTTGTCTTCCCATAAGTATGTAGGGAACCGCCACCCTGTTTTTAATGGGCCCCAGGCATCCCAAACCACCCAGACCATACTATGGTCCGACACCATCACTGGTTCAGTCACTGCCTGGGAGATCTGTGCAAATCCTGCTTCACTCACCAGAATATAATCAATGCGGGACCAAGTCAGGTGAGCTCTAGACTGATGGGTGTATTCACGTGACCCAGGGTGTAGAGCACCTTGATCTTGCCTTGTATATCTGCTAGGCCCAGTTCTTTCGGTAGCCATACCTCAAAAAGGCCTGGTAGCTGTTGTTCTGTCCATGTCTCTGGCACTCCCACCAGACGCAGGTTGTTTCTCCGGGATCTGTTCTCAAGATCATCCACCTTTATCATCAATGCATCAATCTGCTTTTGATGTTTCTGAGTGTCCTGTTCCAGTAGCGGCTCACTGTCTTCCAGTGTTGTTACTCATTGCTCAACTTCCTCCACTCTACGTATAATTTCAGCAAAAGTCTCTCCCATCTCCTCTAGTTTCTTCATCACAGTATCAAATTTAGGCTACAGCAGCTTGACTACCTCCTGCGCCGTTTCTTCTGAGTCAGATTCCATGCTCTCCTTCCCCGTGGATTCCGGTGTGCTGCAGGCTCGGGGCGCGGCTGCCATCTTGGTCTCCCGAGTTACATGCATTTTCTCTTTTTTTTGTCGTCAAACGCATTACCGCTTCTCAGCTTCAAGCCAACCACTCCCAAACTCGCTCCAGATCTGTTGTGGCTGCCTACACCCCCTAATTTTAGGAGCTGTCCGTAGGTTTTATATGTTAAATCAGCAGGGCAGCCCAGGAGCATGACGAGGAACCTCCTCACCCGCTCATGTGCTCACGTGATCTCTAATTTTCTATTTTATTATTTTATGAGTTTATTGTAAACCAGTTTGATGTACATACAAAGAGTGGTATTGCAAATTTTAAATAAATGGAAAAATCTGCTTCTGGACACTCTTCCGATTTGAGGGAGAAGCTATGATTCTTTAAAGAACAGTAATCCCTAATTACCTCCAACATTTGGACCCTAAAGATTTTCTGGTTCAGAAACCAATTACATCAATTTGAGCACTCACCAAATTGCTCTCCAAGAGCTTCATCCAACAACTCTCTGTATTGGGAAATATTCAAACAAGGAGCTCTCTGCCTTTCTCCAGGCAAGTGCTCTTGAGCCCGTTCCAAGAAGGGCAGGGATTCTACTCCAGGTACTTCCTTCCATAGAGACAATAGGAGGATTCCATTCATCGTAGGCCTGAAGAATCTGAACAAATTTCTAGTTTGAGAGAAGCAGAACTCCAAGGGAATTGTATGCGGTAGGGGGCAAGAGGTTGGTGTGCACGGACCAGGAGAAGGACCTCAGAGTAATTGTTTCTGAGGATGTCAAGGTGGCAAAACAAGGCAGTGGCCAAAGCCAGAAGGATGCTGGGTTACATACAGAGAGAAATTACAGCAGAAAGGAAGAGGTACTAATGCCACTGTACAAGTTGCTGGTGAGGCCTCACTTGGAATATTGTGTTCAGTTTTGGCGACCATATCTCGCAAAGGACATGAAAAGGCTGGAAACAGTTCAGAGGAAGGCGACCAAAATGATTTGGAGCCTGCATCAGAAGACTTATGAGAAGAGACTTGAAGACCTAAATATGTACACTCTGGAGGAGAGGAGGGATAGGGGAGATGTGATTCAGACCTTTAAATACTAGAGTATTAATGAACCTCTTCCAAAGGCGGGGAAGCTGTAAAACTAGAAGGCATAACATGAAGCTGCAAGGGGGTAAACTGAAAGGCAATGTCAGGAAATACTTTTTCACTGAAAGGGTGGTGGATGCTTGGAATGCCTTCCCGATGGAAGTGATGGGGGCAAATACAGAATTCAAAATGGCATGGGACAGTCATAGTGGATCTCTTTATAGCAACAGGATAAAATCAAAATAAACATAACTGTCTCTTATATCTCAGCAAATAGGGGTGACCTACATGGAGTGGTGGGTACACCCCTAAACAAAGGCATGGGGAGGGGTGACCTGCACGGAGTGGCAGGTGCACCTACTCTTGCTGCCTTGCTGGGCAGACTAGATGGACCCAGAGCCGGCCCGTCCATTGAGCAAGAATGTTTTTTGCACAGGGCCCCGCGTTTCGGGGGGCCCCGCGCAAAGAACATTCTGCTTTTTCTTAATTGAATTTAAAAAAAAAAAAAAAAGCTGGCCGCGGCGGCATGGAGTGTCCCGCGGGGCTCCCTCTGCCCGGCGGAACTCTCCCGGCGTGGCTGAGCCCCTCTCTGCCGGCTTGCAGATACGCGAAGGGAGAGAGTCTCCCTCGCGTCTCTGTTAAGCCCGCAGGGCGGGAGGGGGGTTAAGACTGGCAATGGGCTAGGGAGGGGGGTGTTAAGACTGGCAATGGGCTAGGTTGGGAGGGGGGTTAAGACTGGCAATGAGCTAGGGAGGGGGGGTGGTTAAGACAGGCATTGTGCTAGGGAGGGGGGTGTTAAGACTGGCAATGGGCTAGGGAGGGAGGGAGGGGGGTTACGACTGGCAAGGGGCTAGGGCGGGGGGTGTTAAGACTGGCAATGGGCTAGGTTGGGAGGGGGGTTAAGACTGGCAATGGGCTAGGGAGGGAGGGAGGGAGGGGGGGTGTTAAGACTGGCAATGGGCTAGGGAGGGAGGGAGGGGGGTTAAGACTGGCAATGGGCTAGGGAGGGGGGTGTTAAGACTGGCAATGGGCTGTGGGCTGATGAGGGCTGGCAATGGGCTATGGGGGCGGGGTTAGGACTGGTAATGGGCGATGGGGGGGGTTAGGACTGGTAATGGGCGATGGGGGGGGTTAGGACTGGTAATGGGCTATGGGGGGGGGTTAAGACTGGTAGTGGGCTGATGGGGGGGGGTAGGACTGATAATGGGTTATGGGGGGGCTAGGACAGGAAATGGGCTGATGGGGAGGGGTTAGGACGAGGTGGGCTGATGTGGTTAGGACTGGTAATGGGCTGTGGGCTGATGGGGGGGGTTTAGGACTGGCAATGGGCTATGGGGGGCTGACTGGAAATGGGCTGATGGGGGGTTAGGACTGGTAATGGGTTATAGGGGGGGCTTAAACTGAAAATAGGGTGATGGGGGTTAGGACTGGAAGTTGATTGACGGGGGGCTAGGACAGGTAATGGGTTGGGGGGTTGCTAGGACTGGAAATGGGCTGAGTGGAAGTGGAGGCTTGAACTGCAAATAGCTGATGGGGAGGGGGCTTGGAATGGAAATGGGCTGTGAGGGAAGGGAGCTAGGACTGAAAATGGGCTGATGGAACAGCTAGGATAGGACTGGAAATGGGCTGTTGGGGGGAGCTAAGATTGGAAATGGGCTGTGGTGGGGGCTTGAATTGAAATGGACTCATGGAGGGGCTAGAACTGGAAGTAGGCTCATGGGGGAGGCTTGGACTGGAATTGGGCTGAGTGGAGGGGAGCTATGATTTGACATGGGCTGATGGTGGGGCTAGGAAATGACTAGAAATGGGCTGATGGGGGGCTAGGATTGGAAATGAGCTGATGAAGGGACTTGGACTGGAAATGGATGGGGGAGCTAGGACTGGAAATGGGCTGATGCAGGGACTAGAAGGGAATGGATGCTGGGTGAGACTGGAACTAGAAGGGAGCTGATGTTGGGGGAGGATTAGAATGGGATGGGGCTGGGAGATTAAAATGGAGAGGGGAAAAATATTTTGTGTAGGAGGGATGAAAAATCTACAATTGGCCAGGTATTGGGAGAGTAATTGGGGATTGAGGATGGAGGGGTAAAATTTGTGTGGATGAAATAGGAATGAGGAAAGAGCAAAATGAGAAAGATTAGTATGTTAAAGCAGATGTAGAGAGAGAGAGAATGGAAAAAAAACTAGAAGAGAGAAGAAAGGACAAATGGACAGCAGACGATGGAGAGTTAGCAGAAAACATTAAGAAACCAGAAGAAAGTGGCTGGACCAATTGCAATTGAAAAAAATATGCACAAAAGGTAGAAAGATATCTCTTTATTTTGAATTTATTAACTGGAATATGTCAGCTCTGGGAAATGTGCATCATTAACATCTGCGCTTTGTTTGGTACAAGAGGAAATTAATTTATAGTTTTATTTCTACAGTGTTGTTGTACATTCCAAGTTTGGCTTTTGGGGTTCCCAGTTTAATTATTGCCTTCCTGTTTCTAAATTGTGATTCCTTGTTTGGTGATGGTCTATGTTCTGCATGTGTAACTGAGCTGAGGTATTCTGTTTATGTAATTCCTATTTGACGTTGCCACTTGTTCTCTTTCCCCAGTATTCTCTGAAATGTATTGGTTTAATATTTGCAGTGTTGCCTTTTGATAGGTAGGGTATGGTGCTTTGTGAGTCCTGGTAATGCTGTCAGGATACAGCGGGTTTGCTATGGGTTCTAAATGGGCAGCGTTTGTAGTAGTTCCTAATGTGCCTGGCGGTTGGCACTGGATTATAGTAATGTAGAAATCTTTTAGTCTTTCTTTATCCATACACTCATTAAGAGACATGTTTACTAAAAGTTAGTGAATGGTAACATTATGCAAATATTTATGCAAATAAGACCACTTATGCAAATTAGGCCCCGCACCAAGTCTCCGCACATGGCCCCGCACCCCCCTTGGGCCGCCCCTGGATGGACCATACTGGTCCTTACCTGCCATTATATACTATGTTGTTATGAGAGAAGTTCAGAATAGTTTCCCTAATGCCTTACCTTCAAAAAGCAGATTGACTATGATCTCTAATTTAGAGGATGCCTATAACCACATGGGGTGCTGTCAAACGTTTATGAATCTTGGGAAGAATAAATAAATACAGTGCCTAATTTGTACATGGCTCGGTTTGAGTTTTCCTGGGGTCGCTGATATACCTGTGCTGTCATATTTTTCTTAACTATTTTCCTCATTTTATCATAGTCTCCCTTTTGAAAGTTAAAAGGTAGTACTGTGGATTTCCTTGCTGTCCTCCTTCCATTTATTAAATCAAATGCAATCGTGCTATGATCACTATTGCCAAGTGGCCCCAAAACCCTTATCTCTTGCACCAGATCCTGTGTTCCACTACGGACTAGGTCCAGAATAGCTTCCCCTATTGTCAGTTCATGAACTAGCTGCTCCAAGAAGCAGTCATTTATTTCATCTGCAAACTTTATCTCCCTAAGATGTTCTGCTGTGACACTGATCCAGTCGATACCAGGATAATTGAAATCACCCATTATTACTATGTTGTAACTTTTGTAAGCTTCCCTGATTTCTCTCAGCATTTCATCATCCATCTGTTCATTCTGGCTAGGCGGTCGGTAATACACCCCCACTGCCATCCCCTTCCCCTTTTTACATGGGATTTCTATCCACAGTGATTCTACAGTGTGTTTTGTTTCATGCAAAACTGTAATCCTGTGTGACTCTATGCCCTCTCTAACATAAAGCATAACCCCTCCACCAATTTGATCTACCCTATCATTGTGATATAGTTTGTACCCAAGTATCACATTGTCCTCCTTCCTTAGGTCTCTGAGATGCTAATCATATCTAACCTTTCATTCAGTGCTATATATTCTAACTCTCCCAACGTATTTTTTAGACTTCTAGCATTTGCCTACAGGCATTTTAGAGGTTGTATTCTATTCATATTAATCTGGTTATCAGTTGATACAGGTAATTTAGAATCTTTCAGCTCTGTACTTACGGGAATCTGGGTTACTTTTATTTTTATTGGGACCTCTCTGTCGGGATGTCCTAACTTCCCTATTTTTCTAGTATCCTTCAAGGATACATCCTTCCGAACCATGTGCTCTTGGGTGACTGCTGGCATCCCCCTATTATCTAGTTTAAAGCTGCTCTATCTCCTTTATAAAGGTTAATGCCAGCAATCTAGTACCAATCTAGTACTAAGGTGGAGCCCCTCCCTTCCCAGAATGTTGCCCAGTTCTTAACAAATCCAAAACCCTTCTCATCTATGCATTGAGACTCCAGAGCTCTGCCTGCCTTTTGGGTCCTGTGCATGGAATGGGAAGCATTTCAGAAAATGCTACTTTGGAAATTCTGGATTTCAACTTCCTACCTAAAAGTGTAAATTTGGCCTCCAGAACCTCTGTCCCACAACTTTTCTATGTCATTGGTACCAACATGTACCAAGACAGCAGACTCCTCCCCAGCACTATCTAAAACCTTTTCTAAAGGTGACACGTGAGGTACGCTACCTTCGCACCAAACAGGCATGTTACCAGGCGATCTCATGTCCACCAGCCACCCAGCTATCCACATGTCTAATGATCAAATTGCCATTTAAAGTGTCCATCCTAACCCTTCCTTCATGGGCACATTGCCCTGGAGAAACCCCCTCAGTGTGAGAGAATTTTACATCACTTGAAGGACACGTCCTAGCTACAGGATCACTTCCTGTCGCACTAAGGTGATGCTCTCACAGGTCTTTTGTCCCCTAACTGGACGGCTTCTTTGTAAAGGTCTCTAGAAACAATTTATTTCTACTCAAAGAATGTTTACCCTTTTATTTTATTTTATTTAACATTTCTTATATACTGCCTTTCATGATATTAAGGCGGTTTACATTGAACAAACTGAAATTACATTGAACAGGGAATTATAATTTGGAAATAACTATTTTACAGGGAACATGGGCAATGGAGGGTTAAGTGGCTTGCCCAGGACCACAAGGAGCACCTGTGGGACTAGAAACCCCAGTACTTCTGGCCCAAGGTTGCTGTCCTCTAGTGGGATTTGAACCCCCGACCTTCCAGCCTGTACTTCCTTCTATGCTAAGCTATACTCTAATTTGATTTAAGCCCCTTTGGAGCCCCCTTTGGAGCCCCCTAGGAGCAATGTAGGAAGTAAAGAGTTGTTTGAAGATGCCAGTAGGCAAGCGCAAGAAAGAGTCAACCTTATACACGAGTGACTGGGCCGATGGATAAGCATGTGGCTGTGTTACCAGCAGGTACTCTTTCGGCAGTTCCTTCTGCAGAGGGTGCAAGTATTAGCGTCCTCAAGCATACCCCCCCCCCCCCTTACCACCTGAATTTCTTGAAATTACTAGTTTGTCCCCACCTGCTGAACAGAGATCTCACATTGAGGCTGGGTTTCCACAGACTGTGTTCTGGAAGAAGCCTTCAGTCACTTCGCAGGATACTCATGTTTCTTCTGTATCACTCATGGATATCTGGCAAGTAGTTAAATGTATGGAGCAGGTTCATACAGCTACTGTTCCTCTTTTATATCAGTTTTCCTCTGATAGTGTTGTTAAATTGCAGGATGTTAACTTAAAGATAGGGACTCTCTATTTGCGTATGTCACATGTGGATGCTACCTTTAATTCCGTGCAAGCTTCTAATATAAAGGATAGTTTGGTAATGCACCAGAAACTCGAGACTCTGAAAAACATGGCCAGGAATAGGAACTTGAGAATATGAAATTTTCCCTGTATTAGTTTGTCCCCTCAAATCCTTCTTCAAAAGTATTTGAAGGAGGTACTTCTCCTTTCTACTGCTGACTCCATTTCAATTCCTATATGCTATTATATTTCCTCAAAGGTTAGGCAGGTGAATGCAGTGGAAGGGGCTTTGGATATCCTGGAGGATAACCAGCCTTGTGATCTAACAGCTTTTTTAGAAGATACTCAAGATGTTATTTCTACTAGGGCCATGTTATTGGTGACCCTAACTTCAGAGGATGACAAAATAGCTATTCTTAAAGCTTATTTTAAAAAGAAGGAAATATCTTATTGTGGTGAGAAACTGGCCATGTTCCCAGATGTCAAATGAGGAGGAAATCTTTTTTGGCTCTCAAGGCTAGGATGATGGTTCTGGGAGCTACCTTTTTCTTACAATACCCATGTAAGTGTTTGATTTCTTTGGGACAAGATAAATATGTTTTCTTATCTCCTTCTGATTTAGAGAAATTGTTAACAGATAAAGAGAAGGAAGATTGAGTGCTTCATGAGTTGCTTGAGTTAGGTTTATTGAGTTAATGTAATATGTCTTTAGGTGGGAGGGGTTAAGTTTAATTTTGGGCTGGGAGTAGATGAGGGTTTCTTTCCCTTTTTCTGATTACTTAATTTTGAGTATTGTTTGAATTTTCTTCCTGTGATGTGGGCTAAAGAGTTTTGTATTGGTATTAATACTCTGTCAATTGGTTAATGATTTATTTTTTTTGCAGTATTGGGTTTCTGTATACTATGAGACCTATTCCGTGTTGGATGTTCCAGCCTCTGTGTGTCCGGTCAGAACTGGACGCACAGAGATAGACAGGATTCTAATCCTGTGGGGCACGTCTAACCCCCACGGGATCAGAATCCCATCTAGGCCTGTACGTGCAGGCCCGGACCCGATTCCGGTTAGCCTGCATGTACAGGCCACTGCCTGGCTATCTCAGTCAAGGCTCCTGAATGGAGTTGCGATCCCTATCCGCTGCTGACTGGATTCAGTCCCCGCAGCCTGACCCCTGATCTGGCCTCTCAGGGTCGGACTGCGGGGAATCTTCTGTGGCCCACCCACCCTTTGACACACCCCGGGCCTGCTGTCCCCTCCTGTCTAGGGGAATTTATTCCACTTCAGAGGTAGAATAAGTTCTCTGTCTACTCTGCCGGCCCTGGATGTACAGGGCCGACATCAGAATTGGCCCTGTACGTCCAGGGCTGCAGACTGCCCATATCCTGCCCCGTCTCTGCCTCCATGCTGCCCCTTTCCTACCCCCATCTGACTTCCCCTTACAAACTCCCTGTTCATATAGGGAGGCTTGGCGGGGACGGGAAAGGCAGACAAATAGTGGGCTGGACGTCCCAACGGGATGTCCATCCATGATATTCGTGATTCAGAAAAGACCCCAATGTGGTATTTAATGTATAAAATCTTATATAAATTTAAAAAAAAGCTCTCTGGGGCTGCTTATCAAGTTTAAATTTAAAGTAAAAGCTCTCTGGGACTACTGACTGAGGTAGCAGTGCTCCCACTTAGAAAGATACCAGGAGGGGGTTCTGAGGCCGCTAGACCACCAGGCTAGTTTTGTTTTATGTGGGATAGAGGTGGGGGGTTCTGGGGCTGCTAGACCACTGGGTTAGTTGTTTTTTTAAACAAGATGGGGGTTGGAGGGTTCTGGTGCTGCTAAACCACCAGGTTAGTTGTTTTTTAAACAAGATGGGGGTTGGGGGGTTCTGGGACTGCTAGACCACCAGGTTATTTTTTTTATGCGGAATGGGGGGTTCTGGGGCCACTAGACCATCAGATTATTTTTTTTAATGGAGTGGGGACGGGGTGGGGGTAGTGAGATTGGGCTGCTAGACTACCAAGGAGTGACTTTCTGACAGTATTTTGATGGCATCAGGGGCCTCTTTGTAAAGGTCTCTAGAAACAATTGATTTCTTTCTACTCAAAGAATATATCTCCAGTAACAATCTGGAATGCAGTCTTCACATATGGGTGACATCCCCCAACGGAGCCCACGTGGGAATCCCCCAGCATCTAATAGAAAAGCTTTTGGGAGCATCCCATTGCGCTTGTGTACCTGCCTTCATGCCTTCCCAGCTCTTCTCAGTTTCTAGTTTTCTGCACAGCCATGGATATCTGTCCTGTCACTGCTGTTAAACTATTTTCTTTGTGTCCTTCGGCTTCAGTTTTTGCCTTCCTGCCAACTCTGGTACCATCGCTCGATGCTGGAGTCCATTTTCTTTTCTTTTTTGTTTTCTTTTTTTGGCTCCCGCTGCTGGTCTCGACGGCCTAGGCCGCCATTGCCTTTCTTGATCTGGCATCAACTGTGTTATTGAGTATGGAGAAATAAGCCAGTGGTTTTAAAAAAGTGTTCAAAGTGTAGGAACACTATTTCAGCCACCGATAAGCACAACTGGTGCTTAAGGTGCTTAGGTACTGACCATGAGCCGGCCACTTGTCCCTTGTGTCAGCAGATGACTAAAAGGGGATTAAAAAACTGTGAAAGACAACATGGGTCTCTATTTCCATCAGACGGCTGCTTCAGCTCACTCGTCAGTGGGCTCCACATCCTCTCAGGCATCGATTTCCTCACACAGTTCCCACACCACCGTGAAGTCAAAGCATCTGAGATAGCACAAGTCTTCTACTGATTCAGTGAAGACTTCAACAGAGACCATCTGGGACAGCAGCATCGGGAGTTCCCCAGACATGAATGTGACTCTGATCGGCCAGCTAAACAGCCCCAGTGGGAGGACACATCCTCCAAAGCACAAGAGGGGTTCCAGGATGCTCCTGAGGCACAGACCTCCGAGGAGCTAATGGTTCCATGTTCTGGGATGGTGGCGCATAGCTCCATATGGCAGTCCACCCAGATTTCATCCATCTCTCTCAATCAGCGTATGCTGGCTCTCGAACGGAGTGTGGCAGTGATCCTGGTGGCATCAGTGTCTGTGGCCTCGAGGCCTTTTGGATCCCAGGCTCCAAGCCAGGTCTGGAGGTCTGTACCTTGAAGCTTTCAATTTCATCTATACCAGATATAGAATCTTTATTGTCGAGGCCAATGTCGATGCCACCCTTGGAACCGGTCAATCCCAGACTGGTCAAGCTGACCAGGTATCGGCATCACTTTGTTCCGATACTTTGGAGCATCGATACAGAGAACGGTATCTGGCATTGGAGCATCATTGATGCCAAGATTCATATTGCTACTACTTTGACTTTTTACCTTATTCTGACTTTGATTCCTTGGAATTGGACATAGAGTCCCTAAGTTCCTGAGGCCTCGTGGACATTTCTTCTGACCCTTCACCACCACATGAGTGGCACAGGTCCCCACCGGAGGAAATGTCCTTCCAGGAATTCATCAGAGACATGGCGAGGGCTCTCTCCATTACAGTTGCCATTGAGAAGGAACTGAGGGCTGAGGAGCTGGAAATACTTCAGTTTCCATTGTTGCCAGCTTCCTAGAGAACATAGCTACCCTGTTAAACACACAGCTCCCTTGTTTCTGTTCCAGGGTTCTGTCTCAACAGAGTCAAGCCTTCGATGCATTCCTCCTTCTTTGGGGGAAGGGTCTCCTTTACACTTAACCACCCATTCCCTTGATATCGAAGACTCTGTTGAAGCTACATACTGACAGGGGGACAATGATACTCATAGCCCCATTCTGGCCACCTCAATCATGGTTTCCCCTGCTCCTTCGCCTAGCACAGTACCAGCCTCTCAGTTGGGGATTTGCCCCTTATCTCCTCTCACATAACCAGGGCATGCTTCTCCATACCAATATTCGAGTGCTCTACCCGACGGTGTGGCTGCTAAAAGAGTAGTCCTTTCTGAACTGAACCTGCCGGTGGACATCGAAGATATCCTCCTGGCATCCTAAAAGGACTTCACCCAACGTACCTGTGCATTCAAATGGTGCATTCAGTATTTCCTCCATCTTTCTACTGCAGGTCTTAAGACTAATTCTGATAGGATCCACCTCAGTGGACAAACCATCACCTCTTATCCTTTAGTGGCTTGCTTCATGCGCAGTCTCCTCTTGATTAAACCACCTATCTGGCCCCTGCCAGTGGCCTGGAACCTCAACGAGGTACTTGCTCAACTGCTCAAACCTCCCTTTGAGCCCCTGTCTATACGTCTCTGAAATTTCTAACCTGGAAAGTCTCCTTCCTAGTTGCAATCACCTTGGCTCATATGGTGAGCGAGTTGCAAGTTCTAGTGGCTCATCCACCCTATGCCAGATTCCACCATGATCGGGTGGTCCTGCGCACGCATCTGCACTTCCTGCCGAAGGTGGTTTCCTCCTTCCATCTTAATTAGTCTGTCATCCTTCCAACCTTTTTTTCAAGGCCATATGCATCTTCAACTGAAGTGTCGTTCCATACCCTTAGATAGAACCAAGGTTCACAGGAAATCGTCTCAGCTTTTCATCTTATTTGACCCTAGTCACCTGGGCAAATGAGTGACGAAGCAGAATTTATCTAACGGGATAGCAGACTGCATTTAGTTTGCGCATGCATTAACAGGTCTTTCCTTAGAGGGCCATGTAACAGCCCACAGTGTTCAGGCCATGGCCAGCTCGGTGGCCCAATTATGTTCCGTCTCCATATCAGAGGTATGCCAGGCCGCCACATGGTCTTCATACATACTTTTGCAGCCTGTTACAGTCTGGACAAAGACTCCCGTACAGATATGGACTTTGGCCAAGCCATACTCTGGCACCTCTCTGAGACTTAGATACACCTCCTTCCCTTTGGCCCTCTGTTTCTCCCGGTTACTATGCTACCATCTCTGAAGACAGTATCCTCAAGGCTGGTGTATCTGCAGATTCCCTACATCGTTCAATGGGTTTTACCCCTTTGATCGCACCCTGCTACTCGCCACAAGGGCCTTGGTAGCCTTGAGCTAGGGAGTCCCATATGTGAAGACTACATTCCTGCTTGTTCCTGGAGATAGTGTAGTTACTCGCCTGTGATCTCCGGGAATAGCGAGAATCAGTCTTCACAATCCATCTTCTCCCCATGGAGTTGTACGTTTTTTCCTTTCTTTTCTTTTCTTTTTTCTTCTCAGCTACAAACTTCACTGAGGAGAAGGGCTGGGAAGGCAAGCATGCAGGCGCAGTGGGATGCTCCTAAAAGCTTTCCTATTGGATGCTGTGGAGCATTCCTGTGCGGGCTTCTTTGGGGGACATCACCCATTTAAGCTAAAAGCTTTCTGGGGCTACTGACTGTGTATAGCAGGAAACGTCCTCATGACCCTCCCTCCTCCCTTTGTAGTTGCATTCTCCTCAGCTTCTCATAGGACTGAAGGTAAGATGGCGCATTGGCAGGCGAGAAAGTGTGCACAAGTGTGGCAAAGTTTCCAAAAGCTTTTAGAAGGAGCTGGGAATGCTCCTGCACAAAGCTCTGTCTGATGATGTCACCCATATGTGAGGATTTTCCCTGCTGTCTACAAAGAACAACTGCTACAGGTCAGTAACTGTGTTTTCTCTATGTCCTTTAGTTGTTTGCTTCATGCGAAGCTTCCTTCTTTTGAAGCATACCCTCAAACCTCCTGTTGTATCTTGGGATCTCAATGTGGTTTTAACTTTAACTTTAACTTTATTCCATACTTGATAGACCGCTTACGTTAAAAACATTAAAGCGGTGTACAAATAAAATAAAAGGCAGCACTGCAAACTACGGAAAGGGAACGCCAAAAATCATAGGAAAGAAAGAATAGAATAGTACAAAGAAAAACTGTGCAAAACAATAATAAATAACAATTAACAAGGGCACAAGTTAAACAACAAACAGTAGCCAAATAACATAGATTAAAAACAATAAAATCAAACAATAAAAGGCAATAAATAGCCGCCAATTAACAATATTCAAACACTAACCTAATAATTAACACCAAAAATATAAAAACAAAGAATACAGACAGCATCACTTAACAAAGACAAACAGAAGGGGACAAGACCAACTAGACTTAAGACAAGACACTTAACCAGGGACGGTATCAGGGAGGGAAAATCAGAGGGGAAAAATCAGGGAGGGAGATCAAACACTTTGTGAAACAAATGAGTTTTGAGAGAGGATTTAAACTGTGAGTAGGAGGATTCTAAACGGAGGGATGAAGGTAAGGCATTCCATAACCAAGGTCCAAGGAAGAAGAAAGCAGCCTGACGGGTCTTTTCAAGGTGGGCATGAGATGGAGACGGTAAGACCAAACGGTTAGCGTGAAGGGAGCGGAGCTGGCGGTAGGGTGTGTGAAGGGAAATTAAATCAGCCAGGTATAAAGGGTTATTAGTATAAAGAGCACGGTGAACAAGAATCAGAAATTTGTAATGAAACCTAACACGGAGGGGCAACCAGTGAAGACGAATGAGAATGGGAGTGATGTGATCAAAACGGCGGGCAAAGGTTACAATACGGGCGGCAGTGTTTTGAATGAGCTGTAAGCGATGAAGTTGGTACTTGGGGAGATTGGCCAGAAAAATGTTACAATAGTCGAGACGACTAATAATAAGTGCAAGGGCGAGAGTGACCAGGGACCCAAGGGGAAGAATAGAACGAACAGCCCGAAGACGACGAAGAATGGCAAAGGAGCGTCTTGTAAGGGAAGAAATATGATCATGAAAAGAGAGAGAAGAATCAAGAATCACCCCGAGATACCGAAAAGAAGACACCAAAGGGACAGGAATAGAATCAATCACGGGTGTGACTGACGGACATGACCCAGAAAGTGAAACCCACATAGCAGTGGACTTAGAAGGGTTGAGACGGAGAAAGTGTTGAGAGAGCCAGAAGGCCACCTGGGAAAGACAAGCGTTGAAGGGAGAAAGATCTAAGGAAAGTGGAGAGGTGTGAAAGAGCAAAATAATATCATCCGCATAGACATAACAAGACACAGGATATTGCTGAAGTACCAAAAGCAAAGGGGCTAGGAAAATATTAAACAACAAAGGGGACAAAACAGAACCTTGAGGGACACCGCAAGTAAGAGGACAAGAACTGGAAGACTTACCATTTAAAGTAACAGAAAAGGAGCGGGAAGTGAGGAAAGAACGAAACCAGAGAAGAACCGCCCCACGTAACCCCACCTCAGCAAGACGAGTGAGAAGAAGAGTGTGATCAATTAAATCAAAAGCCGCGGATAGATCCAGAGAAACCAGAAGAGTGAGATCACCACGGTCATGTGCAATGTGTATTTCATTTAGGACAGCAAGAAGAACAGTCTCAGTACTATGACCTTGACGAAAACCGGCCTGCCGGGGGTGAAGTGTGTTTGTGGACTCAACATGGGAAGACAACTGATGGAATGCAAATCGCTCCAGAAGTTTGGCCAGGTAGGGAAGGTTTGAAACAGGGCGCCAGTTGGCAAGAACAGAGGGATCAAGGGAGGGTTGTTTTAAGAGTGGATGAACAATTGCTGATTTCCAAGGAGAGGGGAACAAACCAGAGGAGAAACTCGTATTAATGATAGTAGTGATAATGGGGACCAGCTGCAGGGAGGGTTCAGACAGCCAACGAGAAGGAATAGGGTCAAGGGAACAGGTGGTCTTACGGGTGGTAGATAGAGTTGAGAGAATTTCAGACGGGAGAATTGGATGAAAAGAAGACCATGTATGGGCAAGAGCCCGATTGGGCAGAACGGTAGATGGCAACAGCGCATGATTGGTAGCGACTGGATCGTAAGGGGAAGCAGGTGGCGAGGGCGGGGGAGGAGGGG
Source organism: Ichthyophis bannanicus (assembly GCA_033557465.1). NCBI lineage: Eukaryota > Metazoa > Chordata > Amphibia > Gymnophiona > Ichthyophiidae > Ichthyophis > Ichthyophis bannanicus. The sequence goes on along the minus strand of CM066034.1, from coordinate 374,996,959 downwards.
GAGTAGGAAAGGATGACCGAAGGTCAAGAACTTTTTGGGAGAAGAAAGTAGCCAACGAATGGGGATCTGGGGACCGAGTGACCATGGTGCGTGGAGAACTAGTGTTTGATAATTTATGCAAGATCTGAAAGAGCTGACGAGAAGAGTTTGCCGCTTCAGTAATTTCAGCCTCGTAATATGCCCGTTTAGCAGATTGAATGGCCAGATGGTAGTCAGCATAAAGCTATTTGAAACGGACATATAACTCAGAAGAAGGGTGGCGAGACCAGCGGCGGTGTATCTGGCGGAGTTGGGCCCGTTGCAGCCGTAAGGCAGGATGGAACCAAGAGGAGTGACCAGGGTTGGGCAGACGGGGACAAGGACGTAATGGCGCTAACTGGTCCAAGGCATCCTTTAGGAGAGAGTCCCAAAGGGAGGCCTGGCTGTCAGAGGACAGTGAAGCAAAATCAGAGGGAAAAACTGAAGGAGCAGGAGGAAAGGAGGCCAAAGTGTCTGGGGTCAAACGGCGACGGAGAGGAGGAGGGGAAGAGGGCGCCAGAAAAGAAGACATCGAGAGAGGAGGGAAAGTAACCGAGAACAGGACACACCGGTGATCAGACCAAGTGATATCCAGCAAGGAGGGGGGGGGGGGAAATCTGAGCAACCAGCGCAGGTGATGATACTACAAGGTCCAGAGTGTGACCAGCGATATGGGTGGGACCTGTAACATGTTGGTGAAAGGCAACATCATGAAAGAAATTCAGCAAAGCAAAGTCCTTCTGCCGACTGGGGCTATCAGCGTGGATATTAAAATCACCCAAGATGATAAGACCAGGAAACTGTAAGACAATATCAGAGAGAAACTGAAGAATACCCTCCCAACGCTCGGTAGAGAGGGAAGGTGGAAGGTAAAGAAGAAGAAAATAAAGTGGGGGGGAAGAATGAAGACGGAGAAGGAGAGACTCAGAAAGCCCAACAGAGGGAGAAATCACCTCTTCCAGAGAAATAGCAGTGCGGTAAAGCAAAGCAACCCCTCCACCCCCCCGGCCCAGCCTGGGAGAGGGGAAAGCTGAGTAACCAGAGGGCAGGGAGCTGGCGAGAACAGGGCTGTCACCCTCTTTTAGCCAAGTCTCAGTGAGGAAACAGAGATCAAGAGTGTTGTATGATTAAATCAGACACCAATAAAGATTTAGACTTAAGGGAACGACAGTTCAGCAGTGAGACCTGAAGCACAGTAGTGGGGGCCAAGTCAACAGATACAGGAGGCAGGGGGAACCGCTGGGAAGATGTTCGAACCGGTTTACAAAGAATGAGATTACTATAACAGCGAGCTAGAGAACCAGATAGAGATAGAGAACCGGCTGAGGGCAGGGAACGCCGCCCCCAGAAAACTGGGATGGCTGACATACCTGTGCTTCGAGCAGAATTCCTAAAACAGCCTTCCAGAAAAGCCGCAGATGTCCACAGAATGAGAAATCCAAAGACCGCAAAAAGAACATTCAGCCGCCGTTGCGCCCCTCGCTCGCCCCAAGGAGCTCGACCAAGGAGCAGGACCTGCTCCTTGGTCGCGCTCCTTCGGCGCGCGTTTAACATAGCTGATGAAAGCTGCTTTAGAGCCACTGGATATCTGTGGAATGAAATATCTGACCTGAAAGGTCTTTTGGTGGTGACTATTTCAGCACACAGAGTTAATGAGTTCCAGGCGTTAGTAATTGATCCACACTGTACCAAGCTTTACAACAAGAGTGGTTTTGCCTATTTATCCTGAAGTTCCTTCTTAAAGTGGTAATCAGTCAATTAGCCTTGCAACATTTTTCCAAAGACCTCATGCTCACCAAGAGGAACGTGGCCTAGTGGTTGGGGCAAGTTACCTCAGACCAGAAGGTCGGGGGTTCAAATCCCACTAGAGGACAGCAACCTTGGGCCAGAAGGACTGGGGTTTCTAATCCCACAGGTGCTCCTTGTGGTCTTGGGCAAGCCACTTAACCCTCCATTGCCCATGTTCCCTGTAAGCATTAGTGTATGTGTCTCATATCCCCTCGTGTTAAATGTATCCCCCAATTGTGTTGTGACCACTTTGAGTGAAGGATAAGGTGGTATACAAAACTGTCTAAATAAATAAATAAAATCAGATGGCAGGAGAGCCTTGGCCTTTAATCTGCAGCAGATTAGTCCTTAGAAAATCTACCCAATGTTCTATTTCTTTTGACCCAAGCTAATTGGGGCTGCATCATCTTTTGCTTATGCCCCACAATGGCTTGACTCTTTAGGGTTATGTCACAGCTCATAATGACTGAGCCATGACTGCATTGGTAGCCCATGGAGGAGATATGCAAGGCTGCTACATGAACTTAAGTTCACATATTCACATTTCACTACAGTTTGGAAAGGGACTCCCAACATTATAGTAGATTTGGTCAATCCGTTCTCCGGAATCTGTTTGGAAACTAAGATTCAACTCTTTCTCCTTAGGACTAGTTCTTTTCTGTTCAGGCCGCCTCTTCAAAAAAGGATAAAAATGAAGAAAAATGTATAAAAAGTCTTGTTGCTAACAAAAATACATATTGAGTGAATACATATTGAGTGTTTGCTCCTTGTGACATTGCTTGCTTATCCTCTTTTTCTTTGAAGGCAGCCTGTAGCTAGTGATTCCCGTACATGAGGACATTGTCTTGCTTTTCTAGGGAAAAAGCAAATTTACTCAACTGTAGCAGGTATTCTCTGGGACAGTTGGATAAGTCCTCACAACCCTCCACCTCATCTTAGAGTTGTATTCTGCTTCAACTTTTGAATGGTTACGCATGGCAGCAGCAAGTGGAAGGTGGCATGCTTGCACGCAAAGCTGGCTCCAAAAGCTTCAAGAAAAAGCTGGGAACTGATTTCCATGCAGTGCTTCAGTGATGACATCACCTATATGTGAGGATTTATGCTGCTGTTCACAGAGAACATGTGCTATAATTGCAAAATTCTGTACCATTCTTGAAGCTTTGCTAGATCCTTCCTCATGCTATCTATACCTTCCAGAATATCTGTTCTATTGCATATCTTGGTATCATTTGTAAAGAGGCAAACTTAATATGACAGACCTTCCACAATAACACCTAAAAAATGTCAAGAACTGATCAAAAATTGATCCATGCAGCATACGACTGATAAAGTCCTTTTGCTGTAGACAAGCAGGATAAGTGCTCACATATGGGTGATGTCACTGACAGAGCCATATGTGGGAAACCTCTTCCAGCTTCTTCTAGAAGCTTTTGAAATGGAGTCACTGCACATGCGCTTCTGTTCCCTGCTTATCATCCCACCTGATCTCCTCAATCTTTGTTTTTCTGTGGAGATCCATGGACGTCTTTATTGACATTCACACTCATCACCATTTTTTCCAGTACGTTCTTGAGTAGTGCTGCTTTTTCAGTTTGTTGCCACTGTCACCATAGCTCCTTTTAGCCCTTCTAATTTTTCATTAGCTAGGATATTCAATCATTTGTAGGTTTGCTTATTTTTTTGCCACATAACTGATTATAGGAAAAACTAACTGCCAAGATGGGACAATACCTTAAGGAGTTGTTAGCAGGATGGAAACAGCTGGGAGATGTAGAAAAACAGCGGGCAAAAATGAAAGGTGATATTTTAAGGGCAACCAACCTTTTTGTTAAAAAGGTAAAAGGGAAAGGAGGCTGCTATGGTTTTCAAAATAAGTAGCTGCTTTAGTATCTTTCTCAGCTCTTTGAAGCTACTGACACCTCATCAGGAGTTAGTGGGCCTGATTAGCCTGTGAAAGAACTGAGAGCAGCTGAGGCCTGCATTAAAGACTTCAGAGCCTTGCACTGTTGAGGCATTCCTAACAGGGGCTATACATTTCAAGCAAAGGTAAGAGTTTGCGGCTTTTTAAATTCCTAGCTCTCTGCCTGGGAGCTCTTAAAAGGTTTTTGGTACATTTTAAAACAAAGCTACATTCTTTTTGGTGCTTTAATTTAAAAGGGGAAATATTTTCTTTAGTGGGGTAAGTTTAAAACTCTGCTTTAGTATCTTTCTCAGCTCTTTGAAACTACTGATACCTCATCAGATGTTAGTTCTTTCCCTACCCCACAACTCCCACCAACCCCTAGTGAGCAGCCTTGCTTTATATAGGGCACCTCCCCAATTAACTACACACAGGGACTTGGAACAGCACATTTTGAACACACTTAAAAGATATTTAACTGCTTTTTCTCTGAAAGGACAGTTAGGAAACCGGCTGGTACTTTGGTAGGTCTCTCTCTCTTTTGCTTTAACAGATATCTAAGCTCCACCAAATGAACAATGGCTGGGAAAAATCATACCGCCAAAGCTGTTGTCCCCGTTCTAGCTTCTGCCTCTGTCCAAACTGAAGTCCCAATGCCAGTTGAAGGACTGGTTCCATGTGAGGATGCCTGCATGCTGAAGCTCTCAGGGAAACAAGTGGAGGAACTTGGAGAGGAGGTGGCGAGGCTGAGGAGCATTCAAGACAGTGAGAAGTGCATTGATGAGATGCTTCTTGCAACATACAAGCTCTCCAGTAGAGGAGAAGATGGGAGCCTACAGAATGACACAAATCACCAGGGCTTGCAGAATCACCAATCCAACTTATCCATCCCTTGAATTGAAGAACCATTATGCAGCCCTGGAAGTGGAGGAGGTAAAAGCATCCCTGGAAAGGGAAGAACCAGAATGCGAGTACCCCAAAGTCGCAGAATCAGTGACCACAAAGAAGTAAAGGGTAGTGGTGGTTGGTGACACTCTGCTGAGGGGTACTGAGGCATCCATCTGCCAACCAGACTTGATGTCCAGAGAGGTATGCTGTCTGCCAGGTGCTAGAATAAAAAGATGTTATGGAGAGTTTGCCAAGACTCATCAAGCCCACTGACTATTACCCAATGTTGCTAATCCATGGCTGCACAGATGATACTGCCAGGTATCCCTCTGAGTGTATCAAAAGTGACTTTGTGACTCTGGGGAAGAGGGTGAAGCAGATAGGGGCGCAGGTGGTGTTCTCTTCAATCCTCCCTGTTGAGGATAAAGGCCAAGGCAGAGAAGCTCGCATCTTGGAGATGAATGCATGGCTGCATGGATGGTGTTATCAAGAGCATTTTGGTTTTCTGGACCATGGGATGCTGTTCCAAGGTTGCAGAGCACAGGTGGCGTCCATCTGTCCAAGAAAGGTCAACGTGTCTTCAGTAGCAGACTGGCTAATCTACTGAAGAGGGCTTTATACTAGATTCATTGAGGATGAGTGAAGAAAGCCCCCACATAAGTGAAAGCCCCTAGGTAAGTGAAACATTTCAGTGATACTGAAAGAGCTTAGAGAGGTTCTTGCAGGACCGTTAAAGGATGTCTTCAACAGATCCTTGGAAACAGGAGAGGTTCCTCAGGACTGGAGAATGGCTGATGTCATACCTCTGCACAAAAGTGATGACAGGGAAGAAGTGTCAAACTACAGGCCCATGAGCCTTACCTCGGTGGCGAGAAAAGTAATGGAGGCGCTCCTGAAAGAGCGAATAGTGAACTTTCTCAAAACCAACAGGATGCAAGATCCGAGGCAACATGGTTTTACCGAAGGACGGTCTTGCCAATCAAACCTGATTGAGTTCTTTGACTGAGTGACCAAGGAACTAGATCAGGGGCATGCGATGGATGTCATCTACCTGGATTTCAGCAAAGCCTTTAATACTGTTCTTCATAGGAGGCTTGTCAACAAACTCAGTAGCTTGGGGATGGGTCCCAAGATGGTAAACTGGATTAGAAATTGGTTGACTGACAGACGACAGAAGGTGATTGTACATGGAGCTCACTCGGATGAGAGGAAGATGATTAGCGGGGTGCCCCAGGGTTCAGTCCTGGGCCCGGCACTGTTCAATGTATTTGTGAGTGATATTGCTGAAGGACTGAATGGAAAAGTCTGTCTTTTTGCAGACGACACAAAAATTTGCAACAGAGTGGACTCCCCCGAGGGAGTGGTTAACATGAGGAAAGATCTACAAAAGCTGGAAGACTGGTCTAATGCTCGGCAACTACGATTTAATGCGAAAAAGTGCAGTGTCATGCACTTGGGTAGCAGAAAGGGAAATGTACGCGATAGGGGGCGAGAGATTGGTATGCACGGTTCAGGAGAAAGACCTTGGTGTGATTATCTCTGATGATTTCAAGGTGGCAAAACAGTGCAACAAGGCGGTGGCAAAAGCCAGGAGGATGTTGAGCTGCATACAAAGAGGGATTACCAGCAGAAAGGAAGAGGTACTTATGCCACTGTATAAGTCACTGGTGAGGCCTCACTTGGAATACTGTGTTCCGTTTTGGAGACCGTATCATGCAAAAGATGTAAAAAGACTGGAAACTGTTCAGAGGAAAGCGACCAAAATGATTTGGAGCCTGTGTCAGAAGCCTTATGAGAAGAGACTTGAAAACCTAAATATGTACACTTTGGAGGAGAGGAGGGACAGGGGAGATATGATTCAGACCTTTAAATACTTAAAGAGAAATGATGAACAAACAAACCTCTTCCAAAGACGGGGAAGCTGTAAAACTAGAGGGCATAACATGAAGCTGCAAGGTGGTAAATTGAAAGGCAATGTCAGGAAATATTTTTTCACTGAAAGGGTGGTGGATGCTTGGAATGCCCTCCCGATGGAAGTGCGGGGGGCAAACACGGTGACGGAATTCAAAAAGGCATGGGACAAACACAGTGGATCCCTTTACAGCATTAGGATAAAAACAAGATAAACGGTGCCATCTAACTTCTGAACCATATAACGTCTCAACAAATAGGGGTGTCCTACATGGAGTGGTGGGTTTACCCCTAAACAAAGACATGGGGAGGGGTGGCCTGCACAGAGTGACAAGTGCACCTACTCTTGCCATCTTGCTGGGCAGACTAGATGGACCATGCTGGTCTTTATCTGCCGTCATTTACTATGTTACTATGTTATGGAAATAGGTAAAAGGGGCAACAAATGGAAAGCGGTGTTTATAAATGCCCGTAGCATGGGAAATAAAATCCCAGATGTTGAAGCTTTAATGGGAGAGGCTGACTTGGATTTAGTGGCAGTTATAGAAACATGGTTCACAGAATACCATGACTGGGATGGTACTATACTAGGCTGTACTTTATTCAGAAAGGACAGGATAGAAAGAAGGGGAGGAAGAGTGGCACTATATGTAAAAAATAATATTAAAGCTTTGTAACTACAGAGCTTAAAAGGGAGAGAGGGGGCACTGTGGGTTAAACTAGAAGGAGAGAAAGAGAAATCTCTTTGCATTGGCGTGATATACAGACCTCCCTTACAGGAGGAAGAGGTGGACGGAGAGTTAATTGAAGACATATGCAGCATTGCTAGGAAAGGGGAAGTGCTACTGATAGGGGATTTCAATATGCCAAATGTTGATTGGCACATTCCTGCTGCAGTATCATCTAGAAGTAAGGAGATCCTAGATTCTCTACAGGGAGAACTATTCAGGCAACTGGTAACAAAAGCCACCCATGATGGGGCCATACTGGACATAGTGTTTACCAATGGTGAAAATGTTTCTGATGTTATAGTGGGAGATCATTTTGCATCCAGTGATCACCAGATGGTGTGGTTCAGTATTAGGATTAGGGCTAATAAAATCCATTCAAAAGCATGGGTGTTAGACTTTAGGAAAACTAACTTTGCCATGATGGGCCAATACCTCAGGGGGTCATTAGCGGGATGGGAACAGCTGGGGGATGTAGAAAAACAGTGGGCAAAACTGAAATGGGATATTTTAAGGGCATCCAACCTATTTGTTTAAATGGTAAATAAAGGTAAAAAGAAAAGGAGACCGCTTTGGTTTTCGAAAGAAGTAGCTGAAAAGGTGAACAAAAAGAGGGAGGCCTTCCTGAGATTGCACAGAGAGGAAGACAGTCATCTATATTTGGAAAAACTTAGAGAAGCTAGCAAAGTAGTCAGGAAAGCAAAGATTCAAAAAGAGGAGGAAATAGCCAAAGCAATAAAATGTGAGGATAAGACATTTTTCAGATATATTAGTGAGAAGGGGAAGGGCAAAAGTGGTATGTCAGACTCAAGGATGAAGGGGAGGAATATGTAGAAGCTGATGAGGATAAAGCAGAATTTCTTAACAAATACTTCTGTTCTGTGTTCACAGATGAAGAACCAGGAGCAGGACCTCAGAAAACACCCACAAACAGGAACAGGAGTGAGGGGCATCTTGAACAATTTTCAGAAGACTGTGTTCATGAGAAACTAGCTAAACTTAAAGCAGACAAAGCAATCGGACCGGATGGGATACACCCTAGAATACTGAGGGAACTTGGGGACGTTCTAGCAGCTCCACTGACTGACCTTTGAGTAGGGAGTGGTCCCAAAGGACTAGAGAGAAGCCCGTGTGGTGCCTTTACACAAAAGTGGAAGTAAGGATGTGGTTGTAAACTACAGGCCAGTTAGTTTAACTGCTGTGGTGAGTAAATTATTGGAAGTTCTGCTGAAAGAGAAAATAGTGAGGTTTCTGTAGTCCAGCAGATTACAGGATCTGAGGCAGCATGGATTCACCAGAGGCAGGGCTTATCAGACAAATCTGATTGATTTCTTTGACTGGGTGACAGGGAGTTGGACACAGGGAGAGCCCTTGATGTGGCGTATTTAGGTTTCAGTAAAGCCTTTGACACAGTTCCACACAGGCGATTTATAAACAGACTGACCAGTCTAGGGATGGAGCCTGATTGTATTGGAAGTTGGTTGAGTGAGAGGCGCCAAAGGATACAGGTAAAGGAGAAATGAGACCTTACCTGCTAATTGTCATTCCTTGAGTTCTCTCCGGGCCAGGCCAGGACATTAGGGTAGTCAACCTCCTCCAGCAGCTGAGGACTGAATTCTGAAAGTCTTGCTGACAGCCTATCCTGCTCCCCCTGGTGTCAGAGACTCAGTCTTCTATTGTCAAAGCAGCCTAACCTTAACACTAGAAACTATGAACCATAACAAACAAACTTCCTTTGTCTTACCACTACAGCTCCTTTATGCCTTTAAGCATCTACCTATATATATTTCCTTTTATTCTTTATTTCTCTCTCTCTTTTTTTTTTTTGATAGCACAGACGGAACCCCCTTTAACCTAGAGGGGAACCACTTCCGGTCAACAGTGACATAATTAAACTCTACTTCAGACCTAACAGCCGAGCTCTTAGCCCCGCTGAGCAGCTCGCAGACGAACTGGGTCGGAGAATAGTCAAGGAAAGACAATTAGCAGGTAAGATCTAATTTCTCCTTCCTATTCGTCTCTCCGGGCCAGTCCAGGACATTAGGGCAGTACCAAAGCAGTACCTAAACTCGGGAGGGTCCTGCGAGCCCAGCCACAATGGCCGAGGCCCCTACTTTCACGTCTCCCCTCGCCTGAACATCTAACCTATAGTGCCTCGTGAACGTATGAAGCGACGACCACGTTGCTGCCCGACAAATATCCACTGGTGGAACCAATGCAAACTCAGCCCAAGAAGCCGCTTGGCCTCGAGTAGAATGAGCTCTGAGCCCCTCAGGTGGCGACTTCCTCTTTGCTTCATAAGCTGCCCTTATAGCCTGTTTCACCCAACGGGCAATGGAAACCTTGGGAGCCGCCATCCCTTTACTTGCACCACCAAAAAGCACGAACAACCTATCTGACCTGCGAAACGGCTGGGTTTCTTTGAGGTACCTGTGAAGCACTCGCCCCAGATCCAACTTCCTAAGAGACCGATCTATCTTACCCCCTTCCAGACTTGAAAAAGTCGGCAGTGAAACCGACTGATTCAAGTGAAAACCGGACACTACCTTAGGGAGAAAGGACGGCACAGGCCTCAACATCACTTTTTTCGCAGAAAACTGAATGTACGGCTCCCTACATGAGAGCGCCTGCAGATTCGAGATCCTTCGTGCTGAACACAAAGCCATGAGGAAGGCAGTCTTCCAAGACAATTCTCTCAAACTCCTTGTCAACGTAGACTCAAAGGGAGGCCGCGTCAAGGCCTCTAGCACAAAGTTCAAATCCAAAGCAGGTACTACCTGTCTCACTGGCGGCCTTATATTCCTAGCCGTCCTAAGAAAGTGTTGAACATCTGGAATGGATGACAAAAAGCTGCCCTGCACTGCTCCTCTAAAGCAAGCTAGGGCCGCAAGGTGAACTTTGAGCGTACTGAGGGCTAGTCCCTTTTCTAGCCCCCCCTGAAGGAATGACAGGATGTCTGGCAACGCTGCAGCAAACGGCCTAACGCCACGCTCTTCACACCATGCCTCAAAAATGCGCCACACTTGCACATACGCTAGAGACATCGATCGTCTTCTGGACTTTAACATCGTGGCTTCACCGGTGCCAAGTACCCTCGGCGCTGCAACCATTCCCTTTCAAGAGCCAAGCTGTAAGCAAGAACCGATCCACCTGCGGCATTAACACTGGACCCTGACTCAACAGGTTGATGCGATTGGGCAACCTCCAAGGACGACCCACCAGAAGCTGCACTAGATCAGCATACCAGGGCCTTCTGGGCCAATCCGGAGCAATGAGAATCACCTTTCTGTCATGCTCCGCTATCCTCCGAACCACCCGACCTATCATCAGCCATGGAGGAAACACATAAAGCAGCACGCCCGCTGGCCAGGGGTGCACCAGGCCATCGAGACCTTCCGACATGTGCTTCCTGCGCCTGCTGTAAAACCGGAACGCCTTGGCATCGCCGAGCATGGCCAGCAGATCCATGACCGGCTGACCCCAATGCACCATAATGTTGTGAAAGACAGCCGCGTTCAGTTCCCGTTCTCCGGGATCCAGAACATTTCGACTGAGATTGTCGGCTTGTACATTGTCCTTTCCTGCTACATGTACCGCCGAGAGAGCTACGAGATGGGCTTCCGCCCACAGCATCAACTGCTGACTCTCTTCTAGCAAGACCGCACTGCCCGTGCCTCCTTGCCTGTTGATATAGGAAACCGTCACCACATTGTCGGAGAACACGCGTACTGCTCTGCCCTCGAGCAGCCCTATGAAACCCTGAAGAGTGAAACGCACCGCTCTCAGCTCCAAACGATAGATCGACAAACTGCTCTCCTCCACAGACCAGCTCCCCTGCGTGACTTGTGACAGACAATGTGCTCCCCAGCCTAAAAGGCTGGCGTCCGTTGTGACCAACACTCACTCTGGGTGTTCCAGAGGCACCCCCGCATGAAGATGCCCAGGTACCAACCACCACTGTAGACTGTTGCGCACTTCCTCCGGACAAACCAGCCTCCGAGATAGAGGATGCTCTTGTGGAGACCATCTGGATAGCAATGCCCGCTGAAGAGGTCGCATATGCGCCCTGGCCCACGGCACCAGGTCCAAGGCCGCCGCCATGGAACCCAGCAACTGCAAGTACTTCCACGCCATCTGAGCCCGCATTTGTAAGAACGCCTCTACTTGAGCCAAAATTTTCTGTACCCTGTCCTCGGGTAGAACCAAAGACCCTACCTCTGTGTCAAACAAGGCCCCTAGGTACATAAGTTGCTTCACTGGTTGCAAATGACTCTTTGCTCGGTTGATTACGCAACCGAGCTGTTCCAGGAACTCCACTACTTGCACAGTAGCTTCGACCGATTCTGCGAAAGACCCTGCCTGGATCAACCAATCGTCCAGGTAGGGATGTACCTGAATACCTTCTTTCCGCAGCGCCGCCACGACTACCATCATGACCTTTGTGAACGTACGCGGCGCCGTGGCTAGCCCGAATGGCAACACCCGAAACTGAAAATGACCCATGGGCACTGCAAAGTGCAAAAACCTTTGATGATCTGCTCTGATCGGGATGTTGCGATAAGCCTCTGTCAGATCAATAGAGGAAAGCACCTCCCCCGGCTTTACCGCCTGAATAACTGACCTTAGGGTTTCCATTCGAAAATGTGGCACCCTTAAACAGCGGTTCACCTGCTTGTGATCCAGAATTGGCCGAAAAGACCCTTCTTTCTTGGGAACCACGAAATAAATCGAGTACCGACCTAAGCCGCACTGGTCTAGGGGCACCGGCACCACCGCTTGAAGATGCAGCAACTGTTGGTGTGTCATTTATCACTTTCTTCTATGTCTGCGGCCCACACAGGGACACGAGAAAAGCTTCCTTCAGCGGGTGAGCGAATTCCAGCGCATACCCCTCACGGATGATCTCCAGCACCCACCGATCCGAAGTTACGGCGGCCCAGGCGGAGAGGAACCCCTGCAACCGACCTCCTACCAGGACCTCCGCCTGGACCAGCCGCCCATAATTGTGATTTCTTAGAAGAGGTTTGCTGGGTGTTAAAATAGCCCCTGCTGAATCCTCGAGCCCCTCGAAAGGACTGTCCTCTGGCCACAAAATGACCCCTTTGATAAAGTGCAATCGAGGTCCCCTAAACCTGCGAAAATCTCTGCCTTGACCTCTCTGCATAGTACCAGGCCTCGAAGCCTTCGGCCGGTCCTCTGGAAGCCTGCCTCCTTTGGAATCACCCAAATCCTTTACAGTCTTCTCCAGGGCTTCCCCAAAAAGTAGCTTGCCCTTATAGGGGAGCTTACTGAGGCGAGTCTTAGAAGACGCATCCGCCGCCCAATTCCTCAGCCAGAGAAACCTTCTAGCAGCAATTACCGACGCCATGGACTTTGATGATATCCTTACCAAATCATAGAAGGCAACCGCTAAATAAGCTGCTGCCGATTCCAGCTTTGCTGCCTCTGAGGGAGACCCTTCCACCTTCTCCGTGCATGGTTCTCCTTGGAGCAAATGGATAGAGGCTCTTGAAACATACGCCCCACAAATGGAGGCCTGCAGAGCCAGAGCACTGGAATCAAAGGCCTGCTTGAGAAGTGCCTCTAATTTACGATCCTGAAGATCTTTAAGGGCTGCACCCCCTTCCACCGGAATCGTCGTCGTCTTCGTGACCGCCGAAACTAATGCATCCACCTTAGGCATCTGCAACAACTCTTTCTCTTCCTGTGGGGCTGGGTAAAGCCTACCAATGGCGCGGCCCCCCTCAGAGTAGCTTCCGGGCATTCCCATTCGGATTCTATCATCTGCTTAATTACTCTGTGAATTGGAAAACAGCGCTGCTCCGCTTTAAAGCCTTGTAGCAACGGATCTTCTAACGGCTCCTGTTGCACTGCCGGCAGAATAATATTTAGAGCCGCGAGAGATTGGGCAAGAAGAGCTCCTAACTCTTCTTTGCGAAAAACCCTGAAAACATTTGGGTCGTCGTCCGTTCCAATCTCCCCTTCCTCCAATTCACTTGCCCAGGAGTCCAAACCCGTCTCTGAAAGGATCTCCCCCTCTTCTGCTACCTGAGGGATAGAGAGCTGCAGCCCGAAGCCATCCAAGCCTGTCTCTGAACTTTTATCTTTTTGAGAGGATCTCTCCCCAGGATCCGTTTCAGTGGCCTCCACGTTCTGTGCCTCTGAGAAACTGGGAGCCACCGGTTTGCTTAATGCCTGTGTCACTTTCAAACAATATGCCTTATGCATAGCCAGTATAAAATCTGGCGAAAACAAGGACTCTAACCACTCCTGAGATCCAGGACACCATTGCTGGCCTTGGCTTTCTACAGGAGAAGCCTTGTTAGTCTTCGCCTTTCTTTTTCCTGCCTTGATCTGCCTCGCGGGAGAAACGGTCGGCTCTGACAAAATGGCCACCGATCCCGCCTTTTCTACTATATTTTGCGGTCTGTCAGAGAAATCCCCCGATGCTGATTTAAGGTCCATTATGCCTGAAGAAAGCGTCCCCAACTGCTTACACGCTGAAAACAAAAGCGGCAGAGACTGGCCCCCGGAAGCACTGCGATCCCTCTGCCGAGCGCATGCTGCCGGCACCGTCACCTCCCACTTAAAGCCTGCCTCAAAAATATACTTCTCTCTGGCCTGAGAACTGCGGCGGCGAGCGGAGCACCCCCGCCGAACAAACACCCGCCTTATTCTAACCAAGGTTTCCTACCTCCTGCAGTGAGTCAGGCCGCCGGATCTCTGTCTCTCCGCTGCTAGCGGAACATAGAGAATGCGGCATCGAGGCTAGGAAGGTGGATTCTGGGGCTCCCAGCTCCTTCTCTCACCCTGGAGTGATGGATCCTCCAAAAATGAGGCAGGCTCTGCCTCTCGCACTGCCTAACTACACCTCCTGGCAGCCGAGGACCATTTCAGATTCTCCGTTTTTTAAAATTAACTTTATTGTCAAGGCGATTTCCACTGAGTTACTGCCCTGCCAGGACAACCCAGCTAATTTTTTTTTAAACCTAACTACTGAATTCCTATAGTCTCTCCAGGGAGCCTGTCAGTCACACATCCTGTTCAGCTGCTGAGGACTGAAAGACTGAGTCTCTGACACCAGGGGGAGCAGGATAGGCTTGTCAGCAAGACTTTCAGAATTCAGTTCTCAGCTGCTGGAGGAGGTTGACTACCCTAATGTCCTGGACTGGCCCGGAGAGACAATAGGAATGGAGCTCACTCTGAGGAGAAGGAGATTACCAGTGGTGTGCCACAGGGATCTGTCCTTGGTCCGATTCTTTTTTAACATCTTTGTTAGTGATATTGCGGAAGGGCTGTCAGGTAAGGCTTGCCACTTGGCGGATGATACCAAAATCTGCAAAAGAGTAGACACCCAGGAAGGAATATATAACATGTGGAGGGATCTAGCTAAGGGGATGGAAGGATACTCCTATGAAGAAAGGCTAAAAAGCTTAGGGCTCTTTAACCTGGAAAAAAGATGGCTGAGGGGAGATATGATAGAAGTCTATAAATTAATGAACGGAGTGGAATGGGTAAACGTAGATCAATTGTTTACGTTATCAGAATATAGAAAGATTGGGGGACATGCAATGAAGCTACAGGGTAAACTATTTAAGACTAATAAAAGAAAATATTTTTTCACTCAACGTGTAATCAAACTCTGGAATTTGTTACTGGAGGATCTAGTAAAGGCTGTTAGTGTAGCTGGGTTTAAAAAAAAGTTTGGACAAGTTCCTGGAGGAAACGTCCATAAACCATTATTTCTCTCATTAAAACATGACTATTTACATACTCAGTAATTTTACTTTTTATAATGGTTTCTACCATTTTGCCCAGTACAGACATCAAGTTCACTGGTCTGTAGTTTCCCAGATCATCCCGCGAACCCTTCTTATTTTTCTTAATCTTTCAAAATCGAATTGTTTGATTTTTTTTTTTTTTTGCAGCTATTTTTTCGGACATGTCCCAAAAAATATCCAGCTGTTTTATAGACTGGTTCTGTTGTGTCTTAAAAGGTTAGAACTCTTTAACTACGGCTTAAAAGAGTAGGACTCTTCCATTTGGAAAAGAGACGGCTGAGGAAAGATAAAATAACTAATGGAATGGAATGGGTAAACAGAGATCAGCTGTTTATTCCTTCAAAAAGTAGAAAGACTAGGGGGTCATGTAATGAAGCCACACTCGGGGGCGGCTCAAAGCAATCCGGTGCCTGAGATGAGGGATGAGATGCCCCCCCCCAAAAGCAGAGATGGGGTGGCTTTCTCAAAACTCCAGTCAGGGACTGAACCAAACCAAAAAGCCAATTAGATAATGTGGAGGAAATGCAAGATGTTTGCACACCAAGGAACTAAAAGAAAGAGCAAGAACCGCAGCACTGTTTATAAAACTAAATTATAACTCATGTTTATTTTGTTGTTATAAACTACTTTATGGTTCTTTCTTTTTCTTTTTGAATATATATTTTGCATCCATAGAACTCCCTCCCTCAACAATGGGTGCAGAGCAGAACTAGGACATTCACCCACAGAACTCAATATCTTAAAAAAAATAAAATTTGATTCTGATCATCTCAGTAACAACAAACATTCTCCAGTACCAGGCATATTGTGAACTAATACAGAACCCTAGAACAAAGTCACTGAGGATCTGTGGAGAAAACCTACCATACCATATCAGCACCAACTTCCAAAACTCACATAAGGAGACCATCCAAAAAAAGCGTCATTGTAAATACTACAGTGGGCCCTGGAATATCCAAAATCTATTTGAAAAGCTGAACAATTCAGATTACTGCAGTACAGATCCCTAAGTACAAACTCCATGTTAACAGAATACCTGGCCTTAGCCACAAGCTCAGAACACAGACCCTCACCAAAGTACAAAATAAGTGACCATAACCTAATATTAAACATATGTAGATAAAATTAAACTGCAACCCCAAAAAGTCAGATTCTGCATACAATGCAACGCAAGAGAAATAGAAAGAGATGCATTTCCCTGTACTTTATAAAATATAAAGATAGCACCAAGACTGTTCATTAAATTGAAAAGAAAAGTCTCTTCTACCTTTTTTGTCTGATCTTTTTATTCTTGATCGTGCTGGTCGCAATCTGAGGTTTCTACTTTCCTCCACCTCCCAGTGCCCCCCTGTCTACTTCCTTCCAGGGGCAGCATGAGGATGATGCAGGGCCATGTGTGGAGATTTATTGCAGCATTATTTGCATAAATTTAGTATACTTTGGCATAAACATTTTAAAATAATCTAAAATCCTAGGAGGCTTCCAAACATATACATGCAATTTAGTAAAACAGATGTTACAATAAAACAAATGTAATAATAAAACATACAATTTGATTAATGAAAAAACACTTACACAGCCCCCTCCCTCCCAATCAGACCATCACCAATCTGCACATCAGATTTATTTCACAATGACCAGATTATTGATGAGGAGGGAAGATATAAAATGAGAAACTAATCCTGGTAACCATGAATTCAAACGTTGGATTGGATTGTGCTAGAGCTGGAAAAGTCCGAAACTCAGCAACAGTGAAGCTACTAAACAAAAATAAAATTAGACATTTCCTTTAATCTGACCTGGCAAAATATTTTATGTTTGAATCATTTTTATTAAACACACCAACCATAAACCAGAGACCTCCTCAACCGACATGGACACTTACATGGCCAGGGGACTCTAGCACACATAGACATAATTACAGATCTTTCCAGTTTATATCTCTTTACATTTATGCATCCCCCTCCCCACAACTTATACCCAATGTCCACATCACCAGGTTCAGAATATAGCATTACAGAAGGTGACACAAATTAAATTAGTCCTGCTCCTCGATCTCATCATGTGCATCTGATAGACCCTTAGACAAACCAGTATATTGGCCAGTTCCATGGGCTCTGGCTGGTCAAGCAGAGACCCCTAAGCAAAGAGAGAGACCTGAAGAAGGCATGCGCCTCATAGTTAAAATAAATATGCAATTTAAAGCCACCTCTGGATGGGAGCGATTAAATAAATGCTTCCCAAATAGCCATAAATGACATATGGTGCTGGATAAGCGACATATGGCACTGGATTGATCCTTGGGCAGTGATATTCTCCATTTGCATTAATTTATGAAGATTGTTTCACCAAGCCCAGTAAGCTAGATGCTCTGGATCTAGCCAACACGCCCTGGAGTCCCAGCAAGCAGGTCTTACGTACAAAAACCTTGGCTCCTCCACCCTTCACCACCAAGCCTGCTGGGACTCCCAAGATAAGTCCCTTCATCCTAAATTGCACTCTTTGACCCAGTACAGCAGCTTATCCCAGTATCCCTGTATCACTGGGCACAGCCAAAACTGATGCCCCAAGGTGTTCCTGCCCTCTGGGCACTTAAGACATTGCCCTGTTTCGATCAAACCCACAGACCTAGCCCTCACTGGGGAGAAGGGGGCACGTAAGATTATACCAAATCTCACAGAGCACCACCGATGTGGTGGTCTGCGGTATCCATCGGAGGGCCTGCACCAAGGTATCATCAGTCCACTCCATATTGCGACGCCCCTGCCCTGCCTTAGGGCTAAAAGACAGGAGCGGCCTATTGTCTCGTGAGGAATGGAGTTAAAAACTGTTCCCTGGTAATGCTGGGTAATGTAGTTCTTGTGCTCCTTTCACTCCGAAATAAGTGTAGTTGTGTGCCAGAGACGGTAAGGCTTGTTTGCAAGTATTTTATTGCTGTTAGGGAGATTCTTCCAGTGCATCACAAATTCATACACATGAACAAAAACTGGTGCTTTATCATGAACAGAATAAACTTAGGAATAAAGTCAACTAAAGTAGAATTCAGCTTTAACTTCAGCTTTACTTCTAGGAAGTTTGACTCCGCTCTGCCCCAAGAGGTGATTCCCATTTAATGCAGCCTCTTTACATGCACTGTTACGTTCACAGTGGGAGCTTAATTCAGGTGCAAGTAATCAAGGTTCTCAAAGCATGGCAGTAGAAACAGCTCCGTTGTATTTTACTCATACACGGCACAGCAAGCTTCTTTACTCTGGTATTTCCATATAACACAATGAACAATCCATACTATCACAGTCAGATGCATAGAATAGTATCTTCATTCAGTACTGGTTGTCTGCCTGCTTTTTGTTCTAAAAACTCTTTAAAGCTTTGGAGAAGCAATTCAGCCTGTTGGTTGCTAGATAAGCAATTGTCAGCAGCTATTAAGTTTCTCTCTTGCTCAGTAATGTTTCCCTTCTCCCCTCTCAGGCTAAATAAGTCAGGGTAACATTTAGGCTCTCTTAGTAAGGCTTCAAACATAGGAGAATTGAGTTTACCTTCACTCTTGTAACTCCTAGGAAAACTGCTTACTTTTTGCCAAGCCCCTCTCGTCCTAGGTGGCTCAGACGTCTTCCAGCTGTGAGGGTTCCTGTGTCTCTCTGGTCCCAACTGTACTCCAAAGAATGAGTTTTCTTTCTCACTTGCCTGCCGTGGAGGCTTCCTCCTCCAGGGCTCTGCCTTCTTCCAGGAGTCTAATCCAGGGCTACGTCCACTTTCCTCAGGACTTTCATTCACAGCCCTTGAAAAGATCCTTGCAGGTCTTCTTTTATTACCAGGGTCAAACGTACTGCCACACTGCTTCCTGGTCTTCCATTCACTCTCTGACTCACTCTCAGCTGACGTACCAAACGTCCTTCCACAGCTCGTCCTCTCACAGGTCCTTTGCTCTGAGGTCCTCTGCTCAGAGTTCCTTGTGCAGCTCTGTGCACTGCTCTGCCTACTTCGGCTCAGTCCTTTGCTGCTCTCGTTGCTCTCTTTGCTCTCTTTGTTCTCTTTGCTCTCTTTAGCAGGGTCATTCTCAGGTTTAAAACGAGGTTCTCGTCCAGGCACGCCCCTTCCAACCACTAGGTGTGCCCAATCAGGACTACTCAACTCCTCCCCTGGGCTGGTATCCATTCTTAGCTCAGCAGAAAGGAGTTTTTCTTTCCTTCCAGTATTGTCAATCTGGCGTAAATCCTGTTGCCCTTCAGGATTTTCTTTGGTCTCCATTGCCTCAGGAGGGCGCTCTTCACCACAGATCCCCCCCCCCTTAAGATATCACGGGCTGGCTTCTGACCAGAGGCACAGCACGTGATTCTACTTAGGGATTTGGGGCTGATCTGTGTTTTTTCTACAACTTTTATGTCGTGAACAACGGTGGCTACCTGAGCTAGGGCTGTCCTATCATGCCAAGGCTTCAAGAGGTTGATGTGGTATATTTGTTGGCGTCCCACCGGCCGAACTACCTTACATGGGCCTTTCCATTGGCTCTCAAATTTCGGGTCTGGGCCTGCCACCATCACTATAACTTTGTCTCCGACGGCTAACTGGCGCGGCCGTGTGCCTTGGTCATAATAAGTCTTCTGCCTTCGCTGATTGTTCCTTAGATTGACCTCTGCCACTTGTGTGGTGCGGCGTAAGCGACCTTTTAGATCCTTTAGGAACTCAGGTACTCCTACCTCATGTATGTCGGGCTCTACCCACTGTTCTTTTAGGATATCCAATACCCCATGGGTTGATCGACCGTACATTAGCTCATATGGTGCTGTCCCTAGGGATGACTGCTTCCTCTCCCTACAGGCATAGAGGATAAACGGGAGCATAGTATCCCAATTGGCCATATCTCCTTTCAGACTGCGGTGCAACATTCTTTTAATAGTCTGATTTTGTCTTTCCACTAGCCCATTGGTTTGTGGATGATAGGCTGAGGTCTTAATATGGCGGATGCCAAACGCTTCCCAAACTTGGGCTAAATACTTAGATAAGAAGTTGCTTCCCCTATCTGTCAGAACTTCGCGAGGGAAGCCAACCTCGCAAAACAGTTTTATAAGTTCAGCCGCCACGGCCTTAGCTGATATACTACGTAGTGGCATGGCCCAAGGAAACTGTGTTGCTTGGTCAATGACCACTAAAATATACTGAAACCCCCTAGGTGTCTTGATTAAAGGACCAACAATGTCCATAGCCATTCTATGGATGGGTTCTGTAATAACTGGAGATGATATCATCGGGACTTCTTTCGGATGGATGGCAGAGACCCGCTGGCATGTTGGACAGGCTTCGCAAAACCTCGCTGTTTCTTTAAAAACACCCGGCCAATAGAACCTCGCCAGGATCTGATCCAACGTGCTTCGGATGCCCTTGTGTCCTCCGACCGGATGGTCGTGGGCCAGCCTCAAAACTAAGTTTTTGAAAGTTGCGGGCACCACCACCTGTTTGCGTGTGTTGCCAGTATAGGGATCCTTGCTCTCTCTATACAGTATTCCGGTATCCAGAAAAAATCTGGGTAGGGTATCCCTATCACTCTGGGCCCATTTAAACGCCTGACTTAAAGCAGGGTCAGCTAGTTGCTCGTTGGGGAATGTTGGAAATTTCCCAACTAGTTCTTCTGGCACCCAGGGCAATTCTCGGCCAGCCTGAGTTTCTGCCCTATGCTGAGAGCGATCCTGTCTCTCATTACGCTTCTGCGCTTTCGTTTTCTTAACTTTTCCTCCTGGTGCGGCTATCAAATCCTCATGCGAAGGAAGACTTCCAAAGGCTTCATCAGTAGGATCTTCTCCATTTTCTGAGTCCTTAGCCTGGGCTCTTGTAGCTACCATGGCTCCCTTAGGGGTTAGGCCTTGTCTCATTTCCTTATAAAAATGGGGCCAATCCCTTCCTAAAACCATAGGGTTCGGAAGCTTGGTCACTACTGCAATGGGAACTTTCCTAACAACTCCTAGCGCTTTCACCTGGAGGTTGTACACGGGGTATAACGAAGTGCCTCCGTGAACACAGCGGATTTTTACATTGTGGACAGGCTGAATTGCTACTCCCGATGCTTGGACTTGCTGCCACAGCGCCCTGGAGAGCATTGTCTGCTCCGCACCAGAATCAAGTAGCGCAGTGGTGGCAATTCCCTGCACCTCTACCTCAATGAGAAATCCTTCTCTGGCCTTCTGTGCATTTACTGCTACTAAGGCAGTTTTAAAACAATTTTTATGCACATGCCCTTCTCGCCCACATTTGAAACATTTTCTAGGCGGAATCATAGCCTTCATGGTTGGCATACACATTTTTCCTGTTTCCTTTTTAAACCCCCACCTCCTTTCTGATTCGGGTATCGCTGCCCCCTTTGAAGCGCTACTGCCTTCGTGAGCCATTAATTTGGCTTCCAAGAAGCGCTCTGTGAGATCAACCGCCTCTTGTGGGGTCTTGCAGCTCTGCAGAATCAGGAAGGTTCTTATTTCGGCAGGTACAGCATTCATATATTGCTCTACAACAAGACTGTCTATTATAGATTCTTTGGATCTACCCCCTGGATTAAGCCATTTGTTTAACAACATACGTATTCTATAACATAAGGCTTTCGGGGTTTCATTCTGTTTTAACTTTACTGCTCGCAGGAGAGTATGATAAGCTAGCGGTGTAAGGCCCAGCCTTTCCCTGACCGCTCTTTTCACCTCCTCATAATTTCCAGCGAGATCAGGTGGCATACTTCTATACGCGGCCATAGCTTCGCCCGTAAGGGAAGCCGCAAACCTAATGGCCCAACATTCTTTTGGCCATGCACTTAACTGTGCTACTCTCTCAAAGCATTCAATGTAGTCATCTATATCATCAGTGTCCTTCAATTGCCCAAAATTGAACATTGTTCTGTGACACAGTAGCTCCTCAGGAACAGATGGATACAAGTGAGCAGCCGGTGGTAGAAGCCGGTACTGCAGGGAAAAGCAGGGATTTCTCTGCAGAAATAAAAAAACACAGTTTCAATCAAGCAAAACAGCTCACCTCGAGGGAGGAGAGTAGGAAGGCTTGTGATTGGGCACGCCCCAAGGGGAGGCGGGCAGTGCAGGCTAGAAGCACCTGGTTAAATACACAGGAACCAGGAAGTGAGAGGGAGATCCACGGACAGAGGCAGATCCACGGAGAGACGCAGATGCAGATCCAGAGAGAGAAAACAAGAGAGCAACGGAGGTTTCCTTGCTGTGATAATTTCCCTAACAGTCTGCAGCTGGAGGATAGCTTGGAGCAGCATTCAGATGAGGAAGGAAACTGCTGGAGGCAGAGCTCCTTTAGAACACTGAGAAACCCAAGGCTACAGGACCAGGCAGAGCTGGGGAACAAAGGCAGAAGGATAAAGAATCCTCCCAGGGAGAAGCTCCTGTATAAGGTACCCAGAGAAAGAGGAGTTTATGCTCTAAAGCCAGAAAGTCTATGTTCTGCTTTTAAAAGCAAAGCCAGTCAAGATGGTGGCAGCTGGTGTCAGAAAAGAGAAGCTTTGAATGACAATAATTATTCTTTTAAACTAGCTGAGTCACCTAGCCAGGACAGGGCTGATATACATGCTTTTAAATATTCTCCTAGCACTGCTAAGTTTGAATGCACAGCACCCACGTGTAGGGAAAGGTGGGGAGCTAATGAAAGCCCAGCACATGTTTGTTTTCCAAACGCAAACAAACCTGATAAGCAGCCTGAGATAGATAGGCTCAATCAATACCTATTCACCGAGGGGACAGGAAGACAGCTCAATGAAGAAAAGTTTCATGCTGAATCACTTCTTAAAGAGTTCCAGGATTATTTAGAACAGAAGAAGAGTTTTAACCACAGTGTTCCAGTTACTTGCTGTAAGGAAGAAAACTCTGTTCATAATTCTGTGTTTTCCCCTGCTGATGATGATGAGATGATGATGGACTGTTCTACCTGTTTAATTGATAGAGGCAATTAAGCAGAGAGAGGATTGTGCTGATATATGAAGTAATATAACAGTGACGTAACTTTGACCGACACAAGAAAGCTTGTGGAGGGAAACTGAATTAGAGCACTACTAGGGATTGACAGAACCTGAGCTTTATTAGTGAAGGACTTTTCTGTTACCAGCCTGTATGTTAAAAGCACATGAAAGGAATGTGAAGAAATACAGCATTTAAAGCCAGTTAGGCAAAGTTTCAGTTAATCCTGTTTTATTTGGTTTAAACTTCTGCACCGTTTGTAATCTTCTTTTGAACTGCACAATGGCAATATGAGCCACATGAAAATAAACCTCATGTAAATAAATAACTCTTGCCAGCCTTACTGCTCGAAGCATAACACAACTACAAACTGCCTCAAGGGCATCATAAGGCAACCCCTCCTTAACCCTCAAGGTTAAGGGGCGGGCGGTGTCATAGTTCCTGCGTTTAAACTAAGCGCAGCTGCGGCGGAAAAACCTGGGGGTATCTCCGGTGGTATCTCCGGTGGTTTCTTCTGCTCAGCTACCCAAGCTTGTAGCATGTCCAATAAGGGTTGCTGCTGGGCTTGAAGGGTTGCAGCATTTCTTGCCTGGGACTCCAAGGTTCAATCCCTCTGTCTCTCCAGTTGCCAGGCCGTCCACTTGAACACTTCAGCTGGATCCAGAGACATCTTCGAAACGTCTGTGAAGACAAACACAAAGAAAAAAAAACCAAGTGCGGTATCTCACACTAAAAAAAAAAACTTTCCTTTTTTTTTTTTTTTCTCAACTGGCCTAGCAATCACCCCTTAGCCCTGTATCCTAACCTTTCCCAGGTGGATACTTATTACCTGGCTCAGGTGTTGCTTCAAGCTTTCTCAGTCACGTTGCAACCAGTAGTCCTCCGATGCTGTGACTCCTTCCCCTCAGGATGGTCTGCAGCCGGGGTCTTTCTGGGCAGTTGCTTTCCTGTAGCTTTTTCTGCATGGCACCATGCGCATGCGTGGAATCCTGCCAACGTAGCCACTTGCGACGCCCCTGCCCCGCCTTAGGGCTAAAAGACAGGAGCGGCCTATTGCCTCGTGAGGAATAGAGTTAAAAACTGTTCCCTGGTAATGCTGGGTAATGTAGTTCTTGTGCTCCTTTCACTCCGAAATAAGTGTAGTTGTGCGCCAGAGACTGTAAGGCTTGTTTGCAAGTATTTTATTGCTGTTAGGGAGATTCTTCCAGCGCATCACAAATTCATACACATGAACAAAAACTGGTGCTTTAACATGAACAGAATAAACTTAGGAATAAAGTCAACTAAAGTAGAATTCAGCTTTAACTTCAGCTTTACTTCTAGGAAGTTTGACTCCGCTCTGCCCCAAGAGGTGATTCCCATTTAATGCAGCCTCTTTACATGCACTGTTACGTTCACAGTGGGAGCTTAATTCCGATGCAAGTAATCAAGGTTCTCAAAGCATGGCAGTAGAAACAGCTCCGTTGTATTTTACTCATACACGGCACAGCAAGCTTCTTTACTCTGGTATTTCCATATAACACAATGAACAATCCATACTATCATAGTCAGGTAAGTCAGAATCAGTTTGCATTAATTCTTCAGACTGTATAGAATTAGTATCTTCATTCAGTACTGGTTGTCTGCCTGCTTTTTGTTCTAAAATCTCTTTAAAGCTTTGGAGAAGCAATTCAGCCTGTTGGTTGCTAGATAAGCAATTGTCAGCAGCTATTAAGCTTCTCTCTTGGTCAGTAATGTTTCCCTTCTCCCCTCTCAGGCTAAATAAGTCAGGGTAACATTTAGGCTCTCTTAGTAAGGCTTCAAACATAGGAGAATTGAGTTTACCTTCACTCTTGTAACTCCTAGGAAAACGGCTTACTTTTTGCCAAGCCCCTCTCGTCCTAGGTGGCTCAGACGTCTTCCAGCTGTGAGGGTTCCTGTGTCTCTCTGGTCCCAACTGTACTCCAAAGAATGAGTTTTCTTTCTCACTTGCCTGCCGTGGAGGCTTCCTCCTCCAGGGCTCTGCCTTCTTCCAGGAGTCTAATCCAGGGCTACGTCCACTTTCC
Organism: Ichthyophis bannanicus; assembly: GCA_033557465.1. Lineage (NCBI taxonomy): Eukaryota > Metazoa > Chordata > Amphibia > Gymnophiona > Ichthyophiidae > Ichthyophis > Ichthyophis bannanicus. The sequence goes on along the minus strand of CM066034.1, from coordinate 374,971,951 downwards.
TCAGGACTTTCATTCACAGCCCTTGAAAAGATCCTTGCAGGTCTTCTTTTATTACCAGGGTCAAACGTACTGCCACACTGCTTCCTGGTCTTCCGTTCACTCTCTGACTCACTCTCAGCTGACGTACCAAACGTCCTTCCACAGCTCGTCCTCTCACAGGTCCTTTGCTCTGAGGTCCTCTGCTCAGAGTTCCTTGTGCAGCTCTGTGCACTGCTCTGCCTACTTCGGCTCAGTTCTTTGCTGCTCTCGTTGCTCTCTTTGCTCTCTTTAGCAGGGTCATTCTCAGGTTTAAAACGAGGTTCTCTTCCAGGCACGCCCCTTCCAACCTCTGGGTGTGCCCAATCAGGACTACTCAACTCCTCCCCTGGGCTGGTATCCATTCTTAGCTCAGCAGAAAGGAGTTTTTCTTTCCTTCCAGTATTGTCAATCTGGCGTAAATCCTGTTGCCCTTCAGGATTTTCTTTGGTCTCCATTGCCTCAGGAGGGCGCTCTTCACCACAATATGCAATTCCAGATTCCACTGTTGCGCCAGCTCCCGGTGTTGCTGCTGCTTCACCAGCTCCGCCCACATCTTCCGTATCCAGGAGAATTATATCTGTTCTCTTTCATCTATTTCAAAGAGTGTCTATGCTCTCTATAAATATCTGACCCAAAGTTTCCCATTGCAATGACCCTATATAATGGTGAACTTGCATAATCGCAAATGTGTCCTTGGGAGTTATCTGGAATTCCTTCATCAGGTCTTCCTGAGATTTGAATTGCCCTTTCTGGGTTATAAATTGTGCTAATCTAACCAAACCTTGTTGCTCCCATTTTTGAAAAAATCGTGACATGTCTCCTGAGGTGAATTCCGCATTGCCCCTCAAGAGTAAGAGCCCTGAATTTTGCGGGTCTTGGTTCAGTTACTGATGTATCACATGTCAAGCATCTCATACAGACTGTACTATTGGGCTTATCCTCAGGTGCCCGTCTAACCGGTCCCAAGGAGCGTGTAGCACAAATAAGGGATGTGCCGACCTCAAGAGCTGTCTCTCTGATTTGTGTGTGCAGGTATAAGTCTTGTATATACAATCACGGGTGTGCCTCAACATACAGTTCAGATTGTATTGAGCCAGATCAGGCACTCCCAAGTCTCCCAAATCCATATCCCCTAATATGCGTTTGAAGGATATCCGTGGCCGGCGGGCTTGCCACAAATACTGACTCAGTTGCCTCTGCCAGGTTCTTATATCTTTTATCCATAGCCATGCTTCTCCTGACCCCTCCTCCCTTGCCTCCAAAGTCCAGACTCTTCGTCAGTCCTTCCCTTCCTGTCCTCTCCCCCTTTCCCCCGTAGTAGAGTCCTTTCCACTTTCTCCACTGCCCTCTTCATCTCCTCCCTCCTCTGTCCCTATCTTATCTCACTCCTGGTCCTCATTCGAGATGATTTCCCCGGCTGTTCTTCAAACCACTTTCCTCTCTATCCGAAAGACCACATGTCCTGCTGATCCCATTCCTTCCCGCTGGCTTTTGGAATCCTCCCTATTTCTTTCTCCTTATATTCTGTCTCTTTTTAATGCTAGTTTATCTTCTGGTTTCTTCCCTTCACCTTGGAAACACGCTACTGTTCGTCCTATTCTAAAGTCTCGCACGTCTGATCCTACAGCACTTTCAAACTGGCGCCCTGTTTCTAATCTCCCTTTTCTTTCTAAATTTCTCGAGAAACTTGTCTTTCTTCAGTTGTCTGCTCACCTTGAGACTTCTCTTGCTCTTCACCCTCGGCAGTCTGGTTTTCGTCCTGGTCACAGTACTGAGTCTATTCTTCTTTCCCTTCTTAATGAGGTGCATGCTGCTCACGATCGTGGTCTCTTTACTCTTGCTGTCTCTCTCGATCTTTCTGCAGCATTTGATTTGGTAGATCACTGAACCCTTCTCCACGATGCTGGCCTCTCTGGGACTGTTCTTCATTGGTTCCGCTCTTTTCTTTCCTGTCGTTCCTTTTCAGTGGTTGTTGGGTCTGCTTCCTCGCCCTCCACTTCCCTTACCTGTGGTGTGCCTCAGGGATCTGTCCTTGCTCCTCTCCTTTTTAACGTCTTCCTGGCTCCTCTCGCACTTGTGGTCCAGCAGTTTGGTATCTCTGCGTACTATTACGCGGATGATGATATACTGCTGCACCACACTGATTCGCATACACCCGATATTTCTCCTCTTAATCTCTGTCTCTCTGCTGTTGCTTCTTGGTTCACCTCTAATTTTCTTCAGGTTAATCCTACTAAGTCATTTGCCATATGGTTTACCCTCGGAAGCCCTTCCCCCACCTGTGCTCCTTCCCTCTCTTCCCAGCCCATTCCTCTTGTCTCCTCTCTTAGGTATCTTGGTGTTATTCTCGACTCCTCTCTTTCATTCAAAGAACACATCACTTCCATAGTTCAACGTTCATTTCTATCCCTCAAACAACTTCGGTCTGTGCGCCCTTTTCTTTCGTCCTCTGCTTTTGCTACCCTTATTCTCTCTTTTATCCCTGATCTCTGGAAGGGGCGGTATAGAAAAGACTGTTAAATAAAAATAAATAAATAAATAAATTTTATAATCTCCCGACTCGATTACTGTAATGTTTCTCTAGCTGGCCTACCACAATCTCAACTCTCCCGTTTACAACGTGTCCAGAATGCAGCTGTCCGTCTACTATCCTGTGCTTCCCGTTATGACCACGTCACTCCCCTACTTTTGCACCATCATTGGTTACCGGTTTCCTTTCGGGTACAGTATAAGGTTCTCACGTTTGTGCACAGGGTGACTCACGCAGGTACCCCTCTTTACCTTGCTGATCTTCTTCATTTCCGCACTCCTCATCGCCTGCTCCGTTCTATCCACGTTAATCGATTGGCCCTTCCTTCTCCTTCTCAAGCTCACCTGGAGTCAACACGCTCTTCGGCTTTCTATTTTCTGGGTCCTAGGCTTTGGAACTCGCTTCCCCCCCCCCCCCCCCTTCGTGCAGAGCACTCATACCAAGCTTTCAAACAACAACTAAAAACCCATTTGTTTTGTCTGGCGTTTGACCTCCCTTCCCCGTCTTTGTCTCCCTCTCCCTCCTCTTGTTGATGTTTTCTTTTTGCTGTGCTTGCTATCCTCTGTTTCTTTTCTGTCCTTTTAATGATTTTAATTGGCGTTCTTTTTCATTTTTCTGACGGCCTGTATTGTATTTTATTCTTTTAACTTGTAAACCGCCTAGACGCCATTGGTATGGGGCGGTATAGAAAGAATTTTAATAAACATAAACATAAAGGCAGGACTTGAAACAGATATAGCCACTTGGGGAGGAGTGTCATCTTGTATAACGTTATGCGTCCCAATAGAGACAGTGGTAGGGTCTCCCACTGGAGGAGCTACTCTCTCTCCTTTCGTAACATGGGGTGAATATTTAATTTATACAGCTGCTGCAGATCCGCTGTCACCTGCACCCCTAGATATTTGAAGGAGCCTATCGTCCATTTTAACGGGAAAGAGCCTGAGCATCGGTCCTGCAGCGATTGGTTCAGCGGCATTCACGCCGACTTATACCATAATACGTCCCAATCCCCGATACATAAGCACACCTAATTCCTCATTAACATTTCACTATTTAGTACAAACTGTACATAATTAAGCTAACACTGTACATAGTTGTCTGTAAGATGGTTCCATATGTTAATTGTACATAAGTTATTCTGTTCAATGTAAAATGTTTTTCAGTTGTTCTATGTATACCACCCCTGATCTATGGAAGGGGCGGTATATAAAAACGTGTTAAATAAATAAATCTATGTTTAGTCTTAGCCCCGGGTGTGCTCCAAAGTCCTGAAAGGCTTCTAGCAGTATCAGGCAACGATTGCTGTGGGTTCTGCAAGTGGACTAAGATGTCATTCGCATAGGCTGCTATTTTAAAAGTGGCCCACCCTACTTGTACTCCTAAGTCCGTGGGTCTGTGTGAATGACTCGCAGTATCAGCTCTAGAAACGATAGGGGGGATAATGGGCAGCCTTATTGGGTGCCCCAGCCCAACCCAAATTTCTCTGAGGCTTGGCCATTGACCACTACCCCTGCTCTAGGTGAATGATACAGGAGTCAGATTGATTGCATAGATAGGCCAGTGAACCCCATTCGCTCCATAACACCAAACAGGAACCACCAGTTTACCTGATCAAATGCTTTTCGGCATCAAAACTTAGTTGTAGTGTGTCCCTTCTATTCGTGTGGTTCACCATAATTGAGGTTATCATTCGGCATAAGTTGAGAACAGGGTGCCAATCCCTTACAAATCCAATCTGCCCTTCCTGAACCAGAAAAGGCATAATTCGAGCCAGCCAATTGGCCAAAATCTTTGCGAGAAATTTGTTATCGCAGTTCAAGAGAGAAATAGGGAGGTAGGATGCCATCAGGAGGGGTCGCGATCCAGCTTTGGCAAGATTACAATATGCGCCACATTGGTCTCATATGAGAAGGTCCGTCTTTGAATTAAATAGTTATACAGCGATTGCAAGGGGCTTTGTACTGATTCCGCACACATTCAGAACACAGACCCTCACCAAGTACAGAATAAGTGACTACAACCTAAATTAAAAATAAAAATATGTAGACAAAAATTAAACTGAATCCCCAAGAAACCAGACTCTGCATGCAGTGCAACATCAGATAAATAAGAAATTCAGTTCCCCATAAAGATTGCGCAAAGTCCAGTCACTAAATTGAAAATAAAATATTTTTTGTACCTTTGTTGTCTGACCATTTTATTCTCTGATCATGCTGGTCCTGATCTGAGGCTTATGCTTTCCTGTCCTCTCTTAGCTCTCTTTCTATGGTCTGTAGTCCATCTGCCATTTCTTGTTTCTTCTTTTGTTTTCTTCACTTCACTTCACTTCCTTCCATCAGCCTATTTCAAGTCCTAGTAACCCTTCCCAGTATCAGCCCCCTTTTCCAATCCTCCTCTCGCAGTACCTTTCAATTTTAACCCCCTTGCATTCCCAGGACTGCCACTGGTGTTCATTCCCTTCCAGTCTCCCTCCTTCCTCACTGTCCAGCCCCTCTAGTCCAAATACTATCCCAGTGCCAGTGCCCCCTCCCTTCCAACCCCCACTCCCATTACTCAGCCATCTACCAGTCTCATCCCCAAATGTCAGCTCCCTTCCATCCCTCTCCTCCTTTCCCTAGTGTCATCACCCTTCCAGTCCCCCTCCAGTACCATCCCCAGGTATCAGCTCCTTTCCAGCCCCCTCCTCCCCCCCATGTCAGCCCCCTTCCAGCCCCCACCTTTCCCCATATCAGCTCCCTGAGTCAGTTCCCTTCCAGCTCCCTCCTCCCCTGTGTCAGCTCCCTTCCAACCTCCTCTCCCCCCGTGTCAGCGCCGTTGCAGATCCCACCTTCCCTCATGTCAGTTCCTTTCCAGTCCCCTCCTCCCCCCGTGTCAGCCCTCTTGCAGACCCCACTTTCCCCTCAAGTCAGTTTCCTTCCAGCTCCCTCCTCCCCCCCCCCCGTGTCAGCCCCCTTCAAGCCCCCACCTTCCCCTATCTTAGTTTCCCCGCAGACTCACCCTCTCCTTTCCCTGGCAGCTGCGGGTCCTGCCTCTTAGAGAGCAGTGGCTGTGCTAACGATATTCAGTTTAAATAAAAGTGAAACTGGTGTGGAGCTTTCCCGCCTCTGTGAAGGAACCCTGAAGCTGTGTCCTGCCCAAAAGGAAGTTAATGTAACTTTTTAATTTTGCGGGATGCAGCTGCAGGGTTCCTTCACAGAGGCGGGAAGGCTCTACACCAGTTTCACTTTTATTTAAACTGAATATAATTAGCACAGCCATGGATCTCTAAGAGGCAGGACCCATGGCTTCCAGTGAAAGGATAGGGTGAATCTACCGCTGCTGAGAAGCAGACTTGGCAGTGGCAACAACTTGTGCGCTTGTTTGTTTGTTTTTAACTTTTGAAGGCGACAGAGTGAGGCGGCTGTTTTGAGGGCATTTTTTGCCACCCTCAAAACTTTGCTGCCTGAGGCAGTCGACTCACTACGCGTCATTATAGAACAGCCCCTGGCTACACTGTAGCCCATTTAAGACTAAGCTGAGAAAATAGTGGGTCAGACCAAGAGTCCATCAAGCCCAGTATGCTGTTTCCAACAGCGGCCAAACCAGGTCACAAGTACCTGTTAGGTTCCCAAAAAATGTACATAGATTCCACATTGTTTATTCCAGGGTAAGCGCTGGATTTCCCTGGTCCTCTTTAATAATTGTTTATGGACTTTTCCTCCAGAAACTTGTTCAAACCTTTTATAAACCTAGCTACACTAACAGCTTTTACTACATCCTCTGGTAACGAATTCCGGAGTTTGAATATGCATTGAGTGAAAAATATTTTCTACAATTAGTTTTAAATGTGTTATATTGTAACTTCCTGGCATGTTCCTTAGTCTTTCTACTTCTTGAAGGTGTAAACAACTGATCTGCATTTACCTGTTCCATTCCATTTATTATTTTGTAGACCTCTATCATACCTCTCGTCAACCATTTCTTTTCCAAGTTGAAGAGCCCTAAACTTTTAAGCTTTTCTTTGTAGGGGTATCCTTCCATCCCATTTCTCATTTTGGTGGCTCTTCAGTGTACTCTTTCGAATTCCGCTATATCCTTTTTAAGATATGGCGATCAGAATTGCACACAATATTCAAGGTGCAGTCACGCCATGGAGCGATACAGAGGCATTATAATATCCTTGGTTTTATTTTATATTCCTTTCCTTATGATTTCTAGCATTCTATTTGTTTTTGTGGCTGCCACTGCACACTGGGCAGAGGGTTTCAACAAATTACCCACGATGACGCTCAGATCCCTTTCCTGGGTAGTGATTCCTATTGTGGAACCTTGCATCGTGTAACTGTAGGTTGTGGTTCTTTCCTAAGTGCACAACTTTGTATGTCCACATTAAATTTCATTTGCCATTTGGACGCCCAGTCTCCCAATTTCTCAAGCTCCTCTTGAAATTCTTCATAATCCTCTTGTGTTTTAACAACTTTGAATAATTTTATCTTCTGAAAATTTGACCACCTCACTCGTTCTTCCATTTTCCAGGTCATTTATGAATATGTTAAAAAGCAGTGAGCTCAGCACAGATCCTTGAGGTATAGCAAACCATCAGCTAAGCCCTGAGACAGATTCCACCTCACTCTGCTGAATCGAGCCTGATCGGGGCTGTGAGGGGGGAGGAGCACCAGGCATTTAAATAACAACTGCCAGCAACCGGGGAACATAGCAAACCATCAGCTAAGCCCTGAGACAGATTCCACCTCACTCTGCTGAATCGAGCCTGATCGGGGCTGTGAGGGGGGAGGAGCACCAGGCATTTAAATAACAACTGCCAGCAACCGGGGAACATAGCAAACCATCAGCTAAGCCCTGAGACAGATTCCACCTCACTCTGCTGAATCGAGCCTGATCGGGGCTGTGAGGGGGGAGGTGCACCAGGCATTTAACAACAACTGCCAGCAACCGGGGAACATAGCAAACCATCAGCTAAGCCCTGAGACAGATTCCACCTCACTCTGCTGAATCGAGCCTGATCGGGGCTGTGAGGGGGGAGGTGCACCAGGCATTTAAATAACAACTGCCAGCAACCGGGGAACATAGCAAACCATCAGCTAAGCCCTGAGACAGATTCCACCTCACTCTGCTGAATCGAGCCTGATCGGGGCTGTGAGGTGCACCAGGCATTTAAATAACAACTGCCAGCAACCGGGGAACATAGCAAACCATCAGCTAAGCCCTGAGACAGATTCCACCTCACTCTGCTGAATCGAGCCTGATCGGGGCTGTGAGGGGGGAGGTGCACCAGGCATTTAAATAACAACTGCCAGCAACCGGGGAACATAGCAAACCATCAGCTAAGCCCTGAGACAGATTCCACCTCACTCTGCTGAATCGAGCCTGATCGGGGCTGTGAGGGGGGAGGAGCACCAGGCATTTAAACAACAACTGCCAACAAGCAGGCCCGCGCCTGTCGGGCCCGCGCCTAAGGACCACGCCAAAGGGCCCTTTGGCGTGGCCCTTAGACGGAGCACTTTGATGGAGACTACATTTCATAAAGTTATGTCAACCAACTCTGTTTAAATCAATAATATCGAAACTGCAAGTAACTAATATCATAACTGGTGTCAATGTTATAACCTCTCATTCAACTGTTATGCTGAAGTTATCCTGCTATCACTGTAACACTGCTGTTTATTATAGCTTCTCCTTCACACTATAAGCTGTAATTATCCTACTATCATTGAAACCACAGATATTAACTTTATAGCTGCTCTTCCACCCTGTAAATCTTCAATTATCCTCTTATAATTGAAACACCAGTATTTAATATTATAGTTTCTTATTCTCCCTATAAGCTGCAGTTATTCTGCTATCACTGAAACAATATATTTTTGCTATAGTTATTCATTCTCCATGTAAGCCTCAGATATCACTGAAACACTGATATTATCACTAGCATTTTTATCAAGTTTTGTCACTGGTATTAACCACTGATGTTAATGTTATAGCTTCTCTTTCAATCTATAATCTCCATTTATACAGCTATCATTGAAACCCTGGTTTTAATGCTACAGTTATAGTTTTAGTTTGTCATTTTTCATAAATTACAATTATACTGCTATCACTGAATAGTTTCTCTTTCACCCTGTAAGCTGCAATTATACTACTACACTGAAACAATGGTATTAATGTTAAGTTACTCTATCTCAATATAAGCCTTAGTAATACTACTATCACTGAAACTCTAGTATCATCACTAATATCATTATTACAGGTAATATCACTAATATAATTAACAACACTATTCTGTTTTATTGGAACTCTACTAATTAAAACATAAAAAGTAAAACTAAATACAAAACAAACAATGCATAAACAATTCCTTTCTCCCATCAAAACTATACTTATTAGTATCACAATCCTGACACTGATAAATCTAATAAAATCCATAGATAATAAGAATAATAGACCAATCCCATAATACAAAGCATATCAAAACTTGATAATCTAACAAACCCATTCAAAATAGGAACCAACCTTAGATCCAGACAATCTAGACTATATATATAACAACAACAAAAATATGCAACACACCACACCCACCTCATATACAAAACTACACAAATCTTACCTGCCAACTCATTAATGCAAGATCTATGAAAAAACAAACTACCAATTTTTATAGACATTATCAAAGATGATAAAACCAGATATCCTTTGTATAACAGAGACCTGGCTCAAAGATACTGATTCAGTATTCTTAAACCAACTAAAGACACCTGAATATGAGATCTTCCATACTCACAGAATACAAAAAAAAGGAGGAGGAGTACTTATAATATTAAAGAAAAACCTCAATGCAAAATTAATATCATCTAATAATATAGACAATGTTGACATACTCACCATAAAATTAAAAACATAAATATATCACTAATATATCGACCACCAGAATACTACATAGATAAAATTTACAACTTAATTGAATTACTAGCATCATCCACAGACACAAATCCTGTAATACTTATGGGAGACTTTAACCTTCCATCAACACCCAATAATCATTCTAATCACTTCTTAGAAATGATAAATAATTTGGATTTTCACCAAATAATAACTGAACAAACACACAATAAAGGAAAAACACTTGATATGGTCTTCCTACCAAACTCTATATACAACCTATATAACTCTGAATCCCTCTCAAACATTCCAGTCCCCTGGTCTGACCACTATCTTTTAAAATTCAATATAACCTTCACATACAACAATCATACTAAAAAACCACAACCTCCTCAAACTAAAAGATTCAGAAAATTCAATGAAGAGGAATTTTTAGATCAAATAATACCACACCTTACACAAACACCCACAAATCTCGAAGAATCTATCAAAAACTGGAACAATATAATCTCCAAAGCAGCAGAAAATAACCCCAAATCAATCAAAACCAAATATAAACAATAAAATTGAAAAAAGACATACTCCATGGTTTAATACATCTATCAAAACATTAAAAGACAACTAAGAAAAGAGGAAAGGAAATGGAGACAATCAAAATCATTAATAAATCATGAGAATTACACTAAAACACTACAAATTTATAAACAAACAATAAACAACTCCAAGCAAAATTATTATTCTAATATAATATCAAGAGCCACTAATCGACCAAGAGAACTATTCTGTATAGTACAGAAATTAACAAACAAAACTCTAAATAATGATGAAATATCAATAGATATCTCCCCACAAGAATTAGCTCAATACTATAGCAACAAAACAAACCTACAAATAACACCATCAAATATTACTCAACCACAAATTAAAACACAATTAAAGCAAACTACAGTTGATAACTGGACCAACTTCAACTTAATATCAAAAACTACTCTCAAAACTACAATAACTAACATTAATACAACAACTTCATACCTTGATCCATGCCCAGTTGATTGGATAAAGAAGACTTTCCCAATACTCTCTTCTTTCATTCTACCATTAGTGAATCTATCCTTGCAAAAAGGCTATTTACCACCATCCCTCAAACATGTACAAATACGTCCTATACTTAAAAATAACACAATAGATAAACTATCCCCAAAAACTTACAGACAAATATCAAGTATTCCTTTTATGGCTAAACTTATTGAAAAAAATTGTACAAATTCAACTACAAGATTTATTGACACATTAAACATTCTTGATGAACATCAATATGGCTTTAGACCCTTCCATGGAGTAGAAACCTTACTAACGATCTTTATGACACAATATTAAGAGGTATTGATAATACTAAACAAGCCTTTATTCTTGTTTTCCTTGACATATCAGCTGCCTTTGACAGTGTTGATCACTTAACAATGTTAAACAGACTTCAAAAAATGGTATAACATCTACTGTTTATAATTGGTTCAAATCCTATCTATCAAACAGAACCCAAAATGTAAGAATCCACACCCAAATATCTAACACCTTCAAACAAACTCAAGGTCTTCCGCAGGGATCTGCTTTATCTGCACTATTATTTAACATTTACTTACAACCAGTATGTAACATCTTTAAACGCCAAAATGTCTTTTATCATATTTACGCCGATGATATAATGTTCTACCTCCCATTTGAAATCCCACACCCACCTCTCCAAAAAATAACAGAATGTTTTAATGAACTAACTGAGTGGCTCACAGAACAAAATCTACTTATCAACTTTACTAAAACAGATATTTTATTATCACTAAAAATCAAACATATATACCCCCAAACACGATTACACTAGATACTCATGAAATTAATATAAAAAAAGAAGTAAAATATTTAGGTGTGATACTTGACAATAATCTAAATATGGATTCACATATAAAATATTTAACTAAAAATATACATTACAAACTCAAAACACTAAACAACTAAGTCCTTTGATTCTTCTACAAGATTTTATTAACATAATTCATGCTATTATTACCCCACATTTCGATTTTGCAAATACAATACTTAATGGTATTTCGAAACAAAATATTAAAAAGATACAAATAACTCAGAACTTAGCTGCTAGAACGATTATGAATATAAGCCCACTTGAACATATTACACCAATTTTAGCTGAACTTCATTGGCTACCAATTTACTCCCGAATCAAATATAAAATTCTTGTCACTACATTTAAACTTATAAATAAACTTGCACCATCTGCACTAAATACACTGATTAACATTGACATTGATAAACGATCTCAAAGGAGCAGAAACATAAATACTTTAACAATACCAAAAGATTTTACAAAAGCCAGAAAACAAACCAATAAGAGAGCTTTCTCACACTCTGCTCCAATACTCTGGAACAATTTACCTGACAACATTCGCCTACTGTCTGACATAAAAGAATTTAAAAAAATTAAAAACTCACTTATTTACATTACACTATAATACACTCCCAAAAAAGAATTCTCAAAGGGATACAGGATAACATTTATTTTTAATATTATATACCCTATTTTCAAAAATAAACGACACTAATACACTAATTTAACCATACTACACACTCATTTACATGATGATTAATAATTTAACTAGCAATGTATATATGTTCTAATATGTTATACTTGTAATGTTACAATTTTCCTTGTAATTTATAATTATCTGTTCTATGTAAAATGTCCTGGTATATATCTCATACCAATTAACCTACTGTTACATGTAAACCGCACTTGAAACATGGGAAAGAGCGGTATATAAATAACTGTTAAATAAATAAATAAATAAATAAATAAATAAATTCCACTATTCACCCTTCTCCATTGAGAAAACTGGCCATTTAGCCTTACTCTATTTTCTGTCTTTTAACCAGTTCCTAATCCACAATAGTACACTGTCTCTTATCTCATGACTTTTTAATTTCCCCAAGAGTCTCTCATGAGGGATCTTGTCGAAGGCTTTCTGCAGATCCAGACACACTATATCAACCAGCTCACCTTATCTACCTGTTTGTTCACACCTTCAAAAAAAACATAACAGATTAGTAAGACGAGACTTTCCTTGGCTAAATCCATGTTGGCTTTTTTCCCATTAAACGATGACTATCTTTATAATGGTTTCTGCCATTTGACCTGGTACAAATATCAGGCTCACTGGTCTGTAGTTTCCTGGATCACTTCTGGAACCCTTTTTAAAAATTGGCATTATGTTGGCCACTCTTATTCTTCAGGTACTACGGATGATTTTAATGATTGTTCACAGATAACTAATAGTAGGTCTGCAATCTCATATTTGAGTTCTTTCAGCACCCTAGGGTTGTACACCATCTAGTCCAGGTAATTTGTTGTTCTTTAGTTTATCAAATTGCTGTATTACATTTTCTAGTTTTATTGATTTGTTTCAATCCCTCCAATACATCACCTTTTAAATATCATTTCTGGCATGGATAACTTCCCTACATCATCTTCAGTAAAGACCGAAGCAAAAAATTCATTCAGTCTTTCCGTTATGGCCTTGTCCTCCCTTTGTGCCCTTTTACCCCTTTGCCATCTATCTAATAGTCCAATTCCTGTGGATTTTTAGCTATGAATGTACTTGAAAAAGATTTTATTGTGAGTTTTAACTTCTGCGACAAGCTTCTTTTCAAATTCTTTCTTTGCCTTTCTTATCAGTACCTTACATCTAATTTGCCAGTGCTTATGTTTCTTGTTTTCATTATTTTGCTCCCTTTAACCATTTTCTGAAGGATGCTTTTTTTTTGCCTATAACAGCCTCTCTGACCTCACCTTGAAGCCAAGCCAGCAGTCGTTTGGCCTTCCTTCTACCTTTCTTAAAGCATGGAATATATCTGGTCTGTGCTTCCAAGATAGTACTTTTAAATAACGGCCTTGTTTGATGTAAATCTTTAACTTTTGAATCTTCTCCTTTTAGTTTTTTCTTATTTTATCAGTCTCCCCTTTGAAAGTTGAATGCTAGTGCTGTGGATTTCCTTGCTGTCCTCCTTCCATTTATTAAATCAAATATGATCATGTTATGTTCACTATTGCCAAGTGGCTCCAACAGTGTTCTCTTGCACCAGATCCTGCATTCAACTAAGGACTAGTTCTAAAATAGCTTCCCCTCCTGTCAGTTCATGAACCAGCTGCTTCATGAAGCTGTAATTTATTTCATCTAGAACTTTATCTCCCTAGCATGTCCTGATGTGACATTGACCAAGTTGATACTGGGATAACTGAAATCTCTCATTCTCCAGGAACAAGCAGGAAGTCAGTCCTCACATATGGGTGATGTCAGTGCCGATGGAACCCACGTGGAGCATTTCCCCAGCTTTCAAAGAAAGCCCTTGGGACATGCTACCACACATGCGTGGTCCTCTTCCCGCCCAAGGGTGCCATCTTGCTCAGTTTCCTTTTTTCCGTGGAGCCCAAAGGATGTCTGTCCCGTTTCCCCAGAAAAAATCCTTGCTATATCCTTAAAAGTTAGCTTTTCCCAATTTGCATACCGGTTCCTCTTCCTGCCTCAAGTCGGTGCCAGACCAGGTGCTGTTCTCTGCTTTTTTTCCCTTTTTATTATCAAGGCTTGCCTCGACCAGCGTTTGCTCCTTTTTTCGCCCAGGCCTCCATGTCTCCCAGTGGGTTCAAAAAATGTGACCGCTGCAGTCAAACTATATCAGTCACCGACACTCATGACTGCTGCTTATGCTGCCTGGGACTGGATCATGACAGCACATCCTGTGACCTGTGCCAGGCCGTGACGCCTAAGACCAATAAAAATAAATCAAAGTTGCAGAAGAAACTGTTCCCAGGTCTGATTTGGCACCAGCTACCCCGACGCAGTGCTCCAAGGCCAGCACTTCCCGTGATGCTCGAGTTTTCTCTGAGTCCCGTGGCGGCAGCTTCTCTGAGAAGACCTCAGACTCCAAGAGAAAGAAGAAAAAAAATCCTCGAAGTCCGTCGAGGTTCCACTGTAGAAACCTGGTAAAACCACTCGGAGGGACTCGGGTGGCTCCGAGAAGCGCCCTACCAAGATCCTCAAAAAGGTTTCCTCGACTGGCGGAGACTGTGCGAGGTTCCTTGAGACCATAGTCCTCGTTGAGGATGTACTTACGAAAGTGCCAATGCTAGGCCCAAGAACCTCTGTGCCCGCGCCAAAAGCTGTGGAGCCTTCTGGCTTGGAAACCAGAATGGCGGCCCTGGAGCAGAACATCACTGCTATCCTAGCCCTGCAGCAGGCAATGATGGCTGGTTCATCCGCATCATCTGCCCTGACGAGTGGGCGCCCGACTGCGGGGGAGTCCCTGGTCATTGAGCTGAGCTTTGAGCGCCACCATTCGGGTAAGCCCTCAGCACCAGTTGAGGTCTCATTCCTCAGGCATCTGATCCTTCCTGGCCAGTTTCTGTGACTCTGACTCCAGGTCCTCTGGAGGCCCCCTGCCCCTCAGTGCTGGTCTCAAGGCAAGGAGTCGCAGGGCCTTGGCTTCATCGTCACTCCTCGACTCTGAGTGGGATACTGACGACAAGGCATCCCTGGAAAGCAGACGGCACTGAGACAATCCCTCGGACCTGGTGCCCTGACGCCATTCTCCTCTGCATTACTGGGAGCCAATTGAGGCGGTACAGGATAGGTTTTATATGTTCAGATCTGGCAGCTTTCATTATCGTGCGTGCTACCGTGTTTTGTGGCAGCTGTAAGGACTTTAGTGTTTGTTTGGGCAGGCCTTGGAGTATGCTGTTACTATAATCAAAGTGTGGTTATATCAGTGCCTGTATTACAGTGCGGAAGTCAGGTGAGAGGAGGGGTCTCAAGTGTTGTATCAAAGCCTTAGATATTAAGCCACGTCAGTAGTACTATTAACTCTGTAGCTCTAGAATATGCATTTACAGAAATATGGGTATATATACCCGAAGGCATTATAAACAATCAATTGTACTAGATCCAGTTTACAGATGTAAATAGCCACCTACCACCTATCACTGCTTGAATGTACATAGTTCCCCCAGTTCAACTCCATGTGATCTTCCCTGTTATATGTAAACTCAGGGCAGCTCTGTTACCGCCCTAGAGTCAAGTTGTTATCTGTAAACTGCACTGATAATAAAGAGCGCAGTATAGAAAAGCTTCTAAATAAATAAATAAATAAAATTCTGGTTTTGTTATATATTGCATGAGTTGTCATATTAATGTGTTTGATCATGTTGAGGTTTTGGTCTAAGTAGATCCCTAGATATTTTATTTCCTTTTTTACTTCGAGAGAGGCATTATTTGTAATAGCTGAGGTGGGTCAAAAGTTTTGTTCCTGGTGATAAGCACTTCTGTATTTTTTTAGGTTGTTTGAGAGGTTAACTGAGTTGAGCCAGTCTGAGATGTCATTGAAGCAATTGTTGATCTTCTTGTAGTTGGGGTTTGTTGTATCAAATGTTGTGAATAAGATGATGTCATCTGCATATATTCTGTAATCCACGTTGTGTGATCTTATGATGTTGCAGATGGGCTGAAGGTAGATATTGAATAGTAAGGCAGATAACACAGACCCCTTTGGGGCACCTTGAGTCTGGTTGAATTGGCTGGAGAAGGTGTTGTTGAAGCACATCTGTTGGGTACGGTTGGACAGGTAGTCTTTAAACCAATGTAATGTAATGCAACCTATTCTGAGGTGTTTTAGTATGTTGTGATTTACGGTATCGAGTGCTGAAGTTGTGTCAAGAAATAAGAAGATGATTTTGTCAATTCCTTTTATGAGTGAGTTGAGAAGGGATGTTGTTAGTGTTTCAGCTCCATGATATGCTCTGAATCCATATTGATGTGGGTCGAGTGGAACGTTTGAGTCAATGAAGTCTTGAAATTGCATCTGTACTGATTTTTCGATGACTTTGACTAGGAAAGGGAGGCTTGCTATCGGTCTGTAGAAGTTGGGACAGGACTTATTTAATGTGTTTTATTTTAAGATTGGGCGGATGGAACCTCCTTTTTAAATCCTTTTGAATTTGCCCCTGTGATAAAGAGAGGTTGACGATTTTTTGGATGTAGGGAGTTAACTCTGCTCTGGTTATTTTGATCCAGCTGACTGAACAAGGATCTAATAGTGAGGTGGTTGTATTGTCAGACGGCTGCCTAGGGTGAGAACTTACACAATCTTGACGATGCATATATTCATATGATTCTTGCAAGGTATTGTGGGTATTGTAGTTCATTCACTCCCAAACACAGCTGATGACAATAATTTGAGTTGTGAAACCAAGTGGTAAGATCAATAAAATACTTCTTTTATTGATGGGGTTTAATTCACCCAGCACATGTATGCTTGATAGCACTATAAATGAGGTTACTTGCTTGCAGTGTTTTAAAATGGATAACAAAAAGTCACAAAGTAAACCAGAAAACAACCTTCAGCTTGTCAGGCAATTAGCTAATGTTTTCTTAGCAAATAATTACCAAATACAAAGGCACAACGAAAAGAATAAACTTTGCTGGTTAGGTTAACTTCTGCTTATTTTCCACGCTGATCTCAGCAGTGATTCTCCCTTGCTCACACACACAATCAGGTGCAGCCCTAATTACTATCAATGGACCAGCTGAAAGCCTTTAGCTGGCTGGCTGCAACTGTGTGAGCCCAAATCCTGCTTTAAGAGCTGTTTGCAGTGGAAATAAAGAACAAAGTTAGGTTTCTTTGTGATGGCTGATGTGTTTGCTCATAGAAAACTAGCAATAGCATTTAGATAAAGAACAGTCCATGTAAATAGTTTCATCTGCTGTATTTCCCCCTGCATCAACAATCATAGGGTCAATATCATACATTGGCACAGATGAGTCTTTCATTAAGGCACTATCATGAGAATGCTTATTCCCTTGCTGCCATTCTCTATTATAGATAGGGTCTGGATCAGTGTTCATACCTGAGCCTCTCCTGCTATCATTATTCCTCTCTGTATAGCCTGGCCAATATGTAATCCAATTCTGATGTCCAGCCTTCCAATCTTGATCCCTGGACGCTGGATCTTCTCTCACATACCTTCTGGCCTTGGTCTGAAAGTCCCTTCCACATGCAGTCTTCTCTCTTCCAGGTAGCCACTGGTGATTCCTATCTCTGCCACTCCATTCCTCTGGCTGAATCCAGTCCAATGGACTCTGCTGGCTTTTGGAATACCTCCCAGTATGAGTACTGCCTTGGAATCTCCCAGACCTTCCAATGGCCTTTCTTCTCTTCCTTCCAGAGAGTTTCCTTCTCTCTCTATCTGCTTGGCTTGGCTTCTGTTTCTCCAGGTGATACTGGTGCTTGTAGCCGTTGCTGTCTCTGTATCTCTTCCTCCCTCTGTAGCTGTTATCTGAAGAATAAGCTCTATTCTTATCCTGTTCTAATGTGTGCTGCTCCCTAACACAGCGCAGCTGTGTTGAATCAGGCCCTGCCCTTTGAGATGAGTGCTTAGGGATTACCTCATAGCTCTCTTGATTGCACACACATTCTCTCACTTCAGCCCCTCTCATGGCTGCTGGAAACCTGGTGCATTCTGGGACTGGTAGTCTTTTATGTGAAAACTCTGTTTTCTTGCTTCTACCAGAACTGACAGGTTGCTTGTCCAGAGTCACATCATCTTCTCTATAGCTCCTACCTGAGCCATGATAAGCTTCCTTATCACAGTATTTAGAGATTTGATGCATTGGTTTATCTGCTTCTTGAGGAGAATGATTTCTATATTGCATTGTTGATTGGTTCGTCATGAGGGGTTTTGGTTAGGTATTTGTCTTGTTTGAATTTTTCCATGTAGTGGTTTGCTAGTTGCTGAACACTAATGTTGCTTGTTGGAGGGTTATCTGAATTCGGTTTTTTGATTAGATTTTGGATAATAAGAAATAGTTCCCTTGATCGGTTTAGTGATTTTGTTAGTAATTTTGAGAAATATTCTTTTTTTGAATCTGTGATACTCTGGCGGTATAGTTTTAGTGTGTTCATATATTTGAGTCAGTCTGAGTCAGATTTTGTTGATCTCCATTTTCTTTCGTCCTTCCTTAGTGTACTCTTCATTTCCCTCAGGATCTGGGAGTACCATGGTTGAGAGATTCTGTGTTTCTTTGGTGGGTTTCTTTGGTGGGTTTCTTTGATGGTTAATTGACGCTGCGTTTAGAGTGTTGTTCCAGTTTGTAAGGAAGGTGTCTATGTTGTCACTGTTATTTGCCAGTTCTGGTATTATGTTCTTCAAGAAGTCTTCTTTATCAAATGTTTTGAATTGATTGTGTGTTTGTTGTTCCTGGTCTTTGTTAGTTGAGTAGGAGTCCAGTTCTGTACTGAATTGTATAAGGTAGTGATCTGACCATGGCACTGATTGTATGTTTATGGTGGAGATGTTTTTGTTTTGTGTCCAATGTTTAGGGGAAAATATAAGGTCTAGTGTATTCCCTCTTGAGTGCATTGAAGTGTCAATATTTTGCATGTAGCTAATGTCTTCCATTTCCTGGAGGAATGATGTGCTTTGTGCATTAGATATTGATGAGAGGTTGAAGTCTCCTAGTATATGTTCTTTATCAGTTGGGGTCTCAGAGCATGGGGTTTCAATTATATTGGCTAATGCATTGGTGTCGGAGGATGGGGATCTATATATTAGTGTAACTGCAAGTCTTCTTGTTTGAATTGTTGGCATTGGCATATCTAATCCTTCAGTACTAGTAGAAGAAGTTTGTTGAGCTCCCAGATCGACTTTGCATAGAATGATTACTCCTCCTCCTTTCTTGTTGTGTCTCGAACAACAGTATATACTGTATTCTGGCGTTTTCATTTGATTAAGGAGTACTGTGTCTGTGTTGTAGAGCCAATTTTCAGTAATGCAGATAATGTCGGGTTTAGAGTCATTCCTGAGGTCTTGTACAATGGGGATTTTGTTCCTTAGCGATCTTGCATTTATTAAATACCATTTTAGAAACTTTGCGTGTTCCTTTTTATATGGTTTGAGGTTGCATTGATGATGGGGTTTTATGTAGATGAGACATGGTAGCCTGGTGTGGTGTGAGGGGAGAAAGGAGTTGGTTGATACTGTCTCCCTTTGTTTAATTTAGTAGGGGATTATTGGGATAAAGTGTTGATATTGATATTAGGAGAGGGAGTATACTTGGTTGATGGAGATGCAGAGATTAGCGCTGTTACGGTGATGACAGCTTTTATTTTTTGATCCATGGCTGGGAGGTATATGTTTTTGTGATGAACTGGAAAAAGGGGGAGAATTTAGGTGTTTTTGCTGTTCTGGGTGAAATATCAGAAGGGTATCTTGAGAGCGGTTTGAAGTGGAGTCTTGTTGTTGTTGGTGTTAAATGTGATCTTGTCGCAGAGAGAGACTTTCTTTATGGAGCTGTTCGTTTGAATTTTGCTTATGGAGCTGTTTGTTCATGTGGTGGAGTTGCTATATATTCTCTGTGGGTCTTTACAGGAGGAATAGTCCTTGCTGGGTGTTGGAAGGGTTACTACTGTTGAATGTAATCCCGCCTTCATTCCCTACCTAAGGGCCACTCCAAAGGGCCCTCTGGCGAGGCCCTCAGGCACGGGCCCGCTCGATGGCGCCTTGAATTTGAATTTGTCCTGGGAGCACCTGATTGAGCTGGAGCTGGAGCTGGAGCTGGAGAATGGAGAGGCATCTGATTTCCCCCTCTCTTGCTCAACCCCGATCAGGGAAGCGTTCCTCTGCTGGATGGCCTACGACAGTTTTGAGTAAGCGACTTGAGTAGCAGAGGCCAGCATCAGTGTCAGACACCAAGCCTGGCTACAGTCTTTGGACCTCAAGCAATGGGTCCAAGACAAACTGCTCGATGTCTCCCGTACTGGAGAGAACCTGTTCTGCAAATCTATGGCCGACAAGGCAGCCGAGATAGAGGCAATATGGTGACCCGCCAGAGGCTCTCAAAAAAGACCTCTTCCTTTTCCCGTAAGAAACCCTTGGGAAAAAGGGGCACTTCCAAGAGTCACCACTACCAGCCCTTCTCGGGCCAGCAACAGGGTTCTCACCCTAAGACAAGGCCATGGAGCGCAGAAGCCCCAGGTTCAGAAGCTCCAGGCCCCAGCTCCAGCCCAACTCGGGGTGAGCTTTTGACTCCCAGGGCAGGTCCTCCCCTTCCCTGGGAGACCTTCACCAGCCCACAGGGGGCCGCCTGGCACTCTTTGCCCACAGGCGAATCAATGTCACCTTGGACCAGTGTGGACTGCAAGTAGTAAGGGAGGGATACTTCCTCCACCTACAGAAGGTACCACCCAAGTTCTTCCCAAGAGAGACGGTGCAACCTCTCCTTCAACAGACGCTTCTCCTCTCAGAGCTTGCAGGTCTGCTCAGGGACAATGCAGTAGAGCCTGTACCCAAACAACTATGGGGAAAAGGCTTCTACTCCAGGTACTTCCTTGTCCCAAAGAGAACTGGGGCCTCAGGCCCATAGTAGACCTCGGAAACGTAAACAAGTTTCTGGTGAGGGAGAAGTTTAAGATGCTCTTCCTTGGAATACTGCTGCCTTACCTCCACCAGGGAGATTTGCTGTGCTCCTTGGACCTAAAGGATGCATACACTCACATCCTGATCCACCCCTCCAACTGGCAGTACCTATGGTTTGTGGTGGGAGGAGTGCATAACCAGTACAGGTACTACCCTTCGGCCTGGCTTCCTCACTAAGGGTCTTTACCAAATGCCTGGCAGTGGTAGCCACCCAACTGCGCCTACAAGCGGCTTTCGTCTTCCCCTACCTAGACTACTGGCTAATCAAGGGTGGTACGGTCTCAGAAGTCAGTCAGGCCACAGAGCTTGCAATCTTCCTGCTGCAGCACCTGGGGTTCATCAACAACTACCCCAAATCCCATCTCTCTCCAGCCCAAAGTCTGGAATTCATAGGTGCCCAGTTGGACATGTTACAGGTCAAGGCCATCCTCCCAAGAGAGAGGGCAGAATGCCTCAGGCAACTGGCAGGCTCTGGACCTCCTGTCTTAGGAGGGCTCCCTCCTACATCCTAATCTGGGGTCGCTAACACTAACAGCGTGGCTGCTGAAAGGGTAGTGTTGGCTCCTTTTAATTTTCCAGGAGAAGTCGAGGAGATCCTACTGGCCTCCCAAAAACCCTCCACCAGATGGGCTTATGTCTTTAAGTGGAGAAGGTTCTCTGCCTGGTGAGCGGAAAAGGAGGAGAATCTCTTCTCCTTCTATGTGCAAGTAGTACTTCAGTACCTACTGTACCTGTCGCACACCGGACTGAAATCTAACTCGGTGAGGGTGCATCAGTCAGTAGTCCTCCCAGCATTTTTCTCAAGATGGATCCTGTAAACGGGGGGGCTGGGTGAGAATGTCCACAGTCTTGGCAAAGGTAAATATTAATATGACTTGCAAAGGATTGTGGAAAATGTAGTCCATTCATACCAGACTCAGCCGTTCACAATAAATTAGTTGTGCTTGCTCGAATGTAAAGCAAAGAAGATATTTTATTTATGGGGTTATTTCTCCCAACACAGATATACTTGGTAGCACATAAAAAGGAATACTTGCTTTCAGTATCATACTTAGAAAAACAAATAAGGAAAAAAACAACAGCTGAACTTGTTAAGCAATCAAATCAAAGCATAAAGACCTTGATGGGAACAGAAAGGTCTTTTCTGTAGGCTCCTGCTAATCTCTCCTTAGCAGTGCTTCAAAGAACAAACAAAAACCCACAAAGTAGAAAAAAAAATGTTCTTTTTCAGGGATAACTTCTTGTATCTGCACACACACTCAGAAGTGTCCCTTCAGAGCTCACAGGCAATTAGGCAAGGCTCAATTGCTAACAATTACCAGCTGAAAACCTCTTGGCTGATTTACTTTCTATTACGTGGCTCAAATCCTACTCAGAAGCTTTTCTGAGTAGATTAAAGAACAAGTTTATATTTCTTTGTGATGGTTGTTGTATTTTGTAACAGCATATTACCACAGAAGTTTAGACAGAGAGCAATCCATGTATTCAAAGCCCTCATTTACAACATCTTCCCCTTCTTCAATTATCATAGGTTCACTATCATGGATTGGCACAGAGGAATTTCTCAATGGAACACTCTCAGGACAATACTTGTTTCCCTGCTGTCTTCCCAGTGAAGAGCTAGGGCATAGATCAGTGTTCATACCTGAGCTTCCATTGCTGTTAGAGTTCCTCTCTAAATATCCTGGCCAGTATGTAGTCCAGTTCTTATGTCCAGCCATCCAATCAAGATCCCTGGACACTGGGTCTCTCTTCACATACCTTCTTGCACTGGTCTTAGGGTCCCTTCCAAGTGCAGCCGTCTCCCTCACAGGTGCCGTCCTGGGATTCCTGGCTCTGCAATCCCACTCCTCTGGCTTTCCCCAGTCCAATGGTGTATGCTTGCCTCTGGAATGCCTCCCAGTATACGTACTGCTATGGACTCCTCTAGACCTTCCAAATGCTTTTCTCTTCTTTCTTCTAAAGTGTTTCTTGCTCTCTCTGTCCGTCAGCTCTGGCTTCTGCTGATGATGATGGTCAGGATGATCCAGGTGCTTCTGATCAAGATGCCTCTGATGCTTCTGATGATCAAGATGATGATTCTCTGTAGAATAAGCTTTTCTTTTATCCTGCTTAGATGAATGCTCCACCCTAGCACAGCGCAGCTGTGCTGAATCAAGCCCTGCCCTTGGAGATGAGTGCTTGGGGATTACCTCATAGCCCTCCTGATTGAACACACGTTTCCCCACTTCAGCTCTTCTAATGGCTGTTGGAAACCTGGTGCATTCTGGGACTGGTAGTCTTTTATGGAACCATTCTGTTTTATTATTTCTACCAGAACAGACAGGTTGCTTGTTCAGAGTCACTTCACCTCTATTATAGCTCTATCCTGAACTATGATAAGCTTCCTTATCACATACCCCCCTGCTTAAGTTATTACGGACTGGTGTAACTGGTGAAACTTTTTTCCTACAGTCCGTAATACCTACGAGAGTATTATCTTTGTGAAGCTCACCTACTTCCTGACTGGCTTCAGGGTCATTATTATTTACAGGCCTCTCCTTCCAAGACTTAAGTACATTAATATGGTAGGTCTGTCTACGCCCTCTTGCATTTTCTACCATATAAGATACTGGGCTCACTTGTCTAATAACCTTCCATGGCCCTTTATTTATTTATTTATTTGCAGTCTCTTTTATACCGCGCTATTCGACATCAGTGCGGTTTACAATGAACATAAGAGTTGCACATCTCAATTTCGTGATTTGTGCTTACAGTGAAACAGGTATAATAACTTGGGTATACATTAAACAGGAAAATTAAACTTGGGTATGCATTAAGCAGGTATAACAGGTAAAATAGGGTATAAATAACCAGTCCCTTAACAAGGAGACACGATGAATAAATACAGTCTACTTTATGCAACAATATAATGAGTTATGCGGCACTGCATAAGTTTCTCATGGTGGTTGGAGGGGAAGGTGTGATTGCGAGTGATCAGTCTGGGAATGTGACGTGCATGAGTTTGAGGTGCTGCATTGAGATGTGAGAGTGGGTGAGTGTGGGGAGAAGACTGCACTGTATTTCAAATTTTGGGGCTGTACCTGCTACTTGAACCAAAACCTTTTCACCAATGCTTAATTGGCGGCTTTTGGCCTTCCTATCATGTCACCCTTTCTGGCGCACTTGGCTGTCCTGCAGGTTCCTCTCAGCAACCTGCGAGGTCCTTTTCAAACGTGCTCTCAAGTCACGTAGAAACTGTGGCACCTCCTGACTTCCTGGTTCAGGATCAATCCATTGTTCCCTCAAAATATCTAACAAACCCCGTGGAGCCCTACCATACATCAATTCATATGGAGTTACACCTAGGGACACCTGAATTCTTGCCCTGCAGGCATATAAGGCAAAGGGCAATAACATATCCCATTCTTTTACCTCTCCTGCTAACCCCCTTCTCAACATTTGTTTGAGAGTTTGGTTGAATCTCTCCACCAAACCGTTTGATTGTGGATGGTAGGCTGAGGTTTTCACGTGATGAATGCCAAAGGCATCCCAGACCTGGGACAAATATTTGGATACAAAATTGGACCCTCGGTCAGTCAACACCTCTCTTGGGAATCCCACTTCGCAAAACAATTTTACTAGCTCTAAAGCTATTGTTTTTGCAGAAACATTCCTCAATGGTATGGCCCAGGGAAACCTTGTTGCCTGATCTACCATAACTAGGATGTATTGGAAACCTCGGGGCGTTTTGACTAATGGGCCTACAATATCCATAGCAATGCAACCAATTGGGTCTGTGATAATTGGCATGGGAATCAAAGGCACCACCGGTGGGTGAGCCGCAGTAACTTGCTGACACGCTGGACATGCAGCACAAAACTGAGCAGTTTCTTTGAAAATACCTGGCCAGTAAAAACGCATAAGTATTTGATCCAGCGTTCCTTGCATCCCTTTATGACCTCCAACTGGATGATCATGTGCTAATCTAAGTACTAGCCCTTTAAAAGTTGTGGGTACCACCAATTGTTTACGTATGGTCCCATTTCTGGGGTCCTGACTCTCTCTATATAATATCTCATTATCTAGTCTGAATCTGGGCAACTCCTCGCTGACCTCCTGAGCATACTTAAAAGCTCGGGTGAGAGCTTGATCAGCTCGCTGTTCTTGTGGAAAGTTAGGAAACTTTGCCACTAACTCAGCTGGCACCCAGGGTAAACTTTGACCAGCCAACATGTCAGCCCTACCCTGTGCCCTGCAAAGTCTCTCACGCCGCTTTTGTGCTTTCAACTTTCTTACTTTCCCAGGCGGTGGAGTTATTAAATCATCATGAGAGGGTAAGTCTCCTAATAATTCTGCCTGCTCCCCCTCCTCCTTTTGGCTCTCTACCTTAGCCTGCGAGCGGGTGGATACAAGGCCCCTCTTATTACCTATAGTTTGGCCTTCTGGAAGCTTAACCACCTTTTTAGCTAGGGACTGAGGACTTCCAAACAAAGGCCTGGGAGCTATTTCCATTAATCCTTCTCCCTCCTTCTTTCCTAGCCCTTTCACTAGTCCCTGCTTAAATCTTGGCCAGTCTTTTCCTAGAACCAAATCAAATGGTAGCCTAGGCATCACTGCTAACAGAACTTCCTCTTGTTTCCCTAAGCACTTAACCATTAGCCTATAGGTGGGATATGATGTTGCAGCACCATGAATGCATCTGATGTGAACTTGGCTTTCAGGGGTTCTAGGCACAAATCCTTCTTGGGCCTCTATCCTCTTCCAAAGCCTCTTTGACAACATACTCTGGTCTGCCCCAGAGTCTAACAGAGCATTTGTGGCAATTCCATGCACATCAACCATCAAAAGAAATCCTTCTTTGGGCTGTTTTAAATCAACACCCATCAAGCTAGTGTGTGTCTGGCATCCCCTTTCTAAATGTCCCCATTTTCCCCATTTGAAACATTTCTTTTTACTCCACTGTGTCATCTGGTTTGGCACAGTACATTTATTCTCAGAAACAGTTTTAACCATTTTCTTTTCTGATACAGCACAGCTTGCCTCAGCACCAATCATCAGAGGGCCACCCATTCTATGGCGAGCCTGCGTGGCTTCCAAGAATCTCTCTGCTAGCATGGTTGCCTCTCCAAGATTTTGGCAATTTTGCTGTATAAGGAAAGTGTGCAAATCTTTAGGCACAGCAGACATAAATTGTTCAAGCATAATAATGTCTAATAACATTTCTACCGTCTTTTGCTCAGGCTCCAACCATTTTACAGCTAATCCTCTGATTCTCTGACTCAGAGCCCTGGGTGTTTCACCCACTCTTAATGCAGTAGCTCTAAACATTCACCTATACTCTGAAATAGACAACCCTAGGCGATCTCTAATAGCAGCCTTTACATCTTTATACTTCAAAGCCTGAGCTGCTGGCATTGCTCTATAAGCTGCAAGCGCCTCTCCAGTTAATGAGGCTGCCAGCCTTACTGCCCACTGGGTCTCTGGCCATGCTAATGCTTGTGCCACTCTCTCAAAAGACTCTAGAAAATCATCAACATTATCATCTGGAGTTAGCTTCCCAAAACTAAATGCCCCAATTCCCTGATTGAGTCCCACACTGTCCACATGTGGTATACCAGTATTTACTGCTGGTCTTGCATCCGGTCCACTTTGGTTCTGCAGATTAACTAAGGCTTTCACCAGATCAAGCACTGGCCTCTGCTGGTCCATTAAGGCTTTCATAGCAGTGTCCTGAGCCTGCTGTGATAGCTCCTGTTGCCTGCTAAACTGGGCTGCCATCCATTCAGCTAGTTCCCTTGGATCCATCTTGATCCCTGCAAGAAAACAAAGGGAAAAAAAAAAACACAGTGCACCACCTTCCAAACAGGTGTTTTCTCCTAATTTGTTTTTTCAATTACCCCTGTGCCTTACTCCCATCCACCACTAGACATGCCCAGGTACTTATTACCTTATGCCAGTGATGAATCCAGCTCTGCACAGGGTCTTTTCCTCCTGGGACAGCTACCTGGATCAGCCACCTCTTCCTCCAAAGTGTAGTTAAGGGAAATCTTTTTTTCCAGCTTTTAAACTTGAACTTTCTTTTTTTTCTTCAGACTTCAGTTGTAATCCTTAGCATGTAAATCCTTTGCGCAAAAGCAATCCGAAAAACTATGCCATCTGTAAACGGGGGCGCTGGGTGAGAATGTCCACAGTCTTGGCAAAGGCAAATATTAATATGACTTGCAAAGGATTGTGGAAAATGTAGTCCATTCATACCAGACTCAGCCGTTCACAATAAATTAGTTGTGCTTGCTCGAATGTAAAGCAAAGAAGATATTTTATTTATGGGGTTATTTCTCCCAACACAGATATACTTGGTAGCACATAAAAAGGAATACTTGCTTTCAGTATCATACTTAGAAAAACAAATAAGGAAAAAAACAACAGCTGAACTTGTTAAGCAATCAAATCAAAGCATAAAGACCTTGATGGGAACAGAAAGGTCTTTTCTGTAGGCTCCTGCTAATCTCTCCTTAGCAGTGCTTCAAAGAACAAACAAAAACCCACAAAGTAGAAAAAAAACCTGTTCTTTTTCAGGGATAACTTCTTGTATCTGCACACACACTCAGAAGTGTCCCTTCAGAACTCACAGGCAATTAGGCAAGGCTCAATTGCCAACAATTACCAGCTGAAAACCTCTTGGCTGATTTACTTTCTATTACGTGGCTCAAATCCTACTCAGAAGCTTTTCTGAGTAGATTAAAGAACAAGTTTATATTTCTTTGTGATGGTTGTTGTATTTTGTAACAGCATATTACCACAGAAGTTTAGACAGAGAGCAATCCATGTATTCAAAGCCCTCATTTACAACATCTTCCCCTTCTTCAATTATCATAGGTTCACTATCATGGATTGGCACAGAGGAATTTCTCAATGGAACACTCTCAGGACAATACTTGTTTCCCTGCTGTCTTCCCAGTGAAGAGCTAGGGCATAGATCAGTGTTCATACCTGAGCTTCCATTGCTGTTAGAGTTCCTCTCTAAATATCCTGGCCAGTATGTAGTCCAGTTCTTATGTCCAGCCTTCCAATCAAGATCCCTGGACACTGGGTCTCTCTTCACATACCTTCTTGCACTGGTCTTAGGGTCCCTTCCAAGTGCAGCCGTCTCCCTCACAGGTGCCGTCCTGGGATTCCTGGCTCTGCAATCCCACTCCTCTGGCTTTCCCCAGTCCAATGGTGTATGCTTGCCTCTGGAATGCCTCCCAGTATACGTACTGCTATGGACTCCTCTAGACCTTCCAAATGCTTTTCTCTTCTTTCTTCTAAAGTGTTTCTTGCTCTCTCTGTCCGTCAGCTCTGGCTTCTGCTGATGATGATGGTCAGGATGATCCAGGTGCTTCTGATCAAGATGCCTCTGATGCTTCTGATGATCAAGATGATGATTCTCTGTAGAATAAGCTTTTCTTTTATCCTGCTTAGATGAATGCTCCACCCTAGCACAGCACAGCTGTGCTGAATCAAGCCCTGCCCTTGGAGATGAGTGCTTGGGGATTACCTCATAGCCCTCCTGATTGAACACACGTTTCCCCACTTCAGCTCTTCTAATGGCTGTTGGAAACCTGGTGCATTCTGGGACTGGTAGTCTTTTATGGAAACATTCTGTTTTATTATTTCTACCAGAACAGACAGGTTGCTTGTTCAGAGTCACTTCACCTCTATTATAGCTCCTTCCTGAACTATGATAAGCTTCCTTATCACAATCCTCACAAGGAAAAAATGCAGGACAGCCTTGGCCTTCTACCTGGAGCTGACTAATGCCCATAGAAAATCCATCCAGCTTTTTGTTTCTTTTAATCCCCGTAGGCTGGGAGCTGCCATCAGAAAATTTACTCTTGATTTGGCTAGTGGATTGAATCTCTCTCACTTATACACAGGCAGGTCTGATATTGGAGGGTGTGATGGGGTGTATAGGAAGTTACTCATCCTTCTCCAAAGGGATTATCAGCAGTCCACCTTAAAAGGGTCTACAGTTCAGAACCCAGGGCTGGGAGGGTGTGATTCTGAGAGATTAAGAAACCATCCTATGCACAAGGGAGGAGATGGAAAGCTCCTTCCAAGCAGGGCTGGGAGAGGAGTCTGGCTGTAAGGTAGGCAATTCAGGAGGTGGGAGTCGTATTTACAGACACTGAAGCCCAAGTGACTGACTATACTTTGTGCTGTACTGAATTCTGTGCTTTAAATTGTGGGTCGGGGGAAGGACACTGAGAATCAGCCTTGCGAAGGTTACAAGCTGGGAGTGATTGTTGGACCACTGAAGGGAAATAAAAGTGGTTTTATTTGACCCTGAACTGTTGTGTTCCTGATATTTTAAAAGCCCCTTTGCCATCGCATGCCATGCTATACCACATGTTGATAGTAGTTTTCCTCTAACCACGTGACGGAGGGAAAATTTGCATACCTCCAGGACTGTGCCTCTCTGCAGAAGGGCAGGATTTTTTTTCTTGTTGTTTGTATGGGTTAAGAGAGATAGCCTTGCCCTAGCTGGGAGCTTGAAGAAAAGTTTAGTCAGGGCCGGATAGGCAGGTTTTTTTTAGGCCACTAGAGGCCATTAAAGGTTTGTTGGAGCTGGAATGCTGCAGTGTTAATTCAGTTGCAGAAGAGTGAGCTATGGTTATATTGTTAGAGAACAGTGACAAGCCAGAATGGAGCAGCTCCTCCAGGTTCTGGCAGAAGGGCATCAGCAATTTCAATGTGCCTTGCTGGGTCCTACAGAAACTACCACTCTACCCTCCAGTGCAAGGTCTACTTAAAATGATGCCAGAAGAGGAACCTAATCATTTTTTGGTTAACTTTGAACGAACTGCCCATATGACTGGGTGGCCGGAGGAAACACGGATGGGTATCAGTCAGGCTGCATTCCAGGATGCCAACCCAAATGGGTGAGCTACAGTACATACATAGCTGTCAAGGCTGCTGTACTTGAACAGGCCAGCTGTACACCAGAAGCCTACCACCAGCGATTCAGAAAGGGGGGGACTCCTGGTAGAAGAGAGCTCTCAGAGGTTCTTCTATCGACTGAAGGATCTCGCTACAACCGGAGGGAAAGACCGGGACCGAAATAGCCAAGATTGTGCTATTGGAGCAGTTTTTAGAGGGCTTGACTGCCCTGATATAACAGTGGGTACACTAGCACCCCAAGCTTACACGAGAGTGCACTGGGGATAGCAGAAGGGTATTATGGAGTGAACAGTGAGAAGTGGAAGAAGTCATCCATTAGCCCACGAGGACTGAAGGGGAAGCCGGTGTGGATGTTAGCTCCCAAGTTTTGAACCCCAAAGTCACCTCCTAGATGAGGGCATGGGCCCAGCCATGACCCCTTCACCTGTTTTAGATGTGGAGCCCGGGGATACTTTGCCCAGGAATGTCCCCTGGGTATGAAGGAACCAACGGGTGTCAGCCTAACTACCCCTCACACCTGCACCTTTGTGGACATTTCCTGCCAAGGTGCAGCAAACCTTGTGATTACAGTGGAGCTTGAGGGGACCTGCTTCCAGGTCTTGATAGACTCAGGGAGTGTGCGGACCCTCATTCGCCGAGGATCCATAAAGCAATTTCAGATTGATGATGTAAAGAGAGTAACACTGGCCTGTGTGTATGGAGATCAGAGGCAGTATCCAGCAGCACAGATCTCACTCAAGACTCCAGCAGGGTATGACATGTTCGAGGTCGTAGTGCTGCCCTGGCTCCTATACCCAGTAGTGATCAAGACTACCCAAGCTTCTGGGTGATATGAACCCATCTAATTGATGACTCCGCTAAGTCAAACCAGAAAAGTTTCCTAGAGATTTTTTTCTCTAGAAGACCCAGATCTGTATATCAGGAATCCCAAGCCTGCTAAATCCCAGAGTCAGCGTTGCTAGGAGAAGCTATGCTACCATCAGAATCTGGGTGTGGCTATAGAAGAGGAGTCTAGGGAGGAAGAGCCTAGTGAAGAAATCCCTGGGATAGCTCAAGTTCCAGTGGTAGTGACCCAAACACACTAGTCCCCCTCCCAGAGTGCAGGCCGGAGGGAGTCCCAGGCAGCTTCAAGAGGGCCCAGAAAGAGGGTGAGTCCCTTAAACATGCCCAAGAATGGGTCTTGGAAGTAGATGGGGTTCCAGTAGAAAGTGGAAACTCCTCTTGGAAAACCTTTCCTTATTTTGTGCTAAAAAGAGATTTGTTTTACAGAGTGGCCGAGGGTTCCCTAGAGGGGAAGGAAGTAGAACAACTGATAGTTCCCTGATCCTACTGGCAGCAGGTGCTATTGTTAGCACATAGCTATTTGTTAGGGGACTCCTGGGGGTGGAGAAATCACTAGAGCATATTTTAGCTCGATTTTTCTGGCTCAGGATCAATTAGCAGGTGTAGTTGTAATATCAGTCATGCTTCACCTGCCAACTTCACAAGCCTACCAGTCAGATCTGCTCCTCTATAGTGCCATCATTGAAATCCAGTTCGAAAGAGTGGACATGGATCTGGTATGGCCCCCGGAGTGAACCATCCAAGGTAAAAGTATATTTTAGTCATACTGGACTGTGCTTCCAGATATCCAGATGCCATCGCTCTGAGAAATATGAAGACTACTACAGTCGCAAATGCCCTCTGGGCATACATCCTTTGTATTCAGGGTGATGAAGCAAGTATGTGCCTTGGTGAAGTTTAAGATGCTGCGAACATCAGTATATCACCCAAAGATGAAACCTCATCGAGTGATTCAGTAAAACTATGAAGCAGATGTTAAAAACGTTTGTGCAGGAGGACAGGAAGAACTGGGATATTCTCCTACCCTATTTGATATTTGCGATCTGCGAGGTGCCTTGGAGTTCCATGGGGTTTTCAACTTTTGAATTGCTCTTTGGAAGACAGCCAAGAGACATATTAGCTGTGGTGAGGGAAACCTGGGAAGAGAAACCCTGTCCCGGGCATAATCTGGTGGAGTACATCATACAAGTGCAAGATTGACTGAAAAAAGCTGGAGAGGTGGCCAGACTCAGTCTAGAAAAAGCCCAAGCCGAACAGGGCAAAGGCTACAACCGAGCAATCATGCACCACATCTTCCAACCAGGCAATAGAGTTTTAATCTTGCTGCCCTCGTGCGAGAGCAAGTTACTTTGTAAGTGGCAGGGACCCTATGAGGTGGAAAAGAAAGTGCGGCCAGTTAACTACAAAATTGCCCAGCCAGATAAGTGGAAGACGGCCAAAATTTACCATATTAATCTACTGAAAAAGTGGACTCCAGTGATGACTGTGGTGGTACAGGAGGATTTTGGGCTGGAAAGGTCAGCCCTGTCTCTTATCCAGCTTGGTTAGAGACCAGCTCTCCGTGGCCCAGAGAAGAAACCTAGAGGGTCTGATCCACCTGAACCTATAGATATTCTCTACCCGGGATGAACCCCCCTCACTTATCACAATATCATTACTGACCCTGGGGTGGTTATCCAACAGAGACCCTATCGAATTCCGGAGGCCCAGCAACAGGCCATCTTCAAGGAACTTGAGGAAATGCTTAACCTGGGAGCTATGGAAGAGTCTGAATGACTGGTCATCCCCCATCATCTTGGTTCCCAAACCAGATTGGAGCATCAGATTCTGCACTCACTTCTGGAAGGTCAATGCTGTTTCTAAATTGGAAGAGTATCCAATGCCCTGAGTAGATGAGCTATTCGAGCAACTCAGTAGAACATGCTTTATCTCGACCATGGACTTGACCAGGGAATGTAGCAGGTACCCTTGACTCCAGCTGCCAAGGAGAAAACTGCCTTTTCGACACCGCAAGGCTTGTTCCAGTTTACTGTACTGCCATTTGGATTACATGGGGCTTCAGCCACATTTCAATGCCTGGTTGATCACCTGTTGAGACCGCATAGGGAGTATGCGGCTGCATATCTTGACGGCATTGTCATCTACAACAAAGACTGGGCCATCCATCTAACCCAGGTACAAGATGTGTTGACCAGTCTGCGAAAAGCAGGGCTGACGGCTAACCCTTAGAAATGCTTCCTGGGAGGCTGGGACATCCAATACCTGGGCTACTTAATTAGGAGCGGCCAGATACAACCTCAACTACAGAAGGTGGATGCCACTGCCCAGGTCCCCACCCCACCCCAAAGTTAAAGAAAGATGTTCGGGCCTTCCTTGGATTTGTTGGCTGTTACCGCCAGTTTATCTCTAACTTTGCAGAGCAATTAACTAATCTCCTCCAGAAGACAGCTCCTGGGACTGGACTGGGCCTTCCAGCATCTCAAGGAGGCCGTGTGCTCGGCACCTGTCCTGATTAGCCCTG
The DNA here is from genome assembly GCA_033557465.1 of Ichthyophis bannanicus. Classification (NCBI taxonomy): domain Eukaryota; kingdom Metazoa; phylum Chordata; class Amphibia; order Gymnophiona; family Ichthyophiidae; genus Ichthyophis; species Ichthyophis bannanicus. The sequence continues at coordinate 374,938,714 of CM066034.1, read as the reverse complement.
ATTTTTCTCTACCATTTATTGTACAAGCAGATGCCTTTGAAGTGGGTCTGAGAGCTGTTCTGGCCCACAAAGTCAGAGATGAAGAATATCCAATGCATTCATCAGCAGGAAGCTACTCTCTTGTGAGAAACATTATGCTGTGCTCAAGAAGGAAGCCCTAGCAGTCAAGTAGGCACTTGAAACCTTCAAGTACTACCTACTGGGCTGTCCATTTACACTGGTAATGGACCACACCAACCCTAAAATAACTTTCTCGACATAAGGAGTCGAACAGCTGTATTATGTGGTGGTTTCTGAGTCTCCAGCTCTGCCAGTATCAGATCTGCCACAGGTTGGGTCGGGACCACCTGAATGCTAACTTCCTGTCTCGTGTGGCAGGTGCTCAAAAGGGCATGGTTGAGCTGAGGAGGGGAGGGTATTTGATGGAGTGTATAGGAAGTTACCCACCCCTCTCCAAAGGATTATCAGCAGCCCACCTTAAAAGCTCAGAACCCAGGGCTGGGAGGGCATGACTCATACAGAGGGATTAAAAGCCAGCTGTGCACACAAGGGAGGAGAGAGGCCATGGAGACAGAAGCTCTTTCCAAGCAGGGCTGGGAGAGGAGTCCAGCTGTAAAGTAGGCAGTTCAGGTGGTGGGAGTCATATATACAGACCCTGAAGGCCAAGTGACTGACTGAACTTAGTGCTAACTGAATTCTGTGCTTTAAATTGTGGGTTGGGCTAAGGGCACCGAGAAACAGCCTTGTGAAGGTAACAAGCTGAGAGTGATTGCTGAACCCACTGAAGGAAAATACGTGGTTTTTATTTGACCCTGAACGTTTGTGTTCCTGATATTTTAAAAGCTCCTTTGCCACTGCACGCCAAGCTGTACCACAGAGGGTAATGTCGCAACTTATAATGTTTGAGCCATGACTGCTTCGGTAGCCCACCTAAGATAAGCCTCCAGGGACACCATAACATAACCTGGACATCTCTCCACACGTTCATATCTCATTATTGCTTGGAGAGGGTCTCGTGATACGACAGCAGATTCAGCCAATCCATTCTTCAGAATCTATTTGGGGAATAGAATCCAATGCCATTCCCTTCTAGGCCAATTTCTTTTGGTTCCAGGCTGCCTCTTTAAAAAAAAAAAAAAAAGGAAAAAAACCCCTATAAAATGTCCAAATGGCCTGTTATCACCAAAAAAAAAAGAACTCCACTTCCCCCCAAAATATCAGCTTGTACCTTCGAGTTGCAATACCAGTTTTTCCCCTTTTTGTTTTGAGACAGCCTGTTACAAGGGAATCCCAAATGTGAGCACTTATCATGCTTGTCTATGGAGAAAACAGAGTGAGTTATCTGTAGTAGGTGTTCTCTGTGGACAGCAGGATATGTCCTCACAACCCCCCCATCTTCTCGGAGTTGAATTCTGGCATTAGCTAGTCATCAGACTGAGGAAATTAGGTGCGGCTGTAGCAAGTGGAAACAAAGGCGCATGCACAGTAGATCTATTTCAAAACTTCTAGAAGAAACTGGAAAAGGTTTCCCACATGGAACAATGTCTGTGACATCACTATTTATATCCTCAGAATGCACTCTATTTACCACTACCCTTTTTTGCCTCCCACTCAACGAGATACTAACCCAGTCAGCCACTTTAGGGTCCATCCAAGGGTGCTCATTTAATAAGTTATCTATGCAGGACCGTGTCAAAGGCTATGCTTAAATCTAAGTACATCCTCGAGCACTTTCCCTCAGTCCAGCTCTTTGGCCACCTAGTCAAAGAAATCGATCAGATTTGTCTGACAAGATCTACTTCTAGTAAAAGCATGCTACCTCGGATTCTGCTGTGTATTCAGTTCCAGAAACTGTGCTGTCCTTGTTTATAGCAATGCTTCCATTAATTCACAAACCACAGAGGTCAGACTAATCGACATATAGTTTCCAACTTCCTCCTTCCACTTTTTTTGTAGAGGGATCATATCCATTCTTTTCAAGTCCTCTGGGACCACTCCCAACTGTAAAGAAGCACTGATAAGGTCAGACAGTGGAGCAGCTAGAACTTCCCTAAGTTTCTTCAGTACTCTTGGATGTATCCAGTCCAGCCCCATTGACTGTGAATCAAATCAAAACATATTACCTCCTAGTAATCTTGAATTCTAGCTGCTATGAGAGGTTCAGCTTCTAGAATTACAGGGCCTAATAAGGGCAAGCTGCCAATTTTCACTGCTACACTCTCCTCTTTTTCATGTACTGGAACTTGATGTTGCTGAGCAAATACATTATAAGATCAATAAAGCATACTAAGGTTCCAGAGTCAGTCATGATTTATGCTGGGAGTTCTTTGTTGTTCCATAGAAAATTGATTAGAGTAATTACATGAGCAGTTCAGGTGCCCATCACAAAGGTTTGTCTTAGAGGGTCAGTTTGTAATGCCTGGCTCTCACTCTTCTGGGATTGATCACAAATTCTGAGGCCTACTTTGCAGTTATTTCACATGTTCCCAGGACGTTCACGGTAGAGATAGAGGTTTACTGGCAATGTCTTTCCTTCTCTGCAGATCCACTGCCTCGTTGTACCCATTATGAAGGGCTCTTCCTGAGATGGTTGCCTCTCTGGAGGTATCAGACTGCGACTTGGTTCAGACTTTTTGAATTTTCTTTCCAGGTTACATTCCAATAGTTATCTTTCCATGCGAATACAACATGATATAGGAGCTGTAATGTCCAATTGAAAATGGGCATAGAGGGTCAACTCATTCCATTCAAGGTCATTGGCCCAGAGCCTGAATTCTGTAGCATACTTTGTCACTGTTCCTTGGCCCTGATGGAGATTCATCATATTACTCTGAGCTAGCAGAGCTTGGTCTGGTTTCCCAAAAGCACAGGAAAGAGAAGCCAAAATATGTCTCAGGCTGTTCAGGATGGTATTGTTCTGCTCTAGCAATGGTATGGCCAATGCCAGGACTTTCTCCATGAGTAAAGTAATTATAAAGCTTACTTTGAGGGAGTCAGATGGGTACGTATAGTGATGAAGAGAAAACTAGAGCTTGCATTTGTGTGTGGAATACAAGCAGTTCTCTTGAAACGTTTTGGCAAGGGGATGTGTAGCTCCGTGGGCAGATGGCCGGCTTAGCATCCTGTTGTCCCTGCTCCTGACGAGAAGGCTGGAGAGCTTCCACCTTCAGTGGAAGGGCCTGAAGCTGTGCCTGCACAATTTGCAAGTCCTTTGCTGAAATTTTCAGAGTATTTGCTGTAGGTGCTATACTGACCTAGCTGCTGGTTTTGAGCTAAATCAAGCTGTTAGGGCCTACCTTGTCCAGGAGTGAGAGTGGAGGCCTGGGCATAGTGGTGCAGTTCAGGAACTGGGAGAGGCAGCAATGAAAAGACAGGAGTAGGAACCAGATGTGGAGCAAGAACCAGAGGTCTTAGCAGTGAGTGGAAGCAAAATGCGCCACTAAAACAGTGAAGGAGCTGGGTTGAATGGAGACACAGGTCAGACCCACCAAAAAATGTTGAACCAGCAAGATGTATTGGCCTGGCTCTCCTTATATATAAGGTCCAGTGGGCTCCTCTGGCGGGCAGGATTTTCCTTTCATTGCCTGTGGTCTTTATTTTCAGGACTTAGACTCAAGTTGTACAGCCTTAGCTCCAATTGCAAGTCTGTGGCCTCTGGTCTGCCAAGCAGACTTGACACACGCTCCATCCATCATCGATATAGGAATAAAGGACTACAAATTAGAAACAGAAACATGCAGACAAAACCTGAAATAAAAATTCCAAGAAGTCATAATCTCTGAGAGCATACAAAAGAGGATTTAAAATAGAAATGCATTTCCTCCTGTAATGAGCAAAAACTAGATATTGGGTGGTCCCAAACTGTGCCCACTCTCCTCTTCCAAAGTTTAATTTCCATTTTCTATTTCTTCTCCGATTTCTCTTCTCTATATGTGTCTCTAACTAATCAGCGGTGTACTATGGGTCTCCAGACAGTGCACAGGGGCCAATATTGACTTTTGCTGCCCTCCTCCATATATACACAACTTCTGGTGCTCGGATTTCCCCCAGAGTGGTCCAGACAGCAGACTATAGCTGGTGAGGCAGCAGGCCTAGTTCTTTTCTAACTTGCTTCTTCTGTTGCAGATGCCTCTTCTGCCCACGTGGTTCACTGTTCAAATCAGCAGTTTGACCTGTCTGATGCTCTGCAGATTTTTATTGCACACCAGGAAAGACATTGGCAATGGGAAAAATTGGTTAGAGAAGCACCTGGCCTGCCATGCGACTGACCCTACTGTCCTGCTGTCACCTGGGATAGGACAACACAGTGTGAAGAGGGAACAGGAGCACTGGGCAGAGGTAGGTCCAGCATCTGCCCTCCCAATCCAGCATCATTCCCTTGCTCCCCTTCTCCCTCCCACTCTGATGCAGCATCACCCCCTTGCTTTCCTCCTCTGTCCAGAATTTCCCCTTACTTCCCTTCTCTTCATGGCACCACTGCTGACATGCCACATCCTCTCACCTGCTGCAGCAGAAAAGAGAAAAACAACGCAGGGTCTTTGAACCTCTGTGCATTCTCTAGGTCTGTTGCATCCCAGATAAAGGCTTTCTGTTTTGGAGGGGGTGTACACAGTCAGCTGTAAGCACACGCAGTGGCTCAAAGACGCTATGCTGCTTTTTAAAAAATTTATCTGCCATTGCTCTGGTGGTAGCAGTAACTCTGGTAGTGCAGGATGCAGGGTGGTGATTGTCAGGGAGGTAACAACAGACTCACTAATTTTTAGCTTGAGCTTCTAGGCGATGGGTGGAGGGAAGGCAGAGAGGACTAGGGTAAGAAAGAAGCATTACTACTAATAATCATTTGTATAGCACTACAAGGTGTACGCAGCAATGTACCCAGGCATATACAAGAGAGTCCCTACTCCACAGAGATTACCATCTAATCAACATGGACAAACACAACAAACAGGGGACTAGGGTAGTTGAAAAGGGAAATGATTAATGGACACATGAGTGTTAAATAGGTGAATAAGGGGTTCAGGAATCAAAAGCAAGTTTTTAGCCTGGATTTGAATTGGGTCAGAGATGGAAGCTGACATACTGACTCAAGTCTATTACAGGTATATGGTGCAGCAATGTGGAAAGAATGGAGTCTTGAGTTGGCAGTAGATGAAAGAGGCACAGATAGGAGGGATTTGCCTGATGAGTGGAATTCCCGAGGAGGGTTATAGGGAGAGAGAAGCAAGGAGAAGCTGTAGACCACTTACACTTATAGATCAGTAGATGTTTGAATTGTATGCATAAATAATGGGGCTAGAGATTTCAAAGGCCTGATTCATTGCTCTGAGCTTTCTCTAGGTTGCAGATATACATGGATGTTAAGAAAGGTATGAGCTTGCTGTCTATGCCAAATATTTGGTGACACATCACTGTTCTAATGCTATGTATATGACCAAATTGACACACATTCTGTGCCACTTACTCATTATTATATGCTTTAATTTTATTTGTTATCCATGTAAACGGAAATCTCCAGGAACAAGCAGGAATGTAGTCTTCACATATGGGTATCGTCGGTACCGATGGAGCCTGCGCGGGAACGCTCCCCAGCATCCAATAGGAACGCTTTTGGGAGCATCCCTCAGCACATGCGCGCTGCCTTCCCGCCTTTCCAACTGTCCCTCTTCAGTTCTTCATTTTTCGCAGAGCCAACAGGATCTATTCCCTGTCACCGCAGAAAATTCCGTCTTTAAATTTCTTTTCTTGTGGTCGCGTTTGCCTTCCGCATGACGCCTATCGGTACCACCGGTTCTTTTCTTTTCTTTTCATAAAAAAAAACAACAACCTTAGGCTCTACACTGTTTCTTTTCAGGAACTTTTCTCTTTGGTGTTAGGCGCCATTTTGGGCACTAGGCCCCATATTCCTAAAACATGGAAAAGCCAACTAGTGGTTTTAAAAAATGTTCTAAGTGTGGCAGTACCATCTCCGTCACCGACACCCATGATTGGTGTCTGCAATGTTTAAGACCTGAACATTCTTCAACTGAATGTCTCTCCTGTATGGGGATGACTAAAAGAGGAAGACAGAACCGGGCTGCAAAGCTCGGTACCCTCTTTTCTCCAGATGCCAGATCCATTGTATCGACATCGTCAAGGGCCTCTTCTTCCTCCCATGGATCTCAGGTAACTAAACATAAAAGTCGGTCCTCAAAGGGTAGCTCTCCTGCTAAGCATTGAGAGGCCATTGGCGTTGCCCTTGAGGGAACCACACCGGCAAAACAGCCCCGGCGAGAGGCTTCGGCTTCCAAAGCATCGATGGGGCTTCAGGATGTTCTCGAGGCCTCAACCTCGCAAGAACTACCTGTGCCATGCTCAGGGGTTCCGGCCGTCTTTACCGGTACCGACACCCAGGCATCGGCAGCGTCGATAGACCAGAGGTTCCTCGCTATCGAGTGCAGCATCGCAGCTCTCCTTTCAGCTATGGTACCGGTGGTCCAATGGGCACCGGTACCGACATAGACACCGATGCCGGTACAGACACCAGTACCGACACCAGCGATACCGGTACCGATGGTACCGGCTCCGATGGGAACTCTTCCCATGCCATCTCTGGCTGGAATCGACAGAGCGGTATCGGGTCAGCTCGGTACCGACTTTGATTGGTACCGGGACCGTGCTTTGCAAGAGCATCGGGGTCAGGAATACTTCGATTCCTCCGATTCCGAAGACTCTGACAATTCTGCTGGCACTAGTGGGTTTCTCCCAGAAGATCCCTCTTCTCCCCAATGCAGAATGTCACCTCCAGAGGACATATCTTTTCAGGATTTCATCTGTGATATGGCCAAAAGTCTTTCAATCACAGTAGCTCCTGAAGAGGAACCCAGAGCAAAGGAATTGGAAATTCTCCAATATCCTAAAGCTCCAAAGGAGGCAGCCACTCTGCCTATCCATGAAATTCTGCATAACTTGATGCTCAGAATGTGGGAGACACCTCTGACTACTTCTCCTCACTCTAGGAGACTTGATACTATGTATCGAGTTCCGCCATGTCCTGGATTTCAGAAAACTCAGCTGCCACACCATTCAATGGTAGTGGAATCAGCCATGCGTAGAATGAAAAGTGCAAAAAGGCATGCATCCAATCCTCCAGGTCGTGAATGCAGGACTCTGGATGTTTTTGGGTGCCAAACTTTTCAAGCTTCCTTGCTTTCAGCTAGGATCAGTTCATATATCCTATATATGGGAATGTTCCTTAAGGAAGTCACAGGAGACTTGGAACTTATGAGCCCATTTCTCCCAGATGACAAGAGACAAGATTTTCTTGCTCTAGTTAAGCATGCTCAAGATGTCTCCAAGTTTGTTAATCGTGCAGCCTTTGACTGCTTCGAATGCATCAGCAGAACCTCTGCTATTGCCATTGGCGCACGACGGATTGCCTGGCTACAGGCATCGGACTTGGAGACTTGGGTACAGGACAAGTTAGGCGACATTCCTTGCTCGGGGGAGAATCTCTTCGGCAAGAACTGGCAGGAAAAGGCTAATGAGTTAGATGCCGACAGTACTACCTTAGATAGATTGTCAAAGTCTACAGCCACTCCAGCCAAAAAGAAGCCTTATAAAAAAACTCTTTTTCAGCAAAAAGAGGATGTTTTATCCTTCCTATACCCAGCAGAGTCAAACTCAGGGTCAGGTTGCCCAAAAGGGACAAACTAGACAGCAAAAAAGTCAAAAGGCCCGAGAGCCCAACCAGCTCTCCAGGTTCAGCCCCCTCAAGGGCTTTGACTCTTTCCTAGCGAGCCTTGCCTTCCTTCCTCTGAGGGGTCCCCAAGCCCCCAATATTCCGGGCAGGTTATGCCACTTTGCCAACAGATGGCATCAGATAACAGCAGAAGGTTGGACTTTGTCCATTGTAGGAGAAGAGTACAAGCTTAATTTTCACAGCATGCCCCCTCCTACATTTCTGAAGCAATTCAATTCTCAAACCTCCACAGACAATCTGCTAGATTATGACGTCTCCACACTTCTTGCCCAAGGGGCAATAGAGGAGGTTCCCATTCTTCAACGGGGTGCAAGGTTCTACTCCCCCTTTTTTCTTATTCCAAAGAAAACAGGAGGACACAGACCCATTCTGGACCTCAGAGAATTGAATAAATATCTATTTCGAGAGAAGTTCAAAATGATTTCTCTAGGAACTCTTCTGCCATACCTTCAAGGCCAGGATTGGCTTTGCTCTCTAGACTTAAAGGATGCATACACTCACATTCTCATCCATCCAGATCACAGGAAATTCTTATGTTTCCTTTTCAGGGGAAGACATTTCCAGTATAGGGTTCTTCCTTTTGGTCTGCTTCAGCACCAAGGGTATTCACGAAATGCATGGCAGTAGTAGCTGCATTTCTACGAACCCTGGGGATTTTTGTCTTCCCTTACTTAGATGACTGGCTCATTCGAGCCCCTACAGTTGCAGAGGCCAGCACTGCACTGTCCCGTACAATGCGAATCCTCCAATACTTGGGATTGGTAATAAACTTCCCAAAATCCCAGCTAGTTCCTTCCCAATGCCTGGAATTCATAGGAGCCTGTTTAGATACCAGACAGGCAAGGGCTTTCCTTCCACAGGCCCGGTGTCTTCGCATAATGCAACTAGCTTCTCAAGCAGCAGGCAAATCCTCCCTCACAGCTCGAGAGCTACTACAGTTACTGGGACATATGGCATCCACAGTTCATTTAGTCCCATATGCTCGCCTCAGTGGACCCTTTCCACACAGTGGACACAGGCCACGGGTCATTTGTCAGAAAAAATAATAAACTCTCAATGTCTAATTTTGTCCCTCCAATGGTAGAAATCACTAGAAAACCTGACAGTGGGGGTCTCCCTTTCATCAACCCCTTTTTCAGGCCACCCTAACGACAGATGCATCACAGGTGGGTTGGGGAGCACATCTGAATCATCTCTCTACCCAGGGAACCTGGACTCCACAGGAGGCTGGTTTACACATAAACCTCCTGGAATTAAGAGCAATCTACTTAGCTCTTCGAGTATTCCACGCCCAGCTCAGCTATAAGACAGTCCTAGTCCAGACAGACAATCAAGTAGCCATGTTCTATGTGAACAAGCAGGGCAGAACAGGCTCTCTGTCATTATGTAACGAAGCTTTACGACTGTGGGCCCTCGCCAGAGAGCATCAAATTCACCTTCTAGTGGTATATCTTCCAGGCATTCAAAACCTTTGGGCAGACAAACTCAGTCGAGTACTGCTGCCTCACGAGTGGTCCCTCCACCTAGACCAGGTGGCAAAGATATTTCATCTCTGGGGCACTCCAGACATAGACCTCTTTGCAAGTCCACTGACTGCCAAACTTCCCCGGTTCTGTTCCAGAATTCCGGCTCACAATTGTCAGGCAAGGGATGCCTTCCTCCTTCACTGGGGTCAGGACTTCATTTATGCCTTCCCACCCATTCCCCTCATCCCCAAAACACTCTTCAAGCTTCAGAGAGACAGGGGTCGCATGATTCTCATAGCACCACGATGGCCACGCCAAACGTGGTATCCTCTGCTTCTACGTCTCTCTCAAGCGGCACCTCTGGAGTTAGGGCATGCTCCAGATCTCCTTTCCCAAGACAACGGGATGCTATGGCACCCGAATCCCCAGTCCCTACACCTCGCGGCCTGCTTGCTGAAGGCTTAGACCTCCAGGATCTTAACCTGTCCCAACAGGTAAAAGATATCCTTCAGGCTTCTAGGAAACTTTCCACAAGAAGATCTTATGCTTTCAAGTGGAAACGTTTTACTATATGGTGCTCCAAGAAGGGATTAAACCTCCTTGTCATACCCTTAGAATCGATACTAGAGTATCTCCTTCACTTATTGAATTCTGGTCTAAAGACCAATTCGGTAAGAGTCCATCTTAGTGCAATTGCAGCTTCTTATAAGCCTCTGAATGGACAACCAATTTCCTCTTATCCACTCATATCAAGATTTATGAGAGGCCTTCTATTAACCAAACCTCCCATCAAGCCACCACCTGTGGCATGGGATCTAAATCTAGTTCTCGGGCAGCTCATGAAGCCGCCTTTTGAGCCTTTAGCCACTACAGCCATTAGGTTTTTGACCTGGAAGGTCATCTCCCTAATTGCAATCACCTCTGCATGTCGCATTAGTTAATTGCAAGCTTTAGTGGCTGATCCTTCTTATACTAGATTTCATCATGATATGGTTGTTCCTAGAACTCATCCACACTTTATGCCAAAGGTGGTTTCACCTTTTCATTTAAATCAATCAATTTATCTTCCTGTATTTTTTCCGAGGCCTCATGCCTCTAATGCAGAAAGAAACCTTCATACTATGGATTGTAAAAGGGCCTTAGCCTTTTACATACAAAGAACACAGTAACATAGAAAATCCTCGCAACTTTTTATAGCTTTTGACCCTAGTCATTTGGGACTTCCAGTCTCCAAAAGAACTTTATCTAATTGGATTGCCCAATGCATATCCTTTGCTTATGAGAGTAAGAGTCTTCATCTTCAGGACCATGTCACAGCTCATAACGTGAGAGCCATGGAAACTTCTATGGCTAATCTCCACTCTGTGTCTATCAATGACATTTGTCGAGCAGCCACCTGGGCTTTGGTATACACCTTCACAGCCCGCTACTGCCTGGATAAAGCCTCCCGTCGGGATGCCTTCTTTGGCCAAGCCATTCTTCAAAATCTCTTTCAGACCTAAATCAACTCCTACCCACCAACCCTGGTGGAATGCCAGAGATCCATGGGAGGAAGGATCCCATCTTCTAGGATGGCACCTTCCTGGGTTCTCTCCCTGGCATCTTCAGCAAGGGAGTCCCCATATGTGAAGACTACATTCCTGCTTGTTCCTGGAGATAGCGTAGTTACTCACCTGTAACAGGTGATCTCCGGGAACAGCAGGAATTTAGTCTTCACAACCCACCCACCTCCCCTAGGAGTTGTCTCTCTATCTCTTTGTCTGTTTCCTCTCTCCCTCTTTCACTCAGCTACAAACTTAACTGAAGAGGGAGAGTTGGAAAGGCAGGTAGGCAGCGCGCATGTGCTGAGGGATGCTTCCAAAAGTGTTCCTATTGGACGCTGGGGAGCATTCCCGCGCAGGCTCCGTTGGTACCGACGATACCCATATGTGAAGACTAAATTCCTGCTGTTCCCGGAGATCACCTGTTACAGGTGAGTAACTACGCTTTATTACTATGAGAGATTACCTTGTTCTATTTTTTTCTAATGAAAATCTGCTACAAACATAGTGGGAGAAAATATACATAGTAATGTGAGATGACAGGCTGAATGTGGTGACTATCATCAGGAAGTGGCATGCTACTGAAAGAGACGAGTTTGAGTCTTTTTAAGTAGTCTTGGGTTTGCTGCTAAAATGTCACAAAGGCATGGAAGGGTTGAGGTAGTGGTAAACAAGATTAAACTCCTCTAACTCCTACCCCTAGTTAAAAGATTAAAGAAGGCTTACTTTCATATATGAATATGGATTTTGTCTAAGCTTTCTGTGATTCCCTCTCTAAATGAATTTGCTGTTGAGCCTTTTGGAAATCAGGATGAACTAAGTTGTAAGTGATACCTTTTTGATGGACTAACAATGTATTTTTTCCTTGCTTTAGAAAATTATCCTCTCTCCATCAGGTCCAGAAAGTACTAATGCAGTTATACTGGGTTTAAATAGTACAGCCTCGTCTAGGTCTTAGGCTGGCTGCATAGACCATTGCAGCTTAGTGAAGGGGATAGTGCATAGAGGTGATGAGACAATGATAGTTAACAGTTCAAAGGCCCTATATCTGGTAATGGGTGAGAGAGCCAATGTCTCTATTGAATCCTTTTCTGTCGATTTCCAAGTGGTTACAGCAGCAGCCAGTAACTAGAAAGACCAGGGTTCAAATTCCACTGATAGAAACATAGAAACATGATGACAGAAAAAGACCACATGGCCTATCTAGTCTGTCCTTCCATATCAACAACTACAACAGTCCACTTTTTACCTTTAGAGATCCTCTGTGTTGGTCCCATGCTTTTTTGAATTCAGTTACTGTCCTCATCTCTACCACCTCCACTGGGAGACTATTCCATGGATCCACTACTCTTTCCGTAAAGAAATATTTCCGCATATCACTCCTGAATCTATCTCCCTTCACCCTCATCCCATGTCCCCTCGTAGCAGAACTTGCTTTCAATTGAAAGAGGCTCTCTCCCTGAACATTTATGCCACAGAGGTATTTAAACATCTCAATCACCTCTATCCCGCCTTTCCTCTAAGATGCTCCTTGTGGCCTTGGGCAAGTCACACAATCCTCCACTGTCTCAGGTACGATCTTAGATTGTAAGCCCTATGGGGAGAGGGAAATGTCTACAGTACCTGAATGTAGCTTGCCTTGCTCTACTAATGGAAAGATGAGAAGTAAATACTAGTAATTAATTAATAGTTTATCAAACACTAGGAAATTGACACAGAAGGACCCAATAGAGCCTCCTTATTTCTTTTTTGAATAGGTGGCTTTGAGCTGAAATATGATCTGTCATATAATACCCCTTTTTAGTTCTGATAAGAATGATCTGGAAGTTGAGTCAGAAGGCTAATTGCTATGAGGGAATTTGTCCCTTATGTAAAAGACTGCAGTTTTTCTTCCTTTTTCAGCAGCTGGTTCTTGCCACCTCTGCTGAGCACTGAAGGAAGTGGGAGTGGAGAGATTTGCTAATCTCATCTGGAGAAGAAGCTGTATTTCAATGATAAAATTGCAGATAAAGTTCAGACACAGGCTCTCCTCTTTTCAGTACTTCCAGTTTATTATGGAGGCAGAAAACATGGTGAAACTTTAGAGAACTTTAGTGCCACTGGAAAAAAGTACTGTTTAAAAGGGTGCACATGAAATCTCTGATCTCAAGATTGTATAGATGTCAGCTGGAGGATAATTCTGTGGAATTGCCTTTCTATGTGGTGGTCTGGAATAATTGGCTGGGTACAGCACCTGAGGCATATTCATAGTGTGGTGCATAGATGTCCTTGGTCACCGTGAGGAAGCAAAAGCGATTTTAAAATTGTTCATAGGATGCATTCCGGTCTTGTTTAAGGAATGAGGGAGTATCAGCCCGATGTGTTACAGGGGATACAGAAAGTGAGTACTTTTTTTCCATATGTGGTAGGAATGTGACAAAATCAAGAAGTTTTAGTGTGATAATTAATTTCAGATATGGCAAATAATGTAGGCAGTTGTCTTTTTTGAATTCTTTATTTAATGTTGGGAGGGACTGAAAGGGATTATTTGAGATTGAAACATCGTAAATTAACAGCCCAATTACTGTTGGTGGCTTGGGGTTGCAAACTGGCTCCAGATTCACCTGACAGTTTGAATCTAGTTCTGGGTTTACCCTACTGGGTTTACCCCACTGTAATTCTGTTTAGTGCATCTCTTATGGAGTGCACTAAACAGAACTACAAGTCCCTGCATGCAATAGGGTAAACCCAGGACTAGATCCAACTATCAGGCGAATCTGGAGCCAGTTGGCAACTCTGTTGGTGGCCAGTGTGGCAGTCATATGGAGATAGAAGTTGAGCTCTGCCACTATCTGTGTGACTGTTTGGTGCATGGAGAGTATGCTGTTTTTGCATGGGATGAATTTGTATGTAACTTGTGCATGTCCAGATATATTTTTATACTTTTGATGCTGCATTTTCAAGTGTTATTTTTTGCAACTTTTATTTTGATGACAAGAATAAGAGACTCAATAGAGGCATTGACATTTTTGCCATAGTCAGATATAGGGCCTTTAAACTGTTAAGGGTTGCATCACTCTGTCTATACCCCCATCTTCTTTCACTGAGGTGTAATGATATATGCAGACAGCCTAAGACTTAGATGAGCTTTCACTATTTAAACTCAGTGTAACTGCACCACTTCTTCATTGACTTGATGAAGAAAAGATTTCTTTTTATTAGACTTAATGTATCTTTGGCAAGCTTTCAAAAGTTATTACCTACAACTTGTTGTTTGATCCTTATTTCCACATATCCAAGTAGACAAACACAGCAACTACAATTCTATGTTGAGCCTTGAAGTTTAATTACAATTCAGAGATAGTGTATATGGCAATGAAAAAGAATGCAAGGGAGAACTGGGCCATTTTTAGTGTGAAAGTGGGTGCCTTATTAGGCGCCATTTTATAAAGAAAATTAGGTATGAAGATAACAAGAACTAGAATGAGCTACTTAAGGGGTATTCCTATATCTCATCAAGATTTGACTAGTCAAATAAGTTTGTCAATAAAGTGGCTGTGGTTTTGGGATATGGTAATTATAGCAGATTCAACACTGTATTTCAGGTAAATAAGGATAGAAATAAACATAATTTGATTTAATGTAAACTAAAAACTAGGACTAGACATCTAAGGCTACTTTCCTGTGTTTATTTTAGTGCAAGCTCTTTGCACAAATAGTGTATGATTTAATAGTTGATAACACAGCAGACTTGGTCTTCATCACTGAAACTTGATTTTTGGAGGTGGGAGGACCTTATCTGGTGGCATTGTGCTGAGATGGTTACACAATTGAGTATATTTCTACAGCCAAAAAGAATGGTAGAGGCATGACTTTGATTTACCAAAAAAAAAAAGCTCTTGTTGACACCCCCCCCCCTCATTTTCTTCTCCCGCCTTCAAATTGTGGATGCCTACTTTTTACCTTAGACCCCCTTTGTTGGGGTGTGTACTGGGTTATCAGTTATGTAGGGAAACTAGTTAGGACGTAAAACATTTGGTAGACTATATTCCCACTATCAGATGTTCATCCTGATTGGAGATTTTAATTTGCACTTTGATGATAAACATGACTGTTCAGCCTCTTATTTTATATGAAGCCTTGAAACATTTGGTTTATGCCAAATAAATTTGGAATCCATTCATTGATGATCTTAGAGGAACTGACCCAGTTGAATTCTGGTGCCCAGTGTACCACACAATTTATAGTATGTTCTGACCATGCTTGTTTGGACTTCATAGTTGGGCTGATATTAAGAAATGGGAAAGTCTCCTGCCAAGTCATCTTCTAGCTGGGGGAGAGAAAAGATAGACAAGGAACTCTTTATTAGTAGATTAGATCTGGTTTCTGCACCAAAGTTCGGTTGAGGATTTAGTCAAACCACTAGAATAAGCTATTGTCTGAAGCATTAGATGAGGTTGCTCCTTTGAAGGTTGTCTACCAAATCATAACGCTTTACCTTTTTATTTTTTTATTTTATATTATATTTATGCATTTTACATTATATACCAACCACTGTATTACATACTTGTAGTAAACAGAGACCTGTTTGAAATGCTAACAGGGTCTCTCCATTTCAAAGCCAGGTAAGAGTGTGTGGCTTTTAATTACTACCTCTCTGCCTGAGAGCTCTTAAAAAGGGTTTGGTCTGCATTTTTAGAATGAGTTAGTCTTTTTGCTGCTTTATTTTAAAAGGGGAAATACTTTTTTTTTTGTAGTGGTGTAAGTTTAAAACTCTGCTGTTAGTTTCCTTTTTCTTAGCTCTTTGAAGCCTCTCATAGTAACATAGTAACATTTCAGATCTCATCAGGAGTTAGTGATTAGCCTGTGAAAGAACTGAGGACTGCATAAAAGTCTTCAGAATCTTCCAAGGCATTCCTAACAGGGTCTCTCCATTTCAAAGCAAGGTACCAAACTTCCACCAACTGAACAATGGCAAGAAAAAATTGTATTGCCAAACTGTTGCTCCCATTACAGCTTCTACCTCTGTCCAGACAGTGATCCCAATGCCATTTGAAGGACCGGTTCTATGTGCAGGATGCCTACATGCTGAAGCTCTCAGCAAACAGGTAGAGGAGCTGAGAGAAGAGGTGGCAAGGTTGAGGAGCATTCAAGACAGTGAGAGTTACATTGATGAGATACTTCTTGAGAAGTATTATCAAAAATTAAACCTCTGTGAAATGAACACACTATATATCTAGAATCTAAAGATCATTCACTGTCCCATATAATTCATCTATCTTTGTATAGAACAGGAAAAGTTCCTAACTCTGAATTTTTTGTCGGATCGTCTGTCGCGAGGGTGTAACAACACTCTCAAATAACAGACCCTCCTTTTATTCAACTTTTTTAAGAAGGTCAATGCGACCTATATGCTCCAGGCTACAACAAGCCCTAACAAAGGACAAGCCCGTGCATAAATCAAATATAAACGTGCTTTAGCACTTTCTAAGACAACAGAAGTAATTGCACTTAGCTGGACGATGAAGTGGTCTAATATATTCAGTCTGTCCGACCCAAAGATGGATGTCCAATAAAAGACCTCCAAAAACCCCTGTAAGGGCTATTTACGGCTTCAGACGTGTCCTGCAACAATCACCCAGGATAACTCCACTTAGAAACTCGCCAACATTCTTCCGTGTTTGTCAAAGCTTGGTTGGGTAAATGGCGACACAAACCGTTGTGTTTCAAGCCCGCCTTAGCACTGGCCCTTTTTCAAGCGAACCCAGCCAATTTCCTGTTCCGGCCCAATACAAGATGACGTCATCGACATGTAAGGAACTCATTGATGACGCATAAAATGACAAATATAACACATTATATAAATTCAACGGATCTTCCACCATTCAATCTCCGCATTCATACCTGATGGAATGACAGAATTAAGATTAAATATCCAGCGTTGTTCATGATGATGTAGCACTGCCCGACGATCCCCTCCTCTAAGAGGTGGAGGAACCCAATCTAAAATTGTCCATTGAAGTTGCTCAAAATTATGGGATGCTGACAGACAGTGCTGGACAATAGGGGCGGATAATGTCTTAGTATTAAGACGCGAACGGTGTTCTTGTAGGCGTTTTCGAACTGATCGCGTGGTCATACCCACATAGAAAAACGAACAAGGGCATATTATCAAATAGACTACATATTCTGATGTACAATCGGTGACAAAACGTCGAGAATAATTGATCTGAGTATGAGGATCTTCCCACATAGTGCCCTCTATAGTGTTGAAGCACATATCGCAAGAGCCACATGCATGATGGTTTCCCCCCTCGGGACCACTAGGTTGAGCAGAGGTAGTGTGTACCACTCGATCCGCGATATTAGTCCCCCTCTTGTATGCTAACCTTAGAGGTTTTTGAAAACACGCATGTGTTGATAAGACATGCCAATGTGATCGCAAAATACGTGTTATTTGCCCTGTACAAGGCATGTAAGGGAGTACTCCCACATAGGGCTGAGTAACTATCGAATCTGATGACAACCGATCGTTATGTTCAGAAGGATCATGCCACCAGTCAGGGTGGTTATTAAGTGCCTGCTTGTAGGCCGAATCAATTAATCTTAAGGGATACTCTCGTGCAACTAATCGATCCCTCAGACTCCGAGAATGAAATTTATATTCCTTTCTAGTAGAGCATAAACGTCGAAGGCGTAAAAATTGCCCGATGGGGAGTGCCTGCCGAAGGGAACGTGGGTGATAACTCTTATATTGAAGCAATGTGTTCCGCTGAACAGGCTTGCGATAAAGAGTAGAATGAAGTTTACCCTCTTCTTTGTAGAGCAACAAATCCAAAAACTCTATTTGAAGAAGGTGAAACTTTGCTTCAAATTTAATATGAGCATGTAATGTGTTGATCCATTGCAAAAATTGATGTAGATTTTCTTGTGTCCCAGTCCAAATAAAAAATACATCATCTAGAAATCGTTTCCATGATATTATCGAGCCGAAATAGTTAGATGGATAAAGATAAGTGTCTTCAAAGTGTGCCATGTAGAGGGCAGCCACCGAGGGCGCTACTGTGGCACCCATGGCTATACCGAAGCATTGGTGATAAAATTTCTGATCATACATAAAATAGTTATGATCAAGCACCCAAGACAAAAGACGTAACACAAAGGCTTTCGGGAGCCGTGATGGTAAATTCAATGACAGAGCCGCCAAGATAGAATATGCTTCCTTTTGATCGATGTTTGTGTATAACGCTACCACATCTAAGGTGACCAGACAATAATGTGGTAGCATAGGAATATCTCGAACAGCCGATAAAAAGTGATAGGAATCACGAATATATGATCAGATGCCTTCTGTCAACGGCTGAAAAATCGGTCACAGAAAATAGAAAGCGGTTCCAAAACTGATTCTCGGCAGGAAACTATGGGGCGCCCAGGTGGGTGCTCTAACGACTTATGTAATTTAGGAACCATATATAGGACTGGAACCTTAGGAAAAGTAGGATTTAGAAAGGAATATTCCTTTTTCGTAATCCAATTATGATTATATGCCTCTGTGGTGTATTCTTTTATAAGTGATTGCAACTGAGGACCAGGATCCGAGGGTAAAACTTTATAGTATTTTGCATTTTCTAAATGTGTTAAGACCACTGTATGGTACACATCCTTATCCTGTATCACAACTGCACCGCCTTTATCGGCTCTTCTCACCACCAACTGAGGATTGGAACTTAATTCCTGCAGCGCTTTATACAAAGGAGTTGACAAATTTGAGAAGCGACGTTGAGGAGTTGCTTCCAATTGATCGATTTCATGGGTTACCAAACGTTGAAAGGTCGTTATGGAAGCATCCATACTCACAGGGGGCACCCAAGTTGAAACGGGGACACAGATCGAATTTTCTGAAGGTAATGACGGGAAATCTCGAAAAAAATAAGTAGTGTGTAACTTACGAAAAACTGTTGAACAGCCGTCCGCATCCGGAAAAAATCATTCTTTGGAGAGGGGACAAAGGAAAGCCCCAATTCCAGAACTTGTAATTGATCCGACGTTAGGGAGGTGCTGGACAAATTAACGACTGCTGTTTGGTAGTCGAACGAGTTACCGGTCCGACCCATCCGTCCCCCCGAGTTCTGTGGAACTGCCGGCGATAACGTGGCCGGCCCCTGTGAAAAACCTGGGGATTGTTTTGAGATCCCCCTCGAGAAGCAGCCGCTATCACTTCTACGGAGGAGTCAGAACTTCTGTCCTCCGAGGATACATCAAAGGTAACTTGTTTAACAGGGACTTCCTCATTTTGTCGCAAGGTGTAAACTTGATCCTTCGTGTAATCATCCGTATCACGTTTGAATTTCTTCAATTTGGATAAACGGACTGTTTCTTGAAAATGTTGTAGCTGAACGTTCAAGTCTGCCAACTGTTGGTCAAAGGTTTCCCCTTTAGCTTCCTTTTTCAAGTCCTTTTCCATTTGTACCACTTGATCTTTCAATAATAGTTCTTCTACGGACAACCGCTCAATAAGAAGGGCTATAAGATCCAATCCACATTTATTTAAAATGCTGTTCCAAGTGGCATAAAATTTCTTGTCATCTGCAAACATGTGGGGAGGTTTCAAAACCCGAAGACCTCGAGGAATCATTTTTTGTTTTAAATATTGTGTCATTGTGGCAGCATGCATTTCCACACGAATGCTACGTTTCTTTACATTTTTCAAAGTGGTCCAAGACCCTGTGATCGGATCTTCTAAGACCACTGGGTTGTCAAATAACGAAGGATGTTCCAGAAGCTTATCTATTGCTGCTTGTGAAAATGCAAAAGTAGCAGTGTTAGTGGATTCCAAACCAGCTGCTGACGTCATCTTGTAAAAAAGAGGTGACTCCTAAGAAGTATTATCAAAAATTAAACCTCTGTGAAATGAACACACTATATATCTAGAATCTAAAGATCATTCACTGTCCCATATAATTCATCTATCTTTGTATAGAACAGGAAAAGTTCCTAACTCTGAATTTTTTGTCGGATCGTCTGTCGCGAGGGTGTAACAACACTCTCAAATAACAGACCCTCCTTTTATTCAACTTTTTTAAGAAGGTCAATGCGACCTATATGCTCCAGGCTACAACAAGCCCTAACTAAGGACAAGCCCGTGCATAAATCAAATATAAACGTGCTTTAGCACTTTCTAAGACAACAGAAGTAATTGCACTTAGCTGGACGATGAAGTGGTCTAATATATTTCAGTCTGTCCGACCCAAAGATGGATGTCCAATAAAAGACCTCCAAAAACCCCTGTAAGGGCTATTTACGGCTTCAGACGTGTCCTGCAACAATCACCCAGGATAACTCCACTTAGAAACTCGCCAACATTCTTCCGTGTTTGTCAAAGCTTGGTTGGGTAAATGGCGACACAAACCGTTGTGTTTCAAGCCCGCCTTAGCACTGGCCCTTTTTCAAGCGAACCCAGCCAATTTCCTGTTCCGGCCCAATACAAGATGACGTCATCGACATGTAAGGAACTCATTGATGACGCATAAAATGACAAATATAACACATTATATAAATTCAACGGATCTTCCACCATTCAATCTCCGCATTCATACCTGATGGAATGACAGAATTAAGATTAAATATCCAGCGTTGTTCATGATGATGTAGCACTGCCCGACGATCCCCTCCTCTAAGAGGTGGAGGAACCCAATCTAAAATTGTCCATTGAAGTTGCTCAAAATTATGGGATGCTGACAGACAGTGCTGGACAATAGGGGCGGATAATGTCTTAGTATTAAGACGCGAACGGTGTTCTTGTAGGCGTTTTCGAACTGATCGCGTGGTCATACCCACATAGAAAAACGAACAAGGGCATATTATCAAATAGACTACATATTCTGATGTACAATCGGTGACAAAACGTCGAGAATAATTGATCTGAGTATGAGGATCTTCCCACATAGTGCCCTCTATAGTGTTGAAGCACATATCGCAAGAGCCACATGCATGATGGTTTCCCCCCTCGGGACCACTAGGTTGAGCAGAGGTAGTGTGTACCACTCGATCCGCGATATTAGTCCCCCTCTTGTATGCTAACCTTAGAGGTTTTTGAAAACACGCATGTGTTGATAAGACATGCCAATGTGATCGCAAAATACGTGTTATTTGCCCTGTACAAGGCATGTAAGGGAGTACTCCCACATAGGGCTGAGTAACTATCGAATCTGATGACAACCGATCGTTATGTTCAGAAGGATCATGCCACCAGTCAGGGTGGTTATTAAGTGCCCGCTTGTAGGCCGAATCAATTAATCTTAAGGGATACTCTCGTGCAACTAATCGATCCCTCAGACTCCGAGAATGAAATTTATATTCCTTTCTAGTAGAGCATAAACGTCGAAGGCGTAAAAATTGCCCGATGGGGAGTGCCTGCCGAAGGGAACGTGGGTGATAACTCTTATATTGAAGCAATGTGTTCCGCTGAACAGGCTTGCGATAAAGTAGAATGAAGTTTACCCTCTTCTTTGTAGAGCAACAAATCCAAAAACTCTATTTGAAGAAGGTGAAACTTTGCTTCAAATTTAATATGAGCATGTAATGTGTTGATCCATTGCAAAAAATTGATGTAGATTTTCTTGTGTCCCAGTCCAAATAAAAAATACATCATCTAGAAATCGTTTCCATGATATTATCGAGCCGAAATAGTTAGATGGATAAAGATAAGTGTCTTCAAAGTGTGCCATGTAGAGGGCAGCCACCGAGGGCGCTACTGTGGCACCCATGGCTATACCGAAGCATTGGTGATAAAATTTCTGATCATACATAAAATAGTTATGATCAAGCACCCAAGACAAAAGACGTAACACAAAGGCTTTCGGGAGCCGTGATGGTAAATTCAATGACAAAGCCGCCAAGATAGAATATGCTTCCTTTTGATCGATGTTTGTGTATAACGCTACCACATCTAAGGTGACCAGACAATAATGTGGTAGCATGGGAATATCTCAAACAGCCGATAAAAAGTGATAGGAATCACGAATATATGATCGGATGCCTTCTGTCAACGGCTGAAAAAATCGGTCACAGAAAATAGAAAGCGGTTCCAAAACTGATTCTCGGCAGGAAACTATGGGGCGCCCAGGTGGGTGCTCTAACGACTTATGTAATTTAGGAACCATATATAGGACTGGAACCTTAGGAAAAGTAGGATTTAGAAAGGAATATTCCTTTTTCGTAATCCAATTATGATTATATGCCTCTGTGGTGTATTCTTTTATAAGTGATTGCAACTGAGGACCAGGATCCGAGGGTAAAACTTTATAGTATTTTGCATTTTCTAAATGTGTTAAGACCACTGTATGGTACACATCCTTATCCTGTATCACAACTGCACCGCCTTTATCGGCTCTTCTCACCACCAACTGAGGATTGGAACTTAATTCCTGCAGCGCTTTATACAAAGGAGTTGACAAATTTGAGAAGCGACGTTGAGGAGTTGCTTCCAATTGATCGATTTCATGGGTTACCAAACGTTGAAAGGTCGTTATGGAAGCATCCATACTCACAGGGGGCACCCAAGTTGAAACGGGGACACAGATCGAATTTTCTGAAGGTAATGACGGGAAATCTCGAAAAAAATAAGTAGTGTGTAACTTACGAAAAAACTGTTGAACAGCCGTCCGCATCCGGAAAAAATCATTCTATGGAGACGGGACAAAAGAAAGCCCCAATTCCAGAACTTGTAATTGATCTGACGTTAGGGAGGTGCTGGACAAATTAACGACTGCTGTTTGGTAGTCGAACGAGTTACCGGTCCGACCCATCCGTCCCCCCGAGTTCTGTGGAACTGCCGGCGATAACGTGGCCGGCCCCTGTGAAAAACCTGGGGATTGTTTTGAGATCCCCCTCGAGAAGCAGCCGCTATCACTTCTACGGAGGAGTCAGAACTTCTGTCCTCCGAGGATACATCAAAGGTAACTTGTTTAACAGGGACTTCCTCATTTTGTCGCCAGGTGTAAACTTGATCCTTCGTGTAATCATCCGTATCACGTTTGAATTTCTTCAATTTGGATAAACGGACTGTTTCTTGAAAATGTTGTAGCTGAACGTTCAAGTCTGCCAACTGTTGGTCAAAGGTTTCCCCTTTAGCTTCCTTTTTCAAGTCCTTTTCCATTTGTACCACTTGATCTTTCAATAATAGTTCTTCTACGGACAACCGCTCAATAAGAAGGGCTATAAGATCCAATCCACATTTATTTAAAATGCTGTTCCAAGTGGCATAAAATTTCTTGTCATCTGCAAACATGTGGGGAGGTTTCAAAACCCGAAGACCTCGAGGAATCATTTTTTGTTTTAAATATTGTGTCATTGTGGCAGCATGCATTTCCACACGAATGCTACGTTTCTTTACATTTTTCAAAGTGGTCCAAGACCCTGTGATCGGATCTTCTAAGACCACTGGGTTGTCAAATAACGAAGGATGTTCCAGAAGCTTATCTATTGCTGCTTGTGAAAATGCAAAAGTAGCAGTGTTAGTGGATTCCAAACCAGCTGCTGACGTCATCATGTAAAAAGAGGTGACTCCTAAGAAGTATTATCAAAAATTAAACCTCTGTGAAATGAACACACTATATATCTAGAATCTAAAGATCATTCACTGTCCCATATAATTCATCTATCTTTGTATAGAACAGGAAAAGTTCCTAACTCTGAATTTTTTGTCGGATCGTCTGTCGCGAGGGTGTAACAACACTCTCAAATAACAGACCCTCCTTTTATTCAACTTTTTTAAGAAGGTCAATGCGACCTATATGCTCCAGGCTACAACAAGCCCTAACAAAGGACAAGCCCGTGCATAAATCAAATATAAACGTGCTTTAGCACTTTCTAAGACAACAGAAGTAATTGCACTTAGCTGGACGATGAAGTGGTCTAATATATTTCAGTCTGTCCGACCCAAAGATGGATGTCCAATAAAAGACCTCCAAAAACCCCTGTAAGGGCTATTTACGGCTTCAGACGTGTCCTGCAACAATCACCCAGGATAACTCCACTTAGAAACTCGCCAACATTCTTCCGTGTTTGTCAAAGCTTGGTTGGGTTAAATGGCGACACAAACCGTTGTGTTTCAAGCCCGCCTTAGCACTGGCCCTTTTTCAAGCGAACCCAGCCAATTTCCTGTTCCGGCCCAATACAAGATGACATCATCGACATGTAAGGAACTCATTGATGACGCATAAAATGACAAATATAACACATTATATAAATTCAACGGATCTTCTACCATTCAATCTCCGCATTCATACCTGATGGAATGACAGAATTAAGATTAAATATCCAGCGTTGTTCATGATGATGTAGCACTGCCCGACGATCCCCTCCTCTAAGAGGTGGAGGAACCCAATCTAAAATTGTCCATTGAAGTTGCTCAAAATTATGGGATGCTGACAGACAGTGCTGGACAATAGGGGCGGATAATGTCTTAGTATTAAGACGCGAACGGTGTTCTTGTAGGCGTTTTCGAACTGATCGCGTGGTCATACCCACATAGAAAAACGACAAGGGCATATTATCAATAGACTACATATTCTGATGTACAATCGGTGACAAAACGTCGAGAATAATTGATCTGAGTATGAGGATCTTCCCACATAGTGCCCTCTATAGTGTTGAAGCACATATCGCAAGAGCCACATGCATGATGGTTTCCCCCCTCGGGACCACTAGGTTGAGCAGAGGTAGTGTGTACCACTCGATCCGCGATATTAGTCCCCCTCTTGTATGCTAACCTTAGAGGTTTTTGAAAACACGCATGTGTTGATAAGACATGCCAATGTGATCGCAAAATACGTGTTATTTGCCCTGTACAAGGCATGTAAGGGAGTACTCCCACATAGGGCTGAGTAACTATCGAATCTGATGACAACCGATCGTTATGTTCAGAAGGATCATGCCACCAGTCAGGGTGGTTATTAAGTGCCCGCTTGTAGGCCGAATCAATTAATCTTAAGGGATACTCTCGTGCAACTAATCGATCCCTCAGACTCCGAGAATGAAATTTATATTCCTTTCTAGTAGAGCATAAACGTCGAAGGCGTAAAAATTGCCCGATGGGGAGTGCCTGCCGAAGGGAACGTGGGTGATAACTCTTATATTGAAGCAATGTGTTCCGCTGAACAGGCTTGCGATAAAGAGTAGAATGAAGTTTACCCTCTTCTTTGTAGAGCAACAAATCCAAAAACTCTATTTGAAGAAGGTGAAACTTTGCTTCAAATTTAATATGAGCATGTAATGTGTTGATCCATTGCAAAAATTGATGTAGATTTTCTTGTGTCCCAGTCCAAATAAAAAATACATCATCTAGAAATCGTTTCCATGATATTATCGAGCCGAAATAGTTAGATGGATAAAGATAAGTGTCTTCAAAGTGTGCCATGTAGAGGGCAGCCACCGAGGGCGCTACTGTGGCACCCATGGCTATACCGAAGCATTGGTGATAAAATTTCTGATCATACATAAAATAGTTATGATCAAGCACCCAAGACAAAAGACGTAACACAAAGGCTTTCGGGAGCCGTGATGGTAAATTCAATGACAGAGCCGCCAAGATAGAATATGCTTCCTTTTGATCGATGTTTGTGTATAACGCTACCACATCTAAGGTGACCAGACAATAATGTGGTAGCATAGGAATATCTCGAACAGCCGATAAAAAGTGATAGGAATCACGAATATATGATCGGATGCCTTCTGTCAACGGCTGAAAAAATCGGTCACAGAAAATAGAAAGCGGTTCCAAAACTGATTCTCGGCAGGAAACTATGGGGCGCCCAGGTGGGTGCTCTAACGACTTATGTAATTTAGGAACCATATATAGGACTGGAACCTTAGGAAAAGTAGGATTTAGAAAGGAAAATTCCTTTTTCGTAATCCAATTATGATTATATGCCTCTGTGGTGTATTCTTTTATAAGTGATTGCAACTGAGGACCAGGATCCGAGGGTAAAACTTTATAGTATTTTGCATTTTCTAAATGTGTTAAGACCACTGTATGGTACACATCCTTATCCTGTATCACAACTGCACCGCCTTTATCGGCTCTTCTCACCACCAACTGAGGATTGGAACTTAATTCCTGCAGCGCTTTATACAAAGGAGTTGACAAATTTGAGAAGCGACGTTGAGGAGTTGCTTCCAATTGATCGATTTCATGGGTTACCAAACGTTGAAAGGTCGTTATGGAAGCATCCATACTCACAGGGGGCACCCAAGTTGAAACGGGGACACAGATCGAATTTTCTGAAGGTAATGACGGGAAATCTCGAAAAAAATAAGTAGTGTGTAACTTACGAAAAAACTGTTGAACAGCCGTCCGCATCCGGAAAAAAATCATTCTTTGGAGAGGGGACAAAGGAAAGCCCCAATTCCAGAACTTGTAATTGATCCGACGTTAGGGAGGTGCTGGACAAATTAACGACTGCTGTTTGGTAGTCGAACGAGTTACCGGTCCGACCCATCCGTCCCCCCGAGTTCTGTGGAACTGCCGGCGATAACGTGGCCGGCCCCTGTGAAAAACCTGGGGATTGTTTTGAGATCCCCCTCGAGAAGCAGCCGCTATCACTTCTACGGAGGAGTCAGAACTTCTGTCCTCCGAGGATACATCAAAGGTAACTTGTTTAACAGGGACTTCCTCATTTTGTCGCCAGGTGTAAACTTGATCCTTCGTGTAATCATCCGTATCACGTTTGAATTTCTTCAATTTGGATAAACGGACTGTTTCTTGAAAATGTTGTAGCTGAACGTTCAAGTCTGCCAACTGTTGGTCAAAGGTTTCCCCTTTAGCTTCCTTTTTCAAGTCCTTTTCCATTTGTACCACTTG
Organism: Ichthyophis bannanicus; assembly: GCA_033557465.1. Taxonomy (NCBI): domain Eukaryota; kingdom Metazoa; phylum Chordata; class Amphibia; order Gymnophiona; family Ichthyophiidae; genus Ichthyophis; species Ichthyophis bannanicus. The sequence goes on along the minus strand of CM066034.1, from coordinate 374,912,128 downwards.
ATCTTTCAATAATAGTTCTTCTACGGACAACCGCTCAATAAGAAGGGCTATAAGATCCAATCCACATTTATTTAAAATGCTGTTCCAAGTGGCATAAAATTTCTTGTCATCTGCAAACATGTGGGGAGGTTTCAAAACCCGAAGACCTCGAGGAATCATTTTTTGTTTAAATATTGTGTCATTGTGGCAGCATGCATTTCCACACGAATGCTACGTTTCTTTACATTTTTCAAAGTGGTCCAAGACCCTGTGATCGGATCTTCTAAGACCACTGGGTTGTCAAATAACGAAGGATGTTCCAGAAGCTTATCTATTGCTGCTTGTGAAAATGCAAAAGTAGCAGTGTTAGTGGATTCCAAACCAGCTGCTGACGTCATCTTGTAAAAAAGAGGTGACTCCTAAGAAGTATTATCAAAAATTAAACCTCTGTGAAATGAACACACTATATATCTAGAATCTAAAGATCATTCACTGTCCCATATAATTCATCTATCTTTGTATAGAACAGGAAAAGTTCCTAACTCTGAATTTTTTGTCGGATCGTCTGTCGCGAGGGTGTAACAACACTCTCAAATAACAGACCCTCCTTTTATTCTACTTTATTAAGAAGGTCAATGCGACCTATATGCTCCAGGCTACAACAAGCCCTAACAAAGGACAAGCCCGTGCATAAATCAAATATAAACGTGCTTTAGCACTTTCTAAGACAACAGAAGTAATTGCACTTAGCTGGACGATGAAGTGGTCTAATATATTTCAGTCTGTCCGACCCAAAGATGGATGTCCAATAAAAGACCTCCAAAAACCCCTGTAAGGGCTATTTACGGCTTCAGACGTGTCCTGCAACAATCACCCAGGATAACTCCACTTAGAAACTCGCCAACATTCTTCCGTGTTTGTCAAAGCTTGGTTGGGTAAATGGCGACACAAACCGTTGTGTTTCAAGCCCGCCTTAGCACTGGCCCTTTTTCAAGCGAACCCAGCCAATTTCCTGTTCCGGCCCAATACAAGATGACGTCATCGACATGTAAGGAACTCATTGATGACGCATAAAATGACAAATATAACACATTATATAAATTCAACGGATCTTCCACCATTCAATCTCCGCATTCATACCTGATGGAATGACAGAATTAAGATTAAACCCAATTGGGTTCCTCCACCTCTTAGAGGAGGGGATCGTCGGGCAGTGCTACATCATCATGAACAACGCTGGATATTTAATCTTAATTCTGTCATTCCATCAGGTATGAATGCGGAGATTGAATGGTGGAAGATCCGTTGAATTTATATAATGTGTTATATTTGTCATTTTATGCGTCATCAATGAGTTCCTTACATGTCGATGACGTCATCTTGTATTGGGCCGGAACAGGAAATTGGCTGGGTTCGCTTGAAAAAGGGCCAGTGCTAAGGCGGGCTTGAAACACAACGGTTTGTGTCGCCATTTACCCAACCAAGCTTTGACAAACACGGAAGAATGTTGGCGAGTTTCTAAGTGGAGTTATCCTGGGTGATTGTTGCAGGACACGTCTGAAGCCGTAAATAGCCCTTACAGGGGTTTTTGGAGGTCTTTTATTGGACATCCATCTTTGGGTCGGACAGACTGAAATATATTAGACCACTTCATCGTCCAGCTAAGTGCAATTACTTCTGTTGTCTTAGAAAGTGCTAAAGCACGTTTATATTTGATTTATGCACGGGCTTGTCCTTTGTTAGGGCTTGTTGTAGCCTGGAGCATATAGGTCGCATTGACCTTCTTAAAAAAGTTGAATAAAAGGAGGGTCTGTTATTTGAGAGTGTTGTTACACCCTCGCGACAGACGATCCGACAAAAAATTCAGAGTTAGGAACTTTTCCTGTTCTATACAAAGATAGATGAATTATATGGGACAGTGAATGATCTTTAGATTCTAGATATATAGTGTGTTCATTTCACAGAGGTTTAATTTTTGATAATACTTCTTAGGAGTCACCTCTTTTTTACAAGATGACGTCAGCAGCTGGTTTGGAATCCACTAACACTGCTACTTTTGCATTTTCACAAGCAGCAATAGATAAGCTTCTGGAACATCCTTCGTTATTTGACAACCCAGTGGTCTTAGAAGATCCGATCACAGGGTCTTGGACCACTTTGAAAATGTAAAGAAACGTAGCATTCGTGTGGAAATGCATGCTGCCACAATGACACAATATTTAAAACAAAAAATGATTCCTCGAGGTCTTCGGGTTTTGAAACCTCCCCACATGTTTGCAGATGACAAGAAATTTTATGCCACTTGGAACAGCATTTTAAATAAATGTGGATTGGATCTTATAGCCCTTCTTATTGAGCGGTTTGTCCGTAGAAGAACTATTATTGAAAGATCAAGTGGTACAAATGGAAAAGGACTTGAAAAAGGAAGCTAAAGGGGAAACCTTTGACCAACAGTTGGCAGACTTGAACGTTCAGCTACAACATTTTCAAGAAACAGTCCGTTTATCCAAATTGAAGAAATTCAAACGTGATACGGATGATTACACGAAGGATCAAGTTTACACCTGGCGACAAAATGAGGAAGTCCCTGTTAAACAAGTTACCTTTGATGTATCCTCGGAGGACAGAAGTTCTGACTCCTCCGTAGAAGTGATAGCGGCTGCTTCTCGAGGGGATCTCAAAACAATCCCCAGGTTTTTCACAGGGGCCGGCCACGTTATCGCCGGCAGTTCCACAGAACTCGGGGGGACGGATGGGTCGGACCGGTAACTCGTTCGACTACCAACAGCAGTCGTTAATTTGTCCAGCACCTCCCTAACGTCGGATCAATTACAAGTTCTGGAATTGGGGCTTTCCTTTGTCCCCTCTCCAAAGAATGATTTTTTCCGGATGCGGACGGCTGTTCAACAGTTTTTTCGTAAGTTACACACTACTTATTTTTTTCGAGATTTCCCGTCATTACCTTCAGAAAATTCGATCTGTGTCCCCGTTTCAACTTGGGTGCCCCCTGTGAGTATGGATGCTTCCATAACGACCTTTCAACGTTTGGTAACCCATGAAATCGATCAATTGGAAGCAACTCCTCAACGTCGCTTCTCAAATTTGTCAACTCCTTTGTATAAAGCGCTGCAGGAATTAAGTTCCAATCCTCAGTTGGTGGTGAGAAGAGCCGATAAAGGCGGTGCAGTTGTGATACAGGATAAGGATGTGTACCATACAGTGGTCTTAACACATTTAGAAAATGCAAAATACTATAAAGTTTTACCCTCGGATCCTGGTCCTCAGTTGCAATCACTTATAAAAGAATACACCACAGAGGCATATAATCATAATTGGATTACGAAAAAGGAATATTCCTTTCTAAATCCTACTTTTCCTAAGGTTCCAGTCCTATATATGGTTCCTAAATTACATAAGTCGTTAGAGCACCCACCTGGGCGCCCCATAGTTTCCTGCCGAGAATCAGTTTTGGAACCGCTTTCTATTTTCTGTGACCGATTTTTTCAGCCGTTGACAGAAGGCATCCGATCATATATTCGTGATTCCTATCACTTTTTATCGGCTGTTCGAGATATTCCTATGCTACCACATTATTGTCTGGTCACCTTAGATGTGGTAGCGTTATACACAAACATCGATCAAAAGGAAGCATATTCTATCTTGGCGGCTCTGTCATTGAATTTACCATCACGGCTCCCGAAAGCCTTTGTGTTACGTCTTTTGTCTTGGGTGCTTGATCATAACTATTTTATGTATGATCAGAAATTTTATCACCAATGCTTCGGTATAGCCATGGGTGCCACAGTAGCGCCCTCGGTGGCTGCCCTCTACATGGCACACTTTGAAGACACTTATCTTTATCCATCTAACTATTTCGGCTCGATAATATCATGGAAACGATTTCTAGATGATGTATTTTTTATTTGGACTGGGACACAAGAAAATCTACATCAATTTTTGCAATGGATCAACACATTACATGCTCATATTAAATTTGAAGCAAAGTTTCACCTTCTTCAAATAGAGTTTTTGGATTTGTTGCTCTACAAAGAAGAGGGTAAACTTCATTCTACTCTTTATCGCAAGCCTGTTCAGCGGAACACATTGCTTCAATATAAGAGTTATCACCCACGTTCCCTTCGGCAGGCACTCCCCATCGGGCAATTTTTACGCCTTCGACGTTTATGCTCTACTAGAAAGGAATATAAATTTCATTCTCGGAGTCTGAGGGATCGATTAGTTGCACGAGAGTATCCCTTAAGATTAATTGATTCGGCCTACAAGCGGGCACTTAATAACCACCCTGACTGGTGGCATGATCCTTCTGAACATAACGATCGGTTGTCATCAGATTCGATAGTTACTCAGCCCTATGTGGGAGTACTCCCTTACATGCCTTGTACAGGGCAAATAACACGTATTTTGCGATCACATTGGCATGTCTTATCAACACATGCGTGTTTTCAAAAACCTCTAAGGTTAGCATACAAGAGGGGGACTAATATCGCGGATCGAGTGGTACACACTACCTCTGCTCAACCTAGTGGTCCCGAGGGGGGAAACCATCATGCATGTGGCTCTTGCGATATGTGCTTCAACACTATAGAGGGCACTATGTGGGAAGATCCTCATACTCAGATCAATTATTCTCGACGTTTTGTCACCGATTGTACATCAGAATATGTAGTCTATTTGATAATATGCCCTTGTTCGTTTTCCTATGTGGGTATGACCACGCGATCAGTTCGAAAACGCCTACAAGAACACCGTTCGCGTCTTAATACTAAGACATTATCCGCCCCTATTGTCCAGCACTGTCTGTCAGCATCCCATAATTTTGAGCAACTTCAATGGACAATTTTAGATTGGGTTCCTCCACCTCTTAGAGGAGGGGATCGTCGGGCAGTGCTACATCATCATGAACAACGCTGGATATTTAATCTTAATTCTGTCATTCCATCAGGTATGAATGCGGAGATTGAATGGTGGAAGATCCGTTGAATTTATATAATGTGTTATATTTGTCATTTTATGCGTCATCAATGAGTTCCTTACATGTCGATGACGTCATCTTGTATTGGGCCGGAACAGGAAATTGGCTGGGTTCGCTTGAAAAAGGGCCAGTGCTAAGGCGGGCTTGAAACACAACGGTTTGTGTCGCCATTTACCCAACCAAGCTTTGACAAACACGGAAGAATGTTGGCGAGTTTCTAAGTGGAGTTATCCTGGGTGATTGTTGCAGGACACGTCTGAAGCCGTAAATAGCCCTTACAGGGGTTTTTGGAGGTCTTTTATTGGACATCCATCTTTGGGTCGGACAGACTGAAATATATTAGACCACTTCATCGTCCAGCTAAGTGCAATTACTTCTGTTGTCTTAGAAAGTGCTAAAGCACGTTTATATTTGATTTATGCACGGGCTTGTCCTTTGTTAGGGCTTGTTGTAGCCTGGAGCATATAGGTCGCATTGACCTTCTTAAAAAAGTTGAATAAAAGGAGGGTCTGTTATTTGAGAGTGTTGTTACACCCTCGCGACAGACGATCCGACAAAAAATTCAGAGTTAGGAACTTTTCCTGTTCTATACAAAGATAGATGAATTATATGGGACAGTGAATGATCTTTAGATTCTAGAGATACTTCTTGAAACATCCAAGCTGTCTAGTAGAGGTAAGGATGGGAGCCTACAGAAGAACCAAGGTTGGACACGATTCACCAGGGCCTGCAGAATCACCAATCCAACACCTCAAGCTCTTGAAATGAAGAACCATTATGCAGCCCTGAAGGTGGAGGAGGCAGAGTCATCCCAGGAAAGGGAAGAGCCAGAGCTTGGACACCCCAAAGTTGTTGAATCAGTGACCACTAGGAAGCGAAGGGTAGTGGTGGTTGGTGACTCTCTTCTGAGGGGTACTGAGGCATCCATCTGCCAACCAGACTTGATGTACAGAGAAGTATGCTGTCTGCCAGATGCCAGAATCCAAGATATTATGGAGAGTTTGCTGAGACTCATCAAGCCTACTCATTATTACCCAATGTTGCTCATCCATGTCAGCACAAATGATACTGACAGGTATCCCTCTGAGCATATCAAGAGTGACTTCATGGATCTGGGATAGAGGGTGACGCAGATAGGGGTGCAGGTAGTGTTCTCTTCAATCCTCCCTGTTGAGGTTAAAGGCCAGGGCAGAGAACCTTGCTCCTTGAGAAAAATGTGTGGATGGTGTCATCGAGAGTGTTTTGGTTTATCTGGATCATGGGATGATGTTCCAAGGGCTGCAGAGCAGAGATGGCATCCATCTGTCCAAGAAGGGTCAACATGTCTTCAGTAGCAGACTGGCTAACTTACTGAAGAGGGCTTTAAACTAGATTAATTGGGGATGGGTGAAGAAGTCCCCCAGGTAAGTGAAACATTAAATACCTTTATAGAAAGAGGTGTAAGGGGCAACATCTGGAAAGCAGTGTCTATAAATGCCTGTAGCATGGGAAATAATCTCAGATGTTGAGGTTTTAATGGAAGAGGCTGACTTGGATTTAGTAGCAGTTACAGAGACATGGTTCACAGACAATCATGACTGGGATATAACTACACCAGGCTATACGTTATTCAGAATGGACAGGGTAGGAAGAAGGGGAGGAGGAATGGCACTTTATGTAAAAAATAATATTAAAGCTATGGAAATACAAGGCCTAAAAGGGAGAGAGGAGGTAGTGTGGGTTAAACTAGAAAGAGGGAAAGAGAAATCCATTTGCATTGGGGTGATATACAGACCTCCATCACAGGGAGAAGGCATGGGCGGAGATTTAATAGAAGACATAGGTAGCATTGCCAGGAAAGGGGAAGTTTTACTGATAGTAGATTTCAATATGCTAGATGTTGATTGTCACATCCCTGCTGCGGTGTCATCTACAAGCAAGGAGATCCTGGATTCTTTACAGGAAGAAGTATACAGGCAACTGGTAAAAGAGCCCACACGTGAAAGGACCATACTGGACTTGGTGCTTACCAATGGGAAAAGTGTTTCTGATGTTGTAGTGGGAGTGGGAGGTCATCTTGCATCCAGTGATCACCAGATGGTGCGGTTCAGTATTAGTACTAAAGCTGATAAAATCCATTCAAAAGCGAGGGTCTTAGACTTTAGGAAAACTAACTTTGCCAAGATGGGCCAATACCTCAAGGAATCATTAGTGGGATGGGAACAACAGGGGAATGTAGAAAAACAGTGGGAAAAACTGAAAGGGGATATTTTAAGGGCAAGCAACCTTTTTGTTAGAATGGTAAATAAAGGAAAAAGAAAAGGAGGCCGCTATGGTTCTCAAAAGAGGTAGCTGAAAAGGTGAAGAAAAAGGAAACCTTCATGAAGTACAAGAGATCACGGAGAGAGGAAGACAGTCATCTATATTTGGAAAAACTTAGAGAGGCTGGCAAAGTAGTCAGGAAAGCAAAAGTACAAAAAGAAGAAGAAAAAGCCAATGCAATAAAATGGCGGGATAAGACATTTTTCAGATATGTTAGTGAAAAGAGGAAGGGCAAAGTTGGTATTGTTGGACTCAAGGGTGAAGAGGAAGAATATGTAGAAGCTGATGAGGATAAAGCAGAATTGCTTAAGAAATATTTCTGTTCTGTGTTCACAGATGAAGGGTCGGAACATGACCTCAGACAATACCCACAAACAGGAACAAAAGCTAGGAGCATCTCAAACTATTTTCAGAGGACTGTGTTTGTGAGGAACTAGCTAAACTAAAAGTGGACAAAGTGATGGGACCAGATGGTATACATCCAAGAATACTGAAGGAACTTGGGGATGTTCTAGCAGCTCCACTGACTGATCTTTTCAATGCCTCTTTGGTGGTGCCAGAGGACTGGAGAGAGGTACTTGTGGTCCCTTTACACAAAAGTGGAAGTAAGGATGTAGTTGAAAACTACAGGCCAGTTAGTTTTACCTCGGTGGTAAGTAAATTATTGGAAATGCTGCTGAAAGAGAAAATAATGAGGTTTCTGGAGTGCAACAGATTGCAGGATCCGAGGCAGCATGGATTCACCAGGAGCAGGTCTTGTCAGACAAATCTGATTGATTTCTTTGACTTGGTGACGAGAGAGTTGGACTGAGGGAGAGCCCTAGATGTGGTGTATTTAGATTTCAGTATAGCATTTAACACTGTTCTGCACAGGCGACTTATAAACAAACTAAGCACCCTTGGGATGGACCCTAAAATTACTGATTGGGTTAGAAATTGGTTGATTGGGAGGCTACAAAGAATATAGGTTAATGGAGTTCACTTTGAGGAGAAGGAGGTTACCAGTGGAGTGCCGCCGGGGTCTTTCCTTGCTCTGATTCTTTTTAACATCTTTGTTAGTGATATTGCGGAAGGACTGTTGGGTAAGGTTTGCCTCTTTGCGGATGATACCAAAATCTGCAACAGAGTAGACACCCAGGAAGGTGTAGATAATATGAGGAGGGTTCTACTAAGCTTGAAGAATGATCTAGAATTTGGCAGCTGAGATTTAATGCTAAAAAATGTAGGGTTATGCATTTGGGCTGCAACAATCCAAGGGAGTGTACAGTATAGGGGGTGACGTACTTCTGTCCACAAAAGAACAGGACGTAGGCATGTTTGTCTCTGACATTCTCAAAGTAGCTAAACAGGTAGAAAAGGCGATGGCAAAAGCTAGAAGGATGCTTGAATGCATAGAGAGAGTAATGGCCAGCAGAAGAAAGAAGGTGATAGTCCCTCTGTTTAAGTCTTTTGTGCGACCTCATTTGGAGTATTGTGTGCAATTCTGGAGATCGTACCTTCAAAAGGATATAAACAGGTTGGAGTCAGTGCTGATGGTGGCTTCTGAAATGGTTAATGTTCTTCGTTATAAAGCACATGAGGACAGACTTAAGGACCTTAATATGTATACTTTAGAGGAAAGGTGGCATAGAACTGATATGATTGAGATGTTGAAATACCTCCGTGGCATAAATGCACAGGAGGAGAGCCTTTTTCAATTGAAAGCAGAGTGGTAGATGCATGGAATAGTCTCCCAGTGGTAATCCAGACAGGTGGCTGCATTCCTATAGAAGGCTATTTCTTTTTAATTTGTTTTTTTTTAAATATACATCAAGGTGACTAAACATCAAATCATAACACAGGGAAGCATAGTCCTTTATACCCTCTTTTGTCTTATAATTAATTACATACATTTCCACTTTTACATCTCGGGCGTGACCTCTCTCATTTCGCTTGTTTCATTCCTATCCTCCTTTATAGATCTGCATGTCTATCTTTGACAATCTTCCCATAACCCATTGTCACATGTATAACTTCTGCATATTCAAAGGGGGGTTTTCTTCACCCCCCTGTTCGAGCAAGGCTTTTCCTCTTAATAATAACCTGCTATCCAACAAGACTGCAAATTAAGTATATGGAAGAGTCCTCTCCGATTCCCTTTTTTACTTCCCCTTCGTGTTGCTATACCCATATTGACTCTACCTTGAACTTTCTATTCATCAGTATTTCAACAGTTTTTCAACATTTATGTCCATTGAGCTGTCGTCCTCCTTTGGTGAGGTCCTGGGTGATCCCATTTTGTTGGCCTCCCTCTCTGTCTGCCCTGCTATTTTTCTCCTCCTTCCGGGTCCTCCTCCCTTCCTCCCATCTTTCCCATACTTGTTCCCATTGTTTTTGCTTACCCTGCAAATCCACAGTAATTTTATCAAATGTCCGAGCTTCTCCTACTTTTTCCCACCAGTCCCTCAGTTGGGGCCCTCATGGGTTTTTCCACCTCTAGGCAATGACTACCCTTGCCATCAGTAGTAAGTTGGCCTGTAGAAGTGCCTCTTTTGTCTGTTCGCCAGTTCCTTTATGTAATCCTAGAAGAAGTTCTTCAGGTGTAGGGGAAAGCCTCCCCTGCAGTATTCTGTTCATTTCTTCTGCTACCTCCATCCAGAAGTGCTGGATGAATGGGCATTCCCACCACATATGAAAAAAGGACCCCAGCTTACCACACCCCTGCCAGCAATTCCCCTCCCCTACTCGTCCTGTCCTCTGGAGAGTCTTGGGGGTAAAATATGTACGATGCAGGATTTGCAGGTGTTTTTGGTGCCACACTGTTACTCGAGTCCACTTATAGATCTCCAGGTGTATTTTTTCCCACTCTTCCTTCATCAGTGGTTGCCCCAACCTTGCTGTCCATCCCCCCTATGTTTGGAGGTTCTGTCTGGTTCTCTGCTTCCAGAAGCCCTTTATACAACCGCGAAGTTAACTTTTGCGTTGTACCCCCTTTCAATATTAGGATTTTCCCACCATGTGGGTTTTCTTGTGAGCTGGGAGAGAGTTCTCTCGTGATGAATAAAATATCATAATTGAAAATATTGGTAATATGGGATACACCTTCCTATTCTTTCCTCTCTCTCGGCCTGTGTGAGACATCTCCCTCTGTCTATAAGCTCTAAGAAGTAAGTAATCCCCTTCCGCGACAAGTCTGCCAAAAGCAAATTAAACTATGGTCCCAAAAAAGGGCCTATAATCCCGAATTAAGGGCCACTTTGATATGTGAGGGGAAGAGACCTTTTTTCTGGCTCATCTTTCCTATCTTGTACAAGGGTCCTATAAATGAGTGTGTCCTCCAACTCCCCTCTCCCTGTTCTCCAGTGCCTTGTTTGCCAATGTCGTCCCCCTCCCCTGCCCCCCATCCTCCCCCAAGATTTAGGGCCTCTGTTTTACCAAGAGTGACTTTGAAACCAGATACTGCAGCAAAATTCTGAATTTTGTCAGCCAGTATGGGGAGTGATTCTTTTGGTTTGGACATAAAGATGAGGGTATCATGGCATATAATAATTTCTTATGTTTTTTCCTCCCCACTTCAATTGATGAGATCTCAGGGTTAAGTCTGATACTAGTCGCAAAAGTTTCAATCACCATTGCAAATCACAACAGTGACATTGGGCAGCCCTGCCTCATACCCTTCTTTAACTTGAAAAACTCAGACCTGTCCCCATTAACCAGAATCCTGGCTGCTGGGTCTCAGTAGAGAGCTCTGATACTGTTTAAGAACCCATCTTCTAGGTTAAATCTCTTTATCGCTGCAAACAGGAATCCCTACTCTACATGGTCAGAAGCTTTCTCTGCATCTAAAGCTGCACATAATGCGTGGGTCTTCCTGCTCACCTCACATTATCTGAGATCAGGCGCCCCTTTATAAAACCTGTTTGATTCGGGTGTATCAGCTTTGGGAGAGTGTTCTTGATTCACTTTGTGAGTATGTTGGCAAACAACTTAGCATCACTATTAACTAATGCAGTGGGCCTATAGCTGCTACATTGCTCTGGGGGCTTTCCTTCTTTAGGAAGGATTATAACATTGGCCTGCGCAATTGAAGCTGGAAGGAGTTTGCCCCTGAGTGCACCAGTAAAGATGCGTGCAAGCAAAGGGGAGAGATCCTCTACCAGATCTTGGTAGAACTCTGCCAGGTATCTGCAGGGGCGGTTCTATCATTAGGCCGAGTGATGTGGTGGCCTCAGGCAGCAACTTATTGGGGGCGACAAAAATTGCCCCCAAAAAGACCGCCTTACTCATCCTTCAAAAAAATAATTTAATAAAAACCTCCGGGGTAAGAAGCAGCTGCCGCTGCCGCTCCATCGGCGGCAGCGGCAGAATGAGGATCCCGCAGCCACCCGCCCTCCCTTGGAGAGCCTGCAGTTCCGGTTTCCCCTCCGCCCCAGCTCAGTTTTGCAGAGCCGTGGCGAAGGGAGAGTGTTTCCCTTTCATGCGGCTCTGTTAAAGCTGAGCCCGTGGAGCTGATGGGAAACAGGAAATCAGCTGACACCTGGAGCTGACAGCTGGAATGTACTGAAGGGGGGACTGGAAGGGAGCTGACACTTTGGGATGGGAGTGGTAGGTGGCTGGGTAATGTGGAGGAGGCTGGAAGGGAGCTGACATGCGAATGGTACTGGAAGTGAGATGGACAGAGGGTAGCGTGGCTGGAAGGGAGCTGACTGGGGTGTGACACTGAGAGTGGACTTGAGCTGATACCTGGGATGGTATTTGGACTAGAAGGGGCTGGACAGTGGGGAAGGAGGGGGACTGGAAGGGAATGGACACCAGTGGCAGTTGTGGGAATGCAAGGCAGTTGACATTGGAAGGTACTGGGAGGGGAGGACTGGAAAGAGGGCTGATACTGGGGAGGGTTACTGGAACTGGAAATGGGCTGATGGAAGGAAGTGAATAAAACAAAAGAAGAGATAAGAAATGGCAGATGGACCATGGACCATAGACCACAGAAAGAGAGCTAAGAGAAGACAGGAAAGCAGAAGCCTCAGATCGGGACCAGCATGATCAGAGAATAAAATGGTCAGACAACAAAGGTAGAAACAGTTTTATTTCATTTTAGTGATTGGATTTTGTGCTATTTTTATATTTTACACAGTATTAGGGAACTGCATCTCTTATTTATCTGATGTTGCATTGCATGTGGACTCTGGCTTCTTGGGGTTTCAGTTTAAAGTTTGTCTACATATTTTTATTTTTACTTTAGATTGTGGTTACTTATTCTGTACTTGGTGAGGGTCGATGTTGTGCGTGTGTGACTGAGGTCAGGTGTTCTTTAACATGGAGTTTGTATTGTGATGAAGAAGCTCCTCAAGAAGCAATGGAGATAGCTGAAAATCCTGTGGAGAAACGTAGTACTGCACTGAGAGGCAGGATTTTCACTTCAAAAGGAAAAAACACTCAGCTGATCTAAAACCACACCTCACCTTAGGGGAGGAAACAGGTCTGGTCACTGATTGGGCATGCCCAAGCAGGAGGCGGGCAGTGCAACGTAGTGAGAGCTTGTTAAATACGCAAGCAGTTAGAACACAGTCAGATTTAGAGTGGTTAGGAGAATCACTGGAATTACCTGGAGAGTTACTGGGAGACTCAGAAGCACAGAGAGACTCCAAAGGACGGAGAGACTCAGAAGCACAGAGAGACCTGGAACTACAGGAAGAGTTACTGGGAGACTCAGAAGCACAGAGAGACTCCAAAGGACGGAGAGACTCAGAAGCACAGAGAGACCTGGGACTACAGGAAGAGCTACCTGAGAACCAAGCAGGACCTTTGAGCAGTAATCAGTGGTCTAAGGATCCACCCTGGAGACACACTCATTATAAGGTACATCCTGGGGTTAAAGGAGCTAGCAGGTTTGATACCTGGACCAAAGGGAGCTGGAAACACAGTACTAAAACTCAAAGCAACAGCAGACAGAAGTACGGAGGAATTGTTCAGCCTCATATTCACTTGCAAAGCACAAGGACTAATGATAAGCCAGCTGGAGCACAAATCCTGAAAGCCAGTAGAAGGAAAAGTGCTAATGCTTATCCAGAGGACTTGAGCCAAGGTAAAGCTGACTTTTCTTATTATGATTGCTTGTTCAGAAAGTCTCCAGAACGTGTTAAACCTCTAAAGACAAATCCAACACTTGCTCTTAAGGATAAGTGGGGGAGGGGTTTTACTCACACGGAGAACTGTTGCTTTGATAAGAACAGCATAGCTAATTACCAGGAGCTGGGAGCCTTAAACAAACGTTTGCCTGAAGAGGAAGAAAGATATCAGCTTGGGGAAGAGCATAAGCAGGCTGAATTACTTCTGGCACAGTTTAAGGAGTTCTTAGAGCAAAAGGCAACATCTGCTATTAATCCTATACAGCATGCCAGTAGCTGTGAGGAAGAAATGCAGTTAGATAATTATTTGCCTTCAACAGAACAGGACCTAGCCATGGATTGCTCTACATGTATTATTGAAGATAGCCATGATAAAGAGTTTTGAAACTACAAGAAAAGAATACAGTAGAAAGATTACTTTACCTGTTTCTCTTGTGAAAAGCTTATGAAGGTAATAAGTGTAATCACATGCTGGAGCTGAGAAGCCGTGCCGTTGAAAGGACACTGCTTTCTGTTCATTGAAGAGTCACATGATTGCCTAAATGTGAGTCTGAGAAGGAACTGTGAATAAGCTGAATGAAAGCTGCCTCAGCACTGCAACTTCTGTATATTTGGTTTTTCCCATCTTTTGTTGAATGTGCATTATTCTTCTTTTGCGTCTGAAAGCACTGAGCTTCAATGCGTTGGAAATAAACCCTCTTAAAAGAAATTTTCTTTTGCCTGCCTTTGTCTGCTCGAGCTACAACTACAACCTCAATCCTTCAGGAGGCCCAGTAACTACATTTCCCAGAATCCCTGGGGGCCAAATGTTAGTGCTCTACCCCTGAAGGGCATCAAAGGCCCCTCCTACCTGGAAACCCTCAAGGCCCAGGTAGTAAAGTGGTGGCAGTATATAAAGGTCTATATTATATTGTAGTAATTTGACTTGTTCAGCTTTTCAAATAGGTGTATGGATGTTCCAGGGCCCAATGTAGTATTTACAGAGATGCTTTTTTTGGATGGGCTCCTTATGTGAGTTTTGGAAGTTTGTGCTGATATGGTATGATATGGTAGGTTTGCTCTTTGTTGCAGAGTGTTTTATTAGTTCACAATATGCCTGGTACTGGAGAATAGTGGTTGCTGTTATTAGTGAGATGATCAGAATCAGATTTGTTTTTTTAAATATTGAGTTCTGTGGGTGAATGTCCTGGTTCTGCTCTGCACCTACTGTGGATGCAAAATATATGTTGAAAAAGAAAAAGTGAGAACCATAATGCAGTTTATAACAAAATAAAAATGAGTTATAATTTAGTTTTATAAACTGTGCTGTTGGTTCTTGCTGTCTTCTAGTTCCTTGGTGTGCAAACAGGACCGTACCTAGCCCTGTGCAAGCAGTGCAGCCGCACAGGGTGCAAAGGCTTGGGGGGCACATGCTGGCTGTCTGGTGTTGCCCTGCCGCCCCCCGTTCCAAAATGTGCTATCTGAGACCTCCCTGTTATCAATAAGTTCTATGTATTGGCTCCATTCTTGTTTAAGCTTGCTTAATATTCCCTCCTGTTTGAGCAACTCAGTATTGGCCCTCCATGCTTTTCAGTTCACTTTAGCTCTAGGTCCCCCTGAAAACCATGTATACTCCACCATCTCATGATCAGCTATTTCTATTGGGTGAATTTTAACTCTGTCAAAGTTGCCATCAGTGCCCTTAGTAATTAAAATGTAGTCTAACCGGGCGTAGGTGCCCATTCTGGGTGCAAAGCAAGTGTATTCTTTACTAGCGCCATGCTTCAATCTCCTTAAGTCAATCAGCTCTCACTGCTTAATACATTCTCTTAACTTCTTGCCCTCCCTTCTATTCATTTGCGGTGCATAATTTGACCCATCCGCCTTGCCCACCACACAACTAAAGTCCCCTGCTAGCACCCATTCCCCCTGAGCTACCTTAGCAAAATCTTGGAGGCTCCCCTGAAAGAATGTGCCTTTTGGGCCATTGGGCGCATACAAATTCAAAATAGCTAATTCCTGCTGTTCTACCCTCCCAGTGACCCACACCACTCTATCCTTTCCAGTCGTGTACTTAACAAAGGGGACCCTTTTGTGCACCAGTTTAGCCACTCCCCTTTATTAAAAATTGCATGCTGAGCAAAACATTTGCTCATAGCTCCTTGCTAGAAGTTTATGTTCACTATCTGTTAAGTGAGTTTCTTGTAGAAGAGCAATGTCTATTTTGGCCCGATGCAACATGTCTAGAACTTGATGCCTTTTACTGGGGTGATGTATCCCCCTTATATTGATGGACCCAAATTTAACACCCTCCAATTTGTATCTTTGTTTTCTTTCAGGGACTCCCCTGCTGCCCCCCCCCCCAGCACCTTTACCCCCCCCCCCCCCCATAGCTGTCTCTTACTTCTTTTGTTTCACTGGACTTTTTTAACATCATCAACAAACTTGTTTTCAACATAAACCAAACATATAACAGACTCTTCATACCCCCCCCCCCCCTTCCTTAATTGCTCTCTTTTTTTGTCTTCCACTCTCGTATGTCCGGTTGTATCCCTCCTTGGTTATTTCCAATCATTCCTCGTCCCCTCCCCCTCCCCCCCCCACACACCTGATTCAACAAATTCCCCCTCCCCTACTCTTTCATTCCCCCACATTCGCCATCTCTCCCATCTCTTATAATGAGTGCTCCGAAGGGCATATATCTTACCCTGCCATATCCTGTGTCCTGTGTTAAACTACAACCTACCAACCATACAATAGTCCATAATGTATTATAAGTTCTTTTCGGCTGTTTATCTTATGTGTCTCACCATTAACCCTTTGAAGGCCTACTTTAAATTTTTAATCCACATTCTGCAGCCGGGTTAATTTTTGCACATTTGAGGAAAATTGTACCCGTCTTATTCAATATGTTCTAATAGTGATTTTCCTTCTGCTATGGTCATGTATTATATACCATTTGATAGGAATATTTAGTCAGAATTTTGGATCCCGAGAGTTTTGGGCTCGGCCTGGAAAAGGTTAACGTGTTTTGTATTGATGGCCCTCCGCCTGAAAGATCTTCATTCTCAGTCCCCATCAGGTACTAAAGGATCTCACATCTCCTCATTCCTCTCCATTGCCACTGGCCGCTCCATCATGATCATTGGTCTTTCTGTTTGTCCTCCCTGGTCAGCCGGTTCTTTCTCCGCCTGCTCCCATCTCGCTGTTTCTCCCGTGTTCTTATTGTTGTGCTCCACTGGTCTGACCATTTGAGCTCATGGAGAGCTGCCACAAACTGGAGGGCTGTCTCTACCGTATAAAAAAACACCCCCTTGTCATTGCCTATGAGTGTTAGTTTGGCGGGATACCAGATAGCCGAATAGAAGCCTTTGGCAGTAAGCAAATCCTGACACCTTTCCAATTCTTTTCTTTGGCATACCTTGTCTTTAGTGAGGTCTGGGAATATTCACTGTCCAGTTATTGTAATTGACCACCCAGGATTCCATGCTACTTTTATAACATATTCCTGCTCCTGGAATCGCAGTAGCTAGGCGATGATGGCTCTAGGGCGTGTATTTGTGTCAGATTTCAGCTAAGGCTCCCTGTGGGCCCTTTTGATTTCATACAGTATTCTGGCATGGGAGGGGGAAGGGGCAGGGAAAAAATCTCTTAGCAAACGTTGTACAAAACAGACTGCGTC
This sequence comes from Ichthyophis bannanicus, assembly GCA_033557465.1. NCBI lineage: Eukaryota > Metazoa > Chordata > Amphibia > Gymnophiona > Ichthyophiidae > Ichthyophis > Ichthyophis bannanicus. The sequence goes on along the minus strand of CM066034.1, from coordinate 374,895,084 downwards.
CTGATTCTCCACCCCCCCCTTCTGGGATCCCAAAAATTTGTAAGTTTGATTGCCTGTTTTTCTCTTCACCACTTGTTTTTTCAGCATGCTCACTTCTCCCGTGCTGCTCAACTGGGTATCCTCCATCACTCTGATTCGGCCTTCTGCCTGCTCCATACGGTCTGCTAGACACAAATTTTTCTTCAAGCTTGCTTAACACTCTTTCCATGATCTCCGCTTTAGAAGCTCAAATTTCCTGTAATACTGCCAGGAGCATAGCGTTGTTTCCCCTGAGGGCCTCTTCCTTTGTGCTGCCTGCCGATGTAATGGGGGAGGCTGGCTGTGAGGGCGTTTAATCTTGCTTTCCTGCCGACTTAGCTTTTGCCACATACAACTCTTTTATTGTCGTAAGTCTTGGTTTTTATTATTTTTGGCGTTTTTCCACTTTTGTAATCCACTTTCCGCGGTCCAGTAAGGTTTAATCATATTGGGCTGTATGTGAGGGGAAGGAGCTCTGCTCTGTGCATCTGTTCAGGTTGCCATCTTAACCGGAGTCCATAACAAGGATTATTTTAAACTGAAGGCTTCCAGTTTAGTCCGAGGGCCCAGAAGTTGATACCTCAGGAACCTTGTAAAAAACCCCACATACTTCGCATCTCTATATCGGATCACACATTTGCAGGGGAATTTTAAATGAAAAGAAGCCCCCAATTGGAGGACCCTAGGTTTCAACAGAGGAAATGCCTTTCTTCACTTCTGTGCGAGCATAGAAACATCTGGAAATGCCCATACTTTCATATTACGAAAAAAGACATGATGAAACTTGAAATACAACTGAGGACAAGGTCCAGGTCAGTTTCAAATGCAAGTTAGTAATCCAGGTGGCTACAGATCCCTCCTCTATAGACAACTCAAGAAAATTAGTTAAATCTAAACTATCCATAGAAATTCTCAAGGTCCCCACCCGGTTGGCACCCATTGCATCTCTTCTAGGTGTTGGCAAATAAGACACGGGTCACTGGTGGTAACAGTTCAGTAGAAATCTTCAAAATCTCAGTCATATATGCCCTAAACAACTCCTTAGGTGAAATGAGTGGTAGCCTAGGAAAATTTACAAAACAAATATTCCTCGCTCTCATTGCGTTATCAACAAATTCACATTTCCTGTAAATGGAAATATTATCTTTCACCAGCATAGCCTCATTAATGGAAATCTTCTCAATCTTGGCTTCACGCTCTTATTTTAAACTTGCAGCTTTCTATCTTGACAGCATTAGCCACCGAACATTTAGCAACATGATCAACTTGAGAAGTAAAAGAGTTAAACTGCCCCAGCAGGGCTTTATCTAGGTTTTCAGTGACCAGCCAGAGGGATTCCAACATAATCTGCTAAGGTTGTTCCAAAGAGAAAGTCTGCTGCACGCCGTCCCCTGACGCTATAGCACCTGAAGCTGTGACTGTAAGGGCACTGGAACAGACACTCCCTGGCTGGTGACATGAGATTCCACAGGCCCCAGCCACTTCCCTCCAGGGACTAACTCTGGACTTATGGGACTGGCCCTTGCTCCTGACCTGGTTTCCAAACCCTTTCTCCTGATGCTAAACCTGCCAGATCAGGGAGCTGCCTTCGAAATTTGGGTGTCAAGCTGACCTTAGAAACCATGGAGAATGCTGGGCACCCTTCACCGCACAATGCACAAGGAGGAGGTTCCCTTAACTTCCCAACTAATGGCAGACCACTTTAAATCTATCACTAGTCTTTCCAATAACTTACCTCACAATGGAGCTTTCTCCCTACTGCCTCATGATATAGAAAATTCTGTCACCTGGGAAAACCTCTCATCCATCACAAATAAGCAACTGGACAACAATGTCACAAGTATAAACACTATGACATCTCCTTTAGATCCTTGCCCTGTAAGTTGGATTCAAGCCATTTGAGCAGAGCTCTCCCCTACAATTCTACAAGTTGCTCGACTATCCCTTACTCAGAGCTACTTACCCACAGATCTAAAAATGTCATCCATCAGCCCAATAAGAAAAACAACAGGAACTGACCCTATACAACCAACATCCTATAGACTAATTGCCAGCATGCCTTTTTTGGCTAAGATAATAGAGAAAATTGTATGGATACAACTGCAAGATCATATAGACTGCCACTTCCCTTTGGTTCAACAGCAATATGGATTCAGACCCTACCACAGAACAGGATCTCTAATGGCAGTTCTTATGGACAACTTAAGGGTATTGACAAGCCCAATGGAGGTTTCCTACTTATTTTCATCAATGTTAAGGTAGCATTTGACTCTATTCCTCCCAATTTGATCATTCACAGACTTCATGTCACAGGTTTAAGAGGTACTACTCTCAACTGGTTTAAATCTTACTTTTTAAAATGACACCTTAGCGTGAAAATAGGTGAGATAGAATCAGCCTCATACACACAGCTGCAAGGAGTACCTCAGGGATCTGCTTTATCCACCATTTTATTTAATATCTTTCTTCAACCACTATGTTCAATTATAAGAGCACACAATATATTGTTTCATATTAATGCAGATGATTTGTTGTACACGCCAATCAATATTACCAAGCCTATAACTACCAACCTCAAAAAATGCTTCTCTGCTGTCAGTCACTGGTTAACATTATACAACTTTATAATTAACCATAATAAAACTGATGTTCTCTATATTTTCAGAAATATTAGCTTTTCTCCACCAGAATTCTTAAGAATTGGTGATAAGCGCCTAAAGGTTAAATATGAAATCCATTATTTGGGAGTCATCATTGATCAACATCTCACCTTATCTTCACATATCAACAGTGTCACCAAAACCATCTGTCACAAGCTCAGATTGCTCCGGCACCTCAAACCTCTACTTGATTGCAGTGATTTTCAAACAATCCTCCAAGCTCTACCAACATCATTTTCCAAGGACTCCCTAAATCCACCATCCATCCCCTTCAGATAGCCTTGAACACAGCAGCCCGTATCATCTGCAACATTTCAAGAGTGGAGCATATTTATTTATTTTATTTTATTTAACAAACACTTATATACCGCACTTTCCCATGGATCAGGTGCGGTTTACAAAAAACAAATTAAAGGGACAGAGCAATAAATCCTGTTCTTTTTACATGAAATATCAGCAAACTATGTACAATAGGCTTGTGCCTTAATACACAAAACATACATTATTGCATTGAACTAAGAACTAAATACAAAACAACATTGTGTGATGTATTGCAACTATATACAAAATATTTGTACCATTGTGTCTATACTATGTACATTGCAGTGTAGTTGGTTGACTAACTATAATATATTAGAATAATTATTACCAGAATAAAGGAGCATGAGTTAATTTTTAGTGGCAAATATTTTTATATGTCATTCTTGGTGTGAAATCTAGATTGTCTTCTGTTATCCATTTCCATTATGGGAGAGGGAGTTTGTCATTGGGCCATAGTGTGTTATAAAAAGATGGGTTTTTAGTTTCTTTCGGAGTTCCTTAATTTCAATTACAGTTCTGATTTCCTCAGGGAGGGAGTTCCAGAGGATGGGGGCTGCATGGGAAAATACCTATTGTTAGTTGTCTTTTTGGCTTTTGTGAAGTCTTTCAGAGTCATTATTTTATTTGTATGACCTCTCCTATGAGCGATTTTAGTTGAATCCATAGTAATGAGCTTGCCTAGTGTCGGTGGTACCATATTATTTAATGCCTTGAAAGTAGTTATTAGGATTTTGTAGTTTATCCTGCATTGTATTAGTAGCCAGTGTAGGTTAGCTAATATAGGTGTTATGTGTTTGAATGTTTGAACCTTCATTATGATTCTGGCGGCTGCATTTTGTGCTAGCTGAAGTCTTTTAATGTTCTGTTTTGTTGTTCCTACACAAAACAGAGAGTCACCCTGATCCTAAAGCATATCACCCTGATCCTAAAGCAACTGCATTGTTTGCCCATCTTACAAAGAATAAAATATAAATCTCTTCTAATGATTTTCAAGGCAACTCATGATTTATCTTCTTCTTACCTGAAATCACTCATACAAAAGATGCCATGCAACAGGATAAGAGCAAGTTCCCAAAACACTCTTTATACACCAGCTCTGAATACTAAAGCCTCATGCACTACCTCAAAGAGAGCACTCTCCCTCTTTGCCCCTTCTCTGTGGAATACAATTCCTGAAAGCCTACCTGCCTCAAATGACGTAATATCCTTTAGAGGGATGCTTAAGACTCTCTCCTTTTTTCTGAATACTTTTCTGGTGATGAGACATTACATACCTAACATTCTCTCTTATGGAAATAGTTCGTTGAAATTTCAGTTCTATTTTGTTCTACTGCAAATACTTTCGCTCCCATTCACCATCCCCTTTTAATACTGTTCTATATCAAGCCTAATGGCCTCTCTATTTTATGTACACCGCTCTGACTGTCAGATATAGCGGTATATAAGAATAGTTAAATAAATAAATTGTTCTCAGCAAAGTGCAGAATTTTGGGGTCTTTTATATTCAACCATAACAAGGGAAGAATAAGTTAATTTGAATCTACACTTGCTGCTTCAGTTGTGACCCTTTCTGACATTACCTAATCTGATTCTGGTAGTTCAAGCTGTTCACCTGCCCACTTGGATTACTGTAATGCGATTTATTTTGGTCTACTGCAATGAACTTTGGTATGACAGGTGGCTCAGAATACTGCTGCAAAATTCATCATGGATAAGAAAAAGTGGGACAAGGAAAACACCTTTGCTTATAGATTTATATTACTGCCTATAAAATTTATAATCCAATTTAAGGTTCTCACAATGAAACAAATCAGGCCACATCAAGAAGGGCACTCTCTCTGCAGCGCCCGCACTATGGAACTCTCTCCCTGACCACCTAAGATCAACCAAAGACCTCAAGGACTTCAGAAAGCTTCTTAAAACAACTCTATTTACAGAATACTACAAGGACTTCACGAACTGACTCCTATGTGCAGTATCTACAACACTATACAGGTCCGGATCTTAGATCACCTTTACACATGGCTCTTATCTTGTATATATGTATATTGCTCACTTTGTATATAGGTAGGGTTGCCAACTTTTTCACCGAGAAAAACCCGACACCTTTGGCTCGCCATGCTCCACCCATTCTCCTCCCCTAGGCCCACCCCTGCCCCGCCCCCAACCCCACCCACAAAAATTACCGAGGATACGTGTAGGCTAACTTCCTTGGTCAGATAATAATTAAACTGGGAACCCCAAAATCCAAACATGAAATGTACAACACTGGAGAAATAAAACTATAAAGTAATTTCCTCTTGCACTAAACAAAAACGCAAAGATGTTAGCAATACACACTTCCCAGATCAGACATATTCCAGTTAATAAATTCAAAATAAAAAGCATTTTTCTACGTTCTGTTTGGGCATTTCATTTTTCAGTTGCAATTGCTCCAGTCACTTTCTTCTGGTTTCTTCGTGTCTTCTGCGAGCTATCCATTTGTCCTTTCTTCTCTTTTAGATGTTTTCCATTCTCTCTCTATATCTGCTTTAACATACTGATTGTTTACCTTTTGCTCTTTCCCCCAATTCTTTCCTTATCCTTTATCATCCATTTAAATTTCACCCTTCCATTCTCAAGCCCCTCTTACTCTCCCAATACCCGACCCATCATAGACTTTTCTTCCACACAAAATATTTTTTCCCCTCTCCATTCTCATTCCCCATCCATTCTAGTACTCCCCCAAAATCAGTTCCCTTATAGTTCTAGACCCACCCAGCATCCACTCCCTTCTAGTCCCATTCTCCCATGCCCCACATCAGCCCATTTCCAGTCCTATTCCAGCTCTTCATAAGCCCATTTTCAGTGCTAGCCTTCACATCACAGGCCATTTCCAGTCCTAGCCCCTGCCCCCCCAATCACAGCCCATTTACAGTCCAAGTCCCCCCTCCCTCCACCATAGCCCATTTTCAGTCCAAGTCCCCCCCCCCATAGCCCATTTCCAGTCCTAGCCCCCCTAATCACAGCCTATTTCCAGTCCAAGTTCCCCCTCCCTCCACCATAGCCCATTTCCAGTCCAAGTTCCCCCCCCATAGCCCATTTCCAGTCAAGGTCCCCCCCCATCACAACCCATTTCCAGTCCAAGTCCCCTCCCATAGCTCTTTTCCAGTACAGGTCCCCCCCCCAACATAACTCATTTGTAGTCCCCCCTCCCGTGCAGCTGCTGCTCCTGCTTCTTACTGAGCAGCAGCTGCAATAAAGTTAATTTAAAAGTAAGGAAACCTGTGAGAAACCCTCAGCTCCTATGAAACTCCTTCTGCAGGGTCCCTGGCTGAAAAGGAAGTGACATCAGAGGGGCGGGCACTGCAGAAGGAGTTTCATAGGGCCGGAAGGCCCCTCACAGGATTCCTTACTTTTAAATTAACTTTATTGCAGCTGCTGCTCTAAGAAGCAGCAGCAGCGGCTGCAAGGGGGGGCCAGGACTGTGATCACAATCGCGATCGCAAGCGCAAAGCCAGTTTTCTGCTCTGGCTGCTCCGATCTCGCAGCCAGAGCAAAAAACTGGCTTTTCAATGGCCGGTTTCGGTTCTCAGCCGGCCCGACCACAGAAAAACCGGCCAGGCCGGCTGAAAACCAGCTGGTTGGCAACCCTATATATAGGTCACCGATAAAATCTAGCACTCTGCACCCCACATCACTCTTCTTGATCTCCCACTGCATGCTATTGACCACACAATTACCTCGATTGTTTAATGTGCTAAACTGCTTTGATTTAATGATAAAGCGGTATACTAAATCTGTCTACATAAATAAATAAATAAATAAAATAAATAAGGCACTGAGCGCTGAATTTTATGATTTGCCTGGCAGATACTTGATAATATATTGGTCTTTTATCAGTGGATACATATGAGTTTCTTCCATTTGGAATTCTGTTTGCAATGTATTATGTATAAAGACTGTACACTTTGACCCCTGAGGAAGGCTTGATAACACTGAAACATGGCCATGTAGACTCTTGTTTGGTTAATGCTTGATTTATCACAATAAAATAATTTCTTTCACATTCTTACATTGCCTGATCTTTGCTGCTTCTGTATTGACGCTGTGGTGCCCTTTTTGGTAGTGACCTTCCCCAAAACATGTATTTCTTCATATATAACACAGGTACACTACCAAAAAACTGCCTCTAGTTTTGCAACTGATTCCTATAGATTTTGGGGTGCTGAATCCAGGAAAAATAGCCAAAATGTTCCATCACGTCACGTTTTCTTGCAAAATTAGATTTCTTACCCATATAAGGAATGTTCACATAATTTCTTTTTAGCCGACTGCAGTTTATTTTCTTGGCCCAAAATAGAGGTTGTAATGGTTAACTAACTAGAAACACTCCCTCATGATATTTTAGAGTGTTTTGTATTCATTTTATACATTAACAGGACAATTGGGAGGCAGGGGGCTAAATCCAGTACTCGCGCTGGCGCATGTTCTTTCCTGTTCGCCTCGCCTCGTTCGCTCGCTCAAACACGGTGGTTGCGATATGAACGTTCCTGTCAAATTTCAGTTTCTTGCAAGTTCATTATTACCTTTTGTTTGCTCAGTCGTAATCCAGCTTTATTCCGAAGTGGTTCACTACAGTTGTAGTTTGCAGTGCTGTGTATTTGTGATGGCTCACAGAGCCAGAGGTTGCGTCAACTCTCCGGACAGTTTTTGTTTTATTTGTGGGGAATATACCGTGAAAAAGCGGCAGAGGAACATTTCTGCATTTATTAAAAAAGTATATTTCGCCTATTTCGGTTTGAAGTTAGGCGATCAAGACAAACCGTGGGCTCCTCACAAAGTGTGCAAGACATGTGAGGAAGATCTACGCTTATGGATGAAAGGTAAAAAACAAGCATTTCGTTTCAGAATACCTATGATGTGGCGTGAACAAAGAGACCACAGCAGTGACTGCTATTTTTGCTCTTGCATTGTGAAGGGATACAACTTAAAAAATAAGAACGTAATAAGTTACCCCAACCTTCCCTCAGCAATTAGGCCTATGCCTCATAGCAACGAAGTACCTGTGCCTGAACCACCAAAATCTTTGGATCATATTTGTGTGGACGGTTCTGATCATGATGAGACTCATCAGATGGCTTTTCCCGATGAGTCCAGTACTTCCGAGTTTGAAACTGAACCAGATCCGAAACCTGAACTTTTCTCTCAAGCTGAATTGAATGATTTAGTCCGGGATTTAGGACTCCCAAAAGATGCTGCCCAACTGCTAGGTTCTCGGCTTAAACAGAAAAATCTATTGTCACCAGGAACAACTTTTTATTGGTACCGCAACCGCGAGACACAATTTTTGAAGTATTTCAGCAAAGAGGAAGATTTGGTATTTTGCAACGATATATACGGAGTGATGGAAAAGTTTAAACTCAAGTATGATCCTGCTGAATGGCGGCTGTTCATTGATTCGTCAAAAGACAGCATAAAAGGTGTTCTTCTTCATAATGGCAACACATTCGCTTCAGTTCCTATTGCTCACTCTGTTATTCTCCAAGAAAAATACGAGAATTTGGCCGTGATTCTTCAGAAGATTCGTTATGATGAGCATAAGTGGATGATTTGTGGAGACTTTAAAATTTATCCATGCTATTAGGGCAGCAATCCGGTTTCACCAAATATCCCTGCTTCCTTTGCTTGTGGGATAGCCGGGCCCGCGACCTACACTGGGGGAAAAAAGACTGGCCAATTCGGGAGTATTTGAGACCCGGTGAGAAAAATGTTCTTCATGAGAGCTTGGTACCTCGTGATAAAATTCTATTACCACCTCTCCACATTAAGTTGGGTCTCATTAAGCAATTCATCAAGTCCCTTCCAAAAGATGGTGAGTGCTTTCGGTACCTTTGCTCAAAGTTCCCCCGACTTTCTGAAGCAAAGCTAAAGGAAGGAGTGTTTGTTGGCCCTGATATAAGGAAACTCATTTCAGATGGAGCATTCGCTGAAACGATGTCTGAGAAGGAAAAAGAAGCCTGGGATTCCTTCAAGGATGTTGTTCTCAAATTCTTGGGGAACAGGCGGGATGAGAACTATAAGGATATTGTTGCCAGGATGCTCAATGCCTTCAAAGAACAAGGCTGTAACATGAGCCTGAAAGTCCATTTCTTGCACTCCCATGTGAACTACTTTCCCGAAAACCTGGGGGCATACAGTGAAGAACAAGGTGAAAGGTTTCACCAGGACATCAAGGACGCAGAGAAGGTACCAAGGAAGATGGAACACCACTATGATGGCTGATTTCTGCTGGTTGCTGCTGCGGGAAACCCCAGATGAAAAATACGCCAAGCAGCGCACCAAGAGAAGCATTCGGGGGAAGAAGAAACGGGCCCACCAGAAGATTGATTGACCCAAGAATGACTTTAAAATCTAAACTGTGTTGACAAATATCGTGTTTTTACTAAACTTTGAAATAAAAATTTGCTAGTTATTACCACAGTGTCGGATCTCATTTATTAGAATTTTATTTTCACACCATCGGGTGTTTGTCTTCATATATTGCAATGGTGCGGTTTGCGTTTTCTATTCTTACATACATACCTGTACAACATTTTTTGCACATTTCTTTGCTTTGCTTTGTGTCTAACCTCGCTCTTATATGCTCAATGTTTGTGCACATTTATGTGGCTGTTTTAAGTGCAGACAATTTTGCTACCATCACAGTGTGTTTTGTTGACATTACTCTATTCTTATGTGCTGCCTTGTTACAATTTTCTTTATTCTTATTTGAATAACTACTAAACAATTAGTATAAAGAATTCATCCAAGAAACTTTTATCTCGATCGCACTCAATCTGAAACGTTCACCTCAAACTGCTAACCCAATGTAGCAAAAAATCTGTACGTGATGGAGCAAATTGGTTACCAGATTTGGATTCAGCGCACCAAAAAACGTAAAAATCAATCGAAACATTAGAGGCAGTTTAAAAAAATTTTTTTTTAGTGTACCTGTGTAATTAAAATGGTGAAGTTGAAAAGCACTCCCTTGATGAGGTCTGTTGTATTGTTTGAAGCCTTTTAAAGTAAGGAGCTGTATTTCTTTCACACCTATTTTTGACTCTGGGCATTTTTTTTTTTTTTGCTGTATGCCAAGGTCCCAGTTCACTGCCAACGATTAGAATAGCTGAGAGGTATTCAAGGTCAAGCTGTAATACTATCCATTTCTAATGACTCAATAGAGAAGTACAAACACTTGTACAATGCATTGGGTGTTTCCTAATTCAAGGACTGTGTAGGTGCTAGGCTGTTACAGCAAAGCATGCAAGTAGAAGAGGGAAAAAAATTCATTATAGTTGATTGGCAGCATTTAGAAAGTGGCATCCCACATTACATAACATAGTCTAAATTGATGCCCACCCTCAAGTCTGAAGTGCCTGTGAACATAGATTTTTAATTCAGTGATTTATATTTGGAATTCTATGTGTGTATATATATATATGTATATATATATATATATATATCATCTGTGTGTACGACTGTGGATCAGGCAGTGTACTACTGTGGATCAGGAACTGGTTAAAAGATAGAAAGCAGAGGGTAGGGCTAAATGGCCAATTTTCCCAATGGAGAAAGGTGAATAGTGGTGTACCCCAGGGATCTGTGCTGGGTCCGCTGCTTTTTGACATATTCATAAATGACCTGGAAAGTGGAAAAATGAGTGAGGTTATCAAATTTGCAGATGACACAAAACTATTTAAAGTTGTTAAAACCCAAGACGATTGTGGAAAATTGCAAGAGGATCTTGATAAATTGGAAGACTGGGCATCAAAATGACAGATGAAATTTAATGTGGACAAGTGCAAGGTTATGCACCTAGGGAAGAACAACCCAAACTATGGTTATACGATGCAAGGTTCCACATTAGGAGCCACCACCCAGGAAAAAGATTTAGGCGTCATTGTGGATAACATGTTAAAACCCTCGGCCCAGTGTGCAGCGGCGGCCAAGAGAGCAGATAGAATGCTAGGTATCATAAGGAAAGGAATGGAAAATAAAACAAAAGATATTATAATGCCTCTATATCGTCCCATGGTGAGACCGCACCTTGAATATTGTGTGCAATTCTGGTCGCCGTATCTTAAAAAGGATATAGCGTTATTAGAAAAGGTTCAGAGAAGGGCCACCAAAATGGTAAAGGGGATGGAAGGATACTTCTATGAAGAAAGGCTAAAAAGGTTAGGGCTCTTTAACCTGGAAAAGAGACGGCTGAGGGAAGATATGATAGAAGTCTATAAATTAATAAACGGAGTGGAACGGGTAAACGTAGATCGATTGTTTACGTTATCAGAATATAGAAAGACTAGGGGAAATGCAATGAAACTACAGGGTAAACTATTTAAGACTAATAAAAGAAAATATTTTTTCACTCAACGTGTAATCAAACTCTGGAATTTGTTACCAGAGGATGTAGTAAAGGCTGTTAGTGTAGCTGGGTTTAAAAAAGGTTTGGACAAGTTCCTGGAGGAAAGGTCCATAAACCGTTATTAAGAAGGGACCCAGGATATCAGTGCTTGACCCAGTATAAGCATTGTGGAACCTGTGTCTTTTGGGGAAACTGCTAGGTATGTATGACCTAGATTGGCCACTGTTGGAAACAGGATACTGGGCTTGATGAACCTTGGTCTGACCCAGTATGGCATATCTTATGCTCTTATGTGTGCTAACATGGAACCCATGTTGTTTGTGTGTACTGAACATGTTATCAGGGCACTTCCTAATTATACACACATAGTTCAGGCCTTTTTAGATCAGAGGTTCTCAACCCAGTCCTCTGAATCTTCTCAGTCATTTGTTTTTTTGGAATATTCACAACCTGCATGCCTAAGACGTATTTGTATGCACGCTTGTATACAAGTACTGTATTTTCATTCAAAAAAAACACATACACATAGTTTCCGTACATTTGCACATTTTATATCTAGTCATGTAAAATATAAACTTGAATACCATGCCCACACATATACTGTGTGTTCAGGGCCCATGGTAACATCAAGTAAGCACCACAAAGAAGAGCAAACACTCTTGCAGTGGGAACCAGGGAATACAAGAAGCAAGAGACGTGTGAAGGTCACAGGAGCCTTTGGGGTTCATGAAATAAAGGCTCCTGTGACCTTCACACGTCTCTTGCTTCTTGTGTTCCCCAACAGCAAGTAAGCAGCCAGCATGATAAAAATCCCTCACTAACTACTTGTAGTGACAACTAGCGCTCAGGATGTTGCCGCATGCTAGCTGGCCCAACTGTCTCAAGAGGTGGCAATAAGTGCGGACACATTACCAGCTCCTTGTTTTTTCTGTAAAAATAAACTGGTATAACATGCATGTGCACATAATGCATGTGCTATGTGCATGAAAATACAGGGCTCAGCTACTGACACTGAACTTTAAACCAGGATATTCAGTGCTGGGGCCATATTCAGACTCTGGCATTGAATATCCGGGTTGCTCAGATTGGCGTGAAACTAGCCAGGTAGTGACGATATTCAGCTGCTGCCCAGTTAGCTTCTGCAGTGAATGTTAGGCCAGTGTTTCCTGTGCCTAGCTTTTGCCACATTCTAATAACTGGGCAGGGGCTCATTATTGCTGCTGCCCGATTTAGCAATGGGTGCCACGACAAACGCACCCAGCATGCCCCGATGTTAATAGGTTAGCATCGTGACGTGCAACAGAGGTACCCGCGATATTCAGCAGCATTAACCGTGTTAGTGCTGTTGAATATCCTGCAGAGCGGCATGTACACCGTTTGCAGGTCTGCAAACCATGGAAATGCCTTTGAATATCCCCCTCACAGTATTGCTATTGTGCATATTGTGGATATTCCAAAAACCAGACTGGTCATTCAAGTCATAGGGACCAGATTGAGAACCACTGTTTAGAAAAGTGTAAAAAGTGTAGCTTTGCAGAAAAAAAAGCAGTGTAGTATAAACTGAACAATTAAGTCTGTTCGGCAGATGCTGTAGCAGCTGCTGTGAAAATAGCCTCCTTGCAGGTGCACTTGCACTCTTCTGTTACTTGGTTGGAACTGGTCCAGGAATTTTCATTCCCAGTCCTGGGAGAAGAAGAAACTATGATCATAAGAGTCCAAGGATCCCCAGGAGGAGAGAATGAGGGAGGGCCATATTGCATTTAAAGAAACCCACTTTGGCAAAATTGTTTTTGGTGCGAGGGGAGGAGGAGGTTGGTTTATGTTTATTATTATTTCATATACCGAATTTCTTTATAAAGGCAAGGCAGTTTACATCAATTGAAATCAGGAAAGGAACTCCATATTGATAACAGGAAAGAAAAGAGAGAGGAAAAAAATATTTGATGCTAATGCCATACAGTATAGTGGGTAAAGTACTTCAGTGCACAAAAAAAAAGCAGCAGGATTTGGGGAGCGATCGTATCCATCTATCTTAAGGTGGCTGAACAGGAAGAAAAGGTGATAGCTAAAGCCAAAATGATGTTTGGATATAGAGGGGGAGGAATAGCCTGCAAGAAAATAAGCTTCTATTTTAAGGGTTCTCAACCCAGTCAGGTTTTCAGGATAGCTATTGTGCTGCTATTATTTTGAGCTGTCAGTGTCATAAAAATGCAGGCATTAAATATAATGTGACAATATCTATAGACCGCACCACCAGAAGGATGGGTAAGACAGGCAACTATCCAGGGTGCTGCTGTGCTTTGTCAGCAAGTAGATGCCAGCACTCCATGTGGCCACTACCACTACACTGCAGTAGGAGCTCAGCTGAGCTCTTATGTGGTTGCTGGAATGTGGCCATATTATCTGAGGGGATCCAGATTGCCCATTTAATCTGGGGGGACATCTAGTCCAGTGGCCAGTTAGAAATTAGGAGGGGGCTATGAGATCTCCTTCCCATTCCAGACAGCCAGGACAATGGTTGACTTTACAGTGGGCTTGGGCATGGACAAGAGTCGATTGTTTCTGCCCATGAAGGAAATTTACCAGTTATCTAGTAGCAGTTTTATAAAATAAATTTTGTGTGTGTGTATGTGTGTATATATGTATATGTGTGTGTGTATATATATATATATATATATATATATCTATATATATATATATATATAAATATACATATACATATACATACACACGTACAAATTTACACCTAAATGCTGATATATGTTTGAATGTGGGGGAGGGGAGAGGGTGATATAGGTAAAATGATTTTATACCACCTGATTGAATAATCCAACTAAAGCAGTATACTACAGATAAATTTATTATGCTTTCTCCTATAAAATAAAAAAATCTATCTAAATATTTTGCTGGTTGATTTTATTGTAACTACTGGGAGCATTATTCAAAAACATTTATCCATGTAGCAGGACCTGCTACCAAATAAGTTCTGGTGAAAGACATATTCAGTAGTACTATCTGGTTAGTTCCTCTGATAGTGCAGAGGCTATCTGGATAGCATTGGAGCAGCCTGTGGATTGATTCTACCCTGAGTTAGCATTTATCTGGATAGTAGCAATATTCAATGCCGCTTTCCAGATAACAATCCGCATAACTCAGGACAGCAAAAAAGCTGTCCTAAGTACTGTGCGGATTGGCTTTCTGGATAGCAGCTGAATATCACCTCTATCCTGATAATGCTGATGCTGACCACTAAATCCAGATGTCCGGTGCCAGTTTGTATCTGGATACTGGCACTGAATATTCAGATCTTTTTATTCATGGTGATCAGCGTTGACCCCCCCAAATCCCCCCCCCCAAAAAAATAATAGTTGACTATCAAGCTGAATATTGCAGCCTAATATCGACCTGATTGTTTGATGAGCAGCTTTTAGAAACTTAAAGACAATGTACAAAACACATGGAGCAATTTCATGATTAGCTTCGGTGGGAACACAACTTCACTGTAGCTTATTAAAGAGCAAGGCAGGGACCCTTACTTTTCCCTCCCCCATTGCCTGTGGCCAACGTTTAAAGAACAAACAAAACCCAACACAGTGGTCTATAGCAGTTCAACCTGCTTTGGAAATTTTATCTCAGCTGCAGGAATTTGCTGAAGCCACTCCTTGGCTGAGGCAGTAAATGCAAAAAGGTTTGTGTAAATATGGTACCATTTGTAAATACAGGGGGACATTTTCTAAGCAAATTATGTGGTTTGCAGACCTGCAAACAGCCTAAATGGTGCTCTGTGGGATATTTACATCCAGTGATCACCAGATGTTGTGGTTCAGCATTAGGACTAGGGCTGATAAAGTCCATTCAAAAGTGAGGGTCTTAGACTTAGGAAGACCAGGTTTGCCAAGATGGGACAATACCTCAAGGAATTGTTAGAAGGTTAGGAACAGCTGGAGGATGTAGAAAAGCAATGGGCAAACCTGAAAGGAGGTATTTTAAGGGCAACAAACCTTTTTGTTAGAAAGGTAAATAAATGTAAAAGGAAAAGGAGGCCACTATGGTTCTCAAAAAAAAGTAGCTGGACAGGTGAAGAAAAAGAGGGTGACCTTCATAAAATACAAGAGATCACAAAAAGAAGACAAGCATCAATATTTCGAAAAACTTAGAGAAGCTAGGAAAGAGCCAGGAAAGCAAAGATACAAAAAGAAGAAGAAATAGCCAATCCAATAAAATAGGAGCACAAGACATTTTTCAGATATGTTAGCGAGAGGTGGAAGTGCAAAAGCAGTATTGTCAGACTCAAGAAGGGTAGGAATATGTAGAAGATGATGAGGATAAAGTGGAATTGCTTAACAAATATTTTTGTTCTGTGTTAACAGATGAAGAACCAGGAGCAGGACCTCAGAAAACACCCACAAATAGGAACAGAAGTGAAGGCGATCTTTGAACAATTTTCAGACGACCATGTTCGTGAGGAAATAGCTAAACTAAAAGTAGACAAAGCGATGGGGGCGGATGGGATACATTCAAGAGTATTGAAGGAACTTGGGGAAGTTCTAGCAGCTCCACTCTTTGACCTTTTCAATGCTTCTTTAGAATCAGGAGTAGTCTTAGAGGACTGGAAAAGGTGCTTGTGGTCCCTTTATACAGAAGCAGAAGTAAGGATGAGGTAGAGAACTACATGCCTGTTAGTCTGACCTCTGTGGTGAGTAAATTAATGGAAATGCTGCTAAAACAAAAGATATTGAGGTTTCTGAAGTCCAGTGGATTACAGGATCCAAGGCATCATGGGTTTACTAGAGGCAGGTCTTGTCAATCGAATTTGATTGATTTCTTTGATTGGGTGACTAGAGAATTGGATCAAGGGAGAGCCCTAGAGGTGGGTTAGAAATGGGTTGAGCGAGAGATGACAAAGTATACAGGTAAATGGAGCTCATTCTGAGGAGAATGTTACCAGTGGTGTGCGGCAGGGATCTGTCCTTGGTCCGATTTTTTTTTTATTTTTATTTTTGTTAGTGATATTGCGGAAGGGATGTTGGGTAAGGTTTGCCTCTTTGTGGATATACCAAGGAAGGAGTAGATAACATGAGGAAGGATTTAATTAAGCTTGAAAAAGTTATGGTATGCAAAAATCCAAGGGAGTGGTACAGTGTAGGAGGCCAACGGGAATTTTTTTTAATTGGGTAGAAGGGATCAGGGCCATTGGGCCACCCAGGGAATTGGTTTCTGTTGGGGAGCATGGGAGGGGCACCACCTCCCTCCCCCAACTATTCTGATAGCATTGGTGCTTTCCATGATGCCTGGATCATCTGAGGTGAAGTGTCAAAGTTTATCTCAGATAATACTTTTGCTCCTGGCCGGATCTTTATGCCTGGCCGGATCTTTATGCCTGCCCGAAGTGTTACAAAAAAATTGTTAAACTGCACTGTTTCAGCACAGTTTTTCACACTGAGCGCAATATGCAGTGATTTGCATGCCAAGTGCCTCGCAGTTTAGCACTGTTGGGGGGTTTGGTTTTTTTTTCCAGTACTACCTTTTAACTTTCAAAAGGCAGACTGTGATAAAATGATGGAAATAGTTAAGAAAAAACTAAAAGGAGCAGCTGCAAAGGTTAAAGATTTGCATCATGCGTGGATGTGGTTTAAAAATGCTGTCTTGGAAACCCAGACCAAATATATTCCACGCTTTAAGAAAAGTGGAAGAAAGGTCAAAAACCTGGGTCAGAAAGGCTGTTGTAGCCAAAAAAGCATCTTTCAGGAAATGGAAAAAGGAGCCAAATGATGAAACGGGAAACAACATAAGTACTGGCAAGTGTCACACCGCCTCTCACTCCCAGAGGCCTTAGCGTGGGTAAGGTGAGCGGGGTGATGTTCTTCTTAATACTATGAACTACTTATTTGAGGCTTGGCAAAGCCTTCTGGGTATTGTAGTCCTTTAGCTCAATGAAGAAAATAGTTGTGCACAAAATGGTAAGGTATAAATGGGATTTATTCCCTTCCCAGGGTTGGAATTTGACCTTGAAAATACAGCAACATAAAGTCCATACTTCTGGTACAATGAAACAAAAGAATAATCAACTTAGGCAACGCTTATCTTCAGCTTCTTTAAGGTAACAGAAAAATAAGGCACAGAAAACAGTTTAAACCTCCAAACATTCTTTGGACTGTTTTCTCTCTTATAGCAGTATTATAGCAATGCTAGCATAAAGATTGTATGCTGTCTGACATCGTGTACGTACAGTCCATGTAAAACTCTGTATCTGGAGCTTGGTAAAACTCACACTGCATCTCATTCACGTCGTCCTCAGCTTCCTGTGGGGTGAACTCTTTCCCCTGCTCAATCACTTCCTCTGTGAAGGGTAAAGTGTTCCCATCCCCCAACAGCCTAGAGGAGCTTAAGTGTTTAGCATAAGAATCACGGTTGGCTCTTTCACACAGCTCCTGGTACGTACAAGGGTTTTGATCAAAATCTTCTGCTATGCTATTTGGAAGTATTTTCCTACCTTCCAGCAACTGCTCGTCCAGAGACCTCCCTTGGCTGCAATACGGCTCACGGTAAAACTTTTCCCTTTTGCTTTGCCTGGGCTTTCTCACATGTAAAAACTCAGCTTCAGGGAAATAAGTTTTCCTTTCAGTATATTTAATATTAGAAGGCTGAGACTGCCTTCTCAGGGGTTTAAAGTAATATTCCTTGCCTTCAGGAGAATGGAGTTCCTCAGTGTACTGACCAGCCGGGTACTGCTTTCCACAGCATGGAACTGCCTGATTCCTGGAGTCAGCGTGGCTCTTACAGCTCCCTTCTCCAGATGAGCTTTCCTGGATAAGATAGGGATTCCCTTCCCTTCTCTTGTCCTTCCACACTGTTCTCTCCTTCTTGATCAACTCCTTTCCTCTCTCCTGTTCTTCACCCCCCTCTCTCCTAACTAGAGGATTTTTAAATGTGTTGCCTTTTCCGTTTGCTTGGGCTCCGCCCCTCATCAGCTGCTTCCCCTCTCCTAATGAGTCATGGGTTAACTCTTGGCTCGGGCGTTCCCTAGCACTGTGTGACATCATTTGTTTGGGGTTTCTATGCCAACCCTCCTCCATTTTTTTCCTCTGAAATGTCAAAAGTGTATTCATTCTGAGGTATATTCCCTGTCTCCATGGGCTCTGATCCTTGTGCCTCATGACACAAGTTAGATGCAAGGCACTGATAAGGCAGGCAAAGAGAGAATTTGAAAAAAAGCTGGCTGTGGAGGCAAAAATGCATAATATTTTTTTTTCAAGTACATTCATAGCAAAAAAAACCTGTGAGATAGTCAGTCAGTTGGACCATTGAATGATAGAGGGGTAAAAAGGGCACTAAGGGAGGATAAGGCCATAGCAGAGAAACTGAATGAATTCTTTGCTTCAGTCTTTACTTAAGAAGAAGAAGAAGAGAAGTTTCCCATGCCTGACTTGGTATTTAAAGGTGATGTATCAGAATAACAAAGAAATATTGATAAACCAGTAAGATGTATTACAACTATTTGATAAACTGAAGAGTAGCAAATCACAGGACTGGAAGATATGCATCTGATGGTGTTGAAAGAACTGAAATACGAGATTGCAGACCTACTATTAGTAATCTCTGAACTATCATTAAAATAATCTGTAGTACCTGAAGACTAGTGAATGGCAAGTGTAATGCCAGTTTTTTAAAAGGGTTCCAGGGGTGATACAGGAAACTACAGACCGGTGAGCTTGAAACCATTATAAAGAATAAAAGTACAGAACATTTAGATAGTTATGGTTTAATGGGAGAAAGCCAACATGGATTTAGCAAAAGAAAGTCTTGTTTTACTAATCTGTTACTTTATATTTTTTTTGAAGGTGTGAATAAACAGGTAGACCAAGGTGAGCCGGTTGATAGTGTATCTGGATTTTCAGAAAGCCTTTGACAGGGTTCCTTATGAGAGACTCTTGGCAAAATTAAAAAGTGATGGGATTGGAAGCAGCGTACTGTTGCGGATCATGGACTGGTTAAAAGATAGAAAGCAGGGAATAGGGCTAAATGGCCAATTTTCCCAATGGAGAACGGTGAATAGTGGAGTACACCAGGGATCTGTGCTGGGCTTGCTGCTTTTTAACATATTCATAAATGATCTGGAAATAGAAATAACAAGTGAGGTGATCAAATTTGCGGATGACAAAAAATTATTCAAAGTTTTTAAAACACGAGACGATTGTGAAGAATTGCAAGAGGAGCCGGATAAATTGGAAGACCGGACATCTAAATGGCAGATAAACTTTAATGTAGACAAGTGGGCAAAGAGAGAATTTGAAAAAAACCTTGCCATGGAAGCAAAAATGCATAATTAAAATTTGAAAAATCCAAGTTGTTAATGTCCCTGTTTATTTATTTATTTGGAACGTTTTTCTATACTGCCCGTTCCAGAGATCAGGGGTGGTTAACATTGCAACTTAACAATCAAACATAATTTAGTATATAACGGATAACTATTTATAAACAACTATAATACACTTGCACATCATTAAGAGTAATAATGAGTGTATATGATGACTGCATTTAGAACACACTATTTTGGATGTTGGTACATATTGAATTCTAATGAAGGAGGGGGTGGGGGAAGAAACTTGTGGTGGGGGTAGAGGGGTAATGTTCATTACCAAGTTTAAGTTGCATTGTAAACCGCTTTGACTGAAATGATAAAGCGGTATAAAAAACCCTATTAAATAAAATATATAAATAAATAAGTGCAAAGTTATGCACCTAGGAAAGAACAATCCAAACTATGGTTACACAATGCAAGGTTCCATATTAAGAACCACTACCAAGGAAAAAGATTTAAGTGTTATCGTGGATAATACGTTGAAGCCCTCTGCTCAGTGTACAGCGACAGTCAAGAAAGCAAATAGAATGCTAGGCATCATAAGGAAAGAAATGGAGAATAAAACCAAGGATATTATAATGCCTTTGTATTGTTCCATGGTGCGACCGCACCTAGAATATTGTATGCAATTCTGGTCGCCACATCTTAAAAAGGATGTAGCAGAATTAGAAAAGGTACAGAGAAGAACCACCAAAATAGTAAAGGGGATGAAAAGATACCCCTATGAGGAAAGGCTTAAAATGTTAGGGCTCTTCAACGGAAAAGAGATGGCTGAGGAGGAGATATGATAGAGGTCTATAAATTCATGAATGGAGTTGAGTGGGTAAACGTAGATTGGTTGTTTTACGCCATCAAAAAGTAGAAAGACTAGGGGAAACAGAATGAAACTACAATGTAACCCATTTAAGACTAATAAGAGAATATTTTTTCACTCAACGCGTAATCAAACTCTGGAATAAGTTACCGGAGAAGGTAGTAAAAGCTGTTAGTGTAGCTGTGTTTGAAAAAGATTTGGACAAGTTCCTGGAGGAAAGGTGCATAAACCATTTATTTTATTTTATTTATTTATTGATCAGTTTTATATACCGCCTTTCAGAAAAATCAAAGCGGTTTACATCGAACAAAACTAGAACATTACATTGTAACTTATTCAAACAGTTAACTTCACAGTGTACAAAAGAATTATTAAACAATTATTAAAGAGGACCCAGGTTATTCACTGCTTACCCCAGGAAAAGCATTGTGGAACCTCTGTACCTTTTTGGGAACCTGCGAGGTACTTGTGATCTGAATTGGCCACTGTTGGAATCAGGATACAGGGCTTGAAGGCAGAGTCGGTTCTGCATTCATTGGATTGTAAGAGGGTCCTGTCCTTCTATCTACAGAGGTCCCAGGCCCCCATCGCAAGGCTCCTCAACTCTGTCTCTTATGACCCCATCTGGCTGAGGCTACCTGTGACCAAGCAAACCCTGTCCGCTTGGGTGGCGGACTGTATTGCTCTCGCTTATAGGCAAGCTGGCCTCTCCCTAGAGCACCGGATCACTGTTATCATGTGAGGGCTATAACCACGTCGGTAGCCAACCTATGCTCAATGTCGATGACAGAAATTTGTAAAGCCGCCACATGGTCATCAGTGCATATGTTTGCAGCTCACTACTGCCTAGAGAGTGAGTCCCGCAGGGACAGTGCCTTTGGCCAGGCAGTAATCTAAAGCATTCTTGGTATATCGGCAACTCTTGCCCTCTGACCCTTCTGTGTTCAGGCTGCTGGATGATGGTGATGCTGGATGCTGGGTTCTTCAGAGTCTCTTGGTAGGGATTCACCCTCTGCAACTCACAGCCTTCCTATTGGTAGCTGTTGGTGCTGTCGTGGTTCGGTCCCCAGGCAGCCTGGAGCTAGGGAGTCCCATATGTGAGGACTGACTTTCTGCTTGTTCCTAGAGAAAGCGTAGATACTCACCTGTAACAGGTGTTCTCCAAGGACAGCAGGAATCAGTCCTTACAACCCTCTCTCCTCTCCTTGGAGTTGCCTCCTATACCTTATTTACCTTATTTCACCTTTAGCCTAAGCTTTGTCATTTGACTGAACAAGATGGCACCCTGGGGTGGGAAGGGGACGACACATGCGTGGTGGTATTCCCAAAAGCTTTCTTTGAAAGCTGGGGAAATGCTCCGCGTGAGCTCCATCGGTGCTGATGTCACCCATATGTGAGGACTGATTCCTGCTGTCCCTGGAGAACACCTGTTACAGGTGAGTAATTATGCTTTCTCTTAGTGATATTTGCACAGAGATCCGACATGTAAATTTACACTTCTCAGTAGCAATTTCAATTCTTTGGCATCTTCTTTGTTTGGATTATTTATGTTTTTGGAAAAAGCTTTATATCTGTAAAGTGTTTACTGATGTTTTATTGACTTTGTTTAATATGTGTTGATCATTAGAAACATAGAAACATGATGGCAGAAAAAACCCCACATGGCTTATCTAGTCTGCCCTTCCATATCAACTACAATAGTCTCCTTTTTACCTTTAAAGATCCTCAGTGTTTGTCCCATGCTTTTTTGAGTTCAATACTGTCCTCGTGTCCACCACCTCCACTGGGAGACTATTCCATGCATCTACCACTCTTTCCGTAAAGAAATATTTCCGCATATTACTTCTGAGTCTATCCCCTCTCACCCTCATCCTGTGTCCCCTCGTAGCAGAGCTTGCCTTCAATTGAAAGAGACCCTCCTGTGCATTTATGCTACGGTGGTATTTAAAGGTCTCTATTATATTGCCCCTATCCCGCCTTTCCTCTAAAGTATACATATAGGGTGGAGTAGCCTAGTGGTTGGGGCAAGGTACTTCAGGCCGGAAGGTCGGAGGTTCAAATCCCACCAGAGGACAGCAACCTTGGGCTGGAAGGACTGGGGTTTCTAGTCCCACAGATGCTCCTTGTGGTCTTGGGCAAGCCACTTAACCCTCCATAGCCCATGTTCCCTGTAAGTATTAGTGTATGTGTCTCATATCCCCGCGTGTTAAATGTATCCCCCAATTGTGTTGTGACCGCTTTGATTGAAGGATAAGGCGGTATACAAATCTGTCTAAATAAATAACTAAATAAATACATATTAAGATCTTTAAGTCTGTCCTCATATGCTTCATAATGAAAACCACTAACCATTTAAGTAGCCACCCTCTGCACCGTCTCCAATCTGCTTATATCCTTTTGAAGGTGTGGTCTCCAGAACTGCACACAATGCTCCAAACGAGGTCACACCAGAGACTTATACAGAGGCATTATCACCTCCATTTTTCTGCTGGCCATTCCCCTCCCTATGCACCCAAGCATCCTTCTACGAGCATTCGCAGTCGCCTTTTCTACCTGTTTAGCTACTTTAAGATCGTCAGACACAATTACACTTGTTTAATTTTTGTGCTTGTTTAATTTTTTTTATATGCGCAATTTATAATTCATTTAAGACGATATTGATTCTACTAAGAGGAAGACCAGTCAGAAATAAAATTTTCAAAAAGCTTGACAGAGAAAATTAAAAAATACCCCAATCAAATAGGAAAGAAGAATAAACCCATTTCAGTCTATACCTAAATCCACAATGATCAGGGCGAGAACAGCCCAAAACCCAGGAAAGTATTAGTCAATAGGAATACGAGCAGTGAATCACGTCGGGTCCTGCAAGTATACATAAACAGAAGAAAAATTAAACAACCCCGCAGAGCTACCTGCTAGCTGAAGCCAGGTATACCAACATCCCCTAATGATAGAACTTTATCACTAAAAAGAAAGAGCTGGATTGAAAAAAAAAGATATTTAACATTTAAATACTAGACAGTCAATGTATTTTTAAGAGTCTTTCAAGAAAACAGAGAACCAATTTGTAAGATCAAACATTGCCTTTGTTTCTTTTGAGCTACCCTAGCTGTCAGGAAAATTTTAACTCTGAGCCCAAAAATTAACTCTTCCCGTGTGTTTAAAAAATAAATGCCAAATCTAGACTCGTATCCAGATCCAGAACAATAGTAAACATCAGCGCTCTTCTCTAGCAGCAGAGGGCTGGATTTAAGATTTAAGGCTGAACTGGAATATAAGAGCAGTGAACCTCCAGAGGAGCTCAGAGAACTAAGGGGGCATCCTGGAGACTAGAAAGCAGGAGTAGAGGTGATGAGCAAAAGAGCCATGGTGCATCTCTGAAGAGGGAATGGTGAATGCTCCAAATAAGTAAATGGGAGGAGGCTCCTTTTTTGGCCTGGGTAGTTGGTGCCTTTAACAGTGACACCCTAGACAGTTGTCTGCGTTGTCTATGTCTAAATCTGGTCTGCAGAACCATCCTTAATGGGTGGTATGACCACAAAGAAAACTGTCCCAACAATAGCCACATACCTTACAACTGACCACAGAGTCTATGAAAAAACAGCATTGCAAATATTACATAAAGTTTTGTGAACATGCCATTTGTTGTTAAAAGAGAACAAGCGACTGGCTTACGAATACCTACATAGAAGCTGCATGTTCACAAAATACTTCACCTTGATCACATATGCCAAATATGGATAGAGCCTTAATGAATGCAGAATAAATGACTACATATTAGAAAGAAATATGCAGACCATAACTAGAGTGGAAACTCCAAGATGCTGAAATCTGCTTGCAGTGCAACACTGGAGAAATAGAAACAGGTCAATATTCACCACTGCAGTTAGTGTTTTTCTTTAAACTGCAACTACGGCAGTTAAAAAAAAATCCGGATCTTCAGCACCAATTTCCAGATAGTAGCCCATTTATCACTAAGTGGTGAAAGTCAGACACAATAAAGGTTGGCTTAACTTTCTCGCTGAAGCTAGACATGCATTGAATATCTGGGCCTAATGTTCAGTGGTAGCAGCTAGTTGCTTTATCGGCTGCTGAATATTGGGCCTGCAGTGAATAAAAGGGCACGAGTATTCAGCACAACCTAACTTGCTACCATCTACCTGCTCTGCCTGTATGCCTGTTTAATTTCTGATGCTTTAGCATGCCATGTCTAGAATGCTGAGACAGATCAAAAGTATTTCTAAAATAAAAAAAAATAAGCTAAAGGACAGCGTCTGAGCAATAGTAGCCCACTGAAGGTCGACTTCTATGGAGAAAATTGGCAAAACTGCAACATGGATTTCAGTGCAGATTTTCACATTTTGATATTGTTTGGAAAGAGAGTCCTGATTAGGCAGTAGACAGTTTATCCTGCAGTACCTTTTTGAAGTTTAGACTCCAACTTCATAACTCCTAGGGCCCACTTTTATGAGTTCTAATTTTTCTTTAAAAAAAAAACAACAACAAAAAACTGAAAAAGGCCTGTTGTCAAGAAAAACATGTTTTTTGTCTGCCTGTCCAGTACCGTTTTTCTGTTTGCCCCTTTTTATGTTAAAAGCAATCTATAGCTAGAGAGTACCTCTTGTGACAACTTGTTACACTGCTTGTCCTTGAAGAAAACCAAGTTACTTACCTGTTGCAGGTATTCTTTATGAACAGCAAGCTAGAAGTCTGTATATAACACACTCTCCTCGTCCTGGAGTTGTTCAACCATTAGATACCTGAGGAACTGGGGTGGCTGATACAGTGCAGAAAGTACTGTGCGTGTGTGGTTTGAGTGAAAATTAAGACTAGGGAAAGCTTTCCCATGCCAGTATCCATCAGATGATGTCACCCACTTATGAGGATTTCTGGCCTGCTCTCCATGGATTACACCTACAGGCAAATAATTTAGTGTTCCAGACTTAAGCATTTTGGACTTTTAAGAGGATGCCCAGGCTGTGAAAGCACATATGTTATGCCTTTTTTGTGAAAGCAACATAGGTATATTACCCTCTCTGAGAACTCCTGCAGAAAGCAAAGATGCCAAGGATAGCCTAGCCCAAAGAGTGAGATTTACTGCCCCATTGAGTGAGATTAAAGGCCAAGTAGTGAGATTTTTCCAGCAGCTTCAGCATTATAAATCTACGCATAAGTACCCCTTCTTCCCAGCAATCCCTTCTCTTTGGTTTCAGTTAATTAATCTCTTCTTCCAGCATTCCTCCTTGTCCTCAATTACCTCACCCCAAGGTTCCCAGCATCTCCTCATTTCTTCCATACCCATCCCTCCAAAGGTGGCTAGCATCGCTCTTTCTTCTCAAGGCATAAGGCATATGGGGATAGAATTAAAGACGGGAGAGGGGAGATATGATAGATACATTTTTAATACATTTTTCGTATTAATACACAGGAGGGGTCATAGGATGAAGGTGAAAGAAGGTTGACTCGGGAGTAATCTGAGAAAATATTTCTTTACAGAAAGGATGGTGGATGGGTGGAACAGCCTCCCAGTGGAGGTGGTGGAGACAAGAATTCTATCTGAATTCAAGAAAGCATGGGACAAATTCAGAGGATTTCTGAGGAAGAGGAAGATATTGAGAACTTAAATCGTTCTTATGGATTGGCAGACTGAACAATAGATCATATGGGACCAGATATTCAAAGGCATTCACATGGTTTACAGACCTGTAAACTGTGTAAATACCACTTAAGGGATATTGAGTGGCACCAACATGGTTAATGCTGCTGAATTATCCCTTTAGTAACGCTGCTGCATGCCCCATTGCTAACCGTGTAGTTTTGAACCATGTTGTGGGCGTTCCAGGACACAGCTTGTCGCTAACCAGGCAGCAGCGATATTGAACCACTGCCCAGTTAGCAACCTGCAGATAAAGATAGGCATGGCAAAAGCTAGCTTATCTTTACCCATGGGAGCTAACCAGGCAGCGGCTCAATATTGTGGCTGCCTGGTTAGCTTCCGTGCCATGTGACGCTGTGCTGCAGACTTGGATATTCAATGCTGGAGGCTGGATATGGCCCCGGCATTGAATATCCGTGGTTAGGTTCAGTGGTGACTGCTATGTATTGTAGAAGTGTATAACAGTTGCCGCTGAATATCGGGCCCATGGTCTTTATTTGCCAGGTGTCCAGCATTTCACTTTTCCTCCTTACTCTGTGTCCAGCTTCTCTCTAGTGTTCTTCTCCTTCTGCCACCACTGTGGTCACCCTACCTCTGTCTGGGTGCACTTACAGTAAGCATTGGAAAGCAACCATGGACGGTGTGGATCCTCCAAATGAAGCCATGCACTCAAGCTCTTCTGGGTCCTGCCCCATCTGTTGCAGATTTCCTACTGGGGGAGTGGAAGAGACCTAGAAGAACTTGAGCATGCATCCATGCTCTGAAGCCTTAAGCCATCCACAGCTGCTTTACTATTCTTAAGCGCATCCAGGCAGAGATAAGTGTTAGAAGAGGGGATCTTTATGTATGTTAGATCCCCTCCAATCACATGTGTCACACGCCTAATGCATGTGAATTGTCTCTGGCAAAGTTATACCTAATCAGAGGCAGCTGTAACTTTTCCATATAAATTTAGGTGTTTATGATTATATATTATAGGATATACCCCAACTCTGCTCCTCTGCTTCTGGGAATGCTTTGCATATAACTTTAGAAAACTACATAATGTGTGTCAGTTGTACATATTTTATACACCTATATCCCTGGGCAATGTCATATGTGCCAATTTCTGCAGTAAAACACTTATACTCACAAAAAGGCTTATAACAGTACTCGTTAAGTCTCTTAGCTAATATACTGTATTAGGCAAATATGAGTGGTGATGAGCTGGAAGGGGAATTCCTTATAAAATATTTTGTGATAGTGAGAGTATGAAGAGTTGGAATACTGCTGGTGCTTGATGCAAAATTGGTTGCAGAAAGATCCTTTTAATAAGACTGGAAGTCGCTGAACATATACTTAAACCAGAAAAGAACTGCAATATTCATAAATCACTTCCACCACTTGAGGTGGCTTTTTTAATCTACCTCTCAATAAACACTTTCAAATGCACATTCCTGAAAATGGATGTGGTGTCTTTAAGAAACTCACCTGCATTTTGCCTTAGAGGGTGTGGCCTCAGAACTGGTTGGGTGAAAATAAATTCTGTAATTCTACATACCTGAGTAACTACTGCCCAAAGCAGGAAGTCAAAGTGAATCTAAAACAGATGATATACTTATTCTGTTGAAGCTCCTTGCCAAACATGTGAAGAAATTTGCCTTAAAGGACAAAATGCTAAGAAAGCCGGATCCTTGGGGGTACGTAGTGGGAGTTTTGTTGGGACATGGACAGCTGTTCTTTAGTAAACTGGGATCGGTCACATTAGTCTTTTGTCTCTATTAAATTTGGATATTGATTTACCAGATAGTAAAAATTGTATACTTTGGGTGTTAGCAAAAGTGCTAATTCTGTTGTGAGAAGAGGAAAGGACACAGTAGGGTTACTGTGATTAATAGCAAACTGAGCCTTTTGTGTAGGCAGTAAGAGCACTTTCTTTATACTGAGTTTTTTTATTTGTTTAGAAGTAGGAGGTAAGTATTGGTCCAGTAAAGAAACAAACTTGAAGTTTCTGTATTTAAAAGGTTTTTTTTTAACTTGTCTTATGTAAGATAACGATTAGAAACAGTGGAGCCATTTCAATCCTCTTTTTGGGGATATGCATTCTCAGTTAGAGGAGTTGATGCTATATAGAAGCATAAAGCTCTCCTCCATGGAAGACAAAGTCATAGCTATAAAAAATTTTGATTCAGCATCAAGTGGAATTCATTGTTTCTTTTGATAAGGATTAGAGAACTTTGGGCTTGCTGATCTTTAATCATGTATTTGTTTCAAGCATGTAGTTTCTTCAGAAGAGAGAAGCTGGTTTTCTCTGGTTTTCTGAGCTATATATGTGCGTTAAGTAAAGCCAGATTGCTTATACTATTATCTATCATTGAGTTACTGTGGCTGTGTTTGTAGATAGATATAAAGGGGTCATTTTATAACTGAGAACACATGCAACTTGTACATGTATGCTTTTTTTCTTTGCAGATACTGTCGAATTTTCAAAATGAAAGTATGTGCACACTTGCGTTTTGAAGATTATCTCAGTGAATTTATACACCTGCATATTTTCAAAAAACTGTGTATGAAAACATAGCTTGCCCCTGGGAGCACTTCTATTCAGTTTGGGTAAAGTTAGGCATGTGCAGGCATTTACATGCATCCTGGCTGTGAATAAAACACTGCTTTACACTTAAATATAACTTTAAAATTGCTCTGAAAACCTTTATCCTAAATTTCATTCCTGAGTCAATGCATTTTAAATCATCAGTGATATCAGTTTTAAACTATTTGATAGCTTGTTGACAATCTTGTTGATCTGTTTTAATTCTTGAGGACGTATGGGGAAAGGGGGGTTCTTATTTTCAAGAACTTCTCCTCTTTTTAACTTCTCTCAGCACTATGAATCTCAGTAAATAATAGTACTGCTCTGTGGATCCTCATTAGTTTATGGCCAGAACTAAAAAGTGAGTGCTGGTTATGGGTATTTTGCTTTAAAAAGGAGTGTAATAGGTTGACCTGGTCACACAAGGGTGATACAGCATGCTGTCATGCCGAGGAACCTGGATTTAATTCCTGCCGCTCTTTGAGTAAGCCAGAGCTGGGGATGCTGTGAAGACAGTGCTCACAGTCCCTGTTGTGGAAAGGAGAAGGAGTCTGTTATCCATGCACTGATGACACTAAGGGGCATGTCTACTAAAGGGGATTAACTGTCATCGTGGTGTTGACACCTAACACGGGATAAATGCAGCTACCGCAGGCAGTTTTCCATGATAGATGCATTTTGCATGTTGGCATGGCAAGTGGGCAGGGTGTGGGTGGGAAATGGGCATGCCTGTACTGTGCGGTTACTGCAGGCGTTCACAGCACACAGTAGCCACATATTTTATAAAAATCACGGATGCAGCTAAAACCTCTATGGGTGGTGTTAGCTGCATCAGTGATGCTGTCTTGCTGCGATCCCTGCATTTTCGCCATGTTCTCAGATGGGGAAATGCTAGGTAAGAGTGTGTGGCTTTTTAATTACTAGCTCTCTGCCTGAGAATTCTTAAAATGGTTTTGGTACATTTTTAAAACAAAGTTACATTCTTTTTGATGCTTTAGTTCAAAAGGGGAAATATTTTCCTTAGTGATGTAAGTTTAAAACTCTGCTTTCAATATCTTTCTCAGCTCTTTGAAGCTACTGACACCTCATCAGGTGTTAGTTCCCTTCCAACCCCCCCCCCCCCCAACTCCCACCCAACCCATGTGAACAGTCTTACTTTATAGGACCCCTCCCCAATTAGTTACACATAGGGACCAGGAATAGCACATTTAAAACACGTCAAAGATATTTAACTGTTTTTTCTCTAAAAGGACAGTGGAGAAACCGGCTGGTACTTTGGTAGGTCTCTCTCTCTTCTGCTTCAACAGGTACCTGAACTCCACCAACTGAACAAGGGCTGGGAAAAATCGTATCGCCAAAGCTGTTGCCCCGTTACAGCTTCTGACTCTGTCCAGACAGAATTCCATGTGCATGTTGCATACATGCTGAAGCTCTCAGGAAACAAGTGGAGGAGCTCAAAGAAGAGGTGGTGAGGCTGAGCAGCATTCAAGAGAGTGAGAAGTACATTGATGAGATGCTTCTTAAAACATCCAAGCTCTCCAGCAGAGGAGAATATGAAGTCTACGGAATGATGAAGGTTGGACATGAGTCACCAGGGCCTGAAGAGTCACCAATCCAAATCCTCCAGCCCTTGAATTGAAGAACCATTATGCAGCCCTGGAAGTGGAGGAGGAGAAAGCATCCCTGGAAAGGGAAGAACCAAGCTCGCGCACCCAAAGTTGCAGAATCATTGACTACAAGGAAGCAAAGGGTAGTGGTGGTTCTGAGGCGTCCATCTGCCGACCAGACTTGATGTCCAGAGAGGTATGCTGTCTGCCAGGTGCCAAAATCCGAGATTTTATGGAGAGTTTGCTGAGACTCATGAAGCCCACTGACTATTATCCTATGTTGCTCATCCATGTTGGCATTAATGATACTGCCAGATAGCCCTCTGAGTGTATCAAAAATTACTTCATGACTTTGGGACAGAAGGTGAAGCAGATAAGAGGCACAGGTAGTGTTCTCTTCAGTCCTCCCTGTTGAGGGTAAAGGCCAAGACAGAGAAGCTCGCATCCTGGAGATAAATGCATGGCTGCGCAGATGGTGTCATCGAGGGCGTTTTGGTTTCCTGGACTATGAGATGTTGTTCCAAGGGTTGCAGAACAGAGATGGAATCCATCTGTCCAAGAATGGTTGATGTGTCTTCAGTAGCAGACTGGCTAACCTATTGAAGAGGGCTTTAAACTAGATTTGTTGGGGATGGATGAAGAAAGCCCCCAGGTAAGTGAAAGCCCCTAGGTAAGTGAAACATTAAATATCTTTATGGAATTGGGTAAAAGGGGCAACATATAGAAAGCAGTGTGTATGAATGCCCAGAGCATGGGAAATAAGATCCCAGATGTTGGGGCTTTAATGGGAGAGGCTGACTTGGATTTAGTGGCAGTAACGGAGAAATGGTTCACGGAAAACCATGACTGGGATGTAACTATACCAGGCTATACTTTATTCAAAAAGGGCAGGGTAGGAAGGAGGAGTGGCACTATATGTAAAAAATATTAAAGCTATGGAACTATAGGGCTTAAAAAAGGGAGAGGAGGCACTGTGGATAAACTAGAAGGAGGGAAAGAGAAATCTGTTTGCATCAGCATGATATGCAGACTTCCCTCACCGGGAGAAGAGGTGAACGGAGAGTCAATTGAAGATATACGCCGCATTTCCAGGAAAGGGGAAGTGCTACTGATAGGGGATTTCAATATGCCAAATGTTGATTGGCACATCCCTGCTGCAGTATCATCTAGAATTAAGGAGATCCTGGATTCTCTACAGGGAGAACTATTCAGGCAACTGGTAACAGAACCCACCCGTGAAGAGGCCATATTTGTGCTTCCAATGGTGAAAGTGTTTCTGATGTAATAGTGGGGGATCATTTTGCATCCAATGATCATCAGATGGTGTGATTCAGTCTTAGGACTAGGGTTGCTAAAATCCATTCAAAAGTGAGGGTCTTAGACTTTAAGAAAACTAACTTTGCCAAGATGGGCCAATACCTCAGGGAGTCGTTAGTGGGATGGGAACAGCTGGAGGATGTAGAAAAACAGTGGGCAAAACTGAAAGAGGATATGTTAAGGGCAACCAACCTTTTTGTTAAAATGGTAAATAAAGGTAAAAGAAAAAGGAGACCACTATGGTTTTTGCAAGAAGTAACTGAAAAGATGAAGAAAAAGAGGGAGGCCTTCATGAAATACAAGAGATCACAGAGAAAGGAAGACAGGCATTTATATTTATTTATTTTATTTATTTATTTAACAGTATTTCTAAACCGCCTTATCTTAATAATCAAGGTGGTATCACAGCAAACAATCGGGTAAGGTGAGTGTGTTATACATGCAGTGAGGGTGAAATTTAGTTGGGTGGGTGTTGTATTGTGTGCTAGATTGGTATGAGCTATGTACAAAGTGGGCTATATACAGTGGTTCTAAATACATTTTCCATACATACATTGTTTAGGCGGGGTTATGTGCTGTTATACATTCTCTGGGGTTATGTGATGTGTCCATAGTGTTCTATAAACAGCATGGTTTTCAACTGTTTTCTAAAGTCCTTGAGGTCTGTGGTTGCCCTCAAATCGTCTGGTAGTTTGTTCCATATTGTTGGAGCAGCCATGGAGAGTGCTCTGTCCGTTGTATCTTTGCGTGTGTTTTTGTATTCACTTGGGGTGCTGACTCGGTTGTGTGTTTGTTTTCTTCTAGGAAAAATAAAATAGGAATGCAAAGATTCAAAAAGAGGAGAAAAAAGCTAATGCAATAAAATGGGGGGGAAGGGGAATAAGATATTTTCAGATGTGTTAGTGAGAAGAGGAAGGGCAAATGTGGTATTGTCAGACTCAAGGATGAAGGGGAGGTATATATAGAAGCTGATGAAGATAAAGCGGAATTTCTTAACAAATATTTCTGTTCTGTGTTCACACATGAAGAATCAGAAGAAGGATCTCAGAAAACACCCACAAACAGGAACAGAAGCAAGGGGCATCTTGAACAATTTTCAGAAGACTGTGTTCGTGAGAAGCTAGCTAAACTTAAAGTAGACAAAGCGATTGGGCCGGATGGGATACACACGAGAATACTGAGGGGAACGTGGGGACGTTCTAGCAGCTCCACTGGCTGACCTTTTCAATGCCTCGTTGGAGTCAGGAGTGGTGCCAGAGGACTGGAAAGAGGCACATGTGGCCCCTTTACACAAAAGCGGAAGTAAGGATGTGGTTGAAAACTACAGGCCGGTTAGTTTAACTTCAGTGGTAATTAAATTATTGGAAACGCTGTTGAAAGAGAAAATAGTAAGATTTCTGGAGTCCAATGGATTACTGGATCTGAGGCAGTATGGATTCACCATAGGAAGGTCTTGTCAAACAAATCTGATTGATTTCTTTGACTGAGTGACTAGGGAGTTGGACCAAGGGCGAGCCCTAGATGTGGTGTATATAGATTTCAGTAAAGCCTTTGACACCATTCCGCGCAGGCAGCTTATAAACAAACTGAGCACCCTAGGGATGAACCCTAAAGTGCTTGACTGGGTTAGAAATTGGTTGAGTGGAAGGCGACAAAGGGTACAGGTAAATGGAGTTCACTCAGAGGAGAAGGAGGTTACCAGTGGTGTGCCCCAGGGATCTGTCCTTGGTTCAATTCTTTTTAACATCTTTGTTAGCAATATTGTGGAAGGGCTGTCAGGTAAGGTTTGCCTCTTTGTGGATGATACCAAAATCTGCAACAGAGTAGACACCCAGATAGGTGTAGATAACATGAGGAGGGATCTAGCTAAGCTTGAAGAATGGTCTAGAATTTGGCAGCTGAGATTTAATGTTAAAAATTGCAAGGTTATGCATTTGGGCTGCAGCAGTCCAAGGGAGCGATATAGTTTAGGGGGTGAAGTACTTCTGTCCACAAAAGAAGAGCGGGGCCTAGGCGTGATTGTGTCTGATGATATTTAAAGTAGCTAAACAGCTAGAAAAGACAACAGCAAAAGGTTAGAAGGATGCTTGGATGCACAGGGAGAGGAATGGCCAGTAGAAGAAAGGAGGTGATAGTGCTTCTGTATAAGTCTTTGGTGCTACCTCATTTGGAGTATTGTGTGCAATTCTGGAGACCGCACCTTCAAAAAGATATAAACAGGATGGAGTCGATACAGAGGGTGGGTACTAAAATGGTTGATGGTCTTTGTTATAAAGCATATGAGGACAAACTTAAGGATCTTAATATTTCTACTTTAGAGGAAAGGTGGGATAAAGGTGATATGATTGAGACGTTTAAATACCTCTATGGAATAAATGCACAGGAGGAGAGTCTCTTGATTGAAAGCAAACTCGGCTACGAGGGGACATAGGATGAGGTGAAAGGGGATAGACTGCGTAAATATTTTTTTATGGAAAGTGTGGTAGATGCGTGGAATAGTCTCCCAGTGGAGGTGGTAGAGGTGAGGACAGTATCTGAATTCAAAAAAGTATGGGACAAACACACAGGATCTCTATAGGAAAAAAGGGGACTGTTGTAGTGGTTGATATGGAAGGGCAGACTAGATAGGCCATGTGGTCTTTTTCTGCCGTCATGTTTCTATGTTTCTAAACTAAACTTGGGAGGGATATAAAATAGGGGAAAATTATGCTATTAGTTGTAAATGAAGACTTATGGTGCAGAAACTACCCCTGCTTCTGATTTGAACTGGAAGCACACAGACGCAAGAGAAAATTGCCAGCTCAAAAAAAGTGTAACTATAAATTCAAATTTAATTACAAAGACATCTGAAAATCTAAGGAAAAAGCCCTCTTCCTTTTTTGGCTTAAATTTTAAAAAGGGAGTAAATGAAGCATGCAGCTACCTACTTGATATTTTGAAATGACTAGGTCATCGATTCTAGTGAACTCAGAACCATTTTAGAATTTCAGGATATCCCCAATTTATTATCAGTTTGCTCCAGACTTACCAAATCCTGGTTTTACTCTCTTGTCTGATTGGACTTGTAATTAACAAGTTCTGTAAGAAAAACAAAACTATGTTTTCATATATGTGGTTGGGTAAAACCAAGACTAGATTAGTCCATCCTGAAATGATGGAACCACTTGGCAGTCCTGCCCACAGCGAATATGCATGCAACGCATTTGCATATTCTGGATCTCCAGCATATGCAGATTGATGTCATACATGTGCATGGTGGATATCATGAAAACCCAACTGATTGTATGGTCAACAGAATAGGTTTGGAAAGCAGGATTGGTTTAGGTGGTGCTACCATTTGAAAAACATGATACCATATATTTAGTCACTGGAAAGGTAAAGATCTGGCAGCTGTACTGTAAAAGGTCCATAAGAGGACACACATTCGACTGCAGGCTGTGCAAATTATGGCCCATGGGCCACATATTTCTTGTAGAACCAGTTTCCCAGCATTCAGGAGTAATGGATACCACTGTAGGCCAGGCCAGGCCAAGATCCAAGTTTCCCTTACAGTGCGCATTGCTCTGAGAGGGAGACCACTGTAGCCCACATCTGGTTTAGTGGGTAGGACATGGAATTAAAAGCTGTGTGATTGCAGTGACAAACAATTGTCTAAGCTTGTACTGTGATGGACTAGGTTGTGGACTCTGTCTAGAATATCATTGCTAGAATGTCTATGTAGCACTCCTGTGGACATCCATATTGAGTACATAGACATTTGTAAAATCAGCCCTGAACTTGCACACAGCAGGCATTTTTTGGAACGTTTGGCAGTGGATGTCCAAGATTGTACCTGGTTGTTCTTTCTAAAAAGCAACTTTTTATTTGCAGACTTTATTTAGGTTTTTGGACATTTCTTAAAACATTTACGCAGTGCTTTTGTCAGATATAGACCTCTTGGAATATGCTGATATTGTTAGGATAAGCAAATCTGGGGAGTGTTATGCATCCCACAAACTGAGAGTAATGTTTTCACATAGCACATTTATCAGAAGTTAGTAAAATTAATCAGTGGTGATGCTACTTATTCTATAAAGTGTCACGGGCCCTCTTAGTGCACCTACCGGTGAGCTCAGGTATTGCACTAGACCCTAGTGTAACTGGCCTCCTGGTAGTTGTAGCTGCTGCCAGTTACACAAAAATAGTTGTGGACAACCGAATAAGGTAAATAGGGCTTTATTTCCCTTTCCCAGATAGGATATTCAAATATTTACAGAAACAAAACAAAACCCTTCTTGGGTAAAACAGAAAGAAAACTGGAACACAAAAATAGCTTTCTTTCAGCTTCTTTAACAACAGAAAATGTACTTTAAACACAGACCTGTAGCCACCCAGAATAAGGCCTTTGCTTCACTTTGTCAGGCTGCTTATTCTTCTTTATCTGAGGGAGATTATATTATCTGCCAAAGAAAGGCTACATTCCATTTCTTCAATATTCCTTTCAATTATAGAAGATTCACATTGCATCGGCTCCTCAACCGGAATTAGTACCTCTGTACTTTCTCTCTGTGTGGGCTTGGCAAACAGTCCGTTCTGGCTGTGACGTCGTTCTTTTCCACTAAAGGAAAACTGTTTGTGATTACCACAATTACTCCTGTTTTGGTAGTAGGAGCCTCCCCTCTGCTGACCTCTGTTTAGCAGGTTAAAGAATTCCCCTGTCCAACCATTAGGTGGAATTACTCCTGCTCTGAGCTCTGCTCTATTCAGGAATTTGGAACCAGCTGGAACTTCTGACGGCAGCCCTTTAGAAACTCTAGGTCTCACGTACCTTTCAGAGTGTATTACTTCTTCAGGTAAAAAGCCTTTCCTTTGCTTATTAAAAGGGTACTGGAGTTTCTCTGCTCCCCTTAGGCTGGCTTTGGAGGGTTTCACAAACTGTCCCTTATCTCCAAGCTCTGAACTCCCCTTTTGTGCACCGGAATAAAACTTCCTGGCTTGTACCTTTTGTCTTCTATTTCTGCTCCACTCTGGGCTGTTACATTCACTCTCACTGGCTGTGTCAAACTGTCTGTACCTTTCATTCAAGCATTCCTCGGACTCACTCAGACCTCCGTTCAAGCTTCCAATGGGGTATTCAGACACGCTCTCTTCACAGCTTCTCTCGTCCTCCTCATGCGTCCAGTTCCTTCTCTGGGTTTCTCTCCAGCTCCTATCCTGGCTCTTGGCCTGGCTCTTAGGCTGTGCCTTGGTCCTGAACTCGGTCCTGGTCTGGGTCTTGTTCCTGCTCTGCCTTACTGCTTGTGAGCTGGGTTTATCTAGGTATTTCCTAGCTGCACCACTCCCTAGCTGATTAGAGTCAGGTGAAAATCCCCTGGCTTCCCTATTGGCTGGGTGTGTCTCCCAAGCTCGTG
Source organism: Ichthyophis bannanicus (assembly GCA_033557465.1). Classification (NCBI taxonomy): domain Eukaryota; kingdom Metazoa; phylum Chordata; class Amphibia; order Gymnophiona; family Ichthyophiidae; genus Ichthyophis; species Ichthyophis bannanicus. The sequence continues at coordinate 374,857,984 of CM066034.1, read as the reverse complement.
ACCTCACTTGCTTACGTTGCCCATGGCAACTTTCCACCATGTGCTTTCTCAGAACGTTATTATTTCCTTGAGCTGCACTATCCTCTGTCTCCATAGGGGTCACTAATGAGTCAGCTCTGTGACAAAAGTAACTAGTGTGAAAAATGGACTTGGGGCCAGTACCAGGATATAAGATGCCCTAAGGGAACCCTTCTTCCTGCTGCCTCCCCACCTGCTCCCATCCCTCTCCAGGAATTTCAGCGGTGGCAATGACAATAAAACATCAAAGCAGCACTTAACAGAGCCTCTGAACCGCTGCATGCTGGTGCTGTTCCCTGAAAGGCTGGTCAGTCAGCCAGCCTACCCATCCGAAGCAGACTTCCTCTTTGCATGGGGCAGAACCAGCTGGTCAGAGCACAGCACCAACAGCATGCAGTGGTTGAAAGGCTCTGGTAATCATTGCATTGTTGTTTATTGTGACTGCCACTGCTACAGGTTCCAGAGAGGAATAGCAGCAGCGATAGATCCACTCTCTAAAGTTTGGTGCTCTAGGCGAGCATCTAGTTAGCCTAATGATGAAGATGCTTATAACAGGTCTTGTCAAATTTTCTTTGGATTTAGGAGCTAGCCCACAAACCTATGAGTCAGTGGCTGAGATTTCCTCTCCTCCTTCCCCCATTGTCTCCATTGAAATTGAGGTTGCTGTACTTTTATTAATTCTTCAGTGCAATTCCTGGAATATCATGACAGAGCATTTCAATAGCCTATTATATTCATCATTAATGAATGCACCAATGTGATCAAACCCTTAATGCATCCCTGGGTCCCTGCATCCTGGCTTTCTGGGGTGGGGGGTAGGGGCAGGGGCTGGGGAAGAGCTGACAGGCTTTCTGGGTGGTGAGGACTAGCTGGGGAGGGGGGGGTGGCAATTGCTTCCTGGGTGGTGAGTAGTTGATGTAAGGGAGGAGGAAGACAGAATGACACTGGGTGACAACAGGATGGCTTAAGGGCATGGAAGAGAAGGACTGAGGGGAAGAGTCTTCTGTCTGTGAATTTTTACCATGTCAAAACCGGCCGGTGGCTTCCAGAAGTGCACCCAGTGTGGCTGGATCATCTCCATCACAGATTGCCACAGCTGGTGCCTTCAATGCCTCGGGCCCAACCACAAGCTCTTGGACTGTGCTGTCTGCTTGCAGATGACACCAAGGGGTTTAAGAATTGGGAACAGCAGCGGGAATTGCTGTTTGGTTCCAAAGCATCAACATCGGCCCAGGCATTTATGCCCTTGAAGGCCCTGCCGAGGCTTTGGCTTCATGTGGAGATAGGGATTATTCAGAGCCGAGGGATTGTGGGGTATTGGAATGACGGCTCTCCTTTGATAAGGTGCCACCAGAAGGACCAGACTTTGAGCTCGTTGGCATCAAAGGGCAATGCTAAGTCCGGGACAAAGGCCCATGGGCATTGTCATTGGAGTCCTCAGTGCGACAGCAAAGGCGAGAGCTGGGAGTGGCCCTCCAAGCTGTCCCAGCAGGAGGAGTTGCCTCTTGAGGCCCCAGAGGGCCGGCATGGGACATCCAAGGCCATGACCATCAAGGAGTCCCCGCCGAGGGAGCTGGCAAAGGTACTGAAGGCTGTGGCACTGACTCCAATGGCAGCAGAGACCTCTTTCCTTACAGAGAGGATGCAGGCCCTTGAGCGTAATCTTGCTACATTCATGGCTCAGCAAGCTGCCAGGGACCCGTTGACCTCACGTTCCTCGGCACCGGTGATGGCCCTGTCCATGGCGGGTGCCTCACCTGCAGAAGTGCAGCTCATCCTAGAGGTCCATGCTCTCTCGGGTGGCTCCCGTGAGCATTTGAGAACCCTCAGTGCAGCGGATATCCTTCTCCAAGTGCTTCGGGTTTGGACAGACAGGAGCTGAGGACTCCTTTGACTCGGCCTGAGCACCACCAGCACAGTCACTATTTGTGATGGTACTTTGAGTTCCTCTTGGACTCTGACTCTAATTGGGAGACTGAAGAGGAATCTCTGGAGACTATCTGTCACCACGATGTCCCCTCTGATCCCTCGCCCCCATTTGAGCAAAGGAGGCCTCCCCCCCCCCCCCGAGGACCTCTCTTTCCTCTAATTCAAGTGGGACGTAGGTAAGGCTTTGCCCTTCACTATTGAGGCAAGGGGGATCCTTGAGTGGAGGAGTTGGAAATCTTTTAGTACCCGACTCCCCCTAAAGAGGCCATTATGGTTCTGATCCACCCAGTACTGGAATGACTTCTCTTTAGGACGTGGGAAACATGAGCGCGCAAGAGTCCTGGGTTTGAAAAAGCACAACTCTGTCACAATTCCATGGTGGTAGAATAGGCCATGCATCAGATTAAAAGTTTCAAGATGCACTCCTCGGTGCCCCCGGGTAGGGAGGCACGCACCATGGATGGCTTTGGTAGGAAGTGCTACATGGCTCGATGCTGGTGACTCAGATCCAAGCATACCAGTTATACATGGACATGTACCTGTGTGACCTGGCAGTGAATCTTGCTGGGTTCTTGACTGGTCTCTCAGGAGAGCATCTTGAGCACTTCTGGAGCCTGGTGAGCAAAACGTAGGAGTGCCCCAAGTACATCACCAGGGTGGCCTACGACTGGTTTAAATCTATGGCCAGGGTGGCTGTGGTGGGCATCGGTGTCCACTGTCTGGCATGGCTACAGTCCTCAGACTTGGAACAATGGGTTCATGACAAGTTGGCCAATGTCCCATGCTGAGGAGAGAGCAACTTCAGCAAACCCATGGCAGAGAAGGCCTTAGAGTTGGAAACGGAGCGGCATACCATGAAAAGACTTTCGAGAAAGACCACTGACTCTTCCAGGAGAAAGGCTTCAGGGAAGAAGTCATTTTAGTCTAAAAAGAAAAAGGCATGATACCTACACCCCATATTATTTGTACCAGCTGCCCCAACAGGGGAAACAGGCCAAGGGTCAAAACCAGAGGAAGCAGCACAAGCTGAAAGCTCCAAGACCTTAACCAGTGACGTAGCCCCTGCCAGGTGGGGTTTTTTGACTCCTACTTCGGACCATGGTCCGTCTTCACTGCTCAGCCCCTGTTCCCCCACTGGTGGGAGGGCAGCTGATACACTTTGCCTACAGATGGTCCAGCATAACAACCAATGCCTGGGCACTACAGGTGGTCCGTGAAGGCTACATGCTATGCTTCAAGCAGATTCCCCCCACCTTATTTCCAGGGGAGCACCCTCTTGAGCATCACCAACGAGAACTACTCCAACTGGAGGTCCAGGCCCTCCTGGCAGAATGGACGGTGGAACTTGTTCCACCATCCCAAACAGGACAGGATTTCTACTCCTGCTGCTTCCTGGTTCCCAAGAAAACATGTGGGTTCCAACCCATCCTAGATCTCTGCAATCTCAATCGCTTCTTAGTGAAGGAAAAGTTCAAAGCGGTATCTTTTGGAATATTGCTGCCCTACCTTCAATGGGAAGATTGGCTATGCTCCTTGGATCTCAAAGATACCTATGCGCATATCCTCATCCGCCCTCCTGCACCATCAGTACCTCTGCTTTATGCTCAGTGGACAGCACTATCAGTAAAGGGTTCTGCCCTTCGGTCTTGCCTCCACCCCGAGGATCTTCACCAAATTTCTGGCAGTTGTTGCCAGCTTCCTCCGGATCTTGGGAATCTTTGTCTTCCCCTACCTGGACGACTGGTTGTTCAGGGGTGGGATGCTGGACATAAGAACATAAGATATGCCATACTGGGTCAGACCAAGGTCTATCAAGCCCAGTATCCTGTTTCCAACAGTAGCCAGTCTAGATCAAAAGTACCTAGCAGTTTCCCCAAAAGACACAGGTTCCACAATGCTTGTATTGGGTCAAGTAGTGATATCTCGGGTCCCTTTTAATAATGATTTATGGACCTTTCCTCCAGGAACTTGTCCAAACCTTTTCTAAACCAAGCTACACTAACAGTTTTTTCTACATCCTCCGGTAACAAATTCCAGAGTTTGAGTATACGTTGAGTGAAAAAATAATTTCTCTTATTAGTCTTAAATAGGTTACCCTGTAGCTTCATTACATGTCCCCTAGTCAATCTATATTCTGATGACGTAAACAAAGTCTGGCAGTCTGAACAGTGCATCATTCAGGTAATAGAACAGCTGGGCTTTTGTCATCAGGTACCCAAAGTCCCACCTGCAGACTTCTCAACCCCTTGAGTTCATTGGGGGCTCTCCTCAACACCACACTGGTTCGAGTTTTCCTTCCGGCAGATAAGGCCCAATGCCTAGTCACCTTGGCAAGGGACATCCAGCATTGCCTGGTTGTCATGACTCAGTAGATGCTGCGCCTCCTGGGCCACATTGCCTCAACAGTCCATATTACCCCTTCAGCCCAACTTCAGATGTGTCAGATGCTGTGGACTCTCTGCACACAGTGGCGTCAGGTGACGGAACATCTTTTGGACAGGGCCACAGTGACTCTCCCTCTCCAAGAGTCCCTGTCCTGGTGGCAGCACCCTACTCACCTGCTTGCATGGCTTCCCTTCCAAGCCCCGCTGCATCAGCAAGTCCTAATGACCGATGTCTCCAAATTCACCCACGGGGCATATCTGAATGGAAATCCGCTATCAGATCAACTTTCTGGAACTTCGGGCCATTGCCAAAACCCTCTGAGTGTTTCAGCAACAACTCTCCCACCAGGTCATCCTCATACAGATGGACAACCAGGTGGCCAGGTTCTACCTCAACAAACAGAGCAGCATGGGTCCATACCTCCTCTGCTGGGAGGCATTCTGTCTTGGTGAAGTTTGCAGTCTCGCACGGTATGCTCATCAGAGCTGTATACCTGCCAGGGGAGCTCAGTGTATGGCAGATCGCCCCAGCAGGGTCCTTCAGCCACATGAGTGGACTCTGAACAGACAGGTTGCCAACTGCATCTTCCAGATGTGGGCCACATCGTCCACAAACCTTTTTGCCACTCCCCGTAACACCCAGCTCCCGCTGTTTTGCTCTAGAGTCCCATGCAAGAATTGCTTGGCTCCCGATGATTTTTTCCTGGACTGGAGCAAGGATCTTCTCTATGCCTACCCATTGACTCCTCTGGTGGCCAAGACCCTTTTCAAGTTGCAGGCGGGCCACACTACCATGATCCTCCTTGCGCTGCACTATCCCAGGCATCTTTGGTTTCATTCCTGCTCAGATTGTCTCAATGGCAACTGCTCAGATTGGGCTCTGCCCTAAACCTGATTGTGCAGGACGATGGGACTGTGCTTCATCCCAATCTGTTGTCCCTAGTGCTAACGGCTTGGATGCTGAGCGGATTGTACTTACAGAGCTCTGTTTACCACAGGATGTAAGAACATCCTCCTTGCCTCACGTAAGGATTCAATGAAACATGCTTATGCCTTCAAGTAGCACAAGTACTCCATATGTTGTGAGAACAAGTCTCTGGATCCCTTCTCCTGCTCTGTGGAGTCGTTCTGTCTTATCTTCTATATCTGTCAGACTTTGGACTGGTCCAACTCGGTTAGAATGCACCTTAGTGCTGTAGCCGCTTATCATCAGCCCATAGCTATTCAACCAATCTCTTCTCACCCCTGTGGGTTGCTTTATGTGGGGTCCCTTACTATTTCACCTCCCCATTAAACCACACCTAGTGGCATGAGACCTTAATGTGGTGCTCAGACAGCTCCTCGCATTACCCCTTTGAGACGCTTAGCTCCTGCCCCCTCAATTCTTTACCTGAAAGGTCATTTTTCTGGTGGCGCTTACTTCTGTGCACAGAGTCAGCAAATTGAAAATGCTGATGGCGCATCCACCATGCACTAGATTTCATAAGAACAGGGTAGTTCTCCGAACTCACCCGAAATTCCGGCTTAAGGTAGTTGCTGCTTTTCATCTCAATCAGTCAATGGTGTTAACCACCTTCTTCACACGATCTCATGCCAAAAGAGTTGAGGCCTTATTGCACACATTGGACTGTAAGAGAGCACTAGCTTTCTTCCTGGAAAAGACTAAAGCCCATCGCCGTTCCTCCCAGCTCTTTGTCTCATTTAACTCCAATAAGCTGGGGGTGACGGTGTTGAAACGCACCCTGCCCATTTGGGTGGGGACTGCATCTCCTTTGTTTTCACTCAGGCTGGGCTGACGGAATGCCATGTCACGGCTCACAGTGTCTGAACTATGGCCGCTTCAGTGGCCAACTTGCACTCAATCTCCACAGTGGAGACCTTTTGGGCTGCTATGCAGTCTTCAGTCCACACCTTCACAGCCCATTACTGTCTGGATGGAGATTCATGGCATGACAGAAACTTTGGCCAAGCTGTACTCCAGCACCTCTTTGGGAATTGAAGCAACTCCTTCCCAATGGCCTTTCTGTCCATCCAGGCTACCATAGAGTCGATCTGATGTTGATGTCCCTGCTGGGTGATGACTCTTGGAACCTCTCAGTGATTGTTCATGCTGCATGTTCTCAGTTCGCTTTTTTCTGGTTGCCTTGTTGGGCCTTTTACAGGTTTTTTTGGTAGCCTGTAGCTAGGGAGTCCCATATGTGAGGACTGAATTCCTGCTTAGTCCCAAAGAAAGTGTAGTTGCTCACCTAGAGAAAGGTGTGCTCTGGGATCAGCAGGAATCAGCCTTCACTACCCTCCCTCCTCCTTGTGTAGTTGTTTTCTTTTTTTGGCTTAATTAATCTATGTCATCATACTGAGGTAAGATGGCTCCTTTGGGTCGGAAGACCAGCATGCATGTGTGAAGCACCTTCCAAAAGCTTCCTATAGAAGCTGGGAAGCATTCCCATGCGGGCTCTGTCGGTGTTGTCACTCATATGTGAAGACTGATTCCTGCTGATCCTGGAGAACACCTGCAATAGGTGAGTAACTACTCTTTAAGGGGTTAAACTGCAAGGGTGCCAATAATGTTGAACACCACTGTGTGATCATGTGACTCCAATGTACATTGGCTAGAAAAGACTGATTCCAAGGTAGAGTAGAGAAATAGCCTGATGGTTAGTTGAGAATCAGGGTTCAAATCCCAATGCTGCTACTTATGACCTTGGTTAAGTAATTTAATCCTCCATTGTCTCAGATTGTAAGCCCTCAGGGGACAAGAAAATACCTTGAGCTACTACTGAAAAAGGCATGAGCCATATCCAACAATAAAGCTATAATATTCATTTTTAAAAGCTTGTAAACTGGACACACAGAATATTTGGGTTTTGTTAAGGCTTTATGAGCCAAGGATGGTGTTTCTCCCAACTGTTGAGGATTTCACCACCAGCAGAGATATGACTGATTTTTACACGAGACTCAACTTTTAGTTATTCTTCATGGTCAATCAGGATAAGTCCTCACATTTGGGTGACATCACAGACAGAGCCCATGCAGGAACTCTCTCAGTGTGCACATTAGGAAAGGGTCAGTCACCGAGGTATCGAAGACATTTGCACTGTGACTCCTGGAGGAGATCCAATTCCATTGTGGAATGGTCCAGGCAGAGACTCAGATGTCCATGGAGTACCTCTCTGAATCTGAGTTTGAGTGTCTCTGGGTAACCACCTATGTTAGAGTACTTCTCAGAAGAAAAGTCCCCAGAGCTACTGTTGGATCTCTGTCCTCCTCATGAGTGTTGTAAGTCACCTCTTGAGGACATGTGTTCTGGTGACTGTGCAGGACATGATCCAGGCCATTCTATCTAGTTAGATAAAGAGAAGGAACCCAGGGCCTAGGAATTATAAATCCTCCAGTATCCAGATCCCCCCAAGGAAGTGGTGACTGTGCCCATGCACCATCTCCTTCAGAGGCTGCAGATGAGAATGTTGGAGATCCCTCTCTCTGTGCCTCCTGTCAGCAAAAAGTTCAGCTCTCTATGTATGGAGTCCAAAAGGCTCCTGGATTCAAGAAGCTACAGTTTTCATACCATTCCGTGGTGGTTCAATCTGCCCTCAAAAGGGCTAGAAGTTTCAAGTCACACTCCTCTGCTCCCCCAGGGAGAGAGGCTCAAACCCTAGAGACTTTTGAGAAGAGGTTTTATCAGAATACAATGCTGACCTCTCATGTGGCGCTGTATTACCTGGTAGTGTTCTAACTGTTCACTCACTAGCTTACAAACTAGGCTCAGACTTCAGATAATACAAAAGCTTTTATTTTAAGAATAATTATGAGATAATAAAGCATCAATACATCACCGAATATTGTAGCCTCACTCTGTGTCGGGGGACTCAGCACGACGTCCAGAGGAATCCGGGAAACACACCGAAGTACGTCTACTTCTCCCAGGTGTAGGTCCCGGATTCCTGTGGAGAGTCCCCTTCTTTTATACATCATTTCTGGTCAGTTTTTGGTCATAATTTCCGTTTTTCTACATTGTTGATACATTCGTAAACCAAGTATGCTGTCGTTGTTCATCTGTCAGATGTTCATATGAGACTCCCCATTGTACCGGGGATCCCACATTTGGTACAGAAGGTTTAATAGGTACCTGATCTTGAGAGGGAGCCATGGCTACCTTTTCATGCAAAGTAGCAATTCCTCCCTCCCCTGTTTTCGCTCGCTGTGAAATATACCATTTCCATTTAATAATGGTTTGTTCTTGTGCATGTCCTACCCTATTTGATTTGGGGTTGGACATTACCCATTGCATAATTGGTATTTGAGGTCGTATCAACACTTCATGTCCTAAAGTTAATTGTTCTGTTTCTACTAAAGCCCAATAGCATGCCTGCAACTGCTGCTCAAAGGGTGTATATTTATGCCCCGCTTCTGGTAATTTTCTACCCCAGAATCCTAACGGGACTCGTTTACCCTGTTGTTTTTGCCAAAGGGACCAGTTACAATAATTATTCTGTACAGATACATGTAACTCTATTGGCCCTTCCAACAACGGCCAGAGATCTACTGCCTTTTGAATAGCTTCCTTAGTAGCCTCAAAGGCATTTTGTTGTTCTTCTCCCCATTCAAATTCATATTTCTTCCTAGTCACTTTGTATAATGGGGATAATAACTGTCCCAAATGAGGAATGTGTTGTCTCCAGAAGCCAAATAACCCAATATAAGATTGGGCTTCTGCTTTTGTTTTAGGGGTAGCAAAGTCTGAAATCTTTTGCCGAGCTTTATCGGTCACTTCTCTATGTCCCTGGTTCCACTGTATGCCTAAGAATTTCACGGTTTGAGAGGGCCCCTGTGTTTTGGCAGGGTTGACTTCCCAACCCTTCCCCTTCATATGTTGTACCAACAGTTCTAATTGCTGTTCCACCTGCTCTCGAGTCTCTCCCTGCACTAATATATCATCAATATAGTGGGAAATTTGAGTCGGGGTTTTCCTCATGAACTCCTCCAAATGTTCTGCCACTATCCTATGACAAATAGTGGGACTATGTAACCAACCCTGGGGCAACCGGGTAAAGGTATACTGTCGCCCTAACCAATTAAATGCGAATTGGTCCTGTGCCCGTTCTTCTATGGGAATTGTAAAAAACGCATTAGCCAAATCTATGACAGCATACCATTCCCCCCTACGCTGTTGGATCTCTTCTATGATGGTAATGGTATCGGGAACAGCTGCTGTCAATGGGGGTGTCTGTTTATTCAATTCACGATAATCTACTGTCATTCTCCAGGAGCCATCACTTTTCTTGACTGGCCACACTGGATTATTCCACGCCGTAGTGGTGGGTCTTAATACCCCTACTTCTACCAACTCCCTTATAGTTTCACCAATTTCCTTATGCCCTCCAGGTATTCGATACTGTTTCATGGCTACCAATTTGAGAGGTGGTGGGATATGTACGGGGGGCATTTTCACTTTCCCTACCAAAATGGGTCGCATTTGGATAGCCTTTGTATTGTGCACACCGAAGGTGAACTTACCCTCTGCTAACTGTAGAGTCATTCCCTTCAGTACATTAATCCCTAGGATAAATTCAGGAATGGGAACCACTAGAACGTTATATCGACGCAGTGGCAAATTCCCTATTTTCAAGGTTACTTTGGTTTGAACTCCTTCAATTACCCTTCCTCCTAATCCTGAAATTTTCACTCGGGGTCCCTTAAATTTTTTCGGATTCCCCTGAATTAAAGTAGCCTCCGCCCCAGTGTCAATGAGTGCGGGAACCCTCTGAACATTCCCCCCTCGCCAGTGTATTTCTAGCGGAACATAGGGGCGTTCATCCCGCTTCACCCATGAGGCTTGGCTTCCCTGCTATGCCTCATAATCCTCCAGATCCAACAATGATCGGTCTGGGGCAGAGGGCGTTACCACTTTCCACAATCGCTTATCCTCCCTTAGTTGTGTGGCTACTGCCGCAGCCATCTCTTGCCAAGGGTACAAATTTTTAAATTTCTCCCACCCTTCCTCCTCCTTAGGTTCCTCCTTTGCCTGATCTCCCTTCTGCACTGGTCGGGCATTTAATACCTTCTTTTTGTATAATTGCCACAAGTGCCCCGTTTCCTTCCCATCAATCTGTTCCTTGGGCACCCCTGCTTTAATAAGGGCCAAAAACATATTTATTTATTTATTTATTTCAGTGCTTTTTTATACCGCCCCTTCCAGAGATCAGGGGCGGTTTACAAGGAACTTAAACAACAATATAGCAGAACATTGCAATATTGAATTACATTAAACATTAGTTGAGCAAAAACAAGGAACTTAAACAACAATATAGCAGAACAGTGCAATACTGAATTACATTAAATATTAGGTGAACATAAACTAGGTTACATAATAACTAGGTTAAATGGAAAACAATGTGAGGGTTATTAACATAAAAGGAAATATAAAACTATGTTACAAGGAGTCATAAAACTATGTTACAAGGAACCAGAAGGGTAGATTTACATGGTTAGTAAGAGACTATAATAGTTATTTGTGATCATAAATAAAGTATTGGGAGTAGATTAACTTGGGTGGATGAGAAATGAAGTCCGGCATTAGGTGGGATACTCGAGGCATTAGGTGAGATACTCGAGGGGCCCCAGGGGTTTCTCGGTTACTATTTTTGTTATTATCTCTAGAAGATCTATTTCGCTCTCTTTCATCTGTCCCAGTGCCTGTCCCCCAATTCCCTAAATCTTGCAAATCTTTTAAACGGGCCAATACCTCAGACACTGGTTGTTCTGCCATGGACAACAACAGAGTAAGTAATACATTTTTGTAAGCTACTGGAGCCGTTTTAATTAAACGATTCCGTATCCCAGGAGTTATTTTAATATCAATATAATCTTCTATTATATCCATAATAGGGAGGGATGCCTTCATAGCCTCCTGTTTTAGTCGTTCTGCCCCCTCCCTTATGGAAAACCAGGGTTTGTCCGAGATGGGCATGTCCTCGGGGGACGGGAATTTGTCTAGATAGGCACTTGCTACAATGTTAAACATACTTTGTCCCGTTACCCCTCCATGGTTTGCAAAATATTGCCTGATTAATCGCTGTATTAATGGTTCTCGACTTAGTGTAATAAATCGCCATACATCCTGACTATCCATAAACACTCCCCGGGCGCCAGTATCATATAGGCGCACCAGCCACTGTACATCCCCTTCCCCGGGCTGCTGCCTAAATCGCCCTAATATATCATCAACCTCTGCCTGGGTAAAATCTTCCACAGTCTGTCGTGTATGTGTATGCGGCTCATCTTCCTGTAGAAACAGGGGCCGCCTATTATCCCCTTCTCCCTCATATACAGGGACCCCATTCTGCATCAGGGGAATTGGATTCCCCTGAGCATCCAATACATTTCGTCTCCCTGGTCCAAATTCGGTTTTTTCTTTCCTACGCTTCACTGGTTGTGCTCGCACATCCGGTGGAGGGTCTATTTCTGGGTCGGGACAATATGATCCCCCCGGACAATCATCCCACTCATCTGAGGAGGAGGACCAGACATCCCCGTCCCATTTGTCCAAATCCCAATCAGCCGTGGCTGTAGCCACAGCTTTATAAACTTTCTGTTTATTCAGGCGTCCTCGCCTTTTACGATATTTGTTTTGGGCCACTTTTACTGCTGCCTTCTCTGCTACCGCTTGGTAGTGATCTAATTTATCTTTTAACAATTTTTGGTTACACTCTAATACCACTATCCTACTTTCAGTATGGAGTAATTGTTGCTCCAAACCCTTATTTTTAACTATTGCTTGTTCTAACATTTGGTACACTTTCCGATAAGCGGAAAGTAGCACCCAAGTTTGCCTCCCCAATACACTAACATCACCGGCTTTGCCGGGCAAGCCTCCGAGTACATTTTCTACATCGGAGGGTGTGGCTTCTTTGAGTTTATTATCCCATGCTTCTGCTAAGCCATTATGTATCAATTTTTGGGCCAGAGATCCAAATGGACTCTCTGTCCACCCTGGAATATCTATGGTAGCCAGAGTCTGACTCTTCTCTTTGCGTCTAAACATTGTTGGCTTCCTGCCAAATCGGCGATTTTTTTGGCACACTGCCAATCACCGAATTCGGTATTCGTGGGATTCGCCGTGCACTGCGCTCCCCACAGAGACCGAATATCACCCCTTTCTACCTACCGTATCCTGCTCGCAGCGCCAATTATGTATTACCTGGTAGTGTTCTAACTGTTCACTCACTAGCTTACAAACTAGGCTCAGACTTCAGATAATACAAAAGCTTTTGTATTATCTGAAGTCTGAGCCTAGTTTGTAAGCTAGTGAGTGAACAGTTAGAACACTACCAGGTAATACAGGCGCCCTACCAGCTCTACCTGGGCATGAACTTGTGGAATACTATGCACAGCCTAGAAGACTTCTCAGACCATCTCCTTCCAGAGAAGATTGCAAAATTCCACTCCCTAGTGGGACAAGGAAAGGAGTGTGGAAAATACATGGTCCTAACGACCTATGATATTTTTGATACAGTTTGCTATAAGTATTGGCACCCGGAGACTCTCATGGCTTCGGGCTAAAATAACAGCTTGCAGACACACTGTGCCATGGAGAGAATCTCTTCAGAGACAAGATTCAGGAGACTTCTACTATGATCAAGCTGAATAGTGACTCCTTACAAACCCCCTCCAGGCCCACTGCAAACCTAGCCTCCTCTTCTGGGAAGTTTGAGTGGAGGCCGGAAGAGGTCCTTTTACTTATACAGGCAAAGGTACCCTACTTTGTCATGCTCTTCCCAAGCTAAGCATCTCCTCAAGAATATAGCTGATCTACCTGTGTACTCCAGGTGGATACACTTTTGGTAGGAGGGAGGTTCACTGCCCTTGTAGTCAGATGGTCCCTACTCACTTCTTTCAGTGGGTATTGAAGATAATCCATCAGGAGTACCAATTACCTCTATTGGAAATGCCTTAAAAGTTTCCACCAAGAGTGAATTTTTTTAGTCTTTCATCAGCAGGATCTACTTCTAAAGGAAATTTCTGCCCTTCACATGACAAACCCTATCTCTGCCATCCAGAGAGGAGGGGTCAGGGATTTTACTTGAGGTACTTCCTGATGCCAAAGAAAATAAAAGATTTCCATCTCACTCTTTTCTAGTAAGAGAAAAATTCAGGATGCTTTCTCTCATCCTCCTACTTCCTTACCTCCAAAATGGCAATTGGCTATATTCTTTGGACCTACAGGATGCCTATACCCACATCCAGGTTCAGGTTGCCTAAAAAAAGTTATTTAAAACCCCCCCAAAAAACCTGAGAAGCATGTTGGCGTCAAAAAACGCTTCATATCATCTTGTTGTGATATGTTTAGTTTCCTTTGTATTGAGGCAACCTGCAGCTGGGGATTCCTAAATGTAAGGACTTAACTTGCTTAACCACAGACCGGATGGGATACATCCCAGGATACTGAAAGAGCTCAGAGAGGTTCTTGCAGGACCGTTAAAGGATGTCTTCAACAGATCCTTGGAAACAGGAGAGGTTCCTCAGGACTGGAGAATGGCTGATGTCGTACCTCTACACAAAAGTGGTGACAGGGAAGAAGTGTCAAACTACAGGCCCGTGAGCCTTACCTCGGTGGCGGGAAAAGTAATGGAGGCACTCCTGAAAGAGCGAATAGTGAACTTTCTGAAAACCAACAGCTTGCAAGACCCGAGGCAACATGTTTTACCGAAGGACGATCTTGCCAAACAAATCTGATCGAGTTCTTTGACTGCGTGACCAGGGAACTAGATCAGGGGCATGCAATGGATGTCATCTACCTGGATTTCAGCAAAGCCTTTGATACTGTTCCTCATAGGAGGCTTGTCAACAAACTCAGTAGCTTAGGGATGGGTCCCAAGATGGTAAACTGGATTAGAAATTGGTTGACTGACAGACGACAGAAGGTGATTGTACATGGAGCTCACTCAGATGAGAGGAAGGTGATTAGCGGGGTGCCCCAGGGTTCGGTCCTGGGCCTGGCACTGTTCAATGTATTTGTGAGTGATATTGCTGAAGGACTGAATGGAAAAGTCTGTCTTTTTGCAGACGACACAAAAATTTGCAACAGAGTGGACTCCCCCGAGGGAGTGGTTAACATGAAGAAAGATCTACAAAAGCTGGAAGACTGGTCTAAAGCTTGGCAACTACGATTTAATGCAAAAAAGTGCAGTGTCATGCACTTGGGTAGCAGAAATCCAAGAGAAATGTACGCGATAGGGGGAGAAAGGTTGGTATGCACAGTTCAGGAAAAAGACCTTGGTGTGATTATCTCTGCTGATCTCAAGGTGGCAAAACAGTGCGACACGTCGGTGGCAAAAGTCAGGAGGATGTTGGGTTGCATACAAAGAGGGATTACCAGCAGAAAAGAAGAGGTACTTATGCCACTGTATAGGTGTGATAAGGAAGCTTATCATAGCTCAGGAAGGAGCTATAGAAAAGGTGAAGTGACTCTGAACAAGCAACCTGTCAGTTCTGGTAGAAATAAAAAAACAGAATTTTCCCATAAAAGACTACCAGTCCCAGAATGCACCAGGTTTCCAACAGCCATTAGAGGAGCTGAAGTGGGGAAACGTGTGTTCAATCAAGAGGGCTATGAGGTAATCCCCAAGCACTCATCTCAAAGGGCAGGGCCTGATTCAACACAGCTGCGCTGTGCTAGGGTGGAGCACTCATCTAAGCAGAATAAAGGTAGAGTTTATTCTACAGAGAATTATCCTCATCCTCAGTTTCATCTGGGAGATCCTCAGAATCAGCTTGGATATCCTCATCTTGGACATCTTCATCATCTGGAGGATCATCAGAAGCAGAAGCCAGAGCGGACGGACAGAAAGGGCAAGAAACCCTTTGGAAGAAAGAAGAGAAAAGCCTTTGGGAGGTCTAAAGGAGTCCAGAGCAGTACGTATACTGGAAGGCATTCCAAGGGCCAGCATACACCATTGGACTGGGGAAAGCCAGAGGAATGGTGCTGCAGGGCTAGGAATCTCCAGACGGTACCTGTGAGGGAGATGGCTGCACGTGGAAGGGACCCTAAGACCCGTGCCAGAAGGTATGTGAAGAGAGATCCAGTGTCCAGGGATCTGGATTGGAAGGCTGGACATAAGAACTGGACTACATACTGGCCAGGCTATTTAGAGAGGAACTCTAACAGCAATGGAAGCTCAGGTATGAACACTGATCTATGCCCTAGCTATAACCTTGAAAGACAGCAGGGAAACAAGTATTCTCCTGAAAGTGCTCCATTGAGAAATTCCTCTGTGCCAATCCCTGATATTGAACCCATGATTGTTGAAGAAGGGGAAGGAGCGGTCTTAGATACAGGCTGTGAATATATGGATTGCTCTCTGTCTAAACTCCTTTGGTAATTTACTGTTACAAAGTACAACGACCATCACAAAGAAATACAAACTTGTTCTTTAATCTACTCAGAAAAGCTCCTGCGTAGGATTTTGGGCCACGCAGTAGAAAGCAAGCCAGCTAAAGGGTTTCAGCTGGATAACTGCTAGCAATTGAGCCTTACCTAATTTCTTGTGAACTCTGAGGGAATCACTTCTGAGTCTATGTGTGAAGATATAAGAAGTTAACCTGAAAAGAACAGTTTTTCCCTTCTTTGTGGGTTTTGCTTGTTGTTTGAAACACTGCTAAGAAAATATTAGCTAAAGCCTACAGAAAAGACCAATTTGTTACCAACCAGGTCTTTATTCTTTTACTTTGATTGCCTGACAAGTTCAGCTGTTGTTTTCCTGATTTTGTTTTTCTAAGTTTAACACTGAAAGCAAGTATCCTGGTTTATGTGCTACCAAGCATATCTGTGTTGGGAGAAATAACCCCATAAATAAATATCTTATTGGTTTTACACTCAAGCACAACTAATTATTGTGAGCAGCTGTGTCTGGTGTGAATGGACTGCATTTCCCACAATCCCTTGCAAATCATATTGATATATGCACTTGCCAAGACTGTGAACATTCTCACCCAGGCAGCCGTCTGACAAATGGCGTAGTTTTTCGGATTGCTTTTGCGCAAAAGGGATTTACTTGCTAAGGATTACAACTCAAGTCTGAAGGAAAAGACAGTTCAAGCTTAAAAGCTGAAAGAAAAGATTTTCCCTCAACTGCACTTTGGAGGAGAGGTAGCTGTTCCAGGAAGAAAAGACCCTGTGCAGAGCTGGATTCATCACTGGCATAAGGTAACAAGTACCTGGGCATGTCTAGTGGTGGATGGGAGTAAGGCACAGGGGTAATTGAGAGAAAAAAAAGTAGGAAAAAAAACCCCCACACCTGTTTGGAAGGTGGTGCACTGTGGGGTTTTTTTTGTGTTTTCTTGCAGGGATCAAGATGGATCCAAGGGAACTACCTCAGTGGATGGCAGCCCAGTTTAGCAGGCAACAGGAGATAGCACAGCAGGCTCAGGACACTGCTATGAAAGCCTTAATGGACCAGCAGAGGCCAGTGCTTGATCTGGTGCAAGCCCTAGTTAAGCTGCAGAACCAAAGTGGACCAGATGCAAGACCAGCAGTAAATACTGGTACACCACATGTGGACAGTGTGGGACTCAATCAGGGAATTGGGGCATTTAGTTTTGGGAAGCTAACTCCAGATGATAATGTTGATGATTTTCTAGAGTCTTTTGAAAGAGTGGCACAAGCATTAGCATGGCCAGAGACCCAGTGGGCAGTAAGGCTGGCAGCCTCATTAACTGGAGAGGCGCTTGCAGCTTATAGAGCAATGCCAGCAGCCCAGGCTTTGAATTATAAGGATGTAAAGGCTGCTATTAGAGATCGCCTAGGGTTGTCTATTTCAGAGTATAGGCGAATGTTTAGAGCTACTACATTGAGAGTGGGTGAGACACCCAGGGCTCTGAGTCAGAGAATCAGAGGATTAGCTGTAAAATGGTTGGAGCCTGAGCAAAAGACGGTAGAAATATTATTAGACATTATTATGCTTGAACAATTTATGTCTGCGGTGCCTAAAGATTTGCACACTTTCCTTATACAGCAAAATTGCCAAAATCTTGGAGAGGCATCCATGCTAGCAGAGAGATTCTTGGAAGCCACGCAGGCTTGCCATAGAATGGGTGGCCCTCTGAAGATGGGTATTGAGGCAAGCTGTGCTGTATCAGAAAAGAAAATAATTAAAAATGTTTCTGAAAATAAATGTACTGTGCCAAACCAGATGACACAGTGGAGTGAAAAGAAATGTTTCAAGTGTGGAAAATGGGGACATTTAGAAAAGGGATGCCAGACACACACTAGCTTAATGGGAGTGGATTTAAAACAGCCCAAAGAAGGATTTCTTTTGATGGTTGATGTGCAAGGAATTACCACAAATGCTTTGTTAGACTCTGGGGCAGACCAGAGTATGATGTCAAAAAGGCTTTGGAAGAGGATAGAGGCCCAAGAAGGATTTGTGCCTAGAACCCCTGAAAGCCAAGTTCACATCAGATGCATTCATGGTGCTGCAACATCATATTCCACCTATAGGCTAAAGGTTAAGTGCCTGGGGGAACAAGAGGAAGTCCTGTTAGCAGTGGTGCCTAGGCTACCCTTTGATTTGGTTCTAGGAAGAGACTGGCCAAGATTTAAGCAGGGTCTAGTGGAAGGACTAGGAAAGAAGGAGGGAGAAGGATTAATGGTAATAGCTCCCGGGCCTTTATTTGGAAGTCCTCAGACCCCAGCTAAAAAGATGGTTAAGCGTCCAGAAGACCAAGCTACCCCAAAGCAGACATTTGTCTTAAAGTACCATAGGGTCACAGAGAAGGCCCAAGCTCCTAAGCGGGCAACCCCTCAAGCTGCTGGGTTTGACCTGTGCAGTATAGAAAATGTGACTGTACCTAGCCAAGGGAGAGCCCTGGTTGACACCGGTCTCCAAGTGGAAATACCTATTGGATGCTATGGGAGAGTAGCCCCAAGGTCCGGATTAGCCCTTAAATATTTCATCGATGTGGGTGCGGGAGTAATTGGTCCCGATTACAGGGGCAATATTAAAGTTCTGTTATTTAATTTTGGACAGAATGATTATCATGTGAAGACAGGAGACAGAATTGCCCAATTGATCTGTGAGAGGCTTGGTTTTCCACCTGTGGAGGAGGTCACAACCCTGGAAAATTCTGAGCGTGGAACCAAAGACTTTGGTTCTACTGACGTCAAAGGGGTTAAAAGCCTAGCTGCCACCTGTGCCCGAGAGAGGGAGGTGAATGAAGAGGAAGATTTGGGACCCCAGGTATCTGATTGTAAAGAAAAATCAGAGCCCCAAATAGGTGAGGATCTGACAGTGGTACAACAGGAAGAAATTAGGAAATTGCTTAAAGAATTCCCAGATGTGTTGACACCCATACCTGGGGAGACACATTTGGTTGCCCATGAAATAATAACTCCACCGGGGAAATTAATTCGTCAAAGGCCATATCGCTTGCCTGAAGCCAAGAGACAGGAAGTAGTGGCACAAGTCCAGGAGATGTTAGACATGGGAGTAATAGAGGAGTCAAAGAGTCCCTGGAATAGCCCCATAGTCCTGGTGCCGAAGCCTGATGGATCTTTAAGATTTTGTATTGACTTCCGGCAGGTAAACGCAATATCAGTTTTTGATGCATATCCAATGCCAAGAATTGAAGAGCTGTTGGACCAGCTTGGACAAGCTCAATACTTAACCACCCTTGATATGACAAAAGGATATTGGCAAATCCATCTAACCAGGGAGTCGAAGCCGAAGACTGCGTTCAGCACCCCCGTTGGCCTTTTCTAGTTCAAGAGGATGCCTTTCGGACTGCATGGAGCAGCGGCTACCTGCCAAAGGTTAGTGGATCAGGTACTTCGACCCCACCAAAATTATGCTTTTGCATATATGGATGATGTCATAATCCATAGTAACACCTGGGCGGAGCATCTAAAGAGGATCAGGGCAGTCTTGTGCTCCATGAAGCAAGCAGGAATCACTTTAAACCCGAAGAAGTGTGCCTTTGCAAATAGGGAGGTAAAATACCTGGGTCACCTAGTGGGAAGAGGAAAAATTAAACCTCTAATGAGTAAGGTAGATAGCATCAGGAATTTTCCCCCTCCAACAACAAAGAAACAACTAAGACGTTTCTTGGGACTAATTGGATACTACCGCAGATTTATACCGCAATTTGCAGAGAAAAGTGCCATTTTCTCGGATATGCTGCGGAAGAATTGTCCAAACCAGCTAAAGTGGACACCTGAAGCTGAAAAAGCATTTTTAGTCCTAAAAGGAAAATTGTATACAGGACCGGTACTGAAAGGGGTGGACTTCAGGAAACCCTTTCTGGTTCAAACAGATGCATCGGATGTAGGGCTAGGAGCGGTTCTATCCCAGTGTCATGAAGGGGAGGAGCATCCTGTGATGTACCTGAGCAGGAAGTTGTCACCGGCTGAACAAAAGTATTCCACAATAGAAAAAGAATGTTTAGCTATAAAGTGGTCAGTGGAGGCGTTAAGGTTTTACCTTACAGGGAGAAAGTTCCAGTTGGTCACAGACCATGCCCCACTTAAGTGGTTGCAGCAAATGAAGAACCACAATGCCAGGTTGACACGCTGGTACATGGCCTTACAGGCATTTGATTTTCAAGTGGAACATCGTGCTGGGAAGTTACACAAGAATGCGGATGCCCTTTCCCGTATTATGGACTGTAGAGAAGAAGTTTCACCAGTTACACCAGTCCGTAATAACTTAAGCAGGGGGGTATGTGATAAGGAAGCTTATCATAGCTCAGGAAGGAGCTATAGAAAAGGTGAAGTGACTCTGAACAAGCAACCTGTCAGTTCTGGTAGAAATAAAAAAACAGAATTTTCCCATAAAAGACTACCAGTCCCAGAATGCACCAGGTTTCCAACAGCCATTAGAGGAGCTGAAGTGGGGAAACGTGCGTTCAATCAAGAGGGTATGAGGTAATCCCCAAGCACTCATCTCAAAGGGCAGGGCCTGATTCAACACAGCTGCGCTGTGCTAGGGTGGAGCACTCATCTAAGCAGAATAAAGGTAGAGTTTATTCTACAGAGAATTATCCTCATCCTCAGTTTCATCTGGGAGATCCTCAGAATCAGCTTGGATATCCTCATCTTGGACATCTTCATCATCTGGAGGATCATCAGAAGCAGAAGCCAGAGCGGACGGACAGAAAGGGCAAGAAACCCTTTGGAAGAAAGAAGAGAAAAGCCTTTGGGAGGTCTAAAGGAGTCCAGAGCAGTACGTATACTGGAAGGCATTCCAAGGGCCAGCATACACCATTGGACTGGGGAAAGCCAGAGGAATGGTGCTGCAGGGCTAGGAATCTCCAGACGGTACCTGTGAGGGAGACGGCTGCACGTGGAAGGGACCCTAAGACCCGTGCCAGAAGGTATGTGAAGAGAGATCCAGTGTCCAGGGATCTGGATTGGAAGGCTGGACATAAGAACTGGACTACATACTGGCCAGGCTATTTAGAGAGGAACTCTAACAGCAATGGAAGCTCAGGTATGAACACTGATCTATGCCCTAGCTATAACCTTGAAAGACAGCAGGGAAACAAGTATTCTCCTGAAAGTGCTCCATTGAGAAATTCCTCTGTGCCAATCCTGATATTGAACCCATGATTGTTGAAGAAGGGGAAGGAGCGGTCTTAGATACAGGCTGTGAATATATGGATTGCTCTCTGTCTAAACTCCTTTGGTAATTTACTGTTACAAAGTACAACGACCATCACAAAGAAATACAAACTTGTTCTTTAATCTACTCAGAAAAGCTCCTGCGTAGGATTTTGGGCCACGCAGTAGAAAGCAAGCCAGCTAAAGGGTTTCAGCTGGATAACTGCTAGCAATTGAGCCTTACCTAATTGCTTGTGAACTCTGAGGGAATCACTTCTGAGTCTATGTGTGAAGATATAAGAAGTTAACCTGAAAAGAACCGTTTTTCCCTTCTTTGTGGGTTTTGCTTGTTGTTTGAAACACTGCTAAGAAAATATTAGCTAAAGCCTACAGAAAAGACCAATTTGTTACCAACCAGGTCTTTATTCTTTTACTTTGATTGCCTGACAAGTTCAGCTGTTGTTTTCCTGATTTTGTTTTTCTAAGTTTAACACTGAAAGCAAGTATCCTGTTTTATGTGCCACCAAGCATATCTGTGTTGGGAGAAATAACCCCCTTATTGGTTTTACACTCAAGCACAACTAATTATTGTGAGCAGCTGTGTTTGGTGTGAATGGACTGCATTTCCCACAATCCCTTGCAAATCATATTGATATATGCACTTGCCAAGACTGTGAACATTCTCACCCAGGCAGCCGTCTGACAATAGGTCACTGGTGAGGCCTCACTTGGAATACTGTGTTCAGTTTTGGAGACCATATCTTGCAAAGGATGTAAAAAGACTGGAGACTGTTCAGAGGAAGGCGACCAAAATGATTTGGAGCCTGCGTCAGAAGCCTTATGAGAAGAGACTTGAAGACCTAAATGTGTACACTTTGGAGGAAAGGAGGGACAGGGGAGATATGATTCAGACCTTTAAATACTTAAAGAGAAATGATGAACAAACAAACCTCTTCCAAAGACGGGGAACCTGTAAAACTAGAGGGCATAACATGAAACTGCAAGGGGGTAAATTGAAAGGCAATGTCAGGAAATATTTTTTCACTGAAAGGGTGGTGGATGCTTGGAATGCCCTCCCGATGGAAGTGGTAGGGGCGAACACTTTGACGGAATTCAAAAAGGCATGGGACAAACACAGAGGATCCCTTTACAGAAATAGGATAAAAACAAAATAAACGGTACCATCTAACTTCTGAACCATATAACGTCTCAACAAATAGGGGTGTCCTACATGGAGTGGTGGTTTACCCCTGAACAAGGATATGGGGAGGGGTGGCCTGCGCGGAGCGACAGGTGCACCTACCCTTGCCATCTTGCTGGGCAGACTGGATGGACCATGCTGGTCTTTATCTGCCGTCAACTACTATGTTACTATGTTACTATGTCACAGAGAAAACAAAGTTACTCACCTGTAGCCAACAGGGCTTAATTTGTGCCAGAGCAGGGTAGAATGGCATTCTGGCATTTCTCGAGCTGAGGACGTGATTTATACAGCTGTGGGAGCATTTTAATTTGCTCCTGCAGCTGTGTTGTACTAAAGTGGCCCACCATGCAGGATTTTTAGCAAGCTCAAAATGCCACTGGAGCAAATGAAAAATGTTTCCACAGCTTTGTTAAGCATTAATTCAGCCACAGCTGCATAAATCACTTCTTCAGCTCAAGATGTGCTGGAATGCTGTGGTCATATTAACATTTAAACGACTGCGGGAGCATTTTTGTTTGTTAGAACACACTCTCCGGACCCTGAGGAATTGGCTGACCGGCAGATTGTGTTGATCTATTATGAAAACTTCTGAAGTGAAGTAACTGATTTCTGTCTGTGGGTTTATGGTAAAGGTCTGTCATGAAGCCTTTTTCACCTTTCTTTATGAGAATATCCAAATAGGAAATTTGAGTTGTACTTATATTGGATTCAAATTGGAGATTTTCATCGAGAGAATTGAGCCATATTAAGAAATCTTGCAGGGGATCAATTCCACTCTTACATATCATCAGCACATCATCAATGTAACGTTTTCAAAAGTTTGATATGTGCTTTCATAATAGATCACTGAAACACAATCTGCCAGTTAGTCACTTCCTCAGGGTACGGAGAGTGTGTTCTAACAACCATGATTTTGAGACATATGCAATTGACATAAAAAAGTGGTTTTGAGAACACGGTCATTCAAATAGTTATATTGAATAGGCCTATCAGGGGGCTAAGACCTCAGACTGCTCACAGCTTTTACAAGGATCTACATGAACCACCTTTTCCAATTTTTCTCACGAAATTACCATAATTCTCAAGGAATAATGGCGGATTCTTTCCGACCTCCCTACTTTCAGCACATCTTGAGTCACAGTAGCACATACACATAACATCAACCTTTCAAATATATTAGTCCCTTCTGCACTCTCCATGCCCAGGGCAAAACTGAAGGCGATTGGCCATTTCAGAGGTGGCCATTGCTCTATTTGTGACCACACTCTGACCACAAGACAATTTTTTGTACATCCTACTACTAACAAGAAGTTTTTCCTAAGGGGTATGTTTACTAAATGGCGCTAACGTCGCAGCGGCGGTATTATTGTGCGATAATGGCGCTTTATCGCACGGTAACGTCACTTATCGCGTGATAACGCGCCTGCGGCATTAAGGCACCCTAACGCCGTGAAATCCGTCCCTAAAGGGCGGAGGAAGGCTTCCCAGAGGGCGGAGAGAGGGGGTCAGTGGGTGGAGAGTGGGAGGGGAGAGGCTCCATGCACACTAACGCTGTGAAATCCGGGTCTGAAAACTAACGCCAGTGAAACCCTCGCGTTAAGGCACATTTGCAGGAAAGAGAAACCATTTACGTCAGCAATGTACAGCAAAGCCAGGGAAACCTAGAAAAAGTGATAGTTGTGATACATGTGCACGGAACAAAAAGGCACAAAAACACAGAAAATGACCTGAACAAAATTTAAAATCCCCATAAACAAGCTGGCCAATAGTGATATTAATGAGAAACATTAAAAAACACTACTGAGAAAGCTAAAAAAAAAAAAAGATATAATGTCTGGAAGGGTCTATGCCAGGGGTGTCAAACTCAAATACACAGTGGGCCAAAATGTAAAACTTGAACAAAGTCGCGGGCCAGCATTGAACAAATGAACCTTTTAATATGGACCCAAACAAGATTTGCTTTAACATTGAATATGAAGCAACACTTATTACTATACAATTTATAACTTAATAGTTCAGATATGCAAAAACCAATTTCAAATAAAAAAAAACAACAATGACATTCATTTATTAAATAAGATTTAAATAATAATAAATAATAATTTTTAAAATAAAATAACAATAATAAAATTAATCAACCATTCAAGCCCATGTCTTGGAGTAGCAAGAAAAAGTGCATAAAGAAAACGTTAATTATTGCTCAGTTTGCTGCACACTGATCTAATCTGATGTGCCCAAGCCAGATACCTGGCATCTCTTCTTGGATGATAGTTCATCAATGTCTGTGTTCATCAGTCAGACGTCTCCTGTGAGATGTTTTGGTCATCTTCATCGAGGAGAAAAGTTGCTCACATAGATAAGTGCTGCCGAACATGGAGAGCATCTGAGCAGCTTGGGTGCGGAGCTGAGGCATTGTGTCAGGGATGAACTGTGGAAACTGGGCGGCGCCCACAGCATCATACTTTGACTTCAGCGTGTCATTACACTGGAGTTCAATTAGCTCCATTTGGAGGTTGGTTGGTGCGTTTTCCACATTAACTGCAAAGGGATTACTGAGCAGTTCAAACCTACATTTCTGGACATCAAAGTCGGCAAATCGCCGGCTAAACTCAGCGCCGAGTACACTGAGTTTTTCAGCAAACTGTGCGCATGGGAACAAGTTGGTAAAGAACTGCGTTTTCATGGTTTGGCAGCAGGGAAAATGGCCAAGGTTTCCTTGCAGCATCTGATTCTCCCACAGGCACAGTTTAGTTTTAAAAGCCCTCACTGCAGCGTACATGTCTGTGATGATGCGCCCCCGCCCCTGAAGCTGCAGGTTCAGCACATCGAGATGGCTCGAGATGTCACACAGAAAGGCCAGCTCACACAGAAACCTTTTCTCCCGAAGCTCTGCTGTGTCCTTCCCTCTGCTTTCCAGAAACTGACATATTTCCTCATGCAGCTCAAAACATCTATTCAGTACTTTTCCTCGGCTTAACCATCTCACCTCTATGTGATACGGCACGTCTGCGTATTCCGAACCACACTCCTCCAGAAAAGACTTAAACTGGCGGTGATTCAGACCTTTGGCTCTTATAAAGTTAACTACTTGTGTAACTGTGGTCATAACATGTTCCATCTTTAGGGCTTTGCCACACAATGATTCCTGATGTATGATGCAGTGATAAACAGTTAGTTCACCTGCACAGTTCTCTTCCTGCATCTTCTCCCGGACCCTGCCCACCAGTCCACTTGTTTTACCGCACATCGCTGGCGCACCATCTGTCATTAATCCCACGAGTTTATCCCACGGCAGCTTTATTTCAGTTACGCATTTGGAAACCTCCTCAAAAATTTCCTTTCTTGTGGTTGTGCCATGCATTGATTTGAATCCCAATAGCTCCTCCGTAACACACATATTTGAGTCCACTCCATGGATGAAGACTGACAGCTGAGCAGTATCAGATGCGTCGCTGCTCTCATCCACAGCAAGGGAGAATGCAACGAAATCTTTTCCCTTTTCCAAAAGCTGGTCATACAGATTGGTGGCAAGATCACATGTGCGATCAGCTACTGTGTTTCTGCTCAGGCTCACGTTTGAAAAGGCTTGCTTTTTCTCTGGGCACACGATGTCACAAACTTTCAACATGCACTTTTTCACAAACTCTCCCTCATTAAAGGGCCGGGCTGATTTTGCGATCTCTGTTGCCACAATATAACTAGCCTTTACAGCAGCCTCACTTTGTGATGTGGCTTTTTTGAACATATTCTGTTGTGAAACCAAACTTCTTTTCATCTCCTCCACTTTCTGGCTCCTTTGAGTCATTTCCAGGTCCTTGTACTTGTCATGGTGTTTTGTTTCATAGTGTCGTCGAATGTTATACTCCTTAGTTATAGCCACGTTGACTCCACAAATCAGACAAACAGGTCTGTCTTTTACATATGTAAACAAATATTCTGTCTCCCACCTGTCCAGAAAGTTCCTGTTGTCTGCCTTTCTTTTTGCCATTTTTGGGAAGGGGTTCCACAGTGACAGTTGTAGCTTGAGATCGCGATGACTTCTGTCACACAGGAGAGGGCGTTTCTGGGACCTGTCCTGATTGACGCGCCAAAACAACAGCAAGGCATTATGGGATTTGTAGTATTAGCGATGAATGAATGCGCTGTATAATACCGGCGGGCTAGCTCTAGTAGTCATTTGGTATAGCCTTGCGGGCCAAATATAATTACACTACGGGCCAAATTTGGCCCGCGGGCCAGAGTTTGACACCTATGGTCTATGCTCTGTCCCCCTACAAGGTGAATGATCCCACATTGAAATAGCACTGATCAGGGTTTTCCCTTTATATTGGACAGGTTTCTTATGGCGTGCACATGTGCCGCAACAGCAGGATGGGCATGTAGGAAAGGGCAACTGTACAGATGCTGGAAATAGGATACAGAGGGCTGCAGGCGGCACATGCTGTGGTCCAGCTGGGGCACAGAGCGGACTAGGCAGATGCCTAGGTGGCACATAGGAATGCTGAAACTGTAGAGCAGCCAGACAGCAACTGATGAGGGCCCAACATTGGTACGAGTGTGTTTCTCACAGTGTCACAGGGGATAGTACCCATCAGGTACCCCCAACGGCACAGAACATTGGCAGGCGGTGGTGGTGGGGAAACGCAGATGTCTATGCAGGCACCCCTACCCCAGATCCCACACCATAGGCAGCTGCCTACTGGCACACTGGATTTTCTGAGACTGCGCACCACCAGCACCACCGGCATAATGGCATGTCAGCATGGTGGCGGAGGGGTGCTGGTGGCAGAGGGGGCAGTGGCATCTGCCCACAGCAGACCATGGCCTAGCCCCGTTTAGGTGGCTGCCGTGCACTGCAACAGACAGGGTCTGTCTGACAAACATTCATGGTATCCTCAGGGAATGAACCATCCCTGTGGCAACAGTGTGGTGCAGTACACACAGCCAGTGTGTTCAGGAGCAGAAGGTCGCAAGTTCAAGTCCCAGCTGTGGCTCCTGCCAACCCAGTCCCCATATTTTGCCCAGTACTAAACCGTGGTAATAATGACAGAACCGTGAATTGCTATTACATTCGGTTTCTAAAGCAAGGCAGGAGATAGATGATCAGCATGTTAATTTGATTACTTCTTATTCACCATTGAGTCGTTCTAGTCAAAAAATAGTTCGGAGACATGAATCAGTGTTGCGTGTGGTTCCATCTCTCAGTAATAGAACCATTAGATGTGTGTGGCAACGCGGGAGGAATTTTAAAGACAAGATGTTAGAGGCTCCTATGGTACAACATTGCCTGTCAGCGGGACACTCATTTGTGGATATGCGCTGTTTTTGTATAGAGCAGGTAAGATTTGGCCGGCGGGGTAGGTCGCGTGAACAATGGCTTTCATTGCAAGAGCAGCGTTGGATTTTTGAATTGGGATCGGTGGCACCCGCGGGACTAAATGAAAAAATAGATTGGTGAGTTTGCATGATGTAATTCGGGAAATATAGGTTTTATCAGTTGTCATAGTTCTAACTGAAATAGAAATAGCTGTTTGGCCATCAAATAGCTGAGTAGGAGGAGAATTCCCTAAAAGAGTTAGTTAAGTAGATGTGTGTTTATGCTAATAGCAGGGAAAAGGTAGTTAGGAGAGGAGCCCATGCGGGGTGGAGGGTTGGCTTTAAAAGCCCGATGAGAGAACCATCCCGCATGCGCGGCGTTTTTTCACCTGCTATGGTTAACTGAATCACAGGAGCAGATGATATGGCTGAAAAATGTGGGCAGCATTCAGTAAGTGGAGTTTTATTATTTGGGTGGGTTAGAAATGTGTGTTAATAGTCTTGTATTGGAGAGTTTATAGTTGGTTTTGGTTTTTGTTTTTTTATATAGGTGTTTTAAAAATAGTGGTGTGGAGGTTTGGCATTTGGGAATCTACCCCTGAAGAACCGCGAGGAGAAACGCGTCGGCAGTGCCAATGAACGGCGTTGGGTGATTTGCAAGTTTGCACAGCATTTTAAAAGCCAATATTGTTTAGCCACAAGTTATTCAGTTTCAATAAGAATTTTTAACATCAACAGAAAGAAGGAGGACGAATTTGTATATTACAAGTTCCTTTAGGTGGGCTGGTGGAGTTTGGAAAATGCACTGTGTCACTTTAAATTTATTAAAGAGGTCATTGATGTAATATTGGGATTAAAAGTAGGTCATTCATGGCCACATTTTCCGATTTTCTGAGACCTGTTGTGTTGCAATAAGAGTGCATGTCTGGTCAAACAGCACCCACTTAAAGTGATGGATTAGTAATTTCCGCTACAAGATCAGTGATATATTTGGAGTGTAATTTTTTGGACTTTGATATTATACACTCTAGGATAAGATACCCTTTAATACGTGTTGTAAAACCCACACAGGATATGCACTATTCTGGATGCATCATAGTCCATAAGGGTTAGACGTGACTGAGAAACACAGGTGTATCCTAGGTGTGTCTGCAGGAACTACCTATCACACACTGGCACTGATGGAGACTTGCAGCATGGCCTATCTCAGCCATGCCAGGTGCTGCGGACCTGGTGTTGGGCGCCCTTCCTCACCCCCAGTGACACACACGGTCAGTTCCCCCTACCAGGCCTAGGTGCTGTGGGGGTGCATACCCCATCTTGTGATCATCTATAGACTGCTGATTTGCATGTGCAGTGCATCATGGGTAGGGGTGGGTTAACCCTATCCTGGTAACCACAGCAGTTTGTGTGGTGACCTGCAGTCCTTCTGTAGCCAGCCAGGGGTTTGCTAGCAGCTATAGAGATGTAGCCAACTGGTTACTTCACTGCCTGTGGAGCCAGAGGTCATGGGTTTGATCCCACAGAGGTGTTATTTGATAGGGCTGTCTGATGCATTTTCTTTTTTAATTTAAATTAGTGCTGCCATCAAAAACACATTCACAGTGCTGTAACCTTAAGGTGCCTCATAAGGCGCCCCATAAAGCGCCCTATAAGGCGCCCTATAAAGCGCCTTATAAGGCGCCCTATAGGCAACATTATAGGGTGGCTTGGCGGACAGTGCACTTTATAATGTGCCCTCTGGAGTGCCTTATAGGGCGCCTTATGCGGCACCTTAGGTTACTGCACTGTGAGGGTGTGTTTGCTGGCAGCACTAATTTAAATTAAAAAAGAAAATGCCTCAGCAAGCACTGATTTAAAGTAAAGGGTAATGCCTCAGACAGCCTTATTCATTAAGCCCACTGGGGGATCAAACTCATGACCCGTGTTTCATCAGTCAATGTATTAACCATTGTGCTACACCTCTGTTGCTCTGTTTGCAAGTCAGCATGCCAAATTAAGATTAACGCATGGTAACGTGCGCGGCTCCCTCTATCATGCGATAATGCGCGATTGCTATGTTAAGACTGGAACGCCCACTCCTTTTATGGCATCCTGCACATTATTGCTGGGGCGCACGTTAAGACGGTTTAGTAAACATACTCTTAAGTGACTTTTCAAACTGAGAAACTGATCATGTAATCTACAATCTCCAGGAACAAGCAGGAATGTAGTCTTCACATATGGGTATAGTTGGTACCGACGGAGCCTGTGTGGGAACGCTCCCCAGCGTCCAATAGGAAAGCTTTTGGGAGCATCCCACTGTGCCTGCATTGCTGCCTTCCTGCCTTTCCAACTCTCTCTCTTCAGTTTTTCGTTTTCCGCGGAGCCGACAGGCAGCAAACCCTGTCACCGCAGAAAATCTTCTTTTGTGGTCGCATCTGCCTTCATCGTCGATACCTCTACCAGTACCACCGGTCTTTTCTTCATTTCTTTACTTCTTTTCTTTAAAAAAAAAATAAAGGAAAAAGAATTCTTTTTTTTTGGAGGGTCTGTCCCCTCTAGGTGGCAGGCACCATTTTGGGCAATAGGCGGTACCATTTCTGCTACTGACACCCATGACTGGTGTCTTAAATGTTTAGGTCCTGACTATGTACCATCGGAGTGTCTCCTTTGTAGAAAGATGACCAAGAGAGGCCTGGAGAACAGAGCTGCAAAACCTGACACCCTCTTTGCTGCAGATACGATGTCCATTGCATCAACGTCTTCCAGGGCCTCATCTTCCTCCCATGGATCTCAGGTAACTAAACCCAGGTCTTCCAAGACCGGCCGGTCCTCAAAGGGTAGATCTCCTTTGAAGCATCGAGATGCTACTAGAGTTGCCCTCGATGAAAACATACTGGCAAAACAGCAACGGCGGGTGGCTTCGGCCTCCAAAGCATTAACAGGGCTCCAGGATGTTCCAGAGGCTTCCACCTCTGGGGAACTCCTGGTGCCATGCTCTGGTGTTGTAGCCGCTTCCTCCGGTACTGACTTCCAGGCATCGGCAGGGGTTATGGATCAACGAATCCTAGCCATCAAGCACAGTCTAGCGGCCCTCTTAGCAGCCTCGGTACTGCTAAGACCGCTCCAGACGGTTCCGCAGTCATCGGTACTGGTATCAGTACCAACTGCACCTGCTTTAACCGATGTGCTTCCCCCATGACGGCTCTTGAATCGATATCCGGTATCGAGGGCCCGGTATCGAAACAGTCTGACGCCGACTTCGATCGATACTGGTGTCAAGCAATGCAGGAACACCTGGCACGGAGATATTTCGAGTATTCTGATTCCGATGACTACCGATACCGGGGTGATTCTACTGGAGGATCCATCTACTTTTCCTCAACATAGGATGTCTCCTCCAGAGGACATGTCCTTTCAGGATTTCATACGTGATGTAGCCCGAGGACTTTCAATCACGGTGACTCCTGAAAAGGAACCCAGAGCAGAAGAATTAGAAATTCTTCAATATCCAGCAGCTCCTAAGGAAGCAGCTACCCTTCCCATTCACCGAATCTTACATGATCTCATGCTAAGAATGTGGGAAACTCCTTTAACGGTGTCCCTACACGCGCGGAGACTCGATAC
Organism: Ichthyophis bannanicus; assembly: GCA_033557465.1. Lineage (NCBI taxonomy): Eukaryota > Metazoa > Chordata > Amphibia > Gymnophiona > Ichthyophiidae > Ichthyophis > Ichthyophis bannanicus. The sequence goes on along the minus strand of CM066034.1, from coordinate 374,826,933 downwards.
CATGTACTGAGTTCGATAATGCCCTGGTTTTCAGAAGACACAATTACCACACCATTCAATGGTAGTGGAATCGGCGATGCGTAGGATTAAGAGTGCTAAAACACATTCTTCCAATCCTCCAGGCCGGGAATCGAGGACACTTGATGCCTTTGGGTGTCGATGTTTTCAATCCTCGATAATATCAGCCAGGATCAGCTCTTACATTCTCTACATGGGAATGTTTCTCAAAGAGGTGACAAGGGATCTAGAGCTTATGGCTCCACTTCTCCCTGATGATAAAAGGGCAGATTTCCTCACCCTGGTCAAACATGTCCAGAATGTGTCTAAGTTCACAAATCGTGCAACCTTTGACTGACTGCTTTGAATGCATTAGCAGAACCTCTGCTATTTCCATCGGTGCACGTCGCATTGCTTGGCTTCAGGCATCAGATTTAGAACAATGGGTGCAGGATAAGCTGGGTAACATTCCTTGCACAGGAGAAAATCTCTTTGGCAAGCATTGGCAAGACAAGGCTAATCAGATTGAATCTGAAAATACAACCTTGAACAGATTATCAAAGGTTACAGCCAACCCAGCAAAGAAAAAGACAACTAAGAAACCATTTTTCAACAAGAAAAAGAAATTCTACCCATCCTACACCCAGGCTGTCCACTGTCCAGTTCATGCTCCCCAGAAGGGGCAACAACAGCCCAGACAGCAAAGAAAGGCACAAGTCCCAAGAGCTCAACCAGCTCAGCAGACTCAGTCACCTCAGGGGCTTTGACTCCTTCCCAGAGAACTTAGTCATCCTGCCCCTAAAAGGTTCAGAACCTCTCACCATCCCCGGCAGACTTTGTAATTTTGCCAGAAGATGGCAACAAATAACATCAGAAAACTGTACCCCTCTTGTACAATGGAAAGAGTCCAAACTCCATTTTCACAGTATACCCCCTCCCACCATCACAAGACAGTTCAATTCTCAGGGCCCTACCACCGCTCTTTTATGTCAGGAAGTCACCTCTCTACTTGCTCAAGGAGCAATAGAAGAGGTACCCATATCCCAATAGGGCATGTGTTTCTACTCCCCCTACTTCCTCATCCCAAAGAAAACAGGGAGATACAGGCCCATACTGGACCTCAGAGAGTTGAACAAGTATCTGTTCTGAGAAAAATTCAAAATGATCTCCCTCGGAACACTTCTTCCTTACATTCAGAGTCAGGATTGGCTATGTTCTCTAGATCTAAAGGATGCATACACGCATATTCTCATCCATACAGATCACAGGAGGTTTCTTCGATTCCTTTTTCAAGGAAAACATTACCAGTACAGAGTTCTTCCCTTTGGACTGGCTTCTGCCCCAAGAGTCTTCACAAAATGCATGGCAGTAATAGCAGCATTCCTGAGAACTCTGGGGATATTCGTCTTCCCTTACTTAGACGACTGGCTCATCCGAACATCAACAGCTCCAGAAGCCAGCTTCGCTCTATCCCACACGATACAAATCCTGCAGTACTTAGGACTGGCCATAAACCTCACAAAATCTCATCTCGCCCCATCTCAGTCCCTAGAGTTCATAGGGGCTCTTCTCGACACAAGGCAGTCAAAGGCTTTCCTGCCACAGCCACGTTGTCTTTGAATACTCCAGCTCGCTTCTCAAGCAGCTATGAAAACTTTCCTAACTGCTCGAGAGATGCTTCAGCTGCTGGGGCATATGGTATCCACTGTCCATGTGGTTCCCTATGCTCGTCTTCACATGTAGGCAGCTCAGTGGACCCTATCCTCTCAGTGGACACAGGCCTCGGGTCGCCTATCGGACAAAATCAGAAACTCGACACATCTCATTTCGTCCCTACAGTGGTGGCAATCACTGGAAAACCTTCTCATAGGCTCTCCCTTCCAGCAGCCACTACATCAAGCTACCTTGATGACAGATGCATCCCAGTCAGGCTGGGGAGCTCAATTGGACCATCTCTCCACCCCCCAGGGTTTATGGACCCACCAAGAGGCTTGTCTTCACATAAACATCCTGGAACTCAGAGCCATCTTTTATTCTCTTCAAGTGTTCCAAACCCACCTCAGCTACAAGACAGGTCTAGTACAGACAGACAATCAAGTAGCCATGTTCTATGTGAACAAATATGGTGGGATGGGGTCTCAAACCTTGTGCAATGAAGCTGTACGCTTCTGGGCCTTTTCTAGGCATCTTCAAATCCATCTTCTAGCGGTGTATCTTCCAGGCACACAAAATCTCTTGGCAGACAAACTCAGTCGAGTACTGCTGCCACATGAGTGGTCTCTTCATCCAGAGCAAATTGCTCAAATTTTTCAGATCTGGGGAACTCCAGATATAGACCTCGTTGCAAATCCGCAAAATGCCAAACTTCCCCGGTTCTGTTCCAGAATGCCGGCTCAGAACTCTCAGGCAAGGGATGCTTTTCACCTCCACTGGGTTCAGAACTTCCTCTATGCCTTCCCACCCATTTCCCTTATTCCCAAAACTCTCTTCAAGCTTCAGAGAGACAGGGGCCATATGATCCTCATAGCCCCACGCTGGCCAGACAACTGTGGTATCCTCTGCTTCTGCGTCTCTCTCGAGCCAAACCTCTGGAGTTGGTATGTGCTCCAGATCTTCTTTCCCAAGAGAACGGGATGCTATTGCACCCGAATCCTCAGTCTCTACACCTCAGGACGTGGCTCCTGAGATCCTAGAATTCCAGGATATCAACCTATCTCAACAGGTAAAGGATATCCTTTTTGTCTTCAAGGAAACCTTCCACAAGGCAAACTTACACCTTTAAGTGGAAAAGGTTCTCTATTTTGTGTTCAAAAAAGGATCTTAATCCCTTTTCAGTGCCAGTGGCGGCCTTACTGGAATATCTCCTCCATTTGTCATCCTCTGGTCTTAAGACCAATTCGGTAAGAGTCCATCTTAGTGCCATTGCAGCTTTCCACATGCCCTTCGATGGACAACCTGTTTCCTCTCAACCACTTGTAGCAAGATTTATGAGAGGTCTACTTTTAACAAAACCTCCCATTAAGCCACCGCCCGTGGCATGGGATTTGAATCTTCTCTTTGGGCAGCTCATGAAACCGCCCTTCGAACCCTTAGCCACTATATTGCTTAAGTTTCTTTCTTGGAAAGTGATCATCCTGATTGCTCTCACTTCTGCTAGATGCATTAGTGAGCTCCAGGCTATAGTGGCTGATCCTCCTTATACAAGGTTCCACCATGATAAAGTAGTCCTTAGGACTCACCCTCACTTTCATTTAAACCAACTGGTTTACCTTCCTGTATTCTTTCCTAGGCCTCAAGCCTGCAATGCAGAAAGAAATCTACACACTCTAAATTGTAAAAAAGCCTTGGCTTTTTACCTTCAGAGAACTAAGCAACATAGAAAGTCTTCTCAGCTTTTTGTTGCCTTTGATTCTAGTCATCTTGGACTACCAGTTTCCAAGCAAACTTTTTCTAAATGGATTGCGAATTGCATATCCTTTGCCTTTGAGAGTAAGGGACTTTCTCTCGAAGGTCATGTCACAGCTCAGTGTGAGAGCATGAGAGCAATGGCAGCCTCTATGGCTAACCTTCGCTCTGTGCCCATTGACGACTGTAGAGCAGCTACTTGGGCTTCAGTACACACCTTTGCAGCCCACTACTGCTTAGACAAGGACTCCCATTGGGATGCCTCATTTGGCCAAGCTGTTCTCCAGCATCTCTTTCAGACTTAGCACAACTCCTACCTGCCGTCCCGGGTTTTGATGCCAGAGATACATGAGAGGAAGCATGATCCACCTCAACCTGGGTTTCGCAGCTTCTGGGGTCATCCCCCACACATCTCTCAGCTGGGGAGTCCCCATATGTGAAGACTACATTCCTGCTTGTTCCTGGAGATAGCGTAGTTACTCACCTGTAACAGGTAATCTCCGGGAACAGCAGGAATTAAGTCTTCACAACCCACCCACCTCCCCTAGGAGTTGTCTTTCTCTCTCTCTCTCTCCTTCTCTCCTTTGCCTCAGCTATAAACTCATCTGAAGAGGGAGAGTTGGAAAGGCAGGAAGGTAGCGACGCAGAAACAGTGGGATGTTCCCAAAAGCTTTCCTATTGGATACTGGGGAGCATTCCCGCACAGGCTCTGTTGGTACTGACGATACCCATATGTGAAGGCTTAATTCCTGCTTTTCCCCGAAGATCACCTGTTACAGGTGAGTATCTATGCTTTATAGTTTGTCCATGTAAGTTAAGATATGTTAACAAAATGCAGTTTATGTGTACGCATGATAGAACGCAAAAGCCATTTAAGAAGACAAATTAAGGATAAACCTTTGGTTGCATATTGGGCATCTGCTCAACATTCACTTTCTGATCTGAAGTGTCTTATGTTCAGAGTGGTTAAGACCACATTGGAAAGGAGGAAATATAGACAAGACTCTATTACAACTGGAACAAAAATACAGCTAGGTATGTTTTCCACACCCTCCCACCCACCTCCTGCCCCTGTTCCTCGGGTCTCACACATTATTGTAATTATAATGATGGTTCAACTTTATTACGTTTTCTCAACTGGGGTATCACATGTTACTACTGGTTATGATATTACCATTATCTTGTTATTAATTTCACTACGCTTTATTTATTTTCAACGCCATATAAATTCCCTCTAATCCTCCTTGTCTCCATATAGATACTTAATGTTATATTATAGGTTATTTATGTCTGAAGCTCTTACTTGAACTTTTTCTTATTTATAATTTTAAATGTTTAATATGATTTAGATTATTATAGTGCTGTCCCTATTTTATTTTATTTTTTTAAATGTGTTTTATTGTTTTATTATATATATTCTTTTAATGTTATCACTTTTAAGTTTTTAAAGTTTGCCATGAATTAAATGCTATGTTTGTTCTGTTTGAAGGTTTTTTACCCCCTGAGGAAGACACAACAGCCGAAACACAGCCATTGTAGGGGAGAATTGAATAAAAGCTGTTTGGACACATAAGAGATGGACCATTTCTTGCCCTGCTCTCACAGTTGTCTTGTTTTGAAGGTTTTCCATTTCAATTTTTGTCTGCATATGTTTTTTCTAATTTGTAGTTTTATTCTTTACTAGGTGATGGTCTGGGTTTTCCATGTGCAGTTGAGGTAAGGGATTCTGTTAACATGTTGGTTCTCTCTAGGAATCTATAGTGGTTCAGCTTGTTCTCTTTTTCCAGTTGGAGGTTACTGGTGTTCTAGAATATTTGCAGTGCTAATTTTTCATAGGTAGGATTGGTGCAGGTTGAATTTTTTTGACTTGGTTCTGGTGTTGCACTGGAGCGGGTTGGTGGTGTTGTCACTGATGTTAAACCAGAATTTGAATGGAATCTTTTTTTGTATGTTGAGTTTGCTCGGCGTCTATTGGGAGAGTTTTATTGTTGAATCTGGGAATGCTCCATATGAATGAATAATTATGCTCTATCAGACAAATGAATAATTATGCCCTATTCAAAGGCAATTATACATTTGTTGGAAAGCAGATAATTAAGCTAGGTGTGTATTTTCAAAAAATATAGCAGCATGATAGCAGAAAAATACCCCTTGGTCTATCTAGTCTGTCCTTCCATATTAACTACTACAACAGTTCACTTTTTTCCTTTAGAGATCCTCTGTGTTTGTCCCATGCTTTTTTGAATTCAGATACTGTCCTAATCTCTACCACCTCCACCAGGAGACTATTCCATGCATCTACCACTCTTTCCATAAAAAGTTTTTTCCACATATTACTCCTGAGTCTATCCCCTTTCACTCTCATCCTATATCCCCTCATAGCAGATCTTGCTTTCAATTGAAAGAGGCTCTCCTCCTGTACATTTATGCCATGGAAATATTTAAACATCTCTATAATATCTCCTCTATCCTGCCTTTCTTCTAAAGTATACATATTGAGGCACATTCCATACTGTGTGTCCCGGCTTCTGTGCGTCCGATCAGAACCAGATGCCCAGAGGTAGACGCGATTCTGTTCCCACAGGTAAAGGCCTTCAAAAATTGGGTCCTCATATGCTTTATAATGAAAACTACTAACCATTTTAGTAGCCTCACTCTGTATCGACTCCAATCTGCTTATATCCTTTTGAAGGTGTGGTCTTCAGAATTGCACAAATACTCCAAATGAGGTCACACAAAGACTTATACAGAGGCACTATCACCTCCTTTTTTCTGCTGGTCATTTCTCTCCCTATACACCTGAGCATCATTCTGGCTTTTGCTGTTGCCTTTTGTACCTGTTTAGCTACTTTAAGATAGTCAGACACAATCACGCCCAAGTTCCGCTCTTCTTTTCTAGACAGAAGTACTTCACCCCCTACACTGTACCGCTCCCTTGGATTTCTGCAACCCAAATTGCATGGCCCTGTATTTTTTAACATTAAATCTCAGCTGCCAAATTCTAGACCATTCTTCAAGCTTAGCTAGATCCCTCCTCATGTTATCTACTCTTTCCTGGGTGACTACTCTATTGCAGATTTTGGTATCATCTGCCTTTCTCCAGTCCTCTGGCACCACTGCTGACTCCAAAGAGGCATTGAAAAGGTCAGTCAGTGGAGCTGCTAGAATTGTCCCCAAGTTCCTTCAGTATTCTTGGATGTATCCCATCCGGTCCCATCGCTTTGTCTACTTTTAGTTTAGTTAGTTCTCCATGAGATCCCCGTCGCTTCTGTTCCTATTTGTGGGTATTTGCTGAGGTCCTGCTACTGGACCTTCATCTGTCAACAGAGAAAAGAAAAATTAGTTAAGCAATTCCGCTTTATCCTCATCAGCTTCTACATATTCCTCCCCTTCACACTTGTCTGACAATAGATAATATTGGGCTGTTTAAATTACTAAATGGACAGATGTTATCCATATATTGTGGGCCATGCTAGGGGAGGAGCAAGGGCAGGCCAGAAAATTTTCCAGATAGTGGCAATAGTCAGCCACTATTCAGGTAAGTTATGTATTTAGTTTAGGCCTGTCAAATAGTGGACCTAGCTTAAGCAGATAATTTGTTCACCAGTGCTGAAAATAAAAGTATGCAAAAACTTTCAATTCTGGCCCTGTCCCCACAGGTCACTTCCAGCCCTGGCCCCACCCATAGTTTTGCTTCCTTTATTGGCCACAAATTAAGCCCTGGTAGCAGGTGTTCTCTATGAATACTGGGATAAGGCCTCACTATCCTCCCTCCTCCTCTTGGAGTTGGCTACCTAAGCGATTCACAGACTGAATTCCTTAGGCACAGCAGCAGTAGGCTGGAATGGGCACACGTGCAGAGAACTTTCTGAAAGCTTCTGGAAAAGTAGCTGAGAGTTCCTGCATGGACTCCATTTGTGATGTCGCCCAAATATAAGGACATATCCTGCTGTCCTTAGAGAACACCTGCTACACATGAGTAACTTTGTTTTATTGTCCAGAGTTGTAGAATCCATTACCATTAGAACTGAGAAAGGACTAGAATTATTTGCAGTACTGCAATAAGTCAAAACATGGTGATATTTATAAAACAATTTTATGGATAAGGTTTTAATTTCGGGACTACATTTGTGAAGTAATATTATGATTTTGTAATAAATGTGTACTTATGCTATTCTCACCTAGATATTAATTAATGAAGAGGCAGAGTAAATCTTAAAAATAATTCACTTGAAGCATGGGTGAAACAAAGATAAAAGATAAGTGCACAGAGAACTGGTGCATCATAGTTACCAGTCCTCATTTTGAAAACTGTGCTTAATATACTGTAGATGGCTAATGACTATTATGCTGTGACTGCTTTAGTATTAAGCCATAACGTTGTCTATTCTGCTGTAATTCTATGTATGTGCAGTATTTGAGCCAATGTGTTTGTTCTTTTTAGAGCCTGACCAACCGTGAATTTTGGCAGCTGGTGCAGCAGAGTTATGGCACAGAACTGGGACTAAACAGTGAGGAGATGGAGAACTTATCCTTATCAGCTGAGGATAGTGGCCAGCCCAGGTAATAAGATACATTAAAAAATGTAAACGCTCTTTCCTCATTGGTTAAATAGACCACTGTTTTGAGCCATTATCGAAGGAGTATATCGGTTGGAAATATTCCTAATGACTTGAGATGACTCTCTCGGAAGATTCTTCCAAAACAAGTTCTCATTCCAGTCCTTGACACACACCCAGCTAGTTTGGTTTTCAGGATATCCATAATGAATATGCCTAAGATATATTTGCATGTACTGTCTCCATTGTTCTAAAAGCTAGCATCATCAGACACTAGAGTGGTTTTATATGGAAGTTTTTCTCCATAGGTTTCTGCACTGATTTGGATCTCATGCTGAACGAAAAGGAAACGTCTGCTCTGTTTCATCCCTAACCCTTTACCTCCACATCATATTGATTATCTATTAAACCTTTTTGGGAGGCATCCTCAGTAGAGGGATATTTTGAAGGAACCTAAATATACCTCATAAGATACATAAAACTAGCTACTGAAAAACCCTCCCATCAGGAGTCAGCAGCAAGGGTGAAATTTATCTCCAGGAACAAGCAGGAATGTAGTCTTCACATATGGGTATCGTCGGTACCGACGGAGCCCACGCAGGAACGCTCCCCAGCGTCCAATAGAAAAGCTTTTGGGAGCATCCCACAGCGCATGCGTGCTGCCTTCTCTCCTCTGTACCTCTCTCATTTCAGTTATTCATTTTCCGCGGAGCCGACAGGACACGGTACCCTGTCACCGCAGAAAATCTTCCTTTATTTCTTGTTTTTTGTGGTCGCGTCTGCCTTCATTCGACGCCTACCGGTATCGCCAGCTCTCTTCTTCTTTCTTTAAAAAAAAAGAAAGAAAATCATCATATATTTTTCTTCACCTGTTTCTGGTGCTAGGCGCCATTTTGGGCACTAGGCCCATTTTTTTCTTCGAGTATGGAGAAACCAGCTAGTGGTTTCAAAAAATGCTTAAAATGTGGCGGTACCATCTCCATCAACGACACCCATGATTGGTGTCTAAAATGTTTGGGTCCTGAACATTGTCTCTCCTGCACAAGGATGACCAAGAGGGGCCGGCAGAATAGAGCTGGAAAACTTGGTACCCTTTTTGCCTCCGACACGATGTCAATTGCATCGACGTATTCCAGGGCTTCATCTTCCTCCCATGGATCTCAGGTAACCAAAAGTAAAACTAGCCGGTCCTTGAAGGGAAAATCTCCTTCTAAGTATAGAGATGCCTCTGGCGTTTCCCTTAAGGATACTTCAGCTGCAAAACAGCCCCGGCGGGAGTCTTCAAGCTCCAAAGCATTAACGGGGCTCCAGGATGTTCCAGAGGCCTCGACCTCTGCAGAACTACTGGTGCCATGCTCTGGGGTCATGGCCACATCCACCAGTACCAGCACCCAGGCATCGGCAGGAGCGATGGATCACAGAATCCCAGCTATTGAACGCAGTCTAGCGGCCCTCTTAGCAGCTTCGGTACCGCTAAGACCACAACAGACGGTTCCACAGCTATCGGTACCGGTACCGACAGTACCTGCTTCGACATGACTGCTTCCCCCCATGTCGATGTCCGGTATCGGGGATCAGGAACCGAGACTTTTCAGTACCGACTTTGAGCGGTACCGATACCATGCGTCACAGGAGCACCCGCTGGTTGAGTCTTCCGAATCCATGACTCTGATGATTCTACCGGTACCAGAGTGAATCTATTAGAAGATTCAACTCCCTCTCCTCAACGCAGGATGTCTTGCAATCACTGTGATTCCAGAAAAAGAACCTAGGGCAGAGGAATTAAGAATTCTACAATACCCTATGGCTCTCAAGGAAGCAGCAATGCTTCCCATTCACAAGATCTTACATGATCTGATGTTGAGAATGTGGGAAACTCCTTTAACGATATCTTCACATTCCCGACGCCTTGACACTATGTACGAAGTGCCAAGTTGTCCTGGTTTTCAAAAAACTCAATTACCACACCATTCAATGGTAGTGGAATCAGCCATGCGTAAAATCAACAGTGCAAAAACACACTCTTCTAATCCTCCAGGCCGTGAATCCAGGATCCTCGATGCCTTTGGCCGTCGATGTTTTCAATCCACGATGCTGGGAGCCAGGATCAGTTCCTACATTCTGTATATGGGAATGTTCCTAGAAGAAGTCACAAAAGACTTAGAGCTCATTAGTCCTTCTGTCTCAGAGGATAAGAGCAAAAAAATAAAAATAAAAAAGACAAAATAAAAAAGAACCCTATTCAGAGTGAAATAAGAATATTCAGAAATTGAACTCTGAAAAGACAAGTAAAGAGACCCTCTATCTTTTTTTGTCGGAGTATGACTCACCAAAAGTGGGGGGAACCAAAACCACCCTCTCGCTGTGATTACTCCATTTTAATCATTTAAGAAAGTAAACTATTTAAATTATATCACTTAGCTGCAATCTGCCCCAAGCTCAATTTCACCACAGGAACCAAAGTATACGACGTGGCACGTTTTGGGCCTAGAGAATTTATCGACCCTGCATCAAGTAAAATGAAAGGCTTGTAGTTGAAAAGCTTCAATCTTTAGAAAGGCAGAGCCTTAAATGTTGAGAAAAGCTGAGCCGTTACGCTTAAAAAAGCTGGCGTCTGACGTAGATGGTGACGATGCAGCCCAAAAGAAAGTCTACATCAATAGACTTAAAGGCAAGTTTACTTACCAATCAGGGAGGAAAGACCCTATGAGTCAAGGGAACCTCCTCTCCTGATTGGACAGAATTGGCTAAAGATACGCCACGGAGAATTATTACTTTAATTAAAAATCTGTAGAATTAAAATTATACGGTACTATGCCATTCAAGGAAGGCATTGAGACCATCAGGGGAGACCGTTTGTAGTTTAAAAATCCATCTCTGCTCTAATTTCTGTAGTTTAGAGATCTGGTCTCTTTACTTTTCTTTTCAGAGTTCAATTTCAGAGGATAAGAGAGCAGACTACTTTATTCTGGTCAAACATGCCCAGAATGTCTCTAAATTCATGAACCGTGCTACCTTTGATTGTTTTGAGTGTCTTAGCAGAACCTCTGCTATATCTGTAGGAGCACGTCATATTGCTTGGCTTCAAGCATCAGACTTAGAACAGTGGGTGCAAAAAAAGCTGGGAAACATTCCTTGCACAGGAGAAAATCTCTTTGGCAAGGACTGGCAGGACAAGGCTAATAAGCTTAAATCTGACAAGACTACTTTGAACAGATTGTCAAAGGCTACAGCCAACCCAGCAAAAAAGAAAACATTCAAGAAACCTTTTTTCAGTAAGAAAAAGAAGTCTTACCAATCTTACCCCCATCAAACTCACTGTCCACTTCATGTTTCCCAAAAAGGACAACAACAGAACAGACAGCAGAGAAAGCCACAAGCTCAAAAAGCTCAACCGGCTCAACAGACCCAGCCCCCTCAGGGTCTTTGACTTCCACCTAGAGAACTAGTCATTCTGCTCCTAAAAGGTCCAGAACCCTTGACCATTCCAGGCAGACTATGCCATTTTGTCAAAAGATGGCAACAAATAACATCAGAAAATTGGACTCTGTCCATTGTAAAAGTGGGGGTACAAGCTTCATTTCCTCAACTTGCCCCACCTACGTTTCTGAAACAGTTCAATTCTCAGGACCCTGCCACCGACCTCTTGTGGCAGGAGGTCACATCACTTCTAACTCAAGGAGCAATCGAAGAAGTGCCCATACCACAACAGGGGACAGGGTTCTACTCCCCCTATTTTCTTATTCCAAAGAAGACAGGGGGACACAGGCCTATACTAGACCCCAGAGAAGTAAACAAGTATTTGTTCCGAGAAAAATTCAAGATGATCTCCCTCGGAACACTTTTACCATATCTTCAAAGTCAGGATTGGCTATGTTCTCTAGATCTAAGAGATGCGTACACGCATATTCTCATCCACTCAGATCACAGGAAGTTCCTTCGATTCCTGATCCAAGGAAGACACTTCCAGTACAGAGTTCTTCCTTTCGGACTAGCCTCCAAGAGTTTTCACAAAATGCATGGCAGTGGTAGCAGCATTTATGAGGACTCTGGGAAAAATTTGTTTTCCCTTACTTAGACAATTGGCTCATTCGATCATCGACAGCTCCAGATGCCATCTTCGCGCTCTCTCGAGCAATGGGAATTCTTCAATACTTGGGACTAGTCATAAACTTCCCAAAATCTCTTCTCACCCCCTCTCAATCCCTAGAGTTCATAGGGGCTCGTCTAGACACACGGCAGTCAAAGGCTTTCCTGTCACAGCCACACTGTCTATGTGTAATACATCTAGCATCTCAAGCATCTACAAAGGTATTCCTTACTGCTTGAGAGATGCTTCAATTGCTGGGACACATGGCATCCACTGTCCATGTGGTTCCCTATGCTCGCCTCCACATGCGAGCAGCCCAGTGGACCCTTTCCTCTCAGTGGTCACAAGCCACAGGTTGACTGACAGACAAAATCAGAGCTACCACACGTCTGATTTCGTCCCTGCAACGGTGACAATCACTGGAAAATCTCCTTGTAGGCTCTCCTTTCCAGCAGCCTCTATACCAAACTACCCTGATGACAGATGCGTCTAAGATGGGTTGGGGGGCCCACTTGCACGATCTCTCCACTCAGGGTCTTTGGACCTCACAGGAGGTGTCCCTTCACATAAACCTCCTAGAGCTAAGAGCCATTTTCAAGGCTATTCAAGTCTTTCAGGGCCATCTCAGCAACAAGACAGTTCTGGTCCAAACTGACAATCAAGTAGCTATGTTCTATGTGAACAAGCAAGGTGGAACAGGCTCTCTGTCGCTATGCAATGAAGCTTTGTGACTATGGACCCTTGCCAGAGAGTTATTAATTCACCTGTTTGCGGTATACCTTCCAGGCATTCAAAACTCTTGGGCAGACAAACTCAGTCGAATGCTGCTGCCACACGAGTAGTCCCTCCACTCAGATCAGCTTGCTCGAGTGTTTCGAATCTGGGGAACACCAGATATAGACCTCTTTGCAAGTTCACAGAATGCCAAACTTCCCTGATTCTGTTCCAGAATTCTGGCTCAAAACTGTCAGGCAAGAGATGCATTCCTACTCCACTGGGGACAGGACTTCCTCTATGCCTTCCCACCCATTCCCCTCATTCCCAAGACTTTATTTAGCTCCACGTTGGCCACGGCAAGCGTGGCACCCCCTTCTTCTGTGTCTCTCTCAAACCACTCCTCTGGAGTTGGGGAATGCTCCAGATCTCCTGTCACAGGAGGACAGATCCCTTCTGCATCCCAATCCCCAGGCCCTACATCTCAGGGCCTGTTTACTGAAAGCCTAGAATTCCAGGATATTGATCTTTCTCAACAAGTGAAGGATATCCTCCTAGCTTCCAGAAAACCTTCCACAAGATGTTCTTACGCTTTTAAATGGAAAAGGTTCTCTGTCTAGTGTTCACAAAAGGGACTTAACCCCCTTTTAGTACCTGTAGAGTTGCTATTAGAGTATCTTGTACAATTATCAACATCTGGCCTAAAGACCAATTCAGTGAGGGTTGTGATAAGGAAGCTTATCATAGCTCAGGAAGGAGCTATAGTAAAGGTGAAGTGACTCTGAACAAGCAACCTGTCAGTTTTGGTAGAAATAAGAAAACAGAATTTTTCCATAAAAGACTACCAGTCCCAGAATGCACCAGGTTTCCAACAGCCATTAGAGGAGCTGAAGTGGGGAAACGTGTGTTCAATCAGGAGGGCTATGAGGTAATCCCTAAGCACTCATCTCAAAGGGCAGGGCCTGATTCAGCACAGCTGCGCTGTGCTAGGGTGGAGCATTCATCTAAGCTGAATAAAGGTAGAGTTTATTCTACAGAGAATTATCCTCAGAATCATCTTCATGATTTTGGACAGCTTCATCATCTGGAGGATCATCAGAAGCAGAAGCCAGAGCGGACGGACAGAGAGGGCAAGAAACCCTTTGGAAGAAAGAAGAGAAAAGCATTTGGGAGGTCTAAAGGAGTCCAGAGCAGTACGTATACTGGGAGACATTCAAAAGGCCAGCATACACCATTGGACTGGGGAAAGCCAGAGGAGTGGGATTGCAGAGCCAGGAATCCCAGGACGGCACCTGTGAGGGAGACGGCTGCACTTGGAAGGGACCCTAAGACCAGTGCAAGAAGGTATGTGAAGAGAGACCCAGTGTCCAGGGATCTTGATTGGAAGGCTGGACATAAGAACTGGACTACATACTGGCCAGGCTATTTAGAGAGGAACTCTAACAGCAATGGAAGCTCAGGTATGAACACTGATCTATGCCCTAGCTATACCCTTGAAAGACAGCAGGGAAACAAGTATTCTCCTGAGAGTGCTCCATTGAGAAATTCCTCTGTGCCAATCCATGATATTGAACCCATGATTGTTGAAGAAGGGGGAGCGGTGGTAGATACAGGCTGTGAATACATGGATTGCTCTCTGTCTAAACTCCTTTGGTAATTTACTGTTACAAAGTACAACAACCATCACAAAGAAATACAAACTTGTTCTTTAATCTACTCAGAAAAGCTCCTGAATAGGATTTGAGCCAAGCAATAGAAAGTAAGCCAGCTAAGGGGTTTCAGCTGGATAACTGCTAGCAATTGAGCCTTACCTAATTGCTTGTGAGCTCTGAGGGAATCACTTCCGAGTCTATGTGTGAAGATATAAGAAGTTAACCTGAAAAGAACAGTTTTTCCCTACTTTGTGGGTTTTGTTTGTTGATTAAAGCACTGCTAAGAAAATATTAGCTAGAGCCTACAGAAAAGACCATTCTGTTACCATCCTGGTCTTTATTCTTTTGATTTGATTGCCTGACAAGTTCAGCTGTTGTTTTCCTGATTTTGTTTTTCTAAGTTTAACACTGAAAGCAAGTATCCTGTTTTATGTGCTACCAAGCATATCTGTGTTGGGAGAAATAACCCCATAAATAAATATCTTATTGGCTTTACACTCAAGCACAACTAATTATTGTGAACGGCTGTGTCTGGTGTGAATGGACTACGTTTCCCACAATCCCTTGCAAATCATATTAATATATGCCTTTGCCAAGACTGTGAACATTCTCACCCAGGCACCCGTCTGACAGGGTCCATCTCAGTGCTATTGCCACTTTTCATAAACCTTTCGATGGACAACCCGTTTCCTCTCATCCACTTATATCAAGATTTATGAGAGGCCTACTCTTAACAAAACCTCCCATTAAACCACCACCGGTGGCATGGGACCTAAATCTTGTTCTTGGTCAGCTTATGAAACTTCCCTTTGAACCTTTAGCCACTTCAGACCTAAAGTTTCTTTCATGGAAAGTTATTATCTCCAGGAACAAGCAGGAATGAGTCTTCACATATGGGTACGTCGGTACCGACGGAGCCTGTGCGGGAACGCTCCCCAGCTTCCCAAAAAGGAAAGCTTTTGGGAGCATCCCACAGCGCCTGCGCGCTGCTTTCCCGCCTTTCCTAACTGCCTCACCCCAGTTCTTCTTTTCCGCGGAGCCAGCAGGTCGTGTTCCTGTCACCGCTGAAGAAGTTCTTTGTTTTATTTTATTTCTTTGGTCGCGCGTCTGCCTTCCCCGACATCGGACCGGTACCGCCGGTCTTTCTTTCTTTTCTTATAAAAAAAAAAAGAACATATTTTTTCCCTCACTTAGTGTGTTTTCCTCTTTTGGGCCTTAGGCCTCACGAAAAACTTTCCTCATGGAAAAAACAGCCTCCGGGTTTAAAAAATGCACTAAGTGCAGCGGTACTATTTCTGTTACCGACACTCATGAATGGTGTCTTAAATGACTGGGTCCTGACCACTCCATTTTGGAATGTTCGTTCTGCTCCTTGATGTCCAAACGAGGTTTACAGAATCGAGCAGCCAAGCTCCACGTGCTGTTTCCCTCTGATGCAGCTTCAGTGGCATCGACGTCTTCCAGGGCTTCTTCGTCCTCCCATGGATCTCAGGTAACCAAACATAAATCCAGCCGGTCCTCGAAGGGTAGATCTCCTTCCAAGCATCGAGATGCCTCCGGGCTTGCCCTCGAGGATCCTGCACCGGCAAAACTACCCCGGCAGGAAGCTCCGTCTTCCAAAGCTCCACCTATGGGGTTACAGGTTGACATCGATGGCACGGCCTCGACCGATCACCTGTTAGAATGCTCTGGGGTACCGGCACAACCTTCCGGTACCGAATTCCAGGCATTCATGGCGTCGATGGATCAGAATGTTCTATCCATGCAGCAGGCTATCACGGCCTTCATTCAAGCTGCGACGCCGCTGATACCACAACAAACTCCGTTGTCGGTATCGGCCCAGGTACCGGCACAAATGCCGGTACCGGCACCAACTGCATCGACATCGGCCATGGTGTCGTCTGCAGCGGTTCCCTGCCTAGGGATGCCTATCGGTACCGAACCGGTACCGATAACGCCCGATGTCGATACGGCTCGGTACGCGTATCAAGCTTTGAAAGAGCACCCTGACAGTCGATACTTTGATTCCTCCGAAGATTCTGATGCATCGGAGGCATCTGCTGAAGTATCCATAGCCCTTCCTGAAGAGCCTTCTTCTCCAAAAAGAAGAATGTCTCCTCCAGAAGACTTATCCTTTCAAGACTTCATAAGAGAAGTGGCTAAAGGGCTCTCTATTTCAGTAACCTCTGAATCAGAGCCTAGAGCTAAAAAATTGGATATTTTAGGTTATTCTAAGGCTCCTAAGGAGGCAGTCACCTTGCAAATTCATGAGATTCTTTATGATCACATGATTGACTTATGGGAGACTCCTCTCACTATCTCTCCTCATTCTCGTAGGTTGGACACTATGTACCGTGTCCCTCCTTGTCCTGGTTTTCATAAAACACAGCTTCCTCACCATTCTATTGTGGTGGAGTCAGCTATGAAAAAGATAAAGAGTGCAAAAAGACATTCCTCTGCTCCTCCAGGAAGAGAATGCAGGACCTTGGATGCTTTTGGTAGGAAAATCTTCCAAGCCAGTATGCTCATTGCCAGAATCAACTCCTATAGTCTTTATATGGGTATGTTTCTGAAAGAAGTTGCAGATAAGCTGCACACTTTCCTCCCTTTTCTTCCAGAGGATAAAAGGGAAGAATTTCTTATTTGGCTTAAGCATACTCAAGATATTTCAAAGTTTTCCAACCGTGCAGCTTTTGACTCCTTTGAGGGTGCCAGCAGAGCTTCGGCCATTGCCATAGCTGCACGCAGAATTGCTTGGCTCCAAGCTTCTGATCTAGAATCTTGGGTCCAGGATGGCTTGGGAAATCTTCCCTGTACAGGAGAAAACCTGTTTGGCAAAGATTGGCAAATAAAAGCCACTCAAATGGATGCAGAAAATTCTGCTTTGGATAGACTTTCAAAGTCAACCTCCATTCCTGCCAAGAAAAAACCTTTCAAGAAGTCTTTTTTCAAGAAAGGCAGATTCCATCCTGCTTCTGGCCAACAATCATCTACAAGTCGTTTTGCTGCTAAGCATCAGCAACCTAAACAGGCCAGGCCTAAGCCTACAGGGGCTGCTGCAACTCAGCAGACCCAGCCTCCTCAGGGCTTTTGACTTGATGCTAGAGAACTTAGCCTTTCTGGCTCTGAAACAGCCAGAGCCTCTCACCATTCCAGGAAGGTTAGCTCATTTTGCTCCCAGATGGGAGCAAATCACAGCAGAGCAGTGGACCCTCTCCATCATAAGGGAGGGCTACAAACTTCATTTCTCAAACCTTCCTCCTCACACCATGGTGAGACATTTCAATTCTCCAACATCTCTCCTCGACCTTCTAGGTCAGGAGGTGGCTGCCCTTCTTGCCCAAGGGGCAATAGAAGAAGTACCTCTTCTTCAACAAGGGTCAGGGTTTTACTCCCCCTACTTTCTGATCCCAAAGAAAACAGGGGGCTACAGACCCATATTAGATCTCAGAGAATTGAACTAATTTCTATGCAAGGAGAAATTCAAGATGCTTTCTCTGGGCACTCTCCTTCCATACCTTCAGAGTCAGGATTGACTTTGTTCTCTAGATCTCAAGGATGCGTACACATATGTCCTCATCCGTTTTCTTTTCCAAGAAAAGCATTACCAATACAGGGTGCTTCCTTTCGGTCTGGCCTCTGCTCCAAGAGTGTTCACCAAATGCATGGCAGTAGTAGCTGCATTTCTACGCACTCTGGGAATATTTGTATTCCCATACCTGGACGACTGGCTCATCCGAGCTGCATCTCAGTCAGAGGCCCAGACTTCCCTGGACTGCACAAGGCGCATTCTGCAGTATCTGGGACTTGTGGTAAACCTCCCAAAGTCCCAGCTCACCCCTACTCAGTCTCTAGAGTTCATAGGGGCCTGGCTAGATACTACCACTGCAAGGGCCTATCTTCCTCAGGCCCATTGCCTACGCCTAGTGCAGTTAGCCTCCCAGATTCAGTCAAAGAGCCATTTAACTGCCCGGGAGATGCTACAACTGCTAGGCCACATGGCATCCACAGTGCATGTGGTCCCCTATGCTCGTCTTCACATGAGAGCAGCTCAATGGACTTTGTCCACCCAGTGGACTCAAGCATCAGGGGCTCTGTCAGACAAAATAGCAACCTCCAGGCGCCTCTTTTGGTCTCTCCAGTGGTGGAAGTCCACCCAAAATCTGTTGCTGGGGTCCCCCTTCCAACAGTTGTTGCCCCAGGCAACCCTCACAACAGATGCCTCCCAAACAGGTTGGGGAGCTCATCTGCAAGACCTCTCCACTCAGGGCACTTGGTCTCCACAGGAGACCTCTCTACATATCAACCACTTGGAGCTCCGAGCTGTTTTTCTAGCTCTCAAGGTCTTCCATACCCTGCTCAGCTACAAGACAGTCCTCATTTATACGGACAATCAGGTAGCCATGTTTTACATAAACAAGCAAGGAGGAACTGGCTCTCTGTTGCTTTGCAATGAAACTTTAAGATTGTGGGCCTTCGCCAGAGAGCATCAAATCCATCTCCTGCCCGTATACCTTCCAGGAATCCAAAACTCTTGGGCAGACAGACTCAGTCGAGTTCTGCTTCCACACGAATGGTCCCTGAACATGGACCAGGTACTCAGAATCTTTCAAGAGTGGGAAACCCCGGACATAGACCTCTTTGCAAGTCCGTGGAATGCCAAACTTCCCCGGTTCTGTTCCAGAATTCCGTGTCAGGGAGTTCAGGCCAAGGATGCCTTCCTCCTTCACTGGGGTCAAGACTTCCTGTATGCCTTTCCACCCATTCCCTTAATTCCCAAGACTCTGTTCAAGCTCCAGAGGGATCAAGGATCTATGATCCTCATAGCTCCACGCTGGCCACGCCAAGTGTGGTACCCTCTACTTCTGCATCTCTCTCAAGCTCCCTCCCTAGACTTGGGAGCTGCTCCAGACCTTCTGTCC
The DNA here is from genome assembly GCA_033557465.1 of Ichthyophis bannanicus. Taxonomy (NCBI): domain Eukaryota; kingdom Metazoa; phylum Chordata; class Amphibia; order Gymnophiona; family Ichthyophiidae; genus Ichthyophis; species Ichthyophis bannanicus. Next base: position 374,807,594 of record CM066034.1, on the reverse strand, counting down.
CAGGAAGAGGGGACTTTGTGGCACCCAAACCCCAAGTCCCTTCACCTCAGAGCTTGGTTGCTGAAGGCCTAGACCTTCAAGGTTGGAATCTTTCTCAGCAGGTGAAGGATATCCTCCATGCTTCCAGAAAACCTTCTACTAGACGTTCCTATGCTTTTAAATGGAAAAGATTTTCCATTTGGTGTACTGAGAAGGGTTTTGACCCTCTAGCACTACCTTTGAATTCTCTATTGGAATATCTCCTGCATCTCTCCAATGCAGGCCTTAAGACGAATTCAGTAAGGGTCCATTTGAGTGCTATTGCAGCATCCCTTAAGCCTATCAATGGACAGCCTATTTCCTCTCATCCTCTTATTGCAAGATTCATGAGAGGCCTAACTTTAACTAAACCTCCCATTAGGCCTCCTCCGGTGGCATGGGACTTAAATCTGGTTCTTGGTCAGCTTATGAAGCCACCTTTTGAACCCTTAGCCACCACCTCCTTGAAATTTCTTTCCTGGAAGGTTATTTTCCTCATTGCAGTCACCTCAGCTCGCCGCATCAGTGAACTGTAGGCCTTAGTGGCTAATCCACCTTATACAAGGTTCCATCATGATAAGGTAGTCCTTAGGACCAATCCACACTTTATGCCTAATGTGGTCTCACCTTTTCATCTTAATCAAGAGGTGTATTTACCTGTCTTTTTTCCAGGTCCTCATGCATCAAGTGCAGAGAGGAATCTTCATACCCTGGATTGTAAGAGAGCTCTTGCCTTTTACTTACAAAGGACACAGCAACATAGAAAGTCTTCTCAACTCTTTGTTGCTTTTGATCCCTCTCATTTGGGACTTCCAGTCTCTAAGAGGGCACTGTCCAATTGGATTGCTCAGTGTATTTCTTTCGCCTACCAGAGTAAGAACCTTTCTCTGGAGGGCCATGTCACAGCTCATAATGTGAGGGCCATGGCCACCTCTATGGCTCATCTAAATTCTGTGTCCATCGACCAGATCTGTCGAGCGGCCACCTGGGCCTCGGTTCATACCTTCACAGCCCATTACTTTTTGGACAAGGACTCCCGCCGGGATGCCTTGTTTGGTCAGGCTGTTCTCAAACACCTGTTCCACGCTTAATCAACTCCTGCCCTCCTTCCCTGGATGGATGCCTGAGATCCATAGGAGGAGGTAGAGCCCTTCTCAGGGTCTCATAACCTTGGGGATCTCCCAGGCATCTCTAGCTAGGGAGTCCCCATATGTGAAGACTCATTCCTGCTTGTTCCTGGAGATAGCACAGTTACTTACCTGTAACAGGTGATCTCTGGGAACAGCAGGAATAAGTCTTCACAACCCACCCACCTCCCCTAGGAGTTGTATCTCTCTATCTATCTTTCCTTTCCTCTCTCTCTTTGTCTCAGCTTTAAAACTCGAACTGGGGAGAGGCGGTTAGGAAAGGCGGGAAGGTAGCGCGCAGGCGCTGTGGGATGCTCCCAAAAGCTTTCCTTTTTGGGAAGCTTGGGAGCGTTCCCGCGCAGGCTCCGTCGGTACCGACGTACCCATATGTGAAGACTTATTCCTGCTGTTCCCAGAGATCACCTGTTACAGGTAAATAACTGTGCTTTCCTAATTGCCATCACTTCTGTGAGACATATTAGTGAATTACAGGTGTTAGTAGCTGACCCTCCTTATAAAAGGTTTCACCATAATAAAGTAGTCCTCAGGACTCATCCTCATTTTCTGCCAAATGTGGTTTCGCCTTTTCATTTAAACCAGTTGGTTTATCTTCCTATATTCTTTCCTAGGCCTCATGCCTCCAGTGCAGAAAGGAATCTTCACATTTTCGATTGTAAAAGAGCCTTAGCCTTTTATCTCCAAAGAACTAAGCCACATAGAAAATCTTCTCAGCTTTTTGTGGCTTTTGACTCTAGTCATCTAGGACTTCCAGTTTCTAAAAGAACTCTGTCAAAAGGGATTTCAGACTGCATATCCTACACATAACAGAGTAAGGAAATTTCTCTCAAAGGCCATGTCACGGCTCACAATGTGAGAGCAATGACAGCCTCAATGGCTAACCTTCGTTCTGTCTCTATTGATGACATCTGCAAAGCAGCCACTTGGGCTTCGGTACATACCTTCACAGCCCACTATTGCTTAGACAAGGACTCCCGTTGGGATGCCTCGTTTGGCCAGGTTGTTCTCCAACATCTCTTCCATACTTAATTCAACTCCTACCCACCATCCACAGTTTGGATGCCAAAGGTCCATGGGAGGAAGCATGACCCAACTCACCTGGATTCGCAGCTTGCTGGGGTCACTCCTTGGCATCTTTCAGCTGGGGATTCCCCATATGTGAACAGTACATTCCTGCTTGTTCCTGGAGATAGCGTAGTTACTCACCTGTAACAGGTGATCTCCGGGAACAGCAGGAATTTAGTCTTCACAACCCACCCACCTCCCCTAGGAGTTGTGTCTATCTCTCTCTTTCTCTACTTCTCTCCTTTGGTCTCAGGTGTAAACTCAACTGAAGTGAGAGAGGTATAGAGGCGGGAAGGCAGCACTCACGCTCTGTGGCATGCTCCCAAAAGCTTTCCTATTGGACGCTGGGGAGCGTTCCTGCGCGGGCTCCATCTGTGATACCTGGGTACAAACTATATCGTAATGATAGAGCTGATCAAATTGGTGGAGAGGTTGCACTCTATGTTAGAGAGGGCATTGACTCAGAAAGGATTAAAGTTTTGCAGGAAACAAAATCTGCTGTAGAATCTATATGGATTGAAATTCCATATAAAAGGGGGAAGGCAATGGCAGTGGGAGTGTACTATCGAGCACCTGGCCAGAATGACCAAATGGATGATAAAATGCTCAAAGAAATCAAGGAAGCTAACAAAAGTTACAGCGCAGTAATAATAATGGGTGATTTCAATTACCCCGGTATCGACTGGGTCAGTGTCACGTCAGGACATGCTAGGGAGATAAAGTTCCTAGATGAAATAAATGACTGCTTCTTGGAGCAGCTGGTTCATGAACCGACCAGAGGGGAAGCCATATTAGACCTAGTCCTTAGTGGAACACCAGATCTAGTGCAAGAGATAAGGGTGTTGGGGCCACTTGGCAATAGTGATCATAGCATGATCGCCTTTGATTTAATTAGTGGAGGAGGGATAGTAAGGAAATCCACAGTACTACCTTTTAACTTTCGAAAGGGAGACTATGATAAAATGAGGAAAACAGTTAAGAAAAAACTAAAAGGAGCAGTTGCAAAGGTTAAAGACGTACATCAAGCTTGGATGTTGAAAAATACTATCTTGGAAGCCCAGACCAGCTGTATTCCACGCTTTAAGAAAAGTGGAAGGAAGTCCAAAAAACTGCCAGCATGGTTTAAAGGTGAGGTCAGAGAGGCTGTTGTTGCCAAAAAAGCATCTTTCAGGAAATGGAAAAAAGAGCCAAACAATGAAACCTGGAAACAGCACAAGCACTGGCAAGTCAAATGCAAGGCATTGATAAGGCAGGCAAAGAGAGAATTTGAGAAGAAGCTTGCTGCGGAAGCAAAAACGCGAAATAAAGACCTTTTCATGTACATTCGTAGCAAAAAACCTGTGAGAGAGTCAGTTGGTCCATTAGATGATAAAGGGGTTAAAGGAGCACTAAGAGGCGACAAGGCAATAGCGGAGAGACTGAATGAATTCTTTGCTTCGGTCTTTACTGAGGAAGATGTAGGGATGTTACCCATGACTGAAGTGGTATTTAAAGGTGCGGAAGAATTGAAGGAAATATCGATACATCGGGAAGATGTCTTACAACTATTCGATAAACTGAAGAGTAGCAAATCACCTGGGCCGGATGGTATACATCCAAGGGTGTTGAAAGAACTGAAATATGAGATTGCAGACCTGCTATCAGTAATCTGTGAACTATCATTAAAATCATCTCTAATACCTGAAGATTGGAGGATCGCCAATGTAACACCAATTTTTAAAAAGGGTTCCAGGGGTGATCCGGGAAACTACAGACCGGTGAGCCTGACGTCAGTACCAGGAAAAATGGTAGAAACCATCATAAAGAATAAAATTACTCAGCATGTAGATAGTCACAACCTAATGGGAGACAGCCAACATGGCTTTAGACAAGGAAGATCTTGTCTTAATAATCTGTTATGTTTTTTTGAAGGAGTGAATAAACAGGCGGACAAAGGTGAGTCGGTTGATATTGCATATCTGGACTTTCAGAAAGCCTTTGACAAGGTCCCTCATCAGAGACTTTTGGCAAAACTAAAGAGTCATGGGATAGGAGGCAGTGTACTATTGTGGATCAGGAACTGGTTAAAAGATAGAAAGCAGAGGGTAGGGCTAAATGGCCAATTTTCCCAATGGAGAAAGGTGAATAGTGGTGTACCCCAGGGATCTGTGCTGGGTCCGCTGCTTTTTGACATATTTATAAATGACCTGGAAAGTGGAATAACGAGTGAGGTGATCAAATTTGCAGATGACACAAAACTATTTAAAGTTGTTAAAACCCAAGAGGATTGTGAAAAATTGCAAGAGGATCTTGATAAATTGGAAGACTGGGCATCAAAATGGCAGAAGAAATTTAATGTGGACAGTGCAAGGTTATGCACCTAGGGAAGAACAACCCAAACTATGGTTACATGATGCAAGGTTCCACATTAGGAACCACCACCCAGGAAAAAGATTTAGGCGTCATTGTGGATACCATGTTAAAACCCTCAGCCCAGTGTGCAGCGGCGGCCAAGAGAGCAAATAGAATGCTAGGTATGATAAGGAAAGGAATGGAAAATAAAACAAAAGATATTATAATGCCTCTATATCGTTCCATGGTGAGACCGCACCTTGAATATTGTGTGCAATTCTGGTCGCTGTATCTTAAAAAGGATATAGCTATTTTAGAAAAGGTTCAGAGAAGAGCCACCAGAATGGTAAAGGGGATGGAAGGATACTCCTATGAAGAAAGGCTGAAAAGGTTAGGGCTCTTTAACCTGGAAAAGAGACGGCTGAGGGGAGATATGATAGAAGTCTATAAATTAATGAACGGAGTGGAACGGGTAAACGTAGATTGATTGTTTACGTTATCAGAATATAGAAAGACTAGGGGACATGCAATGAAGCTACAGGGTAAACTATTTAAGACTAATAAAAGAAAATATTTTTTCACTCAACGTGTAATCAAACTCTGGAATTTGTTACTGGAGGATGTAGTAAAGGCTGTTAGTGTAGCTGGGTTTAAAAAAGGTTTGGACAAGTTCCTGGAGGAAATGTCCATAAACCGTTATTAAGAAGTGACCGAAGATATCAATGCTTGACCCAGTACAAGCATTGTGGAACTTGTGTCTCTTGGGGAAACTGCTAGGTACATATGACCTAGATTGGCCACTGTTGGAAACAGAATACTGGGCTTGATGGACCTTGGTCTGACCCAGTATGGCATATCTTATGTTCTTATGTTATGTTCTTATCTGTACCGACGATACCCATATGTGAAGACTAAATTTCTGCTGTTCCCGGAGATCACCTGTTACAGGTGAGTAACTACGCTTTATTTGTTGGGTATTCATTATGGGAGTAGTTTTAGTCAGATTATTTTTATGAACATTATACAAATACAACAGCATAAAGCCAACCCATAATTGTTGGTGATAAATTTAGAACATTATGTTGAAAGTTGAAAAAAGGTGCTTATTTTGAACCTCGCTTATAAAGGAAATATAGACAGCTATGCATCTTTTATAAAATACACTTTCAGAACCAGTTCCAGGACAGTAGTGTGCGAATGCTCACACACAAATGTATACCTACTCTGAGAACATGTAAATGGGTGTGTGTACATATATATCTCATAAAATACACAAGTACATCACAACTCTGCCTCTACTCTGCCCATACTATGCCCCTGAGAAAACCTACTTGCATGCCCACCTGCAAACTCTGCACCACCATGTTAATGCGTGTACATTTATGCTGGTTGGCATTTTATAAGAGGTCATGCACATGTGTATGTGCCACATTTGCACACAAATAACTAAAATACTGCGGAAGAAATCCCATACTCTACCACATAAAGTACACCCATTCTTGTAATATTTTTCCCTCTATGTATACTCAACCCTGCTATCCAGATAGTGATGCTGAATATATGTAATTTAACTGCTGCAGCTGGCATTTAAAGAAACGCTGACCATGATGGCTGAATATTGACCCTATGATTTTGTGTTTTAAGCTTGTGTTCTATTTCAGCCTTCTGAGAGTTGAGATTAGTACACAAAAGAAACAATGTACTAGGATGCCAGCTAGCTGTACTAAAAGGTTGCTAGTGAAGACTTCTGTTGGACTGAGACAACTTGATGTTTTTCAGCAAGTGTGCCCTTACTACACAATTACATTGATCTTATGCTGGAGGAGGTTAATTTTTCCCAGTGACAAACAGGTACACAAGTGGGTGATATTATTACACACAACCTGGGACAGAACAGCTCTTTCAGAGTTTAGAACTTATTGTAAAGGTCTGAGCATGCTTGGCCCTTCCCATACACAGTGGTCTCCTCAGGTCCTCGATTTCATATTTTCTACTCAGCCAAACAGATGGTAAAGAAAGCTCTCCTGACAAGTTTTTGTTCTCAAATTAACAAGTATGCTGACACAGATTTTTATTCTATGATTTCTTTATCCTTTTCGATATGTCATTGAAGTCCAGATTCAGACCATGCCCAAAATGTGGCAGAGAAGTCCACAACTTCAACGCTTACTCCATTTTTAATCTGCTTGTGTGTGGATCATAACCAGAGCAGTTGCAAGCATTGTGCTCCATATAGCCCCTAGAGCACAGAGGGATCATCTCATTCACTTCTGCAGCCAGTGTAAAGCTAAGAGAAGATTGCTTCAGGTGCAGAAGGGTCAAAAGAGGGTCTATGAACTTTAGGTATAAAAGTCTAGACTCTCACTTAGAGCAACCCTCAACCCTCCTGGATGCAACGGTTTAAAAAGTCTAGTCACCCAAGAGGACTACCAGATATCACTAAAATGTTTGTGTACTTCTTCAGAGGTTTCCGGGCTTATAGTGCAACTTTCTGAGTGCCTGCAGAGGCCTGAAGGGGGAGGTGACTTCCTAAACTCCTTACAAAGTGCTTGAAAAAAAAGCATCTCGGCGTTGTATTTCCTTGGCCCAAGTAGAAACAGTTGGATGACAATTCTGTGCAGTAGTTCCAACACATGTCAGTGAAGAATGTGTAGATCCCAGACAAAGTGCAAGAACAATTCAGCACAGATAGTGCTGTTAATTCACAGGTTTTGCCTTCTTCGCAGCAGGCCTTTGCACAACAAGCCTTTTCATGGACTCTGGCACTGGTCACGGTAGCAGATGAGTCTTCATTATGTATTTTTCTATCTCTTCTGGAGCATCCAGATTCATTCCTGCGAAAGATATTTAGGGGGTATATTCAGTAGTGGTGGGTAGCAATGAGAAAGTGGCTAGCTGCCACTGCTTAACTCTAAACTTGGATATTTAATGCTGGGTCTGCTACCCGCGTTAATAGCTTTGAAAATCCATTCTTTTTTTTTTTAATATTTTTAAACAAATCCAACAACTCAGAGGTCACATTACCCTCAACAGCCAATGTCATACAGTACCGTAAATAAGTCCATCAACCACAAATCAACTTGCTATTAACATGCTGCTCCACCCATCTTTGTTTTTACAATTTCCCCCTCACAGCCACCCCCCTTCTCCCCTACCCCTATCTCCCCCCACTCCCCTACCCCTTCCTTCAGCCCTTTTCCCCTTTTCCTCCTCTTCTCCCCCCCCACCCCTCCTCCCCCACCTTCTCCCCCCTCCCCCCTTCATTTCTGTTCGCAGATACCCCAGCACCTTGCTCCATTGCTTCTCAAATCGGTCTATCTTTTGTCGCCTTACAGCTGTTAATTTTTCCATTAAATATACCTGCCTAAGTCTTTCCACACAATGTTCCACCTGTGGGGCTTCCTTCTGTTTCCATCTATATGCCAACTCACAACGAGCTGCACTGAGGCATGCCATTATCTGCTTCTTGTCTTGCTCCGGGCCCCCCTCACTCCACCACCCCATCAAGTACCCGCTGGGGTCGAGTGCCACCTCTCTTCCTCCAACCACCTCCTTAATCCATTTCTGAATCTCCCTCCAGAAACCCTGTATCTTAGGGCATTTCCACCATATGTGAAAGAAGGTTCCCTCCCCCTCATAGTCCCTCCAGCACCGATTGGACACTCTGGGAAACATCTTATTCAAGCGTGTGGGCGTGTAGTACCATCGCATCACCACCTTATACCAATTCTCCCGGATAGCTACTGACAGTGGCAAATATCGTACCTGATCCAGGAGACTTCTCCACTGCCCCTCCTCCAGCTCCCTCCCTAGGTCCCTTTCCCACTCGCACATGTACCTATGCTTACTAACCCGTTGCCCCTGTATCGCCTTATATAACGCCGAGGTTAGGCCCGCCGAGAGTCTTTTCCCATACCACACTATCTCCATTGGTGTATAATCTAGCTCCAGACCTACCCGCCCTAATTTCTTCCGAAGAAAATGCACCACCTGCCCATAATAAAACCTATCCACTTCCTGCAGACCAAACGTCTCCCTCAACTCTTCAAATGGGACACAGTCCCCCCCATCCACAAACTGATAGAAATATTTCAACCCCCCCACGCCCACCTGCTATAACCCCACCCCCTCCCGGCCCGGGCAAAACTCCTCCGTGTGGCACAGCTCCCTCATCAGCGAAAACTGGGTCACCCCCCCCCTTCCACTCCTGGTTCCTAATTTTGTTCCACTCTCGTAAGATATGCAGGACATAAGGATTATCCCCCTCCTTTACCCCCCGCTCCCCCTTCCCCATCCAAGGAAAACAGGCCAACGGTCGCCCCTCTCCACACCCCTTTTCCATCTCCACATAATTCTTCTTCTCCCTCCCTTCCCGCCAATCCATCACATGGCGTGCCTGCGCCGCTCAAGAGTACCCCTGTAGGTTTGGTACCCCCAGCCCTCCGTCCTCCCTTCGCCTGTACATCACCGCTCGTGCTATCCGGGGCGGTCTCTTCCTCCAGATATACTGGTTGACCTTCCTCTGTATCCCTCTTAAATGCGCCCCCGGGATAGGCACCGGCAATGCCTGAAAATAATACAGTAGTCGCGGGAGCACATTCATTTTAATCGCTGCTATTCTGCCCAACCATGAAATCTCTGATCTCTCCCAGCGTTGCAAGTCCCGCCCGATCTCCCTCCATAGAGCACAATAGTTTGCCTCATACAATCCCTGTGGCTTGGCCGTAATATTGACCCCCAGATACCTAATAGCTTTCACCGCCCATTTAAAGGGTACCCTGCCCTCAGCCTCTCCGCCATCGGCTTAGGCAAACTGATGTCCAGGGCCTCAGTTTTGTCTGGGTTCATTTTGAACCCAGAGACGTCCCCATACCTTCCCAGCTGTTCCATAAGCTCCGGTAATGACTCTTCTGGCCTCGTCACTACCAGTAATACATCGTCCGCAAACAATGAAATCTTATGGTGGTGCCCCCCCCCCCCCTCTGCAGCCCCCATACCTTCCCATTGCACCGAATTGCCTGGGCTAGTGGCTCGATAGCTATAGCGAACAATAACAGCGACAGTGGGCACCCCTGCCGGGTCCCCCTCTCCAGCTCTAGGGCCGCCGTATACCTCCCATTAATCTTCACCCTCGCTTGTGGTCCCCAGTATAATGCTTGCACCCATCTCATATACTTGGGGCCCACCCCCATCTTTCTCATTACCATGAATAAAAACTCCCAATCCACCCTATCAAACGCCTTCTCAGCGTCTATAGACAGCAACATTGCCTGCTCCCCCTGCTCCCTTGTCCCCCAAATTGCCTCCAACACCCGTTTTATATTGTCGGAGGCCTGACTCCCCATTATGAATCCAGTTTGATCCAGCCCTATCAATCCCGGCAGCAACCCAGCCAATCTCTTGGCCAACACCTTAGCTATAATTTTCACATCTACATTCAGCAATGAGATTGGGCGGTAGGACCCACACTGCAATGGATCTCCCCCCCCCCTTCAATATTACTGTGATCCCTGCCGTAAGCATTTCCGAGGACAAATGTCCCCCTTCCTGCTGTATCCCATTAGCTACATTCACCAACCCATCCAGCACCTCCTCCCGAAACGTTTTGTAAAAGGCTCCCGTTAGGCCATCTAACCCCGGGGCCTTCCCCTGCGGTAACTCCCCCAAGGCCTGCTCCACCTCTGCCCTAGTGATGTCTCCCTCCAACCCCTGGATTTCCGGCTCCCCCAACCGAGCCAACTCGATCCCTTCCAAATAGGCCTCCCCCCTCCCTCCTTCCTCTTATATAGCTCCTGGTAGAATTTACAAAATTGCTCCCCAATATCCTTCTCAGACCGTAATATCCCCCCTTTATCCCCCATTATCCCTTCTATGGCCGTCTGCACCTCTCTTTTCTGTAATGTTTTGGCCAGCATTCTCCCTGCCCGATCCCCCCACTTATAATAGCACTGCTTTACCCTGTCTAGCTTAAACCCAATCTCCTCTACCTCTAATTTATTTAGCTCCATCCTGAGCTAATTTAGCTGCTGAAGGTCCTGTTGTTTGCCCCGGGCCTTATACCTCTCCGCCACCTGTTTTATCTCCTGGTGCAAGGCCTCCTCTCGTGCCAATCTCTGTTTTTTATATCTGGCCGCCCTCATCACCAACCGCCCCCTCACCACTGCCTTCATTCCTTCCCAAAGTCCCACTCTCCCCACTTCCCCATTGTCGTTGATCTTCCAGTATTCTTGAAGGCAAAGCTTAACATCCTTCACCACTTCCTCCCTCTTCAATAGGCTTTCACTGAGCCTCCAAAAACACACTCCCCCCTCCCCCGAGCTATGACCAATGGTCACCCACGTTGGTGCGTGATCAGACCAGGTGATGTTCCCGATCTCTACCTCCTGTACCAGGTTGCCCCACCGACCATCTATCAGGAGGTAATGAATTCTACCGAAGCTATCGTGGGGGGGATGAGTAAAAAGTATACTCCCTACACCCCTCATGGTGCTGCCGCCACACATCCCTCAAATGATATCTCCTCATTATGCGCTTCAACGCCCCTCGGGCCTTGTTCCTTCCATCTCCCCCCTTAGCTTGTCTATCCCACTGCGGGTCGAGGGCCAGGTTGAAGTCGCCCCCTAAAATGAGCCTCCCCTGGGCGTGTTGAGCCAATAGTTCGCTCACCCCACTCCAAAACTGGGCTTGCCTCTCATTTGGCGCATATACGTTGACCAAGGTAACTAGCTCCCCCTGCCACTCCCCGCCCAACAGCAGCACCCTACCATCCTGATCCCGTGCTTCAACTCTCACCCTAAAGGAGCTACCCTGCCGTAGCAGTATGGCCACTCCCCCCTTCTTGCTCGCCTCTGCCCCCCTTATGCCCCCAAAATACTGTTGCAGATACAGCGCGTTTCACAGCAACCCTTCATTTTTCCTCCGCAAATGAGTCCCCTGCACCAGTACTATCTCCCAACCCAATCTTGTAACCTCCCTAAATAACTGGTGCCGTTTTGCGTGGATCATTCAGCCCTTTTGCATTAACGGATCCTTCCCTCCCCCTACCCCCCCATGGAAGTCTCCGTTCCCCCACATTCCCTTCCCTATCATCAGTATGCTGGGCCCCCTCTTCCCCCCCAACCCCCATCATTACCACTCCCTCCGGAGCCTTCACCGCTGCCCCGGTGACTCCCCGTGGCGTTCGCTCCTATCTCCCTACCCTTACTGCCTCTCTGCCCACTCCCTCCCCACCTCCCAGCCTAGCTCTCTTTAACTTGTATCAGCAATGCTCATCCCTGCCCTCCCCCTTTCAAAAACATTTCCAATATCCTTCCCCTCCCTCCCTCCAGAACAGCATTCCCACACAAAGAATAACCCCCCCAAACATTCAAACTTATCCCCCCCTCCTTCAAAACATCTTCAGTCAGTTAGCAAACAAGCAGAATAGTACAAATTACCAAGAAGCCTAATGCAGATTCCTCCTGCCACAATAGTTTGCGCCAGCAGGCCCCCACCCCCCTCAGTCTCCAGCTGCCCCCTCCACAGGTCGCTGTTGGTCCTGTTCTCTGGACAGTCTAGTGAGCCACCTGCTCTTATTCTCCACGCGTTGCCACTTCATCCCCACACTTCTGGGCTGCACACTGCTCCCGCGGCTGTCCTCTCAGCTGGCTCTCCGGGATATTCTTCACCCCCAGCTCTTTCAGCACCTGCCAAGCCCCCTCTGCCTTCTGGATTTTGCGCGAGATACTCTGCACTGTTACCAAAAGTCCAAAGGAATACAGCCATGTGTACCGCCATCCCTCTCTGCGGAGCAACGCTGTTACTCCTCTCAGCTCCCACCTCCGCTGCAGCGTACCGGCGGACAAGTCCTGGTACAGTTCAATCGTGGCACCCTCCCACTTAAAGGGCCCAATCTTCCTCGCCGCTGCCAACAACTTCTCCTTCACTTTAAAGGAGCTCAAACATGCAATCATGTCCCTGGGCTTATTATCTCGCGCGGGGCCGAGGCTTCAGTGGGCCCTTTCCATGGTCAGCTGCACACTCTCTCCCTCTCCCGTGGGATCCGCCTCCTTCAAAATTGCTCCAAACAGCTTTACTAACGTCTCCTCACAGTTCTTAAATCTTTGCTCCTCCGGCACTCCTCTCACCCGCACATTACTCCGCCGCGATCTGTCCTCCAGATCTTCGGTCTTCGCCTTCAGGAGTTCCTGCGCTTGAGCCAGTTCCGCCCATCCTGCTCGCAGATCTCCCATCGTGCCCGCTTGATGGTCCAGCATCTCTTCCACTCCTTCCACTCTGGCCCCCAGCTCCTTCACCTCCTGCCGCAACGTACCCAGAGTCTCCTTCAGCTCCTTTTGGTACCGGCTCATTTCAGCCTTCAGCTCCTCCTTGAAATCGGTCAGCCATTCCTTTAGGCCCCCTATAGAAGCGGGGCCCAGGCCCTGCTCGCCCTTGGAATCGGATCGCTCCACTCTCTCCTCCGCCATCTTGTCCGCATGGTCTGCACTCTCCGTGTCCCCCAGCATCGCGTATGAGGAGCGGTATTCCGCAAGGCGATTCTTCACCAACATGCTCTCTGACACCTTAGTCATCTGCCTGCTCCATCCGTCCCTTCAATCACCGGGGTAGGGTCGTTCGTTTTTAGCTTCCTCTCCGAACGCCCTGGAGCTCGCTCAGAAAGCTGCCATCTCGCTTCCTGACGTCACCGGAAGTTCTGAAAATCCATTCTTAATGAATTTGTGAAAGGCTGCTGTAAAGATTTGTCAAATATGCAATACCAATAAACTTTTGAATGCTTTCTCATTCAACAGGCGTTATTTCAGAGCAGAGGAATACCTGAATGCCAGTGCATTGAAATCCTGCTGCATGCACTGGTTATAAAAATAGATTATACTAACTCTTGACTGGTTTGTTGTTGTTGCTAAGTGCCGTTGAGTCAGTCGACTCATGGCGACCCTCTGGATAGCTATCCTAAATTGTGTTCGGTCTTCAGTCAGGCGGCTCATTGTTGACAGACTGGTACCCATAGCTGCTATTATTGGATCGATCCATCTCATTGCTGGCCTTCCTCTTTTGCGTTGACCTTCTATCTTGCCAAGCATGATGTCTTTCTCTAATAATCTCTCTCTTCGCATGATGTGTCCAAAGTATGAACGTCGAAGTCTTGTCATCTGAGCTTCTAAAGAAAGCTTACGTTTGATCTCCTCTAGTACCGACTGGTTTGTTCTTTGGGCAGTCCATGGTATACACAGTATTTGTGGCCAGCACCATAATTCAAAGGCATCAATTTTCTTCCTGTCTATCTTTTTCACTGTCCAGCTTTCACATCCATATGATGATGTTATTGAAAATACCATGGCTTGAACAAGTCGAATCTTTGTATGGAGAGAGACATCTCTGCTCTTGAGAATCTTGTCTAGGTCTTTCATAGCCATTCTGCCAAGAGCAATGCGTCATCTGATTTCTTGACTGTTGTTGCTTCTTTATTGATAGTTGATCCAAGTAGGTTAAAGTTGTTCACGATTTCAATTTCTTCTCCTTCAACGATGAACCTGTTGATTATGCCAGTTGTCATGATCTTTGTCTTCTTTACATTAAGGTGCAGGCCCATTTTGAGACTGTTCTTTGATTGTAAGAAGCAAATGTTTCAGATCATCTTCACTTTCAGCCAGTAATGTGGTATCATCAGCATAGTGAAGGTTGTTGATGAGTCTTCCACCAATCTTCACACCTCTGTTGTCTTCATACAATCCTGCTTCTCTGATGATTTGTTCTGCATATCAATTAAACAGGTAGAGGGAAAGTATGCAGTCTTGTCTTACACCTTTGTTTATTTTAAACCATTCTGTTTCTCCTTGTTCCGTTCGAACTGTTGCTTCTTGATCAATGTACAGATTGTGCAAGAGTACGATCAGGTGTTCTGGTATACCCATGCTTCTTAATGTGGCCCAGGGTTTCTCATAGTTTGCATAGTCAAAAACCTTGCTGTAGTCAATAAAGCACAAATAGATATCCTTTTGGTATTCTTTAGTCTTTTCAAGGATCCATCTCACATCCGCAATGATGTCTCTCGTTCCTCGCCCTTTCCTGAACCCTGCTTGCACTTCAGGTAGTTCTTGTTCCAGGTATGGTTGTAGTCTCCTTTGAATAATCTTCAGTAGAATCTTGCTGGCATGTGGGATCAACTATGTGCGATAATTTGCACAGTCAGTTGGATCACCTTTCTTTAGTATTGGAATAAACACAGATCTTTTCCAGTCAGTTAGCCATGATGTTGTCTTCCATATTTCTTGGCAGAGCCTTGTAAGTACGGTAACAGCTGCATCAGTTTGCTGTAGTACTTCTATGGGAATGCTATCAATGCCTGGTGCTTTGTTCTTTGATAAGGCTTTCAATGCTGCTTCAACTTCTTCTTTCATCACCAATGGTTCCCGATCATAAGGTACAGGTTGAAACGGCTGTTGGTCCACTTGATCTTTATCATATAAAAACTCTGTATATTCCTTCCACCTTTTCTTGATTTTCTCAGCATTATTCAACTTAGAACCTTGAGCATCTTGTAACATTCCAATTCGAGGCTGGAACTCTTTCTTTAACTCTCCTAGCTTTAGGAAAGCCGATCTTGTTCTTCCTCTAATAGTTTCTGCTTCTATTTCCTTGCATGCGTCGTCGTAGTACTTTTCCTTGTCCTGTCTTGCTGCACGTTGGAAATCTCTGAGTTCTGTGATTGTCTTTCTTTCTCCTTTGGCTTTAGCTTCTTTGTGTTTCTGGGCAGTTTTCAGAGTTTCTTCCGTAATCCATTTTGGCCGTTTTTTCTTTTTCACCTTTTGTAGAGACTTCTCGCTTTCTTACAACACAACCTTCTTGATGTCATTCCATAACTCTTCTGGAGCTCTGTCATTTGTTTCTAAAGCAGCAAATCGATTTTGCAGGCAGTCTTTAAATTCCAGTGGTATATTCTCATGGTCACATTTTGCTGCAATCATGAGTGGTTTGCTCTTTTTCAACTTTAGCTTGAGTTTGCATACTAGTAGTTGATGATCTGTACCACAGTCAGCTCCAGGTTTTGTCTTTGTTGATGTTATGGAGCTTTTCCATCGTTGACTTCCACTGATGTAGTCGATTTGATTTTTATACAATCCATTGGGTGAAGTCCATGTGTACAGTCGCCACTTGTGTTGCTGGAAGAAGGTGTTTGAGATGAATAGATCGTTGGTCTTGAAGAATTCTATCAGTCTTTCTCCAGCTTCATTTCTGTTGTCTACTTTGTCGTCTTCTTTGTTACCAACCTTTGAGTTCCAGTCACCCATGACTATCAGGATATCTTGTTTGCATGTTCTGTCAATTTCAGCTTGTACTTGTTCATAGAACTCTTCAATTTCATTCTCTTCTGCAGCTGTTGTGTTGATAGGCATTCCTCGTAGACGAATAGAGATTAAGCATTCGCTGACTGCATTGTATTTCATTACATTTCTTGCAAGTTTCTTCTTTATTATTGTCACCCACCTACTTACCCCAGAGGCGAAAGGCCTGGGGCTTCAGTGAGGCTCCTCCTATGTAGCAGGGACTAGTGGTGCCCCCTGGGAGTTGAAGTCCCAATAGCTATTCAATAAGAGTGTAGTCGTGGACGAGTAGCTATGCTTATAAAGAGGTATTTATTTCCCTTCCCGGGAGAACTTTTGCAAACAGGAATTATAAAGGAAAGTAAACCATGATTCTGGCACAACACAAGAGGGTACTACAAATTACAAAGGAAATGCTTCTTCTCAGCGTTAAGGAAAACAAAAGTGCAAAACAGGCTTTCTATATCACAAAAGCTGTAGAGTGAAATCTGTGCCCTTACACAGATTCCTCTTTTGCAGGCTTTTCTTATGTTTCAACAGAAAGAGGTCACACTATCTGAAAACACCAGTGTACAGTCCATCTGGAAATCCTCTGAGTTTTCTCCACAGAAATCACAGTCCATGGCCTCATGAGCTTCCTTGCTATTATCTCTTGTAGGGCTGTAACTTGTATCAGTGTTTAGCAATCCCTCCTCTTCCTGGCAAGGGCTCCTCTCCCCTCTTTCAACATGGAAAGGCAGGTTACCATGCAATGTGGATTTCCCCTCTAGAGGGCCATACACCTCAGGACTAGTGCAGGTAAAATCCAGTGCCCCTCTATTCCAGAGAATTGGCCTTTCTGCAGGCTTAGCTCTGCCCAAACGTTTGCAGCCGGGAAGCTGGAAACTTTTCTCCCTTTCACTTCTCCTCACAGGACGTCTTTCTTTCAGCCGGGAAATCTCTTTTGGATAAGAGCTTCTTTTCCCCAGGTACCTGCTCTCGTGGGAGTTCCCTCTCACAGCTCCTCGTTGTTTGCTGCCTGGAATCCCTCTGGGTCCCCAACCGGACTCTGGTTCAGTGCAGCCCAACTCTCTAACCCTGACCTCGGGTAATCCCTCCTGGGCAAACTCCTCTGAGGTGCTGATGGAATCTCTGTCAGAAGCTCTCAGGTATGTATCCTGGTTCTCATATGCTCTGCTCTTCCGTGTTCCTGTTTCTGCCTCTGTTCTCGTCCTGTTTCTGCTCAAGACTGACTCTATTTTAAGTGCGTCATTCTTTGAGCCCCTCATCAGCTCAAGTCCCTGCAGCTGTTCCTGCTCCTCTGATGAGCTATGAGGTAATGCTTCTCCTGGGCGTTTACCTACACCCGGTGCTCGTGTTTTGGTCGGTTGGCCATAGCAACCCCTAGCCATGTGCTTTGAGCTGCCGGTTTTAAAACTGCCCTGCACATTTTCATCTATTTCCATAGGCACTATTTGCCTTGCGCCATGACATTATAAATGCAACACCATTTCTTCTTTGTCTTTCATTTCCAGCATAGTAGACCATGTGACCATCTGATGCAAAGTGCCCAATGCCAGTCCATTTCAGTTTGCTGACACCCAGCAGATCAAGTTGTACACGTTCCATTTCATTCTTGGCCACCTCCAACTTCCCTTGGTTCATGCTTCGTACGTTCCATGTTCCAATGTGTAAGACATCTTTACAGCTTCTGACTCTCATTTCATGCGCAGCTACATCAGCAGTCAGACGTCCCGAGGGCTTTGATCCAACCACATCATAAATGCTGGTTTTACTCTGAAAAGTCTTCAGCTCTTCCCCAGTAGCTAGTTGAGTGCCTTCCGACCTGGGGGTCTCATCTTCCAGCACTATAGCACAATTTGTTTTGTTGTAACTATCCATTGGGTTTTCATGGCAAGATACAGAAGTAGATTTCCGGGCCTTTCTTCCCCCGCAGTTTAAGTTTGGTGTTGTTGCCGTTGTCACAGAAATGTGATCCTCCGCCGTCAACACTATCCCATTCTGCTGCTGCCCAGATGGGTGGTTTGTCTTGGTCTGGCACCTCAGCTGAGACCTGTCCATCTTGGGAGACCCTGCCAGTAGTTAAACTACCGATAGTTTAGCTCTCAGCATCACTGATGCACACAAGCCCTCACAGCACGACAAGCTGCAAACCAAGCCCTCACAGCACGACAAGCTGCAAACCAAGTGAGGGGCTGCAAACCAATTGACTGGAATGCCCCAATATCATCTTAAAAGATTACAGTTGATTCAAAATGTCATAGTGAGATGGATCTACAATGCTAATAGATATGATCACATGACCCCATTGCTTTATGAGCAGCATTGCTTACCTGTCTGAAGTAGACAAAGGTTCAAAATCTTAACTTTGGTGCACCCAACACGAAATCTAAGATCTTGACTGTTCCAACAGTAGCTATGCTAAGGCTAAACTCCTCTGATACTACAGCTCTTAGCTGTAAGTCCCAAACTCTGGAACTCGCTTCCAGAAGAACTCCGATTGGAAACCTCTCAGTGAGAGAAGACTTAGCCAAAACAAATTACGCCGGCTCACTTAAAGTATGAGCGACCACCTTTTTGAGTACAGTCCTCTACCACAACCAAAATCCCTGAAAAGTATATAACCTGCCCTTCCTATGGGACTTTGTTTTACTTTCTTTCCATCCTGGGAAAAGATTACTACAGATTTCTGGGTCCTGAGCATAGTCAAACAGAGTTCCTAATCATCCCTCCAGTCCCATCCAGACCCATGGGTTTATGACCGCCAGCAGCAGATGGAACCAGGTTTGATGATGTCACACTATAAGGGTCCTGCACTGAGGCTCCCAAGCTGGTATTTCTCAGTCTCCAGCAGATGGAAGGTGTTAGGCTCCTAGGCAGCCTGGACTTTATTGGACTGCTTAGTTGGGGGGGGGAGGGGGGGTGAAGAGGAACCCTTTGAAGTGCTATCTCAGGACAAGGAGAAGGATTACTTGCCACTGTGAGGAAATCCAGCTTTGAGCAAGCCATACAGTGGTGTCTCCCTGTCCTGACTCAGCTGAGGATCTTGAGCGGCAGACCTGTGATGTCACATCCGACAGGCCAGGTCCCTCCCCCAAAGTGTTGGATTCCCCACCTCTTCCCTCCACCTCCTCACTGGGGATGGCTGCAGTGATCGTGGGGGCTCCGTTGACACTGGTTCCTGTTAGGCAGTGCTTGATGAGTCTCCAATCACGGGGCCTGTAAAAAAGAAAGAAAGAAAAATAACATAAAAGGCATTTCCCATAAGGGCGATCAGTCATGGGGCAGCAATGAGCAAGGGCTGCAGTGCCGGTGAGTGAGACCGCGGAAGGTGTTGGTAGCCTAATAGTATTTTTGAGAGGGGGAGGCCTTGCATGTGCACACGTGTCATACGCATATCAAAGCTGGTGTGTGCAGCCTCTGGCAGCCTATCTCCTGACTCTGGCATCTGCTGCATTTGCACAGAAGGGGGCCACATTGATGAACATGTGCCCCAACAGCACAAATGAGTGCCCAGTCAGTGGGGGCTGTGACGAAGTTGGAGGAGCAGTGCAAAGCCCCGGTTTTGGAGGGAAATGCTGCCATTTCATCAGGGCCTGCAGCGGGCTGGGGAGAGTGCATTCAGGCCTCAGAGAGCCAGTTTTCAGTGCGTCAAATCAAGAGCGCAAAAACACATTCCTCTAAACCTCTGGATAGGGAATCAAGAACCCTTGATGCTTTTGGTTGATGTTGCTTTCAAACCTCCATGCTATCGGCCAGAATTAGTTTCTACATACTCCAAATGGTTATGTTCCTCATAGAGGTAGCTAAAGATTTGTAGTTAATGGCTCTTCTTCTTCCCGATAACAAGAGGCGGATTATCTCACCCTTGTAAAGCATGTTCAGAATGTCTCAAAATTTGTTAATAGAGCAACTTTTGATTGCTTTGAGTGCATCAGCAGAACTTCATCCATCTACATCGGTGCATGCAGGATTGCTTGGTTCCAAGCATCCGATCTTGAACAATGGGTTCAAGATAAACTGGGTAATATCCCTTGCACTGGTGAAAACCTTTTTGGCAAGGATTGACAAGGCAAGGCCTCTCAGTTGGAGTCTGAGAACACTATCCTAAATAGGCTCTGTAGATATACTGACGTAGTGGTCTTTTTTTGCTGGAGGGATATACCATTAAAACTGAAAAAACCTCCGCATTACAACTTGAAAGCTGAAATTGTAACTAAATAGTGACATGCAGATGTCTCACATGGTTATACACTCTTCAAAAGCAATATTTCTTTAGAGATGTATTTTGTAGCAAGTAAAGGTCTCAGTTCTAATAGGAAGCCAATAGACTCAACTAAACGTCTAGCGGACTTATATCCTTATTCACATCAATGACCTTTTGCAGAAGAGTGTAAATCAAAATTCGTTCAAAAATTGTTAATGAATAAAGTGCTTAACTTTCAGGAAAATTGAGCTTGCATTGTCCCGACGCTGTAGATATACTGCCAACCCAGCTAAAAAGAAAGCAGCAAAGAAAGCCTTCTTCAATAAAAAGAAGTATTATCCTTCTTATACCCCTGCTGTTCAATGTCAGCATTATGCTCCTCAGAAGGGACAGTAACCTCAAAAACAGCAAAAGAAGGCTCAGACTCCCAAGTCTCAGCCACCACAGCAGACTCAGGCTGCTCAGGGTTTTTGACTCCTACGCTATACCGGTACCGCCGGTTCTTCTTTCTTTCTTTCTTTAAAAAAAAACAAAACATATACATAGTACTTTTTTTCCAATTTTTTCCAGGTGCACGCGCCATTTTGGGCCTTAGGCCTAAAATTTCCTCCACTATGGAAAAACCCGCTTCGGGTTTCAAGAAGTGCACCAAGTGTGGCGGTACCATCTCCGTCACCGATACCCATGAGTGGTATCTTAAATGTTTAGGTCCTGACCACTCCATCACGGAATGTATGGCCTGTGCCATGATGTCCAAGAGGGGTCGACAGAACCGAGCTGCCAAGCTCAGTACCCTGTTTCCCTCCAATGCAGCTTCGGAGGCATCGACGTCTTCCAGGCCTTCATCTTCCTCCCGTGGATCTCAGGTAACTAAACATAAGCCTGACCGGTCCTCAAAGGATAGATTTCCTTCCAAGCATCGAGATGCCTCTGGCGTTGCCCTTGAAGATTCTGCACCGGCAAAATTGTCCCAGCGGGAGGCTTCGGCTTCCAAAGCATTATCGGGGCTCCAGGACGTTCTCGAGGCCTCGACCTCAGCAGAACTACTGGTGCCATACTCTGGGGTACCGGCGGTTTTCTCCGGTACCGACACCCAGGCATCGGCAGCGTCGATAGACCAGAGGTTCCTGGCTATTGAACGCAGTCTGGCGGCTTTCCTTGCGGCATCGACAGCCTCGGAACCGCATCAGACAGTTCAACCGGTACCGGCACCGTTATCGGTACAGGTACCGACAGCATCGACATCGGTGTCCGCATTACCGGCACCCAGTCATCCTATGCCTTCCAGTACCGATACACCGGTACCGATTCCCCCCGGTACCAACTTCGGTCGGTACAGGTATCAGGCTGTACAAGAGCATACGGACAGTAGGTACTTTGAGTCCTCAGAGGAATCTGAGGATTCTGACAGTTCTTTCGGTACCGGAATACTTCTCCCAGAGGAGTCTTTCTCCCCTAAACGCAGGAGGTCTCCTCCAGAGGATATCTCCTTTCAGGACTTCATCAGGGAGGTGGCTCGAGGTCTGTCCATTACTGTGGCTCCTGAAACAGAGCCCAGAGCAAAGGAGTTAGAAATTTTACAATATCCCAAAGCTCCTAAGGAGACAGCTACTTTGCCTATCCATGAGATCTTACATGATCTCATGTTGAGAATGTGGGAGACACCTCTTACTACCTCTCCTCACTCCCGTAGACTGGATACTGTGTATCTAGTGCCCCCGTGTCCTGGTTTCCAGAAAACTCAGCTTCCCTACCACTCTATCGTAGTGGAATCAGCTATTCAGAAGTGCAAAGAGGCATGCCTCTAATCCTCCAGGACGTGAGTGTCGAACTTTGGATGCCTTTGGACGTCGTACCTTCCAGGCTTCCATGCTTTCTGCTAGGATCAGTTCCTATATTTTATATATGGGAATGTTCCTTAAGGAAGTCACAGGTGATTTAGAGGTTTTGAGCCCTCTTCTTCCTGAGGATAAGAAGCAAGACTTTCTCACACTGGTTAAACATGCCCAGGATGTCTCTAAGTTTGTCAACCGTGCAGCTTTTGACTGTTTTGAGTGCATAAGAAGAACCTCTGCCATTGCCACAGGTGCACATAGAATTGCCTGGCTCCAGGCATCTGATTTGGAGCTCTGGGTACAGGACAAACTGGGCAATATTCCTTGTACAGGTGAGAATCTGTTTGGCAAGGATTGGCAAGAGAAAGCCAATGAGTTGGATGCTGACAACTCCACCTTGGATAGATTATCCAAGGCCACAGCTGATCCTGCAAGAAAGAAATCTTTCAAGAAACCATTCTTCTCCAAAAAGAAGAGGTTTTATCCTTCTTATTCCCAGCAGGGACGTTCTGCAGGTCAACCTGTCCGGAAGAGTCAGCAACCACCTAAACAAAGGAAAGCAAAGACTGCTAAGCCTCAACCATCTCAGCCTCCACAAGGCCTTTGACTTCCTTCTAGAGAACTTAGCCTTCTCCAGGACCAAGCAGGAAGTCAGTCCTCACATATGGGTGACATCGGCGCCGATGGAGCCCCCATGAGGAGCATTTCCCCAGCTTTCAAAGAAAGCCTTTGGGAATGCAGGCACCCATGCGCGGTCCCCTTCCTGCCCAAAGGTGCCATCTTGCTCAGTCTTTTTTTTTCTGCGGAGCCCTACGGACGTGTGTCCTTGTCACCCATGGAAAAAGTGGATTTTCCTGCGTTGAGTCGAGTTTTTTTCTTCGGTTCGACATCGGTTTCCTTTCCTGCCTGGACTCAGTACACCGGTGCCGAGCCCGGATCTCTTTTTTCGGTTTTTGTCCTTAGAGATTGCGTTTGTGCCAATTTTTCTTTTCCCTGGCAGCCCGAGTTTTTGATCTTGCAGGGGCCCTTTTTCCCCCGATGGCTGCCAGTGGCTTTAAGAAGTGTGATCGGTGCAAGAAACTAATGTCTCTCACCGACACACATGACAGCTGCCTCCGATGCCTAGGGCCTGACCATGATCCTAAGGTCTGTATTCCCTGTGGCAAAATGTCTTCGAAGGCATTGAGGAGCCGTCAGCACCAGCGTGAGAGGATCTTCTCCGACTCTGCATCTGGACGGGTCTGGACTTCGTCAGAGGCCTCGACGTCTCAGGAGTCTGACCCTGAGCATCGTTGGGGCTCCTCTGAGAGGGAGTCCCCCTCGAGGGAGCACCGAAGGAAGAAGAAACCCATGAGGGCGGCATTGGTGGATGCTCCTGGCCCCTCGAGGACCAGGTCGCATAGCCCCGATCGCCGTCCCGGGTCTTCGGAGTCGGAGAAGCCTGCAAAGCATCTTCGTGTAGAGTCGGAGGCCCCGAATCACATGAGTACTGTAGTCCTCGTAGACTCTCCTCCGGTGGAGCCGACATCGGGCCCGACGCTGTCGGGGCCCGAGTTGGAGGCTGCTGGGTCTCCTAAGCTTGGACTCAGGTTGACAGCCTTGGAGAGCAGATTGTCTGCCTTCATGGAGCAGCAGCGGGTGCTGATCGCCAGTCTCACTGGTGCATCTGCCCCCGACCACCAGGACCTCGACGTCCAAGTCTACCTCGGAGGCCGAGCCGATAGTCGAGACCATGCGAACTCGAGTCAATCCTCGGCCGAGGTCACCCTTGGCCTCCCGTTCGGGACCGAAGTCGTCGACGCCGGTACCCTCGGCGTCGGGGCGGATGGCGTCAGTGCCCACCCACTCGGAGCCGCTCGATTCCTCCTCGGAGGAATCGACGTGGGAAACTGAGGAAGAGGAGTCCCTGGACACCTTCCGGACCCGATGCGTTCCTTTGGACTCACCGGGATCCGAGCCTTGGACGAGGTTACCCGGTTCTCAGATTTCGAATGGGACATGGCCAAAGCATTGGCCTTCCCTGCGGACCCCAAGGAGGAGCCTCGAGCCGAGGAGCTCGAGGCCCTGCAGTATGACTCTCCTCCCAAGCAGGCCTTTACTGTACCGGTTCCTCCGATGCTGGAGCAGTTGCTCTTCCGCATGTGGGAGACGCTGGCCTCGATGCCGGTTCTAAGCAAGCGGGTTGATTCCATCTATCGAGTCCGCAAGAGCCCCGGGTTCCAAAAGACACAGCTACCGCACCACTCCATGGTTGTGGAATCGGCCATGCATCGCCTGAAGAGTCAGAAGATGCAAGCCTGGAACCTGGATGCCCTCGGTAGAAAGTGCTTCCAGGGCTCTATGCTTGCTTGCCGCGTCCAGACCTACCAGCTGTACATGGGCATGTACCTTCGAGACCTGGCAAAAGAGATTGCCGGGTTCTCTGCTGGTCTGTCTGAGGAACCTTTGCAGAGGTTCAAGGCTTTGTCTTCTGCTATTCGAGAGTGCTCAAAGTTTATCTCTCGAGCAGCCTATGATGGATTTGAGGCTTCGGCCCGAGTAGCAGGGGTCGGCATCGGTACACGCCGCCAGGCCTGGCTACAATCCTCAGACCTCGAGCCTTGAGTACAGGACAAGTTGGTCAATGTCCCTTGTTGAGGTGAAAACCTCTTTGGCAAGCCCATGGCTGAAAAGGCTGCAGAACTCGAGACTGAGACTCTTACCCGGACAAGGCTGTCCAGGAAAACCTCTGCCCCTTCTCAGAAGAAGAAGGGCTCGGGGAAAAAGACCTTTTACCCGAGGAAGACCACTGCCTACAAAACCTACCCTCACTACCAGGCCTCTGCAGCTCCCCAACAGGCCAGCAGGCCAAGGGGCAGGGTCATGGGCCCCGTAGGCAGAAGGCTTCCAAGCCTCCTTCTCCGGCTCCTGCTCAGCAGGGAGGGGGTTTTGACTATGCCAGCATAGCTTCTCCTCCTCTCCAGGGCACAGGAGGTCGGCTGACCCTGTACGCAGACAGGTGGCCAGCCATCACAGGGGATACTTGGGTGTCAAGCATCATCGAGAGGGGCTATCTGCTCCACTTCACCCAGATACCCCCCTCCTACTTTCCAGGGGAGCCTCCAAGACCCCCTCTGCACAGAAACTTACTCCTCCAGGAGTTGAAAGGTCTGCTACAGGACCAGGCAGTGGAACCGGTGCCTCACCACCTGGAAGGGCAAGGCTTCTACTCAAGGTACTTCCTGGTACCAAAGAGAACAGGAGGCCTCAGACCCATCCTGGACCTGAGAAATCTCAAGAAGTTTCTGGAGAGGGAAAAGTTCAAGATGTTTACCCTTGGAATCTTACTGCCCTACCTCCAGCAGGGAGATTGGCTATGCTCCTTAGACCTGAAGGATGCTTATACTCACATCCTCATCCATCCAAGTCACAGGCAATACCTCAGATTTGTGGTGGGAGGGAACCACTTCCAGTACAGAGTGCTTCCCTTTGGCCTCACCTCCGCCCCCAGGGTTTTTACAAAATGCCTGGCGGTGGTTGCGGCCTACCTCAGGAACCAGGGAATCTTTGTGTTCCCTTACCTGGACGACTGGCTTATCAGGGGCCAGTCTCCACAAGAGGCCAGGCAGGCCAACTTCTGAACCATATCCCTGCTTCAGCACCTGGGGTTCGTTATAAACTTCCCAAAGTCCACTTTAGTCCACTCACAGGACGTGGAGTTCATAGGGGCAAGTTTGGATACCATCCATGCAAAAGCCTATTTGCCTGTAGACAGAGCTCACAGGCTGATGAAGTTGGCCGGCCAGTTTCAGACAAACTCTTTGGTCTCTGCCAGACACTTCCTCCGGCTCTTAGGTCACATGGCTTCCACAGTGCATGTCACCCCAAATGCCCGTCTGCACATGCGGCCGGCTCAGTGGTGCCTCAGGGCACAGTAGGTACAGGCAAAAGGGAAGTTGTCAGACAGGATAAAATTGTCCAAACTCTTGGTGGACTCCTTACGCTGGTGGAGGCACCTCCCAAACCTGGTCAGGGGAGTTCCCTTTCGGGCCTCCCCACACACTCAGGTACTGACAACCGATGCTTCCCTGCAAGGCTGGGGGGCACATTGCCAGGGGACCTGCACCCAAGGCCTGTGGTCTCCATGGGAGGCCGCCCAGCCCATCAACCTGTTGGAATTGAGAGCCATTCGACTAGCCTTACTGACTTTCTCTCCGGTCCTCTCTTTGCCAGTCTGTCCTAATTCAGACGGACAACCAGGTGGCTATGTTCTACTGAACAAGCAGGGAGGCACAGGATCCCAACTCCTGTGCCTGGCAGCACAAGCTCTCTGCTCCTGGGCTGTCAATCAGGGCATGACCCTCAAGGCAGTCTACCTCCCCGGCCAGGAAAACTACCTGGCGGACAGGCTAAGCAGACTTCTGCAGCCTCACGAGTGGCAGTTGGATCCTAGGGTAGTCCAACGGATCTTTCTGAAGTGGGGACTTCCAACCATGGATCTTTTTGCCAGTCCGCTGAACAGGCAACTATCCAAGTTCTGTTCCAGACAATCGCATCCTCTGAGGGCAGCGGCAGATGCATTCCTGATCCCTTGGTCAGAGGGCCTGCTGTATGCGTTTCCTCCCACACCTCTGGTGGCCCGGACCCTATTCAAAACCCAGCAGGACTGAGCCACAATGATCCTGATAGCCCCCAGGTGGCCCAGGCAGCTGTGGTTCCCTCTTCTTCTGCAGTTGGCAGTGGATGCTCCACTTCCTCTGGGGCTGCAACCCGACCTTCTGACTCAGGATCAGGGGTCCCTCTTGTATCCCAACCTCAAATACCTCAATTTGATGGCCTGGCTGCTGAAAGGGTAGTTCTTGCTCCCTTGCTCCTACCAAAGGAGGTTGAAGAGGTGGTGTTGGCCTCCAGAAAGCACTCCACTCGGAAGGCCTATGCTCTGAAGTAGCGTAGGTTTTCCACTTGGTGTTCTCAACAGCAGGAGGATCCCTTCTCCTGCTCAGTCCCGGTGGTGCTACCGTACCTGCTCCACCTGTCCGACTTGAGACTTCAGTCCAACTTTGTCCGGGTTCACGTCAGTGCCCTCTCTGCTCACCACTCGTCGGTGGACGGACAATCCCTCTCGGGCCACCCTCTGATGTCCCGCTTCCTTAGAGGCCTGCTTCTGCTCAAGCCTCCTATTCGTCCACCGGCCACTGAGTGGGATCTCAATTTGGTCTTGCAGCAACTGACTCGCCCACCTTTTGAGCCGATGGCTACCTGCCACTTACGTTTCCTATCCTGGAAAATGTTGTTTCTCGTGGCACTCACCTCGGCTAGGCGTGTGAGGGAGCTTCAGGCCCTGGTCTCAGATAGACCGTATACCAGGTTTTATAAGAACAAGGTAATCTTGCGGACTCATCTTAAGTTCCTTCCAAAGGTAGTGTCCTCCTTCCACCTCAACCAGGAGGTGGTACTTCCGACGTTCTTTCCCAGGCCGCACGCCAGTAGGGCCGAAACTGTCTTGCATACCCTGGATTGTAGAAGGGCGCTGTCCTTTTACCTAGAACATACGCAGGGGCACAGAAGGGCTTCTCAGCGCTTCGTTTATTATTTTTTATTTATTTACATTCTCTTATATACCGCACTATTCTGCATCAGTGCGGTTTACATTGAACAAACTGAAATTACATTGAATAGGGCATTATAACTTGGAGATAACTATTTTACAGGGAACATGGGCTATAGAGGGTTAAGTGGCTTGCCCAAGACCACAAGGAGCACCTGTGGGACTAGAAACCCCAGTCCTTCCAGCCCAAGGTTGCTGTCCTCTTGTGGGATTTGAACCCCCGACCTTCCGGCATGAAGTACCTTGCCCCAACCACTAGGCCACTCCTCCACTCCTTTACTTTATTTATTTATTTATTTAACTGTATTTATATCCCGCTTTTCACCGGGTCAAAGCAGTGTTACATATAGGGTGGGGAGAATTAAGTGTCAAGGTGGGACCATCACCAGGTCGGCAACATTGATGATTTCAACATAAGACAGACTATAGACATGGACAGTGCAGAGCAGTTGTTGCTCAGGGGTACAAGATGAGGTAGCTCAGGAGTTGGTGCATTTTTTGGTGGGGGTTGTCTTGAAGTATTCTTGGAATAGGATAGTTATTAGCTATTTTCTGAATGACGGTAGATCGTTATTGTTTCTGAGGTGGCTCGGTAGTGAGTTCCATAAGGAAGGTGGATAGAGTTCGAATGCTCGGTTGCATGTCCGTTGAGAGCATTTGGTTCTTTTGTGGGGGACTGTGAGGTAGTTGCTGGAGGCTTGTCTCGTTTCTTTGCCATGGGCTGGACGGGTTAGTAGGGTGTGAAGTTGGGTATTCTGTGCTTGATGGATGGCTTTGTGGGTGAGTAGGATGGATTTGTACTTAGCTCTTACTTCGATGGGAAGTATGTGTAGGTCTCTTAGAATTGGAGTGATGTGGTCGCTTTTCTTTGCTTTCTGGATGATTCTTGCTGTGGTGTTCAGTGCAGTTCGGAGGGGGTTGGTCTGTGTGGCTGGTAGTCCATGGTAGATTATGTTGCAGTAATCCAGATGTGGGAGTGTCATAGCTTGCATCACCATCCTGAAGTCTTGAGGTTCGAGGAGGGGTCTGAGTCGTTGTATTGTTTTCGCTTTATGGAATATAATTCCTGAGGCTTTGGTAATTTGTTGCTTGAGGGTAAGAGCTTGGTCAATGATAATGCCTAGATATCTTATTTGTGGCTGTATTTGTACTTTGACCCTAATAAATTGGGGTTGCCTGTCACTAAGCGTATGTTGTCCATCTGGGTGGTGGACTGTATTGCCTGGGTGTACAGGGCAGCCGGCCTCTCCCTGAAGGGTCGAGTCACGGCCCACCGAGTTAGGGCGAAGGCCGCATCAGTAGCTCACTTCCGCTCTGTTCCATTGGCAGACATCTGCTGGGCCGCTACTTGGTTTTCAAGTCAGACTTTTGAGGACCACTACTGCCTCGAGAGGGAGTCCCGTAGGGACAGTGCTTTCGGGCAAGCGGTACTCCGTAATCTCTTTGAGGTTTAGGCAACTCCTACCCTCCGGCCCTGGTGTTGGGCTACCGTTCAGGTGTGGTTTCGGAGAAGATTCTCTCACTGTTGCTGAGGCTCTAGAGGGAGCTCTATTTTTCATCCTGGGTTCCTGGTAGCCCAGAGCTAGGGAGTCACCCATATGTGAGGACTGACTTCCTGCTTGGTCCTGGAGAAAGAGTAGTTACTCACCTGTAACAGGTGTTCTCCAGGAGCAGCAGGAATCACTCCTCAAGACCCACCCTCCTCCCCTTGGAGTTGCAGTTGTATATAGTTCATTTTCTTTTTTGTGCTGTCTTTTAGCTATGTCTTCAGACTGAGTAAGATGGCACCTTTGGGCGGGAAGGGGACCGCGCATGCATGCCTGCATTCCCAAAGGCTTTTTTTGAAAGCTGGGGAAATGCTCCGAATGGGGGCTCCATCGGCGCCGACGTCACCCATATGTGAGGACTGATTCCTGCTGCTCCTGGAGAACACCTGTTACAGGTGAGTAACTACTCTTTCCTGGCTCTCAATGGACCAGAGCCTTCGACCATTCCAGGAAGGTTGTGTCGCTTTGCCCACAGATGGGGTCAGATAACAGCAGAACAGTGGACTCTCTCCATTATAAAAGAGGGGTACAAGCTTCACTTTCCTTACATGCCCCCTCCCACAATGGTAAGACAGTTCAATTCTCAGACCTCTCTCATTAACCTGTTAGATCAAGAGGTCACTATGCTTTTTGCCCAAGGGGCAATAGAAGAGGTACCCATACCTCAACAAGGTACAGGGTTTTACTCCCCCTATTCCCTTATCCCAAAGAAAACAGGGGGACACAGACCTATTTTAGACCTCAGAGAATTGAACAAATTCCTGTTCAAAGAGAAATTCTAGATGATTTCTCTGGGAACTCTGCTGCCATACCTTCAGAGTCAGGATTGGCTTTGTTCTCTAGATCTCAAGGATGCGTACACTCATGTTCTCATCCATCCAACTCACAGAAAGTTCCTTCGGTTCCTTTTTCAAGGAAAGCACTACCAATACAGGGTGCTTCCTTTTGGCCTGGCCTCAGCACCAAGGGTGTTTACAAAATGCATGGCTGTGGTAGCAGCATTTCTTCGTACTCTAGGAATATTTGTCTTCCCCTACTTAGACGACTGGCTCATTCGAGCCCCATCAGAGTCAGAGGCCAGGATTTCTCTATCTTGCACAATGCGTATCCTTCACTGTTTGGGTCTTGTCATCAACATCCCAAAATCAAACCTAACTCCCACTCAGTCTCTAGAGTTCATGGGAGCTTTGTTGGATACCAGAAAGGCAAGGGCCTATCTTCCTCAGAACCATTGCCTTTGCATCGTGCAGTTAGCTTCTCAAGCAGTGCTAAAGCCCCATCTCACTGCTCGAGAAATGTGCGACACCCACCGGCTGGGCCAAGAGGCTGACAGCTGGTAGGCGGCCTTAAGGTCCCTTGGAATAAAGTTCCTTCACTCCTCAGGTAATAAATTTGTAGTTGAGTCGGTGGTAAGGCTTTGCAGGATTTTTATTTTCTTTTATGGGGATTTCCAAAAGCACGCTGGGGTTCAATTACAACCAAGGCAGAAGGATAACATCTCCAAAACAGAAAAGATGAACTCAGGAATACCAGGAGAAACAAATCAAATAAACTTTTCTTTTCTCAGCCGTACTGCTGCTCTGTGTCCTCACACTCTGCACTGCTCTGTGTGGTCACACAATAAACTGCAGCAGCACTCTATCACAGCTGTTCTCACTTTGTAATGCAACGTTCACTCACAGCTCCGTTGCTCTCAGTCAGTGAACAAACAAACATTGAATGCTTCTTTCAACTCTCGTGGTAAGCACTACCCTTACTATAGGGTTTTTACATTTCTTCCTTTCTTATCTCACAACTGAACAATCCATAGGAAATGGGAAACAGACCTCATTAGGCACACATGTCTCTATCTGCATTTCTTCAAAATCATTTGCATCAACAGAGTCTCTCTCATATTGTGGAGTTACTTTAAGTTTCCCCTCTCTTAGAAACTGCTGAAACTGGTCCCACAGCAAGTCAGCCCTCGTAGGTATTTTTGCATTGGAGATAGAATTTCTCTCATTAGAGTGTATCCCTTGCAAAGCCCCTAACTTAGAGGTTTCAAAAGCTTCTCTGTTATCTGCACTGGGGATTCCAACACTGGCTAAGCTTTCAATCCACTGTTTAACGGTGGAAGGTGAAGGTTTCAGTTCCTGCCCTTTTAAACCAGCCCTTAGCCTTCTTGCCACATTATCAGGAAAGAAATTATCAGCTTTACCTTGAGGCTGTTTCTGTATGTCAGCACTGATACCTTTTCCACCTCTCCAGCTATCACAGTTGTAACGGTTGCTGGCCTGACGTGCACTTCTCCTCCAGTTACTTGTGCTTCTGCTTTAAAATGCTGGCTCAATATCTCTTTCTTCCTGGTCTGAAACAGTAGACGGGCTTTGGCCTGAGACTGCCACTGCCTCTCGGTGAGCTGCTGCTGCCTGAGTTTGAGCCTTCTCTCTGGCTCCTTCTCTCACCCAGACTTCTCTCTCTCTGTCTGGCTTCAGCCACTCTCCTCTGGCATTCTCTCCAGCAGGTCTCACTCTGACTCTCACTCCCTGGAGTCTCCCTTCATCACTCCGTCTCTGTCCTTGTCTCCCTCCTTCTCCTTCTCTCCGTCCTTGTCTTTGCTTCTGACCTTCTCTTGCTTCTTGTCTGTCTTTGAATTCCCTACACGTGGTTTTTAACCACTGCTTCCTGCTGGGCCTTCCCTGTGCTCCGCCCTCCTCTGACCAATCAGGAGGGTGGCTTGTCTCCACCCCTGAGCTAGGGCGTGTTCTACCCCTTGCAGGGAGCTGAGCTTTTTGCTGACGTAGGCTGTAATCCCCTTGCATCTGTGCACTGTCATTGACTTCCATGGGGATTTCAGGATTTTCATCCATATCCATGCTTTCTACTATGCTTTCACCATCACAAATGTTACAACTGCTAGGCCATATGTCATCTACAGTGCATGTGGTTCCTTATGCTCGCCTCCATATGAGAGCAGCCCAGTGGACTTTATCCACTCAATGGACCCAGGCATCAGGGTGCCTGTCAGACAAAATAGCAAACACAAATCACCTTATTTTGTCCCTCCAATGGTGGCAGTCCACTCGAAACCTGTTGGTGGGGTCCCCATTTCAACAAGCTTTACCCCAGGCAACTCTCACAACAGATGCTTCACCAATGGATTGGGGAGCTCATCTGCAAGACCTCTCCACCCAAGGCACCTGGACTCCACAGGAGACTCATCTACATATTGTTACGCCCATAGCCCCTTACATGCAGTATGGAGGGGCGTGGTTGTCATTAGAGAGATTCACCATTTGGTCTTTAACTGACTGATTGCCTTGTAATGCCTTATAGGTAGTTTAGTCAGAAAGTATTCAACCTCGGGTTAAAAAAAACACCTTTGTAGTTGCCTTGAGTGGTAAGGTAATGACAGTTTATTAACTGAAAAAAACACGCTAAGGTTCACAAATTCCACCTTTGGATTATTTCTCCAGGATTCTTGTAAATGAACATCAGGATATAAATGAATTCCAAACAAAACAGTTTGCAATGTTCTCCAGTATAAACATAAATACTTTAACAGCCCATGCTATCAGGCATGGCTTGCAGTGCTGATCAAACAAACAGAAAACAGCTTTTCCTAAAGCAGGTTTCTTTTTCTCTCAGTCCAGAACACTGTTTGTCTTCTTAAACATAGAAAAACTTTCAACAAGGCAGTTAAACTCTTCACAGGCAAGCAGTTCTCTATGCAAGGTTTTCTTATAAACAGCCAAACAAAAGCTTTCCTTGCTTTCACCGTTAATACAGCTTCAGGCTGAGCACTGCTCTGGCTCACAGCTGATTCACCAACTTAACTAGGCAGCTTTGGCTTGCACAGTTAAAAAGGTATTTTGCCTTTAACTCAGGACCTTCACAAGTTAACCACAGGCTCTTAGGGCTACCGGACACTGGAGGTTTTCCTTACGGTTGACTCCCTTTCAACCCCTCTGTATTGGAAGACTGGCATAAAGAGCAATCCATGTATGAGACTTCTTCTTCTAAAAGTATGTCTGGTTCACCCAGTTGCATTGGCACATCCTCTGTTTCTGGCTCAGAGGTCTTAGCTGACTGCCTTCCGTTAGGGCTAAGGCTGTCTCTGGCAATTCTGTAGTGCTCAGAATTAGGCAAACTTCTAATGCTCATACCTGGGTCAAAGCTTGTAGCAGCTTCTCCTCTCTCATGCTCTGGCCACCATTCACCGGTGCTTCCACGTCCTGTTCTCCAACTTGTGTTCCTGGTTCCTGCTGTTCTCACTGTTCCATATCCAGTCCTCTTCCAGTAGGCACTGCTACTGCTCTCACGTTCTCTCTCTTTTCCTCTTCTTCTTCCTCTCCTGCCTCTCCCTTCTGAATAAACACACCTAGTCTTAAAACTCTCAGGTGCCTGCTCCACCCCCTCTCCTCTCAGGTGTTGGAGATCAAACTGCCTCGTGGCAGCTGAGTAATTGGGGAATTCAGTGACGTAAGGGTTCCTTACTCTGAGCCTGTATTCCCTCTCTTTTTCTCCACTAGGGGCATTCTGCAACCTATTGTAGCTAGGAATTACCTGCTTTCTAGGTGTAAAGGGAGTTTTGTGTCTCTGACCTGGTAAAATAGGTCCTTTTATAAGGGTAAATTCCTTCTCTTTATCCCTGTCTCTTGGGTCCTGATAAGTTTCCTTATCACAATATCAATCTCTTAGAGCTCAGAGCAATCTTCCTTGCTCTTTGAGTGTTCCACACCCTACTCAGCTACAAGACAGTCCTCATTCATACGGACAATCAAGTAGCCATGTTCTACGTGAACAAGCAGGGGGGAACAGGCTCTCTGTCGCTTTGCAACAAAGCTTTGCGACTATGGGCCCTCGCCAGAGAGCATCAGATTCATCTCCTGGCAGTGTATCTTCCAGGCATACAAAACTCTTGGGCAGACAGACTCAGTCGAGTTCTGCTTCCACATGAATGGTCTCTGCATGCAGACCAGGTGGCCAAGATTTTTCAAATTTGGGGAACCCCGGACATAGACCTCTTTGCAAGTCCGTTGAATGCCAAACTTCCCCGATTCTGTTCCAGAATTCCGGCTCAAGGCTCTCAGGCCAGGGATGCTTTCCTCCTTCACTGGGGTCAAGACTTCCTTTATGCCTTTCCACCCATTCCCCTAATTCCCAAAACCCTGTTCAAGCTTCAGAGAGACAGAGGCCATATGATTCTCATAGCTCCACATTGACCATGGCAAGTGTGGTACCCTCTGCTTCTACATCTCTCTCAAGCTCCCTCTCTGGAGTTAGGGTCTGCTCCAGATCTCCTGTCTCAGGAGAACGGAATGTTTATGGCATCCCAATCCCCAGTCTCTACATCTCAGGGCTTGGTTGCTGAAGGCCTAGATCTTCTTGATCTTAACCTTTCTCAACAAGTAAAGGATATCCTTTATGCTTCCAGGAAGCCTTCCACAAGACGCTCTTATGCTTTCAAGTGGAAAAGGTTTACCATATGGTGCTCACAGAAGGGTCTTAGCCCCCTGGCGATACCTCTGGAATCATTACTGGAGTATCTCCTTCATTTATCCAATGCAGGACTTAAGACTAATTCAGTAAGAGTCCATTTGAGTGCTATTGCAGCTTCTCTCAAACCTCTGAATGGACAACCTATTTCCTACCGTCCTCTTATAGCAAGATTCATGAGAGGCCTTCTTCTAACTAAGCCTCCCATTAGGCCACCACCGGTGGCATGGGACTTAAACCTCGTTTTTGGGCAGCTCATGAAGCCACCTTTCGAACCCTTAGCTGCTACCTCATTGAAATTCCTTTCTTGGAAAGTTATCTTTCTCATTGCAATCACATCAGCACGGCGCATCAGTGAGTTGCAGGCACTAGTGGCTGATCCACCTTATACAAGGTTTCATCATGACAAGGTAGTCCTTAGGACTCATCCACACTTTATGCCAAAGGTGGTCTCGCCTTTTCATCTAAACCAAGCGGTCTACCTACCTGTGTTTTTTCCAAGGCTTATGCATCAAATGCAGAAAGGAATCTTCATATTTTGGACTGTAAAAGAGCTTTAGCCTTTTACTTACAAAGAACACAGCAACATAGAAAGTCCTCTCAACTCTTTGTTGCTTTTGATCCTTCTCATTTGGGACTTCCAGTCTCCAAGAGGACACTGTCTAACTGGATTGCTCAGTGTATTTCCTTTGCCTATCAGAGTAAGAATCTTCCTCTGGAGGGCCATGTCACAGCTCACAATGTGAGAGCCATGGCAGCTTCAATGGCTCATCTACACTCTGTGTCTATCGACGACATCTGTCGAGCAGCCACCTGGGCCTCGGTTCATACCTTCACAGCCCATTACTGCTTGGACAAGGACTCCCGCTGGGATGCCTTGTTTGTTCAGGCTGTTCTCCAACACCTGTTCCATACCTAATCAACTCCTACCCACCATCCCTGGTTGGATGCCGGAGATCCATGGGGGGAAGTGGAGCCCTTTCACAGGGACACACAACTTCTAGGGTCTCTCCCTGGCATCTAAAGCTAGGGAGTCCCCATATGTGAAGACTACATTCCTGCTTGTTCCTGGAGATAGCATAGTTACTCACCTGTAACAGGTGATCTCCGGGAACAGCAGGAATTTAGTCTTCACAACCCACCCATCTCCCCTAGGAGTTGTATCTCTCTATCTCTTTCTCTTTCCCTCTCTCTCTCTCTTTGTCTCAGCTTTAAACTCAACTGGAGAGAGGCGGTTGGGAAAGGCGGGAAGGCAGCATGCAGGCGCTGTGGGATGCTCCCAAAAGCTTTCTAATTGGACGCTGGGGAGCGTTCCCGTGCAGGCTCCATCGGTACCGACGATACCCATATGTGAAGACTAAATTCCTGCTGTTCCCGGAGATCACCTGTTACAGGTGAGTAACTATGCTTTATTTTGGTGCTATCAATGTCTTGATTCACTTTTGACAGGTGTCTTTGAGGTTGGCTTTCACTCATTAGTGCTTTTCTTTTCAAAAGAAATTCTGTGGCATCTGTCTTCTGAGATTTTTCTCTTCTTTTTGTTCAGGGCCTTGATCAGTGGTGTTTCTGAAGAGTCAAAGGATAAAGCTGATAAATGTATTAAAGGAAACGGTCTGAACCAAGATATCCTTGCTCTGGTAGCAGATGAGGAATCTTTCAGTGGGACCCCATTACCAACTGTAAGTGACTGAATGGGACACCTCTGAAGCTGCTTTGTTGTTCTTTGCATGCCATGTTGGAATAAAGCATCTTAAATTTTAAAAGAAGCATTTATAAGCTCAGTCTTTCATGATTCTGGAAGTATTTTGTGTTTACACGGGTATGTGAAAATTTAGGAATGCTTAGAATGGCAAACAAAGATGAATTTGTAAAGTATTGGTTCTAATTCCTTCATTAGCAAGCCAGTTGATTCAGAGTATTGAGGTACATGAGACCTAGGTTTGATTCGCTGGAGATGCTGCATTCAGTCACTAGGGATGAGGAAATTCTCCACTGTCACTAACTGGCCACGCCCAATTGCCAAACTCTGGGTTCATGTATACAGAGTTGTGGAGAGTGTTGTGTTGTGTAGACCCTGGATGAGGATTCATACTACAGTGTCTGGGGTTAATTGAGGGAGACTCCAGGTAATTGCAAGTTTAAGCTAATGGTGCTGTAGCATAATAGAGGCTTTCCATTTGAGCTGGAAACTCAAAAGGGCAGAAGGAAACTGTGGAACCATTTAAAAAATATATTTTTGCTTTTAATACCGAATATCAAAACCTGTTTGGAAAGGGGACGCAGCAATTGAGACATTTCACATTGTACTCTAGAGGACTTTAGTAAAAATATCTCGTAATAACCATGGTATTACATGATGATTCAAGATGCATTAAAATTGCTCCTTCCTTGATTCACTAAGGCAGATTTAGACCAATTTGTTTCTTCATGAACAAGCAGGAAGAAGTCCTCACTTATGGGTGACATCCCCCGACAGAGCCCCATGTGGGAACACACCCCAGCTTCCACTGGAAACTTTTGGAAACTTCCATCTCGCGTGCACGCCTGCCTTCCTGTCTGCTGCGGCGCCATCTTATCCTCAGTCTGCTTTTTCCACAGAGCCCCATAGATATGACCGCCATTGGAAAAAGTTGTGCTTTCGGGTTCTTCGGGGTTATTGGTTTGTTGTTTTCTGCTAGTCTAACCGCCTGTCATCGGTGCATCGCCTCTTGCTGGCGCTAGTCCATCCTTTTCAGGAATTTTTTGTTTTTTGCATCCTGGGATGTTTTCACCTTTTTTTTTCAGGCTTTTTTTGCTGGTTGATATTGAACCATTTGATTTTGTGGCAGCCGTTTTTCCGGTCATGTCGAAACCGGCCAGCAGCTTCAAAAAATGCACTTGCTGTGCACGCAAAATTTCTGTCAGACTGACACAATTGGTGCATCCAGTGCCTCGGCCCTGACCACGAGCCTTCTTCCTACAAATTGTATATATTGTATATTTTATGGTTGTGCATAGTTACCCTGTTAGCCAAGTTGATTATCCTGTTCATATGTAAACACAAAGTACTATTGGAAATGTGTATGTTCACTGTTTATTGTAAACCGCGCTGATGCTGAATAGCGCGGTATAAAAGAGACTTTAAATAAATAAATAAATAAATAAATCTGTGTTTATAGATGACCAGAGAGAGCCTCAAGGGCCGGGAGAAGCAATGTGAGTCCCTTTTCGGATCACTGGACTCGGCGTCCTCAGCACCAGCATCGACATCGGTGTTGGCATCCTGACGGGGCTCTGCTGAGGCCTTGGCATTGCATGGTGCCCATGCCATTCAGAGCTGGGAGGACACAATAGCCTGGAATGGAGGCTGTCCTTCAAAACCCGGTCGTCATCTGCCTTGGTGCCGAAGGGGATGGCTGTGGACTGGGCCAAGCCCAGGCATAGACACCAGAGCTCTTCTTACATGATGTTGAGGGCGATGGCCGGGAGCAACCTGCAAAGGTGCCCCAGCAGTAGAAATTGATTCCCAAGGCCCCAGAGGGCAACTGGCAATCTCCTGATGCTCTGATCATCATGGAGTTCCCAGAATGGGTGCCAGAGTCATTGGCTGAGGTCGTTGTACTGGCCCTGATGCCTTTGGAGACTCCAGCACTGACCAATAACCTTAGGGCCCTCGAGGCGTACATGGCAGCTCTCTTGGCTGCACAAGCCCCAGTGGCTCAGCTGCTCTCAGTGGCATCGCCACCAGCCATGCATCCTGTTTTGGAGACCCATGTCCTCCTTGCTGAACTAGGGTTAGAATCCACCCCGGTTCCGACCCCAATCTCCCTTTCTAGTGTCTCAGGCTCTGATGCCCTGGTGCACGGGTACCTGATGGAGGACCATCATCGTTTCCGCTGGCACCCATCAACTCCACCGGAGCAGCGCCGGGAGGAGACCAAAGATACTTCGACTTCCTTTCGGAGTCGGACTCTGATGGCTTGGAGATGAAGGAGGAGTCCCCCCATCTGTGACATGGAGTTCCCCGAAATCCCCTTGGAGCCTTCCCTGCTGTACAAAAGGCAGAAGTCGCCTCTGGAGGATATGTCCTTCCAGGACTTCGTCCAGGACATAGCAAAGGTGATTCCCTTTTCCCTCGAGGCAGAGGATAAGCCGATGGTGGAGGAACTGAAGATCCTCCAGTACCCCTCAGTGCAGAAGGAAGCTGTTAGGGTGCCCGTGCATCATATATTGCAGCGGCTCCTGCTCCATATGTGGATGAATCCCATGATGGTGCTGTCCATCAGCCACTGACTTGACTCCATGTACCGGATACAAAAAGCCCCTGGGTTCAAGAAACCTCAATTGCCGCACCACTCCCTGGTGGTAGAGTTCACCATGCTGAACATTAAAAGCTTAAAGATCCACTCTTCGGTGCCCCCTAATTGGGAATAGAGAGGACCCTTGATGACTTTGGGAGACAGTGCTTCCAAGGTTCCATGCTGCTCACCCGCATCCTGTCCTACCAGCTATACATGGGAATGTTCTTAAAGGACTTCATGAGGGACCTCAGTGAGTTCAACTCCCTCATCCCAGTGGAGCAGTTGGAGACCTTTCACACCCTTGTGGACCATCGGAAGGATGTTTCCAAATATATGGTGCAAGCCATCTATGACAACCTTTGAGTCTGTGGGTAGGGTGGCTGCAGTGGGCATCAGGGCATGCCAGCTGGCCTAGCTCCAGTCCTCTGACCTTGAGCAGTGGGTCCAAGACAAGCTGGTGGACGTGCCATGCAAGGGCAAGCCCATGGAGGAAAGGGCAGCTGAGACAGAAATGGAGCAAGTGACCATCTCCCACCTTTCATGCAAGACAGCTGACCCCTCCAAGAATAATAACCAAGAGAAGAAGTCTTTCTACTGGCCAAAGCGCCGGTATTACCAGAATCCCTAGGGTACTCAGCCCAAGGCGCGGGCCCCGTGCCAGCAGCAGCGTGCCAAGCCACAGAGGGTTCAGCCCGCACCCCAGCTGCAGCTGGGGTCGGGTTTTGGATGCCTTCCTCGGGAGCATAGCCCATAATCTGTTCACTGACAGGGTACCCCCTCAGGTGGGCGGTTGGCTCGTCCAATTTGCGCACAGGTGGCCTCTCATCACCACTGATTCCTGGGTGCTACAGATTGTGTGGGACGGATATCTGCTGCATTCATTCCAGCTCCCACCTCCATTCTTCCTAACCCACACCACCATGGTCTCCTCCAGGCGGAAGTCGCTGCACTGTTGGCCAAGTTGGCCATCGAGCCTGTGCCCCCGGCTCAGATGGGGCGAGGGTTCTACTTCCGGTATTTTCTCATTCCCAAGAAGAGGACCATCCTGGACCTCAGGGACCTGAACAGCTTTCTGGTTCAAGAAAAGTTCAAGATGGTCTCCCTGGGTACATTGCTCCCATATCTTCTCAAGGGAAATTGGCTGTGCTCCTTAAATCTGAAGGATGCATACACGCACATCCTGATCCATCCTCTTCACAGAAAGTACTTACGTTTTGTGCTTGGCGGCCAGCATTTCCAGTACCGAGTACTTCCCTTCGGGCTGGCAATGGCCTCAAGGGTCTTTACAAAGTGCCTAGTGGTCATCGCTGCTTTTCTCCGGACCCTGGGGGTCTTCATCTTCCCCTACTTTGATGACTGGCTTATCAAGGCCTCCCTGCTGGACGGCGTGCGGCACTCGGCCCAGCTGACGATTCATGTGCTTGAGTGACTGGGGTTTCTCATAAATTACTCCAAGTCTCATCTCCAGCCATGGCAGCAATTCGAGTTCATTGGGGCCCTCTTGGACACCGTCCGGGCCCCAGCCTTTCTCCCAATGGACCGCCTCCAGTGACTCACAGAGGTAGTCTCCACTGTTCAGCAGAAGCAGTGCATGATGGCATGAGGCATGCTGCAAATGCTCGGCACGTGGCCTCTACAGTGCATGTGAGCCTGCTAGCCCATCTCAGGATGCGCCAGGCTCAGTGGACTCTGAGCATTCAGTTGCGACAGGCCATGGGCCTCAGGGACCGGGTAACTGCTACTGCACCTCTTGTAGAATCCCTACTGTGGTGGTTAGACCTGCAACACTTGCTCTAGGGCCTCCCCTTTTAGTCGATGCCTCCTCACCGGATGCTCACCATCAAAGCATCCAAATTGGGCTGGGGTGCACCTGGATGGCCTGCGGATGCAGGGCCTGTGATCGGAGCAGGATAACCTACATCAAATAAACGTCCTGGAACTGTGGGTGATCATGAATGCCCTCAAGGCATTCCAGGCACACCTTGCCAACCAGGTTGTCCAGATTCAGACAGACAATCAGGTGGCAATGTTCTCTGTCAACAAGCAGGAAGATGCAG
This sequence comes from Ichthyophis bannanicus, assembly GCA_033557465.1. Taxonomy (NCBI): domain Eukaryota; kingdom Metazoa; phylum Chordata; class Amphibia; order Gymnophiona; family Ichthyophiidae; genus Ichthyophis; species Ichthyophis bannanicus. The sequence continues at coordinate 374,766,723 of CM066034.1, read as the reverse complement.
GATCATACCTTCTGTGCTGGGAGGCGGTGCGCCTCTGGAGGTTCGCAGTAACCCACGGCATGGAGCTGAGGGCGACTTACCTTCCTGGAGAGCTCAGTACCATGGCAGACCATCTCAGCTGGGTCCTCCAGCCCCATGAATGGACCCTCAACTGGAAGGTGGTGGAAGCACATCTTTCAGGAGTGGGGCACTCTGACACTGAACCTCTTCACCACGGTGCACAGTGCTCAAGTGGGTCGCTTTTGCTCCTGCATAACTTCCAAGGACAGGCTGACTTCGGACACCTTTCTCCTGAATTGAGGTATGGATTGGCTTTATGCATATCTTCCGATCCCACTGATGGCAAAGATATTGTTCAAGCTCCAGGGGGGACAGGGCTCCATGATACTCATAACCCCATACTGGCGCAGACAGCCATGGTTCTCCCTGTTGCTTCAGCTCTCTTCTCGGGAGCCTCTTCGACTGGATTGCAACCCCGACCTCATCTCTCAGGAGGGCAGGATCCTGCTGCATCCCAGTGTGAGGTCCCTATGAGAGTTTAACTTGCCAGAGGAGGTGACCAACATCCTCCTGGCCTCCCGCAGGGCTTCGATACACTGCTCCTACACCTTCAAGTGGCGCAGGTTCTCACTCTGGTGTGCTGATAAGGCACTGGACCCCCATCTCCTGTTTTATGGAAAGCTTGCTGAAGTACTTCCTGCATCTCTCTAACTCGGGCCAGAAGTTCAACTGAGCATGATCGGTGCCTACCACTGTGGCTTGGAGGGGAAAGCCATCTCAACTCAGCCTCTGGTGACCCATTTCATGCAGGGCCTGCTCCTGTTTAAGTCTCTGATTAAGCCCCACTGTTGTCGTGGGATTTGAATGTGGCATTGGGGCAGCTCCTATTGGTGCCTTTTGAGCTGATGGCAACCTGCCCGCTGAAATTTCTGACCTGGAAGGTCATTTTTCTCATGGCTCTCACCTCGGCTCGCCGGGTCAGTGAGCTTCAGGCATTGGTGGCTCACCACCGTATATGAGGTTCCAATACAACCGGGTGGTACTGCATATACATCCGCGCTTCTTGCACAAGGTGGTCTTGGTTTTCCATCTCAATCAGTCAGTGGTATTGCCCACCTTCTTTCCTAAGCCCCATGCCAGCAGGGCAGAGGCCTGGCTGCATACGTTGAACTTTAAACGTGTGGTGTCCTTCTACTTTGAGCAGACGAGTCTGCACCATCGTTCTACACAGCTTTTCATCTCATTTGACCCCAGCAAGCAGGGCATGGCTGTCTCTAAATGCACATTGTCCATTTGGGTTGCAGATTGCATTTCTTTTGCTTTTGCTCGGGCAAGTCTCAGTCTTGAGGGTCATGTCACAGCATAAAATGTCTGGGCCATGGCTGCGTCTATGGCCAGTCTGGGCTCAATCTCCACAGAGGAGATTTGCAGGGCTGCCACATGATCCTCTGTTCACACATTTACAGCCCACTACTGCCTGGATGGGGAATCTCGGCATGACTTATCTTTGACCAAGCCGTACTCCAGCATCTGTTTTTGACTTAGGTTCAACTCCTTCCCACCGGCCCTTCTGTCAATTCAGGCTACCAAAATAATCATCCTGATGTGGATGTCTGCAGTGAACGTTGAATCAGTCAAGTCCCGAAGAGGGACTACACATGCTGTTTCTCCTGGTTCTTGTTGCCCCGGTTGGACTGTTTTTGTGTTTGGTAGCCTGTAGCTTGGTAGTCCCAAATGTGAGAACCTCTTCCTGCTTGTTCACAGAGAACGCGTAGTTACTCATCTGTAGCAGCTGTTCTCCATGAACAGCAAGAATAAGTCCTCAAAACTCCACCACCTCCCCATGGAGCTGTTTTTGGCTACTAGCTTTGTGTATTCTACTGAGGATAAGATGGCGACTCAGCAGGTGGGAAGGCAGATGCGCATGCATGATGGAGGCTCCCAAAAGATTCTGGTGGAAGCTGGGAAGCATTCTCTTCTTATCTCTCCCATCGTTCCTTCGGTGTCTGTTCTGGTGGTTCCTCCTCTGCTGCTAGCCCTCTCTCGGTTGGTGTGTCCCAGGAGTCTGTTCTGGGCCCTCTCCTTTTCTCTTTTTATACCCAGTCTCTCTACTCCTCCAATGGTTTTCAATACCATTTTTATGCTGATGACTCTCAGATCTATCTATCTATCTACTCCTGATATTTCTCTTACACGCCAGGTCCGTATATCTACCTGCCTGTCTGACATCGCTGCCTGAATGTCTCACTGCCTTTTGAGATTGAGCATGGCCAGAACCAAGCTTCTTATTTTTCCCCCTAAACCATCCTCCCCCCTTCTCCCTTCTCTTTCTCCGTTGATAACACTCTTCTGCTTCCTGTTTCCTCAGCTCGCAACCTTGAAGTCATCATCGACTCCTCTTTTTCCTTCTCCAACAGATAGCAAAAACCTGTTGTTTCTTTCTCTACAACATTAGCAAAATTTGCCATTTCCTTTCTGAACACACTACTAAAACATTTATCCCCTCTTTAGTTACATCTTGCCTCGACTATTGCAACCTCTTCCTTGCTGGTCTCCCTCTGAATCATCTTTCTTCCCCTCAGTCTGAACGGCTAATCTTCTGCCAGCCCCAATATACTCATATAAACCCTCTTCTCTAATCACTTCGTTGACTTCCCTTCCATTTCCATATCCAATACAAACTTCTTCTTTTGACCTATAAGTGCATTCATTCTATTGCTCCTCACTACCTTTCCTCTCTTCTCTCTCCCTACACACCTTCTCGTGAACTCCACTCTTCCTCTGGCTTGCTTCTCTCTATGCCCTTATCTTCAACAGTCAATTCCAGACTTCGATCCTTTCACTTTTCTGTTCCTTATGCCTGGAACAAACTACCTATATCTTTATGACAGGTTTCATCTCTCCCCCTTTTCAAATCCATGCTAAAGGCTCACCTCTTTCAGGCCGAGTTTGGATCTTAATCCCTTATTCTCCTTGTGTCTCCTTACTCTTCCCTATCATTCTCATCTATTGTACTGTCTGTCTTGATTAGATTGTAAGCTCTGAAGAGCAAGGACCATCTTTTATATGTGTTTTTACAGTGCTGCATATGCCTTGTAATAAGTAATTATTAGTAGTAGTAGTAGTTCCCATGCGGGGCTCCATCAGTGGATGTCACCCATATGTGAGGACTTATTCCTGCTGTTCATGGAGAATACCTGTTACAGGTGAGTAACTATGCTATACTGCTGCTGTTCATGCAGGGTCACCTAATAGAAGTGCCTATACTCATGATAAAGTTCAGCACATAATTAATTTCAGAGAACCTTTGATACATCTTTAATGTGCAAAACAACAAAATGTAAGCATGCTAGAAGTCTAAAAAATAAGATGGGAGAGTTAGAATATATAGCACTAAATCAGACGTTAGATATGATTGGTATCTCAGAGACATGGTGGAAGGAGGATAACCAGTGGGACACTGTGATACCTGTGTACAAACTATATCATAATGATAGAGCTGATCAAATTGATGGAGGGATTGCACTCTATTTAGAGAGGGCATTGAGTCACAAAGGATTAAAGTTTTGCAGGAAACAACATTTGCTGTAGAATCTCTATGGATTGAAATTCTATGTAAAAAAGGGAAGGCAATGGCAGTGGGGGTGTACAATCGACCGCCTGGCCAGAATGAGCAAATGGATGATGAAATGCTCAAAGAAACTAGGGAAGCTAACAAAAGTTACAGCAGAGTAATAATAATGGGTGATTTCAATTACACCGGTGTTGACTAGGTCAGTGTCACGGCAGGACATGCTATGGAGATAAAGTTTCTAAATGAAATAATTGACTGCTTCTTGGAGGAGCTGGTTCATGCACTGACCAGAGGGGAAGCTATTTTGGACCTAGTCCTTAGTGGAACACCAGATCTCATGCAAGAGATAAGGGTGTTTGGGCCACTTGGCAATAGTGATCATAGCATGATCGCATTTGATTTAATTAATGAAGGAGGGATGGTAAGGAAATCCACAGTACTACCTTTTGATTTTTGAAAGGGAGACTGTGATAAAATGAGGAAAATAGTTAAGAAAAAACTAAAAGGAGCAGTTGCAAAGGTTAAAGACTTACATCAAGCTTGGGTGTTTAAAAATACTATCTTGGAAGCCCAGACCAACTGTATTCCACACTTTAAGAAAAGTGAAAGGAATTCCAAAAACTGCCAGCATGGTTTAAAGGTGAAGTCAGAGAGGCTGTTGTTGCCAAAAAAGCATCTTTCAGGAAATGGAAAAAAGAGCCAAATGACAAAAACTGGAAACAGCACAAGCACTGGCAAGTTAAATGCAAGGCATTGATACGGCAGGCAAAGAGAGAATTTGAGAAGAAGCTTGCTGTGAAAGCAAAAATGCATAATAAAGACTTTTTCAAGTACATTAGTACAAAAAACCTGTGAGAGAGTCATTTGGACCATTAGATGATAGAGGGGTAAAAGGGGCACTAAGAGGGGACAAGGCCATAGCGGAGAGATTGAATGAATTTTTTGCTTCGGCCTTTACTGAGAAAGATGTAGGAATGTAACCCATGACTGAAATGGTATTTAAAGGAGATGCTGCGGAAGAATTGAAGGAAATATCGATACATCGGGAAGATGTATTACAACTATTTGATAAACTGAAGAGTAGCAAATCACCTGGACTGGATGGTATACATCCATACCCCACACCCCCCTGTATATTGCTCCTTGTACATAGCTCACTCTGTAAATACTTCACCACAAAATCATCGCCATCACACACACACACTCTCACTCGCTTTAACACTGCATGCCCCACCACTGACATTGAACTCTGATTTGGTTGAAGTGTAAACTGCTTTGATTTCAGGATAAAGCGGTATATAAATCCTTTTAAATAAATAAAGAGTGTTGAAAGAACTGAAATATGAGATTGCAGACCTGCTGTTAGTAATGTGTGAACTATCATTAAAATCATCTGTAATACCTGAAGAATGGAGGATGGCCAGTGTAACGCCAGTTTTTAAAAAGAGTTCCAGGGGTGATCCGGGAAACCACAGACCAGTGAGCCTGATGTCAGTATTGGGAAAAATGGTAGAAACCATCATCAAGAACAAAATTACTGAACATGTAGATATTCATGACTTAATGAGAGACAGCCAACATGGCTTTAGATAAGCAAGATCTTGTCTTAGTAATATGTTATGTTTTTTTGAAGGTGTGGACAGGTAGATAAAGGTGAGTCAGTTGATATAGTGTATCTGGACTTTCAAAAGCCTTTGACAAGGTCCCTCATCAGAGACTTTTGGCAAAAGTAAAAAATCATGGGATTGGAGGCAGTGTACTATTTTGGATCAGGAATTGGTTAAAAGATAGAAAGCAGAGGGTAGGGCTAAATGGCCAATTTTCCCAATGGAGAAAGGTGAATAGTGGAGTACCCCATGGATCTGTTCTGGGTCTGCTGTTTTTTGACATATTCATAAATGACCTGGAAAAAGGAATAGCGAGTGAGGTTATCAAATTCGCAGATGACACCAAACTATTTAAAGTTGTTAAAACCCATGAGGTTTGTGGAAAATTGCAAGAGGATCTTGATAAATTGGAAGACTGGGCATCCAAATGGCAGATGAAATTTAATGTGGACAAGTGCAAAGTTATACACCTAGGAAAGGACAACCCAAACTATGTTTGCACGATGCAAGGTTCCACATTAGGAACCACCACTCAGGAAAATGATTTAGGAGTCATCGTGGATAATATGTTAAAACCCTCTGCCCAGTGTGCAGTGGCGGCCAAGAGAGCAAATAGAATGCTAGGTATCATAAGGAAAGGAATGAAAAATAAAACAAAGGATATTATAATGCCTTTGTATCGTTCCATGGTGCCAGCACACCTTGAATATTGTGTGCAATTCTGGTCGCCGTATCTTAAAAAGGATATGGCGTTATTAGAAAAGGTACAGAGAAGAGCCACCAAAATGGTAAAGGGGATGGAAGGATACCCCTCTGAAGAGAGGCTAAAAAGGTTAGGGCTCTTCAACTTGGAAAAGAGACGGCTGAGGGGAGATATGATAGAGGTCTATAAATTAATGAATGGAGTGGAACGGGTAAACGTAGAACGATTGTTTCCGTCATCAGAATATAGAAAGACTAGGGGCCATGCAATGAAGCTACGGGGTAACCTATTTAAGACTAATAAGAGAAAATATTTTTTCACTCAATGTGTAATCAAACTCTGGAATTTGTTACCTGAGGATGTAGTAAAAGCTGTTGGTGAAGCCAGGCTTAAAAAAGGTTTGGACAAGTTCCTGGAGGAAAGGTCCATAAACCAATTATTAAAAGGGACCCAGGATATCACTGCTTGACCCAATACAAGCATTGTGGAACCTGTGTCTTTTGGGAAAACTGCTAGGTACTTATGACCTAGATTGGCCACTGTTGGAAACAGGATACTGGGCTTGATGGACCTTGGTCTGACCCAGTATGGCATATCTTATATTCTTATGTTCTTAACTCATTTTCTAATAATAAAGGCTGATGAGACTTATGGCATTTGGTCTACTTGCTGACTGTTTAATTTTGGACCTATCCAGGGCCTCCCAGAGGAATCACAGAGTGAAAAAGTGGGCAAGCTGGGCCCTCTGCTGACTTCAGAACAAACACAGAAAAAAGGTGCAAGCGACCAACTTGACTCCTTTCCGTTGGATATGAATGGGAATGAAGACAAGCCCTTGGAGAAGAGCAGCTGTTCAGATACTCCTGAAGAAGGTAAATAAGATTATTTGTTGCAATGATGGATGGGTGAGGCCTTTTTTTGGCAATTTCAGCCTTGATGGAAGGCAGGGGCAAAGGTAAATCCAGGATTCCTTAGAATTGAAAGAGTTTCATGGAGAGACTGAGGTCTTTAGTTTCTTTAGATCAGAGCATGTCAGAGGTTTATGAACAAACTTAAGCAATAATCTTTTTATTTAACTCTTTCTTGTAAGATAAAACATCCTTAATTGGTACTGTCATTAAAGGCAGCAGAGCTTGCTATGTCAGAAAGAATGAAAAGTTGGACAGATTCTGCCAATGGCAAGTAATGGCTAAAGGCTTTCTCCCATTTTGTGTCTGAGAAAATGTTTAGTACTTATGGCGCATTGGTTACTTTGAAATATACTGATATTCATATATAAAGATATATAAAGATAATGTGTGATTCTGCTCAAATTCTTCCTGTGGGCCCTTGGTTTTCTGATAATGTGAAGTCTTGTTGTATGGAGGTGATATAAACAAAGAGGGATGGCACACAGATACATGGCAACATTCTACATCCTAGGCAGTCAGGTTTTCGCACCTCCCGTAGCAGCAAAACAGCAGTGACAGCGTTAGTCAGCTACTCTTCAATTTTGACTATCATAAATTAGCCTTAATAGTGTAGCAGCAGAGCGCAGACAAACCAATAATACCAGGAGTCTGTTCAGAAGGTCCAAATCATTTATTTATGCACAAGTCTCAAGCAAAGTCAATTTCAAAATGGCTGAGCAAAGTTTTCTGGCAATACAACAACTTTTATAGACTTTTACTCCATTCTAGGTATAGAAAAACATTTCATTGGTCCCGGTACTCTCCCGTACCTCCCGTACCCCTTCTATTGGTCCCGGTACTGATATGATTATCCAATTATGTTCCTTCAGTGGGCTCAGCACCTGCTTACCCCCCTTCTAGTCCCAATTACAATGGCCAGTTCATCAACTTGTTACTTTCATACTTCCAAGGCCATTGAGCCAATTTGTGCGTGTAGGGGAGCAGGGCTCTGCAACTCATCTGTCAGCAGTCCTAATTAAATCCCTTGCAGATGTACTTTTCTTATCAGTGACTTTTAAACATATTTTTCTGTATTTTTCCATCTTCCAGTTCTGCTTATCTAAGCTAGTTCAATACTCTTGCTATGTCCTTGCTCTACAGGAGCAGATTGGGGGATGTGCAATTCCCATAGGCCTCTCCACTAGCTTCACTTACAGGTCAAGCTAGCTAAGCTCGCTTGCTTATATCAGACAAAGTGGATCACAGGCCTACACCTGCCACATTCCCCCCTTTGATTAATCTCACCCTATTACTTAATAAGGTGTGAGAATTAAATCACTTCAAAATAGTTATGTTGTAATCATAGAATTCCGACTACCTGTAGGAGGTCTTGGTTGGTACAAGGCCATAATCTTAGTTGCGGTCTTCCGCTCTATTGTACTTTCAATAGCATTATGAATAGAACGCATACAACATGGGATTAAACATGGTAATAACAAAATAACAGCAACAAGTATTAGTACTAATATAAGGAAAGTTTTAAATCCTCCCAGCCATGAGAAAAGGTTAGCAAACCAGTTAGGGAATTTCAATGAGTGCCAAGTTTGCACTGGCACATAAGCATGTCTTTGCATATCTTTAGCAATTTCTTCAACTACTTGACCCTTATCATCTATTTTTAAACAACAATTAGTTAAATTCAGCTTACCACATACTCCTCCTTCAGCTGCTAACAAATAATCAAGTGCTAAGTGATTCTGATATATAGCAGTGCGCATCTGAGTGCTTTGTCTAGCTAAAAGTGTGAGAGCTTGGCTAGTTTCATTGGTTATTATTTCAACTACTGCTTGTAAGCGAATAATACGATTAATCATATAGACTGGGGTTCGATATCCATACATTCCATCATCATTCCAAGTGGCAGGTCCATAATACTCAATGATTCTTTCTGGTGGCCAATCATCACCCTGCCACTTCTCCCACTTACCTACCTGGAGGGGTGATCTCTTCTGTCTCAGTGCTCTTTTGTGTCGGTGGGTAGTGTATACTGGGTATCCTAATTGTTCTCCATGTTCAGTGTTTAAAAGAAAGAAAGAAGGTCTGATGGTCCCTAAGACACATGCTCCTCCCCATTGTGGCGGGAGTCGTGCATACGCTCGGTTTCCACAGATCCAATATAGGCCAGGTGGGGCTTGCCAGACATGGGTCTTGACAAGATTGGTCCATAAATCAGCAAGTTCAGGAAATCTGGCTAATGGGTTAGGAGGTTCAGGGTGTTTGATTCCTGACCACCATGACGTCTTTTTGGTGGTGGCATTATAGAATTTCTGGCTAAGACAGACCAGCTGTCCTACCTGTTGGGTGAACTGAGGTCCAGTTCTGGTATAGCAAAGACGTCCAACAATTGAGTGCGCTAACACCCATTCGCTAGTAGTCTTGTGTAATTCAGTCTGATTGTAAGTCAGAGAATAATTTAGTTCTTGTGCTTCCCATGGCCACTGGTCTCCCATTTGGGTTCCGCCACAGAAATAACAATTTGAGATTTTAAGACTAGATACTACTGCTCCAGCTAATTCTAAAAATAAATTCTGAGAAGGGTGAGGGATTTCAAACTTATTTACATGCATGGCCTCATAGAAGGTATTATGGATATGATATTTAGATGACTTGTGGGCTTGGGTATTCAATCTTATATACACAATGGTTCCCGGATCTACTGCTCCGCCAGAAATACGTAAACCAAACTTGTATCCTTGTTTCCATGCATTGGGATTGCGTATCTGTAAGTGTAAGGGGTTACAAGCATCTTTCTGACATTTGTCATTTGTTGTTGATTTAGTTAAAGTGGCCATTCGTTTATCTATCTTTTCGTCAACTATACCATCATTCCATGTAGCATAAAAAACACATTCCCAATTTGGGCAATAGTAGTCTGCTTCTGGGGCAGTACTATAGCCTGGTTCTTTTTTACCTGTACACTTTCTCCATCCTATGGCACCTTCTGGGCACATATACTTATGATCATTTCGATACGCTTTTTCCCAAGTACCACAGTTGGAGCGACTATCTCTGTTTATGACATTACATGCATCAAAATTCAAAACAACAGGTCTAGTAATGTCTTTAGGTGGTGGCGTAGCAGTTATTATGGGTCCATCTGCATCCTTCCATCGTATTTCCAACGTGTAATAGGATGGATTCTGATGCGGATTATAACATACTCTAGTTTTACCATTAGCGCAAACATTTAGTTCAGTGGTGTTATAAATACACCGAGTCACTTTTCCAGTGCAGGTATAATAAGAATGGTAAATCAAAGTCTGAGTTATTTTTAGTCCAGTTCGAGTAGAAGTAATGCAAGCAGTGCATGGAGGTAAAGCATAAGTCAGTTCAAAACCTCCAAAGCAGGCAACCAGGGCAAAGCAAAAGTAAAGATACATGTTGATTGGAGTTCTTCTGAATCCTCAGCTTGCAAATCTTGACCACGACGTTCTTTTTCTTCATCCCGTTCGCTAATGAAGCAATTCAACGGGTGCTGAGTGTTGATTGAAGATCCTCAAGTTGTCCATCACACCTCAACCAACTTAGCAATTTCAGTTGGTTTTTGAAGTATGGTTAATTAATGTAGTATCAAAGTAGTGTGCAAAATCACACACAGATTGAGTTCGTTGAAACAAAACTGTTGCTGCATGGAAAACAGCAATCCTCTTCGAAAGACTTGGCCACTGCAAGGCACTGTGACAAAGTGTCTAAGTTGCTGGTTGCCGTCTCAGAGTAACTCGCAAGGGTGCATCAAGATGCTGCTCTGCTGTCCACTGCTCAGGTTCAGGATCAGCGGCGGGCTTGACTCTGCTGTGGTGGATCCAGGCGTCGATTTCTGCTACCTTTACTGCAGTTGGGGTAGACAGGATGACGGTGTATGGTCCCTTCCAATGGGGTTCCAACGGTGTCTTCTTCCAATCTTTGATCCACACCGAGGTACCAGGCTGGTAGGGATGTGGAGGTTCCATCAAGTTGATAGGCAACTGGTCTTGGATCCACGCATGGAGAGTCTGCAGAACAAAACTAAGAGCTAGGAGTTCTTGCCTGGTTATTTCTGAACCAATTTGGGCTAAACTTCCTTTAATTCCCTGCACTATTGGTGGGGGTTTACCATACAGAACTTCAAAAGGGGAAAATCCTGTTGATTTTACAGGAGCTGAGCGTATTCTGAGTAAAGCAATTGGGAGCACTTGGGGCCACTTTAGGTGTGTCTCCTGACAAAGCTTAGACATTTGGGCTTTTAGGGTACGATTCATTCGTTCAACTTTCCCTGAACTCTGGGGTCTGTATGCAGTGTGGAGCTTCCATTGTATCTGCAAAGCTTTTGCTAACTGTTGAGTAATCTGGGAGACAAATGAGGGTCCATTGTCTGACCCTTTTACTGCTGGAATTCCAAACCTAGGGACAATCTCTCTCATTAAAACTTTGGTAACTTCTCGGGCTTTCTCAGTTCTGGTCGGGAAGGCTTCTACCCACCCAGAGAAAGTACAGACTAATACTAATAGGTAATGATATCCATTGGCTCTTAGCATTTCAGTAAAATCAATTTGGAGGTTGTGCATGGGGGTTACACCTCCTGACTGAACTCGGGGTGCCGTTATAAGGCCTTGCTTGGCATTATTTTTGGCACAAGTTAGACATTGACATGCTACTGAAGGCTGATATGGTTGTCAATAGAATAATGTAAAAATGTGGTCTGAGTGCTTTTTCCATAGCACTTTTCCCATAGTGGGTGGCTTCGTGAAAGGCTTTGACAAAAGATGGTCCTAACAGTTCAGGAATTACTATTCGTCCAGGGGGTTGACTGCCCTCTGCTGGTGGCAGCTCAATCCATCCATCTTTCAGTACTCCATCTTCCTTGTTACAATAGTAATCTAATTCTTTGGTGGTATATCGTGGTGTCCATAAATTCAGAGGTACTGGAAACAATGCTGCTTGCATTGGCATAGCTTGTGGTGTAATTTGTCCCGTCATAGCTGCTTGTCGTGCTGAGGCATCTGCAAACCTATTTCCTCGGGCAACTTCTCCTTTTCCTGCTTGATGTCCTCTGCAATGCATGACAGCTACACGAGTTGGGGCCCCAAACTGCATCAAGTAACATCAGTATCTCGGGACCATACTTGACTGACTTTCCTCCGGATGTGATGAGCCCTTGTTCTTTATAGAGAGCTCCATGGGCATGTAGAGTAGTGAAGGCATATTTGGAATCTGTATATACATTTAGCACAAGTTTCGCTCCTAATAATAATGCTCTGGTGAGTGCTATCAATTCGGCTTTCTGAGCTGATGTGCCTGAGGCTAAAGCTGATGACTCAACTACTTCATGTTGAGTGACAACTGCATATCCAGCACAGCGTCGTCCACTGAGGATGAGACTGCTCCCATCAACATAATAGACTTGGTCAGGATTGTCTATGGGCACATCTGTCAGGTCAGGTCGACTGGAGAACACAGTGTCCATGACTTCGATACAGTCATGTTCTGGGAGTTCTTCACTAATGGGTATCAAGGTGGCTGGATTCAAGGCATGACTCACTTCTAGTTGTATCTGTGGGTTTTCACATAACATGCTCTGGTATTTCAACATTCGGGAATTGGTGAGCCAATAATTTGCTTTTTGTTCCATGAGGGCAAGGACTGCATGTGGCACAGTGACTCGTATGTTCTGTCCTAATGTGAGCTTGTCTGCTTCACTCACTAATAATGCTGTAGCTGCAACTGCTCTCAGACATGGTGGCCATCCTTTGGCCACAGTGTCCAACTGTTTCGATAGATATGCTACAGGTCGCTCCCAATTTCCCAATTTCTGAGTCAACATGCCTAAGGAATTTCCCTGTGCTTCATGTACAAACAAGTGGAAAGGCTTGTGAACATCTAGTAGTCCAAGTGCTGGTGATGACATCAATTCTTCCTTTAACTTCTTGAAGGCCGTATCCTGCTCAAGTCCCCACTCCAGTGGCGACTTCTCCTCTCCTTTTGTGGCTTCATACAGTGGTTTGGCAATTTGGGCAAAGTTGGGTATCCAGATTCGGCAATATCCTGCCGCTCCCAGAAAGGCTCTGACTTGCTTTCTGGTTGTTGGGGTTGGAATTCTACATACTGCTTCTTTTCTTTCTCTGCCTAATCTTCGGCTTCCTTGGGTTATACGAAAACCCAAGTATTTCACTTCTTTTTGGCATAGTTGTGCTTTTGCTCTGGAAACTTTGTATCCAGCTTCATCTAGTAACTGCAAGAGGTCTTTGGTGGCTTGTATACATTCACTTTCTGATACGGCAGCTATCAGCAGATCGTCCACGTATTGGAGAACCACTCTCTTCCCCGGGGCCACTGGATAACTTGAAAGGTCTTGATTCAATGCCGCACTAAAGATGGTAGGCGAATTCTTGAATCCTTGGGGTAATCGTGTCCATGTGAGTTGGCCCCCTCTTCCAGAGATGGGGTCCTGCCATTCAAATGCAAACAATATTTGACTTACAGGGGCTAATCTTATGCAAAAGAATGCATCTTTTAGATCTAGTACAGTGAAATGGGTAGCTTCAGCAGGTATCAGTCCTAGAAGAGTGTAAGGATTGGGTACAACTGGATGTATAGTTTCAACTGCATCATTCACTCTCCTTAGGTCTTGCACTGGGCGGTAATCATCTGTCCCAGGTTTCTTTACTGGCAAAAGTGGAGTGTTCCATGGGGATTGACATACTTTTAGTAGGCCATATTCGAGTAATCTTTGCAAGTGGTGATGAATGCCTTCAATTGCAGCTCTTGGGAGAGGATACTGTTTGACGTGTACTGGTGTAGCACTAGGCTTAAGGGTTACAATTACTGGAGCTATATGTTTGGCTAGGCCTGGAGGACTGCCTTCTGCCCATACTCCAGGTGGTGCATGAATGTTCTTTAAAGTTTGTTCGAAATAAGTGTCTTGGACAGAGTCATCAATGTAATACCTCCATTCTTCTTCTCGGGGAACTGTCAGCAGCATTATTCCTGCTGGTTTGACTTGGGGATTTACTGTCATTTGCATTTCTCCTTTTTCAGAGAAAGATATTTGTGCTTGAAGTTTGGCTAGCATATCTCGTCCCAGTAGTGGCACTGGACATTCGGGCATGTAAAGGAATTGATGAGTTATTTGCTGTCCTCCTAGACTGCATATACGATTCTGAAGAAAAGATTTTGTAGCTTTGGCACCAGTTGCTCCTATGATGGTGACTGCTTTTGTAGAAAATGGGGCTATCTTTTTGTCTATTACTGAATGTTCTGCTCCAGTATCAACCATAAAGTTCATAACTTGGTCTCCTATTTGTATTCCGACCATAGGCTCCTGGAGACCTAAAGCAAACTCGGAGCCCGGTCTGTCCTAGTCCACGTCATTTTCATCATGGATTGTCGTAGTCAATGCTTGGATAGCTCCTCCTCTTTCTCGCTGGAATTGTTCTCGATTGGCTCCTCCACGGTTTCGGGGACGGCCTCGTCTTTCTTCTCGCCACTGATGATTGTTTTCGTCATCCTGCTGGGCGTCTTCGAGTTGCGGGCATGCATCTCTCCAATGTCCTTCTTCTCTGCAATAGGCGCATTGGTTTACGCCTAGCTGCTGGGGCCGGCCTCCACCTCGGCCCCGCCCCCTTCCTCTGCTCCGTCGACTAAGGGTACCTCCCCTTTTCTGTTCAACTATGGCCGCAGCCAAAAAATCAGCTTTCTTCTTCATCTTTCGATCACATTCTCTCTGCCTTTCATTATCACGATTCACATACACTTTATGAGCGACTTCCAGTAACTGAGTTGTATTCATGCCTGCAAACCCTTCTAATTTTTGTAATTTACGTCTAATGTCTGGTTGAGACTGGTTTACAAAAGCAGAATTCACCATACATAAACTTCCCGGTGCCTCGGGATCATAGGGAGTATACATTCTGTATGCTTCAGTTAATCTTTCATGAAATTCTGCAGGGCTCTCATCTATACCTTGGATAACTCCTGCAACTTTGGAAAGGTTCATAGCTTTCTGGCCCCCCCTTTTCAGACCTTGTAAAAAGCCTTGGCGAAAACGGGCTAGGGCTGTGGATCCTTGCTCTGTATTTGGATCCCATCGGGGGTCTTCATTCGGGAATTCTCTCTGGGCCGCTTCCCGATGGTCTATTCTGTTCGTCCCCGGTCCCGGAGCTACAGGGTTATCCGCCAGCCAATCAATAGCTGCTTTTCTAATTCGTGCTCGCTCCTCTGTCGTGAATAGAGTGGTCAGGAGCTGGCGGCAATCTGCCCAAGTGGGTTGGTGAGTTTCCATAATAGTATTCACTAATTCTGTAAGTTCTAAGGGTTTATTGGTATAGGAGGCATAATGTGTCCTCCAATTTAACAAATCAGTTGTAGAGAAAGGGACATACACATAACTTAGGGGTCCCGCTACCACCTCATCATTATCATTCTTTACGGGCACCCCTGGGACTTGCTGTAAGGGCATCATCTTGGCAGTAGATATCTTTTGGGATCTAAGGGATATTTTCGTAACTGTCTTATCAGGGGTCACCTTCTTCTTTTCTACATGTTTCACTTTGGATGTACTTTTTGCTGGCAAACTAGTGCTGGCAACCAGTTTTACACTGTCAGTATCACTTATGGAAGTTTCAGTTTCTAATTGCTCTATTTCTGTATCTGACTCTCCTTTTTCTGTCCCGGACGATTCATCTTCAAACAAAGGGGACTCTTCTTCCTGTTCTACAGGTAATAGCTCTGGGGTGGGGTCCCGTCTTGGTTGTCTCGGGGTTTCTGGGGCGGGACGCCGGGCAGCTCTTACTGGGCCTGGGGTTCGAGGCTGTCGGGGAATCATTTCTGGGGAATCAGGATCTACCAGGATGGGCTTCTTCCTGGACTTCTTATCCTGCCCTTTCATTCTAGGCTGTTCTGTTTTCTGACTATAATCTGTCTTAGCTAACATTATTCTGCACTGTTCTTCATAACAGCGCTGCGCCCAAGGGGGCGGATCTTCACAAATACTTAACCAGGAATCTATATAGGGGTATTGATCGGGGTGCGCTATCCGCACTCTACGGTGTACTAACTGGATAATTTCTACATTAAAAGTTCCCTCTCGGGGCCAGGTAGGGTCTAGATCGGGCCACTCCCTAGTACACAAAATTTGTAAACGGGCTGCTGTCATTTTAATACCATAATCTCCAGAATATCCCTCTTTAAAGTGAGCGATCATACATTCTAATGGAGTGTTCCTAGTAGACCCCGCCCCTCCCATTTCGATGTGTGCGCGCAACAACAGACAAAAGGGAAAAGGAGGGCGGACCGTGGGTAAGGGGTCCTCACGGCCCTGGAAACGTATAAGGAGAACAAATAACAAGACAAGACGACAATCGCTTCCCCCTTTTCGCGACCTGAACGCGGTCGCCCGGTCAGGAAATGCGCTACTCAGGGATCCGCCTTCACTTGGTCCGTGCTGCCAGACCTCTCATCCACACTTCATTCACACAATCTTGCTAGCAACATATCCCAGAATGCATTCGTTTCTATCTATTCTGACTAGTCTTATTCAATTTCCAAAATACAAAAAGATTGGGGTTTCGCCCTGCGAATACTCATGCGGGGTTACTCGGCCCGTCTTTGAGAGGTGATCAGGCTCTCTTACCAATTTCCAAATTCCAAGTTCAAATGGCAGCACTGCTCTTTCTTATCTGTCTAGACATAACAAATCAAAACTCTACTCACCGGATCCGGTCCTCAAACTTCCCAAGCAGGCGCATGAGTTGGACCTCGGACTCCCCTCACGCGGGTTCGAGGCGTTGGCTCCAGCCGGGCTCGACACCCGCCGAGGTCCGACCAGCTCCCTCCGATGCAAGGGACCGGCGGCGCCAGGGAGTAGCCCCCGTCGGAAGGGCGCGATCCCGGCAGGACCAAGCCTATAGAGGCGGAAAGTCGTGGTATATTGCCCTATATACATTCTGATTCCACAACTTCCCGGCCAACGCACCAAGAATATGTAGCAGCAGAGCGCAGACAAACCAATAATACCAGGAGTCTGTTCAGAAGGTCCAAATCATTTATTTGTGCACAAGTCTCAAGCAAAGTCAATTTCAAAATGGCTGAGCAAAGTTTTCTGGCAATACAACAACCTTTATAGACTTTTACTCCATTCTAGGTATAGAAAAACATTTCATTGGTCCCGGTACTCTCCCGTACCTCCCGTACTCCTTCTATTGGTCCCGGTACTGATATGATTATCCAATTATGTTCCTTCAGTGGGCTCAGCACCTGCTTACTCCCCTTCTAGTCCCAATTACAATGGCCAGTTCATCAACTTGTTACTTTCATACTTCCAAGGCCATTGAGCCAATTTGTGCGTGTAGGGGAGCAGGGCTCTGCAACTCATCTGTCAGCAGTCCTAATTAAATCCCTTGCAGATGTACTTTTCTTATCAGTGACTTTTAAACATATTTTTCTGTATTTTTCCATCTTCCAGTTCTGCTTATCTAAGCTAGTTCAATACTCTTGCTATGTCCTTGCTCTACAGGAGCAGATTGGGGGATGTGCAATTCCCATAGGCCTCTCCACTAGCTTCACTTACAGGTCAAGCTAGCTAAGCTCGCTTGCTTATATCAGACAAAGTGGATCACAGGCCTACACCTGCCACAATAGTATCTCTGGATCTATCTGCACCATTTGACCTTATCGATCATTCACTTCTTCTTACTCAACTTCATGATATTGCCATTAGTTATTGTATTCCATTGGTTTTTCATAATTTCTGAAAGGCTGTTTGTTTGGTGTTTCATACTCCCCTGAATACCTTTTATGACTGTTCTTCCTTCCCCTTCGGAGTACCGCAGGGGTCCATCTTGTCACCTAATCTGTTCAGTATCTTTCTGGTCCCTCTTTTCTTATCCAAAGTCACAGCTTCAGTACCATTTGTTATGCAGTTGATATCTTATTCCTTTACAACACCTCTACTCCATCAGTACCTGATCTCTCTGTTGCTAACCGTCTGCTTGGAGCCACTGCAACTTGGCTGACTGACCATTATTTCAAATTAAATCCTGAGAAATCACAGGCTCCCTGGGTTTCCAGAGATTCCAACTTACATCAGTCACAAATCTTACCCTCGGCCCACAAATCTTGGGCTTTGCAGTCCCATTGGTACAAACCCTCTCTCACTTGGGGGTAATCTTTGTACCCACCTATCTTTTGACATCCAAGTTGCAGCAGTCATACATTCCCTTTTTCATGGTCTTAGGAGGATAAGATCTGTCCAGTCATTCCTGCCCTTTGAAGCTCTGCACTCTCTCATTCATGCCCTTGTTACATTTCATATTAGCTATGGTAATGCCATTTACTGCAGTCTTAAATCTACTAATATCAAGAAAGTATAGCTAATTCAAATCTCTGCCATCTGTTTACTAACAGATATCTCTAGACATCATCATGTCATCACTTTATTTCACCAGCAGCATTGGCTTCCTGTTCCTTTCCAGTTCCGTTTTCAGGTCCTCATTCTTGCACGTAAGGCTTTTTACACAGGCTTCCCACTCTAACCCTGCTCATCCCCTATCATCCTCCTCACACACTTAGAGCACAGAGCAGTCACCTTTTGGTTATCATCCCGGTTTCCTGTGCCCGACTTGAAACATCTCAGCATATGCAGCCTTTTACTTTCTAGCCCTTACTTTGTGGAATTCCCTCCCATTTGAAATTCATGCAGAATCTTCTCTTAAGAAATACAAACCACTGTTTAAAAATGCATTCTTTTTCAAACAAGTGTTCTAGACCTCCATACTGGGGTGCAGGTGGACTAGGACCAAGATGTCATGCCTTCCTGATTTATGCATGGTTTTGTTGTTGGTTTTTTTGCTGTCATTTTCATGTTATTTTATATACTTAATTGTACTTCATTTTTCTATTTACATTGTAGTTCTTTTCCATTCTTTTTATTAATTTTGAAAATGTTAACCTCTTTGATACTGACATGGGATGCAGTATATGGTATAGCAAGTTTTGAATAAACATAAACATCTTGCAGGCTCTTTGTTCCCCTAGAAGACCAAAGGCTGAGTCAGGAGATTTTCTTGAGATGACAGTTGAGTAGCCAGCATATCTCCTTTTCCCTGAAGGACAAGCTCACTGGGGCTCAATCACCTCATTGTGGTGAGAGGATGCCCTTGGGATACCACACCCTCACTCCCACCACCACATGTTGGGCCTGTAGACTGAGAGTTGGTTGTAGTGCTCTCTTGTTCTAAAGTAGTGCTGTGTAAAGCTTAAAAAAACAAAGACAAAACAAGCAGGCACTTCTGGAATACAGTCTTTCTGCATTGCCTGCCTTCCTCTTTTTTCTGCCATGCCCTCTGGAGGCTTTGATAGGAGAACCTTTAACTGTAATAGTCACTCAGGGCCTAGTATCAGTAAAGTACTTTTAGTTTACATTTAAAACACAGAAGAGAGCTTTCTGGTTAAATTTGGAACCCAGCAGAGAGCTTGTAGTTTAAATTTAATAGTCACTTTAAAACACAGAAGAGAGCTTTCTGGTTAAATTTAGAACCCAGCAGAGAGCTTGTAGTTTAAATTTCATAATAAGTCAGAGCCTAGCAGCAGCAAAGAGCTGTAATTTAAATTAAATCAGAATATAAGTTAGCATAAAAGGCAAAACAGGGTCAGTACTCTTTGAGCAACAAATAAAGTCTTCTAGAGACCTTTACAAAGAGGCCTTCTATCTAGGGGGCAAGAGACCTGTGAAACCTTTTCAATAGGTGTTAACACCAGGTGGCAGGTCAAAAGGCCATTTTGAAAGACTCCTTCTATCCAAGCAAGGACTTCCTTCTATCCCGGAAGTTGGTCACAGCTTATCTCAGCAGCACACAACAGGGTACTGTGTAGCAACCCTCCTTTAATAAGTGTTATTTTCCTCCCTTCCTCTCCAACACCCACCCACCCCTGGGATAATCGTAGCTTTATAGGTACTTACACATCTTAAAGGAAAGGAGGTGCTCTCAGGTGAAGCTCGTTATCCAAATCAGTCATACACTAAGGGCCTGAGATAAATTAAGCTTCAGGTGAACAAGGTATATTAAACGTATTAGGTACAGTTTTATTAGTATAAATATCCATAGCAACCCTTAGTAAGTAAAGAACTTAGATCTAAACACAAGCTTAAAACTAAGATGCAGACAGCAGTCCAGCGGCGAGATGGGGCTTTCCAGTCTTTTGCACTGAGTGCCACATGTATGATTTTCTCCCAGTTGGTGAGAGGTCTTACGTGTGCACTAGATGCAAGGAGCTCTTTGCTCTCAGGGAACGAGTCCATTCTCTAGAGGCTAGAGTAGCAGACTTGGAAAACATAAGAAAGACAGAGAGGTACATAGACGAGACCTACAGAGATATAGTCCTGAAGTCCCACCTCCAGTCTGGCAGCATCCCTGTTGCCATGGAGGAGAGAGGTTGCGTGTCAGGAGAGCATCACCCTGGTGTGGCAGGAAGTGATCCTGTAACTAGGACCTGTCCTCCAGGTGATGTAAAACCCTCTCGCACCAAGGAAGTTTCTCCAGGGCCATGTGCCCATGAGGGAAGGGTTAGGACAGCCGTTATAGTTGGTGATTCGATCATTAGGCATGTAGATAGCTGGGTGGCTGGTGGACATGAGGATCACCTGGTAACATGCCTGCCTGGTACGAAGGTAGCGGACCTCATGCGCCACCCAGATAAGGTCTTAGATAGTGCTGGGGAGGAGTCTGCTGTCTTGGTACATGTTGGTACCAATGACATAGGAAAATGTGGTAGGGAGGTTCTGGAGGCTAAATTTAGGCTTTTAGGTAGGAAGTTGAAATCCAGAACTTCCAGGGTAGCGTTCTCCAAAATGCTTCCCGTTCCATGCGCTGGACTCAAAAGACAGGCAGAGCTCCGGAGTCTCAATGCGTGGATGAGACAATGGTGCAGAGATGACGGTTTTGGATTTGATAGGAACTGGGGGACATTCTGGGGAAAGGAGGGGCTCTTCCGCAGGGATGGGCTTCACCTTAACTGGGATGGAACCAGGCTGCTGGCATTAACCTTTAAAAAGGAGATAGAGCATATTTTAAACTAGATAATAGGGGAAAGCCGACAGTCGCCCAAGAGCGGATGGTTCGGAAGAATGTATCCTTGAAGGATACTACCAAAAGCAGAGAGGTTCCAAAAAAGAGTAAAGTAGCCCAAATGCCCTTGAGTATGGAGCAGACAGAGCTTAAAGATCCCAAATTACCCATGTCTACCAATAGCCAGTTTAATATGAATAAAATACAGTCTCTAAAATGCTTGTATGCAAATGCTAGAAGTCTAAAAAATAAGATGGGAAAGTTAGAATATATAGCACTAAATGAGAGGTTAGATATGATTGGAATATCAGAGACATGGTGGAAGGAGGACAACCAGTGGGACACTGTGATTCCTGGGTACAAACTATATCGTAATGATAGAGCTGATCAAATTGGTGGAGGGGTTGCGCTCTATGTTAGAGAGGGCATTGAGTCCGAAAGGATTAAAGTTTTGCAGGAAACAAAATTTGCTGTAGAATCTCTATGGATTGAAATTCCATGGAAAAAGGGGCAGACGAAGGCAGTGGGGGTGTACTATCGACGGCCTGGCCAGAATGAACAAATGGATGATGAAATGCTCAAAGAAATCAAGGAAGCTAACTGGTATCGACCACTCAGTGTCACGGCAGGACATGCTAGGGAGATAAAGTTCCTAGATGAAATAAATGACTGCTTCTTGTAGCAGCTGGCTCATGAACCGACCAGAGGGGAAGCCATATTAGACCTAGTCCTTAGTGGAACACCAGATCTTGTGCAAGAGATAAGGGTGTTGGGGCCACTTGGCAATAGTGATTATAGCATGATCGCGTTTGATTTAATTAGTGGAGTAGGGATAGTAAGGAAATCCAGAGTACTACCTTTTATCTTTCGAAAGGGAGACTATGATAAAATGAGGAAAATAGTTAAGAAAAAACTAAAAGGAGCAGTTGAAAAGGTTAAAGACTTACATCAAGCTTGGGTGTTGTTGAAAACTACTATCTTGGAAGCCCAGACCAGCTGTATTCCATACTTTAAGAAAAGTGGAAGGAAGTCCAAAAAACTGCCAGTATGGTTTAAAGGTGAGGTCAGAGAGGCTGTTGCCAAAAAAGCATCTTTCAGGAAATGGAAAAAAGAGCCAAACGACGAAACCTGGAAACAGCACAAGCACTGGCAAGTCAAATGCAAGGCATTGATAAGGCAGGCAAAGGGAGAATTTGAGAAGAAGCTTGCTGCGGAAGCAAAAACGCGAAATAAAGAATTTTTCAAGTACATTCGTAGCAAAAAACCTGTGAGAGAGTCAGTTGGTCCATTAGATGATAGAGGGGTTAAAGGGGGCACTAAGAGCCGACAAGACAATAGCGGAGAGATTGAATGAATTCTTCGGTCTTTACTGAGGAAGATGTAGGGATGTTACCCATGACTGAAGTGGTATTTAAAGGTGCGGAAGAATTGAAGGAAATATCGATACATCGAGAAGATGTATTACAACTATTAGATAAACTGAAGAGTAGCAAATCACCTGGGCCGGATGCTATACATCCAAGGGTTTTGAAAGAACTGAAATATGAGATTGCAGACCTGCTATTAGTAATCTGTGAATTTTCATTAAAATCATCTGTAATACCTGAAGATTGGAAGATCGCCAATGTAATGCCAATTTTTAAAAAGGGTTCCAGGGGTGATCCGGGAAACTACAGACCGGTGAGCCTGACGTCAGTACCGGGAAAAATGCTAGAAACCATCATAAAGAACAAAATTACTCAGCACGTAGATAGTCATGGCCTAATGGGAGACAGCCAACATGGCTTTAGATAAGCAAGATCTTGTCTTACTAATCTGTTATGTTTTTTTGAAGATGTGAATAAACAGGTTGACAAAGGTGAGTCGGTTGATATAGTGTATCTGGACTTTCAGAAAGCCTTTGACAAGGTCCCTCATCAGAGACTTTTGGCAAAACTGAAGAGTCATGGGATAGGAGGCAGTGTACTATTGTGGATCAGGAATTGGTTAAAAGATAGAAAGCAGAGGGTAGGGCTAAATTGCCAATTTTCCCAATGGAGAAAGGTGAATAATGGTGTACCCCAGGGATCTGTGCTGGGTCCGCTGCTTTTTGACATATTCATAAATGACCAGGAAAAGGGAATAACGAGTGAGGTTATCAAATTTGCAGATGACACAAAACTATTTAAAGTTGTTAAAACCCTAGAGGATTGTGGAAAATTGCAAGATGATCTTGATAAATTGGAAGACTGGGCATCAAAATGGCAGATTAAATTTAATGTGGACAAGTGCAAAGTTATGCACCTAGGGAAGAACAACCCAAACTATGTTTACAAGATGCAAGGTTCCACATTAGGAACCACCACCCAGGAAAAAGATTTAGGCGTCATTGTGGATAACATTTTAAAACCCTCAGCCCAGTGTGCAGCGGCGGCCAAGAGAGCAAATAGAATTCTAGGTATCATAAGGAAAGGAATGGAAAATAAAACAAAAGATATTTATAATGCCTCTATATCGTTCCTTGGTGAGACCGCACCTTGAATATTGTGTGCAATTGTGGTCGCCGTATCTTAAAAAGGATATAGCGTTATTAGAAAAGGTTCAGAGAAGAGCCACCAAAATGGTAAAGGGGATGGAAGGATATTCCTTTGAAGAAAGGCTAAAAAGGTTAGGGCTCTTTAACCTGGAAAAGAGACGGCTGAGGGGAGATATGATAGAAGTCTATAAATTAATGAACGGAGTGGAACGGGTAAACGTAGATCGATTGTTTACGTTATCAGAATATAGAAAGACTAGGGGACATGCAATGAAGCTACAGGGTAAACTATTTAAGACTAATAAGAGAAAATATTTTTTCCCTCAACATGTAATCAAACTCTGGAATTTGTTACCGGAGGATGTAGTAAAGGCTGTTAGTGTAGCTGGGTTTAAAAAAGGTTTGGACACGTTCCTGGAGGAAAGGTCCATAAACCATTATTAAGAAGGGACCCAGGATATCAATGCTTGACCCAGTACAAGCATTGTGGAACCTGTGTCTTTTTGGGGAAACTGCTAGGTACGTATGACCTAGATTGGCCACTGTTGGAAACAGGATACTGGTCTTGATGGACCTTGGTCTGACCCAGTATGGCATATCTTATGTTCTTATGTTCTTAACTGACTCCCATCAGATATCATAGCAGAGTAGATATAAGGTGTCATTTTGAATTGTGATAGTACTGGGTGGGCCTAGTGCATACAAGCTTTACAGAATCATTTTTGTCCAGAAGCTCTAGCCGGGAAGCTAAAACAGCCTGTGATTTGGGTGTGGATTCCAGAGATTACGCCTCAGAAATTACAAGGTAAATTGAAGGGGAACTCCTTAATTCAGTGTTTTGTAATTCTCATGAGGTCTGCTGGGATTTGAACCCATGACTCCACAGTCCAGAGACCTACAGTTGAGCCACAGAGTCAGCACAACATAAGACTGAGCTGTAGGGGCCTTGAGCAGGAGAGTTAGTAGGAGAAGGCCATCCCTCAGAGGGGTCGACTGAACCAGCAAGAGGGTGTATCTTTTGAGAGTAGCTATATAAGGAAGCCCAGCCAGACATACCCTTGCTGGTCCATCAGTTTTTGGTAGACCTGTCCTGTGTCTGCTGCTATCCAGTTCCACTTTGCTGTTTCAGTGGAATGTTCTTTTTTGATACTACTAGTTCCTGCTCCTACCCTGAGGTTAGCATTTCCACCATGCTCCTGCCTTGTGTAGGCCTTAACAGTTTTGAACCAGCCCACACTAGGGGATAGGTCAGAATGGAGTCACCCACAAAAACTCTGAGGAACCTTTCCAAGGCTTTGCAAGCCATGCAGGGTTAATTCCAGAAATTCTCCACCCCTCTTGATTGGAGCAGGAACATGCTACCCTGCCTCCTGAATTGTGTATGCCTGTACTGGAGAGGTGTGTTGGGCACTCAGGGAGAACTGCAGGTTTCATACACCAGTGCAGTCTGTGATTCTGACTTGATCCATTCATGTACTAGTCCGACTCCTGTAATGTAAGTTTTGTCATCAGCTTACTCACCAAGAAAGCCCTGACATGGATAACGTCCTTGGAATAGAACAGTACAGTCCTGGACAACCTTGAGTGCTTTCTGGCAGCCCTTTCCCATGTTTTTTGGGAACTGGACTGAGCCCAGTTGGCAGAGAATAACATGATAACCCTCTGCCCAAGCTGATGAGCAGTATTGGAGTATACTGCAGATTTATGGCCCTAGGTCAGTCACCTTGACTGGAACAAGCAGGCTTTCTATGCTCATTTTTTGTGGGGACTTGAGGCTCCAATTAAGCAAAACCCTATCTCTAGGAACAAGCAGGAATGTAGTTTTCACATATGAGTGACATCGGTACCGACGGAGCCTGCATGAGAACGCTTCCCAGCCTCTGATAGGAAAGCTTTTGGGAGCATCCCACTGCGCCTGCGCTTCTGCCTTCCCACCTTTGTGACTCTCCCTCCTCAATTTTTCGTTTTCTGCTGAGCCAGCAGGAAGGAAATCCTGTCACCGCAGAAAATTTCTTTATTTTTTGTGGTCGCGTCTGCCTGCCTGTCGATGCCAGAACCAAACTTTTCATCTCTACTTCTTCTTTCTGTAGAAAACAAAATAAAACAACCACCTTTAATTCTCTTGGGCACTTCAATGTTATTTCAGGCCTTAGACCTTCCATCCAGTCTATTGATCGCAATGGAAAAACCAACCAGTGGTTTTAAAAAATGTTCCAAGTGTGGTAATATTATTTCTGCCACTGATACCCATGACTGGTGTCTTGGCCCAGATCACCAGCCATCTGAGTGTCCCTTATGCAAAAAGATGACTAAGAGAGGCCTACAGAATTGGGCTGCAAAGCTCAGCTCCCTGTTTGCCTCAGATGCAGTCTCGCTTGTTTCAACATCATCGAGAACATCGTTGTCTTCACATGGACCTCGGGTATCGAAACACATGTCTTCTTCCAAGACAGGCCGTCCTCCTAAGGGTAGATCTCTATCAAAAAATAGAGATGCCTCATGTATTGCCCTAGAGGTGGATCGACTGACCAAACTACCCCGGCGGAAGGATCTCCCCTGAAAAACTTACAAGGGGTTCAGGATGCTCCCGAGGCCTCCACCTCTGGAGAGCTCCTGGTGCCATGCTCTGGAACAGTAGTCCAAACTTCCGGTATCAATACACAGTCAATGGCAGGCTTGATGGATCAGCATATGCTAGCCTTCAAGCGGAGTCTTGCAGCTCTATTAGCGGCATTGGTACTGGTCAAGACATTACTGCCGGTATCGTCAGTACTGATACCGCCAATGATGCTGATGCAATTGGCATCGGACTTCGGGCTTCGTGCCCCTTGGCACACTCCCACTCATGCCGGGCCTCAAGAACAAGAGCATCGCTCTCATCGATACTTTGAATCTGCCGATTTTGATTCTTCGGATGATGAATCGATCGGTACCAGAGAGATGAGGATCCCTCTCCATCATCACAACGGCGCATGTCCCCTCTCGAAGATATGTCTTTCCAGGAATTTATCAAGGATATGGTGAAGGGCCTATCCATTTACCCCTGCATCGGAGAAAGAACCCAGAGCAGAGTAGTTGGAAATTCTACATTATCCTACAGCTCCTAAAGAGGCGACTGCTCTCCCTATTCACTGCATACTCCAGGACCTTATGTTCTGGATGTGAGAGATGCCTCTCACCATTTCTCCCCATACTCAACGACTCGATACCATGTATCGGGTAACGGAAAGCCCTAGGTTCCAGAAGACGCAGCTTCCACACCACTCAATGGTAGTGGAATCAGCTGTGCATCACATTAAGAGTTCTAAGATGCATTCTTCCAGTCCCCCAGGCAGGGAATTGAGAACCCTTGATGCTTTTGGCCGCCAGTGATTTCAAGCCTCCATGCTTTCAGCCCGCATAAGTTCATACATACTCTACATGGGGTATGTTCCTTAGAGAGCTGACTAGGGATCTGGAATTAATGTCTCCTCTTCTCCCAGATGACAAGAGGACAGACTACCTTACATTAGTCAAACATGCCCAAAATGTTTCCAAGTTTGTCAATAGGGCAACCTTTGACTGTTTTTAATGCATTAGCAGAACAACTTCTATCTATATAGGTTCAAGACAAACTGGATAATATTCCCTATACTGGTGAGAACCTTTTTGGAAAGAATTGGCAAGATAAGGCTTCTCAGTTGGAGTCTTAAAATACCACCCTCAGTAGGCTTTCAAAAGTTACTGCCTACCCTACCAAGAAAAAAGCAGCTGCTAAGAAGCCTTTCTATGGTAAGAAGAGGAAATTCTATTTTTCTTACCCCTCAACTTCTCAATACCAACTCCACGGTACCCAGAGGAAGCAACAGCCTCCCAAGCAGCAGAAGAAGCCAGAGGCTCCTAAACTCCAACCAGCAGTGCAGACTCAATCTACGCCTGTTTTTTTACTTCTTCCTAGAGAACATTACCACCCTGCCTCTGGAGAACCCCCACCCCCTCCACATAGCAGGCAAGCTTTGCCATTATGCCCATAGGTGGCATCTCATAACCTCAGAGCAATGGACATTAACCATAGTGCAAGAGGGGTACAAGCTTAATCTACAAAGCTTACCCCCCCCCCCCACCACTCTAGTGGGAATATCATTCTCAACCCCCACTCACTGCTTTCCTAAAGCAAGAGATCACCTGTCTTCTGTCAGAGTGTGCCATAGAAGAGGTTCCAACATCCCAGAAGAGGATGGGGTTCTATTCTCCATACTTTCTCATTCCAAAGAAGAACGAAGGGTACAGACCCATCTTAGATCTCAGAAACCTCGACAAGTTTCTAGTTCGAGAGAAATTCAAGATCGCACTAGGAACCCTTTTACCTTATCTCCAGTCAGGACTGGCTCTGTTCTCTAGATTTTAAAGACGCGTATACCCATATCCTCATTCATCCAGAACACAGGAGGTATCTACGCTTCATCTTCCAGAGAAATCACTATTAATACAGAGTCTTTCCCTTCGGACCTCCCTCTGCCCGAAGAGTCTTCACAAAGTGTATGGCAGTTGTAGCCACATATCTAAGGACTCTCAGAATATTCGTCTTCCCTTACTTAGATGATTGGCTAATAGGGGCAGCCACTTCTCAGGAAGTTCACCCATCCCTTCTTCATAGAATTCAAGTACTACAGGATCTAGGATTTGTGATAAATCTTCCAAAATCCCATCTAGTTCCTACTCAAATGCTAGAATTCTACCCCAGGACCATTGTACCCGCCTAGTACAGCTAGCATCTCAAGTAAGGCTCAAAGACAATCTCTCAGCCAGAGAGATGCTGCGACTGTTAGGCCATATGGCCTCTACTATTCATGTAGTGCCATATGCTTGTCTGCACATGTGGACAACTCAATGGACTCTTGCCTCCCAGTGGAAACAGGCCTCTGGGACCCTCAAAGACAGGATCAAGGTCACAGACATTGTCATGAACTCCCTGCTCTGGTGGTCTACCCCAAGAAATCTCCTCCTGATTGTCCGTCTGACCATGTACTCTGTGGTCCTGCAATTGTTGTTGAAACACTTTGAGGGCACTGAAGATAGCACAAAGCTCCAGCAAATTTATTTGGAGCTGTGACTCCCGCTCTATCCAGAGGCCCTGAGTAGAGAGAGAGTCTAAGTGGGCTCCCTAACCCAGTTTGGAGGCATCTGTTGTGACAACAGATGCCTCCAACAACAGATGCTTCCAAACTGGGTTAAGGAACCTACTTAGACTCTCTCTCTACTCAGGGCCTCTGGAGAGAGCGAGAGTCATAGCTCCAAATAAATTTGCTGGAGCTTTGTGCTATCTTCAGTGCCCTCAAAGTGTTTCAACAACAATTGCAGGACCACAGAGTACTTGTTCAGATGGACAATCAGGTAACTATGTTCTACGTGAATAAACAGGGGGGAACGGGCTCTTGGACCCTCTACAAGGAGGCTCTCCCTCTTTGGTCCTTTGCCATTGGTCATCAGATGCATCTCCAAGCAGTATATCTGCCAGGACACCAAAATGTCTTAGTAGACAGATTGAATTGGATTCTCCTTCCACACTAGTGGTCTGCCCATCAGGAGACAATCTCCTACATCTTTCAGACCTGGGGAACTCTGGATATAGACCTTTTTGCCACTCCACAGAATGCCAAACTACCTCATCTTTGCACCAGAACCCTGATGTCCAGTCTCCAGCAGATCAATGCTTTCCACCTTCATTGGGGTCAGGATTTCCTGTATGCCTTTCATCCCATACTCCTGATTCCCAAAATGCTTTTCAAGCTTCAAGTGGACAGAGGCCATATGATCCTCATAGCCTCACGCTGACCACATCAACCATGGTTTCCTCTCCTGCTATGTCTGTCACAGTCTCGCCCTCTCAGTCTCATATCAGCTCCCTACCTTCTCTCACAGGAGGAGGGGATGCTACTCCATCTCGACCCGCATTCTTTCCATCTCATGGCTTGGGTGCTGAAAGTGTAGTCTTGCAAGGTCTCAATCTTCCTCGGGAAGTAAAGCACATCCTATTAACCTCCAGGAAGCCGTCTACCAGATGTTCCTATGACTTTAAGTGGCGTAGGTACTCCACTTGGTGTACCCAAAGGGATTTTAACCCCTTCTCAGCTCCGGTGGAGGCTCTCCTTCAGTATCTTCTCCATCTTTCGTCCTCTGGTCTCAAGATGAACTCAGTGAGGGTTCACCTCAGTGCAATTGCTGCTGCTCGCCATCCCTTGGATGGGCAGCCTATCTCTTTACAACCGCTTATGACACGTTTCATGAGGGCTCTTATTAACCAATTCCCCCATCAGGTCACCGCCAGTGGCATGGGTTCTTAATGTCGTATTAGGTCAGCTCTTTAAGCCACTTTTTGAACTTTTGGCCACAGCCTCGCTAAAGTTTCTCTCTTGGCAGGTCATCTTCCTTTTTGCACTCACTTCAGCTAGATGCATCAGTGCGCTCCAAGTGTTGGTGGCTGACCCGCTTCCACCATGATAAGGTGGTCCTTAGGCTCATGCTCATTTCATGCCCAAGATGGTGTCTCCTTTCCATTTGAATCAGTCAGTCTACCTACCTGTCTTCTTCCCTAGACCTCATTCCTCGAGAGCAGAGGCAACCCTCTGCAAGTGTGCTTTGGTATTCTATCTTCAAAGGAGAGCTCTGTTATTCATCTCCTTTGATCCCAGTCACTTGGGGCTGCCAGTATCCAAATGTGCTCTGTCTAAATGGATACCAGATTGCATCTCATTTGCTTATGCTAGAGCAGGACTATCCCTTGAAGGTCATGCCACTGCCCATAATGTTCGTGCCATGGCTGCCTCAACGGCAAATCTACGTTCTGTAGCCATTGACGAAAACTGCAAAGCAGCCACCTGGTCTTCAGTGCATACCTTTGCTGCACATTACTGTCTTGACAAGGACTCTCGCCTGGATGCCATGTTTGGTCAGGCTGTACTCTAACACCTCTTTCTGACTTAGGTTAACTCCTACCCTCCGTCCCGGAACTTTCAATACCAGATGTCCATTAAGGATCCATGCCCTCTTGAGGCCTGCTCTGAGGCAAATCTACCCATTCTGAGGACTTTTCTGTGGCATCTGGGCGCTAGGGAGTCCCATATGTGAAGACTACATTCCTGCTTGTTCCTGGAGATAGCGTAGTTACTCACCTGTAATAGGTGATCTCCGGGAACAGCAGGAATTTAGTCTTCACAACCCAACCTTTTCCCCTAGGAGTTGTAGGGTTTCTCTCTCTCTCTCTCTCTCTCTGTATTCTATCCTTTTATCTCGGCTACAAACTCAACTGAGGAGGGAGATTCACAAAAGTGTGAAGACAGCAGCGCAGGGATGCTCCCAAAAGCCTTCCTATTCTACGCTGGGGAATGTTCCTGCACAGGCTTCATCGGTACTGACATTACCATATATGAAGACTAAATTCCTGCTGTTCCCGGAGTTCACTTGTTACAGATGAGTAACTATGTTTTCCGTGATCGGTGTTCCTGCCTCCCTTAATAGCGATAGTAGGGAATTAGCAGGAGTTCCTCGTGCAAGCCATACTGAATTCAAGGTATATCCACAACAAACTCCACTATTTGGAAGGGCTATGGTCCAGAGGACCATAGTTGGGAGCTCTTCACCAACATTCAGGCAAAAACACCGCCGAACCTCCCTCCCCCCAGCGGAGGAGCCCATTGGAACAGGAAGAGGTGTGTGTTATGAGACTCAATATATAAGGAAGCCTAGCCAAACACATCCTTGCATATTTTAGGGTGGTGACAGGCCAATTTTGGAATGTACTTACACCTGCCCACCTTCTCTGATGCCCCCCAATATAGAATTTTAGATGTTCTAACTTGGACGTCCCATATTGTACCTACACAGCCTTTCTAAAATGTTCCTTATAATGATGAACAAATTAATCTTTGCCAAAATAAATATATTTTTTCACAGTAGAGGTGTTGGAGACAAGAACAATGGTGGAATAAACACAGAAGAACCTTTAATGGCAAGAGAATGGAATCCAAGTATAGAACATTTCCACTTGATGTAAAAGTTAAATGATTTTTTGCACTTCATAAAGGCATCAGGGGAGTAACTTGTATGGAGCAGTAGTTACAACCCTAACCACCTTACTAGGTAGGCTGGATGGATCATACTGATCTTTATCTGCCTTCGTTTATTATGTTGTTCTATGTTTCTCTGAATGATTGACTGGTCAAGTTCACATCTCACAAGATGCCATAGAATCAATAAACACAAAAATCCAGGTATTCAAATCACTATGTTTTGTGGTAAATTATTCCACATCTAATTGGAATTCATGAGTTTTGTTAAATATGGCTCAGGCAAAACCAATTCTTCTACAAGATCTTTGTAGTAGAGAAAATTTAAAAAACAAACCAAAATGGGGAAAGCATGTAGAGCCTGACTAATGGAGTTCTTTCCAACCCTCTGTGTGTGTGTGTGCGCGCGCACGCGCGTACTGGAATACCTTGTCTATTTTGGCTGTATGTGTATATTTCTGTTTTAATGTATGTTTATTTGTTTTTTTTGTGTGTGAAGATTTTGTGGGCTGGTATATCTGTGTTTTTGTATATATTTGTATGTTTGTGTGCCAGTACATGTCTTTATATGTGTGTTTGTTTATGTTTGTATGTACATACATGAGCATGTTAATATGTTTGCATGTATGTATTTATATCTATGTTGAATCTCTGTGTATCTGTGACTGGGAAAGGAGATGACAGGGGAGAACTGTTTGAAAAGTGCAGTTTTATAATTGTTATTTTGAATAACTGCAATTCCATAATTGCTATATTATTATGAATAACTGTTTTGTGTGCTGTTGGAACTGCTTTTCCCATAGAAAGGCATGGGGACATTTTTTGGAGGTGGCTTAATTTCTCTTCCATCTTTCATTGCTTAAAGATATGATCATCCTTAAACTTGGGAGTCACCCATATGTGTGTCTTGCTCAGTAGTGCTTGTTAATAGAAAAAGCACTGTTGCTCACCTGTAACATTTTTGCATAGACAGCACTATTGATCAGGCACACAGTCCTTTCCACCTATCTGAGAGTTTCCTAAATATTTTGACCTTTGGAACTTAACTGAGGAGCTGAAGAGACTACTGTGGGTGGACAGGGTCACACGTACTCAAACCTTTACAGAAAGTTCTGCGCTCTGGAAGAGCTATTGTCTTTGATGAAATATAATGACATCACCCATGTGTGCCTGATGAATCCTCTCAGGGAGGTGGGAGGGATTATGTGACTGATCATTACTGCTGTCTATGCAAAACACCTAGTACAGGTGAGCAGCAACACTTTATAGAAATATTCAACACACTCCTTGATTCAGTCCTTGGTGAGAAGCCCTATTTGCAGGATAAATGTCTACCAACTTTGAACAGTAGGATGGTATAATTTTTGCACATTCTTCTTGGCAGAATAGCTCAAGCTGTTGTTGTTGTTGTTGTTAATAATAATAATAATAATCATTTCTAGAGCACTACAAGGCACCAATTGTTTTTGTTTGGGGGTTTTTTTATACTGTGAAGTGGGACTTTTTTGTGGTGTTGGGCAACTCTGTCAGTTAGAGTTCATTGTTTTTTGTTCCATTCACAGCAAGCTCTTTGAAGCCGCTGACCTCATCAGGTGTTAGTGGTTCTTAATTAGCTTACAAAGGAGCTGGCTAGCTGAGTGCTATATAAAGGTCTACAGGGACTTGCAGGCTCTGACATTCCAAGCAGGAACTCTGTTCCAAGCAAGGTAATTCTGTGTGACTTTTAATTACAGTATCTCTGCCTGAAAGCTCTTAAAGGGGTTTTGGTTATCATCTGTTGTTTATTTTTTATACTGTGGTGTTGGGCAAAAATCTCTGTCAGAGTTCACTGTTTTTTGTTCCATTCACAGCAAGCTCTTTGAAGCTGCTAACTTCATCAGGTGTTAGTTCCCTACCTACCCACCCCATGTGAGCATTATTGCTTTATAGGGCAGCTCCCCAATTAGCTACACATTTATAGGCAACTCCCAAATTAGTTGCACACAGCGACTCTGAACAGCACTGTTAGAATGCACTTAAAAGAGGTTAACTGCTTTTTCTCTGAAAGGACAGGTGAGGAACAGGCAGGTACTTTGGTAGGTCTCTCTCTTTCTTTTATTTCGAAAGATACCAAAGCTCCACCAACTGGCACATGGCAGGGAAGAATCGTATTGCCAGAGCTGTCGCCCCCATTACAGCTTCTGCCTCTGTCCAGACAGAGATCCCTATGCCAGTTGAAGGACAGATTCCATGTGCAAGATGCCTGCATGCTGAAATTCTCAGAAAAGAAGTGGAGGAGCTGAGAGAAGAGGGGGCGAGACTGAGGAGAATTCAAAACAGTGAGAAGTACATTGATGAGATGCTTCTTGAAACATCCAAGCTCCCCGATAGAGGTGAAAGAGGGGAGCTTGCAGAATGACAAAAGCTGAACACGAGTCACGAGGGCCTGCAGAATCACCAATCCAACTCCTCCAGCCCTTGAATTGACGAACCATTATGCAACCTGTGATAAGGAAGCTTATCATAGCTCAGGTAGGAGCTATAGAAAAGATGATGTGACTCTGAACAAGCAACCTGTCAGTTCTGGTAGAAGCAAGAAAAAAGAGTTTTCACATAAAAGACTACCAGTCCCAGAATGCACCAGGTTTCCAGCAGCCATGAGGGGGGCTGAAGTGAGAAAACCTGTGTTCAATCAAGAGAGCTATGAGGTAATCCCTAAGCACTCATCTCAAAGGGCAGGGCCTGATTCAACACAGCTGCGCTGTGTTAGGGAGGAGCACACATTAGGACAGAATAAGAATAGAGCTTATTCTACAGATAACAGCTTCAGGAAAAGATACAGCAACAGCTTCAAGCTCAAGCACCAACATCACTTGGAGAAACAGAAGCCAAGCCAAGCGGATAGAGAAAGAAGGAAACTCTCTGGAAGGAAGAGAAGAAAGCCCATTGGATGATCTGGGAGAGTCCAAGGCAGTACCCATACTGGGAGGTATTCCAAGTGCCAGCAGAGACCATTGGACTGGAGTCAGCCAGAGGAATGGAATGGCAGAGATAGGAATCACCAGTGGCTACCTGGGAGAGAAAAGACTGCACGTGGAAAGGACTTTCAGACCTATGCCAGAAGGTATGTGAGAGAGGATCCAGTGTCCAGGGATCAAGATTGGAAGGCTGGACATCAGAACTGGATTACATACTGGCCAGGCTATTCAGAGAGGAATTATGATAGCAGGAGAGGCTCAGGTATGAACACTGATCCAGACCCTATCTATAATAGTGAATGGCAGCAAGGGAATAAGCATTCTCATGATAGTGCCTTAGTGAAAGACTCGTCTGTGCCAATGTATGATAATGACCCTATGCTGATTGATGAAGGGGGAATTACAGCAGATAAAACTATTAATTACATGGACTGCTCTCTATCTAAATGCTATTGCTAGCTTTCTGTGAGCAAACACATCAGCCATCACAAAGAAACCTAACTTTGTTCTTTATTCCACTGCAAACAGCTCCTAAAGCAGGATTTGGGTTCACACAGTAGCAGCCAGCCAGCTAAAGGGTTTCAGCTGGACAATTGATAGTAATTAAAGCTGCACCTGATTGTGTGTGTGAGCCAGGGTGAATCACTGCTGGATCTGCGTGGAAAATAAGCAGAAGTTAACCTAACAAGCAAAGTTTATTCATTTCTTTGTGCCTTTTTATTTGGTAATTATTTGCTAAGAAAACATTAGCTAATTGCCTGACAAGCTGAAGGTTGTTTTCTGATTTGCTTTGTGACTTTGTTATCCATTTAAACACTGCAAGCAAGTAACCTCATTTATATTGCTACCAAGCATACTTGTGCTGGGTGAATTAAACCCCATCAATAAAAGAAGTATTTTATTGGCTTTACCACTGGTTACACAACTCAATTATTGTCTTCAGCTGTGTTTGGAGTGAAAGAACTACATTACCCACAATACCTTGCAAGAATCTTATGAATATATGCATCGTCAAGATTGTGTAAGTTCTCACCCTAGGCAGCCGTCTGACAAACCCTAGAAGTGTAGGAGGTGAATGTATCCCAGGACAGGGAAGGACCAGAGGTTGAGCACCCCAAAGTTGCAGAATCAGTGACCACAAAAAGTGAAGGGTATTGGTGATTGGTGACTCTCTTCTGAGGGGTTTTCAGGTGTTCATCTGCTGACCAGACTTGATGTCCACAGAGGTGTGCTGTCTGCCAGGTGCCAAAATCTGAGATGTTACGGAGAGTTTGCCGAGACTTATCAAGCCTATTGACTATTACCCGATGTTGCTAATCCATGTGGCACTAATGATACTGCCAGATATCCCTCTGAGTGTATCAAAAGTGACTTCATGGCTCTCGGACAGAGGGTGAAGCAGATAGGTGCGCAGGTAGTGTTCTCTTCAATCCTCCCTGTTGAGGATGAAGGCGGAGGCAGAGAAGCTCACATCCTGGAGATAAATGCCTGGCTATGTGGATGATGTCATCGAGAGTGTTTTGGTTTCCCAGACCATGGGAGGATGATCCAAGGGCTGCAGAACAGAGATGGCGTCCATCTGTCCAAGAAGGGTCGACGTGTCTTCAGTAGCAGACTGGCTAACCTACTGAAGAGGGCTTTAAACTAGATTTGTTTGGGGATGGGTGAAGAAAGCTCCCAGGTATGTGAAAGCCCCCAGATAAATGAAACATTAAATACTTCTGTAGAAATGGGTAAAAGGGGCAACATCTGAAAACCCTAGGTGGGTATAAATGCCCGTAGCAAGAAAAATAAGATCCCAGGTATTGAGGCTTTAATGGAACAGGCTGACTTGGATTTAGTGGTGGTTATGGAGACATGGTTCACGGACAATCATGACTGGGATATAATGATACCAGGCTATACCTAATTCAGGAAGGATAGGTTAGGAGGAAGGGGAGAAGAAGTGGCACTATATATAAAAAAATAACATTAAAGCTATAGAATTACATGGCTTAAAAGGGAGAGAGGAGGCACTGTGGGTTAAACTAGAAAGAGGGAAAGAGAAATCAATTTCCATTGGCATCATATACAGACCCCCCCCCCCCTCACAGGGAGAAGACATGCGCAACATTGCTAGAAAAGGGGAAATGCTATTGATAGGTGATTTCACTATGCCGGATGTTGATTGGAAAATCACTGCTGCAGTGTCATCTAGAAGTAAGGAGATTCTGGATTCTCTACAGGGAGAACTATTCAGGCAACTGGTAGCAGAACCCACACGTGCAGGGGCCATACTGGACTTGATGCTTACCAATTGTGAAAATGTTTCTGATGTTATAGTGAAAGATTATTTCACATCTATTGATCACCAGATGGCGTGGCTCAGCATTAGGACTGATACAACTATTCAAAAGCGAGGGTCTTAGATTTTAAGAAAGCTAACTTTACCAAGATAGGCCAATATCTCAAGGAATCGTTAGTGGGAAGGGAATAGCTGGGGGATGTAGAAAAACAGTAGCCCAAACTCAAAGGGGATATTTTAATGGCAATCAACCAGTTTGTTGGAAAGGTAAATAAAGGTAAAAGGCAAAGGAGGCCGCTATGATTCTCTAAAGAAGTAACTGAAAAGGTGAAGAAGAAGAGGAGGCTTCATGAAATACAAGAGATTGCAGAGAGTAGAAGACAGGCATCTATATTTGGAAAAACATAGAGAAGCTAGCAAAGTAGTCAGGAAAGCAAAGATACTAAAAGAAGAAAAAATAGCCAATGCAATAAAATGGGAGATAAGACATTTTTCGGATATGTTAGTGAGAAGAGGAAGGGCAAACGTGGTATTGTCAGACTCAAAAATGAAGGGGAGGAATATGTAGAAACTGATGATGATAAAGCTGAATTGCTTAAGAAATATTCCTTATCGTCCCTCTAATCCAGTCTCGCACCTCTGGGTAGTGTACCTCTTCAGGCAGCTTGGAGGCTGAGCCTGTCATCTTTTTGATGACACTAGTGTACATATGCAGCTGGCACCGCCGACCAGCCCCAGTATGCTCAGCCTCCAAGCAGCTGGAGGAGGTTGTGAGCAAGGGTGCTGGACTCACAGAAAGGACAACTAAGGAGGGGGGCTGGATGGGGAAGACCTTGACACGGAGCTAGATCTGCAGGAGGAGTTGGAAGAAGGACAGAGCTCAGAACAGGAGGATCAGGCCCACATTGTTCGGGTTTTCCGCCAGGAGGAGCTACCAGTGCTCATCTTTATGCTTATGTTTATGCAATTTCTTGATATACCGCCCAGGCCGAAGGCCATCAGAGCAGTTTACAGTCACTACAAGCGGGTACTGATACAATTCCTCGTCCCCAAAGGGCTCACATTATGTGTGTACCTTGGCGACCCTCAAGGCCCTGAATATGCCTGCTAACCTCCTGGCAGAGGAAAAGGCACTGTAGGATCCACTGTTCCAGGCGGTATGGAAATCGCAGAAAGTCTTACCAGTACATGGAGTAGTAGGACAGATAATCCAGGATGTGTGGGATCTGCCAGAGGTTGGCCTTAAAGGGGTGCAATGCATGACGCGCCTATACCCACTGCTGGAGCAAGAATGAGCTCCTTTGATTGCCCAAAGTGGGCATGGCGGTGTTGGCAGCAGTAGAAGAGACCTTGACTTGTCTCCTGCAGCTGAGAGCTGTGGAACTGGTTCCGCGAGACCACTACGTCTGCGGTCGATGCTTCATGTATTTCATTTTGTCCAAAAGGAAGGTTCCTTTCGCCCAATTCTCAGCTTTGAGGGCATGAACTACGGTCTCCAGACACTGCATTTTCACAGTAGTAATGGCGGTAGGAAACTGAGATTTTTGGTGACTCTCGATCTCACAGAGGCGTATCTGCATGTTCCCTTCCATCCAGAACATCAGCAGTTTCTCCTCTTTGCGGTGCCAAGGGGCCATTTCCAGTTTCAAGCGTTGCCCTTCGGTCTGGCAACCACCCCCCTGTACCTTCACCAAGATCATGGGGGTGATGGCAGCAGCTCTCCACACGGAAGGGGTTCTCATCCACCTGTACCTAGACGATAGGCTGATCCAGGCAAAGTCCAGGGACGATAGTGAAAAGAGCAACAGTGCAGGTGGGAGAGTTCCTTCAAAGTCTCGGTTGGGGTCAACCTGGCCAAGAACCAGTTATGGCCGGCCCAGGAGCTAGAGTATTTGAGAGAGTGCTTTGATACCTGTGTGGGCAGGAATTTCCTGCTGGTTCGCTGGGCGTAGGAGCTACGACAGTTGATACGGCAGGTCCTGAAGAGAGCAAGACTATCAGCGTGGCATTATCTACAGGTTCTGGGGACCATGGCGGCCACTCTTGAGCTAGTCCCATGGGCAAGGGTGCATATGCAGTTGCTGTAGAGGGCTCTGCTCCATCGATAGTCCCATCAGGGTCAACCCCTGTCTCAAGTACTCCCCTGCCCATGGAGCATCAGGAGAGCCCTCAGTTGGTGGCTGCATGTGGAAGGAGTCCCTGGTGTGGGTTCCTCGGATGACCAGCCTGTCAGGTTGGAAAGCCCATTGCGAAGGATGCTTTGTTCAGGGACAAGAGTCTGCAGGAGGCCCTGTGGTCGATCAACAGGCTCGAGATGCGAGCGGTGACCTTGGCGCTATAAAGTTTTGAGCCATGGTTGCAGGAGAAGGTGGTCCAAGTCCTCTCAGACAATGTGACCACGGTGGCTTACATCAACTGGCAAGGAAGCATGGGCAGGGCAGCTCTGGAGGAGGAGGCTGAAGGTCTGTTTGGATGGGCAGTGATTCATCTCCAGGCATTATCAGCGATGCACGTAGTAGGAATTAACAGCGTGATGGCAGACTACCTCAGTCGAATGCGCATGGATCCCGGAGAGTGGCAGCTCAATCAGGAGGAGTTCGAGCAGGTGGTCTGCCGATGGGGCACACTGGTCATGGACCTAGTGGCAATGTTCGAGTCGGCCAAGGCCTGCCGGTTTTTCAGTAGAAGAAGAGAAGAAGTCCAATGGCCTGGATGCTCTAATTCAGCAGTGGCTCGAAGAGGGTCTTCTCTGTTTTTCCCCGTGGAGGTTCATAGGCCGCTTAGTGCAGTGGCTAGAGGCGCACTGAGGATTTATGATTCTGGTGGCCCCAGACTGGCTAAGTTGCCCGTGATATGCTGACCTGATTCGGATACTGGCGGATTGACTGGTGGCTTCCAGTTCAGAAGGACCTCTTGATGCAGGAGCTGCTTCGCATGCCCCAGGTGGATCAATTCTCACTTATGGCATGGCTCGTGAAAGGGCAAGGTTGAAGAAGAAAGGATAATCAGGCTCGGGGATAACGACCTTGCTACAGGCCCAGAGGTGGTCTACGAACCTGTCGTGCATCTACGTAGGACGCATCTTTGAATCATGGTGCGGAGAGAGGCAGCCGCACCCTTCCACTGCCTCCGTCCTGGACATCTTGGCGTGCTTGCAGTCCAGTTTTGATAAGGGTCTAGCTGCCAGTTCCTTGAGGATGCAACTGGCAGTGTTTTTCCGGTTATCGCGGGAAAGTCCACGGGGTGCCGTTGGGTACATACCCAGACGTGCTGAGCTTTGTAGGGGGGGTGACCCACCTCCGTCTGCCAAAGAGGGCAGTGGTACCGCCTTGGAATCTCAATCTGGTGCTGTCTGGGGAATCCGTTGAGCCATTGAGTCGAACTTTCCTGCAGGATTTGGCTCTGAAAATGGTATTCCTGGTGGCGAGTTGCTTGGTACACAGGATTTTGGAGCTTCGGACTCTATCATGCCAGGAGCCATTCCTTTCCTTCTCCAAGGAGAAAGTGGTCCGGCGCCCAGTATCTTCATTTTTGAGAAGGTGGTGTCAGCATTTCATGTAGATCAGGCCATTTCCTTACCGGCTCTGGCGAGTGCGGATGTGGGCGAGAGCGGGTATGGGCCGTGCCACTCCGCAGCTGTGCCACCTGGATGGTAAGAGAGACCTGCGTATGTGAAAAGGGCATTGTCCTTTCGGAGATCGGACCGTCTGTTGGTTCTGTTTGGCAGGTCGTGCAAAAAGTGAGGCAGCAGCTAAGCATCCATTTGAGGCAATCACGTCGGCATTCATCTTGAAGGGTAGAACAGTGCCGGTGGGGTTGCAGACGCATTCCATGAGGGCTCAG
The DNA here is from genome assembly GCA_033557465.1 of Ichthyophis bannanicus. Taxonomy (NCBI): domain Eukaryota; kingdom Metazoa; phylum Chordata; class Amphibia; order Gymnophiona; family Ichthyophiidae; genus Ichthyophis; species Ichthyophis bannanicus. Next base: position 374,726,206 of record CM066034.1, on the reverse strand, counting down.
GCAGCCTCATGGGCAGAGTATACTTTAGTTCCGCCGGTGGAGATCTGTAGTGTGGCATAATTCTCTGAACATTTTCGCATGGATGTCCAGGCGGCGGGGGATGCTCGTTTAGGATCGGCAGTGCTTCAGGCTGGTTGTGCGGGTCCCTCCTGTTAGTTTAACTGCTCTGATACATTCCAGAGGTGTGGGACTGGACTGGAGGGATGATAAGGAAAGAGAAATTAGACTTCCCTGATAATTGTTGTTCCTTGAGGAACTCCAGTCCAGTCCCGGAACCCTCCCTGAGTGCTTCTTGTGATGATCTGTGCACACCCCGGTCCTGAAGCTGGTTCCCTTGGTAGAGGAAATGGCCAGGATGAGCCGGGGAGGGGTGTTTAATCAGTGTTTGGGGGAGGGGCGGATCAGAAGAGCTGTCGGTTGCTCGCTTCCAGCTGGTTGGAGTTGCTCAGGCACTCAACAGGTAGGCCTCTTCATCCTGGAGTGGGGGATGGGGTATCCTTCCCAGGGGATGGAGGGGGTACTAGTTTATTTAGACGTAGAAGTGTTTGTTGCATGTTTATCTTCTTATTTGTTGCTCCTCTGAGTCTGCTTTGTCAATAGGTACTGGGGCTGGTGAGCGGTGCCAGCTGCATTTGTACACTAGTGTCATCAAAAAGATGACAGGCTCAGCCTCCTAGCTGCTGGAAGAGGTACACTACCCAGAGGTGCAGGACTGGACTGGAGTTCCTCAAGGAACAACAATTAGCAGGTAAGTCTGATTTCTCTTTTCTGTTCTGTATTCACAGATGAAGGGCCAGGAGCAAGACCTCAGAAAAAAAACACAAATAGGAACAGAAATGATGGGGATCTTGAACGATTTTCAGAAGACTGTGTTCGGGAGGAAATAGCTAAACTAAAAGTAGACAGAGCGATGGGACCGGATGGGATACATCCAAGAATTCTGAAGGAACTTAGGGATGTTCTAGCGGCCCTACTGACTGACATTTTCAATGCCTCTTTGGAGTCGGGAATGGTGTCAGGGGACTGGAGAGAGGCACATGTAGTTCCTTTGCACAAAAGCGGAAGTAAGGATGTGGTTGAAAACTACAGGTTAGTTAGTCTAACCTCTTATGGTGAGTAAATTATTGGAAATGCTCAAAGAGAAAATAGTGAGGTTTCTGGAGTCCAGTGTATTACAGGATCGAAGGCAGCATGGATTTACCAGAGGCAAGCATATCAGACAAATATGATTTTTTTAACTGGGTGACCAGGAGGTTGGACCAAGGGAGAGCCCTAGATGCGGTGTACTTGGATTTCAGTAAAGCTTTTGACACTGGTCGCACAGGCGACTTATGAACAAACTGAGCACCCTAGGGATGAACCCTAAAGTTACTGATTGGGTTAGAAATTGGTTGAGGGGGGAGGCGACAAAAGATACAGGTAAATGGTGCTCACTCTGAGGAGAGGGAGGTTACAGTGGTGTGCTGCAGAGATCTGTCCTTGGTCCGATTCTTTTTAACATCTTTGTTAGTGATACTGCAGAAGGGCTGTTGGGTAAGGTTTGCCTCTGTGGATGATACCAAAATCTGCAATAGAGTAGATACCCAGGAAGGAGTAGATAATATGAGGAAGGATCTGGCTAAGCTTGAAGAATGGTCTAGAATTTGGCAGCTGAGATTTAATGACAAAAAATGCACAGTCATGCATTGGGGCTGCAAAAATCCAAGAAAGCGGTACAGTGTAGGGGGGAAAATACTTCTGTCCACAAAAGATGAGCAGGACCTGGGCATGATTGTATCTGACGATCTTAAAGTAGCTAAACAGGTAGAAAAGGCAATGGCAAAAGCTAGAAGGATGCTTGGGTGCATAGGGAAAGGAATGGTCACCTAAGGGCCTTGCCAAAGGGCCCTTTGGTGTAGCCCTTAGGCAGGGCACTGAGGCAGAGAAAGCTCAAGACATTTGACCATTTTACCTCTCAGCTGAGAAGTCTCCTACGAGATGCAGCAACTCCTATCTCCACCACTCCACTAACTTCAGCTAAAGCCCTTCTGCTCCACCTTCAACACACAAGCAACGTCATCCACAGACCGCTGAAGAAGATCACAAACTGTGAGTAGCGTTACCTCTCATGGTGAACACCGTCACAGAATCTATGCAGCAGCCTGTCCTGCTCAAACACAAGCCTCACAAATCACTAAAGCTCAAATGGATGAATCTCCATCTACTATACGCTACCATCTTTGCTCTGATCCTATTCTCGCACCTTAAAAGCACTACCTGCTACTATACCACTCTCACAACAGCCCTACAGGCACCACCCTCTTATCTAACATTTTACTCTCCATCCTACCATATCGCCCACAAGCACGCTACCTACAAACAACACAACAGGAGACCCACCAAACTTATTCGAATACAACCTTCCTCACATATTTCAACACATAACCCACCCACCCAAACCCCTCCCATAACTATAGGCCTTATAAGTGCAAGATCCATATGCAACAAGATAAATACTATTATCGACCACATACAAGACAACCACATTGACATCCTTTGCATCACTAAATCATGGCTAAAGAGTTCTGACCAAGTCATTCTGAATCAAGTTACGCCCCCAACATTCACAACATTCAACTGCCCCCGTATTTGCAGAAAAGGAGATGGAGTACTCATCCTAGCCCGAACAGACTTGAAGCTCAAGACATCTAGATCCATAAGCTCCAATTGCTGTGACATTATCAACATAGAAAATAAATATTATCCATCTGCCAAATCTACAGAGCTCCAAATATCCCCTTGGAAGACACATCCAACACCTCAGCTCCTTTCTACACAGATTTTTTAATAAACCTTAAACCATACACACCGGAGTGGTACTGTGGGATTTCTCTAGTGCACTCTTCTGGTTGCAGTCTGTCTTCACAGCTTCTTTTTTTTTTTTGTTAATGCTGATGAAGAGGGGGAGGGCATGCATGCGCAGCGCACGGTCACAGTGAGGAACACCCGTTATTTATTTATATAGATATATGTTCTTTTTTTTTAAGGTATCTCATTGTCAAAGCGAAAGTGGCAAATACTGAAACTTTTGAAGGCAAAAATGTATTTAAAAAACTAAGGCATGGGCCACAGAGGGAGGGAAAGCCTCAGCTTCTTTAATAAGGTTGTGGCGTTGATATCATCAGTCAGCTCAGGTTTGGTCAGTGTGCCTGTATTAGTTCCAGTGATAGCTCATTACCCTTATTTCTTGTATTGTATTGTACTGTATGTTTGTCTTCTAGATTGTAAGCTCTAAGAGAAACATAGAAACATGGCCTCTCTAGTCTTCCCTTCCATATCCACTACTATAATAGTCCCCTCTTTTTCTTTAGAGATCCTCTGTGTTTGTCTCATGCTTTTTTGGATTCACATACTGTCCTCAACTCTACCACCTCTACTGGGAGATTATTTCATGAGTCTGCCACTCTTTCCGAAAATAAATATTTCCGCATATTACTCCCGAGACTATCCCCTTTCACCCTCATCCTATGTCCCCAGAGCTTGTTTTCAATCAAAAGAGGCTCTCCTCCTGTGCATTTACGCCACAGAGATATTTAAACATCTCTATCATATCTCCTCTATCCTGCCTTTCCCCTAAAGTATACATTTTAAGATCCTTAAGTCTGTCCTCATATGCCTTATAACAAAGACCACTAACCATTTTAGTAGCCACCCTCTGCATAGACTCCAACCTGTTTATATCCTTTTGAAAGTGTGGTCCCCAGAACTGCACACAATACTCCAAATAAGGTCGCACTAAAGATCTATGCACTATCATCTCCTTTTTTATTTATTTAACAATCTTTTTGTGCGAGAAATACAGATAACAATTTAAATTACTGGACAACTTTCTTAGCATGCAAAGGGAGGGGGGGGGAACTGGGACTGCTAAAACATAACTTATATACAAGGTAGAGTATATGCAATCGGTCATGGAGAGTGTGCATGAGATACAAGTAATGCTGTGAAGTTAGGGGTGTTCATTGAAGTTCTCGATGAAGAGGAGGGGTCTTGAGCTGTTTCCGAAAGTTCTTTAAGTCTGAGGTTGATCTTAGTTTTTCTGGGGAAGAGTTCCAGATAGAGGGGACGGCAAGTGAGAGGGCCCTCTTCTCTGGATTTTTTGGCCTTCGCAAACAGATTGGGTGTAGGTATGGTGTTAATATTACTGCTTCTCTCAGGCCTGTTTTTGGATTTGGTACATATAAGGTCCTGCAAGATTCTGACTATTATGTTGTTTTTGATTTTGACGATAGTAAGGGCTGATTTATACTTAGCTCATGAAGTAACTGGCAACCAGTGTAGTTGGTACAGGAGGGGAGTTATATGATCACATTGAGATGATCCACTGATGGTTCGGGCGGCGGTATTTTGGACTAATTGCAGGGGTCGGATAGTTTGTTTGGGCAAGCCTTGGAGGAGGGCATTATAGTAGTCCAGTGCTGGAGTTATGATGGACAGACATACTGTACGGAAACGTTCTTGACTAAGGAGAGACTTTAATCTTATTGCTGCAAGTTTGTGAAAGGCAGACTTGGAGATCTTAGTGATGTGAGCTTGTAGGTTGAGGTGCTTATCAATGATGACACCAAGGTAGCAGACTTCATCCTTTATTATAATTTGGGAATTGGCAATTTTGATTGCAGCAGGGGGGGGGGGGGTGAACTCCGTGTCCCTTTTGATGATGATTGCCTCGGTCTTCTTGATGTTGATGTTGAGGTTATTGTTGGTAAGTCAGGTTATCATTTCATGGATGCATGTTGACATTGTGGAAGTCTGGAGTGTCTAACTGAATTGGGCTGTAGGCCATAAAATCATCTGCATATATGGCGCATTGAATATATTACAAACTGGTTGTACATAAATGTTAAAGAGGAGGGGAGACAGTGAGGACCCTTGAGGAACTCTTTGGTCTGTGTATAAAGGAGCTGAGGTGAGGGGACCAGATTTGACTCTCTGTTGCCTGTCAAAGCAATGTACAATAAAAACATCATTTGGAAGAAGAAAAGAACACCATAAAAACTTGACAGAACAGCATAAGAGAAGGAAAAGCAGGGAAAGATAACAAGGAAGAGAGAGAACGAGGGTCAAGTCACAAGGAGGCAGAGTCGTGAATGCCTGTATAAATTGCTTGAAACAGCAGGAGGTCCAGAACATTAAGGAACAGTGGGAAAGTCAAAGGCAATGGAAAACAGATATGTACAAATGACATCTCCCTCTTCTCCTCTGCCCCTCCCATCGGGCCCAGACTTGGCATGATTGGAAACCCTGAGGCCGGAGGCAGACTTCCTACTGGCCCTGGCTCAACGGACAACAGCCCAGAGACTATGTACTCAGGCCTGTGGCACCACCTCCTCCCCCAGGACTAGCTGCAGCCTTGGCTGCTCCTGGAGGGAAGGTAAAAACCAAGTCTAAACCCAAACACTTTCAGGACCAGCCAGCTGCAACCCCAGGTAAGAACCTCAAGCGCCCAAATTACAAGTACTGGGACCTTCCTGGTGAACCAGCTCCAAAAGCCACCAGACTACAGGCCATGCTGGCCTTGTCTCTGAAATGTCCTCACATCTATTCCCCGAGGGACCCCACTCGATTCACTTAGCCTGCCCACTGATACTCCCCCCCCCCCAACTCAGATATTCACTTCCGTGCCTGGTTAGCCCCGACGCCCTGGCAGCTGCAGAGACTACACGGGTAGCAGCGATTTTCGTTGCTACCCACATAGCCTCTGCGTCTTAAAGATAGACGAAGATTTTTCTCACCTATATTTAAGGCGCAGAGGGCTACGCGGATAGCAACAAAAATTGCTGTTACCCATGCAGCCCATTCCTCCGCCCCCACTCTGCCCCGGAACTCCCCTAACATGCCTCGATGCCATGCGGATAGCATCTGGGCACGTTAGGGACTTAGCCGGGATATTTGAAGGGCACTACCCATGTAGGTACCCTTCGAATGTCCCAGATAAGGCCCTTACACGGGTAACTTTCTAACTAAGGAATATCGGGCCTTTTATTCATATCTTTCTTGAAGAGGTTTGTGGAAGACACTGTGATCCTATTGCAATCCGCATCAGTAGCAGCAACCCCACACGACTCCATCCCAGAGATCGAAGCAATCCCATGGTGCACTGTCCTTCAGGTCACCTCAAACCTTTGCCTACCCCCCTGTGCAGAGTCACCCCTGCTAGTCATCTGGATATACCCTTCCCCTAGGGAAGGAAGCATGTTTCCTTTGGAGCACCCACTTCTTCCAGGACTCTGATGCACCTCCACCCAAGAATTTCTCTTTGTCCGACCGTGATTCAGAGGAAACACCTGAAGACTATTTCTGTCCCAAATTTCTCCAGAAGATCTCTTGAGCACTCGCTCTCAGTGAATTTCAGACTCTCACCAACAAAAGAGATTTTCAGTCCATCCTTAAGGCGTGCAGTGCTCCCAAAGAAGTCATAGGCCTGCCAGTCCCTCCTGTCCTTCAGGAACTAAGGCTTCCATCTGTAAAAGCCCCATGTTTGTACACTTGACCTCACGATGCCTAGATTTCAGATATAAAGTCCTTCCAGCTCTGGGGTTCCAGCACCAATCACCAACAGCTCCCCCACCAGTCAGTCATCTCGGAAGCGGTGCTCAAAAAAATCAAAAACCACCAAATCGTCCTTCCAGACTCTGCCAGGCAAAGACCAGAAGACACTAGTTGCCATCAGCTGGAAGTCCTACCAGAGTGGCATCCTAGCAATGCAAATCCTCACACACCAGCTCCAACTTCTACACTATCATCATGATCTCCTCCTGCAATTGGATGATCCTTCTTCCTTGCCTGTGGAGGACCACTCAGTCATTGACTAACCTGCACAAATATCTGTACCATCTCATCCTGAAGATTGGAGGATGGCCAATATAATGCCAGTTTTTAAAAAGGGTTCCAGGAAGTGATCCGGGAAACTACAGACTGGTGAGCCTGACACCAGTACCGGGAAAAATGGTAGAAACCATTATAAAGAACAAAATTACTGAACATGTAAATAGTCATAGTTTAATGGGAGAAAGCCAATATGGTTTTAATCAAGGAAGTTCTTGTCTTACTAATCTGTTATATTTTTTTGAAGGTGTGAATAAACAGGTAGACAAAGGTGAGTCGGTTGATATAGTGTATCTGTATTTTCAGAAAGCCTTTAACAAGATCCCTCATGAGAGACTCTTGGTGAAATTAAAAAGTCATGGGAAAGGATTGTGGATCAAGAACTGGTTAACCGCTAGAAATCAGAGGCTAGGGCTAAATGGCCAAATTTCCCAGTAGAGAAAGGTGAATAGTGGAGTACACCAGGAATCTGTACTGGGTCCACTGCTTTTTAACATATTTGTAAATGACCCAGAAATGGGAATAATAAATGAAGTAATCAAATTTGCAGATGACACAAAATTATTCAAAGTTATCAAAACCCATGAGGATTGTTAAAAATTGCAGGAGGACCTTGATAAACCGGAAGACTGGTCATCCAAATGGCAGATGAAATTTAATAAGAACACTTGCAAAGTTATGCGTCTAGGAAAGAACAACCCAAACTATAGTTACACAATGCAAGGTTCCACATTAGGAACCACCACCCAGGAAAAAGATTTAGGTGTCATCGTGGATAACATGTTGAAACCCTCTGCCCAGTGTGCAGTGGCAGCGAAGAGATCAAATAGAATGCTAGGAATCATATGGAAAGGAATGGAGAATAAAACAAAGGATATTATAATGCCTCTGTATCATTCCATGGTGCGACCACACTTTGAATATTGTGTGCAATTCTGGTCGCCATATCTTAAAAAGGATATAGCGTTATTAGAAAAAGAACAGAGAAGAGCCACCAAAATGGTAAAGGGGTTGGAAGGATACCCCTCTGAAGAGAGGCTAAAAAGGTTAGAGCTCTTCAACCTGGAAAAGAGACGGCTGAGGGGAGATATTATAGAGGTCTATAAATTAATGAATGAAGTGGAACGGGTAAATGTAGATCGATTGTTCACGCCATTAAAATATAAAAAGAGTAGGGGACATGCAATGAAGCTACAGTGTAACCTATTTAAGACTAATAAGAGAAAATATTTTTTCACTCAACGTGTAATCAGACTCTGGAATTTGTTACCAGAGGATGTAGTAAAAGCTGTTAGTGCAGTTGGGTTTAAAAAAGGTTTGGACTAGTTCCTGGAGGAAAGATCCATAAACCATTATTAAAGGGGACCCAGGAAATCCACTGCTTGCCCCAATATAAGCATTGTGGAACCTGTGTCTTTTGGAGAAACTGCTAGGTACTTGTGACCTAGATTGTTGGAAACAGGATACTGGGCTTGATGGACCTTGATCTGACCTAGTTTGGCATATCTTATGCTCTTATGTATGTTCTTATTAACACAACTTATGACACCTTTGACTCCATGTCCCAATCAACAGCCACCGCTATCTCTGCAAGACATACGGTCTTGCTCTGAGCATCTGGCCTGTGGGAGGATCTTTATGACTATCTGGGGGATGCCTGGGGATAGCCTTTTCAGCTCGAAAGAACAGGAACCAGTCTCAGAGGTTAAAGATCATTCCTCCACAGTCCGAGAGCTCTCAGCCCAACCATCGGAATGCTTGACGGCATCTCACAGGACTCAACTCCCTAAGTACCGCAGAGCCTATCACTTCCAGTATTTTCAGCAATTTTAGCTTATACACAATGCTCCCGCTCACAGGACAGAAAGCAACAAACAACAAACCCACCTACCATGCAGAAAGCCAGCTTTAGATTTTGACTACCTGCCGGTGGAAGGCCAGATAAAACATTTCAAAGAGGCCTGTAATTTGATCACCACAGATTGTTGGGTCCTCAGCATTGTCCAGAGTGATTACCGAATCAATTTCACCACCAGCGAAATCACTTCCACCACAACATCAAGCCATTTTGCAGCAAGAGATCCTAGGCCACCTCTGAAGCCATGCCATAATGCCCGTCCCTCCCAAACAGCACCATCATGGGTTCTACTTCTGCTTCTTTCTCGTCCCATAGAAAACCGGAGGACTCCAATCAATGCTCAGTCTCTGCAACCTCAGTCTCTACATAAAGATAGAAAAATTCAAAATTAAGTCCCCACCATTCTCCCGCTTTTTCGCCAGAATGATTGGCTAGTCCCCCTGGACTTACAGGATGCCTACGCGCACATCCCCATTCACCCGCTCCACTGGCGGTACCTCCGCTTCAAGTTCCAAGATGAACATTACCAATACCAAGTCCTTCCCTTCGGCCTCTCATTTGCCCCATGAGTCTTCATGAAATGCCTCACAGTGTTAGCTGCGCACCTGGCTCATCTCTGCACCCTCCAAGGAGGAGCCTCTTCATGCCTTACAAATCACTATCAATGCACTACAGGCCACAGGCTGTCTGGTCAACACCAAAAAATCCAGTCTCGAAACCCAACAGCGACTAACCTTTATCTGAGCCATAATCAGCACTGTTGAGGGCAAGTATATCTTCCCAACAACAGAGCCCTTATCCTACAATGCCTTAGTGCCAACCTCCAGAATAGTCGTGTCGCCTCGGCACGGACAATCCTGCAACTGTTAGGCCACATGACAGCATCGATTCACATGCGACCCCTGCAATGGCACCTCAGGCTAAATTGGAATTAGCACATGCAGTCTTTACACAAAAAGATTCACATATCAGGGGACACATACCCACAACTCAGCCACAGCCTCTGATGGTGGTACAACCCAGCCAATCTAGTGGGGGGATGCCTTGTATGGCCCCCTCCACACCAACTCACTCCGATGACTGACACCTCGATATATGGTTGAGGAGAGCACCTACTGACCAAGCAAGGGGACAGGGTCATGACAGGAGTGTTCGCTTCACATAAATGTCTTAGAACTGTGAGTGGTCTTTCCAACCGTGGGCCACTCACAAGATGCTCTTGGTACAAATGGACAACCAAGTCACAACCTTTGCCTACATCAACAAATGGAGCATGGAGTCCCTGCCACTCTGCTGGGAAACCACCTGTCTTTGGCTCTGAGCCTGGTCCATGCACACCTCCTTCAGGGCAATGTACCTTCCAGGAGCTCAAAACTTCCTGGCGGACATCCTCAGCCAGTGTCTGGATCTACACGAATAGGCCCTACATCCACAGAAGACACTGAGACTCTTCGAAAAATGGGGCACTCCCGAAATATATCTCTTTGCTACCGCCAAGAATGCAAAATACCCTCTCTTCTGCTCCCTACGGCCCAGCCTGCACTGATGGGCCCTCAGTGTGTTTGCCGTCAGCTGGAGCCACCATCAACTGTATGCCTTCCCTTCAGTCCCACTAATCAGTTGGTTCCTTGTTAAGGCTCGGGAAGATGGGACAGACCTCATTCTCATAGCCCTGCGGTAGCCCCGCCAGATCTGGTACCCCCACCTCTTGGCCTTAACGAAGGATAACTTGTATCCTCTCAGAATGGACCCCTTCCCACTTACACAGCATCAAAGAACCGTACTGCACCCCAAGCTCCCCAGCCTCTCCTTAACAGCCTGGAAAGTGGGGGCCCCATAATGGATGACCTTATCTTCTCAGACGAAGTCCATGACATCATTACAGCCTCTAGGAAACCTGCAACAAGGCTTTCTTACCATCGCAAGTGGGCCTGATTTTCTGCCTGGTTGACAGAACACCAGCTGGATCCCTTCCACTGCCCCATAAAGTAGCTCCTCATCTACCTCTTACACCTCTCACACTCCGGCCCACAATCCACAACAGTTCACTACCACCTCTCAGCCAACGCTGCCACACATGCTCCAGTAAATGGGAAATCCATCTCAATTCATCCCCTGGTCTCACAGTTTATTAAAAGCCTTATGAACACCAAGCTCCCATCCGACTGCCCCTACTGCCCTGAGACCTCAATATCATACTTTCAGAGCTCATGAAGCCCCGCTTTTAACCATTGGCTTCAGCATCACTGAAACACTTCACCTGGAAGGTGGTCTTCTTAGTGACTATCACCTCAGCACAGAGGATCAGTGAATTATAGACATTGGTCCACTATCTGCCTTACATCCAATTTTTCCGCAACAAAATTGTCCTTTGTACACATCCAAAATGCCTCCTCAAGGTTGTCTCTTCATTCCTTCTCAATCATGCCATCATTCGGCTGTCCTTCTTCCCAAGTCTGACAGCAGGTTCTCCAGAAGAAATTCTCCACATGCTGCACTGTCGGCGCATTCTCTTGTTCTTCCTCCAAGCAACCAAAGATATACAAGCATCCTCGCAACTCTTTGTCACATTCAGTCATAACAATCCAGGGAGACCTGTGTCAAAGAAGGCCATCTCCTCATGATGATTGGATTGCATATCCTTCTGCTATGGCCAGGTGCGGCAACCAGTGCCTGGAAGCCCGACGCCCCATCGCTTACGACCGACATTGGCTAGGGTGGCCTTCTCATTCTCTGCTTCCATACAAGAAATCTGCAATGTGGCCACTTGGTTCTCGCTCCACACCTTTGCTAAGTACTATAGTTTGGACCGCTCCTCAGCTCACAACCTTGCCTTTGGCCAGGCAGTCCTCAAAAATATTTTTGCAGCCTGAAAAACCTTCATAGCTCCAAGTTCAAGTTGCCTCCAGGACAACCGGCCACAGATAACAAAACACAAGGCAGCCCTCAGCTCTGGACTCACCATCAAGTGCAGTTGCATACCCCATGCTGTCTTCGGAGAAAACAGAGTTGCTTACCTGTAATGGGGGGTTCTCTGTAGACAGCAGGGGTATGCAGCCACATTCTCCTGCATGCCTGCCCCACAAAAAAAAGAAAGAAAGAAAGGAACAGTGCATATGGGATGGAGACCTCTGCTCCACCAAGCAACCCATGGAGACCTCTGCTCCACCAAGCAACCCACAGAGACCTTCAGAATACTACAATGGCGTTTAGCTCCTCTAGACAGGTCATCACATACACATGAAATATTTTTTTCTTGCCTAATGGCATACACATTGACTCTTTTTTTTGTTTCCCTTGCCAAGCGGCTGCTCAGATATAAACTGAAGGATGGCTGGCTGGCAGAGTGGGAAGGGCAGCATGCATGCTGAGATGAGTCAAAAGACTTGTCTAAGCTAGGGAGAGCTGGCACATCGGCAACAGTGGTGACGTCGCCATCAAGTGTGACTGTATACTCCTGTTGTCTACAGAGAACCCCTGTTACAGGTAAGCAACTTAATTTTATTTTAAATCAGGTTTTAATAATTAGTTATTTTAAGTAAAGTTTGATCAAAAATATGTCGGGCTCTCTTCAAATTTCCACTTGTGTGGGGAGGGGGTAGTCTTGAAGGACTACAAAAGGGGACTGCTACTTCTGGAGAGAGATCTGCAATTGTAAGTATTTCTTCTGGGAATTTTTTCTAAATCTTGGGGAAAAAGGAATTCTTTAGATTAAAGCTGATTAATCGGTGAACCCAGTGTATTTGTTAAATCAGTCAGGGCCTAGTAGCAGCAAAGAGTGGGGAAGTTAGTCGGGGGCTGAAGCCGGCACGAATAGCTATTCGTGGTTCAGAATGACCCCCTTAGTGTTTGGATGTGGACTCCTGAGATGACATTAGATTTAGTCAGTTTGTCCTGTGAAATTTCTTTGAGGTTTAGAATCAGCTCCATCTCATCTAGAGCCACTCTAATTATTTGCAGGTTGTCTACAAACTTAGATTGTAAGCTCTCTGGGGACAGGGATATACCTGAATGTAACTCACTTTGAACTACTTCTGGAAAGATGTGAGCTTTTTTGTTTTTTTAAGTTCCGTCAAGACACAGACTCTGGCAACCAAGGTGTGCCCCTGGGTTTTCTTGGCAAGGTATTACCAGAAGTAGATTGCCAGGTCTTTTCTTCCGAGGCAATGGAGTGTAAAGTGACTTGACCAAGATCACAAAGAGTGCCAATGGGACTCAAACCCTGATTGCTTGGGTATTAGACTATTGCTCTAACCACTAGACTACAAATACTAATAAATAACAAATATGTAAAATAAATAAAAAGCTTCGGTGCTGCCTAAACCGTATGGTTTTTACTTGTTAGCAGTTTTAATTTTTAATTTTCTTACCTTTTATTTAAAGGAAACCTGTAACTAGGGATTTCCATCTGTGAGGACTGCTATTCTGTTTGTCCTTACCAAAAAGCAAAGTTGCTCACCTGTAACAGATATTCTCAGAACAGCAGGGTACCAGTCCTGGCATAATCCTTGCCTCCCCAAGGAGTTGCTTTTTCCTTGTAGCTGAATGTGCTGTAGAATTTGGATGTCTCCGCACGATGATGTTGATTATGGGAATTCTTGCGCTCAGTAAAGTATTCTGGAAAGCTTTTAAGCTTTGTAAACAATGTTCTGATCTTGGGCACTTATCAGATTGAATTTTAATTAATTTACAAATTTATAGTCTAATTTACTAGCAAGTAAGGACAAGGCAGATTAAAACTACATTTAAAACAATACAATTTAAATAACATAAAGAATAAGCCTTCCCATCCCACTCACTGCACCCCAACATCTGAAAAAGAATCCCAAGGAGGTGAGACTGTCACCCTTTCCGTAACAGTTTATTTATTTAACGAGTTTTCTATACCGCCTTTCATAAAATTCAAGGCAGTTTGCAGTATAACCAACATGCTGTATACATTGAACAGAGATCGTACAACTTGGATGCATATATGGGGCACTTAGGCAAAATATTTACATGCAGTTAGTATCAGAAGGTTAGGGTTTGTTGGCAGGATGAGGATGGGGTGGGGGTAATTGGAAGGGGTTGGGTAGCACATTGGGCTGTTGTGGAGGGGTGTGTCTTTGGAGGAGTATAAGGGATAAAGACTGGGGGATCAACTGTCAGGTCCATAGCGTTCCTTAAAGAGATACATTTTTAGTGCTTTCCTGATGTCTTTGGTTGACCTTAGGTTTTCGGACAGGGTGGTCCACAAAGACGGCGCATACAGGGATATGGCTCTGTTGCATGTTATCTGTTTGGCTTGTGTCATGTCCTTTGGTATGGCTATTAAGTTTTTATTTTGAGTTCATTTGATCTATTCTCAGGTTCCTTGATTATCATCAGTTGGAGGATGTCTGGTAATAGGTTGTGCATGATTTTATAATCAACAGAGTCTTGCATTTGGATTGGGCCTGGATTGGTTGCCAGCGAAGTTGAAGTAGAGTGGGTGTGATGTGGCTGTGTTTTGTTGTTCCAGTGATTATGCATGCTGTAGTGTTCTGTTGACATCTTTGACAGTTGATATCTTTGGACAGAGAAAAACCACAAAGGTAATTTTCAGCAGTGGCAGTCAGCTTTTTAATTTAAACACTGGTTGCAGATAGTGGTGCAGCATTTAGATGTATTTTCAGCCCATCATTATCTGAAAGTGGCTGGAAATCTACAGATAAGGAAATTACACATACCATTCACCAGTGAACATATAACTTTTTTTTAATGAACTTATTTTTTATTAATTGTGGAATATGAACTTACAGGCAACTCAACACTTTCCCATATTAATTGTAAACTTACCCTTGGTTATCCAAGTTTTGCTGTCCTGTTAATTGTAATATCAGGCATATGTATTCCTGTCTGATTTTTCTGTTCCATGTAAACCGCGCTGATGCCGAATAGTGTGGTATATGTTGTTGTTAAGTGCCGTCGAGTCGAAGTCGACTCATGGTGACCCTCTGGATAGCTATCCTAAATTGTGTTCGGTCTTCAGTCAGGCGGCTCATTGTTGACAAACTGGTACCCGTAGCTGCTGTTATTGTATCGAGCCATCTCATTGCTGGCCTTCCTCTTTTGCGTTGACCTTCTATCTTGCCAAGCATGATGCCTTTCTCTAATGATCTCTCTCTTCGCATGATGTGTCCAAAGTATGAAAGTCGAAGTCTTGTCATCTGAGCTTCTAAAAAAAGCTTAGGTTTGATCTCCTCTAGTACCGACTGGTTTGTTCTTCGGGCAGTCCATGGTATACACAGTATTCGCCGCCAGCACCATAATTCAAAGGCATCAATTTTCTTCCTGTCTGTCTTTTTCACTGTCCAGCTTTCACATCCATATGATGTTATTGAAAATACCATGGCTTGAACAAGTCGAATCTTTGTATGGAGAGAGACATCTCTGCTCTTGAGAATCTTATCTAGGTCTTTCATAGCCATTCTGCCAAGAGCAATGCGTCGTATGATTTCTTGACTGCTTGTTGCTTCTTTATTGATAGTTGAACCAAGTAGGTTAAAGTTGTTCACAATTTCAATTTCTTCTCCTTCAACGATGAACCTGTTGATTATGCCAGTTGTCTTGATCTTTGTCTTCTTTACATTAAGGTGCAGGCCCATTTTGAGACTATGTTCTTTGATTGTGAGAAGCAAATGTTTCAGATCATCTTCACTTTCAGCCAGTAATGTGGTATCATCAGCATAGCGAAGGTTGTTGATGAGTCTTCCACCAATCTTCACACCTCTGTTGTCTTCATACAATCCTGCTTCTCTGATGATTTGTTCTGCATATAAATTAAACAGGTAGGGGGAACATATGCAGCCTTGTCTTACACCTTTGCTTATTTTAAACCATTCTGTTTCTCCTTGTTCCGTTCGAACTGTTGCTTCTTGATCAATGTACAGATTGCACAAGAGAACGATCAGGTGTTCTGGTATACCCATGCTTCTTAATGTGGCCCAGAGTTTCTCATGGTTTACACAGTCAAAAGCCTTGCTATAGTCGATAAAGCACAAATAGATATCCTTTTGGTATTCTTTAGTCTTTTCAAGGATCCATCTCACATCCGCAATGATGTCTCTCGTTCCTCGCCCTTTCCTGAACCCTGCTTGCACTTCAGGTAGTTCTTGTTCCAGGTATGGTTGTAGTCTCTTTTGAATAATCTTCAGTAGAATCTTGCTGGCATGTGGGATCAGAGCGATTATTCAATAATTTCCACAGTCAGTTGGATCACCTTTCTTTAGTATTGGTATAAACACAGATCCTTTCCAGTCAGTTGGCCATGATGTTGTCTTCCATATTTCTTGGCAGAGCCTTGTAAGTATGGTAACAGCTGCATCAGATTGCTGCAATACTTCTATGGGAATGCTATCAATGCCTGGTGCTTTGTTCTTTGATAAGGCTTTCAATGCTGCTTCAACTTCTTCTTTCATCACCAATGGTTCCCGATCATAAGGTACAGGTTGAAACGGCTGTTGGTCCACTTGATCTTTATCATATAAAAACTCTGTATATTCCTTCCACCTTTTCTTGATCTTCTCAGCATCATTCAACATAGAACCTTGGGCATCTTGTAACATTCCAATTCGAGGCTGGAACTTTTTCTTTAACTCTCGTAGCTTCAGGAAAGCCGATCTTGTTCTTCCTCTAATAGTTTCTGCTTCTATTTCCTTGCAAGTGTCATTGTAGTACTTTTCCTTGTCCTGTCTTGCTTCACGTTGGAAATCTCTGTTGAGTTCTGCGATTGTCTTTCTTTCTCCTCTGGCTTTAGCTTCTCTGCATTTCTGGGCAATTTTCAGAGTTTCTTCCATCATCCATTTTGGCCGTTTTTGCTTTTTCACCTTTTGTAGAGACTTCTCACTTTCTTCCAACACAACCTTCTTAATGTCATTCCATAACTCTTCCGGAGCTCTGTCATTTGTATCTAAAGCAGCAAATCGATTTTGCAGGCAGTCTTTAAATTCCAGTGGTATATTCTCAAAGTCATATTTTGCTGCATTCATGAGTGGTTTGCTGTTTTTCAACTTTAGCTTGAGTTTGCATACTAGTAGTTGATGATCTGTACCACAGTCAGCTACAGGTTTTGTCTTTGTTGATGTTATAGAGCTTTTCCATCGTTGACTTCCACAGATGTAGTCAATTTGATTTTTATACAATCCATTGGGTGAAGTCCATGTGTACAGTCGCCGCTTGTGTTGCTGGAAGAAGGTGTTTGAGATGAATAGATCATTGGTCTTGCAGAAATCTATCAGTCTTTCTCCAGCTTCATTTCCGTTGCCAAGTCCATATTTTCCAACTACTTTGCCTTCTTCTTTGTTGCCAACTTTTGCATTCCAGTCACCCATGACTATCAGGATATCCTGTTTGCATGTTCTGTCAATTTCAGCTTGTACATGTTCATAGAACTCTTCAATTTCATTCTCTTCTGCAGCTGTTGTTGGGGCATATACTTGAATTATAGTTGTGTTGATAGGCAATCCTCGTAGACGAATAGAGATTAGGCGTTCGCTGACTGCATTGTATTTCATTACAGTTCTTGCAAGTTTCTTCTTTATTATAAATGCAACACCATTTCTTCTTTGTCTTTCATTTCCAGCATAGTAGACCATGTGATCCAGCATAGTAGACCATGTGATCATCTGATGCAAAGTGCCCGATGCCAGTCCATTTCAGTTCGCTGACACCCAACAGATCAAGTTGTACACGTTCCATTTCAAGTTGTACATGTTCCATTTCAGTGCGGTATATAAGAAATTGTAAATAAATAAATATTATGTACAATGACAACCATTGACCCAACTTTTGCATCCTCCTCTCCCCTTCACTGGTCCCCACCTTCACCACAGCATTGCACCTGATCCCTTCCCCCAATTATTATCAAGGCGATTGGTAGTCCATGTCCTTCACACCACTATACCCTCACCATCACCCCTACAGCAAAATGTTGCCCATCTTAAACGCTATCTTCACATTTCACCAACATATATGCATCAACTCCCAAGTCTCATATTCCAAACTGGCAGTTTACACAGTATCCTTTCAAATGCATTAAAACATATCAAATATCCACACCTCCCACTACATTATACATATAACATAACTTATGTGGCTCATTGCGTGCTCACAGTCGTGGCTCTTTTACTCCTCCCCTGATTCTCCCTCCTCGTCCTACTGAGGTGTACTCTCCTCCAGGCTCTTAATGTATGCACCTCATATTTTCTTGTATTGCCCCTCCTGCCCTTTTAGGCTATATGATATATGATCAAATCTCAGAGCCTCCCCTACTTTACCTCTCCAGTCCTCCATAGTAGGGCCTACTACTGATTTCCACTTCCATTCCACCACAACTCTGGCTGCTAATAGCATCTTTTATGCTGACATGGCCCATTTCATCCCTCTCCCAGGTACCGCCAATAACACTTCCACTGGGTCGTCAGCTACCTGCTCTCCCACTATTCTTCCTACCGCTTCTGCCTGGGTAGTTGCACTTTCTCCACTGTCCATGGCTGCCACGTGGGTATTTCCTTGATGCACTGCTCTCTTTAGTCTTAAGATATTTCTCTAGTGCCTCCATGCTGTGAAAAAAATCTTCTCATGCCATTCTCCATCAATACTAGTCGTGCGGGATACCAAATTGCCACCTGTATAGACTTCTGAGCAAGGGTACCTTTGAATTTCACCATGTCCCTACACCTTCTCATGGTCTCCACTGCCACATCCAGGAACACCGAGACCCTCCATGACTTGAATGTGACATACCCCATTCTTCTAGCTAGATGGATGATATGCTCCCTGTCCTGGAAATGCAGAAGCTTAACTATAAAGGCCCACGGCCTCGCATTGTTCTCCGGGTGAGGACAGAGTTCACAGTACCCTCTCTCAATCTCATAGGCCTCCACTGAAGGACAGTCTGGGAAACATTGTCCAAATAAAGCTTTAACAAATGATATGGGGTCTCTGCCTTTCTCCCCTCCAAAGATCTGCACATTTGACCTTCTCTCCCGATTTTCCATTTCTTCCATTTTTTGCCTGCAGCCAGCCTAGTTGTTGCTGTAGGTACGAGACTTCCTTCCCCATCTGCACCTGTGCATCCTCCGTAGAGCTAATTCTGGCTTCGGCCTCCTCCAATCTCACCCCCACTGCCACGAACTTCTCCTCTATCTTGCCAAGGACCTTGTTAACAATTTCTGTTTTTGAGTCCCTTATTTATCTCAATATGGTGAAGAGATCTGCTTCACTGCACCCCTTGTTGCTGTCTCCTGTACTTGCTGTGGATGATGCTGGGGAGGCCGGGCCTTGCACTGCTCCCTCTACGATCTCCCGCGGTTTGCCCCTAGCCGCATATATTTCGGCAGTAGTCTTAATGGGTTTAAGCTCAGTCTTCGGCATTATATCTTTTCTGGAGAGAGTTTGCACCCTTCTTACAGTATTGGGGGGAAATCGGGAGACTGAGCTTTCTTAGTCATGTCCAACCTCTGCTGCGCTTATACCAGAAGTCTCCAAATATATAACTTTGAAAATTGACCCACAAATTGGTTCTCTAAGCATGAGGTAAAACTGAAGAAAGCTGAGGAAAATTAAGATTTCAAAACAGCTTTTGGCCCTGGAACTGCTGTTCAGTTCTCTTAGTTTGAATGCAGTGCATTTGTTAGGACATAATGCTTGATCTTAGACTCAAAATAGGCTGAGTATCCCACATAGCTTTAAATGTAAGTGCCAGTATTTTAAATTGTATATGACTGACTTTCAGTAACGAGAACACTCAGCAATGGTGATGCATGGTCCTATTTTCCTTTCCCTCTCAGAAATGTAATGACTGTGTTTTACCTGATCTGACTTTGACCCAACCTATGTAAAGTGCACTGCTTTAATAATGCCCGTGTCTCTGTTGCTGGTGTGTCAAAACTACAATCACATGACCCGCCGATCAGATCCTGTTTGCTGCCTTAATATTACCCTTGTCTCTGTTGCTGGTGCCCTGAAGCCCCAATCATGTGACTCGTCCAATCAGGTAACCCTGAAGTTGTCCGTATAAATTAAAAACCGTTGCGGTGTTTCGTGCCAGAGGGGCATGTCCTGTTCCTTTGGTGGGATCTTTGAAGTGATTTGGGCAGCCTTACTAATGAACTCTTCACTGCTACAGCTCACCGTGATGGCCTTCCTTCTACTACCTGCTCAACTTATTTCTACTCTCTGGCCTCCTCCTCTCTACAATGTTCTCCATTCTGGTGCACTGGGGCCATCACCCGCCTGCTCCTTTCAGGGCCCTTACCCGGAGAAATGTAAATAATCTGGTTCCTTGCACTACCCCACTTGCTTCTACTCAGGCTGGTCCCCACTCTGCTCCCCAAGTTCGTTGCCAGTATGCACTTCGTAACTGTAGGTCGCTCCATTCTACGTCTACTCTTCTTTCAGATTTAGTCCTTCAGCACTCTTTAGATTTCCTATTCCTAATAGAGACCTGGCTTAAGGAGGTGGGAAGATCCCTGTCTCTATCGTTGCCTTCCTCCCAATTATTTATTTATTTAACTGCATTTATATCCTGCTTTTCACTGGGTCAAAGCGGTTTAACATAAAAGGGGAGAGGGACAATAAGTTGACAGAAAGAGGGAGGGGGGCCATCATCTGGGGATAACATTGTTGATCTTCACAGAAAGTAACAGTACTAGACAGTAGATGTTTTTTGGTAGTCTCTTAGATGGTTGCTGGGGGGGGGGGTAAGTCAGGGGGTTCTGGTGAGCAGTTATTGAGAGGTGTCTGTTTCAGGTCCAAGATATTTATGAAACAGGATGGTTTTTTAACTGTTTCTGGAATGCAGAGAGGTCTTTGGTGCTTCAAATATGGTTCGGGAGGGAGTTCCAGAGGGAGGGTGCATACAGTTCGAATGCTCTGTTGCAGGTTTGCTGATTGAACTTAGTTCGTTCATGGGGGATAGTGAGAGTGTTGCTGGTGGTCTGACGGGTTGGTCTGTTGAGAGTAGGGTGAGGTAATAGAGTCCGAAGTTGTGTGATCTGAGTTTGATGGAGGGCTTTGTGGATAAGTAAGAGGGATTTGTATTTAATCTTTGCTTCGAGGGGTAGGATGTGAAGTTCTCTCAGGACTGGGGTGATGTGATCGTGTTTTTTTGCCTTCTGGATGATTCTTGCGGTGGTGTTTAAGGCAGTCTGTATGGGGTTGGTGTGGGCGGCGGGTAGTCTGTGATAAATTGCATTGCAGTAGTCCTGGTGGGGGAGCGTCATGGCCTGCATGACTGTTCTGAAGTGCTGTGGGTCGATGAGTGGTCTGAGCCGTTGTACTGTCTTTGCTTTGTGGAATATTGTTCTGGCCGTCTTTTTGATCTGTTGTTTTGAATGTAAGGGCTTGATCAATGATGATTCCCAAGTATTTTATGTGGGGTTGGACTTGTATTTGGGTGGTTCCCAAGGTGAGGTGTGGTGGTGGGGTGAAGTTTGGGTCCTTGGACACAATGAGGGCTTCTGTTTTTTTAATGTTGATGGAGAGGTTGTTCTCTTGTAGCCAGCAGGAGACATCAATAAAGCAGTTTGATAGGTGAGTGATTGTTGGGTTTGAGATTGTGATGGGTCCATAAAGCATTATGTCGTCTGCGTAGATATGATAGTTGATGTGAGCACGTATTACCGAGCAGAGTGGCTGTAGGTAGATATTGAAGAGCATTGCGGATAGTGTGGAGCCTTTGGGTACTCCTTGGTGTTGTCGAAAAGGGGGGAAGGTTGCCATGTTTGTGCGGATTAGCTGTTGTCTATTGGTCAGGTAGGAGTGGAACCATTGTAGCACTATGTCCTTGATGCCAATCTCTTGTAGTCTATGTAGGAGTGTGTTGTGGGAAATGGTATCAAATGTTGCGGATATGTCTAGAAAGATCATAGCATATCCAGAGTGCTTTGTCTGTGTACCTTTGATTAGGGTGTTCAGTAGTGATATCATGAGGGTCTCAACTCCATGTGATGGGCAGAATCCATGGTGTTGTGGGTCCAGGATGTTCTTGGTATCGAGGTGGTCTTGAAGCTGTTGTTGAATTATCTTCTCGATGATTTTAGCAGTGAATGGGAGACTTACTATTGGCCTGAATGACGCGGGGTCCAGGTTGTGTTTCTTAATGGTTGGGCGAATGACGGATGTTTTGAGGGCATCTGGCATGTGTCCTTGCTTGAGAGATTCGTTGACTATGTGGGTTAAGGCTGTGCTTATGTCCTCCTTAGTTTTCTTTATCCATTCCACAGGGCATGGATCTAATGGAGAGGTGGTGGTGTTTAGGCAAGAGATAGTGGATTCTTTCTTTCCTTTGGTGACTGTTTTGAATGTGCTCTAGTCAGTGTCCTTAGCAGTAGGGTAGGTGGTTGTTGTTGTTGCATTCACTTTTGGGTTGGTTGGTAGTTGGAGCTGCTTGTATTGGTGTGCTAGTTCTGGTGGGATGTTTGGGAGCTGGTTAGATTGGTTGGGTGCCTTTGTTAGCTTCTTGACAATCTCAGAGTTCACGTGGTCTGTTTATTGAGGTGTTTATGATTTTTGAGTGGTAGGTCCTTTTTGCATTGTCTGTTTCTGTACGGTATGCATCTAGTTCGCTCATGTATCTTGCTTTGTCTGTTTCTTTTTTGGTCTATCTCCATTTTCTCTTGGTTCTCCTCAGTTGGGTCTTTAGTCTCCATTGGACAGGGGTGAACCATCAGGCTCTTGTTGTGTTGGCTCTGGTCTTGTTGTTATTTGTCGTTGTACATGATGCAGATGAGATCACAGTATTCCAGGTGTTGATTAGGTCTTCAATTTTGGTGGGGTCTGTTCGGAGTTTAGGTAACGTTTGTGCTAGGAAGTCCTCTTTGTTGAATGGTTTAAATTTTCTAGTGAGTTGATTGTTCTCTTTGGTGTTGATGTGCTGGTAGATGTATGTAAGATTTATGAGGTGGTGGTCAGACCATGGTACGCGTGTGATCTTAGGTTTCTTGCATGAGGTGGTACTTTAGGAGTTGAGGTTGATTGGGAATGGTGTTAGGAGGTATGTTGGAGCCAGTAAGGGTGGCATGGTTGTAGAAGTACCTCAAGATCCTAGAGCAGAGCTGGTGGAGATAGGGTCCGCTGCTGGAGAGGTGATATCTGCAGAGTTTATGGAGGATGATGTTAGGCTCTTGCTGAGGTGGCTATTGATGTGCTGCTGATCCTGGTGTTCCTCCTCAGTTCCACACCGAAGGGCCATGCCCTTGTGGGCGGAGCCAGAGCAGCCTCGTGTAGCAGAGGGAGGAGAAAGCAGAGATCTGACCTCTTGTGCTGATGCAGAGCAGAAGTTTTGGAGCTGGAGCTGCAGAGAGTGTTCTTTTTCCCTCAGGGGAGCTCTGATGTTGGATGCAGCCCTGGATCATGCAAAATGTTGCCCTGTCTACTTCACGTACCACTAGAATGGGTGGAGGCATTGCTATACTCTTCAGGGACTTTTTGAGTATCTCAGAAGTAAACTCTCCGACCCTACACTACCCAGAATCTCTACTGATTCGTTTTCCTTCTCATCCTACATTCATGTTCTCCTCCTGTATGTTCCACCTACATTGAGCTCCCCCATGTGGGACTTTCTTCTCACAATCATGGAAATGGCTATATTCTTCAGTAATCTCTTAGTTTTGGGAGATTTTAATGTCCATTTTGATTCACCAGTTAAGCCATGGGATAAGTTGTTCTTCTCCCTTCTGTCTGATTTATCACTTTCTCAGTCTATCCAGAGTCCAAAGCATGTAGCAGGTCATTCCTTGGATTTTATTATGACTACAAACGCATTTCCTTTTTCTCTAACCTCTTTTTCCACTCTTACCCTTCCGTAGACAGATCATTTCTGTATCTTCTTTGAATTTCAATATCAGAGTCTTCAAACTCATAAGACCTTATTGCCTGAGCCGCTTCTCACTCATGATCCATCACCCCCAGCTATCCTCCCTTGTTTCTAGCTGGCTTTGATTTCCTTCCAGTCAATGCCCAGACCAAGACATGGAATAATTTACTTTGTTCTACTCTAGACTCACTGGTTCCTCTTTGTGCTAAGCGATTAACTCATAAAATTCACCATCATCTGTGGTTATCATCTCAGTCTCTCCATTACACATCGTCAGTTACGCAGAGCAGAACATACATAGTGCAAGCTACGTACCCTGACTCTCTATCGGCCTTTACTGATCTTCATGCTTCCCTTTACGGATCTTCATGCTTATTATAGAATTGCATAACCACTGCAAAAAAAGATTACTTCACTAACTTTTTACTAATTCCACTAATCACTCAAAGAAACTTTATTCAATAGTATCATGTTTATTGCACTCCTCTATCTCCATGAAATTCCAAAATGATATCCCCACGGTGAAACAGCTCACCCACTTCTTTCATTAAAAAAATCTCTGATCTTCAGGTCGAACTCTTTCCAGAACCCCCCCCCCCCCATGAGAGCACTTACTCTGCCCTGAGTTCTGTGCCTGCCCCACGCAATTCTTTCCCTCACGTCTGGACTGCATTTAATCCTTCTCTCTCGAGACCCTCAAAGTCCATTGCCTCTTACAAAACTACATGCGCTTCTGACCACATTCCCTTTTCCTGGATCTCTATCAGCTCATTGGCCCTCCTGCTATGAGTCCTCTCCATTTTTAGCAATAGGGTACCTACAGGTACCTTCCCTCTTTGCTGGAAAACTGCCATTATGTGATCCATTCTAAAGAAATCCTCTTTGGATATCACTGCCCCAACAAACTATCGCCTAGTCTCTAATCGTTTTTTGTATCTACGACCCTAGAAAAATTATTTTTACCCAATTATCTGATCACCTTGAAAAAATGAATACTCTCCATCCACGACAATCAGGATTTCGTTCTAGACACAGTACAGAAACATCTTACTTTCCTTTCTTAGTGAAATCCATGAGACCATTGATAAAGAAAATATTTCCCTAGCTGTTTGTCTGTCTTCCGCTCTTGATTTGGTCAATCATTCCATTCTACTTTCTCAATTGCAAGACATTGGTCATCATGGTATTGCCCTCCAGTGGTTCCATTCCATTTTTTCAGGCCATACATACTCTGCCAGTTTCGAGGTCTCCAGGAACAAGCAGGAATGTAGTCTTCACATATGGGTGACATAGGTACTGATGGAGCCCACGCGGGAACGCTCCCCAGTGTCCAATTGGAAAGCCTTTGGGAGCACTTCACGGCACCTGCGCGACTGTCTTCCCACCTTCCCATCTTTCTTTCCTCAGTTCTTCATTTTCCATGGAGCCAGCAGGAAGCAAATCCTGTCACTGCAGAAAACCTTTCTTTTTGCGAATAGCACAGCACCTCTGCCTTCCCGTCGATCCCGGCACCGTTGAAGACATCGCTAGTTCCCTTATTCTTTTCTTTTAATTCTTTCTTTAAAAAACAAAACAAAACGGGCATTGATGCCCTTTTTAGGCCTTAAGTCTACCATAGCCTCCACATCCTTGATGGCATGGAGAAACCAATTACTGGTTTCAAGAAATGTTCTAATTGTGCCAGCACCATCTTGGCGACTGACATGCATGACTGGTGTTTAAAATGCCTCAGCTCAGACCATCAGCCAAAATACTGTCTCCTCTGTCTGAAAATGACAGAGAGGCCTACAAAACTGGGCTTTTAAATTTGAGCACTCTTCGCCTTGGATGCGATATCGATGGTGTCCACTTCATCGAGGGCCTCATCATCCTCCCATGGATCTCGGCTGCATCAAAGTCTGACTATAACTCCAGGGAACGATCTTGCTCAAAGCATCGAGACCCCTCGGGTGTTGCCTCTGAGGTAGATCGGCCTGCCAAACAGCCCTGGTGGGAGGCTCTGTCCTCCAAAGTCATTGAGGGACTGTAGGATGCTCCCAAGGCTTCAACCTTCAGAAAGCTACTGGTGCCATGCTCTGGGATGTTAGTGCAAATACCCGTCACTGACACCAAAGCATCGGCAACCACGATAGACCAGCACATACTGGCCATTCAGTGGAGCTTGGCAGCTCTCCTTGCAGCCTCGGTACCTATAAAACCCTTGGCTACAGGCACCGCCCTGTCGATACCGGTTCTGGTACCAACATAGACACCGGTTGTAGGCACGACATCAGGGCTGCTGCAGATGACATTGACTTCACTCCCACCCATGCCCTCCATTGAAACTATCACTGATACCAGTACCGAACCCTAGCCACTCACTGAGGCTGATACCTTGGAGCATCGGTATAGGTATTTAGCTTCAGGCAAACACCGTGCCCATCAATACTTTGAGTCTTCTGATTCAGATTCCCCCATTTTGGATGTGGAGTCACTCAATTCCCGGGAGCCCCTGGACCTTCCTTTGGACCCTTCCCTGCCTCAACAGTGACACATGTCACATCTGGAAGACATATCCTTCCAGAAATTTGTTCGAGACCTAGCCAAGGGCCTCTCTATCATGATAACATCAGAGAAGAAGCCAAGGTTGGAGGAATTAGAGATCCTCCAATACCCAAGAGCACCCAAAGAGGCAGCCACTTTACCGGTGCACTGCATCCTTCCTGTCCTTATGCTCCGTAAGTGGGAGACTCACATCCTCCAAGTAGAGAATTGAGAACTCTCGTCACCTTTGGACATCGATGCTTCCAAGCATCCATGTTCTCAGCTAGGATCAACTCCTATATCCTCTACATGGGGATGTTCCTCAAAGAGGTCTCCAGGGATCTTGAGGCCTTTGTCCCTCTCCTCCCAGATGACAGGAGGGCAGATTATCTTGCCCTAGTTAAGCATAGCCAAAATGTTTCAAAGTTTGTCAATAGGGTTACCTTCGATGCCTTTGAAAGCACAAGCAGGGCCTCAGCAATATGTATTGGTGCACATAGAATTGCATGGCTTCAAGTCTCAGATCTTGGATTCAAGATAAGCTGGGCAACATACCTTGCACAAGGGAAAACGTCTTTGGCAAAGACTGGCAAGATAAGGCCTCTCATTTAGAGTCATAAAATACTACTCTAAAGCCACTGTCCAGAGTAACAGCTGATTTTGATAGGAAGAAGACACCTGCAAAGAAGTCTTTCTACAATAAGAAAAGATTCTTCTCTACTTATCCTCCTGTTTCCCAGTACTAGGGTCAGGCCACACAAAAGAGGCAGCAGCCTCCTAAGCAACAAAAGAAGCCATAGGTGGCTAAATCTCAACCAGCTCTGCAGCCACAGTCTGTGCCAGGTTTTTGACTCTTTTCTAGAAAACATTGCCTCCTTGCCTCTGGAGGACCCCCATCCCCTCCACATAACAGGCAAACTGTGTCACTACACCTGCAGATGGCACCTCATAGCCTCAGAGCAGTGGGCACTCACCATAGTTCAGGAAGGGTACAGACTTCATCTGCAAACTCTGCCCTCCTCCACTTTCACTGGGGAATATCAAACACAATCCTCACTCGCTGCTCTCCTAAAGGTGAGGTGTCCTCTCTTCTGTCTCAGGGCACCATAGAAGATGCCCCAACATCCCAACAGGGAATGGGCTTCTACTCTCCACACTTTCTCATTCTAAAGAAAACCGGAGGATTCAGGACCATTCTGGACCTCAGAAACCTCAACAAGTTTCTAATCCACGAAAAGTTCAAGATGATCTCTCTCGGGACTCTTCTTCCCTACCTCTAGAGTCAGGACTGGCTCTGTTCTCTAGATCTAAAAGAAACATACATACATATCCTCATCTATCCAAGACACAGGAAATATCTATGCTTCACCTTTCAAGGAAAACATTATCAATATAGAGTCCTTCCCTTCAGACTCGCCTCTGCCCCAAGAGTCTTCACAAAGTACATGGTGGGTTGTAGCCGCATATCTAAGATCTCTGGGGATATTTGCCTTCATTTACTTAGATGACTGGCTAATAAAAGCAGACACCTCCCAAGAGGTACTGCTTTCCTTGCATCGTACCATCATAGCTCTACAACACTTGAGATTTGTGATAAACTTCCCAAAATTCCAGCTCACTCCAACTCAAAAGCTAGAGTTCATTGGAGCCCTACTAGACACCCAATAGTCCAGAATGTTTCTGCCCTGGCTCCGTTGTAGCCATCTAGTTGAACTAGCATCCCAGACGCTCCTACGAGACTATCTGACCATCCAAGAGATGCTGCAGCTCCTTCGGCACATGGCCTCTACAGTACATGTAGCTCTATATGCCCGACTACATATGCAGACATTCTAGTGGACTCTTGCCTCCCAGAGGAAGCAAGCCTCGGGCTGTCTCTGGGACAGAATCCAAGTCATTGCCCCTCTAACCACATCCCTTCAGTGGTGGTATTCTCCAGAAAATCTACTCGTAGGGTCACCTTTTCAGATGCCTCCACTTCAGTGCACCCTGACAACGGATGTCTATGGACAACGCAAGAGTCACAACTCCAGATCAATCTCCTGGAACTTCGTGCTATATCGAATGCCCTCTGGGTCTTTCAACACCACCTCAGAGCTCAGCAAGTCCTAGCCAGGATGGACAATCAGGTTGCCATGTTCTGTGTGAACAAGCAGGGAGGAACAGGCTCTTGGGCCCTGTGCGTGGAAGTTCTATACCTGTGGTCCTTTGGCATTTCTCATCAAATACACCTCCAAGCAGTGTACTTCCTGGGGGAGTTCAATGTCTTGGCAGACAGACTGAGTTGCATCCTTCTTCCCCATGAATGATCTCTCCATCCGGACACAATGTCCTACATCTTCCAGACCTGGGGAGCTCCAGACATAGATCTGTTCGCGACTCTGCAAAATGACACGCTTCCTTTCTTCTGCATAAGAACTCCAACATCCACCAGCCAACAAGTGGATGCCTTCCACCTACATTGGGGTCAGGGTCTGCTTTGTTTTCCCTCCTATACCCCTCATTCCCAAGACGCTTTTCAAGCTTCAGTCCGACAAGGTGCCAGCGAGGTGCTTCTCATAGCACCTCGCTGGCCCTTGCAACCATGGTTTCCACTGCTGCTATGTCTGACTCAGACTCATCTGCTGCAATTGGGATATGCGCCCGATCTCTCCCAGGATGATGGTTCACTACTCCATCCCAATCCAGTCTCTCCGCCTCACAGCTTTACAAGGCTTTGACCTTATTCAAAAGGTTAAGGAGATCCATTTGACTTCTAGAAAGCCCTTCACCAGACGTTCATATGCTTTTAAGTGGCATAGATTCTCTGTTTGGTGTTCCCAGAAAGATTTCAATCCCTTTTCTGCTCCAGTGGAGTCACTCCTCCAGTATCTCTTCCACCTGTCCTTGACAGGTCTTAAGACAAACTCTGTGAGAGTCCACCTCAGTGCCATTGTGGCCTCTCACCACCTATTAGATGGACAACCCATCTCCATGCAACCGCTAGTAGTGCATTTCATGAGGAGTCTCCTACTGTCAAAACCACCCATTAAGCCACCTCCGGTAGCTTTGGACCTCAATGTCGTTCTAGCACAGCTTCTCAAGCCACCCTTTGAACCATTAGCCATGACCTCACTAAAGTTCCTCTCTTGGAAGATAATTTTCTAATTGCCCTCACTTCAGCTAGACACATTAGTGAGGTTCAGGCTTTGGTGGCAGATCCACCCTATACTTACTTCCACCATGACAAAGTCGTCCTTCGGATTCACCCACACTTTATGCCAAAAGTGATGTCTCCTTTCCATTTAAACCAGTCAATTTACCTTCCAGTTTTATTTCCTAAACCGCATGCATCTCAAGCGAAAGCAATTCTGCATGCTCTTGACTGAAAACGTGCGTTGGTGTTCTATCTCCAAAGGACTCAAGATCATCGTAAAGCCTCGCAGTTGTTTATCTCATTTGACCCTAGTCACCTGGGATTACCTGTTTCTAAGTGTATGCTCTCCAAATGGATAGCGGACTGCATTTCATTTGCCTATGAGAAAGCAGGACTCCCTGGAAGAGCATGTCACTGCTCACAGTGTTTGTCCCATGGCCACCTCGATGGCAAACCTATGCTTGGTAGCCATTGATGAAATTTGCAAAGCAGCTACTTGGTCTTCCATCCATACCTTTGCTGCCCATTATTGTCTATGCTGCCCATTATTGTCTGGACAAGGACTCCCCTCGAGATGCCATGTTTGGTCAAGCTGTATTCCAGCACCTCTTTCAGACTTTAGATGCAACTCCTACCCTCCATCCTGGACTTTGAAATTACAAGAAATTCATGTAGGATCCATGACTTCTTCATGTCTACTTCATGGCAAACCTCTACCAGTTCTGAGGTCATTTCATCTGGGAGATAGGGAGTCCCATATATGAAAACTACATTCCTGCTTGTTCCTGGAGATAGCGTAGTTACTCACCCGTAACAGGTGATCTCCGGGAACAGCACGAATTTAGTCTTCACAACTTGCCGTCCTCCCCTAGGAGTTATAGGATTTCATTTACTCTCTCTGTTCTCAGCTACAAACTCAACTGAAGAGAGGGAGGTGGGAAGACGGGAAAGCAGTCATGCAGGCACAATGGAGTGCTCCCAAAGGCTTTCCAATTGGACGCTGGGGAGTGTTCCCACGCGGGCTTCTTCGGTATCGACATCGCCCATATGTGAAGACTAAATTCCTGCTGTTCCCAGAGATCACCTGTTATAGGTTAGTAACTACACTTTCTCTGCCTCTACCAATTTCCTTCTTAACTGTGGTGTTCCTCAGGGCTCCCTCCTTTTCAGCATCTTTCTGGCTCCAATGACCTTACTTATCCAGCAATTTGGCATCTCTGCTTATTACATGGACAACATTCAACTGCTCTTCCATGCCCCTGACTTCAACACTTTAAACAACTGTCTTTCCAGTGTTGCACTCTGGTTGAAGAATAATCACTTTAAGCTTAATGCTTCTAAAACCACTTCTTGACAGCACACCGATCGCCCTGACACCCTCCTTCACGTAACTAGGGGTTATACTGGATATTGCCCACACTTTTCATGACCATATCAGTTCAGTGGTAAAGTGCTCCTTCTATACCCTTTGCCAAATTAGAGCCATTCGTCCATTCCTTTCTACCTCAGCCCTAACCACGCTGCCTATAATCCCTGGTCTTGTCCCACCTAGACTACTGTAACATTATTTACTCTGGTCTCCCCAACAATCAACTTTGTCACCTACAAACTGTTCAGAACACAGCTGGTAAAATTATTAGCTCATGCTTCTAAGTTTGACCATGTCACACCCCTACTCATTCACTTTCACTGGCTACCCATACAATTTCGAATTCAATATAAGATCCTCACATTGGTTCATAAGACTCTACATTCTGGAATACCCTTTTATTTTTCATCTTGTATTGTTCTCCATACTCCTTTGCATCTGCTGCATTCCATTCATTGTAATCATTTCTATCTCTCCCCTCTGTCCTGTGTTTGGTACGAATCCACTCATCATTCAGCTTTTTATTTTCTCAGCCCTAGCTTATAGAACGCATTGCCACCTGACCTCTGCCTAGAACTTTCTTATGCAAAATTTAAATCACTCCTCTAAATTCACTTATTCCTTTCAGCCTTTGACTTAGTCTCTCAATTTATTTAGACAGATTTGTATACCAGCTTATCCTTCAATCAAAGAGGTCACAACACAATTGGAGGGTTACATTTAACATGGGGGTATTGACGAACATAAAACATTGAGCTTATAATAATTGGGGATGGGTGGAATGACACAGTCCTGCTCTCCCCCCCCCCATGATTCCTTGTACACACCCCTCTATAACCCTACCCTACCCCCTTTCCTCATGTTCCGTCATTTTTTTTGTGAATTGATTACTCTTTTTCTATTTTATTGGAGTTTCTTTCTTCCTTTAATTTTTATTGAAGTTCCTTTCTCCTTTTAATTATTTATGTACACCGCTCTGCTGAATCGAAGGGTCGTTTAACAAATCTTAATACACAATCTATGCCGACGACATCATGATATATACCACAGTCGACAACCTGGACTACACCAAGATAACAGACTGTCTCAAACACATGTCCAGCTGTTTTCAAGACAACAACCTGACCATAAACTACAATAAGGCAGAGGCACTACTCATCACCCGAAACACCAGCTACATTCCTCCACCCTCCATCAAGGTCAACAGCATAACAATACCCATAAAACAGGAAGTGAAATACCTCGGAGTGACTCTTGACAAAGAATTAAACCTACAGTCCCACATCAGCAGAACCATGCATACCACAAGATGAGACTAATCAGACACCTCAAACCCCTCCTCGCTCAAGAACATTTCCGCACAGTCTGTCAAGCCCTAATAACTCCAATCCTAGACTTCTGCAACCCAATCTATCTTGGCCTAACCAAGCAGATACTCAGGCCACTGCAAATGGCTCAAAACACAGCAGCACGCATAATATCCGGCTCATCAAGACAAGACCACATCACCCCCATTCTAAAAGACCTCCACTGGCTCCCAATCAGCTCCCGCATCAGGTAGAAGACAGTCCTAAACATATTCAAAATCAAACACCGGACCTCAGCATTCAGCCTACAACCACTCGTACAACCAGACACCAGCACAAGGCCAAGGAGGAGAGGCACTTCTGGCACCATCAACACACCAAAGGACTACACAAAGGCCTGCAAGAGCACTGCAAGAAGAGCTCTATGATGGCAAAACCTGCAATATGGAACGCCCTCCCTGACGAACTACGATCGACAGAAGACATTAAAGAATTTTGAAAACAACTCAAGACAACACTCTTCATCGAGCATTACGGTGACAGCACATAATAGTGCCTGACAGCCCCTGGACTAAGACCAGCCTCCCACCCTTTATCTCTAATGTACATAACATTGTAATGTAGCTCACGCTGTAAATAGACCACAACGAATCAACGCCTACTTACACACACACACACACACACACTGTATAACACTACATGATAACACAAATGTCAATATAATTCGATTGGTTGCTGTGTACACCGCCTTGATTAAAGGAGAAGGCGGGATATAAGTCCTGTTAAATAAATAAATAATAAACCATAAACCAATAATCTAGATGGCTCAAATAGTGTCACCCTGAGGGTTTCTGCCACACTAGGCAGAACCCCCATGCCGTCTCCCCCCTCCCAGCAGCCATCTTCTCGCCTGGGGAGGGGGGTGGCACGGTGACTCCTCCACTGCGTAGGGCTTTGCTTGCTCTAGGGCACTCGAGGCCTGCCACTCCTGCCCCCCTCTGATGCAACTTCCTGTTGGAGGGGGAAGGAGCAGCAGGAAGTTGCAACAGGTACTTTAAAACCCAATGCAGTAAAGAGATCACCATGCCGCCTCCTCCCCCAGGCAAGAAGATGGATGCTGGTAGGGGTACAGCATGGTGAGCTGGGTGGTGCTGAACTGCCGCTTTGCTGGGGGGGGGAGGCAATGCAGCCCACTGGGGCCAGCCTCCCTAGGCAACTGCCTAGTTTGCTTAGTGGTTGGACTGCCCCTGGGCTGACCATAACCACTTGTATAACCAAATGTCAATATGGGGACAAAGTAGAGGGCACAATTTTCTCACCACGTTAAGCCTTCTCCATCACTTGCTTTTACAACTACAGCTGAATGTAACACAACACCAAAGCTCCTTACTTTAGACACCAAGAAATATTCAATCCCTACAACATCAAACTTTGCACAGGACTCAGGCAGTAAGCTGTATTTCATCCACATTATTGTGATCACACATTTGTGAGAACTGCTGTTTGGCTGTTCTCCATGCAGAGAACTTTGGCAGACTGGAGAAGTGGGCATCAAAATGGCAGATGAACTTTAATGTTGACAAGTGCAAAGTTTGTTTTATAGGGAAAAAAAATAATCCTAACTTTACTTGTACAATGCAAGATTCCATATGAGGCATCATCAGCCAGGAAAAGGATCTGGGAGTCATTGTAGATAATACACTGAAATCCTCAGTTTGGTATGTGGAAGCAGTCAAAACAAATAAAATATTAGGAATGACCCGTAAAGGAATGGAGAATAAAACAGAGAATATTGTGTTTCTGTATAGTTGAAGGTGCAGCTGCATATTCAGTATTGTTTCCAGTTCTGGTCACGCTGTCTCAAAAAGGGTATTGAACTGGAAAAGTTACAGAGAAGGGTGACAAAAATGATAGAGGGATGAAATGATTCCCCTATCAAAAGAGACTCTGACAAGACAACTGAAGGCATGGTGTGAATCATGAATAGTGTAAATAGAGAACATATTTTTACACTTTAAAATTATAAGATCATAAGAAATGCCATACTGGGTCAGACCAAAGTCCATCAAGCCCAGTATCCCATCTTACACCTTATTCTGCTCATAGCCTTGATCCACTACACCCAGATTGGTTTTTTGTTACTGTTGCCAGCAACACATTCCAATTACAACAGTCAGTAGCTTCCTGCTACTGTTTCTGTTACTGTTGCCAGTAACTCAATCTAACTACTGTTGCCAGTAGCTCTCTATTACTGTTCCTATTACTGTTGCCAGTAACACATCTATTTACTGTTGTCAGTAGCTTTCCCCTTCATTAACCCTTGTACTGTTACCTTTAACAGTAGAATATACCCCTCAGTCAAAATGCCATTATCTAACTCTCCAACACCCAGAATACCATTAATCTTTTTCACCATTTCTATCCTAACTATTCTTGCCCACAGCCTAAATAATAATAATTTTAAAAACATCCCGATCATACACAACCCAACAAGAAGCAGTCCCTCAGCATGGCAACCCTACATAGAACCTCATCCCAAAGTAAACCACCATAGATTAATTCATATAAACTACACTTCATTCCCGCAACCCAAAAACCTTAATCCATTTAATAGCACAGATTCCTTATCAATAATTCTAACTAATGCTAGATCAATGAAAAATAAGTTGCCAATATTCACAGATATACTAGACAATCAAACACCAGACATATTATGTGTAACAGAGACATGGCTAACAGATTCAGATAACGTATACTTAAACCAACTAAGCAATAATGATTATGATACCTTTTATACACATAGAACTCACAAAAAAGGTGGTGGAGTCCTAATAATGATAAAAAAAGAACTAAAAGCAAAAAAACTACAATCACACTTACCCACAAACATCGACACAATCATTATGAAAATTGGCAACATAAAAATCTGTCTAATTTATAGACCACCAGACCAACAATCAGAGAACCTGGACCCCTTAATTGAATTCTTAAGCTCCTCCACTGACCAAAATCCAATACTAATGCTTGGTGACTTCAACCTCCCCTCCTTACCAGCGTCTTATGCCTCCCTCTTTTAAAATCCACCGCAGATATGGACTTTCACCAAATAGTAAATGCTAGCACACACAATAAAGGAAATATACTTGACTTGGTCCTACTGCCAGATGTAATCTACAGGTCTTATAACCCCAACTCCCTCAAATGTACCTCAACCCCTTGGTCAGACCACCATCTCATTAACTTTAAAATTACAATCAATAACTCAATAGTTAAACGAATCCCAATTAATGCTCCGCCTTACAGATTTAAAAAATATAACGAAGAGGAGTTCCTAGACATGATAATTCCCAAATTATCTATTGCACCACAAAATCTTGATGTAGCGGTATCCAACTGGCACAAAGTCATTAACAGTGCAGCTGCCAATAACCAAGCAACTAAGAAAAACACTCACTCTAAATCTGATCAAGCCCCCTGGTACAATAACACACTAAACATAATGAAAAGAAATCTAAGAAAAGCTGAATGCAAATGGAGAAAAAATAAAAACCCCATTAATAAAGATTCATATATCACTCTCCTTAACTCATATAAGGATGCAGTTAACAATGCCAAGAAAAATTACCATGCCTCAATACTAAACAATGCAATAAATAGACCCAGAGAACTTTGTCCACTAAAGAAGAGCGGGACCTAGGCGTAGTTGTGTCCAATGATCTTAAAGTAGCTAAACAGGTAGAAAAGGCGACGGCAAAAGCTAGAAGGATGCTTGGGTGCATACGGAGAGGAATGGCTAGCAGAAAAAAGGAGGTGATAATGCCTCTGTATAAGTCTTTGGTGCGACCTCATTTGGAGTATGGTGTGCAATTCTGGAGACCGCACCTTCAAAAGGATGTGAACAGGATGGAGTCGGTGCAGAGGGTTGCTACTAAGATGATTAGTGGTCTTCATTATAAAGCATATGAGGACAGACTTAAGGATCTTAATATGTACACCTTAGAGGAAAGGCGGGATAGAGGTGATATGATTGAGATGTTTAAATACCTCCGTGGCATAAATGTTCAGGGAGAGAGCCTCTTTCAATTGAAAGCAAGTTCTGCGACGAGGGGACATGGGATGAGGGTGAAGGGAGATAGATTCAGGAGTGATATGCGGAAATATTTCTTTACGGAAAGAGTAGTGGATCCGTGGAATAGTCTCCCAGTGGAGGTGGTAGAGATGAGGACAGTAACTGAATTCATAAAAGCATGGGACCAACACAGAGGATCTCTAAAGGTAAAAAGTGGACTGTTGTAGTTGTTATGGAAGGACAGACTAGATGGGCCTTGTGGTCTTTTTCTGTCATCATGTTTCTATGTTTCTATTCGCAATAGCTCATAAGCTAACGAATAACACCCACAACTCCAGCAATGAAATTACAGAAATCTCCCCACAGGACCTGGCGAACTACTACATGAATACTACATAAATAAATAAATGAACAAA
Source organism: Ichthyophis bannanicus (assembly GCA_033557465.1). NCBI lineage: Eukaryota > Metazoa > Chordata > Amphibia > Gymnophiona > Ichthyophiidae > Ichthyophis > Ichthyophis bannanicus. Next base: position 374,689,822 of record CM066034.1, on the reverse strand, counting down.
ATCACATCCCACCCCCACTTACCAAAATCTAATTACCTCTCTCAAACCCATTATGCAGATGAATGGGACTGACTTCAAACCTCTATCTAACATTGCACTCAAGAACATCATAACAAACATTAATACAACAACCTCACTCCTTGACCCTTGTCCAGTAACATGGATAAAGAATTCTCTACCTATCCTCTAACAATTCATACTCCCCATAATAAATCTTTCGCTAAAAACTGGGTACTTACCCCCAGCACTAAAACATGCACAGATTCGCCCAATCTTAAAAAACTCCACCCTTGACAAAACATCTCCTAAATCCTACAGACCCATATCAAGCATCCCGTTTTTGGCTAAATTAATCGAAAAAGCAGTACAAATCCAGACCCAAGAATACATTGATAGCTCAGCCCCCCTGGATGACCAACAGTATGGGTTTCGCCCTCACCACGGGGTGGAGTCACTACTAACAGTTCTTATTGATACCCTTGTAAGAGGTATCGATAATTCAAAACAGGCATTCCTACTCATATTCATTGATATCTCTGCCGCCTTTGACAGTGTTCACCACTCAACAATGATTAATAAACTAAGGGGCTTGTTTACAAAGCCGCGGTAGTGGTTCGCGATCGCGATCGCAGCCGCGGCCCCATTGAAATCAATGGGGCCGCGGCTCCGATTACGATTGCAAACCGCTACCGCGGCTTTGTAAACAAGCCCCTAAGACAAATAGGTATAAAATCCAGGGTTCTTAACTGGTTTTCATCATACCTAAGTGACCGAACTCAAACGGTACGAATTGGCAACCTCACCTCAAAAACTTACAATCAGGAACTAGGCCTTCCCCAGGGCTCTGCACTGTCAGCGCTACTATTTAATATTTACTTAAAACACATCTGTCAAATATTTAAAAAATTCAATGTGCACTATCACCTTTACGCGGACAACATAATGATGTATGTCCCATTCACAATACCTAATATTCCTACACTACTTATTAATACCTGCCTCAATGAAATAAACAATTGGCTAAATGAAAACTTATTCATTAACCATGCAAAAACTGAAGCCCTAATAGTAACTAAAAACACAACATTCATTCCCCCATCACACATCACACTGCAAAATAATGATATCAATATAAAAACTGAAATACGCTACCTAGGAGTAATACTAGACAAACACCTCAGTATGGACACACATATAAGAAATATAACAAAAAAAGTTTATTTTAAACTAAAAGTCTTAAAACAACTCTGCCCCCTAATGCATCTACAGGATTTTCAACGTATAATACAAGCTATAATAACTCCCCATTTCGATTTTGCGAACTTAACCCTACTAGGCATAACAAAACAAAATCTAAAAAAAACTCCAACTAGCACAAAATGCAGCAGCAAGGACTATCATGAATGCCCCACCATTCCAACATATAACACCTATTTTAGAGAATCTACACTGGCACCCGATTCAATGCCGGATACATTATAAAACTCTTTTAACTACTTACAAAGTCTTGAACAACACAGCACCCCTTACTCTAAACAACCTTATTAACAAAGAACCCAATCATAATCTCCAAAGGCGAGACCAACTAAACAAACTTATAACACCAAAGGAATTTATAAAGGCCAAAAAATCAACAAACAAGAAAGCATTCTCTCATGCTGCCCCTATAATTTGGAACAACACTCCACTGGAATTAAGATCCTTACCTCAAATCATGGAGTTCAGGAAAAAACTCAAAACTCACTTATTCTCAACATACTACGGATCCTTGTCGAACTCACCTATTCAACAGGAAAAAGGATAGCTTCACCAGCTGACATATCCCATCTTTGAACTGGAATAAATGAGAAGACCCCAAACCGACGATCTCAAAAACATACATACCTGTACATAGTTAATATCTGGTTCTTTGTATATAGTTAACAAACTGTTAATTGTAAAATTGAATTTCTTTGTAGTTTCACAGTGTTATCTGTAAAAGCAGCTTTGCCTGTTTACTGTTGTTCCATGTAAACCGCAACTGATCAATGGAAGGTGCGGTATATAAAAACTCGCTAATTAAATTAAATTAAAATTAAATCCTGTTTCCAACAGTGGCCAACCCAGGCCGCAAGTACCTAGCAGGTTCCCAAAAGGAACACAGTTTCCACAATGCTTGTTCTGGGGCAAGCAGTGGTTTCCTGGGTCCTCTTTAATAATGGTTTATGGACTTTTCCTCCAGGAACTTGTCAAAACCTTTTTTAAAACCCAGCTACACTAACAGCTTTTACTACATCCTACAGTAACGAATTCCAGAGTTTGATTATACATTGAGTGAAAAAATATTTTATTTTATTAGTATTAAATGGGTTATGTTGTAGCTTCATTGCCTCTCCCCTAGTCTTTCTACTTTTTGATGGCGTAAACAACCGATCTACTTTTACCCGTTCCATTCCATTAATTATTTTATAGACCTCTATCTTATCTCCCCTCAGCCGTCTCTTTTCCAAGTTGAAAAGCCCTAACCTTTTAAGCCTTTCCTCATAGGGATATCCTTCCATCCCCTTTACCATTTTCGTGGCTCTTCTCTATACCTTTTCTAATTCTGCTAAATCCTTTTTAAGATATGGCGACCAGAATTGCACACAGTATTCGAGGTGCAGTCGCAACATGGAGGATACAGAGGCATTATATATCATCCTTGATTTTATTTTCCATTTCTTTCCTTATGATTCCTAGCATTCTATTTGCTTTCTTGGCTGCCGCTGCACACTGGACAGAAGGTTTCAACATATTATCCATGATGAAACCTAAATCTTTTTCCTGGGTGGTGGTTCCTAATGTGGAACCTTGTATCGTGTAACTGTAGTTCCTTATCGGTCCTCCAGTTTAGTCCTCCACCTCTGGGTAGTGCACCTCCTCCTGCAGCATGGAGACTGGACCAATCAGAATCTTGTCCTCACTGGATATATCCTGCTGGAGATCCCATCAGCCCCAGTGTGTCTAGTCTCCATGCAGCAGGAGGACATTGTGAGCCTAGGGCTGGGCTCACTTAAGGACTAAATAGGCAGCTCTGTACTTAGTTTTTGACAATTTATTTTTTCCCTTTAACTTACATTGGTTTCTTTCTTTTTTCTTAGGGTGATGTTCCTTTAAAAAAAGAAAAACAAAAAAAAACAAAAAACATATGCAGAGGAGCCGGTATTGCTGCTGCACTTCTGTCACTCTCCCACTCTGCTATTTTTCATTTTCACAAGCAGGTAGCATCAGATCTCTCCTCCTAGGCTGTACAGGGGGGAGATCTGTCAGTTGCACTCTCTGGCACCCGGCTCCTTAATTACCGGCGCCGAGTGGCTTAGAGCAAAGAGCAGCTCACAGAGACTGGCTGAACAGCTCTCGCCATGGACGTCGCTCGCGGAGGAGCTGAGCAACGTCGCGGCTTGTAGAGCTGCCTCCCCAGGGGTAAGTCAGCCAGTTTATGAAGGGCTGCAGAGCGATCAGGGAACGCGGGGCGCTACAGTTCTTGCCAGTTCAGCACCACCCAGCACACCATGCTGTGAGACACCAGTTAGGATCCATCGTTTGCTGAGTGTTTTGATTTGTTATTTTCTGGAAAAAAAAAAAAGTGTTCTTGTCCTTAAAGGAGATCTGCTTAGTGTGTCCACACCTAGCAACTGCCAACCCCATTCGCACTCGTTTGCACTGGTCTGCAGTTGATTGGTTCATGTCTGCTCAACCGCAGTGTGTGGTCTGCGGTTCGCGCAGAGGTACGGTGTCAGATACCAATATTTGCAGGGGCTGCGCTACCGTTTCCTCCAACGTGGAACAGCAAATGGAGGGTAGAGTGGCCCAGGAGTCCCTAGGATCCGTGGCAAGTGCTGAGGGTGAACTGTCCCTGGGGGCCCCGGTGGGGTCCCCTTGGCTACTCTGGCAGGGCCTTCGCACGCTCAGCTGGCGAGGGCTGCCGAGGCGTCTTTGGGGGATTTTTCCCCAGACTTTGTCCTTATCATGCATCGAGCCTTTCGTTTAGGAAGGCTGGGAAAGTTGCCAGAGGCCCTTTCGCTTGGGGTGCCTCTGCGGTCACCCAAGGGGGAGGACACGAGTGGAGAGACCCCCAAGTCTGCAAAGAGGCCTCAGTGCACTGACATGGAAAAGACGGATCTGGAATGACAGGAGGCGGATGATGTTGAAGTTGATCCCAAGTACGGTGTAGAGAAATTGGAAGAAGGGGAGATTCCGGAGCCAGAGGATCAGGCGAGAATCATACGGGTTTTTCGCAAGAATGAACTTATTTATTTATTTTATTTAGCAAGCATTTGTAGCCCGCTCCTTCCAGCGATCAGAAGCGGGTAGGATTACTATTGTGAAACTGCCGAATCAAGGCGCTGCCGAATTATGGCGCTGATTACAGAGTCCCTCCAAACGCTTAATCTAGCTACAGCTCAGCCTGCGGAGGAAGAGGGGATCGAAGATCCTCTCATTCAAGCGGTGAGAGTCTCGGACGGTGTTCCCGGTCCACAGGGTAGTAGATCAGATGATCCAGAGTGAGTGGGATCATCCTGAAGTGGGATTGAAAGGGATCCAAACAATGAACCGACTTTACCCTTTGGCAGACAAGGACAAGGAAAGGTTTTGTTCCCCGCGGGTTGACGTGGCTGTGTCGGCAGTGACTAAAAAGACGACTATTCCGGTGGAAGGTAGTGCAGCCTTAAAGGATGCGCAGGACAGAAAGGTGGATGGTTTATTGAAACAGGCATTCAAGGCCGATGCGTTATCCTTACAAGCCTCTATCTGTGGTGCCTGGGTGGCAAGTGCCTGTCTGCGGTGGTCCCAGCACTTAAGGCAGGACACTCGCCTGGATCAGCAGCGTTTGCTCAAGGTGACTCGGCTTGAATCTGGTTCAGCATATTTGGCAGATGTACACTATGATCCCTGGTGGCCGCCCAGAGGTCCATTTGGCTGAGGAATTGGGCGGCCGATGGATCGTCTAAGTCCCGTCTCAGCAAGCTCCCCTTCAAGGGCAAGCTGTTGTTTGGAGAGGATCTGGATAAATTAGTGAAGGACTTGGGAGAATCCAAGGGAGGGAGACTGCCGGAAGATAAGCCTAAGCAAGGGAGGCCCTTTCCGTCTGCTCGTGGCCATTTTAGAGATTTCAGAAGATTTCGGTCTTCACGTTTGGGAGGCTTCCAGAGCGGCAGGTTTGCCTCTAGAGCACAAGGATTCCGTGGATTTTGCGGGACAGGCAGAGGTTTCACGGCGGCTTCCTACTCCTTTGCCTTTAACCGAAAACCTCAATGAAACGAGGCGGACCCCAGTAGGAAGCCAACCGATAGGGGGCCGGCTTTGGGAGTTTCTTCCTGCCTGGGTCCAAGTAACATCAGATCAGTGGGTGTTGGAGATAGTTTGAGAAGGTTATGCGCTGAAGTTGTCTTGCCCGCTTTGGGTCTCCTTTGTACTGTCACCCAGCAAAGGGCGGCAGAAAGCTCTGGCGATCCGCCTGACGTTAGATCGTCTGTTACAGTTGGGAGCGGCTGTCCGCCGTTCTGATTTCAGACCTAGGGGTTGGTCGCTACTCCATTTATTTCATGGTGCCAAAGAAAGACGTATCTCTCCAGCCTATTCTGGATCTCAAAGGAGTGAATTGTTGCCTTCGGTTACCTCATTTCCGCATGGAAAACCTGAAGTCCGTCATAGTGGCGGTGCGTCAAGGAGAGTTTTTGACTTCATTCGATCTCACAGAGGCCTTCTTGCACATTCCACTCAGGGAAGCTCATCAGAAGTTCCTAAGGTTCGCGTTCCCCTGGGGCTATTATCAGTTCCAAGTGTTGCTGTTCAGATTGGCTACGGCTCCGCGCACGTTCACTAAGATTATTGTGGTGGTAGCGGCAGCATTACGAAAAGATGGCATTCTCGTCCACCCTTATCTTAACGATTGGTTAATTCTGGCAAAGTCCAAGGTCGAGAGCTTGCAGGCCACGGACAGAGTGGTGAAGGTTTACAGAGTCTCGGCTGAGTGGTCAACACGAAAAAGAGTCACTTGTATCTGTCACAGACTCTCGAATATCTAGGAGTTCGTTTCAACAATTCAAGAGGTTTGGTATTTTTGCCAGATCACTGGGCACAAGTCCTATGCAAGATCGTGCGCAGATTCTTGGGGACTCCGGCACCATCAGCATGGTGGTACCTGCGACTGCTGGGGACCATGGCGACAACCCTGGAGGTGGTGCTGTGGGGCAGGCTTCAGATGCAACTGTTACAAAGGGCATTACTGCGCCGCTGGTCGAACCAGACGGACTCGCTGAACAAACTCCTTCCCTGCCCGATGCGGGTCAGATGGGCCCTGCGGTGGTGGCTGTCCCCGGGTTCCCTGCAGGCAGGCATGCCATTGGTACAACCAGTTTGGCTCCCACTGATGTCGGATGCGAGTCTGGCGGGCTGGGGAGCCCATTGCAGAGGTCAGTTTGCACAAGGGATCTGGACTCGCCAGGAAACTTCTTGGTCAATCAACAGCCTCGAGCTGCGGGCAGTGTTCCTGGCTCTGCAGGCGTTCGAGAGTTCAGTGTAGGATTGAGCTGTAAGAGTTCTCTCGGACAATTCGGCAACAGTGGCCTACATCAGTCAGCAAGGCGGAACGGGAAATATGGCTATGGAGGAAGAGGCAGAGGCATTGCTCCTATGGATAGTACCTCGTCTGCAGGCCATTTCAGCAGCGCATATCGCAGGGTAGGACAATGTGATGGCAGATTTCCTCAGCAGGGTGCGGGTGGACGCCGGAGATTTGGAGCTTCATCCGCAGCTGTTCGCGCAAATTGTCCGCAGATGGGGGCCGCCGATAATGGATCTCATGGCGACCTTTCATTCAGCAAAAATGGGTCGTTTTTTCAGCTGGCGGAGGGAAAGGATGTCCAAAGGCGTCGACGCCCTCATTCAACCCTGGCCGGCATTGGGTCTCCTGTATGTCTTTCCTCCTTGGGTGCTTATAGGCCGAGTGGTTCAGCGCACCGCAACAGGGTACTGTTGGTGGCCCCGGACTGGCCAAGGCACCTGTGGTATGCAGATCTAGTTTGCCTGCTCGACGGAGAGCCTTGGAGACTACCGATATCGGTGGATCTACTGATTCAGGGTCCTCTGCGAATGCCCCAGGTGGATTGATTTTCACTTACGGTATGGCCATTGAAAGGGCACGGTTAAAAAGGAAAGGTTATACAGCGGCGGTCATCGCCACTCTGCTTCGAGCAAGAAAGAAATCCACATCTCTCGCATATGTGCACATGTGGAGTATTTTTGAGGACTGGTGTTCCCGGCAGCAGATCTGGGCGGCAACTGCTTCCATTCCAGTGGTACTCAGTTTTTTGCAAGACGGTATTGAGAAAGGGTTGGCCGCAAGTTCCTTGTAGGTCCAATTGGCAGCTCTCCTTTGTTATAGGGGCAAGGTTCAGGGAGTAGCCCTGGGTTCGCACGCAGATGTGCAGCGTTTCCTTAAGGCAGTGTTCAGACTTTGGCCCTCGTGCAGGGTTTTAGTGCCACCATGGGATTTGAATCTGGTCTTGGAGGCTTTAGCCAGGAAACCCTTTGAGCCCCTGAACCAGGCGTCTGTTAAGGACTTAACTTTGAAGACAGTCTTTCTGGTTGCTATCTGTTCAGTGAGGCTAGTTTCAGAGTTGCAGGCGTTGTCGTGCAGGAAGCCGTTCTTGTCTTTCTCTAGAGACAAAGTAGTGTTAAGACCGGTTCCATCCTTTCTGCCAAAGGTGGTCTCCCCATTTCATTTGAACCAGTCGGTATTCCTCCCAGTATTCAACTCAGTAGCAGAGCATGCCACGGACCGTGGCTTGCGTCGTCTGGATGTCCGAAGAGTATTGCACCAATATCTAAAGGTTTCAGAAACCTTCTGTAAGTCGGACCGTCTCTTCGTGTTGTTTGGGGGACCTCGCAAGGTGGAAGCGGCAGCAAAAGCATCCATTTCCAGATGGATTAAGGAGGCAATTGCGTCAGCATATATATTGCAAGGGCGTCCGGTGCCGATGGGCTTGCAAGTGCATTCTACTAGAGCGCAGGCGATGTCTTGGGCGGAGCACAGCTTGATACTGCCAGCGGAAATTTTCAGGGCGGCTACCTGGTTTTCCCTTCATGCTTTCAGCAAGCACTTCCATCTAGACGTGTTGGCAGTGAGTGATGCCAGCTTCTTATCGGCAGTGTTACGTGCTGGTTGGAATGGTCCCTCCCAAGGATAACTGCTCTGATACATCCCAGAGGTGGAAGACTAAACTGGAGGACCGATAAGGAAATAGAAATTACACTTACCTGGTAATTGTTGTTCCTTTAGGGACTCCAGTTTATTCCTCATTCCCACCCGGGAGAGAGTTTCTTTCAGAAGTACTCCGTGATTTGGAGCGGAGATGGCTTCTGGGCTTCAGAATATAGTATGGTTCATGCCTGGAGCCTTTGGCTCGTGCCAGTCTTTCTTTCATCTCTCTATCTCTTTCTCATTCTCACCTGGCTTTCTTCTGTTTCTGTCACTTGTTCTGGGGTGATGGGGCAGAGGCCAAGTGTGGAATATTGGCTCCCTTGTTATCTTCTCAGGGTGTCAGGTTGATAGTTTCAGGTTAAAGTTTCTCCTTATTAGTTTTACAGTTGATGTTAGACACTTTTCTTAGCTACTTGTTTGTTGCTCCTTTAAGTCTGCTTTGTCAATAGTTCACTGGGGCTGATGGGATCTCCAGCAGGATACATCCAGTGAGGATGAGATTCTGATTGGTCCAGTCTCCATGCTGCAGGAGGAGGTGCACTACCCAGAGGTGGAGTCCTTAAAGGAACAACAATTACCAGAAGTGTAATTTCTATTTTATTTATTATTTATTTATTTATTTTATTACAGTTGCTTATATACCGCACTATTCGGCATCAGCGCGGTTCACAGTATAACAAAATGACCAAAACACACTTCTGTTTGGTTTTACATCGAACAGGGGTATAAACTTGGATAACAGGGGGGGTTGAACTATGTACATGAGCTATATACATGAAATATACACATGAAATAGGTCAAATGCATGACGTAAAAGACCTATAACATGATTGAATTGAACAGTATAAAATTTTAGGTTGTTCTTTCCTAGATACATAACTTTGCTCTTGTCCACATTAAATTTCATTTGCCATTTGAATGTCCAGTCTTCCAATTTACCTCGTTCCTCTTGAATTTTTCACAATCCTCTTGTGTTTTAACAACTTTGAATAATTTTGTGTCATCTGCAAATTTAACTGCCTCACTTATTCCCATTTCCAGGTAATTTATGAAGATGTTAAAAAGCAGCAGACTCAGCACAGATCCCTAGGATATTTATTTATTTAACTGATTTTTTAAATACCGTCTTTCTGCAAGACAAGATGGTTTACAAGTAATTCAGTGTAGTAATACTAAACAGAAGTGCACGGTACATTGAACATGATGAATTCATTGTAACTCATGCTATAACAAACAAGTAGCCAAACTATATATACGATGTGATACAGCACTATCATTGCTTAGAGTTCAAGGTGAATGTTCTGTGCATGGAGATGCTGTTCTGGTTAATTGTCATTTGTTGTTAGGCCATAGTATTCCACTATTCACCTTTCTCCATTGAGAAAATTGGCCATTTAGCCCTATTCTCTGCTTTCTATCTTATCTATACTAGGGCTAGAGGATGGTCCATGAAATTAACAGGCAGCAAATTTTAAAACAAATTGGAGAAGGTATTTTATTTATTTTCCACTCGTTAAACAATCAAGTGTGAAATTCATTGCTAGAGGATTGTGGTCAAAGCATCTAACATAACTTGGTTTAAAAGGGATTTGGGGTCACATCATCAATGGATGGGGTCACAGAAGCAGGGCTGCTTTCTCTCTCTCTGGACCTTGACTATGACCTATACCCACCAATAGCAGCCAGCACAGGGGTTATGAGTCTGTGCACATTCATAGACCCTGCACGCCTCCTCTGTGAGTTTCCTTTCTTTTAGGCTGATACTAGGGTCTGGTAGAGCCCACTGATGCACAGGGCACTGTGCTACTGCCACTGTTGCCACAACAGTTGCTGCTACTGCCTTCATCCTTTCAGTAAGCGGGGAGAAAATGGATGAGGGAGGGAAGGTGAGCGGAAGTTTGCTATTTTGTTTTCATCACCATCTGGGGTCATGTGAATTTGTAAGTGTTAAATGGGGTCATATTGGATAAAAGGTTGGGAAGCACTGCCATAAACATTTGTTAGCCAAGCAAACCTTTGAGAGCTACTGCTAATTCCAGGGAGGAAGCTGCAGAGAATGGATATACCGGTAGTCTTCCGGAACTTTATAGTGACGTCTCTCTTCTTTTTTATGCTTTTCATATTAATGTCAATGCAATAGATACGACACAAAAATAAAAGTTACAGTTTGAAAATAAAGAACAAAAATAAAGGGGGAGATAAGGAACACAAAATAGGAAACTTCCTTATCATTCCTCCAGTCCAGTCCCGCACCATAGGGTAGTGCACCTCTTCCAGCAGCTTCGGAGACTGAGCACGTCACAGTTTTGATGACATCAGGCTACATAGGCAGCGGCACCACACCCAGCCGTCCAGTAAGCTCAGTCTCCTAGCAGCTGGAGCAGGTGCTTTTTTCTGAGTGGGGACTCACTGAAGGAACAACTGGGAAGAGTGTAGTTTAGAATTTTAGTTAATTTTAGTTATTTTGTTAATTTGGTGGCTGAAGTGGTGCTGGCCGGGGTAATCCCTTTTGGGTCTGGACCTGCTCCCGAACCCCTCCTTTGTGGGTGAGGAGCGGTGGAGGCAGAAGGACTACAGAGTGTGTGCTGCAGCACGAGGGCAGTTGTAGTGAGGAGAAGTCTGGCGGTTTTTCTCTTTGGTGTCCGGTTCCCGAAACGAGCGTCGGAGAGGTTAGTTGGGGATCGGGGCTGAGTGCTGACTGTTCGAGGGCCGCGTTTCCTTTGGATCGGGGTTTTTTCTCGGCAGCCGCGTGTCCGTGGTGTTAGGTGAAGCCGGAGTCGTTCTGGCGCCATTTTGGTTAGCACAGGAAAAGCGCTCGCGGCCATGGAGTGTATTTTTCTGTTCTTTTTCTTTGCTGTATTTTCTTTGTTTTGGGCTTCTGGGGCCTGGGCTGATCTCAGGTAGTATTTGAAAGAATTTCTTTGAACTGTTTTCTTCGTTTGAAAAAAAAAAGTAAGGCATTTGATTTCCTGAAGTTCTCTTCTTGAGTGAGAGGAGATGCTTTCCAAACCTCAGTGCGGTACGTGTGGGGTTCGCAGGAGTACGCTGTCTAGGGAGGGGGTCTGCAAGAGTTGTGCTGCAGAGACCCGCTCTGTGGAGCAGAATAGGCTAGAGGAGGCTTCATTGCTTCCTGTGCCAGAAGCCCAGAGGTCCGGATCCTCTCCAGAGGGGGAGGTGGACTTGCTGTTGCTGTCATTGGAGGTGTCGCTGAGTCAACAACTGGCTACTCTGGGTCCTTCAACGTCAAGGGGGGCCACGTCGGCTGTTCCAGGAAATTTTTCCCCCGAATTTGTTTTATTACTGCACAAGGCTTTTTGTCTGCAGCAGCGGGGTGAAACTAAATGTCTTAAGGATAAGAAGAGGGGGGCTCCGGGACCAGATCAGGTATCTGAGCCCTCCCAACCTCCGGTCAAGAGATGTCGGATGACCGACATGCCTGGTGAGGATGGTTCTTTTTCCTCAGAGGAGGACAAGGAGCAGGATTTTGGCAGGTGGATCTAGAAGAAGGAGAGCTTCCTCAGGAGGATGAGTCTCGGATTGTGAGGGCCTTCCGGAAGGAGGAGTTGGCGGGACTCATTGCTGAGTCACTAAAAACGCTTAATATGTCTCCGGTGGGAGCAGTGGAAGAGGACGCGTTAGAGGATCCTATTCTTCAGGCAGTACGTAGGCCTCAGAATGTTTTTCCCTTGCACAGGGTCATTAAGCAGATGATCATAGAGGAGTGGGAACTCCCTGAGACAGGGCTCAGGGGGTCTCATATCATGTCCCGTTTGTATCCTTTGATTGAACAGGATAAGGAGTTGTTTCGGTCGCCTAGGGTTGATGCCGCAGTGTCAGTGGTGACTAAGAAGATCACTATTCCCGTGGAGGGCAGTGCTGCCCTCAGAGACGTGCAGGATAGGAAGCTGGATACCCTGTTGAAGCAGGCCTTTGATGTGAGTGCCCTTTCGTTGCAGGCAGCGGCTTGCGGAGCCCTGGTGGTGCGAACTTGTTTGCGTTGGGCGCAGGGTCTCCCGGGTATGGCGGAGGAGGCTCAGGCTGTGGAGTCTGTGGCCCGGTTAGAATCGGGTATGGCTTATCTGGCAGATACCTTCTATGATTTGGTAAGGGCACTCTTGAACAGCATAGGTTCCATGGTGGCAGCTCGCCGATATCTGTGGCTTTGAAATTGGTCGGCGGATGTGTCTTCCAAGACCCGCTTAAGTAAGTTGCCATTCAAAGGAAAACAGTAGTTTGGAGAGGACCTTGAGAAGTTGGTTAAGGATCTGGGAGAGTCCAAGGGTGGGCGTCTTCCCGAGGATAAACCAAGACAGGTTCGGGTGCCTGGGTCTCTGAGAGGACAGTCCCGGGAGTTCAGGCGCTTCTGGTCAGTGAGATTTTCTCCTTTTCAGAGAGGGCGTTTTGCGCCTCGAGCGGCGCCCTTTCGGGGGTTTTGGGGAACTGGCAGAGGATATTATGGTGGGTTCTGCCTCTTCCTCAACCCAGAGAAAGACACAATGAAGCGAGGGGGGCCCAGGTAGGGGTAGATCCCATTGGAGGTCGCTTGAGGGATTTTTACCATGCCTGGGTCCGAGTCACATTGGACGAGTGGGTTCTGCGGTTAATTCGGGAGGGCTATGCCCTAGAGTTTGCCAGACCTCTTTTGCCGGCATTCATTCATTCTCCTTGTCGTGCAAGGGGGAAGGCATAAGGCAAATGCTACAGTGTCTATTGCAGTTACGGGCGGTAGTTCCAGTACCTGCAGAGCAATGCAGTACAGGTCAATACTCCATCTATTTCATAGTACCAAAGAAAGAGGGGTCTTTTCGACCCATCCTCGATCTCAAGTGAGTGAACAGGTGTCTCCACGTGCCCCGTTTTCATATGGAGACGCTTCAGTCCGTAATAATGGCGGTTCGGGAAGGGGAGTTCTTGATGTCCCTAGACCTTACAGAGGCATACCTGCATATTCCCATTCATCTGGATTACTATCAGTTTCTGCGCTTCGCGGTGCCGATGGGACATTTTCAGTTTCAGGCGCTTCCTTTTGGGCTTGCGACAGCTCCGCGAGTTTTCACCAAGGTGATGGTGGTAGTTACAGCCGTTTTGAGGCGCGAAGGCGTTTTGGTGCATCCTTACTTGGATGACTGGCTCATTCGAGCAAAGTCCAAGGAGGAAAGTGTTCAGGCAACGGATCGAGTGGTCCATCTCTTGACCGAATTGGGGTGGATCATCAATGTCAACAAGAGTCTTTTGGATTCCTCACAAGTTCTCGAGTACCTGGGAGCGCATTTCGACACTCTGAGCTCGTGTATTTCTGCCTCAGAGGAGAGTGCTAGCTCTGCGGCAGTTGGTTCAGCAGTTTCTCCTCATGGCGGAGCCAATGCCTTGGCATTATCTTCAACTTTTGGGTACCATGGTGGCGACAATCGATCTAGTTCTATGGGCGAGAGCTCATATGCAGCCCTTGCAGAGAGCTCCCTCTGTCTTGCACCTTAGTTTGTCCCAGGGAGGTGCGAAAGACTCTCAGATGGTGGTTGAAGGAGGAGAACCTGCAGTTGGGTGTTCCACTGGAATCTCTATGCTGGCTCTCCCTGACGACAGACACCAGTCTGTCCGGTTGGCGAGCCCATTGCAAAGGGCAGGTAATGCAGGGTTGTTGGATTCCGGAAGAGCGGACTTGGTCCATCAATCACTTGGAGATGAGAGCGGTTTGTTTCGCCCTTCAGGAGTTCTTGCCTCAGGTCCGGGCTTGCGCGGTAAGGGTCCTCTTGGACAATGCGACAACGGTGGTGTATATAAATTGGCAGGGAGGCACGGGCAGTGCCCGGCTTGTAACCAAAGTGGAGCTGCTGATATCTTGGGCAGAGAATCATCTGCAGGCAATCTCGGTGGCGCATGTGGCCGGGTCGGAAAACGTCACGGCCGACTATCTCAGTCGGGTGCGTCTGGACCCGGGAGAGTGGCAGTTGAACTCTGAGGTTTTCGAGCAGATCGTACAATGCTGGGGGGAACCAGTCAAGGATCTGATGACAACCTTTGTGTTTGCCAAGGCCAGTTGTTTTTACAGTCGTCGGAGAGAGAGAATGCCCGAGGGGCTGGACGCCTTGGTTCGAAGGTGGCCAAACCAGGGTCTGCTTTATGTCTTCCCGCCCTGGGCGCTCATCGGCCGCGTCCTGCAGTGGGTGGAGGCGCACTGGGGCATGGTGGTGTTCATTGCCCCGGATTGGCCATGACGGCCGTAGTATGCTGATCTCGTGCATTTGAGGGTGGCCGAGTCATGGAGACTTCCCAGCAGGCAGGATCTGTTGCTGCAGGGTCCGATCAAGATGCCACAGGTTGATCGGTTTATGCTTATGGCATAGCTATTGAGAGGGCGGGGTTAAGAAAGCGTGGTTATTCCTCTCAGGTTATTTCCATACTACTTAGGGCCCGTAGAAGATCTACCTCTTGTGGCCTATATTAGGGTATGGAGAATTTTTGAGGGTTGGTTTGCGAACCGAGCGTGTAGCCCTCTGTCGGCCTCTGTACCCGTGTTGCTGGATTTCTTGCAGGCGGGCCTTGATAAAGGTTTGGCTTGGAGCTCCCTAAGGGTTCAGGTAGCGGCCTTGGTTTGTTACCGAGGTAAGATCCAAGGTGATTCCTTGGGGAGACAGCCGGATGTTGTTCGTTTTTTGAGGGCGGTAAAGGACATCCGGCCTCCAAATAGAACTGTGGTTCCTAATTGGGACCTTAATTTGGTGCTTTCGGCGCTATTGGGAGAGCCTTTTGAGCCTTGGTGTCGTCTACTTTGAAGGATTTTACATTAAAGACACTGTTTCTGGTAGCGATTTGTTCGGCTAGAAGAGTTTCGGAATTGCAGGCGTTGTCATGCAGAGAGCCCTTTCTGACTTTTCATAAGTGGTATTGAGGACAGTTCCTTCCTTCTTGCCGAAGGTGGTTTCATCTTTTCATTTGAGTCAGCCAGTCGTCTTGCCAGTGCTTACTGGGTTGTTGGAAGGTCGGTCTGATCCGCAGCTGCGACTTCTTGATCTTCGGTAGACCTTAAAGCACTATTTGAAGAGAACGGCTTCATTTCGGAAATCTGATAGGTTGTTTGTTCTTTTTGGGGGTCCGTGTAAGGGAGAGGCTGTGGCTAAGTCTTCTATTTCCAGATGGCTTAAAGAGTCTATTGCTTCGGCGTATCTGTTACGCAGGAAACAGGTTCCGCACGGCTTGCGGGCCCATTCCACTAGAGTGCAAGCGACTTCTTGGGCGGAGTGTAGTTTGGTGTCGCCGATGGATATTTGTAAAGCGGCCACTTGGTCCTTGTTGCATACTTTTGTGAAGCACTACAGGCTAGATGTGCGAGCCAGAGATGATGCCAAGTTCAGCTTAGTAGTTATTCAGGCCAGGCTCGCTTGTCCCTCCCGTGTTTAAGGGGCTCTGTTACATCCCTTGGTGCGGGACTGGACTGGAGGAACGATAAGGAAGGTGAAATTAGGTCTTACCTGCTAATTAGCTTTCCTTGAGGAACTCCAGTCCAGTCCCGAAACCCTCCCTTCTGTAGTTCTGTGTATGTAGGCGACCCCGTGTCAAAGAGTAGTACCATTCTAGTGGGTTGCCTGGGAAATTGTCTCTACTGATTAACGGTAAGTCAGGTTTCTGTCTCAGGGTTTGGACCCCGTCTATGTTTCGGCTGGGGTCAGATAGGTTTGTCTGTCTTGAGACTCTTAAAAGTAATAAATAAATAAATAAGAGAGAGACAAAAGAAGAAGGAACCGTTTGGTTTTCTGAGATTTCACTGTTTTTAGGTTAGGTTTACTGTTTGGTAGAAATATTAACTTCTTATTTGTTGCTCCTGTGAGTCTGCTTTGTCAATAGGTTACTGGAAGGCTGGGGATGGTGCCAGCTGCCTATGTAGCCTGATGTCATCAAAATTGTGACGTGCTCAGTCTCCAAAGCTGCTGGAAGAGGTGCACTGCCCTATGGTGCGGGACTGGACTGGAGTTCCTCAAGGAAAGCTAATTAGCAGGTAAGACCTAATTTCACCTTGGCTCAAGTTTAAAACAGTCAATGAGGAAATTTCAGCTAAAAAAAAATAGATCCAAGCCAGCTGATAATGCAGATTTGCCACTGTTGGACACAGGATAGTGGGAATGATGAACCTTTAGTTCCACCCAGTATGGCAGTTTCATTTTTTAATACCTGTTAAAATTCGCAAAGGCAGTTGGCACCTTTGAAAACTGACCACTTTGAGGCAGTTTATTTTGCTTTATCTGCATTGAATTGCAATATGTGCCTTCAAATCAATTCTGACTCCTAACCAGCAGCTGTTGTGTTTTTTTGGCAGTGTGATTGGAAGTAGATTGCTAGGCCGCCTTCTGAGGCAATGGAGGGTTAAGTGACTTGCCCAAGGCTACAAGGAGTGCTAGTGCAAACTGAAATCTGTTTTCTTGATTACCAGGCCAGTGTTCTAATCATTAGGCTGCTCCTCCACTTTATCTTCTTGAGTGGAGATATTTTGAGGCAAGATTAGGGTAGAGATTTTATTTTTATAGATTTTAATCAGTTTACAATAACCAAATAATACAGGTCAATCGCAAGATACAAAACAGGAATTAATCCAAACAAAAGCAATATAATCTCGATAAAGTCCACATTAAGGGAATCTGGCTGCAAAATTAAAAATAAAACAAGACACAAAGAACGAGAAAATAAGGCATATAATGCCCACAAATTGGAGGCATTCTAATAACTAATTATTCATCCTTAACCACTATCACAGGTGTACACTATCAGAAAAAATATAAGAAGCACCATCATAATTGCTGATGCATTTACAAGGGAAACGGAGAAAGAACATAGCACCCAAGTTCAAGACCTGAGGCTTCAAAGCTAAAAAAAGCCTCCGCCTGAGTTGGGTACTACGAGCAACATTGGGAAAAACTTTCACACTCTGTCCACAAAATTTAACAGATTTAAACTTAAAGAATGACCTAAGGATACCAGACGGACCACCAGCAACACTCTCACTATCCCCCACGAACGAACTAAGTTCAACCAACAAACCTGTAACAGAGCATTCGAACTGTATGCACCCTCCCTCTGGAACTCCATTCCGAGCCAGATACGAAACAACAGAGACCTCTCCACATTCCGGAAACAGCTAAAAACCATCCTGTTTCATGAATTTCTTGGATCCGAAACAGACATCTCTCACTAACTGCCCAACCAGTTCCTCCTACTTAAACCCCCCTGCTCCCATCTAAGAGTTTTATGTCAACTGTCTAGCACTGTTACTCCTTGTTCAGATCTCCACTGTTGGCCCCCTGGTGATGGCCCCCTCCCCTAAATTGATCTTTGTCCCCCCCCCCTTTTTTTTTTTGCCTAAACCGCTTTGACCCAGCGAAAAGTGGGATATAAATGCAGCTAAATAAATAAAATAAAGGATATGATGTTTAAATTCTATTGACGTAAAAGTCACCAACAAAGTGGAACATGAATTAATAAGATCTAAGGAGTCCTTTAAAAAGGCGGCCAAATTAGAAATGGAAGGCGCCACCACATCTAGCTCCCCCTCAACAGGATTAACATTTTTTGAGCCACAGGGGATATAATGTTTATGTTTATGTAATTTTTGATATACTGCCCAGGCTGAAGGGCATCAGAGCGGTTTACAATCACTATATAAGCAGGTACTGAATACTGAATAAAGTTGAGAAACTTCAACAGGTTCAGATATAGATAAAAGGGTCCTCGCTGTGTACGGGCTACTCCCACGATGCCTGCCCAATGTTCTGAGGAAGAGTAAGGCATTGTCAGCAGCGTTCAAACAGCAGCAGCAGTCCCAAGAGCCATTGGTCAGGCTCTCTACACCTCCAACACACTCACAGCCAGATCCAAGGAAGTAAGTCACTGGAGCATGATTTTAAAGACCCAGCAAGGGTCCTCGCTGTGTACGATGCCTGTCCAATGTTCTGGGGAAGAGTAAATGACCTGGAAATGGGAATAATGAGTGAGGTAATCAAATTTGCAGATGACACAAAATTATTCAAAGTTGTTAAAACCCATGAGGATTGTGAAAAATTGCAAGAGGACCTTGATAAATTGGAAGACTGGGCATCCAAATGACGGATGAAATTTAATGTGGACAAGTGCAAAGTTATGCACCTAGGAAAGAACAACCCAAACTATGGTTACACGATGCAAGGTTCCACTTTAGGAACCACCCAGGGAAAAGATTTAGGCGACATCGTGGATAACATGTTGAAAACCCTCCGCCCAGTGTGCAGCGGCGGCCAAGAAAGCAAATAGAATGTTAAGAATCATAAGGAAAGTAATGGAGAATAAAATAAAGGATACTATAATGCCTCTGTATCATTCGATGGTGCGACCGCACCTTGAATATTGTGTGCAATTCTGGTTGCTGTATCTTAAAAAGGATATAGCATTATTTAGAAAAGGTACAGAGAAGAGCCACCAAAATAGTAAAGGGGATGGAAGGATACCCCTATGAAGAGAGGCTAAAAAGGTTAGGGCTCTTCAACCTGGAAAAGAGATGGTTGAGGGGAGATATGATAGAGGTCTATAAATTAATGAATGGAGTAGAAAGAATAGGGGACATTCAATGAAACTACAGTGTAACCTATTTAAGACTAATAAGAGAAAATATTTTTTCAATGCGTAATCAAACTCTGTAATTCATTACCAGAGGATGTAGTAAAAGCTGTTAGTGTAGCCGGGTTTAAAAAAGGTTTGGACAAGTTCCTGGAAAGTATGGCATATCTTATGTTCTTATGTTCTTAAGGTATCGTCAGCAGCGTTCAAACAACGGCAGCAGTCCCAAGAGCCGTTGGTCAGGCTCTCTGCACCTCCAACACACTCACAGCCAGATCCCAGGGTAGGGATTTTAATAATGTGCACAGTTTGATTTAGGATGGTGGGCTGGTGAGGAAAGAAAACAGCAGACACTGTTTTGCTGCTCATCAATCGATTGTACAAATGGCTGGTGCAAGCTATGCAGCAAAGTTTCAAATGGAAACTATCCTGTCAAGAATAACCATTCAGAAGGTCCATACACATCTTCCAATGGAGCTACTCAAAATTGCCTCTGTAATAATTTAGTAATAAAATATTGTTTGTAGAGAGTGCTATTGCACAAAGTGCAGTATTGGCCCAAAAGGGAGACTGTATGAACCAAGTTTTTCGGATCAGCACTGTTAAGATGTTAGAGCTGCTTTTCACCACTTTCTGCTTCATGTAGAAGCTTTATAAGTCTGGAGGCATATTGGTAATGCAGGATTTGTTTGTGTTTTTAATAGTTTTTAGAAACAAGAGAAAGTAGTCTTCCCCAGAATTAAATTGAAAGTACAGCGGAGGGCAGAGACCACGGCCAACGAAGCAATGATTAATCAAACCAACTTTATTGAAGACCCAACTTTTAAAGTTTCGGCCAGGGGCCTTCATCAGGGGTCTAAAAAACAAACATATAAATTAAACATAATACATGTACAGTATCACAGAACATAAAAATAATTGATTTTTTAAAAAAAGAGTTAAAAGATACATTATCAGAAAATTACATAGAAAGTCTATGGAACACGTCTATGGGGTGGAAGAAACACACTTCCCAATCTAAGATGAGTAAAAAATGAACACATTAAAATATCTGAAATGGTTCAGGATATGGTACACTATAAAAGATGAATCTAAAAAACAAAAATACATATCCAGCAAAATTAAAAATTACAGGTGAAACAACATATAAAAGCAAAGGACTGTGTACATTGTATTGATTAAACATGAAAAGCTAACAAAAAATATAGTGTAGAGTCAAAAACGTAAGAAGCAAACAAAATAAATAATATGTTAAAAACAAACAAAATAAATATTATGTTAAGAACAAACATCGATTTTGTGCAACATAAAAATTATAACAAAAAATGTGCCTACAGAGGCTGTCAAAGGTGATAAACGTCGTGCAAGGAAATAAGAAAAACTAAAAGAACAGGGGACACCTCCCTCTCATGACTCCAAATGTACTTAGCAATTGGAAGAGAAAAAAACTAAACATGATGTGGGTAAAAGACAATGCGAACTCAAAACTGAATGAAGTAAAACCTTAAGAATTACAAATTGAAAAATGAAATGGCGGCTTGGTATAAAAAGTTCAAATACATTATAGCAATACCTAAAACTTGTAAAAGAGACAAATAACTTTAACATCAGCGCTTCATGTAAAATTATACAAATCGTAACAAAAAAACACATTTCATCG
Source organism: Ichthyophis bannanicus (assembly GCA_033557465.1). NCBI lineage: Eukaryota > Metazoa > Chordata > Amphibia > Gymnophiona > Ichthyophiidae > Ichthyophis > Ichthyophis bannanicus. The sequence continues at coordinate 374,669,360 of CM066034.1, read as the reverse complement.
TAATATAAAATAGGCACATTGACAACGGGAAAGCAGCTAAGTATAAAGAGCTCAGATACATTGTAGCAGCACCTAAATAATGTAAAGAAGACAGATAACTTTAAAGTCAGCACTTCACATAAAATGATATATAACCGAGGCAGGCGGACCCGGCACTCCAGGCCCCTACCTCTCGCACCCCCCCACCCACAACAACCCCGCCCCTACCCTGCCCCCACAAAAGACATAACACCATAATTTTATGGAACACAACTGGTCGCAGCTTTTATTAGCCATAACAATTTAACAAACCAACAATAAAACTTTCCAACCCCTCAATTAGCGGCACCCGGCTGCACCAGCCATACCTCAGCAAAGCGCCTGCCACCGCTAATGCCATAACTCGCCACCCAGCAAGTTACCATACCCCTCACCCCGGCTTCGCCATGCTAAGCAAAAGTCGGCCGAGGGTTTGACCGGGTCAGGGGCACCCCGCCCAAGTGAAGCCTGCTGCTCCGGACCCCGGAAACCTCCGGGATCCCGCCACCCCCCCAGCTGCAACACCCCAAACACCCACCACCAAACGTTAGGGAGGGAGGGAGGGACGCCGGCCCTGAACGCAGCCTCCGCCCGACTGACCACACGGAGGCTGCTCAGCCCTTAATCCCCCCCCCGCTCCCCAACCCCTGCTGCACTAATTGGCTCCCGTGCGGCCGCGACCCACGGGAGCCAATCAATTTAAAAGACGCGCGCGCGCTCCCCACCCAGGCCGCGCACAGGGTCCCCGTGCCGGGCCGCGCGCCCGGTTAACATCGGCCGCCGGGACCCTGCCCGCGGCCTCTGGATAACCGAGGCAGGCGGACCCGGCGCTCCAGGCCCCTACCTCTCGCACCCCCCCCCCCCACAACAACCTCGCCCCTACCCTGCCCCCACAAAAGACATAACACCATAATTTTATGGAACACAACTGGTCGCAGCTTTTATTAGCCGTAACAATTTAACAAACCAACAATAAAACTTTCCAACCCCTCAATTAGCGGCACCCGGCTGCACCAGCCATACCTCAGCAAAGCGCCTGCCACCGTTAATGCCATAACTCGCCACCCGGCAAGTTACCATACCCCTCTCCCCGACTTCGCCATACTAAGCAAAAGTCGGCCGAGGGTTTGACCGGGTCAGGGGCACCCCGCCACCGCCCAAGTGAAGCCTGCTGCTCCGGACCCCGGAAACCTCCGGGATCCCGCCACCAGCACATAACACCGTTCATGTGCCGCCCCCCCCTGGCCCCAAGCTGCGACCAGCGTGCATCATTGCCAGACATATATTCCAAGGCCTCCTGCCAGTCATTAAGGAGCAGGTCCATGCCAACTGGCGACAAATGAACCCCATCAGCCCGATATAGGCCCGAACACCCAACATCCACCCAGTCGTGCAAGATCTGATACCCACCCTGTGCACAGACCCAACGACCAATCTGGCGGTTGACCTTGGTCAACCCCCGCGACCAACGACGCTGCTCCCGGCAGGCAGGCAGGCCTTGGAATGATGTCTGACCACAGAACAATAACACCGGGAAACATCCGCAACACCAGTCCCAAATCATCTTGCACCGCCCGGATCAGCTGCAGGCAGGACCAGGACACCAGGTCATTGCCACCCAGATGCACCAACAGGGCGGCCGGCCACCGCGACGTCCTCCCGTGGCGTCGCAGCAAAGGCAGCAACTGCGGCCACCGCATGCCTCGCACGCCCAGCCATTGCACAGCCACCGACGACGGGTCCAGTCCCAAATTGGCGCCGATAGGGCGGTCCGCCGCGCGCAGACCCGCCCAATGGACGAAAGAGTGGCCAGCCACCCAACATCCACCAGGTCCGACACCCCCATCTGAAAAAGAAATAGAAAGGTAAAACCCCAACCAACAGCATCCCGGCCCCTACAGCCGAACGTACCCTTTAAAAACCGAAGAACGCCACCTCCCGATGCCTTGAATGACATGTCCCCGTAGCCCCGCCGCTGCCGCACTAATGGCAGCCCCAATACGAAAGGAGTGCGGAGCAAAACGCAGCGGATCCTCCCCCACCGCGGACAGCACCAGCCACAACACCGCAGAAACCTGGAAACGGGTTAAAACCCGAGAATCCGCGTGCACGAAAAAACAGACTGCGCCCACCGGATGCACGGCGAAATACTGCCACAATGCCCGCACCGGGCAAGTCCGCGGTTCTGCGCCCTCGCCCAGACACACCCACAAACCTTTTCCAAGCGGATCTGTTTTGGACTTAGCCAAAAGGATCCGCACCCCCCCCCCGCTGCCACCCGAACATGCCGCGCCAGCAGCCCCCCAACACCCCCCCCCCCCCCCGGCTAGAGCCCGCAACCAGTTCCCCGATACGAAATGCCCCAAAAAAGGCTAGGCAAAACACCGCCTGGAACAAGGAAGCCTCGTACTCAGACGAAGCCACCTGCCTTAAGGCCCCACAGACCCGCACCAGGAGCCCATGCGTGATCGGCAACCACGAATCACGCGGCATCGGCTGCATCCGCTCCCAGCCCTGCAGAAGCCGTCGCGTTAAAACCCCCCCAGGAGGAGGACCCCAACTCACCGCGCTTGCAAAAAAGTTAAACCCCGCCAAATGCGCGCGCACCGCCGACCGTGAAAACCCGGCGCCCTTGGCCGCCACAATATATTGAGCCCTCAAGCCCTCCGGGACCCCCCCCCCGCCTGCCACCTGCAAGTTAACAAAAAGGCGACCACCCTGTCGCACCCCCGCCGGTATGAAGACCAGGTCCCCGCTGACACTGAGTTCCTCAGCAGATCTAACATCTCTCGAGGCCAATGCTCCACAAGTTCTCTGGGACCACAGATCCGTCCCTGTCCGCTTCGGGTGCCAGCGCCCGGAACCACTCCCACTGAAAATGAGAAAGAGCATCGGCAATCTCGTTAGTGCACCCTGGTATATGTCGAGCCCGCACCGCCACATTCAACTGTAAACATGCTAAGACGACTTCCCGCATCAAGCCAGCTACCATCACGCACCTTGGAGTGTATCTGTTAATCACACTTACGACCGCCGCATTATCACACCACCAAAGCACCCTACGGTTCCGAAGGCGTTCAGGCCAGAGCGCCAAAACTACCCGAATCGGAAAGAGCTCCAAAAATGTGATATTCCTAGTCAGGCCTGCCGCACGCCAAGACTCCGGCCACCGATCCGCGCACCAGGCCCCTCCGAAATACACACCCAAGCCCGCCCCCCCCCCCCGCCGCATCAGTGTACAACTGCAAATCATCACTGGATACCTCGGGCTCCAGTAAAACAGAAGTTCCATTGAAGTCCCCCAAAAAACGATCCCACACCCGCAAATCTGCCCGCATCGCTGTCGTCACCCGGATCCGATGATGAGGTTTCCGCACCCCGACCATCGCACATGCCAACCTCCTGGAAAACACCCGCCCCATCGGAATCGTCCGACAGGCAAAATTTAAGGACCCCAACAAGGACTGCAACTCCCGCAAAGAAACCTTGCGGGCCAACAACACGTTGGCCACCGAAATCCGCAAGCGAGCGACTTTGTCTTGAGGCAAACGCGCCACCATGTCCACCGAATCCAACTCCACACCCAAAAAGGTCAACCGTGTCGTCGGACCTTCGGTCTTCCCGTCCGCCAAGGGGACCCCAAACTCCTGTGCCAGCCGCACAAACACAGATAACATCCCCTGACAGTCCCCGGAGTGCGCTGCTCCTACAAACAAAAAATCGTCCAGGTAATGCACCACGGAAGACAGGCCAGATGCGCGAACCAGCACCCACTCCAAGAAGGTACTAAACATCTCAAAGTAAGCGCAAGAGATAGAACAGCCCATTGGCATGCACTTGTCGAAATAATACCCCCCTTGAAAGCAGAACCCCAATAAGGGGAAGGAAGACGGGTGGACGGGTAGCAAACGAAAAGCCGATTCAATGTCCACCTTTGCCAGGAAGGCCGACCGACCGGCCTCGCGCACCAACAAAGCAGCCTTATCAAAGGACGCGTAGCGAACCGTACAAAATTGACGCGGGATAGAATCGTTCACGGAAGCCCCGATCGGACAGGACAAATTATGAATCAACCGGAATTTGCCCGGCTCCTTCTTGGGCACAACACCCAAAGGCGAAATCTCCATGTTAGAAAAAGGAGGCTCCAAGAAGGGGCCCGCCACCCTCCCCAACTGCAGTTCACTCAACAATTTGCCCTGGACCACCTCCGCCCAACGACGTACTGAAGGGGAGTGCCTAGCAGACGGCGCCGACACCACCCCCCGCACCGGGATAACGAAGCCATTCCTAAACCCAAACCCCAGAATCGCTGCCTCACGCCTCCGGGGATAACGACTTAGCCACCCTAAAAAGGCCTCCACCCGAACCGGGGAAGGGGCGCGCCCGCACCACTCACTGCCCTTTTGGGGCGGGACCGGCCATGCCGGAGGTGCCTTTCTTAATGCACTTGACAGCGGAATGGGGACCCCCGCACAAGGAACAGGCGTGCTGGAATTTGCAATCGGGAAAAGGGCAGGTGGAGCGGTTGAAACGCCAGCACACGTCACCGCTCCCGGCCGAGACTGCCTTTGAGGGCACCCTAGCCGCCCCCCCTCGAAAGGGCCGCGCCGCCCCCCCCACTGCCCCGACGTCACTCTTTCCCCCGCCCCCCGCACCGGCGCCGGACCTCGCCGACATCTGGGTCAACCACAGGTTAATGTCCTGCGTACCCCACGAAAGCGAATGGCTCTCCTCCATCCTGTCCCTGAACTTCTCGTCGTAGTTCAGCCAAGACCAGCCGTCGTGCATCTGAGACGCCTCAAGGATGGAATCGGCGTACGCTAACAACATCCCATACTGCGCCGGATCGTGCCGGCCCCAAACACTGGCCAACCGCAAAAAGGAATGCGTCCAGTTAACCACATTACGCGCCACCTTCCTAACCCGACCGGCTTTCTCATCGTCCTTTCTCTTCTTCCGACTCTCGCCCGAGCGCTTCCTCCCCTCTAACAAACGGAAGATATCAATGTAGCGCCGCTTCCTAATTTTACGCCGCAGCTTACGCGGCACCCCCACCCACAATTCCGGCGAGGAAACCACCGAAGAAGCCCCCCACCCGCACTTAAACCCCCCCTGACATCTGGAATCTGCCGAACCCCCCCCTCCCGACCCCCTTGACGAACCACTCGAGGAGGAAGAGGACGAGGACGAGTCCGAGCTGCGACGCCGCCGACACGACCGCCGGTGCTTTTTGCGCAAAGCCCCCCTTTTCCCTTCGTGACTCTCCCCCTTCCCCCATTAACTCACCTGACGCAGCACGCGCGACATCCCTCGGGCGCCCTTGGGCCGACTCCGCTGCCGCTCCACGCTGCGTCTCAGCCCCAGCTGAAGGACTCATCCAGCTCTCTCCGCCAGCCGCGCCCACAGGCCACGAGGGCTGCGCCATAAACTGCCCCTGCGGAGACAAAAAGGGGAAAACAGGGGGGGAAACCGACACCGGCCAGGCCGGAGACCAAGGACCTCCCCACCCCGCCCTAGATGTACCCTGCCCCCCAGACATCCACTGCTCCCAAGAGGAAGCACCCCCCGGCGTGCCAAAACCACCGGGGGCCGGGAACCACCCTGCGGCCCCGCCACAGCTAGGAACCCACGGAGCCGCATCGGGCCGCAGCCCTCCCCCTTGGCCCGGTGCCCCGAATTCACCCCCTGCCCCCCCCCCACACCCCTCACCCCTACCCCTACCCCATCCCCCACATCCCCCGCCCGTACGCGCCCCGCCGCTCCAGCCCCACCCTGCAGCCCCTCCCCCACCCCCTGGGATCCCCCGTGAGGGTGGGAACCCCTTCCGCCGGTGCGGCCCCGCACTGCATCTCCCCGGCCCTTTTGCCCCCCCACCCCTTATCACAACTCCCCCCCCACCCCCGTAGACCGGCCCAGGCCTCCCCGTGCCCCCCCTAGACCTCGACCCCCTCCCCCTTGCCCCAGCTTTAGCAGGGGCCAAACCTCCTGCCTTAGCTTTGCCAGGCATCTCCTGCAGGTAACCAGCACAGCCGCAGGACCTGCTGCTTCCAGCAACCGGACTTCCAGCAGCTAGGCCCCCCACGTGCTGCCACCCGAAACACCCGGGATCAGCCGCGCTTCCTGAACGGCGCCGACAAAATGCCCCCACACTCACTCAGCCCGATGCACCGCAGAACACCGCCGAGCTCCCGACCTGGATCCTGGACAGCTGGTAGCACCCCGCAGTCTCCACGCCGGCCCCGAACGCAGCCTCCGCCCGACTGACCACGCGGAGGCTGCTCAGCCCTTAATCCCCCCCCCCCGCTCCCCAACCCCCGCTGCACTAATTGGCTCCCGTGCAGCCGCGACCCACGGGAGCCAATCAATTTAAAAGACGCGTGCGCGCGCGCGCTCCCCGCCCAGGCCGTGCACAGGGTCCCCGCGCCGGGCCGCGTGCCCGGTTAACATCGGCTGCCGGGACCCTGCCCGCGGCCTTGGGATTTCATAACATAACATATGTCATCGTGATATAAAATAGGTTAAGAGGCACCTCACGTTGATAGAGGAACAACTCTTTATACATATATTACAAAAACAAAGAACTGCTACAGAATTATGGTATGCCTTTCAAAGTATATAAAAGCAGATAGAAGAAAACATGATTATAAACTGCCAAAGCTTCGATATGTAGCGCAAAAATGACTATAGTTTGTAATTTAAGAAACTGCCTCTGTGGCTTAAAGACAACATGTTATATAGATGACTAGAGCAGTTGTAGAAAAAATATTATGTGTTACAGCTGCTATACTGTTGCAGAGGTATTCACATGTAATGTAACTAGTAGAAAAAACCTAAACTAAACAAGTTAAACTGCATCTTATATATGTTTTTAAGAGATATGCAATTTGAATATTGTAAACTGTGAGGAAAGATAAATGACTTGATCAACGCCAAAAAAGGAGAAGAGAAGCAAAATTGTGAAATTGATCTTTTACAGAAAGGCCTTTCCTTTGTTCCAACTGCTTGATATGATGCTTTTCAAACTAGGATTGACCTTCACAAGTTGTTTCGTAAGCTACAGATTGGTGGGGAATCCAGTTTTTATTCTGGGTTTCTCAGCGCAATCTATATTTCACGGGTGGGCTGGAAAGGGGATTGTTTGTATTGGGGATCTCTTTACGGTAGATGGGGCGGTGGTGGATAGCTTTCAGAGTCTACAAGTGCGTTACCTACTCCACAAGCGAGATTTTTATGCCTATTTGCAAGCTAGGCACTATGTGGGGGGACTTGGAGGCATAGAGGGACACCCTAGACTTGTTTTGGGAAAGTTGGTTGGAAAGCATCCAGGAGAGGCAGAGAGGAGGGAGCTGATATGTCCCAGTGTGGATACGGTATTTCTTGTTGAGTTGGCCCAGAGATGGGGTAAAGAGGGGTTGTAAGGTGTGTCAGAGGCAAGCCTGCAGGAGGCTTTTGAGGGAATCCTGAAGGGGATATTGTGGGTTTACTTGCAAGAGCTGCAGTATAAGTTTCTTTGGAAAGCGTACACCACAGACGACTGGGCGTTCCGTGTAGGACTTAGAGCCTCGGCCACCTTTGGGTGGTGTGGGTTGGTAGTAGGAACATTGTTGCACAAGTTTGGAGCTGTCACTTGGTGCAGGAGCTTTGGATGGAAGCCTGTGGTAAGCTAGCGGGATGGCTTGGGGTGGAGGACGTCTTGCAGAAAGAAATATGCCTATTCCATCAGTGGGACGTTGGTGGGCTGGAAATTGCACTGAAAAACAGAACCTTTTTAGGAAGAGGCTTTTTGTTAGTTAAAAAGGTACTATTGAGCCGTTGGGTGGAAATTTCCCCGCCCATCTTAGCTGTCTGGGAGAGAGCTATGATAGATTTGATGTACATGGAAAAATTGACAGCGAAGCAAAAAGGTGGTAAATGGTGGGATATGTTTTTAGACCTATGGGATCCGCTGATAGCCACGCTACCGACTAGGGAGCGTAGCATGGTGCTGAATATCTAATATCTCATATTTAATGTGTAGCTCATCGATAGACCATATTTGGGAAGGTGTTGTGAGAGTTGCCTGGTTGCTGAAGTCTGTAATGTGTTTGAACGCATGGTACTGCTTAGTGTGGGGGTGGTAGCTGAGGGAAAGTGGGAAGGGTTACTTGACAATGCTGGGTGAGGGGTAAGGGTGGGTTTGGGGGGGTGGTAGGGGTTTAGACTGTATGTATATATGTTTACATATGTTTATATATATATATATATATATATATATATATTTATTTATATATATATATATATATATTTAAGTAGAGTAAGTGACATTGCATGACAATGGATGTTTAGAAGTTCTAATAGTGTTAAGAGGGACAATTGATTAAGATGGTTTTGCTTTGTCCATGATGTCATATTATACTTTGTTGATGACACCCCTGGAAGTTTCGGGGTTTATGTGTATAAAATGAATAAAAATGATTTGAACTAAAAAGTTTTTTTCAGATAAATCTAGTAAATCCTCAGATCCATCAGTACTTCATAAGAAGTCTCATTGGTATCCACCTGGACCAACAGATCCTGCCATACAATCTTTTATGGATTGTGTTCTTTGAGATGTGCAACTATTAGAGAACAAATCAAGATGTAGATATAACAATCTCTCACTCGATGAAAGATCAGCTTTACATACCCTTAGTAAACGGTCAGACATTATCATCAAACCCACAGACAAAGGCGGTGGTATTGTGATTCTAGATCGCTCTTATTATATACATGAGCTCTCAAGCCAGCTTAATGATAAAACGTTTTACCATGTTTTATCATGTGACCCTACATTAGCTATAAAACAAGATATTGATTCATTATTGCTTTATGGGTATAATGCAGGTTTTTTGACACAACGTGAATATTCATTCCTACAAGTTTCACATCCCGTTATTCCAACTATATATACCATCCCTAAAATTCATAAATTGCTCACCTCTCCTCCTGGTAGACCTATAGTTTCAGGCATAGGGTCTGTTCTTGAGCCTCTTTCCCAATTCATTGATGTTTTTCTACGTCCTTTTGTACCTCATATTGCCACGTATATTAGAGATTCAGCGGACGTCATTACATTTTTAGACGGCTTCAGTAGAAATCTTCCAGATGTTATTCTGGTGTCACTTGACATAGAATCACTCTATACCAATATCCCACAAGAAGGTGCTCTCACTGTCATCACCAAATATTTGAACCAGCGTACCTTGCCTGTTCATATACCAACTCATTTTTTGGTAGATTTGGCCCACATTGCCTTGACTAAAAACTATTTTTTGTTTAATAATCAATTTTTTCAGCAAATTAAAGGCACAGCAATGGGTGCTGCCATGGCACCCGATATAGCCAATCTTTATGTGGCACATTTTGAAGACACCTATTTGAACTGTTCTCCCTTCTCATCCTCTGTTATCTCCTGGGAAAGGTACATAGACTACTTTTTAATACTATGGAAGGGTACTGACAGTGAATTACAAGAATTTTACAATTGGCTTAATAATTTGGACCATAACCTTAAGTTCAAAATGCAATTCAGTTCTACAGAACTTCCCTTTCTTGATATTCTTATCAAGAAATCTTCAAAATGGGTTTAAAACCACCATTTTCCGTAAACCTACAGACCGCAATAAGTTATTTTGATTTGATAGTTTTATAATACTCAATTAAAAAAGAACCTACCTGTTTCACAATTTCTACGCCTTCTGCGTTTATGCACTGATTATGATAAATTTGAGAAGAAATCTTCTAATATGGCAGAACGTTTTTCTGCTAGAGGCTATCCAAGAGAATGCACCAGGAAAGGTTTTGAATGTGCTCGGTTTACCTCTAGACAACATTCGCTTTTACCTAAGAACAAATTACCTGATGATAAATGTGTTTGCATTCTCCGTTTCGCGCATCTTTCCTCTAAATTACAAAAAATTTTGAGAACCCACTGGTATATTCTACAGACACGTTCTTGCTTCTGTAACCAACGCCTTACTATCGCGTACAATAGGGAACGGAATTTAGGGGACATGTTAGTCTCTTCTTATATGCCTCCAGGTTCGATTCCTTCACCCTTAAAGAAAGGACATTACAAATGCAATAAGTGCTCTATATGCAAATATGCCATTGTGCTCAATGACTTTTTCACACACCCTTGTATTAAGAAACAGTATAACTTACATACTTATACTGTCTTTCTGCATCCGTAGTGTATGTTATAATTTGTCCATGTTCTCTCTTATATGTTGGTAAAACCATTCGAGCCGTAAAGACACGTATTCAGGAGCACAAAAGTTGTATCAAAAGGCAAATAACAACAGCCCCACTTGTAGAACACTGGATTCAATTTCAACATAAACTAGATGACATAATATTTTTTGTCATTAAGAAGCTTATCCCTTCCCCTCGTGGTGGAGATCTGAATCGTAGATTGATCCAAGAACAGCAATGGTTCATTTTTCAACTCAATACAGTCACTCCAGGAGGATTGAATAAAGAAATTGAGTATAATGCATGTCTCTGATTTCTAGTATTACTTCCCAGCTATGCATCTTTATAACATCTTTCCAATTTGTTTTATTTTTAGTTTTTATCTTAAGCTCTTATACAGTAATGTTTTTCTGTCCATAGTACTTTTTTGCCCTAACTGTCCATCAAATGTTATGTCATAAGTGGGAGGAGTTTCCTCATCTTTAAATCTGCTACTCCTGCCCCTGTGCTGCGTTTTCCCGCCTCTGACAGTTTTTTTCAGGTATTTTTTTCAGTTTCTTGTGGTGTTTAATTCTGTTTTCATTTCACATGATGTATATTATTCTTTCCTATCACGGCGTATTCGCACAGTTTTGCTTCTCTTCTCCTTTTTTGGCATTGATCAAGTCATTTATCTTTCCTCACAGTTTACAATATTCAAATTGCATGTCTGTACCTTGACTCGACTACTGTTTTTCAGATGTTCTGGCTTAGACATTGCAGATTGCATGGATGTCCCTTCTAAAATTACCCTCCATAATTTTAGATATTAAACATAGAAACATGACGGCAGAAAAAGACCACATGGGCTATCTAGTCTGTTCTTTGCTTTCTACTTGTGTGTGTGTTGGCGCTCCCTGAGGGATAAGAATATGCTGATGACCCTTTGAGGATCTATTGTTTTGCTTTGACTTATGCTGCTCTTTGCTGCTTCTCAGAAGCTGCCATCCTAGGAGATGGTGGCAGTGTTCCTGAGCTGTTGGAGTAGAGGTTTAGTTTTTGTTTGTTGGCGTAGATCTTGAGGACCTACATTTCATTTTCTTAATTGTTACATAAATATAGCAAAAGCTTTACCTTGTTGGCAAGGCAGAGGGTGTGTGTTCAAGTCATGAATTCTAAAATGTCTTTAGTGAAGCATAGGGTGCCTCTGTCAATGATCTCAATCTCGTATCTCTTCTCTGGTCTTCCTTTTACAGGTGATGAGCGGGTGCCTGGTATTGGCCCCAAAGGGAGACTCTATATGAACAGAGTTTTTCGCATCAGCGCTGATAAGATGTTTGAGCTGCTTTTCACCACCTCCTGCTTCATGGAAAAGTTTTACAAGTCAAGAGGCATATTTGGTAATAGTTTTCAGTTCTATTGCATTATATTCTTTTGGTGCTTTGGAGATTAGCTGTTTGTCATTTCAAAGGTTCATTCTGTATAGTACATAGGCACAAAATACTGGAGAGCTGTTAATTGTGAACACATATCATACAGAAACGCTCTCGTTGGAGACAGTAAAACTTAAAACAAGGGCTATCCCTTATTCACAGCTCAAAGCAGAAACCCTGTGCTAGAGCCCAGTGCTAAAGCTCTAGTACAAGGTTTCACAACACAAATTTCCATATTGTCGGGAGAGTTGTTTAGAGAGAGACTGTGTGCTTTTGCTGCTTTGCCATCTCTAGCAATTGCACCCCTATGGAGACCAGCTGTAAGATTACTCCTCCCCTCTGTGATAAGCATTGGAGGTAAAAGCTCAGCTCTCCTGCAGTGTGTTTGGAAAGTTATTTGGAAAGAGACTGGGTGCTTTAGCTGTTTTGCCATCTCTAGCAATTGCACCCTTGCGGAGACCAGCTATAAGATTGCCCCCCCCCCCTTCCCCATGATCAGCCTCTGAGGTAAAAGCTCAGCTCTCCTACAATGTGTTTGGAGAGAGACTGTGTGCTTTAGCTGCTTTACCATCTCTAGCAATTTCACCCCTCCGGAGACCAGCTGTAAGATTGCTCCTCTCCCCTGTGATCAGCATCCGAGGTAAAAGCTCAGCTCTCATGCAGTATGTTTGGATAGTTGTTTGGGGAGAGACTGTGTGCTTTAGCTGTTTTGTCATCTCTAGCAATTGCACCTCTGCGGAGATGCGGAGACTAGCTGTAAGATTGCTCTCCCTTCCCTCCCCAGTGATCAGCCTCAGAGGTAAAAGCTCAGTTTTCCCATGGAACGCAGCTGAGGGAGCGTGTTCAAAGGGGCATGTTCTGCCCCTTTGGAGCATGAAGGAGCACCAGAAGAAGCTCTGAAATGTTATAGGTAAGCGGAAGATGAAGAACAAGGCACTGGGAGGTGCTGGAGGAGCAGTCCCAGTCAAGGAACGTATGGACATCCAATGCAGCCTGTTGCTTTGACTCTTTTTACAACCGTGAGAAATACTTTGGATATTAAAACGTCCTTGAGTTCCAGTTGCCCTACACCTCCACCCCAGCCGCCTTCTATGATAGGTTTGTCTGCTCTACACGCTAGTAGTAGTTCTCAGAGAGCCACTCCTTCTCCACCTGCAAGTGAGCACTCTCCGCGATCCCCCTCCCTCTCGGGTCCCCCGGCCGGTGTTTGGTACCTCAAGGCAGTTTCTCTTGGGACACCATCTTCAAGTTTGATTGTGCCGTTGGGGCCCCACCATTGAGGTCTCCTTGAAGGATGTTTGGGGAAAGCTCTCAAGAGTGGAATCGATATTGACTGGGACTATGGGTCAACTGTGCAAGTTTTCCAAGGAGTGTGTGGACGAATTTAAATGGCAGGACTCTTTAATTTCTTCTTTCAAGTCTTGTGTCTCAGCCCTCATTGCAGTCTCTAGTGGGGGCAGGAGTTAAGTATAGTTTGGTTATCCATACCAAATTAGAGCCAATGGAGAATCAATTAAGGGCAAGGAATTTGCGATTCCTGAATTTTCTTGTGATGCAGCTTCTGTCCTCCCTCAAGGAGTGGAGGAGTGGCCTAGTGGTTGGGGCAAGGTACTTCAGGCCAGAAGATCAGGGGTTCAAATCCCACTAGGGGACAGCAACCTTGGGCCGGAAGGACTGGGGTTTCTAGTCCCACAGGTGCTCCTTGTGGTCTTGGGCAAGCCACTTAACCCTCCATAGCCCATGTTCCCTGTAAAATAGTTATCTCCAAGTTATAATGCCCTGTTCAATGTAATTTCAGTTTGTTCAATGTAAACCGCACTGATGCAGAATAGCACGGTATATAAGAGAATGTAAATAAATAAATAAATAAGCTGTTGAAAAAGTATTTGAAAGAAATTCTATTCTTTAGTAATGTTGATGCGCTAATTATTTCTATGTTGTTTTATGTTTCCAAGGGGACTTGGGTTGAAGTTAGGGTTGCCAACTAGCTCCAGATGCGCCCGACACATTTGATCCAGTCCTAGGTTTACCCCACTGCATGCAGGGACATGTTGTTTTGATTTTTCCATTGCACTGTATAAGAAAAGCAAGACTACATGTCCCTGCATGCAATGGGGTAAACCCAAGACTGGGTCAAGCCTGTCGGGCGCATCTGGAGCCAGTTGGCAACCCTAGTTGAAGTGGCCAAAGGAGAGGGGTTGGATTCCATCACCTCTCTGGACAGCCTTGATTTAACTGCTTTTCTTAAGACCTCTCAGGACACTGTCTCTGAGAGGACGACTCTGCTGGTCACTTTTGGATTGAAGGCTGATAAAATTGCTGTTTTGACTTTATGCTTCTCTAAAAAGTCTCCTCCCTTTTGTGGCCAGTAGATAAACATTTTTCCTGATGTGGCCAGGCCTACGCAAATGCATAGGAAGGCTTTCTTGCAGTTGCGGTCTAAAGTCTTGGCTATTGGAGCCACATTCTATCTCTGTTTCCCCTGTAAGTATGTGGTTACCTAAGCTGGAAATAAGTTTGTTTTCACAGATGTTTTCCCATTTTTAAAATTTTCTTCAGGACAAATCAGTGGGTTGGTATGGGTACTTGGGGAGTTTTGTAATCTCCAGGAACAAGCAGGAATGAGTCCTCACATATGGGTACGTCGGTACCGACGGAGCCTGCGCGGGAACGCTCCCCAGCTTCCCAGAAGGAAAGCTTTTGGGAGCATCCCACAGCGCCTGCGCGCTGCCTTCCCGCCTTTCCTAACCAACTCTCCTCAGTTCTTCTTTTCCGCGGAGCCAGCAGGTCGTGTTCCTGTCACCGCTGAAGAAGTTCTTTATTTTAATTTATTTCTTTGGTCGCGTGTCTGCCTTCCCCGACGCCGGACCGGTGACGCCGGTCTTTTCTTTCTAAAAAAAAAAATATATTTTTTTTTTTTCCTCACTTGGTGTATTTTTCTTCTTAGGCCTTCAGGCCCACAAGAAAATTTTCCCTCATGGAAAAACCAGCCTCCGGGTTCAAAAATTGCACTAAGTGTAGCGGTACAATTTCTGTTACAGATACCCATGAATGGTGTCTTAAATGTTTGGGTCCTGAACACTCCATTCCGGATTGCCAGTCCTGCTCTCTAATGTCTAAACGAGGGTTACAGAACCGAGCAGCCAAGCTCCATGTGCTGTTTCCCACGGATGCACTGGTGGTGGCATCGACATCTTCCAGGTCTTCCTCTCCTGATGGGTCTCAGGTAACCAAACATAAACCTAGCAGGTCCTTGAAGGGCAAATCTCCCTCTAAGCATCGAGATGCCTCCGGGCTTGCCCTCTAGGATCCTGCCCCAGCCAAACAACCCCGGCGGGAAGCTCCGGCTTCCAAAGCTCCTCCTATGGGGTTACAGGTTGACATCGATGGCATGGCCTCGACCGATCACCTGTTAGACTGCTCTGGGGTACCGGCACTTTCTCCCGGTACCGACATCCAGGCAGTCGTGGCGTCCATGGATCACACTGTTCAATCCATGCAGCAGGCTATAATGGCTTTTATTAAAGCTGCGACGCTGATGGTACCGCAACAAGTCCGTTGTCGGTACCGGCGCCGGTACCGGTACCAGCGCCGATACCGGTACCGACTGCTTCGACATCGGCCAGGATACCGACTCCGGTTCCTTGTCCAGGGCTATTTCTCGGTACCGATCCGGTACCGGGGACGCCCGATGTCGGTACCGATCGATACGCGTATCGATCGTTGGAAGCGGACAGACGATACTTCGATTCCTCTGATGATTCTGATTCATCAGATGAGTCTCCTGAAGTATCCATTACCCTTCCTGAGGAGCCTACTTCTCCAAAAAGGAGAATGTCTCCTCCAGAGGATTTGTCCTTTCAAGACTTCATAATAGAAGTGGCTAAAGAACTCTCTATTTCAGTAACCTCTGAAACAGAGCCTAGAGCAAATAAATTAGATATTTTAGGATACACTAAGGCTCCCAGAGAGGCAGTCACCTTGCCAATTCATGAAATTCTTGATGAACATATGATTGACTTATGGGAGACTCCTCTCACCCTTTCTCCTCATTCTCGCAGATTGGACACTATGTACCGTGTCCCTCCTTGTCCTGGATTTCAGAAAACTCAGCTTCCTCACCACTCCATTGTGGTGCAGTCAGCTATGAAAAGGATAAAGAGTACAAAAAGACACTCTTCTGTTCCTCCAGGAAGAGAATGCAGGACCTTGGATGCTTTTGGTAGGAAAATCTTCCAAGCCAGCATGCTTATTGCCAGAATCAACTCATATAGCCATTATATGGGTATGTTTCTAAAGGAAGTTGCACAAAAGCTGCACAACTTTCTCCCTTTTCTTCCAGAGGATAAAAGCGATGAGTTCCTCCTTTGGCTTAAGCATACTCAAGACATTTCAAAGTTTTCCAACAGGGCAGCTTTTGACTCCTTTGAAGGTGCCAGCAGAGCCTCAGGCATTGCCATAGCTGCTCGCAGAATTGCTTGGCTCCAGGCTTCTGATCTAGAGCCCTGGGTTCAGGATGGCTTAGGAAATCTGCCCTGTACGGGTGAAAATCTCTTTGGCAAAGAGTGGCAAATAAAAGCCACTCAAATGGATGCAGAGAATTCTGCTCTGGATAGACTTTCCAAGTCAACCTCCATTCCAGCCAAGAAAAAACCTTTCAAAAAGTCTTTTTACAAAAGGAGCAGATTTCCTTCCACTTCTGGCCAACAATCTTCTACAGGTCGCTTTGCTACTAAGCGTCAGCAACCTAAACAGGCCAGGCCTAAACCTGCAGGGACTGCTACAACCCAGCAGTCCCAACCCCTTCAGGGGTTTTGACTTGATACTAGAGAACTTAACCTTTCTGGCTCTACAACAGCCAGAACCTCTCACCATTCCAGGAAGGTTAGCTCATTTTGCTCCCAGATGGGAGCGAATCACATCAGAGCAGTGGACCCTCTCCATCATAAGAGAGGGCTACAAATTTCATTTCTCAGACCTTCCTCCCTACACCATGGTGAGACACTTCAATTCTCCCTCATCTCTCCTCGACCTTCTGGATCAGGAGGTGACTACCCTTCTGGCCCAGGGGGGGCCATAGAAGAAGTTCCTCTTCTTCAACAGGGGTCAGGGTTTTACTCCCCCTATTTTCTCATTCCAAAGAAAACAGGGGGATACAGACCCATTCTAGATCTCAGAGAATTGAACAAATTCCTATGCAAGGAGAAGTTCAAGATGCTTTCTCTAGGCACTCTCCTTCCATACCTGCAGAGTCAGGATTGGCTTTGTTCTCTAGATCTCAAGGATGCGTACACTCATGTCCTCATCCATCCATCTCACAGAAAATTCCTACGTTTTCTGTTCCAGGGAAAACATTACCAATACAGAGTGCTTCCTTTCGGTCTAGCCTCTGCTCCAAGAGTGTTCACCAAATGCATGGCAATAGTTGCTGCATTTCTACGCACTCTGGGAATATTTGTCTTCCCATATCTGGACGACTGGCTCATCCGAGCTCCAACCCAGTCGGAGGCTCAGATCTCCCTGAACCGCACCAGGCGCATTCTGCACTACCTGGGACTTGTGGTAAACCTCCCAAAGTCCCAGCTCACCCCTACTCAGTCCCTGGAATTCATAGGGGCCTGGTTGGACACCACTTCTGCAAGGGCCTACCTTCCTCAGGCCCGTTGTCAACGTCTAGTGCAGTTAGCCTCCCAGATTCAGTCAAAGAGCCACTTAACTGCCAGGGAGATGCTACAGCTGCTAGGCCATATGGCTTCCACAGTACATGTGGTACCCTATGCTCGCCTACACATGAGAGCAGCTCAATGGACTTTGTCCACCCAGTGGACTCAAGCTTCAGGAGCTCTCTCAGACCAAATAGCAACCTCCAAACGTCTCTTTTGGTCTCTCCAATGGTGGATGTCCACTCAAAATCTGTTGCTGGGGTCCCCCTTCCAACCTTTGTTACCCCAAGCAACCCTCACAACAGATGCCTCCCAAACAGGTTGGGGAGCTCATCTACAAGACCTCTCCACCCAAGGCACTTGGTCCCCACAGGAGACCTCTCTTCATATCAACCACTTGGAACTTCGAGCAGTGTTCCTAGCTCTCAAGGTCTTTCATACCCTCCTCAGCTACAAGACAGTCCTCATTCATATGGACAATCAAGTAGCCATGTTTTACATAAACAAGCAAGGAGGAACTGGCTCTCTGTCGCTTTGCAACGAAGCTCTAAGATTATGGGCCTTCGCCAGAGAGCATCAAATCCATCTCCTGGCAGTATACCTCCCAGGAATCCAAAACTCTTGGGCAGACAGACTCAGTCGAGTTCTGCTTCCACACGAATGGTCCCTGCACATGGATCAGGTACTCAGAATCTTCCAAGAATGGGGAACCCCGGACATAGACCTCTTTGCAAGTCCGTGGAATGCCAAATTTCCCCGGTTCTGTTCCAGAATTCCGTGTCAGGGAGTTCAGGCCAAGGATGCCTTCCTCCTTCATTGGGGTCAGGGCTTCCTGTATGCCTTTCCACCCATTCCTTTGATTCCCAAGACTCTGTTCAAACTCCAGAGGGATCAATGATCTATGATCCTCATAGCTCCATGCTGGCCACGCCAAGTGTGGTACCCTCTACTTCTGCATCTCTCCCAAGCCCCCTCCCTGGACTTGGGAGCTGCGCCAGACCTTCTGTCCCAGGAGGAAGGGACTTTGTGGCATACAAACCCCAAGTCCCTTCACCTCAGAGCTTGGCTACTGAAGGCCTAGACCTTCAAGATTTCAATCTTTCTCAGCAAGTGAAGGATATCCTCCATGCTTCCAGAAAACCTTCCACTAGGCGTTCCTATGCTTTTAAGTGGAAAAGATTTTCCATTTGGTGTGCTCAAAAGGGTCTTGACCCTCTGGCACTTCCTGTGAATTCTCTATTGGAATATCTCCTGCATCTCTCCAATGCAGGCCTTAAAACGAATTCAGTAAGGGTCCATTTGAGTGCTATTGCAGCATCCCTTAAGCCTCTCAATGGACAACCTATTTCCTCTCATCCTCTTATTGCAAGATTCATGAGAGGCCTAACTTTAACAAAACCTCCCATTCGACCTCCTCCGGTGGCATGGGACTTAAACTTGGTTCTTGGTCAGCTTATGAAGCCACCTTTTGAACCCTTAGCCACTACCTCCTTGAAATTTCTTTCCTGGAAGGTTATTTTCCTTATTGCAATCACTTCTGCTCGCCGCATCAGTGAACTGCAGGCCTTAGTGGCTAATCCACCTTATACAAGGTTCCATCATGATAAGGTAGTCCTTAGGACAAATCCTCACTTTATGCCTAAAGTGGTCTCACCTTTTCATCTTAATCAAGAGGTATATTTACCTGTCTTTTTTCCAGCTCCTTATGCATCCAGTGCAGAGAGGAACCTTCATACTCTAGATTGTAAAAGAGCTCTTGCTTTTTACTTACACAGGACACAGCAACATAGAAAGTCTTCCCAGCTTTTTGTTGCTTTTGATCCTTCTCATTTAGGACTTCCAGTCTCTAAAAGAACACTGTCCAATTGGATTACTCAGTGTATTTCTTTTGCTTACCAGAGTAAGAACCTTTCTCTGGAGGGCCATGTCACAGCTCACAATGTGAGGGCCATGGCCACCTCTATGGCTCATCTTCATTCTGTGTCCATCGACCAGATCTGTCGAGCAGCCACCTGGGCCTCGGTTCATACCTTCACAGCCCATTACTGTTTGAACAAGGACTCCCGCCGGGATGCCTTGTTTGGTCAGGCTGTCCTCAGACACCTGTTCCATTCTTGAACAACTCCTGCCCTCCTTCCCTGAATGGATGCCTGAGATCCATAGGAAGACGAGGAACCCTTCAGGGTCTCATACCCTTGTGGATCTCCCAGGCATCTTAGCTAGGGAGTCCCCATATGTGAGGACTCATTCCTGCTTGTTCCTGGAGATAGCACAGTTACTTACCTGTAACAGGTGATCTCTGGGAACAGCAGGAATTAGTCCTCACAACCTTCCCACCTCCCCTAGGAGTTGTATCTCTCTCTGTCTTTCCTTTCCTCTCTCTATTGTCTCAGCTTTAAACTTGAACTGAGGAGAGTTGGTTAGGAAAGGCGGGAAGGCAGCGCGCAGGTGCTGTGGGATGCTCCCAAAAGCTTTCCTTCTGGGAAGCTGGGGAGCGTTCCCGCGCAGGCTTCGTCGGTACCGACGTACCCATATGTGAGGACTAATTCCTGTTGTTCCCAGAGATCACCTGTTACAGGTAAGTAACTGTGCTTACTCTTGACTCTTGTCCTATTTTTGACTGGGGTAGTTCTAGGTATTAATACATTTGTTCTCTTCTGCTTCTCTCCCATGATGGGGGCTAGAGTATCTCTTGCTATATTTTTTTTGCAAATTTTCCTAATTTCTAATGGTAGTAGGTTATGCTTTTCTTATATACATTGGATATGTATTTTGGTAAAAATCTTAATTTAGAAAAAATTGATATTGTCCTGCTAGACCAGAAGAGACAAGTGGGTTGTGTTCCCCCTACCAGCAGATTGGTCAAAACAAAGAACCAGTGAAAAGCCCAGGCTTCAATGACATCTCTTCCTCTATTTGTCTCAGCCACTAGAGGTCTCTTCAGTATTTCTTGTCTCCAGCAGATGGTGGATGGATTCAGAGCCGGTCCGTCTACAAGGCAAACTAGGCAGTTGCCTAGGGCAGCAGACCCTGGTGGTATCGCTAACCCAACCCCCTCCCTGGGAAGTGGCAGCTGAATTGCTGGTACAGCGCTGTGGTGGGCTTTAAAATGCCCACACACGTGCGTGCAGTTCCACCCTGCCACTCCTGCCCACCCTCCAAGAAAGTTGCATTGGGGGGGGGGGGCAGGAGTAGCAGGCCGTGAGCACACATGTATGTGGGCACTTTAAGGCTCAACGCAGTGTTGAAGAAGCAGTTCAGTTACCACCATTTCAGTGCAAGGTGGGTGTGGCATGGCCGGCTGGACGGAGGCACAGTCTTTTCTGGTGGTGGGGGGGGGGGGGGGTAGCAGCATGGACTGTCTGCCTAGGACATAGAAACCCTCATGCCACCTCTGGATGGATTCTCTCCTCTTCAAAGAAAATCTGAAGACTGAGAGGAGAAGATTGATTATGTGCTTGTGAACAACCACCTTGAGGGTAACTCACTTGAGCACGATGTGGGAGGCGCCACTAGACTGCGGCCTTTTCAGTAGTCATAGGAGGAAGGAAAACTGGTTCATCTCCATGCCCTTATCATAAGAGCCTGTTGTGCAGCCAGAAATTTGAAGGATCTGGAAGAGTGCAACAGCCTCACACAACTTCACCCCCTCCTTCCTTCTCTGTTCCCCCCTGCTCTCTCCCGAAGATTGCACAAGGCTCTCAGAGGGCTCTTTCTGCCAGCCACCTTAAATGCAGTGCTGCAAAAGCCAGTGAAATAGTATCAGGGGAGTAGAGCTGAGCCTGTCATTGATCATCTGCTCTTGGGGTGAGTACCAAGGCTTGACCTCTTCATTGTTCTTGTTGGGGGCTCCTGATTCCATCTGTGTGGAACGCAATTCAGGGTAGACCACTGGCGACTGTTGGCATGTTGTGGGGGGTTTCCTGCCATTTTCTGCACATTTAGTAGCATTTTCTTCTATTGTGTGCCTGGCGGTCATGCTGTCTGTATGCAGGTTCCGCTTAAGCGACTCCAACACATGTTCCTACCCTAGTGGCTGTAACACTTGTTGCAGTAAAGACACAGTTAATGAACGCCGCAGTAAAAGCACAGTTAGCATGCACCTTTGGGCTGCTGCAGCCCTTGCACGTGGTGTTGTGATACTTGCCTTAAATCTCTATATCTTCTTCCAGGAAACATTGTTTGACCTGTGGCAAGTGAGGTGCCTCTTCTCTGGATTTTGGACTGTGCTCTTCTTGCATGGTAGCTTTTGAATTGTTCCTGGAGGTCCTACCTTCTCTCTCTCAGCCAGGAATGCAGTCAGTCCAGCCTTGCCTGTTTCAGAGCAAGAGGTGACAGATGGCGCACTGGGTAAGGATATCCACCCATTCGCAGGGTCCAGCAATCATGATGTGAGCCACTCTATGTCCTCTAGTGGGTCTGCAGTGACTGTGCTCTCTGGTGTTGGGGGAAGGGGATCATTTCTGAGAGGAGAGCTTCTGGACTCTGGGTTGTCCTCCCCGGAATTCTTTTCTTTATTGCAGCAGGCCTGGTCTTTCTGACTTGGAAATTTGGATTCTGCGGCCTCTGGGTGCCCCCAGGTGCAGTCTCATGAGGGGCAGGTTCAGTGAAAGCCCTGTTCGATTGCCTTTGGCTAAGTGACCCCGGCGAGGGGTACCTCCTGGAGATGCGGAACAGCTGGGAGCTATCTGAGATTTTGACTATGACTTGGATTCAGATGGCTCGGTACTGGGTTCTGACATAAATGAAGAAGTACTCTCGTATTCAGAAGATTGTGAAAAGGTCAGAGTGATCCGCTAGTCTGGAAGGAGGAGCTGGCAGTGTTGATTGCCAGGGTCTCATCTGCCTCGAACTTGGCGGATGCTTCCGGCAGGGAGCAGGAGCCGAAGGTGCACCCACACCTTCAAAAGTGCATAAATCCACTACTGTCTTCCCATTTCCAGATATCATCAAGGATATGATCCATTTAGAGTGGGACTCTCCTGACTCCCCGCCTAAGGGATTAAAGGTGTGTAAGAAAATCTACACTCTCCCAGAGAAGGAGTGCGTTGAGTGGTTTGGTATTCCCAAGGTGGATGTGCAGGTCATGATGGTTACCAGATTGACCACCTTTCCTGTGGAAGGTGGATTAGCCTTTAAGGATTATCTGGACCTTAAGGTGGATTTGTTGTTGAAGAGCCAGTTTGCTGAGGCAACTGCTATTCTGCAGCTAGCAGTTTGTGCCAGCCTGGCATCTCGAGCTCTGCTCCAGTGGATTTAGTCTCTTCCGCCGGATGATTCTACCTCTCTTTTGAATTGGCTATGGTCTTTCTTTCTGATGGCATGCATGACCTGGTTTGTTTAGTGGCCAGGGATGGTGCCCTGACGATGGTGTCATGGTGTTGGTTTGGCTCTGGCATTGGGCAGCAAACTAATCTTCTAAAGCCTGGTTGGCCCAACTGGATTTTAAGGGGAAACTTCTTTTTGAAGCCAATTTGGAGAAGATGGTGAAGGACCTGGGTGAGATGAAATCTTACTGCCTTCCGCAAGACAGGTCCAGGGGACCTGTGAAGCGAGCTGGTGCCCCTTTCTCGTCAGCCTCCGCCTGTCCACCTGGGGATTTTGGGACTTCATTGTTACCAACCTGGAAAAACTTTCTTAACATAGTAAATGACAGCAGATAAAGAATATGGTCCATCTAGTCTACCCAGTAAGATGGCAAGAGTAGGTGCACCTGCCGCTCCATGCAGGCCACCCATCCCCATGTCTTTGTTTTAGGGGTGAACCCACTGCTCCGTGTAGGACACCCCTGTATGTTGAGAAATTAGATAGTTAAGTTTATTTTGATTTTATCCTGTTGCTGTAAAGGGATCCACCGTGTCTGTCCCATGCCATTTTGAATTCTGTCACTGGGAGGGCATTCCAAGCATCCACTACCCTTTCAGTGAAAACGTATTTCCTGACATTGCCTTTCAATTTACCCCGTTGCAGCTTCATTTTATTCCCTCTAGTTTTACAGCTTCCCCATCTTTGGAAGAGGTTTGTTTGTTCATTATTTCTCTTTAAGTATTTAAAGGTCTGAATCATATCTCCCCTGTTCTTCCCCTCTGCTTCCAGGCTTTGGGCTCATTCTCAGTCCTTTTGTAAAGTGTGTTGGCCCAGGGATTCTGTCTTCATCAGAGGAGGACTCTCCCGGGCTGCGCAGGTTTGGGGGCCCGTTCCCTGGTTCCTTCGGTTGGAGGCAGGCTTTGCCTATTCTTTCAAGAATGGGCCTGGTTTACCAAGGATTGCAGGGTGCTAGACACCATTCAGTTCGGCTATGTCCTGGAATTGAGCCATTGTCACCTTCTCTTGTGGGTCTGCAATCAAAGGTGCCACTGCGATCAAAGGTGCCTAAAGGCGGTGGTGCCCCCCCCCCCCCCCGGACAAGCAGAGCAGGGACAGATACTCCATCTGAATTCAAAAAAGCATGGGACCAACACAGAGGATCTCTAAAGGTAAAAAGTGGACTGTTGTAGTTGTTGTTATGGAAGGACAGACTAGATAGGCCATGTGGTCTTTTTCTGTCATCATGTTTCTATGTTTCTATGTTTCTATTCTGTGGTGCCCAAAAAGAATGGTTCTTTCCGGCCAATTCTGAACCTCAAGGGGGTCAAGAGCACTTGGCGCATCCTGTGCTTCTGGATGGAAACTTGCACTCTGTGATTCAAGCAGTGCACCAAGGGGAGTTCTTGTTTTTTCTGGATATGGCCAAGGCATATTTTCCTATCCTGATCCAGGCGGATCAGCAGAAATATCTGCATTTTGATGTGCTTAGTTCTCACTATCAGTTTACCACCTTTTCTTTCAGGCTATCCACTGCCCTGAGAACATTTTCCAAGGTAATGGTGGTGGCGGTACTTCAGCACCAAGGGATCTGTCCATCCCATATCTGGATGAATGGCTCATCTGAGCCCATTCCCTTACAGAAGCATCTCGGATGGCGCTTCGAGTGGTGTCCTTTTTGGAAAGCCTGGGCTGGGTGTTCAGTCGGGTAAAGAGCCAACTGTTGCCTTCCCAGTCCTTTGAGTTCTTGGGAGCATTTTTCGACACTTGAGTAGGCAGAGTTTTCCTGCCAGAAGGTAAAGTCAAGAGACTGTTGAATTGATTGTTGCTGTTCTGTGTGCAGCAGGCTCCCAGAGTCTGGGATTATCTTCAGCTCCTCGGATTGATGATGCCAACCAAAGCAATGGTGCTGTGGGTGCATGCTCACATGCAACTGTTGCATCATTCCTTGCTGACTCATGCTCCCCAAGTTCTCAGGAGTATGAGCGCAGACTGATCCTGTTGATGGTAAGAATCAGCCTGCTGTAGTGGCAGCAGTCCTGTCATCTAAGGAAGGGTGTGCTGCTGGATAACTACTCGTGGAATCTTCTGATGATAGATGACAGTCTCTTGGGCTGGGGAGCCCATTGCCAAAACCATACAGTACAGGACCATTGGAACTGCAAGGGTCCATCAACCACCTCGAGGCAAGGATCATCAGGTTGACTCTTCTGTGTTTCCGGCCCCTGGTCAAGGACCAGGTGGTTCAAGTGTTTTCGGTCAACGTCACAGCGGTGGCTTCTGTCAATCCGCAAGGTGGCACGAGAAGTGCTGGGGTAGCTATGGAGATGGCTCTCCTGTTTGCCTGGGTGGAGAAGAACCTTCTAGCCTTATTGGCTCAGCACATTGCCGGTGTGGACAATGTGGAAGCGGACTTTCTCAGCCGACACTCTCTGGATTCTGGAAAGTGGGAGTTGAGTCAGGAGGCATTTCAGTTGATTATGCGCTGCTGGGGTTGCCCCAAAATGGATCTGGTGGCAACCCCTTCAATTGCCAAAGGGTGCTGCTGCTTCAGCTGCCACACGGAGAAGGGGTCCAAGGGCATTGATGCCCTGGCCCAGCCTTGGCCAAGTCAGCATTGGCTATATGAATGTTCCTTGTAAATGTATACAGATGTATACAAATGTTCTGTTCACCGTTTTAATGTAAACCGCCCCTGATCTCTGGAAGGGGCGGTATAGAAGAAAATGTTAAATAAATAAATAAATAAATGTGTTTCCTCCATGGCCCCTGGTGGGGTATGTGATTCGGCGTATAAAACGCCACCCGAGCAGGATTGTTCTGGTGATGCCAAATTGACTGAAGTGGGGCATGATTCGGAGATCTGATGCAGCTCCTGAAGGTCATTCTCTTCAGTTGTCTCCATCATTGCAGCAGGGACTGATCATCCTGGAGGACCTGATTCCCTTCTCACTTACGGCTTGGCTTTTGAAAGGAGATGGCTAGCACATAAGGACTACTCTCCAGCAGTGGTCTCTACTATACTTGAAGCCCGGAAGAGGTCTACCAATTTGGCATATGTAGGGGTCTAGTGCCTCTTTGAATGATGGTGCAACGCTCAGAAGTTGGCTCCTAAGCCTGCCAAGGTGCAGTTTCTGTTGGCTTTTCTATAGGATGGCCTGAAAAAGGGCCTTTCCCTTAGCTCTCTGAAAGTTCTGGTGCCAACTTTGGCCTGTTTCCAAGGTCCAGTGGCTGTTAAGTCTTTAGCCTTGCACCTGGATATCTTGTGCTTTTTCCAGGGGGTTCGGCGTCTGCAGCCTCCCTTCCAGTCTGTGGTCTCTTCCTGGGATATGTGTCTGGTGCTCAGGACCCTGATGCCTGTGCCCTTTGAGCCGTTGAAGCACACTACTTTGAAGGATTTGAAGCTCAGGCTGTCTTCTTGGTCGTAATTTGTTCTTCAAGATGGATTTCTGAGCTGCAGACTCTGTCTTGCCGAGATCCTTATCTGTCTTTTTCAAAGGAAGCTGTTTCCATTCAGCCTGTGCCTTCCTTCTTATCTAAGGTGATTTTTCCCTTTCATGTGAACCAGGTGGTCTGCCTGCCCTCCTTCTCTAAGGAGCAGTGTCGGGGAAAGGATAAAGATCTTTGCCTTGTGGATGTCCAGAAGGTGCTTCTCTAGTACTTGGAGGTCACAAATTCCCTTCGTAAGTCAGCCGTCCTTTTGTGCTGTTTGCTGGCCTGTGCAAGGGTGACACGGTGACTAAATCATCTTTGGGGTGCTGGATTAAGGAGGCCATTGCCTCGGCATATCTGTTGTGGAACCAGCCCATTCCAGAGGGTCAGTGCGCCCCTTCTACCTGAGCACAAGCATTCTCGTAGGTGGAGCGGAGCTCGGTATCCCTTGCAAACATTTGTTGGGCGGCAACGTGGGTATCGCTTTCCACTTTCATCAAGCTTTACCATTTGGATGTCCACCTGCAGGCGGACACGGCCTTGGCTGAAGGATTTTGCTAGCTGCTGTCTTCTTCCCACCCAGTGGAGTCATCGGTTTGGTACGTCCCACTTGTCTGGACTGGTCTAGCAGGACGATATGGAAGGTGACATTTTACTTACCAGTTAATGTCCTTTCCTTTAGTCCTGCTAGACCAGTCCAGGGCCTGCCCCTGGAACTGTATTGCTCTGTTCTTCTGCTGTGGTGCCCTTGGGTCTGCTATGATTTCTGTAGGTTCATCTTCTACTGAAAGCCTTCTGTTTATGCTTTCCTGTACATAGTTCTCTATTGTTGATTATTCATTGTTGCCCACGATTGTGTGAGGCTTGCCAAGTTTTTCCCATATGCTTTGGGACGAATACTGAAGAGCTCTGGTGGCTGAGGCAAATAGAAGCATAGGAGTGATTTCATTGAAGCCTTGGCTTTTCATTGGTTCTTTGTCTCCACCAATCTGCTGGTAGGGGAACACAACCCACTTGTCTGGACTGGTCTAGCAGGACTCAAGGAAAGGATATTAACTGGTAAGTAAAATGTCACCTTAGCATGGTTTTTTTGCACAGGAGTATTGTAAGCAAAAGGTAGGTAAATAAGCTGCATGCAAAAAATCCGTGTTAAACAAGGGGAGCAAGCCAGACACATGTGGACAGGGGTCTGCGTTAATGGTTTGGCACTTGTGCATGTGGATTGGATTTCTTAACAAAAAGTAATCTGAGGTGAAGTTTTACACTTCATCTCAGATAACCAATGCAGACTGCCTGATTGTGGTTCCCACCCCTCCTCCAACTCTGACACCTGTCATTCGTGACCCGATGGACCAGCGGTTCCTACCTCGCCCAACCCCCACAAACTCTGGTAGCAACCCAATCCCCTAACCCCCCCCCCACCCCCCAATATCTTAACTGTAGGGCAGGAGCTATACTCACATGATCCCACCCTTGTGCTGCCATGTTGGAAAATAGTGGGGCCAGACCTCATGTGGAGCCAGGCGCTGCCATTTTCCAAAATGGTGATGTGGGGACAGGAGCATGCAGGTATTGCTTCTACCCCCCCCCCCCCCCGAAAAAAAAAATTAAGGTATGTGGGAGGATTGTGCTGCTACCAAGGTTTGGGGGTGTGGGGGATAGGAACCACTGAGCCACCAGAAAATGTCTTTCACAGGTTCGGGGGGGGGGGGGGGTGAATGGGATAGAGACCACCAGGCCACCCATAAATAGTGGTGTCAGGGTTGGGGGTAGAACAGCAGTTGAGTAGAGGTCATCTGATATGAAGTGCGAAATTTCACTTCAGATGATCCTTCTGCTCCTTGCTGGATCTTTATGCCTGCTCAAAGCTGGCATAAAGATCCATCGTTAGAAGAGTAAAAAATCTTTGCTAAGTTTCAGAGCAGTTTGCAACATCAGGAACAATTTAAAATTCATTCATTGCATTCAATTAGCATGCTTGGTACACTATGCTTTAACACAGTGGTTTTGCTTATGATTTTCCTGTGCTTTCTTTCCACATGGGGGAGTACGTTTAGTGCAAGGAAATCTCTAGCAAAACACTGTGTTGGAGCATAGCACAGTTTGCTGCATTGAGTCCTCAATTTGAAGTCATGTAGAAACAGTATATGATATATGGCAGCTTATAATTTCCTTGCTTATGTCACCACCAGGGGTGCGCTCTAGTCTAGTCACACCATAGGGGCCACTCTGTGTAAGGCTAGCAAGTGAGCACCATCTCCAACTTAATACATAAGGAACAGTTCATGGGTTTGTGAGCTTCAAGGGAGGACTCCAGTGGAATCTGTTCCATCTCCATTTCCTCCTCCTCTGACAGCTGCAGCCCACATACTGGCAGTCTTCCCCAGCTGTCTCGGCGAAAGTGACTCATCCTTTTTAGCCTGGGGAAATTTGACCCTTTCTTGGTTTTTCTTTCTTTTTCGAGTACTCGATTTGATCAAAAAGAGGTTCTACCCTTCTTATACACAACCTTCTTACCAGCAAGGGCAAACAGCAGGGGCCTAAACCTGATAAAAAGCCCAGAACTGCTAAGCAACAGCCAGCAGCTCAGCCACAAGTGACACCCAGGGAACAGAGTCATTTTATCCCTGCAAGCAGCCAATCCAACCAAGATAGCAGGTCGGCTTTGTTTCTTTGCAACCCACTGGCAGATGATCACCTCAGAGCAGTGAACTCTAAGCATCATTCAAAAGAGGTACCAACTGAACTTGTCAGACGGCTGCCTGGGTGAGAATCTTCACAGTCTTGGCAAGTGCATATATCTATATGATTTGCAAGGTATTGTGGGCAATGTAGTTCATTCACACCAGACACAGCTGCTGACAATAATTTAGTTGTGCTCTTGGGTAAAGCCAATAAGATATTTATTTATGGGGTTATTTCGCCCAACACAGATATGCTTGGTAGCACATAAATCAGGTTACTTGCTTTCAGTGTTAACTTGGAAAAACAAAGTCAAAATCAGGAAAACAACCTTTAAACTTGTCAGGCAATTAGCTAATGTTTTCTTAGCATATATCTAACAAACGAAAAGACACAAAACAAGAAAAAAACGGTTCTTTTCAGGTTAACTTCTGATTACTTCCCACATAGATTCAGAAGTGATTCTCTCCTAGCTCACAAGCAATTAGGTAAGGCTTAATTGCTAGCAGTTATCCAGCTGAAACCCCTTAGCTGGCTTGCTTTCTACTGTGTGGGTCAAATCCTGCTTCAGGAGCTTTTCTGAGTAGATTAAAGAACAAATTTGTATTTCTTTGTGATGGTTGCTGTACTTTATAACAGAAAGTTACCAACGGAGTTTAGATAGAGAGCAGTCCATATAAATAGGATCTTCATCTGCTATTATTTTATTTATTTTATTTATTTATTATTTATTTATTTGTTTTTCTTATATACCGCGCTATTAAGATCAGTGCGGTTTACATTACAACTGAACAATGCAACAATGTTTTTTACATAACACAATGTGCTTACATAGAACAGGGGTACAGTCATAATGGGAGAATAACGGGGAAACTATTTATAAAATATATACACATAAAATTTACAAAGAGTTATATACGACTGATATTTAAGCTCTTCATATGATCATAGCTAGGTCAGCTGGGGAAACAAGATACAGCCGTAGGGGGATACAGCTGTAGGGGGAGGGGCGGCTAACCGTTCTCATGTTGGGTTAGGGCGTTGGGATAGTTAGAGCAGAGGGTGAATGCTTGTGACTTGTGTTTTTCGGGACTGGTTTCAGGGTAGTAGATTTGAAACAGATGGTGTTTTATTTCTTTTCTGAATGTGGTGAGGCTTGGTATGGATCGAATCCAGGTGGGAAGTTCATTCCAGGCTGTCGGAGCATAAATCGAGAAAGCTCTGTTAGTAGTTGTTTTTGTGCACCTTGTGGTAAATTTGGGTACTATTAACATGTTGAGTAGTGCAGGTCGTCTTATTCTGTTTTCAGGGATATTGTTAATCAGATTGCTGATAGGTGTGGGAGACTGGTTGTTTAGTGCCTTGAAAGTCATGACTAGTACCTTGTAGTGGATTCGGGCTTGTAGTGGTAGCCAGTGTAACTCCTTCATTACTGGTGTTATATGACCCAATTTTGATACACCTGTTAGAACCCTAGCAGCTGAGTTCATGGCCAGCCGAAGAGGGCTGAGGGTTGCCTGTGGGAGGCCATGGAGGATGATGTTTGCGAAATCAAGGTGTGGGATTACTAGGGCCTGAAATATCGTTCGATAATCCGAAAAATCGAGTAGTGGGCGGAGGAGGCGGAGGGTTCGTATCTTTTGGTAAACTGATCTTGCAACAGTCTTTACATGGGTTGTCATGTCCAGACGCCGATCTAGGGTAATTCCTAGATATCGGATTGTGTCTCTTGTTTTGAGTTCAGAATTTTTAACTTGCAGGTATGGAGGTGTGACGAATTTCTGGTTCCTAGTGACAAAGAGGACATCAGTCTTGCTATGATTGATCCTCAGATTTTGAGTGAGGAGCCATTCAGCAACTGCATCAAAACATCTGATGATAGGGGAGAAATCGGACTGCTCAATAGTGAATGGAATGTATAGTAGTATGTCGTCGGCATACACCAGGCATTCTACATTTAGGGAGCAGATCAGGGAACAGATAGGCTGCATATAAATGTTAAATAGTAAAGCAGACAGGGATGATCCTTGGGGTACTCCCTGCTTCTGTAGGAAAGGCTCGGAGGAAGTGTTGCCTGTTTTTACTTGCTGCCATCTATTAGTTAAGTATGATTCACACCATTGTAGTGCAGTATCCTGTATCCCTTAACCCTTTTTCTTGGAGACGTTGTAATAGTATCTTATGGTTCACAGAATCGAAGGCGGCTGCAATGTCGAGAAAGATGAGGATGAAGCCTTGGTGTATATTATCAATTCCTGTGATTAGTTTGTCGAAGAGGGTAGTTAGGATGGTGTCTACCTCATGCGATTCTCTGAAGCCATGTTGAGCTGGGTCGAGGGGTGACTCAGTGTCAACGTGTTGCTGGATCTGTCGCTGGACTATTTTCTTGATGATCTTGGCAAGCAGGGGAATACTCGATATGGGTCTGTAGGATTCAACTTTGGATGTATCAAGGCGACTGTTTTTTAGTAGGGGCCTGATTGATGTGTGTTTTAAGCTTTGTGGGAAGACGCCTCTTAGTAGTGATTGGTTGGTTATATTGCATAATGAGTGGCTTCATGTCGAAGTTCCTTTATCCAGCTTGCTGGGCAAGGGTAATTTGGGGCCGTGGTGAGATTAATGGAGGTAATGGTGTGTTCAATTTCTTTGGTAGATACTGCAGAGAAATTGAGTAGTAGGGTAGGCTTTGGTGTACATATTGCAATGGTTGGGTTACAGGTGGGTGGAATCATGTTAGATTGGATCATTTTTGATTGCAGGCAGGGCCGGCCCGTCCATTGAGCAAGAATGTTTTTTGCACAGGGCCCCGCGCTTTGGGGGGCCCCGCGCAAAGAACATTCTGCTTTTTCTTAATTTAATTAAAAAAAAAAAAAGCTGGCCGCTGCGGCATGGAGTGTCCTGCGGGGCTCCCTCTGCCCGGCGGAACTCTCCCGGCGTGGCTGAGCCACTCTCTGCCGGCTTGCAGATACGCGAAGGGAGAGAGTCTCCCTCGCGTCTTTGTTAAGCCCGCAGGGGCAGATGGGAAATTTCCCATCAGCCCCTGCTTCCCATCAGCCCCTGCGGGCTTAACAGAGATGCGAGGGAGACTCTCTCCCTTCGCGTATCTGCAAGCCGGCAGAGAGGGGCTCAGCCGCACCGGGAGAGTTCCGCTGGGCAGAGGGAGCCCCGCGGGACACTCCATGCCGCAGCGGCCAGCTTTTTTTTTTTTTAATTGCCATGAGCCGAGGGGGGGCGGGTAGGACTGTCAATGGGCTAGGGAGGGAGGGAGGGAGGGAGGGGGTTAAGACTGGCAATGGGCTAGGGAGGGAGGGGGATTGAGACTGGCAATGGGGTGGGGAGGGGGTTAAGACTGGCAGTGGGCTATGGGGGGGGGGTTAAGACTGGCAGTGGGCTATGGGGGGGGGTTAAGACTGGCAGTGGGCTAGGGGGGGTTAAGACTGGCAATGGGCTGGGGAGGGGGGTTAAGACTGGCAGTGGGCTATGGGGGGTTAAGACTGGCAATGGGCTATGGGGGGGTTAAGACTGGCAATGGGCTAGGGAGGGAGGGGGGTTGAGACTGGCAATGGGCTAGGGAGGGAGGGGGGTTGAGACTGGCAATGGGCTATGGGAGGGAGGGGGGTTGAGACTGGCAATGGGCTAGGGAGGGGGGGGGGTTGAGACTGGCAATGGGCTAGGGAGGGGGGGGGGTTGAGACTGGCAATGGGCTGGGGAGGGGGGTTAAGACTGGCAATGGGCTGGGGAGGGGGTTAAGACTGGCAATGGGGAGGGGGGGTTAAGACTGGCAATGGGCTAGGGAGGGGGGGTTAAGACTGGCAATGGGCTGGGGAGGGGGTTAAGACTGGCAATGGGCTGGGGAAGGGGGGGGATAAGACTGGCAATGGGCTGGGGGGGGTTGAGACTGGCAATGGGCTAGGGGGGGGTTGAGACTGGCAATGGGCTAGGGAGGGGGGGGTTAAGACTGGCAATGGGCTGGGGAGGGGGGTTAAGACTGGCAGTGGGCTAGGGAGGGAGGGAGGGGGGTTAAGACTGGCAATGGGCTAGGGAGGGAGGGAGGGAGGGGGGTTAAGACTGGCAATGGGCTAGGGAGGGAGGGAGGGAGGGGGTTAAGACTGGCAATGGGCTAGGGAGGGAGGGAGGGAGGGAGGGGGTTAAGACTGGCAATGGGCTAGGGAGGGAGGGGGGTTAAGACTGGCAATGGGCTAGGGAGGGAGGGAGGGAGGGAGGGTGGGGGGTTAAAACTGGCAATGGGCTAGGGAGAGAGGGGGTTAAGACTGGCAATGGGCTAGGGAGGGAGGGGGGTTGAGACTGGCAATGGGCTAGGGAGGGGGGTTAAGACTGGCAATGGGCTGGGGAGGGGGTTAAGACTGGCAGTGGGCTATGGGGGGTTTAAGACTGGCAATGGGCTGGGGGGGTTAAGACTGGCAATGGGCTGGGGAGGGGGGTTAAGACTGGCAATGGGCTGGGGCGGGAGGGGGGTTAAGACTGGCAATGGGCTGGGGGGGTTAAGACTGGCAATGGGCTGGGGAGGGAGGGAGGGGGGTTAAGACGGGCAATGGGCGATGGAGGGAGGGGGGTTAAGACTGGCAATGGGCTAGGGAGGGGGGGTTAAGACTGGCAATGGGCTGGGGAGGGGGGTTAAGACAGGCAGTGGGCTCTGGGGGGGGTTAAGACTCGCAATGGGCGGGGGGGGGTAAGACTGGCAATGGGCTAGGGAGGGAGGGGGGTTAAGACTGGCAATGGGCTAGGGAGGGGGTGTTAAGACTGGCAATGGGCTGGGGAGGGGGGTTAATAATGGAAGTGGGCTATGGGGGGATAAGACTCTGGCAATGGGTTATGGGGGGTTAAGACTGGCAGTGGGCTATGGGGGGGTTAAGACTAGCAATGGGCTGTGGGCTGATGAGGGCTGGCAATGGGCTATGGGGGGGGGGGTTAAGACTGGTAATGGGCTATGGGGGGGTTAAGACTGGTAGTGGGCTGATGGGGGGGTTAGGACTGGTAATGGGTGATGGGGGGGTTAGGACTGGTAATGGGCTATGGGGGGGGTTAAGACTGGTAGTGGGCTGATGGGGGGGGTAGGACAGGAAATGGGCTGATGGGGAGGGGTTAGGACTTGAGGTGGGCTGATGTGGTTAGGACTGGTAATGGGCTGTGGGCTGATGGGGGGGGGGTTAGGACTGGCAGTGGGCTGATGGGAGGCTGACTGGAAATGGGCTGATGGGGGGTTAGGACTGGTAATGGGTTATAGGGGGGGCTTAAACTGAAAATGGGGTGATGGGGGTTAGGACTGGAAGTTGATTGACGGGGGCTAGGACTGGTAATGGGTTGGGGGGTTGCTAGGACTGGAAATGGGCTGAGTGGAAGGGGAGACTTGAACTGCAAATAGCTGATGGGGAGGGGGCTTGGAATGGAAATGGGCTGTGAGGGAAGGGAGCTAGGACTGAAAATGGGCTGATGGAACAGCTAGGATAGGACTGGAAATGGGCTGTTGGGGGGAGCTAAGATTGGAAATGGGCTGTGGTGGGGGCTTGAATTGAAATGGACTCATGGAGGGGCTAGAACTGGAAGTAGGCTCATGGGGGGGCTTGGACTGGAATTGGGCTGAGTGGAGGGGAGCTATGATTTGACATGGGCTGATGGTGGGGCTAGGAAATAACTAGAAATGGGCTGATGGGGGGGCTAGGATTGGAAATGAGCTGATGAAGGGACTTGGACTGGAAATGGATGGGGGAGCTAGGACTGGAAATGGGCTGATGGGAGGCTAGGACTGGAAATGGGCTGATGCAGGGACTAGAAGGGAATGGATGCTGGGTGAGACTGGAACTAGAAGGGAGCTGATGTTGGGGGAGGATTAGAATGGGATGGGGCTGGGAGATTAAAATGGAGAGGGGAAAAATATTTTGTGTAGGAGGGATGAAAAATCTACAATTGGCCAGGTACTGGGAGAGTAATTGGGGATTGAGGATGGAGGGGTAAAATTTGTGTGGATGAAATAGGAATGAGGAAAGAGCAAAAGGAGAAAGATTAGTATGTTAAAGCAGATGTAGAGAGAGAGAGAGAATGGAAAAAAAACTAGAAGAGAGAAGAAAGGACAAATGGACAGCAGACGATGGAGAGTTAGCAGAAAACATGAAGAAACCAGAAGAAAGTGGCTGGACCAATTGCAACTGAAAAAAAATGCACAAAAGGTAGAAAGATATCTCTTTATTTTGAATTTATTAACTGGAATATGTCAGCTCTGGGAAATGTGCATCATTAACATCTGCGCTTTGTTTGGTACAAGAGGAAATTAATTTATAGTTTTATTTCTACAGTGTTGTTGTACATTCCAAGTTTGGCTTTTGGGGTTCCCAGTTTAATTATTGCCTTCCTGTTTCTAAATTGTGATTCCTTGTTTGGTGATGGTCTATGTTCTGCATGTGTAACTGAGCTGAGGTATTCTGTTTATGTAATTCCTATTTGACGTTGCCACTTGTTCTCTTTCCCCAGTATTCTCTGAAATGTATTGGTTTAATATTTGCAGTGTTGCCTTTTGATAGGTAGGGTATGGTGCTTTGTGAGTCCTGGTAGTGCTGTTAGGATACGGTGGGTTTGCTATGGGTTCTAAATGGGCAGCGTTTGTAGTAGTTCCTAATGTGCCTGGCGGTTGGCACTGGATTATAGTAATGTAGAAATATTTTAGTCTTTCTTTATCCATACACTCATTAAGAGACATGTTTACTAAAAGTTAGTGAATGGTAACATTATGCAAATATTTATGCAAATAAGACCACTTATGCAAATGAGGCCCCGCACTGAGTCTCCGCACATGGCCCCGCACCCCCCTTGGGCCGCCCCTGATTGCAGGTAGTTCGAGTAATCCTGTGGTTGAGGCATGAGTGGGCTTACTGGTGCTGGGTCCCCTGTAAGTGATTTTACTATATTAAATAGGTCATGTGTCCTATTCAAAGACCGTTTTAGAATGGTTGAGTGATGTTGTTTCCTTTTTTCACTTATTGTCTCTCTGTGTAGGGCTAGATGTGAGTTATAATTGTGGTAGGCTACTGTAGACTGATTCCTGCGCCATCGTCTTTCAAGTTTACGTAGTTGTAAGAGGGAAGCTCGAAGGTCAGTAGTATACCAGGGGGCATGCGCACGTTTCCTGGGTACCTTGTTGGTGGATGGGATACAGGCTATAGCTCTGATACTGTTGTTCCAATTCACTACAAGTTCATCAGGGTCAAGGATAGGAACATCGAGGCGTGGCAGTAGCTTGATAAGTACATCTTCCTTGTCGAGTGGACGAAATCGTGTTGTTAGTATTCCGGGGTTGGGGGTGCTGGCCCTGTCACTGGTCTTATGGTGGTATGTAATTGATATGAGGAAGTTGAGGAGATTATGGTCAGACCAAGGTACTGGGGATATAGCAGTCAACAGCTGAGGAGTGGTGTCAGCTATATATTGAGGGGCAAAGATAAGGTCAAGGATACCACCCTTAGCATGCGTAGGGGAGTGTACTATTTGCTTGTAGTCCAGGTCATGTAAAGCTTCAAGGAAGGTTCTTGCTTGTGCTTCAGGTAAGGAGGGGAGGTTGAAGTCTCCTATTAGCCAGTTTGATGATCGAGGATTATTCGAGTTGCATGCAAGCTTGATGATTGCTGGTAGATCATCAGAAGAAGATGTTGGGGCTCTGTAGAGTGCATTGATTGTGCATTGGTCGTTTGATATCGTAATAGTGTCAAGGTGCGCTGAGGTAGATGCGTCGTTTAGTTTGAATTTCAGTTCTGCTTTTGCGAGGATAAGTACCCCTCCTCCTTTTTGTTTTGCTCTGTGACAAGTATATGGTGAGAAGCCGGCTGGGGTCATTTGATTGATGATCGCATTATCACAGTCTGACAACCATGTCTCCGTGATCATTAATATGTCAAGGTCGTGGAATGTTATAAGGTCGGAGATTGCTGGCCATTTTTGGCATGTAGATCTCGCGTTTATAAGCGCGCATTTTAGTAGATGATGTTGCTGATGTTTGTCCGAGTGGGTTTTTTTGATGTTTTGTAGTGGAATATATAGTAGGTGCTGATATGGAGAGTTGGAGGTGTTATGAGCAGTTTGGTGGACTTTCTCTGACCATCTCCTATTGTTACTGTAACGGATTGGGATGTGTTTAGCACATGTATTAAATGCCTGACTAGGGAGTCCAAAGGTGAGAAAGAAAATAGACAGTGGTATGAGTGCATACATCTTGGGGGAATATTGGTCTCAGTTGAGATGTGATCAACTCACAGGGGTGATTCAATGGTGTGGAATAGCTGAGCAGTAATGTGACTAAAATATTTGGATAAGATATCTTAATTTACAGGAGGCTGGCATGCAACTGTGGACTTGAATTCACTACTACATAGATTGGCTAGCTTAGCATTAGTGATTGAGAGCTACTGGCAATAGTAATAAGTGATTGCTACTGACCACAGTAATGGTTGAAATACAATGCTGATAATTAATGCTACTGACAACAGTAAAAATCGAGATGCAACAATGATAACTGAGTGTTACCGGCAACATCAATAATTGAATGCAACGGTAATAAAGTGAGTGCTACTGGTGACAGTAATAAATTGTGGACATGCTACTGGCAACAGTAATAAATATATTCATATCAAGCGTGTGACTGTTGGTAATGGTGGATCTAACTAACATAAAGTTAAGAGAATGCAGTGAGTTATGATAATATAGTACAAATCAAATCATTAGGCTGTTTAAGAAGAGTTTGTTGAGTCACGTCTGAAGAGAATATACTTGCTGTGGGAACTCAGCTGAAGATTCTGGACCATAGAGGCTCCTTTTGTGTGAGCACGTGTCTTGAGCGAGCTGCTACTTCTGTGTCTGGTCTCAGGCGAGCTGCGGCAGAAGGTGCTCTTAGAGGTAAAGCTGCTGGTTTGTTTTCACGGTCCACGCCTAAGGGCCACACCAAAGGGCCCTCTGGCGAGGCCCTCTGGCGATTGGCGCCGGATTTAAGGCTGCTGCATGCTGCCCCGATTGGGTAGCGCTTCTGGTGGGGGTGGTGCTCCCGCGGTGATCCGGCCTGCTCTATCCCCTCAGGGAGAGCCGATCTCAGGGCCGGAGTTCAGGGAGAAAGGACCGCGTGCCTGATTGGCGCCGGATTTAAGGCTGCTGCACGCTGCCCCGATTGGGTAGCGCTTCTGGTGGGGGTGGTGCTCCCGCGGTGCTCCGGCCTGCTCTATCCCCTCAGGGAGAGCCGATCTCAGGGCCGGAGTTCAGGGAGAAAGGACCGCGCGCCCGATTGGCGCCGGATTTAAGGCTGCTGCACGCTGCCCCGATTGGGTAGCGCTTCTGGTGGGGGTGGTGCTCCCGCGGTGCTCCGGCCTGCTCTATCCCCTCAGGGAGAGCCGATCTCAGGGCCGGAGTTCAGGGAGAAAGGACCGCGCGCGCCCGATTGGCGCCGGATTTAAGGCTGCTGCACGCTGCCCCGATTGGGTAGCGCTTCTGGTGGGGGTGGTGCTCCCGCGGTGCTCCGGCCTGCTCTATCCCCTCTATCCCCTCAGGGAGAGCCGATCTCAGGGCCGGAGTTCAGGGAGAAAGGACCGCGCGCCCAATTGGCGCCGGATATAAGGCTGCTGCACGCTGCCCCGATTGGGTAGCGCTTCTGGTGGGGGTGGTGCTCCCGCGGTGCTCCGGCCTGCTCTATCCCCTCAGGGAGAGCCGATCTCAGGGCCGGAGTTCAGGGAGAAAGGACCGCGCGCCCGATTGGCGCCGGATTTAAGGCTGCTGCACGCTGCCCCGATTGGGTAGCGCTTCTGGTGGGGGTGGTGCTCCCGCGGTGCTCCGGCCTGCTCTATCCCCTCAGGGAGAGCCGATCTCAGGGCCGGAGTTCAGGGAGAAAGGACCGCGCGCCCGATTGGCGCCGGATTTAAGGCTGCTGCACGCTGCCCCGATTGGGTAGCGCTTCTGGTGGGGGTGGTGCTCCCGCGGTGCTCCGGCCTGCTCTATCCCCTCAGGGAGAGCCGATCTCAGGGCCGGAGTTCAGGGAGAAAGGAATTATTCCCCCTTGTTCAACAAGCATGGGTTGAATATCATGGATTGGCACAGATGAATCTCTCAATGGAGCACTTTCAGGAGAATACTTGTTTCCCTGCTGTCTTTCAAGGTTATAGCTAGGGCATAGATCAGTGTTCATACCTGAGCTTCCATTGCTGCTAGAGTTCCTCTCTATATAGCCTGGCCAGTATGTAGTCCAGTTCTTATGTCCAGCCTTCCAATCCAGATCCCTGGACACTGGATCTCTCTTCACATACCTTCTGGCACGGGTCTTAGGGTCCCTTCCACGTGCAGCCGTCTCCCTCATAGGTAACGTCTGGAGATTCCTAGCTCTGCAGCACCATTCCTCTGGCTTTCCCCAGTCCAGTGGTGTATGCTGGCCCTTGAAATGCCTCCCAGTATACGTACTGCTTTGGACTCTTCTAGACCTCTCAAAGGCTTTTCTCTTCCTTCTTCCAAAGGGTCTCTTTCCCTCTCTGTCCGTCCGGTTTGGCTTCTGCTTCTGATGATCCTTCAGATGAAACTGATGATCCTTCTCTGGATAAGGAGGATGATCATGAAGATGGTCATCTGTAGAATAAACTCTACTCTTATTCTGCCTTGATGAGTGCTCCTCCCTAACACAGCGCAGCTGTGCTGAATCAGGCCCTGCCCTTTGAGATGAGTGCTTAGGGATTACCTCATAGCCCTCCTGATTGAACACGTTTCCCCACTTCAGCTCCTCTAATGGCTGTTGGAAACCTGGTGCATTCTGGGACTGGTAGTCTTTTATGGGAAAATTCTGTTTTCTTATTTCTACCAGAACTGACAGGTTGCTTGTTCAGAGTCACTTCACCTTTTCTATAGCTCCTTCCTGAGCTATGATAAGCTTCCTTATCACAAACTTCATGCAGTCCCCTCCACCTCACTTCAGAGGTGAATATCCTCTCCAACCTATGTTAGGGGCCCTACTTAAAGAGGAAATCTCCAACCTGCTCCAACCTGCTCATCCTGCCAAGGAAGAGATTCCAAAACAAGAACTTCATGAAGGCTTCTACTCTCCTTACTTCCTCATACCAAAGAAGTCACAAGGATATAGGCCCATCCTTGACCTCCGAAATCTCAACAAATTCCTGGTCATGGAGAAGTTCAAAATGATTTCCCTTCTATCCTACTTGCAGGAACAAGACTGGCTATGTTCCCTAGATCTCAAAGATTCATATACCCATATCAATGGTCAAGCATTAAGTTGGTGTAAATCATATCTAACGGAGAGATGCAGCAGGTTCGTACAAACACCACAACCTCGGAACCTTTCCAACAGAAACATGGCGTATCGCAAGGCTCCTCACTCTCTGCCTTATTATTCAACCTCTACATGCAGCCCATATGTGAATTAATCCGATCCTTCAACGTCTCATGTCTGATCTATGCTGATGACGTCCTACTCTTCATACCATTCTTGACTGACAAACCGGATTTCTCCCCACTGATTAAATGCTTTGAGGCTGTCACAGACTGGTTCCAAGCACAAGGCCTCAAAATAAACTTCAGCAAAACAGATGTACTCTTCACTACAAGAAATCAATCTTTCTCCCCCCTCACCGGCTCTAAAGACGAGAGACGCCGAGCTCATAAGCAGACCCACCATCCGATACCTCGGTGTCACATTGGACCAGCAGCTGCAGTTCAAAACGCACATCAATAACATCATTAAACAGATCCATCACAAAATTAGAACTCTGAGACTTCTCCGACCACTATTACAACCAAGCGACTTCAGAACAGTCTTTCAGGCCCTTGTGACCCCCCATTTTGACTTCGCTAATGCGATTCTTCATGGCCTACCCAAGAGCACTATAAGCCCGTTACAACTAGCAATGAATACCGCCGCATGCTTCCTGCATGGAGCATCCAGAGGAGACCATATTACCCCGATTCTAAAGAACTTGCACTGGCTGCCTATCTACTGTTGTACCACATATAAGATAGTCTTGATGACATTTAAAGCCATCAACAACATGTCCTCTTCCTCCCTAACAGAGCTGCTTCACCCTACCCCAGCAAACAGAGCGAGGAGATCTTTTGCCATCAATACCCTCCAAATTCCCCGCGAAATAACTAAATGCAACCAGGCAACAAAGAGAAGAGCTTTCAAATTCTATGCCCCCACATGCTGGAATGCGCTTCCATCTTCCATACGAGCAATCACCGACATTAACCAATTCAGAAAAGTCCTAAAACATCATCTCTTCCTATTGCACTACTCACAACCTAATACCAGCCACATCACATCCAGCTAAACAATAAGCCAGGTAGCAACCTATGGTCACAATGTACAGAATTGCAAATGTTGTAAATAGTTACCCTAGTTGAAATCCAAGTTGTACCCCCTGTTCAATGTAAAAGCATATCAGTTTTTATTGAGATGCTCAAATGTTACCTGTGAACCGCACTGATTTTAAAGAGCGCAGTATATAAAAAACAATAAATAAATAAATAAAATAAATCCTGATACATCCAGGGCACAGGATATATCTTTACTTTGCCTTTCAGGGGATTCACTACCAGTACAGAGTCCTCCCCTTTGGACTAGCATCTACTCCCAGGGTGTTCACAAAATGCATGTCAGTTGTAGCAGCCTACCTTCGAAGCAAGGGGATCTTTGACTTCCCTTAATTAGACGACTGGTTGATAAAGACAGACTTTTGAGGAGAGCTCTGCACTTGTTCTCAAAACCACTCTCAAAATGCTGCAACATCTGGGTTTTGTTGTAAACTTCCCAACGTCCCATCTAACCCCAACCCAAAGATTGGAATTCATAGGGGCAGTGCTAGACACTTAGCTATCCAAAGCCTTTCTGCCACTAGACCATATGGACCAATTAATATCCCTAGTCACCCCCATGCATCAGCAGACAAGCTCAACAGCTCAAGACTTCCTTCATCTCTTAGGCCACATGGCATCCACAGTACATGTGGTACCATATGCAAGGCTGCATATGCACCTAATGCAATGGGCCCTAGCATCCCAATGGACACAATCCACAGGACCCTATGGGACATCATTTGCATCACCCACCCTCTAGTCCAATCCCTCCTATGGTGGTGCATCCCAGCAAACCTGCTGGAAGGGTCAACTTTTCGGATGCTTCAACCTCAACACACCCTGACCACGGATATATCCAAACTGGTTTGGAGAGCCCACCTGGAGTCAGTGTCCACTCAAGACAGGTGGTCATCAGGAGTCATCCTTACAAATCAACTTGTTGGAACTCCAGGCAATCATAAATGCCTTGCAGGTGTTTCAGCCCCACCTCTCGAACAGCCAGGTGCTTGTCAGGACAGACAACCAGGTGGCAATGTTCTTTGTGAACAAGCAAGGCTGGACAGGCTCACTTCCCCTCTGTGAAGAGGTCTTTCGCCTGTGGAACCTTGCCATCTATCACCACATACACCTTTGTGCAGTGTATATCCCCGGTGTCAGAATCACCTTGCAGACAGGCTCAGTCGTATTCTCCACCCACATGAGCGGAGTCTAGACCCTCGCTCAGTGGCACAGATAGATCTTTAAGGCCTGGGGAACTGCTGTCATCGACCTCTTTGCCACTGTACATAACAGCAAGCTCCCACAGTTCTGTTCCAGAGTTCTGTCCAAGCTACGCCAAGCAAACAATGCTTTTCTACCTACATTGGGGTCAGGAATTGCTTGATGCATTTCTTCCCACACCCCTAATTCCGAAGACCCTCTTCAAACTCCAGCTCGACAGAGGCACTATGATTCTCATAGCTCCCTTCTGGCTCTGTCAACCCTGGTTTCTCCTTCTACTTCGACTACAACAGACTCAACAAATCAGTCTGGGCTGCAATCAGGGTCTTCTATCCCAGAACGATGGAACAATCCTACATCCCAATCTGTGATCTCTCCATCTAACTGCATGGCTGCTGAAGGGATGATGCGCCAGCATCTCCACTTTCCTCAGGAGGTAAAGGACATTCTCCTGGCATCAAGAAAGCCTTCCACCACCAGGCCTACGCTTTCAAATGGCACAGATGTGGATTGTGGTGCTCATGGGACAACTTCAATCCCTTCGGCGCACCAGTGGCTGCACTTCTCAATATGGTCTTGGCACAGCTTTTCAAACCCCCATTTAAACCCCTAGCTACTGCTCACCTGTGGTACCTGTCTTGGAAG
This sequence comes from Ichthyophis bannanicus, assembly GCA_033557465.1. Classification (NCBI taxonomy): domain Eukaryota; kingdom Metazoa; phylum Chordata; class Amphibia; order Gymnophiona; family Ichthyophiidae; genus Ichthyophis; species Ichthyophis bannanicus. Next base: position 374,626,432 of record CM066034.1, on the reverse strand, counting down.
ATCATATTCCTAGTTGCTCTGACCTCAGCCAGGTGCCTCAGTGAATTACAAGCATTGGTAGCCCATCCACCATCCACCAGATTCCATCATGACAATGTCATCCTACAGACACACCCTCACTTTCTGCCAAAGGTGGTATCTCCCTTCCATATCAATCAATCAGTAATACTTATGGTCTTCTTTCCAAGACCGCACTCTTCCCATGCAGAAGCAACCCGACACACCCTGGATTGCAAACGAACTCTGGCCTTCTATCTGCAGAGGACTTAGGATCACTGTAGGTCCTCTCAATTGTTTGTTTCCTTTGACCCCACTCGGGGATTCCTGTAACAAAACATGCATTCTCCAGATGGATAGTGGACTGCATCACCTTTGTTTATGATCCTTCACAGGACACATCACTGCTCACAATGTCCGAGCCATGGCAGCTTCTATAGCCAACCTATGCTCAGTGGCCATTGACGAAATTTGCCGGGCAGCAACCTGGTCCTCCATCCACACCTTTGCCACCCACTACTGCTTGGACAAGGACTCCCGCCTGGATGTGGCCTTTGGCCAGGCAGTCCTTCAACATCTCTTTGGAACATAGCTACAACTCCTTCCCCCACCCTCTCTGTTTATCCATATTTCCATGGCGGGGATGTCTATGTCCAACTGAAACCAGTCCGACCTTTCTGACCTGGTTTCCAAGTCTCCTGAAGTTCTGTAAGCTAGGGAGACCCATATGTGAAGACTACATTCCTGCTTTCTCCTGGAGCGAGCATAGTTACTCATCTGTAACAGGTGATCTCTGGAAACAGCAGGAATTTAGTTTTCATAACCCACCCTCCTCCCCTTGGAGTTGTAGGGTTATTTTTATTCTTCCTTCCCAGCTACAAACCCATCAGAGGAGAGGGAGTCAGAAGAGCTGGAGGGCAGTTGCACAGGTGTGGTGGGTGCTCCCAAGGGCTTTCCTGTGGGACGCTGGGGAGCGTTTCCAAGTGGGCTCCTTCTGTGCCAGCGTTGCTCATATGTGAAGACTAAATTCCTGCTGTTCCTGGAGATCACCTGTTACAGGTGAGTAACTAGCTGTCCTATCCCCTGTGGCCCTGCTCCTTAATGCTGGATCTGCCTTCTGTTTGTCTATAAATGAGGGGAAAATCTGCACCACCTCCTCAGGAATCCAGGGCATATTTCTGATCCCCTTGATCTGTCTTAAAGCCAAGGAGCGCTGGTGTTTGAGTTGCTTATGCTTCACCTGTGCTTTCTTATTTTTCATGCAGCCTCCTATCACCTCACCCTATTCAAAAAGAAAGATATTCACTAGGTGGTGTTCAGGCGGATCCAGCTCACCTTGTTGTGGAACTGCCTGAGAGTGTGTAGAGACTAGGGCTATAGCACTATTTTAATAGAAACATAGAAACATGACGGCAGAAAAGACCACATGGCCTATCTAATCTGTCCTTCCATATCAACCACTACAACAGTCCCCTTTTTTTCTTTAGAGATCCTCTGTGTTTGTCCCATGCTTTTTTGAATTCAGATACTATCCTCATCTCTACCACCTCCACAGGGAGACTATTCTATGCATCTATAGAAACATGCTGATTGCAAGCCTATCCAGTTGCTGTCTAGAATCAAATCAAAATGGGTACGCATTACTACTGCTACATTTAAGTGCCCCTTATGCCCATCCCACTCTTTCACCTTCTGCAAAGGGTAGAGGGTGGAGGCGCCATGCTTACATCAAATATGTATCCTGCTGTGGTATCTGGAATCAGGCTGTGTCAAGGTATCCCTGATCTTTCCCCATAACTTACCTGAGACCATGGCTTGGTTGGCACCTGAATCCAGCAAGGCTTTTAGACTAATTCCCTCAATCTTTATCTCATGCATATAATGGGCCTAAATAGGCCCCCTTCTCTCCATTCTTGCCACCAAAACTTGTTTGGCAGCACAGTTATGTCTGTAATGCCCAGGCTTCCCATACAGACTTCTTCCATCTGGCTAGGCCCCTCTTGGCACTGGCCTCCCCCCTTATCCTTGGAGAACCCTCTATACTGCCTCCTTCCCTCTTGTGGGGATCTCTGGACTAGTCTCCCCTCCCCTGGGGCCCTTCTATCCATTAGGCCTCTGCCTGTTAGAGCCTCCAAGTAACACTCTGCGTGCTGAATGGTGGCCCTCATAGACTAGACTCCCTGTTTGAGCAGCTGTTCCCTCAAATCTGGAGATAAGGCCTATAAGTAAAGCTCCAACATTACCTCAGCAATCAGCTATGGCACCATTTCCCTTTCCAGTTCCAACCAGCGGTGGGCCAGATCGTATCTTTGGACCAACACTTTGTTTTGAGGTTCCATATGGGTGGCCCTAAAGGCCCTCCTATAATGCTGCTGGGTCAGACCCCAATGTATCCTTTATCACTGCTTTTACAGTCTAATTGTAGCAGCAAAGCGCAGACAAACCAATGATACCAGGAGTCTGTTCAGAAGGTCCAAATCATTTATTTGTGCACAAGTCTCAAGCAAGTCAATTTCAAAATGGCTGAGCAAAGTTTTCAAGCATTACAACAACTTTTATAGACTTCTGTTCCATTCTAGGTATAGAAAAACATTTCATTGGTCCCGGTACTCTCCCGTACCTCCCGTACCCCTTCCATTGGTCCCGGTACTGATAAGTTTATCCAATTATGTTCCTTCAGTGGGCATGGCACCTGCATACCCCCCTCCTAGTCCCAATTACAATGGTCAGTTCATCAACTTGTTACTTTCACACTCTCAAGGCCATAGAGCCAATTTGTGCATGCAGGGGAGCAGGGCTCTGCAACTCATCTGTCAGCACTCCCAATTATATTCCTTGCAGATGTACTTTTTCTTATCAGTAACTTTTAAACACATTTTTCTGTATTTTTCCATCTCTCAGTTCTGCTTACCTAAGTTAGTTTAGTTCTCTTACAGAGTTCTATCCTACAATAGCAGCATATTGGGGGATGTGCAATTCCTATGTGCCTCTCCACAGGCTTCATTTACAGGTCAAGCTAGTTAGGCCTGCCTGCTTACGTCAGACACCGTGGATCACAGGCCTGCACCTGCCACATAATAATGATTAGATTATTCCACAGACAAAGCCCTATAAGCATTTAAAGCTTCCCCAGTAAGACACGGAGCCAATCTATGCACCTACTGAGCTTCAGGCTACCTTGCCCCCTGGGCAACCCGCTCAAAAGTCATCAGAAAGGCTTCGGGGTCATCTCTCAAAATCATTTTCCCCAGAAATACCAGGCTGCCAATTCCTGGTCCTTCCAAGTCAGAAGAGTCCTCAGTAGGGGGTCCCTGTCCTTCCACGGCTTTGGCCTCCAGCAAATCCTGAGAAGACTATAGTTGTTGATAGGCGTCCAATGTCTGTTGAAGCATTCTCTGGGCCTCCTGTTGGTGGAGCTGCAGCATCTTCTGTGGCTCCTGTTGTTGGACCCTCAGCTGGTCCCTGAACCATTGAAGTATTTACGAGAAAAGAAAAACAAAACACAACCGAAGGGTGGCTGACGAGTGCCCCTCCCTTCAGTCCTGGTGCAAATTTCCACCTGCTTCTACCCTGAGAACACCCAGCAAACCCCTTAGGCCCCAGGTACTCTTACCCTATGGCCCACGTGTAAAGGCACTACTTGGGATCGCCTTGTGGGTCTCCTCCACTGGCATGCAGGCTCTAGGAATCCCACCACTGTCGCCACTTTGTGCCCACCAGGAGCGCTCTTAATCCAGTCACACCAAAGGTTCCAGTCTTTGTAAGGCTAGCAAGCGAGCACCGTCTCAACCAGCTGCTCCAACTTAATATGTGAGGAATAGTCTATGGGTTCATAAGCTTCAAGGGAGGGCTCCAGGAGAACTTGTTCCACCTCCATTTCCTCCTCCTCTGTCAGCTGTATTCCACATACCGGCAGTTCTTCCCCAGCCACCTCAAAAGAAGCAAATTCAGCCTTTTTAGCCTGGAGAAACTCCCCCTCCCCCTCTGGCCTGTACTCCCCTCTCACCAGCAAATTAATTTTTCTTCCCTGGGACAGGAAAGCTGAAATTTAGAAGTTCTTTTCCCTGACAACTAGGCCTGCCCCTCCACCTCCTACCAAAACCCAGGTTTTCCAAGCACTTCCCGTGGTTCCTCAAGACCACACTTAGGAAATTAACATAACCTGCAGAATTTGCTTGACTACCCTTTAGTCAATAAACATAGTGGTTTACAAAACTGGTAATAGAAAGGGAGACAGAAGAAAGAAAGGATAGAACTCATGCCTTGCAGCATAATTCAGCCTAGCTACTGAAAGCCAACTGAAATAACCAAGTCTTCAATCTAGCCTTAAACTTTTGTAAGGAGGGCTTAGTTTTTGTTTGCACAAATAATGTGTTCCACAAAGCTGGTATTGAGCTATGTGAATGCCATGACATATCTTTTCCAGATGAATTCTGGAAGAGGGAGGAACAGTCAACAGATTACCATGATATCCTTGGTGGAGAATAAGGAACAAGCCAACCTGCTAAGTTGGCTGGTTGTTCTGTATGTCATGCATGATGAGTGATGGCAAAAATCTGAAGTTTAATTCTATAGCTAACTGGAAGCCAGTGTTGATCTTCAAGAAGAGGGGCAATATGATGAAACGGATGGGCTACAATGAGAAGCTTCACGGCTGCACTTTGAACCAGTTAAAATCATTTAAGGGAAGTAACTGGAAGACCATTTTAAAAGCGCAGTGCAATAGTTTATCTTAACTCTCCTGTATCCAAATACTGTTTAATTGCATGGATTCTTTGAAGCAATAAAAAGGATCTTTAATAGTATTTTATGGGCTCTGTGCTGTAGTGTGGAAAATCTGTGTTTAAATCTCCTGTTTTGACAAGGTTAGGGTGTCCCATGGAACAACCACACATAAGACTGGGATGATAGGGAAGACAGGTTCTGCTGGCCAGGGTTACCAATACCAGGTATTACATCTAGGGGAAGTTATAGGTGATGAGAGAGAGGAGAAAATATTCGCCACCTTTACTGTAGAGAAATATTCCCTTAGATCACGCTTGAATCTTCCTTCTTTCATCCAGGAGCCCTTTCCACTAAAAGAGAATCACACGTCTCAGTTACTGGGTTAGTCTACTTATGCTAAAACCTTGCTTTCTGTATTCACTGCCCTCTCTTTTTTTTTAAGAAAAGAAATAAGACATTGACAGTATTATGCAATGCTTCATTTTTCTCTCAAATGCTTTTTATGTTTAAATGCTTACATTTCATCAACTATAACAGATGTAAATAAGCTCTAGTAAATTATAAAAGATTACAATATGTAGAGTATGAAAAAAGCAATGAGTAGAACTTTTATAGTAAAATATATATAACAGAAGGTAGAAACCATGGAACCCCTATGTCTACATGAATTATAACACCCCCTTCTATCCACCCTTCATCTACAGAGACTTCAGAGAATTTGCATTTGTTTGGGTAGTTCTTTTTCTTTACATTTTTCACAGTCTAAAATAGGTTTGTTTGTTTTTTACATTCTACTGGTTGACATGCTGTATTACCCCTGAAAACTGAAATATATACAGAAAAATCATAGGGATGTACATTCATTTAAAATAACATTTTCCATGTCATTTCATATTGTTTCTAACCCTAAACAATAGGAAAAACTCCGAAATTTTGGGGTTGTTTTGCCATGTTGCTAATAGTGCCCATTATTGCTCAGTCAGCAACTTTGAAACGCTCAGTAGCCATCTATTGATTTACAGTGGTGGTCAACATTATTGGCACCCTTGCAATTCAACCCCTTAATGTCTGATATCTCCTAAAAAAGATGTGGCCAGTAAAATGGCTTTGGACTATATACGCACACATATTTGACACACAAAAAAAATCAAATAAAACAAGACCAATTAAAAAAGGAAATAGTTGGAAATACTATAAAAACTGGGCATTGTCATGACATGATTATTGGTACCCTTATAAACAATTCAAATCAGTTTGAACAGAAGAACCACATTCCCATTGCAGTAAAATTAGACATGCCTCTGATCAATTGTCAGTATTCACATGACTTGAATCAATGAATGATGGCTCTAATGTTTAAAATGACCACATTCATTCCCTGTCCCATTTTTACAATGGTGAAGACAAGAGAACTGCCCGAGACTGTCAGAAAAGCCATTATCACCAAACATTAAACTTCAAAGAGGTACAAGGCCAAAGACCTTGGGATTCCTGTCTCTACAGTTTGCAATGATGTTAAGAAGTTTTCTGCTCATGGAACTGTCAAGAACCTCCCAGGACGTGGTGATAAGAGGAAATTAATCCAAGACGGCTTTGAAGATTAGTGTGAAATGTTGGAAAAACACCACATACAAAAGCCAAAGAGCTGGAGGTTGACCTGGAGCAATCTGGAGTTGCACGCACTAAACAAAGAAGGATTTCATGGGTGACGACCAAGGAGGACCCCACTGCTCAAAGATAGACATAAAAAGGCATGCCTGATCTTTCCTCAAACCTGTCTTGAGAAACTACAATCCTTCTGGGAAAATGTTCTATAGACAGATGAAACCAGACTTGAACTCTTTGGCAATGCAGACCAGCGATACATTTACAAGCGAAGAAATGAAGCTTATAAGGGAAAAAACACCCTTCCTACAATTAAATATGGTGGAGGTTCCATAATGTTATGGGGCTGTTTGCTGCCTCAGAAACTGCAGACCTGGAACGTATTAAAGGAATCATGAAATCGGAGGACTACCAAGGTATTTTGAGCGAAATGTGTTACCTAGTGTCAGAAAGCTAGGTCTGGATTGAAGGTCAAGGGTCCTCCAGCAGGACAATGACCTAAAACATACATTCCAAAGGACAAAAGAATGATTAAAAAGGAACAAATGGACTGTTTTAAACTGGCCAGCAATGAGTCCTGATCTCAATCCAATCGAGAACCTTAGGAAAAAGCTGAAATATGTCATTGATAAAAGGAATCCTGGAAACTTTCATGAGCTGGAACAAATCACAGTTGAAGAATGGGAGAAACTACCAGCAGACAGATGTACGAAACTTACAGATGGCTACAAGAAATGTTTGAAAGCTGTCAACACTGCCAAGGGTTGTGCAACCAAATATTAGTGAAGGGTGCCATTAATCCTGTCAAGTTCATATTTTTCTCAGAAATTACAATGTCTAATTTGCACAGACATCTTTTTTGTTGTTGTATACCTTTGAACATACTATTAAAATATTATGATGATATACAGTTGGAATATTTCCAATTATTTCTCAAGGTATTGTACTCAACATACCTAAAATGCATGAGTGCCAATAATGTTGACCACAACTGTAATAGATACAGTATCTATGGAAGAATAGTACTCGATATTGCCCAGTGGGTCTCTATTGAGGAAATTGTGCATTATTACTACTACTACTACTGAGGATTTCTATAGCGTTACCAGTCTTACGCAACGCTGTACAGGCAAATAAGAGACAGTCCCTGCTCATCAGAGCTTACAATCACGACAAACATAGAAGGTGTAGGGAGTGGTGAAACAGGGGTAAATCGGAGGGGGAGGAGATTAGGTGAGTCAGGATCCAAAGGCAGCAGCGAAGAGATGAGCTTTCAACCTGGATTTTAAGAGGGTCAGAGAGGGTGCCTGGCATACAGATAGAGGTAGTTTGTTCCAAGTGTAAGGTGCAGCAAGGTGAAAGGAGCAGAATCTGGAGTTGGCAGTACGAGAGGGGGGCATAAACAGAAGCAGTTGGCCAGAAGAGCAGAGTTCCCGAAAGGGGTTGTAAGGAGAGAGAAGGGAGGAAAGGTACTGAGGAGCCGCAGAGTGAATGCATTTGTAGGTCAGCAGAAGTTTGAACTGGATGCTGAAATAGATAGGGAGCCAGTGGAGTGACTTGAGAAGGGGAGTAATATGGGCATGACAAGGCTGGTGGAAGATTAGTCGTGCAGCGGAATATTGAGCAGATTGAAGGGGAGAGAGATGATTCAAGGGGAGACCAGCAAGGAGTAGGTTACAGTAGTCAAGATGGGAGGTGATTAGGGAGTGGATAAGCGTTTTAGTAGTGTGTTCAGAAAGGAAAGGGTGGATTTTGTTAATGTTGTAGAGGAAGAAGCAGCAGGTCTTGGCTACGAGATGGATGTGTGTGGAGAAGGAGAGAGAAGAGTCAAAGATAACCCCCAGATTGCGGGCCGAGGAGATAGGAAGGAGTACAGAGTTGTCCACAGAGACTGAGAAAAGAGGAAGAGGAGGGGAGTTTTTAGGGGGAAAGATAAGAAGTTCAGTCTTGGCCATATTCAATTTAAAGCGGCGGTGAGATATCCAGGCAGCAATGTCAGAAAGGCAGGCAGAGATCCGGGTCTGGATTGTCGGAGAGAGTTCGGGCATAGAGAGGTAGATTTGGGAGTCATCCGCATACAGATGGTACTGAAAGCCATAGGAAGAGATAAGCATGCCAAGGGACTGGGTATAGAGAGAGAAAAGGAACAGATCCAAGACAGAACCTTGGGGTACCCCAACTGGGAGGGGGTAGGGGAAGAGGAGGAGACACCAGAACACACACTGAAGGAGCGGTAGGAGAGATAGGAGGAGAACCAAGATAGTACAGAGCCCTTAAAGCCAAGTGAGGACAGGGTATCGAAGAGAAGGTTGTGGTCAACGGTGTCGAAAGCAGCAGAGAGGTCAAGGAATATGAGGACGGAGTACAGGCCCTTGGATTTTGCCTGGAACAAGTCACTGGAGACTTTGACAAGGGCTGTTTCAGTGGAGTGTAAAGGACAAAAGCCAGACTGTAAGGGATCCAGGAGAGCATGAGAGGAGAGGAAGTCAAGGCAGCGGCGGTGAACCGTGCATTCGAGTAGTTTAGAAATGATGGGAAGGAGGGAGATGGGTCGATAATTAGAAGGATCGGTTGGATCAAGTGGTTTCTTAAGGAGAGGTGTGACCACAGCATGCTTGAAGTCTGTGGGGACCGTTGCAGTGGAGAGCGAAAGGTTGAGAATATGAGAGATGGAAGGGACAATGGTGGAGGAGATGGGGCTTAGGAGATGGGTGGGGATAGGGTCAGAGGAGCAGGTGGTGAGTTTGGAGGAAGATAGAAGGTGTGCAGTTTCCTCTTCAGAGATGACAGGAAAGGAAGAGAGGGTAGCAGTGGAAGGGGGGGGGGAGAGTTGGGAGTGGAGAGGGGGAGGAGGGGAAGTAGCTGAGTTTGTGGAGAATTGGAGGGTGATCTTGTGGATTTTGTCATGGAAGTAGTCAGCCAGGGTTTGGGCAGAAAGGGAGGGAGGGATAAGAGGCGGTGGCACTTTGAGGAGGGAGCTGAGAGTAGTAAAGAGATGGCGAGGGTCAGAGGCAAGAGAGTTAGTCAGATGGACATAGTAGTCTTGTTGGAAAGAGCTACAGCCGACTGGAAAGAGCCAAGCATGAATTTGAAGTGTAGAAAGTCTTCAGGGGAGCGGAATTTGAGCCAAGCATGCTCAGCAGCAAGGGCACAGGAACGTAGATAGAGGTTAGTGGGTGAGAGCCAGGGCTGGGGCGCAGAACGTCTCACAGGACGTGGGGTGGGTAGAGCGAGAGCATCCAGAGCCGAGGAGAGTGCAGCATTGTAGGAGGTTACTGCCTCATCGACAGACTTGGATGACAGAGTGGAAGAAAGAGATGGAGAAATGGTGGAAGAGAGAGTCAAGGGATCAATAGCATGAAGGTTTCTAAAGAGGTTGGAGGAGACAGGACGAGGTTGAGGCAGCGGGAGATGAAGATTAAAATGTAAAAGGTGATGGTCGGATAAGGAAAGAACTGAATTATGGTAGTTCGAGGGTGAGGAATTAGAGAAAAATATCAGATCCAGGCAGTGGCCATGCTGGTGAGTGGGGGCAGTGGAACAAAGAAGGAGGTCAAACGAGAAGGTAAGGGAGAGGAGCTTTAGAACATAAGGATCAGAGGGGTTTTTGACATGGAAGTTGAAGTCGCCAAGAATAAGAGTGGGGGAGGAGGAATCCAGAAAGAAGGAAAGCCATAAGTCAAAGTCAGTGAGGAAGGTAGAAGCAGACTTTTCTGGAGGTCGATAAATAACAGCTACCTGGAGAGGAAGTAGAGTGAAAAGACGAATGGCGTGGACTTCAAAAGATGGAAAGGAGTGAGACTGGGGCAGTAGGAAGGGTTGGAATCGGCAAGAGGGAGAAAGTAGAAGCCCAACACCACCCTCACGGCCAGTGGGACGAGGGGTGTGGGAGAACTGATAGCCCCCGTGGTAGAGAGCAGCAGAAGATGCGATATCATCTGGGAGGAGCCAGGTCTCCATTAGGGCAAGAAGATGTAGGGCATTAGAAATAAAGAGATCATGAGTAAAAGCAAGTTTAGTAAAGAGAGAGTGTGCATTCCACAAGGCACATGAGAAGGGGAGAGTGGAAGGGGAAAGGAGAGGGATGTGGATAAGATTAGACAAGTTGCGTGAGGATCTCCTCTCAGAGTGAGACAGAAATCGAGGGGGGCCAGGGTTGGGATTGATATCTCTGGATGAGAGTAGGAGAAGGAGTAGCAGAGTACGGGGTAGAGAGGAGACAATATGGCGGAAACAAGGGTGAGGTTGCTTTAGAGAGAGAGGGGAAGGTTGAATGAGAGGGAGAGAGCAATGAAGCTCAAGAGCTGATGATTGGTTAGAGGACTGTGGAGGGGGAAACGAGGATGGTAATGGGGGGGGGGATAGGGAGGGAAGGAATGAGGGTGCTGGAAAGAGGGGAAACAGTTAGGGAGTATGAAGAAGAGGAGGACAATGTGATGTGAAGCCATAGAGGAGGAACAGGGCTATGCAGTATATGTTGTATTACAAGCAATGGGTAGCAGTGGATTTTACAGGCTAAGCAGTATATGTTATATTACAAGCAATGAGGTAGCAGTGGATTCAACAGTGGATTTACAAGCAATGAGGTAGCAGTGGATTCAACAGGCTAAGCAGTATATGTTATTTGCAAGCAAAGGGTAGCAATGGGGTTCACAAGCAATGGGGTAGCATATGCAGCATAAGTAACATTACATTGCAAGCAATGAGGTAGCAATGGAGTTTATAGTCTACAGGCTGTGCAGCATATGGTATATTGCAAGCAATGAGGTAGCAATGAGGTAACGAGTCTATAGTCTACAGACTGTGCAGCATATGGTATATTGCAAGCAATGAGGTAGCAATGGAGTCTACAGGCTTTAACATGGTGAATGCTTACTTTGTCAGGTGGTCAGGTGGAGGGCGCGAAGGTCGCCAGGCCGCAGCAGCGCTGAAGTTTAAACTGCTGGTGGGAAGGTGGCTGGAGAAAGGCTGATACCTGTTGCTGGGATGCGTTGGGCCCCGATTGCCCACGTGAGGGGGACCGGGAGGAGTTGTGGCCTCCTGAACTTCTTCCCACTGCCGATCGGGGCCCAGTTGTGCTGCTGGAGGTGGTCTTTGCAGGTTTTGTTGATCGGTGCTTTTCACTGTGGTGCCGTCTTATGTCCACGCCTAAAAGGCCACGCCAAGGGGCCCTCAGGCATGGGCCCACCAGGCGCGGTCGCACCTTTCATTGTTGTTTAAATGCGGTTGCTGGATGGGCCTGATTGGCCTTCGGTGTGTGGGGCCCTGTATCCCACAAACAAGCCTAATTACCAATTATCACTAATATCCCATAGTGCCCAATAGAAGCACTCCTCTCTATTGCCTGTACTGTCCCTCGGTTATCTAATAAATTAAGACTCTGATTGCACCTGTACCGACTTTTGATTCTGGACTTTATGGGATATTAGTGATAATTGGTAATTAGGCTTGTTTGTGGGATACAGGGCCCCACAGGTGCAGGGAGCGGGTGGAGTCTGCAATCCACTCCCTGTTCTGGACACCGATCGGGCTCGGGTGGTGGAGGGCTATGCTTCTGACTTGTGCTTCGTGCCTTTCAGCGTTGTTTAAATGCGGCTGCTGGATGGGAAATTGTCTAAAAACAAAATAAAATTTTAATAATAGAAATATAGAAACATGTCAGCAGAAAAAGACTATATGGCCTATCTAGTCTGCCCTTCCATATCAAATACTATTGTCCCTATTTTACCTTTAGAGATCTTCCGTGTTTGTCCCATGCTTTCTTGAATTCAGATACTGTCCTCATCTCTACTACCTCCATTGGGAGACTTTCCATGCATCTACCACTCTTTCCGTAAAGAAATATTTTTGCATATTACTCCTGAGTCTGTGCCCTTTCACCCTCATCCCATGCCCCCTGTTTGCAGAGCTTGCTTTAGTCAAAAGAGGCTCTCCTCCTATGCATATATTCCACGGAGATATTTAAATGTCTCTATCAAATCTCCCCTATTCTGCCTTTCCTCTAACGTATACATATTAAGATCTTTGTCTGTCCCCATATCATTTATGACAAAGACCACTGACTATTTTAGTAGCCATCCTCTGCACAGACTCCATCCTGCTTATATCCTTTTGAAGGTGTGGTCTCCAGAATTGCACACATTACTCCAAATGAGGTTGCACAAGAGACTTATACAGAAGCACTATTACCTCCTTTGTTCTGCTGGCCATTCCTCTCCCTATGCACCCAAGCATCCTTTTGGCTTTCACCGTCGCCTTTTCTACTTGTTTAGCCACTGTAGAAACAAACATGCCCAGATCCCGCTCTTCTTTCGTGGACAGTAGTACTTCGCCCCCTACACTGTACTGCTCCCTTGGATTTTTGCTGCCCAAATGCATGACCTTGCATTTTTTAGCATTAAATCTCAGCTGCTAAATTTTCAACCATTCTTCAAGCATAGCCAGAACCCTCCTCATGTTATCCACTCCTTCTTGGGTGTCTACTCTATTGCAGATTTTGGTATCGCCCGCAAAGAGGAAAACTCTACCTGACAGCCCTTCCGCAATATTACGAACAAAGATTTTAAAAAGAATCAGACCAAGGACAGATACCTGTGGCACACCACTGGTAACATCCTTCTCCTCAGAGTCAGCGCCATTTACCTGTACCCTTTGTCGCATTCCACTCAACTAATTTTTAACCCAGTCAGTTTCTTTAGGGTCCATCCCTAGGATGCCCAATTTATTTATAAGTTGCCTGTGTGGAACAGTGTCACAGGTTTTACTGAAATCCAAGTGCACCACATTTAGGGCTCTCCCTCGGTCCAGTTCTCTGGTCACCCAGTCAAAAAAATCAGTCAGAATTGTCTGACAAGACCTACCTCTAGTAAACCCATGCTGCCTTGGATCCTGCAATCCATTGGGCTCCAAAAAGTTCACTATCCTCTATTTTAGCAGCATTTCCATTAATTTACTCACCACAGAGATCAGACTAACTGGCCTGTAGTTCTCAACCTCATTCTTATTTCCACTTATGTGAAAAGGGACCACATGTGCCTTTCTCCAGTCCTCTGGGACCACTCCTGACCCTAAAAGCATTGAAAAAGTCAGTCAGTGAAGCAGCTAAAATGTCCCAAAATGTCTTCAATATTCTTGGATGTATCCCATCCAGCTCCATATTTAGTTTAGCTAGTTCCTCATGAACACAGTCTTCTGAAAATTGTTCAAGATCCCCTTTATTTATTTATTTTATTTATTTAATACACAGGGGCGGCCCAAGGGGGGTGCGGGGCCATGTGCGGAGACTCAGTGCGGGGCCTCATTTGCATAAGTGGCCTTATTTGCATAAATATTTGCATAATGTTACCATACACTAACTTTTAGTAAACATGTCTCTTAATGAGTGTATGGATAAAGAAAGACTAAAAGATTTCTACATTACTATAATCCAGTGCCAACCGCCAGGCACATTAGGAACCACTACAAACGCTGCCCATTTAGAACCCATAGCAAACCCACCGTATCCTGACAGCATTACCAGGACTCACAAAGCACCATACCCTACCTATCAAAAGGCAACACTGCAAATATTAAACCAATACATTTCAGAGAATCCGGGGGAAAGAGAACAAGTGGCAATGTCAAATAGGAATTACATAAACAGAATACCTCAGCTCAGTTACACATGCAGAACATAGACCATCACCAAACAAGGAATCACAATTTAGAAACAGGAAGGCAATAATTAAACTGGGAACCCCAAAAGCCAAACTTGGAAGTACAACAACACTGTAGAAATAAAACTATAAATTAATTTCCTCTTGTACCAAACAAAGCACAGACGTTAATGATGCACATTTCCTAGAGGTTTCATATTCCAGTTAATAAATTCAAAATAAAGAGATATTTCTACCTTTTGTGCATTTTTTTTCAGTTGCAATTGTTCCAGCCACTTTCTTCTGGTTTCTTCATGTTTTCTGCTAACTGTCCATCGTCTGCTGTCCATTTGTTCTTTCTTCTCTCTTCTAGTTTTTTTTTTTCCATTCTCTCTCTCTACATCTGCTTTAACATACTAATCTTTCTCCTTTTGCTCTTTCCTCATTCCTATTTCATCCACACAAATTTTACCCCTCCATCCTCAATCCCCACTTATTCTCCCAATACCAGGCCAATTGTAGATTTTTCATCCCTCCCACACAAAATATTTGTCCCCTCTCCATTTTACTCTCCCAGCCCCATCCCATTCTAATCCTCCCCCAACATCAGCTCCCTTCTAGTTCCAGTCTCACCCAGCATCCATTCCCTTCTAGTCCCTGCATCAGCCCATTTCCAGTCCTAGCCCACCATCAACCCATTTCCAGTCCTAGCTCCCCCATCCATTCCCTTCTAGTCCCTTCATCAGCTCATTTCCAATCCTAGCCCCCCATCAGCCCATTTCTAGTCATTTCCTAGCCCCATCATCAGCCCATGTCAAATCATAGCTCCCCTCCACTCAGTCCAATTCCAGTCCAAGCCCCCCCCCCATGAGCCTACTTTCAGTTCTAGCCCCTCCATGAGTCCATTTCAATTCAAGCCCCCACCACAGCCCATTTCCAATCTTAGCTCCCCCCAACAGCCCATTTCCAGTCCTATCCTAGCTGCTCCATCAGCCCATTTTCAGTCCTAGCTCCCTTCCCTCACAGCCCATTTCCATTCCAAGCTCCCTCCCCATCAGCTATTTGCAGTTCAAGCCTCCCCTTCCACTCAGCCCATTTCCAGTCATAGCAACCACCCAACCCATTACCAGTCCTAGCCCCCCATCAACCCACTTCCAGTCCTAACCCCCATCACCCCATTTTCAGTTTAAGCCCCCCCTATAACCCATTACCAGTCCTAACCCCCCATCAGCCCACTTCCAGTCTTAACCCCATCAGCCCATTGCCAGTCCTAAACCCCCCCCATCAGCCCACAGCCCATTACCAGTCCTAACCACATCAGCCCACCTCAAGTCCTAACCCCTCCCCATCAGCCCATTAGCAGTCCTAACCCACCCCCACCCCCCCAGCCCATTAGCAGTCCTAACCCCTCCCCATCAGCCCATTAGCAGTCCTAACCCCCCCACCCCCCCAGCCCATTAGCAGTCCTAACCCACCCCACCCCCCCAGCCCATTAGCAGTCCTAACAACCCACCCCCACCAGTCCTAACAACCCACCCCCCCAGCCCATTAGCTGTCCTAACATCCAATCCCACCTGTACTAACAACCCCACCAGCCCAGCCCATTAGCAGTCCTAACAACCCCCCCCAGCCCAGCCCAGCACAGCCCAGCCCATTAGCAGTCCTAACAACCCCCAGCCCAGCCCATTAGCAGTCCTAACAAACCCCCCCCCAGCTCAGCCCATTAGCAGTCCTAACAACCCCCCCCCAGCCCAGCCCATTAGCAGTCCTAACAACCCCCCCCAGCCCAGCCCAGCCCAGCCCATTAGCAGTCCTAACAACCCCCCCCCAGCCCAGCCCAGCCAATTAGCAGTCCTAACAACCCCCCCCAGCCCAGCCCAGCCCAGCCCAGCCCATTAGCAGTCCTAACAACCCCCCAGCCCAGCCCAGCCCATTAGCAGTCCTAACAACCCCCCCCCCAGCCCAGCCCATTAGCAGTCCTAACAACCCCCCCAGCCCAGCCCAGCAGCAGTCCTAACAACCCCCCCCAGCCCAGCCCAGCCCATTAGCAGTCCTAACAACCCCCCCCCCAGCCCAGCCCAGCCCAGCCCAGCAGCAGTCCTAACAACCCCCCCCAGCCCAGCCCAGCAGCAGTCCTAACAACCCCCCCCAGCCCAGCCCAGCCCAGCCCATTAGCAGTCCTAACAACCCCCCCCCAGCCAAGCCCAGCCCATTAGCAGTCCTAACAACCCCCCCCCCCAGCCAAGCCAAGCCAAGCCAAGCCAAAATTTAAAAAAAAGAAAACCTGTCTGCTGCCGCGGTCGGGGCCGCCGCGGCAGAATCGAGCGTGCCGCGGGGCCCCCCTGGGCACGGCAGAGCCTGCCCTCCCCTGTA
The DNA here is from genome assembly GCA_033557465.1 of Ichthyophis bannanicus. NCBI lineage: Eukaryota > Metazoa > Chordata > Amphibia > Gymnophiona > Ichthyophiidae > Ichthyophis > Ichthyophis bannanicus. The sequence goes on along the minus strand of CM066034.1, from coordinate 374,610,098 downwards.
GCAGCTCTCTCTTTGGAGCTGAAGTCAGACGCGCCGGCTTGCAGAGCAGAGCGCGAGGGAAGAGTTTCTCCCTCGCTGCTCTGTTAAGCCCGCGGGGGCTGATGGGAACTTCCCCATCAGCCCCCGCGGGCTTAACAGAGCAGCGAGGGAGAAACTCCTCCCTCGCGCTCTGCAAGCCGGCGCGTCTGACTTCAGCTCCAAAGAGAGAGCTGCTACAAGGGAGGGCAGGCTCTGCCGTGCACAGGGGGGCCCCGCGGCACGCTCGATTCTGCCGCGGCGGCCCCGACCGCGGCAGCAGACAGGTGGGTTTTTTTTCCCAATTTTACTTTTCAAAAGAATGTTTTTTGCGCGGGGCCCCCTGAAACGCGGGGCCCTGTGCAAAAAACATTCTCGCTCAATGGACGGGCCGGCCCTGTTAATACACACTTATATACCGCTACTTCCAGCGATCAGCAGCGGTTCGATTCATCTTTGGGGATGTCAAATCAGGACAGGGAGGGGATAGTAAGTACATAGATCTGAGGGGAGGTCACTGCACACAGGGTTAGTGTCTTTGGGAATGGATTATACTATTTACATTTATACATACATATTTACATATTTATACATAACGCGGTTTCAAAGCATATAATTATCTGATTGTTTTGTTACGATTCCATCAAAATTGAGAGTCATAGCTGATTGTAGTACCATTTGAATAGGTGGGGTTTTAGCTCTTTCCTGAATACTGTAATGTCCTTGATTAAACGCAGTTCAAAAGGGAGTTGATTCCAGGTAGTTGGTGCAGAGAATGAGAAAGCTCTGCGACATGTACTTGTTTTCACAGTTCTGATGTTGGTGGGGACCTGCAGGGTACCCGAGTTGGTGGTTCTTCTGTCCCTATTTGCAGGTTGCGTGCTGATAAGTGAGGACAGGAATGAGGGGGCTAAGTTATTGATAAGTTTGAACGTGGTTACTAACATCTTGTATTGTATCCTAGCTGCAATTGGAAGCCAATGTAGCTCGATTAAAATGGGGGTGATGTGTTCAGAAATGCTTGTTCCCATTATGATCCTGGCTGTCACATTTTGGGCCATCTGAAGGATATTTAGTGATTTTTTAGGCAGACCTTGTAAGATGGCATTACAGTAGTCTAGGTGTGGCATAATGAGTGCTTGAGCCACAGACCGGAAGTCACAGGGTGCTATTATTTTCCTTAGAGGTTGTATCACCCTAAGTTTATGGAAGATGGCTTTGTTTGTTTTACGTAGGTGTGTTTCCATTTTTAGGTTGCAGTCGAGTGTGACTCCTAGATATTTGATTTCGTCTTTCATGTTGTACGTGTTGTTGCACAGGGTGATTGTAGAAGGAGGCTTGAAGTTTGGTTTACTGGATATATACATGACCTCTGTTTTCTTGTGGTTAATTGTCATGTTGTTTTTCTGTAGCCATCTTAACATCTCGTCCAGGCAGGTTTCGAGCTGTGTATATTTCGGGTCGGCGGCGTCCAATTGTGTGTAGAGCATAATATCATCTGCATAGATGTGGTAGTTGATGTTATGCCTTTTAAAAATGTCACAGAGGGGTTGCATGTAAACGTTGAACAGTAGTGCCGAGAGAGCCGAACCCTGGGGTATGCCCTGTGTTTGAGAGAACGGTTCAGCTTGTTCCCCATTGAATTGTACTTGAGGCCTTCTGTTCGATATGTAGGAGGAGAACCATTTGAGGGGGGTTCCCACAATTCCTATGGATTCCAGTTTGTTCAGGAGGATCCCATGATGTACAGTGTCAAAGGCGGCAGAGATGTCAATGAAAATGAGTATAAACATTTTCTTTCTGTCTTCTAGTCCTTTGAGGAGGTTGTTCATTAGCGCTATCAACAGTGTTTCAACTCCATGGTTTCTTCTGAACCTGTATTTTTGTTTGTCTAGGGTGTCACGGTCATCCAGGTGATCTTGAAGTTGTAGGAGCACTGCCTTTTCAATGATTTTTGCCAGGAACGAAATGCTGGAGATGGGGCGGTATGAGGTCGGGTCTTCCTTGTTGAGGGAGTTGTTCTTTAGGATTGGCCTTATTATAGATTGCTTTAGTTGTTCAGGCATTATTCCTTGACTTAGTGACTGATTTACAATGTGGGCTATTTGCTGGTTGATCTCATTTTTTGCTGCTTTGATCCATGCAGTTGGGCAGGGGTCGAGTGGCGAGGTGGTGGTATTTATGGAGGTTAGAATGTTGGTGGTTTGTTGTTCATCAATGTTGTGGAACGTGCTCCATGTCAGTTCTTGGTCCGGGTCCACTTTTGTTCGTTGGTATGGTGTGTCTACATAGAGGGTGGGGGTGGTGGTAGTCAGTTTGCTTGCGTAGTGATTTGCTAGCGTTTGTAGATGGATGGGGCTATCTTGATGATCTGGTAGGACTGTTTTGGTTAGCGATTTTACTAGTGCAAAAAGTTCACGTGGTTTGTTGATGGCTTTGTTTAGAATGTTTGTATGGTGTATCCTTTTTGCTGTGTTTACTTCTTCTTTGTATCTTGAGAGGAGATTGAGGTATACATCTCTGAGTTCGATGGACTTGGTATGTCTCCACCTTCTTTCGTGTTTTCTGAGGTCTCTCTTCATTTTGGTCAGTATTATGGTGTACCAAGGTTCTGATTGGTGTTTGGATGTATTTGGTGTCTGGTTCCCTTTAGGGATCGCTATGGTCTGAATACCGGAATCCCAGCTGCTTGTTAATTCATCGAGGTCTGTTTTTCCCAGGTCTATGTGGGTTCCCAGGTCTTTGGTTCCTATTTGTGGGTGTTTTCTGAGGTCCTGCTCCTGGCCCTTCATCTGTGAACACAGAAAACAAATATTTGTTTAGCAATTCTGCTTTATCCTCATCAGCTTCTACATATTTCTCCCCTTCCCCCTTGACAATACCACTTTTGCACTTCCTTCTCTCGCTAACATATCTGAAAAATGTCTTGTCACCCATTTTATTGCACTGGTTATCTCTTCTTCTTTTTGTATCTTTGCTTTCCTGACTACTTTCCTAGCTTTTCTAAGTTTTTCTAAATATTGATGCTTGTCTTCCTCTCTCTGTGATCGCTTGTATTTTATGAAGGCCACCCTCTTTTTCTTCACCTTTTCAGCTACTTTAGAGAACAGTAGTGGCTTCCTTTTCCTTTTACATTTATTTACCTTTCTAACAAAAAGGTTTGTTGCCTTTAAAATATCCCCTTTCAGTTTCATCCATTGCTTTTCTACATCCCTCAGCTGTTCTCATCTCACTAATGACTCCTTGAGGTATTGTCCCATCTTGGCAAGTTAGTTTTCCTAAAGTCTAAGACCCTGATTTTTGAATGGACTTTATCAGCCCTAATCTTAATATTGTATCACACTATCTGGTGACCACTGGATGCCAGATGATCTCCCACTAAAACATCAGAAATACTTTCCCCATTGGTAAGCACCAAGTCCAGTATGGCCCCTACACATGTGGGTTCTGTAACCAGTTGCTGGAATAGTTCTCCCTGTAGAGCAGGGGTCTCAAACTCAAATTGCTTTGAGGGCCAAATGAGGACTTGTAAAGTAACCCGGGGGCCGCACAAGACGCAGGCCTAATTTGCATAAGGGACCTCATTTGCATAAATATTTGCATAATGTTACCATAAACTAACTTTTAGTAAACATGCCTCTTAATGAGCGTATGGATAAAGAAAGACTAAAAGATTTCTACATTACTATAAATCCAGTGCCAACCGCCAGGCACATTAGGAACCTACTACAAACACTACCCATTTAGAACCCATAGCAAACCCACCGTATCGTAACAGCACTACCAGGACTCACAAAGCACCATACCCTAACTATCAAAAGGCAACACTGCAAATATTAAACCAATACATTTCAGAGAATAACAATACATGACCTACTGGGGAAAGAGAACAAGTGCAATGTCAAATAGGAATTACATAAACAGAATACCTCAGCTCAGTTACACATGCAGAACATACACCATCACCAAACAAGGAATCAAAATTTAGAAACAGGAAGACAATAATTAAACTGGGAACCCCAAAAGCCAAACTTTTGGAATGTACAACAACACTGTAGAAAATAAAACTATAAATTAATTTCCTCTTGTATTAAATAAAGCACAGACGTTAATGATGCACATTTCCCAGAGCTGACATATTCCAGTTAATTCAAAATAAAGAGATATTTTTCTAACCTTTTGTGCATTTTTTTTTTCTGTTGCAATTGTGCCAGCCACTTTCTCTTCTGGTTTCTTGGTGTCTTCTGCTAACTCTCCATGGTCTGCTGTCCATTTGTACTTTCTTCTCTCTTCTAGTTTTTTTTCCTTTCTCTCTCTGCATCTGCTTTAAACATACTAATCTTTTCCTTTTGCTCTTTCCTCATTCCTATTTCATATCCACTCAAATTTTACCCCTCCATTCTCAATCCACACTTACTCACCCAGTACCTGGCCAATTGTAGATTTTCTTCCCTCCCACACAAAATATTTTTTCCCCCCTCTCCATTTTACTCTCCCAGCCCTATCCCATTCTAATCCTCCCCCAACATCAGCTCCCTTGTAGTTTCAGCCCCACCCAGCATCTGCTCCCTTCTATTCCCCGCATCATCAGCCCATTCCAGTCCTATTATATCCCCACCATCAGTCCATTTCCTGTCCTTGCTCCCCAAAACTAAGCCCATTTACAGTCCTAGCTCCCTCCCCTCACAGCCCATTTCCTTTCTTAGCCCCCTCCCCATCAGCCCTTTTCCATTCCAAGCCCCCTTCCACTCAGCCCATATCCAATCCAAAAACCCGTCCCCATCAGTTATTTGCAGTTCAAGCCCCCCCTTCTACTCAGCCCCATTTCCAGTCCTAGCAACCCCCCCCCAGTCCATTACCAGTTTCTAGCCCCCCCATAGCCCATTACCAGTCCTAAGCCCCCCAACAGCCCACTTCCAGTCCTAACCCTCCCATCACCCCATTTTCATTCTTAGCCCCCCCCATCACCCCCATTTTTTTAGTCTTAGCCCCCCCCCCCAATCAGACCACCTCCAGTCCTAACCCCATCTGCCCATTTCCAGTCCTAACCCCCCCCCCCCCCCCCCCCAAATCAGCAAATCAGGCCAAGGTAAATAACTAAAAACAAAACCCTGTCTGCTGCTGCCGCCGTGGTAGCAGCACAATCAGCTGTTCGCGGTCCCTTCTCCTATGCCCGGAAGAGCCCCGAGTCTGCTCCTTTAGCGGTGAGCTTTTCAAGCCGCGAAGAGAGTAGTTTCCTCTCGCGCGCGGCTTCACAAGCCGCGCGAGAGGGAAATATTCTCTTTGCATCTTGAAAAGCCCGCCGCTAAAGGAGCAGACTCGGGGCTCTTCCGGGCTGGAGAAGGGACCGCGAACAGCTGATTGTGCTGCTACCACGGCCGGCAGCAGCAGCAGCAGAAGACAGGGTTTGTGTTTTTTTTTTTTCCTCCGTCGCGGGCCGCACAAAGTTCGGTTGCGGGCCGCATGCGGCCCGCGGGCCGCGTGTTTGAGACCCCGGCTGTAGAGAATACAGGATCCTTACTTCTAGATGACACCACAGCAGGGATGTGCCAGTCGACATCCGGCATGTTGAAATCATATATCAATAGCACCTCTCCTTTCATGGCAGTACTGCATATGTCTTCTATTAAATCTCTGTCCACTTCTTCTCCCTGTGAAGGAGATGTATATATCACACCAAATAGATTTTCCATTCCCTCTTTCTAATTTTACCCACAGTGCCTCCTCGCTCCCTTTTAAACACTGTAATTCTACAGCTTTAATATTAGTTTTTACATATTGTGCCACTCCTCCTCCCTTTCTTCCTACCCTGTTCTTCCTGAATAAAATATAACCTGGTATAATTACATCCCAGTCATGGTTATCCGTGAACCATGTCTCCGTAACTGCCATTAAATCCAAGTCATTCTCTTCCTTTAAAACCTCAACATCTGGATCGTATTTCCCATACTACGGGCATTTATGCACACCGCTTTCCAGATGTTGCCCCCTTTACCCATGTCAGCAGTGGTATTTAATGTTTTACTTACCTGGGAGCTTTCTTCACCCATCCTCAACAAACCTAGTTTAAAGCCCTCTTCACTAGGTTAGCCAGTCTGCTGCTGAAGACATTTTTACCCTTCTTGGATAGGTGGACAACATCTCTGCTCTGCAACCCTTGGAAAATCGTCCCATCGTCCAGGAAACCAAAACTCTCTTGATGATGCCATCCATGCAGTCATGCATTCAACTCCAGGATGAAAGCGTCTCTGCCTTGGCCTTTACCCTCAACAGGAAGAAGGATTGAAGAGAACACCACTTGTGCACCTATCTGCTTCACCCCCTGCCTTGCAATGCACTGCCATTCCTAAAAAATGAAAAACTTGCAAACACAGGAAACTAAACCAAATGAATTTTTCTTTGGCTGCACGCTCTTAAAAATGAATCCTACCTAAATGACAGTGTCGAGTTCCATATTAGGAGTCACCACGCAGGAAATGGATCTTGAAGACAACATAGATGCTACATTGTAATTCTCACCTTGATGCGTGACTGTGGTCATAAGAGGAAGTTAAATGTTAGGAATTATATGAAAAGGAATAGAGATCAAAACTGAGAATATCATAATTCCTCTATATGATCCATAGTGTTAGCTGCACTTTGAATATTGTATGCAGTTTTGGCCACCCTACCTCAAAAAGATTCAGTTGAACTAGAAAAGATGCAGAGAACGGCAACCAACATGATAGAGGACATGAACTGACTTTCTTAGGCAAAAAGGATAAACGAATTAGGGCTCATCAGCTGAGAGGGGATATGATAGCAAACTCCGTGTGGGTTGAAACTGCTTAATCAAGTACTGTTGCTTACCCTTTCAATAGTTCTATAAATAGGAGAAGCTCTATGAAATTAATAGCCAATTTAAACAGATCTGAGAAAGTAATTGGTTGCCAGAGCATGTGGGTTTAAAAGTGATTCAGACAAGATTTTGAAAGAAAGACTATAAATCATTATTAAGTATGCAGATTTGGGCAGGCCATTTTGCCCCTGAGAGTGTTGGGTACATATGGCCCAGACTGACCACTGTCAGGATGCTGGCTAACATGACACATCTTATATTCTTATGCTCCATGAAACAGTTTTCTGCTAGTATAGAGCTTATTTTGTTTTGAAGTGGAGGAAGTTACATTTCTGAGAAAAATCCCAGACTATGAAAATTATTGTGTGTGGACTTGGCATAACACACTCCATGCTTATGTAGGAAGGTGGCATTTCAGTAGAGGCCTGTTATTTTCAGAGCATAAGAGAGGAAGTTGTGTGTGGCTTTATAAAAAGGTGTATAAGACTTCACTTCCAAGTCTGGGCCTTTAAGGAAACTGAACTAGATTTCCCGGTATTAATTCCCCTTTCTGAAATCTATATAATTTGAAGTCTACTTGTGCATGGAGAAAGGAAAGACTACAAATCTCAAAATGCATTGCAATGGTAGATTGCATCCGTTCAGGATTTCTCAGTCTGGCATAGAAATCCAGAACAAGTATCAAAACACAAATATAGAAGTTTATATATTATTATAAATATATTTATATTATATTATTATACAGAAGATTAAAAATTGCCATGGATTCTTCTCCAATGAAATTATTTTTGCCTATATGTTGATAAGTAGTTATGTTAAGTTCTCATTTAAAGGTGATATAATGTAGCACTTAGGTGATAACCAAGCCTCTGTTTTCTCTTCTGCATGCAAAATATTGTAGTAATTGTTGTTTGGATGTTTTTTGAACGGTTAGATTTGACATTAACTCCCTGGGAGATGGAGCCTACTGGGAACCAGCTGAGATCACTGACCTACACCATAACTCTTCACAACCCAATTATTGGAAAATTCTCAAGAGCAACAGACAAGCAGGTATTCTTTATTCCTCTGGTGCACTGAACAAAACAATAATGCAGTTAATAAACCTACTTTTTGTTATGTGTTCATGATGAATAGCTGAAATAGTAATGTGTTAAAGGCTGGGAATGACATGTACTGGGATAGCTGATTTCATTGTTGCTTTATAATAGTGTATTGTCAGAACTCTGAAGACCCAGAGTGATGATGAAATCAATTTATCCTCCATGACCCTAATAGAATTACAGTTTTTGCATAGTTAGTCACTTTCCAGATGTCAAAACCATAACAGTCCCTTATGTTAATATTTCATAATAGAGAAAATATAACCTCGTTATTCCTAACAACACTTGTAGCTCTCAAATGGAAACAACCTATAAGTGTAACTGTGCTTGATTGTGTTGTAACACAACAACATTACCTTTAGAGAAGGTTCCACAAGTTGAAAACTGGACCCATAGGTTTGAACTGTATAGTGCACAAGTTACAACATGCAAATAAAATTTCACAGTATATTGACATTTATTTATTTATTTAGCTGTATTTATATCCTGCTTTTCACCAGGTCAAAGCGGTCAATTGGGAGATACATTTAACATGAGGGGATATGACACACATACGCTAATACTTACAGGTAACATGGGCAATGGAGGGTTAAGTGGCTTGCCCAAGACCACAAGGAGTACCTATAGGACTAGAAATCCCAGTCCCTCCAGCCTGAGATTGCTTTCCCCAGGTGGGACTTGAACCCCCGGCCCTCCGGCCTGAAGTACCTTGTCCTAACCACTAGGCCACTCCTCCCATCATACACTTGCAGGTAAACATTCAGTATTGTGGCATAATCAAATATGATAAAAGAAAGAAATATAGTAGAATCCTTAACCTATACTCTCATTATTTTAATTGTACAGTTTTTTTGTTCTCCGGGAACAAGCCCTCACGTATGGGTGACGTCTGCGCCAACAGACCCCCGCGGAAGCATCTCCCCAGCTTTCAAAGAAAGCCTTTGGGAGATGCACCATGCATGCGTGGTCACTTTCCTGCCCAAGGGTGTCGTCTTGTCTCAGTCTCCTTTTTCCGCAGAAACCTCCGGAATCTGTCCAGTTTCCCATGGAAAAAGTGTCTTTTTTTGTTACATTCCTGTCCAGTTGCGTAGTGGTTCCTTTCCCGCCCCCAAGCCAGCTCGCCTCAGTGTCACTCCTTGGGTTTGTTTCCTTGTTTTTTTCTTTTTGCTTTGAGGTTCCCTCAACTGGAATTCATGCCTTTTTTTGGCCAAAGGCCTCGGACCCCTGCTGGGCGGCAGGGACCCTTTTTTATCAATGGCCCCCAGTGGCTTCAAGAAATGCGATCAGTGCAGCAAGATGTCTCTCACCGATCCGCATGTCTATTGCCTCTGGTGCGTTGGCCCGGGACACAATGACTTGGGCTGCGAATTCTGCAGAACCATGACCTCAAAGGCCCTTAAGATCTGTCACCAGCAGCAGGAAAAATGTTTCCAAAAGTCTGAATCTGCACCAGAGTCTCCGGCGACACCCCTCTCCAGGGCCCCCTCCGGTACCTCAACGCCCCATGAAGTCCATGCCTCCTCGGAGTCCCGCGGCTGTGGTTCCTCCAAGAGGAAATCCCTGGAGGTGGAACGCAAGAAGTCGAAGACCTCAAAAGACCTCCTCGGAGACTGGGTCTGGGAAGACGGGACAATCCCACTCCAGGCCCCACAGTCCGTGGCGTGTGTCTGAGGAGTCAGAGCGGCAGCAGCTGCACAAGCTTCCCCAGACGGAGTTGTCGGTACCCACCAACCGGCCTCGGACACCCGAGGCCATCATCGTTGAGGACTCCATCTCGACAGAACCGACGCTGGACCTGAAACCCTCGGTGTCCGTGTCGAAGGCATGGAGACCAGGATGATGACCTTGGAGCACAGAATATCTGCCCTCATGGTCCAGCAGCGGTCCATTTCATCCGGTTCATCTGCCCCAATGACAGCACCCTCAACATCGAAGGCCTCCCCAAACATTGAGCCAATCCTTGAGCACCATTGGCCTCCAGAGCCCCATCTGCATTGGATGAGGTTCCAATCCTATTCTTCGGGTCACTGGTCCTCTCCGGCAAATGCATGCGGCAGACCACAGGTCCTCTGGAGGCCCTGGGCCCCTCAACTTGGAACCCGATCGCGTTGACCGCACAGCCTCGGAATTGATCTCTGACTTCCAGTCCGATTGGAAGACTGAAGGCAAAGAGTTTCCGGACACTCGGCACCACCAAGACTTACCTTTGGACACATTCCCCCCCCTGATGTCCCGATGCCGTTCCCAACCAGAGGATGTTGCCTTCCTCGACTTCGTGCGGGACATAGCTAGGGTGCTCTCCATCAAGACGGAGGCAGAGGAGGACCCTTTCATGCAAGAACTGGAGATCCTCCAGTATGAGACCCCTCTGAAGGAGGCTGTCACGGTACCAATTCTGCTGATTCTATAATGCCTCCTTCTCTGCATGTGGGAGACACTGCATTGGTGCCCATTGTTAGAAGGTGACTTGACTCCATGTATCGAGTCTGCTGAGGCCTGGGTTCCAGAAAGCCCAACTTCCCCACAACTCGATGGTCGTTCAGTCCACCATGTGCAGACTCAAGGAGGTCCTGACCCTTGATGCCCTTGGCCAGAAGGAATTTCAGGGCTTGATTCTGACATGCCAGGTCCAATCCTACCAGCTCTACATTGGCATGTACCTCAGAGAGCTGTCGAAGGAACTCAGTGAGTTATCGGCAGGCCTCAATGGGAAACCCCTCCAGAGGTTCAAGTCACTGGCCTCGGTGGTCAAAGAGTGCTCAAAGTTCCTGTCTCAAGCAATTTATGACTGTGTCTCGTTTTCTTGCGGGGCCTCATACTATCCAAACCCCCCATCCGCGCTTCAGCAGTGGAGTGGAATATCAATGCAGTTCTCTTGCAGCTCACTAAGCTGCCGTTTGAGCCTCTGGCTACTTGCCATTTAAGGTACCTCTTCTGGAAGGTCGTCTTCCTTGTAGCATTCACATTAGCTCACAGAGTCAGCAAGCTCCAGGCTCTGATGGCTGAGCCCCCCTACACGAGGTTCTACAAAAACAGGGTGGTTCTCCGCACACACCCAAGTTTCTGCCGAAGTTGGTGTCCCCATTCCATTTCATTCAGGAGGTGGTGCTCCCCACCTTCTTTCAGAGGCCTCACGCCGACAGGGTGGAGACCGTTCTCCATACCCTGGATTGTATAAGGGCCCTGTCCTTCTATCTGCAACAGTCTCAGTGCCACTGCAAAGTACCTCAGCTTTTCGTATCCTATGACCCCAGTCGTCTGGAGCTTTCAGTAATTAAGCAAACTTTGTCCTTTTGGGTGGTGGACTGCATTACCCTCGCCTATGAGCAGGCAGGGATCTCAATGGACCAGAAGGTCACGGCGCACCAAATCAGGGCCATGGCTATTTCCTTGGCAAATCTGCGTTCCATCCCCATAATTGAAATTTTTCGGGCCGCCATCTGGTCTTTGGTCCATACCTTCTCAGCTCATTACTGCCTGGAGAGAGAGTCCTGATGGGACAGTGCCTTCGGCCAGGCCATACTCCTTAATCTCTTTGGGGTGTAGGCAACTCCTGCCCTCCGACCCTTCTGTGTTCAGGCTACCAGAGTGCTGATTCTCACTTGAGTCTTGTGAGACTCTCAGTAGGGACTCAACTGCTACTGATCATGGCTCACCCTTTGCAGGTCACCCTGGCATTTTTACAGGTTCTCGGTAGCCTGTAGTTGGGGAGTCTCATATGTGAGGACTGATTTCCTGCTTGTTTCCAAAGAAAGTGTAGTTACTTACCTGTAACAGGTGTTCTCCAGGGACAGCATGAATCAGTCCTCACAACCCTCCCTCCTCCCCTTGGAGTTGCTTCTTTACTGTATTTTTTTTTTTTCCGTCTTAGCTATATCATTAGACTGAGGCAAGATGGCACCCTTGGTCGGGAAGGGGACCATGTAGGTGTGGTGCATCTCCCAAAGGCTTTCTTTGAAAGCTGAGGAGATGCTTCCGCGGGGGCTCTGTCAGTGCCGATGCCACTCATATGTGAGGATTGATTCCTGTAGTCCTTGGAGAATACTTGTTACAGGTGAGTAACTATGCTTTCTATCCCCTCCCCCCATTCCCCCTCCTCCACTCCGCCTGGCCCTCAAAACTTCACATGCACCCACAGGGGACTCTATTATCAGCTAGCCTTGTGGCCTTGGGCAAGCCACGTAGCCCTTCATAGCTTCAGGTGCAAACTTAGATTGTGAGCCCTTTGGGGACAGGGAAATACATACTGTACGTGCATGTAATTTGCCTTGATTTTCTCCTGGAAAGGCATGAGCTAAATAGTAATAATAAATAAAGAATAATAAAAAAGAAATACCATTACCTATCCCATCCCAAAGACATCATTCATTCCATTCGTCCACAGGCTCCCATTCTTCTGGGGGTTCCCATATCTCACCCCTTTCCCTAAATCCTCACCCCCAGTGTGTGTTTTTTGCCCACCCAATTACTCTTACACCCCCCCTGCTTATTTGTTTGCCTCCCAGACTACTCAGTAACCCATATTAAAACTGTGTTTTCTTTTCATTGGCAGATCTTGTATAAAGAGAGCCAGGAAGGCCACTATTATCTGGTAGACACACAAGTGATTGCGCATGATGTCCCTTACCATGATTATTTCTACAGTCAGCACAGATACTACATCATTCGCATGTCCAAACACAGATGCAGACTGCGGTGAGCCTCTAGAGATCAGTACTGTATTGCTGATGGAAGTATAGCAAATCTGCTAGAAAAACTATGAAAATCAAAATAAATCCAACATCTGGAGCACATTATGGAAGATACATTTAAGAAGGTCATACTGATCAAATGAAATGTAGCCTTCTGAATTATTTTTTCCATGGTACATAGGGCCATCTCTTGGCTTCCACAAAGGATAAATCCTTTTAGAAATAAAATCTGTCTGCAGTATCAGGCTCTGACGGGGGATTTGGAAGGAAAATAGATTGTCCACAGATAAGTATCCTTGCTGGTCACACATTTGAGTTCCTATGACCTGGTATGTGCTGGATCAGAGAAGTTTTACCCAGTTTCTGGATCTTCCTTTAAGTTTTCATGCTACGAGTTGGTTGTCAAACATAATAATTAATGGACTCTGTTCTTTTGTGGCACTTATTTAAGAAGAAATCTTTTCTTGGTTTTACATCCACCCTACAGTTTCTTATCTTATTAAATCTTAAAACTTATTTTTTCTTTTTTTTAGGTTTGGCTAATTTTTGTCAAGTATAGACATTTGAATTTATTTTGTATATTTATAGACTTTTACAAACTTCACAAGCAAAAAAAACGCTTGTTGCAAATAAAGAAATAGTGCACAAAGTAATAGAAAATTGGGAGTTACCCCAACATATAGGAATACAGCAATAAAACAGCAGCAATATTTATTAGTCCACAATAAAAAAAAAAAAAGGATGGGGGTGACCAAGCACTATGCAAAAGAAAATTATTTCATAAGAATTAGCATGCTAGATGATGATATATGTACGTCAAAAGTGGGAGAAACAAATCTAAGATGATTCAGGTATACTGGATAGCAATACTGCTGGGGATAAATACTGCTGGGGATAAAAAAAGCATATATTCCTGATCGTCCCTCCAGTCTAGTCCCGGAATCTCTGGGGTTGTCAGCCTCATCCAGCAGCTTTGGAGACTGAGAAACTTCACTCCTGTGATGTCACCGGTATATAAGGGCTGGTACCGCCTCCTCACACCAGTTTATCAGTCTCCAAAGCAGCTGGAGGTGTGGTGAGCCCAGAGATTTCAGGGCTCACTTGAGGAACAATTAAGGAAAGGAATTAGTTTAAAAAAAAAGGGATTCTAAGGACAAAAAAGAGAGTAGGAAAGCATATACTATCTACCTGCAGCTTTAGGTACTGCTTTCCGTTTGCCCTGAGATCCTCTAGCCCTTCCCTTCCTTTTTAACTCCTCCGGGGGACAGTCGGGAGCCAGATCGAGCAGTTCTGTGACTTTGGGGAGAGGATCGGCAGCCGGTTACCGTCCCGGTGGTGCAGGGACAGGAGCTGACTCACTTCAGAGAGCAGCGCGTGCAGAGGCTTTGCCTGCCGGCGCTGGGAGCTCTCCGGTGCAACCGCAGCTGAATTTTCTACGGTACGGGGTACCGACAAGTGGATCAGTGTGGAAAGAGCTGCGGAGGAGGTAAAAAGAGAGGGAAAAGCACTGTCAGGCGATCCGTCAGCGGATCGGGAGGTAAGCAGCAGTTTTCGGCGGGAAACGGCTTCATTTTAGCTAGCAGGCCAAACCGCGTGTGCGGAGAGCGGGAAGATCGCCGTTTTTCAATTATAAGCTTTGGCGTGTTGTATCTCCGTCTAGGAGCCTCGTTTTTTGGTAGTTTCTTCAGGGTTTAGCGGGGGAGGCATCTCTGCAACAGCTGAAGTTTAAAAAAAAAAATTATTATTATTTTTGTGGATTTTGGCTGCGTGCTGGTTTCAGGGCCTTATGCCTTCCAAACAGCTCTGCCTCTTGTGTGGGGCCAAGAGGAGCTCAGTGTCTCCTGACGGTGTGTGTAAGGGGTGCGCCCCTGAATTGGAGGCCAGGGACTTAATTCCTGATTCTGAAACAGAGCGGCAGGATGATTTGGGGGAGATTATTGAATCAGGTGGCCCATCCCTACCTGCTCCAGGCCCGGAGCTTGGTACTCCTAAAACTCCAGCACTGCAGACCGCTCAGCAACCCTTAGCAGGCAATTTAGCGTTGATTTTTTTCACCAGATTTCATGTCACTGCTCCAAAAGACTTTGGCTGGCTCTCAGGGGGCCCCTGTAGCAGGTACCTCGGGAGTTGAGCTGGGGCAGAAGAGGCCGGGGTCGCCTTTGTCGGCGGCAGCGTCTGGTATAAGTGCCAAGAAGGCTAGGTCAGGTAAAGAACTTCTAGAGCCGTCCGTCATGTCGGAGGATACGGACATGGACAGGGACATGGAGGATTTGGAGGAAGGTGAGATTAGGGAACAGGAAGATCAGGCGTGAGTAGTTAGAGTATTTTGTAGAGAGGAGCTACCGGCACTCATTGCAGAGCCTCTTAGACCTCTTAATATGCCTGACGCGGGGCCGGTGGAGGATTCGACCCTTGAGGATCCGCTGCTGCAGGCATTTCAGAAAGAGGGCTTTCCCTGTGCATAGGGTGTTTAAGGAAATGATACAGGAGGAATGGGATATACCGGAGGCCACCCTTAAAGGCTCTAGGGTTATGGCAAGGCTGTATCCTCTGTTGGATCAGGACCGGGAGTTGTTTAAGGCGCCGAGGGTGGATGCGGCCGTGTCAGCGGTGACCAAGAAAACTACTATTCCAGTGGAGGGTGCTGCGGCACTTAAAAATGCGCAGGACCGCAAATTAGAGACATTACTGAAGCAGATTTTTGAAGCGAATGCTCTGTCCTTGCAGGCGTCTATTTGTGGGGCCTGGGTAGTGAAGGCCTGCTTGCGGTGGGCGCAGCGGGTTCAGAGCGAACACTCAGAGGCTGTGTCTGAGGAGGCGTCCCGGTTAGAATCCGGGGTGGCATATCTCGCTGACATTCATTATGATTTGATCCAGTGTTTAGCAAAAAGTATGGCTTCGGTCGTGGCAGGACGTAGGTGTCTTTGGCTGCGTAATTGGGCAGCGAATGGTTCGTCCAAGGCAAGGTTGAGTAGGCTTTCCTTCCGGGGGAAGCTGCTCTTTGGAGAGGATTTGGAAAAGTTGGTGAAGGATCTAGGAGAGTCTAAGGGCGGCAGGTTACCAGGGGATAAACAGAAGCAGAGCCGCTCCGTTCCTGGAGCTCAGGGGCAGCAGCGGGACTTTCGCAGATTCAATTCCCCGAGGGGAGGTCAATCTCAGTGGGGTTGCTTCCCTGGTAGATCCCAGGGGTTTCGGGGATTTCGAGGAGCAAGCAGAGGTTTTGCGGCTGCGTCCTCGTCCTCTACCTTCAAAAAGTCACAATGAAGTCAGGAGGGCCCAGGCAGAGTTAGTTCCCGTGGGAGGTCGGCTGCGGGATTTTTACCCTGCCTGGGTCCAATTCACGTCCGATCAGTGGGTACTGGAGGTGATTCGGGAAGGCTATGCGCTAGAGCTGCAGCGGCCGGTGTCCGAATCTTTCGTTCGCTCACCATGCAATGCTCGGGCAAAGCGCGAGGCAGTGCAGGAAACGGTTCAAAGGCTGCTCGACCTCAAGGCAATTGTTCCGGTTCCTGCCGACCAGTTAGGGTGTGGTCGATACTCCATTTATTTCATGGTTCCGAAGAAAGAAGGGACTTGGGGGCCCATCCTAGATTTAAAAAGGGTGAATCACTGTCTGCGCATGTCTCATTTTTGGATGGAGACCCTCAGGTCAGTCATAGTAGCGGTAAGAAGAGGCGGGTTTCTGACGTCCCTGGACCTATCGGAGGCATATCTTCATATTCCGATACGACGGGAGCATCAGAAATTTCTCAGGTTTGCGGTGCCGATGGGGCATGTCCAGTTTCAGGCACTCCCATTTGGTTTGGCAACGGCGCCGCAAACGTTCACCAAGGTGATGGTGGTAGTGGCGGCGGCTTTGCGGAAAGACGGCATCTTGGTTCACCCATATCTGGACGATTGGTTGATCAGAGCAAAGTCCAGGGAGGAAAGTGTTTCGGCTACAGCCAAGGTGATAGCTCTGTTGCAGAGTCTCGGTTGGGTAGTCAACGCAGCAAAGAGCAAGTTAGAGACGTCTCAGTACCTGGAGTATCTCAGAGCACGTTTCGATACGAGCGTGGGTCGAGTGTTTGTGCCTCAGCAGCTGGCGCTGAGTCTCAGGCGGTTAGTGCGTCGCTTTCTCAGCCAGCAGTGTCCCACAGCCTGGGAGTACCTGCAAGTGTTAGGGACTATGGCGGCAACCCTAGAGGTGGTTCCGTGGGCGAGGGCCCACATGAGACCGTTACAATGGGCTCTGTTGAGAAGGTGGTCGCATCAAGAGGGTGCGCTGTCCCAGAGGTTGACTTGTCCACCACAGATGCGACTAGCGCTCCGTTGGTGGCTGAGGCCCGAGAGTCTGGCGGCAGGGATGTCGTTGGAAGCTCCGACGTGGGTCTCTCTAACAACGGATGCCAGTCTGTATGGCTGGGGAGCCCATTGACAAGGTCATCTGGTACAAGGTCAGTGGTCCGATGGGGAGAAGTCATGGTCGATCAACAGACTGGAGTTGCGGACCGTGGCGCTGGCTCTCCAAGATTTGCGCCCCTTTCTTCAGAAAAAGGCCATTCGGGTGTTCTCGGACAACGCGATGGCAGTGGCATACATAAATCGGCAAGGTGGCACCAGCAACGTAGCGCTGGAGGCCGAGGCGGAAGATTTGTTCAAGTGGGCTGAGAGGAACCTGGTGGCCTTGTCGGCAGCGCATTTCGCGGGAGTGGACAATGTGGAGGCCGATTTTCTGAGTCGCATAAAGATAGACCCAGGGGAGTGGGTCTTGCACCCAGACGTCTTTGCAATGTTGGTGCGGCATTGGGGCACGCTGGTAATGGATCTAATGGCGACATTTCGGTCTGCAAGAGTCGATCGGTTCTTCAGCCGAAGGAAGGAGAGGATGTCGGAAGGGCTGGACGCTCTCATTCAGAAGTGGCTGGAGGAGCAGCTGCTGTATGTTTTCCCGCCGTGGGTGTTGATCGGGTGGGTTCTACAGCGCATAGAGTGACACAAGGGGCAAGTGGTTCAGCAGCAGAGGCATAAATAGCTCAACCAGAGCTCTGTGATCCTCTGTCTTGAAGGACTAGAAAGGGGGACTGTTACTTCTGGAGAGAAATCTGCAACTGTGAGTATATACTTCTGGTAATTTTCTAAAAAGAATTCTTTGTATCAAAGCTACTTAATCTGTGAACCCACTGTTTTTTGTTGGATCAGTTAGGGCCTAGTAGCAGCAATTAAAGTTTGAATTTAAAACACAGAGGAGAACTTTCTGGTTACATTTCATACCCAGCAGAGAGCTTGTAGTTTAAATTTAATAGTCACTCAGGGCCAAGTAACAGCAAAGTACTTTTAGTTTAAATTTAACACACAGAAGAGAGCTTTCTGGTTACATTTGGAACCCAGCAGAGAGCTTGTAGTGTACATTTAATAGTCACTCAGGGCCTAGCATCAGAAACGTACTTTTAGTTTTAAAACACAGAAGAGAGCTTTCTGGTTAAATTTAGAACCCAGCAGAGAGCTTGTAGTTTAAATTTCATAAGAAGTTAGAGCCTAGCAGCAGCTAAGAGCTATAATTTAAATCAAATCAGAATTTAGCTTACCTCAGCAGCACAAGACAGGGTACTGTGTAGCAGCCCTCTTTTAATAAGTGTTAGTCAGAAAGGATTAAAGTTTTGCAAGAAACAAAATCTGCTGTAGAATCTATATGGATTGAAATTCCATATAAAAGGGGGAAGGCAATGGCAGTGGGGGTGTACTATCGAGCACCTGGCCAGAATGACCAAATGGATGATGAAATGCTCAAAGAAATCAAGGAAGCTAACAAAAGTTACAGCGCAGTAATGGGTGATTTCAATTATCCCGGTATCGACTGGGTCAGTGTCACGTCAGGACATGCTAGGGAGATAAAGTTCCTAGATGAAATAAATGACTGCTTCTTGGAGCAGCTGGTTCATGAACCGACCAGAGGGGAAGCCATATTAGACCTAGTCCTTAGTGGAACACCAGATCTAGTGCAAGAGATAATGGTGTTGGGGCCACTTGGCAATAGTGATCATAGCATGATCGCCTTTGATTTAATTAGTGGAGGAGGGATAGTAAGGAAATCCACAGTACTACCTTTTAACTTTCGAAAGGGAGACTATGATAAAATGAGGAAAACAGTTAAGAAAAAACTAAAAGGAGCAGTTGCAAAGGTTAAAGACGTACATCAAGCTTGGGTGTTGTTGAAAAATACTATCTTGGAAGCCCAGACCAGCTGTATTCCACGCTTTAAGAAAAGTGGAAGGAAGTCCAAAAAACTGCCAGCATGGTTTAAAGGTGAGGTCAGAGAGGCTGTTGTTTCCAAAAAAGCATCTTTCAGGAAATGGAAAAAAGAGCCAAACGACGAAACCTGGAAACAGCAAAAGCACTGGCAAGTCAAATGCAAGGCATTGATAAGACAGGCAAAGAGAGAATTTGAGAAGAAGCTTGCTGCGGAAGCAAAAACGCGAAATAAAGACCTTTTCAAGTACATTCATAGCAAAAAACCTGTGAGAGAGTCAGTTGGTCCATTAGATGATAAAGGGGTTAAAGGAGCACTAAGAGGCGACAAGGCAATAGCGTAGAGACTGAATGAATTCTTTGCTTCGGTCTTTACTGAGGAAGATGTACGGATGTTACCCATGACTGAAGTGGTATTTAAAGGTGCGGAAGAATTGAAGGAAATATCGATACATCGGGAAGATGTCTTACAACTATTAGATAAACTGAAGAGTAGCAAATCACCTGGGCCGGATGGTATACATCCAAGGGTGTTGAAAGAACTGAAATATGAGATTGCAGACCTGCTATAAGTAATCTGTGAACTATCATTAAAATCATCTCTAATACCTGAAGATTGGAGGATCGCCAATGTAGCACCAATTTTTAAAAAGGGTTCCAGGGGTGATCCGGGAAACTGCAGACCGGTGAGCCTGACGTCAGTACCGGGAAAAATGGTAGAAACCATCATAAAGAATAAAATTACTCAGCATGTAGATAGTCACAACCTAATGAGAGACAGCCAACATGGCTTTAGACAAGGAAGATCTTGTCTTACAAATCTGCTATGTTTTTTTGAAGGAGTGAATTAACAGGTGGACAAAGGTGAGTCGGTTGATATTGTGTATCTGGACTTTCAGAAAGCCTTTGACAAGGTCCCTCATCAGAGACTTTTGGCAAAACTAAAGAGTCATGGGATAGGAGGCAGTGTACTATTGTGGATCAGGAACTGGTTAAAAGATAGAAAGCAGAGGGTAGGGCTAAATGGCCAATTTTCCCAATGGAGAAAGGTGAATAGTGGTGTACCCCAGGGATCTGTGCTGGGTCCGCTTCTTTTTGACATATTCATAAATGACCTGGAAAGTGGAATAACGAGTGAGGTTATAAAATTTGCAGATGACACAAAACTATTTAAAGTTGTTAAAACCCAAGAGGATTGTGAAAAATTGCAAGAGGATCTTGATAAATTGGAAGACTGGGCATCAAAATGGCAGATGAAATTTAATGTGGACAAGTGCAAGGTTATGCACCTAGGGAAGAACAATCCAAACTATGGTTACACGATGCAAGGTTCCACATTAGGAACCACCACCCAGGAAAAAGATTTAGGCGTCATTGTGGATACCATGTTAAAACCCTCGGCCCAGTGTGCAGCGGCGGCCAAGAGAGCAAATAGAATGCTAGGTATGATAAGGAAAGGAATGGAAAATAAAACAAAAGATATTATAATGCCTCTATATCGTTCCATGGTGAGATCGCACCTTGAATATTGTGTGCAATTCTGGTCGCCGTATGTTAAAAAGGATATAGCGATTTTAGAAAAGGTTCAGAGAAGAGCCACCAAAATGGTAAAGGGGATGGAAGGATACTCCTATGAAGAAAGGCTAAAAAGGTTAGGGCTCTTTAACCTGGAAAAGAGACGGCTGAGGGGAGATATGATAGAAGTCTATAAATTAATGAACGGAGTGGAACGGGTAAACGTAGATCGATTGTTTACGTTATCAGAATATAGAAAGACTAGGGGACATGCAATGAAGCTACAGGGTAAACTATTTAAGACTAATAAAAGAAAATATTTTTTCACTCAACGTGTAATCAGACTCTGGAATTTGTTACCGGAGGATGTAGTAAAGGCTGTTAGTGTAGCTGGGTTTAAAAAAGGTTTGGAGAAGTTCCTGGAGGAAAGGGTCCATAAACCATTATTAAGAAGTGACCGAAAATATCAATGCTTGACCCAGTACAAGCATTGTGGAACTTGTGTCTCTTGGGGAAACTGCTAGGTACATATGACCTAGATTGGCCACTGTTGGAAACAGAATACTGGGCTTGATGGACCTTGGTCTGACCCAGTATGGCATATCTTATGTTCTTATGTTATGTAATTGCTCCGGATTGGCCGAGAAGGCTGTGGTACGCGGACATAGTCAGGCTCTTGGTGGGGAAGCCCTGGAAGCTTCCCATTTGCAAGGATCTTCTAACCCAGGGACCACTATGCATGCCACAGGTGGATCAATTCTCGCTTACGGCCTGGCTATTGAGCGGGCGTGGTTGAGAGCCAGAGGTTATTCGGCGGCAGTGATAGCTACTTTGCTGGAAGCGAGGCGGAGATCTACTTCCTTGGCATACGTCAGAGTATGGCGTGTTTTTGAGGCTTTTGTGTGCGGAAAGGGACTGTGTTCCTCTAAGGGCGTCGATTCCTCAGATTTTGTCGTTCTTGCAGGATGGATTTCAAAAGGGCCTAGCGGCAGCTTCTCTAAAAGTAGAATTGGCGGCCTTGTCCTGTTATAGGGGGAAGGTGAACGGAGGCTCATTGGGGGGTCATGCGGATATTAAGCGTTTTTTGAAGGCAGTGATTCTGCGACCTCCGCATAAGCCCATGGTCCCAGCTTGGGATCTGCCTTTGGTATTGGAGGCTTTAGGTAAAGCACCTTTTGATCCCTTAGCGGATGCTTCGTTGAAGGATCTTACGTTGAAGGTTGTGTTTT
This sequence comes from Ichthyophis bannanicus, assembly GCA_033557465.1. Lineage (NCBI taxonomy): Eukaryota > Metazoa > Chordata > Amphibia > Gymnophiona > Ichthyophiidae > Ichthyophis > Ichthyophis bannanicus. The sequence continues at coordinate 374,588,479 of CM066034.1, read as the reverse complement.
TGGTGGTTATCGCCTCGGCTAGATGAGTTTCGGAGTTACAAGCGCTGTCATGCAGGGAGCCCTTTCTGTCTTTCTTCGATTCTAAGGTGGTGTTAAGGCCAGTTCCGTCGTTCTTGCCTAAGGTGGTCTCCGCTTTTCATTTGAACCAAGTACTGACTTTGCCTGTGTTTCGTGACAAGTGTAGGAATCAGGCGGCGGACCGACTTCATCGCTTGGATATTCGCCGGGCATTGAAGAAGTATGTTGCTAGAACAGCGTCTTTTCGTAAATCGGACAGGCTTTTTGTGTTGTTCGCGGCGGCCAGAAAAGGAGAGGCAGCTTCTAAAGGTTCGATTGCTCGGTGGGTGAAGGAGGCCATTGCGTCGGCATATATGTTGCGTGGTCGCATGGTGCCGGAAGGTCTGCGGGCTCATTCCACTAGAGCGCAGGCGGGGTCTTGGGCGGAATGTCGATTGGTGCCAGTGGTGGAGATCTGTAGAGCAGCAACTTGGTCGTCCCTGCATACTTTTGTAAAACATTACCGTCTGGACGTGCAGGCGGACAGGGACACCTGTTTTGGATCGGCGGTGCTTCAGGCCGGTCTCGCAGGGCCCTCCCATTGATGATAGTTACTGCTCTGGTACATCCCCAGAGATTCCGGGACAAGACTGGAGGGACGATCAGGAAGATTAAATTAGACTTACCTGCTAATTGTAGTTCCTGGAGGAACTCCAGTCTAGTCCCGTGTCCCGCCCGGTATCGTGGAGGTGCGGTGGCCTGAAGCAGGAGCTCTATTACTGGTAAGCAACATTTTTAGTTCTCTTGGGGTCCTGGTTTATGCTACGGCAGATTGTCACCTAGAAGGGGGTGGTAGTCGGTTTTCCAGGTTTTCGGAGTGATGGACAGGGGATCTCAAGGCATGCAGGGCTTGTACCTCATGAGGCCGAGAGGCAGTTACAGTTCAGGGAAGCAGTTTGTTTGATTCTGCAATGTCATTACTTACTTGTTGCTCTAGTGAGTTCTGCTTTGTCAATAGGTAAACTGATGTGAGGAGGTGGTACCAGCCCTTATATACCGGTGACATCACAGGAGTGAAGTTTCTCAGTCTCCAAAGCTGCTGGATGAGGTTGACAACCCCAGAGATTCCGGGACTAGACTGGAGTTCCTCTAGGAACTACAATTAGCAGGTAAGTCTAATTTAATCTTTCACATCCTCAGCAAGGAAACCAACTGCATTAGCATTTAACTTTCAAAAAGGAGACTATAATAAAATGAGGAAAATGGTTAAGAAAAAAATAAAAGGAGAAACTGTAAAGGTCAAGGGGCAGAGAGTTTCAATGATGATGTGATGATGCCCAGATCCTTTTCCTGAGTGACGATTCCTAATGTGGAACCTTGCATTGTGTATCATCTAATAATCTGATCACCTCACTAATTGTTCTCATTTCCAGGTCATTTATGAAAATATTAAAAATCAGCAGCCCATCATAGATCCCTGGGGTACTCCACTATTCACCTTTCTCCATTTAGCCCTACTCTCTCTTTTCTATCTTTTGAATAGTTCTCAATCCAGAAATAGTACATTGCCTCCTAGCCATGATTTTTTAATTTCCCCAAGAGTCTCTCATGAGGAATCTTGTCAAAAGCTTTCTGAAAATCCACATACAGTATGAGGCACATACCAATGTGGCTGTCCAGGCCCTTGTGCGTCCAATTGGAATTGGGGACAGCCAGAGGTAGACCCGGTTCTGATCCTGCAGGGGCTAGACATGCCCACGGGATCAGGATCGGGTCTAGAGCCTGAACTTGGAGGCCAGGCCCTGATTCTGATCAGCCTGCATACACAGCTACTTGCCCAACTACCTCAGTTAGGCTCCTGAATGGAGCCGCAATGCCATGGCATCCTGTCGCCATGGCACCGCAGCTCCATTTAGGAGCTGTGAATGCTGGCCACCGCAGATTCACTTCATTCCCCGCAGCTGGACCTCTATCCGGCCTCCCATGGCCAGAGTCCAGCTGTGGGGAACTTCCTGCATCCCCCTATATTTTGTCACCGGTCAGCGACAGGATCCCATGATGTTCAGGAGGACTTATTCCACCTCTGCAGTGGAATAAGTCCCCTGTCTAAGTTTATGGCCCAACCTCAGAATCGGCCTTGTACGTCCGGCTACCGGACTGCCCATGCCCTACCTTCATTCCACCTCCAGAACACCCCCTCTTGCCCCCGTCTAAACCTCCCTGTACAAACGCATTGTTCATATGGGGAGACTTTTGCTGTAGCTGGCAGGGGGTGAATAGCGGGAATGGACATCCCAACGGGATGTTCATCCCCGCTATTCGTGGGATAGAATGACCCCCTATATCAACAAACTAAAGAGTAGCAAGCTATGGCAGTGCAGAGTCATGCACATGGGGTGCAGAAATCCAAGGGAATTGTATGCAATAGGGGCGAGAGGTTGGTGTGCATTGACCAGGAGAAAGGCCTCGAAGTGATTACTTCTGAGAATCTCAAGGTAGCAAAACAATATGACAAGGCAGTGGCCAAAGCCAAAAGGATGCTGAGTTGCATACAGAGAGGAATAACCAGCAGAAAGGAGGAGGTATTAATGCCCATGTACAAGTCATTCATGAGGCCTCACTTGGAGTACTGTGTTCAGTTTTGGAGACCATATCTTACAAAGGACTTGAAATGGTTCAGAGGAGAGTGATCAAAATGATTTGGAGCCTGTGTCAGACGACATATGAGGAGAGACTTGAAGACCTAAATATGTATATCCTAGAGGACAGCAGGGACCAGAGAGATATGATACAGATCTTTAAATACTTAAAAAAGGATATTAATGAACAAACCAACCTTTTTCCAAAAATAGGGGAAACCGTAATACTAAAGGGCATAAAATGAAGCTGCAAGGAGGTAAACTTAAAAGCAACATCAGGAAATACTTTTTCACTGAAACAGTGGTGGATGCTTGGAATGTCATCCCAATGGAGGTGGTGAGGGCAAATACAGTGATGGAATTCAAAATGGCATAGAAAGACACAGCAGATCCCTTTATAGCAAGAGGATAAAATCAAAATAAACTTAAATATTTCTTATACCTCAACAAATAGAGAGGGGTGACCTGCTCAGAGCAGCAGGAACACCTACTCTTGCCATCTTACTGGGCAGACTACATGGACCATCTGCCGTCATATACTATATATGTAACTAAGTAAATCACTTAGACCGGATGGCATAAATCCCAGGGTACTGAAAGGACTGAAATATGAGACTGCAGACCTACTTTTAGTAATCTGTGAACTATCATTAAAATCAGCTGTAGTACCTGAAGATTGGAGAGTGGCCTAAGTAATGCCAATTTTTAAAAAGGGTTCCAAGGTGATCTGGGCAACTACAGATCGGTGAATAAACTGGTAGATAAAGCAACTGGTCATATGATTATTCCAGGAAGCTTAAATAGGAGAACTTCCAGAGGGGAGATGAGCAACACAGTTTGAAGAAGGGCCAGGAGATGCTTTGGCTTGAAACACAACGTTGGGTCACTGAGTCGTGATCTTTGGATCTTGAAGTGGTTGCTACAAATACATTTTTTTGGGAGAGTTGTCTTGGCTACGACTTAAGGAGTTTTCCAGCTGTTTAGCTGAAGAAAGAGGATCCATGCTTTGGAAAGGAAGAGAGAAACCAAATGCAATCAGCTAAGTGATCTTTCCGTTTGGTTGTTTGCCTGTGATAAACGAGCATGTACTTTTACCGGTTGGTAGTGAGGGGTTAAGATCCTCCCAATAACCTGATGTTAGGGTTGTGTCCCTAGTTAAAAAGATAAAAAGGAACATCACACCATGAGAAGGAGTGGATTCTTCAAGGTGTAAGTTCCGACAAAAAATTGTTATGTTTGTATGTTTCCATTGATGGCTGGTTATAGATGTGGGAGACATAAACGGGTTGCTGTTTAAAAGATTATCTTATTACCAGCACATAACATCCAGACAGTATTTGAATGCTACTGATGACTACTGCAGCTTTTCAAATGTTGGTTGTTCTGAGTATCAAGCCTCAAGGTTTTTCCTGTAGTGCAAAATGGGAAAAAACAACTTTAGGACATCTTTACTCTTAGTCTTCTCTGTCCTATCTGAACAGTTTAAATTTTATATGTAATTTGAAGTGAGGCTCCTAATTATTTGAAAAAATATGTGGAGTTATATGTCCCTTAATGCTCTTTAAGATCGAAAATTGATATTGTTGAGATTTTTCTCTAAAATCCTGTAGATTAGCAGTGACTAGTAAAAAGACTATAATAGGAAGAGCTTTGGTAGTGTAGAATAACCTGTCTAAGTTGCCTGAAAGAAATCATAATGTGTTTAAGAAAATGCTTAAAGTGGCTTTTCTTTCTGGGGGCTGATGTAGAAAGCTGGTGTTGAGTTGTATGCTAAAATCCATGTGTTCAGGTTTCTAGTACGAGAGTAACGCAGACGTTGTGCTCCTGTATGCAGCAAGCAAATGGCATGCAAATTAGTTAGGCAAAGAAAGTCTATGCTAAACCAGTAGGAACATGCGCACATATGTCTGCCTTAACAGTTCCTAAATCCTGCATACAAAAAGACTGTTGTACACAGGTGCTCGAATTCTATCTCTGCACAAAAGTTTTACTCTGAACAATATCTGTTCATTGACCATCGATATTAATCTCTAGGAACAAGCAGGAATGTAGTCTTCACATATGGGTATCATCGGTACCGACGGAGCCTACGCAGGAACGCTCCCCAGCGTCCAATAGGAAAGCTTTTGGGAGCATCCCACAGTGCCTGCTTGCTGCCTTCCCGCTTTTCCAACTCTCCATCAGTTCTTCATTTTCCGCGGAGCCGACAGGACGTATCCCTGTCACCGCAGAAAAACTATTTATTTTATTTTGTTTTTTTGTAGTCGCGTCTGCCTCCATTCGACACCTACCGGTACCACCGGTTCTCTTTTCTGTCTTTTAAAAAAAAACCCTAGCTTCTAAAATCTTTTCCTTAGGAGCCTTTCCCCTCCTGGGGTTAGGCGCCATTTTGGGCACTAGGCCCATTTTTCCTCAGACATGGAAAAACCAGCTAGTGGTTTTAAAAAATGTTTTAAATGTGGCAGTACCATATCTGTCACCGACACCCATGAATGGTGTCTTAAATGTTTAGGTCCTAACCATTCTCCATCAGAGTGTCTCTCCTGCAGAAAGATGACCAAGAGGGGCTGCAGAATGGAGCTGCAAAACTCGGTACCCTTTTTGCTGCTGACACGATGTCCATTGCATCAACGTCTTCCAGGGCTTCATCTTCCTCCCATGGATCTCAGGTAACTAAACCTAAGTCTTTTAAGACTGGCCGGTCCTCAAAGGGTAGATCTCGTTCTAAGCATCAAGATGCCATTGGCGTTGCTCTCGAGGAAAGTTCACCGGCAAAACAGTCCCGGTGGGAGACCTCGGTCTCCAAAGCATTAACGGGACGCCAGAATGTTCCAGAGGCTTCAACCTCTGCAGAACTACTGGTGCCATGTTCTGGGGTTGTAGCCGCTTCCACTGGTACTGACACCCAGGCATCAGAAAGAGCGGTGGATCAGAGATTCCTCGCTATCGAATGCAGTCTAGCAGCTCTCTTAGCAGCTTCGGTACTGCTAAGACCACTGCAGACGGTTCCACATGTATCGGTAGCGACATCGGTGCCAGTACTGACTGCACCTGCCTTGGGAGGTATGCTTCTGCCCATGCCGAGCCTCAAGTCTATCTCAGGCATCGAAGAGCCAGTACCGAGACACCCCGATACCGACTTCGAGCGTTACCGGTACCGAGCATTGCACGAACACCGGTCACCGAGATACTTCGAATCTTCTGATTCCGATGATTCTGATGACTCTGCCGGTACCAGAGCAAACCTTCCGGAGGATCTATCTCCTTCTCCTCAACGCAGATTGTCTCCTCTAGAAGACATGTCCTTCCAGGATTTCATACGTGATGTAGCTTGAGGTCTTGCAATTACGGTGACTCCAGAGAAGGAACCCAGGGCAGAAGAATTTGAAATTCTTCAATACCCTAAAGCTCCTAAAGAGGCATCTACCCTGCCCATTCATAGGATCTTGCAAGATCTTATGTTCAGAATGTGGGAAAACCCTTTAACGGTGTCTCCACAGTCCCGACGACTCGATACTATGTACCGAGTTCCAAGCTGTCCTGGTTTTCAAAAAACTCAGTTACCACACCATTCAATGGCAGTGGAATTGGCAATGCATAGGATTAAGAGTGCTAAGATGCATTCCTCTAATTCTCTGGGCCGGGAATCGAGGACTCTCGATGCCTTTGGGTGTCGATGCTTCCAATCCTCCATGTTGGCAGCCAGGATCAGCTCTTACATTCTCTATATGGGAATGTTCCTCAAAGAAGTTACAGGAGACTTAGATCTTATGAGCCCTCTTCTTCCAGAGGACAAAAGAGGGGATTTTCTTACTCTGGTCAAACATGCCCAGGATGTCTCTAAATTTGTGAATTGAACATCCTTCGATTGCTTTGAATGTATTAGCAGAATCTCTGCTATTTCAATCGGTGCACGTCGTATTGCCTGGCTCCAGACATCGGATTTAAAACAATGGGTACAAGAGAAACTGGGAAATATTCCTTGCACAGGAGAAAATCTCTTTGGCAAGGATTGGCAGGACAAGGTAAATCAGTTTGAATCTGGAAATACTATGTTGAATAGACTAAATCTACAGCCAACCCAGCAAAGAAAAAGTCAGCCAAAAAAACTTTTTTCAGTAAGAAAAAGAAGTTTTACCCATCCTATACTCGTCATACTCACTGTCCAGTTCATATTCCCCAAAAGGGGCAACAACAGAACAGACAGCAGAGGAAGCCACAAGTTCCAAGAACTCAATCAGCTCCACAAGTTCAGCCTCCTCAGAGGCTTTGACTCCTTCCTAGAGAACTTAGTCTTTCTGCCCCTGAAAGGTCCAGAACCCCTCACCATTCCAGGAAGGTTATGCCATTTTGCCAGCAGATGGCAACAAATAACATCAGAAAACTTGACTTTGTCCATTGTACGAGAGGGGTACAGACTCCACTTCCACAGCCTGCCCCCTCCTACAATCATAAAGCAATTCAATCCTCAGGTCCCTGTCACCAATCTCTTGGGTCAGGAGGTCACATCACTTCTTGCTCAAGGAGCAATAGAAGAAGTACTCATATCCCAATAGGGTGCGGGGTATTACACCCCCCCCCCACCTATTTTCTCATTCACAAGTAAATGGGGACACAGCCTATTCTGGACCTCACAGAATTAAACAAATATCTGTTCCGAGAATAATTCAAAATGATTTTATTTAATTTATTTAATTTATTTAATTTGTTTATATACCGCGCTCTTCAACATCAGTGCGGTTTACACGGAACATGAGGTATTTACGGCAGGGGTTAACACCGTGATACATATAACAGGTAGCTTAACTTGGATAACAGTATTAACTATTTACAATTGTAATGATAACAGAATGATATCCATACTTATATACAATACATGAGGGAGGTTGCATGTGGTCGGGATTACATTGCGAGCGGTGGAGTTGGTGTGTGTTCATCAGGGTAGCATTTGAGGAAGAGGTAGTGTTTCAATGCTCTCCTGAATTTAGTTAGTTCCGGGATTGCTCGGGATTTCCCTCGCAATACTCTTGCCATACCTTTAGAGTCAGGATTGGCTATGTTCTCTAGATCTAAAGGATGCATATACTCATATTCTCATCCATACAGATCACAGGAAATTCCTTCGATTCCTTTTCCAGGCAAGATGCATCAGTGAGTTGTAGGCCTTAATGGCTGATCCTCCTTATACAAGATTTCACCATGATAAGGTAGTTCTTAGGACTCATCCTCACTTCATGCCAAAGGTGGTTTCGCCTTTTCATTTAAACCAATCGGTTTACCTTCCTGTATTCTTTCCTAGGCCCCATGCCTCTAGTGCAGAAAGGAACCTTCATAACTTGGATTGTAAAAGAGCCTTGGCTTTTTACCTTCAAAGAACTAAGCAGCACAGAAAATCTTCTCAGCTTTTCGTTGCTTTTGATTCTAGTCATTTGGGACTTCCAGTTTCCAAAAGAACTCTCTCTAGATGGATTGCAAATTGCATATCCTTTGCATACGAGAGTAAGGGACTTTCTCTCGAAGGCCACGTCACAGCTCGCAATGTGAGAGCAATGGCAACCTCCATGGCTAATCTTCGTTCTGTGTCCATTGATGACATCTGTAGAGCAGCCACCTGGGTTTCAGTACACACCTTTACAGCCCATTGTTTAGACAAGGACTCCCGTCGGGATGTCTCGTCTGGACAGGCTGTTCTACAGCGTCTCTTTCAGACTTAGTACAACTCCTACCCACCGTCCTGGGGTTTTCGATGCCAGAGATCCATGGGAGGAAGAATGACCCATCTCATCAGAGATTCGCAGCTTGCTAGGGTCATCCTCCTGGCATCTCTCAGCTGGGGAGTCCCCATATGTGAAGACTACATTCTTGCTTGTTCCTGGAGATAGCATAGTTACTCACCTGTAACAGGTGATCTCCGGTAACAGCAGGAATTAAGTCTTCACAACCCACCCACCTCTCCTAGGAGTTATCTCTCTCTCTCTCTCTCTCTCTCTCTTTCTCTCCTTCTCTCCTTTTGTCTCAGCTATAAACTCAGCTGACGAAGGAGAGTTGGAAAGGCGGGAAGGCAGCACACAGGCGCTGTGGGATGCTCCCAGAAGCAATCCTATTGGACGCTGGGGAGCGTTCCCACACAGGCTCCGTGGGTACCGACGATACCCATATGTGAAGATTTAATTCCTGCTGTTCCCGGAGATCATCTGTTACAGGTGAGTAACTACGCTTTCTGAACAATATTCTGGACAGAATGGTTGTTGGCATGTGTCATGTATGATTCTATCATATGTGCATGCATTTGTTCCAGCATGACTGCCCTGCATTTTTTTTTTCAGAACTCATTTCACTAAAGCCCAGAAAATGCTATGGTGGGGGGAGGGGGTTGTCTGCTCAAAAAACAGACATAAATTGCTCCTCTGCACTGAGCGCAGACCTTTACCTTTCATTCGAGTAGGCGTTAAAGTTCTAGTGTTAAGTTCAATCTTTGTTCTTCTGTGCGCTTCTCTGCATCTGGGCAGAATAGCTAATTACTTGATTATCATGTAATTTGAATGGATTTGCATGGGCTGTGTGCTGGCATCTGCGCAGTGATTCCATTCACACTGATCCCTTTTCTGTATTGTGGTGCGACGTCTACGCATGAAAAATATGTGCTGATGTCACGCTACCAATGCATAGACTGTGTGCTAACATTTCTGCATCAGCCCCAGTGGGCTTAGTGAGTTGTTTATTCTATTCGGTGAAGCTTGATATGAAATATTATACGTGGATTAGACAGATTAAACTCTAAAATAGTAAATTTTGTTTTCCACCTCTAATCTATCCTGTGTTTGGATAGAAGTGGGCTATAAATGTTTTTTTACATTAAACTAAATTAAAACCTCTTCCAGAATTTCCAGTGAGTTGATATACAAGAAACATCCTTGGGGATTGATTAAGACCTTCATCGAAAAGAATTCCTGGAGTGGACTGGAGGGTTACTTCAAGCATTTAGGTTTGTGTTTACTTCTGGATTTGTTTCATTTTTTTGCATAGTGTAAATTATAGAAGTAAACTTCCTTATGCTATTTTACAATTATATGTATGATTGTGGGTGAGCTTTAACGTGAACCAGAACCTCGCCGTTTAAACCCCTTCCCATGGATAACTTATGATTCCTTTAGCTAGCTGATTCTGTTAGTCCCACTAATTTTCTCAAACAAGGATTGCCCCTGTAGTAGGAAATGAGTCCCTGTCCCCCTAGAACATCATCATTTTTAAGCAGTTGATCCAACCCTCAGCAAAGACCCGTCATTTTTTTTAAATACACCTTCGTGTATGTGTAATAAATAGTGGCAGACACAATAAATTACCTCTTGTGTGTATGAAGTTTAGGGACAGTACATATGAATTCTTCAATTCCACATTCTAACATTCCAAAATTTGGAGTCAATCTCTTTTAAATGATAATGATCCAAAGGTCATTTTGTTCTTTTCTAGCGTTCAGAAGGAGGGAATGTCAATAATTAGGTGTTTAGTTCTATTTCAAGTTGTTTTCAGTTAAGACCACTGTTCCCTCTAAGCTGTGCGCGTGTGTGCGCGCACACACCTCGCCGAGCGAGCGCACATACTTTAAAACAGAACGCACAAAAATTACAGCTCTGATTCTGATAGAAAACAACACAGATGTCTTAAAATTTAAAAGTTATGATTGTAATTACTAGAAATTTCCCGCTTCATTTAGTAATCGTCCATTTTCATTTAATTTGATTAAAATCAATGTGGTGTACATACTGTATTCTTGTGTAGTCAAATTTTAAAGTATATAACTCCGAGTGTCGTTATGTGGCGCACAAAAATTTAACCTTCCTTCAAAAGCTGCACACAGCTGATATTTTATGCGCACGCAGCCTACAGAAAATTAGAGGGAACATTGGTTAAGACTGGCTGTAGATGTTGCATGATTGACCACTATTTATTTATTTATTTAGTTTTTATATACCGTCTTTTTAGAATTCAAGACGGTTTACAAGGAACATAAAATAAGAGTCAAATCTGTTGAACATAGAACAGAACATTTTGAGTATAAGCAAACATGCTTCAACACAGAATTATGTACATATTTACAGGATAATTAGTACATTTTGAGTATAAGCAAACATGATTCAACACAGAACTATGTACATATTTACAGGATGATTAGTACAGGATAATTAGAGGGGTGTACTCGGTAGGTGTGAGTTAAGGGGGTAGGGAAAAGTATTCTTGGAAGAGGTAGGTTTTTATAGTTTTGAGATTACTATAGCAGAGGAAAACAAGACATAGTGGATGAAAGTTACAAAACGTTTATTAACAAGGTTAAAAGTTTCCAAAAATAATCGGATATGCTCAACTTGGCCAGGTTTTGGCATTCAGCTGCCTCAGGACACCTCATACAATTTTTTTCAGAGGGGGTAGCTATGTTATTCTGGAATAGCAAAAATGACAAAAGGGAAGTGGCACCTTTTAGACTAACCAATTCATTGAGGCTTGAGCTTTTGAGGACAAGAGTCTACTTCATCAGATACATACAACTATCTGCAGGCAAATCCTAAAAAGCGCTTATCACAAAATATATCAGAAACATATTAGAAGCTATAAATAACATTCTAAAAGACCTAATAAGGCAGTGCATTACCCAATATAATCACAGGGAAGGCTATTTTCAAAAGCCATTTAACCAGTTAAATAGGCTGTCTGATAATGACTCATTCTTTCCCTGGTAAAAAGTATTTATGGAGGTCAAGAATGCATTATTTTACACCAGTTGGAAACGTAGGTGGTCTCAGAGGTAGAGTTAGATTGGGGGAATTAAAATTCAACCATTTGGTATACAACATTTGATTGGCCAATAAAGTGGTTTGCAATCAAAAGCAGTAACATAAAAGCAGAAGAATGGACACCACAGAAACATTAGACATAATGCATTACAAACTTAAATGTTAGTCTGGAAAAGAGCCAAGGGAAAATTACTAAAATTGTTAAAACATACATACAGGACAACATTATTTGGGCAAATGCTGAATCAGTGGGTGCAAAGCCGGCCCCAGAGTTGATTCTAGATGTTGGTACCCTAGGCAAACCTTGCCTTATGACCCCCCTACCCCCCCCCCCCTGGCTATCAAAATCTATTGTTTAACTTTGAATGCTCGCTCTTTGCCGCCCCTCCTCCGAAGCTGCCATCCTAGGCACAGATATTATGCTCAAATGCCTGCACAAAGAGACCCATCTTTAGTTCTAAACTGAGAATAAGTGCTGGTAGAATTTATTTCTTCAGGGACAGAATTCCAGAGTAGTAGTACCTGAGAACCAAAGACTACTCATCAAGGCGTTTCTCCAGGTGAATATTGCTAGGTGACAGAATTACTAGCTGATCATTTTCAGCAGATCGTAGTATAAGAGAGTCTGCCAAATAATAGGATGCTTATTAACAGAATCCTAAAACCACGACTAGAATTTTAAATTTAATTCTGAAATTCATGGGAAGCTAATGATGGTCTCCAGCAGAGTCACATGATGAAATATCTCTGTAGCTGGTGGCTGTTGTCTTGAGTTAACTGTAGTGGTTTTAGGGGCATGTGCTGATAAGTGGGTTTGGGCTTTGCACTAACTGCAGGAGTACTAGTACAGTCATCCCCCTCCAGCTACGCAAGTTGCCCCAGGAGCAACTAACGTCACCCAGTGAAGTGGCTGAGCGCAGGTAGCGCGGGCTCCAAACTACTTCATTAGCAGTGCTGCGATGGGACTGCCATCATCCTGCCCAGCCACTTGACATGAGGTTTTTAGTGTGGGGTCCCATGCTACTTTTTTGTGCAGCGCTGATACCACACGCTAATCCTGCACTATCTGGATAGCGCGTATGAGTAAACATGCCCCTTAATTTTGTTGAAGTAACGCCTACAAAGAAAGCATTTCCATAATCTGAGAACCAATGATTATAATAGGGGTTAAAGATTTTTATTTTCCAAATATGGACAAAGTAGTGAGATGTACTCAGAAAGAAAAGCAAGGTTTTTGGTCAATATTGAGATATGATTTTATAATAATAAATTTTGGTCAGTGATATTTCTAGAATAGTCATAACAATGCAAGTAGTTCTATATTTTTGAGACTATGTGCATTGTTTTTCAGAATCAAAGGCTTTCTTGCCCAGGGATCGAGCTAATCATCTCAGGTCTCTAGCTTGGGATGTACAGTACTGTTCCTCGGTGCCCACCCAGTTTCTCCTGCACGTCCTTGGGCACATGGCCTCCATGGTCCACGTCACCCCAGATGCTCGCCTCCACATGAGGGCGGCACAGTGGTGTCTCCGGGACCAATGGTCTCAGGCCACAGGCTGCCTTCAAGAAAGAGTTTCTGTGACCTGCCAATTGGCAGACTCCCTGGTCTGGTGACAGTCACCCCAGCATCTTGAGGCAGGCATGCCCTTTCAGGCCCCAAGCCCCTCGAGGGTCCTCACCACAGACACCTCCCTGCTTGGCTGGGGAGCCCACTGCGGAGATCTCCACACCCAGGGCAATTGGTCACCAGACGAGAGCGCCCAGCAGATCAACCTCCTGGAGCTCAAAGCCATATACCTAGCCCTGAGGGTCTTCCATCACCACCTGCATCACCAGCCAATTCTGGTCCAGATGGACAACCAGGTGGCAGTGTTCTACGTGAACAAACAAGGGGGCACGGGGTCTTGTACCCTTTGTCAGGAGGCTCTATCCCTCTTCTCGTATACAGTCCGATAGTGTATCCTCCTGCGGGCAGTGTACCTGCCCTGTCAGGACAACCACTTGGCCGACAGGCTCAGCAGAGTTTTCCATCTCTTTCAGTTGCCCCACTCCTGCTCCCGGCAGGCCCACCCCTCCAGGGTGGCAGCGGAAGCATTCCTGGTCTTGTGGTCGGAAGGCCTCATGTACGCCTTCCCTCCTACATCACTCATCGCCAAGACTTTGTTCAGGACCCTTCGCGACAGGGCCTCTCTCATCCTGATAGCTTCTCTGTGGCCCAGGCAACCGTGGTTCCTGCTGCTTCTGCAGTTGACGGTGAACACCCCCATACCCTTGGAGACCGCCCTGGGGCTCCTATCTCAGGAGGGAGGCTCCTGCACCCCAATCTTAGCTCCCTGTCACTGACAGCATGACTGCTGAGAAGGTGACTCTGGCCCTCTTCAACCTCCCGGTTGAAGTGGAGGACATCCTTCTGGCCTCTTGCAAGGCCTCTACTAGGAAGGCTTACATCCTCAAATGGCGCAGGTTCTCTGTTTGGTGCATCGATCACAGGGCTGCCCCTTCTCCACCTCTCTGTCTGGGCTGAAGTCTAACTCCATCCGGGTGCACCTCAGTGCCTTGGTGGCGCACCACCATTCGATGGATGGTAAGTCCCTCTCGGTCCAGCCATTGTTGACCCATTTTCTTCAAGGCCTGTTCTTATCGAAGCCCCCAGTTCATCCTCCGGCAACCGAATGGGACCTCAATGTGGTGTTGGGGCACCTCACTCGCCTGTCCTTCGAACCTGCCACCTATTAATTAATTTTATTAATTTATTTAACAGGTCTTCTATACTGCCTTATCATTTACATTCAAAGCGGTTTACAATGAACAGTTATAGCAACAAGCTTTACATTGAACAGGATTATTCAAGTTGGAAGGTTACATTGGGGTAAAACAAGCAATTGTCAGTTGCTAACTATATACAAGAACTCTAGCTGTGTTTCATGGTCCATTTGCTGTTACTGTTAAACATCATCATCCAGGGTAGTTCCAAAGTATTCCAGGAACAGATGGGTTTTTATTGCCTTCCTAAAGTCCTTTAGGTCTTTGATCTCACGTTTTGATGTGGGGAGATCATTCCACAGCTTGGGTGCAAATAGGGAGAAGGCTCTGTTGCAGATGGATTGTTTGCTTTCCTGAAGTTTAGCAGGGTCTCTAGGATGTTATCTGTTCCTCTCCTTGTTCTGGTAGGCAGTGTTTTCTTGATCAGTGGTTGCAGAGTTGTAGGTGAGAGGTTGTTTAGTGTTTTAAAGATTATCATCATGTTTTTGTACTTGGTGCATACAGTCATAGGGAGCCAGTGCAGCTGATGGAGCGTGGGTGTTGTGTTTGTATTTTGCTGCTCCGGTGATGATTCTGGCTGCAGTGTTTTGTACCAGTTGTAAGGGGAGGGTTGTTTTCTTTGGGAGTCCATGATAGATTGCACCTGCCACCTCCACTGCCTCTCTTGGAAGGTGGCTTTCCTGGTCGCGCTTACCTCCGCTCGCAGAGTTAGCGAACTTCAGGCCCTTGTGGCAGAGGCGCCCTATACCAGGTTCTGCAAGAACAGAGTGGTGCTTCACACACACCCCAAATTTCTGCCGAAGGTAGTGTCACCCTTCCATCTCAACCAGGAAGTGGTGCTCCCTACCTTCTTTCCAAGACCTCACTCCAGTCGGGTGGAGACGGTCCTTCACACCTTAGACTGTAGAAGGGCTCTGTCCTTCTCTATCCAACGCACTCAAGGCCACCCCAAAGCTTCTCAGCCTTTCATCTCCTATGACCCCAATAGGCTGGGGGAGGCGGTGACCAAGCATACTCTGTCCACATGGGTGGCAGACTGTATCTCCCTCACTTATGAGCAGGCGAGGCTCCTGCTGGAAGGCCACATCACTGCGCACCGTGCAAGTGCAATGGCAGCCTTGTGCTCTGTTCCGATGGTGGACATCTGCCGGGCCGTCACCTGGTCTTCAGTCCATATCTTCGCAGCCCATTACTGCCTGGAAAGAGAGTCCCGATGAGACAGTGCCTTTGACCAGGCTGTGCTCCGTAACCTTTTTGGGGTTTAGGCAACTCCTACCCTCTGACCCTTCTGTGTTCAGGCTACCGGAGAGCTGGTTTCATCAGACACTAGGGGTCCAACTGTGGTCTGTGGGCACAGACTCAATTGTTGCTGCTTGTGGCTCCCTATGAGGGAGCCCTGTTTTGCTATGGGCTTTTGGTAGCCTGTAGCTGGGTAGTCCCATATGTGAGGACTGACTTCCTGCTTGTTCCAGGAGAACATGTAGTTACTCACTTGTAACAGTTGTTCTCCAGGGACAGCAGGAATCGGTCCTCACAACCCTCCCTTCTCCCCTTGGAGTTGCTCATTTACCATCTTTTATTTTTGCTGTATTTTAGCTATGTCATCTGACTGAGCAAGATGGCACCATTGGGTGGAAGGGGACCACGCATGCATGGTGGCATCTCCCAAAGCCTTTTTTTGAAAGCTGAGGGGATGCTTCCGCGAGGGCTCCGTTGGTGCCGACGTCACCCATATGTGAGGACTGATTCCTGCTATCCCCGGAGAACACCTGTTACAGGTGAGTAACTATGTTTTCCCTTGGGCCATCTCCCCTGGCTATCCTCTCCTCCAGAGGATGTGCCTTCCATGACTTTGTCAAGGACATGGCCAGAGCCCTCTCAGTGCAGACTGAGGTGGAGGAAGACCCATGCACCGAGGAGCTGGAGATCCTCCAGTATGAGGCTCCACCCAAGGAAACCCTCACAGTGCCCGGGCAGCTGATCCTTGAGCGGTTACTGTTCAGAATGTGGGAGACACCGGCATCGGTACCGGAGGTGAGCTGGCGCCTTGACGC
This sequence comes from Ichthyophis bannanicus, assembly GCA_033557465.1. NCBI lineage: Eukaryota > Metazoa > Chordata > Amphibia > Gymnophiona > Ichthyophiidae > Ichthyophis > Ichthyophis bannanicus. The sequence continues at coordinate 374,572,237 of CM066034.1, read as the reverse complement.
CATGTACCACATCTGGAAAGGCTCAGTTTTCCACAAACCTCAGCTCCCACATAACTCCATGGTCATCAAGTCGACCATGCAAAAACTTAAGAGCCAAAAGACCCACTCCTCTGTTTCCCCGCGGAAGGGAGGCTAGAACCCTCAATGCCCTCGGCCACAAGTGTTACCAGGGCTCGATGCAGGGTTGCCGGACCGAACCCTATGAGTTATACATAAGTACGTACCTGAAGGCTCTAACCCAGGAGCTGTCGAGGTTTTTGGCAGGCCTTGTCGGGGAGCCCCTCCAATAGTTCCAGTTTCTGACCTCCAGGATTAAGGACTGCTCCAAGTTCCTCTCCCTAGCAGCCTATGACGACTTCGAGTCAGCGATTCAAGTCGCAGTAGCTGGCATCAGTGCTCGATGCCAAACCTGGCTATAGTATTCCGACCTTGAGCAATGGGTCCGAGACAAGCTGCTCGAGGTCCCCTGAACCAGGGAGAACCTGCTCGCAAACCTATGGCCGTCAAGGTGGCCGAGATCGAGGCTGATGTGATGATTTGCCAGAGGCTCTCTAAAAAGCCCTCATCCCTTCCTCGCAAGAAAATATCGGGGAAAAGACTCCTGTTCCCTAGGAAAAAAGGCCTCTTTGCACAGAGTCACCACTACCAGCCCTTCTTGGACCAGCAACAAGTTTTTCACTCTAAGAGGCAAGACTATGGAGCTCAGAAGGTGAAGGCACCGAAGCCCCCTGGACCCAGCTCCCACCCAACCCAGGGGGAGCTTTTGACTCCCAGGGCAGGGCCTCCCCTCCCCCGGGAGACCTTCATCAGCCCCCAGGGGGGTGCCTGGCATGCTTTGCCCCTCAGATGGGCAAATAACACCTCGGATCAGTGGGTACTGCAAGTGCGCTCGCAGGTCTTATCAGGGACAACACAGTAGAGCCTGTACACAAGCACCTATGCGGAAAAGGCTTCTACTCCAGATACTACTTTGTCCCAAAGAGATCTGGGGGCCTCAGGCCCATACTAGACCTGCGAAACATAAACAAGTTTCTGGTGAGGGAAAGGTTCAAGATGCTCTCTCTTGGAACACTGCTGCCTTACTTCCACCAGGGAGATTGGCTGTGCTCCTTGGATCTAAAAGATATGTACACATATACATCCTAATTCTCTGCTCCCACAGGCAGTACCTAAGGTTTGTGGTAGGAGGAGGGCACTTACCAGTACAGGGTGCTACCCTTCAGCCTGGTCTCCTCGCCAAGGGTCTTTACCAAATGTTTGGCGGTGGTGGCTGCCCACCTGCGCCTACAAGGGGCCTTCATATTCCCTTACCTAGATGACTGGCTAATCAGGGGCAGCACAGCCTCAGAGACAAGTCAGGCTGCAGAGCGTGCAACCCTTCTTCTGCAGCATCTGTGGTTCATCATCAACTACCCCAAATCCCACCTCTCTCCAGTCCAAAGCCTGGAGTTCATAGGTGCTCAGCTCGACATGCTACAAGAGAAAGGGCAGTACGCCTCAGACATCTGGCAGGAGAGGTGCAACACTGCTGGTCAGTGCCAGCTTGTCTCCTCCTCCACCTGCTGTGCCATATGGCTTCTATGGTTCACGTAACGCCCTCAGCCCATTTGCACATGCAGACAGCCCAGTGGGGCCTCCGCTCACAGTGGATTCAAGCCATGGGCAGGCTACAGGACAGGATCGGAGTTAGGTGCCAACTGGCGGAGTCCCTCAACTGGTGGCAGAACCTGCACCACCTCCAGGTGGGAATGCCCTTCCAAGCACCTGCGCTTCAGAGGACTCTGACCATGGACACTTCCCTCCTGGGTTGGGGGTGCATTGTGAGGACCGCCGCACATAGGGCAGCTGGTCACAGGAGAAATCGCTGCTACAGATCAATCTCCTGGAGCTCAGGGCAATCTTCCTGACCCTACGAGCATTCTGCCACCTTCTGCAACACCAGCCTATACTAATCCAGATGGATAACCAGGTCGCCATGTTTTGTATCAACAAGTAGGGGGGCACGGGCTCGTACTCCCTCTGCCAGGAGACGGTGACCTTCCTTTCCTTTGCAGCCCGCAACAACATTCTCTTGCGAGCGGTTTACCTGCTGGGCCAGGACAACTGCCTATCATACAGGCTGAGCAGAGTCCTTTGGCCACACAAGTGGCACTTCAACCCCAGGGTGGCACAACAGCTCTTCCACCTCTGGGGCAGGCCTGTGGTGAACCTATTCACCTCTCCGGACAACACGCAGCTGCCTCACTTCTGCTCATGTCATCCGCACCCGGAGAGAGTGGCAGTAGATGCCTTCTTGATCTCGTGGTCCAATGGCTTACTGTGTGTTCCCACTGCCCCCCCCCCGTTGGGCCAGGCAGCCTTGGCTTCCAATGCTGCTCTTCCTGTCTGGGGTCGCTAATGCTAACACTACTGAAAGGGTAGCACTGGCCCCCTTTCAATCTTCCAAGAGAATTCGAGGAGATTCTATTGGCCTCCCGAAAGCCCTCCACCAGACAGGCTTATGCCTTCAAGTGGAGAAAGTTTTCCGCCTGGTGTGCAGAAATGAGGGAGAACCCCTTCTCCTGCCATATGCAATTACCACGCCAGTACTTACTGCACCTGTCACACACCAGGCTGAAGTCTAACTCCGTGAGGGTGCATCTGAGTGTGATGGCCGCTCACCACCACCCTATCGAGGGGAAACCCCTCTTGGGCCAGCCCCTTGTCTTCAAGTTCCTCCGGGGCTTCCTGTTATCCAAGCCTCCTCTCCATCCTCTGGCAGCAGAGTGGGACCTCAACATGGTGCTCTCACAGCTCACCAGACTATCTTTCGAGCCCCTAGCCACTTGCCACCTGCTGTATCTTTCTTGGAAGGTAGTCTTCCTGGTAGCCCTCTCTTCCGCTCGAAGAGTGAGCAAACTCCAGGCCCTGGTGACAGATCCACCATATACAAGATACTACAAGAACAGGGTAGTGCTCCGCATGCATCCCAAATTCATCCCGAATGTGGTATCTCCTTTCCACCTCAACCAAGAGGTGGTCCTCCCCACCTTTTTCCCACAGCCTCATGCCGGCCGGGAGGAACTAGTACTTCATACGCTGATTGCAAATGGGCCCTGTCCTTCTACTTACAGCGGACTCAGGACCATCACAAAGCTCCTCAGCTTTTTGTGTCTTATGACCCCAGCAGACTGGGGCTCCCTATGACTAAGCAAAGTCTGTCCACTTGGGTGGCAGACTGTATTGCCTTCTCCTATGAGTGAGCTGGCCTCTCCCTTGAGCACCGGAGCACAGCGTATCGCGTGAGGGCAATAGCCACGTCGGTAGCTAACCTGCGGTCAGTGCCAGTGATGGAGATCTGCAAGACTGCCACATAGTCTTCAATTCATACGTTCGCAGCTCACTGCTGCCTGGCGCATTTGGCCAGGCAGTACTCCGTAATATTCTCGGGGTGTAGGCAACTCCTGTCTTCCGACCCTTCTGTGTTCAGGCTACTGAAGTGATAGTGCCGCTGGATGCTAGGGTCCTGCAGGGTCTCTCAGTGGGGACTTATCTTCTGCAACTCACGGCTACCCTATCGGTCGCCATTGGTGCAGTTGTGGTTCGGTCCTCAGCAGCCTGGAGTTAGGGAATCCCATATGTGAGGAGTGACTTCCTGCTTGTTCCTGGAAAAAGCGTAGATGCTCACCTGTAACAGCAGGAGTCAATCCTCACAACCCTACCTCCTCCCCTGAGAGTTGCCTCCCTACCTTGTTTTATTTTTTACTACTACCATCCTAGCTATGTCATCTGACTGAGCATTATGGCACCCTTGGGCAGGAAAGAGACCACGCATGTGTAACGGCATGTCCCAAAGGCTTTCTTTGAAAGCTGGGGAAATGCTCTGTGTGGGCTCCGTCGGCGCCATCACCCATATGTGAGGACTGATTTCTGCTGTCTCTGGAGAAAACTTGCTACAGGTGAATAACTATGTATCTCCAGGAACAAGCAGGAATGAGTCTTCACATATGGGTACGTCGGCATCGACGGAGCCTGCGCGGGAACGCTCCCCAGCGTCCAATCAGAAAGCTTTTGGGAGCATCCCTCAGCGCCTGCGTGCTGCCTTCCCGCCTTTCCAACTGTCTCTCCTCAGTTTTTGTTTTTCCGCGGAGCCGGCAGGATGTCCTCCTGTCACCGCAGAAAATTTTTTCTTTAATTCTTTGTTTTCTTGTGGTCGCGTCTGTCTCCCCAACTCCACCGGTACCGCCGGTGTTTTTTCTTTTTCTTTTTCTTAAATTCGGGGAATTTTTTTCCCTCAGTTTTTGTCTTAAACTTTTTGGGCCTTCTAGGCCTCTCCATCATGGAGCCGCCGCCTTCTTTTCCTAAGAAGTGTCTAAGCTGTGGCGGTACAGTTTTATTTTTAGACTCCAAGAACTGGTGTCTAACCTGTTTGGGTCCTGACTATTTTCCTCCGGAGCCATTAGGCTACAATATTGTGAGAAGACATTTTCCATTTCGAGTTTCCCTCGATACCAAGTTCCCTTCCAGTGTCAGGGCACCGATTATTTCTTCTTCTCCACAAGATCAGATAACCCACAAACAGTCTGTTAAGACTAGCCAACCCTTGAGTGGTACGTCTCATGCACAGCATGATGACGGCTCCGGCCTTGCCCTCAAGAGTCCATTGGCTTCAAAACCCCGGCGGGAGTCTTCGGCCTCCAAAGCCTATCAGGGGTTTCAGATTGTTCCTGGGGCTCACCCCTCACAGAACATACCTGAGCCATGCCCGGTGGTGGCATCCGCTTTGAGCGGTACTGATACCCCGGCATCGGCACTGGTGTTGAGCGATTCACTCCTCACCAGGGATCGTCATCTGGCTTTCTCGGTACCTTTGGGACCGGTCGATATGCCGCAGATTGACTTTCCAGTATCGGCATCAACGCCGATACTACCACCGACGTCGGTACCCTCTAGACATGCATCGATAGACTCTCTTCCTTCGATGCCGAGTCTGGAATCGATCTCTAGTCTGGAAGACTGGGTACCGACAGGTCTCGGTACCGACGCTTACCGGTTCCGGATGCTCGGTACCAAGGGTGATTACCAAAGGCTTTCGGTTACCTCGGTACCGATTGAGCAGCCACCAATGACTGCTTCGATGTCGGTGTCGCCTTCGATTCCGACACAGCTACCGGTATCGGTATTGGTGCCGGTACCCGCAGTAACATCGGGGCCAGCTCCTTCCATGCTTCTTTCACCGGGATCGCTCCTTTCTATACAAAGTTTGGAGTCGATACCTGGCATGGACGATGCAGTACTGACTGTCTCAGGTCATGACCTCCAGTACCAGCATCCATCCCTTAAGGATCCTTTCTTGCACCGTGCAGGATCTTATATTCCTATATTCTCAAGTAGATCCTCCGGTGCCCAGGCTAAGTTCTTCAGGTCTAGCCTGCCCAGGGACGGTTCCCTTTGGAGATCCTTCTTTTCAGAATTTTCTCCTGAATATGGCAACATCTCTTGCTATTCCTATCCCTGGCTATGATCCTACACAGGGCTCTCTTTCTACTGGAGAAAAGGAAAATATAATGCTTCCTTTACATCATTCCTTGCAGAATCTTCTTCTAAGAATGTGGGAAGCACCTTTAAGGGTTCCCTCACCTTCTAGAGCAACTGATCTTCTGTATCAGGTGCCCCCCTCTCCAGGGTTTCAAAAGACTCAACTTCCCCATCATTCCATTGTGGTGGAATCAGCAATGAGGAAGGTGAAAAGTAAGAAGAAGCGCTCTTCTTACCCACCAGGTCGTGAGTCTAGGACACTAGATGCCTTTGGACGTCAAACCTTCCAGACATCCATGCTGTCAACAAGGATTCTCTCACATATTTTTTATATGAGTCTATATCCCTTCAGGAGGTCACAAAGAAATTATATCTTTTGACTCCTTTTCTTTCAGAGCTCAAGACTGCAGACTATTCCTTACTACTTAGTCATATTCAAAGTATCTCTTGGTTTCTTACTTGTGCTTCCCTAGACTCCTTTGAGTCTGTTAGCAGAACTTCTGCTATAGCCATAGGGGCACGACGTAGAGCCTGGCTCCAAGCTTCAGACTTAAGCAGATGGGCACAACAAAGACTGGGTAATACTCCTTGCACTGGGGAAAATCTCTTCAATAAGGAGTCTTTACATCAGGTTGCTCAGTGGTCCACTGACTTCCCTGTTTCTGGAGGCTATTCTAAGCCTTCTCCTTCCCCAGTAGGTAGGAAATGCCCTACCAAACCTTCTTTTCCTAGGAGAAGAAGGTTTCACTCTTCTCCTGCCCATCATACAAATGTTCCCAAGCAGGGGAAACCTCGCCCTGGTCTGAAGAATCCAAACTCTAGCCAGGCTGAACAAACCCAGCAACCATAGGGTCCTGAAGTTTACAACCTACAGTTGCTTTCTTCTCAGTAGAAGTTTTTTCACTGTTTTTTCATTCAAAACTCTACACATGGATTCCTTTTCTCAGGACATCCATTTGCTCCTAGGTATGCTGAGCTGTCAGGATATTCATGTCTATGGGTCACAGGTTTCTCCTCTTCTTCCTACCAAGAAGAGAAGTTTAACAACTATCCCATGATAGTTTTCTGTTCCAACATGAATTCTTTCCTTCCACAGACTTACCATATGGTAAGTCACCCTTCAGCTCCTGTTTCTCTACCCTCTTATCCAGGGTTTCCCCTGAAAGAGTGGTACCATACCACTGCAGGGCTTCTTTAGCCTTTCTAGTCATTTCTTCATTCCAGTGTGGAGTTTTTTCTCTTGAATAAACTCCCTTCTTTTGTCTGGGCAGCTCATCAGACAGGGACAGGAATTTCTCCTCTCATTCTGTCTGTTCTCTCTGTTTTACACAGAAAGATTCTCTCTGCTGTCTTATTCAGCAGCTGCCCATGCAGGAGTTCCAGTGATTGGACTACTGGTACTTTTCCACAAGTTTCCAGTCTTGTCTTCCACTACTTTCTATCTGGCCTTAGTAGTGATTCCAAGATAGTGCTTTCATCTATCTTGGATAATCCTAATCACTTCAGGCTTATCACACTATCTTCTTTTCTTGCCATCTCCAATTCCTTTGGATTTGGCAGCATAGTTGACGTGCAGCTGGTTTTTTCCAACAGCCAGTTTCTTTCCCAATTCTCCTGCATAATGCTCTCTGCAATCTTACAGAGAAGCTTTCTACTATGGGCCCTTGCTAGAGAGCATGGGGTTTTGTTTCTAATGACTATCCTATATAGTTGGAAAAGGCTTCTCCACACCCTACTATCTCCTTTTATAATACATGACATAAGCCTTTTCTACGTGAATGTCTAAAGAGTTCTCCAATTCCTACAAGGAATATGCTCTCTTTTTCCTTGCAGCTTGTCCTCATGGTATCCTACTCCTTCATGGACAGCACATATTTAACTAATAACGCATGATACCCCTTTGTGTCCCTCCAGTGGGTCAACCTGGTATCTCATCCTATGCGTTTTCTGTCCATTTACCATGCGAGAGTTCTACAGGACTCAGGACTTGCTGTTTACAGACTGATATTATCCTCTGTTTTTCACGCAACCATCCTGGTTATTTCACTGGATAGCATTCCTGCACCATCTTAGCCAGGGGGAATAGATTCTCTATATATCTTCTCAAGTAGGTTCCACCTTCTTGTTATTAGATTAATCTTTCCTCTTCACATCTCCCATGTGAATGTTCTTATGGGCATATCTCTATCTGCTTAATTGCAGACATTTATCGTTAGACATATATATTCATGTATGTATATATCTCTATATACTTCTCTATAGATACATATGTCTGTAAGCTGTGTGTGCATATGTTATGCCCCTCCAGATCTCACTATAGACATATATATATACCTATATATATATATATATATATATATATACACATATATATATATATATATATATATATATATATATATATGTGTATCTGTCGAGATGCTTCCTTATAGGTAGATATGTATTTACATACTTATCTCTCTAACTGTCTATGCTTATAAAGGTTTTACCTTCCTATAGGTTCCAGACAGTGAGCTTGCATATGTTCATACTGTCCCACAGTATGTCTGGGGTATTATGCACACAATCACTACTGTGGTACTGACAGCTCCTACCTTAACCCTAGGTTTAGGTATCCCTGAAGCTCCATGCTCCAATATCTTTCCTATCTCTCACCAGTTAGGAAAGACAGGGTGGATCTTCAGTAGATCTGAGGTTTCAACCCTTCAGACATCTGTCCTTCTTGGGAATACGGGCTTTTTTCCCATACCCCTTCTTCCCTCCAGGACTGGGCTAGTTTGTCCAAATCGGTCAGTCTTCCTCTTTTGCTCCTAACTGTGAGTAACTCTGTAGCCAAAAGAGTTCCCAGTTTTTTCCATAAAGCTTCCACTAAAGACCTACCGTTTTTGTACTACCCCAGTTGACACCTGGATCACCTGTCACTTCCAGATTTGGACCTTCACTTTCACTTCAGTGAGGTCACCTTGAAGATTCCTCTACTGGATCCCCAGTAGACTCCATCAGCCTCTCTACTTCCTGCAATCCAGTAGGTGAAGTCCATATTGTGATTGTTCATTTCAATATTTCTCATGATAATTATCATACATACAAGGACTCCTTACCTGTAGTCCTATTTTAGGTTAGTTGTTTTTCTACAGCTCCTCTCTTTTCAACTCCTACCCTCCATCCTCAGGATGCCTGGCCATATGAGGTGTAGCATGTTCCAATCCCCACCATGCTAGGGCTCCAGGCATCTTAGCTTGGGAGTCCCCATATGTGAAGACCCATTCCTGCTTGTTCCTGGAGATAGCACAGTTACTTACCTGTAACAGGTGATCTCTGGGAACAGCAGGAATAAGTCTTCACAACCAACCCACCTCCCCTAGGAGTTGTATCTCTCTATCTATCTTCCTTTCCTCTTTCTCTCTCTTTGTCTCAGCTATAAAACTTAACTGAGGAGAGACAGTTGGAAAGGCGGGAAGGCAGCACGCAGGCGCTGAGGGATGCTCTCAAAAGCTTTCTGATTGGACGCTGGGGAGCGTTCCCGCGCAGGCTCCGTCGGTGCCGACGTACCCATATGTGAAGACTTATTCCTGCTGTTCCCAGAGATCACCTGTTACAGGTAAGTAACTGTGCTTTTCTGTCCTTTATAGGCACTGTAGTGGTTGTGGGCATAGCTGAGGTATATTGACAATATACTGTAAATAGCTTCTAACCCACTAAGGGTCAATTTTCAGGAAGTCTGAGGCCTTCACAGCTAATCTTTCTGTGGACAAATGTTTGTTGTGTTTCCTAATTCTGACTCTGGGAACACCATTCCAGTCTGTCTGAAATTTATTTATTCAACAGTTTTGTTTTTTATACTGTTTTATCATATAGTCAAAGCGGTTTGCATTGTAACTTAAACTTGGTAATGTACATTTAAACAGGGGCATTGATAACTTGAATTCTTCTGAGGCAGTGGAGGGCTAAGTGGCTTGCCCAAGGCCACAAGTTGTGCTAGTGGAATTCGAACCCTGGTCTCTAGGTTCCCAAGTCAGTACTTTAACCATTAGGCTATTCCTCCATTCCATTATGTGAGCTATAGAAAACTGGGCATACTTTCAGGTGGCCTGAGTGAGGGCATTTTTCAAACAAGGCAGTTTATCTGAGTAAATGATGTTTACTGAAGTAAAATTGTCCTCCTGCATTGTTTTATCAAGTCTCTCCAATTCTACTTCCTTTTCACAGCATAACAAAATATTTAGTCAGTATTTTGTTTTCTTTAGAATCTGAGCTATTGTTGGAAGAATCAACACTGAATCAGTCCCTGGGTGATGCTGGGAATCCCTGCAGTCTACGAAGACGACGACGGATGTACAGCCGAAACACTAGTGAGATTCTTACAAAACATACAACCCAGCACTCTGGAGATGAAGTAGTAAATACCAACAAGGATACTGTAGGTAAGTATAGAATAAAAAGCCTTTTTAATTTTAGTTGTTCCACTAAGATACTGTGTTCTACAGTGATGTCATTGTTATCTTTTTTTTTTTAGGGCAGTGGCATTGAAACTGTCAAAGTCCTATGTATGGTGCAGAGAAAAAATTTGTGAACCCTTTAGAACAGTGGGTCTCAACCCAGTCCTCAGGACATACTTAGCTGGTCAGGTTTTCAGAATAACCACAGTGAATATACATGAGATAGATTTGCAACCAAGGTCTTCATTGAATGTAAATCTTTTTCATGCATATTCATTGTGGTTTTCCAGAAATCTGACTGGCTAGGTGTGTCCTAAGGAATGGACTGAGAACCCTTGCCCGAGGATGTGCTTTATTTTTAGCACAAATTTTACTTAAAACATGAATAGATCAGGAGAGAAGCAAGATGGAGGTTTGAGTAGGCCATGAACACAAAGCTCTCTACTGTGTTGGACTTGGTACAGGGTCAATTGAGATTGGGATTTTAAATTACTTTCAGATAGTTTATTTATTTATTTGTGAGGTTTTTTGTACCGCCCTATGATGTAATCATGAACAACAGAATTACATTCAAACATATTAAACTTTTGCATGTAACAAGTGCGGGTAAATCATATAAGTACATAAGATTAGGTTTTAACACTTTGCAACTTATTTACAATTTTTGTATATAAAACTGGGTTTTAGGTGGAATTCAGAGTTAAATTCTTTGCTTGTTGCATATTACATTATGGCAAGGGGAAGGGGGAGATGGAGCAGAATTTGGGGGAGATGGGATTGTTTCAGGTGTTCAGGTCAGGTCTGTATTATTATATTGTTCATTGTCTCCAAAATGGTCAATGAAGAGGAATGTTTTGAGTTGGGTCTGAAGGTGGCCAGGTCGGATATACCTCTTATTCTGTCTAGTAAGTTGCTCCACAGAGATGGTGCAACATATTCAAAGGCCCTATTGCTATTGCTATTTTTTTTTTTTTTGGTTTTGCGGTAGTCAGGTAGTATTATGAGTGTATTTTGTCGTTTTTCCTCTATGTATTAGGTATAGTCCTAATTGACTGTGTTAGTGTTATGGGGGCTACGTTTTTTTTATAGTTTTAAATGTGGTCATTATTACTTTGTATTTTTTCCTGCTGTAGACCGGTAACCAGTGGAGTGCATATAATATGGGTGTTATATGTTCAGATTTGCATGAGTTGTAGATCATTGTTTTCTAATCCATTTCCATATTTGTGTCTGTAATTTTCTCAAGTTTTTCTTGAAGTTTACTGTAAAATTACATAAATATGAAATAAAATTAGAAGCTATTCATGTTTTTTTTAAAACCTGGCAATAGGGAAATATAATCCCATTGAATAAGTAAGTGAGAAAAAGGATAGATTTTGCTTATTCAACAAGAAGATTGAACAAATAAATATCCAGTGTGAGAAAGTATGTGTACCCTTCATTTAGTAACTCGAGGCACCTCCTTGAATAGCAAGAACTTCAGTTAAATGTTTCCTGTAATTGTTGTCCAGTCTCTGACTTTGCCCTTGAGGAATTTTGACCCATTCTTCAGTACAGAACTGTATAAGCTCTGTGACATTTGAGAGCTTCCTTACTATTCTGTTAGATATATCCTCGTCCCTAGTTGTGTTGTCTGTCTTGACTTTTCTTCCGGTGACTATTTGTCATTTGCTTTGTAAACTCTAATGAGCAGGGACTGTCTCTTACATGTCTCTGTACTGTGTTGCGTGCACCTTGTAACACTGTACAAGTGATAAGTAGTAATGAAAAGCTTGCTTTAGTTCGTGCTTCAAGATTTCAATAGGGCTTAGGTCAAGATTTTGACTTGGCCAGTCTAAAACACAAACTCTCTTCTTCAATCATTCTGTAGTTGATTTGCTTGAATGCTTAAGGCTGTTGTCTGTGTCCTGTTGCAGTTTCAGCTCAGCTTCAGCTTACTGACAGATGGCCTGACGAATGTCCTTTAGAATTTTCTGATATAAAGTGGAATTCATGATTACATCAATAATGGCAAGCTATTCAGGTTCTGATGGTAGTACATTCCCCCAGAACATGATACCTTCACTGCCATGCTTGATAGTCAGAATGAAGTTCTTGCTTTAGAAGGCATTGAGCAAAATGTTTATTTTGTGACTAAAATATTTCGGTTTTTTAGTTACCTATCTAGAGAACATTATTTTAGAAGTCTTGTGGCTCATCCAAATGCTCTTTGGCAAAACTGAGTTGTGCCGCAATGTTCTTATTAGAGAACAATGCTTTCTTCCTAGCTATCCTTGCATTGCTGCAGCAAAGTGTAATCAATGAATAAATCCAGGAGTCAATGGACAGGGTCCAAGCCAGTTTATTGTGCACAGGCCCAGTCAGTCAAAGCTTCACAAGGAACTGAGCAAAGTTTTTACGGAGACATAACCATTTATACCTCTTTTTCAGTTTGATACATGAGAACTTTCTATTGGTTCTAGCTCGATACATGCAAACTTCTCATAGGTTCCAACGCCTCCTGCACCTGTCCAATCAGAAATCCCTCCGGGGCCTAGCAACCAGCCCCCTCCCTTAGGATTGTTCTAACAATGGTGCAGTTCTTGATTTTGATACTTCTCTACTGCAAGGTTATCCCTAGCTTCATGAATGCATGTATTGAAACATTTCTTTCTTTTGCACACAAGAGAATAATGAAAGACTTATAAATTCATGTAAAACTTCTTATTAAGCAGTTTACAGCAGTTTTCTCATTTTTCACAGATTTTTGGTTCTTTTCTAGCTATAATAGAGGTTAGGATCCAGGCCTAACTTACAGGCCTTTCATAGTAGCAGGCCATACTAGGCCTTAGCCTGCCACATTCCCCCCTTTGATTATTCTCACCCGCAAGTGAGAAAGGGTGAGAATTAAATCACTCATTAGTCATTTAACACATTATACTGCTGTAATAGCATTATTTAATTTAATTTTAATTTAATTAACAAGTTTTTATATACCGCACCTTCCATTGATCAGTTGAGGTTTACATGGAACAACAGTAAACAAGGCAATGCTGTTTTTACATATAACAATGTGAAACTACAAAATTCAAACTTACAATTAACAGTTGTAAACTATGTACAAAGAACAGGATTATAACTATGTACAAGGTATGTATGTTTCAAGAACGCCGGTTTGGGGTTTTAGTACTTATTCCAGTTCAGAGATGTGTAAAGTTAGCTGGTGAAATTATCCTTTTTCTTGTTGAAAAGGTGAATTCGGCAAAGATCCGTAGTATGTTGAGAATAAATGTGTTTTGAGTTTTTTCCTGAACTCCATGATTTGAGGTAAGGATCTGAGTTCCGATGGAATGTTGTCCCAAATTATAGGGGCAGCATGAGAGAATGCCTTCATGTTAGTTGATTTTTTGGCCTTTATGAATTCCTTTGGGTTTTTAGTTTATTTAGTTGGTCTCGCCTTTGAAGATTATGATTGGGTTCTTTATTGATAAGGTTGTTTAATGTAAGAGGTGCTGTATTATTTAGGACTTTGTATGTAGTTAGAAGAGTTTTATACTGTATTCGGCATTGAATCGGGAGCCAGTGTAAATACTTTAAGATAGGTGTTATATGTTGGAATGGTGGGGCATTCATGATAGTCCTGGCTGCTGCATTTTGTGCTAGTTGGAGTTTTTTTAGGTTATGTTTTGTTACGCCTATTAGGGTTAAGTTCGCAAAGTCGAAATGGGGGGTTATTATCGTTTGTATTATACGTTGAAAGTCCTGTAGGTGTAGTAGGGGGCGGAGCTGTTTTAATACTTTAAGTTTAAAATAAACTTTTTTTGTTATATTTCTTATATGCGTATCCATACTGAGGTGTGGGGTATAGGGTAATATTGCCACATAGCTAATACCTTCGCAGTTGCCTTCCGCTCTATAGTACTATCAATTACTGAAGTTACCATGCGTAAGCAAAGGGGTAGGAGACAAGGGAGCAATAAGCACATAGCTAATATGAATAATACAATAAACACAAGGGCTTTTAGACCACCGATCCATGAAAATAGTGAACCAAACCACCCATCCAGCTTCAAACTGTGCCAGGTCTGAACAGGCACAAATGTCTGCTCTCTCATCTGGGTGGCTAGATCTTCAACTACATGCCCATTATTATCAATCTGTAAACAACAATTACTTAAATTCAACCTTCCACATACCCCACCTTCAGCTGCTAACAAATAATCTAAAGCTAAACTATTTTGATAAATGGCTGTGCGCATTTGCGTACTTTGCTTAGCCAAAAGGGTTAGTGCTTTACTAGTTTCATTGGTTATCATTTCAACAACAGCTTGCAAACGTATTATTCGATTAATCATATAAACAGGGGTACGATATCCCCATGTCCCATCCTGCTCCCAAGTAGCAGGTCCATAGTATGAGATAATTCTCTCAGGTGGCCATTCTTCAGATGTTGCATCCCATTTGTCCCACTGGCCTATTTTCAAGGCCTCCTTTAGCTGTCAACTTCTGTACACAGGATATCCCAGTTGTTCTCCCTGGGATGTAGGCAAAAGGAAAAAGGAAGGTCGTATGGTTCCCAATACACATGCGCCTCCCCAATGGTGAGGGAGCCTAGCATATGTTCCCTGTAAAATAGTTATCTCCAAGTTATAATGCCCTGTTCAATGTAATTTCAGTTTGTTCAATGTAAACCGCACTGATGCAGAATAAGAGAATGTAAATAAATAAATAAAATAAATAAATATGCTCGGGTTCCGCAAATCCAGTACAGTCCAGGTGGTGCTTGCCAGGAATTATATGCGGCTAAGTTAGTCCAGATACTGGCAAGTTTGGGGAAACGGACTAGAGGATTGGAGGGTTATGTAGTGTTGACTCCTGACCACCAAGACGTCTTCTTAGTGGTACTGTTGTAGAACGTTTGATTGAGACAGACCAGCTGCCCCACTTCCATGTTAAACAGCGGTCCATAGCGAGCAAAACATAAGTTACCCACAATGGAGTGGACCAATACCCATTCGCTCGTCGTATTATGTATGTCAGTCTGATTATATGGAATAGAATAGTTCAGTTCTTGTGCCTCCCAAGGCCATTGGTCCCCCATTTTAGTTCCTCCACAAAATAAACAGTCTGAAATGTGGAGACTAGATGCTACTGCTCCCGCTAGCTCAAGGAACAAGTTCTGGGAGGTAGGAGGAATTTCAAACTCTGCTTTCATGGCCTCGTAGAAGGAGTGATGTATACGATAGGGTGAGGATACATGGGCCTTGGTGTTCAATTGTAGATACAGGATAGTCCCAGGATCTACACCTCCTCCTGCTATATGTAATCCAAATTTGTATCCTTGCTTCCATTGGCTAGGGTTAATTATGAGAAGTTGCAGAGGATTACAAGCACCTTTCTGGCATTTCTTAGGCTCAGGCAAACTGATCTTCGTCAGACTGCCTTTGCGATTATTACCCTCTCGTCCCACAGGTGCATTCTTCCACATGGCGAAATATACGCCATGTTTCTTTACACTCTGAGCAAGAGAATTTTCCCGGGCACTCCACACGAGCACGACGCAAGAAAGACAATGTAACATTTCAATGACTGACGTAGTACTGAATTTCTCTCATATGCCTTTAACTATTGCACAACAAAAAGTACTGTCACGTGGCCTATCTTTTATTGATGGTCCTCACTATGATAGCTTTAAAAGTCGGATTGCAATAGAAAGATTAACTCGATCCCTACAATTGAAAATCTTTTTTGATGGTCAACCGGAGACATTAGATACTTCGCTGGTGAAATCAAAATCTTCTTGGATGCCTCCGGGTCCTTTGGATCCGATGATACATACATTTCGTCAATTACTATTAGCAGATCTAGCGAATATGGAGACTAAAGTAAATAATTTTCCTAGAAATCTTCCTTTTGAGGAATTCCAAGCCTTACAAGAACTGGCTAACAATGCAGATATCACAATTAAGCGTGCCGATAAAGGAGGGGCTATTGTTGTCCTTAGTACATCACAATATGACGCCGAAATTCTGTCTCAATTAAATAATGCTAAGAACTATGTACGCCTTTCAAGTGATCCAACTGAAAGTTTACAATTATTGCTTAGAGAGATTTCTACACAAGCAGTTAATGCAGGGTTTCTTACCATCAAAGAGAAATCTTTTTTGAATCCAACATATCCTAAGATCCCAGCGTTTTATATCCTCCCTAAAGTACATAAAAATTTACAGAATCCTCCTGGCCGTCCAATACTGTCCAGTAATGATTCCCTTCTTGAAAGGGTAGGCCAGTATCTCGATATGTTTTTGAAAGATGAGGTTCCTCTTATTCCTTCGTATATAAAAGATACCAAGCATTTTTTGACTCTTCTGGATGAGTTAGCAACTGCAAAAGAGGTTACATGGATGGCTAAACTAGACGTCGCAGCACTATATACCTCTATCCCTCAAGATGAAGCTTTACAAGTCTTAACAAAAATTTGGGAGGATCGCCCGAGACCACATACTGTTCCGACAGATTTTTTATATCATTTAGCAGAAATAGCATTAAAAAAGAATTATTTCGTTTATAAACATGAATATTTCCAGCAGATTTCTGGAACTGCAATGGGTGCAACATTTGCTCCATCATTAGCCAATCTATACATGCATGTATTCGAAGATCGTTGGATTTATCCATCTCAATTCCATTCATTTATTATTAGTTGGTATCGATATATTGATGACATTTTCCTTTTGTGGAGTTGTACTGCTGAACTTTTAGATGCTTTTTTTCAGTATCTGAATAGCTGTAACGCAAGTATTCAGTTTGAAATGACTCGCCATCAATCTAAGATCCATTTCCTAGATGTACAGATCATTAAGACTGCTGCGAGTTTTGAGACAACAATATATGTTAAACCCACTGATAAGAATACTATATTACATTATTCTAGTTTTCATCCTGGTCATTTAAAGAACAATCTTCCTTATTCTCAACTTTTACGTTGCCGTAGGATATGTTCCTCCTTACAAGAATTTGAAAAGATAGCACGCCGCATGATGGCCAAATTTCAAGAACGTGGCTACCCTCCTTCTTTATTGAAGCAGGCATATAAGCGGGTTAAATATAACCATAGGGAATGGTTATTATATCCAAAGTCTGACGGTCTGGGTCAATCGACACCATCTACATTTCTTACATGCGTTTTACCTTTTTCTAGTGTTTCTAGCCGAATGGCGGCCTCTATCTATAAGAACTGGAAAAGTTTTGCAGCACATCCTGTTCTGTCTCAGTATCAAGTCCGTATGGCATATCAAAGAGGTCGCAATTTACGAGATCAGCTCTGCTCAGCAGTACCTCGTCAAAATGTTAGTAGTTCTTCTATGCACCAACAATGTGGACGATGCATGTATTGTGCTTTAATGGAAAACCAACTGCCTTCTCATTTTCAATGTAAATATCGATTAAAACAATCTACTGACTGTAATTCCACCTATGTAATTTATGCGTTATGGTGTCCTTGCCTAATGCTTTATATTGGAAAAACCACTCACTCACTACGTACAAGGTTGGCTGAACATAAATATAGCATTGGGAAAGCTCGCTTAGAAACTCCACTTATTCAACATTGTTCTGCTATGCATCATGCTTTTCAAGAGTTTCGCTGTACTGTTATTGAACAATTGCTTCCTGACATACGTAGAGGGGATAGGGGACGTACCCTTCTGCAGAAAAAACAACAATGGATTTTCAAGTTGCATACTCTTACCCCACAGGGATTGAATGATAAAATAGAGTGGGCGCTTTTTTTCTAATACTTAGCCAGCAATTCTGTGAGCTCTGGTTTGTTTTTCGTATATATTTTTTTGGTATCTTGGTTTTGCAGTGTATGTAGTCTTGAGTGTTTTTAATGTTGGTTGTTTTTTGCTTTTTGCTTTATACAATGTAGAATAATAAAAATCGGTAGAGTTATTGACGTCATAAGTTTGTACCAATCATTGTCTTTGGATACCCTTAAAGAAAGCCTGACGTCAGACGCTATCCGGTATTCTGCGAAGCAAAATGGCTGCTCGAGTTTAAACGTTTACTCTGTTCCGGATATCATGCTGGATCCCTGATGAAGCCCAGAAGGGTGAAACAAAAGCTTTTGTAGGATCTCCAGTGTATATTTGATCAAAATCCGGTGTTGTACTTTACCCCTGGAAATCTAAAATTGAGATGCAGGGGCGTTTGAAACAACATTTGAGGCAGTGATAGCACCAAAGATAAGTAACGGATTGCTATTGCTTTTGAATTGTGACTGATTGCACATTATTAGCAGTATCATTATTCTTTTTCAGATTTCTGAATATCCAGTTTTGGTGCGTGTTGCTGAATTTTAAGAAATTTATAAATTTATGAAATTGAATTAAATATTTAAATTTGTGTCGGATAATTCAAAATTCTATTAAGATCTTCTTGAAGATTGAGTTAGTTTGTAATGAAATTTTTAATTGATGTATCGAATCCTGAAAAAGTACTTTTTTAGAATCATTGCTTAATTGTAGATTAAAGTTAATAAAAAGGGAAGGCCGGTGATGTGTGCAAAAAAAACTTGAAGCTCTATCCTATGGTGACACCGTTCGCCACATGAATGGTGTGAGCATGTACTGAGGCCTGTAAATAATTTACCCCAAAGAGAATCTACTGTAAGATGTCGTGTATGTTTTGATTAGAGTTGGATAAATATAGGAGAGGAAAGGAATTGTTTTTTGTTTATTGTGAAATATACGCAGTCCCATTTTGGGCAGAAGTAATCATGCTTAGATGCAGTTGTGTAAATAGTGGTTGGAGAGTTCTTTCCTGTACACCGTCCCCATCCGTAGGCTCCTTCTGGACACATATATTTATCATCATGATAGTAAGCTCGTTCCCATGACCCACATCTGTGGTAGGCATTTCTGTTAATTGCATCACAGGCATCAAAGTTCAAAATAATGGATTTTGTGGGGTCTGCAAGGGGTTTTGTAGCATTTATGATGGCTCCATCTTCATCATTCCAGCGGATCTCAAATGTATAATATGAAGGGTTTTGTTGGGGGTTATAACAAGTCTTGCTTTTTCCCTTTGTACAAATATTCAGTTCGGTGCCATTATAAATACACCGGCTGACTGTACCAGTGCAAGTATAGTAGGAATGGTAGAGTAAAGTCTGAGTAATCTTTTGTCCCGTTCGGGTGGTAGTTATGCAGGCTGCACAAGGGGGTAAGGCAAAAGTCTTTCCCAGGAATCCCAGGATCACCACTCCCACAAGGCAATAGTGGAAGAACATTGTGATTACAGTCTTTGGAGATCAACTGGAAAGTTGGGTATGATGAACTTGTTGAGTCTTCTTCTTCTTTTCCTGCTGTGATGGTCACCCTCACGTGCCGAAAATAGAGCTGTAGATTCTGAAGATTCTCTATAGTGCCGGTTGCCTCCGCAATGTAAGTCGCAATGGATTCTCGGGATCATCCACTGATGTCCATTGGCCAGGATCAGAAGCAGCTGCCGGCTTCATTCGACTGTGGTGGATCCAGGGTTCAGATTTTGCAACTTTCACTGCAGTGGGGGTTGACAGGATGACAACATATGGTCCCTTCCAATGCGGCACCAGCGGGGTCTTTCTCCACTCTTTCACCCACACGGACGTTCCTGGCTTGAAAGGATGCAGAGGCTCGGTCAGGTTGATGGGTAGTCGATCTTGCACCCACGTTTGGAGATTCTGCAAAACAGAACCTAAAGCCAATAGTTCTTGTCTAGTTATTTCAGATCCTATCTGTCTCATATCTCCTTTTATTCCCTGCACTATGGGTGGAGGTCGCCCATACAAAATCTCAAAAGGAGAGACTCCGAGGGACTTAGTGGGAGCAAAACGTATCCTAAAAAGGGCTATAGGGAGAACTTGGAGCCACTTTAGGTGTGTTTCTTGACAAAGCTTGGACAACTGAGTTTTCAAGGTTCTATTCATATGTTCCACTTTTCCTGAACTCTGGGGTCTGTAAGCAGTGTGTAACTTCCATTGTATTTGCAAAGCTCGAGCTAACTGTTGGGTCACTTGGGATACAAACGATGGGCCATTATCTGATCCTATAGTCAATGGTATTCCAAATCGAGGAATAATCTCATGAAGTAATACCCTAGTGACTTCTCGGGCTTTCTCAGTTCAGGTGGGATAGGCTTCTACCCATCCCGAAAATGTGCAGACTAACACTAACATATAGTGATACCCATTTGTACGGGGCATTTCAGCAAAGTCTACCTGTATATCACTCATCAGGGTCACCCCTACTGACTGAACTCTTGGGGGTGGAATGGGACCTTGCTTAGCATTATTCTTGGCACATATCAGACATTGCTGTGCCACCGAGGCAGTCAGTGATCCTAGTAGTGAAATGCAGAAATGTGGTCTCAGAGCTTTTTCCATGGCTGTTTTCCCATAATGTGTGGCTTGGTGAAAAGCTTGAACAAAGACTGGCCCTAATGCTTCAGGGATGACTAGGACCTGGAGGTGGACTACCTTCTGGGGGTGGCAGCACTATCCAACCTTGTTCTGTCAAGACTCCTCCCTCCTTTTCACAAAAATAATCTAACTCTCTTGTAGTGTATCGGGGTGCCTAGGAACTAAGGGGCACAGGGAATAGGGCTGCTTGCAGTACAGTATCTTGGGTCCTAACTTGTCCTGTGGTGGCTGCCTTTCGGGCTGTGGCATCAGCAAATCTATTTCCTCGGGTGACTTCTCCTGTTCCTGCCTGATGACCTCGGCAGTGCATGACTGCCACCTGTTTGGGGGCCCACACAGCATCTAATAACATCAATATCTCGGGCCCATACCTAATGGACTTACCCCCTGAGGTGATCAATCCTCGTTCTTTGTACAAGGCTCCATGTGCGTGCAAAGTGGTAAAAGCATATTTGGAATCTGTGTACACATTTAAGCGGAGTCCTTCTCCTAATGTCAAGGCTCTGGTGAGGGATATCAATTCAGCTTTCTGTGCAGAAGTTCCTGGGGTCAGGGCTGAGGACTCAACTACCAGATCAAGGGTCACCACTGCATATCCAGGACAACGATGTCCATTGATGACCAAACTGCTTCCATTCACAAAGAAAGTCCGTTCAGGGTCTTCTAGAGGGACATCGGTCAAATCAGGGCGACTTGAGAATATAGTGTCCATGGTTTCTAAACAGTTATGATCAGGGGGCCCAGGACCAATCGGGAACAATGTAGCAGGGTTCAAAGCTTGACTGACTTTTAACTGTATCTGGGGGTTTTCACACAGCATGCTCTGATATTTCAACATTCGTGAATTGGTCAGCCAGAAGTTTCCTTTGTGTTCCATGAGAGTCAGAACAGAGTGTGGTACGGTGACTTGAAAGGTTTGTCCCAGTGTGAGCTTATCTGCTTCGCCCACTAGGAGGGCTGTTGCTGCAACAGCTCTCAAATAAGGGGGCCATCCTTTTGCCACTACATCCAATTGTTTTGACAGATAGGCTACTGGTCGTTGCCAAGATCCAAGAGATTGAGTCAGTACTCCCAACGCATTTCCTTGTGACTCATGGACAAAAAGATGGAAAGGCTTCTGAACATCTGGAAGACCTAAAGCTGGGGATGACATCAGAGCACTTTTCAGAGACCGAAATGCTGCATCCTGTTCAGGTCCCCATTCTAGTGGGGA
Organism: Ichthyophis bannanicus; assembly: GCA_033557465.1. Taxonomy (NCBI): domain Eukaryota; kingdom Metazoa; phylum Chordata; class Amphibia; order Gymnophiona; family Ichthyophiidae; genus Ichthyophis; species Ichthyophis bannanicus. The sequence continues at coordinate 374,550,627 of CM066034.1, read as the reverse complement.
CTTTTCTATTCCTTTGGTGACTTGGTACAATGGTTTTGCTATAAGCGCAAAATTGGGGATCCATATCTGACAGTACCCTGCAGCCCCCAGGAAGGCTCTTACTTGCCTCCTAGTGGTTGGAGTAGGGATACTGCATACAGCTTCTTTGCGTTCTGGTCCCAGACGTCGGATCCCACTGGACAACTGGAACCCTAGATACTTAACTTCAGTTTGGCATAATTGTGCCTTGGCTCTTGAGACTTTGTATCCAGCCTCTTTGAGAAGGTACAGAAGTTCACTAGTAGCTTGTAGACATTCACTTTCTGAGTTGGTGGCTATGAGCAAGTCATCCACATATTGAAGAAGAACCCTTTTCCCGGGTCCACTGGGTAACTTGAAAGATCTTGATTCAGGGCAGCACTGAAGAGAGTAGGTGAATTCTTGAATCCTTGGGGTAATCTGGTCCAGGTGAGATAGCCCCGCCTTCCTGTTGTGGGGTCTTGCCATTCGAAAGTGAACAAAAGTTGACTAGTGGGGGCTAAGCGTACACAAAAAAAGGCATCTTTCAGGTCCAGGACGGTGAAGTGAGTAGCCTCAGCGGGGATCAGTCCCAAGAGAGTATAAGGATTTGGTACTACAGGGTGTATAGTTTCAACTGCATCATTCACTCGCCTTAGGTCTTGTACTGGGCGGTAGTCCCCTGTCCCAGGTTTCTTAACTGGGAGAAGGGGGTGTTCCAAGGTGACTGACATTCCTTGAGAAGTCCATACTTCAGCAGTTTCATCAAATGGCTGTGAATTCCTTCGATGGCTGGTCGAGGGAGAGGATACTGCTTCACATGCACTAGTTCTACTCCTGGCTTGAGGGTGACAATGACAGGGGCTATGTTCTTCGCTAGGCCAGGTGGATTATCTTCTGCCCATACTTCAGGTGGGGCTATGAGGTTGGTAGGTATACAGGGACTAGTTGACTTTATTGGAGGTGCACTATAGAACCGCCACTCTTCTTCTCGGGGAACAGTGAGCACCATCAATCCAGCAGGCTTTGGGTTCACGTCATTTTCATTTCTCCCCCTTCAGCAAAAGATATCTGTGCCTGGAGCTTAGCAAGCATGTCTCGGCCCAGTAGTGGAATGGGGCATTCAGGCATATACAAGAACTGGTGCGTTATTTTCTGTCCCCCTAGTTCACACATGCAGTTCCTCAAGAATGACTTTGTGGCTTTATTTCCAGTGGCTCCAACAATGGTAACAGATCGAGAGGAAAGAGGAGCTACTGGTTTGGCTACTACTGAATGTTCTGCTCCTGTATCTACCATGAAATCCATGTATTGGTCCCCTATCTTCAAACTGACCATAGGCTCCTGGGGACCCAGGGTGAACTTGGAGCCCGGTCTGGCCTAGTCTTCATCCACGTCATCCAAGTCATAGCCCGTTGCTACTGCCACTCCCTCAATGGCGTCCTCTCTCTCTTGCTGGAACTGTGCTCGGTTCATTCCTCCCCTCCTTCGAAATCGTCCTCCTGCTCTCCAGGGACTCCCTCCTCCCCTCGCGGGGGCGGAGTCCAGATGCGGGCATTCACTTCTCCAATGTCCTTCTTCTTTGCAGTAGGCGCACTGATTCGCACCTAATGGAGGCCTTCCACTTCCGCGGCCTCTTCCACGTTCTCTGGTCCTTTGATTATGAAAACCTCCTCCACGTCGTTCGGTTATAGCGGCAGCAAGAAGATCTGCCTTCTTCTTCATCTTCCGTTCACTTTCTTTGTCACGTTCATTTTCACGATTCACAAATACTTTCTGAGCGACTTCCATTAACTGTGCTGTATTCATGCCCGCAAATCCATCCAATTTCTGCAATTTTCGTTTTCTCTCTGGGACTGACTGACAAAGGCCGCATTTACCATGCGTAAATTCTCCTGAGCAGCGGGATCATATGGGGTACATAATCTATAAGCTTCGGACAACCGCTCATAAAAGGCCGCTGGGCTCTCATCTTTTCCCTGGAGGACTTCCGATACCTTCCCGATATTCATGGCCCTCTGGCCTCCCTTCTTCAGGCCCTGAAATAAGGCCTGGCAAAATCTGGTTAGGGCCGCCACCCCCCTTTCATCATTTGGGTCCCACCCGGGATCTTCATTTGGATAATGTGCAGCAGCTGCTTGTGGGGGGGTTTATTCCTCCCCCTTCTACAGGGTTCTCTTCTAACCAACGGAGAGCTGCTTGCCCAATTCACCCTCGCTCCTCAGTAGTAAAGAGGGTGGACAGAAGCTGGTGACAATCGGCCCAGGTAGGCTGATGGGTTTGCATAATGCTAGACATTAATTCTGTTAATTCCTGAGGCTTGGCTGTATAGGATGCATAATGCGTTTTCCAGTTCAATAAATCAGTAGTGGAAAAGGGCACGTAAACTAGACTGGTTGGTCCCGGCGCCATCTGGCCCTGATCATTTAAAACAGGTGCTCCAGGCACTTGGCGTAATGGCATTAGGTGCCCTGCTTTCTCCTTCTTCTTCTTGGGAGTTATGCTTCTTAAATCATAAGGCTCCCGGGCACAAGTCTCCTTGGTGGGTGATCCTGAACTGGCAGGAGAGCCTCCGCTTTCTACCTCATCAGAGGACTCGGGTCCCCCCGACGTGCTTGGGCCTGACTCGGGACTATCACTCGGGGTAGGGAGCTTCTTAGCTGCAGTGGCGTTTTCTGGGGCTCCTCATCTGGCTCCACTTCAGGCCTTGATGCTGGGGGAACTAACCTCTGTGGGTACTGGGGTAACCTAGCCAGGATATCAGGGGACTCTGGGGCAGAATACACAGGCGGCTTCTCCTCCTTAACTCTCCTGGTTCCCCTAGTGGTGGCTACAAATATTCTACAGCGTTCCTCATAGCAACGCTTCATCCATGAGGGCTGTCGTTCACAAGCACCTAACCAGGAATCTATATAGGGGAACTGGTCAGGATACGCTTTTTGTACAAGCTGATGAACTCAAAAAACTGTTTCTATATCAAAGGTGCCCCCGCGGGGCCATGAAGTAGCTAACACGAGCCACTCCCTTTCACATAACATTTTTAATCTAGACGGAGTCATTTTCATACCATAATCACCTGAAAATCCTTTACGGAAATTCTTGATCATACATTCCAACGGAGTTTGCGTGGACTCCGCCCCTCCCATAATCTAAACGTAACTACGTACACGTAATGACGTACAGGACAACGAACAATAAGGATAGGTAGTATGGCTGTAGGTAAGGGGTCCGTACAGCCCACAGAACACTGGGGGGAAAAACACCACTCACTTCCTCCTTTTCGCGACCTGGGCACGGTCGCCCGGCCAGGAACTGTGCTACTCAGGAGTCCGCTCTCGCTCGGTCTGTATTTCAAGACCTCTCAATCACACAAGCAATCATATTTCAACAAGAAATCATTTTTCAAGTGCCCAGGTTTTTGACTATTCCAAACAAGAAGGGTCGATAGCTTCGGCTTCTGCTTTCCCTTACGCGGAGCTTACTAGGACCGCCCTTATGGGAGGTGATCAGGCTCCCTTGTCTCGGGCACACTCATGCGAGATTTTCCCAGTTAGTCTATACCAAATATACCAAATCAGTCCTGCACATGCAAGACGTTGTCCCAGGCTGTACTTTCTGACTATCAAATCACAGAAATGTCTACTCACCGGATCCGGTTCCCGATACCACACCAGTTCCTGGGTTGGATCCTGGACTCCCCCCGGGTCGGAGGTGTTGGCCAGCTGGACCCGATGGCCCGCCGAGGCAGGCGGAACCCTCTCCGGCACAAAGGGGCCGGCGGCGCCTGAGGTTTCCCCCATGGTCGGACAGACATGGTTCCAACCGGGCCAAACCTCGAGGCGAATTTCGTAGATTATTCACTTGAATACCATTTACTACTCGCACTTCTGGCCAACGCACCAAGAATATGCTGCAGCAAAGTGTAATCAATGAATAAATCCAGGAGTCAATTGACAGGGTCCAAGCCAGTTTATTGTGCACAGGCCCAGTCAGTCAAAGCTTCACAAGGAACTGAGCAAAGTTTTTACAGAGACATAACCATTTATACCTCTTTTTCAGTTTGATACATGAGAACTTTCTATTGGTTCTAGCTCGATACATGCAAACTTCTCATAGGTTCCAATGCCCCCTGCACCTGTCCAATCAGAAATCCCTCCGGGGCCTAGCAACCAGCCCCCCCTCCCTTAGGATTGTTCTAACAATGGTGCAGTTCTTGATTTTGATACTTCTCTACTGCAAGGTTATCCCTAGCATCAGGAATGCATGTATTGAAACATTTCTTTCTTTTGCACACAAGAGAATAATGAAAAACTTATAAATTCATGTAAAACTTCTTATCAAGCAGTTTACAGCAGTTTTCTCATTTTTCATAGATATTTGGTTCTTTTCTAGCTATAATAGAGGTTAGGATCCAGGCCTAACTTACAGGCCTTTCATAGTAGCAGGCCATACTAGGCCGTAGCCTGCCACAGCATGAATATCATTCTCATTTAGTTTTCTTTCCCTGATGGTTGTTGCATGAACCTGCACATCCGCTGCATTGAGAGAGGCCTGCCGATCTTTAGATTTTAGTCTGGGGTTCTTTATGACAACCTGACCATCTTTTCTAAGTTCAAATACAGGACACTCAATCGAGCCAGAGTGTTCAAAGTTAAAGAAAATAAAGAAATATGTTTATAATTACGATTTTAATTTTAACTCAAAATTTTAATCAGTAGGCTAGGTTTATAACTTTATTTACAAATGTGCCAATCAGGCCTACTTGTTGTTAGGGTTACCAACTGGCTGGTTTTCAGCCGGCCTGGCCGGTTTTTCCATGGCCAGGCCGGCTGCCGGCGCAGATGCAAAACCGGCCCTTGAAAAGCCGGTTTTTTGCTCTGGCCGCAAGATCGGGAGCGGCCAGAGCAAAAGACCGGCTTTTCTTCCAACCCGAAATTTTAAAAAAACCCACCCAGGGCCGGCCCACACACCGGAGGGCTTCAGAGGGAGCCGGGGAAGCCTGCGCGAGGCCCCGGCTCCCTCTGTACAGCCGCCAGCGTGAAGAGCCTTTTCCTTCACGCTGGCGGCTGTTTCTGTGAAGCCGTGATTGCTGGGAAAGGTTAAAGGCAATGCCCTTTAACCTTTCCCAGCATTCGCGGCTTCACTGAAACAGCCGCCAGCGTGAAGCAAAAGGCTCTTCACGCTGGTGGCTGTACAGAGGGAGCCGGGGCCTCGCGCGGGCTTCCCTGGCTCCCTCTAAAGCCCCTCAGACAACCGTGGTGCTGGTAGGGGGGGGGGGAGGCCGGCCAAGGACTGCATGGGCTGTGATAGGGGGGGGGGGCCAGGACTACAAATGGGCTGTAATGGGGGGGGGGACCTGGACTGGAAAAGGGCTATGGGGGGGGGGGGACTTGGACTGGAAATGGGTTTTGATGGGGGGGTGGGGGTGGACAATGACCGGAAAAAGGCTATGGGGGGGGGACTTGAACTGGAAATAGGCTGTGATGGGGGGGGACCTGGACCGGAAAAGGGCTATGGGGGGGGGGGGACATGGACGGGAAATAGGCTGTGATGGGGGGGGACCTGGACTGTAAAAGGGTTATGGGGGGGGGGACATGGACTGGAAATGGGTTCTGATGGGGTGGAGGGGACCTGGACTGGAAAAGGGCTATGGGGGGGGGGGGGGACTTGGACTGGAAATGGGCTATGGTGGAGGGAGGGGGAACTTGGACTGGAAATAGGCTGTGATTAGGGGGGCTAGGACTGCAAATGGGCTGTGATGGTGGGGGGGGGCTAGGACTGCAAATGGGCTGTGATGGTGTGGGGGGACTTGGACTGCAAATGGGCTGTGATGGTGGGGGGGGGCTAGGACTGGAAATAGGCTGTGATGGGGGACTTGGACTGGAAATGGGCTGTGATGGGGGGGGGGGAACCTGGACTGGAAAAGGGCTATGAGGGGGGGGACTTGGACTGGAAATGGGTTGTGATGGGGGGGGCCTGGACCGAAAAAAGGCTAGGGGGGGGGGGAACGTGGACTGGAAATGGGCTATGATGGAGGGAGGGGGAACTTGGACTGGAAATAGGCTGTGATTAGGGGGGCTAGGACTGCAAATGGGCTGTGATGGTGTGGGGGGACTCGGACTGCAAATGGGCTGTGATGGTGGGGGGGCCTAGGTCTGGAAATGGGTTGTGATGGGGGGGGGGGGACCTGGACTGGAAAAGGGCTGGGGGGGGGACTTGGACTGGAATTGGGCTGTGATGGGGGGGACCTGGACTGTGAAAGGGCTATGGGGGGGGGACATGGACTGGAAATGGGTTGTGATGGGGGTGGAGGGGACCTGGACTGGAAAAGGGCTATGGTGGGGGAACTTGGACTGGAAATGGGCTATGGTGGAGGGAGGGGGAACTTGGACTGGAAATAGGCTGTGATTAGGGGGGCTAGGACTGCAAATGGGCTGTGATGGTGCGGGGGGACTCGGACTGCAAATGGGCTGTGATCGTGGGGGGGCCTAGGACTGGAAATAGGCTGTGATGGGGGACTTGGACTTGAAATGGGCTGTGATTGGGGGGGGAGCTAGGACTGGAAATGGCCTGTGATGTGAGGGCTAGCACTGGAAATGGGCTGATGAGCTGGAATAGGACTGGAAATGGGCTGATGTGGGGCATGGGAGAATGGGACTAGAAGGGAGTGGATGCTGGGTGGGTCTAGAACTATAAGGGAACTGATTTTGGGGGAGGACTAGAATGGATGGGGAATGAGAATGGAGAGGGGAAAAAATATTTTGTGTGGAAGAAAAGTCTATGATGGGCCGGGTATTGGGAGAGTAAGAGGGGCTTGAGAATGGAAGGGTGAAATTTAAATGGATGATAAAGGAATAAGGAAAGAATTGGGGGAAAGAGCAAAAGGGAAACAATCAGTATGTTAAAGCAGAAATAGAGAGAGAATGGAAAAACATCTAAAAGAGAAGAAAGGACAAATGGATAGCTCGCAGAAGACACAAAGAAACCAGAAGAAAGTGACTGGAGCAATTGCAACTGAAAAATAAAACGCCCAAACAGAAGGTAGAAAAATATTTTGAATTTATTAACTGGAATATGTCTGGTCTGGGAAGTGTGTATTGCTAACATCTTTGCGTTTTTGTTTAGTGCAAGAGGAAATTACTTTATAGTTTTATTTCTCCAGTGTTGTACATTTCATGTTTGGATTTTGGGGTTCCCAGTTTAATTATCTGACCAAGGAAGTTAACCTACACTTATCCTTGGTAATTTTTGTGGGTGGGGCTGGGGGCGGGGCAGGGGTGGGACTAGGTGCGGAGAATGGGTGGAGCATGGCGAGCCACAGGTGTCGGGTTTTTCTCGGTGAAAAAGTTGGCAACCCTACTTGTTGTACTTCTCTAGAGTGAATTTTCTTCAAATAGCAACATTCCCACTAAGATAAATTCTGGGCAACTCAACTCAAAATTGTAAATTTGAGATTCTCTGCTTCCAACTCATCCTGCTAGACCAGTCCACACAAGTGGGTTATGTCCCCCTGCCAGCAGATGATGGAGACAGAGAAGTACCAAGGCTTCTAGGAGTTTGCCCTGGTACATATAGCCATACTCCTAGGAGTTGCCTTCAGTATTTCTCTGTCTTCAGCAGATGTGGATGCATTCCTTGTCTCCTGGAAGTCATCAAGAGGGTTCCCTGTCAGCAACTTCCCTACCTTCGTTCATTCCATGTTCAGTTTTCGAGTACACAAGAGATGTCTGTCTCTCCAGCCCAGTCACAGCTCTCCCAGGAGGGATTGAGCTCGCCGGAGCCGGAAGCATCCATCCCGCAGCATGCTCTGCCCAATCGGGGCAGCCCGGCACACTTTAAAAGAAGCGCCATTGGGCGCATCCACACCTGGCGGGCCTGCGCCTGAGGGCCTCACCAGAGGGCCCTTTGGCGTGGTCCTTAGGCAGAGGCCAAACCTTGAGGCCGTCCACACTAGTGAGCCCACCCGACAAACGGCAAGGCAGACAACTACTACCACCAAAGGGACACAATTACAACCGCTACAAGGACACAGCCAAGTGAGTAGTATCCACTACCTCATCCTCGGTTAATTAAAAAGAAAACAGCCCCTGGACACTGAGGCACTTGTAATACTCCGCTTATGTGCTCCACCAAGTAGCATTTAGAACAACAGCCAGCTAGGAAACCGCCGCCGGCAGTCCCCATACTACCATCAGAAGCCGCCTTAGAATTACCTGCTAGAATTGCTGTTCTTGAATCCGCCTTAGAATTGCTGTTCTTGAATTGCTGTTCTTAAATCCGCCTCAGAATTACCTGCTAGAATTGCTGTTCGTGAATCCACCTTAGAATTACCGCTAGAATTGTTGTTCCTGAACCCGCCTTAGAATTACCTGCTGAATTGCAGTTATTGAATCCGCTTTTAGAATTGCTTGCTAGAATTGTATCACATATTGTATCACACAGCTGTGTCGTAGATTCATATCACCTGGGCCACGAAGTAGACACACAAAATGGCACCATCCCCTCTAGCATTAGCCAGTTGTTACCTCCTTGCCTGCCTATTCCACAGCACCTACACCCTCACCACCACCTGCAACCCCATACCAGTCCTACGGGGTTCGGGAGGAGATGGTCGGGTACCTCCTGCAAAGCAGCAGCGGAAGCAAAACACACCCCACACCCGCACCTACTCTATGTCTCATTTCAGCATGCCAAACAATCCCAACCTGAGAAGTGCCCACACCCCCATAACCTGAAATGCGCCCTCATAAATGCCCGTTCAGTCCGGAATAAATGGCCAGTCATCTCCAACCTGATTACCAGCCACAGCCTAGACATCCTATTGGTCACTGAGACATGGCTATCCGACTCTGATACTGTCATCCTTAACCAACTCATCCCACCCAACTTCTCAATTCACACCTGCCACAGAACAGATCGCAGAGGTGGAGGAGCATTCACCCTTACAAAAACTGAGCTCCAATTTCAGCAGACCTCAGCCAGCAGCACCATACACCTCGACTCTGTCACCATAACCAACAAACACATCTCCATCAACCTAATCTACAGATCCCCGTCGCCCTCCCCAGATGACCTCTTAACAATAATCGACCTTGCCTGCAATACCAAAAACTCACGCACGCCAAACTGGATTATGGGCGACTTCAACTTGCCTGCCCTACCAGATGCTCACTCCAGAGCCTTCCTCGACGCACTAAACAAGTTGGGATACAAACAGGTAATCAATGCTCCCACTCACTCAAAAGGAAACAAGCTGGACCTGATCTTCGCCCTGAGGTCGACCGCAGGCCCGTGCCACGCATCTGTCCTATCCATCACTCCAGTTCCATGGTCTGATCACAGCCTAATAAGATTCCAAAAGCCCTGACATCTGGATAACACAAGCTCCCGTACCACAGCAGAGGCCTCCTCAGCTTCAAAGACACGATTCCGGCCCTTCGACAAGGAAGAGATACTCAGCAAAACCCTACCACTCCTCGACCTCGCAGAACCTAGCCTCGAGGCAATGCTCTCTGCCTGGAACAATAGTCTCGGCTCCATTGCCCACTGACCAACTGTGGATATACCACCAAGGAGAAGAAAGATGGCTCCATGGTACTCTCCTGAACTATGAGCATCACTCCTCCACCTAAGGAAGCTTGAAAGAAAATGGCTACGATCACGCTCTGCCATCGACCAGGGAACTTACACCACCCACCTGAAGAAACACTGTGAGGCAGTCACGGAAAGAATGAAACCGCAGGACTTATTCTACCTAGTGAGGACCCTCACAAAAGAACCTTCCCCCACCCAAATGAACATGCCACATCCACAGCAATTCACGGACTATCTCCAGTGAAACAATACAGACCAACAAAACCACCCCCCCCCCCCAGTGCTGAGCACCCAACACCACTAACCACCTTCTCAACACCATCAGAGAGCAGCATTGAGGACACCATCACTGCTATCAATACCACCACAGCTCCAAACAATCCCTGCCCAGCATTCTGGATAAAAACACTGCGCAAAGAATTCAGCCCATTCCTGGCCAAACTCATGGATCTATCCTTCTCAGCAGGCTCATTCGCAAGCAGCTTGAAGCAAACATCCATTAGACCACTCCTAAAAAACAGCAAACTTGATCCCCAGAAGGTAGAGTCATACAGACCAATCTCAAGCATCCCACTAATGGCCAAAATAATTGAAAAAGTCGTCCAACGCCAGATCCAACATCACATTGAGACTACCGCTCCCTTCGACCCATGTCAACACAGATTCAGGGAGTCACACTGAGTCGAGACGCTCCTGACCACTCTCGTCAGCACATTAATTACCGGATTGGACAACATCAGACAAGGATATATATGCTCTAATCTTCTTGGATATTGCCGCAGCATTCGACTCCGTCGACCATGAACTGCTCCTGTTGCACCTCGCAGAGAAAGGGATCCAAGGCACAGCCTTAAGCTGGTGCAAATCATACCTGACAGATGGCAACAGGTACAGACCGGCCCCACGACTTCCAAACCATTCCAACAGGAACAGGGTGTACCACAGGGCTCCTCGCTCTCAGCCCTGTTCTTCAACATATATATGCAGCCCATCTGCGCAATCACCTGCTCCTTCAACGTCGCATGCCTGGTATACGCCGACGACGTACTACTCTACATGCCATTCTCAACTGACCAACCGGACCTTTCACCACTAACAACCTGCTTCAATGCTGTCACTGAATGGCTCCACACCCAAAACCTCAGAATCAACTTCAATAAAACAGAGGCACTATTCATTACCAGGAACCAAGCTTACACCCCCCCCCACGCATCACTAAAAGTAAGATGCGCCGAGCTCCAAAGCAAGTCCACAATCTGCTACCTAGGGGTCACACTAGACCAACAGCTGGATATGAAAGCCCACATAAAGAACACTGTCAAGGCAGTATACCACAAAATACGGACAATCCGGCATCTACGACCCCTACTGGAGCCAGATGACTTCCGGACAATCTATCAAGCCTTGGTAATCCCCCACTTTGATTATGCCAATGCAATTTTACAGAGTCAGAAGGTCAGTCGCTGCCAACACACTGAGAATCCCCAGCGAAATTACGAAGTGCTCTTAAGCAACAAAAAACAGAGCCTTTGTGTACTATGCATCCACATGTTGGAATGCCCTCCCGCCCACCATCTGGTCCATCACTGACATTACCCAATTCAGTAAGGCCCTGAAGCACCACCTCTTCCTCCAGCACTACTCTCACAATGGGGACACACCACAACCAGTCATAATCAACCACCAAGACAACCCCCCCAACACACCCACAATACACAGACCTCTTGTCCCTCCGGCACATTAGCACTACCAGGCACCCTGGTACGCACTTCTATATAGTCACCTAATCATGTAAATGTGTAAATAGTTGCCAAGCAGCCCCTGTCGCCACTGCACATCGGTGGCCAACTGCGTAGCCTGTATATAGTTACATAAATGAGCTGCCAAGCTGACCTGCTGTGCAGCCTGTACATAGTTACCCCAGTTAGTCCAAGTTGCAAAACCTATTCATTGTAAATATAATTCTCCAGGACCAAGCAGGAAGTCAGTCCTCACATATGAGTGACGTCGGCGCCGACGGAGCCCTCATGCGGAGCATTTCCCCAGCTTTCAAAGAAAGCCTTTGGGAATGCAGCGCGCATGCGTGGTCCCCTTCCCGCCCCAGGGTGCCATCTTGCTCAGTCTTTGTTTTTCCGTGGAGCCCAATGGACGTGAGTTCGTGTCACTCGGGAAAAGTAGGTTTTTTCGGCTATTTTGGCTTTTTTTGATCCGGTTTGACGCCGGTTCCCCTTCCCGCCCGGGCTCGGTACACCGGTATTGAGTCCGGAATTTTGATTTTCAGTTTTTGTCCTTCGTGACTAGCATTCGTGCTCTTTTTGTGTTTTCACTGGCAGCCCGTTCTTTTGACCTTGCAGGGGCCTTTTTCCCCCCAATGGCTGCCAGCAGGTTCAAAAAGTGTGATTGGTGCAAGAAACTTATGTCTCTCACCGACACACATGACTGCTGCCTCCGTTGCCTTGGGCCCGACCGTGACCCGCTGGTCTGTGGCCCGTACAGCAAAATGTCGTCGAAGGCACTTTGGAGCCATCAGCATCAACGTGAGAGAATTTTCTCAGAGTCCGCGTCGGCTGGACCCGGACTTTGTTAGAGGCCTCGACATCTCGGAAGTCTGACTCCGAGCGCCATCAGGGTTCCTCTGAGAGGGAGTCTCCCACCCGGGAGCACAAAAGGAAGAAGTTCGCGAGGGCGGCGTCGGTGGAGGCTCCTGGGTCCTCGAGCCCCGTAGGCAGAAGACCCCCAAGCCGCCAGCTCCGGCTCCTGCACAGCAGAGAGCGGGGTTTTGACTCCTACAGCATAGCCTCTCCTCCACCGGTGGCTCTATTCAGCACAGGAGGTCGGCTGACCCTGTACCCCTACAGGTGGCCAGCCATCACAGGGGATACCTGGGTACTCAGCATAGTTCAGCAGGGCTACATGCTCCACTTCCACCAGCTACCCCCCTCTTATTTTCCAGGGGAGCCTCTCAGACTCTCTCTATGCAGGAACCTCCTCCTTCAGGAGTTGGCAAGTCTTCTAAAGGAACAGGCAGTGGAACCGGTACCTCACCACCTGGAAGGGCAAGGCTTCTACTCCAGGTACTTCCTGGTACCAAAAAGGACAGGATGCCTCCGGCCTATCCTAGACTTGCGAAACCTAAACAAGTTTCTGGAGAGGGAAAGTTCAAGATGCTTACCCTTGGGATTCTGCTGCCCTACCTCCAGCAGGGAGACTGGCTGTGCTCCTTAGACCTAAAGGATGCTTATACTCACCTCCTCATTCATTCAGACCACAGACAATATCTCAGATTTGTGGTGGGAGGAAACCATTTTCAGTACAGGGTACTTCCCTTTGGCCTAACCTCTGCCCCCAGGGTTTTCACCAAATGCCTGGCGGTGGTGGCGGCCTATCTCAGGAATCAGAGAATTTTTGCCTTCCCATACCTGGATGACTGGCTCATCAGGGACCAGTCTCTCCAGGAGGCCAGACAAGCCACTCTTCACACTATCTCTCTTCTTCAGCATCTGGGCTTTGTCATAAACTACGCAAAGTCCACTTTGCTCCCCTCTCAGAACCTAGAATTTATAGGGGCAAGATTAGACACTCTGCAGGCAAGAGCTTACTTGCCTGAGGACAGAGCCCACAGACTGATGGACTTGGCCAACCAGTTTCAGAGCAATTCTCAGATTTCTGCCAGGCACTACTTGCGGCTCCTGAGCCACATGGCATCCATGGTACATGTGACTCCGAATGCCCGTCTGCACATGCGGGCTGCTCAGTGGTGCCTCAGAGCTCAGTGGGTGCAGGCCACAGGCGACCTCCGAGACAGAGTAAAGGTGTCCAAACCAGTGGTGGCTACATCTCCCAAACCTTTTCAGGGGGGTACCTTTTCAGGCTCTAGCACACACAAGGCTGCTGACGACCGATGCTTCCTTAAAGGGCTGGGGTGCACATTGCCAGGGCATGTGCACTCAAGGCCTCTGGTCTCCTCGGGAGGCCCCACAGTAGATCAATCTTTTGGAGCTGCGAGCAATCTGCCTAGCTCTACAGACTTTTTCACATGCTCTCTCTCACCAGGGCATGTGAAAAAGTCTGTCGAGCTAGCAGATTGCTCGCAGCTCCCAAAGATTGATCTGTTCAGACGGACAATCAAGTGGCAATGTTCTATGTGAACAAACAAGGGGGCAAGGGGTCCAGGCTCCTATGTCAAGAGGCGCTGGCCCTTTGCACCTTTGCAGTCAAACAAGGCATGTTTCTCAAAGCAGTTTATCTACCTAATCAGGAGAATTTCCTAGCAGACAAGCTAAGCAGGATTCTCCAGCCTCACGAATGGCAGTTGAATCCATGGGTGGTCCAGCAGCTCTTCCTCCGCTGGGGACTTCCGTCCATCGATCTCTTTGCCAGTCCACAAAACAGTCAGCTGCCCAGGTTTTACTCCAGACAGCCGCATCCCCTGAGGATGGCAACAGATGCTTTTCTGATCTCTTGGTCTACGGGCCTCCTGTATGTGTTTCCTCCCACGCCGCTGGTGGCCTGAACTCTGTTCAAGATTCTCCGGGACAAGGCCTCGATGATTCTGGTAGCCCCCAGATGGCCGAGGCAACCGTGGTTTCCACTTCTGCTACAGTTGGCGGTGGAAACTCCATTCCCTCTGTGGTTGCAACATGATCTCCTGTCTCAAGATCAGGGTTCCCTTCTGCACCCCAATCTCAGATCCCTCAATCTGATGGCCTGGCTGCTGAAAGGATAGTGCTAGCTCCCTTGCTTCTGCCTAAGGAGGTTGAAGATGTGGTTTTGGCCTCTAGGAGGCACTGCACCAGAAGGTCCTATGCCCTCAAATGGCGTAGGTTTACGATATTTATTTTATTTATTTTATTTTTATACACATTTATATACCGCATCTTCCAAAGTTCAGTTGCGGTTCACAGTGAACAACAATTAACAAAGCAAGTTTGTTTTACAGAGAACGTCATAATATAACATAATATATGTACATGGTAACATCATATAATAGTCTTAACAATGTGAAATAATACAGAACAGCATAAACTATATACAAATATATATATGTAAATATACATGGAAGTGAGAAGACAAAAGATGTGGGATCCTCAAGGATGTGTGCTATGTGTGTGGGTTGAAGGGATTTTGTTTAAGGCAGACAGATACCCGTTTAGCCTTTGTCTAAAGTAGGTGATTGGTTTTCTATGTTATAGTGTTTGGTGAACAGATAAGTTTTCAGTTTTTGCGGAGTTCCATGATCTCCGTTAGTGTTCGTAGCTCCTCTGGAAGGGAATTCCAGATAGTTGGGGCAACGTGAGAAAATGCTCTGTTGTTTGTTGATTTATGGGCTCTTGTATACTCTCTCGGAATCCTTAATTTGTTTAGTTGTCCTTTTCTGTGTGTAGGCTTAGATGGTTCTTTGTGTATTAGGTTGCATAGCGTAGTCGGGGCCATATCATATAAGGCTTTGAATGAAGTTATTATTGTTTTGTAGATTATTCTACTTTGAATTGGTAGCCAATGGAGGGAGGCTAGTATGGGTGATATGTGTTGGAGTGTTGGAGATATGGTGTGCTCAGCGCAATGAAGATCCTTTCTCTTACCTTGTGCCAGTAGTACTGCAGTATCTGCTTCACCTGTCAGACCTAGGCCTTAAGTCTAACTCTGTTCGGGTCCACCTCAGTGCTCTGTCAGCGCACCACTCACCGGTGGAGGGACAGTCTGTCGGTTCACCCCTTGGTGTCCTGCTTTCTCAGAGGTCTGCTTCTTCTCAAGCCTCCGGTTTGTCCGCCGGCAACTGAGTGGGATTTGAACGTGGTCTTGCAGCAACTTACTCGTCCACCGTTTGAGCCGATGGCTACTTGCCATTTGCGCTTCCTTTCTTGGAAAGCGCTCTTCCTGATAGCTCTTACCTCGGCCAGACGTGTGAGTGAACTACAAGCTCTGGTTTCTGATAGACTGTACACACGGTTCTATAGGAACAGGGTAGTCCTACGGACCCATCCAAACTTCCTTCCAAAAGTGGACTCCTCCTTCCACCTCAACCAGGAGGTGGTTCTTCTGACCTTCTTTCCCAGGCCACATACCAGCCGGGCTAAAACAGTCTTGCATACCCTGGACTGTAAGAGGGCGTTGTCTTTTTACTTAGAACGTACGAGGGGGCATCGAAGGGTGACTCAGCTCTTCGTTTCCTTTGACCCTAATAAGATGGGGTTACCTGTCTCCAAGCGTACATTGTCCACTTGGGTAGCAGATTGTATCGCCTGGGCGTACAAGCAGCCGACGACCCCCTTGCAGGGTCGAGTTACGGCCCACTGTGTCAGGGCGAAAGCCGCGTCAGTAGCTCATCTCCGCTCTGTTCCGTTGGCAGACATCTGCCGGGCCGCTACTTGGTCTTCAAGCCAGACTTTTGCAGCTCACTACTGCCTCGAGAGAGAGTCCCGAAGGGACAGTGCTTTTGGACAGGCGGTACTCCGTAATCTCTTTGAGGTTTAGGCAACTCCTACCCTCCAGCCCTTGTGTTGGGCTACCATATGGGGGCATTCTCAGAGGATATTCTTCTCACGAATGCTGAGGCTCTTGAGAGGGAGCCATTTTTCAGCTTAGGGTTCCCGTTAGCCTAGAGCTGGGGAGTCCCATATGTGAGGACTGACTTCCTGCTTGGTCCTGGAGAAAGAGTAGTTACTCACCTGTAACAGGTGTTCTCCAGGAGCAGCAGGAATCAGTCCTCATGACCCTCCCTCCTCCCCTGGGGTTGCAGTCATTTACTTCATTTTGTTTTTGCTGTCTTTTAGCTATGTCATCAGACTGAGTAAGATGGCACCCTTGGGCAGGAAGGGGACCACGCATGAGCGCTGCATTCCCAAAGGCTTTCTTTGAAAACTGGGGAAATGCTCCGCACAAGGGCTCTGTCGGCACCGACGTCACCCATATGTGAGGACTGATTCCTGCTGCTCCTGGAGAACACCTGTTACAGGTGAGTAACTACTCTTACTGGCTCAGCCTGTATTGTACAAATTGCTGTTGACTGTAAACTGAGCTGATTTTTAAAACTCGCGGTATAGAAAATACTTTAAATAAATAAATAAATAAAATGTTTCTAAAGCTCTTGCCCCGGTGCAGAAGTCAGCACCCGACCACGAGGGTCAAGGAGGCACGGGCTGTGGACATCTCCAGGGTGCACAAAAGGTGCCCCGATGGAGTTACCCACCTATCTGCACAGATTTTTTGAGCTCAGCGCAGCCACTGATCAAGAGGATCAGGAAGGCTTCCCTCCTCTCAAGGGGCTCAAGAGCCTGACCAAGAGGGCCAGTGCTGCCTGTTTGTGGGGAAAGAGCTTCAGAGGAGTGAAAGCTTCAGTGTCTCCTGCTCAACTATAGCATTGCCTTGCCAACCTTTGGGCAGTAGTTGTGGTCTGCTGGCACCTGCCTTCAGCTTCTCCAAGGAGGATTGCAGTGAGTGATTGCCCCTTTCCACCCTGCCCGCCCGCATGAGCGGTTACCGTAGTGCCTCTTCGCAAACAGCCACAGCTACCACTGCCTCTGCTGAACTGCTGCTGCAGCTACAGCTGCCATCTCCGCTTTCTGTGGGGTTTTTGGCATTTAGCCTGCAAGTACATTTTCCTCCGGCCTCTCCATTCTGGGGCAGCCATTTTGACGGCAAACCTCCAGCCCTGCATGCAGTAGCCATTTTGGGTGCAATGTTTTCCCACCATAGTGTTCTGCAGTCGGCGACTTACTCCAGGCCCCTCACAGCCTAAGTTAATTGCAGGAGTCCTCCTGAGATGCCTCATCAGCCTCGCGACTCTGAAAAAGCCTACTCAAGCTTGCTCTTCCGCGGCTCTATACCAGCTGAGCTATGCCGGCCCTCTTATCATGCTGTTTGGCATTTGGTCGCAAACGCAGGCAATTAGGGGACCGGATTGTGCCGCATGCACCTCGCATCCTGTAGAAGCATCCACAGCTGTTTTGGGAGCCCTGGAGGGCACGTCCCAGACTCACGCGGCCTCGGGCCATTCCTTGCCTACTCCCATATGCCCTACCCTTGGAGAAGCATATTCTCCTCCTCTGCATCTGCCACAGCGCCCCAGGACAGAGCAGTCGCTTCAGCCCACAGACCAATTCCGACACATCCATGGCTCTGTTTAAGAGAACCTGGGAGTTCTGGAGGAGCCTCAAATCCAGCCATCTCTTGGCCGGCTCAAGCTGGAAAGCACCCTCTGGACTCCCAGGGATCTAGCACAGGAAGCCGCTTGGCCAAAGACATTTCCTGGGTGGCAGGGAAATGCAGTTCTCCGCCACATCTTGAGTTCGATCACCTGTCAGAGGACAACAGCATAATACCGCATCTGATTGTGAGGATGGAAAGTGGTCTCTCTCCAAGGACCTTTTCACAAGGAAGAGCTGTCTACTTTTATTTCATAGATTCTCTGCATTCCCAAGGTTGTGAAGGGGATGCCCGCAGAGAGCACATCCTAAGTAGGTCCAATCCTGGTGGGCATAAAGAAACCAGCCCAAGCCTTCCCGCATGAACCAGCATATGGTATCCCTGGAAGGGCAGTCACCTGAGGCTTCTTTTCGGATGGCCAGTCGCTTGCATCATCTTTCTGTATGGTCCCCAGCAGATCTCGACGAATGGCTCAGTTTTCCAATGGTGGACACCTTGGTCAGGGCCGTAACCAAACATGCCTCCATCCAGGTGAAAGATGGGGTGGCCCTCTGAGACCAGAACAACTGCAACATTGAAGGGCTCTTGAAAACAGCCTTAGATTACACCATTGTGCACTGCGGCCCACTTCAATGCAGTCACCACGGTAGCTCGCCGTTGGCTCTGGCTCCATCATTTGTGGGCTGATGCAGCCTCTAAAGCCCAACTTGCCAAGCTATCTTTTAAGGGCAGGCTCTGCCTTGTTGAGGACCTCGAGCAGTTAGTCAAGGACCTGGGAGAGTTAAAATCTCAATGTCTACAGGAGGATAGACCTAGAACATTTTTCCACCGAGGGAAATTTGGGACATCAGCTCTGCCATCCACACGGGCTCATTATTGGAATTCCCGATGCTACCGACCAAGCAGGCCAGTAACCTCAGCGCCTTCAGGCCAGACAGCCTCCAAGCCACAGCCGTTTTGAGGGTTCCGCGGAATGAAAGACTCCTTTATCTTTATCTTTATTTATCTTTATTTAAAACTTATTATACCGCCTAAACCAAGAGGCATGCAGCGGTTTACAATAAAAACAAAGGCGACTACTGAAGGAAACAGAAAGGAACGCCATTTGTTTACAAAAGGGACAGCAGTTAAGAAGAAACAGTACAGTGATAAACGCAAAACAGGGGGAAGGGATAAGCGAAAAACAGAGGAAAACAATAAGCGCAACAGAGGGAAGCAATAAGCGCAAAACAGAGGGAAGGGAAACAATCAGTTGTCGGCAGGAGGAGGTGGAGGAATGTCAAAAGCTGTGGCAAAGAGGTGGTCTTGAGAAGAGGCTTTAAAGGTGCGGAGGGAAGATTCCAGACGTAAAGCAAGCAGCAATGAGTTCCAGAGACGGGGATCAAGGAAAAAGAAAGCAGAGGAACGTGTGGATTCAAGACGAGCCCTGGAAGGAGGTGGAAGAAAAAGGCGATTAGCATGAATCGATCGAAGAGCTCTAGAGGGGCAACGGAAGTGAACCAAATCAGAAAGGTAGAGTGGGACACCAGTGTGCAAAGCCCTGTGAACAAAAATCAGAATCTTATATTGTATACAAAAAGGGATAGGCAACCAGTGTAAATGAATGAGAAGGGGGGTGACATGGGCAGATCGGGATGTATTGGTCAGAAGACGAGCAGCAGTGTGATGAACTAATTGGAGTCGGCGAAGCTGAGTGAGTGGGAGACCGGCCAGGGAAGCGTTACAATAGTCTAGGCAAGAAACGAGGGAAAGAAGAAGTGTGGTCATGGAAGAGGGGGAGAGAAAAGGCCGGACTGCACGAAGTTGACACAACGTACAGAAGGAACGTTGGACGATAGAAGAAACGTGATCTTTGAAGGTTAAAGCTGAATCCAGAGTGACACCAAGATAGCACAAGGACGTGACGAGAGGGATAGGACCGACAGAAAGAGATGGAGTGAGGGTAGGAATAGGAGCACCAGCAGTGAACCAGATAGCCGCGGTCTTAGACAGGTTAACATGTAGAAAGTTCTCTGAAAACCAGGAAGAGACAGCTGAGAGACAAACATTGAGAGGACCAATATCAGGCGTGAGAGAACAGGTGTGAAAAAGAAGAATGATATCATCTGCGTAATAGTACGCAGAGATACCATGCTGCTGAATGAGTAAAGCGAGAGGGGCCAGAAAGATGTTAAACAGCAGGGGGGCCATCACAGAACCCTGAGGGACACCACAGGGAAGAAGTGATGGAGTAGACGAGTCAGAGCCAGAAAGTACTGAAAAAGACCGGTCGAAAAGAAACGAGTGAAACCAATGAAGGACCAGACCAGAAAGACCAATAGAACGAAGCCTTAGAAGAAGAGTGCGGTGATCAACAATATCGAAGGCGGCAGAAAGATCAAGTGAGACAGCTACAGAGATAGAACCGTGATCGTGGGCAACATGCAACTCATTAAGAAAAGAAATAAGGATAGCTTCGGTACTGTACCCAGGACGGAAACCAGATTGACGGGGGTGAAGAACCAAAGAATCCTCTAAGTGCGAAGACAGCTGAGAGAAAACCACCCTTTCGAGAAGCTTAGAGAGAAAGGGGAGGTTAGAGATAGGACGCCAGTTAGATGGTGTGGAAGGATCCAGAGAGGGTTTCTTCAAAAGAGGACGTATCAGGGCATGTTTCCAATGTGAGGGGAAGGTACCAGAGGACAAACTAGTGTTAAAGATAGAAAGAACCAAAGGAAGCAGAGCCAACGAAAGAGAGCCAGTGGGAGGGAATAGGGTCGGATGGACAGGTGGTTTTCCAAGTGGCAGAGAGGGCATTGGTCAATTCTGGTAGGGTAATGGGTTGGAAGACAGACCAGCAGTGGGAGAGGGGGGGAATACATGGGGAGACCTCTGGCGCAGAGGAAACCGGGGAAAGAGGGGGAGGGGGAGAGAGAGGAGGTGGGCAGGAAGGGAAAAGCTGTCGAACTTCCATGGCAAAGTTCTCTGGCGTGCACTGGCAGTCCCAATGACTCTCTCAGGCCCCACTTTGGGATCCCGCTGGTGGCAGGATGCTTGGCCTTTTTTCCCCGAGAGTGGGCTCTCGTCACCACCGATCATGGGGTCTTAAATATCATACCTCATGGCTACAGCCTCGAATATGCCAGGCTAACTCCTGCCAGCTGATTCTCGATCGCAGGGCATGAAGTCATCAATCGCTCCTTATGGATTATGCGTTTCGGAGGGAATCTCTCCGCTCTGTCATTTAAGCGTTCTGGACAGGAGAGTTTCTAACCACCTTTATATAGGACAGGATGCCCAAATTCAGTTGTTAAGATTTACTCTGCTGGGTGGATTATTTTTTTATAATATAATCTTTATTCGCCAAACAACATCCCAGTTCACTGTGGAAACCTTACACTACCAACCAAATCATACAAATATACAATCAACGATACAACGATATTTACGTGTATAATTGATAATCATATCCTGCTCCCTACCATCCCTTACCCTCCCTATCCCCCCCTTTCCCACCTCCCCCTCACCATCAGGCAGTTCAACTCCAACTGCTCGGTGTAAGGTACCTCTTTGTGTGGGTCCATCCTCGATGGACATATTTCTGCTATTTGGGCTCCCGGAATCACTCCTATCGGGTTCTCCCTCACCGAGAACCAAACTACATCATTAACAAGGTATTATGTGGTCTGGGCACTAGCGTGATGATGTACCGCTCCCAGATCTGCATGAACTCCCCCCACTTCTCTACTGTGCCTCTTGCCTCCAGTCTCTCTATTAACATTATCTGAAGAAAGGTGTTCCACCACTCTCAAAAAGTAGGTACATTGTCTTTCCTCCAGTGCCTTAAGATAGGCAGTTTGTCTGTTATGCATGCCTTTCATACTAGGAGCCTAACCCATCTTCCCCTGAGGTAGGGGACATTCTGTCAAAAATCATAAGAGCTGCCATCCATTCCACATGCCGGCTGATCAGATGGCTAATATACCGGTGGATCTGCCGCCAAAACCTCTGTATTACTTTGCCGGACCACCACATATGATGTAGCCCTGCCATACTTACAGAACATTTTGGACAACTGGCATCCTGTGTCAAGCCACATCACTGTGCCCTCCAGGATGAAATAAGTGCTTGACACACCATTCGGTATTGTACTTCCCTAAGCTTGGCTGATAGTGTCAGCTTCAGGATACGTCTGATTGCGTCTAGTACTTCCCCTGCTCGGACCTCAGATCTGAGTTCTTCTGCCCATTTATGTTCAATAAGCGAGAAATCTGGTGGACTCACTCCTTTCCTCAACCTGGCATAGTATTCTGAAATGGACAGGCTTTTCTGGTTGTCTAGCTGGAAGAACTGTAGGATCACTAGGGCCCTTTCCGCTGTCAGTTGTTCCTGTGGTAGTGATGGCACATAGTGCTGCAATTGGAAATAGGCAAAAAATTGTCCCCGCTCTATGCCATACTCTTTCTGTAGGCTAGCAAAGGATTTGCATGCCCAGGTCTCATCCACTATGTGCTCCAGGTTGCGTATCCCCTTTGCCCCCCATTTCTGGAATGCCCTGGTCTTTGTATCCAACAAGAATTATAATGTGATCACTTTTCGGAGCATCAAATACTGAATAGTAACAATGAATCTGCCTGCTCCACTCTTTCACCATAAGAGGTATAATAATTTCTTTCTTGCAACTAGGCCTCAGACTAATACGGAGCTAATTTATCGGGTTTTGAAGAACACTTCAGACCCGAAGCTCACATTTGCATCAACGGCCCATATGTTGCTGATGGTAAATGTTATAGTGCTGGGCTCTAGACAGATAAGAATACCACGACAAAAGTTTTCCAACTTAAACCATCCACTTTGCACAAAATGGTACTTATCTGAATGAGCCGTAATTCCCCAACGCCAACCTTTGCGCTTGTGCGTTTCACTTCAAGGGTTTTTTCAAGGGGTTGTTGTTTGCACTATACCGGTCTTTCTATGAATAAATTTACAAACATTTTGTTATTCTTACACCTCATTTCATCCCTATCAATCCATATGAATCACATTGAAATCATATTATAACGGAGTTAACATATCTCACTCACCGCGTTCTTAGACCAGACACTGTCTTCTATACTTTTTGAGAGGTATACTGCTAAAGACGCCGCGCACGCCCACTGTGAGGCGTTTTTCTAGCTATCGGAATGTGAACCTAATGACAGACAGCTGGTGATGTGCGTGATGATGTATTCCCTTTCATTCATGCAGGTAAACTGAAAACGAAGCTTCTTGAAGGCATCATTACAAAAAATCACTGCATTGTCCCATTGATATCTGTGGTGAGCAGGTTTAAAGGGAAGCGTGCTATATCTATACACACGCTTTCCAATCAATCTGCATATTTAAGCCCATCGGCGTCATTGATTGCAATAGAAAAATCCATTTTTGTTCTCTGTAAAGCAATAGCTGTTCTCTGGTTCTTTTTCCATTGCCACATACTACTTGATCTAAAAGCAGGTAAGATCTTCAAAAACATGTTGTAAACTGAGACAATGTGAAACTATTGGTGCCTCTAAACGCCTGCATCTTAATCTGCTTCGATGTTCTTGTATACGAGTGACAAAAGGTCTGATGGTTTTTCCCACGTAAAGCATTTGACAGGGGCAGCGAATACAATATACAACGTGTGTCGAAGTACATGTAGTGCGATAGCGCAAATAATAGGTTTTATCTCTATGTTGAAAAAAAGTGCACTCAGATGTGATACTACAGATAGCACAATGCCCACATTTGTAGTGTCCAGTATCCTGAGGCTCTGAAGTTTCCATTAATGGTCTTAACACCGTAGGGCTTAAATTATGTCTTTGCCATACACATCTAATGGATTTATTCTCTAAACCATTAGTGCTCTGAAGCACGTTACTATGTTTCTTGATGATGCGTTGGATCTTGTTACTATACGGAGAATAACGGGTAATCAGGTTTACTTTATCGTCTCCATCTGATGGTCTCAAAGTTGGAATTAATAGGGTTTCTCTATTATTAAACAATGCTCGTTTGTATGCCTGATTGATAATTCTAGGAGGATACCCTCTCGTCCGGAATTTTTCTTTTAATCAAGATGCTTGTGTCTTATAGTCTTTGATGTCTGAACAGTTCCTCCTATATCTCAAAAACTGAGAGAACGGAAGACCATCTTTAAGCTTTTTGGGATGGGCACTCTGATAGTGTAATAAAGTGTTTCTGTCAGTAGGTTTTTGATATACTGACGTATACCAAAGACCAGCTTGTTTTGTAATTAATACATCCAGAAATTGAAGACTGGTAGTATTGCTTACTGATGTGAAATGAAAATACTGATCTCTACCGTTTAGCCATAATAAAAATAAATCTAATTCTTCTTGACAACCGTCCCACAGCATAAAAATATCATCAATGTATCTTCTCCATACACAAATATGTGGATTAGGCGGATCTGAAAAAATCCATCGCTTCTCAAAAGATGCCATATAAAAATTGGCCACCGAAGGGGCAGAGGTGGCTCCCATAGCCACTTCTTGTTGCTGATGGTAAATTATTCCTTCAAACGTGAAATAATGATTAAACAGAACTAAATTCAAAAGTTCTGCCAGAAAAGTTAAATGAAGATCTGTAAGATCTTCCCTAAGGGATAGTTCTTCCAATACTATCTCCTGAGGAATGCTAGTGTATAATGAGGTTACATCCAACGTAACTAATCTGATTGTCACGGATTTGGCCCATCTAGAACTTTGGGTCAAAATTTCTAGAAAATGAGTGGTATCACGTACATAAGATGGCATGTGTGATAATAATGGACGTAAAAAGGAGTCAATATATATTGACAATGGTTCTAATACTGAGCCTCTCGTTGAAACGATGGGACGACCCAGAGGGTTGTTCAAACTCTAATGTACCTTAGGTACAAGATAAAATTTTGCCACTGTCGGGTTCATTTCATTGAGAAAAAAACATTCTTTTTTCGATATTATTTTGTTATTAAGAGCCTGAGACGTCAAGGTTTTTATTAGGTTTTGAAGTTGAGCTGTCTGATCTCGTTCCATGATAGCATAAGTGTTTTGGTCGGATAATTGGCGATGAGCTTCTTGAATATATTGTTGCCTACTTAATATTACAACACTACCTCCCTTGTCCGCCCTCCTTATGACAAGATCGGTTCTTGATTTTAATTCGTTGAGTGAACTCATTTCTCGTCGAGAGAGAGCATTAATTTTGCTTTTTTTATTTGTAACCATCAGTCGATTCACATCCTTCAAAACTAGATCTCTAAATACTGTGATTGTCGGAGGCAGAGGTCCTGGGGGAATCCACGTAGATTTAAAAGGTAATTGGACTCTAGTCTGACTCTGTGACTGAGTACCTTGATCTGACTCATTGGCAAAAAACACTTTTAAATGTAATTTTCGTATTAGTTGTTCAAAATCTACATTAAATTGAAAATGATCAAACGTTATCATAGGGACAAATGAAAGGCCCTTACTTAAAATGGAAAGCTGATCTGTGGTCAGGTCTTGGCCCGAAATGTTGATTACGGGCCATTCCTGATTTTTAAAACCATGTTCATCTAGGATTTCTGGTCTTTGTATCCGGCAAGAATTGCACATTGCCCCTTATGGGCAACCAGCTAGACACCATGAGTGATGAGTGCCACTGAAGGCACAAGTACATTCAAATTTTTCTGATTGGCTCAACTAACAAATTAGCTCCCGGACACTGTGGCAACAATGCCTGATCCATGTGGAGAACCGCCAATAGGGAGTGTGGAGCTACAAAGGCCTCCTCCAGCCACCTTGGGGTGTATTTATCTGTGTATCCCAGCCAGTCTCCCAAATGACACAACTGACAAGCCTGGTCATAGCTAGCTATGTCCGGAAGGCCCATTCCACCACACTTCCATGGACCTCATCCGTGCCAGAGATAGCCATGGTCTATGTCCTCTCCACAGGAAGATGCACAGCATCTGCTCCACTGACAAAACCTCTTTACGAAGTAGGCGTAGTGGGAGAGTCTGCAACATGTACAGCAGTTTTGGTAAAAACACCATACGATAAGCTGCCACCCGTCCTAATAGTGATAACAGGAGGGAGTTTGCATATATTGTATCACCTTGCTATAATTGCACTTTGTAAAGCTGGGCAGGATCCCGAGTTAACTGTATACCTAAATAGGTAAAGCCAGTACCAGCCCACCTCAGGGGAAAGTTATGTCCCCATGCCACCTCCAACTCTCCCGTTACATCCAAAGCCTCAGATTTGGCTTTATTAATCTTTAGATCTGTTACTTCTCCAAACTTAGCAAACTCCTCCAAGACCCTGGGAAGCGCCGTCTGGGTGAATCTAGATGAACCAACATGTCATCTGCAAAGGCAGAAACCTTAAATTCTGCCCATCCTATCTTAATGCCGGGCGCCTCTCGACAAGCCACCAATTTGTGTATCAGAGGATCTAAAGAAAGGACAAATAGCAATGGGGATAGGGGGCAGCCCAGTCTGGTCCCTGTCCTACATGAACATCTGCTGATACCACCCCGTTAACTATGACTGCCACTTTCGGCTGCACGTAAAATAGCCGGGTCATGCGAAGAAACTGGTCCCCTACTCCATATCGTGGCAAGAGGTGGAGCAAATAGCTCCACTCTACCCTATCAAACGCCTTTTTGGCATCAAAACTCACCAAAAGTGATGCCAGGCTCTGCTCATGGGCCCATTCAAGAGAGGCTATAATCTTGTGCAAATTTCTAGAAACATATCTCCCCCGAACAAAGCCTACCTGAGATTCCTGCATCAAGTCTGGCAAGAAGGAGGCCAATCTCTCCACCAAGATTTTAGCCAGTAATTTTAAATTGAAATTAATCAGAGAGAGAGGTCGATAAGATGCTGTATGCCGTTAGCTTTTGCCTGGCTTTGGTATTAAGATAATATGAGCCTCGTTCCCCCATCTCATCTCACCCCGTTCAATCTGTTCCTTATATACTTCCACCAAAACAGGTGCTACCCGCTCCAGCAAGAGTTTAAAAAACTCTGCGGTGTACTCACCCAGGCCAGGCACCTGTCCACATTGGGTTGCCTGAACATTTCTCATTATCTCTTTGAGTGAGATGGACTTTTCTAACAGTTCTGTTTGTTGTGTGGTAAGGCATGGTAGCAATAGATCTTGCAATTAGGCTGTCACTAGAGCTATGGGGTTCCCTCTCCTGTGTATAGCGCTTGGAAGAACTTTGAAAGAGTTATGCTATCACTCTGGAGTCTTTGTGTAACATCTTCTTCTCATCCTGTAAGGCGGCAATCGTGTTAGGATCCCTACGCCCCTGAAGGCATCTGGCTAGCAAGCTCCCTGACTTATTACCATACCAATATAATTGGAACTGGTAATATAGCTGTGATTTCTTTGCGCGTTGGTGCAACACTTCATTAAGGGCCACCTGTGCTTCCAGGAACCTAGCTTTAGTCTGTTTTGTGGGAGTCCTAGCGTAACGCCTGCATTCAGTTTGAACTTGTATCTCCAGGAACAAGCAGGAATGAGTCCTCACATATGGGTACGTCGGAACTGACGGAGCCTGCGCGGGAAGGCTCCCCAGCTTCCCAGAAAGGAAGCTTTTGGGGCCTCCCACAGTGCATGCGCGCTGCCTTCCCGCCTTCCTGACCAACTCTCTTCAGTTCTTCTTTTTCCGCGGAGCCAGCAGGTCGTGTTCCTGTCACCGCTGAAGAAATTGTTATTTTAATTTGTTTCTTTGACCGCGTGTCTGCCTTCCCCGATTCCGGACCGGTACCGCCGGTCCTTTTTTTCGTTTATTTAAAAAAATATATATATATATATATTACTTTTTCCTACACTTGGTGTATTTTTTCTGTGAGGCCTCTAGGCCTTCTCAGGTCTCCCTCATGGAAAAACCAGCTTCTGGTTTTTAAAAAATGCACCAAGTGTACCGGTACTATTTCAATTACAGACACCCATGAGTGGTGTCTTAAATGTTTGGGGCCTGACCATTCCATTCCGGATTGTCCATCCTGCTCTCTGATGTCCAAAAGGGGCTTACAGAACAGAGCAAATAAATTTCATATGCTGTTTTCTACCGATACTCCAGCATCAACATCCTCCAGGTCTTCTTCTCCTGATGGATCTCAGGTAACCAAACATTCTTCGGGCAATTCCTCAAAAGGCAAATCTCCCTCTAAGCAGCGAGAGGCCCTTGCAATTGACCCTGAGGACCTTGCCCCAGCCAAAAAACCCCGGCGGGAAGCTCCGGCTTCCAAAGCTCCTCCTATAGGGTTACAGGTAGACATCGATGGCACGGCCTCGACCGATCTCCTGTTAGACTGCTCTGGGGTACCGGCTAACACCGGTACCGACTTCCAGGCAGTTGTGGTGGCTATGGGTACTACGGTACAATCCATGCAGCAGGCCTTACTGACTTTCATTAATGCTGCACCGCCATCGGTACCGCGACAATCGGTTCCGACTCCGATTCCGGTACCGCAACCGATACCGGTACCCAGAGCATCTACTTCCAGTAGCATGCCGGTTCCGGTCTCCGGTTCCGGAGCTTTCTTCGATACCGCTCCGATACCCGGTACGCCCGATGTCGGTACAGATCGGTACGCGTATCGATCTCTGGAAGCAAATAGACGATACTTTGAATCCTCTGAAGAGTCTGATACCTCAGATGATTCTGCTGACATCTCTTTCACTCTTCCTGAGGAGCCCTCTTCTCCAAAAAGGAGAATGTCTCCTCCAGAGGATTTGTCCTTTCAAGACTTCATTATTGAAGTAGCTAAAGGACTCTCCATATCTGTATCCTCAGAAAAGGAACCTAGAGCAAAAAAATTAGATATTTTAGGATACTCTAAGATTCCTAAAGAGGCAGCCACCTTACCCATACATGAAATTCTTCAAGAACACATGATGGATCTGTGGGAGGCTCCTCTTACCCTATCTCCACATTCTCGACGTTTGGACACCATGTATCGGGTTCCTCCTTCTCCTGGTTTTCAAAAAACTCAGCGTCCTCACCACTCTATTGTGGTGAAGTCTGCTATGAAAAAGATAAAGAGTACCAAAAGACACTCTTCTACCCCTCCAGGAAGAGAATGTAGGCCTCTGGATGCTTTTGGGAGAAAAATCTTTCAAGCTAGCATGCTTATTGCCAGAATCAATTCATACAGCCTTTATCTGGGCATGTTTTTGAAAGAGATTGCATTAAAGATACGCCAATTTCTCCCCTTTATCCCAGAGGATAAACAGGAGGAATTCCTTCTTTTGCTAAAGCACACTCAAGATGTTTCCAAGTTCTCCAACAGAGCAGCCTTTGACTCTTTTGAGGGGGCAAGCAGAGCCTCTGGCATAGCCATAGCTGCTCGTAGACTGGCTTGGCTCCAGGCCTCTGATTTGGAACCCTGGGTACAAGAAGGCTTGGGCAATCTGCCCTGTACAGGTGAAAATCTCTTTGGCAAAGAGTGGCAAATCAAAGCCACTCAAATGGATGCAGAGAATGCTGCTTTAGATAGACTTTCTAAGTCTACCTCTACCCCTGCCAAGAAAAAACCTTTTAAGAAAACTTTCTATAAAAAGACCAGATTTTCCACAAATACTGGCCAGCAATCTTCCCAAGTTCGCTTTGCTCCTAAGCGTCGGCAAACTAAGCAGGCCAGAACAAAGGCCACAGGGGCTGCTACAATCCAGCAGTCCCAACCTCCTCAGGATTTTTGACTTGGTTCTAGAGAACTTACCCTTTCTGGCTCTGCAACAGCCAGAACCTCTCACCATTCCAGGAAGGTTGGCTCATTTTGCTCCCAGATGGGAACAAATCACATCAGAACCATGGACCCTCTCTTATCATCAGAGAGGGCTACAAACTACATTTCTCCAGCCTTCCTCCCCATACCATGGTGAGACAATTCAATTCTCCCCCATCTCTCCTGTACCTGTTGGGACAAGAGGTGACCACTCTTCTCGCCCAAAGGGCAATAGAAGAGGTTCCTCTTCCTCAACAAGGGTCAGGTTTCTACTCCCCCTATTTTCTGATTCCCAAGAAAACAGGGGGATACAGACCCATTCTGGATCTCAGAGAATTGAACAAATTCCTCTACAAAGAGAAATTTAAAATGCTTTCTCTAGGTACTCTCCTTCCATACCTACAGAGTCAGGACTGGCTTTGTTCTCTACATCTCAAGGATGCGTACACACATATACTCATCCATCCATCCCACAGAAAATTCCTACAGTTCATGTTCCAGGGAAAACATTTCCAGTACAGAGTACTCCCCTTCGGTCTAGCCTCTGCTCCAAGGGTATTTACCAAATGCATGGCAATAGTAGCTGCATTTCTACGCACTCTGGGGATCTTTGTCTTCCCGTACCTAGACGACTGGCTCATCCGAGCTCCATCTCAGTCCGAGGCTCAGACTTCCCTGGACCACACCAGACGCATACTGCAGTATCTGGGACTTGTCATCAATCTACCAAAGTCTCAACTCACCCCTACTCAATCCCTAGAGTTCATCGGGGCTTGGCTAGATACTACCACTGCAAGGGCCTATCTTCCTCAGGCCCATTGCAACCGTCTAGTGCACTTGGCCTCTCAAATTCAGTCCAGAAGCCACTTGACTGCCAGAGAGATGCTACAACTGCTAGGTCACATGGCATCCACAGTTCATGTAGTGCCTTATGCTCGCCTACATATGAGAGCAGCTCAATGGACCTTGTCCACACAGTGGACCCAAGCATCAGGAGCTCTCTCAGACCAAATAGCAACCTCAAAACGTCTTTTTTGGTCTCTCCAATGGTGGATATCCACTCAAAATCTGTTGTTGGGGGCCCCCTTCCAACCTGTGTTACCCCAAGCAACTCTCACTACAGATGCCTCCCAAACAGGCTGGGGAGCTCATCTCCAAGACCTCTCCACTCAGGGCCTTTGGTCTCCACAGGAAACCACCCTTCATATCAACCTTTTGGAGCTGCGAGCAATTCTCCTTGCTCTCAAGGTCTTTCATACCCTCCTCATCAACATGACAGTCCTTGTTCATACCGACAATCAAGTAGCCATGTTCTACGTAAACAAACAAGGAGGGACTGGCTCTCTGTCGCTTTGCAACGAAGCTCTAAAACTCTGGGCCTTCGCCAGAGAGCATGGGATCCATCTCCTGGCAGTGTACCTCCCAGGAATCCAAAACTCTTGGGCAGACAGACTCAGTCGAGTCCTGCTGCCACACGAATGGTCCCTGCACATGGATCAGGTACTCAGAATCTTTCAAGAATGGGGGACCCCGGACATAGACCTCTTTGCAAGTCCGTACAATGCCAAACTTCCCCGGTTCTGTTCCAGGATTCTGTGTCAGGGAGCTCAGGCCAAGGATGCCTTCCTCCTTCATTGGGGTCAGGCCTTCCTATATGCCTTTCCACCCATTCCCTTGATTCCCAAGACTCTATTCAAACTTCAGAGGGATCAAGGATCCATGATCCTCATAGCTCCACGCTGGCCACGCCAAGTGTGGTACCCTCTACTTCTGCATCTCTCCCAGACACCCTCCCTGGATCTGGGAGCTGCTCCAGACCTTCTGTCTCAAGAGGAGGGGACTTTGTGGCACCAAACCCCAAGTCCCTTCACCTCAGAGCTTGGTTACTGAAGGCCTAGACCTTCAAGACTTGAATCTTTCTCAACAGGTGAAGGATATCCTCCATGCATCGAGGAAACCTTCCACCAGGCGTTCTTATGCTTGTAAATGGAAAAGATTTTCAATTTGGTGTGCTAACAAAGGTCTTTACCCTCTAGCACTACCTTTAACTTCTTTACTTGAATATCTCCTGCATCTTTCCAATGCAGGACTTAAAACCAATTCTGTAAGAGTCCATTTGAGTGCTATTGCAGCATCTCTTCAGCCTATCAATGGACAATCTGTTTCCTCTCATCCTCTTATTGCAAGATTCATGAGAGGTCTAACTTTAACTAAACCTCCCATTCGGCCTCCTCCAGTGGCATGGGACTTAAACGTAGTTCTTGGTCAGCTTATGAAGCCGCCCTTTGAACCCTTAGCCACTACCTCCTTAAAATTCCTTTCCTGGAAAGTCATTTTCCTTATTGAAATCACTTCTGCTCGCCGCATCAGTGAACTGCAGGCTTTAGTGGCTAATCCACCTTATACAAGGTTCCATCATGATAAGGTAGTCCTTAGGACAAATCCCCACTTTATGCCTAAAGTGGTCTCACCTTTTCATCTTAATCAAGAGGTATATCTACCTGTCTTTTTTCCAGCTCCTCATGCATCTAGTGCAGAGAGGAACCTACATACGTTAGATTGTAAAAGAGCTCTTGCCTTTTACATCTACAGGACACAGCAACATAGAAAGTCTTCTCAACTTTTTGTTGCTTTTGATCCTTCTCATTTAGGACTTCCAGTCTCAAATAGAACTCTGTCCAATTGGATTGCTCAGTGTATTTCTTTTGCTTACCAGAGTAAGAACCTTTCTCTGGAAGGCCATGTCACAGCTCACAATGTGAGAGCCATGGCCACATCTATGGCTCATCTTCATTCTGTATCCATCGATCAGATCTGTCGAGCAGCCACTTGGGCCTCGGTTCATACCTTCACAGCCCATTACTGCTTGGACAAGGACTCCCGCCGGGATGCCTTGTTTGGTCAGGCTGTCCTCAGACACCTGTTCCATTCTTAAACAACTCCTGCCCACCTTCCCTGAGTGGATGCCTGAGATCCATGGGAAGATGAGGAATTCTTGCAGGGGGATCTCCCCGGCATCTTAGCTAGGGAGTCCCCATATGTGAGGACTCATTCCTGCTTGTTCCTGGAGATAGCACAGTTACTTACCTGTAACAGGTGATCTCTGGGAACAGCAGGAATTAGTCCTCACAACCCTCCCACCTCCCCTAGGAGTTGTATCTCTCTCTCTCTTTCCTTTCCTCTCTCTATTGTCTCAGCTTTAAACTAGAACTGAAGAGAGTTGGTCAGGAAGGCGGGAAGGCAGTGCGCATGCACTGTGGGAGGCCCCAAAAGCTTCCTTTCTGGGAAGCTGGGGAGCTTTCCCGCGCAGGCTCCGTCGGTTCCAACGTACCCATATGTGAGGACTAATTCCTGCTGTTCCCAGAGATCACCTGTTACAGGTAAGTAACTGTGCTTTCTCTAACCTAAGAATTGTGGCATTTATTTGTCTGCATCTATTCGCGACATACGCTATTATATCTTCCCAGAGAACTGCCTTGGCTGCCCCCCAGAAGAGCTCCACAGTTTCTTTATGCTGCATGTTGTGCAATTCATAGTTTCACCAGCGTTCTTGGATGTAGGTCCGAAACTGAGCATCCCCATGTGCGGGAAATCGCCAGTTCCGCTGTTGGGCGAGGGCTTCACCTGGAGATGACCACCCAAATTGGGGATTGATCTGACACTTCTTCAGGGCCTATGTCAGTGTAAATCACTTGTGCAAATAGGGGTTCCGAAATAATTATGAAATCTATGCATGCGCTTGTATCATCTGCTCAGGATCTATGCGAGTAGTCCCGCTCAGATGGATGCAACAGGCGCCAGGGGTCCACTACATTCAGGCGACGCACAAAGCGTCCTAGCACCTGTGATGTAGCTCTACGCAATTCTACACTTCCCCGATTTGAAACGTCCATCCCCGGATCAAGAACACCATTAAAATCTCCTCCTAGAAGTAAGGGGTCCTCCAGAAGACCCTCCAGCTCGGAAGCCAACCTCGCAAAGAAGGGGGCATCCGTACTGTTAGGGCCATTAATATTTCCCAGGATGACAGGCCTACTCTCCAGTTCACCTTGCAGAATCAGCCAGTGGCCTGAGTCATCTGACCTCATATTTATAAGTGTGAAGCAAAGGCTCTTGTGAAACAGAATAGCTACTCCCCCCTTCTTCCCCTTCGCAGGGAAGCCAAATGCCTGCCCCACCAAGTCTCGGCTAAGTTTGGCATGTTCAACCTCTGACTGATGGGCTTCCTGCAGGAATGCTATATCGCAGCAGTGCCGAGCCAGTACCCGCAAGATTTTATAGCATTTAATGGGAGAGTTGAGCCCACAAACATTCCAAGATATTACTCTAAAAGGACTGCCCACTTTCTATGTCTGCGATAATTCTCCGCACCTTTCCACCTATTATGGGGAACCTGTCAGCCTAGGACCCCCATTTTCATTCACCATCGAGCTTTTGAGCTCCTTCCCATTTGCTCCATCTTACAAAATGAACCACCTTCTTCTCCCTTCCTCTCCCCCATCCCCTCCCCTTCTGTGAACACCCCTCTCATCTGAACAGGCCACACTATGATGCTAGGCTTTCCCCTCTCTCTAATCTGACCCCCCGTTCCCTCTGTAATATGCAAGCCTGACCACCCCAGCCCCCTTCTGATGAGCCCCTCTTCCCAGTGACCCTGTACCTTATCCCTCACCCCTAAAATCCACCCTCGATAACTTGTTAGCATGCTTAACCCAGGTATCCACAATCCCATCTATGGGTTCCCTCCCATTGTGAAACTCTCCCCCCATCTTTAAGGTGTAGGGGGACCCAAGCCTAGCCCTCCCACATATATGAGGCTATAGGACTCCATCCCCTTTCTCCCAGCAGGATTTCCCTTCCCTTTCCATTTTCCTTCCCTTTCCAACAGCAAAAAAAAAAAAAAGGAAAACAGGTATCTTAACATACAAATTTATAACCATGTGAGCATTCAAACCATATTTATGGCAGTCCCGCTCTGGACAACTTCAGAAGCAATTTCCAGGATCGCTGATTTATCAGGACCTCACACAAGCAGAACTTCGCTCTGTCAGCATCAACGAGTCCCAAGTTCAGTGCCATTCTCCTGCTCCCCTGCATCAGTTTAGTATGCTCAGCTCCAACAGAGTTATCCCCTTCAAACCAGGGCATTCAAATATACTTGTGTTCTCTTGCTCCTCTCCCAGTTCCAGGGTGGATTAACCATGGAGCTGCAGGTCTCATTTCCCTTTAGTCCAGTATCTCAAATCAGCAGGGTTCTATACTTTTTGTTTACTCCTGAGTGTTTGGATTAAATTGTCCACATATGAGGCGGCAGCCTTCGCTGCTTCAAATACTTGCACTGTTCCATTGAGGGAGATGTGGAGCCGAGAGGGATATAACACTGTAAATTTTATTTTAGCGTCCATGAGCTTCTGACACACTTCTGCATAAGCGTAACACTGGTGAGTAGTCCTGAGAAAGTTTGATTTGTACTCCCTCATGCAAGAGGGGTCCCTTTGCACAAGCTGCCCTTTTATGCTTTCCTTTTGTGCAAAGTTCTGAAATCTTGCCAGTACCACATGTGGTCGCTGATCTTGTACATGGGTAGGCCTCAAACGATGCGCCTTTCCCAGGGCCGTACCGAGACTGAAATGTGCCCTGTGTGACTTGCACATCGGGTGCGTGCCCCCCCCCCCCCGCACCTCCATTTAGACACTTTAAGGGGGTGCGGGAGGGGGGGTGCGCGCCTGACCTGCAAGTCGCCGGCATGCTAAGCTTAGTGTGCGGGCGCGAAGACTTAAGATGCGCATTTCGTCTCTCTGCTGCTGCCTGCCGCCGGAAAAGTGGCAGCGGCAGGCAACGGCAGAGAGTCGAAATGCACCCTTTAAGTCTTTGCTCCCTGTGCGGCCGCACCGCTCGCACAGGGCTCGGTACGGTCCTGGCCCTTTCTATAACTACAGGGCCCACATTTCCCAGTGGCAGTGTGAGTGGCAGCAGTGACTCAAGGTATCTTCTCAATTCCACCTCTTTCACCAATTCCAGGATGCCAAAGAATCTCAAGTTTTTTCGCCGCCCTCTATTCTCTAAGTCGTTGAGCTTGTCCGCTTGTGACTTCGCTAGCTCTGCTAATCACTGGAGTTCTTTTTCCGCAGCAGAAAGGGCCTTTTTCTGCCGAACCAGCCTCTCCTCTGCTTGCTGCAGCTGGCTCCCAAAACCACTGAAAGTATGGGCCATATTGAGCTCCTCTAATTTTGTACTAAGTGCTTCCACCACTGCTCCAGTAACTTCCTCCACCAACGAGGCTGGCTGTGATGAGAGGGGAGACGCCAGGGCGTCCGCCATTTTCCCTGCCTTGCTGTTCCCCCTCTCCTTGTCCTTTGCTGATTTCATGCCTCGTTGGGGGCTTAGACCTGTTTCAACAGTCAAGTAGGGTGAAGGCAAGCTTTCTCAGCGTCCTGGGTCTAAATGGCAGGGGGAGATGCTGGCAAATATGCACACTTTGGGAGAAAACCTGGGAGAGAGTTTTCGGCAAGCTGCCAGTGCACCACGTGATCGGTCTACTCTGCTGAGTGGTTTATTTGTTTCCCATTTATTTAAGCACCCGATTCTGATTAGCCAATTGTGCAAAGGAAAGTTAAAGGCTCACATTCTGTTTCACACAAGGATACTTTTTTATCACAATTTTTATTAAGAAGAAGAATTATAAGAACACATGAAAATACAGTATATGTTCCAACATAAGACAAGCCATCCACTTTGAGTCCACAAAGTATGTTAGTAATATCATTCTTTAGAATATAAAACTGCATCAGTTTACCAGTTAATTTACTTCCCCTCTCAATTATGCTGTATTACCATGCCACACCTAATAAAAAGGACGCCAGCTATGATCAAAGAAAAAGAAAAGAGAAGCAACCTCTTATTTTTTTGTCAAGAAAAAAAAATAAGGAAGCAAGAACTACATTCTTCCTACTCCTCCCCACCCCTGTGGAAATTGGAGAAATAAGGGAAATAATATAAACAAAGGGGTCTGCAACAGAAGGTATGGTGCGAAAAGGGTAGTTGGGAGAGCAAGAGGATGAGGAAGGGGGTCCATTGAAGTTCCAGTTGTGATGGCCTCCCTCTCCCATACCAAGAGAGCTTAAGATTAGATAGCAGTAGCCCAACAGAGCAATACTGAGTCTGTCCTGCCTGCACAAAACTAAAGAAAAGGACTACATACCTTGTCAAAGTGGAGATCTTGTCTTTAAGTTCAGCTCAATTGCTATTGTATCCCAAATCTGCAAGAACCATTACAACTTAGAGGGGATAATTCTCCTTTCCAGTATCTGGGAATAACATATCTCACCACTACATAGATTGTGAGCCCTTTGGGGATGAGGGAATGTATCCAGTATCTGTTTATAGTACCGTATTTTCCGGCATATAAGACGACTGGGCATATAAGACGACCCCCTACTTTTCCTGTTAAAATATAGGGTTTGGCCTATACTCGCCGTATAAGACTACCCCTCTTCCAGCGCACACCAAAAATGCCCGTTTAAGATGATTATCTTCTGCCTAGTTTTGGCGGGTGGTGTGCGCTGCTATTTTGGCCTTTCGCCTCGAGCCGTTGTACCTTTTTATTGCCCCAGGGCTTTCTCAGTGCATTCTGTTGGTCGGATCTCCTCTCCCGGACAAATCGGAGAGGAGACCGACGGAGGACGGGGCAAGCGGTTCACGAGGCAACGGAAAGGAGATGAAGGATTCCAGTGCCCGGCCTGCACCGCGCACACTGCTCGCAATGTGGCCGAGCAGTGG
The DNA here is from genome assembly GCA_033557465.1 of Ichthyophis bannanicus. NCBI lineage: Eukaryota > Metazoa > Chordata > Amphibia > Gymnophiona > Ichthyophiidae > Ichthyophis > Ichthyophis bannanicus. The sequence continues at coordinate 374,513,384 of CM066034.1, read as the reverse complement.
AGCAGTGACAGGGCAGCGATTCGGTCCGCCCCGTGAGCGGTTGTGGAGGCCGAAACCATAAGATGGCTGCCGTGGCTGCGGGGTGAGGTTCCACCGAGGCGGCTTGAGCGCCTGAGGTCATTTGGGTGCGAGACGGGGCCGAGTGGGCCGGAACTGCTCCGCGCTCCACGGCCTCGTGGCAACACCGACATTCAGCGGAGCGCGTTCAACAGTCAGCTTCCCCAGTCCAGGTCAGAAAGTTGCTGTATACCGCCGTATACCGGCGTATAAGATGACCCCCGACTTTTGAGCATATTTTCATGGGTTAGAAAGTTGTCTTATACGCCGGAAAATACGGTAATTGTAAACTGCTCTGATGCTCTTCAGCCTGGGCGGTATATCAAGAAATTGCATAAGCATAAACATAAACTTAGAGATATATAGATGGGATATTATGCCTCAACAAAAATATACTTATATTCAGAGGATTCTCAGCTTCTATTATTGTCCCTACAACATTATATATTATTATTATTAAGCATTTATATAGCGTTGCAACACACGAAGCGCTGTACAAACATATAAGAGAGACAGTCCCTGCTCATCAGAGCTCACAATCTAGTCAAGACAAAATACGAAATAAATTACATAATACAAATAACAATTCAACAATTTAGGGAGGCGTGGCTCAGTGTTTGGGACAGGTTACCTCAGGCCGGAAGGCTGGGGGTTCAATTCCCGCATGGGGACAAGCAACTTCAGGCCGGAGGGACTGGGGTCTCTAGTCCCATGGCCACTCCTTGTGGCTTTGGGCAAGCCACTTAACCCTGCATTGCCTCAGGTACACTTAGAATGTGAGCCCTTCAGGGACAAGGGAATAAAAAGTACCTGTTAGTATACATGTAAACCGCACTAATTCTAAATAGCGCGGTATAAAAAAATAAATAAATAAAAACAAGACAAAGTAAACAAATGTTGTTGGAGAGATCAAGATAGGGTGAATCAGGAACGAAAAACAATAGTGAAGAGGTGGGATTTCAATCTGGTTTTGAAGATGGCCAGAGAGGATGCCTGGTGCACAGAGACAGGTAGACTATTCCAGTCAAAGGATGCAGCCAGTTGAAAGGAGCGACGTCTAGAATTGGCAGTACGAGTGCAAGGCGTAGATAAACCAAAATTATTAGAAGAGCGAAGTAACCAAGAGGGGGTTTAAGGAGAGCTAAGAGACGAAAGGTACTGGGGGGCAGAAGAGTGAATACATTTATAGGTTAGCAGGAGGAATTTGAATTGGATACGGAGATGGATGGGGAACCAGTAAAGCGACATGAAGAGAGGAGTGATATGGGAAAAACGAGACTGGCGGAAAATCAGTCGAGCAGCAGAACGTTGAATAGACTGAAGGGGAAAGAGATGGTTTGCAGGGAGGCCGGCAAGAAGAAGGTTACAGTAATCAAGGCGGGAGGTGATTAAGGAGTGGACAATCATTTTAGTAGTGTTAACAGAAAGGAACAGGAAAATTTTGCAGATATTGTATAGAAAGAAACGGCATGTTTTAGCAATAAGTTGGATATGTGAAGAGAAAGAGAGAGAGAGAGACAGGAGTCAAAGATAACACCAAGCTTACGTGCCGAAGAGCAGGGGCGGCCCAAGGGGGGTGCGGGGCCATGTGCGGAGACTCGGTGCGGGGCCTCATTTGCATAAGTGGCCTTATTTGCATAAATATTTGCATAATGTTACCATACACTAACTTTTAGTAAACATGTCTCTTAATGAGTGTATGGATAAAGAAAGACTAAAAGATTTCTACATTACTATAATCCAGTGCCAACCGCCAGGCACATTAGGAACTACTACAAACGCTGCCCATTTAGAACCCATAGCAAACCCGCTGTATCCTGACAGCATTACCAGGACTCACAAAGCACCAGACCCTACCTATCAAAAGGAAACACTGCAAATATTAAACCAGTACATTTCAGAGAATACTGGGGAAAGAGAACAAGTGGCAATGTCAAATAGGAATTACATAAACAGAATACCTCAGCTCAGTTACACATGCAGAACATAGACCATCACCAAACAAGGAATCGCAATTTAGAAACAGGAAGGCAATAATTAAACTGGGAACCCCAAAAGCCAAACTTGGAATGTACAACAACACTGTAGAAATAAAACTATAAATCAATTTCCTCTTGTACCAAACAAAGCGCAGACGTTAATGATGCACATTTCCCAGAGCTTTCATATTCCAGTTAATAAATTCAAAATAAAGAGATATATTTCTACCTTTTGTGCATTTTTTTTCAGTTGCAATTGCTCCAGCCACTTTCTTCTGGTTTCTTCATGTTTTCTGCTAACTCTCCATCGTCTGCTGTCCATTTGTCCTTTCTTCTCTCTTCTAGTTTTCTTTCCATCCTCTCTCTCTACATCTGCTTTAACATACTAATCTTTATCCTTTTGCTCTTTCCTCATTCTTATTTCATCCACACAAATTTTACCCCTCCATCCTCAATCCCCACTTACTCTCCCAATACCCGGCCAATTGTAGATTTTTCATCCCTCCCACACAAAATATTTTTCCCCTCTGCATTTTACTCTCCCAGCCCCATCCCATTCTAATCCTCCCCCAACATCAGCTCCCTTCTAGTTCCAGTCTCACCCAGCATCCATTCCCTTCTAGTCCCTGCATCAGCCCATTTCCAGTCCTAGCCCCCCATCAACCCATTTCCAGTCCTAGCTCCCCCATCCATTTTCAGTCTGAGTCCCTTCATCAGCTCATTTCCAATCCTAGCCCCCCATCAGCCCATTTCTAGTCATTTCCTAGCCCCACCATCAGCCCAGGGCAAATCCTAGCTCCCCGCCACGCAGCCCAAGGCCAGTCCACGCCCCCCCAGGAGCCTACTTCCAGTTCTAGCCCCTCCATGAGTCCATTTCAATTCAAGCCCCCACCACAGCCCATTTCCAATCTTAGCTCCCCCCAACAGCCCATTTCCAGTCCTATCCTAGCTGCTCCATCAGCCCATTTTCAGTTCTAGCTCCCTTCCCTCACAGCCCATTTCCATTCCAAGCTCCCTCCCCATCAGCTATTTGCAGTTCAAGCCTCCCCGTCCACTCAGTCCATTTCCAGTCATAGCAATCCCCCAACCCAGTACCAGTCCTAGCCCCCCATCAACCCATTTTCAGTTTAAGCCCCCCCTATAACCCATTACCATCCTAACCCCCCATCAGCCCACTTCCAGTCTTAACCCCATCAGCCCATTTCCAGTCAGCCCCCCATAGCCCATTGCCAGTCCTAACCCCCCCCATCAGCCCACAGCCCATTACTAGTCCTAACCACATCAGCCACCTCAAGTCCTAACCCCTCCCCATCAGCCCTTTTCCTCCTGTCCTAGCCCCCATAGCCCATTAGCAGTCCTAACCCCCCCCATAGCCCATCAGCAATCCTAACCCCCATCACCCTATTTCCAGACAGCCCCCATCAGCCCACAGCCCATTACCAGTCTTAACCCCCCCCAGCCCATTTCCTGTCCTAACCCCCCTTCACCCCATTTCCAGACAGCCTCCATCAACCCCCAGCCCATTACCAGTCTTAACCCCCCCAGCCCATTTCCAGTCCTAACCCCCCCATCACCCCATTTCCAGACAGCCTCCATCAGCCCCCAGCCCATTACCAGTCTTAACCCCCCCAGCCCATTACCAGTGCTAAACCCCCCCAGCACATTTCCAGTCAGCCTCCATCAGCCCCAGCCCATTAGCAGTCTTAACCCCCCCTAGCCCATTTCCAGTCCTAACCCCCCCCAGCCCATTTCCAGTCCTAACCCCCCTCACCCCATTTCCAGTCAGCCTCCATCAGCCCCAGCCCATTAGCAGTCTTAACCCCCCCCCAGCCCATTTCCAGTCCTAACCCCCCCCCAGCCCATTTCCAGTTAGCCTCCATCAGCCCCAGCCCATTAGCAGTCTTAACCCCCCTAGCCCATATCCAGTCCTTACCCCACTCCAGCCCATTTCCAGTCCTAACCCCCCCCCCCCCTTGCACATTTCCAGTCCTAACCCCCCCCTTGCACATTTGAAGTAATTACTCCCCCCCTTGCAATTTTCCAGTCCTAACCCCCCCCTTGCACATTTCCAGTCCTAACCCCCCCCCCTTGCACATTTCCAGTCCTAAACCCCCCCTTGCACATTTCCAGTCCTAACCCCCCATCACCCCATTTCCAGACAGCCTCCATCAGCCCCCCCCCCTTCCCTTCCCTTCCCTTCCGGCAAATTTAAAAAAAAAAAAAACCTGGCTCTAGCTGCTGCCGCTGCCGCGTCCGTTGCAGCAGCGGCAGAATGGCGTGTCCCGCGGGGCCCCCTCTCCTCGTCGAGCCCTCTGCAAGGGCTTTCAGATTCGCGAAGGGAGAGTGCTCCCTCGCGTCTCTGTAAAGCCCGCAGGGGCTAATGGGAAATTTCCCATCAGCCCCTCGCGTCTAAAGGGGCAGATGGTTAATTTCCCATTAGCCCCTGCGGGCTTTACAGAGACGCGAGGGAGCACTCTCCCTTCGCGAATCTGAAAGCCCTTGCAGAGGGCTCGACGAGAAGGGGCCCCGCGGGACACGCCATTCTGCCGCTGCTGCGACGGACGCGGCAGCAGCCAGAGACAGGTTTTTTTTTAAAATGTAATTAAAAAAAAAAGCAGAATGTTCTTTGCGCGGGGCCCCCTGAAACGCGGGGCCCTGTGCAAAAAACATTCTTGCTCAATGGACGGGCCGGCCCTGCCGAAGAGACAGGAAGGATTACAGAGTTATCCACAGAGAGTGAGAAAGGGGAAAGAGGAGGGGAGGCATTCGGGGGAAAGATAAGGAGCTCAGCCATGTTCAATTTTAAGTGGCGGTGGGACATCCAAGTATCAATGTCAGAGAGGCAGACCGTAATCTTAGCCTGGATTTCAGGAGTGATAACAGGTGTAGAAAGGTAGATTTGAGAGTCATCAGCATAGAGATGATAGTGAAAGCCATGGGAAGAGATAAGGGCACCAAGGGATTGGGTATAGAGAGAGAAGAGGAGCGGTCCCAAGACGGAACCCTGAGGTACACCTACAGGTAGCGGGGTTGAAGAGGAGGAGGAGCCACTGAAGGACACACTGAAAGAGCAATGGGAGAGATAGGAGGAGAACCAAGATAGTACAGAGCCTTTGAATCCAAGTGAGCACAGGGTGATAAGAAGAAGGTTGTAGTTAACAGTGTCAAAGGCAGCAGAGAGATCAAGAAGAATGAGGACAGAATAAAAGCCTTTGGACTTTGCCAGGAACAAATCATTAGAGACTTTGGTAAGAGCTGTTTCCGTGGAATGTAGGGGATGGAAGCCATATTGTAAAGGATCCAGGAGGGCATGAGAGGAGAGGAAATCGAGACAGCGGTGGTAGACTGTACGCTCATACAGAATAAGGGGTACCAACAACTACAATAATGGTTTATGGACCTTTCCTCCAGGAAATTGTCCAAACCTTTTTTAAACCCAGCTATACTAACAGCCTTTACTACATCCTCCGGTAACAAATACCAGAGTTTGATTACATGTTGAGTGAAAAAATATTTTATTTTATTAGTCTTAAATAGTTTACCCTGTAGCTTCATTGCATGTCCCCTAGTCTTTCTATATTCTGATAACATAAACAATCGATCTACGTTTACCCGTTCCACTCCGTTCATTAATTTATAGACTTCAATCATATCTTCCCTCAGCCGTCTCTTTTCCAGGCTAAAGAGCCCTAACCTTTTTAGCCTTTCTTCATAGGAGTATCCTTCCATCCCCTTTACCATTTTAGTGGCTCTTCTCTGAACCTTTTCTAATAACTCTATATCCTTTTTAAGATATGGCGACCAGAATTGCACACAATATTCAATATTTTTGGTATGCAAAGTCCGCATCTTGAGAATTGTGGGATGAATAAAAGGGACATGTACTGTATGTGAGGGAGAGTGGGAGTATCTTCCTCTTACGGTTTATGCCCGACAAAAATTAATTTGAGTGAAAAGGAGGGGTTCCACGGTATTTCGTCTTTTTCAGTGGATCTTCATATAGCTCAGCATCATCAACCTGTCTGTCTGGGATACCCACCAGACTATTTCGCAGGATCAGGGGACGCTGCTCCATTCCAGTATTTGTGTGCTCTGCCTGATGGCTTGGCTGCTGAAAGGGTAGTCCTCTCTGACCTCAATTTGCCAGATGCTGTAATGGACATCCTTCTGGCATCCCCGAAGCACTCCATGCGACACACATATGTCTTTAAGTGGTGCTGGTTTGCAGTTTGGTGCACTCAACACAACTTCAACCCTTTCAGTTGTCCGGTGGAGTCTCTTCTGCTGAACCTTCTCTGCCTACAGGTCTTAAAACTAATTTCATTCATGTCCACCTCAGTGCCGTTTTGGCTTCTCATCGGGGGATTGATGGAAATCCATTTCTGCACATCTATTGGTAGCCTGCTTCATGCAGGGTCTCCTCTTGACTAAGCCACCAATACGGCCACCGCCTGTTGCCTGGGACTTTAATGTGGTTCTTGCTCAACTTCTCAAACCTCATTTTGAGCCTCTCAGCACTACCTCCCTCAAGTTCCTTACTTGGAAGGTCTCCTTTCTAAGCAAACTGCAGTCCTTAGTTGCACATGCACCTTATACACATTTTTTCCATTTGAGAGTGGTCCTCAGAATGCATCCGCATTTCCTTCCAAAGATTGTATCTTCTTTCCATCTCAACCAGTCACTAATTCTTCTGACCTTTTTTCCCAAGCCACATACTTCTGGGGCTGAGGTGACACTTCATACCCTAGATTGCAAGCGGACTTTATCATATTACTGTGACAGAACCAAGGTACATTGGAAGTCTCTGCAATTATTTCGTATGACCCCTGGTCACTGTGGTCTCCCTGTGACAAAGCACACTCTTTCTCTTTGGATAGCAGACTGCATATCCTTTGTATACACTTAGGCAGGGCAGATATTAGAGGGTCATGTAACCATTCACAATTCCGGGCCATGGCTACATCCATAGCCCACTTATGCTCCGTCTCCATAGTGGAGATCTGCCATGCTGCCACATGGTCTTTGATTCATACCTTTGCAGCCCATTACTGTCTGGACAAGGACTCTCCTAAGGACAGTGACTTTGGCCAAGCCATACTCCAGCACCTCTTTGGGACTTATCTTCACCTCCTTCCCTCCAGCCCTCTGTCCATTCAGGCTGCTGACTCTGTCGTCTTGATGGGGGTGTGCTAGGGATGTCTAGTCTAATAGATCCTTTGGCTCCCCATGTTGTTCTTCAATGATTTTTGCCCATTTATAATTGGCCCTATTCCTTACCATTTTCCATTATCCTAGGGAGTCCCATGTGTGAAGGCTGCATTCCTGCTTGTTCCTGGAAATAGCATAATTACCTGTAACAGGTGATCTCTGGAAACAGTAGGAATCAGTCTTCACAGCCCACCTCCTCCCCAAGGAGTTGTAGGATTTTTTCCTTTTTTCTTAGCTACAAACCTCACTGAAGAGAATCACTGGGAAGGCATGCACGTATGCACAATGGGATGCCCCCAAATGCTTCCTATTGGATGCCAGGGAATGTTCCCGCATGGGTTCCATCAGGTGACATCACCCATATGTTAAGATTGATTCCTGCTGTTCCCGAAGATCACCTGTTATGGGTGAGTAGCTATGTTTTCCTCCTGTGTTAGGACATTTTTAGAATGTGGAACTGGGCTATCTCCTATAAAAAGGCTCCCAGAGCCACTTACCTGGCAGGGAAGGGTGGTGTTCTGGCAAACAAATTAGACTCAGACTTCCAGCCACATGAGTGGTCTCTGTATTCAGAGGTAGCTCAGATGGTCTTATGAGTTAGGTATACCCAAGGTGGATTTCTTTGCATCTCTTCAGAACAGAAAAGTGCCTTGGTTCTACTCTACAGTAGTACAGGGTCACATGGAAGATTTTCTCCAGGACCAAGCAGGAAGTCAGTCCTCACATATGGGTGATGTCGGGGCCGACGGAGTCCCCATGCGGAGCATTTCCCAGCCTTTGGGAATGCAGCGCGTATGCGCGGTCCCCTTCCCGCCCAAGGGTGCCGTCTTGCTTAGTCTTCTTTTTTCCACGGAGCCCGACGGACGTGTATCGTGGTCACCCATGAAAAAGTTGATTTTTCAGTGTGGATCCGTGTAATTACTCGGTTCGATGCCAGTTCCATTTCCCGCCTGGGCCCGGTACACCTGTATTGAGCCCGGACTTCATTTTTCGTTTTTTGTCCTTAGAGACTAGCGTTCGCACCATTTTTTCATTTTTCCCTGGCAGCCCAGTCTTTTGACCTTGCAGGGGCTCTTTTTCCCCCGATGGCTGCCAGCGGGTTTAAGAAGTGTGATCGGTGTAACAAACTGATGTCTCTCACCGACACACACGACTGCTGCCTCTGGTGCCTCGGGCCCGACCATGACCCGCTGGTCTGTGTCCCATGTGGCAAAATGTCCTCCAAGACATTGAGGAGCCGGCAGCATCAACACGAAAGGATCTTCTCTGATACCGCATCAGGCCGAGCCCGGACTTCGTCAGAGGCCTCAACATCTCGGGAGTCCGACCCCAAGCATCGTTGTGGCTCCACTGAGAAGGGGTCTCCTTTGCGGGAGCACCGCAGGAAGAAGAAACCCATGAGGGCGGCATTGGTGGACGCTCTTGGCTCCTCGAGGGCCAGGTCGCATAGCCCCGACCACTGTCCCTGATCTTCGGAGTCAGAGAGGCCTGCTAAACAGCCTCGTGTAGAGACGGAGGCCCCGAGTCACGTGAGTACTGTAGTCCTCATGGACTCTCCTCCGGGGGAGCCGACATCAGGCCCGACGCCGTCAGGGCCCGAGTCGGAGGCTGCTGGGTCTCCTGAGCTCGGACTCAGGTTGACGGCCTTGGCTGCCTTCATGGAACAGCAGCGGGTACTGATCGCTGGTCTCACCGGTGCATCTGCCCGACGACCGGGACATCGACGTCCAAGTCGACCCCGGAGGCTGAGCCGATCCTCGAGTCCATGAGATCTCGAGTCGATCCTCGGCCGAGGTCCCCCTCGATCTCCTGTGCAGGACCGAGGTCATCGACGCCGGTACCCTCGGCATCAGGGCGGATGGCATCGGTGCCCGCCCGACCAGAGCCGCTCGACTCCTCCTCGGAGGGGTTGGGATGGGAAACAGAGGACGAGGAGTCCCCGGACACTTTTCAGACCCGGTGCGTCCCTTTGGACTCACCGGAGTCTGAACCTCGGAGAAGGTCCCCCCCGGAGGATACCTGGTTCTCGGACTTCGTGAGGGACATGGCCAAGGCCTTGGCCTTCCCCGCGGACCCCGAGGAGGAGCATCGAGCCGAGGAGCTCGAGGCCCTGCAGTATGACTCTCCCCTCAAGGAGGCCTTTACTGTACCGGTTCCTCCTATGCTGGAATGGTTGCTCTTCCATATGTGGGAGGCGCCGGCCTCGACGCCGGTTCTTAGCAAGCGGGTCTATTCCATTTATCGAGTCCGCAAGAGCCCTGGGTTCCAGAAGGCACAGCTGCCGCACCACTCCATGGTTGTGGAATCGGCCATGCATCGTCTGAAGAGTCAAACGATGCACTCCTCGATGCCTCCGGGCAGGGAGGCCCGGAACCTGGATGCCCTCAGTAGAAAGTGCTTCCAGGGCTCTAAGCTTGCTTGCCGGGTCCAGATTTACCAGCTGTACATGGGCATGTACCTATGAGACCTGGCAAAGGAGATTGCTGGGTTCTCTGCTGGTCTCTCTGAGGAAACTTTGCAGAGGTTCAAAGCCTTGTCATCTGGGATCCGGGAGTGCTCGAAGTTTATATCTCGAGCAGCCTATGATAGCTTCGAGGCTTCGGCCCAAGTAGCCGCGGCCGGCATCGGTACACGCCATCAGGCCTGGCTACAGTCATCGGACCTCGAGCCATGGGTGCAGGACAAGTTGGTCGATATCACTTGCCGAGGTGAAAACCTCTTTGGCAAACCCATGGCTGAAAAGGCTGCAGAACCCGAGTCCGAGACTCTCACCAGGACAAGGCTGTCCAGAAACACCTCTGCCCCTTCTCAAAAGAAGAAGGGCTCGGGGAAAAAGTCCTTTTACCCGAGGAAGTCCTCTGCCTACAAATCTTACCCTCAATACCAGGCCTCCACAGCTCCCCAACAGGGTCAGGGACATGGGCCCTGTAGGCAGAAAACCCCTAAGCCACCAGCTCCGACTCCTGCACAGCAGGGAGCGGGGTTTTGACTCCAGTGGCATAGCTTCTCCTCCTCAACTGGCCCCTCTCAGCACAGGAGGCCGGCTGAACCTGTACGCCCACAGGTGGTCAGCCATAACAGGGGATACCTGGGAGCTCAGCATAGTCCAGAAGAGCTATTTGCTCTACTTCAACCAGTTACCCCCCTCCTACTTCCCAGGGGAGCCTCCAAGACTCCCTCTGCACAGGAACTTACTCCTGCATGCACCCAAGGCCTCTGGTCCCCTTGGGAGGCCACACAGCAGATCAACCTCTTGGAGCTGAGAGCTATCCATTTGGCTCTCCAAACTTTCTTTCATGCCCTCTCTCACCAGTCTGTTCTGGTTCAGACAGACAATCAAGTTGCCATGTTCTATGTGAGCAAACAAGGAGGCACAGGGTCCCGACTTCTGTGTCAGGAAGCTCAAGCCCTGTGCTCATGGGCAGTCAAACAGGGCATGCTTCTCAAGGTAGTTTATCTGCCCGGCCAAGAGAATTACCTGGCAGACAGGTTGAGCAGGATTCTGCAGCCACATGAATGGCAGTTGAATCCTCCGGTGGTCCAGTGAATCTTCCTAAGATGGGGTCTTCCAACCATCAATCTCTTTGCCAGTCCACTTAACCGTCAACTACCCAGGTTCTGCTCCAGACAACCGCATCCTCTGAGAATAGCAGCAGATGCGTTTCTAATCTCTTGGTCTACGAGCCTACTGAATGCGTTTCCTCCCACGCCTTTAGTGGCCCGGACCCTTTTCAAGGTGCTTCGGGACAAGGCCTCGGTGATCCTGGTAGCCCCCAGATGGCCGAGGCAACCGTGGTTTCCACTCCTTCTGCAGTTGGCTGTGGACACTCCACTGCCTCTGGGGGTGCAACCCGATCTCTTATCTCAGGATCAGGGATCTCTCTTGCACCCCAATCTCCAGTCCCTCAATTTGATGGCCTGGATGCTGAAAGGGTAGTTCTAGCTCCCTTACTGCCACCTAGGGAAGTGGAGGAAGTGGTCTTGGCCTCTAGGAGGCACTCCACTAGAAAATCTTATGCCCTCAAGTGGCGTAGGTTCTCCACCTGGTGTGCTCAGCACAAGGAGGGTCCTTTTTCGTGCCTGGTGCCAGTGGTACTGCAATATTTGCTTCACCTATCCGACCTGGGCCTTAAATCCAACTCTGTTCGGGTCCACCTCAGTGCTCTGTCATCGCACCACTCACCGGTGGAAGGTCAGTCTCTATCAGGCCACCCTTTAGTGGCCCGCTTCCTCAGAGGCCTCCTTTTGCTGAAGCCTCCGATTTGTCCACCTGCACCTGAGTGGGATTTGAATGTGGTCTTGCAACAACTTACTTGCCCACCATTTGAGCCTATGGCTACTTGTCCTTTACGCTTTCTTTCCTGGAAGGTGTTGGTTTTGGTAGCTCTTACCTCAGCCAGGCGAGTCAGTGAGCTACAAGCTCTGGTCTCAGAGGCACCATACACCAGGTTCTATAGGAACAGGGTGGTCTTATGGACTCACCCAAAGTTCCTTCCAAAGGTTCTCCTCTTTCCATCTCAATCAGGAGGTGGTTCTTCCGACTTTCTTTCCCAGGCCGCATGCCAGCCAGGCTGAAATGGTCTTGCACACCCTGGACTGTAGGAGGGCGTTGTCCTTCTACCTTGACCGTACGCAGGGACATCAGCTCTTCATATCTTTTGTCCCTAATAAGCTGGGGTTACCTGTCTCCAAGTGTACCTTGTCCATCTGGGTGGCGGACTGTATCGCCTGGGCGTACAGGGCAGCCGGCCTCTCCTTGCAGGGTCGAGTCACGGCCCACCGTGTCAGGGCGAAAGCCGCGTCAGTAGCTGTTCTCTGCTCTGTTCCGTTGGCAGACACCTGCCGGGCCGCTACTTGGTCTTCAAGCCAGACTTTTGCAGCCCACTACTGCCTCGAGAGGGAGTCCCGCAGGGAGTGCTTTCAGACAGGCGGTACTCCGTAATCTCTTTGAGGTTTAGGCAACTCCTACCCTCCGGCCCTTGTGTTGGGCTACCGTTCGGGGGCGTTCTCAGAGAAGATTCTTATCACACCTGCTGAGGCTCTAGAGGGAGCTTATTTTTCAGCTTTGGGGTTCTCGGTAGCCTAGAGCTGGGGAGTCCCATATATGAGGACTTGACTTCCTGTTTGGTCCTGGAGAAAGAGTTGTTACTCACCTGTAACTGGTGTTCTCCAGGAGCAGCAGGAATCAGTCCTCACAACCCTCCCTCCTCCCCTTGGAGTTGCAGTCATATAATTCATTTTCGTTTTTGCTGTCTTTTAGCTATGTCATCAAATTGAGCCAGATGGCACCCTTGGGCGGGAAGGGCACCGCGCATGCGCGCTGCATTCCCAAAGGCTTTCTTGCTGGGGAAATGCTCCACATGGGGGCTCCGTCAGCGCCTACATCACCCATATGTGAGGACTGATTCCTGCTACTCCTGGAGAACACCTGTTACAGGTGAGTAACTACTCTAACCTCAAATATCTTCCTCCTCAATTGGAGAAAGGCTCTTCTATGTGCATATCCTCTAATTCCATTCATAGTGAAGACTTTCCTCAAGCTTGGACAGTATCAGGGAGCCATAGTCCCCTACTGGCCAAGGCAAGTGGAATTTTCCATAAGAAGACCCATCAACTTGGAGTATTCCCCAGCACCAATCATGTGAGTTTAGGGAACATTATTGCATCCCATCATTGGATCCCTCTCTGTCATAGCCTGGTTGTTGAAAGGATGGTTTATGGTTTATTAGCACTTGATTAACTGCTCTTAGTCAGGCATACAGTACAGCTTACAGTTAAAGACACATCATTATAAAGCAAGAATAAGAAGAAAACTCCATAACATGACAGGAAGGTCACAGAATAGGAAAGCAGAAAGAGAAGAAAAGAAAGAGGAAACAACCAGGCAAACTGGGAAAGAGGGCTGCATGCAGAACCTGACTCAAGTGAGGTCAACTCCAAAGGCTTGGGTAAATAGAAAGACTTTTAGAAGTCTCTTCTCGGGGAAGAGATGGTTCTAATTGGAGATGGGAAGGCAGGCAATTCCAGGGAGAAGGGGCCAAGAAGAAAAAAGCAGACTGGCTCATGAACCATGTTATTTGGCAGAGAAGGACCAGATGATTATCATAGAGTGATCGAAGGCAACATTGAGGCACCTAGGGGATAATCAATGAAGGTAGATATTGAAGTTCCAAGTTATGGAGGGCTTTATGAGTGAGAGTAAGGATGATCTTAGCTTCTCTGAATCTGCCAGATAGCATTTTGAACATACTCATGGCTTCCAGAAGAGATTCCATTAGATGGTCTTATTGCTTTCAAATGGAAGAAGTTTGCCTTCTGGTATGATGGAAAGATCCCTTCTCCCGTCCCACCCAAAAACTGCTTGAGTACCTTCTGCATCTTTCTGAGTCAAGTTTGAAAGCTAACTCTATTAGGATTCATCTTAGTGCAGTTGGTGCTTATTGCCATGTTTAAAGTAAACCCATCTCTGATCAGCTTTTAGTTATTTGCTTTATAAGGGGCTTGCTTCTATTGAAAACTTCAATACAGCCACTCACTGTGTCTGTTACCTCAACATTATTGTAACATAATTGACGAAAACTCCCTTTGAGCCACTGAACTCTTGTGATCTGAATTAGCTGACCTGGAAGGTCTTATTTTTAGTGGTGGAGTTAGTGAAATTTAGGCTTTAGTGATCAATTCACCCTATACAAACTTTTTCAACAATAGGGTTGTTCTGTGCACTCAGCCAAATTTACATCTTAATCAGTCATTGGTCTTTCCAATATTTTTCCTTCTGAAACTTGCCCACAATAGTGAATGTGTCTTGCACACTATGGATTGGAAATAAGCCTTAGCCTTCTGCAGGTTTTTTTAGAAAGTCCATGCAGGTTTTTTTTTTTACCCTAATAAACCTAGGACTGCCATGGCCAAGTGTATGTTGTCCAGTTGGCTAACAAAATACATCTCCTTTGCTTATGCCTGAGGAGGCCTAGGCTAATGCAGAGTAATTTGTATAAACTTTTCTCACATATAAAATAGCTTTTATAAAATTAGCCCAGGAGGTAAATGCATGAAAGTATGCAACATGAGGGTAGACTTGTTTTGAGGAAGAGTTTGGATGGAGCATGGGCGTAGTTGCAAAGTACGTGTTTTTTTTTTTTTTTTTAAATACGTGCAGACACACAGACTGTATGTATGTGCATTTGCGCCATCTTCCAAACTGTTGTAAACATCCATAGCTTCAACCTAGCCGTGATTTCTGCCAGTTTAACTATAATATTTTATAAAGACTCATGGGGGGGATTTGCAAAGGCATTTACACAGTTTGCAGACCTGCAAACTGTGTAAATATTGGTTAGTGGGTATTCTGCAGCACTAACACAGTTAGTGATACTGAATACCTGCGGGTGCCACCATTACACACCCTGATGCTACATAGTTAGCACTGGGGCATGTCATAGGCAGAGGTGACATCCATCACTATCGGGGCAGAGTAGAGGTGACACCCGATATTGAGCCGCTGCCCGGCTAGTGACCTTGGGGGTAAAGTCAGGCACGGCAAATACTGGCCTAACTTTACCCATGGAAACTAACCGGGCATTGGTGATATTGAGCTGCTGTCCATTTAGCTTTGGGGTCTACAGCTACCCTGGATATTCAATTCTGGTGGCCAGAATATCCAGCATCGAATATCCAGGGTTAGTATTCAGCAGCAGCGGCGACGACTATGTGCTTTACAAGCACTAGCCGCCACTGCTGAATATCGGGCTGTTCTCCAGGACCAAGCAGGAAGTCAGTCCTCACATATGGGTGCCGACGGAGCCCTCATGCGGAGCATTTCCCCAGCTTTCACAGAAAGCCTTTGGGACTGCCAGCACGCATGCGCGGTCCCCTTCCCGCCCAAGGGTGCCATCTTGCTCAGTCTTCTTTTTTCCGCGGAGCCTGACGGACATAGTTCGTATTCACCCGTGAAAAAAGTTGATTTTCCATGTTTTTTCTCGGTTCGACGCCGGTTTCCCCTTCCCGCCTCGGGCCGGTACACCGGTATCGAGCCCGGACTTCTTTTTCGGTTTTTGTCCTTCATGACTAGCGTTCGTGCCATTTTTCTATTTTTCACTGGCAGCCCTGTCTTTTGACCTCGCAGGGGCCCTTTTTCCCCCGATGGCTGCCAGCGGGTTTAAAAAGTATGATCGGTGTAAGAAACCTATGTCTCTCACCGACACACATGACTGCTGCCTCCGCTGCCTCGGACCCGATCATGACCTGATGATCTGTTGTCCGTGTGGGAAGATGTCCTCGAAGGCGTTGAGGAGTCGGCAGCACCAGAAGGAAAGAATCTTCTCTGACTCCACGTCCGGTCGGGCCCGGACTTCGTCAGAGACCTCGACGTCTCGGGATTCCAATCCTGAGCATCGCCGGTGATCCTCTGAGCGGGGGTCTCCCTCGCAGGAGCATCGCAGGAAGAAGAAACCCACGAGGGCAGCGTCGGTGGATGCACTTGGCTCCTTGAGGGCCAGGTCGCATAGCCCTGACCGCCGTCCCGGGTCTTCGTAGTCGGAGAGGCCTGCAAAACAACCTCGTGTGGAGCCGGAGTCCCAGAGTCATGTAAGTGCTGTAGTCCTCGTGCACTCTCCTCCAGGGGAACCGACGTTGGGCCCCGAGGTTGGGGCTGCTGAGTCTCCTGAGCTCGGACTCAGGTTGACGGCCTTGGAGAGCAGCTTGGCTGCCTTCATGGTACTCAATATGAATTGCTGAATCTCCAGATAAAGGTTAATAGTGATGAATTAAACAACAAGGCCACTCCTGCTATATATAGACACTCCTCTGGTTTTTAGACCGCATGCGCGGCGTTTTTCTGATCCTTTGCAACAGTTGCATTCAGGGCGCATGAACGAGGTAAGCGGGGTCTTTACATATCCAAGCATAGTCCGCTTGTTTGCTGAATGAAACCACATGCTGATAGGAATGTTGGCATATTTTTATTGCTCTTTTATTCCAGATAGTCGAATAACACAAAGAATAGGCTTATTTGGCCCCTGAAGAAACGGAACATATCCGTGAAACGCGATGGCGCTGAAGTAGGCGTTGGGATAAACCACATTTTAAGATAAGCCTAACTTCTGTTTTATATTATGCATCTTGAATAAGTTATTTCAAAACGCTTGAAAAAAATACACGTTTAAAAACAAAAAGGGTCGTTGATGTACACCAGGAGCAGTTACTGGCTTTTGTCATTGTCACTGAAAAAGCTCCGTGAGAGTCTGAGACCCGCTGTTCAAAAAACGTGTATATGTCAAGGAATTTTTATAATTCATCACTATTAACCTTTATCTGGAGATTCAGCAATTCATATTGAGTAAAATATACATTTTTGGCTTAACTGCAATTTTACTCTTGAGTTCAAGACCAAACTAGATTGCCTTCATGGTACAGCAGCAGGCACTGATCGCCGGTCTCACCGGTGCATCTGCCCCTACCACCGGGACATCGACGTCCAAGTCGACCCTGGAGGCCGAGCCAATCCTCGAGTCCTTGCGCTCTCGAGTCGATCCTTGGCCAAGGTCTCCCTCGGCCTCCCGTTCGGGACCGAGGTCATCGACACCGGTACCCTCGGCGTCGGGGAGGATGGCATCGGTGCCTGCCCGACCGGAGCCGCTCGATTCCTCCTCCGAGGAGTCGCTCGATTCCTCCTCCGAGGAGTCGCTCGATTCCTCCTCCGAGGAGTCGGGCTGCGACATGGAGGATGAGGAATCCACGGACACCTACTGGACCCGGTGTGTCCCTTCGGACTCACTGGAGTCCGAACCTCGGAGATGGTCTCCCCCGGAGGACACCCGGTTCTCGGATTTCATGCGGGACATGGCCAAGGCCTTGGCCTTCCCCACGGATCCCGAGGAGGAGCCTCGAGCCAAGGAGCTCGAGGCCCTGCAGTATGACTCTCCTCCCAAGGAGGCCTTTACTGTACCGGTTCCACCGATGCTGGAACGGTTGCTCTTCCGCATGTGGGAGGCGCCGGCCTCGACCCCGGTTTTGAGCAAGTGGGTTGATTCCATATATCGAGTCCACAAGAGCCCCGGGTTCCAAAAGGCGCAGCTACTGCACCACTCCATGGTTGTGGAATCGGCCATGCATCGTCTGAAGAGTCAGAAGATGCACTCCTCAGTGCCTCCCTGCCGGGAGGCCCAGAACCTGAATGCCCTCGGTAGAAAGTGCTTCCAGGGCTCTAAGCTTGCTTGCCGTGTCCAGACCTACCAGCTGTACATGGGCATATACCTTCGAGACCTGGCAAAGGAGATTGCCGGGTTCTCTGCTGGTCTCTCCGAGGAGCTTTTGCAGAGGTTCAAGGCCCTGTCATTGGGTATCCGAGAGTGCTCGAAGTTTATCTCTCGAGCAGCCTATGATGGCTTTGAGGCTTTGGCCCGTGAAGCCGCGGCCGGCATCGGTGCACGCCGTCAGGCTTGGCTACAGTCATCGGACCTCGAGCCATGGATGCAGGACAAGTTGGTCGATGTCCCTTGCCGAGTTGAAAACCTCTTTGGCAAGCCCATGGCTGAAAAGGCTGCAGAACTCGAGTCCGAGACTCTCACCCGAACAAGGCTGTCCAGGAAAACCTCTGCCCCTTCTCAGAAAAAGAAGGGCTCAGGAAAAAAGACCTTTTACCCAAAGAAGTCATCTGCCTACAGATCATACCTTCATTTTCAGGTCTCTACAGCTCCCCAGCAGGGTCAGCAGGCCAAGGGGCAGGGACATGGGCCCCATAGGCAGAAAACCCCCAAGCCACCAGCTACGGCTCCTGCACAGCAGGGAGGGGGGTTTTGACTCCAGTGGCATAGCCTCTTCTCCTCAGCTGGACCCCGCCAGCACAGGAGGCCGGCTGTCCCTGTATGCCCACAGGTGGTCAGCCGTAACAAGGGATACCTGGGTGTTAAGCATAGTCCAAAGGGGCTATCTCCTCCACTTCCACCATGTACCCCCCTCCTACTTTCCAGGGGAGCCTCCAAGACTCACAGGTGGTCAGCCGTAACAAGGGATACCTGGGTGTTAAGCATAGTCCAAAGGGGCTATCTCCTCCACTTCCACCAGGTACCCCCCTCCTACTTTCCAGGGGAGCCTCCAAGACTCCCTCTGCACAGGGACTTACTCCTGCAGGAGTTAGCAAGTCTTCTGAAGGAACAGTTGGTGGAGCCCCTGCCTCACCACCTGAGAGGTCACGGCTTCTATTCCAGGTACTTTCTAATATCCAAAAGAACAGGAGGCCTCAGGCCCATCCTCGACTTGCAGAATCTCAACAAGTTCCTGGAGAGGGCAAAGTTCAAGATGCTTACCCTTGGAATCCTGCTGCCCTACTTCCAGCAGGGAGATTGGCTATGCTCCTTAGATCTCAAGAATGCTTATACTCACATCCTTATTCATCCAGACCACAGACAATATTTCCAATTTGTAGTGGGAGGAAACCATTACCAGTACAGGGTACTTCCTTTTGGCCTAACCTCCGCCCCCAGGGTTTTCACCAAGTGCCTGGCGGTGGTGGCAGCCTACCTCAGAGTTCAAGGACTCTTTGTCTTTCCATACCTGGACGACTGGCTCATCAGGGGTCAGTCTCCACAGGAGACCACTCAAGCCACCTTCCGCACTGTCGCTCTTCTCCAGCATCTGGGGTTTGTCATAAACTTCGCAAAGTCCGCTTTGCACTCCTCACAGAACATGGAGTTCATAAGAGCAAGACTGGACACCCTTCAAGCAAAGGCTTTTTTGCCAATGGACATGGCCCACAGACTCATGGACTTGGCCAGCCAATTCCACCGCATTCTCTGGTCTCCGCCAGACAATTCCTGAGGCTCTTAGGCCACATGGCATCCACGGTCCATGTAACTCCAAATGCCCGTCTGCACATGAGGCCAGCTCAGTGGGGCCTCAGAACTCAGTGGCTGCAAGCCACAGGGGAACCTGTCGGACAAAGTGAGGGTGTCCAAGCTACTAGCTTCTTCTCTACAGTGGTGGCTTCATCTTCCGAATCTGCTGAAAGGGGTGCCTTTTCAGGCACCTCAACATTCTCAGGTGCTGACAACCGATGCTTCCCTCCAGGGTTGGGGGGCACATTGCCAAGGGGCATGCACCCAGGGCCTCTGGTCCCCTTGGGAGTCCGCACAGCAGATCAATTTCCTGGAGCTCAGAGCAATCCACCTAGCCCTCCATGCTTTCTCTCATGTCCTCTCTCGCCAGTCTGTCTTAGTGCAGACGGACAATCAAGTTGCCATGTTCTGTGTGAACAAGCAGGGGGGCACAGGGTCCCGACCTCTCTGTCAGGAGGCCCAGGACCTGTGCTCCTGGGCAGTCAAGCATGGCATACTTCTCAAGGCGGTCTATCTCCCTGGACAGGAGAATTTCCTGGCAGACAGATTGAGCAGGATTCTGCAGCCACACGAATGGCAGTTGAATCCTCTGGTGGTTCAACAGATCTTCCTAAAATGGGGTCTTCCCACCATAGATCTCTTTGCCAGTCCACTGAACCATCAACTGCCCAGTTTCTGCTCCAGGCAACCGCATCCTCTCAGAGTAGCAGCGGATGTTTTTCTCATTCCATGGTCTACAGGCCTTCTATATGCGTTTCCTCCCACGCCTCTAGTGTCCAAGACACTGTTCAAAGTGATCCGGGACAAGGCCTCGGTGATCCTGGTGGCCCCCAGGTGGCCAAGGCAACCCTGGTTCCCCCTTCTGTTGCAACTGGCGGTGGACACTCCTCTCCCTCTGGGGATGCAACCCGATCTCCTGTCTCAGGAGCAGGGATCTCTCTTACACCCCAACCTGCAGTCCCTCAATCTGATGGCCTGGCTGCTGAAAGGGTAGTTCTAGCACCCTTACGGCTGCCTAAGGAAGTGGAGGACGTGGTCTTGGCCTCTAGGAGGCAGTCCACTCGAACGTCTTATGCCCTTAAGTGGCGTAGGTTCTCCACCTGGTGTGCTCAACACAAGGAGGATCCTTTCTCATGCCTGGTACCAGTGGTGCTGCAATATCTGCTTCACCTGTCCAACCTAGGCCTCAAATCCAACTCGGTTAGGGTCCATCTCAGTGCTGTCTCAGTGCACCATTCCCCGGTGGAAGGTCAGTCTCTCTCATGCCACTCTTTAGTGGCTCGCTTCCTCAGAGGCCTCCTTTTGCTAAAGCCTCCAGTTCGTCCACCTGCCCCTGAGTGGGATTTGAATGTGGTCTTGCAACAGCTTACTTGCCCACCATTTGAGCCTATGGCTACTTGTCCTTTGCATTTTCTCTCCTGGAAAGCGTTGTTTTTGATAGCTCTTACCTCAGCAAGGCGAGTAAGCGAGCTTCAAGCCTTGGTGTCAGACGCACCATACACTAGTTTCTATAGGAACAGAGTAGTCTTACGGACTCACCCTAAGTGCCTTCCAAAGGTTGTCTCTTCCTTCCACCTCAACCAGGAGGTGGTTCTTCCAACTTTCTTTCCCAGGCCGCATGCCAGCCGGGCTGAAATGGTCTTGCATACCCTGGACTGTAGGAGGGCGTTGTCCTTCTACCTTGACCGTACGCAGGGACACCGAAGGGCTGTTCAGCTCTTCGTCTCTTTTGACCCTAAAAAGTTGGGGTTACCTGTCTTCAAGCGTACCCTGTCCATCTGGATAGCGGACTGTATCGCCTGGGCATAAAGGGCAGCTGGCCTCTCGTTGCAGGGTCGAGTCACGGCTCACGGTGTTAGGGCGAAGGCTGCGTCAGTGGCTCATCTCCGCTCTGTTTCGCTGGCAGACATCTGCAGGGCCACTACTTGGTCTTCAAGCCAGACTTTTGCGGCCCGCTACTGCCTCGAGAGGGAGTCCCGCAGGGACAGTGCTTTCGGACAGGCGGTACTCCGTAATCTCTTTGAGGTATAGGCAACTCCTGCCCTCCGGCCCTGGTGTTGGGCTACCGTTCGGGGGCGTTCTCAGAGAAGATTCTTTTCGTACATGCTGGGGCTCTAGAGGGAGCATATTTTTTCAGCTTTGGGTCCCCGGTAGCCTTAAGCTGTAAGCTGGGGAGTCCCATATGTGAGGACTGACTTCCTGCTTGGTCCTGGAGAAAGAGTAGTTACTCACCTGTAACAGGTGTTCTCCAGGAGCAGCAGGAATCAGTCCTCACAATCCTCTCTCCTCCCCTGGGAGTTGCAGTCATATGATTTATTTTGTTTTTTGCTGTCTTTTAGCTATGTCATCTGACTGAGCAAGATGGCACCCTTCGGCGGGAAGTGGACCGTGCATGCGTGCTGGCAGTCCCAAAGGCTTTTTGTGAAAGCTGGGGAAATGCTCAGCATGGGGGCTCCGTCGGCGCCGTCGTCACCCATATGTGAGGACTGATTCCTGCTGCTCCTGGAGAACACCTGTTACAGGTGAGTAACTACTCTTTAAGCACTTATCTTTTAAAATAAGCTAGATAGGGGCCTTCTTGCCCTTTTAACCTGTGGCCTGTTATACAATTATCCCTATTGTGTATGAGCCATATGGAGATTTGCAGGGCTGTGACATGTACTTCAGTCTATATATTCATATCTCATTATTGTGTGGAAAGGAATTTCCAACACAACAATAGGCTTGGCCAGTCGATAGGGCAGAATCTCTTTGAAAATTAGAATCCAATATCTCTCCTAGGGCCTTTTATTCTTATTTATCATGCTGCCTTTAAAACAATCAATAAAATGGAAAAGATTCATCACCTCTAAACATTTTAGATTCTGCTCATTACAACATTTGTTTCCTCCCCCCTCCATTTTTTTGGTTCTTAAAGGCAGCCTGTAGCTAGGATGTACCATCTGTGAGGACTTTATATTCAGCTTGTCCTCAGAGAAAATTAAGTTAATTACATGTAGCAGGTGTTCTTCGTGGATGGGAAGATTCAAATCCTCACATACTCGGTCAACTCCCCTAGGGGGCTGTCTTCAACTTAAGCTTTGTTAAAGACTGATGAGGTCCTGTGAAACAGCAATAGGCACACATGCATGCAGGCTAGGCAGCTCCCTAGGGCAGCAGATCTCTGTGGGTGGGAGGCCATGTGCTTCAGCACACATGGCCTGCTGCCAACCCCCTGCATGCCAAGCCATGCCGCCCCCCCCCCCCCCGTGCTGAGCCGCGATGCGTTGACACTGATTCTGGTGGTAGGGGGGGCGACTAGGTTCGGCAGCAGGCCTTGTGCTTTGGCACACATGGCCTGTCACTTCTGAAGCCCCGAAATTATGTCAGAATGGGGTAAGAAGCAGCAGGTCATGTGTGCTGAAGCACATGATCTGCCGCCAAGCCGAGCTGCGCTCCCCCTCGACTCTGTCGCCGGAATCAGCAGTAGCGTGGGTCAGCATAGGGGGGGGGGTGTGGCTCGGTGCGGGGGAGGTAGCACGGCTGGGGCTTCTACCTAGGGCAGCAGAAACCCTTGTGCCGGACCTGCATACTGATGCCTTGTAAAAGCTACTAGAAAATTATTATAATATGCTGAAGACGTTTCTCCACATGGGCTCTGCTGAATGATGTCACCCATCTGTGAGGCCATGTATCCAGCTATCCTTGGAGAACACCTGCTACAGGCAAGAAAATTTGTTATCTCCAGGAACAAGCAGGAATGATTCTTCACATATGGATACATCGGTACTGACGGAGCCTGCGCGGGAACGCTCCCTAGCGTCCAATCAGAAAGCTTTTGGGAGCATCCCACAGCGTCTGCGTGCTGCCTTCCCGCCTTTCCAACTGTCTCTCCTCAGTTGTTCTTTTTCCGCGGAGCCAGCAGGTCGTGATCCTGTCACCGCTGAAGAATTTCCTTATTTTTTCTTTATTTCTTTTCTGTACGCGTCTGCCTTCCTTGATGCTGTACCGGTACCGCCGGTTCTTATTCTTTTCTTTAAAAAAAAAAAAAAAGACCTTCTATTTTTTCTTCAGGTGTACTTCAGTTTTGGGCCTTAGGCCCAAAACCTTCTTCCTTAAATATGGAAAAACCTGCCTCAGGTTTTAAGAAGTGCACAAAATGTGGCGGTACTATATCCGTCACCGACACCCATGACTGGTGTCTCAAATTTTTAGGCCTTGACCATTCCATCAAAGATTGTGTGTCCTGTTCCATGATGTCTAAGAGAGGTCGACAGAACCGAGCTGCCAAGCTCAGTACCCTGTTTCCCTCTGATGCGGCTTCGGTGGCATCGACGTCTTCCAGGGCTTTTTCTTCCTCACATGGATCTCAGGTAACTAAACATATATCCAGCCGGTCCTCGAAGGGCAAATCTCCTTCTAAGCATCGAGATGCCTCTGGCCTTGCCCTCGAGGATTCTGCACCGGCAAAATTACCCCGGCGGGAGGCTTCGGCTTCTAAAGCATCATCATTGGGGTTCCAGGACGATCTAGATGGCGTGGCCTCAACAGATCTCCTGGTGCCATGCTCTGGGGTACCGGTGGCCTCCACCGGTACCGACTTCCAGGCATTAGCAGCGTCGATGAATCAGAGGATTCTGTCCATGGAACGCAGTCTGGCGGCTTTCCTTGTGGCATCGACGCCCGTGGTACCGCAACAGACTACTCCGCAGGTACCGGCTCCGGTATCGACATCAGTACCGATTCCGGTACCGGTGGCATCGACATCGGTGTCAGCTATGCCCATATCCTGCCCTCTGCAGCCCTCCGGTACTGATACCCCGGTACCGATGATTCCCGATACCGACCCTGGTCGGTATGGGTATCAGGCTTTGCAAGAGCATCCCGACAGACGATACTTCGATTCCTCTGATGACTCTGAGGATTCTGAAGAGTCTGTCGATGCAGCGATGCTTCTTCCACAGGAGGAGTCCTCTCCTAAACGAAGGATGTCTCCTCCAGAGGACTTGTCTTTTCAAGACTTTATCAGAGAGGTGGCCCGGGGTCTCTCTTTTACAGTAGCCCCAGAGTCAGAGCCCAGAGCTAAGGAGTTAGATATTCTACAATATCCTAAAACTCCTAAAGAAGCAGCTACCTTGCCTATTCATGAGATTCTGTATGATCTCATGTTAAGGATGTGGGAAGCACCTCTAACCACCTCTCCTCATTCTCGCAGGTTGGACACCATGTATCGTGTCCCTCCTTGCCCTGGTTTCCATAAAACTCAGCTTCCTCACCACTCTATTGTGGTTGAGTCTGCAATGAGAAAGATTAGAAGTGCCAAGAGACATGCCTCTAATCCTCCAGGACGTGAATGTAGAACCCTGGATGCTTTTGGTAGAAGAGTCTTCCAAGCTTCCATGCTTGCTGCGAGAATTAATTCTTATAGTCTCTACATGGGAATGTTCTTAAAAGAAGTCACTGACCATTTGCAGACTTTCAGTCCTTTTATGTCTGACAATAAAAGGCAAGAATTTCTCTCTGGGCTCAAACATGCCCAGGATATCTCCAAATTCTCCAACCGTGCAGCTTTCGACTCCTTTTAATGCGTAAGCAGAGCCTCAGCTATAGCTATAGGTGCAAGTAGGATTACTTGGCTTCAAGCATCTGATTTGGAGACCTGGGTCCAAGATGAATTGGGAAATATCCCTTGTACAGGTGAAAATCTGTTTGGTAAGGATTGGCAAGCAAAGGCCAATCAGATGGATGCTGAAAAATCTGCTTTGGATAGACTATCCAAATCTACAGCTGCTCCTGCTAAGAAAAGGTTGTTCAAGAAAACACCTTTTTCTAAAAAGGGAAGATCCTATCCTGCTTATAGTCAGAGAGCATCTTCTGCAGCTCAATTCCCTTCCAAACCTCAGCAATCCTCCAAACAGACCAAGGCCAAGGCTGTGAGGCCTGCTCCAGGCGAGCAGTCTCAGCCCCCTCAGGGCCTTTGACTTTCTGCTAGAGTACTTAGCCTTCCTGGCTCTAGAAGGACCAGAGCCCTCCACCATTCCAGGAAGGTTATGTCACTTTGCTCCCAGATGGGGACAAATCACAGCAGAGCATTGGACACTCTCCATCATAAGAGAGGGGTACAAACTTAATTTTTCCAGCTTGCCCCCTCTCACAAGAGTGCACCAGTTCAATTCTCCAACCTCCCTCCTCAGCCTATTAGAGCAGGAGGTTGCCACTCTTCTAGCCCAAGGGGCAATAGAGGAAGTGCCTTATCAACAACAAGGCACAGGGTTCTACTCCCCCTATTTTCTTATCCCAAAGAAAACAGGGGGCTTCAGACCCATTTTAGATCTCAGAGAGTTGAACAGATTCCTAGTCAAGGAAAAATTCAAGATCGTTTCTTTAGGAACTCTGCTGCCATACCTTCAGAGTCAGGATTGGCTTTGTTCTCTAGATCTCAAGGATGCGTACACTCATGTTCTCATCCATCCAACTCACAGAAGGTTCCTTCGGTTCCTTTTCCAGGAGAAGCACTATCAATACAGAGTGCTCCCGTTTGGCCTGGCCTCTGCACCAAGGGTGTTCACGAAATGCATGGCAGTGGTTGCTGCTTTCCTGCGCACCCTGGGAATATTTGTCTTCCCTTATCTGGACGACTGGCTCATTCGAGCTCCCACTCAATCAGAGGCCAAGACTGCTCTAACCTGCACAATGCGTATCCTTCAATACTTAAGGCTGGTAATAAACATCCCCAAATCCAATTTGATCCCTACTCAGTCCCTGGAGTTTATAGGGGCATTGCTGGATACCACAAAGGCAAGGGCCTTTCTTCCCCAGGCCCGCTGCCTTCGCTTGATGCAGTTAGCTTCTCAAGCAGAGTTGAAACCCCTACTAACTGCTCGAGAGATGTTACAGTTGCTAGGCCATATGGCTTCCACCGTTCATATGGTACCATATGCTCGCCTTCACATGAGAGCAGCTCAGTGGACTTTATCCACCCAATGGACCCAGGCATTAAGCTGCCTGTCAGACAAAATAGCAAACACAAGTCGCCTCATTTTGTCCCTCCAATGGTGGAAGTCACCTCAAAACCTCTTGCTGGGGTGTCATTTTCAACAGCCTCTACCCCAGGCAACTCTTACAACAGATGCTTCTCCAATGGGCTGGGAAGCTCATCTTCAGGACCTCTCCACCCAGGGCATCTGGTCCCCACAGGAGACTTGTCTCCACATCAATCTTTTGGAACTCAGAGGAATCTTCCTTGCTCTACGAGTTTTCCACACCCTGCTCAGCCACAAGACAGTCCTTGTCCACACGGACAATCAGGTAGCCATGTTCTACCTAAACAAGCAGGGGGGAACTGGCTCTCTGTCGCTATGCAATGAAGCTTTGCGACTATGGGCCCTCGCCAGAGAGCATCACATTCATCTTCTGGCAGTCTATCTTCCAGGGGTTCAAAACTCTTGGGCAGACAGACTCAGTCGAGTTCTGCTTCCACACGAGTGGTACCTACATATGGACCAGGTGTCAAGAATTTTTCAAATTTTGGAAACCCTGGACATAGACCTCTTTGCAAGTCCGTGGAATGCCACACTTCCCCGGTTCTGTTCCAGAACTCCGGCTCAGGGGGCTCAGGCAAGGGATGCGTTCCTCCTTCACTGGGGTCAAGACTTCCTGTATGCCTTTCCACCCATTCCCCTAATTCCAAAAACCCTAGTCAAGCTTCAGAGAGGCAGAGGCCACATGATTCTCATAGCTCCACATTGGCCACGGCAAGTGTGGTACCCTCTGATTCTACATCTCTCTCAAGCTCCCTCCCTAGAGTTAGGGTCTGCTCCAGACCTCCTCTCTCAAGAGGACGGAAAATTGTGGCATCCCAATCCCCAGTCTCTGCATCTCAGGGCTTGGTTGCTGAAGGCCTAGATTTCCAGGATCTTCCTCTTTCTCAACAAGTGAAAGATGTTCTTCATGCTTCCAGAAAACCTTCCACTAGACGTTCTTGCGCCTTCAATTGGAAAAGGTTTACCATCTGGTGTTCTGGAAGGGGTCTTAACCCCTGGTCAATACCTCTGGAATCGTTACTGGAGTATCTCCTGCATCTGTCTAATGCAGGCCTTAAGACAAATTCAGTAAGAGTCCATCTGAGTGCTATTGCAGCTTCACTCAAGCCTCTAGATGGACAACCTTTTTCCTCTCATCCCCTTGTAGCAAGGTTCATGAGAGGCCTCCTTTTAACAAAGCCTCCCATTAGACCACCACCGGTGGCATGGGACTTAAATTTGGTTCTTGGTCAGCTTATGAAGCCGCCTTTTGAACCTTTAGCTACTACCTCCTTGAAATACCTTTCTTGGAAGGTTATTTTTCTCATTGCAATCACATCAGCACGCCGCATCAGTGAATTGCAAGCACTAGTAGCTTATCCACCTTATACAAGTTTCCATCATGACAAGGTGGTCCTTAGGACTAATCCGCACTTTATGCCTAAGGTGGTCTCACCTTTTCACCTCAACCAAGAGGTCTATCTACCTGTCTTTTTTCCAGGGCCTCATGCATCAAATGCAGAGAGGAATCTTCATACCCTGGACTGTAAAAGAGCTCTGGCTTTTTACTTACAGAGGACACAGCAACATAGAAAGTCTTCCCAACTCTTTGTTGCTTTTGATCCTTCTCATTTGGGACAACCAGTCTCCAAGAGAACTCTTTCCAACTGGATTGCCCAATGTATTTCTTTCGCCTATCAGAGCAAGAACATTTCTCTGGAGGGCCATGTCACAGGTCACAATGTGAGAGCCATGGCAGCCTCAATGGCCCATCTGAATTCTGTGTCTATCGATGACATCTGTTGAGCAGCCACTTGGGCCTCAGTTCATACCTTCACAGCCCATTACTGCTTAGACAAGGACTCCCGCCGGGATGCCTTGTTTGGTCAGGCTGTTCTCAAGCACCTGTTCCATGCTTAATCAACTCCTACCCACCATCCCTCATGGGATGCCAGAGATCCAGGTGGAGAAGTGCAGCCCTGTCCCAGGGACACACAACTTCTGGGCTCTCTCCCTGGCATCAAAAGCTAGGGAGTCCCCATATGTGAAGACTCATTCCTGCTTGTTCCTGGAGATAGCATAGTTACTTACCTGTAACAGGTGATCTCTGGGAACAGCAGGAATAAGTCTTCACAACCTCCCCACCTCCCCTAGGAGTTGTCTCTCTCTCTCTATCTCTCTTCCTTTCCCTCTCTCTCCCTCTTTGTCTCAGCTATAAAACTCAACTGAGGAGAGACAGTTGGAAAGGCGGGAAGGCAGCACGCAGGTGCTGTGGGATGCTCCCAAAAGCTTTCTGATTGGACGCTGGGGAGCGTTCCTACGCAGGCTCCGTCGATACCGACGTACCCATATGTGAAGACTTATTCCTGCTGTTCCCAGAGATCACCTGTTACAGGTTTAGTAACTGTGCTTTATTTGATGACCTTTATTTCTATATATTACATTAATTTAATGCATGACTTTATTTAATAGACCTGTTCCTTTAACAAGACTCTATTTATTTACAAGGGACTGGTTTTGTTCTCTTCTGACTCCATCTTTTATTTGCCTAACAGGAAATGGAAGAGAGACTGCAAACAGGAACACTGTGATTATTGTTGTGATGAGTGTCTTGTAAGTATGTTTGTTTGATTTAATTAACTACTTTTCATTCAAAGCGCAACATAGCAGTGTATAGTGTTTACAGGACATAAAAGCATTCTTAAAATATACAGATATGTTTAATTACACATAGACATACCAAGGCTGGCCCTAGGCATGTGCGGACATGTTGCCCACACATGGCCCCACTCCAAAACAGGCCCCAAGCCTGGCTGACTTAATAGCTGAGCCAGTGAGGCATTGGATGGGGCACCATGCACAAAAGCACCTGAAGCCTGCTTTACCAGCTCATCTGTTGACAGCCACGGGAGCATTTTCCTTCACTCCCATGGCTATGCTAAGCTGCAGCACCAGCATAGCCATCTTTTTAAAAGCGAAACAGGAGCTCTTCCTGTCTTGTGCAAGAGACAGGAAGAGCCCCTTTTTCACTTTTAGGGACTTGGTGGTGTCAGCAGCTACAGCTTAGCGTAGCCACAGGAGTGAAGGAAAATGCTCCCATGTCTGTGTAGTAACTGCAGCTGTGGCAGGGGCACGAGAAGGAGAAAGGGTGACTGGATGGCTCTGATGCGGGGGGGGGGAGGGGGGGCTGGCACTGAAAGAGGACTGCTGCTGGGGGACTAGGACTGAAAATGTGATGGGACTGGGATTGGAAAGGAGCTCATGCTGAGAAGGATTGGTGCTGGGAGGGACTGGGATTATTGGAGAACTGATACTGAGAAGGACTGGAACTAGAAAGGAGCTAATGCTGGGAGGGACTGGAAGGGAGCTGGTGCTGGGAAGTACCGGGACTTGAAGGGGGTTGATGCTAGGAGGAAATGGAACCCTACACTCTTCCCCGGAAACTCCACTATTCTGGCAAATTGCTTCTATCTGTGCCCTTCTCTTCTATTGCTAACTCCAGACTTCGCTCCTTTCACTTTGCTACTCCTTATGCCTGGAACAAACTACCTAGTCTGCACATCAGGCGCCTTCTCTGGCCTTTTTCAAATTCAAGCTGAAAACTCACCTCTTCACTGCCACTTTCGGATCTTGACTCACCTAATCTCCTTTGTGTCCTTACCATTCCCTTTAGATGTATTCCTGTCTACACCCAATGTGTTGTCTGTCTTGACTAGATTGTAAACTCTGATGAGCAGAGACTGTCTCTTACATGTCTGTGCAGCGCTGCATACGTCTTGTAGCGCTATACAAATGCTCAGTAGTAGTAGTAGTAGTAGGAAAGGAGGTGATGCTGGTGGGGGGGGGGGGCTGGTACTGGAAGGGAGCTGATGCTGGAGAAGAACTGGAAAGGGGTGATGATGGGGCTTGAGGGCTGAAAGTGGGCAGATGCCAAAGCAATTTGGCCAAAAGTCTACCCTTCCAAATTCCTCCTCTTCATAAACCTCTCATGACAGATGCATCCAGACTAGGATGGGGAGCTCGTCTCGATGGGTTCCACATCAGGGGAATTGGTCCCTCTAAGAAGGTTTCCATCAGATAAAGAGCAATAGCAAATGCTCTCAGGGATCAGATAGCAAACCAGATTACCCTAACGCAGGCTGAAAATCAGATTGCCATGTTTTGAATCAATATTCAGGGAGGAACAGCATTGGGAAACGGTCAGGTTGTGAAACTTTTCCATCTCTCACAAGATGATTATTTACCTGGTGAACAAAATATCTCCAGGAACAAGCAGGAATGAGTCTTCACATATGGGGTACGTCGGTACCGATGGAGCCTGCACGGGAATGCTCCCCAGCATCCAATCAGAAAGCTTTTGGGAGCATCCCTCGCGCCTGTGCGCTGACTTCCCGCCTTTCCCACTGCCTCTCCTCAGTTTTCGTTTTTCCACGGAGCCAACAGGACGTCCTCCTGTCACCGCAGAAACTTTTTTCTTTAAAATTCTTATTTTCCTTGTTTTCTTGTGGTCGCGGCTGTCTTTCCCACCGATATCGGTACCGCCGGTGCTTTATTCTTTCTTTTCTAAACTTAGAGAAATTTTTTTCTCCTCAGTTTTTGTTTTAACTTTTTGGGCCTACCAGGCCTCTCCAACATGGAGCCTTCTTCCCCTAAGAAGTGCCTTCACTGTGGAAACATAGTTTTCTTTTTAGACTCCAATGCTAACCTGTTTGGGTCCTGACCCTTTTTTCCCTGATCCATCAGGCTGTATTATTGGGAGAAGACCTTCCCTTTTTCGAGTTTCCCTCGATGCCATTTTTCCTCCTGAGGTGAGGACACCGGTTTATTCTTCTCGCCAGGATCAGGTAACCCACAAACAGTCTGTTAAGACTAGCCAATTCTTGAAGGGTAAGTCTCATGCTCAGCATGATGACGGCTCCGGCCTTGCCCTCAAGACCCCATTGGCAATAAAACCCCGGCGGGAGTCTTCGGGCTCCATAGCATTTACGGGGTTTCAGGTTGTTCCTGGGGCTCACCCCTCACAGAACATACCTGAGCCGTTCTACTCCCCCTATTTTCTTATCCCAAAGAAAACAGGGGGCTTCAGACCCATTTTAGATCTCAGAGAGTTGAACAGATTCCTAGTCAAGGAAAAATTCAAGATGGTTTCTTTAGGAACTCTGCTGCCATACCTTCAGAGTCAGGATTGGCTTTGTTCTCTAGATCTCAAGGATGCGTACACTCATGTTCTCATCCATCCAACTCACAGAAGGTTCCTTCGGTTCCTTTTCCAGGAGAAGCACTATCAATACAGAGTGCTCCCCTTTGGCCTGGCCTCTGCACCAAGGGTGTTCACGAAATGCATGGCAGTGGTGGTTGCTTTTCTGCGCACCCTGGGAATATTTGTCTTCCCATATCTGGACGACTGGCTCATTCGAGCTCCCACTCAATCAGAGGCCAAGACTGCTCTAACCTGCACAATGCGTATCCTTCAATACTTAGGGATGTTAATAAACATCCCCAAATCCAATTTGATCCCTACTCAGTCCCTGGAGTTTATAGGGGCATTGCTGGATACCACAAAGGCAAGGGCCTTTCTTCCCCAGGCCCGTTGCCTTCGCTTGATGCAGTTAGCTTCTCAAGCAGAGTTGAAACCCCTACTAACTGCTCGAGAGATGTTACAGTTGCTAGGCCACATGGCTTCCACCGTTCATGTGGTACCATATGCTCGCCTTCACATGAGAGCAGCTCAGTTGACTTTATCCACCCAGTGGACCCAGGCATTAGGCTGCATGTCAGACAAAATAGCAAACACAAGTCGCCTCATTTTGTCCCTCCAATGGTGGAAGTCCCCTCAAAACCTCTTGCTGGGGTGTCCTTTTCAACAGCCTCTACCCCAGGCAACTCTTACAACAGATGCTTCTCCAATGGGCTGGGGAGCTCATCTTCACAACCTCTCCACCCAGGGCATCTGGTCCCCACAGGAGACTTTTCTCCACATCAATCTCTTGGAACTCAGAGCAATCTTCCTTGCTCTATGAGTTTTCCACACCCTGCTCAGCCACAAGACAGTCCTTGTCCACACAGACAATCAGGTAGCCATGTTCTACCTAAACAAGCAGGGGGGAACTGGCTCTCTGTCGCTTTGCAACGAAGCTCTGCGACTGTGGGCCCTCACCAGAGAGCATCACATTCATCTTCTGGCAGTCTATCTTCCAGGGGTTCAAAACTCTTGGGCAGACAGACTCAGTCAAGTTCTGCTTCCACACAAGTGGTCCCTACATATGGACCAGGTGTCAAAAATTTTTCAAATTTGGGGAACCGCGGACATAGACCTCTTTTGCAAGTCCGTGGAATGCAAAACTTCCCCGGTTCTGTTCCAGAACTCCGGCTCAGGGGGCTCAGGCAAGGGATGCTTTCCTCCTTCACTGGGGTCAAGACTTCCTGTATGCCTTTCCACCCATTCCCCTAATTCCCAAAACCCTATTCAAGCTTCAGAGAGACAGAGGCCACATGATTCTCATAGCTACACATTGGCCACAGCAAGTGTGGTACCCTCTGCTTTTACATCTTTCTCAAACTCCCTCCCTAGAGTTAGGGTCTGCTCCAGACCTCCTCTCTCAGGAGGACGGAAAATTATGGCATCCCAATCCCCAGTCTCTGCATCTCAGGGCTTGGTTGCTGAAGGCCTAGATCTCCAGGATCTTCCTCTTTCTCAACAAGTGAAAGATGTTCTTCATGCTTCCAGAAAACCTTCCACTAGACGTTCTTACGCCTTCAAGTGGAAAAGGTTTACCATCTGGTGTTCTGGAAGGGGTCTTAACCCTCGGTCAGTACCTCTGGAATCGTTGCTGGAGTATCTCCTGTATCTGTCTAATGCAGGCCTTAAGACAAATTCAGTAAGAGTCCATCTGAGTGCTATTGCAGCTTCATTCAAGCCTCTAAATCATAGGTGTCAAACTCTGGCCCGCGGGCCAAATTTGGCCCGTAGTGTAATTATATTTGGCCCGCGAGGCTATACCAAATGACTACTAGAGCTAGCCCGCCGGTATTATACAGCGCATTCATTCATCGCTAATACTACAAATCCCATAATGCCTTGCTGTTGTTTTGGCGCGTCAATCAGGACAGGTCCCAGAAACGCCCTCTCCTGTGTGACAGAAGTCATAGCGATCTCAAGCTACAACTGTCACTGTGGAACCCCTTCCCAAAAATGGCAAAAAGAAAGGCAGACAACAGGAACTTTCTGGACAGGTGGGAGACAGAATATTTGTTTACATATGTAAAAGACAGACCTGTTTGTCTGATTTGTGGAGTCAACGTGGCTATAACTAAGGAGTATAACATTCGACGACACTATGAAACAAAACACCATGACAAGTACAAGGACCTGGACATGACTCAAAGGAGCCAGAAAGTGGAGGAGATGAAAAGAAGTTTGGTTTCACAACAGAATATGTTCAAAAAAGCCACATCACAAAGTGAGGCTGCTGTAAGGCTAGTTATATTGTGGCAGCAGAGATCGCAAAATCAGCCCGGCCCTTTAATGAGGGAGAGTTTGTGAAAAAGTGCATGTTGAAAGTTTGTGACATCGTGTGCCCAGAGAAAAAGCAAGCCTTTTCAAACGTGAGCCTGAGCAGAAACACAGTAGCTGATCGCACATGTGATCTTGCCACCAATCTGTATGACCAGCTTTTGGAAAAGGGAAAAGATTTCGTTGCATTCTCCCTTGCTGTGGATGAGAGCAGCGACGCATCTGATACTGCTCAGCTGTCAGTCTTCATCCGTGGAGTGGACTCAAATATGTGTGTTACGGAGGAGCTATTGGGATTCAAATCAATGCATGGCACAACCACAGGAAAGGAAATTTTTGAGGAGGTTTCCAAATGCGTAACTGAAATAAAGCTGCCGTGGGATAAACTCGTGGGATTAACGACAGATGGTGCGCCAGCGATGTGCGGTAAAACAAGTGGACTGGTGGGCAGGGTCCGGGAGAAGATGCAGGAAGAGAACTGTGCAGGTGAACTAACTGTTTATCACTGCATCATACATCAGGAATCATTGTGTGGCAAAGCCCTAAAGATGGAACATGTTATGACCACAGTAACACAAGTAGTTAACTTTATAAGAGCCAAAGGTCTGAATCACCGCCAGTTTAAGTCTTTTCTGGAGGAGTGTGGTTCGGAATACGCAGACGTGCCGTATCACACAGAGGTGAGATGGTTAAGCCGAGGAAAAGTACTGAATAGATGTTTTGAGCTGCATGAGGAAATATGTCAGTTTCTGGAAAGCAAAGGGAAGGACACAGCAGAGCTTCGGGGAGAAAATGTTTCTGTGTGAGCTGGCCTTTCTGTGTGACATCTCGAGCCATCTCGATGCGCTGAACCTGCAGCTTCAGGGGCAGGGGCGCATCATCACAGACATGTACGCTGCAGTGAGGGCTTTTAAAACTAAACTGTGCCTGTGGGAGAATCAGATGCTGCAAGGAAACCTTGGCCATTTTCCCTGCTGCCAAACCATGAAAACGCAGTTCTTTACCAACTTGTTCCCATGCGCACAGTTTGCTGAAAAACTCAGTGTACTCGGCGCTGAGTTTAGCCGGCGATTTGCCGACTTTGATGTCCAGAAATGTAGGTTTGAACTGCTCAGTAATCCCTTTGCAGTTAATGTGGAAAACGCACCAACCAACCTCCAAATGGAGCTAATTGAACTCCAGTGTAATGACACGCTGAAGTCAAAGTATGATGCTGTGGGCACCGCCCAGTTTCCACAGTTCATCCCTGACACAATGCCTCAGCTCCGCACCCAAGCTGCTCAGATGCTCTCCATGTTCAGCAGCACTTATCTATGTGAGCAACTTTTCTCCTCGATGAAGATGACCAAAACATCTCACAGGAGACGTCTGACTGATGAACACCTTCGCTCGATACTGAGGATTTCCTCAGCTCAAAGCCTGAGCCCAGACATTGATGAACTATCATCCAAGAAGAGATGCCAGGTATCTGGCTTGGGCACATCAGATTAGATCAGTGTGCAGCAAACTGAGCAATAATTAACGTTTTCTTTATGCACTTTTACTTGCTACTCCAAGACATGGGCTTGAATGGTTGATTAATTTTATTATTGTTATTTTATTTTAAAAATTATTATTTATTATTATTTAAATCTTATTTAATAAATGAATGTCATTGATGTTTTTTTTTATTTGAAATTGGTTTTTGCATATCTGAACTATTAAGTTATAAATTGTATAGTAATAAGTGTTGCTTCATATTCAATGTTAAAGCAAATCTTGTTTGGGTCCATATTAAAAGGTTCATTTGTTCAATGCTGGCCCGCGACTTTGTTCAAGTTTTACATTTTGGCCCACTGTGTATTTGAGTTTGACACCCCTGCTCTAAATGAACAACCTGTTTCCTCTCATCCCCTTGTAGCAAGGTTCATGAGAGGCCTCCTTTTAACAAAGCCTCCCATTAGACCACCACCGGTGGCATGGGACTTAAATTTGGTTCTTGGTCAGCTTATGAAGCCGCCTTTTGAACCTTTAGCTACTACCTCCTTGAAATACCTTTTTTGGAAGGTTATCTTTCTCATTGCCATCACCTCAGCATGCCGCATGAGTGAATTGCAAGCACTAGTAGCTAATCCACCTTATACAAGGTTCCATCATGACAAGGTGGTCCTTAGGACTAATCCACATTTTATGCATAAGGTGGTCTCGCCTTTTCACCTCAACCAAGAGGTCTACCTACCTGTCTTTTTTCCAGGGCCTCATGCATCATGTGCAGAGAGGAATCTTCATACCCTGGACTGTAAAAGAGCTCTGGCTTTTTACTTACAAAGGACATAGCAACATAGAAAGTCTTCCCAACTCTTTGTTGCTTTTGATCCTTCTCATTTGGGACAACCAGTCTCCAAGAGAACTCTTTCCAACTGGATTGCCCAATGTATTTCTTTCGCCTATCAGAGCAAGAACATTTTTCTGGAGGGCCATGTCACAGCTCACAATGTGAGAGCCATGGCAGCCTGTGATAAGGAAGCTTATCATAGTTCAGGAAGGAGCTATAATAGAGGTGAATTGGCTCTGAACAAGCAACCTGTCTTTGCTGGTAGAAATACTAAAACAGAATGTTTTCATAAAAGACTACCAGTCCCAGAATGCACCAGGTTTCAAACAGCCTCTAGAAGAGCTGAAGTGGGGAAATGTGTGTTCAATCAGGAGAGCTATGAGGTAATCCCCAATCACTCATCTCCAAGGGCAGGGCTTGATTCAGCACAGCTGAGCTGTGCTATGGTGGAGTATCCCTCTAAACAAGTTAAAAGTAAAACAGATTCTACACAGAATCAGAGGGAGATAAGGAACCCAGAGCTCAAGGACAGAGAGAGCAAGAAGCAGCAGCAGCGTGGAAGGAAGAAGAGGGGAAAACATCTTGGAGGTCTAAAAAAGGAGCTCACAGCAGCACGTGTGTTGGGAGTCATTCCAGAGGCAAGCATACGCCATTGGACTGGAGGAAGCCAGAGGAGTGGGGTTACAGAGCCAGGAATCCCCGGACGGCACTTGTGAGGGAGACGGCTGCATTTGGAAGGGGCCCTAAGACCAGTGCAAGAAGGTATGTGAAGAGAGACCCAGTGTCCAGGGATCTTGATTGGAAGGCTGGACATCAAAGCTGGACTACTTGCTGGCCAGGATATCTGGAGAGGAAACCTAACAGCAAAGGAAGCTCAGGTATGAACACTGATCTATGCCCTAGCTCTTCACTTGGAAGACAGCAGGGAAACAAGTATTGTCCTGAGAGTGCTCCATTAAGGAATTCCTCTGAGCCAGACCATGATATTGATTCTATGATAGTTGAAGAAGAAGGAGATATTTTAAATGACCAGAATGAATACATGGATTGCTCTCTGAATAAGCTGCTGTGGTAAAATACTTTCACAAATACAACAACCATCAAAAAGAAATATAACTTGTTCTTTTATCTACCCAGAAAAGTTTACAAGAAAGCTTTAGGGTAGGATTTGAGCCACGTAGAGAAAGTGAACCAGCAAAGGGGTTTGCAGCTGGTTAATTATTGGTAATTAAGCCATGCCCAGTTGCACGTGAGCTCTGAAAGGAAACTACTGTTTGTGTATGAAAATACAAGAAAGTTATCCTTGGAAAAGAACAGTTTTTGGTTACTTTTTGGGTTTTGTTTTTTGCTTTTGGAGCACTGCTAAAAGGTATTAGCAGGAGCCCTCGGAAAGACCTTTCTGTTTCCCATCAAGGTCTTTATTGTTTGATTGATTGCTTAAGAAGTTCAGTTGCTGATATCATGATTTGTTTTTCCTAAGTATAATACTGAAAGCAAGTATCCTTTTGTGTTACCAAGTAAATCTGTGTGGGAGAAATAACCCCATAAATAAAATATATTTTCTTTGCTTACACTCGAGCAACACAACTCATTATTTTGTGAACGGCTGATTCTGATATGAATGGACTACATTCCCCACAATCCTTTGCAAGTCATAATAGTATTTGCCTTTGCCAAGACTGTGGACATTCTCACCCAGCGCCCCCGTTTACAAGCCTCAATGGCTCATCTGAACTCTGTGTCTATTGACGACATCTGTCGGGCAGCCACTTGGGCCTCAGTTCATACCTTCACAGCCCATTACTGCTTGGACAAGGACTCCCGCCGGGATGCCTTGTTTGGTCAGGCTGTTCTCAAACACCTGTTTCATACTTAATCAACTCCTACCCACCATCCCTCATGGGATACCAGAGATCCAGGTGGTGAAGTGCAGTCCTGTCCCAGGGACACACAACTTCTGGACTCTCTCCCTGGCATCAAAAGCTAAGGAGTCCCCATATGTGAAGACTCATTCCTGCTTGTTCCTGGAGATAGCACAGTTACTTACCTGTAACAGGTGATCTCTGGGAACAGCAGGAATAAGTCTTCACAACTCACCCACCTCCCCTAGGAGTTGTCTCTCTCTTTTTATCTCTCTTCCTTTCCCTCTCTCTCCTCTTTGTCTCAGCTATAAAACTCAACTGAGGAGAGACAGTCGGAAAGGCTGGAAGGCAGCACGCAGGCGCTGTGGGATGCTCCCAAAAGCTTTCTGATTGGACGCTGGGGAGCGTTCCCGCGCAGGCTCCGTTGGTACCGACGTACCCATATGTGAAGACTTATTCCTGCTGTTCCCAGAGATCACCTGTTACAGGTAAGTAACTGTGCTGGTCCTTAGATCCTTTCACATCTCACACACACTACTTGCATACCTTCTATATTTGTTACAGCAAACTAGCTTTAGATGCTTTCCTCCTTGATTGGGAGGAGGATATTCTTTATGCGTATCCTCCAGTACATCTCATTGCCAAGACCCTTCTGAAACTCAAAATAGGCAGAGCTCTAACTCCAACAACCATGGTTCCCTCTGCTTCTGGAACTCTTGATGTGGGATCCAATATATCTAGGGCAAGCACCAAATTTAATTTCACAGGAGGACGGCATAGTATTACATCCCAACATCAGTCCCTAGCCCTCACAGCTTGGATGCTGAGAGGCTAAATTTGTCTACCCTCAATTTGTCTGTTGGTGTTTCCTATGTCCTTTTGGTATTCAGGAGGGCCTCTATAAGAAAGTCTTAGGCTTTCAAGTGGAAAAGATTTGCGGTCTGGCATGGGAAACAGTCTGTAGATACTTTCCCA
Source organism: Ichthyophis bannanicus (assembly GCA_033557465.1). NCBI lineage: Eukaryota > Metazoa > Chordata > Amphibia > Gymnophiona > Ichthyophiidae > Ichthyophis > Ichthyophis bannanicus. The sequence continues at coordinate 374,474,641 of CM066034.1, read as the reverse complement.
CACAAACACTGCTTGAATACCTTCTACACCTGTCTAAATCTAAACTGAAGTCCAACTCTATTAGGGCTGACCTCTGTGTAATTGGATCTTGCCATCATGATGTGAAAGGTAAACCCATCGCTATACAGCCCTTAATTGTTTGTTTCATGCAGGGCTTACTTATTTTCAAACCTTCCTATAAGCTGCCCGCTGTATCTTGGGACCTCAATGTGGTTCTCCCTCAGCTGCTGAAAGCTCCTTTCGAGCTGCTCAGTTCCTGTACTCTGAAATTCTTGACCTGGAAGGTCTTATTTCTAGTGGTGGTCTTATTCCTAATAGGCCTCAGTTGGGCTTATCTATTCCCTTTTTCTTGGTTGAAGATAGTTTGTAGCTAGGGATTTCCATATGTGAAGACTTGTTTTTTGCTTGTCCACAAAGAAAGCCTAGTTACTAACCTCTAGCAGGTGTTCTCCGTGAACAACAGGAAAAATCCTCACAATCCTCCCTCCTTCCTTTGGAGTTGTATTTTCCTCAACTTTTCATAAGATTAAGCATAAAATGTTGTGGTGGCAGATGAAAAGACGCGTGCATGTGCAGTTTAGTTTCCAAAAGCACCCAGAAAGATCTGAGAAAGCTCTTGCATGGTTCTCTGTCGGTTGGCATCATTCATCTCCAGGAACAAGCAGAAATAAGTCCTCACATATGGGTACGTCGGAACCGACGGAGCCTGCGCGGGAAAGCTTCCCAGAAAGGAAGCTTTTGGGGCCTCCCACTGCACATACGCGCTGCCTTCCCGCCTTCCTGACCAGCTCTCCTCAGTTTCTCTTTTTCCGCGGAGCCAGCAGGTCGTGTTCCTGTCACCGCTAAAGAAATTCTTATTTTAGTTTGTTTCTTTAGACCGCGTACCTGCCTTCCCCATACCGAAACCGGTACCGCCGGTCTCTCTTTTCTTTTCTTTCAAAAAAAAAACAACTTTTATTTAGCACAACTTGGTGACTTCGGTTAGGCCTCAGGCCTACACAAATTCTCCTCATGGAGAAACCAGCCCCTGGTTTCAAGAAGTGTACCGCTGTTATTTCTGTCACAGACACCCATGACTGGTGTCTTAAATGTTTGGGACCTGACCACTCCATTCCGGACTGCCCATCCTGCTCCCAGATGTCTAAACGTGGTTTGCAGAACCGGGCCAACAAATTCCATGTGCTGTTTGCTTCAGATAATCCAGCATCACAGTCATCCAGGTCTTCCTCTCCGGATGGATCTCAGGGAACCAAACCTTCTTCGGGCAGGTCCTCAAAAGGCAAATCTCCTTCAAAGTATCGAGAGGCCCTCAATTTTGAGTCAGAGGACCCTGCCCCAGCCAAACAACCCCGGCGGGAAGCTCTGGCTTCCAAAGCACCATCTATGGGGTTACAGGTTGACATCGATGGCACGGCCTCGACTGATCACCTGTTAGACTGCTCTGGGGTACCGGCCCATGCCGGTACCGACATCCAGGCAGCAGTGGCGTCTATGGGCAATACTGTCCAGACCATGCAGCAGGCCGTTCTGGCTTTCATTAATGCTGTGACACCCTCGGTACCGCATCTAGCGGTTCCGGGTCCGGTTCCGGTTCCGGTATTGTCTTCCATACCGGAACCGAGACCATCGTCTTCCAAACGCAGATCGGTTCCGCATGCCGGATCCGGGTTTTCACCCGATACCGATCCCATACCCGGTACGCCCGATGTCGATACCGATCGGTATGCGTATCGTGCGTTGGAAGCAAATAGAGGATACTCTGATTCTTCTGAGGATTTTGACTCCTCTGATGACTCTGATGAGCTGTCTCTAGTTCTTCCTGAAGAGCCTTCTTCCCAGAGGATTTGTCCTTTCAAGACTTCATTATAGAAGTAGCTAAACGACTTTCTATTACCACATCCTCTGAAAAAGAACCTAGATCAAAGAAATTGGATATTTTAGGATACCCTAAGGTTCCTAAAGAGGCAGTCACCCTGCCTATCCATGAAATCCTTCAAGAACACTTGATGGACTTATGGGAGGCTCCTCTAATGTTGTCTCCTCATTCCCGTAGGTTGGACACCATGTACCGGGTCCCTCCTTCTCCTGGTTTTCAAAAAACTCAGCTGCCTCACCATTCCATTGTGGTGAAGTCTGCGCTGAAAAAAGATTAAGAGTACCAAAAGGCACTCTTCTACCCCTCCAGGGCGAGAATGTAAGACCCTAGACTCTTTTGGTAGGAAAATCTTCCAGGCTAGTATGCTTATAGCCAGGATTAATTCATACAGTCTGTATATGGGCATGTTTCTAAGGGAACTTGCCCTAAAGGTAAAGCATTTTGCCCCCTTTATCCATGAAGATAGAAAGGAGGAGTTCATTTCTTTAGTGAAACAGCTTCTAGATGTTTCTAAGTTCTCCAACAGAGCAGCCTTTGATTCCTTTGAGCGTGCCGGTAGAGCTTCGGGCATTGCCATTGCAGCCCGACGACTTGCTTGGCTCCAGGCCTCTGATCTAGAACCCTGGGTCCTAGATGGCTTACGGAATCTGCCCTGTACAGAACTTATTTGGTAAAGACTGGCAAATTAAAGCCACTCAAATGGACGCAGAAAATGCTACCTTAGATAGACTTTCTAAGTCTACCTCTACTCCTGCCAAGAAAAAGTCTTTCAAGAGGCCTTACTACAAGAAGGCCAGATTTTCCACAAATACTGGCCAACAATCTTCTCAGCCTGCAGTGTCTACCACTCCTCAGCAGGCTCAACCCCCTCAGGGGTTTTGACTTGCCCCTAGAGAACTTAACCTTTCTGGCTCTAGAACAACCAGAGCCCCTCACCATTCCCGGAAGGTTAGCTCACTTTGCTCCCAGATGGGAGCAAATCACATCAGAGCAATGGACCCTCTCTATCATCAGAGAGGGCTACAAACTTCATTTTTCCAACCTTCCTCCATATACCATGGTGAGGCACTTCAATTCTCCCCCATCTCTCCTGAGCCTGTTGGGTCAGGAAGTCTCTTCTCTCCTTGCCCAAGGGGCAATAGAAGAGGTTCCTCTTCTTCAACAAGGGACAGGATTCTACTCCCCTTATTTTCTCATACCAAAGAAGACAGGTGGATTCAGACCTATACTAGATCTGAGAGAATTGAACAAATTTCTGTACAAGGAGAAATTCAAAATGCTTTCTCTGGGCATTCTCCTTCCATACCTTCAGAGTCAGGATTGGCTTTGTTCTCTAGATCTCAAGGATGCGTACACACATATACTCATCCACCCATCCCACAGAAAATATCTAAGATTTCTGTTTCAGGGAAAACATTTCCAGTACAGAGTACTTCCCTTCGGTCTAGCCTCTGCTCCAAGAGTGTTCACCAAATGCATGGCAGTTGTTGCCGCATTTCTAAGAGGTCTGGGAATTTTTGTATTCCCATATCTGGATGACTGGCTCATCCGAGCTCCATCTCAGTCAGAGGCCCAGATTTCCCTGGACCGCACAAGGCACATTCTGCAGTATCTGGGACTGGTGATAAACCTTCCCAAGTCTCAACTTATCCCTACTCAGTCTCTGGAATTCATAGGGGCCCAGTTGAACACCACCACTGCAAGGGCCTACCTACCTCAAGTCCGGGGCCAACGTCTGGTGTGCTTGGCCTCCCAGGCTCAGTCCAGCAGTCACTTGACAGCCAGAGAAATGCTGCGACTTCTGGGCCACATGGCCTCCACGGTACACGTGGTGCCCTACGCTCGTCTTCATATAAGAGCAGCTCAATGGACCTTGGCCACCCAGTGGACTCAGGCATCTGGAGCGCTCTCCGACCAAATACTCACCTCAAAGCGTCTGTTTTGGTCCCTCCAATGGTGGATGTCCACCAAGAATCTGTTGTTGGGGGCCACCTTCCAACCTTTGTTGCCCCAAGCAACCCTCACAACAGATGCCTCCCAAACAGGGTGCGGAGCCCATCTTCAACACCTCTCCACTCAGGGTACTTGGTCTCCACAGGAGACCACCCTTCACATCAACCTCCTGGAACTGCGAGCAATCTTCTTTGCCCTCAAAGTCTTCCATACCCTCCTTGTCAACCTGACCGTCCTAGTTCAAACAGACAATCAGGTGGCCATGTTCTACGTAAACAAACAAGGAGGGACAGGCTCTCTGTCGCTTTGCAACGAAGCTCTCAGATTATGGGCCTTCGCCAGAGAGCATCAAATTCATCTTCTGGCAGTGTATCTTCCAGGGGTTCAAAACTCTCGGGCAGACAGACTCAGTCGAGTTCTGCTTCCACACGAATGGTCCCTACATATGGACCAGATACGCAGAATCTTTCAGGAATGGGGAACCCCGGACATAGACCTCTTTGCAAGTCCGTGCAATGCCAAACTTCCCCGGTTCTGTTCCAGGACTCCGTGTCAGGGAGCTCAGGCCTACGACGCCTTTCTCCTGCATTGGGGTCAGGACTTCCTATATGCCTTTCCACCCATTCCTTTGATTCCCAAGACTCTGTTCAAACTCCAGAAGGATCACGGATCGATGATCCTCATAGCTCCACGCTGGCCACGCCAAGTGTGGTTCCCTCTACTTCTGCATCTTTCCCAGGGACCCTCCCTGGACCTGGGAGCTGCGCCAGACCTTCTGTCTCAGGAGGAGGGGACTTTGTGGCACCCAAACCCCAAGTCCCTACACCTCAGAGCTTGGTTACTGAAGGCCTAAGCCTTCATGACTTCAATCTTTCTCAACCAGTGCAAGATATCCTTCATGCCTCTAGGAAACCCTCCACGAGGCGTTCCTATGCTTTCAAATGGAAACGCTTTTCCATTTGGTGTGCTCAACAGGGTCTTGACCCTCTAGCACTTCCGTTGAATTCTCTACTAGACTATCTCCTGCATCTTTCTAATGCAGGCCTTAAGACGAATTCAGTCAGAGTCCATTTAAGTGCTATTGCAGCATCCTTAAAACCTATAAATGGACAAACTGTCTCCTCTCATCCTCTTATTGCAAGGTTCATGAGAGGCCTGACTCTAACTAAGCCTCCCATCCGACCTCCTCCAGTAGCATGGGATTTGAACCTAGTTCTAGGTCAGCTTATGAAGCCACCTTTTGAACCGTTGGTTTCTACCTCCTTGAAATTTCTTTCCTGGAAGGTCCTTTTCCTTATTGCAGTCACTTCGGCTCGCCGCATCAGTGAACTACAGGCCTTAGTGGCTCATCCACCTTATACTAGGTTTCATCATGATAAGGTGGTCCTCAGGACGAATCCCCACTTTATGCCCAAAGTGGTCTCGCCTTTTCATCTTAATCAAGAGGTATATCTACCTGTCTTTTTTCCGGCTCCTCATGCATCCAGTGCAGAGAGGAACCTTCATACTTTAGATTGTAAAAGAGCTCTTGCCTTTTACCTCAACAGGACTCAGCCACATCGAAAGTCTTCCCAACTTTTTGTGGCTTTGATCCTTCTCATTTGGGAATTCCAGTCTCCAAACGTACACTTTCCAATTGGATTGCTCAGTGTATTTCCTTTGCTTACCAGAGTAAAAACATTTCTCTGGAAGGCCATGTCACAGCTCACACTTCTATGGCTCATCTTCACTCTGTATCCATAGATCAGATCTGTCGAGCCGCCACCTGGGCCTCGGTTCATACCTTCACAGCCCATTACTGTTTGGACAAGGACTCCCGCCGGGATGCCTTGTTTGGTCAGGCTGTCCTCAAACACCTGTTCCATACTTGAACAACTCCTGCCCACCTTCCCAGGATGGATGCCTGAGATCCATACGAAGATGGCGAACCCTTGGAAGGGGATCTCCCAGGCATCTTAGCTAGGGAGTCCCCATATGTGAGGACTTATTCCTGCTTGTTCCTGGAGATAGCACAGTTACTTACCTGTAACAGGTGATCTCTGGGAACAGCAGGAATTAGTCCTCACAACCCACCCACCTCCCCTAGGAGTTGTATCTTCTATCTATCTTCCTTTCCTCTCTCTATTGTCTCAGCTATAAACTCGAACTGAGGAGAGCTGGTCAGGAATGCGGGAAGGCAGCGCGCATGTGCAGTGGGAGGCCCCAAAAGCTTCCTTTCTGGGAAGCTGGGGAGCTTTCCCGCGCAGGCTCTGTCGGTTCCGACGTACCCATATGTGAGGACTAATTCCTGCTGTTCCCAGAGATCACCTGTTACAGGTAAGTAACTGTGCTATATGTGAGGCGTTTCCCTGTTATACATGGAGAACACCTACTACAGGTGAATAACTACGCTTTCCAGCATTACCATCAAGTGGCAGGAGTGCCTTTAACATTCCAGTCACAAATATCTTGCTCTCAGAGCATTGAAATTGAGCAGCACCTAGTTGTCTCTTTTAATTTGCCATTTCCAGTGTGAGATATAGGTGATAGCAAGTAGATTTTCCACAAGGCATAAATAACATTTTTAAATGGATGGGGCTTTCAGTCAGATACTTCATTAACGGATATGACCCATTTTTAATATCTTCCAAATATTATTCTTTTGCCGTCATTTACTATGTTACTATGCTACTTTTACCACCTTCATCAACTTGGTTTACAGACCTTTTCAATTAGAGTTCACCTATATTTTTTATTAATAAACATTTCTAATTTGGGGGCATCTTTACTAAAGGCTAACATGCACTAATGGATGTTAGTATGCATTAAGTACCTCTGCACCCACAGGAATAAAATAGGCCGTGGCAGCACATAGAGTACGTTAACCTTTAACAAACATGCCCCTTAATCAATGATACTCAGTGGAGTAGTTCAGGAGCATCCTTAATAAAATAGACCAATTAAAACATCTACAAACAAATTGGAAAATAAAGGTAAAATGAAATAAAAAGACATTAAAACAATAAACAATTATAAATTAAGTTTCTGCAAGACTTTGAGTATAAAACATTTCAAACTGCTTCATTGGTCCAAAAACATTTTTCACTGAAGTTTTGAAACAGATACCTGTTCTGTATACTTTTTTGGTTAACCTTTTTCAGCAACTTAGGGTGTCATTTTCTAGTAGTTAACAAATACTAATGGCATTAGCATATACTGTCTGCTGCAGGGCCTAAGAGAATAAAATGGACTTTGTGGCAGATAGTACGCATTAATTGATAGTAAATGACCTCATTACAGTTTAAATATTGCATTTAAATACTCCAGTAATAGAATATAGAAACATAGAAACATAGAAATATGACGACAGAAAAAGACCACATGGCCTATCTAGTCTGTCCTGCCATAACAACTACAACAGTCCCCTTTTTACCTTTAGAGATCCTCTGTGATTGTCCCATGCTTTTTTGAATTCAGTTACTGTCCTCATCTCTACCACCTCCACTGGGAGACTATTCCACGAATCCACTACTCTTTCCGTAAAGAAATATTTCCGCATATCACTCCTGAATCTCTCTCCCTTCACCCTCATCCCATGTCCCCTCGTAGCAGAACTTGCTTTCAATTGAAAGAGGCTCTCTCCCTGAACATTTATGCCACAGAGGTATTTAAACATCTCAATCATATCACCTCTATCCCGCCTTTCCTCTAAGGTGTACATATTAAGATCCTTCAGTCTGTCCTCATATGCTTTATAATGAAGACCACTAATCATTTTAGTAGCCACCCTCTGCACCGACTCCATCCTGTTCACATCCTTTTGAAGGTGCGGTCTCCAGAATTGCACACTATACTCCAAATGAGGTCGCACCAAAGACTTATACAGAGGCATTATCACCTCCTTTTTTCTGCTAGCCATTCCTCTCCGTATGCACCCAAGCATCCTTCTAGCTTTTGCCATCACCTTTTCTACCTGTTTAGCTACTTTAAGATCATCAGACACTACCACGCCTAGGTCCCGCTCTTCTTTAGTGGACAAAAGTACTTCACCCCCTATACTATATTGCTCCCTTGGATTGCTGCAGCCCAAATGCATGACCTTACATTTTTTAACATTAAATCCCAGCTGCCAAATTCTAGACCATTCTTCAAGCTTAGCTAGATCCCTCCTCATGTTATCTACCCCTTCCTGGGTGTCTACTCTATTGCAGATTTTGGTATCATCCGCAAAGAGGCAAACCTTACCTGAAAGCCCTTCCGCTATATCACTAACAAAGATGTTAAAAAGAATCAGACCAAGGACAGATCCCTGGGGCACACCACTGATAACATCCTTCTCCTCAGAGTGAGCTCCATTTACTTGTACTCTTTGTCGCCTCCCACCCAACCAATTTCTAACCCAAGCAGTAACTATACATATATATATACATAAATAATCTACCCATAAATCATCATTATTACATCAACTGGAAATTCAGCCTAAGTGCACGCTCAGCCTATCATGTCTTTAACTGCTACCACACATCAAGCTTAGGATTGTAAGGTAGTGTCCACTATGACTCCAAGATCCTTCTCCTGGGTGTTGCATGGCTCCTCATATGGGACCTAGCATTGTATAAGTGTAATTGGGATTTTTTCCCCTTACATATGTTTGTTTCAAGATTCATGAGGGGGTTCTTCATAAAGAAACATCAATACTGAGTTCTCTTGGTCCATGGGACCTAAATATTGTTCTTACATTTATGATGAAGCCACTATTTGAACTAATAGTCTTCATCCTTAAAATATTTAACCTTGTAGCCATTACTTTGAATTAGTGAACTTCAGGATTTGATCACATATGAATTTTATACTTACCATCATAATATGGTTCTCCTAAATACTCATCCTAAATTTTTGCCAAAGGTGGTCACACCTTTGCCAAAGCTGCTAAATTAACCAGCTCCAGGAGGGAGACTTTAGGTCAGTACTGGTGTTCTGACAATCTTATCATGATTCATTATGGAATCTGCAGCTTTCTGCAGATTTCAATGAGTAGAATCAGTGACTACAAATACTAGACTGCTTTAGGATATGTGTTCATAACCAAGGCTTGGTCAAAAAGTTTCTCTCCTGGAAATGGATAACTTAGTGGTTCTACTTGCATCTCAGTGAAGAAATAGTGGGACTGATATTCAAAACTCATATCTGGTGGCCAATAGGAAGTTATTTAGATAAGGGTGCTGAGCAGGATATTCATTGGCACTGTCCGGATAGTGCTACTGAATATCTTCACAGATCGCCTCGGCACTATCGGGCTAGTGCAGGCCAGAGCGAGGGCAGTATCAGCGCTTTCCCAGATAAGTGCCTAATTCAATTCTGTTGATGGAGAAAGCAAAGTAGCATACCTTTAACATGTATTCTCCGTAGACAGCAGCATTAATCAGGCACAGAATCCCTCCCACATTCCTGAGACTTGTACTACTTAAGCTATGGATCTAACTAAGGAGACCACTGCACACAGGAAAGACTGCACATGCTTAGAATTTTTCACTGGTTTGAACTCTAGGATAATTGTGCAATTATGTCACTCACTTGTGCCTGATTAATCCTGCTGTCTACTGAGAGCACTTATTACAGATAGGCAACCTAGCTATTTGTTAGAATTCATTGGCACCTTATATCTGTAGGGCCCAATATTCAGTGGCAGTGGCTAGTACTGATAAAGGGGCTAGCCGCCGCCGCTATGCATTAGACCCAGATATTCAGTGCTGGGGCCATATCCGGCCCTAGCATTGAATATCCGGATTGCCCGGATAGCAATGAAGCTAACCATACTGCAGGGATATTCAGCTACTGCCCAGTTAGCTTCTGCTGTGAAAGTAAGGCTAGCCTTTGCTGCACTTGACTTTCGCCTCTCTGTGATAACCGGGCAGTGGCTCAATATCGCCACTGCTCAATTATTGCTGGATGCCGCCTCTGGAACGCCACGTTGCTAACCAGTTAATACTGGGGCATGCAGCAACAGCACCTATGCATATTCAGCAGCACTAATCATGTTAGTGCAGTTGAATATCCAGGACAAGTGGATTAACACGGTTAGCAGATCCTGCAAACCATATTAATCCCTTTGAATATCAGGCCCGTAGTGTATAGTGTAAGGAATGAGGAGCTAGTAAGGTGATAATGTACCATGAAGTGGTCTCGTCTCCGAACATACTTGTAGCAGCTCTAGCTGCTATGTTTAGTTAATACTCATAACTAATTAGTCTTTGTATTTATACTTTTTATGCCTAGTTTGCTCTTGCTGATCCTGTTAAATGTGACGCTGTTTCTTAAACTGTCCAGAATTGAACTTGCAGCTCAGTCCTTCTACCGACTCCGCTTCCAAGAAGAGGCTCTAAAGTAAGAAATTTACTTGCATAATAGAAGAACATAATAAATGCACATACCACTGTGAACGTTTCCTCTTGCTTTGTCCATTGCACTTTAGTCTGGGTCTATATTGCAGTAGCTTCTGTCATCTTCAACTTGGATTCTCCCAGAAAAAGTTTGGGGTTGTGCTAATCTGTGTGCAGAGGAGGTTGGGTGGGAGGTAACATGGACAAGCATTGATTCAGGATTGCTTGGAAATCACTACTTTACTTAGAACCTTTGTCCCCCAAATCACATTGCTTGCATATTTATCACTACTAGGGGGACTCTCATTAGGGCTCACCTCTGGCAATTTAGCCCACTGTTTTAACATAAAGGCCCTAGATCTTGTCTGTGTTTCTGATCTGCCTTATTAAATTTGTAAGCTTCAAGCAGTAGAAATTATTTGCCATGTGTCTGTAAAGCACTGCATGCTCCAATTAAAAAATTAAATTATGTCAAAAACGTATCTGCATAGTGCCAGGAGAGGTATCAACATCAATATGCTGGTGGTTTTAAATGTACTGAGTGACATGATTATGGTTTGAAACGCTATGCTGAGTTTAGCAAGCTAGGCTACTGCTCCGTTTGAAATTACAATGAATCCCCTGATGCAATCGGATGTGACTAACGTTACTCGAGATGGGACTGAAACTATGGGACTTGACACTTTCAGTTTTGAATCCAAGTAAATAACCCTCCTCCTACATCAGTAAGTAAAGCTCCAGTAGCCACAAATTTCATCAATTAATTCTCTCAGATCTCATGATACAATTCTAAGAAATAGAGCTAAATGCTTACTTGACCGCTTATTCCATTCACCATCCCTTCTGTATAATCATTGGTCTAACAAAAATATAGTTCAAAACTTAAATCAGTCAAATATTATATAATGCATTTCTCCAGGAACAAGCAGGAAGTCTGTCCTCACAATGGGTGATGTTGATGCCGACGGAGCCCATGCCCTCTCCCTATCTTTCAAAGAAAGTCTTTGGGAAATGCACCACACATTCATGGTCCCCTTCCCACCTAAGAATGCTATCTTGCCTCAGTCTCCTTTTTTCCGCGGAGCCCATTATTGGATGTGTGTCTATTCCCCTCGGAAAAAGTTGATAGTTTTTGTCTTAAAATTTGCTTTCTCCAGTCGTGTATCAGTCCCTTCTCGCCCTCAAGTCAGCTTGCCTTGGCATTGCATTTTCTCGGGTTCTTTTCTTTTTTTCTGATTTTCCTACAGCGCGGGTTTGCACCATTTTCCTGACTGGGCCAAGTGGGTTTGATCTTGGTTAGTGGCTTCAAGCCGTGTGACTATTGTGCACACAAGATGTCATGCATGGATCTGCACGACTGCTGCCTTCGATGCTTTGGGCTGAATCATGATCCCTTGGTCTGCAGTCTCTGTAAGCAGATGTCTCCCAAGGCCCTTAAGATCCGTCAGCAGCAGCGTGAGTCCATCTTCCACAAAGTTGACTCAGCATTGGAGTCATCCGCAAGACCTTGCTCGAAGTCCTTCCAGGACCTCAGATCCTCATGGGGAGTCCTATATGTGAGGACTAACTTCCTGCTTGTTCCCGGAAAAAGCATAGTTACTCGCCTGTAACAGGTGTTCTCTGGGAACAGCAGGAATCGGTCCTCACAACCCTCCCTCCTCCCCGTGGAGGTGCTTCTTGCTGTTTTTTGCCATCTTGTGCTATGATATCATACTGAAGCAAGATGGCATCCTTAGGTGGGAAGGGGACCACACATGTGTGGTGTACCTCCCAAAGGCTTTCTTTGAAAGCTGGAGAGAGATTACTGCGCGGGCTCCAGCACCAATGTCATCCATATATGAGGACTGATTTCTGCTGTCCCTGGAGAACACCTGTTATAGGTGAGTAACTATGCTTTATCTGTGCTTCAGGTTTTCCAAAATAGAATCATGTTTTGCTATTCCTGTATCAGGGGATACTGAAGAGCTTTCTGTTGAACACAAGCTCTATTTACTGGCAGTTTGCTCTGTAAAAAGATGATGTTAAGGCTAAACAGAAACCAACTGGAAATTAACACACATCAAGTAACTGAATGAGCAAGAGAACGGAATCATAATAATGACCCTCATTCAATTTCTAAATTAAGTCCTAACGCTTCTCTCATGGGCACATGCCTCAGTGTGATGTTACATCACCTGGAGGACAGATCCTAGCTACAGGATCACTTCCTGCCACACCAAGGTGATGCTCTCCTTTCAGCTGACTTCTCTGCTCCTTGGTAGTAGTGAGGCTGCCAGACTGGAGGCAGGACTTCTCTACTATGTTCCTGAAGGTCTCCTCTATATACCTCTGTCTGACCCACCTCCTCTGCTATTCTAGCCTCCATTTCAATCTGCGAGCAAAGAGCTCTTTGTATCTAGTGCACATACAAGACTGGGAAATAATCATACATGAGACACAGTGCAAAAGACTGGATAGCCTCCATCTTGCTGCTGGACTGCTGCCTGCATCTTAGCTATAATTGTTTAGCTATTTAAAGTTTAGTTATTTAAAGTTGCTAGGGAATAGTGGTACTTGAACCAATACAAATATACCGAATAAGTTTAAGGGACTTTGTTTAATGTTCACCACAGGATGAATTGCAAGGACCTAGAATTGATCTATTCCTAAAGCCTAATCAACAACAAAGCTCTAATAACTGTTAAACCTAAAAGTAAAAAAGTTCCCACTTTTCCCCTTAAATGGTTTAAGTGCCTATAAATAAAAGATTATGCCTTGGGTAAGTGGGAGCTAAACACTAACTGAAACTTTGCCTTTTACACTATTGCTCTAACTGACTTAATAAAACAGAATTTTAAAATAGACACAGATTTTATCAGCTTAACCATAAGAATTCCCTTTTCTCCAAGATTCTGAGAATTTTCCAGCAGGAAAATACGCAGCTTGTTGTACTGTAAGGGCTTGTGTGCATCAGTGATGCTGAGGGCTAAACTATCCGTAGCTTAACTACTGGCAGGGTCTCCCAAGATGGACAGGTCTCAGCTGAGGTGCTAGACCAAGACAAACCACCCATCTGGGCAGCAGCAGAATGGGACAGTGTTGGCGGGAGAGGATCACATTTCTGTGACAATGGCAATAACACTAAAATTAAACTGTGCGGAAGAAAGGCCTGGCAAATCTACTTCTGTATCTTGCCATGAAAACCCAATGGATAGTCATAACAAAACATATTGCTCTATAGTGCTAGAAGATGAGACCCCCAGGTCGGAAGGTACTCAAATAGCTACTGGGGAGGAGTTGAAGACTTTTCAGAGTAAAGCCAGCATGTATGATGTGGTTGAATCAAAGACCTCAGGACGTCTGACTGCTGATGTAGCTGCGCATGAAATGAAAGTCAGAAGCTGCAAAGATATCTTGCATATTGGGATATGGAACGTATGAAGCATGAACCAAGGGAGGTTGGAGGTGGTCAAGAATGAAATGGAATGTGTACAACTCGATCTATTGGGAGTCAACGAACTGAAATGGACTGGCATCGGGCACTTTGCATCTGATGATCACATGGTTTACTATGCTGGAAATGAAAGACAAAGAAAACATTTTGTTGCATTTATAATTAAAAAGAAACTTGCAAGAACTGTAATGACATACAATGCATTCAGTGACTGCTTAATTTCTATTTGTCTACGAGGAATTCCCATTAACACAACTATATGCCCCAACAACAGCTGCAGAAGAGGATGAAGTTGATAAGTTCTATGAACAAGTGAAAGCTGAAATTGACAGAACATGTCAACAGGATACCTGATAGTCATGGGTGACTGGAACACAAACGGCAACAAAAATGAAGGCAAAGTGGTTGGAAAATATGGACTTGGCAACAGAAATGAAGCTGGAGAAAGACATAGAATTTTGCAAGACAAAATTCTGCAAGACCAACTATCTCAAGCACCCTCTTCCAGCAACACAAGCAGTGACTGTATACATGGACTTTACCCAATGGATTATACAAAAATTAAATTGACTACATCTGTGGAAATCAACGATGGAAAAGCTCTATAACATCAACAAAGTCAAAAAACTGGAACTGACTGTGGTACAGATCACCAACTACTAGTATGCAAACTCAAGCTAAAGTTGAAAAAGAGCAAGCCACTCATGAATGTAACAAAATATGACTTTGAGAATATACCACTGGAATTTAAAGACTGCCTTCAAAATTGATTTGCTGCTTTAGATACAAATCACAGAGCTCCAGAAGAGTTATGGGATGACATCAAGAAGATTGTGTTGGAAGAAAATGAGAAGTCTACAAAAGGTGAAAAAGCAAAAAATAGCCAAAATGGATGACCGAAGAAACTCTGAAAATTGCCCAGAATTGAGAGAATCTAAAGCCAAAGGAAAAAGAGAAGCAATAACCGAACTCAACAGAGATTTCCAATGTACAGCAAGACAAGACAAGACAAAATGTACTAGAATAATAATGCATGCATGGAAATAGAAGCAGTAACTATTAGAGGAAGAACAAGATCAGCTTTCCTAAAGCTATGAGAGTTAAAGAAAAAAATTCCAGCCTTGAATTGGAATGTTACAAGATGCTCAAGGATCCATGTTGAATGATGCTGAGAATATCAAGAAAGGTGGAAAGAATATACAGAGTCATTATATGATAAAGATCAAGTGGACCAACAGCCGTTTCAACATGTACCTTATGATCTGGAACCACTGGTGATGAAAGAAATCAAAGCAGCATTGAAAGTCTTATCAAAGAATAAAGCACCAAGCATTGATGGCATTCCCATTGAAGTATTACAACAATCTGATGCAGCTGTTACCATACTTATAAGGCTCTGCCAGAAAATTTGGAAGACAACATCATGGCCAACTGACTGGAAAAGATCTGTGTTTATACCAATACTAAAGAAGGATGATCCAACTGACTGTGGAAATTATCATACAATCACTCTGATCCCACATGCCAGCAAGATTCTACTCCAGATTATTCAGCAGAGACTACAATCATTCCTGGAACGAGAACTGCCTGAAGTGTACGCCAAGTTCAGGAAAGGGAGAAGAATGACAGACATCATCGCGGATGTGAGATGGCTCCTTGCAAAGACTAAAGAATACCAAAAGGATTTCTATATATGTTTTAATGACTACAGCAAGGCTTTTGATTGTGTAAACCATGAGAAACTCTGGGCCACATTAAGAAGCATGGGTATACCAGAACACCTAATCGTTCTCTTATAGAACCTTTACATTGATCAAGAAGCAAATGTTTGAACGGAACAAGGAGAAACAGAATAGCTTAAAAACAGCAAAGGCGTATGACAAGGCTGCATACTTTCCCCCTACCTGTTTTATTTATATGCAGAACAAATCATCAGAGAAGCAGGACTGTATGAAGACAACCGAGGTGTGAAGATTGGTGGAAGACTCATCAACAACCTATGCTATGCTGATGATACCACATTACTGGCTGAAAGTGAAGACGATCTGAAACATTTGCTTCTCAAGATCAAGGAACATAGTCTTAAAATGGGGCCCGTACCTTAATGTAAAGAAGACAAAGATCCTGATAATTGGCAAAATTAATAAATTCATCGTTGATGGAGAAAAATCGAAATAGTGAACAACCTTAACCTACTTGGATCAACTATCAGTAAAGAAACAACAAGCAGTCCGATGATGCATTGCTCTTGGCATAATGTCTATGAAGGAACTAGACAAGATTCTCAAAAGCAGAAATGTCTCTCTTCATACAAAAATTTGACTCGTTCAAGTCATGGTATTTTCAATTACATCATATGGATGTGAAAGTTGGACAGTGGGAAAAGATAGGAAGAAAATCGATGCCTTTGAATTATGGTGCTGGCGATGAATACTTTGTATACCATGGACTGCCTGAAGAACAAACCAGTCAGTAGTAGAGGAGATCAAACCTAAGCTTTCTTTAGAAGCTCAGATGACAAGACTTCAACTTTCATGCTTTGGGCACATTATGTGAAGAGAGGGATTATTAGAGAAAGACATCATGCTTGGCAAGTTAGAAGGTCAATGCAAAAGAGAAAGGCCAGCAATGAGATGGATCGATACAATAACAGCAGCTATGGGTGTCACTCTGTCAACAATGAGCTGCCTGACTGAAGACCGAATGCAGTTTAGGATAACTATCCAGAGGGTCACTATGAGTCAACACTGACTCGACGGTACTTAACAACAAATATTTACAAGTGCAAGTTTTTTCCCAGCAGTAGGAGCTCCTCTCTCAGCAGTCCTTCAAGGTTCAATATCATTGAGCTCTGGTTGACATACTTATTCTTTAAAGCAAAGACTGAGGGCATATTCAAAGACATTTAATGCTCACCATTGCCTAAATGTTTTAAACCACTTAACGGGGTTTAATACCCGGCACTATCTGTTTATTGATGGGGTATTCTAGGGGCGGAGCAGGGGCAGCTGAGACAGCTGTGCAGTTAGCTGCAACCACTAAACACATAGCTAAATCTCAAGACGTTAGGACAGATAAAAGACAACTGCTGCTGCCCCTCTACTAGGGCTTGTACTAAATGCTCCGTGATAGATTAAATCTAGTTTTGCACCATTGGATTTTTAGCCAAGTTAAAGGCTGCAACTACTTTCTTCCACAGAATCTATGAGATTTAAACAAAAAAAAAAATCCTGCCTGTCCGGCTCTAACTGCTTATAATCCCTGTTTACCGAAGCGAGGTTAAGTCCATTAGCCCTTTAACAAGCACTATGCTGTTGTGAAGCCTAGAGCTGAAAAAACTTACATCTCACTGCTGTCACAACATGTCATAGTATGGGCAAACAGGGGTCAGGTTCTGAGACTGCGAGAAGGCCCCTTTTCATAACAACCAATCGCGCTTAAGATCAAACAAAATAGTGCTTTAATCCTTATAGCCAAAACAGTGCCTGGCTTACCAACTGCAGGCTGGAGAAACAGTAAATCCAGCTGGCTGGTCTGGGTGACACATAGCTAATCCTTAGGTTTTCTTCTCTATATCTGAGCCCTTTTTCCTCCTTCTGGGTTTGGGGTTTCATGTCTTTTTGCCTGAGTCCTATGCACTACATCCAGCTCCCCTGCTCTGCTCCTGTTAAGGTGGTTCAAGTTTCCTCACTTAAGGAGGGGCTGAGGACATCTAGTGTACCCTCCTTTGCAGGAGCAATGAGTAAATTGACCAAATTTGCAGACAGAAAAATATTCAGAGAAGATAACACATATCAGAGGAAATGCAAAAGGATCTTGTGAAACTGGAGAAATAGACATCAAAATGGCAGATGAAATCCAATGTGGAAAATTATGTAGTGGTGCTCAATTGGCTGCTATGAAAAGACGCCTTCTCACAACCTTAGAAACTGACCATTTGCCCATTCTATGAAATGTTTTCAGAATGGCCCAATGAGTGGACGAGAAGTTGGACAGAACTTGAATAATGTGGAACAGGCCAGGAGGCAGAAAGAAGAGGAGAGACGGGAGAGAGATCAAGAGATTGAAGAGTTGGCATTGCACCTTCTGGTCTGCATGGAGTTTGATAGATATTCTGGGGCTCAAGAGAGAGGACCCAACTGTCAAAGTTACAGCTTTTGTCTAGGGGAAGAAGCATGATAAGTAAAATTAATAAGGTTATAACTTACATTAAGAAACTGTCAATGGATATTACAGGGATACAGTACTATGTAGCAAAAAGGACACAGGGCCAAATGAAAAAGAGAAAGAGAACAACTCCTTGGAAAAAACATATCAAAGAAGAAATAAAATCACTATGTGCTGAGATGTCCCTTATGGGTATCTCAAAGGATCGAGATCACCAAAGGTAAATTGAAACATGCTGCATTAATGGAAGACCGAAATTCATATGTTCCAATAATAAACTGAAAGTAACAGCAAAAGCACAAAAATTGCAGAGATAATGAAGAAAACATGAAAGAAAGATATTAAAATAAATTATTTACAGAGAATCCAAAGCAGTTTTACAGGGAACTGGGAAAGAACATCAGTAAGATGAAAATATCACTAACTAAGACTAACACAGAAAAATTCTGGAGAAATTTATATGAAAACCCTGTAGAGCACAACCAAAAAGCAGAATGGCTATCTATCAAATGGGAGAATTTTGAAAATATGAACATCAAAGCTATGGACTAGCTCGAGGTAACAACACAAGAGCTGGTAAATAAATTAAAAAGAGTCTGAAACTGGAAAAGCTCTGACCCAGATGGAGTAACCAATTTTTGGCTCAAACAGTTAACTTCCCTTCATCATGATCTGGCAAACTGCAGAGATCAATTAATCGGGCAGCCAGATTTAACACCCAATGGCTAATTACAGGAAAAACACCTTCTTCCTTTGGGATACCTAACTAACATTCCCAAAACTTATAGACCAATAACATGTCTGCCTACAGTCTGTTCACTGCAATAGATGCTGACAGAATATATGATCATGCAAATGTGTGCCTTTGAGTCAATGCTGACTCCTGGTAACCCAGAAGCTCCTGGTTTTTTTTGGCAGTGTGGCTGGAAGTAGATTGCAAGGCCTTTCTTCCGAGGCAATGGAGAGTTAAGTGACTTGCCCAAGGCCACAAGGAGTGCTAGTGGGAATTGAACCCTGGTTGCTTGGTTACCAAGCCAGTGTTCTAACCACTAGGCTGCTCCTCCACACAATATATAACCATATTGATTCCAATAATATCATGACAGTTGAACAGAAAGGGAACAAAGGTAAGTATACAGAACCAAAGACCAACTACTGCTAAACAAGGCCAATGTGGCTAGTGCTAAGAAAAACAGAAATCGCAGCGTAGCACAGATTGACTTTTGTGCTTGAACAGGGAGGAGGAACCTGGAGGACCTAACTGATGTCACTTTTGTCCAGTCACCTTCTGTTGTCACCACCATACACCAGGACCAGAGTCGCTGCCATGGGCTGAATTAGAAGCTGCTATGTGCTGTAATTTATCCAACTCTAAATTAAGTCCTGAATGCCAAAAGTTCTATCTGCATTCCGATATTACAACTTTTAAAAAATTATATTTAACCCTAGACTAAGAGGATTTGTAAGTTGAAAGAAAACTGTAGGAAACTAATGGAGCAGATTGAAAATCTAGGTAAATGTTTGCTTGCCCTTTTCTTCCCTTCCCACGGTAAAAAAAAAAAAAGAGATGTCTAACACACTCAGAGAGGGGGAGCTGGATTTAGTTCATGCCTTTCTCAGTAGTTCAAGGCTCGTTACATTCAGATATATTAAGTATTTTCCTGTCCCTTTACTGAAGCATGTTAAGCAGTTAATACACATTTAGTGTATGGTAACTGTCATGCCTGTGCCATAACGGTTATCCTGTGGTAACTGTAAATTGTGCAGTGGAATAGAGAATAGGTGAGTTAGTGGGCATGGGCAGCACACTGTGGTTAGTGCAAGGGAATATACCAGGCAATACCAATGTTGCAATTAACACGGGTGCACTTAATGACATCTCAGTGAATGGCATTGAGTGCACCCACATCAATTGTGAATGCTATTGCCATGTATTATCTTTATCTTTATTGAATGCGTAAGGACATTAGAGTGACTGTGTGGAAATAGGAAAGGAACACCATAATTTAGACAGGATAGCAGAGAGAGATAGGATAAGGAGATATAGGAGGGGAGGGGAGGGAGCAGAGAAGAGAAAGCTTCATGGCATGAGGAGGGGCAGGATATGACTGACAGAGTGGGGGAGAGGGAGATCAAAAGCTAGATGAAAAAGGTGAGTTTTCAACAGTTTTAAATGTGGGAAACGAGAGTTCTGTCCGTAAGGTGGTGGATAGGGAGTTCCAAAGAGCGGGGCCCAGGAAGAAAAAGGCAGAGTTATGGGTCTGCTCCAAATGCAGTAAGGGCAAAATCCTGCTGCACTTTAGTAAAAGGACCCCTAGGTTTGTACCTGAGGCTATGGAGAGTTAAGTGACTTGCCCAAGATCACAAGAAGCACACAGCTTCCCTGCACATAGCTTCCCAACTTGCCTACTGCGCTAACCATTGGACTACTCCACCAGCTTCCATTCACAAATTACATGGAGAGACTGATAAGATAAGTAATAGGAGTAAGAAGCATCAGTGGAAAAATAGATTCTCCAGGACCAAGCAGGAAGTCAGTCCTCACATATGGGTGTCATCGGCGCTGAGGAAGCCCCAGCTGAGCATTTCCCCAGCTTTCTATGAAAGCCTTTGGGAATGCAGGCACGCATGCACGGTTCCCTTCCCGCCTAAAGGTGCCATCTTACCTCAGTCTCTTTTTTTCCGAGAAGCCCACCGGACGTGTGTCCTGTCCTCCCGGTTAAAAGTAGATTTTTTTCGGCGATTATCGCTATTTTTTCTCCCGGTTCGACACCGGTTCCCCTCCCGCCGGGTTTGGTACACCGGTATCGAGCCCAATTCTTCTTTTTCGGATTTTGCCCTTCGTGGCTGGCGTTCGCGCCCTTTTTTCCATTTTTCCCTGGAAGGCCGGTCCTTTGACCTCGCGGGGACTCTTTTTTTCCCCGATGGCTTCCAGTGGTTATAAAAAGTGTGATCGGTGTAAGAAATTAATGTCTCTCACCGACACACACGACTGCTGCCTTCAGTGCCTCGGCCCTGATCACGACCCTAAGTCGTGCGGGCCATGTGGGAAGATGTCTTCCAAGGCACTCCGAAGTCGCCAGCAGCAAAAAGAAAGACTTTTCTCAGACTCAGCCTCTGGCTGGGCCCGGACCTCGTCTGAGGCCTCGACATCTCGGGATTCCGATCCCGAGCGCCGTCGAAGCTCCTCAGACAGGGGGGGTCCCCCGACCGGGAACGGAAGAGGAAGAAGCGGATCGCGAGGGCGTCGTCGGAGAAGGTCCCTGGCTCCTCGAGGGCCAGGTCTAAGACCCCCGACCGTCGCCCCGAACCCGTGGAACAAGAGAAGCCTGCCAAAGTTCCTCATGTGGAGCCGGAGTCTGCTGGACACGTAAGCCCCGTAGTCCTCGAGGACTCTCCTCCCAGCCGACATCGGGCCTGGCGCCGCTGGGGCCCGAGTCGGTGGCTGCTGTATCTCCCGAGCTGAGTCTCAGGATGACAGCCTTGGAGAGCAGACTGTCTGCCTTCATGGAGCAGCAGCGGGCACTGATGGCCAGCCTGTCTGGCGCATCTGCCCCGACCACCGGGACATCGACTTCGAAGTCGACCCCGGAGACTGAGCCGATACTCGAGTCCATCATGACTCGAAGTCGACCTCTGTCGCGGTCTCCCTCGACCTCCCGTTCGGGACCGAGAGCATCGACGCCGGTGCCTCCAGCGTCGGGGCGGGTGCTCCAGGGCCCCGCGGGGTCGGACCCTGACTCCTCCTCGGACGAGTCCGCCTGGGAGACGGAGGACGAGGAGTCTCCCGATACATTCAGGACTCGGTGCATCCCGTTGGACTTACCGCAGTCTGAGCCCCGGAGTAGATCCCCTCCGGAGGATACTCGGTTCTTGGAGTTCGTCCGGGATATGGCCACTGCCTTGGCTATTCCGGCGGACCCCGAGGAAGAGCCTCGAGCTGAAGAGCTTGAGGCGCTGCAGTATGACTCTCCTCCGAAGGAGGCCTTTACTGTCCCGGTTCCTCCGATGCTGGAACGGCTCCTCTTCCATATGTGGGAGGCACCGGCCTCGGCGGCGGTTCTTTTTTTTTTTTTTGAAACTTTTATTTTCATTTTGCAACAAACAAAAGAAACAACACACCAAAGGAAACAATACAATTATACAATAAAGAAAAGTAAACCCAATTACCCCCCACCCCCACGCTTCTTCTCTAGCTGATTATGTCAGCATGTGAGCGCTTCCAAACAAACGTGATTGTACATCAAAACAATAACTAAGCTTAGATAACACAATGAAGCGCCCCACATTAAAAAAGAAAAACCGCAGCGCGGTAGAGAAGAAGCAAAACCCCAAAAATTACTGGCGATCATGTGTCTGCGGGGAGAAGCCCCAGAGAAGGCCAAAATTGAAAAACACATAACCTGTAGGACTGTGCGTGCTCCGAATCCGACCGAGGCACACATCATGGAGGGAGAGGAGACCACAAAACAAGAGTCATAGAAAGAAAGAAAGAAAGTCCAGGAAGTCTCTGTGCTTGACTATGACCGCCGCATCGGGCCCTTCAAAATGGCGGACAGAGCCGGCGAATAAAAGTCCACGTCGTTGGATTAGCGCATCTGCTCTGCCTCTTTGGAGTCTAAAAATGTTGATAGTAGATCAGGATCTTCGAATGTCCTGGTTTGGTTGTGGAGAGTCACTCGGAGTTTCGCGGGATACAACAGGCCAAAGCGAGCCTGTAGCTGTTGAAGTCGAGGGCGAAAAGCAAGGAGTTTCTTCCGTCGGTCAACGGTAGGCTTTGCCAAGTCAGGGAAGAAGGAGACTTTGTGACCTTCAAATTCCAAATGATGGTTCGCCCGGGCAGCATGTAAAATTTGTTCCACTTGTTGATATCGTAGCAAGCGAAAGATAATAGGCCGGGGGGTCGTTCGGTTGAGCGCCATGTGGGTAGGAGCACGGTGTGCACGATCGATTTCCAATTCTTTATGAAAGGTGATCTTCAGCAAGGAGGGAAGAATTTTGAGCAGGAATTCTCTCATATCTCCCGCTTCCGCCCCCTCCGGTATTCCAATGAGCCTCACATTGTTGCGACGGGCTCGATTATTGCTATCTTCTAACTCCTTTTGCAGATTCTGTATCTGGCGCTCGGCCTTGTCCAGTGCGCCCAAGCGCACCGCGTGCGAATCGAGGACCCCCGCCATATTGTCCTGCCGTAATGAGAGTTCCTTCACGCCGCGTAGTTCCTCCAAAATCTCCAGGTGCATTTCGGGGTTTTCACGAAATGGAACCATCTTCTGTGGGGAGGACACCTCTGTTTTGGAGCGTTTTCCGTGAGAAGAAGAAGGAGACCCGAAGTCCAAGCGCGCTGGTTTATGGCCGCCATCCCCCCGAGGTACCCCGGTCAACCCGGAGCGAAATAGTAAGTTTGTATAGGTATTAAGTCAGGATTCTAAGTAGGCCTCTCGGGAGCTTCAGCGCGAAGCGTCTTACCCGCTGGACATCAGGCTCCGCCCCCCCCTCGGCGGCGGTTCTAAGCAAGCGAGTCGACTCGATCTATCGACTCAGAAAGAGCCCTGGTTTTCAGAAGGCACAGCTACCACACCATTCTATGGTTGTGGAATCGGCCATGCATCGTCTGAAGAGCCAGAAGATGCACTCTGCGGTGCCCCCTGGCAGGGAGGCCCGAAACCTCGATGGCGTCGGTAGAAAGTGCTTTCAGGGCTCGATGCTTGCTTGCCGTGTCCAGTCTTACCAGCTGTACATGGGCATGTACTTGCGGGACCTGGCCAAGGAGTTGGCCGGGTTCTCTGCTGGTCTCTCCGGGGAACCCTTGCAGAGATTTAAGTCCTTGTCTTCGGGGATTCCGGGACTGCTCGAAGTTCATGTCCCGTGCCACCTACGATGTCTTCGAGGCTTCGGCCCGAGTTGCGGCAGCCGGCATAGCGACTTGACACCAGGCATGGCTGCAGTCATCGGACCTCGAGCCATGGGTTCAGGACAAGTTGGTCGATGTCCCTTGCCAAGGTGAAAACCTTTTTGGCAAGCCCATGACTGAGAAGGCCGCTCAGCTCGAAACAGAGCACCTTACACGGACAAGGCTGTCTAGGAAGACCTCTGCCCCTTCTCATAAAAAGAAGGGCTCGGGTAAAAAGCCCTTTTACCCGAGGAAGGGCACTGCCTACAAACAGTACCCTCAATATCAGGCTGCCCAAGCTGCACCCCAGGGTCAGCAAGCCAAGGGGCAGGGTAATGGGTCCCATAGGCAGAGGACCCCCAAGCCTCCGGCCCCTGCTACCACTCCACAGGGTGGGGGCTTCTGACTCCTTGAGCGTAGCCTCTCCCTCCCTGCTCTCCCAACCCTGCACAGGAGGTCGCCTCGCCCTCTTTGCCCACCAGTGGCCCCTCATCACCGGGGACAGTTGGGTGTTGGACATAGTCCACAGGGGCTATGCCCTGCATTTTCACCAACTGCCTCCTCCTTACTTTCCAGGGGAGCCTCCAAGGCCTCCCCTGCACACAGACCTTCTCCTTCGAGAGCTTCAAGGTCTGTTGGTGGACAGGGCAGTGGAGCCTGTGCCTCCCCACTTGCAAGGTCACGGATTCTACTCCAGGTATTTCCTGGTACCCAAGAGAACCGGTGGCCTTGGACCCATTCTGGACCTCAGGAACCTCAACAAGTTCCTAGCGAAATTAAAGTTCAAGATGCTTACTCTTGGAACACTTCTGCCCTACCTCCAGCAGGGAGATTGGCTATGCTCCTTAGATCTAAAGGATGCGTACACTCACATCCTCATTCATCCAGACCACAGAAAGTACCTCAGGTTCATTGTGGGCGGAAACCATTATCAGTACAGAGTGCTGCCTTTTGGCCTCACCTCCGCCCCCAGAGTCTTCACAAAGTGCCTGGCGGTGATGGCGGCCTACCTGAGAACTCAGGGAATCTTTGTCTTCCCCTATCTGGACGACTGGCTCATCAGGGGTCAGACGTGCCAAGAGGCCAGACAAGCCACCCTCAGAACTATTGCTCTTCTTCAAAGCCTGGGGTTTGTCATAAACTTCGCAAAGTCCACTTTGCTCCCCTCCCAGAACTTGGAGTTCATAGGAGTGAGGCTGGACTCTCTGCTGGCAAAGGCTTTCTTGCCAAAGGACAGGGCCCAAAGGTTGATGACCTTGGCAAATCAGTTCCTCAGCAGGTCCTTGGTCTCCGCCAGACTCTGCCTGAGGCTGCTTGGCCACATGGCTTCGACAGTACATGTGACCCCCAATGCCAGGCTCCATATGAGGCCTGCACAGTGGTGCCTTCGGACTCAGTGGTCACAGGCCACAGGCAGCCTCAGAGACAGGATAAGGGTGTCCAGACCATTTCTGAACTCCCTCAACTGGTGGCTGCACCCACCCAATCTCCTGCAAGGGGTGTCCTTTCAAATTCCTGGATACACAGTAGTACTGACCACAGACGTCTCCCTGAAGGGCTGGGGAGCTCATTGTCTGAACAGGTGCACCCAGGACCTGTGGTCTCCTTGGGAGGCTGCACAGCAGATCAATCTCCTAGAACTCAGAGCTATTCGGTTAGCACTCAAAGCTTTCTATCCTACCCTGGCTCATCAATCTGTCCTGGTTCAGACAGACAACCAGGTGGCCATGTTTTATGTGAACAAACAGGGCGGCACTGGATCCAGACTCTGTTGGGAAGCTCAAGACCTTTGTTCCTTTGCCCTCAAGCACAACATGCTCCTCAAGGCTGTATATCTTCCAGGCCAGGACAACTGCCTGGCCGACAGGTTGAGCAGGATTCTGCAGCCCCACGAGTGGCAGCTGCATCCTTTAGTAGCTCAGAAGATCTTCCTGAAATGGGGTCTCCCTTTGATAGATCTCTTTGCCAGCCCACTGAACAAGCAACTGCCAAAGTTCTGCTCCAGGCAACCGCATCCTCTGAGGATAGCAGTGGATGCTTTTCTGATTCCCTGGTCTCAGGGCCTCCTGTATGCGTTTCCTCCCACGCCCTTGGTGGCCCGGACTCTCTTCAAGATTCTTCAGGACAAGGCCTCGGTCCTGCTGGTGGCTCCCAGGTGGCCGAGACAGCCTTGGTTTCCACTTCTGCTTCAACTGGCGGTGGATCCCCCACTGCCTCTGGGGTTGCAACCCGACCTTCTCTCACAGGAACAGGGTTCCCTTCTGCACCCCAATCTCAAAGCTCTCAATTTGATGGCCTGGAGGCTGCAAGGGTAGTTTTGGCTCCCTGGGGCCTACCTCAGGAAGTTGAGGAGGTTGTCCTAGCCTCTAGGAAACAGTCCACTAGGAAAACCTATGCTCTCAAATGGAAAAGGTTTTCTGTGTGGTGTCAGCTACGTACAGAGGATCCTTTCTCCTGTACTGTGCCAGTAGTGCTTCAGTACTTACTGCACTTATCAAATCAGGGACTTAAGTCCAATTCTGTTAGGGTCCACCTCTCAGCTCTAGCAGCTCACCTCTCACTGATGGAAGGACATTCTCTGTCAGGTCACCCCTTGGTGTCCCGCTTTCTCAGGGGCTTGCTTTTGCTCAAGCCCCCTATCCGTCCTCCAGCCCCTGAGTGGGAGTTGAATGTGGTCTTGCAGCAACTGACTCGCCCACCTTTTGAGCCGATGGCTACTTGTCCACTACACTTCCTATCCTGGAAGACACTCTTCCTGATAGCCCTTACCTCGGCTAGGCGAGTGAGTGAGCTTCAGGCACTGGTCTGTGATAGGCCTTACACCAGGATATATAGGAACAGGGTAGTCCTCAGGACTCATCCAAAGTTCCTCCCAAAGGTTGTCTCCTCTTTCCACCTCAATCAGGAGGTGGTTCTTCTAACCTTCTTCCCTAGGCCTCATGCGAGCCAGGCTGAAGCAGTCCTGCACACCCTGGATTGTAAGAGGGCCTTATCCTTCTACCTTGACCGTACGCAGGGGCACAGGAGGGCTACTCAGCTCTTCGTATCTTTTGACCCTAATAAGTTGAGGTTGGCTGTTTCCAAGCGTACCTTGTCCATCTGGGTGGCTGATTGTATCACCTGGGCTTACAAGGCGGCTGACCTTCCTTTGCAGGGTCGGGTCACGGCCCATTGTGTCAGGGCAATGGCTGCCTCAGTGGCTCATCTCCGCTCTGTGCCCTTGGTAGACATCTGCAGGGCTGCAACTTGGTCTTCAAGCCAGACTTTTGCGGCCCATTACTGTCTGGAGAGGGAGTTCCGTAGGGACAGTGCTTTTGGCCAAGCAGTACTCCGGAATCTCTTTGAGGTTTAGGCAACTCCTGCCCTCCTGCCCTCGGGCTACCGGTGGAGGTTGTGTCCTTGAAAAGCCTTTCTTTGCTGCTGAGACTAGAGGGAGTTCTCTTGTTCAGCCTGGGTTCCTCGGTAGCCCGGAGCTGGGGAGTCACCCATATGTGAGGACTGACTTCCTGCTTGGTCCTGGAGAAAGAGTAGTTACCCACCTGTAACAGGTGTTCTCCAGGAGCAGCAGGAATCAGTCCTCACAACTCTCCCTCCTCCCCTTGCAGTTGCAGTTGTACATAGTTTATTTTTCATTTTTGTGTGCTGTTCTTAGCTATGTCATTTGACTGAGGTAAGATGGCACCTTTAGGCGGGAAGGGAACCGCGCATGCGTGCCTGCATTTCCAAAGGCTTTCATAGAAAGCTGGGGAAATGCTCCGCTGGGGCTTCATCGGCGCCGATGACACCCATATGTGAGGACTGATTCCTGCTGCTCCTGGAGAACACCTGTTACAGGTGAGTAACTACTCTTTCTGAGATTGATATTCAAAAGCACTTATATGGTTAGCAGTGTGGCTTTACTGTATAAGTGCTTTTTATTTATCAAGGTCATATCAGATAAAGAGCACACACCATAACCATAGCATTCAAATAGAACAGTGCTCATTAACCAACATCTTTTTCCAAACTTACATGCTCATACAAATGTCTTAAATTTCCAACCTGTCTTCCAGGAAAAAGCAGAAATGTAGTCTTTACATATGGGTGACGTCGGTACCGTCGGAGCCCGCGCGGAAACGCTCCTCAGCATCCAATAGGAAAGCCTTTGGGAGCATCCCACTACATTTGCATTGCTGCCTTCCTACCTTTGAGACTCTTCCTCCTCATTTCTTCTTTTTTATTTTTTGTGGTTGCGTCTGCCTTCCCATCGACACCGGAACTGAATTATCATCTTTATTTCTTCTTTCTGTTAAAAAAAAACAAAATAAAAAAAAACTTTCATTCTTCAGGCGCTCAGCGCCATTTCAGGCTTTGGCCTTCCATCCAGTCTACTGACACGATGGAAAAACCAGCTAGTGGTTTCAAAAAATGTTCCAAATATGGTAGTACTTTTTCTGCCACTGATACCCATGACCGGTGCCTCAAATGCCTCGGCCCAGATCACCAGCCGTCTGAATGTCCCTTATGGAAAAAGATGACAGAGAGACCCACAGAATCGGGCTGCGAAACTTGGCTCCCTGTTTGCCTCAGATGCAGTCGTGCTTGCTTCGACGTCATCGAGGACATCGTCTTCTTCACATGGATCTCAGGTATCAAAACACAAGTCTTCTTCCAAGACAGGCCATCCTCCTAAGGGTAGATCTCTATCAAAAAATAGAGATGCCTCAAGCATTGCCCTAGAAGTGGATCGACAGGCCAAACTGCCCCTGCGGGAGGACCTTTCCTCCCAAGCCTCACAAAGGGTCCAGGATGCTCCCGAGGCCTCCACCTCCAGAGAGCTCTTGGTGCCATGCTCTGGAATGGTAGCCAAGCCTCCGGTACTAATACTCAGGCATTGGCAAGCTCGATGGACCAGCACATGCTTGCCATTGAGCGGAGTCTTGTGACTCTTCTAGTGGCGTCAGTACCAGTCAAAACATTATCGCCGGTATTGTCAGCACCGACACAGCCGACCATGCCAATACAATCGGGATTGGGCTTTGTGTCCCTAGGCACGCTTCTGCCCATGCCGGCACTCGAGTCTGTTCCCGGTTCCAAAATACTGACACAGCAGGTCTCTTGTGCCGATACCGACATCAATCGGTACCGGTTCTTACAAGAACAAGAACATCGCTCTCATCGATACTTCGAATCTACCAATTTCGATTCTTCCAATGATGAGTAGATCGATACCAGAGAGATGAGGAGTCTCCCCAAGGAGCCCTCCCTGTCTCCACAGCGGTGCATGTCCCTTCCAGAAGACATGTCTTTCCAGGAGTTTATCAAGGATATGGCAAGAGGCCTATCCATTACTCCTACATCGGAGAAAGAGCCTAGAGCAGAGGAGTTGGAAATTCTCCAATATCCTTCAGCTCCTAAGGAGGTGATTACTCTCTTGATTCACCGCATACTCCAGGACCTTATTTTCCAGATGTGGGAAATGCCCCTCACCATTTCTCCCCATTCCCGATGACTCAATATCATATATTGCGTACCGGAAAGTCCTGGATTCGACAAACCACTCAATGGTAATAGAATTGGTTATGTGTCGAATTAAAAGTTCTAAGACGCACTCCTCCAATCCCCCGGGCAGGGAGTCGAGAACCCTCGATGCTTTTGGCCGCTGGTGTTTTCAGGCCTCCATGATTTCTACCATGGTTCCTTAGGGAGGTGACCAGAGATCTAGAATCAGTGGCTGCTCTTCTCCCGGATGACTTACATTAGTCAAACATGCTCAAAATGTTTCCAAGTTTGTTAATAGGGTAACCTTTGACTGTTTTGAATGCATTAGCAGAACAACTTATATCTGCATAGGCGCCCTTAGGATTGCCTGGCTTCAGGTATCAGATCTTGAACTGGAGAGAACCTGTTTGGGAAGGATTGGCAAGATAAGGCTTCTCAGTTAGAATCTGAGAACACCACCCTAAATAGGCTTTCAAAGGCTACTGCCTACCCTGCCAAGAAGAAAGCAGCTGCTAAAAATCCATTTTATGGTAAGAAGAAGAAATTCTACTGTTCTTACCCCTCAACTTCTCAATTCCAGCCTCCAGCTGCCCAGAGGATGCAACAGATCCTAAGCAGCAGAAGAAGCCACAAGAGCCTAAATTGCATTCAGCAGTGCAGACCCTATCTGCGCCTGGTTTTTGACTTCTTTCTAGAGAACATTGCCAACCTGCCTCTGGAGAATCCCCACCCCTCCACATAGCAGGCAGGCTCTGCCATTATGCCCACAGGTGGCATCTCATAACCTTAGAGCAGTGAACACTAACTATAGTGCGAGAGGGGTACAAGCTTCATCTACAAAGCATACCTCCCACCACTCTAGTGGGGGAATATCATTCCCAATCCTGACTCATTGCTCTCCACCAGAAAGCGATCACTTCTCTTCTGTCAGAGTATGCCATAGAAGAGGTTCCAATATCCCAGAGAGGAATGGGGTTCTATTCTCCGTACTTTCTCATACCAAAAAAGATCGGAGGATACAGACACATTTTAGACCTCAGAAACCTCAACAAGTTTCTAATTTGAGAGAAATTCAAGGTGATTTCACTTGGAACCCTTCTTCCTTATCTCCAGAGTCAGGACTGGCTCTGTTCTCTAGATCTCAAAGAAGCATATACCCATAACTTCATTCATCCAGAATACAGGAGGTATCTACACTTCATCTTTCAAGGAAATCACTATCAATACAGAGTCCTTCCATTTGGACTTGCCTCTGCCCCAAGAGTCTTCACAAAGTGTATGGCGGTTGTAGCCGCATATCTAAGGGCTCTCAGAATATTCGTCTTCCCTTACTTAGACGGTTGGCTAATAAGGGCAGCCACTTCTCAGGACGTTCACCTATTTCTCCTTCGTACAATTCAGGACCTAGGATTTGTCATAAATCTTCCAAAACCCATCTAGTTCCTACTCAAACTTTAGAATTCATAGGAGCTGTTCTGGATACTCGAAGGTCAAGGGCATTTCTACCCCAGGACCGTTGTACCCGCCTTATACAGATAGCATCTCAAGTAAAGGTCAAAAACAATCTCTCAGCCAGAGAGATGCTGCAATTCTTAAGCCTTATGGCCTCTACAGTTCATGTAGTGCCGTATGCTCATCTGCACATGTGCACAGCTCAATGGACACTTGCCTCCCAGTGGAAACAGGCCTCTGGAACCCTCTCAGACAAGATCAAATTCACAGACATTCTCATGAACTCCCTGCTCTGGTAGTCTACTCCAAGAAATCTCCTCGTATGGTCACCTTTTCAGATGCCTTCACATCAATGCATCCCGACAACAGATGCTTCCAAATTGGGTTGGGGAGCCCGCTTGGACTCTCTCTCTACTCAGGGCCTCTGGACAGAGCAGGAGTCACAGCTCCAGATAAATTTGTTGGAGCTTTGTGCTATCTTCAGTGCCCTCAAAGTGTTCCAACAACAACTTCAGGGCCACAGGGTTCTGATCCAAACAGACAACCAGCTAGCTATGTTCTATGCAAACAAGCAGTGGGGAACGGGCTCTTGGGCCCTTTGCAAGGAGGCTCTCCATCTGTGGTCTTTTGCCATTGCTCATCAGATGCATCTCCAAGCAGAATTTCTGCCAGAACACCAAAATGTCATAGCAGACCGATTGAGTCGAATCCTCCTTCCACACGAGTGGTCTCTCCATCAGGAGACAATCTCCTACATCTTTCAAATCTGGGGAACTCCAGAGATAGATCTTTTTGTCACTCCATAGAATGTGAAACTACCTCAGTTTTGCACCAGAACCCCGATGTCCAGTCGCCAGCAGGTTAATGCTTACCACCTTCACTGGGGTCAGGATTTCCTGTATGCCTTTCCACCCATACCCCTGATTCCCAAAATGCTTTTCAAGCTTCAAGATGACAGGGGCACATGATTCTCATAGCCCCGCGCTGGCCAAGTCAATCATGGTTTCCTCTTCTGCTACATCTCTCACAGACTCACCCTCTCAGCCTCTGAGCAGCTCCCGACCTTCTCTCACAGGAGGAGGGGATGCTGCTCCATCCCAACCCGCAGTCTATCCATCTCATGGATTGGCTTCTGAAAGCGTAGTCTTGCAAGGTCTCAGCCTTCCTCAGGAGGTAAAGGACATTCTACTAGCCTCCAGGAAACCATCTACCAGACGTTTCTATGATTTTAAGTGGCATAGGTACTCTACTTGGTGTACCCAAAGTGATCTTAACCCCTTCTCAGCTCCGATGGAGACTCTCCTTCAGTATCTCCTTCATCTTTTGTCCTCTAGTCTCAAGACTAACTTGGTGAAGGGTTCACCTCAATGCAATTGCTGCCTCTCATCATCCCTTAGATGGGCAGCCCATTTCTTTACAACCACTTGTAACACGTTTCATGAGAGGGCTATTATTAACCAAGTCCCCATCAAGCCACCACTGGTGACATGGGATCTTAATATCGTATTAGGTCAGCTCCTTAAGCTGCCCTTTGAACCTTTAGCCACCACCTCGCTAAAGCTTCATTCTTGGAAGCTCATCTTCCTTGTTGCGCTCACTTCAGCTAGACGTATTAGTGAGAGCCAAGCTTTGTTGACTGACCCGCCTTATACACGCTTCCACCAAAATAAGGTGGTCCTTAGGACTCATCCTCATTTCATGCTCAAAGTCGTTTCCCCTTTCCACTTGAATCAGTCAGTTTACCTGCCTGTCTTCTTTCGTAGACCTCATTCCTCTAGGGCAGCGGCATCCCTCCATACCCTTGGCTGCAAGCGTGCCTTGGCATTCTATCTTCAAAGGACAGCTGAGCACCGTAAAGGCTCTCAGTTATTCATCTCCTTTGATCCCAGTCACTTGGGGTTGCCAGTATCCAAACGTACCCTTTCTAAATGGATAGCAGATTGCATTCCATTTGCTTATGATAAGGCAGGACTATCCCTTGAAAGTCATGTCACTGCACATAATGTCTGTGCCATGGCTGCCTCCACGGCAAACCTGCATTTTGTTGCCATTGATGAAATTTTCAAAGCAGCTACATAGTCTTTCGGTACATACCTTTGCTGCTCATTACTGTCTTGACAAGGACTCCCGCCGGGATGCCATGTTTGGTCAGGCTGTACTCCAGCACCTCTTTCAGGCTTAGGGCAACTCCTACCCTCCGTCCCGGAATTTTTTCAATGCCAGACATCCATGAAGAATCCATGCCCTCTTAAGGTCTGCTCTGAGGCAAATCTACTGATTCTGGGGGCATTTCTCTGGCATCTGGGAGCTAGGGAGTCCCATATGTGAAGACTACTTTCCTGCTTGTTCCTGGAGATAGCGTAGTTACTCACCTGTAACAGGTGATCTCTGGGAACAGCAGGAATTTAGTCTTCACTATCCACTCTCCTCCCCTAGGAGTTGTAGGGTCTCTCTCTCTCTATTCTCTCTTTTTATCTCAGCTACAAACTCAACTGAGGAGGGACAGTCTCAAAGGCGGGAAGGCAGCAACGCAGATGCAGTGGGATGCTCCCAAAGGCTTTCCTATTGGACGCTGGGGAGTGCTCCTGCGCGGGCCCCATCAGTACCAATGTCACCCATAAGTGAAGACTAAATTCCTGCTGTTCCTGGAGATCACCTGTTACAGGTGAGTAACTACACTTTCCTACTCCCCCCAACTTACTCCCATGCCACCCCTGTACACTACCATAAAATTCATCCATCCATTCGTTTCCCTAACAGCCCCCAATTGGCTCCCTATACACCACGTAATCTGTATTTCTGAGTTTCCACTTACTATGGTTACCTTAGATTCTTTGGAAAGACTCCGTTATGTTGTACCTCTTCAACAGTTTTCTCCTGTGAAGAATTTCATATTTCTGATGTCCCAAATTTTGATCAACCATTGAGACTCAAAAGAGGCCCTCACTTCTTTTCAAGTGATGGCCACCACAATTTAGCTGCATTCAGGAAATGCTTAACCAGTATCTGTTATCCCTTCAGAACTCCATACATCCTCAGATTTAAATTAAAACAAAGCAGATTATGCTTAATTCGGGCAAGGATTATTTTCCAAAAAGCTTAAATTTTATAATAGTCCCATCAAATATGACCCATATGCCCCTTTTCACCACAGCCTCTGCAAAATCTTTAAGTGTCTGGAAATGTGTTGTGGTCTTGCTGGAATCAGATACCACCAATGTTTAATTTTATAATTATTTTTCTGTATACTTAACAGCCAAGGAATCCTTCACAAGAGCCTCCTCCATATCTCATCCCTAACTCTTTCTTCCAATCCTGCCTGTGTTTTCCAAACCACCCAAGGGACTTTGCAAAATATGAGTACAGATTTCTAGCCAACCCTTTGTAGCTTCAGTGAACTGACAAAAATATCACAATGTGGAATCCTCTGTCATTAGTTTCTGTTTAATGATCTTACTGCAGGGTAAATATGTGATCTGGCTGTATGCTAAATGTTGGGACACAGGGAGCGCATATGCTTGCCACAGTCTTTAAAACTCAAAAACCTATCATCGCCTACCAACTGCACCTTGTCCAATTTCCCAATGTACTCAATCACAGTCCCACTTCTAAGCTAGCAAAACAGAAATTCAGATTAGCTACTCTCCAATCCATAATATTAATGGCCTAATGAACACTCTGGAGTCTCCTTTCCCCCAAGCCAGGGCTCAGTGCTCTGCACTCCAGAGTTCGCTGTGTTGAGCCTCAAGTCCACTTCTCACTGATGGCATCACTTTTGTACCTAGTCCAGTGTCTCTCCACACAGCACTGGGTTTCAAAGCCTGTCACTCTTTATTTGCATTTCTCATTAAATGCTTCCCTTATTTTGGCACACATTGTCACTGGCTCGGTTTAGCCATGGTTTTTGGAGCAGACATCACCTAACTTTCATTAGGCACCTGGCCAGCAAGTCTCAGGCCTCTCCAGGCCTGTGCTGTATCTTGCACCATCACTTGCTTTCCTGAAAGAGTAAAGCAAAGCTGGA
This sequence comes from Ichthyophis bannanicus, assembly GCA_033557465.1. Classification (NCBI taxonomy): domain Eukaryota; kingdom Metazoa; phylum Chordata; class Amphibia; order Gymnophiona; family Ichthyophiidae; genus Ichthyophis; species Ichthyophis bannanicus. Next base: position 374,440,003 of record CM066034.1, on the reverse strand, counting down.
AAGGGTTCCATGGATCAGCCTATCCTGGCCATCGAACGGAGCCTGGTGGCTCTACTGGCTGCTTCGCTCCCAGTCAAATCATTACTGACAGTACCGCTGACACCGGTATCGATTTTGGTACCGATGCAAACTGCTTCAGGGTACATGCCGCTAGGTTCGCTACCACCCATGCCTGCCCTTGAGTCCATTCACAGCACCAAAGTATCATCCAAGCAGGTCCCTCGTTCCGATACTGACTTTAACCAGTATCGAGCCTTAGTGGAGCAGAAACATTGTTCCCGCTATTACTTCGAGTGCAGGTAAAATATCTAAATAAATTAACCTCCACTGATTTTTTTAATGCGTTCTTTAAGAACCTCTATCACCAATCCTGATGCTTAGTGAGGGTGAGCGACAAAATATCTTGAAAGATCGGCCCATGCATACTGGATGTCACCTACCATTCTGGCTCTTTGTAATATGCAATCTCCAGGAACAAGCAGGAATGAGTCTTCACATATGGGTACGTCGGTACTGACGGAGCCTGCACGGGAATGCTCCCCAGCATCCAATCGGAAAGCTTTTGGGAGCATCCCTCGCGCCTGCGCACTGCCTTCCCGCCTTCTCCACTGCCTCTCCTCAGTTTTCGTTTTTCCGCAGAGCCGGCAGGACGTCCTCCTGTCACCGCAGAAACGTTTTTCTTCAAATTCTTTATTTCTTGTTTTTTTGTGGTCGCAGCTGTTTTCCCACCGCCACCGGTACCGCCGGTGGATTTTTCTTTTCTTTTTCTTAAACTCAGGGAGATTTTTCCCTCAGTTTCTGTCTTTAAATTTTTTGGGCCTACAAGGCCTCTCCACCATGGAGCCTTCGTCTCCTAAGAAGTGCCTTCACTGTGGAAGCACGGTTTTCTTTTTAGACTCCAATTCCTGGTGTCTAAACTGTTCGGGTCCTGACCCTTTTTCCGCTGAACACTCAGGCTGCAAAACTGTGAGAAGAACTTCCCTCTTTCGAGTTTCCCTCGATACCGTTTTCCCTCCCGAAGTGCGGGCACCGGTTTGTTCTTCTCTACAGGATCAGGTAACCCACAAACAGTCTGTTAAGACTAGCCAATTCTTGAGTGGTAGGTCTCATGCCAAACATGATGATGGCTCCGGCCTTGCTCTCAAGACCCCATTGGCTTTAAAACCCCGGCGGGAGTCTTCGGGCTCCAAAGCATTTCAGGGGTTTCAGGTTGTTCCTGGGGCTCACCCCTCACAGAACATACCTGACCCATGCTCGGTGGTGGCATCCGCTTCGAGCAGTACCGATACCCCGGCATCGGCACCGGTGTTGAGTGATCCACTCTTCACCAGGGATCGTCATTGAGCGTTCTCGGTACCTTCGGGACCGATCGATATGACCCAGATTGACTTTCCTGTTTCTGAGCCATGCTCGGTGGTGGCATCCGCTTCGAGTGGTACCGATACCCCGGCATCGGCACCGGTGTTGAGTGATCCACTCTTCACCAGGAATCGTCATCGGGCGTTCTCGGTACCTTCGGGACCGATCGATACGACCCGGACCAACTTTCCTGTATCGGCAACATCGCCGATACCACCACCGACGTCGGTACCCTCTAGACATACATCGATAGACTCGCTCCCTTCGATGCCGAGTCTGGAATCGCTATCTAGTCTAGATGACTGGGTACCTACGCGTCTCGGAACCGATGTTTATCGATTCCGCATACACGGTACCGAGGATAATCACCAAGGGGTTTTACTTACCTCGGTACCACTTGAGCTGTCTCCGATATCTGCTTCGGCGCCTTCGCTACCGGTATCGGTATCGATGCCGGTACCCACAGCATCATCGGAACCAGCTCCTTCCATGCTTTTGTCACTTGGATCGCTCCTCTCTATGCCTAGTTTAGAGTCGATTCCGGGCATGGATGAAGCACTTCTGACAACTCGTAATTGCCAGTTCCAGTATCCATCCATTGCAAATCCTGTTCTGCACCGGACAGGTATATCCTCCGGTGCCCAGGCTTCCTTTTCAGGTTTATCCTGTCCAGGGATGGTTCCCATCGGAGATCCTTCTTTTCAGAAGTTTCTCCTTGACATGGCAACCTTCCTTAATATTCCTATCCCTGGCTATGAGTCTTAGGGTTTTTCTGCAAGAAAGGAAAATGTAATGCTTCCTTTGCATCACTCCTTGCAGAATCTTCTTCTGAAGGTATGGGAAAAACCTTTAAAGGTTTCTTCACCTCCTACAGCAACTGATCTTCTGTATCAGGTGCCCCCCTCTCCAGGATTTCAAAAGCCTCAACTTCCCCATCATTCCATTGTAGTGGAATCAGCAATGAAGAAGGTAAAAAGCAAGAAAAAACATTCTTCTTTCCCGCCAGGGCGTGCATCTAGATTACTGGATGCCTTTGGACGTCAAACCTTCCAAACATCTATGCTGGCAAAAAGGATTCTCTCATATATTTTCTATGAGTCTATCCCTTCAGGAGGTCACAAAGAAATTATCTCTTTTGACTCCTTTTCTATCAGAGCCCAAGGCTGTAGACTATTCCTTACTTCTTACTCATAGCCAAAATATCTCTTGATTTCTTTCTCGTGCTTCCCTAGACTCTTTTGAGTCTGTTAGCAGAACTTCTGCTATAGCCATAGGAGCACGTCATAAAGCCTGGCTCCAAGCATCAGACTTGAATAGATGGGCACAACAAAGACTGGGTAATACTCCTTGTACTGGAGAAAATCTCTTCAATAAGGAGTCCTTACGTCAGGTTGCTCATTGCTCCACTGACTTTCCTGTTTCTGAGGGCCATCCTAAGCCCTCTCCTTCTTCAGCAGGTTGAAAATGCCCTACCAGACCTTCTTTCCCTAAAAGAAAGAAGTTTTCCTCTTCACCTGCCCATCATTCGGATGTTCCCAAGCAGGGGAAGTCTCGCCCTGGTCTGAAGAATCCAAACTCTAGCCAGGCTGAATAAACACAGTAACCATAGGTTTCTGATTAATCTTTTTATAACTACAGTTAATTTCTTTCAGCAGAAGTTTTTCACTGTTTTTCCATTCAAAACTCTGCTCAGGGATTCCTATTCTCAGGAAATCCTTTTACTCTTCACTATGCTGAACTGTCAGGTTATTCATGTCTATAAGTTACAGAGTTTTCCATCTCTTTCTGACTAGAAGAGAGGTTTAGCAACTATCATATGATAGTTTCTCTGTACCAGGATGAATTTTTTCCTTCCATGGACTTACCATGTGGTAAGTCCTTCTTCAGCTTCTAGCTCTACCCTCTTCGCCAGGGTTTCCCCTGTAGAGTGGTACCCTACCATTGAAAGACTTTTCTTGTCTTTCTTTTCACTGTAGAGTTTCTTCTCCTGAATAAACTCTTTTCTTTTTCTGGGCAGCTCTGCAGACAGAGACAGCTTGCTCTCTTTGTTCAGTCTGTTATCTCTGTTTGATACAGACCGACTCTCTCTGTTACCCTATTCAGTAGCTACTCATGCAGGAGTTCCACTGCTTCCCTACTGGTACTTTGCTACAAGTCCCAGTATTGTCTTCCACCACTCCTGTCTTGCCTTAGTAGTGATTCCAAGACAGTTTTCTACATCTTTCTTGGATAATCTTTTTCACTACAGGCTTCTTACACTTTACATTTGCCATCTCCAATCTCTGGGTTTGGCACGTAATGGACGTGGCTGTCAGTTTTTCTCCATCAGCCAGTTCTACATCCCAGTTCTCCTGCATAATGCTCTCTGCAATCCTACTGAGAAGCTTTCCACTATGGGCCCTTGCTAGAGAGCATAAAGTTTCTCGAATGACTATCCATCATGGTTGAAAAATGCGTTCCTCAGTCATCTCCTATGACTGTGGGGGGTTCTTCATACCCTGCTATCTTAAAAAAAAAAAAAAAAAAGAGGGAGAAGGACATATGCCTTCTCCAAATGAAAGTCTGGGAGTTATCCCATTCCTTAAGAATATTCTCTTTTTTCTTGCAGCTTGTCCCCATGGTATCCTATTACTTCAAGGACAGCACATATTAATCTGAAAAACGCCTGTCCCTCACATAGGTCAACCTGGTATCTCATTCCATGCGTTTCTGTCCTTTTACTATGCTGGAGTTCCACAGGACTCCAGACTTGCTGTTTACGGACTAATATTATCCTCTGTTTTTTCACATAGCCATCCTGATAATTCACTGGATAGCATTCCTTTATCATTTAACCTATATACTCAGGTATATATATTCTATATACATATATATATATATACCTATATACATCTCTGTAGATGTATCTGCCTGTCAGCTAATTGTGCATATGCTATGCCCTTTAGATCTTATTTTAGATCTCTCCATATATCTATATACATATCTATATCTATATCTATATCTATATATCTATATATATATATATATATATATGTGTGTGTGTATCTCTCCAAATACTTATTATAGGTAGATATGTATTTCCATACTTATCTCCTGACTGTCTATACTCATAAAGGTTTTTACCTTCCTGTATATTTCTGACAGTGGGCTTGCACAGTTTCATACTGTTCCACAGTATGTTTCAGCTATTTTGCACACAACCATTGCTGTGGAACTGACAGCCCTACTGTTCCTAGGTTGAAGTATCCCTGAAGCCAATGTCTTCCTCTCTCTCACCAGATAGGAAAGACATCTTAGATCTTCAGTAGATTTCAGATTCAATTCCTCCAACATCTGTCCTTCCTGGGAGTATGGGGTTCTTTTCATACCCTTTCCTCCCTCAGGGACTAGGTCTGTTTGTCCAGATCGGTCAGTCTTCCTCTTTTGCTCCTACCTCTAAATGCTTCTGTAGCCAAAAGAGTTTTCAGCTGTCCATGAAGCTTCCCACTGAAGAAGACCTGCCGTGTTTGTGTTACCCCAATTAAATCCTGGGGTCACCTCTCACTTCCAGATGTGGACCTCCACCTTCACTCCAGTGAGGTCACCTTGAACATTTTTCTACTGGATTCCCAGTAGACTACATCAGCCTCTCTACTTCCTGCAATCCAGTAGGTGAGCATCATATGGTGATTGTTCATTTCAATATTATGATGTTAGTTCATTTCAATATATCTTTTGATAATGATCATACATACATGGACTCCTTCCGGGTAGTCCTCTCTTAGGTTAGCTGTTTTTTCAGCAGCTCCTCTCCTTTCAACTCCTACCCCCCATCCTCAGGATGCCTGGCCATATGAGGTGTAGCATGTTTTCAATCTTCAACATGTTAGGGCTCCAGGCATCTTAGCTTGGGAGTCCCCATATGTGAAGACTCATTCCTGCTTGTTCCTGGAGATAGCACAGTTACTTACCTGTAACAGGTGATCTCTGGGAACAGCAGGAATACGTCTTCACAACCCACCCACCTCCTCTAGGAGTTGTATCTATCTTTCTATCTTCTTTTCCTCTTTCTCTCCTTTTGTCTCAGCTATGAAACTCAACTGAGGAGAGGCAGTGGAGAAGGCATGAAGGCAGTGCGCAGGCACGAGGGATGCTCCCAAAAGCTTTCTGATTGGATGCTGCAAAGCATTCCCGTGCAGGCTCCGTCGGTACCGACGTACCCATATGTGAAGACTTATTCCTGCTGTTCCCAGAGATCACCTGTTACAGGTAAGTAACTGTGCTTTCTCTGTTCATGTAGCTTAAATAATTCAGAGTGTCCTGAGGTTTACCCCTATTAATATCCCCAAGACTGTGTGCTCTCTCCACCAGTATCAGGATGCAGCTCTCCCTTGTGCTGCATACCTCCTGGACAGTTAATGCCACTGATTCAGTGTTGTTCTCTGGGACACTTATAAGTCTTAAATGTTTCCTGCATCTGATTTTCTAAGTTGTCCAGTTTATCTGTTCCTGATTTACCAACTTTAATCTGAATCCCCATAATAAGCTCGTCATGTTTGTCAAGCCTAGTTTCAATTTCTTCCACTCTGGCTCCCAAATTACAAATTTCAGCACATGCATCCTCAGTTTTGCTGATGATATCCTCCTTCACCAATTTTGAATCTTTTTTCAGATCCACAAAGCGCTTTAAGATTTCACTGTTTCTCCCCATCACCTTCCCTACATTAGTCCTCCTCAAACAGCATCTCATTCTTGGAGTCCATTGGCGCCATGCTGGCCAGAGAGGTCTGGTATGTCCAGCCCATAACTAACCCTGATGTGCTGAATGCTGTCCTTTTTTTTTACCTCAAACTGCTGGAGCTTACATATTGTCAACAATCCAAGATGTCACCAGGACCACTTTAACACCAAATCTTTTATCCTTGTAAACTGATCATTGGTGGTTTTATCGATATGGAAGAGAGCTCTCAGTGTGTGCTGCCATCTTGGAAGCTGAATTACTTCCTCCCCATAAGTGCTTTTTTTCTAAACTGGGATGCTTGAATGGATAATTTTGGTTTACAGTATATAACCAATCATCTTGAAAAGGGGATGGAATTTAGGGCATTTGGGGGTGGTGCCACTTAGACATATAACTTATACATCTAAACAGTGATATTCAGCTGCTAAGCATAAATTGTGCTGGTTATTTTAGAAGCCTTATTCATGATTTACACATGTATAATCAGGCATATCCATGTGTAAATGATCCATGTTTCACGTGGATGTTCTTAGTACGTGGATGTTTTGAGGGGGCTTGTCAGGAGTGTGATCCAGGCATGGCCTGAGCAGGACAAAAATCTACATGTGTATTCCTCATTTCATATAGGAAGTGCACATGTAAGCCCAATATTTTCCACATCAGATTTGCACCTACTCCCTGGTATGTGTATGTTTTTAAGAAGTGTGCATTTCAGCTAGCTTTTTACAGGAGGGATCAAAGGAGTCATTTCCCTTAATTTAGCCTAGTTTATTTCTCCCTCCAAATTGAAATGAGTTCAAGATAGCATTCTCTGTAGTTAACTAACAGTAGATACATATTTAAGCTTGTGAAATGTCAATTATAAGTTGTGAAATATCATAAATACATGTGTAAGTTGTTGGGCTTCCTCTGTTTTTCCCTGATATGTAAATTTGTAAAATGGCACCTCCCATTGCATGTGGATATCTATCTACCATCTTTCTGCACTTCCTTCTTTGTATTTTAGAAATACTTGTATGTCCATGTTTAGCAGAACAGTTTCTAAAATACTTTCAGAATTTAGTACATCCTGACTTAAATGTCTCAATTCCGATCTCCACGTACTCTTCAAAATGTGCCTTTAAGTGTCTAGGTAGCCTGTACACATAGGAAATGTAAGTTGAAATGTCTAACTTTGATATTTCAAATTATATCTAGATATTCAGCATTCTTACCTAAATTGATAGCGTTGCTGAATATATGTATGATTTGGAATTGTCTAAATTAGATATTTCAAATTACACGTTGACCACACAGCTGAATATTGACTACAGTGTGTTTAGAATGTATTAGGGAGCAAAACGGACAATATTTGCATTTGTACCTAACAGTGTCCATAACTGTGATAAGTCAGTTGCCAGAGTGTGACCAGTAAATGAAATGGAAGCTTGTAAAACTAATCAAAGGAATGGCTGTATAGTTGGCAAACATTTGGCATGTGGAAGCAAATTAGTCTGGCAATTGCATTCAAGAATACCTTGGTCCTCAAAATGCTATTCTAGTTATTTTGGGTATGGAGTTTTTGTACTGGGCCCAAGCTACACATAACATGAGGCATATATGTTTGTTAACATTTTGTCCTATTGGTCCAGGATAACCTCTAGCAAAAGAAGAGAGGAACTACCCCAACGAGACAGGGAGCCTGTTCATTGCTTCAAGGGGGTACTGCAAGACTCCATAGCAACACTCGAGCAGGTAAGATGAAAGAATACAGTCTGATTCTGTCAGGACCCATGTCTTCCAGTGGGTGCACACCTACTACATTAACAAATATTTATAGACACCAAGCTCTGTGATGTAGGCAGCATGGACATGGGAAGGACTAGAAGTTTGGAATAAGAGGCTGGAAGCACTTTGAGGAATTGGAAGAGGAGGAATTGCCATTTGCAATATGTGTGATTTATGAAGAGGGGAGTAGCTGTTAGGTGGTGTACATTTGTCAGCATCTATTGGATTTGTCTGGGCGCCTAAAAAATGTTTGTACATGTGCATTGTGTGCAATTCTGGAGACCACACCTTCAAAAGGATATAAACAGGATGGAGTCGTTGCAGAGGGTGGCTACTAAAATGGTTAGTGGTCTTCATTACAAAGCATATGAGGACAGGTGTAAAGATCTTAATATGTCAGAGGAAAGGCAGAATAGAGGAGATAAGATAGAGATGTTCAACTACCTCCGTGGCATAGATGCACAAGAGGAGAGCCTCTTTTGATTGATAGCAAGTTCCACTATGAGGGGACATAGGATGAGGGTAATAGACTCAGGAGTAATATGCAGAAATATTTCTTTATGGAAAGAGTGTTAGATATGTGGAAAAGTCTCCCAGTGGAGGTAGTAGAGATGAGGACAGTATCTGAATTCAAAAAAGCATGGAACCAACACAGAAGATCTCTAAAGGGAAAAAGGGGACTATTGTAGTTGATGTGGAAGGGCAGACTAGGGTGGTCTTTTTCTGCTGCTATGTTTCTATGCATACCAGTGAACTAATATATGTACAGGTGATTTATGTATGCATAAAAGTGCACTTTAAGACCAATATGTTCAAAAACACAACCCCCCCCCCACACACAAAAATCACAAAACAATTTAAAATGAAGACTAACAGTTGATTTCTGCGCAGATGATGTCATCCTTTTCTCAGAAAGCAGGAGTTGGTCTGCAAGGTTCTTTGGACATGTAGAAACATCCTGCCACAATGCATGAGGTCAGCTTTCTTATAGTCTGAGCCCCAACAAATCAGGCATCTGCAGTGAGTGAAGTTCTGGGTCTTTCTCCTACATTGTAGGCAAGACTTCTTCACAGAAGATTAACACAAAAAAACGAACAAAATACAGTAAAGTAACTTTTTTAAAGGAATAAAGGAAGAAAAATATCAGACACCTGCAGAGATTCAACCTTTTTAATATGTGAGAACTTTTTCTTCAAAAAGAAAAAAGAGACTGAGGGGACCGTTGTGCATGGAAAGGGCCATACATGCTCAGAACGATCCACTAATTCTGAGTTCTAGGAGAGCTGTTCATCCTGGCACTATCAGATGGCATCACCTACATGTACACTCTGGAGGAGAGGAGGGATAGGGGAGATATAATTCAGACCTTTAACTACTTAGAGTATCAATGAACAAACAATCCTCTTCCAAAGATGGGGAAGCTGTAAAACTAGAGGGCATAACATGAAGCTGCAAGGGGGTAAATTGAAAGGCAATGTCAGGAAATACTTTATCTCCAGGAACAAGCAGGAATGTAGTCTTCACATAAGGGGTATCGTCGGTACTGACGGAGCCTGTGCGGGAACTCTCCCCAGCGTCCCATAGGAAAGCTTTTGGGAGCATCCCACTGCGCCTGCGCTGCTGCCTTCCCGCCTTTCCAACTCTCCCTCTTCAGTTCTTTGTTTTCCGCGGAGCCGACAGAAAATCACCGCAGAAAATCTTCTTTTTGTGGTCGCGTCTGCCTTCCCATCGACACCTATACCAGTATCACCAGTATTTTCTTTATTTTCTTATTTCTTTTCCTTAAAAAAAAAAAAAAACAAGAAAAAGTAACTTCTTTTTTGGAGGATCTGTCCCCTCTTGGTGCCAGGCGCCATTTTGGGCACTAGGCCTTCTTTTCTTCCAAAATGGAGAAACCAGTGGTTTCAAAAAATGTTCAAAGTGTAGCGGTACCATTTCTGCTATTGATACCCATGATGGGTGTCTCAAATGTTTAGGTCCTGACCATTTGCTATCGGAGTGTCTCCTTTGTAGAAAGATGACCAAGAGAGGCCTGCAGAACAGAGCTGCAAAACTCGGCACTCTCTTTGCCTCGGATACAATGTCCATTGTATCAGCGTCTTCCAGGGCTTCATCTTTCTCCCATGGATCTCAGGTAACTTCCAAGACCGTCCGATCCTCAAAGGGTAGATCTCTTTCTAAGCATCGAGATGCTACTAGCGTTGCCCTCGAGGAAAATACACCTGCCAAACAACCCCAGCGGGAGGACCCGGCCTCCAAAGCATTAACGGGGTTCCAGGATGTTCCCGAAGCTTCCCTTTCCGGAGAACTCATGGTGCCATGTTCTGGTGTCATGGCCTGCTCTGCCATTACCAACATCCAGGCATCGGCAGGCTCCATGGATCAACGTATCCTGACCATCGAGCGCAGTCTTGTAGCTTTATTAGCAGCCTCGGTACCACTAAAACCGCTTCAATCGACGCAGTTGTCCGTACCGATATCGGTACCGAATGTACCTGCATCGACTGATGCACATTCCTCCATGCTTCCTCCCATGCTGGCCCTGGAATCGGTCTCCGGCATCGAGAGTATGGTATCAAGGCAGTCTGATGCCAACTTCGATCGATACCGTCGACAAGCAATACGAGAGCATCCGGCCCGACAATACTTTGAATCCTCCGATTCCGATGACTCTGTCGGTACCGGGGTGGTTCTTCCGGAGGATCCCTCTCCTTCACCACAGCATCGGATGTCTACCCCGGAGAACATGTCCTTTCAGGACTTCATACTTGATGTAGCAAGGGGATTCTCGATCGCCGTGACCCCTGAGACTCAATACAATGTACCAGGTACCGCAATGTCCCGGTTTCCAAAAAAACACAATTACCACACCATTCCATGGTAGTGGAATCGGCAATGCGTAGGATCAAGAGTGCTAAGACGCATTCATCCATCCCTCCAGGTCATGAATCGAGAATGCTTGATGCCTTTGGGCGTCGATGCTTTCAGTCCTCGATGCTATCAGCTAGAATAAGCTCTGACATACTTTATATGGGTATGTTTCTTCGGGAGGTTACAAGAGATTTGGAGCTCATGGCTCCACTTCTTCCTGATGACAAGAGGGCTGACTTTCTCACTCTGGTCAAACATGCCCAAAATGTTTCTAAGTTCATGAACCATGCAACCTTTGATTGCTTTGAGTGCATTAGCAGAACCTCTGCTATCTCCATCGGTGCATGTCGCATTGCCTGGTTACAAGCATCTGATTTAGAACAATGGGTGTAAGACAAGCTGGGGAATATTCCTTGCACAGGAGAAAACCTATTTGGCAAGGATTGGCAGGACAAAGCTAATCAGCTTGAGTCCGAAAACACCACCTTGAACAGATTATCAAGGACCACAGCCAACCCAGCTAAGAAAAAGATAGTTAAGAAACCCTTTTTCAATAAGAAAAAGAAATTATATCCATCTTATACCCAGGCTGTCCACTGCTCAGTTCATGTTCCCCAAAAAGGGCAGCAGCAACCCAGACAGCAGAGGAAGGCCCAAGTTCCCAGAGCTCAACCAGCTCAGCAGACACAGCCTCCTCAGGGGCTTTGACTCCTTCCTAGAGAACTTAGTCATCCTGCCCCTGAAGGGTCCAGAGCCTCTCACCGTCCCAGGCAGACTCTGTCATTTCACTGAAAGATGGCAACAGATAACATCAGAGCACTGGACTCTCTCTATTGTAACAGAGGGGTACAACCTCCATTTTCACAGTATGCCCCCTTCCACCATCACAAGACACTTCAATTCTCAGGGCCCCTTCATCACTCTATTGTGTCAAGAGGTCACCTCACTCTTGCTCAAGGGACAATAGAAGAGGTACCTATATCCCAACAGGGCATGAGTTTCTACTCCCCCTACTTCCTCATTCCAAAGAAGACAGGGGGTTACAGACCCATACTGGACCTCAGAGAGTTGAACAAGTATCTGTTCTGAGAAAAATTCAAGATGATCTCCCTCGGAACACTTCTTCCTTACATTCAGAATCAGGATTGGCTATGTTCTCTAGATCTAAAGGATGCATATACACATATTCTCATCCATACAGATCACAGGAGGTTTCTTCGATTCCTCTTTCAAGGAAGACACTACCAGTACAGGGTTCTACCCTTTGGACTGGCTTCTGCCCCAAGAGTCTTCACAAAATGCATGGCAGTAGTAGCAGCATTCCTGAGAACTCTAGGGATATTCTTCTACCCCTACTTAGACGACTGGCTCATCCGAGCATCAACAGCTCCAGATGCCAGCTCCGCTCTCTCCTGTACAATGCAAATCCTGCAGTGCCTGGGACTGGTCATAAACCTCCCAAAATCTCATCTCACCCCTTCTCAGTCTCTAGAGTTCATAGGGGCTCTTCTAGACACAAGGCAGTCAAAGGCTTTCCTGCCACAACCACATTGTCTTTGAATACTCCAGCTGGCCTCTCAAGCAGCTATGAAAACCTTTCTAACTGCTTGAGAAATGCTTCAGCTACTGGGGCATATAGCATCCACTGTCCATGTGGTTCTCTATGCTCGCCTACACATTCGAGCAGCCCAGTGGACCCTAGCCTCTTAGTGGGCACAAGCGTCGGGTCACCTGGGGGACAAAATCAGAAATTCTGCACGCCTCATTTTGTCCCTACAGTTGTGGCAATCACTGAAAAACCTTCTCGTAGGATCTCCTTTCCAGCAGCCACTACACCAAGCCACCTTGATGATAGATGCGTCCAAGTTAGGTTGGGAAGCTCACTTGGACAATCTTTCTACTCAGGGCCTCTGGACCAAGCAGGAGGTTTGTCTTCACATAAACCTCCTGGAACTCAGAGCCATCTTCTATACTCTTCAAGTATTTCAGGACTGCCTGAGCTACAAGACGGTTCTTGTCCAGACCGACATCAGGTAGCTGTCTTCTATGTGAACAAGCTGGGTGGGGGCAGGTTCTCAGGTGCTGTGCAATGAAGCTCTATGCCTCTGGGCCTTTGCCAGAGATCTTCAAATCCACCTACTAGCGGTGTATTTACCAGGCATACAAAATCTCTTGGCAGACAAACTCAGTCGAGTTCTGCTGCCACACGAGTGGTCTCTTCATCCAGAGCAAATTGCTCGAATCTGTCACATCTGGGGAACTCCAGATATAGACCTTTTGCGAGTCCTCAGAATGCCAGACTTCACCGGTTCTGTTCCAGAATCCCGGCTCAGAACTGTCAGGCAAGGTATGCCTTCCACCTCCACTGGGGTCAGGACTTCCTCTATGCCTACCCACCCATTCCCCTCATTCCCAAAACTCTATTCAAGCTTCAGAGAGACAGGGGCCATATGATCCTCATAGCCCCACGCTGGCCACGACAGACGTGGTATCCACTGCTTCTACGTCTCACTGCTTCTACGTCTCTGGAGTTGGGATGTGCTCCAGATCTACTTTCTCAGGAGAACGGGACGCTATTTCACCTGAACCCTCAGTCCCTACACCTCAGAGCATGGCTACTGAGAGCCTAGAATTCCAGGATATCAACCTTTCTCAACAGGTTAAAGATATCCTTTTGGCTTCAAGAAAACCTCCCACAAGGAGGGCCTACGCCTCTAAGTGGAAAAGGTTCTGTATCTGGTATTCAAAAAAGGAACTTAATCCCTTTTCAGTGCCAGTGGAGGCGTTACTGGGGTATCTCCTCCATTTATCATCCTCTGGTCTTAAGACCAATTCAGTAAGGGTCCACCTTGGTGCCATTGCAGCTTTCCACAAGCTCTTGGATGGACAACCTGTTTCCTCTCAACCACTTGTAGCGAGGTTTATAAGAGGTTTACTCTTAACAAAACTCCCCATTAAGCCACCACCTGTGGCATGGGATTTGAATCTTGTCCTTGGGCAACTCATGAAACCGCCCTTTGAGCCCTTAGCCACTACATCTCTGAAGTTTCTTTCTTGGAAGGTAATCTTCCTAATTGCTCTCACTTCTGCAAAGATGCATCAGTGAACTACAAGCTTTAGTGGCTGATTCTCCTTATACAAAGTTCCACCATGATAAAGTAGTTCTTAGGACTCACCCTCACTTTATGCCAAAGGTGGTTTCGCCTTTACATTTAAACCAATCAGTTTACCTTCCTGTATTCTTCCCTAGGCCTCACGCCTCCAATGCAGAAAAGAATCTTCATACTCTTGATTGTAAAAGAGCCTTGGCTTTTTACCTTCAGAGAACTAAGCAACATAGAAAGGCTTCCCAGCTTTTAGTTGCCTTTGACTCCAGTCATCTTGGATTACCAGTTTCCAAGCGAACTTTGTCTGAATGGATTGCAGATTGCATATCCTTTGCCTATGAGAGCAAGGGATTTTCTCTCGAAGGTCATGTCACAGCTCACAATGTGAGAGCAATGGCAGCCTCTATGGCTAACCTTCGCTCAATGTCCATTGACGGCATCTGTAGAGCAGCCACTTGGGCTTCAGTACACACCTTTGCAGCCCATTACTGCTTAGACAAGGACTCCCATCAGGATGGCTCGTTTGGCCAGGCTGTTCTCCAGCATCTCTTTCAGACTTAGAACATCTCCTACCCGCCGTCCCGGGGTTCGATGCCAGAGATCCATGGGAGGAAGCATGACCCATCTCAACCTGTGTTCCGCAGCTTTCTGGTGTCATCTCCCTGGCATCTTTCAGCTTGGGAGTCCCCATATGTGAAGACTACATTCCTGCTTGTTCCTGGAGATAGCATAGTTACTCACCTTTAACAGGTGATCTCCGGGAACAGCAGGAATTGAGTCTTCACAACCCGCCCACCTCCCCTAGGAGTTGTATTTCTCTCTCTCTCTCTCTCTTTTTCTCTCCTTTGCCTCAGCTATAAACTCAACTGAAGAGGGAGAGCTGGAAAGGTGGGAAGGCAGCGGCACAGGCGCAGTGGGATGCTCCCAAAAGCTTTCCTATTGGACGCTGGGAAGAGTTCCCGCACAGGCTCCGTCGGTACCGACGATACCCCATATGTGAAGACTCAATTCCTGCTGTTCCCGGAGATCACCTGTTACAGGTGAGTAACTACGCTTTCACTGAAAGGGTGGTGGATGCTTGGAATGCCCTCCCAATGGAAGTGGTGGGGTAAATACAGTGACAGCATTCAAAATGGCATGGGACAGACATAGTGGATCACTCTATAGCAACAGGATAAAATCAAAATAAACTTAACTATCTAATTTCTCAATAAATAGGGGTGCCCTCCACGGAGTGGTGGGTTCACCCCTAAACAAAGACATGGGGAGGGGTGACCTGCACGGAGTGGCAGGTGCACCTACTCTTGCCACCTTGCTGGGCAGACTAGATGGACCATACTGGTCTTTATCTGCCATCATTTACTATGTTAGTATGTTACTCATATGCCTGGCTCAGTCCTGTTTGTCAATGGAAAATAAGAGGAGCATCAGCATTAGGTTTGAGATCACATCCAGTATACCCTGGCTTTCAAGTAAGGTTCATTCCTGTTATGGTATACACAAAACCAGCAAGGTACACTGGTGTGCCTTCAGACCTGGTCAAGTATGCCATAGACAGAAAGTGAGTCCTGCCTTATGCTTACGTTTACATCAGCACCTGAGTAATGCGTTCAGCATTTTACAGCAACAAGGGACCCCAGCAATACATGTCTCTCCTTCCTAGTTTCAAGATGAACCCCAAAGTGTGGGAGTTACTGGGCACAGTATGTAAAGCATGGATTGCTATTAGGGATATGCATAATTGAAAAAAGGCTCTGATTCTGTGTACCTTATCATATCCTCCTTGCTGAATGTGGCATCTACCTCACTATGCAGTGACTTCCGGTCCAGCCACAAAGAAGCAGCATAGGCAACATCCAAATTGGCATGAACTCCTTGGACATTTCCAGGTACAAAACGCAATCTTCTGCACACCCCACAAGCCTAAGGAGAAGACACCCTTGAAAGTTCCTTCCAAAGTGCTAGACAAGCACAGACACCTCACAGTGGCCTCTCAGTGAATACAGACAGGTGCACCAGAGCAGCGCAAATCGTGACCAGAGTACCTTAGCACGGGATGCAGCTCTCATCGATAATGGAGGTCTTGGGCAGGCATCCTCTTGCCTTCTGATAGAGGCACAGGCATTCCCTGTGCAGTGATCAACTTTTCAGCCTTAGATGGAATCAGCTTTGGTCCTAGTCAAGGTAGCTGATAAGCCTTCACTGTTTCATTGACTCTACCAAGCAGCCTCTTTCAGTCCTGAAAAAGATATTTAAAGAACTTGTCATGGGCTACTGCATAGATCTGCCATATGTTCAATATCAACAGCAGATGTAAAAACAGAAGTACATAAGAAATGCCGTACTGGGTCAGATCAGTCCATCAAGCCCAGTATCCTGTTTCCAACAGTGACCAAAGCAAGTTACAAGTAACTGGTAGGTTCCCAAAAAGATACACAGATTTCACGTTGCTTATCCTGGAGTATGCAGTGGATTTACCTGGTCCTCTTTATTAATGGCTTATGGACTTTTCCTTCAGGAACTTGTCCAACCCTTTTTTAAACCCAACTGCACTAATGGCTTTTACTACATCCTCTGTAACAAATTTCAGAGTTTGATTATGCATTGAGTGATCAACTATTTTCTCCTATTAGTCTTAAATGGGCTACAATGTAGCTTCATTGCGTGTCTCCTAGTCTTTCTACTTTTTGAAAGAGTAGACATCCAATCTACGTTTACCTTTTCCACTCCATTCATTATTTTAATAGACCTCTATCATATCTCCCCTCAGCTGTCTTTTTTCCAAGTTGAAGAGCCCCCTAACCTTTTAAGCCTTTCCTCATAGGGGTATCCTTTCATCCCCTTTACCAATTTGGTGGCTGTTCTCTGTACCTTTTCTAATTCTGATATATCCTTTTTAAGATATGGAAACCAGAATTGCATACAGTATTCAAGGTGCAGTCGCACCATTGAACGATACAGAGGCATTATAATAGCCTTTGTTTAATTCTCCATGCCTTTCCTTATGAGCCCTAGCATTCTGTTTGCTTTCTTAGCCACCACTGCTCACTGGGCAGAGGGTTTCTATGATGACTCCTAAATTCTTTTCCTGGGTGGTGGTTCCTAATGTGGAACCTTGCATCGTGTAACCATAGATTGGGTTGATCTCCAGGAACAAGCAAGAATGTAGTCTTATGGGTGATGTCTGTACCGACGGAGCCCGTATGGGAACGCTCCCCAGCATCCAATAGGAAAGCTTTTGGGAGCATCCCACTGCATCTGCGTAGCTGCCTTCCTAACTCTGCTCCCTCAGTTCTTAGTTTTCCGCGGAGCCAGCAGAAAGCAAATCCTGTCATCACAGAAAATGTTTGTTGTTTATTTTGTTTTTTTGTCGTTAGCGTGTGCCTTCCTTTTGACGCCAGAATAGACTCTCATTGTCAGCGCTTTTCTTTCTTTCTTTCTTTCTTTCCTATTTAAAAAAAATCATAATTTATTTTTTCTTCAGGCGTATCGATGCCATTCTCCAGGAACAGGCAGGAAGTCAGTCCTCAAATATGCGAGTCCTCAGAGAAAGCCTTTGGGAGTTGCCATCACACATGCGCGGTCCTCTTCCCGCCCAAGAGTGCCATCTTGCTCAGCCTCCTTTTTTCCGCAGAGCCCTTCGGATGTAGTCCCCATGTCCCCGTGAAAAAACGTAAAAATGTTCTCTTCTACTGGTTAACACCAGCTCCTCTTCCTGCCTTCGGCTCGATACACCGGTATCGAGTCCGGCTTTATTTTTTCGTTTTTTGTCCTTCGTGACTGGTGTTCTTGCCCTTTTTCTTTTTCACTGGCGGCCTGGGTCTTTGACCTCACAGGGGCCCTTTTCCCCCCATGGCTACCAGTGTGTTTAAAAAATGTGATCAGTGTGTAAAACCTATGTCCCTCACCAATACGCATGACTGCTATCTCCGGTGCCTCGGGCCCGACCATGACTCGACGGTCTGCAGTCTATGTAGGAAGATGTCCTCTAAGGCCTTGAAGAGCTACCAGCAGCAGCATGATAGGATTTTTTCTGAGTCCTTGCCTTCGAGAGCCCGGACCTCGTCTGAGGCCTCTACGTCTCGGGGGGAGCATTCCAAGCCCAAGCAGTGTCGAGGTTCCTCGGAGAGGGGGTCTCCCTCGAGGGAACACAGGATGAAGAAGACGTCCTTGAAGGCGGTGTCATTGGATGGCTCCGAGCGACCCGGCTCCTCCCGGGGCCTGTCACGGAGTCCCGACCGCCGGCCGGGATCTTCGGAGTAAGAGCACCTGGCAAAGGTTCCTCATCGGGAGGTGGATCAGCCGAGGCAGGTAACAACTGTCCTCATCAAGGACTCCCCTCTGAGGGAACAGGCATCGGGCCTGAATATGTCTGGACCCGAGCCGGTGGCTGTGGAGCCTTCCAGATTCGAGTCCAGAATGGTGGCCTTGGAGCGCAGTTTATTGCCTTAATGGAGCAGCAGCGGGCGCTGATTTCTGGTCTGTCCGGTTCTTCCGCCCCGACCACCGGGCCATCGAAGTTGAAGTTGACACTGGAGGCCGAGCTGATCCTCGGCCGAGGTCCCACTCAGCCTCCCGTTCGGGATCGAGGTCATCGTCGCCGCCGAGCCTCCCAGTGTCAGGGTGGTCGGCGCTCGGGCCCTCGATGCTGGAGCCCCTCGATTCCTCTTCAGAGGCATCAGAGTGGGAAACGGAGAAAGAGGAGTCCCCAGACACCTGTCGGCACAGGGATGTCACGTCTGATTCCCCGGTGTCCGAACCTCGGAGAAGGTCCCCTCTAGAGGACACGAGATTCTTGGACTTCGTGAGGGATATGTCCAAGGCTTTGGCGTTCCCCACGGAGTCCGAGGAGGATCCTCAAGCCGACAAGCTCGAGATCCTACAGTATGAGACCCCCTCCTCAGGAGGCCCTTACTGTACCCATGCCTCCGATCCTGAAACGACTGATGCTCCACATGTGGGAGACACCGGCATCGGTGCCAATTGTCAGCAAATGGCTTGACTCGATGTATCGAGTTCACCGGAGCCCTGGGTTTCCAAAGTCGCAGCTGCTGCACAACTCCATGGTTGTGGAATCGGCCATACATAGGCTGAAGAGCCAGAAGACGCACTCCTCGGTATCTCCCGGGAGGGAGGCCCGCAACTTGGATGCCCTCGGCAGAAAGTGCATCCAGGGTTCAATGCTGACTTGTCAAATCCAGGCCTACCAGCCCTACATGGGCATGTACCTGAGAGACCTGGCGAAGGAACTCGCCGGGTTCTCAGCTGGTCTCTCTGAGGGGCCTTTGCAGTGCTTCAGGAGCCTGTCCACCACCGTCCGTGAGTGCTCGAAGCGTGTCTCGAGCGGCCTATGACGGGTTCGAGTCAGCGGCCTGGGTAGCTGCAGCTGGCATCGGTGCATGCCGCCAGGCATGGCTGCAGTCGTGGGACCTCAAGCAATGGTTCAGGACAAGTTGGTCGATGTCCCATGCCAAGGGGAGAACCTCTCTGATAAACCCATGACAAGGCCGCAGAACTGGAGACCAAGTACATGACAAGGACATGGCTCTCCAAGAAGACCTCTGCCCCTTCTCGCAAGAAGGGCTCAGGTAAAAAGGCCTTTTACCCGAGGAAGAGTGCTGCTTACCGAAGCTACCCCCATTTTCAGGCCTCCCCGGCTCCCCAGCAGGGGCAGCAGGCCAAGGGACAGGGGCATGGCCCACGCAAGCAGAAAGCCCCCAAACCCCAGGCACCGGCTCCGGCCCAGCCTGGCAGTGGCTTTTGACTCTTACAGCATGGCCCCTCTTCCCTCAGGGGACAGGCAGTGCACAGGAGGCAGGTTTGCCCTGTATGCCCACAGGTGGACAGCCATTACCACCGATGCCTGGGTCTTGCAGATAGTCCAAGAGGGCTACCTCCTTCACCTTGCCCAAGTGCCTCCTCCTTACTTCCCGGTAGAGTCCCTCAGGTCTCCCCTTCACCGGGACCTTCTGAAGTAGTTGGAGGGTCTTCTCGAGGATCAGGTGATAGAACCGGTGCCCCACCACCTGCAGGGCAAGGGCTTCTACTCCAGGTACTTTCTGGTACCAAAGAGAACAGGAGGCCTCAGACCCATCCTCAACCTGCGCAACCTAAACAAGTTCCTGGTGAGGGAGAAGTTCAAGATGCTCTCCCTTGGAATATTGCTGCCTTACCTCTGCCAGGGAGACTGGCTATGCTCTTTAGACCTAAAAGATGTGTATACACACATCCTAATACACCCAGACCACAGGCAGTATCTACACTTTGTGGTGGGAGGCAATCACTACTAGTATAGGGTACTCCCCTTTGGCTTTGCCTCGGCCCCTAGGGTATTCACAAAGTGCCTGGCTGTGGTGGCCCCCTTTCTCAGACTTCAAGGGGTCTTTGTCTTCCCCTACCTAGACGATTGGTTCGTCAGAGGCACTTCAGCCAGCGAGGTCCACCAGGCCACATCTCGCATCATCCAGGTGCTCCAGCATCTGGGGTTTGTAATCAACTACCCCAAGTCCAGCCTTGCTCCAGCTCAGCAGCTGGAGTTCTTTGGGGCCAGACTCAACACCCTTCAGGCAAGGGCCTATCGGCCTGCAGATAGGGCAAGCAGGCTTCTGGCTCTGGCACGTCAGGTGAGTCACAGGTCCTTAGTGTCAGCAAGACAATTTCTGTGCCTCCTCAGGCACATGGCTTCCACGGTCCCCCCCCCCCAGATGCCCGCCTCCACATGTGGACTACTCAGTGGTGCCTCAGAGACCAGTGGTCACAGGCCACAGGTTGCCTCAGGAACAAAGTCACAGTGCCCAGGTGGCTAGTACGGTCCCTGGACTGGAGGCTTCAGCCACTCCACTTGGAGGCGGGGATGCCTTTCCAGGCTCCTCTACACATGGGGATCCTGACCACGGATGCGTCCCTGCTGGGCTGGGGAGCCCATTGCCAGGGGTTCCGTACTCAGGAAGTGTGGTCCCCAAACGAGAGAGCACAACAGATCAATTTCTTGGAGCTCCGTGCCATCTGCTTGGCTCTAGGAGTTTTCTGTCAGATCCTGGCCCACGAATCTGTCTTGGTACAAACAGACAACCAGGTGGCCATGTTCTATGTGAACAAGCAGGGTGGCATGGGGTCCCGTCTCCTTTGTCAGGAAACCCTGAATCTGTGCTCGTTTGCAGCCCGGCATGGCATTCATCTGCGGGCCGTCTACCTGCTGGGCCAGGACAACAAGTTAGCCGACAGGCTAAGCAGGATTCTCCAGCCTTATGAGTGGCAATTGGACCGTGGGGTAGCCAATTGGCTTTTCCAGACATGGGGATGGCCAGTGATGGATTTGTTTGCGAGTCCGGTCAATCACCAGTTGTCCCAGTTCTGCTCCAGGCAGCCACACTCGCTCAGGGTGGCTGCCGATGCCTTTCTTATATCATGGTCCGTGGGCCTCCTGTATGCATTTCCTCTGATGCCTCTGGTGGCCAAGACTCTATTCAAGATCCTCCAGGACAAGGCCTCGGTCATCCTGGTAGCCCCGGGGTGCCTGAGGCAACCCTGGTTTCCACTTCTACTTCAGCTAGCGGTGGAGGCCCCCATTCCCCTGGGGTCCTCCCCTAGCCCCCTGTCCCAGGAGGGGGGCACTCTCCTGCACCCCAACCTCAGCTCCCTCAGCCTGATGGCATTGCTGCTGAAAGGGTGATGCTCGCTCCGCTCCTCCTTCTAAAGGATGTTGAAGAGGTCTTGCTGGCCTCAAGAAGGCTGTCGACTAGACGGGCCTATGCCTTGAAGTGGCGTAGGTTGTGACTTGGTGCAAGGGGCAGAGTGTGGATCCTTTCTCCTGCCAAGTTGGAGTGGTTTTACAGTACCTTCTCCACCTGTCGGATTTGGGCCTCAAGTCCAACTCCGTCAGAGTGCACCTCTGCATCCTTGCAGTGAACCACTTCCCGGTGGAGGAGAAGCCCCTCTCGGCCCACCCCTTGGTTTCTCGTTTTTTGAGAGGCCTGCTTCTTTTGAAGCCTCCAGTCCACCCTCCGGTGACAAAGTAGGATCTGAATGTGGTTTGGGGGCAGCTTACACGGCCGCCTTTTGAGACAATGGCGACCTGCCATCTCTGCTACCTCTCTTGGAAGGTGGTTTGCTTGTTGACACTCATGTCAGCTCAGCGGATGAGTGAGCTTCAGGCCCTTGTGTCAGACAGGCCTTACACTAGATTCTATAAGAACTGGGTGGTGCTTCTCACGCACCCCAAGTTCCTTCTAAAAGTGGTCTCCTCATTCCATCTCAACCAGGAGGTGGTACTTCCTACCTTTTTTCCCAGGCCGCATGCCAGTCAGGCAGAGGCAGTGCTGCATACCCTGGACTGTAAGAGGGCGTTGGCTTTCTATATCTAGTGCACGCAAGTGCATAGAAGGGCTCCTCAGCTCTTCGTATCCTATGACCCCAGTAAGCTGGGGATGGCTGTTTCCAAGCATACGCTGTTCACCTGGGTAGCAGACTGTATTGCCTGGGCATACAGGGCAGCCGAGCTTCCTTTGGAGAGTCGTGTCACGGCCCATCGGGTCAGGGCCATGGCGGCATCAGTGGCTCATTTCCGCTCTGTTCCACTGGCAGACATCTGCCGGGCCGCCACCTGGTCTTCGGGCCAGACATTCACAACCCATTACTGCCTAGATAGGGAGTCCTGACGGGACAGGGCTTTCGGCCAGGCTGTACTCCATAACCTTTTTGAGGTCTAGGCAACTCCTGCCCTCTGACCCTTCTGTGTCAGGCTACGGAGTGCTATTCTCTTAGTTAGATTCCAATTGTGGCTGGTTGCGGCTCTCGTAGAGGGAGCCTATTTTTCAGCTGTGGGTTCTCGGTAGCCTATAGCTGGGGAGTCCTGTATGTGAGGACTGACTTCCTGCTTGTTCCCGGAGAAAGTGTAGTTACTCACCTGTAACAGGTGTTCTCCGGGGACAGCAGGAATCAGTCCTCACGACTCTTACTCCTCCCCTTGGAGTTGCAGTCCTATTATTATTTTTGTTCTTTTTGCTGTCTTTTTAGCTATGTCATTTGACTGAACAAGATGGCACCCTTGGGCGGGAAGGTAACCACGCATGCATGATGGCAACTCCCAAAGGCTTTCTCTGAAAGCTGGGGATTTGCTCCGCTCGAGGGCTCCATTGGTGCCGACGTCACCCATATGTGAGGACTGATTTCTGCTGTCCCCGGAGAACACCTGTTACAGGTGAGTAACTACACTTTCTAGTTCTGTAATCCTAATAACAGGCCAGCGCTCTTATACAGTAAGCACTGCATTAGAACACTGTGCTAAGCTCCAGTGCACAGCGTTTTCACACACTTGCTAAAACAACTTTTTACTCCCAATGCAGTAAACTAATGGCATGCAGATCACCATTGCTCTAAGAGTACGTATTGTGTTATACGCAGTCACTTTTTGGACTCCATTTTCAGGCTCTGTTATTATATTTCACCATGGTAGTCATGACTCAAGTTTCAGCAACGTACACCATTCTTCTTGTTAGATTCAGCCCAGCACAGTTTATCACTCCTAGCCATCCATTGTTGATTCTAATTTCCTATCTCCAGGAACAAGCAGGAATGAGTCTTCACATATAGGTATGTCGGTACCGACGGAGCCTGCACGGGAACGCTCCCCAGCGTCCCATAAAAAGAAAGCTTTTGGGAGCATCCCACAGCGCCTGCGCGCTGCCTTCCCGCCTTTCCTAACCGCCTCTCTCCAGTTCTTCTTTTCCGCGGAGCCAGCAGGTCGTGTTCCTGTCACCGCTGAAGAAGTTCTTTATTTTATTTTATTTCTTTGGTCGCGTGTCTGCCTTCTTCGACGTCGGACCAGTACCGCCGGTCTTTTCTTTCTTTTTTTTAAAAAAAAAAAAAGGATACTTTCCGTTCCACTTCAGTGTATTTTTTCTTCGTTGGGCCTTAGGCCTAACAGAAAATTCCTCATGGAAAAACCCGCCTCCGGGTTTAAAAAATGCACAAAGTGCAGCGGTACCATCTCTGTTACAGACACCCATGACTGGTGTCTTAAGTGTTTGGGTCCTGACCATTCCATCACGGATTGTCCGTCCTGCACCATGATGTCTAAAAGAGATTTACAGAACCGAGCAGCCAAGCTCAGTACACTGTTTCCCTCTGATGCAGCTTCGGTGGCATCGACGTCTTCCAGGGCTTCTTCTTCCTCCTATGGATCTCAGGTAACCAAACATAAGTCCAGCCGGTCCTCGAAGGGTAGATCTCCCTCTAAGCATCGAGATGCCTCCGGGCTTGCCCTCGAGGATCCTGCACCGGCAAAAGTACCCCGGCGGGAAGCTCCGGCTTCCAAAGCTCCTCCTATGGGGTCACAGGTTGACATCGATGGCACGGCCTCGACCGATCACCTGTTGCAATGTTCTGGGGTACCGGTGGAATCCGCCGGTACCGACCTCCAGACATTCATGGCGTCGATGGATCAGAATGTCCTGACCATGCAGCGTGCCATTACGGCATTCATACAAGCTGTGACGCCGCTGGTACCGCAACAAGCTTCGTTGTCGGTACCGGCTCCGACGCCGGCTCCGATATCGGTTCCGGTGCCGGTACCGGTTGCATCGACATCGGCTTCGGTGTCGACTGCAGCGGTACCCTGTCCGATGATGCCTATCAGTACCGATCCGGTACCGATGACTCCCGATGTCGATACCACCCGGTATGCATATCAGGCTTTACAAGAGCATCCAGAGAGGCGATACTTCGATTCCTCCGAAGACTCTGATGCATCGGAGGCCTCTGTCGAAGCATCGGTACTTCTTCCTCAGGAGCCGCCTTCTCCAAAAAGAAGAATGTCCCCTCCAGAAGACTTGTCTTTTCAAGACTTCATAAGAGAAGTGGCCAAGGAGCTTTCTATCTCAGTGGCCCCTGAGACAGAGCCTAGAGCCAAAAAATTGGATATTTTACAATATCCCAAGGCTCCTAAAGAAGCAGCCACTTTGCCAGTTCATGAGATCCTTTATGACCACATGATAGGCATATGGGAGACTCCTCTCACCATCTCTTCTCATTCTCATAGGTTGGATACCATGTATCATGTCCCTCCTTGTCCTGGATTTCATAAAACTCAGCTTCCTCACCATTCTATTGTGGTGGAGTCTGCTATGAAAAAGTTAAAGAGTGCAAAGAGGCACTCATCTGCTCCTCCAGGAATAGAATGTAGAACCTTAGATGCTTTTGGCAGAAAAATTTTCCAGGCCAGTATGCTTGTTGCCAGAATCAACTCCTATAGTCTCTATATGGGGATGTTTCTGAAGGAAGTTACAGATCATCTGCAAACTTTCCTCCCTTTTCTTCCAGAAGATAAAAGGGAAGACTTTCTTATCTGGCTTAAGCATGCCCAGGATGTTTCCAAATTTTTCTAACCGTGCAGCCTTTGACTCTTTTGAGGGGGCCAGCAGAGCCTCGGCCATTGCCATAGGTGCATGCAGAGTTGCTTGGCTACAAGCTTCTGATTTGGAACCCTGGGTCCAAGATGGATTAGGAAATCTTCCTTGTACAGGTGAAAACCTGTTTGGCAAAGATTGGCAAGCAAAGGCCACTCAAGTGGATGCAGAAAATTCTGCTTTGGATAGGTTTTCAAAGTCTACCTCTAATCCTGTCCAGAAGAGGTTGTTCAAAAAGGCATATTTTCCCAAGAAGGGAAGATATTATCCTGTTTATGGTCAACAGATATCATCTGCAGGTCGTTTTTGCTGCAAAGCGTCAACAACCTAAACAGGCCAAGCCTAAAGCTGCAACGACTACTGTAGCCCAACAGCCTCAGCCTCCTCAGGGCCTTTGACTTGCAGCTAGAGAACTTAGCCTTTCTGGCTCTAAAAGACCCAGAGCCTCTCACCATTCCAGGAAGGTTAGCTCACTTTGCTCCCAGATGGGAGCAAATCACAGCAGAGCACTGGACCCTTTCCATCATAAGGGAAGGCTACAAACTTCATTTTTCAAACCTTCCTCCTTACACCCATATTAGATCTCAGAGAATTGAACAAATTCCTTTCAGAGTCAGGATTGGCTTTGTTCTCTAGATCTCAAGGATGCATATACCCATATACTCATCCATCCAGCACACAGAAGGTTCCTTCGGTTCCTTTATCTGGGAAAGCACTACCAATACAGGGTGCTTCCTTTTGGTCTGGCCTCTGCTCCAAGAGTGTTCACAAAATGCATGGCAGTAATAGCTGCATTTCTACGCACTCTGGGAATATTCGTATTCCCATATCTGGACGACTGGCTCATCCGAGCATCATCCAAATCAGAGGCCCAGACTTCCCTAGCCTGCACAATGCGTGTTCTGCAGTATCTGGGACTGGTGATAAACATTCCAAAGTCCCAACTCACCCCTACTCAGTCTCTAGAGTTCATAGGGGCCTTGCTGGATACCACAACTGCAAGGGCCTATCTTCCCCAGGCCCGTTGCCTACGTTTAGTGCAGTTAGCCTCTCAGATTCAGTTAAAAACCCATCTAACTGCTCGAGAGATGTTACAACTGCTAGGCCACATGGCATCCACTGTGCATGTGGTCCCTTATGCTCGCCTTCACATGAGGGCAGCTCAATGGACTTTGTCCACCCAGTGGACCCAGGCATCAGGGGGTCTGTCAGACAAAATAGCAACTTCCAGGCGCCTCTTTTGGTCTCTCCAGTGGTGGAAGTCCACTCAAAATCTGTTGCTGGGGTCCCCCTTCCAGCAATTGTTACCCCAAGCAATCCTTACAACAGATGCCTCTCCAAAGGGTTGGGGAGCTCATCTTCAAAACCTCTCCACCCAGGGCATTTGGTCTCCACAGGAGACCTCCCTACATATCAACATCTTAGAGCTCAGAGCAATCTTCTTAGCTCTCAGAGTCTTCCATACCCTGCTCAGCTACAAGACAGTCCTCATCCACACGGACAACCAAGTAGCCATGTTCTATGTGAACAAGCAGGGAGGAACTGGCTTTCTGTCGCTTTGCAACGAAGCTCTGAGATTGTGGGCCTTCGCCAGAGAGCATCAAATTCATCTTCTGGCAATATACCTTCCAGGAGTTCAAAACTCTTGGGCAGACAGACTCAGTCGAGTTCTGCTTCCACACGAATGGTCCCTTCATATGGACCAGATAGTCAGAATCTTTTGAATTTGGGGAACCCCGGACATAGACCTCTTTGCAAGTCCGTGGAATGCCAAACTTCCCCGATTCTGTTCCAGAATTCCGTGTCAGGGTGTTCAGGCCAGGGATGCCTTCCTCCTTCACTGGGGTCAAGACTTCCTGTACGCCTTTCCACCCATTCCCCTAATTCCCAAGACCCTGTTCAAGCTTCAGAGAGATCGAGGGACTATGATCCTCATAGCTCCACGTTGGCCACGCCAAGTGTGGTACCCTCTACGTCTGCATCTCTCTCAAGCTCCCTCCTTGGACTTGGGGTCTGCTCCAGATCTCCTGTCTCAGGAGGGAGGAACATTGTGGCACCCAAACCCCCAATCTCTCCATCTCAGGGTTTGGTTGCTGAAGGCTTAGACCTTCAAGATTGGCATCTTTCTCAGCAAGTAAAGGATATCCTTCATGCTTCCAGAAAGCCTTCTACTAGACGTTATTTATTTATTTATTTATTGTAAATTTGTATACCGCTACTTCCAGCGATCAGCAGCGGTGTACTTGAGAGGGAAGGATGTACAGTGCAATTTAAGCATACAGACTGATTACAGAGAGGAGAACAGTACAATTTAAGCATACAATCTGATTACATGGGGGAGGACACATAATGTACAGTGAATTTAAGCATACAGACTGATTACAGAGAGGAGGACAGTACAATTTAAGCATACAATCTGATTACATGGACACATAATGTACAGTTATAATTTGATAAGAGGGGGAGAATTTAATCTAAGAGGAGTTGCGGGGTTAGAATATCTGCATATATACGTTAATTTAGGGGTAGGTCAGCAGGGTGGGATAAGTAGAGGTAGATCTGTCTAGGTGATGCCGTAATGGGATTGGAAAAGGTGGGTCTTAAGCTTTTTCCTGAAGTCCCTTAGGTCCTATGCTTTTAAATGGAAAAGGTTTACCATTTGGTGTGCTGAGAAGGGTATTAACCCTCTAGCAATACCTTTGAATTCTTTACTAGAATATCTCCTGCATCTTTCCCATGCAGGCCTCAAAACGAATTCAGTAAGGGTCCATTTGAGTGCTATTGCAGCATCCCTCAAGCCTCTCAATGGACAACCTATCTCCTCTCATCCTCTTATTGCAAGATTCATGAGAGGCCTTCTTTTAACTAAACCTCCCATTAGACCACCTCCAGTGGCATGGGACTTGAATCTGGTTCTTGGTCAGCTCATGAAGCCACCCTTTGAACCCTTAGCCACTACCTCCTTGAAATTTCTTTCCTGGAAGGTTATCTTTCTTATTGCAGTCACCTCAGCTCGCCGCATCAGTGAACTGCAGGCCTTAGTGGCTAATCCACCTTATACAAGGTTCCATCATGATAAGGTAGTCCTTAGGACCAATCCACACTTTATGCCTAAAGTGGTCTCACATTTTCATCTTAATCAAGAGGTGTATTTACCTGTCTTTTTTCCAGGTCCTCATGCATCAAGTGCAGAGAGGAATCTTCATACCCTGGATTGTAAGAGAGCTCTTGCTTTTTACTTACAAAGGACACAGCAACATAGAAAGTCTTCTCAATTCTTTGTTGCTTTTGATCCCTCTCATTTGGGACTTCCAGTCTCTAAGAGGACACTGTCCAATTGGATTGCTCAGTGTATTTCTTTTGCCTACCAGAGTAAGAACCTTTCTCTGGAGGGCCATGTCACAGCTCATAATGTGAGGGCCATGGCCACCTCTATGGCTCATCTAAATTCTGTGTCCATCGACCAGATCTGTCGAGCGGCCACCTGGGCCTCGGTTCATACCTTCACAGCCCATTACTGTTTGGACAAGGACTCCCGCCGGGATGCCTTGTTTGGTCAGGCTGTTCTCAAACACCTGTTCCATGCTTAATCAACTCCTACCCTCCATCCCTGGTTGGATGCCTGAGATCCATGGGAGGAGGTAGAGCCCTTCTCAGGGTCTCACAACCTTGGGGATCTCCCAGGCATCTCTAGCTGGGGAGTCCCCATATGTGAAGACTCATTCTGCTTGTTCCTGTAGATAGCACAGTTACTTACCTGTAACAGGTGATCTCTGGGAACAGCAGGAATAAGTCTTCACAACCCACCCACCTCCCCTAGGAGTTGTATCTCTCTATCTATCTTTCCTTTCCTCTCTCTCTTTGTCTCAGCTTTAAAACTCGAACTGGAGAGAGGCGGTTAGGAAAGGCGGGAAGGCAGCGCGCAGGCGCTGTGGGATGCTCCCAAAAGCTTTCCTTTTTTGGGACGCTGGGGAGCGTTCCCGCGCAGGCTCCGTCGGTACCGACGTACCCATATGTGAAGACTTATTCCTGCTGTTCCCAGAGATCACCTGTTACAGGTAAGTAACTGTGCTTTATTTTACATTGTAACTTAAGCTTGGTAATGTACATTAAACAAGAACATTGATAACTTGGATTTATCTGAGGCAATGGAAGGTTAAGTGACTTGCCAGGCCACAAGCAGTGCTAGTGGGTATTGAACCCTGGTCTCTTGGTTTCCAAGCCAGTGCTCTAACCATTAGGCTACACCTCCACTCCACTCAGCTCTGCTCAAAAGTATGTTGCTTTAGTCAACCACCCTCAATATCACAACACAGTTGCTGCTTTACCCCCACTGGCAAACTCAAGTTAATCCATATTCAAGTCTATAATAGTTCCAATAGACGACAAATGTTTTAGTGTTTTCCCCTTCTCTTCCCAGTGATTCTTAGCAATTATTCCAGGTTCAAAGAACAGGCATCAACTTCCAAATTCCTTGGGCATAAATCATGCACACATACTTCTTCAACCTAAACTTTTATCTTTGCTGCGGGTCATACCTTTGCAGTCCCTTTGTGTGATCCCAACTAAGTGCATCCTTCTTTCTATTCCTCAGCTCAGAGTCACTGTGGCTCCAAGTGTTTCTCCTTTCCAGGCATCAACTGACTTTCTTTAGTCTGAGCTTCTTATATAAAGCAACAGAATGCCATCCTCTGTGCTTTCAGAGTCCTGCCTTTCTGAAGCTCTTTGGATGCTGGGAAAACCCTGCCATCTTCTGCTGTTAGTCACTGCCTGGGATTCAAAGGCATTTACACGGTTTGTAGATCTGCAAACCGTACAAATGCGCTAAGCGGGATATCCAGCACTAACACATTACCGCTGAATATCCATGGGTGCTGCAGCTTGGCCCCCCGATGCTAACCGGTTAGCATCGGGGGGCATTCCATGGGTGGCACCTAGGGATAAGCTGTCAGCAGTGATATTTAGCCACTGCCCAGTTATCCCTTGGTGATGAAAGTTAGGCACAGTAAAGGCTGGCCTATCTTTCACCACTGAAGCTAACCAGGCAGCTGCTGAATATCACTGCTGGCCAGTTACCTTCCTGCTTTGGCAGCTGACCCAAATATTCAATGCTGGTGGCTGGATATGGCACTGGTATTGAATATCTAGGTTTAATGTTCAGTGACGACGGCAATCTGCTGTAATCACGCTAACTATTGCCGCTGAATTTCGGGCCCCCTGTTCTTAAAGTGAACGAAGCACCAGTGTTGTCTGGATTCCATCAGAACTGTCAGAAAAAATATTGCACACCATTGTGACAATATGCAATATATTGCTGCATTATAAATATTCCTCTTCCTGTCGGTGCATGAGTCAGTCCTTTCTCATGTTCTGACAGGAAGGGAGATATTTTAAAAAAAGCACAAACCAGACTCCTCGACTCTCGACCCCACCCCCATCCACTCTGAAAAAGTAGCTTTCCAGCACAAGTGCTGATACAATTTTTTGTGTGCATGGACATCGTTAGTGCAGACCTGTGTGCATATGCTTCTAGTGTGTTTCCTTGTATAGCACAAATGTTTTGCACACAATTTATTTGCATGCTATTTGCACTGAGGAGCAAATATTTTGCAATATGCTAGCTTAAGGAAACTGCACTGAGCTTTAGCGCACAGCTCTAACAGAGAAATTTTACTTACCTGATCATTTTCTTTTTTGAATCCTGCTAGACCCATCCAGATATATGGGTTACGCTCCATTTCCAGCAGGCAGAGCCAGACTTTGAGCATCACTAGGCATATCTGCTGTTGCAGCACTGAGAGAAGCCAGTATGACACTTCACAAGCACTAAGCAAGACTGTAAAACTCAAGAGCAACTCAGAAACGAATAACTTTGGTAATCAATAAACCAAATTTGAAATGGTTAACTTTAATAAATATGTGGCTCTTTTATCACAATGAATTCTACATCAGAACATAATGCTGACAATGCATTCAATGGCAGGGCGGTTCAAGGACTGATCTAGCAGAATTCAAGGAAAGAAATGTATGTAGAATTTCTCCTTCCTTATCCTTCTGGTAGATCCGTCCAGGCGTATGGGATGTACCCAAGTAGTCAGGACCCAGGGTGGTAGGAAGACGATGCTCTGGACAGAACTATTCTGCCAAAGGTGCCCTCTGTTCCACCCTCTTACATGCAACTCATAGCACTTCACAGAGGTGCTCATAAAAGACCAGGTAGCTACCTTAAAGATGTCCTCTGGAGACAGCAAGACCCAGGAGGAGGCCTGTGCCCCTAGTATAGTGAACTCTGATTCCCTCCAGCACACACTTACCAACCAAACGGTAGAAAGACCCAATGGCCTCCTTATTCCAGCAGGCAGTGAAAGACTTGACAATTTCTCGTCCTTTCCCTGGACCACCGAAGAGGCCAAAAAGATGATCTGACTGGCAGAAGGGATTAGTAACTTCCAGGTATCTGACCAATGACCTCTGCAAGTCCATCAAATGCAAGAAGAACAAAACAGCACTGATGTCTGCCTTGCTGGCCTCCAAGGACTGAGAGGAACACTACCTCTCAAAAACCTTCCAGACTCTCACATAAGCTAAGGATGTAGAGGTCCCCTGGCTCAGAGAGATCAGAATGCCCAAGGACTCCCTTCAGGTGAATCCTGGGCCTCCAACCCCTTTCTAAGAGCCTGTCACACTGCTAGCAAAGACTGAAAATAACCAGTGGCTGTTTCAGGAGCTGTTGTTCAAAGTCAGTCAAAAAAGGCCCCAAGGAACTCATGGGAGACTGTTAGCCCACAGTCTCTGTACCGTTCTCCCTCTATCGAGATCACATGGCCATCCAAAAGTCATTAGAGTCTGCATCAGGCCCCAGGTCCCCATAGAGGGATCTGGAAATTGTCAAAAAAATGTGGTCTGAATCGCCATTGCAACAAAGCAAAATGATTGTGCCATGGAACTGACCTGATGGGAACCACAAGTCACACAGCACTAAGCACTCAGCATGGCTGCAAGACTCATTGTGGAAAAATTAAATAAATGCAGAATGAAACGATGCTGCATCAGTGATGAAAAACAACAAAACACAAAGGGAATCCCCAACCTGTCAGACTGGCCAAGGAAACTTGAGCCAGAAGGCCCCAGCCACCCATGCAGGCCTGAGAGGCCTAGCTGCTGAAGCAAGCTGTTTTTTATTTTTTTTATTTTTTTATTTATGAAATTTTCAAAATTAAACCAAGAAAGTTACAAACTATTCTTGTCAGAAATAGAGCAGGAACACAAGAAAAAAGATATAAGATACATTAAAGAGACAATTCCACACATTATACAAAGTGTCTGCTCACCCTAGCCCACAAATAGGGGGGAAGAAGCTATTAACTGTTTTAACAAAAAGAAATACAATTAAACGGTAGACAAGTAACCAGATTGAAAAATTCAAATGAGCTCAGGTGGATCCTCAATTGGGGCCTCAGAACGTCTAGCACTAATGAAAGCAATCAGTTGTGGGGGTTCATAAAAAATATAAGAAACAGAATGGTATTTTACCAAACATTTACATGGATGCTTCAAAAAGAAAAGCCCTCCCCCCAACTGAACAACTCCAGGACGCAAAAGAAGGAATTCCCTTCGGCGTTTCTGGGTTTCTCTCGCTAAGTCTGGATACATATGAATCATCAAACCCTTAAACAATAAATTCCGTTTCCTAAACAAAAGCTTTAGTAACCATTCCCTGTCAGAATACAATGCGAAGGTGACTAACAATGTGGAGGGAACTGGGGTCTCTGAGTCAGAGTGTTTTAATAATTCAGAAACATTTAATACATTCCCCTGTTCCCGAGACAAGTTTGGTAGCAACTTAGCTTTAGGCAAATAATAAACTTTTACCAAAGGTGGTATCAATTCCGAGGAGACACCCAACACCTCTACTAAATACTGCCGAAACATATCTCTAGGAGAAACAGTAGATAACCTGGGGAAATTGATCATTCTTAAATTATTAGCTCTAGAGGAGTTCTCTAAATATTCCAATTTCACTTGTACTGATGAGAAGTTCCTTCTGAATGCCTCAGATTGATCTACTAATTCGGAAATTCTTCTCCGGTTCTCCACCTCCTCAGAACGAACTTCCCCCACCCGTTGTTCTAACTCCTCCACCAATACAGCTGAATTCGCCACCTTCCCTTCCAACGCTGAAAGTTTTGGCACCAAGGCTTCTCCCAGCGATAATATTGCCTGCCAAATAGTTTCTAAAGTAAAGTTTTCAGGACGCTGCAGAGAGAACATACCCGGAGCCGCAGAAATGTCCATATGCGCTGGCGTTCGGCCTCCAGTCAGCACAGGCTGCACTCGACCTGCGCAGTCCACCCTCAACGGCTCCGAGCCCGAAACTGGGCTATGCTGCTCAATGGCCACACTCTCCCGCTGTTGGCACTCCACCACACCTGACCCTCTCGAGCCGGTTACGTCTCCCTTAGGCAGAGGGATATCCAGCTCCAGGAAATCCTCAGGTAAGAGCTATCGGGAGACTTTCGGAGCCAGACTCAAGGGGGAGATAGATGTAGCCGAAGCTCCCGCCGAGTCACCCAACTCCGACACGGTTGCAGCTCGGCGTTCGTCTCCCTTAATCGGGTCCCGGGCAGCACGAACCACAAAGGAATCGATGGGACCTGAAGAAACCGGTGTAGAGGTCGAGGAGGGCTGGGAGGGTACCGACCCACCTTTCCCCTTACGCTTCTTGCCCATAGAGCAAACCAAAAAGCAAACATGCTGCTACCGGTTAGTTGGAAAAAAATAGTAAATAAATATGAGACAGCAGGAGGGAAGGAAAGCCTGGGCCCAAATGTACCTCCCCCCCCACCCCCAACATCACAGTGTCTTCAAGTCCATTTCCAGCCCACCAGTGCTAGAACTCCTGGGTAACCGTGCTGGATGCTGGACTGCTGTCATCTCAAAGAGACAGGTGCATACCTGAACTCTGAGCACTGTTGGCCTACTGGACCCTGCATACAGGTCACAGGACCATAGTCTGGGCTACAGGAGCCAGGCCTGGCTGCACTGATGCACCAGTCCACAGACCTTGCCACCTACTGGAGACAGACAATACTGGCTTCTTTCAGTGCTGCATCAGCAGATATACCTAGTGATAACATCATTGAAAGTTGCTCAAGCCTGCCTCTACCTGCTGGCAAAGGAACATAACTACTTGTCTGTATTGGCCTAGCAGGATGATAAAGAAGCAAGGCTTTTGCATCAGCCCAATTGTGTAATAGTACGTGTACTTCCAGCTGCTAAGGAAAGGAGCATTCCTAGGGGTGACGAAAGGCCAAGAAAGTGAATTCACATGCATGTTATGTCCCCTACCCGTTATTTTTGATGGACGCCTCTACTAACATAGCAAGCAAGTAGCAAGTGACCCAATAAACATAAACACAGAATAAGATATCCCTATTTGTGAATTTACTATACTGTTTTTATCTTTCAGCTGAAGAGCTCTCTAGTTCTCCTTCAACAAAGTTTTGATATGTTGAACAAGACAAAAGCTGACAATGCTTCTGAGAGTTAGCAGAATCCATCTTCGGAGTTCAGGGAGCCGAAGGCACAGACATTCGGAAGAGAGAGAGATAAAGGGAAATAGCAACACTGGGAACTTTTACCGCTTCACCTAGCAGCTGCTAAGACTCTGTAGCAATCTCTGCTGGTGACTCCCCTGAAACTTCTTTTGTACAATAAACTTTTCCTTTCTTTGCTCGTTTGTCCCTTTTTAAATAACACTTTTGTAAATTATTAAAATAAGTAAGAATTATGTTTCATGAAGGAAGTTTATATTCAAACATATAAAGTGAAAATACTGGGTTGTGTAGTGCTTTTTTGGCAAACAGGCTACCTTTTTGGGGTAATGTTTGCTGACATGACTTCAACGGACGCCTGCATAATACAGCTTATCTAAGAGATTTTCTAATATGTTGCTTGGTGATTTTTTTAAAACTTTCTTCAAGTTTTTGAATTCAGCAATGTTACTGCTGTCTCTCTTGTAGTCCTTGCCTTCTGTTAACCTATCGAACTGCAGATTATTTTCTATGCACTGCTCAGTACCATCCACCAGGTATCTGCATATTTGTGTAACTACAGAACAAATTTGTACCCTACAGGCTTATAATGGATTTTCTATCTATCTATCTATTTAACATTTATATAGCGCTTCAAACGTATGAAGCGCTGTGCATACATGAAGAAGAGACAGTCCCTGCTCATCAGAGCTCACAATCTAGTCAAGAAGATCACAAAATACAAATACAATCAAGTAAGACAAAATATACAATAACAAGACGAGCAAAAACAAGAATCAAGAACAGAAAGCAATAGAGAAGAGACGGGTTTTCAATCTGGACTTGAAGAGGTCCAGAGAGGGCGCTTTGCGCACAGACAGAGGTAGATTGTTCCAGGCAAAGGGTGCAGCCAGGTGAAAGGAGCGTAGTCTAGAATTAGCAGTACGAGTGGAAGGCATAGATAGACGAAGGCTGTTCAAAGAGCGAAGAACGCGAGAGGGGATGTAAGGAGAGATAAGAGATGATAGGTAGCAGGGGGGCTGAAGAGTGAATACATTTATAGGTCAAGAGGAGGAGTTTGAATTGGATCCGGAAGCGGATGGGAAGCCAATGAAGGGACTTGAGAAGAGGAGTGATATGGGAAAAGTGATGCTGATGAAAAATTAGTCGAGCAGCAGAATGTTGAATAGATTGAAGGGGAAAGAGATGGTTCACGGGAAGGCCAGCAAGGAGAATATTGCATTAATCAAGACGGGATTTTAAGCTTATTTCAAAGAAAGAGACAGTTTATAAGATTCCTGTGTATGTCCTATTGACACAAAATTTTCTGAACTGTGTCAGGAAGACATAAGGACTCTGATAAGGGCTTCTTTGGATCCCTGAATGTGTCTGGAAAATAGTCTGCATTTAGTTCTGGATGAAACTTCTAGTATTCTCTAAGCAAAAGGTTGTGTATCATGGTCCCTAGATCATTTGTGTATGTGCACATTCTTCATATAGTATGAGCTTATTTCACACCTACCTACATCACCCTAGTACATCTTAGCATGGTATGATAAGTATACTTTTGTGGGTCATTTTATGGCTTTATGAGAAAATCCACACTACATAGCTTCTACCACTTTTGATTCCACAGCTTCCTCTCTAAGTAACCCCTGCCCTTATTTCTTTACCTTTTACAGACTAAATGCCTTCCTTGTGTGACAAGAGGCAGCAGGACAAGAGTTGTGAACTCTTTGTTTTAAAAGAAAAGAGTTTTGACTTTTAACAATTGTATTACATTTAGAGTTCTGCAAAATGCTCCCTCGAAATCTGGAGGGTGGGTCATGATTAACCACTTCCTGGCACTCCAGGAGATATGTTACTATTCCAGAGTTCTTATTTCATTTGTTTTTATTTAGTTCTATCAGTACTTTACAAAATTAAGGGATTATTTTATAAACCTTAGTCGTAATTGCAAGAGTATCTTGATAAATTGGAAGACTGGGGATCCAAATGGCAGATGAAATTTAATGTGGACAAGTGCAAAGATATGCACCTAGGAAAGAAAAACCCAAACTATAGTTAAACGATGCAAGGTTCCACATTAGGAACCACCACCCAGGAAAAAGATTTAGGCATCATCATGGATAACATGTTAAAACCCTCCGCCCAGTGTGCAGCGGCGGCCAAGAGAGCAAATAGAATGCTAGGTATCATAAGGAAAGGAATGGAGAATAAAACAAAGGATATTATAATGCCTCTGTATTGTTCCATGGTGCGATTGCACCTTGAATATTGTGTGCAATTCTGGTCACCATATCTTAAAAAAGATATAGCGTTATTAGAAAAGGTACAGAGAAGTGCCACCAAAATGGTAAAGGGGATGGAAGGCTACTCCTATGAAGAGAGGCTAAAAAGGTTAGGGCTCTTCAACCTGGAAAAGAGACGGCTGAGGGGAGATATGATAGAGGTCTATAAATTAATGAATGGAGTGGAATGGGCAAACGTAGATTGATTGTTTATACCATCAAAATATAGAAAGACTAGGGGGCATGCAATGAAGCTACAGGGTAACCTATTTAAGACTAATAAGAGAAAATATTTTTTCACTCAACGTGTAATCAAACTCTGGTATTTGTTACCGGAGGATGTAGTAAAGGCTGTTAGTGTAGCTGGGTTTAAAAAAGGTTTGGACAAGTTCCTGGAGGAAAGGTCCATAAACCATTATTAAAAAGGGACCCAGGATATCAATGCTTGACCCAATACAAGCATTGAGGAATCTGTGTCTTTTGGGGAGACTGCTAGGTACTTACGACCTAGATTGGCCACTGTTGGAAACAGGATACTGGGCTTGATGGACCTTGGTCTGACCCAGTATGGCAAATCTTATGTTCTTATGTGACTTCTATGTTTAAAATCTGGCCTTTGCACAGGGAAATCACATACACTTGTAAAGGGCCATTTTAGAAAAGGCTGAATTTACACATGGATATCCTTATTAAGTAGAAGTTGCAAGAGGGAGTGTCGGGGCATGGTTAAGGAGTGTCTTGGGCAGGTCAAAAATCTACACATGTATCCCACGTTTAGTGAACATCATTTTTATTGTTTTCTAATACTTGTTACAACATCCATTTAACATTATTTACATTGTATTATATCCTTCATCACAATTCACACCAAATGCAAAATTCCAGTAAATCTTTTCCAAATATTCTATCATTCCTTCAAAAATCTTCCTCCCAGCATCTGCATATTACCATCAACTCTTTTTCTCAATTCTACGGAAACAAAACATATACTAGCCAATATGCAACAGTAAATTATGAACCAAATAACCTTTATATCTTTATTCATGCTTCTACTCAATCAAGTTAATCCGCCTTCTCCCTCTCTCCCCTTCCCATTTCCATCCCACCCCTTGCTGCTTCAAGCCCCCCCCCTTCCTTTCCCCCCTCTTCTTTAACAAGTCCCTCTGTGCTAATGTAAGTACCTTTCCTCTCTCTATTCACTGACCTTGATCATGTCTTACTCTCTGGTCATCTTTATTATCTGTACAATATTGTGCTCATAATGCAAGTTTTAGTTGTACGGCAGGTGCACCTACTCTTGCCATCTTACTGGGCAGACTAGATGGACCATACTGGTCTTTATTTGCCATCATTTACTATGTTACTATATGTTATCTCCCAATATTAAGGAAGTTCTACAGTACTAAATCCCAGATTTTACCAAACTCTTCCAATGGTCTTTTATAGTATCATTTAATTATTTATTTATTTGATTATTTATTTATCGTGTTTCATTCTGTATGCATCTGTCAGGTCTCAATTTGCATTCAATTGTACTTTTATATGTTTTTATTTATTTATTGTTTTTATTAATTGATGTAGCCTGCCCCTGAAGAAGGCAACGAAACACGGCCTGTGTCGGGCCATAGGCTTTTTTAGATCAATAAAGAACGTCCTTCTACTGCTGTCCACGTTTCAGACACATCTATCGAGGCCAACCCCATCCTAGCTGCCCAGACATTAGGTACATAGGCTCTCCATAAAAATTTATATTGAATTTCTTGTAAGTGCACAGATTCTGAGACATTTTTTATCTTTTGAAAAGCCTCCCTTAATATATCTACCATCATCTGCGGCATGCTGTCCTGAATCCATCTCTGAGCCAATGTCTGCAGTGCTTCCCACTCATCCGTTGTACAAATCTCCTCGCACGTATTCCGTACAGATATTTTTCCCTCGAATGCAGCCAAGAAATCCCACATACGCCCACAACTCAACACTGATCCAAAGTTTTTTTGGAGATCTCTTACATAATGTCGGACTTGCAAATAAAAATAAAATGTTTTTTGTTCTAAATTATACCTTTTGGTCAAAGATTGAAATGAGTCCATTTCCTCGGCCATTTCCATCTTCAGATGGCCAATATACACTACTCCATTTCTCGCCCATCCTTTAGAGACTCCTCCCTGACTTCCTGGTTCAAAATCTTTGTTCCCCGATAGAGGGAGGCAATCAGTACCTTTCCAGTTTAGGCCTTTCTGCAGCAATAACACTTTCCAGGCCTGCTTCAAAGAATTCATATATACTGATGCTTTCCAAGCTGGTGGAAGATTTTGCTATCTTTGTGTAGCAGGTATGCTCTGTGGTACGGCTCTGACATCAGATCGATTAATTCCAACTGTAAAACTTCCAATGAGCCTGCAACCAAATCCTGTTTCTAGATCATCACTTTGTTATTTTAATTGCTTAAAAAAAAAACCCTTAAAGGTAATAGGTCAAAGTGTTGTATCTTTCCATTAAACCAATGATGATGTTTTGGTAAATTGATACAACCCTACCTCCCTTCTCCAGAATATGCATTTTGCTCTAATAACTATATTAGAATATCATGTAATATTAAACCAAATGTCAAATATAATGAGTGACTTTATATAAGCCTGCCCTTTAATATATTACAAGTTGTCCTTTTATATTTCTTCTAAAATAATATCCCACAAGTTAGTTTTCCATTCTTGATTCATATTGACTTTTGCCTATCACAGAAAAAGGAATTGCTTACCAGTAAGAGGGTTCTCCTTAGATAAAAGGGAAATACAGGCACATGGCAGGGTGAGGTCATCCTTGGCATCTCCCCCAGAGCTCAGGAAACTGGTAGTAAACCCTTCTGAGCATGTGCAGGAATCCTCTTATTAGGGCTGCCATGATAGTCCAATGTTATAGCCGTGATTTAAATCTAGGGGGAAAAGAAGATCAGGTGGTGTGCTGTCCATGGAACCCTCCAACCCTTACTGGTAAGTAATTCTGCTTTCTTTATGAACAAGCAAGAGAAAGGCATCCACCGAATCGGATGGTTCTGAAGGTGAGGGTTGCTTATGTCTGGAATTTGGGTTGGGTTTAGTTTATTTAAAACTTGATATACAGCCAAATAGGCACAGTAAGGTGGTTTACAATAAAATTATTAAGAGGAAATAATTGAAAGGAAATACATTAAAAGATAGTAAAGCCAACCACACAAGGGGGGAAACAGAGAATAAGCAAAAGGAAAAACAAACTCAGGCTGTTGCAGTATCCAGTTATGAGAAGGCTTTCTGAAACAGATGGGGTTCGAAGGCTACCTTGAATCTAGAGTAGAACATTTCTAGGCGAAGGTCACAGGGGAGGTGGTTCCAAAGTTTAGGGGCAAGAATGTAGAAGTCAGAGTGTCTAGTGGATTCATTCTAGTGGAGTGGAGGAGTGGCCTAGTGGTTGGGGCAAGATACTTCAGGCCAGAAGGTCAGGGGTTCAAATCCCACTTGAGGACAGCAACCTTGGGCCGGAAGGACTGGGGTTTCTAGTCCCACAGGGGCTCCTTGTGGTCTTGGGCAAGCCACTTAACCCTCCATAGCCCATGTTCCCTGTATAATAGTTATCTCCAAGTTATAATGCCCTGTTCAATGTAATTTCAGTTTGTTCAATGTAAACCGCACTGATACAGAATAGCACAGTATATAAGAGAATATAAATAAATAAAATAATAAATACTTGGCTTGAGAGGGGGAGGGAAGATGTAAGCAATTTGCATGGAGTGATCTGAGAGCCCGGTGAGGAGTGTGAAGAAGAATATGTGATGAGAGATAGGATTGGAGACTAGTATGAAGGGCCTTATGAGCAGGGTTGGGCCATCCACTAGGTGGACTAAGCAACCCCCTAAGGTAGCAGATCAGCCCTTTTGGCATGAAAACCATGACCTGCTGCTCCTGCCCCCCTCCAATGAAGCACATGACCTGCCGTGGCACCAAGCAGCAACACAAAGAAGTTGCTTTCAAAAACATTGTGTCACTGCTGCCGCCGTTATCCCCCTCCCCTGCAAGAAAAGAAGATGGATTTGGGGGTGGGGGGGGCAGCAGCAGGGGGCAGCATGGCAATGATGAGAGCGTTGGCAGCAGGGGAGATAGCACAGTGGGAGCTTCTGCCTGAGCAGAAACCCTTGGGCTGGCCCTGCTTATGAGTCAGAATCAGGATTTTATACTGTATTCTGAACTGAATAAGAAGCCAGTGTTGGTTCATAAGGAGGGGAATAATGTGGTCAAATTTAGAAGCACAAGTGAGCATTTGAATAGCAGAATTTTGAATAATTTGTAGTCTTTTAAGTTCATAATTGTGGAAACCGGCATAAATGACATTACTGTAACTGAGATGGCTGATAACTAAACTCAGAAGTATGGCAAGCGCTGATGGTGACAAAAAAGAATGAATAGGTGCAGCTCCTGTATGGAGGAGAGTAATTGGGCAAAGAGGTTGTACAAAATAAATTGTCCAAATGTGCCATCTAGGTACAACAAGGAGTCTAGGCAAAAATGCTCCATGAAAATATGGGCAGAAAACCAGATTGCAGCTCTGCAGATATCATCTATGGAGACTGATCTGAGGTTGGCAATAGATGCTGCTTTTGTGCAGAGCTGATGCATTATGAGGAAGGCAGGTTGGCCTTACCATAACAGAATTTGATGCAGTCCAATATCCAGATGAAGAGGGCATGCATTGTGACCTGTATCCCTGGATTAAAGGAAATGAATAGCTCGGAGCAGCTTTATTTATTTAACAGGTTTTATATACCGCTTTATCATTTCAATCAAAGCAGTTTATGTACATTGAAACTTAAACTTGTTAATGTACATTAAACAGGGACATTGATAACTTTGATTTTTCTGAGGCAATGGAGGGTTGAGTGACTTGCCCAAGGCCACAAGGAGTGCTAGTGGGAATCAAACCCTGGTCTCTGGTTTCCAAGCCAGTGCTCTTAACCATTAGGCGGTTACTCCACTCCTTGGTGTCCTGTAAGAAAGAGCACTGCAGTCCAAGTGTAGGGTATTTTCAGCTGAAGAGGAGTGACACTTAGGGGTTTGTTTACAAAGCCGTGGTAGCGGTTCGCGATCGTTATTGAAATCAATGGGGCCGCAGATCCGATAACGATCGCGAACCGCTACCGCGGCTTTGTAAACAAGCCCCTTAGAGAAAAATACTGGCAGGACAGTTCTCTGGTTTAGATGGAAGTCTGATACTACCTCAGGTAGAAACTTGGGGTGAATCCCCAGCACCATCCTGGTAAGGTAGAACTGGGTGTACAGTAGGTAAGGGACTATAACTTGTAGTTCCCTAACTTACCAGGCAAAAAAAGAATACCAGCATCAATAAGTGCTGTAAACCTGTGTCCATTCAAGCTTTTGAAATCAATATCTGATGTGCTTACAATGCAACTTACTGAAATAGTAAATCAATTGTTACAAGAAGGCACTATGTCAAAAATGTTAAAGCAAGTAGTAATAAGACCTGTGTTGAAGTCTGGGGTAAAGAATAAAGAGGTAACAAGCTATAGGCCAATATCAAATCTGTCTTTTTGTGGCAAAAGTAATTGAAAATATGGTACACAGCAGCAGGATGAATTTATTGATGCTAAAAAGACTCTACATGATCATCAATATGGATTTAGATCATATTACAGTACTGAAACCTTATTAGTTCCTTTAGTTAATCAAGGACCTTTATTTTTGGAATCAAAGGGAACTACTGTAGCGCAGTTCCTAGATATTTCAGCAGCATTTGATAGTGCATACATAGTAAACCTGTATAGAGGCTTCATTCCTATGGATCATTTGACACAATGGTTTCATTCATAACTTAACGGAAGGGTGGCAACAGGTTAGAATTGGGGAGGAACAATCGGATTGGCTCCTGAGCTGTTGTAGGGTCCCTCGAGGAGCTATACTATCTTCATCATTATTTAATGTAGATATGTATTCATTTTATGATGTATTAACAAAACATGATTTGAGTTTTTGCATATATTAGGATAATATTTCTATGGTGTATCTCTGTGAATCCAATTACATTAATGTAGTAGTATGACAAATGGCCAGTGCAATTAGTAAAAATCCAGGGTAGTTGGAAAAAAAATGACCTAAAACGTAATTATAGTAAATCACAGGTCATGGCGCTATCTTGTAATAGTATATCAGTGGTTCCTGAAATTAACATCATTGACCAACTTAAACTCATAATAAAGCACGAATTATATTATCAAAGAGTAATATTAGACAGTAAACTAACATTTAAATTGCATGTCAGATTCATGTTAACTTTTTTTAAGCTTAGATTATTATACCACCTGCATTTATATATTGCAGAAGGTGACTAAAACTGTTCTATATCATTTAGTTACATCATTAATAGATTTATTTAGCTGTATTTATA
Source organism: Ichthyophis bannanicus (assembly GCA_033557465.1). NCBI lineage: Eukaryota > Metazoa > Chordata > Amphibia > Gymnophiona > Ichthyophiidae > Ichthyophis > Ichthyophis bannanicus. The sequence continues at coordinate 374,396,521 of CM066034.1, read as the reverse complement.
TCCCGCTTTTCACCGGGTCAAAGCAGTCAATTGGGGGATACATTTAACACGAGGGGATATGAGACACATACGCTAATACTTACAGGGAACATGGGCAATGCCCAAGACCACAAGGAGTGCCTATAGGACTAGAAATCCCAGTCCCTCTGGCCTGAGATTGCTGTCCCCAGGTGGGACTTGAACCCTAGGCCCTCTGGTCTGAAGTACCTTGTCCTAACCACTAGACCACACCTCCCAGATTATTGGAATGTGACATTATGAGATTTACTAATAGGTACCACACGAAAGAGCACAGTTCTCCAGTATTGTATTTATTGTTTATTTATTCTTGATATACTGCCCTTTATTACATCAGGGCGGTTTACAAATAAGTAATAACATTTAAAGGTTGGCACATAGCCCGGAAATGGAAAAAGAACAACAAAAAATAACAGGAAAGAGAAAGGAGTAGAAGACAAAGACTGGACATAGAGAGGAGAGTGGACAAACACGCATAAACTAGGTCAGTGGTGGTTGTCAGAGAGATTATATGCAATGGAGAATAAGTGTGTCTTCAGAAGGGATTTGAATGTGGAGTAAATTTGTTCCTGACAGTATTTTCTTCATTGGTTGTCTATTACAACAAGGATACATTTTAAGGTTTTATTTTTACTGTACAAATCACATAGGTTATCTTATCCTTTGCCTCTATCAGTTCCATTAAATGTGTACCACAGTGGTTCCCAGACTGGGGGTCAGGACCACAAATAGGGTCATATCATCAGTGGATGGGGTCACAGAAGCAGGGCCACTTCCCCTTCTCCCTGGACATTCACTTAGTAGTAGTCACTAGCCAACATGTTGGAAATAAGATACTGGGCCTGTGATCCAGTGAACATTCATAGGCCCTAGCCCCGTCCTGGGTAAGTTTCCTGTTAGACTAGAAACCAATGCAGAGTACTGAGGTCTGTAAGCACACACTGTGCACTGACACAAAGATGGGCCTTGTGCTGGCGACTGCTGTTGCCACTACTGTTGCTGCTGCCTAGCAAGCATTCCTAACATGGAGTCCATTGCAAGCAAGGTAATTCTGTGTGGCTTTTAAATACAAGCTTTCTGCCTGAAAGTTCTTAAAGGGGTCTTGGTTTTCATTTTTAAAAGCTAATTCTTTTTCTCTACTACAAAGGGGAAATTTTTTGTGGTTTTGGACAAAGCTCTGTCAGTTAGAGTATATTATTTTTTTCCAGCTACCCATTCACAGCTAGCTCTTTGAAGCCACTGACCTCATCAGCTGTTGGATCCCTCCTTACCCACCCCATGTGAGCATTCTTGCTTTATAGGGCAATTCCCCAATTAGCTACACACAGGGACATAGATCAGCACTGTTAGAACACATTTAAAAGAGGTTTCTCTTAAAGGGCAGCTGAGGAATAGGTAGGGACTTTGGTAGGTCTCTCTCTTTTACTTCAAAAGGTACCAAAGCTCCAACAACTGAACAATGGCTGGAAAAATCATATCGCCAAAGCTGTTGCCCCCATTACAACTTCTGCCTCTGTCCAGCCAGAGATCCCAATGCCAGTTGAAGGACTGGTTACCTTACAAAAAATTAGGGTCTGTCTTATGGAGTAATATAATGTACTAATTTAATGGAAATCACTCCAAATAAACAACTCTCCCTGATATTCTGCTACAGTTGTTGATTTGGAGTGATTTCCATTAAATTAGTTGAAGGACTGGTAGCATGTGCAGGATGCCTGCATGCTGAAGTTCTCAAGAAACAAATGGAGGAGCCCCAGCGACTTGGCTTTATTGATTTTCAAGCCTGAAAAGGCCCCAAAGCATTCTATAATTTGTAGCGCCCTTTCCAACGATTTCTGCGGGTTTGTTAAGCAAAGAAGCATATCGTCTGCGAAGGCACTCACTTTTATCCCATCTGCCTCCCAGTCAATCCCTGCCACCTCCTCATGATGCATCAACTTTACCAATAAAGGCTCCAGATGAAGTATGAAAAGGAGCGGCAATAGGGGACAACCCTGCCTGGTTCCCCTCTTTAAGACGAAAGCAGACGAGACCTCTCCCCCTATCGCTATAAACGCCCGGGGCTCCGCATACAGCGCTCTAACCCAACCCACAAATTGCCCCTCAAAACCAAAACGCTGCAAAACTTCAAACATATAATCCCACGAGACACGGTCGAAGGCCTTCTCTGCGTCTAGGCTGGCCAGCAACAAAGGCGTATCCCACAGGAGGCAGCGTTCCATGCCCAGCAGGACCTTCGCAATGTTGCAGGCCGCCACTCTACCCCTCACAAAACCCGCTTGGTAGTGTTCTATAAGACGTGTCAAGACATCTTGCGCCCGCTCAGCCAAGACCGATGCCAAAATCTTCATGTCAAAATTAATAAGCAAGATCAGCCTATAAGAGGCTGGGTCTTCCGGTTCCTTCCCCGGCTTGTAGATAAGCGAGATAGAGGCTGTCCGCATGTCTCTCGGAAAACTCCCGGAGTCTAACGCCTCTACATATACGGCTGCCAGAGTGGGTACCACCTGTCCCCCAAGAATTTTATAAAACTCTGATCCATAGCCATCTGGGCCCGGCGTCTTATGTACCTTCCCCGCTTTAATAACCGAGTGAATCTCTGCCCCCGATATAGGTTTATTCAGAGCCTCTCTTTCTTGTGGTGTCACCTGCCTGAGAGCCACACTATCCAGAAAACTTCATTCCTGCTCTCTGTCCTCTCGCTCTGGCGTATAGAGTGCACTGTAAAAGTGCTCAAACTCCCTCGCTATTTCCTTCGGCTCCGTAAGTTTATCTCCCTTACTGTCCTTTATCACGGTCACCAGATTAGTGCCCTTCCAGTCCCGCACAAGCCGGGCTAGTAGTGTCCCTGATCGGTTCCCGAACCTAAAAAACTGGTGTCGATAATACTGCATATCAAATATCGCTCTTTCTTGCAGATAATTGTTCAATTGCCTCTGAGCCTCCAGATATCTCCGCAATGCCCCGCCATCCGGCTTCCGCAATGACTCTTTTTTCCTCCTGAAGCTCTTGCGCCAACCTCACCAAAACTTCGTTTACTCTCTTCCGTTCCTTAGCCACGTAAGCAATAATGTGTCCCCTAACTACCACTTTCCCCACTTCCCATAGCATGGCCACTGAGGACACACTTCCCTCATTGTCTGCAAGAAACTCTCTCCATTTCGCTTGTACAAATTCTTGAAACTCCCTCCTTTGCCATAGCTGCCGGGGAAATGACCATCTGCCACCTAGCAGATGTCGCCCTTTCCAACTAATGCTCACCATCGCATGGTCAGATACCTGTATTGGACCAATCTCTGCCCTACTAATTCTGCCAAAATCCGCCTGAGTTACCAATATATAATCAAGCCTAGACCAAGTGCAATGGGCTCTAGACAGATGGGTGTAGTCTCGCTCCCCCCCCCCATGTAATATTCTCCACACATCTAGCAGGCCCCCCATCTGACATAGGTACGATATACCACGTGAAGTCCAGCCCCTCACTCCTGAAGGCACAGCCAATTTATCCAACAAGGGATCATGCGGACAGTTAAAGTCCCCAGCTAAGACTGTTGGTATTCTAGGTATACTACCCAACTTCCGCTCCAGGGACTTGAAGAACCCATGGTTATATACATTAGGGGCATACACATTCCCCAATATCATTTCTTCTCCATTGATCCGCACATGCACCCATATGGATCTCCCCATGGGGTCGCTATCCTCCCTGATAACATCCAATTTCAGCTGCCTATGGAACAGGATCGCAACCCCATTTTTCCTCCCTCCTGCCTCTGCTGCCGCATGTACTTGCCCCACTCAAGTTCTTTTAAGTTTGGCATGCTTTCTCTCACTAAGATGCGTCTCTTGTAGGAATGCCACATGCGTTCCCTGCTTCTTTAGGGCCTGCAACATTTTAGTGTGTTTTACTGGTTTATGTAGGCCCCCAACATTCCATGAGATAAATCGCAGGTCAGCCCCCATCAGCCTTCATCTCCCCTCTCAGAACCCATCGCAGCCCATATCTCAAATTGATTGACTGTGAGCCGCCCAGCCTCAGCTCCCAGCCCCAACCTCTCTCTGGCCTTCCCAAGAGTTCTCCACTGCCAAGACCCCCTTCTATTTGGTTTGCACTTTCCCACATCCCTCCCGCGTCCCCCCCACCCTCTCCCCCTTCCCTCTGTCCCCTTTACGGCTCTATCCCTTCTACAGGCAACCTCCACCCATTTTCCCCACCAACCCCCCTGTAGTCCTCCCCCTATGTCCTCCTCCACTTCCCATCTTCCCCCTTGCGCCCCACTCCCCTGTCCCATATTCCCCCCCTCCCTCTTAAAATCGCTATCTATTCTACTCCCGGCTTCCTGCGCCAGGTTCGGATCTCACCGCCGTGCGCTGCAGGGCTGCCCTGCCCCTCCCACCTTTGTAAGTCATTCACCATCCCCCATTGTCTGTTATTGCCTCAATGAAGCCACCCCAATCGTTTATGGATTATGGCCGTACCTGTGCATTAAACATGGGCTATGCCCTTAAACAATATCTATGCATTTAAACAGTAACAACATAGAAACATGATGACAAAAAAAGACCACATGGCCTATCTAGTCTGGCCTTCCATATCAACAACTACAACAGTCCACTTTTTACCTTTAGAGATCCTCTGTGTTGGTCCCATGCTTTTTTGAATTCAGTTACTGTCCTCATCTCTACCACCTCCACATATTGCAAAGCACTCTAAATATTAGCTATGCATGGCTCAGAGTCCACATTCACTCCCCTGCAGAGACCAAATAATCCCACAGCAATAACTTTAAAACAAAAACTTATGGCCTCATGCAATATCCTGCTGCATCCTAAGTATCGTGTAACACATTATAACATAACTCACTATCTCCAGACTCCCTTCTATAGGCCACTCCAGTTTCTGGCCCTTCTGCTAGTTACTGGTATCATTCCCTTTGCCCGTGGCCTGGCATTCTTCTCTTCAAGTCTCCCGCCTGCTCTCCGGCTCCGTCTTCTCCAGGTCCTCCATAAACTTCCGGGCAGCTGCTACTGTTGTCAGGACATAATTTTTTCCTTCGTGCTGCACGTGGAGCGTTGCAGGAAACGCCAAGGTAAAGCGGAGTTGCTTTTGAAATAAGGCAGAGCAGATCGGCGAAAATTCCTTCTGCTTCGCTGCAACAGCGGTGGAGTAGTCCTGAAATAGAAATACTTTATGATTGTCCATCATTAAGACCCGCTTTTTCCGATATGCCTGCAGCAGCCGCCATTTATGTTGGAAGTTCAATATAGGTGCTATAATCACTCTGGGCCGCTGCTTATTCTCTGACTTAGGCCCAATGCGATGCACCCGCTCTACTTTCACTTCGCCCACTAGGTCCTCAAGTCCCAGCTCCCGTGGGAGCCATGTTTCCACAATGGGCAGGAGCACAGCGTCGGTGTTGGACTCCGGAATTCCTACGAGCCTCAGATTTTTCCTTCGAGATCGATTTTCCAAGTCATCTACTTTATCTCGTAGCGCCTCAACTGCTTTATGCAGCGTAGCCTGCTCCCGGGCCTGACTCCCCTCTGTATCTTCTAGCGCTGACACGCGGTGTTCGAGCTCATCCACTCACTGGCCAAACTCCATCAATGTCTCTCCAACCGTCTCTAGCTTAGTGAGAATCAGGTCGAACTTCGGCTCCAAGAGCTTTGCCACTTCCCATACTAGCTCCTCGGACCCTGATTCCACACTCTCCTCACCCAGGGATCGCGGCTGTGCCATGCTGGATGTCAGCTTCCCAGCAGAGGAGGCCCCAATCTTCGGAGCTTTCTCCCGCTCCTTTCGCGCTGGGAGAGGCATTTTTTAAGTAGCTTTTGCAGCAACCACCTCCAGAGTCACACACCTTACCAATCGTGTGCTTTGTAGTATCGTTCGTTGGGGAATACTCTTGAAAAGATCAATATAATAGTGGGGCAGCCCCGGAACGAGCAGAGAAGCGTCACGTGGTCTCCCCCTTCCTTTTTTAATTGGTCTTGTTTTATTTGATTATTTTATGTGTCAAATATGTGTGCATATATAGTCCAAAGCCATTTCACTGGCCACATTTTTTTTAGGAGATATTGGACATTAAGGGGTTGAACTGCAAGGGTGTCGTTATCTACACTCCTGCACATGCTTGATTGAGCGCTTTTGGCTCAAATCCTGCTCTCTCTAACTTTCTTCACTTCAAATTCATGCTTAGCTCCTTCCAGTCAGCCTTAGCACTCGCCAAGCAAGACTACTATTTCCATCTGACCCCCGCCATCTCTTCTCAACTCTCTCCTCAAGGCGCCCCCCCCCCTCCAACCCCTCCTTTTCTTTCTGCCCAAACCCTAGCTGACTATTTCCATGACAAAATCCACAAAATTACACTCCAATTCTCCACTAGATCAGCTTCATCCTCCCTTCCCACATCTCAATACCAACATTTTTCCTCAATCTGTTACACTTTCATCTTTTTCTATGATCTTCGATGAGGAAACCTCTCATCTTCTTTCCTCCTCTAAACTTACTACTTGCTTTTCTGATCCTGTCCCCACCCATCTCAACTCCATTTCCTCCCCTGTCATCCCTTCTATCTTACATATTCTCAACCTCTCACTCTCCACTGCTACTGTCCCTGCAGTCTTCAAGCATGCTGTGGTCACACCTCTTCCCAAGAAACCTTTACTTGACCCTAGTTGTCCTTCTAATTATTGACCCATCTCCCTTCTTCCCTTCATTTCCAAACTTTCTGAGCATGCAGTCCTCCAACATTGTCTCAAATTTCTTTCCTCTCAAGCCCTGCTGGATCCGCTTCAATCTGACTTTCGTCCCTTACATTCTACTGAGGTGGCACCTGCTAAAGTCTCCAGTGACTTGTTCCTGGCCAAACCCAAGGGCCTTTACTCTATCCTCATCCTTCTTGACCTTTCTGCTGCTTTTGACACTGTTGATCACCACCTTTTTGACACATTGTCCTCACTTTGTTTAAGGGGCTCTGTGCTGCCTGGTTCTCTTCTTATCCTTCGCATCACTTTTTCAATGTTTGTTTAGGTGATTCCTCCTCTACTGCTATCCCATTCTAAGCTGGTGTACACCAAGGATCTGTTTTGGACTGTCTCTTTTTCTCTCTGTACACCCAGTCCCTTGGTGCTCTCATCTTCCATGGATTTCAATATTATGTTTATGCTGATGATTCTCAGATCTATCTTTCTACACCTGATATTTGTATGACATTCCACGCCTGCATCTCTGCTTGTCCCTCTGACATTGTCTCCTGGATGTCTCACTGCCGTTTGAAATTAAACATGGCCAAAACCAAACTTCTTATTTTTCCCCCTAAACCTTCCTCCCCCTTTCTCTCTGTCTGTAGATAACACTTTTCTACTTCCTGTTTTCTCAGTACATAACCTTGGTGTCATTTTTGATGCCTCCCTTTCCTTCTCCTCACATATCCAACAGATAGTTAAAACCTGCCGTTTCTTTCTCTATAACATTAACAAAATTTGCCCCCTCCTTTCTGAACATACTACTAAAATACTTGTCCTCTCTCTTATTACTTCCTGCCTTGACTATTGCAACCACCTTCTTGCTGGTCTCCCTCTGAGTCACTTCTCTCACATTCAATCTATTCAGAACTCTGCTGCGCAGCTAATCTTTTGTCAGCCTCGATATACTCATATAACCCCTCTTCTCAAATTACTTCATTGGCTTCCCTTCCATTTCTGTATCCAAGTCAAACTTCTCCTTCTGACCTATAAATGTACTCATTTTTCTGCTCCTTACTAGCTTTCTTCTTTGCTATCTCCCTACACCCCCTCCTTGTGAACTCTGCTCTTCTATTGGCCTGCCTCCCTCTTTGCCCTTTTCTTCCACTGCCAACTCCAGACTTTTGTTCCAGGCATAAGGAGCAGCAAGGTGAAAAAAATCAATCTACCTGAGTCTGTATGTCAGGCTTTATCTCTGCCCCTTTTCAAAGCTATGCTAAAGGCTCACCTCTTTGAGGCTGATTTTGGATCCTTATCCCTTGTTGTGTCTCTTTACTCTTCCCTATTCTGCCTGTATTCTTCTTTTGTCTGTCTTAATTAGATTGTAAGCTCTGAGTAAGGGCCATCTTTATATGTGTCTGTACAGCGCTGTGCATGCCTTTTAGTGCTAAATAAATTATTATTAGTAGTTTGTCTACGTGAATTTGCTGTAAAGGATAAAATGGTACAAAAAATGAGAAGACTGTCTAAACTGAACTGGAAAGGGTGTCAAGTCACTGTTTACAATGATCTGGCAGCAGCCACGCTGGAATACAGAAGAGCCTTCAGATCGATCACACTTTGCCTACAGAGGGGCCAGTTCCCCTACAGGTGGTTGCACCCAGTGGGCCTGGCATTTACAGTGAATGGCATCACCAAGAAGGCGATGACTCCCCAGGAAGCCATGAGTGAGCTGAAGGAGTTGTGGATCAAGGATATTACATTGACAGAACAATGAAAGAGGGGCAAGCTCTCCTAAGAGACAGAAATGGCAGATGGTGATGCCTCAAGGGGATAAGAAGGAGCAGTGTGCAAGGAGGAAAAATAAAATAACTTGAGGGGGGGTGCTTTTTGGACTGGGGGCACAGTAGCGGGAGACACGGTCCTTCTCTTGACTTCTAAGTAAAGGCCTTAAGACCTGAGGTGGGACTGTGACGTGTGGTGGGGATAGGGTCTATTGAGGTAATGTATGACTGGGGGGGGGGGAAGAGGACTTTGGGTAGGACAAGAACTGGAAGGGGAATGACTGATTACACAGGTACACTACCAAAAAACTGCCTCCAGTTTTGCAACTGATTCCTATAGATTTTGGGGTGCTGAATCCAGGAAAAATAGCCAAAATGTTCCATCACGTCACGTTTTCTTGCAAAATTAGATTTCTTACCCATATAAGGAATGTTCACATAATTTCTTTTTAGCCGACTTCAGTTTATTTTCTTGGCCCAAAATAGAGGTTGTAATGGTTAACTAACTAGAAACACTCCCTCATGATATTTTAGAGTGTTTTGTATTCATTTTATACATTAACAGGACAATTGGGAGGCGGGGGGCTAAATCCAGTACTCGCGCTGGCGCATGTTCTTTCCTATTCGCCTCGCCTCGTTCGCTCGCTCAAACACGGTGGTTGCGACATGAACGTTCCTGTCAAATTTCAGTTTCTTGCAAGTTCATTATTACCTTTTGTTTGCTCAGTCGTAATCCAGCTTTATTCCGAAGTGGTTCACTACAGTTGTAGTTTGCAGTGCTGTGTATTTGTGATGGCTCACAGAGCCAGAGGTTGCGTCAACTCTCCGGACAGTTTTTGTTTTATTTGTGGGGAATATACCGTGAAAAAGCGGCAGAGGAACATTTCTGCATTTATTAAAAAAGTATATTTCGCCTATTTCGGTTTGAAGTTAGGCGATCAAGACAAACCGTGGGCTCCTCACAAAGTGTGCAAGACATGTGAGGAAGATCTACGCTTATGGATGAAAGGTAAAAAACAAGCATTTTGTTTCGGAATACCTATGATGTGGCCAGGGGCGGCCCAAGGGGGGTGCGGGGCCATGTGCGGAGACTCGGTGCGGGGCCTCATTTGCATAAGGGGCCTCATTTGCATAAATATTTGCATAATGTTACCATACACTAACTTTTAGTATACATGCCTCTTCATGAGTGTATGGATAAAAAAAGACAAAGATTTCTACATTACTATAATCCAGTGCCAACCGCCAGGCACATTAGGAACTACTACAAACACTGCCAATTTAGAACCCATAGCAAACCCACCGTATCCCAACAGCACTACCAGGACTCATAAAGCACCATACACTACCTATCAAAAGGCAACACTGCAAATATTAAACCAATACATTTCAGAGAATAACAATACATGACCTACTGGGGAAAGAGAACAAGTGACAATGTCAAATAGGAATTACATAAACAGAATACCTCAGCTCAGTTACACATGCAGAACATAGACTATCACCAAACAAGGAATCACAATTTAAAAACAGGAAGACAATAATTAAACTGGGAACCCTAAAAGCCAAACTTGGAATGTACAACAACAATGTAGAAATAAAACTATAAATTAATTTCCTCTTGTACTAAACAAAGCACAGACATTAATGATGCACATTTCCCAGAGCTGACATATTCCAGTTAATAAATTCAAAATAAAGAGATATCTTTGTACCTTTTGTGCATTTTTTTTCAGTTGCAATTGTTCCAGCCACTTTCTTCTGGTTTATTTGTGTCTTCTGCTATCTCTCCATCGTCTGCTGTCCATTTGTCCTTTCTTCTCTTCTAGTTTTTTCCATTCTCTCTCTACATCTGCTTTAACATAATAATCTTTCTCCTTTTGCTCTTTCCTCATTCCTATTTCATCCACTCAAATTTTACCCCTCCATCCTCAATCCCCACTTAGTCTCCCAATACCCGGCCAATTGTACATTTTTCTTCCCTCCCACACAAAATATTTTTCCCCTCTCCATTTCATTCTCCCAGCCCCATCCCCTTCTAATCTCCCCCAACATCAGCTCCCTTTTAGTTCCAGCCCCACCCAGTATCCGCTCCCTTCTAGTCCCCACATCAGCCCATTTCCAGTCCTAGCTCCCCCATCCATTTCCAGTCCTATCCGAGTCCCTTCATCAGCTCATTTCCAATACCAGCCTCCCATCAGCCCATTTCTAGTCCTTTCCTAGCCCCACCATCAGCCCATGTTAAATCCTAGCTCCCCTCCACTCAGCCCATTTCTAAACCAAGCCCCCCATGAGCCTACTTCCAGTTCTAGCCTCCATGAGTCCATTTCAATCCAAGCCCCCACCACAGCCCATTTCCAATCTTAGCTCCCCCCAACACCCAATTCTCAGTTCTATCCTAGCCCATCCATCAGCCCAGTTCCTGTCCTAGCTCCCTCCCCTAAGAGCCCATTCCAAGCCCCCCTTCCCATCAGCTATTTGCAGTTCAAGCCCCCTTCCACTCAGCCCATTTCCATTCCAAGTCCCCCTCCCCATCAGCTATTTGCAGTTCAAGCCCCCCCCTTCCCCTCAGCCCATTTCCATTCCAAGCCCCGGCCCCATCAGCTATTTGCAGTTCAAGCCCCCCACTTCCACTCCGCCCATTTCCATTCCACGCCCCATCCCCAACAGCTATTTGCAGTTCAAGCCCCCTTCCACTCAGCCCATTTCCAGTCCTAGCAACCCCCCCAACCCATTACCAGTCCTAGCCCCCCCCATAGCCCACTCCCAGTCCTAATCCCACCAGCCCATTTCCAGTCCTAATCCCCCATCACCCAATTTTCAGTTTAAGCCCCCCCTGAGCCCACTCCCAGTCCTAACCCCACCAGCCCACTCCCAGTCCTAATCCCCCATCACTCAATTTTTAGTTTAAGCCCTCCCATAGCCCATTACCAGTCCTAACCCCCCATCAACCCACTTCCAGTCCTAATCCCACCAGCCCATTTCCAGTCCTAATCCCCCATCAGCCAATTGTTAGTTTAAGCCCCCCCAGCGCCCATCACCACTCCTAACCCCTCCCCAGCGCCCATCACACAACTGCTAACCCCCAGCCCAGCCCATCACCACTCCTAACCCCCCAGCCCAGCACCCATCACCACTCCTAACCCCCCCAGCCAGCCCAGTGCCCATCACCACTCCTACCCCCCCCCCAGCCAGCCCAGTGCCCATCACCACTCCTAACCCCCCCAACCAGCCCAGTGTCCATCACCACTCCTAACCCCCCCCCCCAGCCAGCCCAGCCCAGCCCATCCCTTCTCTACTAGTAACAACTCCCCCCCCAGCCCTGCCCAGCCCAGCCCATCACAACTCCTAACCCCCCCAGCCCAGCCCAGCCCAGCCCATCACTACTCCTAACACCCCCCCCCCGCCCAGCCCATCACTACTCCTAACACCACCCCCCCAGCCCAGCCCAGCCCAGCCCAGCAGCACTTCTAACCCCCAGCCCAGCCCAGCCCAGCACCACTCCTAACGCCCAGCCCAGCCCAGCCAGCCCAGCCCAGGGAAATTTTAAAAAAAAAGAAAACCTGTCTCCTGCCGCTGTCGGGGCCGCCGCGGCAGAATCGAGCGTGCCGCGGGGCCCCCCTGTACCCGGCACAGCCTCTCCTCCCTGTAGCAGCTCTCTAGTTGGAGCTGAGGTCAGACGCGCCGGCTTGCAGAGCGCGAGGGAAGAGTTTTTCCCTCGCTGCTCTGTTAAGCCCGCGGGGGCTGATGGGAAGTTCCCATCAGCCCCCGCGGGCCTAACAGAGTCGCGAAAGGGAAACTCTTCCCTTCGCGCTCTGCAAGCCGGCGCGTCTGACTGCAGCTCAGAAGAGAGAGCTGCTACAGGGAGGAGAGGCTGTGCCGGGTACAGGGGGGCCCCGCGGCACGCTCGATTCTGCCGCGGCGGCCCCGACAGCGGCAGGAGACAGGTTTTCTTTTTTTTTTCAATTTTACTTTTACAAAAGAATGTTTTTTGCGCGGGGCCCCCTGAAACGCGGGGCCCTGTGCAAAAAACATTCTCGCTCAATGGACGGGCCGGCCCTGGATGTGGCGTGAACAAAGAGACCACAGCAGTGACTGCTATTTTTGCTCTTGCATTGTGAAGGGATACAACTTAAAAAATAAGAACGTAATAAGTTACCCCAACCTTCCCTCAGCAATTAGGCCTATGCCTCATAGCAACGAAGTACCTGTGCCTGAACCACCAAAATCTTTGGATCATATTTGTGTGGACGGTTCTGATCATGATGAGACTCATCAGATGGCTTTTCCCGATGAGTCCAGTACTTCCGAGTTTGAAACTGAACCAGATCCGAAACCTGAACTTTTCTCTCAAGCTGAATTGAATGATTTAGTCCGGGATTTAGGACTCCCAAAAGATGCTGCCCGACTGCTAGGTTCTCAGCTTAAACAGAAAAATCTATTGTCACCAGGAACAACTTTTTATTGGTACTGCAACCGCGAGACACAATTTTTGAAGTATTTCAGCAAAGAGGAAGATTTGGTATTTGCAACGATATATACGGAGTGATGGAAAAGTTTAAACCCAAGTATGATCCTGCTGAATGGCGGCTGTTCATTGATTCGTCAAAAGACAGCATAAAAGGTGTTCTTCTTCATAATGGCAACACATTCGCTTCAGTTCCTATTGCTCACTCTGTTATTCTCCAAGAAAAATATGAGAATTTGGCCCTGATTCTTCAGAAGATTCGTTATGATGAGCATAAGTGGATGATTTGTGGAGACTTTAAAATTCTATCCATGCTATTAGGGCAGCAATCCGGTTTCACCAAATATCCCTGCTTCCTTTGCTTGTGGGATAGCCGGGCCCGCGACCTACACTGGGGGAAAGAAGACTGGCCAATTCGGGAGTATTTGAGACCCGGTGAGAAAAATGTTCTTCATGAGAGCTTGGTACCTCGTGATAAAATTCTATTACCACCTCTCCACATTAAGTTGGGTCTCATTAAGCAATTCATCAAGTCCCTTCCAAAAGATGGTGAGTGCTTTCGGTACCTTTGCTCAAAGTTCCCCCGACTTTCTGAAGCAAAGCTAAAGGAAGGAGTGTTTGTTGGCCCTGATATAAGGAAACTCATTTCAGATGGAGCATTCGCTGAAACGATGTCTGAGAAGGAAAAAGAAGCCTGGGATTCCTTCAAGGATGTTGTTCTCAAATTCTTGGGGAACAGGCGGGATGAGAACTATAAGGATATTGTTGCCAGGATGCTCAATGCCTTCAAAGAACAAGGCTGTAACATGAGCCTGAAAGTCCATTTCTTGCACTCCCATGTGAACTACTTTCCCGAAAACTTGGGGGCGTACAGTGAAGAACAAGGTGAAAGGTTTCACCAGGACATCAAGGACGCAGAGAGAAGGTACCAAGGAAGATGGAACACCACTATGATGGCTGATTTCTGCTGGTTGCTGCTGCGGGAAACCCCAGATGAAAAATACGCCAAGCAGCGCACCAAGAGAAGCATTCGGGGGAAGAAGAAACGGGCCCACCAGGAGATTGATTGACCCAAGAATGACTTTAAAATCTAAACTGTGTTGACAAATATCGTGTTTTTACTAAACTTTGAAATAAAAATTTGCTAGTTATTACCACAGTGGTCGGATCTCATTTATTAGAATTTTATTTTCACACCATCGGGTGTTTGTCTTCATGTATTGCAATGGTGCAGTTTGCGTTTTCTATTCTTACATACATACCTGTACAACATTTTTTGCACATTTCTTTGCTTTGCTTTGTGTCTAACCTCGCTCTTATATGCTCAATGTTTGTGCACATGTATGTGGCTGTTTTAAGTGCAGACAATTTTGCTACCATCACGGTGTGTTTTGTTGACATTACTCTATTCTTATGTGCTGCCTTGTTACAATTTTCTTTATTCTTATTTGAATAACTACTAAACAATTAGTATAAAGAATTCATCCAAGAAACTTTTATCTCGATCGCACTCAATCTGAAACGTTCACCTCAAACTGCTAACCCAATGTAGCAAAAAATCTGTACGTGATGGAGCAAATTGGTTACCAGATTTGGATTCAGCGCACCAAAAAATGTAAAAATCAATCGAAACATTAGAGGCAGTTTAAAAAAAAATTTTTTTAGTGTACCTGTGTAATTTGTGGCTGGCAGGGGAGGGGGTATGACTGTGTTTGCAGGGATTGTTGAAAAAAGGAAGAAGTGAGGGAGGGTAAATACTCTATGGCACAGGAGACACCCAGTGAATGGATATGGGGGGGGGAGGGGGCTAAGTACTCATGGGCCGAGATGATCTGGTGAAATAGTATCAATGTGTTTCTCTTAATGTGAAAGAATTGGGCTCCTGGAGGAAACACAACCTGCTATGGAGGAGGCTAGGCAGTGAAAGCAGATATAATGTTCCTCCAGGAGATCCATTTAAAGCGGGGACAAGCATTTCTGTTGGTTAATAAACAATACCCTGAGGTATATCTGACTGCGGGATGGAAGTCACCTAAAAAGGGTGGAGTAGGGATTATGATCTTGGCAGGACATATAGTGGAGGTGAAAAGGGAGCTATGGAGAGAGGATGGGTGCTATCTGGTAGACCTGGATGGGATTGTAGCGGTGTTAGCAAATATATATGCCCCTAATACGCAGCAGGAGAGCTTCTTTGAGGAGGTGGGGGCTCACTTGCAGGAGTTTTCAGTGGTCCCGATACTAATGGGAGGCAACTTTAATATGACTAAGGATCCCAGACTAGATAATTCAAAGAAATGGATTGGAGAGGGAACAGGCCCATTAGGGAAAAAATGGTACATTTGATGGACTCTGCATTTAGTAGAAAGCTGGAGGTAAGGGAAGGGAGAAAGAAAGCGTACACTTTTTTCCCACACCCGCACCAAAGCTATAGCAGGATGTTCTGGCTGAAATGCACATGAACTGATCATATTGAGTGCGTAGATATTGCTGAAATTACCTGGTCAGATCACGCGCCCATTGGTTTTACATTGAGATGGGGGAACAGAGACCCCAGTTTGCAGTTTTGGCAACTGAATGATTCCCTGTTGGAAAAGTTGAATACAGTGGGGACTACTGTGGGTGGTGATTGACAAGTATTATAAGTAAAATAGAGCTGGGAGAGAGAGCCAAGCACTTATCTGGGACGGATTGAAAGAGGTACAGGGAGTCCTGATATCTGAAGCTATGTATCAAAGGCAGATCAGTCAGCAGGAGGAGGATGCTATTAGGGAGGGACTGAAGAAGCGCAAGGAGACCCATGTAGCACAAGGGGGGACAGCAAGGGGGAACGGATACGGTCTCTCAGATAGCAGCTGATGAGCTTGCTTAATAGAAACCTAGCATATAAAGTAGAACAACTCAGACAGATCCACTTTGAATGGAGTAAAAAGCGGATAGAATATTAGCTGCCAAGTTGAAAACCCAACTCAAGCAGAGCCAAATTCTGAAGCTGAGGGACGAAGGAGTGGTGTTGAGATTTGAAGAGGAGGAGATGCACGATATCTTCCAAAAATACTACCAGGAGCTATATCGTAGTGAGCAAAGAGCAGGGGAGGGGGAAATAAGTACCTGTTTGCAGCAATGTCCCATGGTGGTGCTACCAGAGGTAGAGGCTGCAAAGTTGGATGAGTTGATTACGGTGGATGAGGTAGAAAGGACAATTGGGAGTATGAAGACCGGAAAGGCTCTGGGACTCAATTATTATACAGCCTGATATTACAAGACGTTTCAGAACTAGCTAGTGGATTTATGGTGGTTTTTAACGCTGCTCTGCAGGAAGGTAAGTTTTCTGAATCTATGTATATAACGGGAATAATGGTGATACCCAAGTTGGGGAAGGACGCGTTGGTCTGCAAGTCATATCACCCTAGATCCTTGATTAACCTTGACATTAAAATACTGGTGAAGATCCTGGCCAACTGCTTACAAATCAGTTGCATAGTGAGAGAGGATCAATCTGACTTATACCAGGATGACAGTTGAAGGACAATGCATGGAAGCTGCTCAGCCTTATTTGGAAGGCTAGGAGGATGGGAGAGGAGTGTCTTGGTGGCAGTCAATACTGAAAAGGCATTTGATAGGGTAGAGTGGGGTTTCATTGTGCGAGTGTTGGAGCAAGTGGGGCTTTGGAAGCTTTTCATCATCTGCATCAGAGCGCTGTATGCTACACCTCAAGCTCAGGTGTGGGTGAATGAGGGATACTCAGGGGAGTTTCATCTGGTAGTGGCACAAGGTAGGGTTGCCCCCAGCCCACAACTATTTGCACTGGTAATAGAGCCCCTGGCTCAGAGGATTCGCATGAACTTGGATGTGGCAGGCATAACGGTGGGGAGGTGGGAGTTTAAGATTGGACTCTTTGCGGATGACATGATTTATATGCTGACCTGTCCTTTAATATCTTTTCCCAATTTGTTAAAAGAGATTGAGGTCTATAGCAGACTCTCTGGATATAAGATGAATATGGCTAAAACAGAGATTTTGAAAATCTGCCTGCCTGAGGGGTTGGAGGAAAGGTTGAAGGCAGCTTTCCCATTTAAATAGGCTAAAGGGGGCTATTAGATACCTCGGCATAAAGATGGGTGCTGGCTGGGAGGAACTCTTTTCCTTAAATCACGATCAACTCTGGGTAACAATTAGGGGAGACTTGGAGAGGTGGGAGCGGGTGACCCTGTCTTGGTTGGGACAGGTTGCTACTATTAAAATGAATGTGCTCCCGCAGTTCTTATTTTTGTTTATGGTGCTCTCGATCACAGTCCCAGATGAGGTCCTTAAAGCTTGGCAGCAGCGTATCTTCAGTTCCATTTGGTGGAAGCATCCCCCGCGGGTGTTGAGGGAGATTCTGATGCAGGACACCAGGAGGGGTGGATTAGGTGTACCAGAGTTACGGTCATACTATGAGTTCAATGCTAAATGGGCTGATTGAGTGGGTAAGGGGGTAGGAGGTAAGCAGTGGGTGTATATAGAACATGAATTAAGGGGTCCATGCCTCTAGGTATATTAATACGGCTGTCAGACAAGCCAAGGCTACAAGGGGAAGGGGAGCGCTTTGTGAGTCGCAGAGACTTTTCTGGAACACACCCATCTTATTTAACCTGGATTTTAGGCTGGGGAGTATGTGTGGGCTTACCAGGACTGGAAACTGGCAGGCCTGAGTCGAGTGGGACGCTTGCTGGATGGTGAGGGCAATATGATGAGCTTTGAGGACGTACACGTACGTTATGGTTTAGAGGCTAGACAAGAGGTTTTTTTTAATAATCAGATTCAGCATTATGTGCAGTCCTGCCAGAAGGGCCATGAGAAGATACATTTCACCAGTCCTAGTATGGAATTTGAGAAAGTATATAGTACATGGGAAAGGTTGAGGGGATTGGTGCTGGTTTTATATAAACTGCTGCTGAGGAATTGGAAGGGGGTCCCACAGTAGTGCTCTAAGAAGGAGGAGGATCTAGGAGGGAGACTGGATGAACAGGAGTGGACTGCCATCTTTGGACACACAAGGTGGCTCTCCTTGACCACCTCCATTGTGAGCATGGCTATAAAGTGCATATGTATTGGGATCCTGAGTGCCTGGGCAAAATGGGAGGGGGGGGGGAGGAGGGGATGAAGGGAACTGCTGGAGAGACTGTGTCCAAATAAGTAGCTTCTTCCATATGTGGTGGAGATGCTCAGAGGTGGGCAACTATTGGCGGAAGGTGGCAGCCTTAATAGGGGAAATGGATGGGGGGCAGGGGGAAGGAGGAGGAAGGGTTTATGATAATATTGCTACGTTGTAATTGAGGTCATTTAAACCTACAATTTAGGACTTGATCAAAGTGGGTAAGTTTGCAGCATTGCTGAAGCAGAGGGGGGGGGGAGACAAGGGTAGAGATCATATGTTAGATAAAGGTACTGGAGTGTGTTATCTAGTTGTACGTCATGTGTTCTGCCTACTGAGTTGTGTTCCATTTTTCTGACAAACTGCAATAAAGGTTAAATTTTAAAAAAGAAAGAAAATAAACTGCTATGGGAATGAGGGTGGGCCTTAATAAATAGGATTCCTGCACGAGCGTAGAAGAGTTTTTACCACTTTCCTGAACTCTGGGAGAGCACCAGTTAGGGGAATGACTTGCCAAGGATTACACCTCTGTATCATGTGGATGCATCTTCCCTAATTGTCCACAGAGAACAATCGGTTCTTGTTCTTGTCCCTGCCTGTGCTTAATTTCCCTCTCACCCACTTTCTCTTTAGCATGTAACCGCTTCTTCTCTTTCTAGAAGACATAGGGCTCAGTGTTTGAAAGGCATTTACATGGTTTACAGCCCTGTAAATCATGTAAATGCCGCTATCTGGGATATTCAATGGCACTAACATGAATGCCTGTCTTTAAGCGCAGGAGCTAATTGGGCAGCATGCAATATCGCTGCTGCCCGATTATCGACTGCAGCTGAGAGGCAGTGCGGCGATCCCGGATATTCAATGTTGGGGCCACATACGACCCTGGTATTGAATATCTGGGGTTAGAGGTTGGCGGGAGGACTATGTACCAAAGGGGCGCATAGCCCTCCCAATTGAATATCGGGCCCATAGTTCTCAACTCTGCCAGCAGTGGGCTTCCTTGTTCTTTAGTTCTTGCGTTGAGATCAGGACACGAATAGAGTTCACAGCAGTGCTTCCCAAATCTGATTCCGTGTGCAATCAGATTTGATTAGCTACGAACCATAGAAATGTCAGTACTACCTGAAGCTCAGGTTCAGACCAGCACACAGACTCTGCTTTTAGCATCTTGTACAGGAGCTTTCTCTGAAGACAAGTAGCATAGCAAGTCCTCACACAGAAGCAGATCATGACAAAAATTGGTGCATCCTTTCTCCTCAATTTCTCTTTCCCCCTCTGATGCTGAAACCTCTGCTGCTTCAGGTTTTAGCTTTTATTGCTGTATGCTCCTACCTCAATTGGTGTAAACAGTTATAAAGCGTTATGTCCCCTCCAAATCTGCCCTCTTAAAGGCACAGGGGCTTCTGAGCTGGCAGCTATTCCCACATTGCTGGCATGAAAACCCCTGTGCCTTTAAGAGGACGGAGAAGGAGAGAATGTAGTTTGTTTACATCAGCAGTCCACCGGGGAATGCCTGCTCCCCCAATAGAGCAATATGCCCCTGTCCTCACAACATGTTGATGTCACCAACGGAGCCTGGCGCAGGAAACAGCTCTCAAGCTTATGGTCTCTCTTGAAGCTTTTGAGAGGTTCACTGCACATGTGTATTACTTCCAGCCTGTCATTGTTACATGGATCACTAGACTTTACTTTGTGCAGGACACACATTGCACCCAGTACCTCTTCCTCTCCCCTCCTGAGCTGCCTCTATCGTATTCTTAACTGTTGATGATATGAGTCCTCTTCATATTCCCACTCTCTGATCCACTAAGATTTGAGTGCCATGCAATAATTTTGTTAATCTAGATGTGCCTTGGTCTTGAAAAAGTTTGGGAAACACTGGTTTAGTGTAATAGATCCCAGTTCTGCTATGAGCCATATAATACATTTTATAAATAAATAAAATAAATGGACAGTATAAAAGGAGAGATCAGTCAATATGAAGGACAAGCAGATAGACAAAAAAAACCAATATAGAAAGCTGAAATAGCTTCCTAATCTATGATTCTATAGTCATACCTGTCCTGTTAAGGATAAGCATCAGGGTAAGCTTTTTTTTTCTGTGTTGCTAATGCCCACGGCCATGAGTGGAGCTTATATCTTCCCAACAGCTGAAGATGCATTCTTAGCATTTGTCCTTGATATAGTTTGCTTTTGCTCACAATGCAGGTGTTCTTGTCTGTGTGCTAACACTTACTTCAGCTTTGGTTACAGCAACCCATGATGTACAGTGCATATTCTTGGAAAATAAATTGCCTTGAAAAGTATAAAATAAATTCTGGTTTGATAGAGTACATTAAGTTCACCATAACAATGTGGCAAACCCTCACTCTTTTTTGAAATATGAAGATGTAAAGTACCTCATTCCTAACATTAAGATCCAGTGAGGAATATTTCAGGTGTATTCCCTGTCACCTCTTCTGTTTTGTGTGGTGCTTAATCCAATGAGTACTCTCATCAACCCATTGGGACACAAATTTATTCTGAATCCTAAAGGTAACAACCCAGAAACAACATCCCATTTATTATTTGTAGATGATCTGAAGCTCTACAGTTCTAGTGAACAACAATTAGCAGAGCAACTCCATGTGGTGAAAAGCTTTTCTGATGGCATCAGGATGACATTTGGCCTTGACAAATGTGCTAAGGCAAGATATTTTAGAGGAAAATAGAGCAAAGTGGACAACATCTCCCTGCTTGAAGACTGCAACATCAGCGACCTTGAACAGGAAGGTGTATATAGGTATCGCGGAGTACAGGAAGGAAAGCAAAAATTACTGAGAGAAAATATCAGTAAAGAATACTACAGATTATCATATATTGCTCATCCATGTTGGCACAAATGATACCGATAGGTATTCCACCAAACGTATCAAAAGTGACTTCATGGCTCTGGGACAGAGGGTGGAGCAGATAGGTGCACGGGGTTGTGTTCTCTTCAATCCTCCCTGTTAAGGGTAAAGGCCAAGGTGGAGAAGCTTGCATCCTGGAGTTGAATGCATGGCTGTGTGGATGGTGTCAGAAAGTGTTTTGGTTTCCTGGACCATGGGATGATGTTCAAAGGGCTACAGAGCAGAGATGGCATCCATCTGTCCAAGAAGGATCAAAGTGTCTTCCGCAGCAGATTGGCTAACCTACTGAAGAGCGCTTTAAACTAGATTCCTTAGGGAGGGGTGAAGAAAGCCCCCAGGTAAGGGAAACATTAAACACCTCTGTAGAAATGGGTAAAAGGGGCAACATCTGGGAAGTAGTATGTATAAATGCCTGTAGTATGGGAAATAAGATCCCAGATGTTCAGGCTTTAATGGAAGAGGCTGACTTGGATTTAGTGGCGGTTATGAAGAAATGGTTCACAACCATGACTGGGATGTAATTATACCCGGCTATACTTACATAAGAATGTAAGAAATGCCATACTGGGTCAGACCAAGGTCCACCAAGTCCAGTATCCTGTTTCCAACAGTGGCTAATCCAAGTCACAAGAACCTGGCAGGTTTCCAAAAAGGCACACAAGTTCCACAATGTTTGTCCCGGTGCAAGCAGTGGATTTCCCGTGCAATCTTTAACAATGGTTTATGGACCTTTCCTCCAGGAACTTGTCTAAACTTTTTTCAAATCCAGTACACCGACAGCTTTTACTACATCCTCCAGTAATGAATTCCAGAGTTTGATTACGCATTGAGTGAAAAAATATTATCCCTTATTATTCTTAAATGGTCAAATTGTAGCTTCATTGCATGTCCCCTAGATTTTCTACTTTTTGATAGCGTAAACAATCAATGTACATTTACCCGTTCCACTCCATTCATTAATTTATAGATCTCTGTCTCCCCCCTCAATCATCTCTTTTCCAAGTTGAAGAGCCTTAACCTTTTAAGCCTTTCCTCATAGGGGTATCCTTCCATCCCCTTTACCATTTTGGTGGCTCTTCTTTGTACTTTTTCTAATTCTGCTATATCCTTTTTAAGATACGGCAACTAGGATTGCACACAATATTCAAGGTGCGGTCGCACCTTAGAATGATACAGAGGCATTATAATATCCTTTGTTTTATTCTCCATTCCTTTCCTTATGAGTCCTAGCATTCTATTTGCTTTCTTGGCCACCACTGCACACTGGGCAGAAGGTTTCAAAGCGTTATCCACAATGACGCCTAAATCTTTTTCCTGGGTGGTGGTTCCCAATGTGGAATCTTGCATTGTATAACCATAGTTTGGGTTGTTCTTTCCTAGGTGCATAACTTTGCACTTGTCCACATTAAATTTCATCTCTCATTTGAATGTCCAGTCTTCCAAGTTATCAACAATTGCAAGAGGAACTTGATAAATTGGAAGACTGGACGTTCAAATGGCAGATGAAATTTAATGTGGAAAAGTGCGAAGTTATGCAACTAGGAAAGAACAACTTTATTCAGGAAGGACAGGGGAGGAAGAAGGGGAGGAGGAGTGGCACTATATATATGAAAAATACAGTGCCTTGCAAAAATAATCATCTCCTCGGTGTTTGCCCTGTTTTCTCTCATTACAACCTGTACTTAAAATGGAGTTTTGGGGGTTAGCACCATGTGATATACACAACATACCTACAATTTTGAAGGTGCAAAATATCCTTTATTGTGACACAATAATTAAGATAAAAAATAACTGAAATCAGGAGTGTGCATATGTATTCACTCCCCAAATTCAATATGTTGTAGAGCCATCTTTTGCTGCAATTACAATTGCAAGTCTCTTGGGGTATGTCTATTAACTTAGCACATCTAGCCCCTGTGATTTTCATCTATTCCTCAAGGCAAAACTGCTCCGTTGCGTTGGTGTACAGCAATCTTCAAGTGATGCCACAGATTCTCAAATCGATTGAGGTCTGGGCTTTGACTAGGCCATTCCAAGACATTTAAATGTTTCCTTTTAAACCAGCTTTAGCAGTATGTGAACCTTCATCCCAGCCTCAAATCTCTGGCAGACTGATACAGGTTTTCCTCAAGAATTGCCCTGTATTTAGTGCCATCCATCATTCCTTCAATCCTAACTAGTTTTCTTGTCCCTGCCGATGAAAAACATCCCCACAGCATGATGCTGCCACCACCATGTTTCACTGGTGTTCTCGGGGTGATGGAAAGTGTTGGGTTTGCGCCACACATGGCATTTCTCATGATGGCCAAAAAGTTCAATTTTCATCTCATCTGACCAGAGAACCTTCTTCTGTTGGGGGGGGGGGGGGGTCCGCTACATGCTGTTGTGCAAACGCCAAACATGTTTTCTTATTTCTTTCTTAAAGCAATGGCTTTCTTCTGACCACTCTTCCATAAAGCCCCACTGTGGAGTGTATGGCTTAAAGTGGTCCTATGGACAGATATTCCCATCTCCGCTGTGGATCTTTGCAGCTCCTTCAGTGTTATCCTTGGTGTCTTTGTGGCATCTCTGATTAATGCCATCCTTGCCCAGTCTGGGAATTTTGGTGAGCTGCCTTCTCTTGTCAGGTTTGTAGTGGTGCCATATTCTTTCCATTTTGTTATAATGGATTTAATGGTGCTCCATGGGATATTCAGAATTTGGGATATAACCCAACCCTGATCTATGCTTCTCCACAACTTTGTCTCTGATCTGTTTGGAGTGCTCCTTGCTCTTCATGCTGCTTGCTTAGTGGTATTGCAGTCAGGGACCTTTCAGAACAGGTATATTTGTACAGGCATCATGTGTCACTGATTGCACACAAGTGGACTCTAATTATGTGACTCCTGAGGTTAATTGGTTGGACCAGATCTTATTTAGGGGGTTCATAGCAAAAGGGATGAATATATATACACTCACAACTTTTCAGTTTTATTTGGGTTTTTTTTTATATATACAAGGTATTGTATTGTCATTCCACTTCATCAATTTGGACTATATTCAATTTGGACATCCAAATGAACCTCCATTTTCATTCAAAGATTGTACATACTGTGACAACACAGGACAAAAACCAAGGGGCTGAATACTTTTGCAAGGCACTGTAATATTAAAGCTATAGAATTACAGGGCTTAAAAGTGAGTGAGGAGGCACTGTGGGTTAAACTAGAAAGAGGGAAAAGGAAATTCGTTTGCATTGGTGTGATATATAGATTCCCCTCACAGGAAGAAGAAGTGGATGGAGATTTAATAGAAAACAAATGCAGTATTGTCATGAAAGGAGAAGTGCTACTGATAGGTGATTTCAATATGCTGGATGTTGATTAGCACATACCTGCTGCAGTGTCATCTAGAAATAAGGAGATCCTAGATTCTCTACAGGGAAAACTCTTCCAGCAACTGGTAACAGAACCCACACGTGAAGGGGCCATACTCGCTTAGTGCTTACCAATGGGGGAAGTGTTTCTGATGTCATAGTGAGAGATTATCTTGCAACCAGTGATCACCAGATGGTGTGGTTCAGTATTAGGACTGATAAAATCCATTCAAAAGCGAGGGTCCTAAACTTTACAAAAATTAATTTTGTCAAGATGGGACAATACTTCAAGGAGTCATTAGTGGGATGGCAACAGCTGAGGGATGTGGAAAAGCAATGGGCAAAACTGAACGGGGAAATTTTAAGAGCAGCAAACCTTTTTGCTAGGTAAATTAATGTAAAAGGAAAAGCAGGCCACTATGGTTCTCAAAGGTAGCAGCTGAAAAGGTGAAGATAAAGAGGGTGGTCTTCATAAAATACAAGAGATCACAGAGAGAGTTAGACAAACATCTCTATTTAGAAAAACTTAGAGAAGCTAGCAAAGTAGTCAGGAAAGCAAAGATACAAAAAGAAGAAATAGCCAATGCAATAAAATGGGGGGGGGGGGGGGGAGGGATAAGACATTTTCAGATATGTTAGTGAGAGAAGGAAGTGCAAAAGTGGTATTGCCAGACTCAAGGGTAAAGGGGAGGAATATGTAGAAGTTGATGAGGATAAAGCGAAATTGCTCAACAATTATTTCTGTTTGATGTTCGCAGATGAAGGGCCAGGAGCAGAACCTCAGAAAACACCATAAATAAGAACAGAAGTGAGAGGGATTTTGAACGATTTTCAGAAGACTGTGTTCATGAGGAACTATTTAAACTAAAAGTAGACAAAGTGATGGGACAAGATGGGATACATCCAAGAATACTGAAGGAACTTCGGGGCGTTTTAGCAGCTCCACTGACTGACCTTTTCAATGTTTCTTTAGAGTCGGGAGAGGACTGGAGAATGGCACATGTGGTTCCTTTACATAAAAGAGGAAGGATGAGAGTGAGAACTATAGGCCGGTTAGTCTAACCTCTGTGATGAGTAAATTATTGGAAACACTGCTAATGAGTTTTCTGGAGTCCAATGGATTGCAGAATCTAAGGCAATATGGTTTTACCAGACAGGTCTTGTCAGACAAATCTGATTGATTTCTTTGACCATGTGTCCAAGGAGCTGGACCAATGGAGAGCCCTAGATGTGGTGTACTTAGATTTCAGTAAAGCCTGTGACACTGTTCTGAACAGGTGACTTATAAACAAAAAGCACCCTAGGGATGGACCCTTAAGTGACTGACTGGGCTAGCAAATGGTTGAGTGGAAGACAATAAAAAGTACAGGTAAATGGAGCTCATGCTGAGGAGAAGGAGGTTACCAGTGGTGTGCGGCAGGGATCTGTCCTTCGTCCAAATCTTTTTAACATCTTTGTTAGTGATATTGAGGAAGGGCTGTCGGATAAGGTTTGCCTCTTTGTGGATGATACCTAAATCTGCAATAGAGTAGACACCCAGGGAGGCATAGATAACAGGAGGCGGGATCTAGCTAAGCTTGAAAAATGGTCAAGAATTTGGCAGCTGAGATTTAATGTTAAAAAAATGCAGGGTCGTGCATTTGGGCTGCAAAAATCCAAGGGAGCGGTATGGTGTAGGAAGCGAAGTACTTCTGTTGATGAAAGAAGAGCGAGATCTGGGAGTGATTGTTTCTGATGATCTTAAGGTGTCTAGACAGGTAGAAAAGGTGACGGCGAAAGTCAGAAGGATGCTTGGATGCATAGGGAGCGGCATGGCCAGCAGGAAGAAGGTGATAGTGCTTCTGCATAAATCTTTAGTGAGACCTCATTTGAAGTATTCTGTGCAATTCTGGAGACCACACCTTCAAAAAGACACAAATAGGATGGTGTCAGTGCACAGAGTGGCTACTAAAATGGTTAGTGGTCTTTGTTATAAAGCATATGAGGCCATAAGAAAATAAGGACAGACTTAAAGATCTTAATATGTATACTTTAGAGGAAAGGCGGGATAGATGTGATATGAGAGAGATGTTTAAATACCTCTGTGGCATAAATGCACATGAGGCGAGCCTCTTTCGATTGAAAGCAAGCTCTGCTATGAGGGGACATAGGATGAGGGTGAAAGGGGATAGATTTAGGAGTGATATGCGGAAATATCTTTTAATGGAAAGTCGTAAATATAGCCTTCCAGTGGAGGTAGTAGAGGTGAGGACAGTATCTGAATTCAAGAAAGCATGGGACAGAGAAGATCTCTAAAGGAAAAGGAGTGGCCTAGTGGTTGGGGCAAGTTACCTCAGGCTGGAAGGTCGGGGTTTAAATCCTACTAGAGGACAGCAACCTTGGGCTGGAAGGTTTGGGGTTTCTAGTCCCACAGGTGCTCCTTGTGGTTTTGGGCAAGCCAATTAACCCTCCATTGCCCATGTTCCCTGTAAGTATTAGTGTATGTGTCTCATATCCCCTCATGTTAAATGTATCCCCCAATTGTGTTGTGACCACTTTGATTGAAGGATAAGGTGGTATACAAAACTAAATAAATAAATAAAAGAGGGGACTTTAGTATTTGATATGGAAAGGCAGATTAGATGAGCCATGTGGTCTTTTTCTGCCGTCATGCTTCTATGTTTCATTCTCTCCCTGTCCTTCTCCTAGGAGGTTATTTTCCATAGGCCCGTTCCCCTTCCCTACTCTAGCCAGTATCAGCCTCCACCCACTTTTATCACTCATCCTCCAGTACTCTGTCTTCCCCTATCCTTTCCAATTTGACTTTCCTCCTAGTTCCAACTTCTTCCACCACCTCCCCAAATCTTCTATAGAGATTTTCTGCCAGCTCTGTCTCCAAAGCCACCTGCACTGTTTTCTTGCAGCACCATGTGAACCTGCACCATTTTCTTGCAAGAATATCATGGATATTCAGGTACCATGCAGCTCGAACTTGCTGAGAGCTGCATGGTTACATAAGAAAACAGAACAGTTTTGCTGAAGGCCGCACCAGTTCTAAGTTTGGAGAGATGTGGACATGGGGGAAGAAAGACAAGGGACTGCCAGCCTACCACAGACTCCTGGACTCTTCTATAAGCATCTTATAGCCAGACTCAGGCGCTATGAATTGGGGCAGATGGGAGGGCTGCTTCCTAAGATGTTGGAAAAGTAGTGATCTCTGTCAAAGTCAAGAGCTCTGGGAAAATCAGCCAATGGACATGATGGTAAATTGTTATGTTTATCAAGTCTTGTAAAGTAAGGTACTGCTGCTCTAATTTTGTTCAAGAAATGCAGGAAAGATTGTCCCTGGTATTATTCCTTGGCTGATTTAGCAGTGAATGTGAGACTGCAGTTACTGCTATCAAAATGCTATGCTGAGGGGAAGAATAAAGGTATATTTCTGTTTATATAAAATATGTCACCCTAGATGGATGGTAGAAAGTAACTGAAAACTCCCTATTCTAACCCTAAGCTTGCCATAAAAAACAGCCCCATCCTTGACGAATTCTACTAAGTCACTTTGTACATCATTTGAGTAGGTAAACTAGCAATATTAACAACTATTAAATGGATTTTGCAATTTTTGCCACAATGCCTACCTTTCTTAAACTCCTTCCTATTTTATTATTGAAAAAAAAGTAGTTGGTATATGTATGTGAAAACTTTTTAATCATCCTGTCTCATGTTCACAAATTAGAAATATAAACGTTGTTACCCAATTAAACCACCAATTGCTTTGAACAATGTTTATTTGTTTGTAAATATAACAGACTGGATCTAGCCCTACCGAGGGCTCGTCATTTAGGAAGCAGGCAGATGAAGTCGTTATAAAAACTCTTGCACACAAGCAACTTTTGACACACCTTAAACAAGCAGCGTGGCTAGAATTCTCTAGTTTTAAGTCGGTGGTTGTTTCTTAGCGCTCCATAGGACAGAAACAGCGACATTACCTCTTCCTTTCAATACAAGTTCTGCTCAGGCAGGGCTGCTATAATAAGCTCTAAAACCTTTCAGCTTCAGACAGGCTTAGGACCCCCATCGATATGTAGATATTAATTGCCCTAATTTTCAGCCTCTCCAACACAGACCAGCCCTGTACTCATTCCTAGTCCCAGCTTCTACCATCCATCAGAAGCTCCTCTTCTTCTGTATCGACAATCGCTTCCTGTATTCGTCCAAGCTGCAAAAACAACAAAACACCTTTCCTTGGTGTAGCGTCAAGGAATGTGGGCGGGGTCTAGGGCGGGAATTCCTGGGTGGGGTTCCAGGCCACGTGAGAAGGGCGGAGCCGGGCTGACGAAGGTAGAGAGAGAGGCTTAAGCGAATGCAAGGGAAGCAGACGGAAGAAAGGTGGCGTGGCCTCTGGGGAGGTGGAGCTACACTGTCTAGGGAAGGCCGTGCTATCAGCTTGGTTCCGGGAGTATTTTTTTAAAGGTAGCTTAAGATGCTTTTCCGAGTCCGGAAAGCCCGATCTTGCCCCTCCCTCCCTTTTTTTCACGTGGGCTTCAGCTTTCCCCGACTTCTTTTGGCTATCTTTAAAGATTTGCTGCTGCGGCTCCTGATGGAAGACCTGTAGTCAGTGCGCTGGGGCAGAAAGGGGTTTCGTAATAATTGCATCCGGGTATGTAGAGAAAGGGTTGGGATTGGGACTCCGTGCTCCTTCATACGGAGGTGGGTTAAGGGGTTGCTGTGATTCCAGCTCTTGTGGGGAGAGAGCAATCTCCAGGAACAAGCAGGAATAAGTCATCACATATGGGTAGGTCGGTACCGACGGAGCCCGCGCGGGAAAGCTCCCCAGCTTTTCAGATTAAAAGCTTTTGGGGCCTCCCACTGCACATGCGCGCTGCCTTCCCGCCTTCCTGACCAGCTCTCGTCAGTTTTCTTTTTTTCCGCGGAGCCAGCAGGTCGTGTTCCTGTCACCGCTGAAGAAATTGTTAATTTTATTGTTTTCTTTAGACCGGGTACCTGCCTTCCCCATTCTGAAACCGGTACTGCCGGTCTCTCTTTCTTTCTTTTGAAAAAAAAATATATATTTTTCTTTTCTTCAGCACAGCTTGGTACTTTGTTAGGCCTTCAGGCCTACACAAATTCTCCTCATGGAGAAGCCAGTTCCTGGTTTTAAACAGTGTACCAAGTGCAGTGCTGTCATTCCTCTTACAGACACCCATGAATGGTGTCTTAAATGTTTAGGACCTGACCATTCCATACCGGACTGCCCATCCTGCTCCCAGATGTCGAAACGTGGATTGCAGAACCGGGCCAACAAGTTCCATGTGCTGTTTCCTTCAGAAGCATCACAGTCATCCAGGTCTTCCTCTCCGGATGGATCTCAGGTAACCAAAACTCCAGTGGGCAAATCCTCTAAAAGCAAATCTCTTTCTAAAGATCGAGAGGCTCTCAATTCTGAGTTCGAGGATTCTTCCCAGGCCAAAAAAACCCCGGCGGGAGGTTCCGGCCTCCAAAGCAATCATGGGGTCACAGGTTGACATCGATGGCGCGGCCTCGACAGATCACCTGTTGTACTGCTCTGGGGTACCGGCCCATACCGGTACCGACATCCAGGCAGCAGTGGCGTCTATGGGCAATACTGTCCAAGTCATGCAGCAGGCCATTCTGGCTTTTATTAATGCTGCTACGCCCTCGGTACCGCAGCCAGCGGTACCGGGTCCGGTTCCGGTAATGGCTTCCATACCGGAACCGAGGCCATCGTCTTCCAAACGCAGATCGGTTCCGCATGCCGGATCCGGGCTTTTGTCCAGTACCGATCCCGTACCCGGTACGCCCGATGTCGATACCGAACGGTATGCGTATCGTGCGTTGGAAGCACATAGAGGATACTCTGCTTCTTCAGAGGATTTTAACTCCTCTGATGATTCTGATGAGTTCTCCCTTGATCTTCCTGAGGTGCCTTCTTCTCCTAAAAGGAGAATGTCTCCACCAGAGGATTTGTCCTTTCAGGACTTCATCATAGAAATGGCTAAAGGTCTTTCTATTGCTTCATCCTCTGAAAAGGAACCCAGATCAAAGAAACTGGATATTTTAGGATACTCTAAGTCTCCTAAAGAGGCAGTTACCCTGCCTATCCATGAAATCCTTCAAGAACACTTGATGGACTTATGGGAGGCTCCTCTAACATTGTCTCCTTCTTCTCGCAGGTTGGACACCATGTACCGTGTCCCCCCTTCTCCTGGTTTCCAAAAAACCCAGTTGCCTCACCATTCTATTGTGGTAAAGTCTGCGATGAAGAAGATAAAGAGTACCAAAAGGCACTCTTCTACTCCTCCAGGGCGAGAATGTAAGACTCTAGACTCTTTTGGCAGGAAAATTTTCCAGGCTACTATGCTTATAGCCAGGATTAATTCCTATAGTCTTTACATGGGCATGTTTCTCAGTGAAATCGCTCTAAAAGTTCGGCATTTTGCCCCCTTTATCCCTGAGGATAAGAGGGAGCAGTTCATTTCCTTAGTGAAACACCTTTTGGATATTTCAAAGTTCTCCAACAGGGCAGCTTTTGATTCCTTTGAGGGTGCTGGTAGGGCTTCGGGCATTGCTATAGCAGCCCGACGTCTTGCTTGGCTCCAGGCTTCTGATCTAGAACCTTGGGTCCTAGATGGCTTACAAAATCTGCCCTGTACAGGTGAGAACTTATTTGGTGAGGAGTGGCAAATTAAGGCCACTCAAATGGACGCATAAAATGCCACCTTAGCTAGACTTTCTAAGTCTACCTCCACTCCTGCCAAGAAGAAGTCTTTTAAGAGGCCTTATTACAAGAAGTCCAGATTTTCCACAAATACTGGCCAACAATCCTCTCAGCCTCGTTTTGCTGCTAAACGTCAGCAACCTAAACAGGCAAGGTCAAAGCCTGCGGCGTCTGCTACGCCTCAGCAGGCTCCACCCCCTCAGGGGTTTTGACTTGCCCCTAGAGAACTTAACTTTTCTGGCTCTAGAACAACCAGAGCCCCTCACCATACCCGGAAGGTTAGCTCACTTTGCTCCCAGATGGGAGCAAATTACATCAGAGCAATGGACCCTCTCTATCATCAGAGAGGGTTACAAACTCCATTTTTCCGACCTTCCTCCTTATACTATGGTGAGGCAGTTCAATTCTCCCCCATCTCTCCTGGCCCTCTTGGGTCAGGAAGTCTCCTCCCTCCTTGCCCAGGGGGCAATAGAGGAGGTCCCTCTTCTTCAACAGGGGACGGGATTCTACTCCCCTTATTTTCTAATACCAAAGAAGATAGAGGGCTTCAGACCAATTCTGGATCTGAGAGAATTGAACAAATTTCTTTTCAAGGAGAAATTCAAAATGCTTTCTCTGGGCATTCTCCTTCCATACCTTCAGAGTCAGGATTGGCTTTGTTCTCTAGACCTAAAGGATGCGTATACACACATACTCATCCATCCATCCCACAGAAAATACCTTCGATTTCTGTTTCAGGGAAAACATTTCCAGTACAGAGTACTCCCCTTCGGTCTAGCCTCTCCTCCAGGAGTGTTCACCAAATGCATGGCAGTCGTAGCTGCCTTTCTAAGAGGCCTGGGAATTTTCATATTCCCATACCTGGACGACTGGCTCATCCGAGCTCCCTCTCAGTCCCAGGCCCAAATTTCCCTGGACCGCACAAGGCGTCTTCTGCAGTATCTAGGACTGGTAGTAAACCTTCCCAAGTATCAACTAATCCCTACTCAGTCTCTCGAGTTCATAGGGGCCCAGTTAGACACCATCACTGCAAGGGCCTACCTGCCTCAGGTCAGGGCCCAACGCCTGCTGAGTTTGGCCTCCCAAGCTCAGTCCAGCAGTCATTTGACAGCCCGGGAAATGCTGCGACTTCTGGGCCACATGGCCTCCACGGTACATGTGGTGCCCTACGCTCGTCTGCATATGAGAGCAGCTCAATGGACCTTGGCCACCCAGTGGACTCAAGCATCTGGAGCGCTCTCCGACCAAATACTCACCTCAAGCCGTCTATTTTGGTCACTCCAATGGTGGACATCCACCAAGAATCTGTTGTTGGGGGCCCCCTTCCAACCTTTGTTGCCCCAAGCAACCCTCACAACAGATGCCTCCCAGACAGGGTGGGGAGCTCATCTTCAGAACCTCTCCACTCAGGGCACTTGGTCTCCACAGGAGGCCACCCTTCATATCAACCTCCTGGAACTGCGAGCAGTTTACCTTGCCCTCAAGGTCTTCTATACCCTCCTTGTCAACCTGACTGTCCTAGTTCAGACAGACAATCAGGTAGCCATGTTCTATATAAACAAACAAGGAGGGACAGGCTCTCTGTCGCTTTGCAACGAAGCTCTCAGATTATGGGTCTTCGCCAGAGAGCATCAAATTCACCTTCTTGCAGTGTATCTTCCAGGAGTTCAAAACTCTCGTGCAGACAGACTCAGTCGAGTTCTGCTTCCACACGAATGGTCCCTACATATGGACCAGATACGCAGAATCTTTCAGGAATGGGGGACCCCGGACATAGACCTCTTTGCAAGTCCGTGGAATGCCAAACTTCCCCGATTCTGTTCCAGAACTCAGTGTCAGGGAGCTCAGGCCCACGATGCCTTCCTCCTGCATTGGGGTTAGGAATTCCTCTATGCCTTTCCACCCATTCCTCTAATATCCAAGACTCTGTTCAAGCTCCAGAGGGATCACGGGACTATGATCCTCATAGCTCCCCGCTGGCCATGCCAGGTGTGGTTCCCTCTACTTCTGCATCTCTCCCAGGGATCCTCCCTGGACCTGGGAGCTGCGCCAGACCTTCTGTCTCAGGAGGAGGGGACTTTGTGGCACCCAAACCCCAAATCCCTACATCTCAGAGCTTGGTTACTGAAGGCCTAAGTCTTCAAGACTTTAATCTTTCTCAACCTGTGACAGATATCCTTCATGCCTCTAGGAAACCTTCCACGAGGCGTTCTTATGCTTTCAAATGGAAACGTTTTTCCATTTGGTGTGCTCAGCAGGGTCTTGACCCTCTAGCACTTCCTTTGAATTCCCTCTTGGACTATCTCCTGCATCTTTCAAATGCAGGCCTTAAGACAAATTCAGTAAGGGTCCATTTGAGTGCTATTGCAGCATCCTTAAAACCTATAAATGGACAACCTGTCTCCTCTCATCCTCTTGTTGCACGTTTCATGAGAGGCCTGACTCTAACTAAACCTCCCATCCGACCTCCTCCGGTAGCATGGGATTTGAACCTAGTTCTAGGTCAGCTTATGAAGCCACCTTTTGAGCCTTTGGACTCTACCTCCTTCAAATTTCTTTCCTGGAAGGTTGTTTTCCTTATTGCAGTCACTTCGGCTCGCCGCATCAGTGAACTGCAGGCTTTAGTGGCTCATCCACCTTATACTAGGTTTCATCATGATAAGGTGGTCCTTAGGACGAATCCCCACTTTATGCCCAAAGTGGTCTCGCCTTTTCATCTTAATCAAGAGGTATATCTACCTGTCTTTTTTCCGGCTCCTCATGCATCCAGTGCAGAGAGGAACCTTCATACTCTGGATTGTAAAAGAGCTCTTGCCTTTTACCTCAACAGGACTCAACCACATCGAAAGTCTTCCCAACTTTTCGTGGCTTTTGATCCTTCTCATTTGGGACTTCCAGTCACCAAGCGTACACTTTCCAATTGGATCGCTCAGTGTATTTCTTTTGCTTACCAGAGTAAGAACATTTCTCTGGAGGGCCATGTCACAGCTCACAATGTGAGAGCCATGGCCACTTCTATGGCTCATCTTCACTCTGTGTCCATAGATCAGATCTGTCGAGCAGCCACTTGGGCCTTGGTTCATACCTTCACAGCCCATTACTGCTTGGACAAGGACTCCCGCCGGGATGCCTTGTTTGGTCAGGCTGTCCTCAAACACCTGTTCCATACTTAAACAACTCCTGCCCACCTTCCCTGGATGGATGCCTGAGATCCATGCGAAGATGGTTTACCCTTGGAGGGGGATCTCCCAGGCATCTTAGCTAGGGAGTCCCCATATGTGATGACTTATTCCTGCTTGTTCCTGGAGATAGCACAGTTTATTTATTTATTTATTTATTGATATACCGCGCTCTTAAATCAGTGCGGTTTACACATGAACAAATATAAACACAATCATACAAACAGCATTGGTTTTTTTACAATGAACAAGGTAAATAAACTTGGTAAAACATGGTAATTATATATAAATAACTATATACATGGCAACTATATACATGGATATTTTGGTTAATTATTACTTACCTGTAACAGGTGATCTCTGGGAACAGCAGGAATTAGTCATCACAACCCACCCACCTCCCCTAGGAGTTGTATCTCTATCTATCTTCCTGTTCTCTCTCTCTATTGTCTCAGCTTTAAACTCGAACTGACGAGAGCTGGTCAGGAAGGCGGGAAGGCAGCGCACATGTGCAGTGGGAGGCCCCAAAAGCTTTTAATCTGAAAAGCTGGGGAGCTTTCCCGCGCGGGCTCCGTCGGTACCGACGTACCCATATGTGATGACTAATTCCTGCTGTTCCCAGAGATCACCTGTTACAGGTAAGTAACTGTGCTGTCTGCCCCTCAGCGTCTTGGGCGGAGGTTTGCGTGGTCACTGTGCCACGGGGTGTAACTGTGACACTTTTCCACGAATAGTCTCTTTGAGTTCCAGTGAAATCGCTTTGCGATGGATCTTTCTTTATTAATGAAGATGATGATTTTGCGATCTATTGTAGCCCATGAGAGCTATGGGGAGTAGGGAAAAACAAGCTTCGAAATGGGTTCCAGATGCCTGTGCGCTATGGACCAGGGACCAAAAAGCCCATACACGGTTTTGAGTCGTCTTTCAGTAGTGCTTCATTCACAGAGTGGAATTAATTCTGAGGTCATTAAAGGGTTGAATATCAGATTTTTATTACATTCAAGAATCAAGCCATAAATCTTAAATTAAAAGTAGACAATAGTATGTAAATTTTTAATATTGTTAATACAGAACATTCTATTTAGCCCGTTTCTATTTTTCTTTCTTATGTTTACTCTGTTTTTGCACAGTTATTACTCATGCTGCTAATAGAGCTTTTTTCACTGGACTAGGGGCTGAGAGGCCAGTGCAGAAAAGTGCACTAAGTTTTGTGCACAGGTTAGCTCTGTTTTAGTGCACATTTTGTGCATCACCAATGTATGCATGAGCTAACTGCACAAAACCTGGAGCAAACAACAGCACACAGTATACAGTACATTTAAATCCATTTAAATGACTGGTAATGAAGCAATTATTTAAGTAGCACAGATGTAGAGAAGTATGCAGAAGGCTAAGTACAATGCTGTGCTTTAACACAAGGTCTGAGGAGGTGTGAATGGTTGTGTATTGTTCTGTGGTCAGGGCCTGAGAGGAGTTTATACTTCTGCGCACATGTTGGGATGTTATGCTTTGCACAGCAATTTTGCAGTATTATTTATTTGCAGGACAGCTGTCCATCATATGCGTGAATGTTATGCACGAGTACCTCTGAAGTGCTGAACTGGGTATAGCGCTTCAGAGTTGCATGCGTGTAACATCCATGCATATGATGGACAGCTATTCAGTGCATAAATGATATTGCAAAATTGCTATGCACAGAATAATATCTCCTATTGTAGTGCTGATACAGTTGCTGCTGGTGCAGATTCATTTGCACATGCATCTGTCATGTGCACATGGTTCTGCACATGCTTTCCCATGTTAGCGCATGATTTTTGCAGAGTTATTAGCATACTCTTTGCTTACAGCACTGGGAGGCTAATTTTCAACATTAGGCTTTCTGAGCTTTAGTGCATCGGCCTTTGAGAGATTTCAGCAATAAGTGAAGACTCTGGGACCGCTATTCTTCTGGGCAGACTAAGCGCCCGCTGATCCTTAAACCCACATATTCAATGCTGGGGTCATACGTGGCCCCAGCATTGAATAGCTGGGAATGCCACACAAACCTGAAGCTAATCAGGCAGCAGTGATATTGTATGCTGCCCAGTTAGCACCTGTGCCGTAAAGATAGGCAAGGGTTTTCCTCTCCTATCTTTTCATCGCAGAACACTAACCGGACAGCATGCAATATCGTTGCTGCGCAGTTATCTTGTGCCCCTGCCTCAGCTCTGCCCCGGAATGCCCCCGGCACACTCCAGATAGCATTGGGGCACATAGGGGACTTAGATTGGGATATTCAACGGCACTACCCGTGTTTGTGCTGTTAAATATCCCTATCTAAGGCATTTACACAGTTTACTAGGCTGTAAACCGTGTAAATGCCCTTCAAATATCGGGCCCCCCTTGTTTTATTTGCCAAATCATTTTCTTTAAGAAACAGATGGTTTTTTTTTAAATTCTCCTATTAAATTGTATTTATTAGTGCTGATCAGTACCATGCCACGCTGCAAAGAGAAAAGTTATAGTCACTAATAGTTTTTAGTCAGGTGTGAAGAAGTAGCCAGTGGTTAGAGCAGCAGACTAAGAACCAGAGAGGCAAGAATTCAAACCTCACTGATGCTCTTTGTGACTTTGAGCAAGTCACATCAACCTCCATTATCTTAGTTATACCCACTAATGTAAGCCCTCTGGGGACAGGGAAATACCTACCGTACCCACATGTAACTCTTCTTGAGCTACCAATGTAAAGGTGTGAGCTAGATATAAAGAAGATGGGAATAAGA
The DNA here is from genome assembly GCA_033557465.1 of Ichthyophis bannanicus. Classification (NCBI taxonomy): domain Eukaryota; kingdom Metazoa; phylum Chordata; class Amphibia; order Gymnophiona; family Ichthyophiidae; genus Ichthyophis; species Ichthyophis bannanicus. The sequence goes on along the minus strand of CM066034.1, from coordinate 374,359,525 downwards.
TGTGAACAGGGAGTATGTCTGGATTTATAGCATGTAATTGCATGTATTTTACTATTTGAAAGTGCAGGTCTTGAAAAGAATCATGTACAGAGCAGGAACAATGTGTGACGGGTATGCTGTTTGTTTAAACTCTTGAAGAGACCAGTCTTTCCTTAATTCCATATTTATTGTTCTTCAGATGACTCATTTCTAAGGCAGGTAAGTGCAGTGCTGTTGAAGTGAAACTTCAGAGAATGAAACGGAAGAAGCAGAGGCGATCAGAAGCTGAAGAATCTCTGTGCTGCTGTGAATACATTGACCGAAATGGGGAGAAGAACCATTTGGTGGCCTGTTTCTGCAACTGTGAGGACCTGGATGAGGCCTGTGACAGGTGAGAGATCTCCATCTTCCACAATCGTAGCCCATTTACATATCTGTATGATACAGATGGACTGCAGTGAGCCTTCTTGTCAGTCTTACTTATATCCCATCATAGCCAGTTATACAGTGGCCTTTGGTGACTTCACTAACACATCAGACCTCTTTCTTTTTAATAGTGTCTTGATTCAAGCTGATTTTGTTTTTACCTACTAGTACTACATATTTGTATAGCACTACAAGGTGTATGCAATAAGTTGACGTGTGATGACCCAAGGCCCATTTAGTGTGCCTGTTCTCTTCCAAATGCTACACCGAAGTTTGGGACTGTCTTTTTCATATCATTCCTATCTGGCTGTTTTCCTTCTTTTAAACCCCCATCATCTGGTGATCACTGGAACCCAAATATGCCGTTTTTGTGGCTTCAGAATCTTGTTTCCATGTGTAAATATCAGGTGAAATATGAGCCATTCCCATGTTACCAGGTGCTTGAGGAGGGCCTTCCTAAACAGAGTCCAGGTCCTCACTGCATGTAAGATGTTCAGTTGACATCTAGCAGGATGAAATCTGCCAGCCAGTGTTCCCACTAAGCTGCGCTGACTCCTCCGCTGGCATTGCTGCTGATGGGTGGGGAGGTGCAAAGCGATCGCGCTTAGGAATGCATAGCATTGGCAGGAACTAGTTACTGAAAGAGCTGGCCTGGTGGAGGGGAGGGAGGGGGGTCAGGGCTCACTAGGGCCACCAATGATTTTTGTTTTCAGTGGAGGGGAACTGGGCAGGAAACGCAGACCGGCGTATCTTCTTTTTTTTTTTTTTTTTTTTTTATTTATTTGAAATTTCAACAAACTTACAAAGCAAGCATAAAGAAACCATGAATGTTTCCTAAAGGCAAAATAATACAGATAATTACCGAAACACACAATTAGTGGCAATACATCATCATAGCCCACAATCTGGGGAGATACTTAAAAGAAAATAAATCAGCACAAAACAAATAGAGCCAACTCTAATTTATCAGGCAGCTTACTAACTTAACCCACCCACCTCCAGTTGCTAATTACCCAGTCGTTCCTTGTCAGCAAGAAATACCTCAAGCTGAGAAGGATCAAGAAAAACAAACTTTGAACCTTGATACAAAACCAAACATTTACAAGGGTATCTAAGAAAAAAAGTAGCAGAGATAGCAAGCAGTCTAGGTTTAAGAGCCAAAAAGGCCTGTCTCCTAGTCTGAGTCACTCTACTAATATCTGGAAACATTTGAACCCTAGCACCGCAAAACAGAGCAGACATATTTTTAAAATAACTACGAAAAACCATCATTCTATCCTGGTCTGAAAGAAAAGAAACCACCAAAGTGGCTCTTGAGGAAATATTATCTCTTGAGTCCTCTAGGAATTTGGTAAGGTCCAGGGCCTCCATGCCCTTAACCTCATCAAACCCCACCAGAGAACCCATAGCTAACCTCTTACCAGTAAGGTAATATAACTTAGAGAGGGCAATGGAGTCAGCCGAAGCCAACCCCAAGACCTCTTTGAAATACTTTCTCAACAAGATTTCAGCAGAAAGCAAATGAGAAAAGGGAAAATTCAGCAATCTAACATTTTTTGCTCGAAACATATTGTCATATTGCTCCATCTTGTTGTGCACATACAAACTTTCCTTTATATGGGAAGAATTAACAGCTGCAAGGGTCTGACACTGGGTTTCACACTTAGCAACCTGTTTAGAAATATTCTCAACCTTTTTATCTACTTCAGACAGCCTAGTGGTAATCTCAGAAGAGAAACCACAAAGCTGTATTACAGTGGGTACCAAGGTGTTCTCAATACGGGTTACCACTTTCCAGATATCTGCCAGGGTAACCTGATCATCTGAGATCACCCTGGCTTCGTCTGGAACAGGAACCCATACCACTGGTTTCAGCTTTTCCCCAACATCAATCGGGGTACTCTGCTGAAATTGAGTGCCCAGAGGAGCAGACAAAGGTGGAGATTCATAAACTGGAGGAGAAGGTGGTGTCCGGTCTGGAGAGCTAAGAGATACCGGGGATGAACGTAGAACGAGAAAGTCAGGGTCAAGTGGTACATTGGTGTTAGTCACTACCTTAACATGTTTGTCCATGGGTCCAACAGCAACCTCCGTTTGCTCCGCCGGCAAGATCTTCTTTTTTCTTGTGCCCATCTTTCCAGCAGCTACACCACGCAGCACTTGAAACGGCTCTCCCGCTCTCCTTCGTGGCTCCAAGGGGCTCCCAAGGGGCATAATATGCCCCTTGTATCTAGCCCCTTATATCGCTGCCCCGACTAGCGCCTCCGGCTGCGCCTGGCCGACCAAGGTTTTAAAGGGGCCCCCGATGACGTCGGGGCCGGCGGGGAAAGAAGCCCGATGTCTCCGGACCTCTGCGCTGCCTCCAACCTCTCTCCCGGGACTGCAGACCAGCTGAGCAGCTTTTTAAAAAGGCCCCCGATGACGTCGGGGCCGGCGGGGAAGAAGCCCGATGTCTCCGGACCTCTGCGCTGCCTCCAACCTCTCTCCCCCTTTTTTTTTTTTTTTTAATCTCCCTTCCTGTCAGTGTGTGAACCAATCCCCACTCACACACTCATTGAGGGGGACCCGGGCTATCCAGTGCTTGCCCCAGTACAAGCATTGTGGAACCTGTGTCTTTTGGGGAAACTGCACTAAGCTTGCATTTGGAAACCCCATGCTAGAGCTTGAGTGCTGGGCTCTAGTGCAGGGTTTCTGCATCGACCTGTTAATTATTTTACACAAAAGGGAAGTGTAGCTAGAACCGTGGGAGGGCCTGGGTCAGGAGCAACAGGCGAAGAGGGACGGAATTAGGAAATGGAGGGGCTATTTTCTGCTCTGCTCCAGGCTTGCCTCCTCCCCTCCTCTTCCGGCAGGCTACCTCAAAGGAAGGAACTAGAGTCTGAAAAGAAGTGGGGAAACTCTTCCAAGACAGTCTCCCTGAAATTTAACCCTGTGGATGACTTCAACTGTCTCTATCAAGAAAGCACTACCAGCTTGCCACTGTCATTTCTTCCACTTTTTGTAGCTGCTGAAAAGATCTTAATAGTAGAGGTGAATGGCTTCTGGCTTCTGTTAAAAATTGTCTAGTTATGTTATACTATATTATAGTCATACTCGGTGTTCCTTCAAGTGCACCCAAAGTACCTTAGTGTCCTCTTCTCCGTAGTGCTTGTTTCTGAATGGAAGTAGTTTATAAGGTAGCTGCTTCTGCCATCACCCACAGTACAGTTAGGAAGATAAGGAAAACAAGGATTATACAGGGTAGGTAGGCATAGACAAATTTTAATCATTTGTGTCTAATTTTTTCATTTTTAATCTCCCTTTTTCCACCATTTCAGTAATGACTTGGACTCCATTGCCTCAGCTTAGACTGAAGCCTTCCAGGGACAGGAAAATACCTACTCAGGGCTGGCACTACCATTAGTTGAACTAGACAGTCACCTAGAGTGCCAGTCCTCCAGGGTGCCCATTGCCACCCCTCACTGAGATGTATAGCAGTGGTAATGACCTGAAACTGCCCCATGGCACTGACCTTAAAACCTCAGTGCCACAGGGCTGTTTGCTTCCACCTCTATCAACACCCAGTGTTGGCTTCCTGTTGGGATGGGGGCGGAAACAGACAAAAGGAAGTCTGCATCGGTGTCCCATGTTATTGAAGTTTTAAGGTAGGCACTGTGGGGCTGTTTCAGGTCATTGCCGCCTAAGATGGGCAGCAGCGATGGCAATGGGGGGTGGGGGGAAGGGGAGCGCCAGCCAGAGCATCTCATCTCACAGCACTAGCCTTGTACCTACTGTATCTGAATGTAACTTGCCTTGAACTTCTGAGAAAGGCATGAGCTGAATCCAGTGTTCTGATGCAGGGCTTGAAAACAGTGGCCATCTCATTGCCTCCAATCAGTTGACTTTCATTGCTGGTGAGAACCACCAATGCAGGAGCAGGATCCTGGTGATGAAACTAGCAAACAGTCCTGCTCTCCCTCCTTCCTCCCCTCCAGCACCACTTCTGACGTGCAGTAGCAGAGGCCCCCAGGGACCACTTTGAACTGGTAATAGTGCAAAGGAGTTTGTCATGGAGAAATACACCCCTTGCCTCTCCACAGGAAACAGCAAGATGGACCAAGTTGCAGGAACCCCTCTTCAGACAGGAAATAATATGATGGAGTAGGCAACAGGCAAAAATCGCCCAAAAGAGCAAGCCTTAGGGAACCATCTCTTCTCTCCAGACAAGAAATAATGGGGAGGTGATGCCTGTGGTCTACTCCCCTTTAATGCCAATTCTTGTTGCCAGGAGGAACAGAAGAGCCACAGAGAAAGGAGAGTGAGATAAAAACGAGATGGAGCTGGTGAAAAGGAAAGCCGAGACGAGAATAGTAATGAAGAAAAGAGAGCAGGGAGAAGGTAGAAAGGACTGAGCTTGAATAAGAGAGGAGGACTGGGGGAGAAAGTCTTTGAGAATAATGAGAGAGAGAGGATGAATATGGAAAGCAAAGCAAGATTGAAGGCAAGGTAAAGAGAATATGGGAAGGAGAAATAAAAAAAAATGAGAAGGTAAACAAAATAAATGCAAATCAGAGGAGCAGAGCTGGGACCAGATTTTTCTACATCCAGGGCAGATATTCAGAATTGCATCTCCTCGCTATTTATTTATTTATTTTAAATTTGAGCTCCCTTTAATCATGAGGGTTGCATGGAGCAGCAGTGCTGGTTCTCCTCAGGACCTGCTGGGGACAGATGATCTGTAAGCCAAGGTGGAGAAGGGAAGGCCAGCAGGTCAGTAGTGTCTCTGGACAGAAGCACTTGGGGCAGCAATGAAAGGGAAAGACCCCCTATCACATTATAGTCCCTAGGGTGGCAGACCATGATGGACATAGTCGCTACCCCCCTCCCCTCCCCCCGGTAAGCAGCAGCCGATCTGCTGCTTCAGCGCCAAGGTACAGTTCCAGCCTGCCACTCTTGCCCCCTCCAAGGAAGTTGCATCAAAGGGGGGCAGGAGCGGCAGACCATAAGTGCGCATGTGTGTGGGCACTTTAAGGCCCAATGCAGCAGATTGGCCGCCTCCGCTTCAGCGCGGGTGGGTGGTATGGTGGGTTGGATGGCAGCACAGTCTTGGGGGAGGGGGCAGTATGGGGAGCTCTGCCTAGGGCATCAGAAACCCTCGGGCCACCACTTCCTTCCTTCCTCCCTCACTTTTAAAAGACAAGAGAAATAAGGGTAGCAGAAGCAAAGACAGAAGAAAAGATGTGAAGCATGGAGACAAAACTTTCAGGTATATTCAGGAGAAGAGAAAGATTAGAGGTGGACTTGCAGTACTCAAAAGTACTGAGGACAGATTTGTGGAAAGCAACATCAAAAAAGCTAAAATGCTAAAGAAATATTTCTGTTCTGTATTCACTAAAGAAAATCTTCGAGAAGGACAATGTATAATTGAGAAATGTAGAAATGGGAATGGATTAGATACCACACCATTCACAGAAGATAATGTTTTTGAACAGCTTGCAAAACTGAAAGTGGCCAAGGCCATGGGACTGGATAAGATATATCCCAGGATACTGAAAGAGCTCAGAGAGGTTCTTGCAGAGCCATTAAAGGATGTTTTCAATAGATCCTTGGAGAAAGGAGACGTTCCACCGGACTGGAGAAGGGTTGATGTGGTACCTCTTCACAAAAGTGGTAATAGGGAAGAGGTGACAAACTATAAGCGGTAAGCCTTACTTCGGTAGTAGGAAAAGTAACGAAGGTGCTCTTGAAAGAAATAGTGGACTTTCTAGAAACCAATGGACTGCATGATCTGAGGCAACATAGTTTTACCAAAGGAAGATCATGCCAACAAATTTGATTTGAGTTCTTTGACTGGGTGACCAGAAAACTAGATCAAGAACATGTGATGAATGTGATATACCTAGATTTAAGCAAAGCCTTTGATACTGTTCCTCCATAGGAGGCTTATTAATAAACTTGAGTAGCCTGGGGATAGGTCCCAAGATTGTGAACTGGATCAGAAATTGGTTGACTGACACAGGGCCGGCCCGTCCATTGAGCAAGAATGTTTTTTGCACAGCGCCCCGCGTTTCAGGGGGCCCTGCGAAAAGAACATTCTGCTTTTTTAAAAATTAAATTAAAAAAATAAAAAGCTGGCTGCTGCAGCTGCCGCCACGGCAGCGGCAGAATGGAGTGTCCCGCGCGAGCCCCTCTGCTCTGCTGAGCTCTCCCTGCCCGGCTGAGCCCCTCTGCGCTGGCTTTCAGATACGCGAAGGGGGAGTGTCTCCCTCGCGTCTCTGTTAAGCCTGCAGGGGCAGACACTCTCCCTTCGTGTATCTGAAAGCCGGCATAGAGGGGCTCAGCCGGGCAGGGAGAGCTCAGCCGGGCAGAGGGGGCCCCGCGGGACACTCCATTCTGCTGCTGCTGCAGCGGCAGCAGCCAACTTTTTTTTTCTTCTTAATTTTCCATGAGCCAATGGGGGGGTTAGGACTGGTAATGGGCTATGGAGGGGGTTAGGACTGGTAATGGGCTGTGGAGGGGTTAGGACTGATAATGGGCTATGGGGGGGCTAGGACGGGAAATGGGCTGATGGGGAGGGGTTAGGACTTGAGGTGGGCTGATGTGGTTAGGACTGGTAATGGGCTGTGGGCTGATGGGGGGGTTAGGACAGGCAATGGGCTGATGGGGGGCTGACTGGAAATGGGCTGATGGGGGGTTAGGACTGGTAATGGGTTATAGGGGGGGCTTAAACTGAAAATGGGGTGATGGGGGGTTAGGACTGGAAGTGGGTTGATGGGGGGCTAGGACTGGTAATGGGTTGGGGGGTTGCTAGGACTGGAAATGGGCTGAGTGGAAGGGGAGGCTTGAACTGCAAATAGCTGATGAGGAGGGGGCTTGGAATGGAAGGGCTGTGAGGGAAGGGAGCTAGGACTGAAAATGGGCTGATGGAGCAGCTAGGATAGGACTGGAAATGGGCTGTTGGGGGGAGCTAAGATTGGAAATGGGCTGTGGTGGGGGCTTGAATTGAAATGGACTCATGGAGGGGCTAGAACTGGAAGTAGGCTCATGAGGGGGCTTGGACTGGAATTGGACTGAGTGGAAGGGAGCTAGGATTTGACATGGGCTGATGGTGGGGCTAGGAAATGACTAGAAATGGGCTGATGGGGGGGGCTAGGATTGGAAATGAGCTGATGAAGGGACTCGGACTGGAAATGGATGGGGGAGCTAGGACTGGAAATGGGCTGATGCAGGGACTAGAAGGGAATGGATGCTGGGTGAGACTGGAACTAGAAGGGAGCTGATGTTGGGGGAGGATTAGAATGGGATGGGGCTGGGAGAGTAAAATGGAGAGGGGAAAAATATTTTTTTGTGGGAGGGATGAAAAATCTACAATTGGCTGGGTATTGGGAGAGTAAGTGAGGATGGAGGGGTAAAATTTGTGTGGATGAAATAGGAATGAGGAAAGAGCAAAAGGAGAAAGATTAGTATGTTAAAGCAGATGTAGAGAGAGAGAATGGAAAAAAAAACTAGAAGAGAGAAGAAAGGACAGATGGACAGCAGATAATGGAGAGTTAGCAGAAAACATGAAGAAACCAGAAGAAAGTGGCTGGAGCAATTGCAACTTAAAAAAAATGCACAAAAGGTAGAAAGATATCTCTTTATTTTGAATTTATTAACTGGAATATGAAAGCTTTGGTAAATGTGCATCATTAACGTCTGCGCTTTGTTTGGTACAAGAGGAAATTAATTTATAGTTTTATTTCTACAGTGTTGTTGTACAATCCAAGTTTGGCTTTTGGGGTTCCCAGTTTAATTATTGCCTTCCTGTTTCTAAATTGGGATTCCTTGTTTGGTGATGGTCTATGTTCTGCATGTGTAACTGAGCTGAGGTATTCTGTTTATGTAATTCCTATTTGACATTGCCACTTGTTCTCTTTCCCCAGTATTCTCTGAAATGTATTGGTTTAATATTTGCAGTGTTGCCTTTTGATAGGTAGGGTATGGTGCTTTATGAGTCCTGGTAATGCTGTCAGGATACAGCGGGTTTGCTATGGGTTCTAAATGGGCAGCGTTTGTAGTAGTTCCTAATGTGCCTGGCGGTTGGCACTGGATTATAGTAATGTAGAAATCTTTTAGTCTTTCTTTATTCATACACTCATTAAGAGACATGTTTACTAAAAGTTAGTGTATGGTTGTTGTTGTTGTTAAGTGCCGTTGAGTCGGAGTCGACTCATGACGACCCTCTGGATAGCTATCCTAAATTGTGTTCGGTCTTCAAAGTGTATGGTAACATTATGCAAATATTTATGCAAATAAGGCCACTTATGCAAATGAGGCCCTGCACCGAGTCTCCACACATGGCCCCGCACCCCCCTTGGGCCGCCCATGGACTGACAGACGACAGGTGCATAGTGGCATGCCTTAGGGATTGGTCCTAGGACTTATACTGTTCAATGTATTTGTGAGTGACATTGTGGAGGGAAAAGTCTGCCTTTTTGCAAATGACACAGAAATTTGCAACAGAGTTGACACTTCTGAGGGAGTGAACAACAATGAGGAAAGATCTACAAAAACTGTAAGAATGGTCTAATGCGTGGGAGTTCAGATTTAATGCAGAGAAGCACAGAGCCATGCACTTGGGATGCAGAAAACCAAAGGAATTGTATGCGTTAGGGGCGAGAGGTTGGTGTGCATGGACCAGGAGAGGGACCTCAGAGTGACAGTATCAGAGGATCTCAAGGTAGTGAAACAATGCGACAAGGCAGTAGCCAAAACCAGAAGGCTACTGGGCTGCATACAGAGGGGAATAAATAGCAGAAAGGAGGAGGTATTAATGCCCCTGTACAAGTCATTGGTCAGGCCTCACATGGAATTTTGTGTTCAGTTTTGGAGACCATATCTCACAAAGGATTTATAAAGACTTGAAATGGTTCAGAGGAAGGCGACCAAAATGATTTGGAGCCTGTGCCAGAAGATGTATGAGAAGAGACTTAAAGATCTAACTATGTTTACCCTAGAGCAGCGTTTTTCAGCCACTGTGCCGCGGCACACTAGTGTGCCGTGAGATATTGTCTGGTGTGCCGTGGGAAAAATTCCAATTTCATCTGTAACATGTTGCCTCTGCTCACAAATTAGGGTTACCAACCGGCCGGTTTTCAACCGGCCTGGCCGGTTTTTCCATGGCCAGGCCGGCTGCCAGCACAGTTGTAAAACCGGCCATTGAAAAGACGGTTTTTTGCTCTGGCCGCAAGATCGGGAGCGGCCAGAGCAAAAAACCGGCTTTTGTGCCGAAGTCCGCGGCGCGAACGCGATCGCGATTCCCTATAGCAGTGCAGCCGCTGGTTCTGCTTTGTACAGAGCAGCGGCTGCACTACACTTACATTGAAAAGTAAAGAGAAACTGTGTCAGGAGCCCTCCGATCATGCAGAGCCCGAGGAAGTGATGTCATGGGGGCGGGCTCCTCACAGGCTGTCTTTCCTTTTCAAATTAACTTTAGCTGCAATAAAGTTAATTTGAAAAGGAAAGACAGCCTGTGAGGAGCCCGCCCCCATGACATCACTTCCTCGGGCTCTGCGATGACCGGAGGGCTCCTGACACAGTTTCTCTTTACTTTTCAATGTAAGTGTAGTGCAGCCGCTGCTCTGTACAAAGCAGAAGCAGCGGCTTGGGCAGAGGGTGTGTGTGTGTGTGTGTGAGTGAACCAGCAAGGGGGGGGGGAGTGTGAGTGAACCAGCAGTGGGGGGGGGGTGGTGGGAGTGAACCAGCAAGGGGGGGGCGATGGTGTGAGTGAACCAGCAGGGGAGGGGGGGTAAGTGAGTGAGTGACCCAGCAGGAGGGGTGAGTAAGTGACAGGGGGGGGTGGGTGAGTGAACCAGCAGTGGAGGGGGGGGTGGTGTGAGTGAACCAGCAGGGGAGGGGGGTTGGTGTGAGTGTTTGATTCCTATTCAAGAGAATTACTTTATATATAGTCAATATAGGCACAGAGGAGTGGAGTGGAGGAGTAGCCTAGTGGTTAGAGCAACTGCCTCGTACCCAGAAGATCAAGGGTTTGATTCCCACTAGCACTCCTTGTGACCTTGGGCAAGTCACTTTACCCTCCATTGCCTCGGAAGAAAAGGCTGGCAATCTACTTCCGGTGATACATTGCCAAGAAAACCCAGAGGTAGCTGGGTCGCTATGAGTCAACACTGACTTGAAGGCACTTAAAAAAAAAAAAAAAAAAAGGCACAGAGGTAAATTTTTTTAACATTTTCTAATGGTGGTGTGCCTCGTGATTTTTTTCATGAAAAAAGTGTGCCTTTGCACAAAAAAGGTTGAAAAACACTGCCCTAGAGGACGAGGGACAGGGGAGATATGATACAAATGTTTAAATACTTAAAGGGTATTAATGAACAAGCCTTTTTCAAAGAAGCTGTAAAACTATAGGGCATATGATGAAGCTGGAAGGCGATAAATTTAAAAGCAACATCAGGAAATGCTTTTTCACTGAAGGGGTGGTGGATGCTTGAAATGCCCTCTCAATGGAGGAGGTAGGGCAAATATAGAATTCAAAATGGCATGGGAGAGACACAGTAGATCCTTTTTTATAGCAAAAGGATGAAATCAAAGCAAACTTACATATCTTTTATACTTCAGTAAATAGAGGGGGGGGGAGTGATGGGCACAACCCTAAACAAAGGCATAGAGGAGGATGATTTGCACAGAGTGACGGGTATAACCCTAAACAAGGCATGGGGGGAGGGGGTGACCTGCACAGAGCAGTGTTACAACCACTCTAGCCACCTTATTGGGCAGATTAGATGGAGCATACTGGTCTCTATCTGCTGTCATATACTAGGTAAAACTCTTGGCACATCTCAAAATGAGACAATCTCAATGGACCTTGAACATGCAGTAAGTAAAATCAGGCCACTTGCAGGATCTGAGATATCATCTTTGTCACTACACCAATCCAGGACACTCTGACCATCTGGGTAGATGACCCATTCCAATTTGGACAAAGGTGTTCTTCAAATTCCACCTTACCGAAAAGTACTTGCAACAGATGCATCTAATCTGTGTTGGGGAGCGTGTTGGACTTCACACTTGGATATTGTAGTCCACTCAGGAGAAACTTCATCAAACGAATTGATAGCAATATCAAATACTCTAAAGATTTTGAGATCAGTCTATCAATCAAATTATACTAATACAGATGGACAATCAAGTAACTATGTACTGTATTAACAAGCAGATAGGAATAGAGTTGTATCCCCCATGTTGGGAGATTGTCAGGATATGGAATTATGCCATTTCTCTTTATGTGGAAACAGGAAAGCACCTTTAGTTCTGCTAGAGAATAGGAACACACAGCAAACAAGCATCAGATGCCTTCCTCTTAGTTTGCTGAGAAATCCTTTTCTACGTGTATCTTCCGATACTCCTCATAGCGAAAACTCTTCTAAAACACCAAAAGGAACTAGGGTTCCATGATCCTCATAGCATCATATTGGCCAAGGCAACCATGATTCCTTCTTCTAGAACTCTCAGTGAAGTCTTTTGTGACAGTATACAATATGAGTGGAATTAATCATGCAGGATTAAGGAACCCTGTTAAACTCCAGAATAAAGTCCCTGGCCCTCATGGCGCAAATGCTGAGGGGATAAACTTATCTTCCTTCAACTTGCTGGATAGTGTCTCAAGGATCATGTTGGCTTCCAGGGGAGATTTCACTAGAAGGTCATACAAATTTAAATGGAAGAGGTTTGTCTTAAGGTGTGATGGAAAAGCCCTAGCTCCTTGTTCCCGTTTAGCACAAAAAATGCTCAAGTACCTTAACTAGGTAATCATCCTGCCAACAGTTTGTGCCAGACTTCACACTCAAAGTTTCATTATACGATTTGAACTGTCAGAGAGCCTTAGCCTTCTATTTGGAGCAGACTAAAGCTCTTCGAAAGTCCACCCAATCTTATTTATTTGGCATAAATTTATACACCGCTCCTTCCAGCGATCAGAAGCGGTCCTTAGGTGAACAAGACAAGGGAAATATGTACAGCATAAATTTAGGAATACAGTCTGATTAAGGTAGGGGGGGGCTAACAACCACTAGATCACAGTTATACATTTGATTATTCAATAAATTACAGATTGAGCAACATTTGATTATTCAATAAATTACAGATTGAGCAACCAGTGAGGTTATAATTGTACATAGAGATCGCAAAAATACATGCAATTAGCAGAGCAATATATACATATAAACTTGTTGTTTAAAAAAAAAAAAAATCAACAAAGATGTGATGAATCAATTGAGAAAAAGGTTCCTATGAACCTTATGCTTAAGAAGTAGGAAGGCAGCATGGGAAGAAATAGTTGGGATCAGCTAGGTGATGCCGTAATGTGATTGGAACAGGTGTGTTTTAAGATCTTTTCTGAAGGTGTGTAAGTCTTTGGTCTGGCGTAACTCGTGAGGAAGCCGGTTCCAGAGCATAGGTGCTGAGTACGTGAATGCCCGGTTGCTCGTCCGTTCTTTGACTGATCTTATGCTGCTGGGAACGCAGAGTGTGTGCAGGTTTGCAGTCCGTCGGCATCTGTTGGAGGGCTGAGTAGTGATTAGGATATCGAGAAATGAGGGAGATATCTTATGGATAATTTTGAATGTCGTTATCAGCATTTTGTAGATTATTCTTGCGGGTATGGAGAGCCAGTGGAGCTCTATAAGAACTGGAGTGATGTGATCTGTCAGACTTTTATTCATAATAATCCTGGCTGATACATTCTGCGCCATCTGTAGGATGTTTAATGTTTTCTTCGGTAGCCCTTGTAATATGGCATTACAGTAGTCAAAGTGGGGAATGATGAGCGCTTGTGCTACTGTTCTGAAGTCTGAGTGGTCAATGATGCAGCGTAAGGGTTGTAGAACTTTCAGCTTGTGAAATATTGCTCTATTTGTTATCCGGAGGTGTTTGTCCATTTTTAGGTCAGCATCGATTAGTACTCCTAGATATTTGATCTCATTTTTTGAGTGATAAGTGTTTCCGTTCAGGGTGATTGATGCAGGAGGTATGAAGTCTTGTTTTCCTGATATGAACATCACTTCAGTTTTTTTGTGATTTATAGACATATTGTTGCATTGGAGCCAGTTTTGCAGTTCCTGTAAGCATTCTTCTAATTGGTTGAACTTGGGATTGTTTATGTCAAGTTGTGTGTACATCATAATGTCATCTGCATATAGATGGTAGCTGATATTATGCTTTTGGAAAATTGTACATACTGGTTGGATGTAGACGTTGAAGAGCAAGGAGGAGATAGCTGATCCCTGCGGTATCCCTTGGGTTTGGGGGAACGGCTTAGCTTGCTCGTTATTGAAGCGTACCTGTTGCATTCTGTTTGTTAGGTATGACTCAAACCACTTTATCGGTGTGCCGGTTATACCTATAGTCTCAAGTCTGCGCAAGAGTATTTGATGATGTACTGTGTCAAACGCTGCTGATATATCTATGAATATCAGTATGAACATCTTGTTTTTGTTTTCCAGTCCCTTGATGAGGTTGTCTAGAAGAGCTGTGAGTAGGGTTTCGACACCGTGGTGGGGTTGAAAACCGTATTGATGATCGTCAAGGATTTTGTTTTCATCAAGGTGGTCTTGAAGTTGCTGCTGAGTTACTTTCTCGATAATCTTTGCAAGAAATGATATGCTTGATATCGGCCGGTAGGAGGTAGGATCTTCTTTGTTGAGAGATTTATTTTTCAAAATAGGCCTAATTAGAGATCTTTTCAGTTGGGCAGGCATGATACCTTGCTGCAGGGATTGATTGACTATGTGGGCTATTAGATGAGAAATTTCGTTTTTAGTAGATTTGATCCATTCAGGTGGACATGGATCCAGGAGAGATGTCGTTGTATGAAGATTTGAGATGGTAGTTAAGATTAGTTTTTTGTCAATTGTATGGAAAGTAGACCATCCTTCTTTCAGGTTAAAGCTTGTGTTCTTACTGTCAGCCAGGTTTGGGCATGAGGCAGTCACATTCAGGGTTTGGAGAGGATGGTTAGGGGGATTAAGTTTAGTAGCATAGTGATCCGCCAGGTCTTGAGCCTTAATTTTTCCATCGCAGTTAAGTTCAGGCAAGGGCTTTGTGAGCGACTTTACTAGGTCAAAAAGCTCTCTGGGTCTGTTAATGGCTTTGTTGAGAACTTTGGTGTGATGCACTTTTTTTGCATTGTTGTTCTCATTTTTGTATTTGGCTAGGAGCTCAAGGTATTCCATCTTTTGTAGATCATTCTTGGTCCGTCTCCATTTTCTCTCCAACCTTCTTAAATCTTTCTTCATTTTGTGCAGCAGGGGAGTGTACCAAGGTTCTGTTTTTGTTTTCGTCAGTCTGGCTGATGATTTCCATACGGGTTTAGAGTTGTCTTCAATTGTAGAGAACCATTTTTGAGTTAGGTCTTCAATGTCGGTGTTGTCAAGGGTTATGTGTTCATCAAGAGAGCTTATTAGCTTTTGTTTCTTTTGACCCAGATAGGTCAGGAGTGGCCATCAGCAAATGCACATTATAAAATTTGCTAGCAGATTGTATAGCTTTTGGTTATACCCAGGCAGGCTTGACTCTGGAGGGTTATGTTATGGCTCATATGGTAGGGCTGTGGCTGCATTGGTAGCCCATTTGAGATCAACCTTCATGGAGGAGATTTACAAGGCCAGAACTTGGACATTTGCCAAGCATTCACATCCCATTATGTTTGGAAAGAGACTCCTGAGCAACAATAAGTATGGCCAGTCCGTATTTCAGAATCCTTTTGGGGAATAGAATCCACTTCCAGTCTCAGACTGCCTTTCCAAAAATTATTTTTTTAAATAAAGGTATTAGGCATTTGACAGGTGTAACATAGTTTCTTGTTCACTGTGTTTTCCTCTCACCCCCCTCCCCTGTTGAAGACAGCGAATAGCTAGGGATTCCCATACATGAGGACACCCTATCCTGCTTGTCTATGGAAAAAACTGAGTTATGTACCTTTAGCAAGAGTTCTCCATGGACAGCAGGATATGTCCCCCAAAACCTACTTGCCTCCCCATGGAGTGCTATTCCTCAGTCAGGTATACTAATAAAATGGAGTGGTCCCACATGACAGGAGCAGGCACACATGCATTGTAGAGCACGTCTGAAGTTTCAAGAAAAATCTAGAACTGGGGAACTACTCCCATTCCAAACTCCATTGGTGGTATCACCCATTATGTGAGGACTCATATCCTGCAGTCCACAGAGAATGTCTGCTACAGCTAAGTAACTAACTTACGTAGTTTTCATCTCCCTAATCCCATTTTCATAATCTCTCACTTTATTTCTACAGTCTCCTGTCCCTTTACATTCTCTCTCAGCCCCTTCATATCACCACCTCTCCCTCTGGACACTCGTCCCTCTTTTCTCATCCCCTCCTTCCATTTCTAAAGACCCTTTCCCCTTAAAACCGCTCCCTTCAGATACTGTTCCCCTCTTCTTGTTCCCTCCCTCCAGATACTCTTCTCCCTTTATGCACTCTCCCCATCTCCTTCCAGATGCTGTTCCCTCTTGTACCTCTCCCTCTGCCTGGAGGCTCTCCCCCCTCCTTCCAGACACACTTGCCTTATTTAAACCCCCTTCCCTCATGAAGATATTAGCCTTTCCTCTTTTGCTGCCTCCCTCTAGAGAGGTCCTATCTTCCTCCTGCTCTGCTCTTCTCACGCCCTCCTTTCTCACCCTGGCCTATCTATCCCAAGCTTCCACCCCCCCCCCCCCCAACTCCTGTTTTCCTTCCATCTTTGGTTCTTCATCCTTCCCATTCTCTCAAGCTGAATGAGCCACCATGGGATTATGCCCACAGGATCCCTCTCCCATTGTACATATGTTCAGGCTGGCAGCAGGAGACACATTTAATATAATGTCATCACCTGCTGCAGTGGGATCAAATCTCACAGGACTTATCATGAGATTTGGCATGGAGGAATCAGAAGATGACATCAAATTAAACATATCTCCTGCTGCTGACCTGAAAGGGCAGAGATATATGGTGAGAAGAGAGAGATTATGGGTAATCCGTAGTGGCCTGTTCAGCCTGGAAGGATAGGGAGGGTGGAGGACTGAAGGAAGAGGAAAGAAAGGAGGGTATTAGGGGAAAGAGTGGTGCCTACTACTATTTATAATTTGTATAGTGCTACAAGGCATACGCAGTGCTCCACGTGTACAAGTAAGAGACAGTTCCTGCTCATCAGAACTTTTAATCAAGATGGACCTTTGCCACAAGACATCTGGGGCAGCCACCTTGTTTGCCCCCTCTCCTATTCTTGGCCGTGCAGAGGAGAAGAGAAAGGATTAGCATGAGGACAAGGAGAAGTGACAGGAAAAGCATATGATGGAAGACAGGAGCAGGAAAAGCGGAAATTTCATCATTGCTATCCCCATGAATGTGGTCTTGAAATGATGGCTAGTCTCCTTCCACACCCAGCTCACCTTGAGGGCACTGCTGATCATTTTCCATAAGTTTCTTGGCCAGTTCTTCCTTGGACAGGAGGAGCTTGAAGCCTCTGCTGAAGAGACCAGGGGCGGTGGAAAGGCTTTTCCTTGGGGGGGGGGGGAGGGGGACCAAGCACCGCACCATGGGCAGAGACCCTTCCTGTTCTGCCCACAGTGATCCGATCTCCCACAGGAAGATAGGAAGGGTCCGTTTTTCTTCTGCCTGTAAGAGATGGGATGGGATCCCTGTGGGATGTTTGCTACCTGTCAGCTGCGATCATGGCAAAGACCCTTCCTGTCTGCCTGTGGGAGGATCCCAATTCCCATGGTCAAAAGAAGAAGAGATGCTACCATCACGGCTTCTCTTCCTCTTCTGCCCGTGGGGGATGGGATCCCTGTAGGCAGCCTACTGGCTGTGATTTTTGGTAGGGTCAGGGCTCATTGTGGCCCTCCCTTTTCTGAAGCCTGTGGAAGACAACACTATAGGGAATAGAGTTGATATATAAAGCTCTCTGGGTTCCTTCACGAAGACTAAGACAACAAATAACAAAATATAACAGCTTTAGATTTAGGGCATAGAAAGGACTTTCAGGGAAAAGGAAGGTTTTAGCGAGTATATTCCTTCCCTGGCAAGTAAGCGTTGGACAAATTTTCTAATCATTGTGTCAATGTAATTTGTCTCTTAGCACCAGCCATAGGCTGTAATTATTTACTGTGAGCAGCAGTCTCTCAGGATAGCAGAGTTCTAGTGCCAATGTGATGGCAGATTTTTTTTTCTACAATAATTCAAGTCATGTAACACTTCTTTCAGTGTACAATTTAGAAAGAAACAATCCATTTCTGCAATAATGCAGGCTGATAATAAGCGAGTGTGAAAAGATAATGAAGTGCAAGCTCATGAATGTCTTTTATAAATGTGTATCAAATGTTTAAACTTAATTAATAGACCACTAGAGAAATTGATAATGTTTGTTATTGGGCTGTCCAGCCAGGAAGTAGCGCCCTCCTGTAATTTCTTTCCCTTCAGTCTTTGGCTCTATAGTTTCTTTTAATGCGGTGGTATGTATGACAAGTTAAAAACAAAAAGGTGAACTTGAAGCAGTATCATCTGTCTTTATACTTCTCTCAAACAGGTGGATTACTTGTAAATCTTTGCAGCCAGAGATTTTGCAAAGAATCAGAGACTCCTTCTCAGACCGTTTCCGAATCCCCTGGCTTAGGGGGGCAAAAAAAGTTGATGTCAGCTTCGCCTTACCATTACTCCTGCTGCCTGCCTTTCTCCATATTGCAGCTTTGCACTTGCTCCTGACAATCATTATCTTGGCATCACTTCCTGTACTGGTTCTCTGGTATTACTACTTCACCCACAGGAAGAAAGGGAGGACTCTGTTCTTCTTAAACCTGGGATTGTTCTCCCTGGGCTACATGTATTATATCTTCCTTCAAGAAGTAGTTTCAAGAGGTCATATAGGAAATGATGATGTGATCATAGTTACCTGTGGACTTCTCTTGACACTTGCAACACTTGCTCAAGCCAAAAAGGACCCTGGCTACCTCAGCAATAAGAGAGAGAGTGCCCTATCATCTTCCAAAAGCTACAGCGACCCAACGATTAGAAAATGGATGAAGAATTCAAATGGCTTTCACAAGTCTCAGTCAACTACTGACCATAGTGTACACATAGAAATCGAACCCAGCAGAATGTTGGCTGAAGGTTCTGCCTGTGCAAAGAGGGACTGGTGTATGACGTGCAATTTGGTACGGCCGTGCCGTGCTGGTCACTGCCGGATCTGTAACACATGTGTAAGGAGATTAGATCACCACTGTGTCTGGTAGGTAGGCCTACCTTTTACCATTACTATTCATCAGCACATGTAGTTTGAGACTGTGAAGATTTGCAGTGACGTGGTGAGGTTGGTAGCCGTAGAGTGTTGTGGGCCAGGTTTGCTATAACAGCACGGAGGGTTCCTGGACAGATGACATCAGGCATTGTTTGTCTCACCAGCCAATCAGCTGTAAAAGCTGTGCTGATGCCTGTTCTTTAGAAAGCTGCTGCTGTTTTCTCTCTGCGTGATAATTAAAAGCTTATCTGATAAATAAAATGCAATTCTAAACCATTTTTTTTCTTTACCTTCAGGATAAACAGCTGCATAGGAGAGTGGAATCACCGTGCATTTATCCTCCTGCTTTTGCTCTTCTTGATGACATCTGTTTATGGCA
Source organism: Ichthyophis bannanicus (assembly GCA_033557465.1). Lineage (NCBI taxonomy): Eukaryota > Metazoa > Chordata > Amphibia > Gymnophiona > Ichthyophiidae > Ichthyophis > Ichthyophis bannanicus. The sequence continues at coordinate 374,340,475 of CM066034.1, read as the reverse complement.
TCACTTTGACTCTGGGGACGATCTGCAAGGATCACAGTGCATTCATTTCTCTTTTCTATTGTCCTGGGGTTTATGCAGACTATAGGTGAGAATGGAATCAGGGGTGTAGAAAAGGTTTGCTTTGCTTTCCTCATTGGGATGATTCTGAATGCTGCAGTGGTTCTGCTTCTGGTACAGAACATTTACCATTATGCCACCTGGATCAGGAATTTAACAAATTGAAAGGTATTCTAAGCTACATAAAATGTTTTGTTTTAAACAATGGGGTTGGAACACAAGCTGATATTTTCCCTCAGAAGGCTCTATTACAATCTAATTGATAGTTTTACTTTTGCTTTGAACCACCTGCCAATCTAGGTAGTACCTTAAGAGCCAGCAAAGACCCAGTTCAGAATGGAAGAATGCTTATGTACATGCTGGGGCGAGGCACAAAAATAAACTGGTATCTAAGTTTCAGCCAGGCCTGGTTAAACGCCAGTTTTTTGGGAAGTAGATACGTGGGGGGTATTCTGTTCCTGATGTGAATTTCTGTAGCTCTTCTTAAATCAATTTGCTGGCTCCGTTTGTGTAAGTTAAAATGAAACATTTTTAGCTTGCCCTTTGAAGGAATAGAAAGCTTGTGCATTTACTACACATATGTGTGTATGTCTCAATAACTTTTATGCTTGGTGTTCTATCAACATATATTCAGGGTAAGTTGTTTGGGGGGGTTTCAGAAATATATGTGCATGTTTTGGAAAGCAAGTTTCTTTAGTGCTGGATGGAACTTCATGTTAAGTTTTAATTTCTGATTTGGAAAACTGACTTAGCTGGAACAAAAACTAGCACCAGGGAAAACAATTATTTTCTTCCTATCTTATTTCTCTCAGCTCTGCCCTGGCCTTTACCTGTGTGTGGTACTGCACAATCATCACTGCCGGTATGGCTCATATTCTCCTGATCCAGCTTCTAAACATTAGCTTCAACGTGACAGAGAGGGAGGCCCGGCTTGCCGTGAAGGAGGACATTGGACGTCGGTTCCTCTGTAGTTTGGTGGTAGACCCTGAACAGTATAACTTGGGATTCTTGCAGAATTGGTATCACTTCCTGACTTTGGGATCTTCCCCGCACTATTGCACTGTGGACCTGGTCTGATGTTGCATTCCACGGCTTGTGAATTCGGACCTCCACAGCTGGCTGATCAGTCAGGACCTTGTCATAGGAGGAGAGCCGCCACAGCACCTTACAACTGATAAACCTCAGCTGTAGCTCATTGAGACAAATGGCCCTTCAAATGGGATCTATAAATGTGAAAAGAAGGGGGTGGCAACTCTGCTGGCAGGATCTCTTTTTCCACCAAAAGAAATAATGCTGTAAAGGGGAAGATACGTTAAACATTTTTTCCCCAAAATGTTGACAACATCTTTGTTCGACTAACTTGATAAGCTCATAGCAAAATGAAAAAGAGGATATGTGACCCCAAGTTTTGGGAGTAAGGAAGCTCTCTTGTTTTTAAGAAATTTAAATTCACTATTAATAAGACTTCCTAACAACTCCTGTAAAAGCCACAGTTACATTTTCCATTGACAATGAATTAACTGTAAGCAATCATAGGACCACCTCTCTGCTGGCAGCTTGCTGGTCAGACTAGGCTTTTTTTTTTAACAGAAGGAAAGAAGACTCGTTTAAAACCTGAGTCTCTTGCAGTTATCCAAGGCTTAACACAGGATGCCGAGGCTTTTGCACAAATGGTTCCCTGTACGCCTGTTGCCAGGAATATGACTCTTAAAATAGTATGAGGGGTTTTTTTTCTGTGTGCAAGTGAATGAACCCAAATAGGGCAGTGTGGTTTAGGGTTCATTATATCCAACAACTGAGTACACATGCAAGGAATGAAGAAATACTGAGACAAAAACCAAGTGCACAGGTCTTGTTTAACTCAGGTGTTTGAATGCTGAATATAATTCTGCCTTATAGGGCTTCCATTTTTATTACAGGAACAGCAAAAATTGATATTTCCCAATTAGACAGATTGATGCACAATAGTATTAGTAGTACTGAATCTTCCAGGGTGCCAGCAAGCCGCCTTATTTAATACCACTGCTGAATAGCAATTTATAAATAATATATTATTGCTATGCGCAAGTTGTGCCTTAGATACTGGATATTACCATTCCTACTACCTATGTCATAGAGCTATTTACAATGCAGCCTGCTAAAAACATAACCTCAATGCCTGTAGGAATCTAATTTTTTAAAGCCATTTATACCCACAAAATGGAGATTTATGCATGGAAATGGTTTGTTACAGAGTTGCCCAGATTCTCTATAAGTTAAAGTATGTCCACAATGCCATGTCATGCATACTTTCACCCATGATGAACTGAGATGGTCCTGGGCAGGACCGTACCGAGCTCTGTGCGAGCGGTGCGGCCGCACAGGGCGCAAAGACTTCAGGGGCGCATTTCAGCTCTCTGCCGTTGCCTGCTGCCGGAAATGCGCCCCTGAAGTCTTCCCGCCAGCACACTAAGCAGGGCTGGTCTCTCCGGGAGGGACCAGACCTGCTTAGCGTGCCGGCGGCAGGCGGTCTGCACATCGGGTGCGTGCCTCTTCTCTCCCACCTCCATAAAGTGGCTGGATGGGGGTGCGGGGGCGGAGGCATGCGCCTGATGTGCAAGTCGCACAGGGCGCATTTCACCATTGGTACAGCCCTGGTCCTGGGGGCGGCATATGGACTTAGTTTTGGATTTTCAAACATAGGTACATATATGTGCCTAAATGTTTTAAAGTCTGTACATACTAAATAGCAGTTGTAAATGTGGATGTAGTGTTGATGGGGTCATTTGGGAAAGTAATACATGTACTTTCCCTTTGAAAATTGGTATAATTTATGTGCATAACTTGCTTTAACAGCTAGGGGACCTATTCTAAAATTACATTCATTACTATAGTCAAAGCTGCATCCAGATATCTCATGAAAAAAACGGGGGAGTTTTTCTGTAGTTACTTTTGTATTGCTCCTTTGATACTGTGTGGCTTTTCACCATGCCCCTCTCTTAAGAGTTTTAAGGTTTCCTAGTTGTTCCAGTGGGGCAGACTTTGCCGCCGGTTTGGAAAATATTCTTTTAATATCTGTATTTGCAGAAACGGGTTTGTGCTTAGGGTCTCCTGGCTCCATTCCCTTGCTCCTGACAAAGCCCATAGGGGTGAAACAAAGATCTTTGTTGGGCAAAGGGTAAAATGAGGCCTTGTCGCCATTAGGCAGCAAATTCTGTGTGGCTGCTTTAGCAGTGAAGTCTGTTTAGAGTGGGTTCCAGCAGTGCAGCCTGTTTAGACAACATTTCCTTAGAGCTGCTCGGAAGTTCATCAGTGACAGCTTTAAGATAAATAGAACAGCTGTGCGTTTGTGAAGGTTTTCTTGTTTGCAGAGTTTGCCCCGGTTCTGAGGTGTGTTTGCCATTACAATTGAGCTCATTCTGCAGGCCAGCACTGCTGTGTAATCGGTTATTTACAATTGCCATTGCTATATGCATACAGAGGTGCCATGTAAGTGCTTTCTCTGTCCCATCCCCCTCTATTGGTGTTTTGAGTTTTGAATTTTAAATGTGTGATATAAGTTGTGAGTGTATGTGAAGTTTGTTATTCAGTAAAGGACTTTAGTGTTGGTTAAAGTTGTTTAGTAGCTCTGTAAGACTGATCTAGGAGCTTTGGTAGATTGATTGATTAATGCTTTGATGTGGGTGGTAAGTAGAAAGTGTACCTTCTAGGCACCTCTGTGTTTTATTGAATCACTGAATAAAAAATATAATAAAAGGGGGAATTTTTAAATCCTATGATGTAAAGCTCTTGCTCTCCCCTACAGCTTTTGTTGCCACATAGTGGGGAGTGATTAGGGGAGAAAAAGCCTCAGAACCTTAATTGTTGCTGCCATTGTGGTTTGACATAATTTTCTCCTTTTAGGTGGTTTAGCTGTTGTGACTCTTTTGAGCTATTGAAGTAAGTTTAGCTGAGTTAAGAATTATTTGGCTTGTTTTGGTCTGTTTCTGTTTGGTATATATAACACACAGTAGATTTTCTTGTTTATGGAAAAAAAAATCAAAGGGCGGGCAATCTATAAAATGTTGTAGCTCTGCAGAGTTTGATATGCAACTGTGTTATTGTAAATAGGATTGCTTTTTTCCTTCTCATTCTGCTTTGCTCATGGTGTTCCTTCTTGTACTAAGACTCTATCTATTTGACTTTGCTACGGTACTGCTCGTTATCTCTAGCCCACCCACTCTTGTGATAATTTTTATATTTTGCCGTTCATTCAGCTTTTATAGAACAAGGTTTTTACCCTCTGTGGCCTTAACTATTCTACAGGAACAATCTGCCTTAGAGCAAGCATTTGCGTGAATGTCGATGCTTAGAAGCAGCATATGAAACGGACGTGTTGAACTGCACTTGGCGCCACAGAGGGGCAGGATGCGGACAAGAGGGCTAGCTGAAGATGTTGAAAGGGGCATGGCTGTAAAAGGAGTTACCTTTTCTACAAGTCATCTGCCTTTGCAAGAAATGAACTTTTGTAAAATACCAAAAGATGCTAGAGGCAAATTACCAGCCTTTTTATTCATTTCATAACCATGGAAACTCAAGTAGGAAGGAAAAGCTATAGAAAGTAAGTATGCTGTACCTTTCAGGTTTCCCTGCAGTGATCTGTGGGAGATTATTAATAAAAGCAGATTTTACAACAGTGTGAAACACAGTGTATTTTACATAAAATATCAGGCTGCACTCAGAATGATATCCAGGGTCCTGTACATGGGAAATTTGTGCAGAATTGCAGCTATATGTTTAAATCCATTTTCAATAGAAATTCCCTATGCAGAGACTAAAACCATTTTACCCTGCAGGTAGAGATTCAAGTATCCATGGTTGTCTAATCAGCTGCTGGAAGCCTGATCAAATGGAATTACCAGCAATTGGCCAATAATGACAATTGCAACAAAAGAGCACAAAAAGAAACAAGTATAGAAAGATTCTGTAGGAATCAAATGCAAGAATACCACAGCTGGGCAGAATTAGTGGTCTTAGGATCTCTAGGCCACGTTTAGTGTTCTAATAAAGAAGCAATGGGAAGGAGTGGAGTGTATAATGCACTTAGCTTTCCAGGATCCCTAAAGTATAAGGAATATTGAGAGAGGAGGGTTTGGTTTAAATACATGAGGATAATTTTATAAAATCTTCTTTGTTTTTTCTATGAGTAAAGAGCTGTTATAAAATTCTGTGACCACATCTGCATATACCGAGTGTAATTTTATAAGTTGCCCCATACTAAGCCTTTAGCAGTATTTAAGTCCCTTACGTAAAAAATCCAGCACTATAAAAGTATGTGTGCGCGCTTGATGGTGTGTATTTTGCCAGTGTATGTGCCTACTTGAAAGATATAGATGCAGGCATTTACCCCGGCTCTAGGGCTAGTATAAATGTCTGCACCTGTACTAGCATTTTATATAGACAAGTAAGCATCTACTTGTATTTTCATAAAAGAGGCTTAACGTAGGTCCCTTAAAATGCCCTTTAACTAGGCACCCCCTTATAAAATTACTCTAAAAAACATACATGCACAGAAAGCGTGTGCCGGCTTTTACGTGATCTGCATGTAGGTGTTCCGGAGGACATAGGACAAGAGCAGAGGTGGAGATGTGTTGTGCATGCATACTTTATAAAATGTGTGTGTACACGAAAACCATGGGCCCGATATTCAACTGGGCAGGGCTAAGCACTGTAGTGGCTTAGACCTGTTTGCCGACTCCCAATCCCCAGATATTCACTTCTGCGGCAATGGAAGTAAATATCCAGGTCTGGCTACACTGCCGGAAGCCGCTGAGGCATCGATATTGGATGCTGCACAGTTAGCCTCGGCGCCTATAAGATAGGTGAGAAAAACCCTTACCTATCTTAGAGGCGCCAAGCACTAATCGTGCAGCTTCCAATATCGGTGCTTCACAGTTAGGTCCGGTCCCCTCCTCTGCTCTGCCCTGGAATGTCCCCGGCATGCCCCAATGCGAGCCAGCTGCCATCAGGACACGTAGGGGACTTAATCAGAGATATTCAATGGCACTACATTAACTGTGTAAACTGTGTAAATGCCTTTTAAATATCAGGCCCAATATGTATAAATTTACATCTTTTTCAGAGCAAGTGCAAATTTGTGCTTTGGCATTTGTGCACTATTGGAACTGGTTTTTTGAGCCTATTTTATAAAGATACATAAAAACGGCAATCAGAGTGGTTTTTTAGAGCACTGATATATCAGTCTGTTATACAGATAAATTTAAGCAGCTGTTTTGCTGTCCTAAATTCATCTGGATAGCGGTATGGATAGTGCACTAAATCAGTGCTTCTCAATCTTTTTTATTTTGTGGCACGCAAACCAAATTTTGCATGCATGGCCGGTGCAAGAGTATTAGGTGCCCTAGGTAAAACTTCAGTCTTCCACCTCCCTACAATTAGCTTTTAGACCTCTAGCACCTCCTTTCCACCTCCCTACAATTAGCTTTTTAGACCTCTAGCACCTCCTATCCCCCTCCCCCTGATTTGGATTATCAAACTCAACTGCCATTATCTCCACACCGTCCCTCCCAGAACAATCCCATATTAGTAAGCAATCAGTTCAGTTTGCTAGGGAAGATAAGGGGACTCCAGTGCATTCTCTCAGTGAAAAATTACAGTCATCTATTCTCAAAACTATACTAAAAGCATAATCTTTCAGTTTTGCTACTACAAAATATTTTGGGTTCAATACCCATCAGCCCCAAGGCTTTATATATCCTGCCTACAAGACAATTAATTATGCACCAGAGAAGAATCTGACTAGTTAACTTTTTCAAACATGTAAATCCTGTGTGAGAGAGAGGTTCAGGTCAGAGATTTTGCACTGTGTTCCAGAGACTCCAGTTTATTCTTAGGATCTAAGAAAAACATACAACTCTGTATCAAAACGTGAAAGTATCCCGCCAAAATGGCTAACTTGTAATTTGCACGTAGTGCTCAACAACAAAGAAAAAGGCAGGATAGTGGCAAGAAGGTCTCAGAAAACTGGGCAATCAGTGACCATTTGAAATTCGGTCAAAGAAAATTATAGCCCAACATACATCTGCGACCATCTGAATAGCCACCAGCCAACCCAAAGTTCAATTTAAATTTTTCTCAGACATCTTTCTTGTAAAGTATTGTAGAAAAAAGGCTTAACTTTGATGAGTTAACAGCTTCTGGTCTGTTATTCTTAGGATCTTACAGCCGCTAGATCATACATTATAATCACTAACCTGAAAATAAAAATTGTTTTCCTACATCTAGAATACATACAACTGGAGCAGGGAGAGTAGAGGCAATACAAGGAATCTGGAGTGGGGGTTCTACTCACACTCCTGCTGTCTTTGGAGAGGGGTGGATTAAGGAGCAGATTCTCTTTGTGACACCTACTCCAAGTCTCCTGGTCTCTGTGTTCTGCTTGGCACTGGAACAGGAGGCAGATGGTTAATTTTTCATGGGTACTGTCCAACTGAGATGGGGCAAGCTCATGAATCCATGCCTAGCCAGTTATCTAGCTGTCTCTACCAAGGCACATTGAGGATTTTCCCAAGGTGCACTGGTTGAGAAGCATTGGACTAAATAATGGTTACTCTCCCACTCATTAGGCAAAATGTCCTCACTCCACCCTGGCACTACCCAGATAACAATAATTTTCATCAGCTCTGTATAGATGGATAGGGCACTTTTGTGGAAGTGACTGCCAATATAGAAACAGAAATATGACAACAGAAAAAGACCACATGGCCTATCTAGTCTGTCCTTCCATAACTACTACAACAGTCCCCTTTTTACCTTTACAGATCCTCTGTGTTTGTCCCATGCTTTTTTTAATTGTTACTGTCCTCATCTCTACCACCTCCACTGGGAGATTATTCCACGGATCCACTACTCTTTCCACATATCACTCCTGAATCTATCTCCTTTCACCCTCATCTCATGTCCCCTCGTAGCAGAACTTGCTTTCAATTGAAAGAGGCTCTCTCCCTGAACATTTATGCCACGGAAGTATTTAAACATCTCCATCATATCACCTCTATCCCGCCTTTCCTCTAAGGTGTACATATTAAGATCCTTCAGTCTGTCCTCATATGCTTTATAATGAAGACTACTAATCATTTTAGTAGCCACCCTCTGCACCGACTCCATCCTGTTCACATCCTTTTGAAGGTGCGGTCTCCAGAATTGCACACCATACTCCAAATGAGGTCGCACCAAAGACTTATACAGAGGCATTATCACCTCCTTATCTCCAGGAACAAGCAGGAATGAGTCTTCACATATGGGTACGTCGGTACCGACGGAGCCTGCGCAGGAATGCTCCCCAGCTTCCCAAAAAGGAAAGCGTTTGGGAGCATCCCACAGCGCCTGCGCGCTGCCTTCCCGCCTTTCCTAACCGCCTCTCCTCAGTTCTTCTTTGCCGCGGAGCCAGCAGGTCGAGCCCTGTCACCGCTGAAGAAGTTCTTTATTTTATTTTCTTTCTCATGTCGCATGTCTGCCTTCCCCGACTCCGGACCGGTACCGCCGGTCTTTTCTTTCTTTTCTTTAGAAAAAAAAAAACTATATATTTTTTTCCCTCACTTAGTGTATTTTTCTTTTTGGGCCTTAGGCCTCACAAGAAATTTTCCTCATGGAAAAACCAGCCTCTGGGTTTAAGAAATGCACTAAGTGCAGCGGTACTATTTCTGTTACAGACACCCATGAATGGTGTCTTAAATGTTTGGGTCCTGAACACTCCATTTCGGATTGTCCGTCCTGCTCTCTGATGTCTAAATGGGGTTTACAGAACCGAGCAGCTAAGCTTCATGTGCTGTTTCCTGCTGATGCAGCTTCGGTAGCATCGACGTCTTCCAGGGCTTCTTCTTCCCCCAATGGATCTCAGGTAACCAAACATAAATCCAGCCGGTCCTCAAAGGGTAGATCTCCCTGTAAGCATCGAGATGCCTCCGGGCTTGCCCTCGAGGATCCTGCACCGGCAAAACAACCCCGGCGGGAAGCTCCGGCTTCCAAAGCTCCACCTATGGGGTTACAGGTTGACATCGATGGCACGGCCTCGACCGATCACCTGTTAGAATGCTCTGGGGTACCGGCACAACCTTCCGGTACCGAGTTCCAGGCATTCATGGCGTCGATGGATCAGAATGTTCTGTCCATGCAGCAGGCTATCAGTGCCTTCATCCAAGCTGCGACGCCATTGATACCACAACAAACTCCGTTGTCGGTATCGACTCGGGTACCGGCGCCAGCGCCGATACCGGTACCGACTGCATCGGCATCGACCAGGATACCGACTGCAGCGGTTCCTTGTCCAGGGCTGTGCAGCGGTACCGATCCGGTTCCGATGACGCCCGATGTCGATACTGCTCGATACGCGTACCGAGCGTTAGAAGAGCACCCTGACAGACGGTACTTCGATTCCTCTGGTGATTCTGATACATCAGAGGAGTCTGCTGAAGTATCTATAATCCTTCCTGAAGAGCCTTCTTCTCCAAAAAGAAGAATGTCTCCTCCAGAGGACTTGTCCTTTCAAGACTTCATAAAAGAAGTGGCTAAAGGTCTTTCTATTTCAGTATCCTCTGAATCAGAGCCTAGAGCAAAAAAATTAGATATGTTGGGTTATTCTAAGGCTCCTAAAGAGGCAGTCACCTTACCAATTCATGAGATTCTTTATGAACACATGATTGATTTATGGGAGACTCCTCTCACTATCTCTCCTCATTCTCGCAGATTGGACGCTATGTATCGTGTCCCTCCCTGTCCTGGTTTTCATAAAACACAGCTTCCTCACCATTCCATTGTGGTGCAGTCAGCTATGAAGAGGATAAAGAGTACAAAGAGACACTCTTCTGCTCCTCCAGGAAGAGAATGCAGGACCTTGGATGCTTTTGGTAGGAAAATTTTCCAAGCCAGTATGCTTATTGCCAGAATCATCTCCTATAGTCTTTACATGGGTATGTTTCTAAAGGAGGTTGCAGATAAACTGCACACTTTCCTCCCTTTTCTACCAGAAGATAAAAGGGATGAATTCCTCATTTGGCTTAAGCATACTCAAGACATTTCAAAGTTTTCCAACAGGGCAGCCTTTGATTCCTTTGAAGGTGCCAGCAGAGCTTCTGGCATTGCCATAGCTGCTCGCAGAATTGCTTGGCTCCAGGCTTCTGATTTAGAACCCTGGGTCCAAGATGGATTAGGAAATCTTCCCTGTACAGGTGAAAACCTCTTTGGCAAAGAATGGCAAATTAAAGCCACTCAAATGGATGCAGAAAATTCTGCTCTGGATAGACTTTCAAAATCAACCTCCATTCCTGCCAAGAAAAAACCCTTCAAGAAGTCTTTTTTCAAAAAGGGCAGATTCTCTTCTACTTCTGGCCAACAATCCTCTACAGGTCGCTTTGCTACTAAGCGTCAGCAACCTAAACAGGCCAGGCCTAAGACTACAGGGGCTGCTGCAACTCAGCAGACCCAACCTCCTCAGGGTTTTTGACTTGATGCTAGAGAACTTAGCCTTTCTGGCTTTAAAAAAGCCAGAACCTCTCACCATTCCAGGAAGGTTAGCTCATTTTGCTCCCAGATGGGAGCAGATTACATCAGAGCAGTGGACCCTCTCCATCATAAGAGAGGGCTACAAACTTCATTTCTCAGACCTTCCTCCCCACACCATGGTGAGACATTTCAATTCTCCCACCTCTCTTCTCGACCTTCTAGGTCAAGAGGTGGCTACCCTTCTTGCCCAAGGGGCAATAGAAGAAGTTCCCCTTCTTCAACAAGGGTCAGGGTTTTACTCTCCCTATTTTCTTATTCCAAAGAAGACAGGGGGATACAGACCCATATTAGATCTCAGGGAATTGAACAAATTTCTATGCAAGGAGAAGTTCAAGATGCTTTCTCTGGGCACTCTCCTTCCATACTTTCAAAGTCAGGATTGGCTTTGTTCTCTAGATCTCAAGGATGCGTACACACATGTCCTCATCCATCCATCTCACAGAAGATTCCTCTGTTTTCTTTTCCAAGGAAAACATTATCAATACAGGGTGCTTCCGTTTGGTCTGGCCTCTGCCCCAAGAGTGTTCACCAAATGCATGGCAACAGTAGCTGCATTTCTACGCACTCTGGGAATATTTGTATTCCCATACCTGGACGACTGGCTCATCCGAGCTCCATCTCAGTCAGAGGCCCAGATTTCCCTGGACTGCACAAGGCGCATTCTACAGTATCTGGGACTTGTGGTAAACCTCCCAAAGTCCCAGCTCACCCCTACTCAGTCCCTAGAGTTCATAGGGGCCTGGCTAGATACTACCACTGCAAGGGCCTATCTTCCTCAGGCCCGTTGCGTACGCCTAGTCCAGTTAGCCTCTCAGGTTCTGTCAAAGAGCCACTTAACTGCCCGGGAGATGCTACAACTGCTAGGCCACATGGCTTCCACAGTGCATGTGGTACCCTATGCTCGCCTACATATGAGAGCAGCCCAATGGACTTTGTCCACCCAGTGGACTCAAGCATCAGGAGCTCTCTCAGACCAAATAGCAACCTCCAAACGTCTCTTTTGGTCTCTCCAGTGGTGGATGTCCACTCAAAATGTGTTGCTGGGGTCCCCCTTCCAACAATTGTTGCCCCAAGCAACTCTCACAACAGATGCCTCCCAAACAGGTTGGGGAGCTCATCTACAAGACCTCTCCACCCAAGGCACTTGGTCCCCACAGGAGACCTTTCTTCATATCAATCTCTTGGAGCTTCGAGCAGTCTTTCTATCTCTCAATGTCTTTCATACCCTGCTCAGCTACAAGACAGTCCTCATTCATACGGACAATCAAGTAGCCATGTTTTACATAAACAAGCAAGGAGGAACTGGCTCTCTGTTGCTTTGCAACGAAGCTTTAAGATTGTGGGCCTTCGCCAGAGAGCATCAAATCCATCTCCTGGCAGTATACCTCCCAGGAATTCAAAACTCTTGGGCAGACAGACTCAGTCGAGTTCTGCTCCCACACGAATGGTCCCTGCACATGGATCAGGTACTCAGAATCTTCCAAGAATGGGGAACCCCGGACATAGACCTCTTTGCAAGTCCGTGGAATGCCAAACTTCCCCGGTTCTGTTCCAGAATTCCGTGTCAGGGAGTTCAGGCCAAGGATGCCTTCCTCCTTCACTGGGGTCAGGGCTTCCTGTATGCCTTTCCACCCATTCCCTTGATTCCCAAGACTCTGTTCAAACTCCAGAGAGATCAAGGATCTATGATCCTCATAGCTCCACGCTGGCCATGCCAAGTGTGGTACCCTCTACTTCTGCATCTCTCCCAAGCCCCCTCTCTGGACTTGGGAGCTGCTCCAGACCTTCTGTCCCAGGAGGAGGGGACTTTGTGGCACCCAAACCCCAAGTCCCTTCACCTCAGAGCTTGGTTACTGAAGGCCTAGACCTTCAAAGCTGGAATCTTTCTCAACAAGTGAAGGATATCCTCCATGCTTCCAGAAAACCTTCCACTAGACGTTCCTATGCTTTTAAATGGAAAAGATTTTCCATTTGGTGTGCTGAAAGGAGTCTCGACCCTCTAGCATTACCTTTGAATTCTCTATTGGAATACCTCCTGCATCTTTCCGATGCAGGCCTTAAGACAAATTCAGTAAGGGTCCATTTGAGTGCTATTGCAGCATCCCTTAAGCCTATCATTGGACAACCTGTTTCCTCTCATCCTCTTATTGCAAGATTCATGAGAGGCCTAACTTTAACTAGACCTCCCATTAGGCCTCCTCCGGTGGCATGGGATTTAAATCTGGTTCTTGGTCAGTTTATGAAGCCTCCTTTTGAACCCTTAGCCACCACCTCCTTGAAATTTCTTTCCTGGAAGGTTATTTTCCTCATTGCAGTCACCTCAGTTCGCCGCATCAGTGAGCTGCAGGCCTTAGTGGCTAATCGACCTTATACAAGGTTCCATCATGATAAGGTAGTTCTTAGGACCAATCCACACTTTATGCCTAAAGTGGTCTCACCTTTTCATCTTAATCAGGAGGTATATTTACCTGTCTTTTTTCCAGCTCCTCATGCATCAAGTGCAGAGAAGCATCTTCATACTCTGGATTGTAAAAGAGCTCTTGCCTTTTACTTACAAAGAACACAGCAACAAAGTCTTCCCAGCTCTTTGTTGCTTTTGATCCCTCTCATTTGGGACTTCCAGTCTCTAAGAGGACACTGTCCAATTGGATTGCTCAGTGTATTTCTTTCGTCTACCAGAGTAAGAAGCTTTCTCTGGAGAGCCATGTCACAGCCCATAATGTGAGGGCCATGGCCGCCTCTATGGCTCATCTAAATTCTGTGTCCATCGACCAGATCTGTCGAGCAGCCACCTGGGCCTCGGTTCATACCTTCACAGCCCATTACTGCTTGGACAAGGACTCCCGCCGGGATGCCTTGTTTTGTCAGGCTGTTCTCAAACACCTGTTCCATTCTTAATCAACTCCTACCCTCCATCACTGGATAGATGCCTGAGATCCATAGGAGGAGGTAGAACCCTTCCCAGGGTTTCATATCCTTGGGGTTCTCCCAGGCATCTTAGCTAGGGAGTCCCCATATGTGAAGACTCATTCCTGCTTGTTCCTGGAGATAGCACAGATACTTACCTGTAACAGGTGATCTCTGGGAACAGCAGGAATAAGTCTTCACAATCCTCCCACCTCCCCTAGGAGTTGTATCTCTCTATCTGTCTTTCCTTTCCTCTCTCTCTCTTTTGTCTCAGCTTTAAAACTCGAACTGAGGAGAGGCGGTTAGGAAAGGCGGGAAGGCAGCGCGCAGGCGCTGTGGGATGCTCCCAAAGGCTTTCCTTTTTGGGAAGCTGGGGAGCGTTCCCCCACAGGCTCCATCGGTACCGACGTACCCATATGTGAAGACTTATTCCTGCTGTTCCCAGAGATCACCTGTTACAGGTAAGTAACTGTGCTTTTTCTGCTAGCCATTCCTCTCCGTACGCACCCAAGCATCCTTCTAGCTTTTGCCGTCGCCTTGTCTACCTGTTTAGCTACTTTAAGATCATCAGACACAACCACGCCTAGGTCCCGCTCTTCTTTAGTGGACAAAAGTACTTCACCCCCTATACTATATTGCTCCCTTGGATTGCTGCAGCCCAAATGCAGGACCTTACATTTTTTAACATTAAATCCCAGCTGCCAAATTCTAGACCATTCTTCAAGCTTAGCTAGATCCCTCCTCATGTTATCTACACCTTCCTGGGTGTCTATTGCAGATTTTGGTATCATCCGCAAAGAGGCAAACCTTACTGGAAAGCCCTTCTGCTATATCACTAACAAAGATGTTAAAAAGAATCAGACAAAGGACAGATCCCTGGGGCACACCACTGATAACATCCTTCTCCTCAGAGTGAGCTCCATTTACCTGTACTCTTTGTCGCCTCCCACCCAACCAATTTCTAACCCAAGCAGTAACTTTAGGGTCCATCCCTAGGGTGCTCAGTTTGTTTATAAGTCACCTGTGAGGAACAGTGTCAAAGGCTTTACTGAAATCTAAATGCACCACATCTAGGCCTCTCCCTCGGTCCAACTCCCTGGTCACACAGTCAAAGAAATAAATCAGATTTGTCTGACAAGACCTGCCTCTGGTGAATCCATGCTGCCTCAGATCCTGTAATCTGCTGGACTCCAGAAACCTCTCTATTTTCTCTTTCAGCAGCATCTGGATAAGTGCTTTAGCCTATCTTGCTATTTAAACTTGTCCTATAAGTGTTCTTTGATGAAATCAAGCCCATTGAGGGTGTAATATATAAACTGTGTTGTAATGAAGATTAAAACTATCTACCTCTTGCTCCTAAAATGTGCTAAGCTTTAGTGCATATAAACTGGGGCGCATTCTGGTTCTTGTTATGAAACAGGGCTAACCTTCCAGTTCTCCTCCGGGCTGCACTGATTGCAGTAATCTCGTTCAGGGAAAAGGACGCTTTTATAGGTGTGTTATCTGAGCACTAGTGCATTGCTGGCCACTGTTCAACTTCCTTTGTTTACAGCTTCCATTCCCATGGCTGCTGAGTAATTGCAAATAAAAAGAACCAGAGGGACTGTTTTTGTTCTATTATTGGAATTGCCCCTTCCCTAATCAGTTCTGCTCTTCCTGTCTAAACATACACTGGAGAGATTACTTACCATAAGTCTCATTCTGAACAAACACAGCAAAAGATACGTGTTTTACCCGTGGTTTGCTGACAGTAGCTACACCAAACACTGCCATTTATAAACTAGCGCCATGGCATCTCAAGATAATTGCTCCTGCCTCGCCACCTGTCAACACTAAGGCTGCATTTATTTGTGAAGGGAAAGAGGGGGCTGAAGAAAGCTTTGGTGTAGGACTGCTGCCTTGACACTTTTATCACTTATTCCCTATACATTTCTTTCTTTCTCCTTAGTCCAATAAAAAGGAATCACCTTATTTCCCTTTTCTGTTTCTCTTTCTTTTTCTAACTTAATACATTCTAGGACTAGCTTTCAAAGGTTAAAACCTCCTTCTATCCTTCATACTGTCTTGACCTCAAGAAGAAAGTTTTACCTTTTATTGGACTAACAATACATTCTAGGACTAGCTTTCAAAGGTTATCACTTTAATAGTAACTAGAAAAAAGAGAAACAAAGGAAAATAAAGTAGACTAACATGCAATCACACCACTTATATGGCTCTTGCAGCCATAAATCTCCCCCTGAAGTTCAGCATGTCATCCATAATTTTAAAGCCCAAACTATGGATTCTTCCTCCTTTCTCCTGAGTGCGAGGAAGACGGCTTGGAGCTTCTGCAGATTGATCTGTTGCTGGGTCTCCTTGAGGGACCAAGTTCCCTGTGTGCACAGTTCCTTGCAGTGGGCTCCCCAGCCCACCAGGGAGGCGTCCATCGTCAAGACCACCTGGTGTGTCGGGGCCTGGAAAGGCATGCCTTGAAGCTTGTTCCGTGCATCCCGCCACCAGTGCAGGGATTCCGCCAAGCAGGGTGTGACCGAAACATGGTCTTGGAGTTAGCTGATCGCTTGGGTCCACTGTGCGTGGAGGCACCACTGTGCTGCCTGCATGTTGAAGCAGGCATTGGGCATGACATGGACCGTGGAGGCCATGTGGCCAAGAAGGCGAAGCATTGACTGAGCCAAAACTGTGCAGTGGCATTGCACGTCAGAGGCCAGGGATACGAGGCAGTCTGCTCTGTCCTGGGGAAGGAAGGCCGTGGCCCGCAAAGTGTCCAAGCGAGCCCCCATGAACTCTAGGGATTGTACCGGCGTAAGGTGGGATTTGGGGTAATTTACCACAAATCCCAGGTGCTCTAGGAGGCGAATGGTGCGGTCCATGGCCTGTCGAGCCTCGGAGGCGTACCCCCTGTGATGAGCCAGTGGTCTAGACAGGTGTAGAGGAAGGTGTCCTGCAGCCAGAGGTGGGCCACTGCCATGACCAAGCATTTTGTGAAGACTCGCAGGGCGGACGTGAGGCCAAAGGGAAGCACCCTATACTGATAGTGGTTCCCCTGTACCATGAAACAAAGGTACTTTCTGTGCTTGGGATGGACAAGGATGTGAGTGTAAGCATCCCTTAGGTCCAAGGAGCATAGCCAGTCACCCTGCTAGAGATAGGGTAGCAGTGTGCCAAGGGAGAGCATCTTGAACTTCTCCCATACCAGGAACCTGTTGAGGTTCCTCAGGTTGAGGATGGGCCGGAGGTCTCCTGTTTTGTTCTTTTTGAGACAAGGAAGTACTGGGAGTAAAACCCCGTCCCCTGAGGTGTGGTGGGACTGGTGCAGGGGAAGGGCCAGGTGCAGGGGGAGCTGCCTTGGCTCGCTGGGGCAGTACGGAGGGGGAAGCTGGTCCAGATAGAGGAGATAGCCCTTCCACATGACCTGGAGAACACAGGCATCAATGGTGATGGATTCTCACCGGAGAGCGAAGTGGACCAGACGCCCCCCGACCGGCAGCTGGCCCGCCAGTGCACGAGAGGCTATGCTGGTGGCATCAAAACTCCGAGGCCAACTGGGCCAGTGCCAGGGGTTGGGTCTTAGGACACATCAGCTTGCAAGGGCCTTGGGCCCTGCCTTTGCCCTAACTGCCCTGAGCCGGGGTTGATGCCGGTGGGTAGGGCGGTTAGCCTCTATACGGGAGCTGCTTCTTGCCCTGTTTGTTCTTGGGGAGGGAGGAGGTTTTTTGGGAGAGATATGGGTCACATACTCTGTCTAAGTCTCCGCTGCCTTGTCTTCCATGGGCTTGCCAAATAGCTGCTCCCCGAGGCAAGGGACATCCAGCAGTTTCTCCTCGACTCACTGCTCCAGGTCCGAGGATTGGAGTCAGGCCTGTTGGCGGGCTCCGATACCGGAAGATTCAAAGCTGTCGTATGCTGCTCAGGAGAGGTACTTGAAACACGCACTGACGGATTTCGAAAGGGCCTGGAAATGCCATAGGTGATCACTGTCGAGGCCCGCCGCAAAGCTGCCGAGCTCCTTAGCGAGATCGTAGAGGAACATTCCAATATACAATTGGTAGACTTGACTGCAGCATGCCAGCATGGAGCCCTGATAAGCCTTGCGCCCGAGGGCGTCGAAGGTATGAGACTCTCAGCCCGGTGGTACTGAAGAATGAGTCTTCAGGCTCTTTTGCCTCCGCATGGCCAATTCGACCACCATAGAGGTGTGGGGAAGTTGGGCTTTCCGAACCCTGGGCCCCGCTGGACCCTATACATAGCATGAAGGCATTTGCTGACGAAAGGGATGGAGGCTGGGGTCTCCCACATGCGGAGGAGGAGCCTGTTCAGGATGGAAGGAACCGGGACCATGAGGGTTTCCTTCGGAGGAGCTTCATATTGAAGAATATCGAGCTTCTCCACACAGGGCTCTTCCTCCAACTCGGTGAATACCAGGGCCTGCGCCATATCCATGACAAACTTCAAGAAGGAGGTGTCCTCTGGGTCGCCGGGGAGGGGTCCAAGGGGAGATCCCGGTGGACCCGGGTTTCGGGAGTGGTTTCCCCATTGGATTCCCAGTCCGAATAGTCCGAGGAGGACTCCAGGTTGGACGGTTCGAGAGGGGTTGGTGACCCATGCTGGGCCCCCGAGGCCAAAGCCTGCTCTGAGTTGGAGGCGTTCACCCAAGAGGATCTCGCGCTAGAGGACCAGATGGAGATCGAGACTCTCACAAGGCCTCTGGCTCTCAGGGGTCACTGCAGCAGCCCGGGGAGTCCTCTTAGTCGAGGTCCTTGCAGTCTCAGAGCATGTGCCAGCAGAACCAGGCACCAGCGCAGAAATGCTGTGTTCCAAGGCCAACATTCGGGCCTCACACTAAGGAGTGGGGGGGCCCTGCGACACCGATGCCGGGGTGATCGGCTTGGGTGCTGAGGAGGAGAGGGCACCATCGCAGAAGGCCTCTGTATCAACGCGTCTTCAGTAGTAGACTGGCTAATCTACTGAAGAGGGCTTTAAACTAGATTCTTTGGGGATGGGTGAAGAAAGCCCCCAGGTAGGTGATACATTAAATAACTTTATGGAAATGGGTAACATATGGAAAGCAGTGTGTATAAATGCCCATAGCATGGGAAATAAGATCCCTGATGTTGAAGCTTTGGTGGGAGTGGCTGACTTGGATTTAGTGGCAGTTACAGAAACATGGTTCACAGAAAACCATGATTGGGATGTAACTATACCTGGCTATACTTTATTCAGAAAGGACAGGGTAGGAAGTAGGGGAGGAGGAGTGGCACTATATGTAAAAACTACTATTAAAGCTTTGGAATTACAGAGCTTAAAAGGGAGATGGGAGGCATTGTGGGTTAAACTAGAAAGAGGGAAAGAGAAATCTATTTACATTGATGTGATATACAGACCTCCCTCACAAGAGGAAGAGGTGGACAGAGTTAATTGAAGACATGCACAGCATTGCTAGGAAAGGGGAAGTGCTACTGATAGGAGATTTCAATATGCCAGATGTTGATTGACACATTCCTGCTGCAGTATCATCTAGAAGTAAGGAGATCCTGGATTCTCTACAGGGAGAACTATTCAGGCAATTGGTAACAGACCCCACACGTGAAGGGGCCATACTGGACTTGGTGCTTACCAATGGTGAAAGTGTTTCTGATGTTGTAGTGGGAGATCATTTTGCATCGAGTGATCACCAGATGGTGTGGTTCAGTATTAGGACTAGGGCTGTTAGAATCCATTCAAAGGCGAGGATCTTAGACTTTAGGAAGATTAACTTTGGGAAGATGGGCCAATACCTCAGGGAGTCGTTAGTTGGATGGGAACAGCTGAGGGATGTAGGAAAACAGTGGTAAAAACTGAAAGGGGATATTTTAAGGTCAACCAACCTTTTTGTTAAAATGGTAAATAAAGGTAAAAGGAAAAGGAGACCGCTATGGTTTTCGAAAGAAGTAGCTGAGAAAGTGAAGAAAAAGAGGGAGGCCTTCAGGGATGTAGAAAAACAGTGGGAAAAACTGAAAGGGGATATTTTAAGGTCAACCAACCTTTTTGTTAAAATGGTAAATAAAGGTAAAAGGAAAAGGAGACCGCTATGGTTTTCGAAAGAAGTAGCTGAGAAAGTGAAGAAAAAGATCACAGAGAGAGGAAGACAGGCATCTGTATATGGAAAAACTTAGAGAAGCTAGCAAAGTAGATAAGAAGGCATAGATTCAAAAGGAGGAGGAAATAGCCAATGCAATAAAATGGGGGGATAAGACATTTTTCAGATATATTAGTGAGAAGAGGAAGGGCAAGAATGGTATTGTCAGACTCAAGGGTGCAGGGGAGGAATATGTAGAAGCTGATAAGGATAAAGTGGAATTGCTTAACAAATATTTTTGTTCTGTGTTCACAGATGAAGAACCAGGAGCAGGACCTCAGAAAACACCCACAAATAGGAAAAGAACTAATGGACATCTTGAACAATTTTCAAAAGACTGTGTTCGTGAGAAACTATCTCAACTTAAAGTAGACAAAGCGATGGGACCGGATGGGATAAACCCGAGAATACTGAGGGAACTTGGGGACGTTCTAGCAGCTCCACTGACTGACCTTTTCAATGCCTCGTTGGAGTCGGGAGTGGTGCTAAAGGACTGGAGAGAGGCTCATGTGGTGCCTTTACACAAAAGCGGAAGTAAGGAAGTGGTTGAAAACTACAGGCCGGTTAGTTTAACTTCGGTGGTGAGTAAATTATTGGAAACGCTGCTGAAAGAGAAAATAGTGAGGTTTCTGAAGTCCAGCGGATTACAGGATCCGAGGCAGCATGGATTCACCAGAGGCAGGTCTTGTCAGACAAATCTGATTGATTTCTTTGACTGGGTGACCAGGGAGTTGGACCGAGGGAGAGCCCTAGATGTGGTGTATTTAGATTTCAGTAAAGCCTTTGACCCTGTTCCTCACAGGCGACTTATAAACAAACTGAGCACCCTAGGGATGGACCCTAAAGTTACTGCTTGGGTTAGAAATTGGTGGGTGGGAGGCGACAAAGAGTACAAGTAAATGGAGCTCACTCTGAGGAGAAGGATGTTATCAGTGGTGTGCCTCAGGGATCTCTCCTTGGTCCGATTCTTTTTAACATCTTTGTTAGTGATATAGCGGAAGGGCTTTCAGGTAAGGTTTGCCTCTTTGCAGATGATACCAAAATCTGCAATAGAGTAGACACCCAGGAAGGGGTAGATAACATGAGGAGGGATCTAGCTAAGCTTGAAGAATGGTCTAGAATTTGGCAGCTGGGATTTAATGTTAAAAAATGTAAGGTCATGCATTTGGGCTGCAGCAATCCAAGGGAGCAATATAGTATAGGGGGTGAAGTACTTTTGTCCACTAAAGAAGAGCGGGACCTAGGCATGGTTGTGTCTGATGATCTTAAAGTAGCTAAACAGGTACAAAAGGCGATGGCAAAAGCTAGAAGGATGCTTGGGTGCATACGGAGAGGAATGACTAGCAGAAAAAAGGAGGTGATAATGCCTCTGTATAAGTCCTGGTGCGACCTCATTTGGAGTATAGTGTGCAATTCTGGAGACCGCACCTTCAAAAGGATGTGAACAGGATGGAGTCGGTGCAGATGGTGGCTACTAAAATGATTAGTGGTCTTCATTATAAAGCATATGAGGACAGACTGAAGGATCTTAATATGTACACCTTAGAGGAAAGGCGGGATAGAGGTGATATGATGGAGATGTTTAAATACCTACGTGGCATAAATGTTCAGGGAGAGAGCCTCTTTCAATTGAAAGCAAGTTCTGCTACGAGAGGACATGGGATGAGGGTGAAGGGAGATAGATTCAGGAGTGATATGCGGAAATAGTTCTTTACGGAAAGAGTAGTGGATCCGTGGAATAGTCTCCCAGTGGAGGTGGTAGAGATGAGGACAGTAACTGAATTTAAAAAAGCATGGGACAAACACAGAGGATCTCTAAAGGTAAAAAGGGGACTGTTGTAGTTGTTATGTAAGGACAGACTAGATAGGCCATGTGGTCTTTTTCTGTCGTCATATTTCTATGTTTCTATGTATCGGTTCAAGGTACCTTTCTGGGCTGCTCTCTCTCCGACTTTTGATTCTGCCACTAGTGCTGAGAGACCAGGCGCGTGACCTCTCTCATGCTTGTCTGGTGCCCCTGACAGAGTCCTCGCGGCTTTCTTCTTCTGCTCACGTTCGGGCGACCACTGGTCAGAGTGCTGTCGGGCCCATGGAGGAGCCTCCAGAGTTGCAGGGCCGCAGAGTGGGAGGCTACTGGGGAAACTGGGGCTGCCTTGTGGAAGAGATCATCCAGCTTCTGCTTATGACTCTGGATGGCTTTGGAGGACATCTTCTTGCAGAGGGAGCATAGCTCTGGGTCATCGTCAGCTCCCAGGCGTCTGAGACAACAGTCATGGGTGTCTGTGAGCAACATGTTTTTAGAGCATCTATCACATTTTTTGAAACTGGAGGCCATAAGGGCAAAAAGGACCCCTGCGAGGTCAAAGATCCTCAATGCGGCCAGCGATTAAAAAGGGTGCAAAGTACGGGAAGAAGAAAAAAAGAGGAAAAAAAGAAAACTGAGAGCTGAAGAAGTGGTGCTCAAGATGGTGGGAAGAGGACCGGTTACGTTTTCTGGGGACGAGACGCATATCCGAAGAACTCCGCAGAAAAAGGGAGACTCAGTAAGATGGCTCCCTTGGGTGGGAAGGGGACCACACATGCGTTGTGGCATTCCTAAAGGCTTTCTTTAAAAGCTGGGGAAATGCTCCATTGGTGCCGCAGTCACCCATATCTGAGGACTGACTTCCTGCTTGTTCCTGGAGAAGGCGCTTAAATCTTAGGCTCATTTCTGATGCAGAAGTATCACCAGTATGTATCGTTTATATCACCTGCCAGCAGTTGTTTGAGATAGAGAAGTGCCAGAAGCTTGACAGACCTTGCCTTGGTACACACAGGGCAGTATTTCTTCAGTATTTCTTTGTCTCCAGCAAATGATGTTTTCATCCTTTATTGCTCCTGGCTATTCACTTTATTTATTTATATTCTCTTATATACGACGCTATTCTGCATCAGTGCAGTTTACATTGAACAAACTGAAATTACATTGAACAGGGCATTATAACTTGGAGATAACTATTTTTTTACAGGGAACATGGGCTATGGAGGGTTAAGTGGCTTGCCCAAGACCACAAGGAGCACCTGTGGGACTAGAAACCCCAGTCCTTCCGGCCCAAGGTTGCTGTTCTCTAGTGGGATTTGAACCCCCGACCTTCCGGCCTGAAGTACCTTGCCCCAACCACTAGGCCACTCCTCCAGTCACTTTGAGTGTGAGCTGTCAGAGTTTCCTTTCAACTTTATGGAAGTCTCTCGGGTGCACTCGAGGTGCTTACCAAAAGTTATCCACACATCTTTTTGGGTTGAACACCTGTTCAGGAAGATCAGTGTTGCTCTCCACCATGACAGGGGGACAGGCTCATGATCAGGAGGATCAGAGTAGCCTGGGCTGACAGGGGGACGAGCCTTCAGGGTCTTCTGGTCTGGTAGACTGAATTAGACTAGACTACTTTTATGTTTAAAAAATAAAACAAAAACATAATATCAGCTAAATTAACCAGCCAGATTAAGCCTGCAGCCTTGCTTGGAAGACACACTCACTTTGTTTCTGTGAAGCTATCAGGCCTCCCCCCCCCCTTCGGAACAGCAGGACAACTGAATTTAAAGCCTCCCTTCTGCATTTCATTATCGGGGCTCTTCCGCCTGTGGGGGAACGCTACCACTGCTCTTTTCAGCTTTTTCCCACCTTTTTGCTGCCTGTCAACAAGACTGTGCTTATTGTAGTTGCCATTTTCTTGCACATTTCTTGCCTGCCTGCCTGCTACTGTCAGCTGGCTCCCTTCTGCTCAGTTGGACATTGCAGTTTTTAAAAGGATGCTGGTGCAGGTTCTGCAGCCGAAGCCACCAGTGGAGGGAATTGATGAGGGGCATGGCAACCGCCACTCTGTCCCTGAGGCGGCCTGTGGCTTGACGCCATTGAGTGCACAGAGTCCACTGTACATGATGCATGTGCAGATGGGCCAAAGATGTGACATTCACCATAGAGGTCATGTGGCCTAGCAACGGCAGCATTTCTTGCGCCGTAGTGAAACAATTGTGCTGGACAGTGCTGACTACCTTAGTAATGTGCTTCGAGCGGTCCATCGACAAGAAGGCCTGGGCTTGAGTGGTATCGAGAAGAGCCCTGATAAATTTGTTGTGTTGGCTGTAGGTGTGACTATGGGTGATGAATCCCAGGCTCTCAAGCACCTGAATAGTGAGAGAGGCCAATTGACGAACACTGTCTGGCATAAAGGCCTTTATGAGCCAGTTGATCAAGTAGAGGAAGCTGAAGACCCCCAGGGTCTGGAGGTAGGTGGCTACCATTGCTAGGTACTTTGTGAAGACCCTAGGAGTTGACGCTAGCCCAAAAGGCAGAACGTGGTACTGGAAGTGTTGTCCGCTCAGCATAAAGCAGAGGTACTGCCTGAGGAGAGGATGGATCGGGATGTCTGTGTACACATCCTTCATATCCAAGGAGCAGAGCCAAATGTCTTTGGAGATATTGGAGCAGCATTCCTAGAGAGATCATATTGAACTTCTCACGTACTAAGAAGTGGTTGAGGTTCCTTGGATCCGGGATGGGTCAAAACACCCCCCCCCCATCCCCAGTATTTTTGGGAACTAGGAAATACCAGGAGTAGAAACCTTGTCTGACCTGTTCTGGTGGTACCAGTTCTATGGTGAGGTCAACCAGTAGGGCATTGACCTCCTGCAGGAGAAGACCGTGGTGAAGCAGGTCAAGGGTTTTTTTTTCAGGAAAGAATGCGGGAGGCAGCTGGGTGAAATGCAACAGGTATCCATCCTGGATGATTCTTAAAGCCCAAGTGTCTGTCACTACGGGCCACCTGTGAGCAAAGAGGTCCAGCTGACCCCCCTTCCTCCCCTGCAGGGACACCTCTGGGACAAGAGTAGATTTGGCAGCTTCCTAAGGAGCATGGCAAATCCCGGTCAGGGCTGTGGCTGTGGGGTGGGCTATGCTTTTGAGGCTTAGGGCAACGCTGCTGGCAGGGCTATGTCTCTTCTGTTGGGCAGGCGGCGCACACTGATAGCCCTAATGGTTGTGGTATCTTGGGCATTACCTGCGCTTGCATGGGTAAAAAACCTTTTTACCCATAGCTGCTTTCCTGGAGGGCCAAGTCATGGTGACTTGCTCCTTCTCCAGCTCACCAGCCTTATCCTCCATGGACTTTCCAAACAGATTCTCCCCGGCAGAGCATGTCAACCAACTTATCTTGGACCCATTGTTTGAGGTGCAAAGACTGAAACCAGGCCAGGTGGCGGGCACCGATGCCTACAGCTGCCACTCAACTGACAGACTCAAAAGCATCATAGCCACCCTGCTCATATATTTTGAGCAGTCCTTTCCTCGTCCTAGCCAGAGAGTGTAAGTTCTCAAGGCGTTCGGTGGTATCAGGGTAGAGAACTCAGAAGTCCCCCATAAGGTCCTTGAGGAACATGGCCATATAGAGCTGGTAAGATAAAATTCGTGGCACCAGCATGGATCCCTGATGACACCTCCCAAAACCATTGAGAGTACGAGCCTCTCTCCCCTGTGGAACGGTGGAGTGAGTCTTGGAACTCTTTATGTGGCACATGGCCGACTCTACCACCATGGAGTTATGGGGCAGTTGAGGTTTCTCAAAGCATGGGCTCTTTTATACCATATACATTGAATCTGGCCTCCTGCTGATGGCAGGTACAGTCAGTGGATTTTCCCACATGTAGAACATCAGGCACTGGAGGATGCGATGCAGGGGCATCATCACTGGGAGGCAGGGGCGGCTCAAGGCAATCTGCTGCCTGAGGCGAAGGATGAGATGGCGCCCCTCCCACCCCGTAGAGGGGGACGGGGCTTTTTCAGAACTCCAGTCAGGGACTGAACCAAACCAAATAGCCAATTAGATTTTATGGAGGAAATGCAAGATGTCTGCATACCAAGGAACTAAAAGTGAGCGAGAACCAACAGCACAGTTTATAAAATTAAATTAAAACTCATTTTGTTATAAACTGCGTTATGGTTCTTCTTTTTTCTTTTTCAACATATATTTTGTATCCACAGTGGGTGCAGAGCAGAACCAGGACATTCACCCACCAAACTCAATATCTTAAAAAAAAAATCTGATTCTGATCATCTCACTAACAACAACAACCAACATTCTCCACTACCAGGCATACTGTGAACTAATACGAAACCCTACATAAAAGAGCACATCTACCATATGATATCATATCAGCACCAACTTCCAAAACTCACATAAGGAGCCTATCTAAAAAAAGGTCACTGTAAATACTACAGTGGGCCCTGGAACATCCATACACCTATTTGAAAAGCTGAACAAATCAAATTACTTCAGTACAGTATAGCGTAGTTACTCACCTGTAACAGGTGCTCTCCGGGGACAGCAGGAATCAGTCCTTACATATGGGTGACGTCGGTGCTGACGGAGCCCTCGTGCGGAGCAAATCCCCAGCTTTCAAAGAAAGCCTTTGGGAGTTGCCATGACGCATGCGCGGTCCCCTTCCCGCCCAAGAATGCCATCTTGCTCAGTCAAATGAGATAGCTAAAAATACGGCAAAAGAACAAAATATAATAATAATAATAATATGACTGCATCTCCAAGAGGAGGAGGGAGGGTCGTGAGGACTGATTCCTGCTGTCCCCAGAGAACACCTGTTACAGGTGAGTAACTACGCTTTCTCCGGGAACAAGCAGGAAGTCAGTCCTCACATATGGGACTCCCCAGCTATAGGCTACCGAAAATCCATAGCTAAAAAAGGCTCCCTCTAAGAGAGCCGCAAGCAGCCGCAATAGCAATATAAACTAATGGGATAGCACTCCGGTAGCCTGAGCACAGAAGGGTCGGAGGGCAGGAGTTGCCTAGACCTCAAAAAGGTTATGGAGCACAGCCTGGCCGAAGGCACTGTCCCACCGGGACTCCCTGTCCCGGCAGTAAATGGCTTGTGAAAGTCTGACTCGAAGATCAGGTGGCAGCCCAACAGATGTCCGCCAAAGGAAAAGAGCGCAAATGAGCCACTGATGCTGCCATGGCCCTGATTCTATGGGTCTTGACCCAACCCTGCATTGGAAGCTTGGCTGCCCTGTATGCCCAGGCAATGCAGTCTGCCACCCAGGTGGACCGTATACACTTAGATACCACCAGCCCCAGCCTACTGGGGTCATAAGAAACGAAAAGCTGAGAAGCCTTCCGATGCGCTTGTGTATGCTGGATATAGAATGCTGACGCCCTCTTACAATCTAGGGTATGCAGGACCGACTCTGCCCGACTGGCATGCGGCCTGGGGAAAAAAACAGGCAGAACCACCTCCTGGTTGAGGTGGAACGAGGAGACCACTTTCGGAAGGAACTTGGGGTGCGTGCGAAGCACCACCCGGTTCCTATAGAACCTGGTGTAGGGTCTATCTGACACTAGGGTCTAGAGCTCATTCACCTGCCGAGTGGATGTGAGTGCCACCAGGAAAACCAACTTCCAAGAAAGATAGCGTAGATGGCAGGTAGCCATTGGTTCAAAGGGTGGCTTAGTAAGCTTCTCTAACACCACATTGAGATCCCACTAGGTTGCCAGGGGGCGCACCGGGGGTTTCAAGAGAAGTAAGCCTCTCGGGAACTGAGAGACTAAGGGGTGTGCGGAGAGAGGCTTCTCATCCACTGAAAAGTGATGTGCAGCAAGGGTACTGAGGTGCACCCTGACAGAGTTGGACTTTAGGCTGAAATCGGAGAGGTGGAGAAGGTATTGTAGAACCATCCCTACCGGGCAAGAGAAAGGGTCTACTTTCCGCTCCTTGCACCATACCGCAAACCTACGCCACTTCAAGGCATACGCCTATCTGGTCGATGGCCTCCACGAGGCCAGCAAGACCTCCTGAATATTTTTCGGAAGGAGGAGCGGAGCGAGAATTACCCTTTCAGCAGCCACACCATCAAATTGAGGGAGCTGAGATTGGGTTGCAGGAGAGAACCCCCCTCCTAAGACAGGAGATGTGGGGAGGACCCCAAGGGGATTGGGGCCTCCACTGCTAGCTGCAGAAGAACTGGGAACCAGGGTTGCCTGGGCCACAGGGGGGCAATAAGGATGACCGAAGCTCTGTCCTGGAGAATCTTGAACAGTATCTTGGCTACCAGAAACGTCAGGGAAAATGCATATAGAAGATCCCCGGACCATGATATCAGAAACGCATCGGCGGCCACTCTGTGCGGGTGGGGTTGCCTGGAGCAGAAAAGGCTATTTACTCTATTACAACATCCATCAAACGTGGTAACAGTTTCTTCTGTGGAGATATCCTTAACAGTAGTCCTATCGCGATGCTTGGAATGTCTCAGATTCGTCGGCACTCAAACGATATTTGAAATATCTGATCGTAGTGCCTAATAGCATCAATGATTTTTCCGGCATATATTTCTATATAGATACTCCCACAGATGAAATCTTCAAACTACATTTAAATAAAATTGCTTAGCATTAAGTGCTCCCCTAACTTTTCAACTTTTATAATTGTTTCAGCGGATCAATAATTATGCAATACATGTTCACATTTTAGACTAAAATGCTGTTAAACACTCTGAGATGTTGGCTGAAAGGTGAAAATAAAAAAAATTATGAAGGTGCGAGATTACAGTTATGCTTCTTCATGGGCCGTATAGTAATTCAAGCATCAATCAGCTGTTGATATGTAACTGAAATGACACTCTTAGGTAATCTGTCTGAGAAATTTCGCGCAATGGATCCCTGTCTGTCGGGGAGCACTTAAAGCTAAGCAATTTTATTTAAATGTAATTTGAAGATTTCATCTGTGGGAGTATCTATATAGAAATATATGCCGGAAAAGTCATTGATGCTATTAGGCACTACGATCAGATATTTCAAATATCGTTTTCTTTGAGTGTCGACGAGTCTGAGACATTCCGAGCATCTTGATAGGATTACTGTTAAGGACATCTCCACAGAAGAAACTGTTACCATGTTTGATGGATGTTGTAATAGAGTAAATAGCATTTGCGGTGTATTAATTACATTACTCTGAGAGAAGACCAAAAGCTATTGTGGAGCAGAAAAGGGGCTACTGGTGATTGTCCGGACTTGCAAACAGGTCCATCACCGGCCGCCCCAGGTCTGGAAGAGCCAATTGGCTATCCCGCGGTCCAGCTGCCATTCGTGGGGTTGGAGAATCCTGCTTAGCCTGTCTGCCAGCCAGTGGCCCTGGCCCGGCAGGGAGATTGCTCTGAGATGAATGCCATGCCGGACTGCAAAGGAACATAGGTCTAGGGTTTCCTGACATAGGAGACGGGACCCCTATTTGTTCACATAGAACATGGCCACCTAGTTGTCTGTCTGCACCAAGACAGATTTGTGGTCCAGGGGCTGTCTGAAAACTCCCAGTGCTAGGCAGATGGCACGTAGTTCCAAGAAATTGATTTGTTGGGTCCTCTCGCTCGGGGACCACACTCCTTGAGTAGTGAAACCCTGACAATGGGCCCCCCAGCCCAGCAGGGATGCATCCTTGGTCAGGACCCTCGTGTGTAGCAGGACCTAGAAAGGCATCCCCACCTCCAAGTAATGCGGTTGGAGCCACCAGGCCGGGGACCTTACCAGACATCTGGATACTTTGACCCTGTCCCAGAGGTGCACTGAGGCCTGAGACCACTGGTCCCTGAAGCACCACTGAGCTGTCCGCATGTCGAGGCAGGCATCTGGGGTCACATGGACTATGGAAGCCATGTGCCCGAGGAGGCGCAGATAAAGCCTTGCTGACACTGCAGACTTGTGACTCACTTGCCCTGCCAGAGCCATAAGTCTGCTTGCCCTGTCTGCAGGCAGATAGGCCTTCGCTTGAAGGGTGTCAAGGCTGGCCCCAATGAACTCTAGCTGCTGAGTTGGAGTGAGGCTGGACTTGGGGTAGTTGATTACGGACCCTAGGTGCTGCAGCACCTGGATGGTACGAGCTGTGGCCTGGTGGGCCTCGGTGGCTGAGGAACCCTTGTTGAACCAGTTGTCGAGGTAGGGGAATACAAAGACCCCTTGGAGACTGAGAAAGGTGGCAACCACCGCTATGCACTTTGTGTACACCCTGGAGGCCAAGGCAAGGCCGAAGGGGAGTACCCTGTACTGGTAGTGACTGTCCCCCATCACAAAGCGTAGATATTGCCTATGGCTTGGGTATATTAGGATGTGTGTATACGCATCTTTCAGGTCTAAGGAGCATAGCCAGTCTCCCTGGCGGAGGTAAGACAGCAATATTCCAAAGGAGAGCTCATCTTGAACTTCTCCCTCACCAGGAATTTGTTGAGGTTGTATAGGTCGAGGATGGGTCTGAGGCCTCCTGTCCTTTTTGGCACCAGAAAGTACTTGGAGTAGAAGCCCCTTCCCTGCAAGTGGTGGGGCACCGGTTTTACCGCCTGATCCTCGAGAAGACCTGCTAACTCCTTCAGAAGAAGGTCCCGGTGAACTGGAGACCTGATGGGCTCTCCTGGAAAATAGTGAGAAGGCACCTGGGCTAGGTGAAGAAGATAGCCCTCTTGGACTACCTGTAAGACCCAGGCAACGGTGGTAATGGCTGTTCACCTGTGGGCATACACAGCCAGCCGGCCCCCTGTGATCTGCCTTTCTCCTGTGGGAAGAGTGGCCATGCTGTAGGAGTCAAAAGCCACTGCCAGGCTGGGCCTCATGTACTCCGGGGGGGGGGGGGGGGACATTCTCCGAGGCTCGGATACGAGGGAGTCAGATGGTACATCCCTGTGCCGGCGGGTATCCGGGGCTCCTCATCCTCGGTTTCCCATGCTGACGCTTCTGAGGAGGAATCAGGGGGCTCCTCAGGCATCAAGGGCCCCGGCGCCGACTGCCCCGATGCCGGCAGACTTGGCGTCAACGACTTTGGCTAAGGACTGACTCGAGCCCGAAGGGCTTTGAGGATTGGCTCGACCTCCAGGGTCGACTTTGACGTCAAGGGCCCGGAGGTCAGGGTGGAGGAACTAGACACGCCGGCCATCAGCACTCGCTGCTGTTCCATGAAGGCAGTAAAACTGCACTCCAAGGCCGCCATTCTGGACTTGAGTCCGGAAGGCTCCGCAGCCACCGGCTCGGGTCCCGACACAGTCGGGACCGACACCAGTTCCCCCGGAGGGAAGTTCTCGACAAGGACAGTTGGTACTTGCCTTGGCTGATCCACGTCATGACGAGGCATTTTCGCCGGGCGCTCTGACTCCAATGATCCCGGTTGGCGCTCGGGGCTACGCGACCAGCCCCGGGAGGGACCAGGTTGCTCGAAGCCATACAGAGATTCCGCCCTCAAGGATTTCTTCTTCCTCTTATGTCCCCTCAAGGGAGATCCCCGCTCCAAGGAACCTCGATGTCGCTCGGGCTCAGACAGCTCCCCCCGGGACCTGGAGGCCTCGAACGAGGTCCTGGCTCTCGGAAGCACAGATACGGAGAAAATCCTATCATGCTGCTGCTGGCAGCTCTTCAGGGCCTTCAAGGACATTTTCCTACACGGGCCACAGACCGACGGGTCATGATCAGGCCTGAGGCACCGGAGGCAGCAGTTATGCATATCGGTGAGAGACATCAGTTTCACACACCAATCACATTTTTTAAACCCACTGGCAGCCATCGGGGGAAAAAGGGCCCCTGCAGGTCAAAGACTCGGGCTGCCAGTGAAAAAGAAAAAAAGGCAGAAACGCCAGTCACAAAGGACAAACACTGAAAAATAGAGACAGACTCGATACCGACGTACCAAGCCGAAGGCGGGAAAAGGCACCACTGTCGATCGGTCGAGAAAAAGAAGAAAAAAAATAAACTTTTTTACGGGGACACAAGGACTACGTCCGAAGGGCTCCGTGGAAAAAAGGAGACTGAGCAAGATGGCACCCTTGGGCGGGAAGGGGACCGCCCATGCGTGATGGCAACTCCCAAAGGCTTTCTTTGAAAGCTGGGGATTTGCTCTGCACAAGGGCTCCGTCGGCACCAACGTCACACATACGTGAGGACTGACTTCCTGCGTGTTCCCGGAGAAAGATGTTTATGTACAAACTCCATGTTAACAGAACACCTGGCCTCAGTCGCACACTCAGAACACAGACCCTCACCAAGTACAGAATAAGTAACCACAATCTAAAGTAAAAATAAAAATATGTAGACAATTTAAACTGAAATCCTAGAAGCCAGACTCCGCATGTAGTGTAACATCAGAAAAATAAGAGATGCAGTTCCCCCATACTGTGTAAAATATAAAGATAGCACAAAGTCTAATCACTAAAATTAAATAAAAATACATTTTCTACCTTTGTTGAATGACTATTTTATTTTTTGATCATGCTCTTTCCGATTTGAAGCTTTTGCATTCCTGTCTTCTCTTAGCTCTCTTTTTGTGGTCCATCTGCCATTTCTTAACTCTTCTTTTGTTTTTTCTTCACTTCCTTCCATATGCCCATTTCCAGTTCCTGAAACCATCCCCAGGATCAGCCCCCTTTCCAGTCCTCCCCTCCCAGTACCTTCCAATGTCAACAGCCTTGCATTCCCACGACTGCCACTGGTATCAATTTCTTTCCAGTCCCCCTCCTTCCCCACTGTCCAGCCCCTTCTAGGGTATCAGCTCATGTCCACTCACAGTGCCCCCTCCCAGTCAGCTCCCTTCCAGTAGCCCTACCCTCTGTCCATCCCCCTTCCAGTGCCATTCACACGTCAGCTCCCTTCCAGCCGTCTCCCCATTACCCAGCCACCTACCACTCCCATCTCCAAGTGTCAGCTCCCTTCCAGTCCCCCTTCAGTACATCCCAGGCGTCAGCTCCATTTATGCCCCCTCCTTCCCCCGTGTCAGCTCCCTTCCTGCCCCCTCCTTCCCCTGGCAGACCCTCTCAGTATCTGCTCCCTTCCAGTCCTATTCCTACATGCAATATTATGAATAGCCTCCTTGTCAACAAAAATGTGCATACAAGCAATTATTTCCTGGACACCTCATTCCTTTGGGGGCCCATACGCCTGTGTGTGTGTGCTCCATGCAGATATCCACTGCAGGCCTAGCAGCCTTCCCCAAAGAGAGCATAAGCGCCCACACGACCTCACCACAGTCTGCATATTCTCTGACACACAAATTACTGGGCCAGGACTGATTCTCCAGGTCCTTGACCTTTTTCCTGGAAAGCCCAGTGCTCAGTGGCGAGGCTGCACAGACTTCTCATCCTGCCATTCCCCACATGCCTGCCCTTGGTCTCCTCCCTCCACATTCCCAGATGATCCACATCCTGGTGTAGCACCACTAAAGTTTCTTTTAGTTTGATCTTCATAGAGACTATTTCATGCTTCAGGCTTGATGCCTTTAAAGTGACATACTCGTATCTGCAGAAAGATGC
This sequence comes from Ichthyophis bannanicus, assembly GCA_033557465.1. NCBI lineage: Eukaryota > Metazoa > Chordata > Amphibia > Gymnophiona > Ichthyophiidae > Ichthyophis > Ichthyophis bannanicus. Next base: position 374,307,539 of record CM066034.1, on the reverse strand, counting down.
TGGGTCTGATCCTAACAGGGACAAAATGACGCTGGAATGGGGTTCTGATTCTGATTTGGTCGAGGATGAGGTCCAGAAGGACTAGGCCTTTCATCCAACTTAAGATGAAGCCCTTTAAATTGTACTGCTGCAAAGCAAAATGGACCATTTTTTTGTAAGAATTTTTGCATGTTGCCTTAACAGGGAAAGGGCAAAGTTGTTTTTTGTTTTTTCCTAGTTGTGGCAACACAATAAATTACTTGTGAAATTTAGCTATGGAAGGCAGATGAACTAGGAGCTCATTTGCATACTATAGCTAAATTTTTGCAAAAACAGATACTAACCCACAAATGTTTTTGTGAATAAATACACAAGGGCCAACCATTTGAACATTTGACAGTTCTCTAGTTGGATCATTCCCATCAATCTGGTAGCTACAGAGTAAATGAGAAGACCACTGACATATGCAATGTGAGAAAGAAGCTGCTTCCCTTGTAGCATTTTTGCAAGAATAATGATGATGATGATCATCATCATCATAAAGACATTTTCATACACTGCTTTAATTACTCCAGGATTTCATTTATTTCTAGATACACATCCATCAAATAAGAACTTGGGATGTTCCAAACCACTTGAAAACATGATGAAAGAACAAGAGGAAAAGGTTCACAGCACTTTCCCTTTTTTTGTTTTTTAGGACCAAGTGCTGACATGTAGGCTGTGCATCTTATTAAGAACCTGGGCAAAAGAAACCCAAAAGTTAAGCAGAACAAATAAAAAAAATCTCAATTTTTGTAGCTTTTGCTCTAACCTGCATATTCTGTTTGGACCTGAGAAACAGAGTGTTAACTCCTGAAAGAAAGGTAGTCAAGAAATGCATTACATTAGCCCAATAAAAAAGGTTTCACCTTGTATAACATTTTGTTTGTAGACATTTATTGCCATGCTTTTTAGCAGCAGAAACCCTTCAAAAATGGGTCTTAATCTACGTAAGTGCTTTTGTGCAGTCAGCAAACCATCCTGGTATGCAGGTGAGCACAGTTAAAAAGTTGTTAATGCAGTGACTAACAAGGTATAGAAAGAGATGTCCTATCCAAAATTAAGACGTTCTTCTTTGTACTAAGATCCGTTTGTGAAAGTCAATATGAAATCATGAATAATGCCCCAGAAAACATGGGGACATTCCACTGTTCTTAGTTTATAGCCCACATCTGTAATATGGAGGAGAACTTCCACCAGCTGCATAAGATATCTTGCCAAGATGGCTTGAGCATGGACGTAGTCCTACATCTCAGTGATGGTGCTTTTTCTCATGATAGACTTAGCTCACAATCCCATGCGATAGTGTTATATCCTAAAATCAGGAAGTATTTCAGCAACCTTCTTTCGGAGCTGCTCTCTTCTTTCTTCCCTCTCTTTTTCTTCTTTCATAAGTTTTGGGAACCTCTTCCATGCCTTGAACACAGTCAGAATCACTCTCCTTTAAGAAATAAATAAGGTTAGAAAGGAAACAGCACAGACTTATCTTCATGAACTGTAAACCTCAATAACATTTCCTCTCTCCCACTGCAGATAAAGACAAAGTGACAGTCCTACCAATATTACAGATGTATCGATCAGACACAGAGGAAAGAACATGGCAGTTCCAACCCTTAAAAATACAGAAGAGGGAAAATTCTATAAAAAATGTAAATGAATGCAGAAAACCTTTCATGGGTGTAAGGGATGGCATTTACAAATTTGTCTAATGAAGGACTGGAACTAGGGTGGAGCAACCAGGGTATTGTCCTAGGTGCCATATGATTGAGGGCACAGGATAGCAGCCTCTCTTTTCTCCTGCTTTTTAAGGCCTTTCTTGCCACCTTCTTTCTAGTGACTTTCAAGTCCCCAACCTAACCTGTGGTTCTGGCCAGGGCTCAGGAAGTGATGATGGCAAGGAGTGGGAAGAGAAGATAGTCTGTCCCCAACTCTCTCTCAAATACACACTCTATGTGTATGTTAGGAGGAGTGGAGTGAGGCCTGTATTTGTTAGAGTTGGGGAGGGATGTATGGTTAGCAAGAGGGGAATGAGGCATGTGTGATGGAGAGATATGAAAATGCCTAAGAGAAGAAGGGAAGCAAGAGGTACATATTATGATATGAGATAAAGGGAAAGAAAAGAAAACGACAATGATAGTAATGAAATGGGATGTGAAAATTAGATCAACAGAACAGAGTAGTAATAGCAGTAGTAGTAGAGACCTCTAGAAGAAAATCTGAGAAAATGGAATAGGTAAAAGAGAAAACCAAAGAAATCAAAGGGGAAAGGATATGTGGGGTAGACTTCTATGGAAAGAGATATTGAAGACAGCTTTCTGGAGCTGAGGAAGAGGAGATGTGACCACGTAGGAAGAGCAGACTAAACTGGTGGGAGGGGGCAAAGAAAGAGAATATGGAATGAAGCAAGTTAAAAAAAGACCCAGGTTGTAGAGACAGGGTACAGGAACACTGAGGATGAACTGGGGCATGGACCAGGGTTTAATTAAGGAACAGAGGAACCTGGATGATAGAAAGGGGAAAGGGCCAAGCATGGAAGGAGAGGGTGATGGAGAATGACCCATGATGGAAGAGCAGTAATACGTACAGGAAAATAATGTAGGAGACAAGAGAATGAAGATTGGAGAACCTAAGAGAAAGAGGAGACAAAAGAAGAATGAGGAAGGGGAGTAGGCAGGAAGAGGAAACAAAAGAGGAGGAGTGGGAAAGGAGTGTAGTTGGGAAGAGGAGACAACAAGGAAACAATACCAATAAATAGTATAAAATCATTTATTCTGAAGGAAAGAAACAAAACGGAGAAAGAAAACAGAAAAGTAAAAAAAAAGGATATCAGAAAAAAATGAAAGCGAAACAGAGATAAGACCAGAGAATGAGGAAAATACATTTTGAACATAAAAATAAATCCAGAGGCGCCAAAAGCTAGTGACTTTTATTATATGGTAGAGAATATGAATAACTATTTGTTTATTATAAATAATCATCGCAAAATATCCCGAGAGTCAATTTTAAGTCTCTGAGCTAGGTGTGCTTCCCATATAGAATTTATAGGTTGGGAACAGTGGGATTTTGCTGACTGACTGTACTTTTTCAGGTGCGTAATTCAATGCAGGAAATATCTGCCAGCCCTGAGGCTTTTGTATTAGTTCTGAAATATTTTGTGTTAATGAAATTTGAAGAATGTGTTTTTAGATATATTTTCAGAGTAGATTACTACAATTTTCCATGGGAACCATTAACTGGATAGTCTCCCTCCTCCACACTATATCGCTTGCCCACTAATGGCACTAAGGGGACAAAAGTGTCCTAGATTCTGCTAGCAGAAATGTATTAGTCTTACTCTAACTTTGCCACAATGTTCCCTGGAAGAGCTGTTCAGACACTGGTAAAAGAACTCACACTGGACCTGGCGCTAACAAATAGGGAGAGTGTTTCTGATATTATAGTGGGTGATTATCTTGCATCCAGTGATCACTGGATGGTATGGGTCAGTATTAACACTAGGGCTGATAGTCATTAGTGAGGGTCCTAGACTTTAGGAGAGCTAACTTTGTCAAGATGGGACAATACCTCAAGCAGTCGTTAACGCAATGGGAACAGCTGGAAGATGTAGAAAAGCAGTGGACAAAACTGAAAGGGGATATTTTAAGGGCAAAAAACCTTTTTATTAGGAAAGTAAGTAAATGTAAACGGAAAAGGAAGCCACTATGGTTCTTAAAAGAAGTAGCTGAAATGGCGAATAAAAAGAGGGTGGCCTTCATAAAATATAAGAGAACAAAGAAAGCGGAAGACAAGCATCTACAGGGTGGCCCAAAAAAAGTGAGAACATCTCGTAAATTAAAAGCTTAAAGAGTTAGAGTAGTCACTCACCTGTAACAGGTGTTCTCCAGGAGCAGCAGGAATCAGTCCTCACTAATGGGTGACGTCGGCGCCGACGGAGCCCTCGCGGAGCAATTTTCCCAGCTTTCGAAGAAAGCCTTTGGGAATTGCAGCGCGCATGCGCGGTCCCCTTCCCGCCCAAGAGTGCCATCTTGCTCAGTCTGATGACATAGCGAAAATACAGCAAAAAAGTTAGCAAAAACAATGGATAAGAATGACTGCAACTCCGAGGGGAGGAGGTAGGGTTGTGAGGACTGATTCCTGCTGCTCCTGGAGAACACCTGTTACAGGTGAGTAACTACTCTTTCTCCAGGACCAAGCAGGAAGTCAGTCCTCACTAATGGGACTCCCAAGCTTAAGGCTACCGGAGACCTCAAGTCGAAAAATGAGCTCCCTCTAGCTCAGCAGTACAGAAAGAAGGAATCTTCTCTGAATACGCTCCCGGCCGGTAGCCCAACACCAGGGCCAGAGGGTAGGAGTTGCCTAAACCTCAAAGAGATTGTGGAGGACTGCCTGTCCGAAAGCACTGTCCCTGCGGGACTCCCTCTCCAGGCAGTAATGAGCCGCAAAGGTCTGGCTGGAAGACCAAGTAGCAGCCCGGCATATGTCTGCCAATGGAACAGAGCGGAGATGAGCCACTGACGCAGCCTTCGCCCTGACACGGTGAACCGTGACTCGACTCTCTAAGGAGAGGCCGGCTGCCCCATAAGCCCAGGCGATACAGTCAGCTACCCAGATGGACAAAGTACGCTTGGAGACAGGCACCCCCAACCGATTGGGGTCAAAAGAAACGAAAAGCTGAACAGCCTTTCTATGCTCCCGCGTACGGTCAAGGTAGAAGGATAAGGCCCTCCTACAGTCCAGGGTATGCAGAACTGTTTCTGCCCGGCTGGTATGCGGCCTGGGAAAGAAAGTTGGAAGAACCACCTCTTGGTTGAGATGAAAAGGGGAAACCACTTTTGGAAGAAACTTAGGGTGAGTCCTTAAGACCACCCTATTCGGGTAGAACCTAGTGTAAGGAGGCTCAGACACTAGGGCTTGCAGTTCACTAACGCGCCTAGCGGAGGTAAGGGCTACCAAGAAGAGAGTTTTCCAGGAAAGGAAACGAAGAGGGCAGGTAGCCATAGGTTCAAAAGGCGGACAGGTAATCCGCTGTAAGACCACATTGAGATCCCAGTCAGGGGCTGGTGGGCGCAAAGGAGGCTTAAGCAGAAGGAGGCCTCTGAGAAAACGCGCCACCAAGGGGTGTGCGGAAAGAGGTCTGCCGTCCACCGGCGAGTGATGTGCAGAGAGAGCACTGAGGTGGACCCTGACAGAGTTGGACTTGAGGCCTAGATTGGAAAGGTGAAGCAAGTATTGCAGTACCACCGATACCAAGCAGGAGAAGGGGTTCTCAGACTGCTGAGAACACCACATGGAGAAGCGACGCCATTTAAGGGCGTAAGACTTCCGGGTGGATGGTCGCCTAGACGCTAGGACGACATCTTCCACCTCCGGAGGTAGTAGGAGCAGAGCTAGGACTACCCTTTCAGCAGCCAGGCCATCAGGTGAAGGGCCCGGAGGTTGGGGTGCAGGAGAGTGCCTCGATCCTGAGTCAGGAGATGGGGCTGAAACCCCAGAGGAAGAGGAGTGTCCACCGCCAGTTGTAGCAGGAGCGGGAACCAGGGCTGTCTCGGCCACCTGGGCGCTACCAGGATTACCGAGACTCTGTCCCAGAGAACTTTGAAAAGCGTCCGGGACACGAGTGGTGTGGGAGGAAAGGCATACAGTAGGCCCGTGGACCACGGGATGAGGAAAGCATCCGCCACTACTCTGAGAGGATGCGGGTGCCTGGAGCAGAACCTGGGAAGTTGCCGGTTCAGAGGACTGGCAAAAAGATCCATGGTGGGGAGGCCCCACCGGAGGAAGATCCGCTGAACCACCAACGGGTCTAACCTCCACTCGTGTGGCTGCAGAATCCTGCTCAGTTTGTCGGCCAGGTAATTTTCCTGTCCTGGCAGGTAAACAGCTTTGAGGAGGATGCCATGGTCGACTGCCCAAGAGCACAGTCTCCGAGCCTCTTGACATAGAAGGTGGGAGCCGGTGCCCCCCTGTTTGTTCACATAGAACATGGCAACCTGATTGTCCGTCTGGACCAGTACAGACTGATGAGAAGTGAGGTGAGAGAAAGTCCGTAGAGCTAGGCGGATCGCCCTGAGCTCCAGGAAGTTTATCTGCTGAGCAGCCTCCCAAGGGGTCCAAAGGCCTTGAGTACATGTCCCCTGGCAATGTGCTCCCCATCCCAGGAGAGAGGCATCTGACGTCAGCACTTGGGAAGGCGGAGGAGACTGAAATGTCATGCCGAGTACCAGATTGGGCAGATGAAGCCACCATTGCAGAGAGGAGACCAGGCGGTCGGAGATCTTTACTAAGTCCGCAAGGCTCCCTGTGGCTTGATGCCATTGAGTGTGAAGGCTCCACTGAGCAGGCCTCATATGTAGACGGGCATTCGGAGTTACATGGACCGTGGAAGCCATATGGCCGAGCAGCTGCAGGAATTGCCTGGCAGAGACCAGGGAAGTGCTGTGAAACATGCTGGCCAGAGCTCTGAGCCGGTTGGCCCGTTCCAGAGGCAAGAAGGCACGAGCCTGCAGAGTGTCCAACCGTGCTCCTATGAATTCGAGATCCTGAGAGGGGAGCAAAGTGGACTTTGCGAAGTTTATGACAAACCCCAAGTGCTGAAGCAGAGCTACTGTGCGATGAGTGGCCTGAGTGACCTCCAGGGAAGACTGTGCCCAGATGAGCCAGTCGTCTAGGTAGGGAAACACAAAGAGGCCTTGAAGCCTCAGGAAGGCTGCCACCACTGCCAGGCATTTGGTGAACACCCTGGGAGCGGAGGACAGGCCAAAGGGCAGTACCCTGTACTGATAATGATTCCCTGCCACAACAAATCTTAGATACTGTCGGTGGTCCGGATGGATAAGGAAGTGAGTATAAGCATCCTTTAGATCCAAGGAGCATAGCCAATCTCCCTGCTGGAGGTAGGGCAGCAGGATTCCAAGGGTAAGCATCTTGAACTTTTCCCTTTGCAGGAACTTGTTGAGGTTGTGCAAGTCTAGGATGGGTCTGAGGCCTCCTGTTCTTTTTGGTATCAGAAAGTACCTGGAATAAAAGCTGTGACCTCTCAGGTGGTGGGGCACCGGTTCCACAGCCTGTTCCTGAAGAAGACTTGCCAACTCCTGAAGGAGTAAGTCCCTGTGCAGAGGGGGTCTTGGAGGCTCCCCTGGAAAGTAGGAGGGAGGTACTTGGTGAAAATGCAAAAGGTAGCCCTCTTGAACTACCTGAAGCACCCAGGTATCTGATGTTATGGCTGACCACCTGTGGGCAAAGTGGGCCAGCCGGCCTCCTGTGCTGAGAGAAGCCAGCGGGGGGGAAGAGGCTATGCTTACGGAGTCAAAAACCCCCACCCTGCTGAGCAGGGGCTGGTGTAGTGGGCTTGGGGGCCTTCTGCCTACGGGACCCATTACCCTGTCCCTTAGCCTGCTGACCCTGATGGGGAGCTGCTGAGGCTTGATATTGTGGGTGGTGTTGTTTATAGGCAGACACCTTCCTCGGGTAAAAGGGCTTTTTCCCCGAGCCCTTCCTCTTCTGTGAAGGGGCAGAGGTCTTCCTGGACAGGCGAGTCCTGGTTAGAGTCTCGGTCTCGAGTTGTGCAGCCTTTTCAGCCATGGGCTTGCCAAAGAGGTTTTCACCTCTGCAGGGGACATCGACCAACTTGTCCTGCACCCATGGCTTGAGGTTGGATGACTGAAGCCAAGACTGTCGGCGGGCACTGATGCCGGCCCCGGCTACTCGAGCCGATGCTTCGAAGCCATCGTAGGCTGCTTGAGAAATAAACTTCGAGCACTCTCGAATACCAGTGGACAAGGCCTGGAACCTCTGCAAAGGTTCCTCGGAGAGACCAGCAGAGAACCCGGCAATTTCCTTTGCCAGGTCTCGGAGATACATGCCCATGTAGAGCTGGTATGTCTGGACTCGACAAGCAAGCATAGAGCCCTGGAAGCACTTCCTACCGAGGGCATCCAGGTTCCGGGCCTCCTTGCCGGGAGGCACCGAGGAGTGCATCTTTTGACTCTTGAGTCGATGCATGGCCGATTCCACCACCATGGAATGGTGCGGTAGTTGTGCCTTCTGGAACCCGGTGCTCTTGCGGACTCGATACATGGAATTGACCCGCTTGCTTAACACCGGCGTCGATGCCGTGCTCTCCCACATGCGGAAGAGAAGTCTTTCCAGCATCGGAGGAACCGGTACAGTAAAGGCCTCTTTCGGGGGAGAGTCATACTGGAGGGCCTCGAGCTCTTCGGCTCGAGGCTCCTCCTCGGGATCCGCGGGGAAGGCCAAAGCCTTGGCCATATCCCTCACGAAGTCCGAGAACCGGGTATCTTCTGGGGGGGGGGGACCGTCTCCGAGGCTCAGACTCAGGCGAGTCGGAGGGGACGCACCGAGTCTGAAAAGAACCGGGTGACTCGTCCTCCTCCGTGTCCCAGCCCGACTCCTCCGTGGAGGAATCGAGCGGCTCCGTGCAGACGGGTGCCGAGGACCTCCGCCCCGAAGCTGAGGCCGGTGTCGACGACCTCGGTCCCGAACGGGAGGCCGAGGGAGACCGTGGCCGAGGATCGACTCGAGCCCGCATGGACTCGAGGTTCGGCTCGGCCTCCGGGGTCGACTTGGACGTCGACGTCCCGGTGGTCGGGGCAGATGCACCGGCGAGGCCAGCGATCAATGCCCGCTGCTGGTCCATGAAGGCAGCGAAACTGCTCTCCAAGGCTGTCAACCTGAGTCCAAGCTCAGGAGACCCAGCAGCCCCCAACTCGGGCCCCGACGGCGTCGGGCCCGACGTCGGCTCCTTCGGAGGCGAGTCCACGAGGACTACAGTACTCACGTGTCCAGGAGACTCCACTTCGAGACGAGGATGCTTCGAAGGCCTCTCCGACTCCGAGGACCCGGGTGGCTATCGGGGCTATGCGACCTGGCCCTCGAGGGACCAGGAGCGTCCTCCGACGCCGCCCTCGTGTGTTTCTTCTTCCGACGATGTTCCCGGGCGGGAGACCCCTGCTCAGAGGAACTCCGACGATGCTCGGGGCCGGAGTCACAAGACGTCGAAGCCTCTGACGAGGTCCGGGCCCGGCCGGATGCGGAGTCAGAGAAGATTTGCTCCTTTTGAGACTGCCGAATCCTCAACGCCTTCGAGGACATTTTGGTACACGGACCACAAATCATCGGGTCATGATTGGGTCCGAGGCAGCGGAGGCAGCAGTCGTGTGTGTCGGTAAGAGACATAAGTCTCGTACACCAATCACACTTTTTAAACCCGCTGGCAGTCATCGGGGAAAAAAGGGCCCCTACGAGGTCAAAAGACCGTGCTGCCAGAGAAAAAGAAAAAAGTGGCGGGAACGCCAGTCACGAAGGACAAAAACCGAAAAATAGTGAACGGACTCGACACCGGAGTATCGAGGCCGGGCGGGAAAAGGACACGGCGTCGAACCGAGAAAAAACAGAATGAAAAATCAACTTTTTCAGCGGCGATCACAAACTACGTCTGTAGGGCTCCGCGGAAAAAAGAAGACTGAGCAAGATGGCACCCTTGGGCGGGAAGGGGACCGCGCATGCGCACTGCAATTCCCAAAGGCTTTCTTCGAAAGCTGGGGAAGTTGCTCCGCGAGGGCTCCGTCGGCGCCGACGTCACCCATTAGTGAGGACTGACTTCCTGCTTGGTCCTGGAGAATACTTATTTACCTTTTTTAGCTATATAACGTCTTTATTTCGACAATTTCCGGTCGCCATTTTTTTTTTCAAATTTGTCAATCGTTTACATCTGTCTTTTTGAATTTTAAATAACTTATATGCTACGAGATGTTCTCACTTTTTTTGGGCCACCCTGTATATTCAGAAAACATTAGAGAAGCTAGGAAACTGGTCAGGAAAGCAAAGATACAAATGGAAGAAAAACAGCCAATACAGTAAAATGGAGGGATAAAACATTTTTTCAGTCATGTTAGTGAGAACAGGAAGTGCAAAAGTGGTATTGTCAGACTAAAAGATGAAGGGAGGAATATGTAGTAACAGGTGATCTCCTGGAACAGCAGGAAATTAGTCTTCACATATAGGTGATGTTGGTACCGATGGAGCCCATGCGGGAACGCTCCCCAGCATCCAATAGGAAAGCTTTAGGGAGCATCCCTCTGCATCTGCGTAGCTGCCTTTGTGACTTTCTAGCTTTCCCTCCTCAGTTGAGTTTGTTGCTGAGATAAAAGGAGAGAAAGAAAGAGAAGACCTACAACTCCTAGGGGAGGAGGGTGGGTTGTGAAGACTAAATTCCTACTGTTCCCAGAGATCACCTGTTACAGGTGAGTAACTACGCTATCTTCAGGAACAAGCAGGAATGTAGTCTTCACATATGAGACTCCCTAGCTAGAAAATGCCAGAGAGATGACCTCAGAATCGGCTGTGGGTTTTCACAGGTATGCCTAAAGAGGTCATGTATCCTGCATGGATGTCAGGTATCGAAACCCGGGACGAAGGGTAGGAGTTGCTCTAAGTCTGAAAGAGATGCTGAAGAACATCCTGGCCAAACATGGCATCCCGGCGGGAGTCCTTGTCTAGGTAGTAGTAAGCAGCAAAAGTATGGACCGAAGACCAAGTTGCTGCTTTGCAGATCTCGTCAATAGCTACAGATCATAGATTTGCCATCAAGGTAGCCATGGCTCAAACATTATGGGCAGTAACATGACCCTCGAGGGAGAGTTCTGCCTTCTCATAAACAAAGGTGATGCAGTCAGCTATCCACTTGGAGAGAGTACGTTTGGAAACTGGCAACCCGAGGTGACTAGAGTCAAAGGAGATGAACAGCTGAGAAGCTTTCCGTTGCTCTCGAGTCCTCTAGAGATAAAAAGCTAAGGCATGTTTACAATCCAGAGTATGGAGGGTTGCTTCTGCCCTAGATGAGTGCAGTATAGGGAAATACACAGGAAGGTAGACTGATTGGTTCAATGGAAGGGCGAGACCACCTTCGGCATGAAGTGAGGGTGAGTCCTTAGGACTACCTTATCATGGTGTGTAAGGAGGGTCAGCCACCAAGGCCTGGAGCTCACTAATGCACCTTGCTGAAGTGAGGGCAATGAGGAAGATGACCTTCTATGTGAGAAACGTAAGTGAAGTAGTGACTAGAGGTTCAAAGGGCGGTATGAGAAGCTGCCCTAGAATAACTCTGAGGTCCCATGCCACTGGATTTTGCTTAATGGGAGGCTCCCCAACTGAGTTTTGATGCATCGGTCCTTAGGGTATACTGCAGTGCAGACTTCTGAAAAGGTGACCCTATGACGAGGTTCTGTGGTGTGCACCACATTTGAAGGGCCATCTTCATCTGAGGAGAAATGGTGATGAAGTTGGAGAGGCCATCCATTGTTATGACAGAGTCCATTGCCTGATTCTCATGTTGAGAGGGGCATGGAGTAAGCATGGACTGTAGACGCCTTGTGGCCTAGGAGGCATAGGAATGTTCTGGTCGTTACTGATGATTACTGTTGGACCTGTGTGACCAAGGCAATTAGGTGGAGGCGTCTGTCATCCAGCAGAAAAGCCTGGACTTGTACAGTGTCAAGTCAAGCTCCTATGAACTCTAGATCTTGAGTTGGAGTGAGGTGTGATTTTTGGATAATTTATGATGAAATCCAACTCTAGGAGGACATGGTTGGTTTGTTTGCGGGCAGAGGTGACCGCTGAAGTGGTATCTGCCCTTAGCAACAGTCGTCTAAGTAAGGGAACAGAAAGATTCCCAAAGTTCAAAGGTAGGCTGCCATGACAGCCAAACACTTTGTGAAAACTCTGGGTGCTGAGGCGAGTCCGAAGGGAAGGACTCAATATTGATAATAGTTGTTCTGAAATACAAATCTGAGAAACTTTCTGTAGTTTGGATGGATCAGGATGTGAGTATAAGCATCCTTTAGATCCAGAGAGCATAACCAATTGTTTTGTTGGAGGTATGGAAGAAGAGTACCCAGAGAAATCATCTTCAATTTCTCTTTCATGAGAAATTAGTTGAGATTTCGGAGATCTAAGATAGATCTGTGACCTCACATCTTCTTTGGAATTAGGATGTATCTGACATAGAACCCTAGGCCTGGCTGAGATGGAGAAATCTCCTCTAACACCCCTTGTTCCAGCAGTGAGTGAATCTCCTGCTGAAGAAAGGAAGTGTGATGGGAAACCTAAGAAAGGTTGTCCCATAAAATGAGTGGGTGTAAGATCTCTGAATTTCAACTGCAGGCCCTGACTGACTAGTTGTAAGGTCCAAGGTTCTGAAGTGATGTTGATCCAGTAATGTGAAAAGTGCACTAATCTTCCTGGGATCATGGGAGGAAAAGGAAAGATTATGGGAGAATTGGCCATGCTCCTTTTGAAGGAGTCAAAAACTCTGAGGAGGTTGAGTAGTAGATGCAGGCTGTAGCTTGGCAACTTTGGGTTTCCTGGCTTGTTTCTGACCCTGCTGTCTCTGTTGCTGTTGTGGGGCAGAGTAGGAATGATATGGTGGATAAAAAATGTTTATTTTTTGGGTAGAAAGGGTTTTTTGTGGCAGTCTTCTTTTTAGAAGAGTCTGCTATCTTTCTCGAAAGCCTCTTCATGGTGAAGTCATCAGTCTCTATCTTCCCAGTTTTCTCCCTCCACCTTTGGCCAAAGAGGTTCTCACCATTATAGGGAATGTTGATTAATTTGTCCTGAACCCATTGTTCCAGGTCAGATGCTTGGAACCATGTTGTCCACCTAGCTCCAATGCAGGCTGCAGCAGATCTGCTATTGGCCTCAAAGACATCAAACGCTGCCCCCTTGTTTAAGAATTTTGATGTGTTTTGGGCATGTGTAACTAAGACCTGATGAGCTGCCTGCTTGTCAGAAGGCAGCAGGGTGGTAAACTCTGCCAGGTCCCTTGAGACATCCTTAAGGAACATGCCCATATATAGCATGTAGGAATCTATTCTTGAGGCTAGCATTGTAGTCTGGAAGGTCTTCCAAATGCACCGAGGGTTCTTGCTTTCATTTCAGGAGGGACAGAGGATTGGATTTTCTGGCTCTTTATCCTCCTCATGGCAGACTCTATTACCAAGGAATGGTGAGGGAGCTGTGGTTTCTGGAAACCTGGAGAGAGAGGAACCTATAAAGGGTATCAAGTCTCTTACTAACTGCAGGGGTTGACATGGGAGCCTCCCACATCTGAGACATTAAATTTTTCAAAATGTTATGCACCAGAAGGGTAGCAGCCTCTTTTGGTGCCAATGGATACTGGAGGATATCAAGCTCCTCAGCTCTTGGCTCCATTTCAGTAGCCACCAAGCTGTCGAGGGCAGCCACCATATCCTTGATAAAATCCTGAAAGGACATGTCCTCGGGTGGTGTTCATCAACGCTCATAGGGAGGTGATGGATCTATGGCACATCCTTATGAGTATTGTAATTGATGGATTTCAAGTCAGAGACTTCTTATCCAGAGTCTGAGTCTGGGAAGAAATCAAAGTAATCCTTATCCGATGCTCAGCGGGTCGATGCTTCGATGTGTTAAGGGCATCAGTACTGGCTGCTCAGTGGAGTGATGTGAGGCAGGGGATGCTTGTGTAAGGATGCCAAGAGCATTGTCTGTGTCCCTTGTCGGTATCAGTGTAACTGATGCCAGCTGCGGTACACTCGATGTCATCGATGTTACAGCCGCTGGAGCATAACAATATTGTGCTCGATGGCAATGATGTAGTCATGAAGAGTTGATACCGGGGGAGGAGTGGCTCTGGACATAACTGTGTGGGCCACAACTCCATCACCAGTATCGGGGACTCCACCGAGGATTGAACCTCGGGGGCATCCTTGAACTCCTTTGTGGCTTTGGAGGGTAAAACCTCCCACTGGGGCTGCTTCGTTGGACTGTCTGCATCTGAGTGCCATGAATGTCATTGCCGATGCCGATGCTCGATGTCTGAAGCTGATGCCAACCTCGAGGTCGAGGATCTCGATGCAGAGGTCGATGTCTTTTTTTTTCTTAAGCATTGGGGACTCAGAGGGATGCCTTTCCTTTGTAAGTGGCAACCTGGACGCATGGGAAGATTTAGATAGTCGACGCCCCAGAGGAGTGCACCAAAGGAGCTGGGTCTGTTGGAAACAGCTTAGCCTTCTGTTTGTCCCGGTTCTTTCTAACTCTGGAAGTCATATGACAATAGGAGGGACAGGAATCTACATTGTGGGCTGGGTCTAAACATTTAAGGCACCAGTCATGCTCGTCAGTGATGGAAATGGTACTAGAACACTTGGAGCATTTTTTTAAAACCACTCCAGGGCTTCACCATATTTTGAAAAAGTATGGAGGCAAAACCAAACTGGGCAATGGTGCCCGAGGAGGCTGTGGGCCTCAAATGAAATTCTAAGAAAAATACCGAAAAAATATAAAATACAATGAGAACGTAAACCGGAATCGACGGGGAGTCGGGTTGGTCAACAGGAAGGCAAACCGAAGAACTTCAACAGTACTACAGAAGAATTTTTGAAATCTGACATGGCTGACAGGGACAAGAATGGCTCCATGGAAAAAAGACAACTGAGGAGACCAGGAGGGAAGGCAGCCATGTATATGTAGAGGAATGCTCCCAAAAACATTCCTATTGGATGCTGGAGAATGTTCCCACGCCGGGCTCTGTCAGTGCCGAAGTCACCATACATGAAGACTGACTTCTTGCTTGTTCTTGAAGATATATTTCTTCACAGAAAGAGTAGTAGATGCTGGAAAAGTCTTCTAGTGAAGTAGTAGAGGCAAAAGCTATATCTGAATTCAAGAAAGCATGAGACAAACACGGAGAATATCTAAAAGAAAATAGGGACTATAGAGCTTAGTGGTTCGTATGGAAGGGCAGACTGGATAGGCTATATGGGCTTTATCTGCTGTCATGTTTCCATATATAGGTAAAGGGCTCCTTTTGAATTCACCGAGGTAGAGTGGGGGTGCAACACATGATCATGTGCATAGGGCAATAAAACAGATAGCACTGTCCATGGGTGTAGGAGAAGAGAGGAGATGCTGCCTTTGCTGCCGCCACTGCAGGTCTAGCCTGGTTGTCATATCTGAGAGTGTGTTTATTGCTGCTTGTCTCAAGTGCCGAAATATCTAGTTTCAACTCTGGTTAATTAGGTCTGTGGAAGGTGCTTACCTGTGGAAATGACCTGCGGCAATCTGCTGCTTCTCCCATGATACAATCCTTTCCTCATTCGCCATATTGAACCAGGCCAAGAAAGTCTTCTTCTTCAGAGAGGCCTTGAAGAACCAACCTGCTTTCTCCTCCAGAGCAAATAAGCAATCCTTGTACTGAGGACAGAAAGAATGAGAACACAGAGTATGTCTCTCAAAGATCTAGCAAGCTTGGATAACAAGGGTTTTATTAGAATTAATCTTCAGGTGGTATAGGGAACCCAGTCTGAATTGCTACACATGGAGAAATTTCACTTACGGTTAATTTCTTTTCCTGGAATCCTGCTAGACCAGTCCAGACTAGTGGGTTAATTCCTCCTGCCAGAAGATGATGGAGATGGAGAAAAAAAACAGAAGCTTCAGCAACATCACCACTGGACCCTAAGGGTCAGCTTCAATATACCATTGGCAAAGCAAGAGGACTTCAGAACCAAGCCCCCGAAGAAGGTTCAACCAGCTAGGTCAGCTAAGGTGAATGCCAAATGGAATTATATACAAGACTACAGAGCAGCTAACAATATACAAGGTAGATAACAGCCAGAGGTCGGCTGACACACAAACAGGATCACATCTTAGTGTCGGCAAGGCTAATTCTTGGTACAGACAGAAAAGGGTGGGTCCTGGACTGGTTTAGCAGGATTCCAGGAAAGGAAATTAACAGTAAATGAAATTTCTCCTTCCAGATCATTCTGCTAGAACAGTCCAGATCAGTGGAAAGTACCAAATCTACTTCACCCCTGGGCAGGAAGACACAGTCGCTGCCAAGCGAGCTGCTTCCCTGGCTTGGAGATCCAAGCAATAGTGGTGGGCAAAGGTAGTCAAAGACGACCAGGTTGCCGCTCTGCAAATATCAAGTGGGGCAACCCGCAACCTTTCTGCCCATGAAGTTGCCTGAGCTGTGTTGACTGAGCTTGAGCCTGGTGGGAGCTGGCTTACCTTGTAGAATACAGGCCAACTTAATGGCCTGTTTAATCCAGCACACAATAGTAGCCTTAGAAGCGGTGCAACCTTTACGTCAGCCAGAAATCAAGACAGATGGTTGGAGAGAAGGAAGGCTACTAATGCCTTCCTTTTCTCCAACCATCTTAAGATGCCGCAGTAATGCTCTGCTGACATCAAGGAAGTGAAGGTCTTTATTAAACTCAGAGCACTCTTCCTTCAGAAAGGAAGGGAGTGAGATCGACTGATTTACATGAAAGTCAGACAGAACCTTAGGCAAAAAGGACAGGACTGTCCGAAGGGTAACCCCTTCTGGGAAGAAAGACCAGAAAGGGATCCCAGCATGACAGAGCCTGAAGCTCAGAGAGGCATCAGGCTGACATAAAACTGCTCATTGCGTTAAGTGTCAAATCCTTCATCATGGCCCGATGCAAGGGCTCGAAGGGCGTGCCTATGAGAACTTGGAGCACCAAATACAGATCCCAGGCCAGCACAACCGGGCATACTGGAGGCCGAAGGGCACAGAGTCCGCTGAGAACATGGGCAACATACACAAGGAAAACAAGGGAATGCCTACAGATTGGTCCTCAAAAAACAGCTTAAGGCTGCCACCTGAACCTTTAAGGAATTAAAGGCAAGACCTTTGTTAAACCCGTCTTGCAGAAAGGTAAGAATGTCCATTACTTAAACTCGCCACAGAGAAACAGATCTTTGGGAGCAGCAAGACTCAGAGGCGCTACACTCGGACATACACCTGAGAAGTGGAGGGCCGCCGCATCTGTAGTAAGGTAGCCACAACCGATGCCGAGTAACTTTTCCACTCAAGAGCCAAACCGTGAGTACAGAGCGGAGTTGTCCATGACAATTGGTCCTTGCCTCAGGAGACCCCTGCTTGATCTGAGCAGCATGGGTGTTGTTGACATTAACTGGAGTAGGTCAGCATACAACAGGCGACAAGGCCAGTTTGGCATGATGAGAATCACTTGGCCTGGGTGAGACTCTATGCGGCAGAGAATGCGGCTGATCATGGCCCACAGAGGGAAGATGTACAGGAGCTGTGAGGGAGGCCATGGCTGGATAAGAACATCCAGGCCCTAGACCCCTGGCCCCTTCCGACAGCTGAAGAAGGCTGGTGCCTTGGAATTGGAAGAGGTGGCCATCAGATCCAGAGATGGATGCCCCCAGCGGCGCACAATGAGTTGGAATGCCCAATGAGCTAACTCCCATTCGCTGGGGTCCAGCACATGATGACTGAGAACGTCCACCTCTACATTCTCAACTCTCACAATGTGCTGTGCTGAGAGCACCTGTAAATTGTATTCCATCCATAGGAACAAGAGAGCCATTTCAGGGCCACTCCTGGACATTTGGTGCCTCCTTGCTTGTTGAGATAGGCCAACATTGTGGAATTGTCTGACAGCACTTGGAGTACTTGAGCATGAAGCAGAGACCAAAAATGACACAGCGCCAGATGCACTGCGCGCGCCTTGAGGCAGTTGATGGGCCAGGAGGCCCTTTGCTGTGATCAAGTGCCCTGCGCAGTCTGTTCAAGGCAATGTGCCCCCCCAGCCAATCAGGCTGGAATCTGTGCTCAAGAGTATCCAGTGAGGAACATCCAAGGGGTTCCCTTTGAACAGGTAGTCATGGCAGAGCCACCCTGAAGACTGGCATACTGTGGGAGGAAGAGGGAGATGAATGTCTTAGTCCTGAGAGCAAGGGGACCACCGGGACAAAAGGAAGTGTTGCAGTGGATGCATATGAGCCCGAGCCCAGGGAATGATGTCCAAGGTGGCCGCCATGGTTCTGAGAACTTGTAAATAATCCCATGCACTGGGAGCTATCCTGAATTGAAAAACGCGAAGCTGCTTGCAAAACATTTGGTACCTATCTTGGGTGAGAAAGACATGACCTGTCCTCATGATGAACCATGCTCCAAGGACATCGAGAGTCTTAGTTAGACGAAGACAGCTCTTGGCATGACTGACCACCCAGCCAAGGCATTCCAGAAACTCCATGATGCGGGTGACCACCGAGATGGCTTCTTCGTGAAACTTAGCTCGTATAAGGATGGACCTGAATTCCTTGGCATTGCAGAGAAGCTGTAATGACCACCATGACTTTGGAAAATGTACAAGGAGCCATGGCCAGTCCAAACGGCATTGCCCAGAACTGATAGTGTTGTTCCAGGACTGTGAAGTGCAGGAAGCATTGGTGATCCTTGCAGATTAGAATGTGAAAGTATGGGACTTCCGGTGACGTCGGCTAGCAGAATGGTGGCGGCTAGCTAAAGCTCCGAGGAACACCCCTGGAAAAGAGCTACTAGATTAACGGGAACCCTGAAGTATTGCCCTTACCAGCACGGCACAAACGGGGCAAGGTGGAGGTGTTCACGATGTCCGTCCAGAAAAAATTGGCAGCCTTCCAGTCAAGTTATACCCAGAACGAAGTGGAAAGCAGGCAGAGCATGGAGTTGTCAGCAGAGGAGAGCCCACAGCACAGAGAGCCAGGGCAGCAGGATGAGTTGAAACAGTGGCTTTCCAACATGCACTGCAGGATTTGGGATGTGAGGGGTTACCAGGTGTCGCACGGGACCAGCTTGAGAGAGCAGCACCACCAGCGGGAACAAAGGCGGCGCAGCGGTGGCAACAGGTTCCTGAGAATGGCAGGCGACTTAAGAGACTTTCAAAGGAGCCCGCCAGCTGGTGGCGGCAACTGGAACTGATACCTGAGTAACTAGGGAGATGAGGGGTTTACCTGATGTTTTATGCACTGGGGAGAGGGGGGAAAGCTGTATGGTTGTAATGTTGTGCAGTGGGGGAATATGGAGGTTTGGGGGGGCTTAAGGTTAAAAGGCAGTGAAAAGGGGGAGATATATTGAGGGGGGGACTCGGAGCGGGTTGGAGACATCAAGGGAAACGAAGCTCCAGGGGAAAGGAGCAAGATTAGGAGGGGAGTGTGGGGGAGGGAGGGGGTGGGAAGGGAAGGGAGCCTGAGAGAGCAGGGGGAGGGGTGGTGAGGGGTAGGCTGAAGCAATGTTACGAATTGGATCTTTAAATGCTAAAGGGCTGAACTTCCTGCTCAAAAGGCGGAAGCTATTCCGAGAAATTGAGAGGGGAGAGTGGAATATTATTTTATTGCAGGAAACATACCTTAAAACCCTGGATGAGAGGAGGTTGAAGAATGGGGTGTATCCTGCACAATTTTTCTCTGTGGACCCTGGGGGCAGGAAATGGGGGGGGGGGGGAAGTATTTTTTTGAAAAAAGGGTGGGCTTCCAGGTGCATGACCATTTTAAGGATAGAGAGGGTTGGGTGGTGGGGGTTAGGGGTTGTTGGGGGGAGGAGGAGGAAATTACGATAGTGTCACTTTACGCACCCAATGGGAGTCAGGGAAGATTAAATAGGGGTGACCTACATGGAGCAGTGGGTACACTCCTAAACAAAGGCATGGGGAGAGGTGACCTGCACAGAGCGGCAAGTGCACCTACTCTTGTCGTCTTGCTGAGCAGACTAGATGGACCATGCTGGTCTTTTATCTGCCATCATATACTATGTTACTCTGTATTTTGGAGGGGAGTGAGTAGGTTGGTCGAAAACAATGCTAAGGGGAAGATGATGTTGGGGGGGGGGGTTGTAATATAGTAACGGACCCCCAGTGGGATCGCAAATCAAAGGAGGGGGGATGATCTCAGAAGCTATTTAATAGGGTGATGCAGGAAATGGGGGTGGTGGATGCCTGGACTCGGGAGCTGCACCCATTTTGGAGAGAAAGAGTAGTTACTCACCTGTAACATGTGTTCTCCAGGAGCAGCAGGAATCAGTCCTCACATATGGGTGACGTCAGCGCCGACGGAGCCCTCATGCAGAGCATTTCCCCAGCTTTCAAGGAAAGCCTTTGGGAATGCAGCGCGCATGCGTAGTCCTCTTCCCGCCCAAGGGTGCCATCTTGCTCAGTCTGATGACATAGCTAAAAGACAGCAAAAAATCGAAATGAATGATATGACTGCAATTCCAGCGGAGGAGGGAGGGTCGTGAGGACTGATTCCTGCTGCTCCTAGAGAACACCTGTTACAGGTGAGTAACTACTCTTTCTCTGGGACCAAGCAGGAAGTCAGTCCTCACATATGGGACTCCCCAGCTCTAGGCTACCGGGAACCCTAAGCTGAAAAAATGGCTCCCTCTCAAGAGCCTCAGCATTCGTGATAAGAATATCCTCTGAGAACGCCCCCGTACTGTAGCCCAACACAAGGGCCGGAGGGTAGGAGTTGCCTAAACCTCAAAGAGATTACGGAGTACCGCCTGTCTGAAAGCACTGTCCCTTCGGGACTCTCTCTCCAGGCAGTAATGGGCTGCAAAAGTCTGGCTTGAATACCAAGTTGCGGCCCGGCAGATGTCTGCCAATGGAACAGAGCGGAGATGAGCTACTGATGCGGCTTTCGCCCTGACTCGACCCTGCAAGGGGAGGTCGGCTGCCCTATACGCCCAAGCGATACAATCTGCTACCCAAGTGGACAATGTACGCTTGGAGACAGGTAACCCCATCTTATTAGGGTCAAAGGAGACAAAGAGCTGAGTAGCCCTTCAATGCCCCCGCGTACGTTCTATGTAAAAAGACAACACCTTCTTACAGTCCAGGGTATGCAAGACTGTTTCAGCCCGGCTGGTATGCAGCCTGGGAAAGAAGGTCGGAAGAACCACTTCCTGGTTGAGGTGGAAAGAGGATACCACTTTTGGAAGGAACTTCGGATGGGTCCGTAGGACCACCCTGTTACTATAGAACCGTGTGTATGGTCTATCAGAAACCAGAGCTTGTAGTTCACTCACACGTCTGGCCGAGGTAAGAGCCACCAGGAAGATCGCTTTCCAAGAAAGGAAGCGCAAATGGCAAGTAGCCATCGGCTCAAACGGTGGGCAAGTAAGTTGCTGCAAGACCATGTTCAAATCCCACTCAGTCGCCGGTGGACGAACCGGAGGTTTGAGAAGAAGCAGACCTCTGAGAAATCGGGACACTAAGGGGTGAACCGACAAACTGTCCCTCCACCGGTGAGTGGTGCGCTGATAGAGCACTGAGGTGGACCCGAACAGAGTTAGACTTAAGGCCTAGGTCTGACAGGTGAAGTAGATACTGCAGTAGTACTGGCACAAGGCAAGAGAAAGGATCTTCATTGCGCTGAGCACACCATACCGTAAACCTACGCCACTTGAGGGCATAGGACTTTCTGGTGGACTGCCTCCTAGAGGCCAAGACCACCTCCTCAACCTCCTTAGATAGAAGTAAGGGAGCTAGCACTATCCTTTCAGCAGCTAGGCCATCAGATTGAGGGACCTGAGATTGGGGTGCAGAAGGGAACCCTGATCTTGAGACAGGAGATCGTGTTGCAACCCCAGAGGGAATGGAGTTTCCACCGCCAACTGCAGCAGAAGTGGGAACCATGGCTGCCTCGGCCATCTGGGAACTACCAGAATCACCAAGGCCTTGTCCCGGAGAATCTTGAACAGAGTTCGGGCCACCAGGGGCGTGGGAGGAAACGCATAGAGGAGGCCCATAGACCAAGAGATCAGAAAAGCATCCGCTGCCATCCTCAGTGGATGCGGCTGTCTGGAGCAAAACCTGGGCAGCTGACGGTTTTGTGGACTTGCAAAGAGATCGATGGATGGAAGTCCCCAGCAGAGGAAGATCTGCTGGACCACCCATGGATTCAACTGCCATTCGTGAGGCTGGAGAATCCTGCTTAGCTTGTCTGCTAGGAAATTCTCCTGACCAGGTAGATAAACTGCTTTGAGAAACATGCCTTGTTTGACTGCAAGGGAGCAAAGGGTCAGCGCCTGCTGACATAGGAGCCTGGACCTCGTGCCCCCTTGTTTGTTCACATAGAACATTGCCACCTGATTGTCCGTCTGAACTATGACAGACTGGTGAGAGAGGGCATGAGAAAAAGTCTGTAGAGCTAAGCGGATTGCTCGCCGCTCCAAAAGATTGATTTGCTGCGTGGCCTCTCGAGGAGACCAGAGGCCTTGAGTGCACATGCCCTGGCAATGTGCACCCCAGCCCTTTAAGGAAGCATCAGTCGTCAGCACCCTTGTGTGTGCTGGAGCCTGAAAAGGTACCCCCCTGAGAAGGTTTGGGAGATGTAACCACCACTGTAAGGAGTCCAAAAGCAGTTTGGACACCTTTACTCTGTCTCGGAGGTCGCCTGTTACCTGCGTCCACTGAGCTCTGAGGCACCACTGAGCAGCCCGCATGTGTAGACGGGCATTCGGAGTCACATGTACCGTGGATGCCATGTGGTCCAGGAGCCGCAGGTAGTGCCTGGCGGAGACATGAGACTTGCTTTGGAACTGGTTGGCCAAGTCTATCAGTCTGTGGGCCCTGTCTTCGGGCAAGTAAGCTCTTGCCTGAAGGGTGTCTAAGCTTGTCCCTATAAACTCTAGGTTCTGAGAGGGGAGCAAAGTGGATTTTGCGTAGTTTATGACAAAGCCCAGATGCTGAAGAAGAGAGACAGTGCGAAGAGTGGCTTGTCGGGCCTCCTGGAGAGACTGGCCCCTGATGAGCCAGTCGTCCAGGTATGGGAAGACAAAAATTCCCTGATTCCTGAGATAGGCCGCCACCACCGCCAGGCATTTGGTGAAAACCCTGGGGGCAGAGGTTAGGCCAAAGGGAAGTACCCTGTACTGAAAATGGTTTCCTCCCACCACAAATCTGAGATATTGTCTGTGGTCTGGATGAATGAGGATGTGAGTATAAGCATCCTTTAGGTCTAAGGAACATAGCCAGTCTCCCTGCTGGAGGTAGGGCAGCAGTATCCCAAGGATAAGCATCTTGAACTTTTCCTTCTCCAGAAACTTGTTTAGGTTTCGCAAGTCTAGGATAGGCCGGAGGCCTCCTGTCCTTTTTGGTACCAGGAAGTACCTGGAGTAGAAGCCTTGCCCTTCCAGGTGGTGAGGCACCGGTTCCACCGCCTGTTCCTTTAGAAGACTTGCCAACTCCTGAAGGAGGAGGTTCCTGTGTAGAGGGAGTCTTGGAGGCTCCCCTGGATAGTAGGAGGGGGGTAGCTGGTGGAAGTGGAGCATGTAGCCCTTTTGGACTATGCTCAGTACCCAGGTATCCCCTGTGATGGCTGGCCACCTGGAGGCGTACAGGGTCAGCCAACCCCCTGTGCTGAGTGGAGCCACCAGCGGAGGAGAGGCTATGCTGTGGAAGTCAAAACCCCGCTCCCTGCTGTGCAGGAGCCGGAGCTGGCGGCTTGGGAGTCTTCTGCCTACGGGTCCCATGCCCCTGCCCCTTAGCCTGCTGGCCCTGTTGAGGAGCGGGAGAGGCCTGATACTGAGGGTAGGATTTGTAGGCAGCACCCTTCCTCAGGAAAAAGGGCTTCTTTCCCGAGCCCTTCTTTTTCTGAGAAGGGGCAGAAGTCTTCCTGGACAGCCTTGTCCTGGTGAGAGTCTCAGTCTCGATTTCTGCAGCCTTTTCAGTCATGGGCTTACCGAATAGGTTGTCACCTCGGCATGGGACATCGACCAACTTGTCCTGCACCCATGACTCCAGGTCCGATGACTGTAGCCAGGCCTGACGGTGTGCACCGATGCCGGCCGTGGCTACCCGGGCCGAAGCCATCATATGCTGCTCAAGAGATAAACTTCGAGCACTCTTGGATCCCTGTCGACAAGGCTTTGAACCTCTGCAAAGGTTCCTCAGAAAGGCCAGCTGAGAACCCGGCAAATTCCTTTGCCAGGTACCTCAAGTACATGCCCATGTACAGCTGGTAAGTCTGGACACGGCAAGATAGCATAGAGCCCTGGAAGTACTTTCTACCGAGGGCATCCAGGTTACGGGCCTCCTGGCCGGGGACGACGACCGAGGAGTGCATCTTCTGACTCTTCAGGCGGTGCATGGCCGATTCCACAACCATGGAATTGTGCGGTAGCTGTGCCTTTTGGAACCCAGGGCTCTTACGGACTCGATAAATGGAATCGACCCGTTTGCTAAGAACCAGCGCCGAGGCCGGTGCCTCCCACATACGGAAGAGCAGCTGTTCCAGCATCGGAGGAACCAGTACAGTAAAGGCTTCCTTCGGAGGAAAATCATACTGGAGGGCATCGAGCTCCTCGGCTCGAGGCTCCTCCTCGGTGTCCACAAGGAATGACAAAGCCTTGGACATGTCCTTCACAAAGTCCGAGAACCGGGTATCCTCCGGGGGGGGGGGGGGGGGAGTGGGGAACGACCTTCTCCGAGGCTCAGACTCCGGGGAATCCGAAGGGACACACCGGGTCCGGAAGGTGTCAGGAGACTCCTCGTCCTCCGTCTCCCATGCCGACTCCTCTGAGGAGGTGTCGAGCGGCTCTGGCCGTATGGGCCTCGGTGCCACCCGCCCGAATGCTGAGGGCACCGCCGTCGATGACCTCGGCCCTGCATGGGAGGTCAAGGGGGACCTTGACCAAGGATTGACTCAAGACTTGATGGACTCGAGGATCGGCTCGGTTTCCGCGGTTGACTTAGACGTCGAGGTTCCAGTGGTCGGGGCAGATGCACCAGTCAGACTGGCGATCAGCACCCGCTGCTGTTCCATGAAGGCAGCCAAGCTGCTCTCCAAGGCCGTCAGCCTGAGTCCAAGCTCAGGAGACTCAGCAACCCCCGACTCGGGCCCCGACGGCATCGGGCCTGACGTCGGTTCTCCCAGAGGAGAGTCCATGAGAACAACAGAACTTACGAGACTCAGGGACTCCGGCTCCATGCGAGGTAGTTTGGATGGCCTCTCTGACTCCGAGAGCCCAGGGCAGCGGTCAGGGCTACGTGACCTGGCCCTCGAGGATCCAGGGGCTTCCACCGATGCCGCCCTCACGAGCTTCTTCTTCCTTTTGTGCTCCTGGAAGGGAGACCCCCCTCTCAGAGGAACCCCGACGGCGACTGGGGTCAGACTCCCAAGATGTCGAGGCCTCTGACGCGGACTCTGAAAAGATTCTTTCACGTTGATGCTGACGGCTCCGAAGTGCCTTCAACGACATTTTGCCGCACGGGCCACAGACCAGCGGGTCATGGTCGGGCCTGAGGCATTGGAGGCAGCAGTCATGTGTGTCGGTGAGAGACATAAGTTTCTTGCACATTTTTTGAACCCGCTGGCAGCCATGGGGGGAAAAAGGGCCCCTGCAAGGTCAAAAGACCGGGCTGCCAGTGAAAATAACAAAAAAGGCATGAACGCTAGTCATGAAGGACAAAAACCGAAAAAAGAAATTCCGGACTCGATACCGGTGTACCGAGCCCAGGCGGGAAGGGGAACCAGCATCGAACCGGAGAAGAAAAAGTGAAAATCGCAGAAAAAAATCTACTTTTCCCAGGTGACACGAACTCATGTCCATTGGGCTCCGCGGAAAAAGAAAGACTGAGCAAGATGGCACCCTTGGGCAGGAAGGGGACTGTGCATGTGCACTGCATTCCCAAAGGCTTTCCTTGAAAGCTGGGGAAATGCTCCGCACGAGGGCTCCATCGGTGCCGACGTCACCCATATGTGAGGACTGACTTCCTGCTTGGTCCTGGAGTATACACTTTCTACTCTTGTGTCTATGATAGTTATAGTAGGATTGATATGATTCTAATAGATAAATTGCTATTACCGGGTTTACGGGATTCAGGCATTTGAGCCCATGAAGTGGTCAGATCATGGACCAGTATGGGTGTAGATCGAGGGGCGGCCTATGGGGGATATTCAGTTCTGGCACCTCATTGAGAGGCTCCTTTAGTGTAAGGAGGTAGTGGAGGATGTAAGGTCCACTATTAAAGAATACCTTCAATTAAATGACAATGGGGGAATGCGGGACATTATCTTATGGGAGGGGCTTAAAGCAGTTGTCCGGGCACGGCATATAATGTGGGCAGTACGGCAAAAGAAGAGGCGTAGGCAGCGGGAAAATCAATTCTTGGAGGAGATCCGCAACCTTACCTGCTTATTCCAATATACCGGGCCCAGCGAGACCGCAGGAGGTTAGAGCAGCTTAGATTGGAGCTACAGGCATATCAGAAGCCGCTATTAAAAATCTTTCTGCTGGAAAGGCACCAGGATTGGAAGAATTCCCAGGTGCCTTTTACAGAACATACAGGGAAGAAGTCAGTGAGCTACTCCAGCGGTTATTCAATGGAATGTTGAGGGGTGGGGGGGAATGACAGCCAATATGCTCACCGCTGGGATGTCGGTATTGCCCAAAGAGGGCAAGGATCTGATAGAATGCGGGTCTTACCGACCCATAGCCTTGCTCAATGTGGATATTAAACTCTTGGCAAAGGTATTAGCAGGACAGTTGGCATTGTGGATGCCTAAGCTGGTGCAGCCCGATCAGACAAGGTTTATTCAAGGCAGGCAAGCAGCAGATAATATCAGGAGGGTAGTGAAGACCCTCTGGATAGCCCAACAGGGCACGGAGGAGGTGTTATTTCTCTCAGTTGATGCCGAAAAGGCATTCGACAGGGTGCATTGGGATTTCCTGTTTGCTACCATGAGTAAGATGGGCTTTGCACAACGCTTTGTTGGTTGGATAAGGGGTCTGTACAGGGAACTCCAGGCCTGAGTGAAAATAAATAGTCAGTACTCCAACCCTTTCTTATTGGGCCGAAGGACGAGACAGGGGTGCCCTATGTCCTCTATCTTGTATGCATTAGTAGTGGAGCCTTTGGCACAGGCAATAGGACAGAATTGAGGTATAAAAGGGGTAGGGCTGGAAGGGCAAAAGTAAACAATTTCCCTATTTGTGGATGACTTATTGGTATGTGTGGCAGATCTGGGTAGCTCGCTACCAGAGCTGCTGAGGGACTTAGGAGATATGGGGCGGTCTCGGGTTTCCAGCTGAATATGGAAAAGATAGAAGCCTTGAATGTTTCAGTCTCCCCGAAGGTGGAAGCTGCACTAAAGGACCATTTCTCCATTAAACGGGCGTCGGGGACTTTGAAGTATTTGGGAGTTCGGATTCCAACATGAGTTGAAGCCTTATACTAGGCTAACTATCCAGGATTATTTCGGGAGTTAGGGAAGGACCTGGAAGGGTGGACGAATATGGAAGTTTCATGGTTGGGTCATATCGCTGCAGTCAAAATGAACATCCTCCCTCGGATATGATATTTCAGGCACTGCCTGTCCCCATACCAGTGGGAGTGTTAAGGATGCTGCAGAGGAAAATTATGCAATATATTTGGAAGCGTCGACCCCTGTGGATAGCCCGGACCACTCTGTATCGGCCTCGAGAATTGGGTGAACTGGGGGTACCAGATATACGTGCGTATTACTGGGCAGGTCAACTAAGGCATGTGCTGAATTGGAGAATGGGTGGGGAAAGTAAGTGCTATGTAGAGCTTGAGTGCTATGTCAGAGGGGGGGGGGGGGGTGTTGGCGGCGTTACTTTGTATACCGGCCAGGGGGGTCATTGACTTTAGCTTCCTTAGTAGGGGCGCCAGCATTTGTACCGGGGTGGCAAGGAGGGCTTTACTTGAGGTGGGGGAAAAAAGGGTTGCGAACGTTTAATCAATTTATAGATGATGGAGAATTTGTTCCATAAAACGATTTGCAGGAGATTTATAAGCTCACGGATGGGGAGCGGTTCCAATACCACAAAGTATGTCATTTCTTATAGTGGATTTTAGAGAAGGAAGAACTGATGCGCTATTTTACCGATTTGGAAATAGTGTGGTATGGGAAAAAGAGGTTAAGGGGGTTGATTTCTGCCCTATATCGGGCAATTCAGGGTATGGCTTTTAAGCAGCTTCCCTATATGAAGGCTTGAGAGAGAGATTTGGGATATGTGCTTACACCAAAAAATTGGAGGCATATGATTGATCAGATCAAGAGAGCCCTGTTAGTAACGAATATTAGAGAAAAATATTACAGGATTTCGATGCGTTGGTATTATATGTCTAAGAGGCTACACCGGATCTTTCTGGGGGTCTCTCCATTGTGTTGGAGAGCATGTGGGGAACGGAGAACTTTCTGGGACGTTTGGTGGGGCTGCCCAGTGATCCAAGTCTTCTGGCAGCAGGTACTGGACTGGGTGTGTGGGTTGACAGGGGTGACTCTGTGGCTAGATCCGGGGTTGATCCTACTATTTAGGCGGGAGGAGGAGCAAGGGGGGAGAGTTAAAAAATCAGTGGTAGCATGTTTGTGTGTGGTACGCTGTGAGATTGCGGTGCATTGGAAATAGATTGAGGCTCCGCAAATAGCCTGATGTGTGACAAGGTTCAGACAAGTGATAGTGATGGAACGAATGACAGCCTACAGGAGGCAGACATTAGAGAAATATGATAAGGAGTGAGGAAAGTTGGCTCAGATGCTAGGAGAGGAGGGGAGTTGTGGGGGGCTAGAGGGGGGGAGTATGTCCTTGGAGATAGGGCATATTGTACTGTTCTTTGATAAACCAATAAATAAAATATCTATATAAATAAAAATGTAAATGTTCATTTGTTCAAAATCGCAAATCTCCAAAAGTTCTTCATCGATTGCTTTGAAAGTTTGACACAGCATTGCATTCCAATACGCGCGTGTTTTTAACCTACTATTATATAGATGTCACACCTGTGACAGGTAAAAACATGCTTTTTGCAGAAAAACAGCGCCATCTGTTGGACGTAAAAGCAACACACGCTATAGTACATATTTTACAATTCACGTGCAATCGAGCTGCTTTAGTTCATCCAAATAATGCCTCACAGAAGATCAAACTTAGGTCGTCGTACTCGCCGAGCGGACGCAGTGCGACGAGTAATTGCAAATCAAACCGAGGAAGAACAGGCATCAGCGAACGAGCGAAACAAAGAATGTCTCAAATACGTGCTGAGGAAGCAGCAGAGCGATGTGCAGCCAGACTTCAGGATGCACGGTTGCGAGCACGGAGATCGCGCTCTGCAGCTTCAGATCTGCTTCGTTCTCAACAGAAAGAACGCGACAGACTGAGAGTGGCTGAAAGACATCAACGAGAAACAGCGGATCAGCGTCAAACACGACTCCGTGCTCAGCAATCACGCGATTACAATTGCCTTGCATTCCGGTACAACCCAGCTGATGATTATAGTTTGAGCCGGCATGTTCTCATCGGCACTATGACTGAAGTATGTCCTTATTGCAAGGCTCTGAAATTTAATGGAGAAACGAAAGGCATGTGTTGCGCCGATGGAAAAATTAAACTGCCTCAACTGGAAGAACCGCCAGAACCATTGAAAAATTTGCTTGCCAGATATACCGCCGAATCAAAGCATTTCCTATCTAACATCAGGAAATACAACTCATGCTTCCAAATGACGTCGTTCGGCGCAGAAATCGTAACAGCTCAATTCATGCCAACTTTCAAAGTGAAAGGACAAATTTATCATAAAGCCGGCTCCCTGAAGTGATAAATTATCCAACAGAATTTTTGAATTCACTCGATCTGCCAGGCATACCACCGCATGTACTGCAATTGAAAATCGGCGTCCCAATTATCATGTTGCGAAATATTAACAAGCCAAAGCTTTGCAACGGCATGCGGCTTGCAGTAAAAACATTGATGAGCAACGTCGTACAAGCAACAATCTTGACAGGACCTTTCAAAGGTGAAGATGTCCTCATTACTCGCATTTCTATGATTCCAACGGATATGCCATTTCAATTTAAAAGATTGCAATTCCCAATTCAATTGGCGTTTGCAATCACCATCAACAAAGCTCAGGGCCAATCTTTAGAAATCTGCGGTTTAGATCTCTACACAGATTGCTTCTCTCATGGACAATTATATGTTGTGTGTTCTAGAGTCGGCAAACCAAGCAATCTCTATATCTGCACAGACAATGGAACAACGAAAAACATTGTATACCCACAAGCATTGTGAAATTAAACATATTACAAACGTGCGTTCTCTCCTTTCTTTTCCATTTAACCAGACTCAGCCACAGCAACGCGTGGCCGGGTACAGCTAGTATAAAATAAAAAAAATTTAAAAAAGAATGAAAAGTACGCCTCTGCGAGGTCCAAGGATGCCAGAAACTGGATGGCATGAATGGCAGATTGCAAGGTTTCCATTTGGAAACCAAGGTACACACAAAGACAGCAGTTGATACCTTTGAGGTTCAGGATGGAATAAAAGGAGCCCTCCTTTTTGGGCATGACAAAATAGATGGAGTAGAGACCAGAGCCTCATTCCGCTGGTGGAACTGGACAAGTAGCCTGGAGCTGTAGAAGGCACTGGAGAATTGCACTCACAGATACTCTCTTGGCAACGGAGCTGCATGGGGAGATGAGAAAGACTCCTTGAATAGACTTGGCACAGTTGAGTACATTGCCCTTTGTCAACTATATCCAAAACCCATCTGTCCGAGGTTATCTGGGCCCATTCGCAGGAGAAAAGGTGCAGCCATCTGCCAACCTGTGGCACCCTGGAACGGACCCCGAGTCCATCAGCGGAAGGATCGCGCAATTTTGAGTGGAGTAATTGTCTTACGAGCGACAGACACCTCGAAAGGACTGTGGCTTGGAACCTGGCTTGGATGATGAAAATCCAGATTTCCCAGGCCAATCCCAGCACGAATCTCTGAAGCGTACCCTGGAAGAGGAGGATGACGAAGCAGCCACATTGGAATGCGAAAGCATGATTTGGGTTTGTCCTCAGGCAAACGTTGGGGCTTAACTCACCCAAATCCTTCACAAGCTTCTCCAGATCTTCCCCAAATAGGGACCTTCCTTTAAAGGGAAGTCTGGCAAGACGAGCTTTGGATGCCACATCCGCATTCCAGTGGCAAAGCTACAACCAGTGTTTCGCAACAGTGATTGCTGCCACCGAGCAGGTGGCCAGATGAAGCAAGTCATAGAACGCATCCACCAGAAATACTGTAATTGATTCCATCCGCAACGCTAATGGGTCCTCTGGCAGAAGCTTGATCCATCAGAACAAGGCACATGTTGCTAATCCACCACAAACCGATGCTTGCAAAGCCAGAGATGAGAAGGAGGAGGCCATCTTCAACAGACTCTCTATTTTCCAATCACTTTGATCGTGGAGGGCCACACCACCCTCCATAGGGAGGGATGGTGGTATGCTTAGTAGTGACTGCAGCCATAAAGGCATCCACCTTAGGAAAGTACAATCACTTAATCAGGTTGGCTGGAGACCAGGCATAGAAGTGACCAAGGCAATGAGCTGATTGCAAAGAAGCATCCTGGGAATCCCATGCCAGGAAGACCATTTGCTGAAGCTCTGAGGGAAAAGGAAAAGCCTTAGACAGTTTCCGTATACCCACAATGATAGGGTCCCGCTTGAGGTTTGGTTGGATTAGAATCATGCTGAGGCTGCAGGTCGGAGATGTGAAGGGCTTCGGCAATCTGCGATATTAGGGCCAGGAGCTCCTCCATGCAGAATAAGTGCACATCCTGACCATCATCCTGGTTGTTAGGATCTTCTTATGGAGGAGATAGTTCACCATCCTCCCGGTTAGAGCCACTGTTAGCATTGTGCTCTTCTGAAAGGCAATTTCTGTCTTCTTTGACAGGATGCTAATCCTCAGAGGACCAGGAGACGTCCTTAGCACGGTCCTTATCCTGTGAATCTGGGGTAGGTTTGGTGTGCTTCCTAGATGAATGGGCTGTGGATGCTACCACTCCAAGGGTGTCCGGAGGGGAAGGAGATGTCCCAGAATGCCACAATTCCCAAGCCTGTGAATAGGATCATAAACTATGACAAATCTGAGTCCACAGGCTGCTGAGGCTGCTGCAGTTGCTGAGTCTGTTCAAGGAGAAGGACCGGAGAGGAAGCATCTCCAGAATGACGAGGGAGCCTGCGCCAGGTCGAGGAGGGTTCAGTGCCATCTCACTCCGAAACTGAACCCCCTGCAGCAGAAGATTTTCTCTAGTCTGCTGCACAACCAGAAGAGTAAATTAGACTTACCTGCTAATTGTTGTTCCTTAAGGAACTCTAGTCCAGTCCCGGAACCATAGAGTTGTGAACCTGCACCAGCAGCTTTGGAGACTGAAAGATGTCATCGCTTTGATGTCACTGGTACAAATAGGCTAGCACCGCCCACTTCCACCAGTACCCTTTGACAAAGCAGACTCAGCAGAGCAACAAATAAGTAGATAAGAACGGTCATTGACTCAACCATTGAAATAAAAACAGAGGGCAAACTTGACTCCCACAGAAAAAACCAAAGCAGACTCTGGGAACCGTGTAAGTACGAATTCCCGAGAAGACGAGGGAATGCTGCACTAAAGAAAAAAGGGGGCTCCCCTGAGAAAACCCCAAGAACCCGAAGCTCCTATCCACTTGCTAGTCTTTGGACATGGAAATTTGAAAAACTTCAGGCTGAAGATCCGCGCAACACACAGGGAGGGATCCGGGACTGGACTAGAGTTCCTTAAGGAACAACAATTAGCAGGTAAGTCTAATTTACTCTTCCTTTGCGTCCCTCTAGTCCAGTCCCGGAACCATAGAGGATGTAACAGAGCAGTGAATATCAACGGGAGGGACCCGCGAGGCCAGACTGAAGTACCGCCGCCCCAAAACGCCCGTCCTCCCGCGCCTGTACATCTAGCCTGTAATGCTTGGCAAAAGAATGCAGCGAGGACCACGTCGCCGCCCTACAAATGTCCGCCACCGGTACCAAACTGTGCTCCGCCCAAGACGCCGCCTGCGCTCTTGTCGAATGTGCTCGAAGACCTGGGGGAACTGTCTAACCTTTAAGAAGGTAGGCGGAACCGATCGCTTCCTTCAACCACCGCGAAAGCGAAGCCTTAGCCGCCGCCTCGCCTTTGCGCGGCCCGCCGAACAAGACAAACAACCTGTCGGACTTGCGGAATGGAGCTGTTTCGCGGAGATACCGCTTGAGGACCCTTCGAACATCCAGGAGATGCAACCTGCCGCTCGACTCTCCATGCTGTTGCTCCGAAAACACCGGCAGCGACACCACCTGATTAAGATGAAACACCGACACCACCTTTGGCAAGAAGGCGGGAACCTACGCAACTGCACCGTGTGACGAGAAAAGGACAAATAGGGCTCCCGACAGGAAAACGCTTGCAACTCCGAAATCCTTCTAGCGGAGCAAATAGCCACCAGAAACACCGTCTTCAAGGTCAAATCCTTCAGAGAGGCTTTACTCAGAGGCTCAAACGGCGCCGCCACCAAAGCCTCCAAAACCAAATTCAAATCCCACGGAGGAACCACACACCGTCTCGGCGGCCGCAAGAGCAGTGCCGCCCGCAGAAAACGCCGAATATCACCGTGAGAACCCAACGGCTGACCCTGAATCTTCCCCCGGAAACACGATATAGCCGCTAACTGCACTCTCAAAGAGCTCGCCGCCAAACCCTTCTCCACACCATCTTGCAAGAAAGAAAGAATCTGCGGTACCGAGACTCCGAGGGGACGCAGACAGTGCTCCGCGCACCAAGCCTCGAACACTCGCCACACACGAATGTACGCTAACGAAGTAGAGCGCCTTCACGCCTTCAATAAGGTAGAAATAACCGCCGCCGAATACCCCCTGGCAGTCAACCGAGCCCTCTCAAGGGCCATGCCGTAAGCGAGAATCGATCCACCTGAGGCATGCGCAACGGTCCCTGCAGCAAGAGATCCTTTCGCCGAGGAAGTTTCCACGGCCTGTCCATCAGAAGACGTATCAAATCCGCATACCACGGCCTTCGGGGCCAGTCGGGTGCCACCAGTAGCACGCGACCCCGGTGCTGCTCTATGCGCTGCACCACCTTGCCTATGAGAGCCCAAGGCGGAAAGACATAGAGAAGCCCCTCCACAGGCCATCGCTGTGCCAACGCATCGAGACCCTCTGACATACGCTCCCTGCGCCTGCTGAAGAAGCGGGCTACTTTTGCCGACTCGCAACTCGCCATGAGATCCATGACCGGAATCCCCCATCGCCGAACCAACATGGCAAAGACGTTGGGGTGGAGAGCCCACTCCCCTGGATCCACTCTGCGATGACTTAAAAAATCCGCCTCGACATTGTCCACGCCTGCCACGTGCTGTGCTGACAACGCTCGTAAGTTCTGTTCGGCCCAATACAACAGCAGAGTCGCCTCCGCCTCCAGCGACGCACTGCCCGTGCCGCCCTGGCGATTGATGTAGGCCACCGTCGTCGCATTGTCGGAGAGCACCCTTACCGGCTCCAGACGAAGGCACTCGAGAAACTCCTGCAACGCCAGAAACACTGCCCGCATCTCTAACCGGTTTATGGACCATTGCTTCTCCTCGCACGACCATAACCCCTGGGCAAAGCGTCCGTCGTAATGCGCTCCCCAACACACGAGACTGACATCTGTCGTAACGAGTCTCCAGGCCGGAGGACGCAGCGATACCCCTGCGGACAGATTCACGGGCACCAACCACCAGCCGAGCTCCTGAATCACCTCCGGAGGACACACCAATCGGCGGGACAACGCATCTCTCTGATGAGACCAACGCCGGAGAAGCGCACTCTGCAGCGGCCACATATGGGAGCGGGCCCACTGAACGACATCGATCGTGGCTGCCATGGTTCCAAGCAATTGCAAGTACTGCCAGGCCGTTGGCGCCCTGCACCTGAGAAACTGGCACACGAGCGTCCTCAATTTCTGCGCTCTCTGCTCCGGGAGAAACACCATCCCTTGCCCGGTTTCGAAGCGCGCTCCTAAATATTCCAAAACCTGAGATGGAACCAATTTGCTCTTCGCCAAGTTGACCACCCAGCCGAGACTTTCCAGCATCCGTATCACCCGAGCCGTGGCCACCTCGCTTTCCTCGCTGGATTTCGCTCGAATCAACCAATCGTCTAAGTAGGGGTGCACGAGAATTCCCTCTTTGCGGAGCGCCGCCGCCACAACCACCATTATCTTGGTAAAAGTCCGAGGCGCCGTGGCCAGGCCGAAAGGCATCGCCTGAAACTGAAAATGGCCCATCGGTACCGCAAACCGTAGGAACCTTTGATGTTCGTGGCGCACCGGGATATGGAGATACGCTTCCGTAAGGTCCAAAGACGTCAGAAATTCGCCCGCTCTGACGGCAGCCATGACGGAGCGTAAAGATTCCATCCGAAAGTGGGTTACGCGAAGACACCGATTCACCCTTTTTAAGTCCGGAATCGGACGAAAAGTGCCTTCTTTCTTGGGGACCACGAAATAGATAGAGTATCGACCGCACCCGTACTGGTCTGCCGGGACGGGCACCACCGCTTTGAGCCGAAGCAGCCGCTGAAGCGTCTCCTCGACCGCCTGCCTCTTTGCTGGCACCCGGCACGGGGACAGGACAAAGGAATCTGACACAGGCCGCTGTAGCTCCAGAGCATAGCCCTCTCGAATGACCTCCGACACCCACTGATCTGAGGTAATCTGGACCCAGGCAGGGTAAAAATCCCGCAACCTTCCTCCCACGGGCACCACCTCCACCTGAGTCCGCCGCATCTCATTGTGATTTCTTATTGACAGAGGTTTGAAAGGGAGTAAAACCCCGACCGGCTCCCCGGAAACCTCGAAACCCTTGACCACGATAGGGGAACCATCCCCTCTGCGTCTGGCTAAAACGTGAGGAACGAAATCTCCGAAAGTCTCTGGAAGGCCCTCTAGACGCTACCGTTCCCCGGCTCTGCTTAGGCTTATCTTCCGGGAGCCGACCACCCTTGGTCTCCCCCAGATCCTTGACTAACCGCTCCAAATCTTCACCAAACAGCAGCTTACCCCTAAAGGGAAGCTTACTAAGCCGGGCCTTCGACGAGCCGTCCGCCGACCAGTTACGCAACCACAGATACCTGCGGGCCGCCACCACGGATGCCATACTCTTAGCCAAACCGCGGATAAGATCGTAATGTATATCAGACAAATAAGCCGTGCCCGATTCCAGCCGCGCCAGATCCTCAGCGTGGCCATCCAACTGCTCCCCCTGCAACCGCTGGGACCATCGCAAGCAGCCGCGCGCCACCCAAGCCCCCGCGATCGAGGCCTGCAGGGAAAGGGCAGATACATCAAAGACCTGCTTCAGTAAGGTATCTAGCTTTCTATCTTGCACATCCTTCAAAGCCGCGGCACCCTCAACCGGAATAGTGGTCTTCTTAGTGACCGCCGACACTGCCGCATCCACCTTAGGCGAGCGGAAAATCTCCCTGTCCTGCTCTGAAAGCGGATAAAGTCGTGCCAAGGTCCTAGTACCGCGAAGCGCGGACTCCGGCGAGTCCCATTCCTCCTGAATCATATCCCGAAAGACTCTATGAACCGGGAATACCTTTTGTGAAGTGCGCACGGCCTGTAACAGAGGATCCTCCAAAGAGTCCTCCGTCGTCGGCGCCAGACAGGGCATATTTAACGCCTTAAGAGTCTCCGCAATCAAAGCCGGCAACTCTTCCCGACGAAACACCCGGACTACTCTACTCTGTTGCTCCAAATCCGGGATCTCCCCCTCATCTAAGTCCGCATCGGAGGTCTCCTCCACATCCAGATCAGCCGTCCCCATCTCATCATCCAGGCGAGATGGCGGGCTGTCATCTCGGACCTCCCTGCGCTTCTTGAGAGCCACCTCGTCCTCCCTGGGGAGAAGGCCTGAACCTGCCCTCTTAAGCCCCATAGAGCTACGAGTCGGAGCCACCATACCAGGTTGCAGCAAGGCAAATGCCTGCTGCATCAACGAGAAAAAATCCGGCGGAATCCCTGGAACCACTCCCCCCTGGATCCCTCCGGCCGTCAAAAAATCACTCTCCGCCGAAGAAGTACTCGGCACCGGTTCCACAGGGGCCAACGAAGGCGGTCCGGACTCTCTGGCCTCCGAGGGGCCCGCTATCTGCTCCTCAGCGGATCCCCCCACAGCCCTCTGCGTCACCACCGCTTCAAGGGAACACGGTTTACAAACCCCGGACTCCAGGATCTCGCTACGGCGCACCCCGCAGACAAGGCAGCGAGATTTCGCCGGCATCGTATCCAGAGCCACACACAAACAGAGCAATCACGCAGCCACTGAACCCCAGGTCCCGAGATTGCCAAAACTGCACAGGCAGTGGTTTTTTTTTTTTTTTTTTATAGTTATATCCACACAGTCACAGTATAACTAAGCCAAAGGAGCCAACCCGACTTGAAAACGAAGCTCCGAAAACTTTTGAGGGCACAGAGAAAACCGGGCCGATGCAAACCCGGCTCCCAAAATGGCCACCGGCAGAAGTCCCGCGCAAAGTACACGCGGCTGGCCGGCAAAACCCCGAGGCCCTCAGAATTAGCCGCGGGGATTCCCCGACACCCCCCTCTACTCTGCGCTCAAAAACGCCAACCCAGGAACCTCCTCCGACTCACCCGATGCACCGGCGATGAAGGAGGGAGAGAGAGAGAGAGAGAGAGGCGTCAGCACATCTCCACGCCGGAGCACAGCCTACACGCGGCTTCAGCTCCGGCGGGTGTCAGGGAAGAGAGCAAGGCCTGTGATCGCACTTCCCCACAGCGATCCCCTGAGGCTGTTCCCCGGCCTTTTAGTGCTGCGGTCTGCAGAAGCACGCTCTCTGCCTTCTACCTGCTCCTCACCCTTCTTTACTGCGGGTTCGGGAGCAGGGAGGCACCACACAGTATTCCCCCCCCCCTTGCTCGTTTAAACGCTGGGGAGAATATCCACCAAGAGAAAGGAGAGACCAGAGAGAGAGAGAGAGGGAAGATGGAGAGAGAGAAAAACCACAGGATCTGCAGGTAAGACCCCTTTAGCAGCAGCAGCAGACCTGAAACAAAAAGTACCCAATCAGATACAAAATTAAACTACCAAGGGAAATGAAACCTGACAGAGAAAAAAAAAATGTTTTGTTAAAACTAAAGCTCTGCTTATTTGTACCCTCCTGAGCCCAGTCCCGGGCTCAGAACCTCCTAGCTGCTTGGAGACCTAAAGTACTGCTTTGTCAAAGGGTACTGGTGGAAGTGGGCGGTGCTAGCCTATTTGTACCAGTGACATCAAAGCGATGACATCTTTCAGTCTCCAAAGCTGCTGGTGGAGGTTCACAACTCTATGGTTCCGGGACTGGACTAGAGGGACGCAAAGGAATAAAGATTATCAGAGAGAAAACAACGTTTTCAGCCACAGCCGAGACAACATTGCAGGGCAGAGGCCATAAGTGCAAACTGCAGTTTTCCCTTATAAAATGGCGGCCCCAGAAGCAAGGCAAAAATTGCGCCTCCCGATGAGAAAACTGGACAGGTAAGAAAAATTGGCAGGAAGGCACTGGAGAGGCTGCTATTCTGATTAGGGCCTGGAGTCGTGGCGTGAACTGCCACGCAATGGAACTGTCAACAGAAAAACAGCCAGCATGAATGAGCCCCAGCTGCCGACCTAAAAAATGTCTCCAGTCCAAGAAGCAATGGCCTGAAGGGAAGTGCTGAAAGGAGGCTGCCCCCACGTCACCAGGTTGAAAATGGCACCGGCAAGCAGAAACGACAGCCAGATGAGAGACGCTTACCCGGAGCTCCCCCCCCCCCCCCACTTACCCGGAAGCCCCCACTTAATGAAAATGCATTGCTGGTGAGATAGGAAAGGGAGGAGGGAGAGAACTCACTGTACCACCATAGCCATACCGGAGCTGAAGGATCCAGCTGGCTGCCTGAACTAGCAAACTTCTTGAGTCACATTTCTATTGCAAGTTGTTTTGCTTGCATAATTTGTTTGAAATGCTAGAAATAAAAAAATCAAAAGAAAATACTGAAGCTGATGCCTAGGGGTCTAGGGTTAACTACTAGTGGTGATATCACTGAAGCTTCTGTTTTTTTTCTCCGTCTCCATCATTTGCTGGCAGGGGGACTGGTCTAGCAGGATGATCTGGAATGTAATATTCACTGCATAATGGAGAGCAGATTTCTTTTTGATTTGTCTGGAAACTGAAAAATCTTAAAAAGGTGCCTGTCAGAATAAAGAACAGACTATATTGTAAAAGTGTTGAGATACTAAATTTTTGCACCTATGGAAAACCGGATTTGGTGCGAGTAGGGCACAACATTTGAAACAGATTAGCCAGTTGCAATAGTGCTAGGGACTGACAAATGCTGTGATACAATGTTTCAGATTATAAATTTGTACTCTTAACATCCATAAGAATTTTAAATTCATTCCTGAATATTGAAACAATTGACTATTTCCTCTGCTCTTCCCACGGCCCACCTTTAGCCAGTTTCGGAAGCTTCTTTGAAGCAGCAGATAAGAATAGAAATCTTCAGCATGTTTTCTTCTCTCACTCAGGCTCTCTTGTACTTCTTGTAGCCAGGCTAACAGGCACCTTCTCTGTAGTACGGAGCAATGATGTTCCTCTGCAATCTGAGCAAATCCAAACATTTGTTAAAAAAGAATGAGGCATGGTAAGTCCTCTCTATGATCAGTCTAGGCTGTGGCACAGAAAGTCCACTCCCTTCTTCCTCTGTGACTGCCTTTTCTTCTAGCAGTAAAAGGCGCACAGGAAGAATGAAACCTATCCAAAAAGCTGTCAACCAGGATTCAAAAATCTGGTGCGAACAGGTGATAGCATATGATAGCTAAAGTAGTGCAGTTAAACACAAAGAACATGTGGTGCACTTCTGCTATATTATACATGACAGATTCCCTCTTGCTGTTAGTCATCA
The DNA here is from genome assembly GCA_033557465.1 of Ichthyophis bannanicus. Lineage (NCBI taxonomy): Eukaryota > Metazoa > Chordata > Amphibia > Gymnophiona > Ichthyophiidae > Ichthyophis > Ichthyophis bannanicus. Next base: position 374,267,903 of record CM066034.1, on the reverse strand, counting down.
ATGACCGTATTTACAGCAAAAGTAAAAAATGCCAACATTTCTTAAACCTTTAAATTGCTTCAATGGCAAAAATACTTGTCTTTACCCTTGTTTTTTTCTTTGCATTACAAATGATGCACAATGGACTTGGGATGTCATGTAAAATGGTAAAAGCCGGGTAGCACTAATACAGAGGTGCAAAGGAAAACTTGATGAGTCTATACAAACTGATTAGTTGACTTATACAATGTTGCCACACTATTTCATATTTAAGCAAAAAACTGGCACTACAGGCAATGTGCTTTGCCAAGGCCACTTATTTCTTAGCTAGGTTACACTGCACATGGACCAGCATATGTACTTTAATGCAGCAAGTAGTAACTATGATTTAGTTCATTAGTAACATACCTTGTTTGTGGAAGGTGAAATTAGGACTTACATGCTAATTTTCTTTAGAGTCCCTCCAGACCAATCCAGATGTGTGGGTTTATGCTCTCCTAAGAGCATATGGAGGCTGAGAACTACTAGAGTTCTACACTATATAGGATCCTGTGCAGTCCATCTCCAGACAGTATTTCTCTGTTGTTGTTGTTAAGTGCCGTTGAGTCGGAGTCGACTCATGGCGACCCTCTGGATAGCTAAATTGTGTTCGGTCTTCAGTCAGGCGGCTCATTGTTGACAGACTGGTACCCGTAGCTGCTGTTATTGTATCGATCCATCTCATTGCTGGCCTTCCTCTTTTGCGTTGACCTTCTATCTTGCCAAGCATGATGTCTTTCTCTAATGATCTCTCTCTCTGCATGATGTGTCCAAAGTATGAAAGTCGAAGTCTTGTCATCTGAGCTTCTAAAGAAAGCTTAGGTTTGATCTCCACTAGTACAGACTGGTTTGTTCTTCGGGCAGTCCATGGTATACACAGTATTCGCCGCCAGCACCATAATTCAAAGGCATCAATTTTCTTCCTGTCTATCTTTTTCACTATCCAGCTTTCACTGTCCATATGATGTTATTGAAAATACCATGGCTTGAACAAGTCGAATCTTTGTATGGAGAGAGACATCTCTGCTCTTCAGAATCTTATCTAGGTCTTTCATAGCCATTCTGCCAAGAGCAATGCGTCGTCTGATTTCTTGACTGCTTGTTGCTTCTTTATTGATAGTTGATCCAAGTAGGTTAAAGTTATTCACGATTTCAATTTCTTCTCCTTCGACGATGAACCTGTTGATTATGCCAGTTGTCATGATCTTTGTCTTCTTTACATTAAGGTGCAGGCCCATTTTGAGACTATGTTCTTTGATTGTGAGAAGCAAATGTTTCAGATCATCTTCACTTTCCGCCAGTAATGTGGTATCATCAGCATAGCGAAGGTTGTTGATGAGTCTTCCACCAATCTTCACACCTCTGTTGTCTTCATACAATCCTGCTTCTCTGATGATTTGTTCTGCATATAAATTATTTCTCTAACAGAGCAAAATAACAGCTCTGCATATAAAGTATTTCTCTAACAGAGCAAAATAACAGCTGCCCCTTCAGAACTGTAAGAGGGCAAGAAACACCAACTGGACAACATAACATGAAGGTGCAAGGGGGTAAATTGAAAGGCAATGTCAGGAAATATTTTTTCACTGAATGGATACATGGAATGCCCTCCAGATGGAAGTTGTGGGGGCAAATACAGTGACAGAATTCAAAATGGCATGGGACAGACACAGTGGATCCCTTTATAGCAACAGGATAAAATCAAATTAAGCATAACTATCTCTTATATCTCAACAAACAGGGGAGCCCTACATGGAGCGGTGAGTACACCCCTAAACAAAGGCATGGGGAGTGGTGACCAGCACAGAGCGGCAGGTGCACCTACTCTTGCTACCTTGCTGGGCAGACTAGATGGACCATGCTGGTCTTTATCTGCCGTCATATACTATGCTACTATGTTACAAGGACTACAAAATTTGAGAGAGAAACACACCAAACAGATCCAAGATTGGAGAGCAGTGGAATTAACCTCCATCATATCCAAGTCACTGACACAGATCTTCTAATGAACTACCTTGCAGGAAGCTCTGTTTCAGATGGGGAGGGTTCTGGACTGGTCTGGAGGGACTCAAGTAAAGAAAATTAGCAGCTGGTTCAAGAACTGATATGAGGGGAAGCTATTTTAGACAGTTATTAGTGGAATGCAGGATCTGGTGCAAGAGATAATGATGCCAGGGCCACTTTGCAATAGTGATCATAACATGCAGGGCCAGCCTGTCCATTAGGCGAGCTAGGTGGCCAGGTGGTTGGCCTGGGTGGGCAGTGGTAGCAGCACACATAACTGGCTGTGTCACCCCTCCCCCCCCAAGCTGCCGCCAAATCCGTTTGGGGGGGTTAGGCAGACAGCGGCAGCAGCAGCATTTCCAAAGTGGCTACTTTTTGCCGGAGCTTTTTTAAATACTGCCACCGCGGCTGCCCACCTTCCCCTCACGAGACTGAATCAGCGGCAGTTGTGGGGGTGGTGGCGGCGACAGCTGGGGGGCGGGGAGGCCGGGGTTTCTGCCTAGGGCAGCGGAAATCCTTGGGTCGGCCCTTTTAACACAATCACATTTGAAACATTCAATGGAGGAAAGACAGCAAGGAAATCCACTGAGCTAGCATTTAACTTTCTAAAAGGAGACTATAATATAGTGAGGAAAAGGGGTAAGAAAAAATTAAAAGGAGCAACTGCAAAGGTTATGAGTTTACATCAGGCATGGACATTGTTTGACAAAACTATCTTGGAAGCCCAGCTGATGTATTCCATGCTTTAAGAAAGGTGGAACGAAGGCCAAATGACTACCAGCGTGGTTTAAGGTTACGTCAGAAAGGCTGTTATTGCTGGAAAAGCATCTTTCAAAAAAACGGAAAAATGAGCCAAATGACGAAAACAGGAACAACATAAGCACTGGTAAATCAGATGCAAGGAATTGATAAGGCAGGCAGAGACAGAATTTGAAAAGAAGCTTGCCATGGAAACACAAATCTTTTAAAAGTACAATTGTAGCAAAAAAACCAGTGAGAAAGTCAGTTTGACCATTAAGGGCAAAGGGGCACTAAAGGAGGATAAGACCATAGCGGAGAGAATAAATTAATTCTTTAATCTGGCCTGTAATGAAGAAGATGTAGGGAAGTTACTCATGCTAGAAATGATATTTAAAGGTGATGTATTGGAGGAATTGAAACAAACCTTGATAAACTGGGAAGATGTCATACAGCAATTTGATACACTAAAGATAACAAATCACCTGGTATACATGCGAGTGCTGAATGAACTCAAAAATGAAATTGCAGACCTGCTATTTGTAAACCATCATTAAAATTGTATATAGTTCCTGAAGACTGAATAGTGGTCAACGTAACGCCAGTTTTTAAAAAGGGTTCCAGGGGTGAATCTGATGTAGTGCCAGGCAAAATAGTAGAAACCATTATAAAAAACAAAATGACTGAACATATAGTTAGTTTTGGTTTAATGGGACAAAACCAACATGGATTTAGCCAAGGAAAGTCTTATCTCACTAATCTGTTATATTTTTTTGAAGTTGCAAATAAACAGATACAAAAAGAAGAAATAGCCAATGCAATAAAATGCAGGGATAAGACATTTTTCAGATTTGTTAGTAAGAGGAGGAAGGGCAAATGTGATATTGTCAGATTCAAGGGTGCAGGGGAGGAATATGCAGAAACTGATCAGGATAAAGCAGAATTGCTTAACAAATAATTTTGTTCTGTGCTCACAGATGAAGGGCCTGGAGCAGGACCTCAGAAAATACTCATAAATAGCAACAGAAGCAATGGATATCTCGAACGATTTTCAGAAAACTGTGTTCGAGAGGAACTAGCTAAACTAAAAGTTAACAAAGCCATGGGTCCGGATGGGATACATACAAGAATACTGAGGGAACTTGGGGATGTACTAGCAGCTCCACTGTCTGACCTTTTCAATGCCTCTTTGGAGTCGGGGGTTGTGCCAGAGGATTGGAGAGAGGCACATGTGGTCCCTTTACACAAAAGCAGACGTAAGGATGATATTAAGAACTACAGGCCGGTTAGTCTAACCTCTGTGGTTAGTAAATTATTGGAAAGGCTACTAAAGGAGAGAATAGTGAAGTTTCTTAAATCAAATAGATTGCAGGATGCGAAGCAGCATGGTTTCACCAAAGGCAGATCTTGTCAGGCAAATCTGATAGATTTCTTTGACTGGGTGACCAGGGAGTTGGACTTGAGGGAGAGCCCTAGATGTGGTGTACTCAGATTTCAGTAAAACCTTTGACACCATTTCACACAGGTGACTTATAAACAAACTGAATGCCCTAGGGTACCCTAAAGTTATTGATTGGGTTAGAAATTGGTTGAGTGGGAGGCGACAAAAGGTACAGGTAAATGGAGCTCACTCTGAGGAGAAGGAGGATACCAGTAGTGTGCCGCAGGGATCTGTCCTTGGTTCGATTATGTTTAACATCTTTGTTAGTGATATTGCGGAAGGACTGTCAGGTAAGGTTTGCTTGTTTGCAGATAATACCAAAATCTGCAACAGTAGACACACAGGAAGGAGTTAACAACATGAGGAGAGATATAGCTAAACTTGAAGAATGGTCTAGAATATGGCAGCTGAAATTTAATGCTAAAAAATGCAGGGTCATGCATTTGGGCTGCAAAAATCCAAAGGAGCTGTACAGTGTAGGAGGCGAGGTACTTCTGTCCACAAAAGAAGAGCAGGACCTGGGCGTAATTGTGTCTGACGATCTTAAAGTAGCTAAACAGGTAGAAAAGGTGACTGAGAAAGCCAGAAAGATGCTTGCGTGTACAGGGAGAAGAATGGCCAGCAGAAAAAAGAAGGTGGTAATGCATCTGTATAAGTCTCTGATGTGACCTCATTTGGAGTATTGTGTGCAATTCTGGACACCGCACCTTCAGAAGGATATAGGCAGGTTGGAGTCAGTACAGAGGGTGGCTACTAGAATGGTTAGTAGTCTTTGTTATGAAGCATATGAGGACAGATTTAAAAATCTTAATATGTATACTTCAGAAGAAAGGCGGAATAGGTGTGATATGATAGAGCTATTTAAATATCTCTGTGGCATAAATGCACAGGAGGGTTTTTTTCAATTGAAGGCAAGCTCTGCTATGAGGGAACATAGGATGAGAGTGAAAGGGGATAGACTCAAGAATAATATGCAGAAATATTTCTTTATGAAAAGAATGGTAGATGTGTGGAATAATCTCCCAGTGGAGGTAGTAGACACGAGGACAGTATCTGAATTCAAAAAAGCATGAGGCAAACCCAGAGGATCTCTAAAGGTAAAAAGGGGACTATTGATATGGAAGAGCAAACTAGATAGGCCATGTGGTCTTTTTCTGCCATCATGTTTCTATGTTTCTATAAAGCTGAGCCGGTTGATACAGTGTATCCCAGATTTTCAGAAAACCTTTGACAAGTCCCTCATGAGAGACTCTTGAGGAAATGAAAAAAATCATGAGAAAAAGAAGCAGTGTACTAATGTGGACTAGGAACTGGTTAAAAGATAGAAAACAGAGTAGGGCTAAATGGCCAGTTTTCTCAGTGGAAAAAGGTGAATAGTGAAGCACCCCAGGAAACTGTATGGGACCTGCTGCTTTTTAACATATTCATAAATAATCTGGAAATGGGAACAAAAAGTGGTGATCAAATCTGCAGATGGCATAAAATTATTCAAAGTTGTTAAATCACAAGAAGATTGTGAAAAATCGCAAGAGGACATTGAGAAATTTGGAGACTGGGCATCCAAATGGCAGATTAAATTTAATGTGGACAAGTGCAAAGTTAATTACTTAGGGAAGAACAACCCAAATTACTGTTACACGATACAAAGCTCCACCATCAGGAATCGCTACCTAGGAAAAGAATCTAGGCATAGTCATGAATAATACATTGAAACCCTCTGCTCAGTGTGCATCAGAAGCCAAGAAAGCAAATAGAATGCTATGAATCATAAGGAAAGAATGGAAAATAAACCAAGGATATTATAATTCCTCTGTATTGCTCCATGGTGTGACCACACCTTGAAATACTGTGTGCAGTTCTGGTCACCATATCTTAAAAAGGATATAGCATAATTAGTAAAGGTACAGAGAAGAGCCACTAAAATGATAAAGGGGATGGGAGGGATACCCCGCTGAGGAAAGACTTAAAAGCTCTTCAGGTTGGAAAAGAGATGGCTGAGCAGATATATGATAGAAGCCCATAAAATAATGACTGCAGTGGAATGGGTAAATGTAGATGGGTTATTTACTCCTACAAAAAGTAGCACATTTAAGACTAATTGGAGAAAATATTTTTTCACTCAATGAGTAAACAAACTTTGGAATTCGTTGCCAGAGGATGTAATAAAAGCTGTTAGTATAGTTGGTTTAAAAGAGGTTTGGAGCAGTTCCTGGAGGAAAAGTCCATAAACCATTATTAAAGTAGATTGGGGAAATCCACTGCTTACCCCTGGGATACACAGCATGGAATCTGTCTACCTTTTTGGGGACCTAAAAGGTACTTGTGACCTGGATTGGCCATCGTTGGAAACAGGATACCGGCCTTGATGGACCTTTTGGTCTACTACTACTACTATTCATCATTTATATAGTGCTAGAAGGCATACACAGCACTGTACAGACACATATAAGAGATGGTCCCTGCTTGTCAGAGCTTACAATCTAATCAAGACAGACAATAAAATAGCTGAGAACAAGGGTACAAGTAAGGAAATGAATGAAAGCAGGGGATCAGGATCCAAAAGCAGCCTCAAAGAAGTGAGCCTATAGCATAGATTTGAAAAGGGGAAGAGATGGAACCTGTTGTACAGACTCAGGTAGTTTATTCCAGGCGTATGGAGCAGCAAGGTGAAAGGAACGAAGTCTGGAGTTGGCAGAGGAAGAAAAGGGCGCAGAGAAAAGCAAGCCAGTAGAAGAGAGGAGCTCACGAGGAGGGGTGTAGGGAGAGAGGAGAAGTAGTGAGGAGCAGTAGAATGAATGCATCTGTAGGTCAGAAGGAGAAGTTTGAACTGGATATGGAAACAGAATGGGAGCCAATAAAGTGACTTGAGAAGAGAAGTTATATAACGAGGCTGGCGGAACATTAGCTGCACAGCGGAGTTCTGAACAGACTGAAGGGGAGAGAATGACTCAGAGGGAGACCAGTAAGGAGGAGGTTGCAATATTCTAGATGGGAGGTGACTAGGGAGTGGATGAGAGTTTTAGTAGTGTGCTCAGAAAGGAAGGGGAGAATTTTGTTGATGTTATAGAGGGAGAAACAATAGGTTTTAGCAATCAATTGGATGTGCAAGGAGAAAGAGAGGGAGGAATCAAAGATGACACCAAGACTGCGGGCTGAGAAAACAAGGCATATCCTATGTTTTTATGTTACAATAGTCTAAATGGGAGGTGATTAGAGAGTGGATAAGGGTCTTAGTAGTGTGTTCAGAAAGGAAGGGATGAATTTCACTGATGTTATAGATCAAGAAACAGGTTTTAGTTATCTGTTGGATGTATGCAGAAAAAGAGAGAGGAATCAAAGATGACCACAAGATTGCAAGCTGAGAAAACAAGGAGGATAATAGTGTTATCCATTGAAAGAGAGAAAGGAGAAAGGAAGACTTGGTTTGGGGAGAAAGCATAGTTACTCACCTGTAACAGGTGTTCTCCAGAGACAGCAGGAATCAGTCCTCATAACTCTCCCTCCTCCCCTTGGAGTTGCTCTTCATTTTGGCCATCTTTTTTTTTTATCGGCTCTAGATATGTCATCTGACTGACAGATGGCACCCTTGGGCGGGAAGGGGACCACGCATGCATGGTGGTATCTCCCAAAGGCTTTCTTTGGAAGCTGATGCTTCCACAAGGGTTCTGTTGGCATCGACGTCACCCATATGTGAGGACTGATTCCTGCTGTCCCTGGAGAACACCAGTTACAGGTGAGTAACTACGCTTTCTCCCCAAACCATGTCCTCCTTCCTCTTTTCTCTCTTTCAGTGGATAACATTATCATCCTCCTTCAGACCCTTCATGAAGCGAGAGACTAAAGGATGTATGGAGATCAGCTTGCCATCCTCATACTGATGGGTTGCAGCAATGACGGAGAGATGATAATGAACTGATGAAATCTGTAGTCCCAAGTTAGACAGATGAAGAAGATAAGTGAGAACATCACTGAGGGAACAGGAGACTGGGTCCAGAGCTCATGACAAAGCCCAGTGAAAGAAACGAGTCCATTTACCATTATAGAAACGCTGCGTTGAGGGGCAACAAGATGCCTGGAGTATAGATCGCACTTCAGCTGGAATGGAATGGAGAGGATTAGCTAGCCCATCAACATCCAAGCAGCCAGGGCAAGTGATTGGAGGTTGGGGTGGAGGAGATGATTGTTCTGCTGCATTAGGAGGAAGGGATAACGTGGAAGAGACCAGGGACCGTGTTGAGCCATGGCGAATACATGTGGGTACCATATCTGTCTATGCCAATGAGGTGCGATGAGGATGACAGTCGCTCTGTCTGCACGAAACTTGATCAGTGTCAAAGGAATGAGCAGGAAGGGCAGAAAAGCATAGGGAAAGTGTCCTGTCCAAGAGATGAGGAAGGCATCTGCCGTCCATCTGTCCGAGCTGGGATGAAGGGAACCTTAGAGTGGACACTTGGTTTTGTCTGATGCAAAGAGATCCACTTTGGGTGTTCCCCAGGCCTGAAAGATGGAGAAAAGTACCTTGGGGTCGAGAGACCGCTTGTGAGGATTGAGGCGTTGACTGAGGGAGTCCGCTAACTGGTTTTGGACTCCTGGGAGACAAATAGCCATGATGAAGACTCCGATGGATTGGGCACAGAGCCATAAGCATACAGCTTTGCGGCAAAGCTGGAGAGAACCTGATATGCCCTGCTTGTTGATGCAGAACATAGTAACTTGAATGTCGGTTTGCACCAGGAGCAATTTGTTGTGGACCCAAAGTTGGAAAGCCTAAAGGGCATAGTAGACAGCATGCATTTCCAGTAGGTTGATGTGCAGAGAAGACTCTTTACTGCACTAATGACCTTGAATTGTGAGATGGAACAGATGAGCACCCTAACCCATCTGGGAGGCATCTGTGGTGAGAGTAAGTTGATGCAACGGTTGTAGAAAAAGACGTTCCAGTGTGAGGCTGGATGGAAGTGTCCACCACCGAAGGGAACTAGCATAATGATGATTAGGTCCGGATAGAGGGACTTGGTGCTGAAGAGATTGAGTATACTGATTCCAATTGAGCTTAAGAAGCCACTGGAATGGTCACATATAGAGGCGAGTGAACAGAACCATATGTACTGAGGCTGCCATGTGTCCCAACAAACATAAGAGTGCATGCTGAAGCCCTTTGAGAGGCCAGGAGTTGGGTAGTGAGGTTTTGCAGGATGATATTCAGCTGGAAGGTAGGTAAGCCTGCACTGCTGTGATATCTAAGCAAATAACTATGAATTCCAGGAGCTAACAAGGTTCGTATTCGGACATTTGGAAGTTGATAATGAAGCCGGGTCATTGGAGGAACAGGGCTGTGATGGTGAACTGCAGACTGCATCGAGGTCTTGTCTGGACCTGAAATGAGTCAATTGCCCAGGTAGGGTAAACACATAAGGCCCTATCTGTGTAGGTGTGCTGCAGTGACCACCAAGCACTTCGTGAAGACTCTTGGAGCCGAAGAGAGCCCGACGGGCAGAACTCTGTACTGGTAGTGTTCCATCGAAGTGGAACCTTAGGTATTTCCAGTGATGAGGATGAATAGGAATATGGGTGTAGGCATCTTTGAGATCCAAAGAGGCAAGCCAATTGGCCTGTCGCAAGAGAGGAAGAATGGTGACTAGGGATGCCATCTTGAACTTTTCTTTTTTGATATAAAGATTGAGGTCTCAGAGATCGAGAATGGGGTGAAGACCCGCAGATGTTTGGGGTTTCAGGAAGAACCTGGAGCAGAATCCCTGGTCGCGTTCCCACTCTGGTACTGATTCAATGGCACAGCTGTGGAGCAAGGTCGAGATTTCTTTTTCCAGAATGGGTAGGTGAAGGAGGTAAGCTCTGAGGAGGGGTGGCCATGAAATTGAGTTTGTAGCCGGATGTAATGATGCTAAGAACCCAGCGGTCCTTGGTGATGGAGCACCAGGATTTCTGGAAGTGCTGAACTTGTCCTCTGACAGGCTGCGTTGATGCAACTGCAGGTGGCTTCCTGTCTCTTTGGCTGGAGCGCTGAGGATAAACGGAAGCAGCCTGACATTGAGGTGGAGGCTGTCGAGGGTAATACTGCTGGAAGTAGTGGTGATGGTATGCTCTCTGGTATTAAGAGTATGGAGGATGGCGGGACTGCTGGGATTGCTCTGGAGGTTGAGCTGAGAGTTTGTGCACAGTGGATGTATGAATGTTCTTTCACTTCTGAAACAGCTTCCTGGACCTTAGTACCGATGAGGCTATCTCCCTAACAGGGGGCATCTGTCAAATGGTCATGAAGATCCTCCCTGAGACCAGAAACATGGAGCCAAGCTGTGCACTGAGTAAAAATAGATGTAGCGGTGGTTCAGGCAGCTGAATCGAGTGAATCGAAGGCATCATAGGTAGAGCGAATGATATGATAGAGGCAACTTCCAGATTGCCTTGAAGGCTATGATCCTTGGCCCTGGGATGGAAGCTGAGTCAGGTCATTGTGAGATCAGGTTGTGAAGGTATTGAAGCATCTGAAGTTGTTGTGCCAAACTTTTCATGGTGAGCATACCACTCTGAAAAGATTTTCTTCCCACTGAATCCAAAGTACATTGATCTTTCCCTGGCAGAGTCTGTACCTGCGTTTTGGAGGACTTAGACTTCTTAAGAACTGCCTCAGAGATGATAGACTGATGAGGGAATTTATTTATTTATTTATCTATTTCTTCTATACCGCCCCTTCCAGAGATCAAGGGCGGTTTACATGTAACAGCTAACAATTGTATACTTAAGTATACTTTACATAGAATGGTGTTTGTAACTATGTACAGGTAACATTACAAGGAACAATAATAACAGAACTAATTACAGGGAACTATTTACAATGAGCAGAGACCAACGTTATGTATACGACATTTTGAATGGTAAGTGTGTTAGTAGTGAGAGTATGACTGAGTTAGTCATTCATTATTTCATGAGCTTTGTGGGTAAGTTTTTTGTGATTGCTGGGAGGTGGTTCCCTGGTGGTAGGGGATGTCAAAGTGGTCAGAGAAGAGGTAGGTTTTGAGTTCTTTTTTGAATTGGAGGAGGTCTTTTATCAAGCGAAGGGATATTGGTAGTTCGTTCCAGAGAGTGGGGGCAGTGAAGGAGAAGGCTCTAGAGCTTGTGGTTTTTTTTGTTCTTCTGATTGTTGTTTGTATGTTGAGAGAGTGAGTTTTGTTTTGTCTGCGCGATCTTGTTTTTGATGGGGCGTGAAGTAGGGTGGATAAGTGTGAAGGGGAGATGTCATTAAGGAGTTTGAATGTTGTTAGTAGAATTTTATATTTTATTTGGCTATTTATAGGGAGCCAATGTAATTCTAACAGTATTGGGGTCACGTGGTCAATTAGTCGAGCTTTTGAAATTACCTTGGCACATATGTTCTGGGCTCTTTGTAACAGATATATATTCTTTAGTGGGAGGCCAATTAGGAGACTATTACAATAGTCGAAGTAGGGGGTGATGAGTGTACTGACTACTGATCTAAAGTCATGTGTGTCAACGAGGGGTCTTAGGTGCTGTATTGTCTTAAGTTTATAGAATATTGTTTTCACTGTCTGTTTTATGTGAGGGAGCATGGTGAGGGCGTGGTCTATTATTACTCTTAGGTATTTTACTTCTTTTTTAACAGGTATAGTTGTTTTGTTTATTGTGATTGTTGTTGGGTAGGTGTCATCATCAACTGGTTTTCTTGATACGAACATTGCTTCCGTTTTTTTAAAGTTGATGCTAAGATAGTTGGTTTCAAACCAAGAGGCAGTCTCGTTCATGCATTCAGATAGGATGTCATATTTGGGGCTGTTAGAGTTAATGGGGATAGCGAGCATGATGTCATCAGCGTATATAAAATGGTTGATTTTGTGTTTTTTAAATATACTTGTAATGGGTTGTAGGTACAAGTTGAAGAGAAGGGCGGAGAGGGCTGAGCCTTGGGGGATTCCCTGTCCCTGTGGGAATGTTTCGGATGTGTCCTGGCCTATTTGAACACGTATTAATCTGTTTGAGATGTATGACTTGAAAAGAACTGTCCCTCCTATTCCTAAGTTTTCTAGTCTATTGATCAGTATGTTGTGGTTGATGCTGTCAAATGCAGCGGATATATCTATAAAGAGTAGTAGGAAACCTTGGTTGGTGTCATCTGTGCCTCTGATGAGAAGATCCATCAGTGCAATAAGGAGAGTTTCAACTCCATGGAAGGGACAGAATCCGAATTGGTGTGAATCAAGAGGTTTGTGCTTATCAATGTGGTCTTGTAATTGCAGTTGTATGGTTTTTTCTATTATTTTAGCAATGAAAGGTATGCTGGCTATGGGCCTGTATGAATTTGGGTCTTTTGGGTCGAGTTTATTGTTTTTTATGATGGGGCGAATCGAAGTAAGTTTTAAGGCATTAGGCATGATGCCTTGTGAAAATGATTGGTTAATTATGTAGTGAATGTTTTCAGCAAGGTCTTCTTTTGTGGATTTGATCCATGATACAGGGCATGGGTCAAGCGGGGAGGTAGTGGTATTGATCATTGTTATAATTTTAAGGAGGTGTTTTTGTTTGACCAATTGAAAGGTTGTCCATTCGTTGTTGATTTTCGTATTTGATTGTAGTATTGTAGATGTAATAAGGGGTTTTCTCTTTAGTTTCTCGACAAAATGTGTTGCTAGAGTTTGTACACTTATAGTGGATTGTTTGGGTTCAGAGTTTTGTGTTTTTGTCAATGTTTTCACAATCGCGAATAGTTCTCTCGGTCGATTGATGGCTAAATTTATTACTTTGGAATGGTAGTCTCTTTTTGATTTGTTAATTGCATTCTTATAATCATTGAGTATGCTTACGTACTTGGTTTTGTCCGTTTGATTTTGTTTTTCTCCATCTTTTTTCTTGTTTCCTCAGTTGTTTTTGTAACTTAGCAAGGTCTTTCGTGAACCATTTTTCAGATTTTTTCATTTGTTTATATGTGAGTCTTGTGGGGGCGACTGCTTCCTGGATTATTAGATTCCAATGATCTATAGTGGAGTTGATGTCTGGTAGGTTTGAGGTGAGTTTGGGCAGTACCTTTTCGAGAAATGTATTCTTATCGAAGTGGGTGAAACGTGAGTGGTGTGGTGTTATGTTTGTAGTTGTTGAGGGTGTTTGTGCTAAGATGTGGAATGTTATCAAATGGTGGTCAGACCATGGTACTTCCGTTATTATTGGGGGTGTGTGTAGTTGGTGGTTATTAAAGGGGGTAGGGAGGAATATGAGATCTAATGAGTTGCCCTTCGTGTGAGTGGGGTCGTGGATTATCTGATTATATCCCATTTGTGTCATAGAGTCCATGAAGTTATCTACTTGGGATTGGTTTAGAGATGGGAGGTTCAAATCACCTAGAATTATGAGTGGTTTGCTTTGAGATGCTGTGCATGCGATTTCAAGGATGGGGGAGAGGTTTTTATGATCAGCTGATGGAGGTCTGTAGATGAGGGTGAATGCAAGGGTTTTACTTTCAATATTGATGAGGTCCATGCCATCAACATTGTTTGAGTTTGTTAGAGTGTATTGTAGGTCTTTTTTAGTGAGTATGAGAGCACCACCTCCTCTTTCATGTCTCGGTGGCAGTTGAATACATCATATTGTGATGTAGTTAGCTGGTTTAATAGGATTGAGTCTGTGGGTGCAAGTCATGTCTCAGTAATAAAAATAATGTCTGTTTTTTTATCTCTTATCATGTCAATGACGATTGGTATCTTGTTTCGTATGGAGCGAATGTTTATTAGGATGAGTTTTAATTTAGTACTTGTGTTGGGGGAGTCGTCTACGTTGCCATGATGTTGAGGGTTTATCTGAATTAGTCTAGGATAGTGTCTGTGGGAGTTGTAGCATGGGTATTGATTAAAAGAGTGGGTGTATATTGGGGCGTGTGCTAGAATTTGGTTATGGTTATGAATGACGGGGATGCTATTACATGGGATGTGGTTGGCTTTATATGTGTATGAGTGTTGTATCAGGAGAGCTGCTAGTAGGAGAGGAAGGGGAAGGCTTTTAAATTTTATGGAGGCCATTTTGTATTTTAGTGAGGTGATTGAGTGTAGGGGAGACCTATGTGGAAGAGGACTGGTAGATGTAAGGTTAGGTATTGTATGGTAGTATCAGGTGGGTACAAATTTACTTGGTACAATTTAAATGGTACAATGTCTATGCAGTTCTAGGATATAGGTTGGAACACAATTTCTATGCAGTTCTAGGATATAGGTTGGAACACAATTTCTATGCAGTTCTAGGATATAGGTTGTAAGGTAGATTTTTCAGGTATACTTCTAGTCAAATAAATTAAATTGGGTAAGTGAGTTTAAGTATAAGATTGAAACAGTACAATTCATTGTGTGATTTTAGGCATTTCTAAGCAAGCAAGTAATTATTGTAGTGTTGAGTGGATACAGAGTTCAACGATACAATTCTTATTGCAATTTGAGGTAGTTCTAAGTGAGTGAATAGTTATAATGTAGCGTTAGGTGGATACAAAGTAGACGATACAATTCTTATTGCAATTACAAGCAGTTCTAAGCATGTAGGTGATTTTATAGCATATAATTGTGCTAGTCTGATGTGGTGGTCTTACAATAGTACTTTAAGGTATGGGCATGATATACCAGGAGGTTACCAGCGCATATTTACAGACACTCTACTTATCTTTAGTCACTTGTGCTGTTTCAGTCTGTCTTGTGTATCCGTCTCAGGTTATAGGTGTCGGGACAAGTTTCCCTTTGCTGTTTTGTGGGACTGAAGACTATGTTGTTGACACGTGGCTAGGGGCCAGTTCTTCCTTCGGCTGGTGAGGTTGAGGAGCGTTCAAGCAGGGAGTTACAGTTAGATGTCAGAGCTTTCAGGTTGGGATGTTCCCGAGGCTCAGAGGGTTCATGCCTAAGGGCCACGCCAAAGGGCCCTCTGGCGTGGGCACGCCTGGCTGGCGCTCCTTTTAACAGCGGCTTCAGGCTGCCCCGATTGGACAGCACGTGTAGAGGAGGCGGTCCGGTGCTCCGGCGGGCTCGATCCTCTGCAGGAGGAGAGCAGATGGCCGCCAGAGTGCAGGGGTGCAGAGGCTGATGCACTTGAGTAGCGCTCCTTTTAACAGCGGCTTCAGGCTGCTTCGATTGGACAGCACGTGTAGAGGAGGCGGTCCGGTGCTCCAGCGGGCTCTATCCTCTGCAGGAGGAGAGCAGATGGCCGCCGGAGTGCAGGGGTGCAGAGGCTGATGCGCTCGAGTAGCGCTCCTTTTAACAGCGGCTTCAGGCTGCCCCGATTGGATAGCACGTGTAGAGGAGGCGGTCCGGTGCTCCGGCGGGCTCGATCCTCTGCAGGAGGAGAGCAGATGGCCGCCGGAGTGCAGGGATGCAGGAATTGTTGATGTTGGAAACCTGGTGCAGGTAGTTCTTTATATTTAAGGTCAAGGCGGTGAGCAGTGGCATGCCCTTATGCTGGAGTGCTCCAGGCTGACACAAGGAGATCCTGCAGGACCTGTGGGACAGGCGTAGCCAAAACCTCCTGTGGTGTGCTACTAGCTCTCAAAATGGATTGAAAGCCTTTTTTTATTAGTGGGGGTCTGGGAGTCACTGAGGGCCAGTGCCTTAGATAATTTTGGGAGAAATTTTGGGTAGGAGAGATCTTCCGGAGGCTCATGTTTGAAAGCTGGAGATGGTGTCATTTCGATATCTCCCAAGAGGGAGGGCGTTGTATCCCACTGATGGGAGTAGGAAGCACTTCCCATTGAACAGGCATCGGCAGCCAAGGGTTGGAAATCACAGCAATCTAGATAGGACAGGAGACCCCTTGGGGAGGTTGGTAGGAGGGAGCCTCTGGAGAATGTGGTCGTTCGACAGGTGGAGCAGCTGAGAGGAGGGCCGCAGAGTCCTGGACAAACTGACATAGCAACTGTAAGAGTAGGTCCCTAGGGAAGAAAGTGTCGCCCAGCATAGGGACTGAGAGGGTTGGGGATAGATCCTGATGGTGTCTTATTCTCTTAGAGGTGTGGGAGGAGGTCTCAGACACATCTCCTTCAGACCTGCGTTTATGAGGACGTGACGCTGTGGTACTCTGAGTAGCAGTGGGGTCACTCTTGCAGATATGTTTAGACTTATACTTATGTTTTTGACTTACTGGAGTATCAGGCCTCAGAGATGGAATTGTAAAGGCCGGGTGGGGTGGAAATGGAGTCGGGCCTCTGGCCTGATTTTTGAGGCTCTTGGTGGACTTTTTTGATGCTGGTGCCAGTAGGGGTTCTGCCTCCAAGCATGCAGCGGCCCCATCGGATCTCAATTGTGCTGTGGCTGGGCCCGATGGGAGAGGGGTCAAAGTAGGAGCAGAGATCATGCTGGGAGAGTGAAGAAGTTTAAATTAGACTTACCTGCTAATTGTAGTTCCTGAAGGAACTCCAGTCTAGTCCCGGAAACTCTGGGTTGTATTCCTCTTCCAGCAGCTTGGAGACTGATAAACGTCACTCTTTGATGACACTGGTATAAGGACACAGGCACTGCCTCCTCACACTCCAGTAACCTATTGACAAAGTAGACTCACCGGAGCAACAATTAAGTTAGAGCACACACACAAATCCCTTGCAACCTAACCGTATAAACTACAAAACAGAACTTTACCCACTATGTTGTTTTATTTTAACTGCCAAGGCCCTTGCTTCCCTTCTTGGAAGAAAACTGACCATACAATGTTAGTTCCCCAAAGGCAAATTTGCCCCCTGAACTGGAAGCTCCACAGTTCCCTGTGTTCTTACCTGTGAACTCCTCTGCTTCAGGCTCTAATCCTCCTGAAGGACCGGGACGGGATCTGGGACTAGACTGGAGTTCCTTCAGGAGCTACAATTAGCAGTTAAGTCTAATTTAAACTTCCTTATCATCCCTCCAGTCTAGTCCCAGAAACTCTGGGGATGTAACAGAGCAGTAAAAGAACTCAATGGGCAGGACCTGCTAGACCAACCTGAAGCACTGCTGTTCCAAAACAGGTATCCCTACTCGCTGAATATCCAGACGATAATGCTTGACAAAGGAATTTAAAGACGACCACGTTGCTGCCTTACAAATTTCCACTGCTGGAACAAAGCTGTACTCCGCCCAAGAAGCCGCTTGCACTCTAGAAGAATGCGCTCTTAATCCTTCCGGAACCAGCTTACCCTTCAAGAGATACGCTGATGCTATTGCCCCTTTTATCCATCTGGCAATCGACGCTTTAGATGCTGCTTCACCTTTGCGAGGACCTCCGAACACCACAAACAATCTATCAGACCTTCTGAACTCCGCCGTCTGTCTGAGGTACCTCTTCAAGGCCCTCCGAACATCCAAAAGATGTAACTGCGGTGTAGAGGAACCCTCTGATGTTGTACGGAACACCAGCAGAGATACTACCTGATTCATGTGAAAGGGAGACACTACCTTTGGCAAAAAGGACAGTACCGGCCTTAAGACTACCTTTGACCCATAAAAGGACAGGAACGGTTCCCTACAAGATAATGCCTGTAACTCCGAAATTCTCCTTGCCGAAGCAATGGCAACTAAGAACACTACCTTCAGAGTAAGATCCTTCAACGTTGCTTCAGCCAAAGGCTCAAACGGCCGTCTACTTAACGCCCCCAATACCAATTGCAGATCCCAAGAGGGAATTAACTGCCTGCACAATGGTCTCAAAAGACCCATCGCTCTCAAAAATCTTTTAATATCTGGATGGACGCCGAGCGCTAGCCCCTTTATCTTCCCTCTATAACAGGAAAGAGCTGCCAATTGCACTCTTAAGGAAGCGGCCGCTAACCCTTTTGAAACCCATCCTGCAAGAACGCTAATACCTGCGGCACGGATGCTCGTAAGGCTTCACAATTCCTGTCAAGACACCAAGCCTAAAAAACGCACCACACGCGAACATATGCCAAAGAAGTATTTATTTATTTATTTATTTATTTAACAGCTTTTATATACCGCACTTTTGACATCAGTAGATCTTCTATGAGCCCTCAACAAAGTCGCGATCACCGCCTCCGAGTATCCTTTAGCTCTTAACCTCGCCCTTTCAAGAGCCATGCCGTAAGCGAGAACCGAGCTACCTGAGGCATAAACAACGCGCCTTGCATCAATAGATACCCCCTGACTGGTAGCCTCCACGGTTTCCCCACTACCAGTCTCCTGAGATCCACATACCAAGGCCTTCTCGGCCAATCCGGCGCGATCAGTATCACTAACCCTCTGTGGCGTTCGATGCGTCGCACTACCCGGCCTATTAACATCCATGGTGGAAACACGTACAGAAGCTGATCTATTGGCCAATCTTGGATGAGGGCATCCAGCCCTTCCGACATCCTCTCTCTCCGCCTGCTGAAAAACCGATTGACTTTTGCTGAATTGAATGTCGCCATGAGATCCATTATCAGCGTTCCTCAGCGCCAAACTAACTCATCGTAAACGTCCGGATGAAGCGTCCACTCTCCTGGATCTACCTTTACCCGACTCAAGAAATCGGCTGCTACATTGTCCACCCCTGCCACATGTGCTGCCGACAGAGCCTGAAGGTTTTGCTCGACCCATTGGAATAACTGATCTGCCTCGGCCTCTAACGGAGCACTGCTGGTGCCCCCTTGCCTGTTGATGTAGGTCACTGCGGTCGCATTGTCCGAAAACACCCTGATCACTGCTCCCCTTAGGTACAGCTGAAACTCCAGCAGCGCCCACCCCACTGCTCGAAGTTCCAACCTGTTGATAGACCAAGTCCTCTCTTGATCTGTCCACTGCCCTTGCGCGAATCTTCCTTGAAAATGCACTCCCCAACCTAGGAGACTTGCATCTGTAGTCAGTGGTAACCAGTGTGGCGTGTCCAAGGGCATGCCCTTTGCTAAGGACTCCGGAAGCAACCACCACTGCAGAGCTTCCCGAGTCGCCGCGGGACAGAGAAGTCTCCGGGACAGCGGATCGTTTTGGTGAGACCACCTTCTGAGTAACGCTCTCTGCAAGGGTCTCATATGCGCCCTCGCCCAGGGTACCAAGTCGATTGTCGCCGCCATTGTTCCTAGGACCTGCAAATAATGCCATGCTGTTGGCCGCGGCCTGCCGAGAAACCACCGAATCAACTTTCGTAAGGCCACCGCCCGATGTGGAGGCAGAAAGACCTTGCCTGCCCCGGTATCGAAACACGCCCGAGGTGCTCGAGGTCTTGAGAAGGCACTAGACTGCTCTTGATCACATTGACTACCCAACCTAACCTCTGAAGACAGCTGACCACTTTGGCAGTAGCCTCTTTGCTTTCCACTCTGGACTTTGCTCGAATCAACCAGTCGTCCAGATATGGATGAACCAGAACACCGTTCTTCCTCAGCTCCGCCGCTACGACCACCATGACCTTGGTAAAGGTCCTTGGAGCCGTCGCCAGCCCAAAGGGCAGCACTCGAAACTGAAAATGCCCCATGGGCACTGCAAACATGAGAAACCTCTGGTGCTGCTGACGAATCGGAATGTGCAATATGCCTCGGATAAATCGAGGGAAGTAAGAAACTCCCCTTTTCTAACTGCCATGATGACTAATCTCAGCGTCTCCATATGAAAATGAGAAACCCTGAGACACCTGTTTACCCTTTTTAGGTCCAAAATTGGTCGATAAGTTCCTTCTTTCTTCGGAACCACAAAATAAATAGAGTATCGACCTAAACCGCATTGGTCTCGAGGCACCGGCACTACAGCTTTGAAATCTAGTAACCTTTTCAATGTCTGTGTGACCGCCTCGCGCTTGCGATGTGCCTTGCAAGGGGATTGTAAGAAAGCATCGGTCACCGGTTTCCGAAATTCTAAAGCATATCCTTCTCGAATCACCTCCAACACCCACTGATCTGATGTAATCTTGACCCAGGCAGCGTAAAACTCTTGTAGACGACCGCCAACTGCTACGTCCACCTGGGCCTCTCTGACTTCATTGTGGCTTTCTGGTACCTGAAGCAGCAGCAGCAAAACCTCTGCTAGCCCCTCGGAATCCCCGAAAACCTTGGTTTCTATAGGGAAAACGCCCCCTCTGACTCTGCGTGAACCTGGAGGAACGAAAACGACGAAAATCCCTTTGTGGCATTCTAGCCATCGGCGTAAATCTCCCCTGCTTCTGCTTATCTTCCGGAAGCCTTCCGCCTTTGGACTCTCCCAGATCCTTAACTATCTTTTCCAAATCTTCTCCAAATAGTAGCCGTCCTTTAAAGGGAAGCTTACTTAATCTGGCCTTAGAGGAAGCATCCGCTGCCCAATTTCGCAGCCAAAGATACCTCCTTGCTGCCACTACTGAAGCCATACTATTCGATAGCCCCCTAATGAGGTCATAATGAATATCCGCAAGATATGCCGTTCCGGACTCCAAACGAGTCGCCTCACCAACCGAGTCCTCACCTCGCTCTCCCTGGACTCTCTGAGCCCATCGGAGACAGGCTCTTACCACCCAAGTCCCACAAAGCATCCAGCTGCCTTAACAAAGCATCCACCTTTCTGTCTTGAGCATCCTTGAGAGCTGCACTCCCTTCAACCGGAATGGTCATCTTCTTGGTCACTGCAGATACAGCAGCATCCACTCTTGGTGACTTAAAGAGCTCCTTATCTTGCTCCACTAGCAGATAAAGATGAGACATTACCCTAGAGCCTTTGAGTGTCGACTCTGGCATGTCCCACTCACCTTGGATCATCTCCTTTATAACTCTATGCATGGGAAACGCTTTTTGCGTCTTCCGAAAGGCTTGCAAGAGCGGATCTTCTAACATAGCCTCATCTACCAGCGCCGGCATATTAAGCACCTTCAATGTCTCCGAAATCAGTGCGGGTAATTCTTCTCTCCGAAAAATGTGCACTACTCTGGCCTGCTCTTCCTGCTCTGCAATTTCTCCTTCTTCCAACTCCTCGTCCATCTCCGGATCGTGCTCCCCGTCTTCAGTGTGGCAATCCTCCAAAAATTCTGATTGCCCCTGTTTGTCCATCTCCACTCGAGCTCTCTTCAGCCCTAAGGTCGAAGGTGCCACCGACAGAGGAGTCCCTGGCCTTTTCTGACCCAAATCTCCACCCAAGGGACCAAAGACTGAAGAAGAAGCTTCTTTTTGAGAGCCGCCAAATGCCTTTTGAATAAGAGCCACAAAGTCTGGTGAAAAAATGGACGACAAATCACCGGACAAGGGTGCCTGAGCCCGCGGAACATCAGGCGCCGTGGAAGGTCCCGGCACGGGCTCCACAGGATCCACCAAGGGAGACAGAGGTCCCTGAATAGCTACCTCCCGCTCCTCCGTCGACTTTAAGCGCTGTTGCTCTGTGGTGGAAGCCTGGCTACAGCTCCTACAGATCCCTGCATCCAATACTATAGATCTTTTTACTCCACAGAGTAAACAAAGTCTTTGCAGGCATCCTAAGTCTTTGGCCCGCTTATCCAAAGTCTTAAAAAACTCTCCCCGAATTCAAGCAGACCTCAAAGGGACCTCGAGCTCTGCACTAGCCTGCAGAATCAGAGCCGTCTTTTTTTTTTTTTTTTTTAACTAGCCCAAAAGAGAGCAGGGAAGCTCCCGACGTGAATCACACCAAAAGAAATTGAAAACGAAGCTTCACCTCCGCCTTACGCGCGTTTGATTCCCTGTCCTAGCTACCAGCGTTTCCCGCTCAAAAAAGGGGATGCGGTGTGAGGCTGCTGCCTACTCGGGCCTAGAGTTCTCTCTCCTGCCCAAGAGTCAGACGGTCGAAAAAAGGCAGGAGTGACAGCTTACCTGACTGCTGAGAGCCGCTTAACTAGCCTCTTACCTGAGAAGGCTGCTGTTATACCCTTGTAATTCTCTCCCTTGGGCCTGCACTCTTCTGGTGAAGAAAATCAGGAGGGAACTGTGTTATCGCGGCTTCTGTCTACCGAGTCCCCCAAGCGCATACAGGCAAACCTTCTGTATAGCACTGGAGGAGGCAGTTTGAAAGGTTGCTAGTCTTGGAAATAACTGCGGACTGCACCCGGGATCTGTATCTTCCTGCTCTCAGCTCGCTCCCAGTAAGAGGAAGGAAGAAGGGAAGAGAGGCCCTCAGCAGCGAAAATTTAAAGGTATATCCCCACAAATTAAAAACTCTCAAAAAAAGAATTGTAAACTAACAGATTTCAAATGAAAATAAAATAATACTCAATTTGAAGCTCATAGAAAGGTAATGTAACCCCCAAAAATAATCTAACTGACACTAATGTCCTTAATTGTTTCTCTAGTGAGCCAGGAACTCCAGTTCACATCCTCCAGCTGCTTGGAGACTGATATAACTGGAGTGTGAGGAGGCGGTGCCTGTGTCCTTATACCAGTGTTATCAAAGAGTGACGTTTATCAGTCTCCAAGCTGCTGGAAGAGGAATACAACCCAGAGTTTCCGGGACTAGACTGGAGGGATGATAAGGAATGGTTGACATATGCTGTCACAGTTTCTTCTTCTTATTATTATTTTTTCAACATACAGAAGTTTTGCACTTTTGAAGATCCTTCCAGCTTCTCTGTTTGTTTTTTTTGTTTTGTTTTGTTTTTAGAAACTAAGGCAGAGACATGGGGGGTCATTCTGTGCCACAAACAGCGGGGATGTACGTCCAGGCAAGACGTACATCACCACTGTTCGTCCCCCTGCTGTTCCCAGTGCAAAGGCTCCCCATTCGAACAGCAGCGCTATTGTATGGGGGCAGGGTCTAAAGGTGGAGCGAGGACGGGGCATAGGTGAACGGTGACCCCGGATGTACAGGGATGATTCCGAGGTTGGCACTGTATGTCTGGAGCCTTCAATGTAGACGGAGGACTTATTCCACCTCAAAGTCCCCTTGGATGGCGGAGGATCGTGGCATGGGACCCGGAGGAGCAGGTGAGGGGGCACAGAGGGTTCCCCGCAGCCCGACCCAGGCCTTGAAAGGCCAGACTGGGAGTCGGGCTGCAGAGAAAGAGGTTTCTTTTCTGCGGTCGGAGATTCAGGAGCCTGTCTGAGTTAGCTGGGTTTGTGGCTGGGCATGCGGCCAATCAGAATTGGGGATGGCCTGTATGTCCAGGCCGGTAGACCTGATTCTGATCCCGCAGGCATATCTAGCCCCTGCAGGATCAGAATTGGGTGCTACTGCTGCACACCCCGATTCTGCCTTGCCACACAAGGGACTAGATGGCCAGAACAGAATTGGCCTCATGTCCAGCACTGCCGCCTCTTCGCTCTTCTTCTTTGTTTCTCTTCTCTAAAAACAAAAAGTGTGAGGATGTGATTTTACTGTTTGTTTGTTTTTTTAAAGTAAAGTGCCCTGGGGGCAGCAGAGTTGTGCCAACTGAAAACAGGCAGAAAAACAAAGAAATTACAAGAAACAAACCGCGAACCCGACAGAAGCAGGGAAGAGCTGAACTGCACCGTGAGCGGTGAAGAAAGACTGGAGAGATGAGCGGGATGGCAAGGTGGGAAGCGACGCACATACTCAGAAGTCAAAAGGACTTCTCTGAGCTCGGGGAAAGCTGGGCACAGGCACTGTTGGCGGACAGCACCTAAAGTGTGCCTGCATCCCCCTGCTTGTTTACGGGGGAAGGGGAGGGGTGTCAGTGCTCAGGGAGTCAAAAAATGATTCTCAGAGCTAGAGGAGAGCACCACACACTAAGCTTTGTCTGGGACATTACCATCAAGTATACCTGCATGTTCCCTGCTTGTCAAAAGAGAAGCAGTGGAAAGGGATAGGTTAAGGACATGAGAGATAGAAGGGTTGACAGTGGGAGAGATACAACTTAGTAGATGGGTTGGAATGGGATCAGAAGAGCAGGTAGTAAAGTTTGGAGAAGGAGAGAAGATGTGCATTTTCCTCCTCAGTGATTTTAGAAAAGGAAGAAAGGGTGACAGAGTCTGAAGGAAGGATTTAAGATTGAAAAGCGGAAGGGAAGAAAGAGATGGCCCTTTGGAGATCTCAAGCCTAATCTTTTGAACTTTATCATGGAAGCAGTCAGTCAAAGTCTGGATAGAAAGTGAAAGAAGGGTTATTGGTGAAGGCACTTTGAGAAGAGAGGAACAGTACAAAGAGACAGCGAGGGTCAGTGTTAAGAGAGTTTGTCAGATTGAAATAGTACATTTGCTTGGTCAGTGCTATGACAGACTGAAAAGAGGTTAGCATGAATTTGAAATGTACGAAGTCAGCATGGGTATGGAATTTAAACAGAGCCAGCACAGGAATGTAGGTAGCAGATTTTAGAGGTCAGCCTAGACTGAGTTTCAGTACACCTCACAGGGTGTGGAATAGGAGAAACAAGAGCATTTAAAGTGGAGAAAAATATACTGTTATAGGAAGAGACTGCCTCATCGACAGATGACACAGTTGAAGATGAGACAGCAGTGGAGACAGTAGAAGGGTCAATTAGCCTGAAGATTCCTAAATGTGTTGATGAAGACCAGATGAAACTACAGTGGGGGGTGATTAAGAGTGAAAGTTATCAGACAATGGTTGGATGGCAAAGAACTGAGGTAAAGAAGTTTGAGGATGAGCAGCTGGACAAGATGAGGTTGAGGCTATGGGCATGCTGGTGAATAGAGACAGCAGAACACATCTCAAGGTTGAATGAGGAGGTTAAGGTAAGCAACTTTAAGGACCTACTCTCCCTTTGTAGACTGGGACTTCTCCTGCACTGATCTGGCTTTGTCTCAACTGAGTCAAATTCACTTCTCTTGGCTGATGCTCCAGTGGCCACCGCCGCTGAACTCAGCATGGTCTTGGTTGCTCTATCTGCTTCAGCAGCTCTTTTTTAAAATACTGTAACTTTGGAAGCAGGAGTTAAGGCCTGAAGTGTGGGCTCTCCCTACTATATAGGAAGGAATGTGGGTGATGAGGGAAGGGAGTGAGGGGTATAGAGGGAAGAGGTTGTCAGCTTAGTTGGGTACTGAATGGAATGTTGAAGTAGATAGGGCGAGTATGGGCGAGTATGACGCTGGTATTGTGCAGTTGGCTATGATCCTATAGCATGAATATTGGATATCTCTGTGAGTGTGAGAGATGGCTGGGCTCTTTGGTTGGGGATGTTCTTTCAAATAAACATTTTGTGTATCTATTTTTGTATGTTCACTTAAAACGTTATGGGGAGGGAGGATGGGGGATTGAGCAGGAGGGAGAAAATGGAAAAATGTATAAGATGGTTCACTGTTCTGTTTGTATACTCCTGGCAATGTGTAAGAGTACTCACTTACTGGGAATGCTGTTGATTGCATTAATAAAAAAGATTTAAAAGAAAAATAACTTCGGAAACGCATCTGACTTCTGTCATAAGTCTCCTCAGACCCTGTACCAAAGTAGGGGAAGAGGGCAGAGAAGATCGCCAGTGATTTAAGGAATCAGACAGCAGCTCTCTAACTGCTTTCCTTCAGGCACCCGCCTAGCAGAACATAAGGAGTACAGAGGGCACTGCAGCAGTAAAAAAAACAAATGACTGAGACAGCTCTAACCATCATCTCCCCAGACAGCTTTGCACTAACTTCCCCTTGGGCCCCCTTCTAAAGGTAGAGAAGGACAAAGGATACTGCAGACAAAGCCTCTCCACAATACACCTGAAGTGAAATGCCTGTTAATAAAAATGTAACATATGTTTTCACAGATACTTCATACATTATTTTTCCAAAAACAAGGTATGCTGCTAATAAACTAAATCATAGCTACTTCTCGGGTGGTTAAAGTACATATCCTGGGCCATGTGCCATGTAACCTACCTAAGAAACAAGTGGCCATGGCAAGGCACACTGCTTGTTGTGCTACTTTCTTGCATAAATATGAAATGGTGCAGCAACATCATGCAAACTGATTAGCTGACATGAATGGGCATCTCACCAAGCTTGCTCCTGCACCTCAGTATTAACTGTTATTAAATGACCCCCTTTATAAAGTGAGTCATGGATAGCATTGCTGTTGAGAATGTTTCCTTCTAATTAAAGAGGAGTTTGGGATCTCCCTTCCCTTTTCCCTTTCTTTTCATAAGGCTCATTCTAGCAATTTACCACCATTTGTTGCCTGGCTTGTTCCACCAGCTTTTTCCAGGGATCTAGGCCTTGGCTTCTCAGAAGGACAGTTTGGTAATGCTCTTGTGCCTTCTTCTGGAGCAGCTCCTGCCACTCTAGCCGTTTCTGCTTCTCTAGCTCTTTCTGGGATTTGGAGAAAAGAAATGAGTAAGTAGGAATCAGAAATAGTCTTTGCTGTTTTGCCTGTGGTTTTGCAGTGCCCCTTGAGGAAGTAGTTGGTGAAATGTTTACTGGAGAAGGGATACAGTCATATGCAGGTATTTCCCATTCATTTTAACTACCGTTTGCCCAGTATTTCTGGAGTTTTTCTTTTTTAAAACTCAGTTTTATTTTAAAATATGACACAATCGTTAGTGTATTGCAGAAACCCTGGAATATGATGGATATGAATTAAAAAAAACAATGTTAATGGTCCCTTCCTGGTTGATGTTCAGGGCCGGTCCGTCCACTAGGCAGACCAAACGTCCACCTAGGGCAGCAGTCCCTAGTAGATGGCACAGTGACACCTTTACCATAGTAGAGAGCAGTGGCAGAGCAAACCCACCTGTGCTGCGGCAGGCCTTGAAACATACATATGAGCGCATGCACTCATGACCTACCACTCCTATCCTCTGACAGGAAGTTGATTCAGAGGAGCAGGAGCAACAGGCCATAAGTGCAAGTGTGTGAGTGCTTCAAGGCACACAGCGGTGCTGAAGGGCTTGCTCTGCCGCTGCTCTCTACAATGGTAAAGGGGTTGCAATGTCAACTCTCTCAAGTGAAGGTGAAAGGGAAGGGAAGGGGAGATGGATGCTGAGGTGGGGGGCTTCCTAAGGTGGCAGAAACCATTGGCCTGGCCCTACTGTTTCATTGATGGTATCACAATATGGGTGTCAGCTGAAGTACTTCTGCCATGTTCTGATCTGATAGGAACAGGGACATAACCTTTTCTATGGAGGAATGCAGCTTTTCTTTTGGAGGATAGTCCCACTTCATAAAATATTAACACAAGGAGCAATAAGGTGACATTTTACTTATCAGTTAGTGCCCTTTCCTTGAGTCCTGCTAGACCAATCTAGACAAGCGGGGTTGTGTTCCCCTACCAGCAGATTGGTGGAGTCAAAGAAACAATGAAAAGCCCATGTTTTAATGACATCACTCCCATGCCTCTGTTCGCCTCAGCCACCAGAGGGTCCCTTCAGTATTTCTTTGTCTCCAGCAGATGGTGGATGGATTTTCTCCTCTCTGAAGAAAATCTGAAGAATTGAGAGGAAAAGGTTGATAAAAAAACCCGCTTGTGACAGACCACTTTGAGAGTGATTCTCTCACTTGAGTGCAACATGGGCGGCTCCACTAGATGCGGTCTTTTCTGTAGCCATAGGAGGAGGGAAAATTGGCTGCTCCATGTCCTATAGAGCAGCCAGAAAATTGGAAGGATGGAAGAATTCAGTAGCCTCACACAACTTCAATGCACCTTCCCACCTTCTCTGTCCACCCCTGTTCTCTCCTAAAGGTTGCAGAAGGCTCTGAAGAATCTGCCTGCCAGCCACCTTAAATGCAGTGCTGCCAAGCCAGAGAAACAGTTTCAGGGGAGTAGAGCTGAGCCTGGCACAGATCATCTGCCTGGGGTTCTCAGGGGGTGAGTATCAAGGCTTGACTTCATCATTGTCCTTGTTGGGGGCTTCCGATTCTGTCTGTGTGGGACGCAATTCGGGATGGACTGCTGGTGACTGTGCTGTAAGGGGGTTTCCTGCCATTTTCTGCATGCACTAGTAGCATTTTTAATATTGTGCACCTGGCAGTCGCACGGTCCTCGCATGATTTCTATCCAAGCGACTTCAACGCACGTTCCTACCCTAGTGCCTGTAAGGCATGTTGCAATAAAAGCACAATTAATGTGTACCTTCAGGATGCCATGACCTTAGCGTCCGTTGATGTGATACTTGCCTTAACTCTATGTATTCTTCAAGTAAACATTGTTAGACCTGTGGCAAGCGAGACGCCTCATTTCCAGCTTCTGGACTCTTCTCATCTTGCATGGATGCTTCTGAGTCATCCTTGGAGAACCTACTCCCCTTCTTTCAGCTGGGTGATGCTGTTAGTCCGCCCTTGTTTGCCCGAGGGCAAAAGATGGTGGATGGCGCTATGGATAAGGATGTTCCGCTGGCTGGATGCTCCGGTGACCGTACTGTGGGCTCCTCCTCATCCTCTAGGGGATCGACAGTGACTATGCCTCCTAGCATGGGGGATCATTTCCATGAGGAGAGCTTCCAGAGTCTGAATTGTCCTCCCCAGGATTCTTTGCCTTTTACAGCAGGCCTGGTCATTCTGGCATGTAAATTCGGACCCTGCCGCCTCTGGTTTCCCCTGAGCATAGTCTCATGAGGATAGAAGCCCTGTTCAATTGATGGCCAAGCGTCCCTGGCAAAGGGTGCCCCCTGGAGATGGGGATCAGCTGGGATTTGTCTGAGATTTGGACCATGACTTGGATTGAGATGATTGATGTAGATGAAGAAGTACTCTCACTTCCAGAGGCCTGTGAAGATGCCAATGTTCTGCCTGTTCTGGGAGTCAGAACTGGAAGCGTTGATTCCCAGGGTCTTATCCACCTTGAGCTTGGTGGATGCTCTAGACATGGAGGAGGAACCAATGAGGCATCCACTCTTGCAAAGGGTACAGAAATCCACTAGTGTCTCACATTCCCGGAGGTGATCAAGGGCCTGTTCCTGTCGGAGTGGGATTCCTGCATCTCCCTGCCTAAGGCGCTAAGGATATATAAGAAGATGCATGCTGTCCCAGAGAAGGAGTGCATTGTGTGGTTTGATATTTTTAAGGTGGATGCACAGGTCAAGGTAGTTACCAGATGGACCACCATTCCTGTGGAAGGTGGATTGGCCTCAAAAGATACTCTGGACGGAAAAGTGCATCTTTGTTGAAGAATCAGTTCGCTGCAGTGGCTGCTATTCTTCAGTTGGCAGTATGTGCAGACCTGACATTTCAGGCCCTGCACCAGTGGATTCAATCTCTTCCGCTAGTCTCTGGAGTTCCTGGAAGCACGTTTCGATTCTCAAGTGGACAGAGATTATCTCCAGGAACAAGCAGGAGTGTAGTCTTCACATATGTTTTGGGTGACGTTGGCACTGATGAAGCCCATGCGGGAATGCTCCCCAGCGTCCTATAGAAAAGCCTTTGTGAGACTCCACTGTGCCTGCATGACTGCCGTTCCGCTCTTCTGACTCTCTCTCCTCAGTTCGTCTTTTTCCGCGGAGTCAGCAGGTTCAGTTTTTTCGCTTTTCCCATCATTGCAGAAAATACTTCGGTATAGCGCTTCTGCCTTCTTGTTTTTTTTCACTGGCATCGCCCCCAATTCTAGTACTCTTTTACAGTTTCCTTTTACATCGTATATTTTTTTCTTTTTTCCTTTGAGGGCCTCGGGCCCCGCATATGACTTTGGCTTACTCTCTCTGCTATGGAGAAACACCCTATTTATTTATTTATTTGTTTGTTTGTTTTTATATACCGCTTTGTCATAGAAATCAGAGCGGCTTACATGGAACTTTAGAACTCCTGTGCAATGCAGTTTACATATAACAATTGTAATTAACAATAACAATAAATAATGCAACTATTTACATGTGTAGTATTCTTGTTACTATACAAAGGAGTAAGTGGTAACAGTGAGAAAATGGTGCTAGTCACTATAATGTAGACTGGAGGAAGATATGAACTTTATTACTCACAATTATAGTATTCTGTGAAGATGAATGTCTTGAGATGTTTTCTAAATTGGGTGAGATCTTTGGTTTCTCTTAGGGTATTGGATATGTTATTCCAAAGGACATGTGCTTAGAAGGTGAAAGTTCTGTTGGTGGTTGACTGATTTGCTTTTCTTGCATTTTTTGGGATGGATAGAGTGTTTTTCTGGTTCTCTCTTGTTGTCCTTGTGTATTGCTGCATGTTTATTAGTGTGCTGGGGTATTTTGGTGCAATGTTGTATATTATTTTATAAATGTTAGTAAGGGCTTTGAATTTGATTCTTTGAAGAATCGAGTCAATGGAGGTGGAATAGAATTGGTGTTATGTGGTCGGATCTTTTGGCATGCATAATTGTACATACAACCGTGTTTTGAGCAAGTTGTAATGGTTTTCGTGTTTTTTTGGGGAGTCCATGAAGTATGCTGTTGCTGTAGTCAAAGTGTGGGCAAATCAGTGCTTGGGTTACAGAACGGAAGTCAGAGTGAGAGAGCAGTGGTCTCAGGTGCTGTACCATTTTGGTTTTATGGTATATTGCAAGGGTGGTCATGTGGATGTGTTTGGTCAAGTCAAGCTGTTGATCTAGGTAGATTCCAAGGTATTTTATTTCTTTTTTATTTCCAGTGTTGCGTTGTTTACATGGAGTGAGCAGGGAGAGTTGAATGCTTTATTCCTGGTAATGATGAGTGCTTCAGTTTTCTTTAGGTTGACTGCGAAGTTGACAGAGTTGAACTATGCAGTGACATCATTGAAGCAGTTGGTGATCTTCTTATAGGAGGGGTCTGAAGTGTCAAAGGTTGTGAATAACATTATATCATCTGCATAAATCCTGTAGTTGACATCATGAGATTGTATGATTTTGCAGATAGGTTGGAGGTATATATAGAAAAGTAAGGCAGATAATGCAGATCCTTGGGGGACTCCCTGAGATTGGGTGAATAGGTTGGATTGTTGTTGAAGTGTATTTGTTGGGAGCGGTTGGACAGGTAATTTTGGAAGCATTGTAGAGTGGTGCCACCTATGCCAAGGTGCCTTAGGCTGTTGATTAGGGTATTGTGATTTACAGTATAAAATGCCGAGGATATGTCGAGGAAAATGAGGATGAATGCATGTCTCATGTTGTCAATCCCTTGTATGATTTATGAAACCCTAGCGGTTTCAAAAAATGCACTAATTGTTCTCGAACAATTTCGGTCATGGACACACATGAGTGATGCCTCAAGTGCCTCAGTCCCGACCATGACCCAGACTCTTGCTCCCTCTGTAAGCAGATGACCAAGAGAGGTCTGGTAAACCAGGCCAGGAAGTTGTCGGAACTTTTCCCATCGGATTCTGTTTTGTTGACATTGATACCCTCCCGTACTTCATCGGCTTCAAAGGCATATAAAACTTCGAAGACTTCAAAGCTAGTTCTAACTCTAAAAGAAAGCAGACTTTGAGATCCCCACAAAAATCTCCCTGGGATCCGGAGTCTCGAGCTTCATCCAAGGAATCCAAAGAAACATCGAGGGAGAGGTCCCAATCCAAAGAGACATCAAGGGAGAGGTTCCATTCCAAACTCTGAGGCTGGCCACCAAACCGAATGCCCCTGGCGGGAGGACTTGTACTCCAAAGCCTCAGTGGGGAACTGGGAGGCCTCAGAGGCATCGACCTCGGCAGAGCCCCTGATGCCATGCTCTGCTACGGTGGCTGCAAGCCCCATTCTGTCTCTGGACCAGACACCGGCAATCTCGTTGGATCAGCGCATGCTATCCATCGAAAAGACTTTAGCAGCTCTCCTTGCAGCCTCGGTACCA
Organism: Ichthyophis bannanicus; assembly: GCA_033557465.1. Taxonomy (NCBI): domain Eukaryota; kingdom Metazoa; phylum Chordata; class Amphibia; order Gymnophiona; family Ichthyophiidae; genus Ichthyophis; species Ichthyophis bannanicus. The sequence goes on along the minus strand of CM066034.1, from coordinate 374,236,174 downwards.
CAGGCACCGATGACTCCAGGACCGATTTCATCGGTATTGACATTGGTACCGACAGCAGGAGAAGTATTGTACCGACATCGGTATCGCCACAGGTGCTTCCTCCAGATGTCCACCTCCCCCAGACCTCTGCTCCACCACAGGGTTCCATCAACTTGGGTCGATTCCAGGTTTGGCATCATTGCCCAGGCAGCAAGGGGAGAGCATTGAGCATGATAGGTACCGACAGCATCATTGACACGGTCATTGACACTGACAATGCTCACCAAGCTCAGGGTCTGAGGCCTACGATTCAGAACACAGCTATCACATCACTCAATGGTAATTGAATCAACAATGCGTCACATCAAGAGTGGGCAGACACATGCATTGATACCCCCCGCAGGGAATTGAGAAACCTCGATGCTTTCTCTCAACTATCCTTCCAGGCTTCCATGCTGGCTAGTAGGTTCAATTCCTATACCTTATATATGGGAATGTTCCTTAAAGAAATTAATAAGGATTGGGAAGCCTTCCTTCCCTATATCCCAGAAGAAAAAAAGGCCAGCTTTTGAAACAGTCCTCAAGAATAGCCAGAATGTCTCCAAATTTCTGAACAGGGCAGCCTTCGATGCATTCGAATCCACCAGCAGAGCACTGGCTATTGCTATCGGGTCTCAAAGGTTAGCATGGCTATATGCCTTGGACCTGGAGCAATGGGTCCAAGATAAACTTGGTAACATCCCTTGCACTGGGGAGAATCTCTTTGGTAAAAACTGGAGAGAAAAAGCTGGAGAGCTTGAAACTGACGATACCATTCTGAAGAGACTCTCTAGAAAGACTGCTGACTCTTCAAAAAGAAGCCAGAAACAAAGAAACCCTTCTTTCCCAAAAAGAAGAGGTTCTAACCTTCTTATACGCAACCTTCTTACCAGCAAGGCAAGCAGAAGGGTCCTAAACCTGTTAAAAAGCTCAGAACTGCTAAGCAACAGCCAGTAGCTCAGCCACAAGAGACACCCAGCTTTTGACTCAGTCCTGGGAGCAGAGTCATCTTATCTCTGCATGCACCCAATCCAACCAAGATAGCAGGTTGGCTTTGTTTCTTTGCCAGCCACTGGCAGATGATCACTTCAGAGTAGTGGACCCTAAGCATCATTCAAGAGCGGTACCAACTAAACTTCATGCAACCTCCTCCGCCTCACTTCAGGGGTGAATATCCTCTCCAACCTCTACTCAGGGCCCTCCTCAAAGAGGAAATCTGCAACCTGCTCACCCAAGGTGCCATATAGGAGGTTCCGAAACAAGAACATCATGAGGGCTTCTACTCTCCTCACTTCCTCATACTGAAGAAGTCAGGAGGATAAATGCCTGTCCTCGACCTTCAAAATCTAAATAAATTCCTGGTTGGGGAAAAGTTCAAAATGATTTCCCTCTGAAACCTCCTACCCTACTTGCAAGAACAAGACTGGCGATGTTCTCTAGATCTCAAAGATGCATATACCCATATCCTGAAACATCCAGGACACAGGAAATATCTTCACTTTGTCTTTCAAGGGACTCGCTACCAGTACAGAGTCCTCCTCTTTGGATTAGCATCTGCCCCAAGGGTGTTCACAAAATGCATGTCAGTGGTAGCAGCCTACCTGCGAGGCAAGGGATCTTTGTTTTCCCTTACTTAGACGATTGGTTGATAATGGCAGACTCTCCAAGAGAGCTCTGCAGCTCTCTCAAAGCCACTCTCGCACTGCTGCAGCACCTGGGATTTGTTGTAAACTTCCCAAAGTCCCATCTAATCCAAACCCAAAGATTGGAATTCATAGGGGCAGTGCTAGAGACTCAGCTTTCCAAAGCCTTTCTACAAGTAGACAATATGGACAGACTAGTATCCCTAGTCACCTATATGCGTCAGCTGACAAGCTCAACAGCTCGAGACTTCCTTCATCTTAGGCCACATGGCATCCACAGTACATATACCATATGCAAGACTGCATATGCGCCTAGCGCAATGGATTCTAGAATCCCAATTGATACAATCCACAGAACATCATTTGGGTCACCCACCCTCTAGTCCAATCCCTTCTATGGTGGTGCACTCCAGCAAACCTGCTAGAGGGGTCACCTTTTCAGATGCCTCAACTTCAACACACTCTGACTATGGATGCATCCAAACTGGGTTGGGGAGCCATCTGGAGTCAGTGTCTGCTCAAGAGAAGCAGACAACTCAGGATTCCTCTTTACAAATCAACTTATTGGAAATCTGGGCACCCAAAAATGCCCTGCAGGGTGTTTCAGCACCACCTCTCGAACAGCCAGGTGCTCGTCAGGACAGACAACCAGGTGACAATGTTCTATGTGAACAAGCAAGGTGGGATAGGCTCATTTCCCCTCTGTGAAGAGGCCTGTCGCCTATGGAACTTTGCCATTTCTCACCACATACATCTTCATGCAGTGTATATCCCTGGCAATCAGAATCACCTTGCAGACAGGCTCAGTCATATTCTCCACCCACACGAGTGGAGTCTAGACCCTCGCTCAGTGGCACAGATCTTCAAGGCCTGGGGAATGCCAGTCATTGACCTCTTTGCCACTCCACAGAATAGCAAACTCCCACAATTCTGTTCCAGAGTTCCATCCAGGCTAAGCCAAGCAAACAATGCTTTCCACCTACATTGGGGTCAGGGACTGCTTTATGCATTTCCTCCCATACCCCTAATTCCGAAGATCCTCTTCAAACTCCAGCTCGACGGAGGCACTATGATTCTCATAGCCCCCTTCTGGCCCTGTCAACCCTGGTTTCCCTTTCTACTTTGACTGCAACAGACTCAACCAATCCATCTGGGCTGTAATAATCAGGGTCTTCTATCCCAGAACCATGGAACAATCCTATATCCCAATCTGCACTCTCTCCATCTGACTGCCTGACTGCTAAAGGGATGATGCTCCAGTACCTCCACCTTCCTCAGGAGGTAAAGGACACCTCCTGGCTTCAAGAAAACCCTCCACCAGGCAGGCCTACACTTTCAAATGGTGCAAATTTGGATCGTGGTGCTCATGGGACAACCTCAATCCCTTTGACGCACCAGTGCTTGCACTTGTGCAAAATCTATTGCACTTGTCTTCTTCAGGACTAAAGACCAATTTGGTTAGAGTTCACCTCAGTGACATTGTGGCTTTTCACAAACCAATAGATGACCAATCCATCTCAGTGCACCCCCCTAGTAGCGCGTTTCATGAGAGGCCTCCTCCTCTCTAAGCTACCCATTCGACCACTTCCAGTGGCGTGGGATCTCAATGTGGTCTTGGCTCAGCTTCCCAAACCCCCATTTGAACCCCTAGCTACTGCTCACTTGCAGTACCTGTCTTGGAAGGTCATATTCCTAGTTGCTCTGACCTCAGCCAGGGGCATCAGTGAATTACAAACCTTGGTGGCCCATCCATTATACACCAAATTCCATTATGACAAGGTCGTCCTACGTACACACCCACACTTTCTGCCAAAGGTGGTGTCTCCCCTTCCACATCAGTCAATCCAAGACCACACTTTTCCCATGCAGAAGTAACCCTGCACACCCTGGATTACAAACGAGCCCTGGCCTTCTATCTATAGAGGACTCAGGATTTTTGCAGGTCCTCTCAACTGTTAGTTTCCTTTGACCCCACTCACTTGGGGCTTCCTGTAACAAAGCATACACTCTCCAGATGGAAAGCAGACTGCATCACCTTTGCTTATGATAAAGCAGGACTCTCCCTCACAGGCCACGTCACTACTCACAATGTCCGAGCCATGGCAGTTTCTGTAGCCAACCTACGCTCAGTAGCCATTGATGAAATATGCTGGGCAGCAACCTGGTCCTCCATCCACACCTTTGCTGCCCACTACTGCTTGGACAAGGACTCACCTTCAGCCAGGCGGTCCTTCAACATCTCTTTGTAATATAGCTACAACTCCTCCCCCTGCCCACATTGTTTATTCCAGATCTTCATGACGGGGATGTCTATGTCCAACTCAAACCAGTCTGACCTTTCTGATCTGGTTTCCAAGTCTCCTGAAGATCTGGGAGCTAGGGAGTCTCATGTGTGAAAACTACATTCCTGTTTGTTCCTGGAGATAACGTAGTTACTCATCTGTAACAGCTGATCTCCAGGAACAGCAGGAATTTAGTCTTCACAACCCACCCTCCTCCCCATGGAGTTGTAGGGTTATTTTTACTCTTCCTTCTCAGCTACAAACCCAACTGAGAAGAGGAAATCAGAAGAGCAGGAAGGCAGTCATGCAGGCACAGTGGAGTACTTCCAAAGGGTTTCCTATTGGACGCTGGGGAACATTCCTGCGTGGACTCCGTCGCTGCTGACATCACCCAAAACATATGTGAAAACTAAATTCCTGATGTTCCCGGAGATAATCTGTTAAAGGTGAGTAACTACGCTTTCTCGCCAGAGGAGAAAGTCAAAAGACTGTTGGATTGCATGGTGCTGTTCTGTGCGCAGTAGGCTCCTAGAGTCTGGGATTATATTCAGCTCTTCAGATTGATGGCAGTGACCATAGGGATGGTGCCATGGACACATGCTCACATGTGGCCTTTTCTGCAGTCCTTGTGGACTCTGTGGTCCCCGAGTTCTCAGAGGTTCGAGTGCAGGCTCCCACTCCCATTGATGATGAGGATTAGTCTGAGGTGGTGGCAGCAGCCTTGTCATTTGAGGAAGAGGGTGCCGCTGGATGATTTCTCCTGGATCCTACTGATGCCAGATGCCAGTCTCTCAAACAGAGGAGCCCACTGCCAAGACCATACAGCCCAGGGGCCTTGAACCACAGGAAAGCGGTATGGTCTATCAACCACCTCAAGGCGAGGGCCATGAGGTTGGCTCTTCTGCATTTTCAGCTGCTGATTAAGGGTCAGATTGTTCAATTGTTTTCGGACAATGCCATGGTGGTGGTTTATACTGATTGGCAAGGCAGTACATGTAGTGCTGGGGTAGCTCTGAAGATGGCTCTCCTATTTGCCTGAGCGGAGAAGATCCTCCTGGCCTTGTCAGTTCTGCACATTGCCAGGATGGACAATGTGGAAGCGGACTTCCTCAGCCGTCACGCTCTGGATCCTGGAGAGTAGAGTCAGGAGGCTTTTCCAGTTGATTTTGCGCCACTGGAGTCACCTCAAAATGGATCTGATGGCGACCCGCTCCAATGCCAAAGTTTGCCGCTTCTTCAGTCGCCACATGGAGGTGTGGTCGAAGGGCATTGACACCCTGACCCAGCCTTGGCCAAGTCAGCACCTGCTGTAGAGGTTTCCTCTGTGCTCCCTGGTGATGCATGTGATTTAGTGTATAGAATGCCACCCAAGCAGGATTGTTCTGGTAGCGGCAGATTGGCCGAGGAGAGCATGGTTCAGAGACCTGATGAAACTCTCGCAGGCGCCTCCACTTCAGTTGCTGCCATCTTGGAGCCTATTGCAGCAGGGACCAATCATCCTGGAGGAACTGGTTCCCTTCTCGTTTATGCCTCGAATCTTGAAAGGAGACAGTTAGTGTGTGAGGGCTACTGTCCAACAATGGTCTCTATTCTGCTCGGAGCCCAGGGGAGGTCTACTAAGCTAGTATACGTGCAAATCTAGTACTCCTTGAGTAATGGTGCGGCACTCAGCAGTTGGCTCCTGGGGTGGCCAAGATACCATCTCTGTTGGCTTTCTACAGGGGGCCTTTTCCCTTAGCTCCCTGAAAGTCCAGGTGGTAGCTCTGGCCTGTTTCTGAGGTTCAGTGGCTGGTAAGTCTCGAGCCTTGCACCCGGACACCTCATGCTTTCTCCAGGGGGTATCTGGGCTGTGTCCTCCCCTCTGGTCTGTGATCTCTTTCTGTGATCTGTGTTTAGTGTTCAGGTCCCTGATGGTGGTGCCCTTTGAGCCGTTGAAGCGCACTACTTTGAAGGATTTGAAGCTTGAGATGGTCTTCTTGGTTGCAATTTGTTTCACAAGGTGGATTTCGAACCTGCAGGCTCTGTCATGCCGAGATCCTTCTCTGTCCTTTTCAAAGTAGGCCGTTTCCATTTGGCCTATGCCTTCCTTCTTGCCTAAGGTGTTTTCTCCCTTTCACATGGTCTGCCTGTCCTCCTCCGAAAACCCCGGGACGCGGTGGAATATCCAGGGGGCTTCCTGCCATCCTTAGAGCTATCACTCGAATCCGTATCTTCCGAGGAATCCGCAAACGTCACCCGCTTGTCCAAACTAGACCCAGAAGGCTCAGATGCCCCCACCCCCGGTTTTTCATACATCCAATAATAGACTTGTTCGGCCTCATAGTCACCTTTATCCCGCAGAAACTTATTAGACTTAAAGGCCCGTAAATTATCAAAAAAACTTTGAAGCTGGCGATCCATATCTTCCAGTTTGAGAGAGAAGGCTTCATCCCCCAAAGATTTTTGGAGGGAGACTTTTAATTCGGACACCTCCTTAGAAAGGGAGACTTCCTCCACCGTAGTCCGGTCGATGATGAGTGCTATCACTTTACTTTTCACTTTATGTAGTTTCAAACTTTTTGCATATTTAAGAAAAGTAACAAAAGATCTCTGCCGACAGCGAGAGGGGAGGTTTTCCTCTCCCCGTCTCAGGTCGGCGGATTCCGACAGAAAAAAGTTTGTTTGATTATGTGAGTTTCTTTCACAGTTTTCCAGGTTTTTATGTTTTGACTCTTCTTTTGTGTTTCTTTTTGAATAAGCATTTGATGGCCTTTAATTGGTGGTAGTGAACAACATTTGAAAATCTAGTATTTTTCTCTTTCCTCTCTTAAGAAATAGAATTGTTCCAAACTTCTAATTCTAGTTTTAGAGAATTGTAAACTGCTTTGCTTTGTCTGAAAGGTGATATAACAATTGATAATAAGTCATAAGCCATAAACAAGAAAGCAGGCACAGGAATTTGAAAATGAAATCTCTATACTTACTTTTGCCAGCAGGCCCAGCCCGTCCATTGTCGAGAATGTTGTTTGCATAGGGCCTCACACTTCAGGGGGCCCCATGAGAACTTCTTCCGCAGAGTTTGCAGGGAGGGCTTCAGAGGGAGCCAAGGAGGCCAGAGGCCCCAGCACGCCTCTGCACAGCACTGGAGTGAAGAGCAGCATGCTCCTTCACTCATGCTGTATTCATGTGAAGCCCGCTGAGTGCCGAGAAACAAGAAAAGACCTTTAACTCCAGCGATGTGCAGAGGTGAGCCAGGGTCTCTGGCATCCTCTGCTCCCTCATAAGCCACTCAGACAGGCGTGGGGCTTTTCGGGGTGGGAGTGGGGACTAGGACAGGACTGGAAATGGCTGATGGGGGGGGCTATGAATGGAAATGGGATGATGGGGGGCAAGGATAGGACTGGAGATGGACTGATGCGGGGCTTAGACTGGAAATGGGTTTATGGGAAGCTGGGATAGGACTAGAAATGGCTGATGGGGGGCTAGGAATGGAAATGGGCTGATGAAGGCAAGGATAGGATTGGAAATGGACTGATGGAAAGCTGGGATAGGACTGGAAATGGCTGATTCGGGGGGGGGGGAGCTAAAAATGGAAATGGGCTAATGAGGGGGCTAGGATAGGACTGGAAATGGCTGATGGGGGCTAGGAATGAAAATGGGCTGATGGGGTGGCTTGGACAGGACTGGAAATGGCTGATGGGTGGGCTAGGATTGGAAATGGGCTGATGGGGGAGGATAGACTAGATGGGCTGATGGGGGGGCATGGACTAGATGGGCTGATGAAGGCTAAGATAGCACTGGAAATGTTTTTTGGTGGGGCTAAGAATGGAAATGGGCTGATGGGGAAGCTTGGACTGGAAATGGGTTGATGGGGGGCTGGGAAAGGACTGAAAATGGCTGATGGGGAGGGCTAGGATTGGAAACGGGCTGATGGAAGGAGCTTGGACTGGATGGGCTGATGGGGGCTAGGATAGTACTGGAAATGGCTTTTGGTGAGGCTAAGAATGGAAATGGGGAAGCTTGGACTGGAAAAGGGCTGATGGGGGGCTGGGATAGGATTGGAAATGGCTGATGGGGAATGCTGGAACTGAAAATGGCCTCATGCGGGTGGATGGGAGAATGGGACTAGAAGGGAGTGAATGCTGGGTGGCACTAGAACTAGAAGGAAGTTGATGTTGGGGGAGGACTAGAAGGGGATAGGGCTGCAGGAGTGAAGATGGAGAGAGGAAAAGATATTTTATGTGGGAGGGAAGAAAAATCTACGATTGGCCGGGTATTGGGAGAGTAAGTGGGGATTGAGGATGAAAGGGTGAAATCTGAGTGGATGAAAAAGAAATAAAGAAAGAAATGGAGGAAAGAGCAAAAGGGGAAGATCAGTATGTTAAAGGAGTGGCCTAGGAGGAGTGGCCTAGTGGTTGGGGCAAGGTACCTCAGGCCAGAAGGTTGGGGGTTCAAATCCCACTAGAGGACAGCAACCTTGCGCCGGAAGGACTGGGGTTTCTAGTCCCACAGGTGCTCCTTGTGGTCTTGGGCAAGCCACTTAACTATTTTACAGGGAACATGGGCATGGAGGGTTATCTCCAAGTTATAATGCCCTGTTCAATGTAATTTCAGTTTGTTCAATGTAAACCGCCTTGATATCATGAAAGGCGGTATGTAAGAAATGTTAAATAAATAAATAAATAAAGGAGATGGAGAGAATGGGAAAAAACTATAAGAGAGAAGAAAGGACAAATGAACAGCAGATAAAGAGTAGTTACTCACCTGTAACAGGTGTTCTCCAGGAGCAGCAGGAATCAGTCCTCACTTATGGGTGACGTCGGCGCCGACGGAGCCCTCGCGGAGCAATTTTCCCCAGCTTTCGAAGAAAGCCTTTGGGAATTGCAGCGCGCATGCGCGGTCCCCTTCCCGCCCAAGGGTGCCATCTTGCTCAGTCTGATGACATAGCGGAAAGACAGCAAAAAGTTAGCAAAAACATGCAATAAGAATGACTGCAACTCCAAAGGGAGGAGGGAGGGTAGTGAGGACTGATTCCTGCTGCTCCTGGAGAACACCTGTTACAGGTGAGTAACTACTCTTTCTCCAGGACCAAGCAGGAAGTCAGTCCTCACTTATGGGACTCCCGAGCTTAAGGCTACCGGAGACCTCAAGTCGAAAAATGAGCTCCCTCTAGCTCAACAATACAGAAGGAAGGAATCTTCTCTGAATACGAATCCGGCCGGTAGCCCAACACCAGGGCCGGAGGGTAGGAGTTGCCTAAACCTCAAAGAGATTGTGGAGGACTGCCTGTCCGAAAGCACTGTCCCTGCGGGACTCCCTCTCCAGGCAGTAATGAGCCGCAAACGTCTGGCTTGAAGACCAAGTAGCGGCCCGGCAGATGTCTGCCAACGGAACAGAGCGGAGATGAGCCACTGACGCAGCCTTCGCCCTGATACGGTGAGCCGTGACTCGACTCTCTAAGGAGAGGCCGGCTGCCCCATAAGCCCAGGCGATACAGTCAGCTACCCAGATGGACAAAGTACGCTTGGAGACAGGGACTCCCAACCGATTGGGGTCAAAAGATACGAAAAGCTGGACCGCTTTCCTGTGCTCCCGCGTACGGTCAAGGTAGAAGGATAAGGCCCTTCTACAGTCCAGGGTATGCAGAACTGTTTCAGCCCGGCTGGTATGCGGCTTGGGAAAGAAGGTCGGAAGAACCACCTCCTGATTGATATGAAAAGGGGAAACCACCTTTGGAAGAAACTTAGGGTGAGTCCGTAAGACTACCCTATTCTTGTAGAATCTAGTGTATGGGGGCTCCGATACTAGGGCCTGCAGTTCACTAACGCGCCTAGCGGAGGTAAGGGCTACCAAGAAGAGAGTTTTCCAGGAAAGGAAACAAAGAGGGCAGGTAGCCATGGGTTCAAAAGGCAGACAGGTAAGCCTTTGCAAGACCACATTGAGATCCCAGTCAGGGGCTGGAGGGCGCAAAGGAGGCTTAAGCAGCAGGAGGCCTCTGAGAAAACGCGCCACCAAGGGGTGCGAGGAAAGAGGCTGGCCCTCCACCGGTGAATGATGTGCAGAGAGAGCACTAAGGTGGACTCTGACAGAGTTGAACTTGAGGCCTAGATCGGAAAGGTGAAGCAAGTATTGCAGTACCACCGATACTAAGCAGGAGAAGGGGTCCTCAGACCGCTGAGAACACCAGACAGAGAAGCGACGCCATTTAAGGGCGTAAGATTTCCGTGTGGAAGGTCGCCGAGACGCTAGGACAACAGCTTCCACCTCCGGAGGTAGTAGGAGCGGAGCTAGGACTACCCTTTCAGCAGCCAGGCCATCAGACGAAGGGCCCGGAGGTTGGGGTGCAGGAGAGCCCCCTGATCCTGGGTCAGGAGATCGGGCTGAAACCCCAGAGGAAGAGGGGTGTCCACCGCCAGTTGTAGGAGTAGCGGCCACCTGGGTGCTACCAGAATCACTGAGGCCCCATCCTGGACAACTTTGAATAGCGTCCGGGACACAAGTGGCGTGGGAGGAAAGGCATACAGTAGGCCCGTGGACCACGAGATGAGGAAAGCATCCTGCGCTACTCTGAGAGGATGCGGGTGCCGTAAGCAGAACCTGGGAAGCTGCCAGTTCAGAGGACTGGCAAAGAGATCCATGGTGGGGAGGTCCCACCGGCGGAAGATCTGCTGAACAACTACTGGGTTTAACCTCCATTCGTGTGGCTGCAGAATCCTGCTCAGTTTGTCGGCCAGGCAATTTTCCTGCCCGGGCAGGTAAACAGCTTTGAGGAGGATGTCGTGGTTGACCGCCCAAGAGCACAGTCTCCGAGCCTCCTGGCACAGAAGGAGGGAGTCCGTGTCCCCCTGTTTGTTCACGTAGAACATGGCAACCTGATTGTCTGTCTGGACCAGTACAGACTGACGAGAAGTGAGGTGAGAGAAGGTCCGTAGAGCTTGGCGGATCGCCCGGAGCTCCAGGAAGTTTATTTGCTGAGCAGCCTCCCAAGGGGTCCACAGACCCTGAGTACATGACCCCTGGCAATGCGCTCCCCATCCCAGGAGAGAAGCATCTGTCGTTAGCACCTGGGAAGGTGGAGGAGACTGAAAAGGCATGCCGAGAACCAGATTGGGCAGGTGAAGCCACCATTGCAGAGAGGAGACCAGGCGGTCGGAGATCTGTATTGAGTCCGCCAGGCTCCCTGTGGCTTGATGCCATTGAGTGCGAAGGCTCCACTGAGCAGGCCTCATATGTAGACGGGCATTCGGAGTGACATGGACCGTGGAGGCCATATGACCGAGCAGTTGCAGGATTTGTCTGGCCGAGACCAGTGACGTGCTGTGGAACTTGCCGGCCAGAGCTATGAGCCGGTTGGCCCGCTCCAGAGGCAAGAAGGCACGAGCCTGAAGAGTGTCCAACCGTGCTCCTATGAATTTGAGATCTTGAGAGGGGAGCAAAGAAGAAATTAGACCTTACCTGCTAATTGTCTTTCCTTGAGTTCTCTCCGGGCCAGGCCAGGACTTATGGGTGATCAATCCATTCCAGCAGCTGGGGACTGAATACTGACAGGTTTTACTGACAGCTTACCCAGCTCCCCCTGGTGTCACAAGGTCAGTCTATCCGTACAAAGCAGTAACAAAAACAAACTAGAACTAGAATACCTCCAAGCAACAAGAAACCTAGAAAAAGATGAAGACACGCGTACTCCCGAATCCAAAAAGAAAGGGTTTTTTTTGTTGTTTATTTTTCGTTTTTTTTTTCTTGCAACCCGCACGGTCGCACGGAGGAAGCCCCAGAATCGCCTTCGAATAAGAGACCCCATACAGGCACGCCTCCAAGACCAACATAAGCTGAGCCACATCCTAAGACCCCGAGGGAACACTCCTCACACTCGTAGGCTCGCAGACAGACAGGGCGGGCCCTGGCCTGGCCCGGAGAGAACTCAAGGAAAGACAATTAGCAGGTAAGGTCTAATTTCTTCTTCCTATTCGTCTCTCCGGGTCAGGCCAGGACTTATGGGTAGTACCAAAGCAGTACCTAAAGTCGGGAGGGCCCTGCGAGCCCCGCAACAATCGCCGAGGCCCCCACTCGGGCATCCTCCCGTGCCTGAAGATCCAATTTATAATGTTTCGCGAACGTGTGCAGAGAAGCCCACGTCGCTGCTCGACAGATGTCTACCGGCGGCACTAGCGCATTTTCCGCCCAAGAGGCCGCCTGCCCCCTGGTCGAATGAGCTCCGAGGCCCACGGGAACAGGCTTGCCCTTGGCCTCATAGGCAGCGCGAATAGCATGCTTCACCCAACGCGCAATAGACGCTTTCGTAGCCGCCTTCCCCTTAGCCGAACCCCCGAAAAGGACAAACAACCGATCGGACCGTCGAAATGACTCCGTCGCCTTCAAATAACGGCGCAGCACACGTCCTAAATCCAGCCGCCGAAGCGAACGATCCAGCTTCCCCCCTGCTGGTTCTACAAAAGTGGGAAGCGACACAACCTGGTTCACGTGAAAACTAGAAACCACCTTCGGTAGGAAGGACGGCACCGTACGCAACACCACCTTTTCCGCCGAAAAATGAAGATACGGCTCCCGACAAGACAGAGCCTGAAGATCTGCAATCCTCCACGCCGAGCACAGTGCCACCAAAAAGGCAATCTTCCAAGACAATTCTCGAAGGTTCCGAGATCCCGGTGCAACAAATGGAGGTTCCGTCAGCGCTTGCAAGACCAAATTCAAATCCCAAGGAGGCACGACTGGTCTCACAGGAGGCCTAATATTCTTGGCCGCCCGCAAAAAACGGAGCACATCGGGATGCGAGGTCAGAGAACCCCCTTGTACTTTACCCCGATAGCAAGTCAGCGCTGCCAGCTGAACCCGCAGCGTGCTCAGCGCCAGTCCTTTAGCCAGACCTCCCTGAAGGAAGTCCAAGATGTCCGGAAGCCGTGCTCTCTCAGGCGACACACGGCGCTCACTACACCACGCCTCAAAAATTCTCCAAATGCGAATGTATGCTAAGGAAGTGGACTGACGCCGAGACTGCAACATAGTGTCCACTACGGACTTAGAGTAGCCTCTACGCCGCAAACGCTCCCTTTCAAGAGCCAAGCCGTAAGCAAGAACCGATCCACCTGCGGCATGAACACGGGCCCCTGTCGCAACAGGTCGAACCGGCGAGGCAAGCGCCAGGGAGGAGCCTCTAGAAGCCTTACGAGGTCGGCATACCACGGACGCCTGGCCCAATCTGGAGCCAAGAGAATCACCGTTCCCTTGTGGCTCGCAATCCGCCGAATGAGCCGCCCCAAGAGCGGCCATGGAGGGAACACGTAAAGAAGCCGATCTTCCGGCCAAGGCTGCACTAGACTGTCGAGGCCCTCCGACATGTGCTCCCTGCGCCTGCTGAAAAATCGTGGCGCCTTGGCATTGGACAGGGTCGCCATGAGATCCATGACAGGCTGACCCCAACGCCGCACAATTTCGCGAAAAACTTCCTCGTGCAACTCCCATTCCCCCGGATCCAGGAAATGGCGACTGAGGTAATCCGCTTGAACGTTGTCCTTGCCAGCCACATGCGCCGCCGAAAGCGCTACCAGATGGCTCTCGGCCCAGTGAAACAACAGCTGACTCTCTGCCAGCAGCACCGTGCTGCCCGTGCCCCCTTGCCGGTTTATATAAGAAACCGTGACCTGACTGTCGGAAAAAACACGCACCGCTTTGCTCTCGATCATGTTGACAAAAGCCAACAGCGCTAAGCGCACCGCCCGGAGCTCCAGGCGATTGATCGACCAAAGGCTCTGCTCTGTAGACCAAACTCCTTGCGCTAACCGCGTCAGACAATGAGCCCCCCCCCAGAGAGACTCGCATCCGTCGTGAGCAACACCCACTCTGGAACAGCTAGAGGAACACCCTCGTATAAGTGAGCAGGAGCCAACCACCAGTGAAGACTGCTCTGAACCCCCGGCGGACACGGCAGCCGGCGCGACAGAGAGTGAAGTTGCGGCGACCAACGAGACAACAACGCTTGCTGCAGAGGATGCATATGTGCTCGGGCCCACGGAACCAGATCCATAGCCGCAGCCATCGATCCCAACACCTGCAGGTACCTCCAGGCGGTCGGAGCTTTCAGACGCAGGAACGCCACTACCTGAGCCATAAGTTTGCGACCGCGCTCCTCCGGAAGAAAAACCGAACCTATCGCCGTGTCGAATACAGCCCCGAGGTAGGTTAACCGCATGGTCGGTTGCAAACGGCTCTTTCCCCGGTTGATAACCCAACCGAGCTGCTCGAGAAACTCCACCACCCGAGCGGTAGCCCTCAACGACTCTTCCCGAGACGCCGCACGGATCAGCCAATCGTCGAGATAGGGATGGACCTGAATCCCCTCCTTTCGCAGAGCCGCGGCTGCCACAACCATCACCTTGGTAAACGTCCACGGTGCCGTCGCCAGACCAAAAGGCAACGCCCGGAACTGAAAGTGTCCCATGGGAACCGCAAAACGCAGGAACCGCTGATGGTCCCGCCGAATCGGTATGTGCAAATATGCCTCCGACAGATCTATGGAAGTAAGAACCTCGCTCCGGTTCACCGAATTGATAACGGACCGCAAGGTCTCCATCCGGAAATGAGGAACCCGTAACGCCCGATTCACGTGTTTGAGATCCAGAATGGGTCGAAAAGAACCTTCCTTCTTGGGCACCACAAAATAAATCGAGTACCGACCTAAGCCGTATTGGTCTACCGGTACCTGGACCACGGCTTGCAGGCGAAGTAACTTGGACAGAGTGTCGGAGACCGCCTTTTTGCTTCGGCAGAGGACCGCAGGGCGACAGAACAAAGGCATCCGGCAAAGGATGCGCGAACTCCAGAGCATAACCCTCTCTTACAATCTCTAGGACCCATTGGTCCGTCGTTATGCTGGTCCAGGCGGAGAGGAACTGCTGCAAACGTCCCCCTACCGGAACCTCCACCTGGACCGGCGAACCTTCATTGAGGCTTCTTTCCGGCGCTTTGCTGTGCGCTAAAGAAACCCCTATTGAACGGGCGGGCTCCACAAAAGGACTGCCCCCGGGACGCAAAACGTCCCCTCTGATAGGGAGCAAAACGAGACCCCCGGAATCTGCGAAAATCCCTGCCGTGATCTCTCTGCACTGAACCCAGCTTCGAACCCCTAGGACGGTCTTCGGGCAGACGACCACCTTTGGAGTCCCCTAAATCTTTCACAATCTTCTCCAATGCTTCCCCAAAGAGTAACCTTCCCTTGTACGGAAGCTTGCTGAGTCGAGCCTTGGACGACGCATCAGCCGACCAATTCCGAAGCCAGAGGAAACGTCTGGCTGCTACCAAAGATGCCATAGATTTCGCTGAAATCCGCACTAAATCATAGCAGAGATCCGCAAGATAAGCCGCCGCAGATTCGAGCTTAGCCCCCTCCGCAGCTTTATTGCCTCCCTTATCCAACGGAGTCTCACCTTGAAGCCAGCGGATAGATGCCCTGGACACATAGGCTCCGCAAACGGAGGCTTGCAGCGCCAAGGCAGTGGACTCAAACGCCTGTTTCAGAAGGGCCTCCAACCACCGGTCCTGTAGGTCCTTGAACGCGGAACCGCCTTCCACGGGAATAGTAGTTTTCCTGGTGACCGCGGAAACTAAAGCATCCACTTTTGGCATACGCCACAACTCTTTATCGTCCTGGGGCACGGGGTACAATCTAGCCAGAGCGCGCCCCCCCCCCCGTAAGGAAGCCTCCGGGCATTCCCATTCGGACTCTATCATTTGCTTAATTACCCTATGAACTGGGAAACAGCGTTGTTCGGAGCGAAAACCCTGCAACAGGGGATCCTCCAGGGGCTCCTGCTGCACCGCCGGCAGCACCAAATTAAGAGCCCCCAGCGACTGAGCAATGAGTGCTCCTAGCTCCTCTCTACGAAACATGGGGAAGACATTGGGATCCTCTCCTGGACCCAACTCCCCCTCCTCCAACTCACTAGGCCAGGAATCAAAGCCGGTGTCGGAGAGAAGCTCCCCCTCCTCAGCAACCTGGAAGAGGGCACCGTGCCCCGCAGTGGCCCCAACAGCCAGATCCAAGCCCTGTTCTCTGGAGGAAGAGCCTTCCCCAGGATCATCTACTGAGGGCAGCAATACCTGGCTCTCCTCCGAAGCTGATCCCAGAACCAGCTGAGAGGATTTTAAAAGATATGCTTTGTGCAAAGCCAATATGAAGTCCGGGGAAAAGAAGGAGCCCAAAGCCTGTTGAGAGGCAGGAGAAGACTGCGGGTGCAACTCCTTAGTTTCCCCCGACGCAGAGGAAGCTTTGCGGGACTTAGATTTACAATTTTTCGCCGCAGTGTGCAGAGCGGGAGAGACGGCTGGCTCACCTAAAATGGCCGCCGTTCCCGCTTTTTCTAAGGAGCCGTGAGAGGGGGTTAACGAGTCACCCGAAGCCTTCCCTTCCATAGTGAAGCTCAAGAAACACCCCCAAAGAGCACTGCCAGCAAACCTACCAGCCCAAAAACAAGAGAAAAACCTACCTCAGAGCCACACAAGGAGAACAAGAGCAGCGCGCTGTAAACAGATTGCCCCCCTCTCCAGGGCAGCCGCACCGCCCGGCACTAAACTGCTGCTAGCGGAAGGCCGGCAGACCACGCAATCAAGAGGAAGAGGACTCTGGGGCTCCCAGGCCAAATTCCTGTACGGAGGAGACAAGCTCGGTAGAGAGACAGGCCCTGCCTCGACGAGCTCCGTGCCGGGAATGGCAGAAGAAGGAAGCCGCAGCTTGCGAGCCCCAAAGAAAGAACTTCGTTCTGCCGCCCCGAGCACAGTGGGGAGAGAGGATCGCGGAAGCACCCCGCGGTGTCCCTACGATCGAGGGAAAAAAACTGCCCTGCTAGGACAGCAAAAACCCCCACTGCCAACTCCAGGCTGGCCCCACTCCCAGCTTTCAATGTCAGTCTCCTCCTACAATCACAGAGATAGGGAAAGCTTTTAAAACCGATAAACAGAGTAGATAAATTTCTGGTTTCTGTTTTCTCCTTTCCTTGCTGCTTTCCCTTATCTATATCTATCTATCTATCTATCTATCTATATATATATATATATTTTTTTTTTTTTTTTAATTTTAACACAACACCAGCCAATCTAATAACAGGGGAGCTGAGCAATCAGACGTCCTATCCAGCTGCTGAGGACTGAAAGACTGACCTTGTGACACCAGGGGGAGCTGGGTAAGCTGTCAGTAAAACCTGTCAGTATTCAGTCCCCAGCTGCTGGAATGGATTGATCACCCATAAGTCCTGGCCTGGCCCGGAGAGACGAATAGGAAGTGGACTTTGCGAAGTTTATGACGAAGCCCAAGTGCTGAAGTAGAGCCACGGTGCGTTGAGTGGCCCGAGTGGCTGCTATGGAAGACTGTGCTCGGATGAGCCAGTCGTCCAGGTAGGGGAAGACGAAGAGGCCTTGAAGCCTCAGAAAGGCTGCTACCACTGCCAGGCATTTCGTGAACACCCTGGGAGTGGAGGATAGGCCAAAGGGCAGTACTCTGTACTGATAAGGATTCCCCGCCACCACAAATCTTAGATATTGTCGGTGGTCCGGATGAATAAGGATGTGAGTATAAGCATCCTTTAGATCCAAGGAGCATAGCCAATCTCCCTGCTGGAGGTAGGGCAGCAGGATTCCAAGGGTAAGCATTTTGAACTTTTCCCTCTGCAGGAACTTGTTGAGTTTGCGTAAGTCCAGGATGGGTCTGAGACCTCCTGTTCTTTTTGGTATCAGAAAGTACTTGGAATAAAAGCCGTGACCCCTCAGGTGGTGGGGCACTGGTTCCACAGCCTGTTCCTGAAGAAGACTTTCCAACTCCTGAAGGAGTAAGTCCCTGTGCAGAGGGGGTCTTGGAGGCTCCCCTGGAAAGTAGGAGGGAGGTACCTGGTGAAAATGCAAGAGGTAGCCCTTTTGAACTACCTGAAGCACCCAGGAATCGGATGTTATGGCTGACCACCTGTGGGAAAAGTGGGTCAGCCGGCCTCCCGTGCTGAGAGAAGGCAGCGGAGGGGGAGAGGCTATGCTGACGTAGTCAAAAACCCCCACCCTGCTGAGCAGGGGCCTGTGTAGCGGGCTTGGGGGCCTTCTGCCTATGGGACCCATTGCCCTGTCCCCTAGCCTACTGACCCTGATAGGGAGCTGCTGAGGCTTGATATTGTGGGTGGTGTTGTTTATAGGCAGACACCTTCCTCGGATAAAAGGGCTTTTTCCCCGAGCCCTTCCTCTTTTGTGAAGGGGCAGAAGTCTTTCTGGACAAGCGAGTCCTGGTTAGAGTCTCGGACTCGAGTTCCGCAGCCTTTTCAGCCATGGGTTTGCCGAAGAGGTTTTCACCTCTGCAGGGGACATCGACCAACTTGTCCTGCACCCATGGCTCGAGGTCGGATGACTGAAGCCAAGCCTGACGGCGAGCCCCGATGCCGGCTCCGGCACCTCGAGCCGATGCTTCGAAGCCATCGTAGGCTGCTCGAGAAATAAACTTCGAGCACTCTCGAATGCCAGTGGACAAGGCCTGAAACCTCTGCAAACGTTCCTCGGAGAGACCAGCAGAGAACCCGGCAATTTCCTTCGCCAGGTCTCGGAGATACATGTCCATATAGAGCTGGTATGTCTGGACTCGACAAGCAAGCATAGAGCCTTGGAAGCACTTCCTAAGGAGGGCATCCAGGTTCCGGGCCTCCTTACCCGGAGGCACCGAGGAGTGCATCTTTTGACTCTTGAGTCGATGCATGGCTGATTCCACCACCATGGAATGGTGCGGTAGTTGTGCCTTCTGGAACCCGGGGCTCTTGCGGACTCGATACATGGAATCGACCCGCTTGCTTAAAACCGGCGTCGAAGCCGGGCTCTCCCACATGCAGAAGAGAAGCCTTTCCAGCATCGGAGGAACCGGAACAGTAAAGGCCTCCTTCGGGGGAGAGTCATACTGGAGGGCCTCGAGCTCTTTGGCTCGAGGCTCTTCCTCCAGATCCGCGGGGAAGGCCAAGGCCTTGGCCATATCCCTCACGAAATCGGAGAACCGGGTATCCTCCGGGGGGGGACCGTCTCCGAGGCTCCGACTCGGGCGAGTCGGAGGGGACGCACCGAGTCTGAAAAGAACCGGGTGACTCGTCCTCCTCCGTGTCCCAGCCCGACTCCTCCGTGGAGGAATCGAGTGGCTCCGTGCGGGCGAGTGCCGAGGACCTGCGCCCCGACGCCGAGCATCGACGACCTCGGTCCTGAACGGGAGGCCAAGGGAGACCTAGGCCGAGGATCGACTCGAGCTCGTATGGACTCGAGGATCGGCTCGGCCTCCGGGGTCGACTTGGACGTCGACATCCCGGTGGTCGGGGCAGAAGCACCGGCGAGGCCAGCCATCAATGCCCGCTGCTGGTCCATGAAGGCAGCGAAACTGCTCTCCAAGGCCGTCAATCTGAGTCCAAACTCAGAAGACCCAGCAGCCCCCGACTCGGTTCCTTCGGAGGTGAGTCCACGAGGACTACAGTACTCACGTTTCCAGAAGACTCCACTTCGAGACGAGGATGCTTCGAAGGCCTCTCCGCATCCGAGGACCCGGGGCGGCTGACGGGGCTATGCGACCTGGCCCTCGAGGGACCAGGAGCGTCTTCTGACGTCGCCCTCGCGGGTTTCTTCTTCCGACGATGTTCCCGGGCGGGAGACCCCCGCTCAGAGGAACTCCGACGTTGCTCGGGGCCGGAGTCACGAGACGTCGAAGCCTCTGACGAGGCCCGGGCCCGAACGGACGCGGAGTCAGAGAAGATTTGCTCCTTTTGAGACTGCTGACTCCTCAATGCCTTTGAGGACATTTTGTTGCACGGACCACAAATCATCGGGTCATGGTTGGGTCCGAGGCAACGGAGGCAGCAGTCATGTGTGTCGGTGAGAGACATAAGCCTCGTACAGCGATCACACTTTTTAAACCCGCTGGCAGCCATCGGGGGAAAAAGGGCCCCTGCGAGGTCAAAAGACCGTGCTGCCAGTGAAAAAGAAAAAAATGGCGGGAACGCCAGTCACGAAGGACAAAAACCGAAAAATAGTGAACGGACTCGATATCGGGGTATCAAGGCCGGGCGGGAAAAGGACGGCGTCGAACCGAGAAAAAACGAAAAAATCAACTTTTTCAGCGGCGATCACAAACTACGTCTGTAGGGCTCCGCGGAAAAAAGAAGACTGAGCAAGATGGCACCCTTGGGCGGGAAGGGGACCGCGCATGCGCGCTGCAATTCCCAAAGGCTTTCTTCGAAAGTTGGGGAAAATTGCTCCGCGAGGGCTCCGTCGGCGCCGACATCACCCATAAGTGAGGACTGACTTCCTGCTTGGTCCTGGAGAATTGAGAGTTAGCCTAAGACATGAAGAAAACAGAAGAAAGTGACTGTAGCAATTGCAACTGAAAAGTAAAATGCCCAAACAAAAGGTAGAAAAATACTTTTTTATTTTGAATTTATTAACTGAAATATGTCAGCTCTGTAAATGTGCATTGCTAATGTTTTTGCACCTTTGTTTAGTACAAGAGGAAATTAACTTATAGTTTTATTTCTCCAGTGTTGTACATTCCAAGTTTGGCTTTTGGTGTTCCCAGTTTAATCATATAAATCATATAGCTGCACTTAGCGGCTTTGTATATAGTTGCCTTTTGTACATAGTTTATTATGTTCTCTGTTTAAGAAACCTGTTTAATGTAAACCTGTTTAATGTATTGCCCTGTTCATTGTAAGCACTGATCAATTTTGTGAAGTGTAATTTCTGTTCACTGTAAACCGCGCTGATGTCGAATAGCACGGTATAAAAGAAACTTTAAATAAATAAATAAAATAAATAAATATTTCTAAATTGTGATCCCTTGTTCTTTGTTTGGCGATGGTCTATGTTCTGCATCTGTAATCGAGCTGAGGTATTCTGTTCATGTAGTTTCTATTTGACAGTGCCACTTGTTCTCTTTCCCCAGTAGAAGATGGATTGGTATTCTCTGAGATGTATTTGTTTAATATTTGCAGTGTTGCCTTTTTGATAGATAGGTTTTGGTGCTTTGTGAGTCCTGGTAGTGCTGTTATGATACGGCAGGTTTGCTATGGGTTCTAAATGGGCTTACAGTATTTCCTAATGTGCTTGGTGGTTGGCACTGGAGTATAGTAATGTAGAAATCTGATAGGCTTTCTTTATCCAGACACTCATTAAGAGGCATGTTTACTTGCACGTTAACATTATGCAAATATTCATGCGAGACCCTTTATGCAATGAGGCCCCGCAATGAGTCTCCGCACATGGCCCTGCAGCCTGAAGGGGAAAAATGAATCCTCCTTCAGGTACCTTTGTTACAGGTTGAATCCATCTTGTGCTGTCTATAGCTCAGGCCTAAGAAAGAAACAGCCTGCTCTGACTTTTTCACACTGAAACTGCAAAATCAGCAAGACTGAGCAATGAAATGAGCTAATATCCTGTCCCAGAGAGCTGACACAATGAGAGACTCTGAAAACTACAGAGTTAGTGAAAAGCTGTCACCTGGGCCCCTTGAATGAACAAAGGTGAACAGAACGAAGAACTTAATCTGCAGGAAACAGAGCCAGCACACAGCGACAAGGACTGCCGTGAGAATGGAAAGACAGTATGCTACAAAGGAAAAAATAAAGGGTAGAGATTGGGAAGCAGATTTTGCTGGAAATAATGGAGAATGAGAAAGGGGAAGAAATCTATTTATCAGTAATTTAAGCCTAAAAATGAATATAAATATAGAGAAGAAATTCTAATAAGCAGACAGGCATTAGATGATCTCATTGGAGTAAGGCTGTCTCTGTCTCCAGGACCTTTTTACACTTAAGACAGGTGCTTTACTTGTTATAGATGTATTGATGCTATGTATTGATATTAAAATTTGTACCTCATAAGTCAAAAGTAAAGCTTGTGATGTTACAGACTTGGCAAAATAAATAAAATAATTTCCATGCTTTTATGGTGGCACGAGCAATTTGTTTAAGGTCCTGTATGTATGTTGGGGTTGAACACAAGCAGCGAAGCAAAATAGAAAACTCCCCAAATAATCGCAGGGGAAGCCCAGAAATACCCCAACAACCCCCCTTGGGCCGCCCCTGTTTGCCAGCCCACCCCAATCCTGTTCCCAACAGCTTTTTTCCTAGAGTGGAGCAAGAGGAGGCAACAATATTCACAGGGTGCTCGGCAGGTAGATGCTTGTTTACCCATGGAGAATCCCTTTGACAACTGTCCCCAAAATGTTTGGCTCAATAAAAAGCTATCCCATGAGCTACTTTGATTTCATTATAAGAGAAGCACATTTGATAATCAAATCCTTTCTTATTTTTCTGCATAATATTAAAGGTAGAAACAGTAAACATGAGGCATTCTTTAGTTACCTGCTTCTGTAGTCTTCTCTCCTCTCGCTTCCTCTCAATCTGGGCTGCCCTCTCTGCAGCCTCCTGTCTCTGACGTTCCTCCTCTTCTGCTTTTAACTGGACCTTCAAAAGAAGAGAGAAGGCAACAGAATGTTCAGTCTCACTGAGACATGTTCAGAATGGGCTCTTTCAGACCTCATATAACACTGTACAGAAGGATGTGCAAACAGATTCACTCTACTATTTTTTTTTACAAGGATGTCAATGTGTTCAGTGAATGACTGACTGAATGACTTCTAACAGATTCCATAAAACTTTTGTCCTTTCATAGCTTGCAGACTAGATGAGATAGCTTGTTTCCATGGTACAAAATGACTAGAGAAGAACACATAACTAGTCTGCAGAGAAATACAGCAAAAGCCCCATTATCCACCAATTTTATACATTATTTATTTATTGAAATCCAACACTTAATGGTCGCACCTACATAATATACTCTCTTAGTCCCTTGCATATTGTATATCTTCCACTGTACCCTTCAAAATCACATCTTGCCTCATACACACTACCTACCCCCATTTCCCCTACATACTACCTTTCCCCGCCACACTACCTACCCAACCTTCTCCTATACACTACCTACCCAGTTTTCTCACACGCACACACACACTGCTCTCTGCTCACCCCACTCTTCCACCCCCAGTTCTCTTACTCCTTTACCCTCTTTTAAACCTTCTAAGCAGTACTCTCTGTGATCCTCTTTCACTCAAGCTCACTGTAGTGCCCCAGGACCTCAACGGTGTGTGTGTGTGTGCCAGAACTGACCAAAGAGTTAGTTCAAGATGTTGACGCCCTAGGCAAACCTTAAGCCTTACACCCCCCACCCCGCTATCAGAATCAATTGTTTAGTTGACTGGTAAGGTCGGCCCTGGCGTGTACCCTTCCTGCCTTACAGGAGCGTGAAAAAAGTCATACTGCAAGAGGCGAGTTAATTGAGCATTCTGGTTATCTGAGTGCCAGATAATGGGGCTTTTCCTGTATGCCTTGCTTTCATCTGACTCTATTCTGACTTTCAGGTAAATGAACTGAACCTTTTGATACATTTATGATAATGATTTGATAGTGGTCTTTTACACTGCAATGCAGTCTACACTTTCTTTCTACCTACCAGTTTTTCTTCCTCCCTTTTTTTCTTTAGCTCCTCCAATTCCTTTTTCCGTTCTGCTCGTTGGGCTGCTCTTTCCTCCATCCCTAAAGGAAAAGCAAGAGGGGGACAAGACAGATGTGTATGCCCCAATAAAGCATAGTTGAACTCAGATCTATGCTATAGCTATGCTATATAAAGTATGCCGCTGTAACAGGAAAGTCACTTTCACCTACGCTTACCCTGTCGCTGCAGTGGTTGAATTTCGAGAATACTGTAGATTGATAGAGACCTTTTAAATTTGGTATCATCCTAAATATTCACAAAAGAACCCTGTAAAGATCAAGGTCAGCATGAAAGGAAGAACAACCAGTTCATTCCTTTTTATTGTTTCCAACCCAATGGATCTCACCTTAAGCTACCACTGAAAAGACATTAGCTAAATCCAAATAAAATACATATAGACTTAAAAATCTGTCCACCGGCAAAATAGTTTCCTGAAAGCTGAGTGGAATGGGCCCAAACTTGGCATGGAGGAAGATTTGGGGAAATCACATATTGAGTTTGAAAATGGGCCAGATTGGACCAGGGGTTCTGGAGAGAAAAACCCTCCATAACATGTCCCAGTGAATTTCTATAGGAGAGGCAACTGCGGCACCACAAACTCTGTTGATAATTGCACCTAATGGCTAGGTAAATTATTGCACTTATTTAATTTTTCTTTCCAATCCAATAGAATGCTGTAAAGAAATTTAATATAGGAATTTGAAACTCTGTTTTTCAGACACATACATGCTTACTATACCGATACAAGCAATACAGATATGCACAAACCTTTATTCACATATAGGCAATACGTATAGGCAATACACATACACCCACACACAGATCCTCACATATACGAAAGAAACACAGATGTATAGTCCATACCAACCCTCAGACAGACACATGAGCTGATGCAGCAACCTTTGGTTAGAACTGTGCGCTAAAGATCAGTGCACAGTTTCCTAATGCAAGAAAACAAAGTTTACTCTTATTTGCAGTAAGCAAAACACATGCAAGGGAGATGTGTGCAAAAATATTTGCAAATGGAGAGCACAACGGATGCGTGTACACATGGGTCTGTGCTAACTGCAGCCAGGCGCAAAGGGTCATTTCAGATGAATGGAAATCGCTGGTGACCCAAGTAAGGCCCCCTGATCCTTCCCAAAATATATCAAAGGTGGCCTGAGTGGGCCCTAATCCCCCCCCCAATCCATGATCCCCCCCACTCTCCAAGAAAATCAAAGATGGTCCAGGCAGGCCTACATCCCCAACTCCCGCTCCTCTCCCTCCCCCGTACCTCAAATATTGGAAGGCTGGAGCTATGCCCACATGCTCCTGCCTCTGTGCTTCTATCTTGAAAAATGGCAGCCTGTGATCCTGGGCGTGGCATCACAGAATGCACAGTGCGGTCTCAGGCGTTGCTGTTTTTCAAGATGGCAGCACCTGACCCTTTAGCTGTTTGTCCCAAGATGCACCATGTGAATCAGGCATAACCATTTTTCAAGATGGCGGCAAGAAGGTAGGAGCTTGCAGGCATTGCTTCTGCTTCCCAGTTTTTGAGGTATAGGGTGAGGGTGTTAGAAGGGTCAGAGCCTGCCTGGACCACCTCTGATTTTCTTGGAAGGATCGGGAGGTGGGGGGAATAGGGCCTCTCAGACCACCTTTAATTTCTTTGGGCGGGGGGAATTGGAGTAGAGGCGTTGGAAGGCTCAGGGTGTGCACTGGGGAGTTCTGGAGGGGGAGGTAATAGAGGGTGTCTAGGCTTGCTTGGGTCATCTAAGGTGAAGTGTCATGTTTCACCTCTGACAATCCTTTGCTTCAAGCTTCATCTTTACACCAGCCCTGATCTGGTGTAAAGATTTAGCATAAAGGGAAAAGTGAAAAAACTGCGATAGGTTTTAGCAGTTTTTTCCAATGCTGTCAGTAATGTGTGTGCATATGCGTGTGGGCACCCACATTTGTGAGAAAAAAAGATCAGATTAAACTAGATGAAACCTGGTGACATTCAGAGATTTTTTATATTATCACTGTACTCCAGCTGGATCCAAACGACCCTGTTCTGGTCATTGCTTCCCTCTTCCTCGGGCTTTAGCCTCACCCAGCATTTGCCTACCTCCCCTTCCCACGTGACTTAACTCAAACAACATTCCCCCCTAGTGTAGGTACTCACTTGTAACAGGTGTTCTCTGGGGACAGCAGGAATCAGCCCTCACATATGGGTTACGTCGGCACCGATGGAGCCCACGCAGTAACCTCTCCCCAGTTTCAAAGAAAGCCTTTGGGAGATGTACCATGCATGTGTGGTTCCCTTCCCATCCAAAGGTGCTATCTTGCCTCAGTATGATATCATAGCACAAGACAGCAAAGGAAAAGCAACTCCACGGGGAGAAGGGAGGGCTGTGAGGACTGATTCCTGCTGTCCCCGGAGAACACCTGTTATAGGTGAGTAACTACGCTTTCTCCAGGAACAAGCAGGAAGTCAGGCCTCACATATGGGACTCCCTAGCTACAGGCTACTGAAAAATCTGTAAAAAAACTCATGGGTGACCAGAAAAAAGGGGGAACCATGAGCAGCAGCAATGAGTCGAGAGATAACTGACTCCCAAGTGGCCCAGGTGTCCTGTGAGGAGCCAATGCTCTGGTAATCTGAACACACCAAAGGGCAGGAGTTGCCTGTACCCCAAACAAATGCCAGAGTACTGCCTGGCCAAAGGCACTGTCCCAACGGGATTCTCTCTCCAGGCAGTAGTGAGCTGCGAAAGTGTGGATTAAGGACCAGGTGGCGGCCTGGCAGATTTCCGACAAGGGAACAGAGCACAAGTTCGCTACAGAGGCTGCTATGGCCCGGATGCTGTGCACTGTGATACAGCGCTCCAGCGAGAGACCAGCCTGCTCATATGCGAAGACGATGCAGTCTGCGACCCAGCAGGACAGGGTCTGCTTAGAGACCGCAACTCCCAACCTTCTTGGGTCATAGGAAACAAAGAACTGAGAAGCTCGGTGGTACTTCTGAGTGTGTCTGAGATAGAAGGCAAGCACCCACTTACAGTCCAGTGTGTGGAGAATTGTCTCCATCCTGCTGGCATAGGCTGCGGGAAGAAGGTGGAGAGCACCACCTGCTGGTTGAGATGGAATGGAGATACCACCTTTGGTAGAAACCTGGGGTGCTTGAGGAGCATGACCCTGTTCTTATAGAATCTAGTGTATGGTGGTTCTGCCACCAATGCCTGAAGCTCACTGACCTGCGGGCAGAGGTGAGCGCCATGAGGAACACCACCTTCCAGGAGAGATACTTGAGGTGGCAAGGTGAGCTTGGAGAGCATGACATTAAAGTCCCATTCTGTTGTCCGTGGGTGGATGGGCGGTTTTGACAGGAGGAGCCCCCTCAGAAAGCAAGACATGAGGGGTTGAGCAGAAAGGGGTTTGCCCTCAATGAGATGGTGTTGCATCGCGATAGGCTGAGGTGCACTCTTACAGAGTTAGACTTCAGCCCTGCCTGAAACAGGTGAAGTAGGTTCTGCAGCACTAGCTGGATGGAGCAGGAGAATGGGTTGACCCAATGCTCTGCGCAACAGACTGAGAACCTCTGCCACTTGAAGGCCTATGCCTGGATGGGTGGAGGTTTTGCGGGAAGTGAGGAGGGCCTCTTCCACTTCAATGGAGAGAATGAAAGGTGCCAGGATTACCTTTTCAGAAGTCAGGCCGTGAGTGTCAGGGACCCCAGGATGGGGTGCAGAAGAGAGCCTTCTTCCTAGTCAGTAGGCCTAGATTGCACCCCAGGGGAATTGGAAGTGATGTGGCTAGGTGGAGGAGGAGGGGAAACTACGGCTGCCTGGCCCATCATGGGGCCACCAGGATCACTGTGGCCCTGTCATGCTGGACCTTGAACAGCGTCTTGGCGATCATTGGTGTGGGCGGAAAGGCATAAAAGAGGCCCTCCGCCCAAGCGATCAGAAATTCATCCACCACCACCTGGGAATAAAAGCAGGGCAGTTGTGCATTGGCCGAACTGGCAAAGAGGTCCATCCTCGGGAGCCCCTAGCGCTGGAACAGCTGGCCGGTCACCCTAGGGTCCAGCCTCCACTCATGCGGCTGGAGGACCCAGCCGAGCCAGTCCAACAGGGTGTTGTCCTGGCCCGGGAGGTAAACTGCCTGCAGGAGAATCCTACTGCTGCTGGCATACAAGCAGAGGCTAACTGCTTCCTGGTAGAGCAGGGCTGAACCTGTGCCGACCTGCTTGTTTATGAGAGCATCGCCACCTGGTTGTCTGTCTGAACCTGGTTGTGGTGATATAAAGCCCAGAGGGCTAAGGCTACGGCTCAGAGTTCCAGGAGGTTGATTTGCTGGAGACTCTCCATCAGTGACCACCTACCCTGAGTACAGAGGTCATCACAATGTGCTCCCCATCCCAGCTTACAGGCATCCATACTGAGGATCCTGTGGGGGGGTGGGGGGCTGGAAGGGCATCCCGGCCAGCAGACACTGGAGGTTTTGCCACCAGTCTTGAGAGAGAGCCAGAGGATGGGTGATGAGCACCATGTCCTGCAAGCATCCTGTGTCCTGGGACCACTGTGAGTGGAGGACCCACTGGGCCATCCGCATCTGCAGGCGAGCTTCTGGAGTGACATGGACCATGGATGCCCTATGACCCAGTAGGCAAAGCATGAGATGGGCTGATGCCAAGCGACGGTGCTGTGTGCTTGCAGCAAGTGCCAGGAGTTGTAGGGCCCTGTCCTAAGGGAGAAAGGCCCTGGCTTGGACGGTGTCCAGGATGAGCCTCTATGAACTCCAGGTCCTGGGTTGGCTGTAGATGAGACTTCAGGTAGTTTATGACTAAGCCAAGGTGCTCCAGCAGGAGGATGGTGCGTGCCATCACCTGACGGGCCTCGACAACTGTGCTGCTCTTTACAAGCCAGTCATCCAGATAGGGGAAGATGGATGGATCCTGAGGTGGGCTGCAATCACTGCCAGACACTCGGTGAATACCCTTGGGGCAGAGACCAGGCCAAAGGATAGCACCCTGTACTGATAGTGTTTTCCGCAGACCATAAAGCAGAGATACTGCCTGTCTAGGGGGTTGATGAGGATGTGTATGCATGCATTCTTTACATCCAAGGAGCATAGCCAGTCTGCTGCCATACCTCCAGCAGGGAATGTTCCAAGAGAGAGCATTTTGAGCTGTTCTCTCACCAGGAATCTGTTGAGGTCCCGCAGGTTGAGGATGGGGAGGAACCCTCCAGTCCTTTTTGGAGTTGTGAGGCAGTTGGGCTTTTTGGAAGCCAGGGCTCCGGTGGACCCAGTACATCAAGTCCAGCTGCCTGCTAAACTATAGGCACTGATGCGGGGGTCTCCCACATGCTGCTGTTCCAGGATGGGGGGGGGGGGAATGGGCACCATGAGTGCCTCTTTCTGGGGAGGGCCTCATACTGGAGGCTCTCAGGATCCTCTGTACGAGTGTCCTCCTCCGACTCTGTAGTGAAGGCCAGAGCCTTGGCCATGTCCCACATGAAGTCGAGGAAAGTCATGTCCTCAGGTGGGAACCGGCACCTTGACTCCAGAGGGACGGGTCTGAGGGCATGTCATGGTGACAGCAGGTATCTGGGGACTCGTCATCCTCGGTCTTCCAATCTGAATTTGGGTCAGAGGAGGAGTCAGGGGTCCTCCAGGGATCGGAGTGCTGGCCCGACTCAGAAGACCTCGGGGTCACGGCAGAGGGCACACTCAAGGATCGGCTTCACCTCCAGGGAGTCTCTCACGGTGGAGAGCCCGGTGGATGGGAGTGATGACCTGGAGGAACTGGGCATCAGAGCCTGCTGCTGGGCCATGAAGGCAGACAAACTGTGCTCCAAGGCCACCATCCTGGCCTTAAGGCTAGATGGCTCGGCAGCCTTTGGGTCTGGCATCGGCTCTGTCAAGGGGGAGTCTTCGACCAGGATAGCCTTGGGGATCTGAGACTGATCCTGGGACATCGACAGCTCCTGGCGAGGCAACTTGGACAGTCGTTCCTTGCAGTCTCTCTTGGCCTCTCATTGAGGGCTGCGGGACTGGGGCCAATGGGATTTCCCCACTTTCCCCAATTCATCACCCGCCGGGGTCCTCAAAGTCTCTCAACTCTTCTTGGTACGATCCTCGATGCAGGAGCTCCGGCCGGAGGTTCTGTGGTCCCAGGGCTTTGAAGCCACACGGTCTCCATAGTGCTCGAGGTCCTGGAAGAAGTCTCGGAGCAGGCTCTCTCAGAGGACTCTAGACCTGAGTCGATCTTGAAAAACTGACTCACACCGCCGCTGACGTTTCCTGAGGGCCTTAGGGGGTCATCTGCTTACAGAGACCGCAGACCAAGACATCAGGTCTGGCCCATGGCATCGAAGGCAACAACTGTGCTGATCAGTGTGCAACATGTTATGAGTGCAGCGGTTGCACAACTTGAAGCCACTGGCCGAGGACATGGCAGGGAAGACGGCCCCCGTGAGGTCAAATTCACCGGGCCCGGCCAAGAAAAGGGCATGAACTTGTGCCAAATGGAAAGTAAGAAAATAAAAGGAAAAAAGAACCAGAGGACACGATATCGAGGCAAGCAGGCTCGGGGGCAGGAAAAGGCACCAGTACGCTACCGGAGAAGCAAAAAAAGAAGACAAAAATCACCAACTTTCTTCCGGGAGAACAGACACACATCCGATGGGCTCTGCAGAAAAAGGAGACTGAGACAAGATGGTACCCTTGGGCAGGAAGGGGATCATGCATGCGTGGTACCTCTCCCAAAGGCTTTCTTTGAAAGCTGGGGAGAGGTTACCGCACGGGCTCCATCGGTGCTGATGTCACCTATATGTGAGGACTGTCTTCCTGCTTGTTCCTGGAGAACTGCCTGTTACCTGTCACTCACGCTCGCTTCAGTCTCATGGCTGTTTAATTGAGGCCACCTACTTCCTAGATTACTTTTGTTGTCCAGCAGCCATCCTTCCCCCACAGCCATGATTCCGTGTGTGTTACGTGTAGCCAATATCCAGCATTTACGCTAAGATGCATGGGAGTTCACTGACTGCACTCTTACCATCAGAGGTGGTGCTGCAATCTCACATTTTCAATTCTGTAGGACAGACAGGTTCTTCATGACTGCCAGAGGACCTGCTTGCCTCATATGACTACAACTGCAAGACTTCTGTACTAAGAAGGTGGTTGGGGCAACTTAAAGAGAACACTGTCAGCTCCAACACCTGCCAGACTCTGCACCAGGGTGTGCACATTCACACCCCACTGGTTGTTAAAACAGACACCATCCTCTTCTAAGCATTCTTGCTTATTTATTTATAAATATTTATAACCCACCAAATCCTGCATTGGTTCAAAGCGGTTCACATTTAACAGCATTAAACATCATAAATTATAATATTTTATTTAAACGGACTTGGTATACCGCTTTCTCATGAAATCAAAGCGGTTGGCACAGCAAACAATCAATGAAAGGGGGGTTGCATGAAACTTGCATATTAAAAAGTCACTAAAACAACCAATCTCCTAACAAACATATGCAGTTAATAAACATTATCAGATAAAATTAAGAGAGAGGTTTTTGAAATAAGAATGCTTTCAACCAATGTCTAAATTTAAAATACTGATTTTCTTGTCTAATAGCAGATGGCAACTCACTCTAAATCTGTGTAGTCTGAAGATTAAATGGTTTATCCAGAGTTTTTTCAACATAAATTGTTTGGTAAGTCAACCCAAAGCTATAAACTAGTCTGCCTAGTGTAATTCAGCATACACCATCATACCCAAACACACACACACACACACACACACACATCAGTGACATGTCCTTTCATATGCTAAGACATTCTCAGCCGAATAGCACTTTCAGAAATTCCAATCCAGTATGCCCTTGGCTGGGGAAGGTCATAGTGACACCCCAGAGATGTTCCAATACTTACACAAAGCATATACTCCAGTTATAGAACAGGATGAGGGTGATATTAGTGGAGAAGAGGCAGTTATCTTTAGTGTCCATACAACACAATCAGGATCTTATCCTGGGACTACAAGGTGGGAGCTTTAAAAAGTGGGAACAAGGACGGCTGCGTACATTTGAACAAGTTTTAGAATTTGGGGAATTATAAGAGAAGTTTGACTTGGGAGTCTCATATATCTTCACAGACACTCTATCATGTATACAACATGAGATGAATCACATGTAGTGTGAGATCAAATCTTGAACATCCTTCAATTCCCATGGCTTCTCCACTCTCTCAGTTGCAGTTAGTTCACAGAAGCTACATGTGCCACAAAGTTTGTGACAATTTCTTCTGTCTCTTGGACCTTGACAGCAAGTAGTGCAGTTCTAACTATCTGATCTCGAACATGATGCCCATGCTTGTAAGCAATTAGTGAGAACTCCTGGAATACTGAACGGACAGACAGCACATTCCAATGTTTACAAATAGAATTGTCCAACAAAGAAGCTTTGTGAGCACATGAAACTTGCCATATCCATCTTATTCTTGTCCTTAAAATTAACTAAAATATATGAGTTGACATAAAGCGCTCAGAGATAAGCCATATGGACGGTTTTAAATGGATATTCTCTTACAGAAAACTACTGAGCTAATATTTTTCCTTGACCTATAAATTCTTGATCATCAAAGCACTCTTGCCTCAGCTGTAAAAACTGACTGATGGGGAGACTTGAATAAAGACATTTTGAGTGGAATGAATCATAACAAGAATAATTATTGAGGTCTATTGGCTTATGAAAAATGTAGTACTGAAGCTGAAGTTTTACTTGCATACTGTCACACGCCCAGACCCAGCATATGCGCCTCAGGGGAAGGGAAGGTGTATGGGCGCAACCCTTGCTCCAAGATCCCGCATGCCCTCCTGAGATGGGGAATCCACTCTGCCATAAGCTGGAGAGTTTAGGGTGCATCTCCGCTCTGCCAGCCCAGTAGATCTCCACTAGAACTAAATCAATCTATTAACCAAAAGAAAACAAAGGAAGCTGAGCAACTATAGGTGCAATCTCTGGAGCAACTGGTAAAGCCTCAAAGTGAGCCAGCCCAGGTTTTCATCCTGGTGTAACACCCGGAATTAGCCAGTCATGCGACCTTGGATGCCACACAGTGCTATGTGATCCGCACCGGCCTACCCTGTCTAAAGGGCCTCATGTGGCTGTTCCTTTATCTAGTAATAGTTCACGATATCCACGTCAGTTCATCAACAGTTCAGCCCATTCCACTGTTTTACTCCTCAATGGCTGGAGTAGGATTGGGGGATGCCTTCCTCCCGTACCTTCCCTAGGCATTCCCTGGCCCAGCCCAAAGTCACCAGAAAGTAATTCAAGAGACTCACATGCTTGAGGATCCAGATTCCTGGTAGCCCATGTCCAATACAAATACAATCCCGGAGTTGTGCTTGTTCCAGGCTCCACAGATTCTGTCATCTCAGGAAATGCAGTAAGCTCACATTGGGGCCGACTCCAGGCCAGAGAAGCTCCTTGATACTGGGGAAGCTGCCTTATGTCCTCTCTGCCTTACCAGGGAGGAATATCAGCCCCTCAGACTTCCCCAGGCCCCTGGGAAACCACCTAGTCCCCTGCTCCATCCTTCTTACCTAGATTTCTCCAAGGTGCAGGGTAAGAGTAGTTACTCACCTGTAACAAGTGTTCTCTAGGAGCAGCAGGAATCAGTCCTCACATATGGGTGACGTCGGCGCCGACGGAGCCCTCATGCGGAGCATTTCCCCAGCTTTCAAAGAAAGCCTTTGGGAATGCAGGCACGCATGCGCGGTCCCCTTCCCGCCCAAAGCTGCCATCTTGCTCAGTCCAATGACATAGCTAAAAGACAGCACAAAAAAGAAAATGAACTATATACAACTGCAACTCCAAGGGGAGGAGGGAGGGTCATGAGGACTGATTCCTGCTGCTCCTGGAGAACACCTGTTACAGGTGAGTAACTACTCTTTCTCCAGGACCAAGCAGGAAGTCAGTCCTCACATATGGGTGACTCCCTAGCTCTGGGCTACTAGGAACCCAGGCTGAAAAATAGAGCTCCCTCTAGAGCTTCAGCAACTGTGAGAGCATCTTCTCGGAGACCACACCTGAACGGTAGCCCAACACCAGGGCCGGAGGGTAGGAGTTGCCTAAACCTCAAAGAGATTATGGAGTACCGCCTGCCTGAAAGCACTGTCCCTACGGGACTCCCTCTCGAGGCAGTAGTGGTCCGCAAAAGTCTGGCTTGAAGATCAAGTAGTGGCCTGGCAGATGTCTGCCAACGGAACAGAATGGAAATGAGCTACTGATGTGGCCTTCGCCCTGACCCGGTGGGCTGTGACTTGACCTTCCAGGGAGAGGCCGGCTGCCCTGTACGCCCAGGCAATACAGTCTGCTACCCAGATGGACAACGTACGTTTAGTGACAGGCAACCCCAATTTATTAGGGTCAAAGGAAATGAAGAGCTGAGAAGGCCTTTATATGCCCCTGCGTACGTTCCAGGTAAAAGGACAGCGCCCTTCTACAATCCAGGGTATGCAAGACAGTTTCGGCCCTACTGGCGTGCGGCCTGGAAAAGAACGTCGGAAGTACCACCTCCTGGTTGAGGTGGAAGGAGGACACCACCTTGGGGAGGAACTTAGGATGAGTCCTCAAGACTACCCTGTTCTTATAGAACCTGGTATACGGCCTATCGGAGACCAGGGCCTGAAGCTCACTCACACGCCTAGCCGAGGTGAGTGCCACAAGAAACAACACCTTCCAGGATAGGAAACGCAAGTGGCAGGTAGCCATCGGCTCAAAAGGTGGGCGACTCAGTTGCTGCAAGACCACATTGAGATCCCACAGTGGCCGGTGGACGAATAGGAGGCTTGAGCAGAAGCAGGCCTCTGAGGAAGCGTGACACCAGAGGGTGGCCCGAGAGGGATTGTCCATCCACCGGCGAGTGGTGAGCTGAGAGGGCACTGAGGTGGACCCGGACAGAGTTGGACTGAAGTCCCAGGTTGGACAGGTGGAGCAGGTATTGCAGTACCACCGGTACCGAGGAGAAGGGATCCTCCTGCTGTTGAGAACACCAAGTGGAGAACCTACGCCACTTCAGAGCATAGGCCTTCCGAGTGGAATGCTTCCTGGAGGCCAACACCACCTCTTCAACCTCCTTTGGTAGGAGCAAAGGAGCAAGGACTAGCCTTTCAGCAGCCAGGCCATCAAATTGAGGGATTTGAGGTTGGGATGCAAGAGGGACCCCTGATCCTGAGTCAGAAGGTCGGGTTGCAGCCCCAGAGGAAGTGGAGCATCCACCGCCAACTGCAGAAGAAGAGAGAACCACGGCTGCCTGGGCCACCTGGGGGCTATCAGGATCACCGTGGCTCGGTCCTGCTGGGTTTTGAATAGAGTCCGGGCCACCAGAGGTGTGGGAGGAAAAGCATACAGCAGGCCTTCTGACCAGGGGATCAGGAATGCATCTGCCACTGCCCTTAGAGGATGCGGTTGTCTGGAACAGAACTTGGGTAGTTGCCTGTTCAGCGGACTGGCAAAAAGATCCATGGTTGGAAGTCCCCACTTCAGAAAGATCTGTTGGACCACCCGAGGATCCAATTGCCACTCATGAGGCTGCAGGAGTCTGCTTAGCCTGTCCGCCAGGTAGTTTTCTTGGCCTGGGAGGTAGACCGCCTTGAGGGTCATGCCCTGATTGATAGCCCAGGAGCAAAAAGCTTGTGCTTCCAGGCACAGGAGTCGGGATCCTGTGCCTCCCTGCTTGTTCACATAGAACATAGCTACCTGGTTGTCCGTCAGACTGGTGAGAGAGGATCTGAGAGAAAGTCAGTAAGGCTAGTCGAATGGCTCTCAATTCCAACAGGTTGATCTGCTGGGCGGCCTCCCACGGAGACCACAGGCCTTGGGCGCAGGTCCCCTGGCAATGTACCCCCCAGCCTTGCAGGGAAGCATCGGTTGTCAGTACCTGAGTGTGTGGGGAGGCTCGAAAAGGAACTCCCCCGACCAGGTTTGGGAGTTGCCTCCACCAGCATAGGGAGTCCACCAAGGGTTTGGACACCTTTATCCTGTCTGACAACTTCCCTGTGGCTTGTACCCACTGTGCCCTGAGGCACCACTGAGCCGGCCTCATGTGCAGATGGGCATTTGGGGTGACATG
The DNA here is from genome assembly GCA_033557465.1 of Ichthyophis bannanicus. Classification (NCBI taxonomy): domain Eukaryota; kingdom Metazoa; phylum Chordata; class Amphibia; order Gymnophiona; family Ichthyophiidae; genus Ichthyophis; species Ichthyophis bannanicus. The sequence goes on along the minus strand of CM066034.1, from coordinate 374,200,582 downwards.
CACTGTGGAAGCCATGTGACCTAAGAGCCGGAGGAAGTGTCTGGCAGAGACCATAGAGTTCGCCTGAAACTGGCCGGCCAACTTCATCAGCCTTTGAGCTCTGTCCACAGGCAAATAGGCCTTTGCATGGACGGTATCCAACCTCGCCCCTATGAACTCCATGTCCTGTGAGGGGACTAAAGTGGGCTTTGGGAAGTTTATAACGAACCCCAGGTGCTGAAGCAGGGATATGGTTCTGAAGGTCGCCTGCCTGGCCTCTTGTGGAGACTGGCCCCTGATAAGCCAGTTGTCCAAGTAAGGGAACACAAAGATCCCCTGGTTCCTGAGGTAGGCCGCAACCACTGCCAGGCACTTTGTAAAAACCCTGGGGGCGGAGGTGAGGCCAAAGGGAAGCACTATGTACTGGAAGTGGTTCCCTTCCACCACAAATCTGAGGTATTGCCTGTGACTTGGATGGATGAGGATGTGAGTATAAGCATCCTTCAGGTCTAAGGAGCATAGCCAATCTCCCTGCTGGAGGTAGGGCAGCAAGATTCCAAGGGTAAGCATCTTGAACTTTTCCCTCTCCAGAAACTTGTTCAGATTTCTCAGGTCTAGGATGGGTCTGAGGCCTCCTGTTCTTTTGGGTACCAGAAAGTACCTCGAGTAGAAGCCTTGCCCTTCCAGGTGGTGAGGCACCAGTTCCACCGCCTGGTCCTGTAGCAGACCTTCCAACACTTGAAGGAGTAAGTTTCTGTGCAGAGGGGGTCTTGGAGGCTCCCCTAGAAAGTAGGAGGGGGGTATCTGGGTGAAGTGGAGCAGATAGCCCCTCTCGATGATGCTTGACACCCAAGTATCCCCTGTGATGGCTGGCCACCTGTCTGCATACAGGGTCAGCCGACCTCTTGTGCCCTGGAGAGGAGGAGAGGCTATGCTGGCATAGTCAAAAACACCCTCCCTGCTGAGCAGGAGCCGGAGTAGAAGGCTTGGGAGCCTTCTGCCTACGGGGCCCATGACCCTGCCCCTTGGCCTGCTGGCCCTGTTGGGGAGCTACAGAGGCCTGGTAGTGAGGGTAGGTTTTGTAGGCAGTGGTCCTCCTCGGGTAAAAGGTCTTTTTCCCTGAGCCCTTCTTCTTCTGAGAAGGGGCAGAGGTTTTCCTGGACAGCCTTGTCCGGGTAAGAGTCTCGGTCTCGAGTTCATCAGCCTTTTCCGCCATGGGCTTGCCAAAGAGGTTTTCACCTGGACAGGGGACATCGACCAACTTGTCCTGTACCCATGGCTCGAGGTCCGAGGATTGTAGCCAGGCCTGGCAGCGTGCACAGATGCCGGCCCCTGCTACTTGGGCCGAAGCCTCAAATCCATCATAGGCTGCTCGAGAGATAAATTTTGAGCACTATCGAATACCAGAAGACAAGGCCATGAACCTCTGCAAGGGTTCCTCGGACAGACCAGCAGAGAACCCGGCAATTTCCTTTGCCAGGTCTCGAAGGTACATGCCCATTTACAGCTGGTAGGTCTGGACACGGCATGCAAGCATAGAGCCCTGGAAGCACTTTCTACTGAGGGCATCCAGGTTCCAGGCTTCCCTGCCGGGAGGCAACGAGGAGTGCATCTTCAGGCGATGCATGGCCGATTCCACAACCATGGAGTAGTGCGGTAGCTGTGCCTTTTGGAACCCGGAGCTCTTGCGGACTCGATAGATGGGATCGACCCGCTTGCTTAGAACCGGCATCGAGGCCGGCACCTCCCACATGCGGAAGAGCAACCGCTCCAGCATCGGAGGAACCGGTACAGTAAAGGCCTCCTTGGGAGGAGAGTCATACTGCAGGGCTTTGAGCTCCTCGACTCAAGGCTCATCCTCGGGGTCCGCCGGGAAGGCCAAGGCTTTGGCCATGTCCCGCACGAAATCCGAGAACCGGGTATCCTCCGGGGGGGACCTTGTCCGAGGCTCGGATCCCGGTGAGTCCGAAGGGATGCACTGAGTCTGGAAGGTGTCAGGGGTCTCCTCTTCCTCAGTCTCCCACACCGATTCCTCCGAGGAGGAATTGAGCGGCTCCGAGTGGGCGGGCACCGACACCATCTGCCCCGATGCCAACGGTACTGGCGTCGACGACCCCGGTACCGAATGGGAGGCCGAGGGTGGCCTCGGCCGAGGATCGACTCGAGTTCGCATGGTCTCGAGGATCGGCTCGGCCTCCGGGGTCGACTTGGACGTTGAGGTCCCAGTGGTCGAGGCAGATGCGCCGGTGAGACCGGAGATCAGCACCCGTTGCTGCTCCATGAAGGCAGACAATCTTCTCTCCAAGGCCGTCAACCAGAGGCCAAGCTCAGGAGACGCAGCAGCCTCAGACTCGGACCCCGACGGCGTTGGGCCCGACGTCGGCTCCCCCGGAGGAGAGTCCACGAGGACTACAGTACTCACGGCACTCAGGGCCTCCGACTCTACACGAGGATGCTTTGCAGGCCTCTCTGACTCCGAAGACCCGGGACAGTGATTGGAGCTATGCGACCTGGCCCTCGAGGGGCCAAGAGCGTCCGCCGATGCCGCCCTTGCGGGTTTCTTCTTCCTTCAGTGCTCCCTCGAGGGGGACTCCCTCTCAGAGGAGCCCCGACGATGCTCAGGGTCAGACTCCCGAGACGTCGAGGCCTCTGACGAAGTCCGGACCCGTACAGATGCAGAATCGGAGAAGATCCTCTCACGCTGGTGCTGACGGCTCCTCAGTGCCTTCAAGGACATTTTGCCACAGGGACTACAGACCTTAGGATCGTGGTCAGGCCCCAGGCACCGGAGGCAGCAGTCATGTGTGTCAGTGAGAGACATCAGTTTCTTGCACCGATCACACTTTTTAAAGCCACTGGCAGCCATCGGGGGAAAAAGGGCCCCTGCAAGATCAAAAAATTGGGCTGCCAGGGAAAAGAAAAATTGACGCAAATGCAGTCTCTAAGGACAAAAACCGAAAAAAGAGATCCGGGCTCGGCACCGGTGTACTGAGTCCAGGCGGGAAAGGGAACCAACGTCGAACCGAAGAAAAAATTTGTCTCAACGCAGGAAAATCCACTTTTTCCACGGGTGACAAGGACACACGTCCGTAGGGCTCTGCGGAAAAAAGAAGACTGAGCAAGATGGCACCTTTGGGCGGGAAGGGGACCATGCATGCGTGCCTGCATTCCGAAAGGCTTTCTTTGAAAGCTGGGGAAATGCTCCGCATGGGGGCTCCATCGGCGCCAACGTCACCCATATGTGAGGACTGACTTCCTGCTTGGTCCTGGAGAAATCCCTAAATCCCAGGCTAGATCCAGCTCAGCTCCTTCTCCTTTGCCTGACCCTGGGCTCTTCCTCCTCCTCCCTACATGGGTGACCGTGGCTCTGGGGCATTCTCGGGGCTTGATAGGCCTTCTCTCCCTCTGACTTGGAGGCAGGCTTTCTCTGCCGCAATACCCATACATTCAAGAAGGTGTACCCATACATTCTACTGTGCTTTAAAAAGCAAGATGTGATCTTGCATATTAAGCCAATCTAAAGGTCTCATAATTTTGCTTCTGTTAATGTCCATAAGAAAAAAATATTGCCTATGAGGGTCATTCAGTACAGCAAATAGCGGGGATGGATGTCCGGATTCACTCCCCTGCTGGCCCCAGCTAATATCTCCCCATACGAACAGCTTGTTTGTACAAAGGGCAAGAGGGGGCATGTCCGAGGTGGAGTGAGGGTGTGGCATAGCCGGGCCATGACCCTGGATGTACAGGACCGATTCTGTATGTCCGGGGCTGTGAACATGGATGGGGGACTTATTCCACCGCAGAGGTGGAATAAGACCCCATGGACATCGGAGGATCCTGCAACCAGGCTGGAAAAAAGAGGTGGGGGGGGGGGGGTGTGCATAAAGATCCCCGCAGCTGGACCTTGTGCATGGGAGGCCGGATTGAGGGTCCGGCTTCAGGGAAAGAAGAATATCTGTGGCAGCCGGCATCTGCGACTCCTGAATGGAGCCATGGTGCCATGGCGTCGGGATGCCATTGCACTGCTGTTCCATTCAGGAGCCTGACTGAGAGAGTCGGGGATCTGCTGGGCGTGCAGGCTGACCAGGATCAGGGCCCGGCCTGCATGTTCGGGCTGAAGACCCGATTCTGATCCCGCGGGCACGTCTAATCTCTGCGGGATCAGAATAAGGTCTACCTTTGGGCGTTCTGCTACTGGTCAGCCGCACAAGGGGTTGAACAGCCAGATCGGAATATACCTCTATATATCTAAATCATTTCTGAATTTTAGAATGCCAACATGTGGGATACAGACCTGATCCTCAAACGAGGCAATATACAAATTCATCACATGGTAGCCCCCATGGCCATTCCTTGAATTTGCAAATAATATTCTCCATCAAACAAAAAATAATTATTTCTTAATTCAATGGAGGCCAGAGATACTATAAAAAAGTAGGCACCTTTTGTGGCTGAGGTCTTGTGTCTAAAACATTTTCAATGCTGCTGACTCATGAATGTTGGCATACAACAACAATTCCACATTCAAAGTTGCTAAAAATATCTCAGATAGAATGATATATATTTCAGCTAATTCTTCTAAGAAATGAGGTGTATCTGGGATGTACGACCAAGCCTGAGAGACCAAAGGCTTCGGAAAGGTGTCAACAAATTTAGATAATAGTTTTAAAATAGAACCTACACTTGCCACAATCTGATGAGAAGGGGGACAACAGAAAGATGTATGAACCTCCGTATTGTATATGAAACTGGAGTAATGGGATGCAAAACATTCAAAAACTTTCTCTTTCAATGGTTTTAATAGATCCTTGGAGACGGGAGAGGTTCCACAAAACTAGAGAAGAGCTGATGTGGTATCTCTTCACAAAAGTGATAATAGGGAAGAGATTAAAAATTATAGGCTGGTAAGCCTTACTTCTGTGGTGGGAAAAGTAATGGAGAAAGAAAGAATAGTGGACTTTCTGGAAACCAATGGATTACATGATCTGAGGCAACATGGTTTACCAGAGGAAGATCATGCCAAACAAATTTGATTGAGTTATTTGACTTGGTGACCAGAGAATTAGATCAAGGACATGTGATGGATGTGATATACCTAGATTTCAGCAAAGCCTTTGATACTGTTCTCATAGGAGGCAATAAACTGAGCAGACTGGGGATAGGTCCCAAGGTACTGAACTGGATCAGAAATTGGTTGATTGACAGACTGAAGGTAGTGGTAAATGGAACTCAATCAGAAGAAAGGAAGGTGCATAGTGGTGTGCCTCTGGGATCGGTCCTTGGACCGATATAGTTCAATGTATTTGTGAGTGATATTGTAGAAGGACTGAATGGAAAAGTCTGTTCTTTTGCAGATGACACAAAAATTTGTAACAGAATGGACAACATGAGGAAAGATCTAAAAATACTGGAAGAATGGTCTAATGCTTGGCAGTTACAATTTAATGCAAAGAAGTGCAGAGTCATACACTTGGGATGCAGAAATCCAAAGGAAATGGATGCAATAGGGAGAGAGAGGTTGGTGTGTATGGACCAGGAGAGGGACCTTGGAGTGCTGGTGTCTGAGGATCTCAAGGTGGGGAAACAATGCGACAAGGCAGTAGCCAAAGTCAGAAGGATGCTGGGCTGCATATAAAGAGGAATAACCAGCAGAAAGGAGGAGGTATTAATGCTCCTATACAAGTCGTTGGTAAGGCCTCACTTGGAATATTGTGTTCACTTTTGGAGATCATATCTCACAAAGCACATAAAAAGACTTGAAACAGTTCAGAGGAAAGTGACCAAAATGATTTCTAGCCTGCACCAGAAGACGTATGAGAAGAGACTTGAAGACCTCAATATGTATACCCTAGAGGAGAGTAGCAACAAGGGAAATAGCGTAGTTACTCACCTGTAACAAGTGTTCTCTGGGGACAGCAGGAATCAGTCCTCACATATGGGTGACGTTGATGCCGATGGAGCCTGCATGGAGCAAATCCCCAGTGTTCAAAGAAAGACTTTGGGAATTGCCACCAAGCATGCGTGGTCCTTTTCCTGCCCAAGGGTGCCATCTTGCTCAGTCAAATGACATAGCTAAAAGGACGGCAAATAAGAAAAATAATTGGACCGCAACTCCAAGGGGAGGAGGGAGGGTTGTAAGCACTGATTCCTGCTGTCCCCGGAGAACACCTGTTACAGGTGAGTAACTACGCTTTCTCCAGGAACAAGCAGGAAGTCAGTCCTCACATATGGGACTCCTCAGCTACAGGCTATCTTAGCCTAAAAAAGGCTCCCTCATCAAGAGCCGCAAGCAGCCGCAATGAAACCATAACCACGAAGTAACACTCCGGTAGCCTGAACACAGAAGGGTCAGAGGGTAGGCGTTGCCTAGACCCTGAAAAGGTTATGGAGTACAGCCTGGCCGAAGGCACTATCCTGCCAGGACTCCCTATGCAAGCAATAATGGGCTGCAAAGGTATGAAATGAAGACCAAGTGGTGGCCCGGCAGATGTCCGCCAGAGGAACAAAGCGCAGGTGAGCTACTGATGCCGCCATGGCCCTGACCCTATGAGCTGTAACACAGCCCTCCAATGGAAGCCTTGCTTCCGCATAAGCCCGGGCAATATAGTCCGCCACCCAAGTGTACAGTGTACGCTTGGCCAGCGCCTCTCCCAGCTTACTGGGGTCATAGGAAATGAAAAGCTGAGAGGCTTTCCGGTGACCTTGAATGTAGACAGATCTCTCTTACAGTCCAAGGTATGGAGGACCGCCTCTGCCCGACTGGCATGCGGCCTTGAAAGAAGGTAGGAGTAACCACCTCCTGGTTGAGGTGAAACGAGGAAACCACTTTTGGAAGGAACTTGGGGTGCATGCGAAGCACCACCCTATTCTTGTAGAACCTGGTATAAGGCCTTTCCGCCACAAGGGTCTGGAGCTCACTCACCCTCCAGGCAGAAGTGAGTGCAACCAAGAAGACCACTTTCCAGGAGAGGTAACGGAGATGGCACATGGCCAGCGGTTCAAAGGGCGGCCGGGTGAGCTGCCCCAACACTACTTTGAGGTCCCATTCGGTCGCTGGGGGACGGACCGGGGGCTTCGACAGGAGCAGACCCTTTAAAAACCGGGACACCACGGGATGAACAGAGAGAGACTTTCCATCCACGGGATAGTGGTTAGCCACTAGGGCACTGAGATGCACTCTGACGGAGTTGGACTTAAGCCCCGTCTCGGAGAGGTGGAGAAGGTATTGCAACACCACAACCACTGGGCAAGAAAAAGGGTCCACCCCTTGCCCAGTGCACCAAAGCGCAAACCTGCGCCACTTAAAAGCATATGCCTGTCTAGTAGATGGCCTGCGCGAAGCCAGCAAGACCTCCTCTATGACCTTCAGAAGGAGGCGCGAGGCGAGAGTCGCCCTCTCAGCAGCACTGCTGTCAGCGAAAGGGAGCTGAGGTTGGGGTGCAAGAGAGAACCCCCCTCCTGGGAAAGGAGCCGTGGAGACGAACCCAAGGGAATGGGGGTCTCCACTGCTAGCTACAGGAGAAGCAGGAACCACGGTGCCTGGGCCACCGTGGAGCTATCAGGATGACAAAAGCTCTATCGCAAAGGATCTTGAACAAAGTCTGGGCGATCAGAGGCGTCGGGGGAAAAGCATACGGAAGACCCCCGACCATGAGACTAGAAAGGTGTCGGCTGCCACCCTGGCCAGGTGTGGCTGTCTTGAGCAGAAATGGGGCAACTGGTAATCGTCCGGGCTTGCAAACAAGTCCATCACTGGTTTCCCCCAGGTCTGGAAAAGCCTGCTGGCCACCACCCAGTCCAGCTGCAACTTGTGCAGCTGGAGCATCCTGCTGAATCTGTCGGCCAGCCAGTTGTCCTGGCCTGGCAGTTATACCTCCTTGAGGAGAATCCCCTGCTGGGTTGCAAAAGAGCACAGGTCCAGGGCCTCCTTACAGAGGGTATGGGATCCCGTACCCCCCTGTTTGTTCACATAGAACATGGCCACTTGGTTGTCCGTTTGGACTAGGTCAGTCCTGTGGCCCAGGTACTGCATGAAAGCCTTCAGGGTGAGACGGCTTGCATGCAGCTCCAACAGGTTGATCTGTTGGGCACTCTTGTCTGGGGACCAAACTCCCTGAGTGCGGTACCCCTGGCAATGGGCTCCCCAGCCCAGCAAGGAGGCATCTGTGATGAGGACCCTCGAGTGATGAGGTGCCAGGAAGGATATACCCGCCTCCAGGTGATTGGGCGAGAGCCATAAGGTCAGGGACTGTACCAGGCACCTGGTCACTCTGATCCTGTCCTGGAGATGTCCCGTGGCCTGGGACCACTTGTCCCTGAGGCACCACTGCACAGTTCGCATGTGGAGGCAGGCATCTGGAGTGACATGGACAGTAGAGGCCATGTGCCCAAGGAGGCACAGCAGTTGCCTTGCTGCCACCAAGGAGCAGTGACTCATGTGCTCGGCTAGGGCCATAATCCTGCTTGTCTTGTCCGCAGGCAGAAAGGCTTTCGACTGCCCCAATGAATTCGAGCTCTTACATCGGGCAAAGGCTGGATTTGGGGTAGTTGATCACAAACCCCAAGTGCTGCAGGACCTGGATGGTGCGAGTTGTGGCCTCCTGCACCTCAGTGGCTGAAGTGCCCCTGATGAGCCAGTCATCGAGATAGGGGAAAATGAAGATCCCTTATAGCCTGAGGAAGGTGGCAACCACCGCCAGGCACTTTGTGAATACCCTGGGGGCCGAAGCCAGGCAAAAGGGGAGCACCCTGTATTTGTAATGGTTGCCCCCTACCACAAAGCGTAAGTATTGCCTGTGGCTTGGGTGGATTAGGATGTTTGTATAGGCATCCTTTAAGTCTAAGGAGCACAGCCAGTCTCCCTGGCGGAGGTAAGGTAGCAATATTCCAAGGGAGAGCATCTTGAACTTCTCCCTCACCAGGAATTTGTTGAGGTTGTGCAGGTCGAGGATGGGTCTTAGGCTCCCTGTCCTCTTTGGTATGAGGAAGTATCTGGAATAGAAGCCCTTGCTCTGGAGGTGGTGGGGCACTGGTTCCACTGCCTGATCCTCGAGAAGACCTGCCAACTCATTCAGAAGAAGGTTCTGGTGAAGGGGAGACCTGATAGGCTCTCCTGGGAAATAGTGTGAGCACTTGGGCTAGATGGAGGAAGTAGCCCTCCCTGACCACTTGTAATACCCAGGATTCGGTGGTGATGGATCCCCATCTGTGGGCTTACAAGGCGAGCCGGCCTCCTGTGGGTTTCCTGGTTCCAGCTGGGAGAAAGACCATGCTGCAGGAGTCAAACCGCCCCCACCTTCAGGCTTGGCCGGGGCCAGGGCTGGAGCCTGGGGTTTGGGGCCCTTCTGCTTATGTGGGCCATGCCCCTGTCCCTTGGCCTGCTGCCCCTGTTGGGAAGCTGGGGAGGCCTGGTAAGGGGGGTAGTTTCGGTAAGCAGTGCACTTCCTCAGGTAAAAGGATTTTTTTACCCGAGCCCTTCTTACGGGAAGGGGCAGAGGTCTTCTTAGAGAGCTGTGTCCGTGTCATGAACTCGGTCTCCAGCTCCGCGGCCTTGTCGGTCATGGGCTTGCCAAAGAGATTCTCCCCTTGGCATGGGACATCAACCAACTTGTCCTGAACCCATTGCTCGAGGTTGAATGACTGCAGCCAAGCTTGGCGGCATGCACCAATGACCGCCGTGGCTACTCGGGCCGCTGACTCGAACCCATCATAGGCCGCCCGAGACAAACTTGGAGCATTCACGGACAGCTTTGGACAGGCCCTTGAAGCGCTGCAAAGGCTCCCTGGAGAGACCAGCCGAGAACCTGATGAGCTCCTTCGCCAGGTCTCTCAGGTACATGCCCATGTACAGCTGGTATGCCTAGATCTGACAATTCAGCATTGCGCCCTGGAAACATTTCCTGCCAAGGGCATCCAAGGTGTGTGCCTCCCTACCAGGAGGCACCAAGGAGTGTGTCTTCTGACTCTTCAGCCGACGCATGGCCGAATCCACAACCATGGAGTTGTGCGTCAGTTGTGATTTTTGGAACCCAGGTCTCTGGCGGGCTCGATACATCGAGTCGAGTCGTTTGCTGATTACTGGCGTCGACGCCGGCATCTCCCACATGTGGAGCATAGGTCAATCCAGGATCGGAGGAACGGGCAGTTGTGAGGGCCTCCCAAGGGGGAGCCTCATACTGGAGGATCTCGAGTTCGTCGGCTCAAGGATCCTCCTCAGACTCCATGGGGAAAGCCAAAGCCTTGGACATATCCTGCACGAAGTCCAAAAAAAACATATCCTCCGATGGGGACCTTCTCCAAGATTCAGATATCAGGGAATCAGAAGGGACATCCCGATGCCGTTGGGAGTCCGGGGACTCCTTGTCCTCAGTCTCCCATGCAGCGGCCTCCGAGGAGGACTTGTGGAGCGCCTCGAGCATCGAGGGCCCCGGTGCCGTCTGCCCCAATGCCTGCTGGCTTGGCGGCGACAACCTCGGCCGAGGATCGACTCGAGCCCGGAAGGTCTCAAGGATCGGCTCGGCCTCCGGGGTCGACTTCGACATTGAGGGCCCAGTGGTCAGGGCGGAGGAAATGGACATGCCGGACATCAGCGCCCACTGCTGATCAATGAAGGCAGTAAAACTGCGCCCCAAAGCCGCCATCCTGGACTCCAGTCTGGGAGGCTCCACAGCCTCCGGCTCGGGTGCTGACCCACTCGGCCCTGCAGCCACTTCCCTTGGAGGGGAGTCCTCGACAAGGACAGTTGGTACTTGCCTAGGCTTATCCGTTTCCCTACGAGGAACTTTGGCCAGGCGCTCCTTCTCCGAAATCCCAGGCAGGTGCTTGGGGCTCTGTGACTGGCCCCGAGAGGAGCCCGGTCATTCAGAACTGTCCAGAGACGCCGTCTTTAAGGGTTTCTTTCTTCTCTTGTGTTCCCTCAAGGGAGACCCCCTCTCTGAGGAACCCCGATGATGCTTGGGTTCGGAGTGCTCCTCCTGAGACATGGAGGCCTCAGACAAGGTCCTGGCTCTTGGAGGCATGGGGAAGTCAGGAAAAATCTTATCATGCTGCTGCTGGCGGCTCCTCAAAGCCTTAGAGGACATCCTCTTACACAGACCACAGACTGTCGGGTCGTGGTCCGGGCCGAGGCACCGGAGGCAGCAGTCATGCGTATCGGTGCGGGACATAATTTTCCTGCACCGATCACATTTCTTGAACCCGCTGGTAGCCATTGGGGGAAAAAGGACCCCAGCAAGATCGAAGATCCTTTGGGCTGCCAGCGAAGGAAAAAAGGGCGAAAAGGTGCCTCAAACAGAAAAAGCAAAACAAAACTCAAAGGAACCAACCCGATACCAAGGTACCGAGGTCGGAGGTGAGAAGAGTACTGGTATCGGACTGGTGAAGCCAAAAGGCACGAAGAAAAAAAAATCAACTTTTCCCAGGACACTACAGACTATGTCCGATGGGCTCCACAGAAAAAAGGAGACTGAGCAAGATGGCACCCTTGGGCGGGAGGGGACCACGCATGCTTGGTGGCAATTCCCAAAGGCTTTCTTTGAAAGCTGTGGATTTGCTCTACGCGGGCTCCGTCAGCGTTGACGTCACACATATGTGAGGACTGACTTCCCGCTTGTTCCTGGAGAAATTATATTCTTTAGTATTTAAAAGTCTGTATCAATGAACAAACAAACCTTTTTCAAAGAAAGGGATACTGTAAGACTAGAGGGCATATGATGAAGCTGCAAGGCTGTAAACTTAAAAGCAACATCAGAAAATACTTTTTCACTGAAAGGATGGTGGATGCATGGAATGCCCTTCCTATGGAGGTGGTGGAGGCAAATACAGTGATGGAATTCAAAATGGCATGAGACAGACACAGTGGATCCCTTTTTGGCAAGAGGATGAAATCAAAGCAAACAAAGATCTTTTAATAGAGAAGGGCTGACCCGAACAGAACAGCAGGTACAACCCTAAACACAGACATAGAGGGGGGGTGATCTGTACTGAGCTGCAGTTACAACCACTCTAGCCACATTACTGGGCAGCCTAGATGGACCATACTGGTCTTTATCTGCCGTCACAAACAGTGTTACTATATTAAAAAACCTGACACATTATCAATTACTGTTGCAATTTCTTGAAACAATGATGGAGTAACGTCTGCATCCAGTTTCAGATAATCTTTCAAAATCAATTGGTGAAATGTATAAATAGCTGGATCAATTGTGCCTGATGGAATCCAATTACATTTTTCCTCTTAATAGATAAATCACTCAATGTCAGCTGATTGGCAAACAAAAAATAACCATATCTGCAACTTTCTAATAAAATGCTGTAGTTCAATCCATGCTTTAAAGAAATGTGTAGGGCAGAGTTGGCCCCACCATTGAGCGACTGTGTTCTTTACACATGGCCTCGCTTTTCAGCCCCACTATTCAATCCCTATTGACTTATGTAAATGAGGTCCTGCAATCACCTCTGCATATGGCTCCGCTTCCCTCTACATCCGGCTCATGCCGTTCCTGGTATAGAGTAATAGGAACAAAAGATAGCTCTGCATTTTATACTGCTTTCTTATAACTCCATTAATGGTCTACCAGACAAATTAATCACTGATTTGGAAGTCTGGTGTGAGATCTCATCACTGGTCTGTGCCAGAGTAGATCTACCGGGAGACTGTACTGTGTATGACCCCATTGTTTTCAGTGGAAATACAGGGAATCCCTATGATCACCTAAAAAAGCTCTCACCACATCAGCATCACAACTAGCAACATCATCCAAGGAGCTATCAAAAGTGACTTTTTTTTAGAAACACTTAGCCTATGCTTTTTTCTGTCCAAGGGTACACCATTTGATTTTCATAATCCTCTTCATCTCAACAAGGTTTTAAATGTGATTCAGCATAGTTGATCTTTAAAATGATCCACATTAGATGATTGCTCCTAATGTATGTTGTCAAAAGATTCTCCACCCAATGTCTCCTTTATTTGAGCTTCCATCATCTGAATGGTCTCCCGGATCTTCCCAGCCTCACTCTTAGACTGTTCAATGAAATAACATCAAATCCACTGCACACTTTTTTAGGGCTGCTTTTCATCACACTAAAAATGTCTCTTCCTCCACAAACACTTTTGCAGCCCGGCTTTTATCTGTGTCCTTCTCTTTCACTGCCATCTCCAGACTCTGTTTGTTCCATCTTCCGGCAGCATATGCCTGGAAAAGACTATCTGAATCAGTACGCCAGGCTCCTTTCCTGGTCCTATTCAAATCCAGACTAAAAACCCATCTCTGAGGCTGCCTTTGGATCCTGATCTCCTTATTCTCCTGTTTATCATCCTTGTGTGTGGCAACTACTTCCTCTTAGTTTACCCTGATCCCCTGTTTTGAATAGGTTGTCAGCTCTATTGAGCAGGGACTATCTCTTATGTGTAGTGCTGTGTATGCCTTGTAGCACTACAGAAATGTTAAGTACTAACAGTAATTTGTGGCAATTTCTATGTTACCTCTTTTGCGGGCCTTGACAAATTTTCTTGGAATCTAGGAGACAGCTGCCGAAACCTAGGTCACAGTGCACACCCCCGCCCCCCCAAAAAGGCGAATCACAGTTACTTTTTTAGGTTTAGGGCCTGATTCACTAAGACTGTTTTCCCATTTTCTTTTTGGCCAAAACCAAGCTTCTTATCTTTCCCCTAACTCCTCCCCCTTTCTCTTTTCTCTATTTCTTTGGGTAACATTCTACTCCTCCCTGTTTTCTCGACTCACAACCTTGGGGTCATCTCTGACTCCTCCCTCTCTTTCTCCAACTGATAGCCAAAAACTGTCGTTTCTTTCTCTATAACCTCAGCAAAATTAGCTTCTTCCTTTCTGAACACACTACTAAGACACGTATCCACTCTTTAATCACCTCCCATCTAGACAATTGCAACCTCCTCCTTGCTGGTCTCCATCTGAATCATTTCTCTCCCCTTCAATCTGTTCAAAATTCAGCTGTGCGGTTAATCTTCTGCCTGTCTTGCTATACTCAAATAACCCCTCTTCTCAAGTCACTTCATTGGCTCCCTATCTGTTTCCATATCCAATTCAAACTTCTCCAACTAAGTGCACTCATTCTGCTGCTCCTCACTGCTTTCCCTCTCTTATCTCTCCCTATACCCCTCCTCAGGAACTCTGCTTTTCTGGCAGATCCCTCCTATCTGTGCCCTTTTCTTCTATTGCCAACTCCAGACTTTGATCTTTCCACCTTGATGCTCCTTATGCCTGGAACAAACTACTCGAGTCGGTACATCAGGCTTCCTCTTGCCCTTTTCAAATCCAGGCTAAAACCACACCTCTTCGAGGCTGCTTTTGGATCCCTATTAGTATAGATTCCTGTTCTCTAACTATGTGTTTCTTTACCATTCCCCTAGATCAGGGGTCCTCAAACTTTTTAAACAGGGGGCCAGTTCACTGTCCCTCAGACCGTTGGAGGGCCGGATTATAGTTTAAAAAAAAACTATGAACAAATTCCTATGCACACTGCACATATCTTATTTTGGTGATCTGTACCATAGTTGGCTCCAGGTTTTATCTTTGTTAATGTTATTGAGCTTTTCCAACATTGACTTCCACAGATGTAGTCAGTTTGATATTTGTGCAATCCATTGGGGTAAGTCTATGTGTACAGTTGCCACTTGTGTTACTGGAAGAAGGCATTTGAGATGAATAGATCTTTGGTCTTGCAGAATTCTATCAGTCCTTCTCTAGCTTCATTTCTGTTACCAAGTCCAAATTTTCCAACCACTTTGCCTTCTTCTTTGTTGCCCACTTTTGCTCTCCAGTCAACTAATAAATTCTATAGGAAAGAGGAAGCTAGAGTCCTTCTTTAGGGAGAAGTATGGCCTAATTGTATTTTTACTTCTGAAATAAACTCTAATGAGATGTTTTGAATCAAGATGATAAATATTGGGGGGGGGGGGGGGAGGGGAGTATTTTAGGAACACTATTCTTGCTTTGAAAATGGACATACAGATGTTCAAAGCAAATAGGCAACCCTGGAGCCAGTTTATAAAGCAGTTCTAAGGATGTCACCAGCGCAAAAAACATCCAAGGCTGAATAGAGGCATGTTTGGGGCTTTCCCAAGACCTTGGATGTCCACACCCAATTTCAGCAATGCCCTTCACATATTGAATCCAAGTTTATACAGTACCTCCTCCAGGACATGAATACGCATCAGAAAAGTTCTCATTCTGCCATAGACAAGAAGGTATTCTAATACCCCTACCTTTTTTATGGTCGGCATCGGGGAGGTGAGCGGGAAGTGGAGCCCCTCCCCGATCACCCTCGCAAGACCAATCGGGCCACCGGAACACCAAAGAAAGTCAAAGTACCTCTAGGCGCGAAGGGAAATCCTGCCACACAACCAGCAACTGCAGCATTCCCGATCGGCATCAGGGAGGTGAGCGGGAAACGAAGCCCCTCCCTGATCACCCTCACAAGACCAATCAGGCCACCGGAACACCAAAGAAAGGAAAAGCGCCTCTAGGCATGAAGGGAAAGCCTGCCACACAACCAGCAACTGCAGCCGCCTCACTTGGCCTCATGGTAGAGCCGCCCCTGAGGACAGGCAGCGGTGGCAAAAACACCCGGCGGGCCGGATAAATGTCCTCGGCGGGCCGCATGTGGCCCACAGGCCGTAGTTTGAGGACCCCTGCCCTAGATATATCCTTGTCCCCAGTTGTTGTGTTGTCTGTCTTGACTAGATTCTAAGCTCTGACGAGGGACCGTCTCTTACATGTTTCTGTACAGTGCTGTATATGCCTTGTAGTGCTATACAAATGATCAGTAGTAATAGTAGTAATAATAAATCAGAGCCAGCGGAAAACAGTTCCCCACTCCTCCTCCTCCCTTTCCAGACACCTCCATTCTTTGTGTGTGTGTGGTGTGGATGTGAAGTGCCTGCGTGTGTGTGTGTGTGCATGTGTGTGTATGTGTATATATGATGCAGAGGTAGGGTGCCTGTGTGTGGGTGGGAGGGGGGGGGGCGGGGGAATACAGAGGTGGGATGCCTGCATATGTGTGGTGAGAGATGAGTGCACCTTTTTCACATACCCATTGTGCCCTTTACTTCCCATGCATTCATCTCTTCTCCCTCCAACCCATTATACTCTTCCCTCCCCCCCAATTCCAACCCCTCTTCTGCTGTTCCTCCTCCACTCCCAACTCTGTTTCCCTTCCCGGACTCTCTCCCCTTCTCCTTCTCTGCCCTCCATTTCACCCACCATTCATTATCTGCTAAAACCTACTGTCCCTATAAATTTCTTCAGCTGTCTACTGCCCTCCCCCTATCTCTTACCTTTTTTTGCAGGCTTGGCAGACACTACTGCTCTTGATTGCAGTCACAGCCTTCTCCAGCACCTCTGCACATGGGAGAAAGGATCTCTGCAGGCAGACACTGCTAGTCTTTGACAGGGGTGGCCCAAGGGGGGTGTGTGGGATCATGTGCGAAGACGCATTGTGGAGTCTCATTTGCATAAATATTTGCATAATGTGAACGTGCACTAACTTTTAATAAACATGCCTCTTAATGAGTGTCTGGATAAAGAGACTACCAGATTTCTACATTACTATACTCCAGTGCCAACCGCCAGGTACATTAGGAAGTACTATAAACACTGCCCATTTAGAACCCATAGCAAACCTGCCTATTCATAACAGCACTACCAGGACTCACAAAGCACCAAATCCTACCTATCAAAAAGGCAACACTGCAAATATTAAACCAATACATCTCCTACTGGGGAAAGAGAACAAGTGTCACTGTCAAATAGAAACTACATAAACAAAATACCTTAGCTTGGTTACACAAGCAGAACATAGACCATCACCAAACAAAGAACAAGGGACAACAATTTAGAAATAGAAAGACAATAATTAACCTGGGAACCCCAAGGGCCAAAGTTGGAACATACAACAACACTAGAGAAATAAAACTATAAATTAATTTACTCTTGTACTATACAAAAACGCAAAGATGTTAGCAATGCACATTTTCCAGAGCTGACATATTCCAGTTAATAAATTCAAAATAAAGTATTTTTCTACCTTTTGTTGTTTGAGCATTTTATTTTTCAGTTGCAATTGCTCCAGTCACTTTCTTCTGGTTTCTTCGTGCCTTCTGCTAACTCTCCATCGTCTGCTGTCCATCTGTCCTTTCTTCTCTCTTTCTAGTTTTTTTCCCATTCTCTCTCTACATCTCCTTTAACATACTGATCTTCCCCTTTTGCTCTTTCCTCTATTTTATTTCTTTTTCATTAATTCAAATTTCATCCTTCTATCCTCAGTTCCCACTTACTCTCCCAAATACCTGGCCAAATTATAGATTTTTCTTCCCTCCCACACAAAATATCTTTTCTCCTCTCCATCCTCACCTCCCCAGCCCCATCCCTTTCTAGTCCTCCCCCAACATCAGCTTCCTTCTAGTTCCAGCCCCACCCAGAATCCACTCCCTTCTAGTCCCATTCTCCCATCCCCCCACATCAGCCTGTTTTCAGTCCTAGCACCCCCCATCAGCCCATTTCCAATCTTAGCTGCCCCATCAGTCCATTTCCAGTCCTAGCCCCTCCCCATCAGCTCATTTCCAATCCTCTTCCAGACCCCCATTAGCCCATTTCTAGTCCAACCCCTCCCCCCCTCAGCCCATTTCCAATCCTAGCCCCCATCAGTCATTTCCAGTCCTATTCCAGCCCCTATTTCCAGTCCAAGCTCTCCCCATCAGGCCATTTCCAGTCCTAGCCCCCCCCCCCCCCATCAGCTCATTTCCAATCCTCTTCCAGACCCCCATTAGCCCATTTCTAGTCCAAACTCCCTCCTCAGCCCATTTCCAATCCTAGCCCCCCCATCAGTCATTTCCAGTCCTATTCCAGCCCCTATTTCCAGTCCAAGCTCCCCCCATAAGGCCATTTCCAGTCCTAGCCCCCATCAGCCATTTCCAGTCCTATCCTAGTCCCCCCATCAGCCCATTTCCATTCCAGGCCCCCTCATCAGTTCATTTCCAATCCTAGCCCCCCATCGGCCATTTCCTGTCCTATCCTAGACCCCCTCCCCTGAAGAGCCCTACATCTATCTAAGTTGCTTCAGAGTTGAGCCGGGAAAGCCCGCGTGAGGCCCTGGCTCACCTCTGCACAGCCACCAGTGTGAAGAGCGGCGTTTTCCCTCATGCTGGCAGCTGTGTTACTGTGAAGCGAGCTGAATGCTAGGAAAGGTTAAAGGGCATTTCCCGGCAATTGCATGCTTCAGAGTAACACAGCCACCAGCATGAGGGATAACACTGTTTTTCCGCTGGTGGCTGTGGATAGGTGAGCTGGAGCCTCACATAGGCTTTCTCGTCTTACCTCTGAAGCTGTGTGAATGAAGTTTGCACAGGGCCCCTTGAAGCATGGGGCCCTGTGCGAATAACATTCTCACACAATGGATAAGCCAGCCCTGGTCTTTGCCATGAGTGTGGCCTTTGTCAGCACTTTTTCCCATCTCCATGATGTTGCACATGTGCTCTGAGCTCCAGGCACTGTCTGATTTTTCAGTCGCTATGGCAACCTGGTGCTATAGGTTTGTCAAGCCGTGGATTGTATCTCTCATATTGGTATTCTAAAGTTCAGAAATGGTTTAGATCAGGGGTCACCAAACTGCGGCCCGCGAGGCTCTACCCCGGTGCGGCCCACCAAGGATGCTGCTGAAAGTACCGGCAAATTCATCGACTCCTTCCTTTAGAGGCGGGACAATGCTGCACGGAGCCCGTCAAGACAGGAAGGGCTCCGCGATGATTTTACAAGCACAGCCGCGGTTCCCTAAGAGGCAGGGAGCCGCGGCTGCAGAAGAAGGGAGGGAGCTGACATGGAATAAAAGTACAGGTATGAGCAGTTTTTTTTTTCACGGGGGGGGGGGGGTGCGGCCCGTGAGTCTGCCGGTAGTCGGCTGTGCGGCCCGCGGCCCTCTGGAGGTTGGTGACCCCTGGTTTAGATATATAGGTGATATTTTTTCTTGTGGACATCAACATAAGCAGATTTACTAGATTTTTTTAGACTGGTTTAATATGCAAGATTCCAACTTGCATTTTAAAGCACTTGGAACGCTGATCAAACTGCCTTTTTGGATGTATGGATATGCAAACGAGAATTCAGCTAGAGTTTCCTGAGTCAACGGACCACAATAATTATCTGCAGTATGACTCTTTCCACCAGAAATGTCTTCGTCAAAGCCTTCCCATCAGACAGTTTTTATAGCTGAGGTGAGCGTGCTCTGATGATCAAGAATTTAAAATTTAAGGAAAAGCATTAGCGCAGTGTTTTTTTGTAAGAGGAGGTGAAATTAGACTTACCTGCTAATCGTTGTTCCTTAAGGAACTCCAGTCTAGTCCCGAAACATCTGGGGTTTAAGTACGTCCTCTCGCAGCTTGGAGACTGAGCATGTCACTCTTTTGATGACACCAGTATAAGTAGCCCAGGCACCGCCTCCTTGTTCAGTAACCTATTGACAAAGCAGACTCACCAGAGCAATAAGTACGCAGATAACAACCTTAAAACTCTTAACTTAACTATTGTAACAAAGTACTAGTGAAACTCTGAGTTTGGTAAGAGCCCCTACACAGAGACTCTAATACATGCGCCTCCCCCTCCTCATATGTCACTTCCTTAAGAGAGAGAAAGCTTCACCCCCACCTACCTCCCGAATTCCTATCCGAAACACAGCCCTTCCAACCGGACCTTCAATTTTCAATCCTCTGCTTCAGGCTCTCCCTCGGCAGGCAACAACAGGGAGGGATACGGGACTAGATTGGAGTTCCTTAAGGAACAACAATTAGCAGGTAAGTCTAATTTCACCTTTCTTATCGTCCCTCCAGTCTAGTCCCGAAACTTCTGGGGATGTAACAGAGCAGTAAACCTTAACAGGAAGCACCTGCCAGACCAGCCTGAAGAACCGCTGATCCAAACCTAGAATCCCCTTCTGCCTGAACAGCAATGCGGTAATGCTTGACAAAAGTATGCAACAACGACCAAGTCGCTGCCTTACAGATCTCTGCTGCTGGCACTAAACTCAACTCTGCCCAAGACGCCGCCTGTGCTCTAGTCGAATGAGCTTTTAAACCGTCAGGCACAACCTTACCTTTCAACAAGTAAGCCGATGAAATAGCTTTTTTAATCCACCTAGCAATTGACGACTTAGAAGCCGGCTTCCCCCGCTTAGGACCGCCAAATAACACAAGCAATCTGTTGGTCTTACAGAGCACCGCTGTGCGATGCAAATATTTTCGCAAGGCTCTGCTGACATCTAACTGATGTAACCGTGACTTCGTCTTATCCTTACTGCTCTTTCAAACACCAGTAGACACCACCTGATTAACGTGAAAAGAAAGACGGAACCGTCCTTAACACTACCTTCTTGCTATCAAAGCACAAAAAAGGTTCTCTACACGATAACGCCTGCAATTCCGAAATTCTCCTTGCTGAAGAAATTGCAACCAAAAACACCAGCTTCAAGGTCAGGTCCTTCATTGTTGCCTGAGCTAAAGGTTCAAACAGCTCCCGCACCAACGCTTCCAACACCACATTCAGGTCCCAGACCGGAACCGCAGCTCTGCATGGTGGTCTCAACAGCACTGTCGCTCTTAAAAATCTTTTCACAAAAGGATATGGGTTTGTTCAGGGCCTGCACGTGTTCCGCGCTCAATTGTGGTAAGACACACACCGCCAAAAAGTCCTTACTTTCTGCCACTCTATCCCCATCACCTGCATAAAGCTGTCGAAAGTAATCAGAGAAAACCTGTTGGATCTCCACCGTATCCTTGAGAAGTGACCCATCCAGGTGCCGTATCACTCCGATGTGGCGTGACCCTCCCACCGGCCTCACCAAGGCCGACAGTAACTTCCCCGCCCGATTCCCATGTTGGTATAACTGATATCTATAATACAGCAGGGATTTTTGGGCGCGTTGGTGAAGGAGCATCTCCAACTCCTGCTGGATTTCCTGCAGCTTGTGCCCGTTTGCCGCCGTCCTATTCGCTGCCACCTGTCTCCGCGCTTTGCCTAATTCCCGCTCCAGGAAGAGAATTCTCTGATTCCTCCGCTTCCGCTTCGAGTTATAGTAGCTAATAATCTCCCCCCGGAGGACCACCTTGCCTGCCTCCCAAAGGAGAGCCAGAGAGATCCCCGGTTGATCATTAAGGGCCTCATAATCCCTCCACCTGTCCCTAAGAAACCCGGCGAACTGAACATCCCCGCTAAGCTCCAAGGGATAACGCCAAAACCGGTTGCTGTGTGGTTCACAGTTGCGTAGTTCCAAGATTATCATCGCATGATCAGAAATAACAGATGGACCAACTGCCGCTTCCAATACCCAACTAAACAGCGAGTCCGATATCAGGAAGTAATCAATGCGTGACCACATACCATGAGCCCTGGACATGTGGGTATACTCTCGATCCCCCGGGTGTAAAACTCTCCAAATATCCAAAAGCTTATGCGCCTCACACAACCCCCATAATCTCCACTGGCTCCGCCGATCTCTCCCCCCAATCAGCCCCGACCTATCCATACTGTCGTCCAGAACTGTGTTAAAATCCCCTCCCACAATTACCTGATAGCCATCAGTAGATGCCAACAGGCAGGTAAAAGCGTGGTAGAATCGGGCCTCATAAACATTAGGCGCATACATGGAGCATAAGGCAACCCTAATCCCATCAAGCAGTCCCCACACCATAACATATCGGCCGGCCGAGTCTATTTCGACTTTCTCCTCCACCCAGCCTACGTGTTTAGCAATTAAGATGGCCACCCCCCGTCTCTTCCCTTCTGCCGGGGCCCCATAAACCTTAGCAATGTAGCCTGTACATAATTTTGCATGTTCAGCCGCGGATTGGTGGGTCTCCTGCAACATTATAATCCCAATCTGCTTTCGCCTTAGTTGTTGTAGAACTTTATATCTCTTTATCGGGGAGCCTATGCCACAGATATTCCAGGAGGCTATCTTAGTACCATTACCCATTACACCACCCACAAAAGGATCTCCAAATACAAACAACCATCCTCATTCCATGGTGAGAACCCCCCCAGCCTAGGGTCCCTCCCCCGCACATTTCCGCCCCATAGCATCAACGTGCACTCCCAAACACACTCACATCCGCACACCAACCCTAACAAACACAAGGAAACCAGTCACATACTCATCCCCTTCTATCCCCCATATCCCTGAGCTCTGATAACCCACCCCAAAGCCAAGTTCAAGTTCAGCTCCCCTCCCCTCCCACCCCCTATCCCCTCTATCCCCGTCACTACCACCGCCTCTCCTACTCTGCTACCCTCTATACCTCCCTTCCCCCTCCTATTCCCTTCTCCCAACTCCACCCCCACTGTCCTAACCTGTTCCTCACCACCCAGCCTAAGCACTGGTTGGTCGACTTCCTATGGTAAGCGGGCCCATCCCCCCCTTTTTGCCGCCCCCCGTACGCCCCCAGAATGCAATGCTCCATATACCCCCCGATCAAACCTTGTTCCCCAAGTCACCACCCTCCCGTTGAGCATTTCTCTAACCTCCTCGCCCCCCCCCACCCCCCGGTGCACTCCATGGCCATATATATGCAAATCCAAGAGGTATGTAACCTCTACACTGTGCTACGAGGCAATGCCCGACCGCCGCCCGATACAGCAGCCCGCTATCGTGCTAGGGTGAAACCCCTCTCCTATCCATGCCCTCGCAGCCCCCAGAAGTATGAAGTACCTCAGGGCCACCCCGTCTGTTAGGTAGAATAAGGCCTACCCTTGTGCCCAGACCCAACAGCAATCCCCACCAATCACCTGTTGGGTCAGGGGGCAAGGTGCAATAGGGCAAATGCAAAAAAGAAAGAAATATACATCATGGAAATTGCTTAAGCAAGAGAGCCCCCCAGAAGATGTCAACAGTACATATCCCCCAAACAGTGTATCCAACCAACATTGTAATCCATATATAGAAAAAAAGTAGAAAAGATGAAGGACAGGACAAAACAAAACTTTCCCGCCTCTCACCCCCCCCATAAACGAAGCACAGGAGCATGGCGAATTACATCAGTGAACAGTTCGTAAAGCTGAGACATACACCTTCTTCTGCACATTGAACATTTCACAATGTGGCACCTCCGGGAGTGCCTGAAAACTAGAACATGAAGTATAGTCTCAGGAAAGGCAGGTGACCAAAGGGGACCTTTAGTCCAAGGCCCAATGCGGTCACAAGGCCTATCGCCACCATCCCCGTAGGTGAGAGCCAATCCCAAGACTTCTCAGAATCGCGTCCAAGCACGCCAGTATCCTCAGGGAACTGCCGCTGATACCCCCGTTAGCTGCTCCAAGAAAGCAAGAGCCTCCGCGGGAGTCCCCAAAAAGCGAGCCTGCCCTTGATGATCAACTCGCAGTCTGGCTGGGTACAGAAGCGAGAAACGCAGTCCCTTACCCGCCAACTGCGCACAGACGGAAGAGAAGGTTTTACGTTGCTGGCTGACCAATAGTGAGTAGTCTTGAAAGACCAGGATCTGCTCGGAGTCTCCCGCTTGCCTCCGACGGTTGCGGGCCGCTCGTAACACCGCTTCCTTCTGACGGTAATCGAGGAATCTTGCTATCACCGCACACGGCTGTCGAGCCTGATCCTGCCTGGGGCCCAGCCGGTGCACCCGCTCAAGTGCAATAGGGGTTTCTGCCTCTCCATTCAGAAGTTTAGCCATCCATGTGAGTAGATAACCGGTGAGAGCACTGTCGGCGATATTCTCCGGGATTCCGACAAACCGGAGGTTCTTTCTGCGTCCCCGATTCTCTCGAGGTCTTCGAGCTTGTCCCCTTGCTGCTTTATAGTGGCCTCCAAAGCCTGCACTTTAGCCGTCAATGATTGCTGTGTATCCTCCAAGCCCGATATCCGGTTTTCCGCGTGTTCCATTCGGTCCGTAAAATCAGTGATACTTTGGGCAACAGAATGTAGTTGATCCCCCAGCTCCCGAAAGCGACCGTCAAGGGCCCGCACTACTGCAGCACTCACGTCTGCCACCATGCTTTGATCACCCTCTGACGCGGGACTCTGAGGCACTCCGTCCGCCATCTTCAAGTCTGGAACGCGGGCCTTGTCCCTCCTCGAGGGTTTTGCGGCCATCAGGGCACCCCCAATTCGCGGGGATGGCACTGTTGCAGTCCGCCCACTCTCTCTATTACCCCTCGACTGGGTCAGGGGCATTCAGCCGCTATCAGGCAGGAAATTAGGCCGTTTGGCGGGGTATGGGGCCCGGAGCTGATCCACACACGTCCGATCAGCTCATTACCAAACTGGAAGTCCTCTTGTTTTTTTTAAACAACTGACCACCAAAAGCGTTTGCCTGAAGTACTGCTTCCCCACAGGCAGAAATCTCCTTCTGACCTCCAGAAACGGCCCCAAAAACGCACGGTCCTTTTTCCCGAGCAAAAACCACGTGAGCCGATGACTCCGTCCGGATTACAACTTCATCGGCATCTAAACACAAACATATGCCATACAGCCTTCTCTTACCTCACCGGAGCCTCCACGTTACCTCTGCTCCTCTCGGTATGCAAAACGACACTGGCTTGCAGACTCCCAACAAACCGCCGAATCATCTGTCAGCAGGGCCTCTGTATCACTCCTGCTCCCGCTCTGCTTACTCTGCCGGTGTGTGCGGCAGAAGCAGCAGACCTCAACGGCTCCTCACCCAACACATGGGATCGGCACCGGAGGACCCCAACACAACCCCCTCACTCTTCTCTGTCCTCAAGAGCAATTGCCGAGAAGGGGGGGCCGGGGGCAATCTTTCTCCACTCCTCCGAAACTGACGGCAAATCTCCTAAAATCACTGATTTAAAGGAACAGTAGTCCTTCTTTTTTTTTTTTTAAATAATTAACTATTGCTGCTCAATGATTACTCCAGTGAGTCCCTAACCTCTGGGCTCACATCTCCTTCCACTGCTTGGAGACTGAGAACTGAACAAGCAGATGATGCCTGGGCTACTTATCCCGGTGTCATCAAAAGAGTGACATGCTCAGTCTCCAAGCTGCGAGAGGACGTTCTTAAACCCCCAAAGTTTCGGAAGTAGACTGGAGGGACGATAAGGAATATCCATTTAAAATAATTCATATGGCTTATTTGCAGGCATTTTATGTTAACCAAGATCTTTTACTAAATTACAAGAACATGAATCAGGATGATCAGCTAGCTTGTTTATTTATTTACCAGTTTTTCTATACCACTTCCTTTCATTAACTCATAAAGCTTCTTAGTAGTATAATGGGTACACTACTCGTCAAACTGATTGACAGGTGAGATAAGGATGACAGGAGCCAATCAGCGTTCACTTCCAGTGTATGTCCCGCCTTAGACCACGCCCCATCCCATAGAAGTGAATAGTGAGTTAGCCCCACCCGCAAACTGTTGACAGGTACCAATCAGCATCCACTTCTGGTGTATGTCCCACCTTAGGCCACGCCCCTCCCATAGAAGTGAATGGTGAGTTAGCCCCACCCACTCCCACCCCCAGGCATGGCCACCACCCCCACTTGACACGCCGTCCACCCCGCCCCAAGGATGACATCATCCAATCAGTGTCCACTTCCGGGTTTCTGCCACACCCACGCCCTGCCCCATAATATGGCATTAGCCAATCAGCACCCACTTCCGGGTTTGTGCCCCACCCACAGCCTCCCACCCTCAACCACGCCCATGCCTACATCATCGGAAATGACATCACTGGAAACATGGTGTCATCAGAAATGGACTGTCCCTTTTTGCTGACATCACCGGAAACAGGGTGTCATCAGAAAAGGGCCGTGTCCTTTTCCGATGACCTCAGCGGAAGCAGAGTGACTGACTCCGGAAATGTATTTTGCTTCTGGTTAATGTTTACATCTGCAAAAAGCAGGAACCCTGGAAAACAAAAAATGCTTTTCTCTTTCCCACTGCCCCAGTTCTTTTTTCTCACAAAAGATTCTTAGCACAGCACAGGGCTTTTCACAGAGGTACAGACAGGGTAGAAGCTTTTCTTTACAAATGTTAAACCTCAATGAACACATCTTTTGTTAGAGAAACCAGTGCTGTCCATGTGATAGAATTTTGCTTTTAAGACCTCATGGTTAGAGAAAAGTATTCTGGCAAACACAGTGTAAGTTCAGACTGAAATACAGAGAGAGAGAGAGAGAGAGACCGGAGTTCAAATCCCCCTAATACAGCTATTTTTTTTTTGAGAGAGAGAGCAGAGTTCAAACACAGCCAGAGCTATTTTTTAGTGGCTTTGAAAAAACCAATACTGAGAGACAAGTCTGAATATGCCTCTCTAGGGTGTGGTAACACGTGATTGGTTGAAACAAGAGGTCTGTTCTGAGCATGCTCCAGGTGTTCTGCTCCTGGTGTAAGGCAGTGTGTCCTGTGTAAGGGGAACATTTTAACTCAGATTCAAAAAGAAAAAATGGCTCTTTTTGGAACACCAAGCAGAATTTCCAGCAGGGCACACAACATTAATTACTTTCTTAAGGACCGTGATGCCGCTGCTGAGGGGTATCCACCGATTGAAAATCCATTTGAAATACTGGAGAGTCCGGCAGAGCCTGAACAAGAAATAACAGAGAATGTAGATTATCCAGATGGTCAGATATTATTCGATTCTTAAGAACCCTGCGATTCTGACACCGAGATTGACTTAACATCTGACAACACAATGGATCCAGAGGATATAGAATTATATCACGCCGCTGTAGATGCAGAAACAAACTGTTTATTGGAAGAACTAGGATCAGCAGAGGTAAGAGAATTTTTTTTATTTAGAAAAGTGTTATAGAAAAGGTTGTTCACACTGACATTATTTTGTTTTTTTTGTAGGGAAGTGACAAATCTCCGCTCCTACAGGAGCTAGAGGACATACAAGCAACCAATCTACGCTGTTTGTGCTTTCTCTGTACATATCAAAGGGAGGCATTTGATGTCATAGCCAGCCAAAAGGACTACACAAAACCTGATGAAATAAACACAATGAAATCTGCTATACAAGCAACGGTGGGCTGTATTATCAGGAAATGCTGGCAGGGCGTTATGCATAGAGACTGTGTAGCTTGTGTAATACATGCTCCAGGGCAAAGACATCATGATTGTTTGAGGTGGGGACCCAAGGAAATACAGCAGAAAATCCATAAAACTTGTAACAGGTTGTGTCTAGGAACTATTGTAAATGTTGCCATGATTGTTGGTCATAAAATGAAAGCAACTGCCATAGTTTATGAAAATGTGAATTTTTTGTTTGAACTCAGAGATTTTAATACCAGTAGAAATCCAAGACAACTGCTCAATATTTTGCTTAGATCTGTGGCAGACGGCGATATAGAACTAGTGGAAGGTTTAATCTGTGACAGAAATTATAGATCGTTCTTTAAAAAACACCAAGTTCTGTAAAAATTGACTTTTTATGAAAATGTATGTATTTCCAGAATCTATTAGTTGAACATACAGATGAACAAAAATTATATGTATGCCTTTATATTTTTTTAAAAACTTGTAATGCTCAAATGAATCATTTCACAAGATGAAAACATTTTATTTGAAATAAAACATTTTGAACCTATGTGTGGTGTGGTGTGTTTTAGGAATGCCTAGTTAATCAATAGGTGTGCCTTACACAATAGGCCATATGATAAGAATGTGTAGAGCAGAGCTCTATTGTAGAACTAAAATCCACTTAAGACGTCTGGGGATGGGGGTATGTGTATTAGTCACATACACAATATATAGCCTCTATTACAATGTACTGTCTGCGAAAAAAAAAAGGCAGTGTGAATTAGCCAGGTCGTATAATAAGATTATGAGATCCAGAGATATTTCAGTTAAAGAGTCTGGGGGGCTGTAAATCTCATCAAAAGAATTTCATTTTAAAAAGCTGCAGTATATTTCAGCAGCCAGAAGAGATCACATAGTCTCTCTACAGCCTGTATCATCTTCAATTCTTCTTCAGACATGGTGGGTAGATATGAGTTTTACTTTTTTTAAAAAATATTGTTGGCTATGTAATGTTTCTGTCTCTTATGATTGTCTTTAAAAAAATAGGAGCAGAAAAAGGGGGTTACAAATAAACTTTCTCTTACAAAAAGAAGGCAACAAAGAACGTTAAAAGGTATGACCTGTAATTTTTAATTTTCCAGCAGCCATGCCCATGTTCCCTGTAAAATAGTTATCTCCAAGTTATAATGCCCTGTTCAATGTAATTTCAGTTTGTTCAATGTAAACCGAACTGATGCAGAATAGCGCAGTATATAAGAGAATGTAAATAAATAAATAAAATGATAATGTGCCTCAACCTTTAATCTTTTTTATTTTAGACCAAGACGATGCTACAAAACAAGATGTCCAGCCTAACCAACAGACGGTACCTTACAGAAAACCAAAAGACAAGCAGAATCGTGAGTATTCTGGTTTTATCCAGCTCCTAAATTTTTAGGCCACTGTAAAAGAAAAAAAAAGTATCAGCCTCTACGTTTTTCTTTTTCAGATCGAGAAAATGTTAGAAAACCAGCGGCTATGGGAGAGAAGTTTAACAGGAAAAGATCACACAGCAAACGTTTTTCTGATGGCGAATCGACACACGCCTGTACAGAATACAGCAAGCATGGTGAAAGCCGTGTCTTTGATCACAGTGTTTCAGAGGACAGCTCAAATAATCTTGCATTAGGCCCCGCTAAAAAATCAGAACCAGTTAGCTATGTTCAGTTTGTGAAAAGGTGGGATCGTAAATTGGACAAGTTTAATGGTGTAATTTATTCAGAGGAATTTCGGTTTATTAATTTAGACAGGGTAACATCATTATCTGAGGCTCAATTCGCCATTCGGCAAGGTATTCAACATATTCTGGATGAGGTTAGCAGCAGGGTTTCACCCGGTGATTATGTACAGGTGCATCTACACTCATCTCTTTTTCACAATTCCTTGTATTCTGGAAAGTTAAACCCAGAAGCATTAGACGCTGACGATTTCTTAAATCAGATCGCTAAACTCCTTCAGAGTCACAGAGAAATCCAGGTTTGTGATATATTCCGTGTTGTTGTACTTGTCATAAGAAATCGGGGTGGGGGAGCTCGTAGGGTCTTAAAGACTATACCATTTAGCCATATTATTCATAAGAAAAGGATGTATTTGATAGACTTGAACAACACTGATAATAACCTGTGTTTTGCAGGTAGCCTCACAGCCCTCATGTCACAGGTAAAAATGACAGATGTCGAATTGTTAGAAGGTGCTAAAAAACTACATAATGAATTGGGATGGCTGGTACATAGAAAAGTCATGCTCGATGATGTAGCAATATTTGAACAGCATTTAAAGATAAACATACACGTTGTGCTTTACACAAATTCATGGGTTTGTTTTAAGACATCAGACAGACCTGTGTTCCCTAAGACTGTGTTCTTGTTGCTACATGATGACCATTTCTATGGTATAACCGATGTCAAAAAATTCTATGGGGAGCGCAACTTCTGTAGTTACTGTCAGAAACCATACAGTCACGATCATAATTGCACATTATGGTGCCGTCTTTGTTTGACACTAACGTGTGCGAATAATGTTGGTGTACAACAGAGATGCCCTAATTGCAAACTCTTTTATCGTTCTAAAGAGTGTTTAGATAGACACACATATCTGGCTCTGAAAAAAGAAGTGGCGTGTTTATCTAAGATACTGTGCCAGAAATGTGAGTCTTATGTGGACAAGAAACATAAGTGCAAGGGCCGGCATTGTAAACTATGTCGCGAGCCCCTAACCAGGGATGGCGTCCACTTATGTTTTATGACCCCTATTGGTAAAACTGAAACATCTGAAAAGTATATTTTTTAAGATTGTGAATGTATGCAAGAAACAGGCTGGCATGTCCCTAATTACATATATGCGACGGACTTAAATGATGAAAGAAACTGGGAATTCAAGGGTCTCAAATGTATTTCTGCCTTTATACAGATTTTTTGTGACAAAAAATTTAAAGGCTACACCTTCATAGCCCATAATTCCAAAGGTTATGATGGATATTTGTTCTTAAACAACTGCTTAAGGAAAAGATGGACACAGGGCTGCTGGTTCAAGGTGCTAAACTTTTACAAATTACCGTTGAACCTTTGACTATCCGTTTTATAGACTCTCTAAATTTCCTGCCTATGAAACTTAGCAAACTTCCACAAGCCATGGGTTTTACAGGCAGCAAGGGATACTTTCCGCACTTTTTTAATACGTTGGAAAATGAAAATTATGTGGGCCCCTATGCCGGGTGTTGAACATTACGGTGTGAGTAACATGTTGCCTGAAGAAAAAGAGGAATTTTTACAATGGTACAAGGACAATCAGCATAAAACTTTTAATTTGCAAAAAGTAGGATGTATCTATTTTGCGGCAGGCCTGTGTTCTCTACCGAGCTGAAATCATGAAAATGACAGAGAAAGAAGTGTTTGTAGAGCATGGTGACATCTCAGAAATTCAAGCAAGGTGTTTAGACCCTTTCCAATATATAACCCTTGCATCTGTATGTATGGCTATGTTCAGATTAATGTTTTTAGAACCCAAGACTGTGGCACTCATTCCACCAGATAACTATCACCGGCAGACAAAGAGATATTCATCCCCATCTATTCAATGGCTGATATACGTAGAGGCCAAAGAAAATATACAGATCACACATGCTCTGAAAGGTGGCGAAAAAAAGGTGGGATCTTATTTTCTTGATGGCTATGCCGTGATCGGTGGGGTAGAAACAGCTTTTGAATTTAATGGTTGTTTTCACCACGGCTGTTCGAGCTGTTATAACGATAAAGACCAGAATCCTGTAGCAGCCACGACCTATGGTTTTCTTTATTACAATACACAGCTAAAAGCTGCATTCCTGGAAAGCCGTGGGTTCAAGGTCATGAGTCTATGGGAGCACGAGTGGAAGCAGATGGTAAAAGAAAATAACGGGGGCTGCGCAGATTTCCTGGCTGACTCCGCATTACTGCAACCTCTGATTCCACGAGATGCCCTTTTTGGGGGTAGAACAAATGCCATTTGTCTGTACCACAAAACAAGACCTGGGGAAAAAATACACTACTATGATTTTACCAGCCTATACCCTTTTGTCAATAAAACAAAGGAATATCCAATAGGCCATCCAAAAATCATTTATGACAAATTTGGTCCCCCTACAAAGTACTTTGGTTTTATAAAAGCAAAAGTATATCCTCCACGAAAGCTCTTTTTCCCAGTGTTACCCATACAGTTGGGCGGTAAGCTTATGTTTCCACTGTGTCACACGTGTGCTGACACACGGCAACAGGAAATGTGAGAGAGCTTTTATGGGGACTTGGTGTACGGTGGAGATGAATTTAGCCATTGCAAAAGGGTATGTGGTTGTTGAAATCTATGAAATCTGGCATTTCGAGCAAAAATCTGATAATCTCTTTTCCGAATACATCAAAATGCACCTCCGTCAAAAACAAGAGGCTTCTGGCTACCCTCGATGGTGCAATGATACTGAAAAATAAAATGTGTACATAGCTGATTTCTTTAGAAAAGAGAGGGTGTGTTTGCGTGCAGACCAGATTAATGTAAACCCTGCTAAGCGTTAAATAGCAAAACTTTTCTTAAATTCCCTGTGGGGTAAATTTGGTCAAAGAACAAACCTGCCTACCACAAGCATTGTGAGAGAACCTGATGATCTCTTTAAATATCTCTTTTCTCCTGAATTCAAGGTTTCATCATGCAATTTTATCGATGATGAAACAGCCTGTGTGTCTTGGAGGCACTCAAAAGACCAGTGTATATTGTCAGGTAGCACCAACGTTTTCATTGCCTGTTTTACAACGGCTTATGCACGCCTGGGGAGTGGAGGAGTAGCCTAGTGGTTAGAACACTGGCTTGGTAACCAAGCAAACGGGGTTCGATTCCCACTAGAACTCCTTGTGGCCTTGGGCAAGTCACTTAACCCTCCATTGTCTCGGAAGAAAGGCCTGGCAATCTACTTCCGGTGACACTGCCAAGAAAACCCAGGAGCTTCTGGGTCTCCAGGAGTCAGGACTGACTCAAAGGCACACATGCACGCCTGGAGTTGTACAACCTTCTAGATAGTTTGCAAGAGCGCTGTCTGTACCACGATACAAACTCTGTGATATTTCTAAGTCGAGAGGGTGATTGGAACCCATCTTTGGGTGATTATTTAGGTGAGGTTACAAGCGATAGTTTGCAAGAGCGCTGTCTGTAGCACAATACAAACTCTGTGATATGTTCATCTGAGGGTATCTCGCTTGTGAGCTCACCTAAATAATCACCCAAAGATGGGTTCCAATCACCCTCTCGACTTAGAAATATCACAGAGTTTGTATCGTGGTACAGACAGCGCTCTTGCAAACAGGTTTTGTGTAGTCCTTTTGGCTGTCTATGACATCAAATGCCTCCCTTTGATATGTACAGAGAAAGCACAAACAGCGTAGATTGGTTGCTTGTATGTCCTCTAGCTCCTGTAGGAGCGGAGATTCGTCACTTCCCTACAAAAAAAACAAAATAATGTCAGTGTGAACCACCTTTTCTATAACACTTTTCTAAATAAAAAAAAAACTTCTCTTACCTCTGCTGATCCTAGTTCTTCCAATAAACAGTTTGTTTCTGCATCTACAGCGGCGTGATATAATTCTATATCCTCTGGATCCATTGTGTTGTCAGATGTTAAGTCAATCTCGGTGTCAGAATTGCAGAGTTCTTAAGAATCGAATAATATCTGACCATCTGGATAATCTTCATTCTCTGTTATTTCTTGTTCAGGCTCTGCCGGACTCTCCAGTATTTCAAATGGATTTTCAATCGGTGGATACCCCTCAGCAGCGGCATCACGGTCCTTAAGAAAGTAATTAATGTTGTGTGCCCTGCTGGAAATTCTGCTTGGTGTTCCAAAAAGAGCCATTTTTTTTCTTTTGAATCTCTGTGTTAAAATGTTCCCCTTACACAGGACACACAGCCTTACACCAGGAGCATGCTCAGAACACCTGGAGCATGCTCAGAACAGACCTCTTGTTTCAACCAATCACGTGTTACCACACCCTAGAGAGGCATATTCAGACTTGTCTCTCAGTATTGGTTTTTTCAAAGCCACTAAAAAATAGCTGTGGCTGTGTTTGAACTCAGCTCTCTCTCTCTCAAAAAAAAAAAATAGCTGTATTAGGGGGATTTGAACTCCGGTCTCTCTCTCTCTCTGTATTTCAGTCTGAACTTACACTGTGTTTGCCAGAATACTTTTCTCTAACCATGAGGTCTTAAAAGCAAAATTCTATCACATGGACAGCACTGGTTTCTCTAACAAAAGATGTGTTAACTGAGGTTTAACATTTGTAAAGAAAAGCTTCTACCCTGTCTGTACCTCTGTGAAAAGCCCTTTGCTGTGCTAAGAATCTTTTGTGAGAAAAAAGAACTGGGGCAGTGGGAAAGAGAAAAGCATTTTTTGTTTTCCAGGGTTCCTGCTTTTTGCAGATGCAAACATTAACCAGAAGCAAAACACATTTCCGGAGTCAGTCACTCTGCTTCCGCTGAGGTCATCGGAAAAGGACACGGCCCTTTTCTGATGACACCCTGTTTCCGGTGATGTCAGCAAAAAGGGACAGTCCATTTCTGATGACACCATGTTTCCAGTGATGTCATTTCCGATGATGTAGGCATGGGTGTGGTTGAGGGTGGGAAGCTGTGGGTGGGGCACAAACCTGGAAGTGGGTGCTGATTGGCTAATGCCATATTGTGGGGCGGGGCGTGGGTGTGGCACAAACCCGGAAGTGGACACTGATTGGATGATGTCATCCTTGGGGCGGGGTGGACGGCGTGTCAAGTGGGGGCGGTGGCCATGCCAGGGGGTGGGAGTGGGCGGGGCTAACTCACCATTCACTTCTATGGGAGGGGGCATGGCCTAAGGCGGGACATACACCGGAAGTGAACGCTGATTGGCTCCTGTCATCCTTATCTCACCTGTCAGTCAATCAGTTTGACGAGTAGTGTACCCATTATGCTACTAAGAAGCTTTATGAGTTAATGAAAGGAAGCAGTATAGAAAAACTGGTAAATAAATAAACAAGCTAGCTGATCATCCTGATTCATGTTCTTGTAATTAAGTAATGCCATATTGTGGGGCGGGGCGTGGGTGTGGCACAAACCCGGAAGTGGACGCTGATTGGATGATGTCATTCTTGGGGTGGGGTGGAGGCGCGTCAAGTGGTGGCGGTGGCCACGCCTGGGGGCAGGAGTGGGCAGGGCTAACTCACCATTCACCTCTATGGGAGGGGGCGTGGCCTAAGGCAGGACATACACCGGAAGTGGACGCTGATTGGTACCTGTCATCCTTATCTCACCTGCCAATCAGTTTGATGAGTAGTGTACCCATTATACTACTCTTCTTTGTTAGGCGATTCTATTTGTAAACATTGGAATGTGCTGTCTGTCCATTCAATATTCCAGGAGTTCCCATTAATTGCTTACAAGCATGACCAAGGACCAAGAGACAGAACAAACTGCCTGTCACCAACTTTGGGCAAATGTAGCTTCTGTGAACTAACTGCAATTGAGACACAGGGGAGACACTATAGGGATGGAAGGATATTCAAAATTAAATCAAACACCACATGTGATTCATCTAATGTATACATGATAGAGCGTCCTTGTTTGAAGATTTATGTTTGCTGGTGGAAGCGCCACATTGAAGTGTGGATAGCAGAAAATCAAAGTCGTTTAACTACTGCTTCAAGGCTGGGCATTTATTTAGTTATCTGAGGTGGAAAATTATTGAACAAGTAAGGATAGCAGACCAGGGTGGGGATTACAAAGACTTCTGAAGTTTTGGGAAGAGTTTCGGATTTGCAAGCAAAATGCAGGTTTAAATGTTGAAGGTGAGTGAGTGGGGCACCCTCATTTAAATAGCTGTTCACCTAGTGATGTATTGTTTGAACAGAGGAAAACCTGTTTGAATATTCACGACAACTGGACATGATTTGCCATGGAATTTGAATATCTGCTCATCTAGTGAGAAATTGTCTGAATCAGGGAAGACCTTTCTGAATATTCAGGAAATTGGTCATGATTTGCTACATAACTTGTGCTTTTCTTTTTTAGATGCTGTCAATAAAATGGTGCATGCAAGGAAGGAGCATTGGTTAATAACCAGAAGGAATTTCTCTCTGAAGCAAATTCCTTTTGAGCTCAAAATACGGATCGTGTCAAGTCTGTCTTTGGGCAAGTGAATAAGTTCCAGTCAGAAGTGATATTCAATTTGGGAGCCTCAGTCTCACCGCCACAAGATTAGCAGATAAGTTAAAATAGCTGTACATTTTCATGGGACAGGTTTAATAGTTCTAAATGCAGTAAAAATCCATTTCTAAAAAAGAGAGACTTGGCAGAGAATTGCATTATATGAGTTGAGGACAACTTATGTGCAAAAGAAATGAATTGATAAAAGGTGGTAGGTGCCTAACTAATGGTCCTCTCAATTCAAATTTAAAGATTAATAAATAATTATTGCTTTCAGGTTTGTAAGTTGATCTCTTGGATATTTACAATTTATTTCAAATGACTCAACGCATTTGGACACATTTTGTTGTTTGATATATTGCTACATGTAGGGCAAATCGACAGAGGTTCCAATAAAGACAAAAGTAACCCAAATGCCCTTACGTACAGAGCAGACAGAACTTAAAAGATTCCAAATTACCCCTGCCTACTGATAACCAGATTAATATGAATAAAATACAACCTCTAAAATGCATGTATGTAAATA
Source organism: Ichthyophis bannanicus (assembly GCA_033557465.1). NCBI lineage: Eukaryota > Metazoa > Chordata > Amphibia > Gymnophiona > Ichthyophiidae > Ichthyophis > Ichthyophis bannanicus. The sequence continues at coordinate 374,164,829 of CM066034.1, read as the reverse complement.
CTAGAAGTCTAAAAAATAAGATGGGAGAGTTAGAATATATAGTACTAAATAAGAAGTTAGATATGAATGGTATCTCAGAGACCTAGTGGGACACTGTGATACCTGGGAATAAATTATACTCCAATGATAGAGAAGATCAAATTTTTGGAGTGGTTGCACTCTGTTAGAAAGGACATTAGGTTACACAGGATTAAAGCTTTGCAGGAAACAAAATACACTGTAGAATCTATATGGATTGAAATCCCATGTAAAAAGAGGAAGGTGATGACAGTGGCGGGTATACTACCGACTGCCTGACCAGAATGAACAAATGGATGATGAAATGCTCAAAGAAATCAGGGAAGCTAACAAAAGTTACAACACAGTAATAATAATGAGTGATTTCAATAACCCTGGTATCGACTGGGTCAGTGTCATGGCAGGACATGCTAGGGAGATAAGGTGTCTAGATGAAATAAATGACTGCTTCTTGGAGCAGCTGGTTCATCAACCAACAAGAGAGGAAGCCATTATGGACCTAGCCCTTAGGGGAACACAAGATCTGGTGAAAGAGATAAGGGTGTTGGGGCCATTTGGCAATAGTGATCATAGCATGATTGTGTTTGATTAAAGAAATGGAGGAAGGACGGCAAGGAAATTCATAATACTACCTTTTAACTTTCAAAAGAGAGACTATGATAAAATTAGAAAAATAGTTAAAAAAATTAAAAGGAGCAGTTGCAAAGGTTAAAGATTTACACCAAGCATTGCTGTTGTTTAAACATACTATCTTTGAAGCTCAGACCAGCTGTACTCCATGCTTTAAGAAAAGTGGAAGGAAGTCCAAAAACCTGCCAGCATGGTTTATAGGTGAGGTCAGAGAAGCTGTTGTAGCCAAAAAAGCATCTTTCAGGAAATGGAAAAGAGCCAAATGACAAAAACTGGAAATAGCATAACCACTGGCAAATTAGATGCAAGGCATTGATAAGGCAGACAAAGAGAGAATTTGAAAAAAAAGCTTGCTGTGGCAGAAAAAAGGCTTAATAAAGACTTTTTGAAGTACATTCGTAGCCAAAAAACTATGAGAGAGTCAGTTGGACCATTAGATAATAGAAGGGTAAAAGGGCTATTAAGAGAGGACAAGGCCAAAGCGGAGAGATTGAATGAATTCTTTGCTTCAGTCTTTACTGAAGATGATGTAGGGAAGTTACCCATGACTGAAATGGTATTTAAAGGTGATGCACTGGAAGAATTGAAAGTAGTATCGATAAACCGGGAAGATGTATTACAAGTATTTGATAAACTGAAGAGTAGCAAATCAGCTGGATCGGATGGTATACATCCAAGGGTGTTGAAAGAACTGAAATGAGAAATTTTCACTTACCGTTAATTTCCTTTTCTGGAATCCTCTAGACGAGTCCAGACAAGTGGGTTTAGTCCTCCTACCAGCAGATGTTGGAGACAAAGACAAATAAAAAAATACCAGTAGCCTGATAGGCTGTTCCTGGTAATATCTAGCTACCCCCAGTAGAGGGTGCTCCAGTATTGTAACAAGCCCTAATGGAAAACAGATGTAACCATAAAGCAAAAATTTCAAAAAACCCAAATATTAATATTTACAAGAGGCGATAGCACTCCGCTGCAAAGTCTTGGCTGCTCCGCAATACACTTCTGAACCAGACAGTCAGAATAGGGAGGATCCTGGACTGGTCTAGCAGGATTCCAGGAAAGGAAATTAACGGTAAGTGAAAATTTCTCCTTCCAGTACATCCTGCTAGACCAGTCCAGACAAGTGGGAAGTACCCAAGCTAACTGCCCTTTGGGTGGATAAACACAGCCACCGAGACAACCTTTGCTCTGAACTGCGCTTCTTCCCGAGCTTGAGTATCGAGTCGATAGTGACGCACAAAAGTGGACAGGGAGGACCATGTGGCTGCCCGACAGATATCATGAGGATGAACCTGAGAGCGCTCCGCCCAAGACATAGCTTGCGCTCACGTAGAATGCGCTCGGATACCGATAGGAACAGGTTTCCCCTTAAGTATGTACGCCGATTCAATTGCCAACCACAACCACCGAGCGATTGTGCGCTTGGAAGCAGCTTGACCCTTACTGGGTCCAGCAAAAAGCACAAAAAGATGATCCGAGACACGGAAAGGATTGGTTACCCGAAGATACCTTCGAAGGATTCTGCCAAGATCCAGATAATGGAGTCCCTTATTTTCGCCCGCACACTGATCCTCCGAAAAACACGGTAGGAAAATCGGCTCATTGACATGAAAAGACGTAAGTACCTTTGGAAGGAAAGAAGGAACAGTATGCAAGAAGACCCCTTCATTTGAGAAGGAAGGATAAGGGTCCCTGCAGGACAGTGCTTGCAATTCAGATACTCTCCGTGCTGAAGTCATTGCTACTAGAAACACTGTTTTAAGCGTTAAATCTCTCACGATGATGTGCTTAAGCGGCTCAAAAGGAGCCCGCATCAAAATACCTAAGATGAGGGACAGATCCCATGCTGATACCAGAGGCTAAACCGGAGGACAAACCACCTTAACCGTCTTAAGGAAATGGGACACATCCGCATGGAACACTATAGAGCGACCACCAACAGGCCCCCGAAAACAAGTCAATGCAGCTACTTGCACCCAGAGGGACCCCAGCGCTAACCTTTTATCCAGACCCTCCTGAAGAAAGGTAAGAATCTTTGGGATTCCCGTCTTCCAAGGAGAGATACTCCGCTGCGTGCACCAAGTCTTGAAGATGTGCCAAACATGGGCATATGCTGACAAAGTCGACAGACGGCACGCCTTTTGAAGGGTTGCAACCACACTACTCGAATAACCTTTACCGCTTAGGCATAGGCTTCAAGAGCCAGGCCATAAGCGAGTAGTTAATCGGGTCGTCCATCAGAATTGGTTCTTGACGTAGTAGACCCCGACGAGCACCCAGATGCAATGGTGGTACTCGAGTTAATCGAACGAGGTCCGCATACCAAGGCCTCCGAGTCCAGTCAGTAGCTACCAGGATCATACTCTCCCAGTGTGACAAAATTTTCCAGAGTACTCTGCCGATGAGACCCCATTGAGGAAACACGTATAGTAGCTCCGCCTGCAGCCATGGTTGAGCCAGGGCATCCAATCCGGCGGACTGAAACTCCCTCCTGTGACTGAAAAAGACCAGTACTTTGGAATACGCTGCCATCGCCATTAGATCCATTATCGGTTGCCCCCATATTCAGACAATTCTCTGAAAAGCCCAAGGGGCTAGCTCCCACTCTCCGGGATCGAGTGTGTTGGCTGAATTAGTCGGCTTGGAAGTTTTTCACCCCGGCGATGTGTTGCACCGAGAGAGCCTGCAGATGTGCTTCTGCCCAGGGAAGGAGAAGGACCATTTCCCTGGATACTCCTAGGGACTTGGTGCCGCCCTGGCGGTTGATATATGTCACTGTTGTTGCATTATCGCATAGAACTCGTACCGCCCGTGCCTCAAGGAGAGGCAGAAAATGCCGCAAAGCCAGGTGAACCGCCCGTGCTTCCAGTCAATTTAAGGACCATTGCACCTCCTGAGTCGACCATGTTCCCTGCCTCGATTGATGCTGACAGAGAGCACCCCACCCAGAGAGACTTGCATCCGTTGTCACTAGAAACGAAGAGTCTCCAGGGAAACATCTTTGAGTAGATGATGGGGTGCCAGCAACCACTGCAGGCTGTGTCAGGTCTCCAGGAGAAGCTGCAGAAGTAGATTTCCGGCACAGGGGAGCAGCGCGAAAGAAGAGCCCTTTGGAGTCCCCTCATAAGCGCTCTGGCCCAAGGCATGATCTCGATAGTGGCCGCCATGGACCCCAGAATCTGTAGGTAATCCCAGACCCTAAGGCCTGTCTGAAGAAGGAACAAATGCAGCAAGGCTGTGAAAGTTTGAAGCCTTTCTTGTGTTAGAAAGACATTTTCCTTCACCATGTTGAAGCGCGCTCCTAGAAACTCAAGTTGCTGATTTGGTTGAAGATGACTTTTGTCAACATTTACCACCCAGCTGAGCTTCTCGAGGAAAGAAACCACTTGAGTCACTGCCCAACGTGCTTCCAGCAGGGAGTCCGCTCTAATCAACCAGTCGTCCAGGTAAGGATGTACTGAGTTGCAGCAGCTTTGCGCAAACAGGGAATCCACTATCATCACCTTTGAAAAGGTGCACGGAGCAGAGGTCAGGTCAAAAGGCATTGCACAAAACTGGAAGTGCTGACCCACTACTGCAAAGTGGAGGAAACGCTGCTGGTCATCCTTTATGGGAATGTGGAAGTAAGCCTCCGCCAGATCTAGAGAGGCGAGGAACTCTCCTGCACGCACTGCCTGGATCACGTGGAACCCGCTGACACTGATTTACGCCTTTGAGGTCTAGAATTGGGCGGAAGGCACCATCCTTCTTGGGCACTATGAAATAAATGGAGTAACGCCCGCAGCCTCTTTCAAAAGAAGCAGGCGGCGGACGGTGCAGCGAATCGCTGCTCTCTTCAGCGTTCCTCCACCTGGCGAGAAGACAAACACCTCGGGAATGGGTAGGGAACACTCGAGAACATAACCGTGAGAGACTATGTCAAGGACCCACTGATCTGAAGTAATGAGAGACCATTGACGAGAAAACAGAGTCAAACGTCCACCTATTGGAGGGATCCCTTTTGGCAGATGGCCCTCCAGAAAGGATTCCTGATGCGGACTGTCCGGCCAGTCAGCGGGAAGATTTTGCGGGCCCGGCAAACCTGGAAGATGAGTAGTTTTCAGATCCCTTACGGGCCCTCCGAAAGGACTGCGACCTCTGTCCTGAAGTCAAAGAGGAGGAAGGCTTACCTGGGCAATAGCGATGTGCATCGCAAAATCTGGAGATGCGTCTCGATATAGGCGAATACTGCTGAGAGGAACGCCTACTAGCAAACTTAGGCTTATCTTCCGGGAGCCGCTGAGGTCAAATTTCCCCTAGGTTTCTGAACAATTTGTCCAGGTCCTCCCCAAAAAGAAGCTTCCCTCTGAAGGGAAGTTTGGAGAGGCGTGCTTTAGATGCAGAGTCTGCTGACCATTGCCGAAGCCAGAGCCATCTGTGAGATACTGTGACTGCTGCCACCACTTTTGCCGAGAGGCGCAAGAGATCATAAAAGGTATCCACCGCTGTGACTGATTCCAGACAGGCCAAAGCTGGATCTTCCGGCAGATGCTGAATCCACCTGAGAAGGGCTCGGGCTACTAGATCCCTGCAAACAGAGGCCTGGAGAGATAAAGATGAAGCCGAAAAGGCCGTCTTGAGAAGACTCTCAACTTTCCTATCTTGTTGGTCACGAAGTGCTGCACTGCCCTCCATGGGAATGGTAGTGTGCTTTGTTACCCCGGTCACAAGAGCATCCACCTTGGGGTATGTTAGCCATTTATCTAAGTCCGGCGATGCCCAGAGATAAAGCTGCCCTAGACGGTGGGCAGACTGGAGGGGGATATCCGGAGTATCTCATTCCCACGATACCATCTGTTGCAGCTCTGCCGGGAATGGAAAGGCTCTAGAGGGCTTGCGAATGCCTTATAATATTGGGTCTGGCTGAGAAGTAGCAGCAGACTGCGGATCTTGCTGCTCCTGTTGATCCGTCAAACGTAGGGCTTCAACCACCTGCACAATTAATGCCGGCAACTCCTCTTTGTGAAACAAGCGAATATCCTGAGCTTCTGCTTGACCTTCCACAGAAAACTCTGAGGGTGACCATTCCCCATCGTCCCGGTCTGACAAGCCGTTGCTCTCCTCACCAGAGGTTGGGTTGTCCTCCGGGGCTTTTGGCCAAGCGGTAGTAGCCCAGAAAATTTCCTTAGGAGACCGAGTATCTATCTTGGATATATCCTCTGGCCTAGAGCGCTTGCGGGAGGCTGTGGCTGCAGACTGAGGAATCTGAGCCTGGGTATCCACCGTAGATCTGGAAGTATTAGTGTGCCAGAGATCCCAGGCTTGCCTAAAAAGTGCCAAAAACTGGGTATCTGAGGCATGCAGTGGCTCTTGTTGACTGAAAGATTCCGGAGCAAGAGGGGATAAGCGAGAAGGAGAGGCAGGTTCACCCACTGAAGGAAGCTGCCTGGGTCCCTCTAGTCCCTGAGGATGCACAGCAGGACTGCCTCTGTCCTGAGCCCCCTTGGCCAATGTCAAAGAAGTCTCCCCAGGATGATCAAGGCACACACTACAAATGCCATCCTGCAAATCCTTATGTTTCTTAGTGCAGACCATGCACCGCTGAAGGGAAGGCATAATAGAGGCAAACAGCGATGGACCGCAGCCACGAAAGGTACAAAAAAACAAAACATCTCTCAAAACCCACTTAAAAAACCTCAGAGAGGCACAGACTGGCAGGGGAGGCAGAAATTAATATATTAAGGTGCCCACAAAAGCCCTCCAAAAAATGGAACTATGCTGTAAAATTCCTGCCAAAACAAAATGGCCACCGCTAAAAAAATCCAGCAGAGAAAAAGAGCTCCCTGAAACCTTAAAACAAGCAGAAAAATTACAAAACTAACAGATTTGAGGAGCTAGGAATGTAAGGACCTTAAATAGGGTGCTTATTCCCAAAAAACTGGCCCCAGATCGTAAATCGGGAGGGAGGGGGATTTGAAGATCAACTCACTGTGCCTGGAACAGAAGCCAAGGCAGACAAGTCACAGCAGAGGAAAGATAATGCTGTCAGGAAAAAAACCTGCAGGTTCCCCCGATGACCGGCTGCACAGCTCCTCATGAGCTGATGCAGGTTTTCTCCCCTACAGAGAGGGAAGCTCAACTGATCCTCCTGACCAGGAGCTCAACCTCAATCTGCCTGCACTCAATATATATATAAATCTAAATACATATATATGTATGCAGCTGGGAAACCCAGAGGGGCACCACTAGTTTGCCCTGGGTGCATCCAGCAAGAAATAAAACGTTTAAAAGAAAAGAACAGAGAAAAAAAAACCCTACGCTCCACATCTGCTGGAGACCCTGGGGGTAGCTAGATATTACCAGGGAACAGCCTATCAAGCTACTGGTATTTTTTTATTTGTCTCTGTCTCCAACACCTGCTGGTAGGGGGATTAAACCCACGTGTCTGGACTGGTCTAGGCAGGATGTACTGGAATATGAGATTGCAGACCTACTATTAGTAATCTATGAACTAAAATTAAAATCATCTCTAATACCTGAAAATTGGCGAATTGCCAATGTAATGCCAATTTTTAAAAAGGGTTCCAGGGGTGATCCTGACATCAATACTTGGCAAAATGGTAAAAACTATCAAAAGATAAAATTACTGAACATTTAGATAGTCATGGTTTAATGTGAGAAAGCCAACATGGCTTTAGCAAAGGAAGATCTTGTTTTACTAATCTGTGTTATTTTTTTTTGAAGATGCGAATAAACAGGTAGACAAAAGTGAGCCGGTCGATATAGGAGGTCATTCCAAATCGTGAATAGTGGGGTTGGACAGCCAGGTTGGCTGTCCAACCCCCGTTTCGGACCGGGATGGTATTCCCATTGCAGTGTTCCCCACACATACAGAGAGTTTGTTTGGGGAGTGCTGGGCGGGGGCGGGAGGAGGTGGAGTGGGGGCGGGCCGAGGCACCCAGATGTACAGAGGATATTCCAGTGGAGCCTCTGTTTATCAAGTGGCCACAGCTTAGATGGTTGACCTATTCCACCTTGGAGGTGTAGAAAGTGTTTGGCTTGGGGAGGATCGGGGCCTGCAGCCCCCTGGGTTGTAATCGTGCCCCCACAGGAGATGCCCGGCTGCCCCCGTTGATGGTATGGCAGCAGGAACAAGGTATTTTACTGCGGGCGGCATTTGGGCTCGTAGTCCGGAGGTGCCGGTGCCATGGTGACGGGATGCCACAGCACCGGCATACCAGCTGAAGTTCAGGGAGGGCTGGTCATACAAATCCCAGGAATCCCCTGTAGCAGAATGCAGGGCATGCCTGGCCATCCAAGTGCCCTGATTTTACAAGCATGGGAACGTACAGCTCCCACGGTTGCGGAATCGGGTAGAAATGTGGCCCATTCATTTTCTGGACATACGTATGGCCCGAACGTGTCCCAAGGAGAATTAGTTTTATAGTGTAACTGGATTTTTAGAAAGCCTTTGACAAGGTCCCTCATGTGAGACTCTTGGTGAAATTAAAAAGTCATGGGATAGGAGGCAGTGCACTATTGCGCATCAGGAACTGGTTAAATGATAGAAAGCAGAGGGTAGAGATAAATGGCCAATTTTCCCAATGGAGAAAGGTGAATAATGGAGTACCCCAGGGATCTGTGCTGGGTCCGCTGCTTTTTAACATATTCGTAAATAACCTGGAAATGGGAATAACGAGTGAGGTAATCAAATTTGCAGATGACACAAAATTATTCAAAGATGTTAAAAACCCAAGAGGATTGTGAAAAATTACAAGAGGACCTTGATAAATTGGAAGACTGGACATTCAAATGGCAGATGAAATTTAATGTGGACAAGTGCAAAATTATGCACCTAGGAATGAAAACCCAAACTATGGTTACACGATGCAAGGTTCCACATTAGGAACCAGTACCCAGAAAAAAGATTTAGGCGTCATCATGGATAACATGTTGAAACCCTCTGCCCAGTGTGCAGCAGTGGCCAAGAAGGCAAATAGAATGCTAGGAATCATAAGGAAAGGAATGGAGAATAAAACAAAGGATATTATAATACCTCTGAATTGTTCCATGGTGCGACCGTACTTTGAATATTGTGTACAATTCTGGTCGCTGTATCTTAAAAAGGATATAGTGGAATTAGAAAAGGTACAGAGAAGAGCCACCAAATGGTAAAGGGAATGGAAGGATACCCCTATGAAGAGAGGCTTAAACGGTTAGGGCTCTTCAATCTGGAAAAGAGACAGCTGAGGGGAGATATGATAGAGGTCTATAAATTAATGAATGGAGTGGAACAGGTAAACGTAGATCAGTTGTTTACGCCATCAACAAGTAGAAAGAGTAGTGGACATGCAATAAAACTACAGTGTAACCTGTTTAAGACTAATAAGAGAAAATATTTTTTCACTCAACACGTAATGTAACTCTGGAATTCGTTACCGGAGGATGTAGTAAAAGCTGCTAGTGTAGCTGGGTTTAAAAAAGGTTTGTAAAAGTTCCTGGAGGAAAGGTCCACGAATCATTATTAAAGAGGACCTGGGAAATCCACTGCTTCCCTCAACACAAACGTTGTGGAACCTGTGTGTCTTTTTGGGAAACTGCCAAGTAGGTGTGACCTCGATTGAACACTGTTAGAACAGGATACTGGGCTTGGTCTGATCCAGTATGGCATTTCTTATGTACTTAGTATGAGGACATTTCAAGCAAAATGTCATTGTGCTGGATCAGCTATGATGGCTACTTCTGCTATCTGCAGAGACATCTGGAACTACTGACAGGACAACCTATGGGATGACATAGGGATAATATATGTAACAGACCATCAGAAGTAGCTTCTATCCGTCCTGACTTACAGTACTGGCAGAAAGTCAAAGAATCCCCATCCCATCACATGCCGCCATCCTTAACTCCCAAGCAATGATGGTTACAGGTTAAGTGCCCTGCATAACAAGACTATACCTTTCAGCATGGGGTGGGATGAAGTTAGATGACATGGGGTCCTCCTGGAAATATCAGCTTGGTTGTTGTCCAGCCCAACGGAAGAAAAAGGTGAACTGTGAACACACAAACATCCAAAAGGTTAGGGTTGTATATTTCACATGAATGTAAGATGATGAAATTAGGCCTTACCTGCTAATTGTCTTTCCTTGAGCTATCTCCGGGCCAGTCCAGGGAAGGTAGGGTTGTCAATCCCCTTTAGCAGCTGAGGACTGAAAGAAACTTTGAAACTTGCTGACAGGCTAAGACACTCACCCTGACGTCAGTGTACCAGTCTTCTCTTGACAAAGCAGCAAAGAGGCATCTAAACAAAATAACAGTGATAAGACACCACATTTCCCAGTACTGAAGAACCCCGGGAAAACGCCAACAGGGTGCAGTTGAAGAGGGAAAAAAACCCATAGACCCTTAATCATATATATAGATACATTATTATTATTATTTTTTTTTGTATTAAATATGAAAACTACAAAACCCAAACGTTTTAATCACCACCTCCACGGAAAAGGCAAGGGAGCACCCAAGTCACGTCAACCTAGCAATCTGATTCATTGTCACTCTTAGGAGCAGGAAACGTGACAGACAGAGCAGAGAAGTAAAGGGTGGGCCCTGGACTGGCCCGGAGATAGCTCAAGGAAAGTCAATTAGCAGGTAAGGCCTAATTTCATCTTCCTTATCGCTTCTCCGGGCCAGTACAGGGAAGGTAGGGCAGTACCAAAGCAGTACCTAAATTCGGGAGGGCCCCGCAAGACCTGCTATCAAGGCAGAAGCCCCCACCTTCGCATCATCTCTAGCGTGCACATCCAAACGGTAATGCTTGGCGAAGGTATGAAGTGAAGACCAAGTCGCCGCCCTGCAAATATCCACCGGAGGAACAAATGCATATTCCGCCCAGGAAGCCGCCTGAGCACGCGTGGAATGAGCTTTGAGACCCGAAGGCGGAACTTGCCCCGCAGCCTCATACGCCGCCACGATGGCGTGCTTGACCCAGCGAGCAATGGAGCACTTTGAAGCCGCTTGACCTTTGCGGGATCCCGCAAACAGCACAAACAAGCGATCAGATTTCCGAAAAGACCGAGTGACCCGAAGGTAAGCTTTCAAGACGCGTCCCAGATCCAAATTTCGAAGAACCCGATCCATCGGCGAAGACGTCAAGTCTGAGAAAACGGGCAGCGCTACAGACTGATTAACATGAAATGCGGAAACCACCTTAGGAAGATAAGAAGGAACAGTACGCAAGAGCACCTTCTCCGGTAAGAACTGGAGATAGGGCTCCTGACAGGAAAGCGCTTGCAAATCCGAAATTCTCCTAGCAGAACACAAGGCCACGAGGAAAGCTGTTTTCCAGGATAACTTCTTCAAGCGCTCCAAAGAAGCCGCAGCAAACGGCTGACGTGCTAACGCTTCCAAAACCACATTCAAATCCCAAGGCGGCACCACCGGACGACGCGGAGGCCGAATAAGTCGTGCAGCCCAAAAAAAACATTGCACATCGCGATGTAGCGAGAGACGCCGACGCTGCACCGGGCCTCTGAAGCAAGACAGAGCGGCCAAATGCACCTTCAGTGTGGCAAGAGCCAGGCCTTTATCCAAACCCTCCTGAAGAAACAAAAGTAGATGAGGTAAAGTGGTAGAGATCGGCCGAAAGTCTCGTTGCGCGCAACAAGTCTCAAAAACACGCCAGATCCGAACGTAGGCTAGCGAAGTGGTAGAGCGTTTAGAACATAGTAGAGTAGCCACTACGGATTCCGAATAACCCTTATGCCTCAAACGGTTCCCTTCAAGAGCCAAGCCATAAGCAAGAAGCGATCGACTTGCGGCATGAGAACCAGACCCTGATGCAACAGATTGACTCGGACCGGAAGTCACCAAGGAGAATCTATCAGAAGCTGGACCAGATCGGCATACCAAGGATGACGAGGCCAATCCGGCGCAATCAGGAGCACCACCCCTGGGTGCTGGGCGATGCGTCGAATGATGCGACCTAGCATCGGCCAAGGAGGAAAGACGTACAGGAGCGGAACAAGAGGCCAGGGCTGAACTAAGGCATCCAACCCCTCCGACATGCGCTCTCTGCGCCTGCTGAAAAACCGAGTCGCTTTGGCATTGGCGAAAGTAGCCATGAGATCCATCACCGGCTGCCCCCAACGAAGGGTAAGATCGTGAAAGACCGCCGCGTTCAATTCCCATTCCCCGGGATCGAGGACATGGCGACTCAGATAATCGGCCTGCACATTGTCTTTGCCTGCCACGTGCGCTGCCGACAAGGCCACCAGATGAACCTCGGCCCAAATCATCAATTCCTGACATTTGGCAAACAACAGAGCACACTGAGTGCCCCCTTGGCGATTGATATAGGAGACCGTCACCGCGTTGTCGGAAAAAACGCGAACCGCTTTCCCTTCGAGCAAGAGTGCGAAATGAAGGAGTGCGAGACGAACCGCTCGTAGTTCCAAGCGATTGATCGACCAAGAACTCTCCTCTTCGGACCAAGTGCCTTGAGCAATCTGAGATAGACAGTGAGCACCCCAGCCCAAGAGACTTGCATCCGTCGTCACCAGCACCCAAGCGGGATCCTGCAAAGGAACCCCCGCTCGTAGATGTATGGGATCCATCCACCAGAACAGACTTTGACGCATCAGCTCCGGACAGACGAGCCGTCGTGAGAGAGGGTGAAGCTGAGGCGACCACCTGGAGAGCAAGGCCTGTTGCAGAGGTCTCATATGCGCTCTGGCCCACGGGACAAGATCTAAGGCCGCCGCCATGGACCCCAAAAGTTGCAAATAAGTCCACGCCGAAGGAGCGGGAACCCGCAAAAAATCTTGCACTTGCTCCAAAATCTTCTGCACTCTGCCCTCGGGCAAAAAGACCAGACCCCTTGCCGTGTCGAACTGGGCTCCGAGATACACAAGCTGCTGTAGTGGCCGCAAGTGGCTCTTCGCCTGGTTGATGACCCAGCCCAGCTGTTCCAGAAGTTGAACCACGCGGGCAGTCGCCGCAGTTGAAGCCGAGAGGGATTCCGCCCTGATCAGCCAATCGTCGAGATAGGGATGTACCCGAAATCCTTCCTTCCGCAAGGCTGCTGCAACCACCACCATTATTTTCGTGAAAGTTCGAGGAGCAGTCGCCAGACCAAAGGGCAACACCCGAAACTGGAAATGTCCCATCGGAAGGGCAAATCTGAGAAATCTTTGGTGACCGGCCCTGATGGGTATGTGCAGATAAGCCTCTGTGAGATCTATGGCCGAAAGGAATTCGCCCGGTTGCACGGCTCGAAGGACGGCCCATAAGGTCTCCATCCGGAAGTGCGGAACCCTTAAGGCCCGGTTTACATGCTTGAGATCCAGAATCGGCCGAAAGGATCCCTCCTTTTTTGGTACCACAAAGTAAATGGAGTACCGACCGAATCCGCACTGGTCCCAAGGAACCGGAACCACTGCTTGTAGTTGCAAAAGACGAGTCAGTGTATCGGCCACTATGTCCTTCTTTGGACCGGGAGGACAAGGAGACATTACAAAGGCGTCTGCCAAGGGGTGAGCGAAATCTAGCGCATAACCCTGCTGAATGATTTCTAACACCCATTTGTCCGAGGTTACAGCGGTCCAGGCCGAGAAAAAATTCTGTAGACGGCCGCCGACAGGGATCGGGGCCTGGACCTGCAAGGCATCATTGCGGTTTCTTCGCAGAGGTGTGCTGGGCGGTAAAAGAGGATCTACCGAACCCTCGCGCTCCGCGAAAGGACTGACTGCGAGCACCGAAACGGCTCCGAGGGCATGGAGTAAATCGAGCCCCCCGAAACCGACGAAAATCTCTACCCTGACCTCGTTGACCGGCAGCTCCTCTCGACGCCTTAGGGCGATCTTCCGGTAAACGACCCCCTTTGGAGTCCCCGAGGTCCTTAACTATCTTTTCCAAGGCCTCACCAAAGAGCAACTTACCCTTATAGGGTAACTTGCTGAGACGTGACTTGGAGGAAACGTCAGCAGCCCAAGTACGCAACCAGAGAAAACGCCGAGCTGCCACCAGCGAGGCCATGGACTTCGCAGCAATTCTCACCAAATCATAGAAGGCATCCACCAGATAAGCCGCCGACGACTCCAATTTAGCACCCTCCGGGGAAGAAGCAGTCGGTGAATCCGCAGGAGGATCCCCCTGAATCCAACGGATGGCAGCTCTGGAAACGTAAGCCCCACAACTGGAAGCCTGCAGTGCCAGCGCGCTGGAATCAAAGGCTTGCTTGAGAAGAACCTCCAGCTTCCGATCCTGTAGATCCTTAAGAGCGGCCGCCCCTTCTACCGGAATGGTGGTTTTCTTAGTGACGGCGGACACCAAGGCATCCACCTTTGGCATCTTTAAGAGATCCTTCTCTTCCTGAGGCACTGGATAAAGACGAGCCATAGCTCGACTACCCCGTAGCGAGGCCTCTGGACACTCCCACTCAGACTCAATCATCTGCTTTATGACACGGTGTACAGGAAAACAGCGCTGTTCAGATTTAAAGCCTTGCAACAAAGGATCTTCTAGAGGTTCCCGAGAAACAGAAGGAAGAAGCAGGTTCAAAGCAGATAAAGACTGAGAAATGAGCGCTCCCAGCTCTTCCTTCCGAAATATGCGAAAAACATTAGGATCGTCGCCCGGAGCGATCTCTCCTTCCTCAAGCTCCCCGGACTCCACGTCTAAGCCAGGGTCAGAGAAGAGCTCTCCATCTTCCAAAAAGTGAGGACCTTTGACCAGCAGTTCCAACAGGTCTAATCCGGATGAAGCCTGCAGCCCTGACAGGGAAGTACCTTCCCCAGGGTCATGAGTCTCCTTGACTGGCTGACTGAGCTCAAGGAAACCAGCAGGAGGAGAGGCTGATTGGGAAGCTTTTAACAAAAAGGCATTATGGAGAGCTAAAATAAATTCAGGAGAAAAAAAGGTAGACAGCCCTTCCTGAGGCTCAGGAACCTTCTGTGGAGGCTTAGAGAGTGACGGTGCCTCCTTAGCAGATTTGGATTTGCGCTTCCCTGCACTCTGGCCTCCAGACTTATGATGTCCCGCGGGCAAAACGGACGGCTCATTCAAAATGGCCGCCGTTCCCGCCTTTTCGGAGGCTATGAGAGGCCTGTCTGGCTCAGAAGAGAGTTTCCCCTCCATGTGAAACGGGCCGGGAAAAACAAGGGCACACAAACGAAAAAACAGCCCGATCCCCAGAAAGACCCAAAAAGAAGAAAGCTGCGCGCCCGCGAAGAAAAAGACCGCCGCGTCCAAAAAGACCGCCCCCGAACACAGAGCTCACCTCAGAATATGGCAGACGTCTGGGCTCACAGCCGAGGTTCCCCACTGCTAGCGGGAGTAGCGGCAACGTGCAGACTGAGCAGGTAGAGGGTGACTGGGGCTCCCAGGACCAATCTACCGCAGCTAGAGAGACCCGCTACAGAAGGTAGGCTCTACACTCCTCCGCCGAACAGAAACAGGCAGGGGTCGTCAACTAGAAACGCCGGAGGCAATAAAAATGCATTGTTTGCTGAGTGCAGTCAGAGGGAAAACAGCACCAAGAAATATAGCGTCTTATCAGCCCTGCTAGAGCCAAAAGCTATAATTGAGGCAGAACTAAAATAAGAAATCCTGAAAATCTATAGGAGCACTGTCAGCATCAATCCTCTCTAGCTGCTGAGGACTGAAAGACTGGTACACTGACGTCAGGGGGAGTGTCTTAGCCTGTCAGCAAGTTTCAAAGTTTCTTTCAGTCCTCCGCTGCTAAAGCACAGTTACTTACCTGTAACAGGTGATCTCTGGGAACAGCAGGAATTAGTCCTCACATATGGGTACGTCAGAACCGACGGAGCCTGCGCGGGAAAGCTCCCCAGCTTCCCAGAAAGGAAGCTTTTGGGGCCTCCCACAGCGCATGCGCGCTGCCTTCCCGCCTTCCTGACCAACTCTCTTCAGTTCGAGTTTAAAGCTGAGACAATAGAGAGAGGAAAGGAAGAGAGAGAGAGAGAGAGAGAGATACAACTCCTAGGGGAGGTGGGTGGGTTGTGAGGACTAATTCCTGCTGTTCCCAGAGATCACCTGTTACAGGTAAGTAACTGTGCTATCTCCAGGAACAAGCAGGAATGAGTCCTCACATATAGGGACTCCCTAGCTAAGATGCCGGGGAGATCCCCCCCCCCAAGGGTTCCTCATCTTCCTATGGATCTCAGGCATCCATTCAGGGAAGGTGGGCAGGAGTTGTTTAAGAATGGAACAGGTGTCTGAGGACAGCCTGACCAAACAAGGCATCCCGGCGGGAGTCCTTGTCCAAGCAGTAATGGGCTGTGAAGGTATGAACCGAGGCCCAGGTGGCTGCTCGACAGATCTGATCAATGGATACAGAATGAAGATGAGCCATAGATGTGGCCATGGCCCTGACATTATGAGCTGTGACATGGCCTTCCAGAGAAAGGTTCTTACTCTGGTAAGCAAAAGAAATACACTGAGCAATCCAATTGGACAGTGTTCTTTTTGAGACTGGAAGTCCTAAATGAGAAGGATCAAAAGCAACAAAAAGTTGAGAAGACTTTCGATGTTGCTGGGTCCTGTGAAGGTAAAAGGCAAGAGCTCTTTTACAGTCTAGAGTATGAAGGTTCCGCTCTGCATTTGATACATGAGGAGCTGGAAAAAAGACAGGTAAATATACCTCCTGATTAAGATGAAAAGGTGAAACCACTTTAGGCACAAAGTGGGGATTTGTCCTAAGGACTACCTTATCATGATGGAACCTTGTATAAGGTGGATTAGCCACTAAAGCCTGCAGTTCACTGATGTGGCGAGCAGAAGTGATTGCAATAAGGAAAATGACTTTCCAGGAAAGGAATTTTAAGGAGGTAGTGGCTAAGGGTTCAAAGGGTGGCTTCATAAGCTGACCAAGAACCACGTTTAAGTCCCATGCCACCGGAGGAGGCCGAATGGGAGGTTTAGTTAAAGTTAGACCTCTCATGAATCTTGCAATAAGAGGATGAGAGGAAACAGATTGTCCATTGATAGGCTGAAGAGATGCTGCAATAGCACTCAAATGGACCCTTACAGAATTGGTTTTAAGTCCTGCATTGGAAAGATGCAGGAGATATTCGAGTAAAGAATTCAAAGGTAGTGCTAGAGAGTTAAGACCTTTGTCAGCACACCAAATTGAAAATCTTTTCCATATAAAAGCATAAGAACGCCTGGTGGAAGGTTTCCTAGATGCATGGAGGACATCCTTCACCTGTTGAGAAAGATTCAAGTTTTGAAGGTCTAGGCCTTCAGTAACCAAGCTCTGAGGTGAAGGGACTTGGGGTTGGGGTGCCACAAAGTCCCCTCCTCTTGAGACAGAAGGTCTGGAGCAGCTCCCAGATCCAGGGAGGGTGCCTGGGAGAGATGCAGAAGTAGAGGGTACCACACTTGGCGTGGCCAGCGTGGAGCTATGAGGATCATAGATCCTTGATCCCTCTGGAGTTTGAATAGAGTCTTGGGAATCAAGGGAATGGGTGGAAAGGCATATAGGAAGGCCTGACCCCAATGAAGGAGGAAGGCATCCTTGGCTTGAGCTTCCTGACACGGAATCCTGGAACAGAACCGGGGAAGTTTGGCATTGTACGGACTTGCAAAGAGGTCTATGTCCGGGGTTCCCCATTCCTGAAAGATTCTGAGTACCTGATCCATATGCAGGGACCATTCGTGTGGAAGCAGAACTCGACTGAGTCTGTCTGCCCAAGAGTTTTGGATTCCTGGAAGGTACACTGCCAGGAGATGGATCCGATGCTCTCTGGCGAAGGCCCACAGTTTTAGAGCTTCGTTGCAAAGCGACAGAGAGCCAGTCCCTCCTTGTTTGCTTATGTAGAACATGGCTACTTGATTGTCGGTATGAACAAGAACTGTCATGTTGATGAGGAGCGTACGAAAGACCTTGAGAGCAAGGAAAATTGCTCGCAGCTCCAAAAGGTTGATATGAAGGGTGGTCTCCTGTGGAGACCAAGTACCCTGAGTGGAGAGGTCTTGGAGATGAGCTCCCCAACCTGCTTGGGAGGCATCTGTAGTGAGAGTTGCTTGGGGTAACAAAGGTTGGAAGGGGGCCCCCAACAACAGATTCTGATTGGATATCCACCATTGGAGAGACCAAAAAAGACGTTTTGAGGTTGTTATTTGGTCTGAGAGAGCTCCTGAGGCTTGTGTCCACTGGGTGGACAGAGTCCATTGAGCTGCTCTCATATGTAGGCGTGCATAAGGCACCACATGAACTGTGGATGCCATGTGGCCTAGTAGTTGTAGCATCTCCCTGGCCGTCAAGTGGCTTTTGGACTGAACTTGAGAGGCCAAATGCACCAGACGGTGGCAACGGGCCTGAGGAAGATAGGCCCTTGCAGTGGTGGTATCTAGCCAGGCCCCTATGAATTCTAGGGACTGAGTAGGGGTGAGTTGAGACTTTGGCAGATTGATGACAAGTCCCAGATACTGCAGTATGCGTCTGGTGTGGTCCAGGGAAGTCTGAGCCTGGGACTGAGATGGAGCTCGGATGAGCCAGTCGTCCAGGTATGGGAAGACAAAGATTCCCTGAGTGCGTAGAAATGCAGCTACTATTGCCATGCATTTGGTAAATACCCTTGGAGCAGAGGCTAGACCGAAGGGAAGGACTCTGTATTGGAAATGTTTTCCCTGGAACAGAAACCGTAGGAATTTTCTGTGGGATGGATGGATGAGTATATGTGTGTACGCATCCTTGAGATCTAGAGAACAAAGCCAGTCCTGACTCTGTAGGTATGGAAGGAGAGTGCCTAGAGAAAGCATCTTGAATTTCTCCTTGTATAGGAATTTGTTCAATTCTCTGAGATCCAGAATGGGTCTGTATCCCCCTGTTTTCTTGGGAATGAGAAAATAAGGGGAGTAAAAACCTGACCCTTGTTGAGGAAGAGGAACCTCTTCTATTGCCTTTTGGGCGAGAAGAGTGGTCACCTCTTGGCCCAACAGGTACAGGAGAGAAGGGGGAGAATTGAATTGTCTCACCATGAAATGGGGAGGAAGGCTGGAGAAATGTAGTTTGTAGCCCTCTTTGATGATAGAGAGGGTCCACGGTTCTGATGTGATTTGTTCCCATCTGGGAGCAAAATGAGTTAACCTTCCTGGAATGGTGAGAGGTTCTGGTTGTTGCAGAGCCAGAAAGGTTAAGTTCTCTAGAATCAAGTCAAAAACCCTGAGGGGGTTGGGACTGCTGGATTGTAGCAGCCCCTGTAGACTTTGCTCTAGCCTGTTTAGTTTGCTGACGCTTAGGAGCAAAGCGAACTTGGGAAGATTGCTGGCCAGTATTTGTGGAAAATCTGGTCTTTTTATAGAAAGTTTTCTTAAAAGGTTTTTTCTTGGCAGGGGTAGAGGTAGACTTAGAAAGTCTATCTAAAGCAGCATTCTCTGCATCCATTTGAGTGGCCTTGATTTGCCACTTCTTGCCAAACAGATTTTCACCTGTACAGGGCAGATTGCCCAAGCCTTCTTGTACTCAGGGTTCTAAATCAGAGGTCTGGAGCCAAGCCAGTCTGCGAGCAGCTATGGCAATGCCAGAGGCTCTGCTTGCTCCCTCAAAAGAGTCAAAGGCTGCTCTGTTGGAGAACTTTGAAACATCTTGAGTGTGCTTTAGCAAAAGAAGGAACTCCTCTTGCTTATCCTCTGGGATAAAGGGGAGAAACTGACGTATCTTTAATGCAATCTCTTTCAAAAACATGCCCATATAGAGGCTGTATGAATTGATTTTGGCAATAAGCATGCTAGCTTGGAAGATTTTTCTCCCAAAAGCATCCAGAGTCCTACATTCTCTTCCTGGAGGGGTAGAAGAGTGTCTCTTGGTACTCTTTATCTTTTTCATAACAGACTTCACCACAAAAGAGTGGTGAGGAGCCGAGTCTTTTGAAAACCAGGAGAAGGAGGAACCCGATACATGGTGTCCAAACGACGAGAATGTGGAGATAGGGTGAGAGGAGCCTCCCACAAGTCCATCATGTGTTCTTGAAGAATTTCATGTATGGGTAAGGTGGCTGCCTCTTTGGGAACCTTAGAGTATCCTAAAATATCCAATTTTTTTGCTCTAGGTTCCTTTTCAGAGGATACAGATATAGAGAGTCCTTTAGCTACTTCAATGATGAAGTCTTGAAAGGACAAATCCTCTGGAGGAGACATTCTCCTTTTTGGAGAAGAGGGCTCCTCAGGAAGAGTAAAAGAGACGTCAGCAGAATCATCTGATGTATCAGAATCTTCAGAGGATTCAAAGTATCGTCTATTTGCCTCCAGAGATCGATACGCGTACCGATCGGTACCGACATCGGGCGTACCGGGAATCGGAGCGGTATCGAAGAAAGCTCCGGAACCGGAGACCGGAACCGGCATGCTACTGGAAGTAGATGCTCTGGGTACCGGTATCGGTTGCAGTACCGGAATCGGAGTCGGAACCGATTGTCGCGGTACCGATGGCGGTGCAGCATTAATGAAAGCCAGTAAGGCCTGCTGCATGGATTGTACCGTAGTACCCATAGTCGCCACGACTGCCTGGAAGTCGGTACCGGTGTTAGCCGGTACCCCAGAGCAGTCTAACAGGAGATCGGTCGAGGCCGTGCCATCGATGTCTACCTGTAACCCCATAGGAGGAGCTTTGGAAGCCGGAGCTTCCCGCCGGGGTTGTTTGGCTGGGGCAGGGTCCTCAGGGTCAATTGCAAGGGCCTCTCGCTGCTTAGAGGGAGATTTGCCTTTTGAGGAATGTTTGGTTACCTGAGATCCATCAGGAGAAGAAGACCTGGAGGATGTTGATGCTGGAGTATCGGTAGAAAACAGCATATGAAATTTAGCTGCTCTGTTCTGTAAGCCCCTTTTGGACATCAGAGAGCAGGATGGACAATCCGGAATGGAATGGTCAGGCCCCAAACATTTATGACACCACTCATGGGTATCTGTAACTGAAATAGTACCGGTACACTTAGTGCATTTTTTTAAAACCAGAAGCTGGTTTTTCCATGAGGGAGACCTGAGAAGGCCTAGGGGCCTCACAGAAAAAATACACCAAGTGAACAAAAGGTAATTTTTTTTTTTTTTTTTAAATAAAGGAAAAAACGACCGGCGGTACCGGTCCGGAATCGGGGAAGGCAGACACGCGGTCAAAGAAACAAATTAAAATAACAATTTCTTCAGCGGTGACAGGAACACGACCTGCTGGCTCCGCGGAAAAAGAAGAACTGAAGAGAGTTGGTCAGGAAGGCGGGAAGGCAGCGCGCATGCGCTGTGGGAGGCCCCAAAAGCTTCCTTTCTGGGAAGCTGGGGAGCTTTCCCGCGCAGGCTCCGTCGGTTCTGACGTACCCATATGTGAGGACTCATTCCTGCTTGTTCCTGGAGATAGGGGATTGACAACCCTACCTTCCCTGGACTGGCCCGGAGAAGCGATAAGGAAGCTGCTATTAGCTAAAATGAAAGCACACAGCCCAGGGCTGCAGAATTGCACCAGGCTCTTCAGAATTTTGAACGCCTGTATTTGGTTCATACAGCAGCTTCTGTTGCTCATTTGGTCTTCCAATTCAGTTGGAACCATTCTCAACACCATCAATCTTCCTTTGCATATACATAAGGTTTTCACTCTAGTTTTATCCTCTCACTTTCCATCGTGGTAGCAGTCCTTGATAAAGGATTAGAGACTGAGGTTCCCTTTGGAACCCAGTATGTATATATGCTGAAATCCCCCAATTACATAGTGGCTGGATCTTGTCTGCCCAATGAGAAGTTGAATCAAATACTGGATTTCCCATATGGCAGTGCATAGAACAGCCTCTAGGCCACTGGACTACCCTTACTGCCATCAGATTGATCAAAATAACCTGCCAACCTCCCCCCCCCCTCCAGTACTCTGCCTGTATATATTACACCTTACAAGTTACAGAAAGAAGCTCTTTGATATAATTCAAGTATTAAGAAAGCACTAGCAATATATATTTGTGCCAATATTCAGAACCCTGGATTAAGTATGAACAGGGAGAGCATATCCAAAAGGGAGACTAGGCAACTACCACTGAAGTATGCTCCAGTGGCCACATCCTTATGTATGGCTATAATATGTCATCACAGGGGCAACTTCTCCTTTCCCCCTTGCTGTGCCAGTCACAATTTTAGACCTCCCCCCTCAAAAGAACAAATTCCGAAGGAGGTGGCTGGCACACCACAGACCCATTTGGAGACATTAATTCTTACATGGCCTCTGCCTCTACCCTCATTTATCCACTATTAAGGATCCTCTATGTTTTTCCATATACATTTTTGAATTTTGTTACTTTTTCTGCTTAGATGCTTCCATTGCGACGTTGTTGCCTGCATCCACCGCCTTTTTTGTGAGGCGATATTTCCTTATGTTACTCCTAAACCCTTCCAGCTTTATATCAGGACAATTCTCCCCTGTAAAATATGTGACCCATCAGCATTTATTCTTAATGTCTTTATTGTAACCAGTCTTTCCCCCATAGTATGCATAATTAGGTCTTTAAGTCTCATCTTATGGAGTTTGCTACTCCAGCTTTTAAGAATTTTCAAAGCCAGATTCAAAACACATCTGTAATCCTGAATTTATTAGCTTAGTCCATCATCCTTATGATTACAACTCACTGCCCAACATAGGTACATTGGACAAACGTGTCACAGTTATCCAATAATATTTGGAAAGGATGGGTCAATTTTGAAAAGCAGTGGAGGGAGGGAAGCCTTGAGCAAAACAGTGGCAGCTGTGCATTCTCCTGGGTGGCGAACAGATCTATTCTGGGGGTCCCCCCACATGTAGAAGATCCACAATGCCATTCCTGATTCAGAGTCCACTCATGTGGACGTAGGATGTGGCTGAGTCTTGCCGCAAGGAGACTGAGTTTGCCTGGGAGATACACTGCACTGAGATGGATGCGGTGTGCGATGGCGAAGACCAAGAAATGAAGGGCTTCAAGGCAGAGGGGATAGGAACTCCCCTGCTTGTTCACATAGAACATGGCCACCTGGTTGTCCATTTGGACTAAGATCCGTTTGCCCAAACGTTGGTGTGGAAAAACCCAAAGGGCATTCATGAGAGCATGTAGTTCCAGGGGGTTGATCTGCAACTGAGATTCCTGTTGTGTCCACTGCCCTTGTGTAGTGAGACTGTCCAGATGTGCTCCCCATCCGAGATTGGAAGCATCCATTGTCAGGGTGCATTGAGGTGGAAGCATCTGAAAGAGTGACCCTCCGAGTAGGCTTTGAGGGGAGCACCACCAGTGAAGGGAGTTGAGAAGAGGAGGGGTGATGCAAATTTTGTCTGGGAGATTGCCCAGTTGCTTGGGTCCATTGAGACGACAGCATCCACTTGATTGTCTCATATATAGGCAGGCATAAGGAACAACATGGACTGTGGAGGCCAAGTGTCCCAGAAGATGTAGCATTTCTCGAGCTGTCATGGCACTGTGGCTCTTATAGTGTGGGACAGCTTGATGAGATGGGCAGAGTGGACCTATGGAAGGAAAGTTTGGGCTTGACGAGTGTTCAGAAGTGCCCCGATGAATTTGAACCGCTAGGATGGGACCAAGTATGATTTGGGAAAGTTTAAGACAAATCCCAGATGTTGGAGCACAGTAAGGGTGCAACGAAGAGATAGCATTGCTTCTTCTGGGGATTCTCCCCTGATAACCAATCGTCTAAGTAGGGGAAGACAAAGATCCCCAAAGTACAAAGGTAGATAGTGACCACTGCCATGCATTTTGTGAACACTCAGGGAGTGGAGGCTAACCTGAAGGGGAGCATCCAATGTTGGTAGTGGGTCTGCTGGACCCAAAAATGCAGATACTGTCTGTGTTGAGGGTGGATCAGCAGATGTGTGTATGCCTCCTTGAGGTCTAGAGAACATAGCCAGTCATTCCTCTGAAGGTATGGCAGAAGTATACTGAGGGAAATCATTTTTAATTTTTCTCGAACAAGGAATTTGTTGAGATCCCTCAGATCTAGAATGAGCTTGAACCCTCCTGTCTTTTTTGGGATAAGAAAGTAAGGAGAGTAGAAGCCCCTGCCTTCTTGGGTGGGAGGAACTCTTTCTACACCCCCTAAGCTAACAGGGTCGCCACCTCGGTTGACAGGAGATTGGCCTGCAGAAGGTTGGCAGGATAATCTCTTGTGGAGGTGGTGGGGGGTAAGTTCTCAAAATGAAGCAGACAGCTCTGATGCGATGAGGTGCCACCTGTGGGCATAGGAACACAATCTGCCTGCTATGTGAAGGGGCTGGGGACCCTGCAAAGGCAGAATAGCTATGCTCTCTAGGAAGGAGTCAAAAAACAGTTGCTGGCTGTGGCTGTGCAGCTGGTTGTGGCTTAGGCACCTTAGGCTGTTGTCTCTGCTGTTGCTGATGAGGTTGGAAAGCAGCTGCAGATGGATAAGAAGGATAATATCTCTTCTTAGGATAGAAATACTTCTTTGGATTGGTCTTTTTTCTAGAGGGGTCTGACATCTTCCGAGAGAATCATTTGAGGATGAGATCATCTGTCTCAATCTCTCCAGCCTTCTCTCTCCAACCTTTTCCAAAGAGGTTCTCTCCAGAGCAGGGGATATTGACCAATTTATCTTGAACCCACTGCTCAAGGTCAGATGCCTGGAGCCATGCCATTCTGTGAGCACCAATGCAGACTGCTGAAGCTCTGCTAGAAGACTCAAAAGCATCGAAAGATGCTCTGGTAAGAAATTTGGATGTATTCTGATTTTGCTTGATTAAGGCCAAGAATGCATCATGTTTGTCATCAGGAAGGATAGGAGCAAGGTTCTCCAGATCCCTGGAGATATCCTTGAGATACATGCCCATGCAGAGCATGTAGGAAGTAATCTTAGAAGTGAGCATGCATGCTTGAAAGCAAAGACACCCAAAGGCATCGAGAGTTCTGGAGTCCTTGTCAGGAGGCATGGAAGAATGATTTTTAGAACTCTTGATGCGACACATCACCGATTCCACTATCATTGAGTGGTGTGGTAGTTGAAGCTTTTGAAAGCCAGGGCATGGCGGAACTCGGTAAATCGTATTGAGTGTTTGCTTGATAGGCGGAACCATTAGCGAGGCCTCACACATACATAGCATTAGATGCTGCAGGATGCAATGCACTGGTAATGTGGCAGTCTCTTTGGGCGCCGAGGGGTATTGGAGGATTTCCAATTCCTTCACCCTCGGTTCCATTTCCAATGTCACAGTAATCTGCATGCCCACTGCCGTGTCCCGAATGAAGTCTTGAAAAGACATGTCCTCTGGCGGGGACCAATGCCGCTTATAAGGAGGAGAGTGATCGGAAAGGAGATCCTGGGTTCCCCTAGAATCCTCCAATACCACATCAGAATCAGAGAAGATAGAGTCTGACTCTGATAGCAAATCAAAGTATCGACTGTCTCGTGCTGATGTCTAGGCTCAATTCCGATACTGATGATCGGTCGGAGTGGCACTGGGAGTCTGTTGGGTTCCGACGATGCCTGTTAGTTCTAAACAGGCATCGGAGAGAGAGAGGATCTCCCAATACAAGTTTGAGGGCTAGCACAGGGCTTGGAGGTATCGACTCTAAGCTGAATGCCAGAATCTGCACCCCTGGAGCCATCAGTTTAGAGGCTGCCAGGAGTGCTGCCAAACTCGATAGCCAGGATGCGCTGGTCGAAAAAGAAGGCCGATGCCTGAGTGGAATCACATATGGGGCTTTGATAAATTGTCCTAGGGCATGGAACCAGTAGCTCTCTGGAGGTCAAGGACTCAGGAGCATCCTGGAGCCCCTGTGGTGCTTTGGAGGACTGGTCCTTTGCTGGGGCTGTTTGGCAGGCCGTTCTGCATCAAATGCACCTTTTGGTGAATCCCAATGACAATGAAGGGACTTACCTCAAGGATTGGTATCGGTTTTCGATGCCGATGATTTAGTTTTATGTTTGGACTTTGAGGAGACCTGAGAACCAAGAGAGGAGGCCGACCGTCCAGGATGATGCAGAAGTCACTGAAATTGAGTCTGAGCCAAACAGACAACCATACTGTCTGGCTCTGTTCTTTGGGCCTCTTTTTGTCATTTGTTGGCACAAAGGACAATCATTCGTAAATGGTCTGGGCCCAAACATTTTAAACATCAGTCATGTTTATCGGTGACTGAAATTGTATCAGAACACTTAGTATATTTTTTTGAAGCCACTGATGTGTTTCTCTATTGTGGTGGAAAAAGATAGGCCGAGGCCTAATTTGGTGGTAGAAACCACCAAAGCTAGAAAAAAAATGAAAAGAAAAACTAAAAAGGAAAGAAAAAACATCAGGACTAGTATCAGGGAAAGTACTGGCATCGACAAAAGGGCAGAGCACAGATTTAAACCAAAAAATGACATTTTTCAGGCAGTGACAGGAAGAAAATAACCTGCTGGCTCTGCGGAAAATGAAAATTGAGGAGAGGACTAGGGAAGGCAGATGTGCAGGCACAGTGGATTGCTCCCAAAAGCTTTTCAATTGGACACTGGGGAGCGTTCCCGCATGGGCTCCGTCGGTACCGATGATACCCATATGTAAAGACCGCATTCCTGCTTGTTCCTGGAGATTGTGGTATAGTCAGCACAGCGACTGTTGTTGATGAGTCTTCCACCAAATTTTACACCTCTGTTGTCTTCATACAGTCCTGCTTCTCCGATTTGTTCTGCATATAAACAGGCATGGGGAAAATATGCAGCCTTGTCATACATCTTTACTGATTTGAAATCAATGGGGCCGCGGCTCCGATAACGATCGCGAACCGCTACCGTGGCTTTATAAACAAGCCCCTTTGTTTCTATTTGTTTTGTTTGACCTGTTGTTTCTTGATTAATGCAAAGGTTGTGCATGCGAATGATCAGGTGTTTTGGTATACCTGAGAGTTTTTCATGATTTACACAATCAAAAGCTTTGCTGTAGCCACTAAAAGAAATATAGATATCCTTTTGGTATTCTTTTGTCTTTAAGAATCAAACTCCCATCCGCAATGATGTCTCTTGTTCCTTACCCTTTTCTAAATCCTACAAGCATTTCGGACAGTTCTCATTCCAGGTATGTTTGTAGTTTTCATTGAACTATCTTGCGTAGAATCTTGCTGGTGTGTTGGATCAGAAAAATTGTGCAATGATTTCCACAATCAGAGGAGGGAGTCTGTCCAGACGAAGACGATACCCATCCTGAATCACCTGGAGGACCCAGGCGTCCGATGTAATGGCCGTCCACTCAGGGGCAAAAAAGGGACAGGCGTTCTCTCACGGGTGGAAGCACCCCCAGGGGGTGAGAGGCATGCTTTCGGCATCAAAACCCTGGGGCTGGCTGGGGTGGCACCGGTGATTGGATCTTGGACCCCTTAGGTTTCTGGTTTCCCTGAGCTCCCCCCTTGCCCTGAGTGCTGGTCGTAAGCACAGAGGTAGGCGGGTAGGGTGGGTATCCCCAATAGGGGAGCCCTTTCTTCGGGAAGAAAGGTTTTTTGCTGTGCTGCTTTTTCCGTGGAAGAGAGGAGGTTTTACGAGAGAGATGGGTGCGAGTCACGAACTCAGTCTCGATCTCGGCTGCCTTGTCCTCCATGGACTTGCCGAACAGTTGCTCGCCGAGGCAGGGGACATCCAGGAGCTTCTCCTGGACCCACTGTTCCAGGTCTGAAGACTGGAGCCACGCCTGATGCCGGGCTCCGATGCCAGCCACTGCCACAAGGGCAGAAGACTCTAACCCATCATATACGGTGCGGGAAAGGTATTTCGAGCAGTCTGCAAACGACCTCAGGAGGGTCTGGAACCTAAGAAAATGTTTACTCCCAAAGTCCACGGAAAAACCGCCGAGCTCTTAGGCGAGGTCGTGAAGAAACACATCCATATACAGTTGGTACGCCTGGATGCGACATGCCAGCATAGATCCCTGATAAGCCTTGTGCCTGAGGGCGTCGAGGAATGGGATTCCCTACCAGGTGGGACTGAAGAGTGTGACTTCGGGATCCTCTGCTTCCGCATCGCAGATTCAAAAACCATGGAGGAATGAGGAAGTTGGGTCTTCCGAAACCCCGGGCCGCGCTGGACCCTATACATGGCATCGAGTCTTTTACTGACAATCGGGACCAAGGCAGGTGCTTCCCACATGCGGAGGAACAGCCGGGATAGGATGGACAGTACCGGGTTCATAAGAGACTCCCTGGGTGGAGACTCATACTGCAAGATGTCAAGCTCCTCTGCCCTTGGCTCCTCCTCAGTCTGTGTGGGCAGATTGAGAGCCCGAGCCATATCCCGCACAAACACCAAGAAGGAGGCGGCCTCGGGAGGCGACTGCCTTTGTGAGGTGGGTGGGGATGGGTCAGAGGGAAGATCCTTATGGGCACGGGTCTCCGGGGAGGTGTCCCCGTCCGATTTCCAGTCCGAGAAGGACTCGGAGGCTGATCCCCATGCTCAGTGGTCGAGGCCTGCTTGGAGCCGGAGGCACCAACTCTGGAAGACGCCGCCCCCTAGCTAGGAAGGCAGAAACACTGTGCTCCAGTGCCAGCATACAGGATTCCCACTCAGGAGTGGGTCCCTGCGATGCAGACGCCAGTGTTACCGGATCTGGTATGGAGGAGAGGGGGTCCTCGCCGTGACGACCCTCAGGAGAACGGGCACCATTGCTGAAGGCCTCCATATCCATACGAGGTACCTTTTGAGTCCACTTCTTCTCAGACTCACGGGAACGCTGGGAAGGGCTAAGGGAACGAGCACACGACCGCTTGCTCTTTTCCGGTGCCCCCGACAATGACTTTGAGGTCGTCTTCTTCTTTCGCCGCTCCACCTCGGGTGAACCCTGATTGGAGTGACACCTGGGGCATGGGGTCACGGCGGGGGATCCCGCAAGCGGTGGATCAGCAGGGCGAGGTGCCACCAGAGACCCCCGGGCTGCCTTGCAGAAAATGTCGTCGGACTTCTGCTTGCAGCTTAGCAAGGCCTTAGCAGACATTTTCTTACAGAGAGAGCACAGTTCCGGGTTGTGGTCAGCCCCCAGACACCGGAGACAACAGTCGTGGGTGTCCGTGAGTGACATATTTTTGGAGCACCGATGGAGCCCACGCGGAGCAATTTCCCAGCTTTCAAAGAAAACCTTTTGGATTGCTACCACACACATGCATGGTCCTCTTTCCGCCCAAAGGTGCCATCTTGCTTAGCCTCCCTTTTCCCGTAGAGCCCTTCAGACGCACATACTTGTCCCTCGAAAAAAGGTTTTTTGTCTTCGGCCTTTTGGCCTCTTTGTTGGTAGCACCAGTCCTCTTCCATCCCCCACCACCCCATCACCCCTGCTCCAACTGTGGGCTAGGGGATCCTTTTTTCCCTCCTTTTAGTGTTTTTTTCTCTTTCGTGCCCTTTTTTCTCCAAGCGCTGGCCTCGAGGGTCTTCGACCTTGCAGGGGCTCTTTTTGCCCCTATGGTCACCAGCTTCAAGAAATGTGACAGATGCTCCAAAAATATGTCACTCACGGATGAAGGTTTCTTTCTGCATTAGAGGCGTGAGCCCTCGGAAAAAATACAGGAAGATAAATTGATTGGTTTAAATGAAAAGGCGAAACCACCTTTGGCATAAAGTGTGGGTGAGTTCGAAGAACAACCTTATCATGATGAAATCTAGTATAAGGAGGATAAGAACATATAAGAACATAAGATATGCCATACTGGGTCAGACCAAGGTCCATCAAGCCCAGTATTCTGTTTCCAACAGTGGCCAATCTAGGTCATATGTACCTAGCAGTTTCCCCAAGGGACACAGGTTCCACAATGCTTGCATTGGTTCAAGCATTGATATCCTGGGTCCCTTCTTAATAATGGTTTATGGACCTTTCCTCCAGGAACTTGTCCCAACCTTTTTTAAACCCAGCTACACTAACAGCCTTTACTACATCCTCCGGTAACAAATTCCAGAGTTTGATTACACGTTGAGTGAAAAAATATTTTCTTTTATTAGTCTTTTTTTTTTTTTAAATTTATATTTTATTAAGTATTGAAACTTATTCATACAATAAGTAACAAAGAATATAAGAAAACAATATCATTAAAGAACCAAAATCATACACTTCATCATATAACAGTCCACATTATGAGGAGGAGTGGAATAAATTCACATCATTTTAATAAACAAACAAGAAAGAACTACCCGGGACCCCACTATTCAATGTATACCTTTAACTACTATCCCCTCATCAACATGAGACTCATGGTTTTTAAGGAAAACAGCCAAATGAACAGGATCTACAAACCCATATCGTTTCCCACGATGTTCCACTAAGCACTTGCACGGGAACTTTAAAAAAAAAGTAGCTCCCAATGCCAAAGTGCGCCCTCTCAACTCTAGAAAGGCTTTACGCCGATTCTGTGTAACACGGGACACATCGGGGAAAATAGTTATCTTTTGACCACAAAAAAGAGCATTCTTTTGTGGAAAGTATGTTTTCAATACCGAATTCTTATCCATCTCTGTCAAAAAAGTAACAACTAAAGTAGCACGATTCAAAATATTATCAGAGGAGGACTCCAAGAATTCTGATATATCCAAGCTAATGGGGGAAAGTGACTGAACGAGTTCATCATCTCCCCCATTACCTTCCACTTCCTTTTTAAATCTTGGTACATAATACAAATTAGCAATCTTGATGACCTCAGGCTGATCAAATTTCAAAAACCTCCTTTAAATATTTATGAAACAGAATTAAAGGTGAAATAAAATGTGTCAGTGGAAAATTTAAACACCGCAGGTTTTTAGACCTAGATGCATTCTCTAACACTTCCAACTGCCTATGCAAATACAAACTATCCTTAACTACAGCAGACGAATCAACCTGGGTAACATCAAATTTACTCTCTACCTGTTTCATACGTGCTTCAATACCCAAAAATTGAGCATCATAATCAGAAAACTTAGCAATTGAGTCTCGAGTATATTCCTCTATTTGAGATAAGGTTCCGGTAAGAGCAACTTCGGTGCAAGTAACCACCGCCCATATATCTTTCAAAGTAACCTCCTGAGATAAAGAGGAGATATCAACAACATCTCCTAAAACCAAAGGGGCTTTAAACACTTTAGGCATAGGGGGAATTTTTCGACCAGGGCGGGCTTGCTCCGAGGAGCCCACCGGAACCAACATGGCTCCTGAATCCAGGCCTGCGTTCCCCAAGACCTGGTCCAGAGGCACTACTTGCTCAGACGAGGGGAGGGGTAAGGTAAAACCCCCAACAGGAGAAGAAGCTGGAGGAGATAGAGTACTCACTGAGGCCGAAAGTTCCAAATTACGATCTTCCACCGTCTGACGAATCAGATGTTTGTCCAAAGGCCCTTCCAATTTAGAAGCTTTCATAGATGAAGCAGCCGACGTACTTTTCTTCCGTCGTTTCCCCATATCAGAGGAGGCCTCACTCCAAACAGCTCAACCTCCGAAAAGCTCCGAAGGGGCTCCAAAGGGGCGTGGCCTGCCCCTTTGGTCACGCCCCTTCGGGCACGCGCCCGCGACCGCGTTCCGCGGTGTAACCCAGAATGATATAGGGCTCCAACAGGTGCAACAATCAGCGCAGAGCACACGGGCAGGATAGAATCACCGAGCAGGATCACTCTCCACTCCTCAAACCCCGCGGTGTAACCCAGAATGATATAGGGCTCCAACAGGTGCAGCAATCAGCGCAGAGCACACGGGCAGGATAGAATCACCGAGCAGGATCACTCTCCACTCCTCAAACCCCGCGGTGTAACCCAGAATGATATAGGGCTCCAACAGGTGCAGCAATCAGCGCAGAGCACACGGGCAGGATAGAATCACCGAGCAGGATCACTCTCCACTCCTCAAACCCCGCGGTGTAACCCAGAATGATATAGGGCTCCAACAGGTGCAGCAATCAGCGCAGAGCACACGGGCAGGATAGAATCACCGAGCAGGATCACTCTCCACTCCTCAAACCCCGCGGTGTAACCCAGAATGATATAGGGCTCCAACAGGTGCAGCAATCAGCGCAGAGCACACGGGCAGGATAGAATCACCGAGCAGGATCACTCTCCACTCCTCTTCTTTTATTAGTCTTAAATAATTTACCCTGTAGCTTCATTGCATGTCCCCTAGTCTTTCTATATTCTGATAAGGTAAACAATCGATCTACTTTTACCCGTTCCACTCCGTTCATTAATTTATAGACTTCTATCATATCTCCCCTCAGCCATCTCTTTTCCAGGTTAAAGAGCCCTAACCTTTTTAGCCTTTCTTCATAGGAGTATCCTTCCATCCCCTTTACCATTTTGGTGGCTCTTCTCTGAACCTTTTCTAAAATCGCTATATCCTTTTTAAGATACGGCGACCAGAAATGCACACAATATTCAAGGTGCGGTCTCACCATGGAACGATATAGAGGCATTATAATATCTTTTGTTTTATTTTCCATTCCTTTCCTTATCATACCTAGCATTCTATTTGCTCTCTTGGCCGCTGCTGCACACTGGGCCGAGGGTTTTAACATGGTATCCACAATGACGCCTAAATCTTTTTTCTGGGTGGTAGTTCCTAATGTGGAACCTTGCATCGTGTAACCATAGTTTGGGTTGTTCTTCCCTAGGTGCATAACCTTGCACTTGTCCACATTAAATTTCATCTGCCCTTTTGATGCCCAGTCTTCCAATTTATCAAGATCCTCTTGCAATTTTCCACAATCCTCTTGGGTTTTAACAACTTTAAATAGTTTTGTGTCATCTGCAAATTTGATAACCTCACTCGTTATTCCACTTTCCAGGTCATTTATGAATATGTCAAAAAGCAGCGGACCCAGCACAGATCCCTGGGGTACACCACTATTCACCCTTCTCCATTGGGAAAATTGGCCATTTAGCCCTACCCTCTGCTTTCTATCTTTTAACCAGTTCCTGATCCACAATAGTACACTGCCTCCTATCCCATGACTCTTTAGTTTTGCCAAATGTCTCTCCTGAGGGACCTTGTCAAAGGCTTTCTGAAAGTCCAGATACACAATATCAACCGACTCACCTTTGTCCACCTGATTATTCACTCCTTCAAAAAAACATAACAGATTAGTAAGACAAGATCTTCCTTGTTTAAAGCCATGTTGTCTGTCTCCCATTAGGTCATGACTATCTACATGCTGAGTAATTTTATTCTTTATGATGGTTTCTACCATTTTTCCCGGCACTGACGTCAGGCTCACCGATCTGTAGTTTCCCGAATCACCCTTGGAACCCTTTTTAAAAATTGGTGTTACATTGGCGATCCTCCAATCTTCAGGTATTAGAGATGATTTTAATGATAGTTCACAGATTACTAATAGCAGGTCTGCAATCTCATATTTCAGTTCTTTCAACACCCTTGGATGTATACCATCCGGCCCAGGTGATTTGCTACTCTTCAGTTTATCTAATAGTTGTAATACATCTTCCTGATGTATCGATATTTCCTTCAATTCTTCCGCACCTTTAAATACCACTTCAGTCATGGGTAACATAACATCCCTACATCTTCCTCAGTAAAGACCGAAGCAAAGAATTAATTCAGTCTCTCCGCTATCGCCTTGTTGCCTCTTAGTGCTCCTTTAACTCCTTTATCATCTAATGGACCAACTGACTCTCTCATAGGTTTTTTGCTACGAAAGTACTTGAATGTACAGCCACTAAAGCTTGCAATTCACTAATGTGACGGGCAGAGGTGCTTGTAATCAGGAAGATGACCTTCCAAGTCAAAAACCTAAGGGCTGTAGTGGCTAAAGGTTCAAAAGGCGGCCTCATGAGCTGCCCAAGAACTAGATTTAGATCCCATGCTACCGGTGGTGGCTTGATGGGAGGTTTAGTTAATAAAAGGCCTCTCATAAATCTTGATAGGAGTGGATGAGAGGAAATTGGTTGTCCATTTAGAGGCTTATAAGAAGCTGCAATTGCACTAAGATGGACTCTTACCAAATTGGTCTTTAACCCAGAATTCGATAAGTGAAGGAGATACTCTAGTATCGATTCTAAGGGTATGACCAGGGGGGTTTAATCCCTTCTTGGAGCACCATATAGTAAAATGTTTCCACTTGAAGGCATAAGATCTTCTTGTGGAAAGTTTCCTAGAAGCCTGAAGGATATCTTTTACCTGCTGGGACAGGTTGAAATCCTGGAGGTCTAAGCCTTCAACAACCAGGCCGTGAGGTGCAGGGACTGGGGGATTCGCGTGCCATAGCATCCCGTTCTCCTGGGAAAGGAGATATGGAGCATGCCCTAACTACAGAGGTGGCGCTTGAGAGAGATGCAGAAGCAGGGAATACCACGTTTGGCATGGCCTTCGTGGTGCTATGAGGATCATGCGACCCCTGTCTCTCTGAAGTTTGAAGAGTGTCTTGGGGATGAGGGGAATGGGTGGGAAGGCATAAAGGAAGTCCTGACCCCAGTGAAGGAGGAAGGCATCCCTTGCCTGACAGTTGTGCGCCGGAATCCTGGAACAGAACCGGGAAAGTTTGGCATTCAGTGGACTTGCAAAGAGGTCTATGTCTGGAGTGCCCCAGAGATGAAATATCTTTGCCACCTGGTTTAGGTGGAGTGACCACTCGTGAGGTAGCAGTACTTGACTGAGTTTGTCTGCCCAAAGGTTTTGAATGCCAGGACGATATACCACTAGAAGGTGAATTTGATGCTCTCTGGTGAGGGCCCATAGTCGTAAAGCTTCATTGCATAACGACAGAGAGCCTGTCCCGCCCTGCTTGTTCACATAGAACATGGCTATCTGATTGTCCATCTGGACTAGGACTGTCTTGTAGCTGAGCTGGGCGTGGAACACTCGAAGAGCTAAATAAATTGCTCTTAACTTCAGGAGGTTTATGTGTAAACCAACCTCCTGTGGAGTCCAGATGCCCTGGGTAGAGAGATGATTCAGGTGTGCTCCCCAACCCACCTGTGATGCATCTGTTGTTAGGGTGGCCTGAAAGAGGGGTTGATGGAAAGGAGACCCTACTGTCAGATTTTCTAATGATTGCCACCATTGGAGGGACAAAATTAGTCGTTGAAAGATTGTTATTTTGTCCGACAAATGACCCGTGGCCTGTGTCCACTGTGTGGAGAGGGTCCACTGAGCTGCTCGCATGTGGAGGCGAGCATAAGGGACTACATGAACTGTGGATGCCATGTGTCCCAGTAACTGCAGTAGTTCCCGAGCAGTGAGGGAGGACCTGCCTGCTGCTTGGGAAGTTAACTGCATTATGCGAAGACACCGGGCTTGTGGAAGGAAAGCCCTTGCCTGTCTGGTATCCAGACAGGCTCCTATGAATTCTAGGCATTGGGAAGGAACTAGTTGAGATTTCGGGAAGTTCATTACCAATCCCAAGTATTGGAGGATTCGCATTGTACGAGACAGTGCAGTGCTGGCCTCTGTCACTGTGGAGGCTCGGATGAGCCAGTTGTCTAAGTAGGGGAAGACAAAGATCCCCAGGGTTCGTAGAAATGCAGCTACTACTGCCATGCATTTCGTGAATACCCTTGGTGCTGAAGCCAGACCAAAGGGAAGAACTCTGTACTGGAAATGTCTTCCCCTGAAAAGGAAACGTAAAAATTTCCTGTGATCTGGATGGATGAGAATGTGAGTGTATGCATCCTTTAAGTCTAGAGAGCAAAGCCAGTCCTGGCTTTGAAGGTATGGCAGAAGAGTTCCCAGAAAAATCATCTTGATTTTTTCTTGAAACAGATATTTGTTCAATTCTCTGAGGTCTAGAATGGGTCTGTGTCCCCCTGTCTTCTTTGGAATAAGAAAATAGAGGGAGTAGAACCCTGCATCCTGTTGAAGAATGGGTACTTCCTCTATTGCCCCTTAGGCAAGAAGAGTGGAGACCTCGTGATCTAGCAGATTGTCTGCAGAGGTTTGTGAATTGAACTGCTTTAGAATTGTAGGAGGGAGTAAGCTGTGAAAATGAAGTTTGTACCCCTCCCCTACAATGGACAAAGTCCAATCTTCTGCTGTTATCTGATGCCATCTGTTGACAAAGAGGCATAACCTGCCGGGAATATTGGGGGGTTGAGGACCCCTCAGAGGCAGGAAGGCAAAGCTCTCTAGGAAGGAGTCAAAGCCCTTGAGGGGGCTGAACCTGGAGAGCTGGTTGGGCTCTCGGGCCTTTGGTTTCTTTTGTTGTCTAGTTTGTCCCTTTTGGGCAACCTGACCTGGAGCTTGAGTCTGACGGGTACAGGAAGAATAGAACTTACTCTTTTTGCTAAAAGAGGGTTTTTTTTATAAGGCTTTCTCTTGGCTGGAGTGGCTGTAGACTTTGACCATCTATCTAAGGTAGAATTGTCAGCATCTAACTCGTTAGCCTTCTCCTGCCAGTTCTTGCCGAAGAGATTTTCTCCTGTGCAAGGAATGTTGCCTAACTTGTCCTGTACCCAAGTCTCCAAGTCTGATGCCTGTAGCCAGCCAATTCGTCATGCGCCAATGGCAATAGCAGAAGTTCTGCTGATGCATTCAAAGCAGTCAAAGGCTGCACGATTGACAAACTTGGAGACATCCTGAGCATGCTTAACCAGAGTAAGAAAGTCTTGTCTCTTATCATCTGGGAGAAATGGGCTCATAAGTTCCAAGTCTCCTGTGATTTCTTTGAGGAACATTTCCATATATAGGATATATGAGCTGATCCTAGCTGAAAGCATGGATGCTTGAAAAGTTCTGCGTCCAAAAGCATCCAGAGTCCTGCATTCACGACCTGGAGGACTGGATGCATGTCTTTTAGCACTTTTCATCCTACGCATGGCTGACTCCACTACCATTGAATGGTGTAGCAGCTGAGTTTTCTGAAATCCAGGACATGGTGGGACTCGATACATAGTATCAAGTCTCCTAGAGTGAGGAGAAGTAGTCAGAGGTGTTTCCCACATTCTGAGCATCAAGTTATGCAGAATTTCATGGATAGGCAGAGTAGCTGCCCCCTTAGGAGCTTTAGGATATTGGAGGATTTCCAATTCCTTTTCTCTGGGTTCCTCCTCAGGAGCTACTGTGATTGAAAAAACTTTAGCCATATCACGGATGAAATCCTGAAATGACATGTCCTCTGGAGGTGACATTCTGCGTTGGGGAGAAGAGGGATCTTCTAAGAGAAACCCTCTAGTGCCAGCAGAATTGTCAGAGTCTTCGGAATTGGAGGACTCGAAGTATTCCTGACTCCGATGCTCCTGAAAAGCACGATCCCGGTACCGATCGAAGTCGGTACCGAGGTGATCTGGTACCACTTTATCCACTCCAGCCGGAGGTGGAATAGGAAGAGTTACGATCGAGGCCGGTACCGTTGGTACCGGCATCGTCGGCGTCAGTACTGGCATCGGTGTCGATGTCGGCACCGGTGCCCTTGGGACCACTGGTACTGCAGCTGAGAGAAGAGCTGTGATAATGCATTCGATAGCAAGAAATCTCTGGTCTATCGACGCTGCCGATGCCTGGGTGTCGGTACCGGTAAGAACGGCCGGAACCCCTGAGCATGGCACAGGTAGTTCTTGCGAGGTTGAAGCCTCGAGAATATCCTGAAGCCCCATCGATGCTTTGGAAGCCGAAGCCTCCCACCGGGGTTGTTTTGCCGGTGTGGTTCCCTCAAGGGCAATGCCAATGGCCTCTCGATGCTTAGCAGGAGAGCTACCCTTTGAGGACCGGCTTTTGTGTTTAGTTACCTGAGATCCATGGGAGGAAGAAGAGGCCCTTGACGATGTCGATGCAATGGATCTGGCATCTGCAGAGAAGAGGGTGCCAAGCTTTGCAGCCCGGTTCTGTCTTCCTCTTTTAGTCATCCCCATGCAGAAGAGACATTCAGTTGGAGAATGATCAGGTCCTAAACATTTTAGACACCAATCATGGGTGTCAGTGATGGAAATGGTACCACCACACTTAGTACATTTTTTAAAACCACTAGTTGGCTTTTCCATGATTTTGGACAAATGGGGCCTAATGCTCAAAATGGCGCCTAGCACCAAAACAGGAACGTTTCTGAAAAGAAACAGTGAAAGTTTAGGGTGTTTGCTTTTTTTTTTTTTAGGAAAGAAAAGAAAAGAACCGGTAGTACCGGTAGGCGTCGTGCGGTAGGTAAGCGCGACCACAAAAAAGAATTTTAAAGACGGAATTTTCTGCGGTGACAGGGAATAGGTCCTGTTGGCTCCGCGGAAAACGAAGAACTGAAGAGGGACAGTTGGAAAGGCAGGAAGGCAGCGCACATGTGCTGAGGGATGCTCCCAAAAGCGTTCCTATTGGACGCTGGGGAGCATTCCCGCGCAGGCTCCGTCGGTACCGACGATACCCATATGTGAGGACTACATTCCTGCTTGTTCCTGGAGATATACTTTTTCACTGAAAGGGTGGTGGATGCTTAGAATGCTCTCCCAATGGAAGTGGTGGAGGCAAATACAGTGACAGAATTCAAAATGGCAAGGGACAGACACAGAGGATCCCTTTATAGCAACAGGATAAAATCACAATAAATATAACTATGTCTTATATCTCAACAAATATGGATGACCTACACGGAGCAATGGGTACACCCCTAAACTAAGGCATGGGGAGCAGCGACCTGCACAGTGTGGCAGGTGCACCTACCCTTACCGCCTTGCTGGGCAGACTAGATGGACCATGCTGGCCTTTATCTGCCGTCATATACTATGCTACTATGTTAACTGTCTTGGATCAATAACACAGGTACACTAAAAAATTTTTTTTTTCAACTGCCTCTAATGTTTCGATTGATTTTTACATTTTTTGGTGCGCTGAATCCAAATCTGGTAACCAATTTGCTCCATCACGTACAGATTTTTTGCTACATTGGGTTAGCAGTTTGAGGTGAACGTTTCAGATTGAGTGCGATCGAGATAAAAGTTTCTTGGATGAATTCTTTATACTAATTGTTTAGTAGTTATTCAAATAAGAATAAAGAAAATTGTAACAAGGCAGCACATAAGAATAGAGTAATGTCAACAAAACACACTGTGATGGTAGCAAAATTGTCTGCACTTAAAACAGCCACATACATGTGCACAAACATTGAGCATATAAGAGCGAGGTTAGACACAAAGCAAAGCAAAGAAATGTGCAAAAAATGTTGTACAGGTATGTATGTAAGAATAGAAAACGCAAACCGCACCATTGCAATACATGAAGACAAACACCCGATGGTGTGAAAATAAAATTCTAATAAATGAGATCCGACACTGTGGTAATAACTAGCAAATTTTTATTTCAAAGTTTAGTAAAAACACGATATTTGTCAACACAGTTTCGATTTTAAAGTCATTCTTGGGTCAATCAATCTCCTGGTGGGCCCGTTTCTTCTTCCCCCGAATGCTTCTCTTGGTGCGCTGCTTGGCGTATTTTTCATCTGGGGTTTCCCGCAGCAGCAACCAGCAGAAATCAGCCATCATAGTGGTGTTCCATCTTCCTTGGTACCTTCTCTCTGCGTCCTTGATGTCCTGGTGAAACCTTTCACCTTGTTCTTCACTGTACGCCCCCAAGTTTTCGGGAAAGTAGTTCACATGGGAGTGCAAGAAATGGACTTTCAGGCTCATGTTACAGCCTTGTTCTTTGAAGGCATTGAGCATCCTGGCAACAATATCCTTATAGTTCTCATCCCGCCTGTTCCCCAAGAATTTGAGAACAACATCCTTGAAGGAATCCCAGGCTTGTTTTTCCTTCTCAGACATCGTTTCAGCGAATGCTCCATCTGAAATGAGTTTCCTTATATCAGGGCCAACAAACACTCCTTCCTTTAGCTTTGCTTCAGAAAGTCGGGGGAACTTTGAGCAAAGGTACCGAAAGCACTCACCATCTTTTGGAAGGGACTTGATGAATTGCTTAATGAGACCCAACTTAATGTGGAGAGGTGGTAATTGAATTTTATCACGAGGTACCAAGCTCTCATGAAGAACATTTTTCTCACCGGGTCTCAAATACTCCCGAATTGGCCAGTCTTTTTTCCCCCAGTGTAGGTCGCGGGCCCGGCTATCCCACAAGCAAAGGAAGCAGGGATATTTGGTGAAACCGGATTGCTGCCCTAATAGCATGGATAGAATTTTAAAGTCTCCACAAATCATCCACTTATGCTCATCATAATGAATCTTTTGAAGAATCAGGGCCAAATTCTTGTATTTTTCTTGGAGAATAACAGAGTGAGCAATAGGAACTGAAGCGAATGTGTTGCCATTATGAAGAACACCTTTTATGCTGTCTTTTGACGAATCAATGAACAGCCGCCATTCAGCAGGATCATACTTGAGTTTAAACTTTTCCATCACTCCGTATATATCGTTGCAAAATACCAAATCTTCCTCTTTGCTGAAATACTTCAAAAATTGTGTCTCGCGGTTGCGGTACCAATAAAAAGTTGTTCCTGGTGACAATAGATTTTTCTGTTTAAGCCGAGAACCTAGCAGTTGGGCAGCATCTTTTGGGAGTCCTAAATCCCGGACTAAATCATTCAATTCAGCTTGAGAGAAAAGTTTAGGTTTCGGATCTGGTTCAGTTTCAAACTCGGAAGTACTGGACT
Source organism: Ichthyophis bannanicus (assembly GCA_033557465.1). NCBI lineage: Eukaryota > Metazoa > Chordata > Amphibia > Gymnophiona > Ichthyophiidae > Ichthyophis > Ichthyophis bannanicus. The sequence continues at coordinate 374,124,723 of CM066034.1, read as the reverse complement.
CATCGGGAAAAGCCATCTGATGAGTCTCATCATGATCAGAACCGTCCACACAAATATGATCCAAAGATTTTGGTGGTTCAGGCACAGGTACTTCGTTGCTATGAGGCATAGGCCTAATTGCTGAGGGAAGGTTGGGGTAACTTATTACGTTCTTATTTTTTAAGTTGTATCCCTTCACAATGCAAGAGCAAAAATAGCAGTCACTGCTGTGGTCTCTTTGTTCACGCCACATCATAGGTATTCCGAAACGAAATGCTTGTTTTTTACCTTTCATCCATAAGCGTAGATCTTCCTCAAATGTCTTGCACACTTTGTGAGGAGCCCACGGTTTGTCTTGATCGCCTAACTTCAAACCGAAATAGGCGAAATATACTTTTTTAATAAATGCAGAAATGTTCCTCTGCCGCTTTTTCACGGTATATTCCCCACAAATGAAACAAAAACTGTCCGGAGAGTTGACGCAACCTCTGGCTCTGTGAGCCATCACAAATACACAGCACTGCAAACTACAACTGTAGTGAACCACTTCGGAATAAAGCTGGATTACGACTGAGCAAACAAAAGGTAATAATGAACTTGCAAGAAACTGAAATTTGACAGGAACGTTCATGTCGCAACCACCGTGTTTGAGCGAGTGAACGAGGCGAGGCGAACAGGAAAGAACATGCGCCAGCGCGAGTACTGGATTTAGCCCCCCGCCTCCCAATTGTCCTGTTAATGTATAAAATGAATACAAAACACTCTAAAATATCATGAGGGAGTGTTTCTAGTTAGTTAACCATTACAACCTCTATTTTGGGCCAAGAAAATAAACTGCAGTCGGCTAAAAAGAAATTATGTGAACATTCCTTATATGGGTAAGAAATCTAATTTTGCAAGAAAACGTGACGTGATGGAACATTTTGGCTATTTTTCCTGGATTCAGCACCCCACAATCTATAGGAATCAGTTGCAAAACTGGAGGCAGTTTTTTGGTAGTGTACCTGTGTAATCAATAAAGAAATGACAAGCAGTCAAGAAATCTGATGATGCATTGCTCTCACAGAATGGCTATGAAGGACCTAGACAACATTCTCTAGAGTCATGTTATTTTCAATAACGTCATAAGGATGCAAAAGTTGGATGGTGAAAAAGATAGACAGGAAGAAAATTGATAACTTTGAATTATGGTGCTGGCAATGAATACTCTGTATATCATGGACTGCCCAAAGAACAAACCAGTCTGAACTAGAGGAGATCAAGCCTAAGCTTTCTTTTAGAAGCTCAGATGACAAGACTTTGACTTTCATACTTTGGCCACATCATGCGAAGAGAGAGATCATTTGAGAAGGTCATCTTGCTTGGCAAGGTTGAAGGTCAATGCAAAAGAGGAAGACCAGCAATGAGATGGATCGATACAACAACAGAAACTATGGATGCCACTCTGTTCAAGACAACTATCCAGAGGGTCACCATGAGTCGACACTGACCCGACGGCACTTCACAATAATGTTGATCAGAGAGATAGGACCTTAGGAACTACGTAAAGCAGGATCATTCCCAGGCTTAGAGATCACTGCAATATTAACTTATACAAATAATATAGGAGCAGCGCCCGAGGTCAAGATCCTGTTAAAAACCCTGAGAAGGACTGAGGCCAATACCAGCAAATACTTTTTATAGAATTCAATTGGAAATCTTTCCGATCCTGCAGCCTTGCCTGAGAATAAAGCATAGTTACTCACCTGTAACAGGTGATCTCCGGGAACAGCAGGAATTTAGTCTTCACATATGGGTATCGTCGGTACCGACGGAGCCTGCGCAGGAACGCGCCCCAACGTCCAATAGGAAAGCTTTTGGGAGCATCCCACAGCGCCTGCGTGCTGCCTTCCCGCCTTTCCCAACTGTCCCGCTCCAACTGAGTTTAAAGCTGAGACAAAAGAGAGAGGGAAAGAGGGAAAAAGAGAGAGAGGGAAAGAGAGAGAGAGAGAGAGAGAGAGAGAGAGAAAGATACAACTCATAGGGGAGGTGGGTGGGTTGTGAAGACTAAATTCCTGCTGTTCCCGGAGATCACCTGTTACAGGTGAGTAACTATGCTATCTCCAGGAACAAGCAGGAATGTAGTCTTCACATATGGGGACTCCCTAGCTGCAGATGTCAGGGAGATGGCCCCAGAAAGTTGTGTGCCTTTGTGAATGGGCTCCACTTCCCCCCCATGGATCTCTGGCATCCTACCAGGGATTAAGTCTGGAACAGGTGTTGAAAAACAGCCTGACCAAACAAGGCATCCCAGCGGGAGTCCTTGTCTAAGCATTAATGGGCTGTGAAGGTATGTACCGAAGCCCAAGTAGCTGCTCGACAGATGTCGTCGATAGACACAGAGTGAAGATGAGCCATTGAGGCTGCCATGGCTCTCACATTGTGAGCTGTGACATGGCCTTCAAGAGGAAGGTTCTTACTCTCTTAGGCAAAAGATATACACTGTGAAATCCAGCTGGACAGTGTCCTTATGAAGACTGGAAGTCCCAAATGACTAGAATCAAAAGCAACAAAGAGTTGAGAGGATTTTCTATGTTGCTGTGTCCTTTTCAAGTAAAAGGCCAAAGCTCTTTTACAGTCCAAAGTATGAAGGTTCCTTTCTGCATTTGAGGCGTGAGGCCTTGGAAAGAATACAGGAAGATAAATCGCTTGGTTTAAATGAAAGGGCGAAACCACCTTTGGCTTAAAGTGTGAATGAGTCCTAAGGACTACCTTATCATGATGGAACCTTGTATAAGGAGGATCAGCTACCAACGCTTGCAATTCACTGATGCGACGTGCTGATGTGATTGCAATGAGAAAGATAACCTTCCAGGAAAGGAATTTCAAAGAGGTAGTGGCTAATGGTTCAAAGGGCGGTTTCATGAGCTGCCCAAGAACCAGATTAAAGTCCCATGCCACCGGTGGTGGCTTAATGGGAGGCTTCGTTAAAAGAAGGCCTCTCATAAATCTCGCTATGAGAGGAAATAGGTTGTGCATTTAGAGGCTTGAAAGAAGCTGCAATAGCACTCAAATGGACTCTCACTGAATTGGTCTTAAGCCCTGCATTTGATAAATGAAGGAGGTACTCCAGTATTGATTTCAGAGGTATCGCAAGAAGGTTAAAACCCTTCTGCGAGTACCATATGGTAAACCTTTTCCACTTGAATGCATAAGAGCGTCTTGTGGAAGGCTTCCTGGAAGCATAAAGGATATCCTTTACCTGCTGGGAAAGGTTAAGACCGTGAAGTTCTAGGCTTTCAGCAACCAGGCTCTGAGATGCAGAGACTGGGGAATGGGATGCCACAGCATCCCGTCCTCTTGAGAAAGAAGATCTGGAGCAGATCCTAACTCCAGAGGTGGAGCTTGAGAGAGATGTAAGAGCAGAGGGTACCATGGTTGCCGTGGCCAACGTGGAGCTATAAGGATCATATGACCTCTGTCTCTCTGAAGCTTGAACAGGGTTTTGGGAATTAGCGGAATGGGTGGAAAGGCATACAGGAAGTCCTGACCCCAATGAAGGAGGAAAGCATCCCTGGCTTGACAACCTCGAGCCAGAATTCTGGAACAGAACCAGGGACGTTTGGAATTCAGCGGACTTGCAAAGAGGTCTATGTCGGGGGTTCCCCAAAATTTGAAAAATTTGGACCACCTGGTCTGCATGGAGAGACCATTCGTGTGGAATCAGAACTCGACCGAGTCTGTCTGCCCAAGAGTTTTGAATGCCTAGAAGATACACCGCAAGGAGATGAACCTGATGCTCTCTGGCGAGGGCCCATAGTTGCAAAGCTTCGTTGCATAGTGACAGAGAGCCTGTTCCGCCCTGCTTGTTCACATAGAACATGGCTACCTGATTGTCCGTTTGAACTAGGACTGTCTTGTAGCAGAGCTGGGTGTGAAATACTCGAAGAGCTAGGAAGATTGTTCTGAGCTCCAGGAGGTTGATATGGAGATAGGCCTCCTGTGAAGTCCAGGTACTCTGGATAGAGAGGCCGTGCAGGTGGGCTCCCCAACCCACCTGTGAAACATCTGTTGTTAGAGTGGCTTGGGGTGGGGGTTGCTGAAAAGGAGACCCCACCAGAAGGTTTTTGGGTGACTGCCACCATTGGAGGGACAAAATAAGGCAATCTGAGTTTGCTATTTTGTTTGACAGGCAACCTGACGCCTGAGTCCACTGAGTGGATAAGGTCCACTGTGCTGCCCTCATATGGAGGCGAGCATAAGGAACCACATGCACGGTGGATGCCATGTGGCCTAGCAACTGTAACATTTCCTGAACAGTGAGGTGAGGTTTTAGCACTGCTTGGGAAGCTAACTGCACAATGTGAAGGCAGCGGGGCTGTGAAAGGAAGGCCCTTGTCTGTCTGGTATCCAGAAGAGCTCCTATAAACTCTAGGGATTGAGTGGGAGCAAGGTTGGACTTTGGGAAGTTTATGACAAGTCCCAAATATTGAAGGATGTGCATTGTGCGAGACAGAGCTATCATGGCCTCTGGCTCTGAAGGGGCTCGAATGAGCCAGTCGTCTAAGTAAGGTAAGACGAATATTCCCAGCGTGCAGAGAAATGCTGCTACCACAGCCATGCATTTTGTGAACACCCTTGGTGCAGAAGCCAGGCCAAAAGGAAGAACCCTGTATTGGTAGTGCTTCCCTTGAAACAGGAAAGCGTAGTTACTCACCTATAACAGGTGTTCTCCAGGAGCAGCAGGAATCAGTCCTCACATATGGGTGACGTCGGTGCCGATGGAGCCCTCATGGAGCAATTTTCCCCAGCTTTCAAAGAAAGCCTTTGGGAATTGCAGCGCGCATGCGCGGTCCTCTTCCCGCCCAAGGGTGCCATCTTGCTCAGTCAGATGACATAGCTAAAAGACAGCAAAAAATTAGCAAAAAACGAAAGCATAGAACTGCAACTCCAAGGGGAGGAGGGAGGGTTGTGAGGACTGATTCCTGCTGCTCCTGGAGAACACCTGTTACAGATGAGTAACTACGCTTTCTCCTGGACCAAGCAGGAAGTCAGTCCTCACATATGGGACTCCCAAGCTTAAGGCTACCGGAGACCCTAAACACAAAAAGGAGCTCCCTCAAGCTCAGTAGCACAGAAGGAAGGAATCTTCTCTGAATACGTCTCCAACCGGTAGCCCAACATCCGGGATGGAGGGTAGGAGTTGCCTATACCTCAAAGAGGTTACGGAGGACTGCCTGTCCGAAAGCACTGTCCCTGCGGGACTCCCTCTCCAGGCAGTAATGGGCTGCAAAAGTCTGGCTTGAAGACCAAGTAGCGGCCCGGCAGATGTCTGCCAATGGAACAGAGCGGAGGTAAGCCACTGACGTAGCCTTCGCCCTAACACGATGAGCCGTGACTCGACTTTCCAACGAGAGGCCGTCTGCCTCGTAAGCCCAAGCGATACAGTCAGCAATCCAGATGGACAGAGTACGCTTGGAGACAGGGAGCCCCAACTTATTGGGGTCATAAGAGACGAAGAGCTGAACAGCCCTTCTGTGCTCCCGCGTACGGTCAAGGTAGAAGGTTAACGCCCTTCTACAGTCCAGGGTATGCAGGACCATTTCAGCTCGGCTGGAGTGTGGCCTGGGAAAGTAGGTCGGAAGTACCACCTCCTGGTTGATGTGAAAAGGGGAAACCACTTTGGGAAGAAACTTAGGGTGAGTCCGTAGGACTACCCGGTTCTTGTAGAACCTAGTGTAAGGAGGATCAGATACCAGGGCCTGCAGCTCACTAACGCGTCTAGCAGAAGTGAGGGCCACCAAGAACAAGGTTTTCCAAGAAAGAAAACGAAGAGGACAGGTAGCCATAGGTTCAAAAGGCGGACAGGTAATCCGCTGTAAAACCACATTGAGATCCCAGTCCGGGGCTGGTGGGCGCAAAGGTGGTTTAAGGAGAAGGAGGCCTCTGAGAAAACGAGCCACCAGAGGGTGGCTGGAAAGAGGTCTCCCATCCACCGGCATGTGATGCGCAGAAAGAGCACTGAGGTGGACCTTGACTGAGTTGGACTTAAGTCCAAGATTGGAGAGGGAAAGCAAGTACTGCAAGACCACTGATGCTGAACAGGAGAAGGGATCTTGAGACTGCTGAGCACACCAGACGGAGAACCGACGCCACTTAAGAGCGTAGGACTTCTGGGTGGAGGGCCGCCTGGAGGCCAAGATGACCTCCTCCACATCTGGAGGCAGCTGGAGAGGAGCAAGGACTACCCTTTCAGCAGCCAGGCCATCAGATGAAGGGACCGGAGGTTGGGGTGCAGGAGAGTCCCCTGATCCTGTGACAGGAGGTCGGGCTGAAACCCCAGAGGAAGAGGAGTGTCCACCGCCAGCTGCATCAGAAGCGGGAACCAAGGTTGTCTCGGCCACTGGAGAGCCACTAGGATCATCGAGGTTTTGTCTCTGAGAACTTTGAAGAGCGTCCGAGACACCAGTGGCATGGGAGGAAAGGCATACAAGAGGCCTGTGGACCATGGAATCAGAAAAGCATCCGCCGCTACTCTGAGAGGATGAGGCTGTCGAGAGCAGAATCTGGGAAGCTGCCGGTTCAGAGGACTGGCAAACAGATCCATGGTGGGGAGGCCCCACTTGAGAAAGATCCGCTGAACCACCAGCGGATCCAACCTCCACTCGTGAGGCTGGAGGATCCTGCTTAGTTTGTCTGCTAGGTAATTTTCTTGACCTGGGAGATAGACAGCTTTGAGGATGATGCCGCAGTGGACGGCCCAAGAGCATAGTTTCTGTGCCTCCTGACAGAGAAGGAAGGAGCCTGTTCCGCCTTGTTTGTTCACGTAGAACATTGCAACCTGATTGTCTGTCTGGACCAGCACCGACTGGTGAGAAATCAGGTGAGAGAAGGCTTTGAGCGCTAGGCGGATGGCTCTGAGCTCCAGGAAGTTTATCTGCTGAGCCGACTCCCAAGGAGTCCAGAGACCTTGAGTACATGTCCCTTGGCAATGTGCTCCCCAACCCAGGAGAGAAGCATCGGTCGTCAGGACCTGAGAAGGCGGAGGGGGCTGAAAAGCCACTCCTAGAACTAGGTTTGGCAGATGAAGCCACCATTGTAGAGAAGAGACCAGCGGGTCGGAGACCTTTACTGAGTCCGCTAGGCTCCCAGTGGCCTGATGCCATTGTGTGCGAAGGCACCATTGAGCAGGTCGCATGTTCAGCGGGCATTGGGGGTCACATGGACCGTGGAAGCCATATGGCCGAGCAGTCTCAGAAATTGCCTGGCCGAGACCAGGGAATTGCTGTGAAAGTGGCTGGCGAGATCCATGAGCCGCTGGGCCCTGTCTAGAGGCAGGAAGGCCCGTGCCTGAAGAGTGTCCAACCTGGCACCGATGAATTCAAGATTTTGAGAGGGGAGCAAAGTGGACTTTGCGAAGTTTATGACAAATCCCAAGTGCTGGAGTAGAGTCACAGTGCGATGAGTGGCCTGAGTGGCCTCTTGGGAAGACTGGGCTCTGATGAGCCAGTCGTCCAGGTAGGGAAACACAAAAAGGCCTTGAAGTCTTAGATAGGCCGCCACCACAGCCAGGCATTTGGTGAACACCCTGGGGGCGGAGGATAGGCCAAAGGGCAGTACTCTGTACTGGTAATGATTTCCTCCCACAACAAACCTGAGATATTGTCTGTGGTCTGGATGAATAAGGATATGAGTATACGCATCCTTTAGATCCAAGGAGCATAGCCAGTCGCCCTGCTGGAGGTAGGGCAGCAGGATTCCAAGGGTAAGCATCTTGAACTTTTCCTTTGCAAGGAACCTGTTGAGGTTTCGCAAGTCCAGGATGGGTCTGAGGCCTCCTGTTCTTTTTGGTATCAGAAAGTACCTGGAGTAAAACCCTTGACCCTTCGGGTGGTGGGGCACCGGTTCCACAGCCTGTTCCTGAAGGAGACTTGCTAACTCCTGAAGGAGTAAGTCCTTGTGCAGAGGGAGTCTTGGAGGCTCCCCTGGAAAGTAGGAGGGAGGTACCTGGTGAAAGTGAAGAAGATAGCCCTTCTGAACTATGTGAAGTACCCAGGTATCTGTGGTGATGTTGGACCACCTGTGGGCAAAGTGGACCAGCCGGCCTCCTGTGCTGAGAGAAACCAACTGAGGGGGAGAGGCTATGCTGATGAAGTCAAAAACCCCCACCCTGCTGAGCAGGGGCCGGTGGTGCAGGCTTGGGGGCTTGCTGCCTACGGGACCCATTACCCCGTCCCTTGGCCTGCTTACCCTGTGGGGGAGCTGCTGAGGCCTGATACTGAGGGTAGTATTTATAGGCAGCCGCCTTCCTCAGGTAAAAGGGCTTTTTCCCCGAGCCCTTCTTCTTTTGAGAAGGGGCAGAGGTCTTCCTGGAGAGACGAGTCCTGGTGAGAGTCTCGGTCTCGATCTGTGCAGCCTTCTCATCCATGGGCTTGCCAAAGAGGTTTTCACCTCTGCAGGGGACATCGACCAACTTGTCCTGCACCCATGGCTCGAGGTCGGATGTCTGAAGCCAAGCCTGGTGGCGGCCACCGATGCCGGCTGCGGCTACTCGAGCCGATGCCTCAAAACCATCGTAGGCTGCTCGAGAGATAAACTTTGAGCACTCCCGAATACCAGTTGACAAGGTTTGGAACCTCTGCAAAGGTTTGTCGGAGAGACCAGCAGAGAACCCGGCTATTTCTTTAGCCAGGTCTCGGAGATACATGCCCATGTAGAGCTGGTAGGTCTGGACTCGACAATCAAGCATAGAGCCCTGGAAACACTTCCTACCGAGGGCATCCAGGCTTCGGGCCTCCCTACTGGGGGGCACCGAGGAGTGCATTTTTTGACTCTTAAGTCTATGCATGGCCGATTCCACCACCATGGAATGGTGCGGTAGTTGTGCCTTTTGGAAGCCGGGGCTCTTGCGGACTCGATAAATGGAATCGACCCGCTTGCTTAACACCGGCGACGACGCCGGGCTCTCCCACATGCGGAAGAGAAGTCGTTCCAGCATCGGAGGAACCGGTACAATAAAGGCCTCCTTCGGGGGAGAGTCATATTGGAGGGCATTGAGCTCTTCGACTCGAGGCTCCTCCTCGGGATCCGCGGGGAAGGCCAAGGCCTTGGCCATATCCCGCATGAAGTCCGAGAACCGGGTATCCTCCAGGGGGGACCGTCTCTGAGGTTCGGACTCGGGGGAGTCCGATGGGACACACCGAGTCCGAAAGGAACCAGGTGACTCTTCGTCCTCGGATTCCCAGGCCGACTCCTCGGAGGAGGAGTCGAGCGGCTCCGGTCGGGCGGGCATCGATGCCATCCGCCCCGACGCCGAGGGAGTCGGCGTCGACGACCTCGGTCCCGAACGGGAGGCCGAAGGAGACCGCGACCGAGGATCGACTCGAGCCTTCATGGACTCGAGGATCGGCTCGGTCTCCGGGGTCGACTTGGAGGTCGACGTCCCGGCAGTCAGGGCAGAAGCACCGGCGAGGCCAGCGATCAATGCCCGCTGCTGGTCCATGAAGGCAGTCAGACTGCTCTCCAAGGCCGTCAACCTGAGTCCGAGCTCAGGAGACCCAGCAGCCCCCGACTCGGGCCCCGACGGCGTCGGGCCCGACGTCGGCTCCTTCGGAGGCGAGTCCACGAGGACAACAGTACTCACGTGAGCGGGCAAGTCCATCTCGAGACGAGGATGTTTGGAAGGCCTCTCCACCTCCGAGGACCCGGGACGGGAATCGGGGCTATGCGACCTGGCCCTCGAGGAACCAGGAGCGTCCACCGATCCCGCCCTCGCGGGTTTCTTCTTCCGATGATGTTCCCGGGTAGGAGACCCCCTTTCAGAGGAACTTCGACGATGCTCAGGACCAGAGTCCCGAGACATCGAAGCCTCTGACGAGGTCCGAGCCCGGCCGGAGTCAGAGAAGATACGTTCCCGCTGATGCTGCCGACTCCTCAATGCTTTTGAGGACATTTTGCCACACGGACCACAGATCATCGGGTCATGATCGGGTCCAATGCAGCAGAGGCAGAAGTCGTGTGTGTCGGTAAGAGACATGAGTTTCTTACAGAGGTCACACTTTTTAAACCCACTGGCAGCCATCGGGGGAAAAAGGGCCCCTGCGAGGTCAAAAGACCGGTCTGGCAGTGAAAAAGTAAAAAGGCGCGAAATCTGTCACGAAGGACAAAAAACCGAAAAATAAAGAACGGACTCGCAACCGGCGTCGCGGGTCCGGGCGGGAAAAGAACTGGCGTCGAAACCGAGAAAAAAGAGAAATAAAATCAACTTTTCTGCGGGGATTCACAAACAACGTCTGTAGGGCTCCGCGGAAAAAAGAAGACTGAGCAAGATGGCACCCTTGGGCGGGAAGAGGACCGCGCATGCGCGCTGCAATTCCCAAAGGCTTTCTTTGAAAGCTGGGGAAAATTGCTCCGCGAGGGCTCTGTCGGCGCCGACGTCACCCATATGTGAGGACTGACTTCCTGCTTGGTCCTGGAGAATCGAAGGAACCTTTGGTGAGTTGGATGGATGAGAACATGAGTGTATGCATCCTTGAGATCTAGAGAACAAAGCCAATCCTGACTCTGAAGGTATGGCAGCAGAGTTCCTAGAGAAATCATTTTAAACTTCTCTCTGAACAGGAATTTGTTCAATTCTCTGAGGTCTAGAATGGGTCTGTGTCCTCCTGTTTTCTTTGGAATAAGGAAATAGAGGGAATAAAACCCTGTACCCCTTTGGGGAATGGGCACCTCTTTTATTGCCCCTTGAGCAAGGAGCATAGTGACTTCTTGACCTAACCGGTTGTTGATAGAGGTCTGAGAATTGAACTGTCTTACTATTGTAGGAGGGGGCTTGCTGAGGAAATGAAGCCTGTACCCCTCTTGTACAACAGACAGAGTCCAATTTTCTGCTGTTATCTGACCCCATCTGGGGGCAAAATGACATAACCTTCCTGGGATGGTGGAGGGTTCTGGGCCGTTTAGGGCCAGGAAGGCAAAGTTCTCTAGACAGGAGTCAAAGCCCCTGTGGAGGCTGAGTCTACTGAGCTGGTTGAGGCTTAGCTGCTTTTGGCTTCCTTTGTTGCCTAGGTTGTTGCTGCTGTCCCTTTTGGGCACACTGACCTGAACGATGTCCCTGCTGGGTATAGGAGGGATAAAACATTTTCTTCTTGCTGAAGAATGGTTTCTTAGAGGATCTTTTCCTCGCAGGATCAGCTGTAGATTTGGACAATCTATCCAAAGTGATATTGTCAGCATCAATCTCATTAGCTTTTTCCTGCCAATTCTTGCCAAAGAGATTTTCTCCTGTGCAAGGTATATTCCCCAGTTTGTCCTGTACCCAGATTTCCAAGTCAGATGCCTGGAGCCAGGCAATTCTACGTGCACTTATGGCAATAGCAGAGGTTCTGCATGTTTAAACAAGAGCAAGATAATCTTGCCTTTTATCATCAGGAAGGAGAGGACTCATAAGCTCTAAGTCTCCTGTGACTTCCTTAAGGAACATTCCCATATACAAGATATAGGAACTGATCCTAGCAGAGAGCATGGAAGCCTGGAAGGATCGACGTTCAAAGGCGTCAAGAGTCCTGCACTCACGTCCTGGAGGATTAGATGCATGCCTTTTTGCACTCCTTATCCATCTCATGGCTGATTCCACCACCATGGAATGGTGTGGTAATTGAGTCTTCTGAAACCCAGGACAAGGAGGAACTCAATACATGGTGTCGAGTCTTCGAGAATGAGGAGATGTGGTCAGAGGTGTTTCCCACATCCTTAACATAAGATCATGCAAGATCTCATGAATAGGTAAGGTAGCTGCCTCCTTGGGAGCTTTTGGGTATTGTAGGATTTCTAATTCCTTTGTCCTAGGCTCTTTTTCAGGAGCCACTGTGATAGAAAGACCTCGGGCCACATCTTGGATAAAATCCTGAAAGGACATATCCTCTGGTGGAGACATGCTACGCTGAGGAGAAGAGGAATCCTCTGGAAGAAGTACTCTGGTATCAGCAGAGCTTTCAGAGTCTTCAAACTCATCCAAGGATTCGAAGTATCTCCGATCTGGGTGATTGTGCAAGGCCCAGTACCGGTACCGATCGAAGTCGGCATCGGAGTGGTCCGGTACCGACTTGTCGATGCCAGATAGAGACGCATGACTCGGTCCCGGTAGAATACCTGCCGATGTTGATGCAGTCGGTGCCGGTACCGGTTGAATTGTCTGAAGCGGTTTCAGGGGCTTCAAGGCCGTGAGAAGAGCCGCCAGACTGCATTCAATAGCCAAGAATCTCTGGTCTATCGACGTTGCCGATGCTTGGGTATTGTTGCCAGATAAAGCGGCCGGAACCCCAGAGCATGGCACCAGTAGTTCTGCTGAGGTTGAAGCTTCGAGAACATCCTGGAGTCCCATTAGTGCTTTGGGAGCCGAAGCCTCCAGCCAGGGCAATTTTGCCGGTGAAAGTCCCTCAAGGGCAACGCCAGAGGCATCTCGATGTTTAGAAGGAGATCTACCCTTTGAGGACCAGCTAGATTTATGTTTAGTTACCTGAGATCCATGGGAGGAAGGTGAAGCCGTGGAGGATGTTGATGCCACGGAGGCTGCATCGGAGGGAAAAAGGGTGCTAAGCTTAGCAGCTCGGTTTTGCCTGCCCCTTTTTAACATCATCCCACAGGCAACACACTCTGAAATAGAGTGGTCAGGACCTAAACATTTGAGGCACCACTCATGGGTGTCGGTGACGGAGATGGTACCGCCACATTTAGAACACTTTTTAAAACCCGAAGTGGGTTTTTCCATTTTGAGGAAAAAATTGGGCCTAGTGCCTAAAATGGCACGTGGCACCCAAGAAAAAAATTACTGGAGAAAGACTCCAGAAACAAAGGTTGTTTTTTTGGTTTTTTTTTTAGAAAAAAGAAATGAAGAACCGGCGGTACTGGTATAGCGTCGAGGGAAGGCAGACACGACCACAAAAAAGAAGCATAAGAAGGGAATTTTCTGCGGTGACAGGATGTGCGACCTGTCGGCTCCGCGGAAAACGAAGAACTGGAGAGGGACAGTTGGGAAAGGCGGGAAGGCAGCACACAGGCGCTGTGGGATGCTCCCAAAAGCTTTCCTATTGGATGCTGGGGAGCATTCCCACGCAGGTTCCGTCGGTACCGACGATACCCATATGTGAAGACTACATTCCTGCTTGTTCCTGGAGATACTGGATACTGTCCATGCAATTCCGAAAAGGAGATCAGGGCCCCTAGCCTTTCCCCCTCCTCCTCATTCAATATTCTGAGGTTCAGTCCCCCCCGCTAGATAAGCAGCAATTTATTGAGGGAAGCTTCATGAAACAGATTTTCCTATAAATGCATTCATTCTATTGCTCCTCAATGCCTTTCCTCTCTCCCTACACCCTCCTCTTCAACTCTGCTATTCCACTGGCCTTCTCCTCTCTATGCCACTGCGAACTCCAGACTTTGATCTTTTCACCTTGCTGCTCCTTATGCCTGGAACAAACTACCCGAGTCTGTACATCAGGCTCCATCTTTCCTTTTCAAATCCATGCTAAAGGCTTACCTCTTTGAGGCTGCTTTTGGATCCTGATACCTTGTTTTCCTTGTGTTTCCTTACCTTTCCCTATTATACCCTTATTCTTATCTATTGTATTGTCTGTCTTGATTAGATTGTAAGCTCTGATAAGCAGAGACCATCTTTTATATGTGTCTGTACAGTGCTGTGTATGCCTTGTAGCGCTATATAAATATCAGTGGTAGTAGTAGAAATCAATAAAGGCCCATGCAACTTCTTCCCGACTAGACACAATGGAGCGAGGTGCATTTCTTATTAGAACAATCACTGACTGGGCCTCACACTATTTCAACTGCATTGCTAGTAATCTGTTAATTTTCCCTCCTTTTTCATAGTACCTTTGGCCAAGTTTGCTCATTTTAAACTCTACACTCTCCATTTGTATAGTGTTAATCTTATTCCACAAATGAAGGACTTCTAACCTTAGTGTTTCATTTGAATTTAGCTTGTATTTTTTCTCCAACTCCTGCCAATAATAGTTTCAGGTCATGCAATATCTGGATTCTCTCCTTTTTACACTACATCACAGTTTCTATTAACTGCCCCCTCATCATCACCTTAAGAGCTTTCTAATGCGTGTTAACTGAAAGATCCTCCTGATCAATGAAAAACAAATCTTGAATTTTTTTCTCTACCTCTTGGCAGAACCCCGGATTCAGCGATCAAGATCTCTTAAGAGTCCAAGAATGAGGACCAAAACTTGGGTCCGACCTCACCCCCCAAATCAAGAGAGATGGGAGTGTGATCCAATCAAGTAATGAGACCTTCTTCACAGATCAAAACCGCAGGACACATGCCTAAATCTCCAAACATCAACAAGCCCATGGTCCCACAATAATACTAAAAGCTCTTATTACTTACACCAGAGGGATCATGCGAGAGATCAAGGTCTGAAGCAGGAGAAAAATTAAAATTGCCCCTCTAATAGTAGGGAGCTGAGTAAACTCTGTTTTGAAAGTATCTCACTAAGAAAATATGACTAACTAGTACTGGGTGCATAAATATTAACCAAACAAAACTTGCTACCTCCCACTTATATCTTCAACATTATATTCTACCCTTCTTATCATGCCAAGAATTAAGCACTTGGGCATTCATAATCTTCTTAGTCTGCTGCCGGCCTGATTTTCCCGACATTTCCTGTCTGGTCCCCCACCACGGTCACTTTCTTGCAGCCAGACTTTGAGGTCATTTATTCTTAAAGTCATTTCCAGCCAAATTACCAGATTATATGTGCTGAAAAAGTTAGAAAAGCATTGGTTTCAGCCCAGGATGGAAGGAGTTCGCACTACTCACATCTGCCTTCTGGACTGACATCATGTGACCCCCTGATCTCATAATTCTGATCAGCCAGGATCCTAGAGTGGACCTCCTTAATGTGTGTCTCTTGCAGAAAAATAGTCAGGTCTGGCAGTAACAAGGTGAATAATTACTTTTTTCAGCTTGATCAGATTGTTAATCCCTTTAGCATTCAGGAAGATAATTTTCCAGTGATTATCTCTTCCCATGACTAGACTTAGAATCTATTAATAGAGAGGGGGAAGGGAACTCATCTCCTCTATCAAATACATCAATTACAGGAGCAGGCATCTCAACAGACAGAAGAAAATTTCCACAATAAAGCTATCTTGAGAAAACCTTGCATAGCTTAAAAACAGCGCTCCAACAGCTGGCTGCAGAAATAATTTCAACAGTGCGTGGACCAGGGTGTCAGCAAATGACAGACATCTGCCAAGACAAACATAAACCGTTCCTATTTAGCAATTCCAAAAACCTATCCCAAATTTATCTCACTGTATCTGTCTTCTCAGTTAGACAAACATCAGCCCAGACACCTTGTCAGAATTCTCACCATCCCATCCCCAACCATACGCATTCTAGATCTTGAAATTACATTGCCTCATAGCCCAGCTACCTATCCACCCAACTCAAATATCAAGAACTCAAAGCAGCAGCCAACTTAAAAGCTTCCAATCAGCCATTATTGCAAATCCTTACATTAATCTGTTCATTCAATAAGTCAATCCAGAACTCTCCATCATTGGTTATCCATCTCATGGATCACTCCCACAAAAAATGGTATAGGCATCCTTACCCAAACTAGCTCTTAACACCACACTCCAGCATATATCCAGTCCTACCTAAATTTCTTCATTTCTCCATTCATTCCAGCAAGCAGGCTCACAAATGCTCTTCCAACCAACAACCAGTAACAGCCATTTGTGCATATTACATCCATACATAACATAGCAAAATTAATATGACCAGATACAAAAAAAAAAATCACGTAATTACGTAATCTATTCAACCAGACCAAACAGAACCGCACTTAAAAAAGTTTGAGTCCTGCTCTATAGCTGGCATTAGCCATGTGCTCGAGATACAGAATTATTCAAAGTCACAGATAACAGAGACCATAGAACAGAAAATATGGTCTAGTTTGTCCTCTTCCATCCACAGGGCCCTTGGCACAATGTTCATTAGAGAAAGAAAACAGCAGTCATTAACAATCCGAAGGGCATCAGCGTTCCTCCAGCTTACTGCCAGTAATTTCTTCAAGGAACTCTCTTAATGCCATGAGCTCTTTTAAGTTGCAGGTCATATTATTCAGAATAACTTGCATTCAGGCTGGATAACACCAACCAAACTGGGTGTTAGCCTTTTTTAACTGATCCAGTATCACACAGGTCTGCAAAAAATTTTTTTCGAGAGCTGTTTTGGTTATTCCACGTAATCTTTGTTTTTTGGTGCGCTGAATCCGAAAATGACCTCCATTTTGTCATAGGACATCACGTTTGCTGACAATTTAGGTAACTATGTTAAATAAGGCAATACCTCAAAATAAATGGAAATAGACTTATAAAATTAAAGTTTTATTACAATAGTTTCATAAAAATCCTTTTTTGAACTGAAATGAGCTCACCTACACACACTAAACTCGATTCTTCTTCCTTGTGAGGCTCCTCTTGGTGCATTTACGCTTGTGAGTAGCATGTGGAATGTCTCTCTGAAGCATCCAACAGTAGTCTGCCATCATTGTAATGCTCCATTTTCCCTGGTATCTCCTTTCCATCTCTTTAATGTCTTGGTGGAATCGTTCACCTTGTTCCTCACTCACAGCTCCCAAATTTTCAGGAAAGTAGTCAAGGTGGGACTGGAGGAAATGCACTTTCAAACTCATCAGGCAACCTAAAGCTTGAAATGCTTTCAGCATTCGTCCGACGATCTTTTTGTAGTGAGGATCTTTGTTATTGCCTAAAAATTTCTGTACGACTTCTTTAAATGCAATCCACCCTTCTTTTTGAGGATCCGTCATGGTATCGACAAACTCTTGATCAACTATAAGCCTTCTAATGTCTGGTCCGACGAACACACCTTCCTTCAATTTTGCCTCCGACAGGCCTGGAAACTTGGTGACCAAGTATTTGAAGCATTCTCCATCTCTTGGAAGTGATTTTACGAATTGCTTCATCAATCCCAATTTTATGTGGAGAGGTGGTAGAAGAACTTTATGGGAAGGTACCAAAGATTCTCGGAGGACATTTTTTTTACCAACTGTTAGCACCCTCAGCTGCCAACTCTTCTTGGTCAAGTGATTTTGTCGGTCTCGAATGTCCCATAGACACAGAAAACAAGGATATTTGGTATACCCAGCTTGTTGCCCGAGCAGCATGCACAAGACCTTCAAGTCCCCACACACTTGCCAACCATGGTCTTCATATTTAAGTTTACGAAGAACCAATTCCAAGTTCTCGTAGGTTTCCTTCAAGTGTACGGAATGACATACAGGTATGGAAGCGGAAAAAAACATTGTGGAGTAAAACTGCTTTGAGACTTCTTTTTGAAGAATCTATAAAAAGACGCCATTGCTCTGAATCATATTGGATTTTAAACTGACCCATCAGACCTTCGACATCGATGCAATAAACCAACTTGTCTTCCTGGGCGAAGTAAGGATTGAACTCCTTTTCACGATGTCTGAACCATGAAGATGACACTCCTGGCAACAATAAATTCCTGCTTTTCAGCCTTGATCCGAGTAACTTAGCGGCATCTTTGGGAAGATTCAAGTCTCTTACCAAATCATTCACCTCCTCCTGAGAAAACAATTTTGGTCTTGTATCATCTTCAAGGTCAGAACTTGATTCGTCATCTGGTTCAGGTATGACTTCACCTTCATCGGAGCTAGGTATCTCTTCCAAGGTAGCAGGGGGCTTGGGTACTGGTATATCTGTGCCATGGGGGATAGGATGAATTGCCGAGTGAAGATTGGGGTATGAAATGGAATGCTTCCATTTGGAATTAAACCCTTTCACATTGCATGAACAAAAGTAACAGTCGTCACTATGGTTCTTTTGCTCTCGCCATACCATAAGAATCCCATAACGGAAAGATTTTTTCTTACCCTTGAACCAGTTTCGGAGGTCCTCAACACACTGTTTGCACACTTTATGAGGCGCCCAGACTTTATCTTGATCTCCAATTTTTAGTCCAAAGTATGCAAAGTATACTTTTTTCACAACGTCTGTAATATTCTGCTGTTGCTTCAACACTGTATATTCACCACAGATGAAACAGAAACTGTCTGGTGAATTAATACACTTTCGCGGAGCCATAACATAACGGTTGAAGAATGACAAGCTAACACAAATTGCGATGAAAAAGTGTGAACAGCCTAGAAAACAGAGTTACTTACCTGTAACGGAGTTCTCCGTGGACAGCAGGATAGGTCAGCCACACCTGGTGACGTCATCCGACGGCGCCGTGACGGAAGTGCTCTCTAGCTCAGAAGCTTCTGAGCATGTGTGAGGTGACCCCACCTCCCCGGTCCGCCCCCAGCCCGACCAGTGAGTCATTAGCTTCGGCCAGAGGCTGGGGCGCGGACCGCAGGCCACCCTCAGAGGGGAGGAGGGTGGGATCGTGTGGCTGACCTATCCTGCTGTCCACGGAGAACTCCGTTACAGGTAAGTAACTCTGTTTTCTCCTAGGACAAGCAGGATGTGTCAGCCACACCTGGTGTCTCCCCAGCTACTTGTTATGCGCTGAGGCTGAGGGAGGCCTGAGACAGTATAGTAACAAACGTTTATTGTGCAGAACAGACGTTTATTGTGCAACTAAGCAATAACATAAGTGCATGGCCGGCTGGCACACGCAGTGAAGTAGAACATAGTGCAATCAATCAACAGTGCAACGGAACAATCAGTGCAATAATATAGTGCAACAGTGCAATAACATTGTGCAAATAACAACCACAGTGTCATAACAACCACATAGTGCAAGTAACAACCATCGTGAGGGTCCCACCAGGTGGCGTTTAGGAGGTACAGGAGTTACTCCCCGCAGGCTGCGACTTGGTCGGTTGCTCCTGTCACGTCTGGAAAGGTGGAACCTGCCGCTGTAGACAGAATCGCTCGGCCGAAAGAGCTGTCGGCTTCTGCCTGGAGGTCAAGGCAATAGTGTTTTTGGAAAGTGAGGTGCGAGGACCAGGTGGCGGCTTTACAGATCTCGCTTACTGGAACCTCGTGTGCGCTTGCGAGAGAGGTGGCCAATGTGCGGAGTTGGTGTGCGCTCGCCTTGTTTGCTGGATGAGCGCCCGCCTTCTGGAGGCAGTAGGAGACACAGTCAGATATCCAGTGGGAGAGTGTGCGCTTGATGACCGGGCGTCCCGGTTTGTTGGGGTCGAAGGACACAAAGAGCTGGGTCCCTTGCCGGACTGAGGCCGTCCTGTCAATGTAGATGCGCAGTGCTCGGACGCAGTCCAGTGAGTGGAGTCGTTGCTCTTCTGGTGACCCATGAGGGGCAGGGAAGAAAGACGGTAGTTCCACTGATTGGTTGACGTGGAAGACGGAGGAGACCTTTGGAACAAACTTCGGGTGTGTCCGGAGAGACACCCTGTTGTGGTGAATCTTGGTGTACGGGGGGTGAGCCACCAAAGCTTGTAGTTCACTCACCCTCCTTGCGGAAGTGATGGCGATGAGGAAAAGCGTCTTCCAGGACAGGAATTTTGATTCCGCTGAGGGCAGAGGCTCGAAGGGCTCCCGCGTCAGCTGCTGGAGGACGGTGTTGAGGTCCCACGAGGGAACAGGTCTTTGGACCGGGGGCTGCAGGTTCCTGAGACCTCTCATGAAGCGGGTCACAATGGGAAGAGCGGCTATGGTGCCCGTGGGCGAGTTGTTTCGCAGCTGGTGCAGGGACGCGATGGCTGCGAGGTGCACCTTAATTGACTGGGGCTTCAAGCCCAGACTGAAGAGCGAGGAGAGATACTGAAGCACAACCGGAACAGGGCAGGAGTCTGGCGGGATTCCTCAGCCTGCGCACCAGATACTGAAACGTTTCCACTTGAGACTGTATGACTTTCTCGTGGACGGTCTCCTGGAAGCCAGTACGATGCGCTGTACCTCCGCCGGTAGATGGTGTTCTTGGAAGTTCACCCTCTCAGTCTCCAGGCCGTCAATGCAAGGGTCTGGAGATTGGGGTGCCAGGTTGTGCCGTCGTTCTGTGTGAGCAGGTCTGGTCTCATCGGGAGCCGGATGGGGGGTTCCTGTGAAAGCTGCAGTAGCAGGGGGAACCACATCTGTCTTGGCCAGTGGGGCGCAATCAGGATGATGTTCGCCTTGTTGTTGATGGTGCGCTGTATGGTGGCTGTCATGAGGGGGGTTGGGGGAAAGGCGTAGGCCAGTTCCCACTGCCCCCAGTGTACTTCGAATGCATCCGAGGCCACTCTCCGGGGTGAGGGGCGTTTTGAGCAGAACAGAGGGCATCTGGAATTGTCCTCGGTTGCGAAAAGGTCTATCCGTGGATTCCCCCAACGTCGGAAGATGGACTCCGCTACTTCCTCGTGAAGCGTCCACTCGTGGGGCTGGAGCTGTCTGCTTAGTCTGTCCGCTAGCGTGTTCTGCTCTCCCGGGAGGTAGGTCGCCTGTAGAAGGCAGTCGTGAGCTAGGGCTAACGACCATGTCTGTAGAGCCTCCCTGCAGACAGTGCGGGAGCCCGTACCCCCTTGTTTGTTGAGGTAGAACATCGTCACTTGGTTGTCGGTCTGGATCAGAACTGTCTTCCCCGCGAGATGTGGCATGAAGGTCTGGAGCGCATACCTGACGGCTCGGAGTTCGAGGGCGTTGATATGGAGGGATTGTTCTGTCTTTTTCCAAGCTCCTTGCGTGCTGAGGTGCAAGAGGTGGGCTCCCCAGCCTGTGGGGGAGGCGTCCGTGGTTAGGATGAACTGGTAGCCGCAGGGTTGCAGGCTCTTGCCTTCGTTGAGATTGGCCGAGGCCATCCACCAATGGAGACTCTGGGATACCCTCGGTTTGATTGGGATGAGGGTGGTGAGAGGTTGAGACCGTTGTTTCCAATGCGAGCGCAAGTGCCACTGGAGTGTGCGCATGTGCAGTCTGGCCAGGGTTAGGACTGAAGTAGTCGCTGCCATGTGACCTAACAGGCGTAGGATGTCCTGGGCCTTGGTTTGCTTCGCGGACGATACCTTCTTCGCAAGGCGGATGATGTTTTCCTGCCGATGCTCTGGAAGGAAGGCCTTGGCTGAGGTTGTGTCGATTATGGCCCCGATGAACTCCGTGCGTTGGGTGGGTTCTAGCCGAGACTTCTCCATGTTGAGCAGGAAACCCAGCTTGGACAGCAGAGTGGTAGTCTTTCGCACTGCCGCCCTGAGTTCCGTGGCGGAAGGTGCTGATATCAGCCAGTCGTCCAGATAGGGAAAAATGGCAAGCCCTTGTTTGCGGAGATGAGCCGCTGCCACAGCTACGCACTTCGTGAAGACCCTGGGAGCTGGGGATAGTCCGAAGGGAAGTACCCGGTACTGGTAGTGGTACCCCATTGCTACGAATCTCAGGAATTTCCTGTGCGATGTGTGGACTGGGATGTGAGAGTAGGCATCCTGTAGATCCAACGTGGCCATCCAGTCCCCCGGTCTGATGAGGGGAAGGATGGAGTTCAGGGAGTACATCTGAAACTTCTCTTTCAAGAGGGTGTTGTTCAGCTTGCGGAGGTCCAGGATTGGGCGAAGGCCCCCGGACTTCTTGGGAATAAGGAAGTACCGGGAATAGAAGCCAGAGTTGATTTCGTTGGAGGGAACCCGTTCGATCGTTCGTGTTCTGATGAGTTGCTGAAGGAGGTCCGCAAGGGCAACTTCCAGGTGCAGCGGTGGTCTGCTGCTGGGTTGTGTGCGCTGCCATGGTGGGGAAGAGAACCGTAAGCGGTAGCCCGCTTGGATAATCCGGATGACCCACTGGTCCATGGTGATTTCCTGCCAGGCAGGTAGGAAGTTGGATAAACGGCCTCCCACCGGCGGGGCAGCAGGGACACTCATGGTCAGCCGGGGCGGATTGTCAGAAAGAGGAAGTGTTCTTACCGGCCTGCTGGGTGTTTGCTGGTTTCTGTTTGCGTTCTCTTTGTGGTTGCCTTTGAAAGGATGATTTGTTGTAGTTTTGCTTGTATTTCGGTGCCTGCCACTGCCGGTTGGAACCGTAATACTTTTTCGACGAGGCAAAGGGCTTGCGGTGATAGCTCCCTTTCTGTGACCAGGAGGGGCGTTCGAGTCCGTCCGCCGCTAATGTCTTCAGAGTGGTGCAGTCCTCTTTCAGGCCGTTCACCGTATCTGCCACCTTGTCCCCAAAGAGGGAGTCTCCCAGGCAGGGCACGTCAGCAATCCTGTCGTGTTATCTGACAGGCCGGAGGCTCGCAGCCAGGCCCAGCGGCGGGCTGCAATGGCCGTGCCTGCTGTCCGGATAGCAGTGTCGAAAGCATCAAAAGCCGTGCTCATCAGGTGTTTGGAGCATTCTGCCAACTCCTGGAGCGTGGCTGTATGCTGGGTTTGCTTAGGAAGATGGTCTTTAAGTTCCGCTAGGAGGGCATCTTGGAACAGCAGGTGTTGGAATTGATGAGCTGATATCTTGGCACTCAGCATCGCTCCCTGGAAAACTTTCCGCCCTAGGTCGTCGAGGAGCTTAGGGTCCCGGCCAGGGGGATGGGTAGTTTGAGTGCGCGAAGACTTCGACCTCTTGAGAGCTGACGCTACCACAATAGATTGGTGAGGCAGCTGGGCCTTGTCAAAACCAGGAGCTGTCTGGAGGAGATATTTGTTGTCCAGACGTCTGGCACAGGCTTGACCGGAGGCAGGGGACTGCCAGAGGGTGGATTGTTTGTCCTTAAGCTTCCGGTGAAGGGGGAGAGACAAGGCCGGCTTGGGTCCGCTGAGGTATTTCATTACCTCCGGATCTTTCTCGTCAGAGGGCTCTTCCTTGGTGAGACCTAGCTTGGCCACGACCTTCTTCAAAAATTTTGGATAGGTGAGGTCTTCTTGCACCGGAGCCTGTGTCTCCCCTTGCTCATCTGGAGCAGACTTGGATGAAGGTGATTCCGGGCCCCCTTCTTCTGGGGCGCTGTCTTCGGAGTCCTGTCCCAGCAAAGGGGAAGGGCTCCTTTCCCTTGAGGGAATATGCTCTGGCGAGGCCGGAGTGGGAGATGCCTCCCTCCTCTCAGGAGTTTGTAAATGCAAAGGGGCTGCCACGGAGCTGTCTCTGCCTGGAGGAGCAGTTTGTTTCACCAGGCGTTGTAAGAGCTGCAATATGGCTTCTGAGGTACTAGACCCAGAAGATCTGGTGCTCCGGTGCCCCTGAGAGTTGGACTTCCTGCTTCTCCCGCGGCCGCGGGAGGAATCACTGGCAGCACTGTCACCGCGCGAAGAAGAGCGGTCTCCCCGGTGCCTCTTGCACCTGTGTCTTTTGTGCTTATCGCCGCGCCGACGGGAGGACTCCCGGGAGTCAGCGCGGCGTTTGTGGCGGCTGCTGCTGCTGTGTTTGCTGTGGTGGGAGCCCTCAGCGCGGAGGAGATCTTCGGCACGAGGGAGCTCCTCTTGGGAAATCCTCTGTCGGCTGGCTCGGGGCGAGGGAAGCCCGTGCAGAGGGGAAGCCCTGACGTCATCAAGGTGGGAGGAGCCGCACCTGGCCACCCGATTGGAAGGCAAATCTCTGTGGGCGGAGTCTGGTGAGACCACGTGGGTGGCGCCATCTTGACCGCATCCGCCTGAGCCGCATGGCAATGGAGGAAGTCCGGAGGCGCGGCAGGATTCAGGGTGGCCTCCTGAAGGCAGAGGAGCGATCGTATCGCTGGAGCCCCGCGTGGGAACATCGGAGGAGCATCCGGCGGTGGGGGAGCTTGTGCCAGGCACCGCGGAAGCCAAGGAGGCAGATCTCTCCGGCAGGGGGGGGAGGCCCAGGGCCTAGGCCCGCCCGGTGTTTCTTCTTTGCGGGTGCCTTCCCTTTAGCGGACTTACCGCGTTCTGAAGAGCCGGTATCAGCAGAGTGCCCCGGAGCAGCCAGGAATTCTTTTAAGGAGTAATCCCTCATTTTCTTCGCCCTGGGGGACATCTGGGCGCAGCAGGCACAGTCCTCCACGTTGTGAGAAGCCCCGAGGCATCGGAGGCAGCTCAGGTGAGCATCGGAGATGTTCATTTTTCTCTTGCATTTTGGGCATAATTTAAATCCCAGTTTAGGCATTGTAAAGGTTATAAATTTTTTCAATATGGTGAGAGAGAGCTGAGATCCGTCTTGAGGCAAGGCGGAAGAATTGAAAACTGGTCGGGCTGGGGGCGGACCGGGGAGGTGGGGTCACCTCACACATGCTCAGAAGCTTCTAAGCTAGAGAGCACTTCTGTCACGGCGCCGTCGGATGACGTCACCAGGTGTGGCTGACACATCCTGCTTGTCCTAGGAGAACCAAGAACCTGATGATTCGTGCACAAGTGTGGCATGCAGGAAAGAGCAGCTCTGTGTCTGTACACGAGACGTCACAGTGCTGGCCACGCCCCCTGCACTGACCGGAGCTGTTGCTATCTGCCCTGTGTCTCCCTACCACTGGATTCTTCAGGAAAGATTAACCCCTTCTACCATTAGAAGCACGAACTTAAAACTTGCTTAGCTTATGTATATATTGCTGACCATCAGATTTACAGTGCTATATTTTTTTTTACATAATTCGGACAACCCCTTTAATGTTTTTTTGGCATTTTATATCTTAAATGCACTTATGTGAATTAATTAATAGTAATTTGAATTAATTAATAGTAATTTGAAAAAATTTGATAAATTTGAAGACAATTTTGCATGTTGTGGCAAATCATGACGTCTAGGAGTTTTTTCAATATTTTATTTGTTTTCAGCACACCAAAATACATGGAAATTAGATGAAAATTATCAAACAGCTTTTTAGTCGCAGACCTGTGAATTGTTTTCTTTTGGCCATCATTGCCTTGTTCAGGTCAGGAAAAATACAGATCAGGTGTCCCTGACTGTGAAGAGGCAGTATGGCAATCAATAGAATCTGCAGCATTTGTGGATAATGAAGTACCCGGATCACCACAGGCCTTAGATACTTCCTACGAGCCAATGGGTTTCCGTGATAATATACGATGCACCCTTTTCAGTTTCAAATGGTTGCTCAAATTGAAGCTCGAGCAGCTCAGTTAAGGAGCACTCCAAATATTTAACTGCATCATGACCCATTAGTTCTTCAGGGATCCAGAATCTGCAAGTTGTTACAACACATTGTTAAATTCTCAAGAAGCTTAATTGTTTTAGAATAGTATTGAAAGGTCAGAATCATCGAAGTGTGTAGTAAACTGCCACTCCAGGACCTCCATTTTCGTAGTCACTGCTGCTAACTGCCCTTTCATAGTATGAAATTCTTGGTACATTCATTGATTTGCTGCATTGTCTTTTAGAAGGTCCTGTACCTGAAGGAGCTTATGCATCAATGTAGCCAACATTATTTTTTCCTCCTTCGTAGTAGCCTTTTCTGCAGCGAGGGTGGATCAGGCTTTAGTCTTTTCACAGCCTGTATAGAGGGGTTATTAAAATCTAGTTTGCCAGACTTGCTCATGGTTGAGAGTTCAATCAGGGTACCCACTACCAAAGAGAAAAGGGGCTATAAGTCCACAGGGAGCCAGATTCTCAGGAGATAGCCAAAGGAGCTATTGCCTCAAGCAGCCATTTTGTAGCTGGCTTGCTAGCACCCCTCCCCCCCTGCATTATTTTATCTTAATGCATGCTAGTTTATCCCAAAACACACTACAAAATGAGATGCAAAGCATGAAAATGCATGCAAAACACCTCATCATTACGCAAATCAAATAACTTGAATTTAACATCACAAACCCCTACCATCACTTACCCCAGTGGTTCCAGATTCCTAGACTGCCTGTATCAAAATGGCACTGGGTCTGTAGGGGTAATGGATGCAAACTATATAGGCAAACTGCTCAAGGGAGCCACACAAGATGGAAGACAGATACAAAATAGAGTCTGTATCACCTTGGCCATACTAAGTACTTCATCAGATTCCTGACAGACTGTACATATGTTTGATCAGCACAGAGGAAGATACAGTGAAACCATAGTCTTAGAGGTGGACATTAACATAAAACAAATAATTTTGCAATTTTCCTGGGCCCCAGTCCATCCCTGATGATAAATAGACCAGTCATATTCTGAGAGCTATGGCAGCAGTGACCAGCATCAGAGGGCCCTCCTGTAAATGTCTAGTATCCAAAGGATACTTTCTGATTTGCTGATTTGAACCTTTGGACCCAGGCTTGGGTCAATCACCAGGAGAGATATACCAGCAAACTGGTTAACCATAAGAATGACAGAAAGGAATATAAGGGGGCTGAGCACAAAAGAGGGGGCTCTCTGCCATGGCACCTGCCATTTCCTGCCTCAGTGCCTGAAGAAACGCTGATCCCCTGAAGACCAACTGTGCTCTCTCTCGCTCTCTCTCTCTGATTTTATCCCTACCTGCATGAATTAGTGCTTTCCCAGCCTTAGCTTGCAGTGAGAGTACCTCCTGCTAGTGCCAGCTATTTCTCTCTGTCTCTCTTTGCTTCAAAGTGCAGGTCACCAGGCTACAGCAGACTCTACAAGTGGTCTTATCAGAGGTATGGTATAAATGTCAATTATCTTCCTTAGGGGAATGGACAGCTAGCATGCATAATTGTTTTGCTTATCTAGTGGGATTTATGATGAGAGAATGATTATAATATTCTTACCTCTGATTGTAACTTAGTAATAACCTCTAGGCTGTAACCTATCCTCCTGAACAGAATTATAATAAATCCCATTTCAGTACATAAATTCCTGTGTCTGAGTCAGTATTCTGGATCGTGTAGATACTGTAACTCAGACAGGGTAACTGGAAACCTACAGATCAACACCCAGTGAAAGTCTCATGGTATTACAGTTAGAGGGTCAAGCTGCCAAATAAGGAGCTCCTCTTTATTTAAAAGGAGTCGGTCCCTAACACAAATCACCCTCCCCCCACCCCCCCCACTTGGGCATACAAGCATAAGTCCTGATTTTAGAAAAACTACTACTTACACGTGCACATCTGCAGCATATGCAGATTTCAAGGGGGTAGGTTCTGGAAATGATGTGGGCAGACTTTGAAAATATACATGCGGAGGGTAATTCTGTAAGGAGCAGCTAGATTTACGCACGGGTTTATGCAAGGAAATTAATGTATTCTTGTAATTTCTGTACATAACTGACCATTTATGTGCGGAGCTTAGCCAGTTACTATTCTGAAAGTATATGCTATGGACAGATGGTACATACTTTCAGTGTGGGTATGCACAGGGCAGAGGTTGGGCAGAGCACATACTTTACAGAATAGGCTCAAATGTCTGAAAGGTTTATGCAGTAATTTAGACCTTCTTGAGAGCTGGTATAAGTGACCATGATGATATTTGCACATATCCACGGCCACATACACTAGTATTCTAGAAAGTAAAGTCTGAACAGTTTTGTCTTTATAGAATAGGTGCCATTAACATGCACACATGTGGTCTTAAGTAGGCAAGAGTGACTTGCTATTTACAGATTAAACTCCATACGTCTCATTTTACAAGTAGATTACATCTATATTTTAAAAAAATCCTGTCAGCATTTACACCTCCTTCAAATTACACATAAGTGTGAATTAACTGCTTGCATGAACTTGTAATTTCGATAAGGGAGCGAGGAAACAATTGTACTTCTCTTGTGGCCTTAAAAACCATCTCGAAAAGCCAAAAATTTGAGATTTAGAACTTGACTCCTTAATTGGCTCCTCTTGTACATGTAGTTTTGCAAAATCCAGTACTTACACATATATTTACCAGCATTTACATGTGTAAGTTGCAAAACTGGCACTTATACATGTAGGCATCATTGCTTACATGGGTAACATCCTGTGTGAAGTTGTTCTTTGTGTATGTTTTTTTAAATGGCTGTTCTTGCTGTACATGCTGGCAAATACACATGTATTCATGCACATCCTTATATGTATTTTCCAAAATGCTCTATGTTTAGTGAGACTTTTGTGAATCATCTTGGAAATTCTGAACATTCCAACTTGGATATCCCTTACTGACCTAGACGCAAATCTTGATTTCATGGAATATAGCTTAGAAATGGTCAAGGATAGTGATAATTGAGTAGATTTTGTATAGAGCTCTTTGGCTCTGAACTGCAAATAAGAAGGCTCCCCCCTTCGCTGCTATAGCATGCCCTACATGCGTCATTATCTAGTGAAAAAAGGGGTGCCAGCTTATTTACCTAAAATAGCAATCTGGCTAAATCTTTCAACCTCCTATACAGAATTTACAGAGCTACTGATTTAGATACCTAGTGCTCCTTTTCCTGCTATTACAGTGGGCTGCCAAGTTGATTGCAGAACATAGATGCCACATTATTTACCTTAAAGGTATTCTGCTTTGCAACCTTGAGGGGTCCTCTCTCTTTAGTTGGCTGTCTTTTTTTAATGGTGCTTTAGACCTTGAAATCTGATTGGTTAACTCCTTGGTGATTGCTGTGGCATATTCTGCCTCCTTCTGAGATATTATCAATCTTTGGTTCTCCTTCAGCTCCAGAATCATTTCTCTCTGTTCCAAAAGTTGTTTTCTCTGCTCCTTGATCAGCTGTTTTTGAAAGGCGTGGCGATTCTCAAAATGACTCCCATACACGGGGGCTCTCCTTTGAGCAGGACAGCCCTGAGCATTGAGAATCTGCTGAGGAGAATTCAGGCCTTGAGACTTGTACTGTGCTCGCTCCTCCGGAGTCAGAGCAGCATGCTGAAGAGTAACTTGCCAGGCATACTTGGGCTTTTTGGGTAAAACGGAGCTAGAATTGTTGACTTGAGACCATTGACTGTCACTTGCAGAAGTAACTTCTTCACTTCTTTCTCCAACTGCAGACTGCTCCTCCTATAAATGGACATAGTGACCTTATGAAATGCACCCTGGATTAGATAACTCAACCCGCTCAATATTTCTACATACACAAGCAGTACTACACCAGGGGACCATTTACTAAGCTGCGTTAGCTGTTTAACGTGTGAATTACCATGTGGTAACAGCATAAGCCCACCCTAACAGTTAATGCAACGTGTTTCACACTTTAGTAAACAGACCCATGACTTTTAAGACACTCTCTTGTCAGCAACCAATTCATTGGAAATAGGGATATTGGGAAACTGCGAATTTCAAAAATATCATATTTTCCCATTGTCCAGTTTAGTCAACAGTAATAGGGCAATACTAATAATATTTCTCCTATTCCCCTTAGGAATTTTCATACAGGCTGGGCTCACAAACCATATACAATGCTAAGAAAATGTTTGTGACTCCCTTAGGATGATCTCTATTTTAGCACAATTTATACTCAAAACAAAACATGATTAGATCCCAAGTTAAAAGCTAAGAGAGAAAGATAATGCCAATAAATAATTTAGACAAACAGGATATATTTGTATTATGTATTCAATAAAAAGATTCCACAATAAGTATCCTTGAGTGAAAATATGATTTCTTGGGGCAATATCTTCAAATGGGTTAGTTGTGTGTATATCATGGTATTCTCTGATGTACCCAAGGCAGGAAGCAATGCTTTTTAGACAGCAATGATTTCTTTCTAGATATCTTCCCATGAACACCATTCCCATTCAGTTTTTTTCTTAGTATCAGCAGAGAACGTTTAGTTTAAATTTAAAACCTAGCAGATAGCTTTGCGTTTAAATTTAAAATCCAGCAGAGGGCTTTTAGTTTAAATTGAAAACTCGGCAGAGAGCCTTTAGTTTAAATTGAAAACTCAGCAGAGAACTTCTAGTTTAAATTTAAAACTCAGCAGTTAGCTTTTAGTTTAAATCAAATTAGAGTATAGCTCAGCATAGAAAGAAGAATAATAATACATGATATTTACCACAGTTTTCTCATAACGCCTGTTTGTAGATATTTCATGTAAATAGTTCTCCCATGTTATCCATGTTTGTACACCTGTTCTCTGTAAAACCGAACAGCCTGTTGTTCTGGTCTTTTTGTTTCATGTAAACCGCGTTGATATCGAATAGTGCGGTATATAAGAGATTGTAATAAATAAAATAAATAAAATGTCATCCACTTGGGTACAAATGACCTGGCTAGAAACAGTAACTCTGCAGTTCAAACAGACTCCCATACTCTGGGAGAGAAACTCAAGCCCATTGTTAACACTATAGCATTCTCAGAAGTTCTACCTGCTCTTGGTAAGGGGGCAGTAAGACTGCATCGCATAAACAACTTTAATACATAACTCCGAAACAGGTGCAAACAAGAAGGATTTAGATATAAAGGCGACTGGGGAAACAGATGGATCAACAAGAGACTATTCTGTGCTGATGGACTACATCTCTCCATCACAGGGAAAAGGATCCTAAGTAAAAAATTCAGGCAGTATGTGGACAGGCATTTAAACGAGGAGAAGGGGATGATGGACGGAAAATGACAAGTTCAGGATGTCACTCCCAGCAAAAGCATATCAACATTGGAAACAGCCCACTTTTAAACCATACATCAATGGCAAGTGGGAAGAGGCATATAGAACAAATTGCATGCATAATACAGGCAAGTCAGTCAACAAATGCTGGAAAGCAATAAGCACAAATGCTCAAAGCCTAGCCAACAAAGTTCCTGACCTGGAAGCCCTAATGATGGAAAGGGACTTGGATATTGTGGCCATTACAGAAACATGGTTTAATGAGTCGCTTGAATGGGATATAGGCATAGCTGGCTATAATCAATTTAGAAGAGAGAGAGAGGGTAAAAAAGGATGAGGAGGAGTAGCCCTTTATGTCAAAAGCAATATCAAAGCTGCTGAAATGCAGGGAACTTGGGGAAAAGAAGAAGCGTTGTGGATTGTGTTGGAAAGAGGATATGGAACTGTCATCCATACTGGTGTAGTCTACAGGCCTCCAACTCAAACTAAAGAAATGGATAGCGAATTGATTATTGATATTGCAAAGATGATCACGAAGGAGGAAGTGATCATATTGGGTGACTTTAATCTACCCGATGTGGACTGGAGTATTCCTTCTGCAAATCAGGAAAGTAGTAAAAAATTTGTGGATGCCTTCCAAGATGTAATACTTAGACAAATGATGATGGAATCAACCAGAGAAAGCTCAATGCTGGATTTAGTGCTCACCAACAGAGATAGCATGTCGAATATCCGGGTGGGTGCCCATGTGAGCAGCAACGATCATTACACAGTGTGGTTTGAGATAAAAACCAAGATGGAGTCCAATCAATTCGCATTGTACAGATATAAATAGTTACCCCTGTTTCTTTCCAAGTTCCTATTCCTGTTATTTGTAAACACAAATCAAGTCATTTGAAATGTGTATGTAAAATGTTCCATGTAAACCGCACTGATGGAAAATAGCGCGGTATATAAGAAAATGTAAATAAATAAATACATCACAGCAAGCTCAAAGTCCTAGACTTCAAAAAAACTGACTTCAGTAAAATGGCCAAGTACCTGAAGGAGGAGTTGGCACGGTGGGAGGGGATAAGGGAAGAAGAATTGCAGTGAGCTAAACTAAAGGAGGCAATAAAAGAGGTAACAGATACATATGTAAGGAAAGTAAACAAAAACAAGAGGAAAAGGAAGCCTATTTGATTCTTCAAAGAGGTGACTGCACAAATAAAGGCAAAAAACACAGCTTTCACAAAATTCAGAAGTTCATAAACAGAGGAATACAGAAAAAAATAGAAGATCACATTAAAAGAGACAAAAAGAGAAAAAAGGATAGCAAAATCAAAGGCAGAAGAAAAGATGGCTAAAGATGTGAAGTGTGGCAACAAAACCTTTTTTCAGGTATATGCGGGAGAGGAGGAAAATCAGAGGTGGAAGTGCAGGATTCAAATATGCTGGGAACGGATTTCTGGAAGGTGACATTGAAAAAGCGAAAATGCTAAACAAATACTTCGGCTCTGTTTTTACTAAAGATAATCCTGAAGAAGGACCATCTGTGATTGACAAATATACAAATAGGAATGGAGTAGATACCATACCATTCACAGAAGATGATGTGTTGGAACAGCTTGCAAAACTGAAAGTGGACAAGGCTATGGGACCAGATGGGATACATTGGAGGATACTGAAAGAGCTCAAAGAGGTTTTTGCAGGGCCATTAAAGGATATTTTTAATAGATCCTTGGAGATAGGAGAAGTTCCATGGGACTGGAGATGGGCTGATGTGGTACCTCTTCACAGAAGTTGTAATAGGGAAGAACTGACAAACTACAGGTCAGTAAGCCTTACCTCGGTGAAAGGAAAAGTAATGGAGGTGCTCCTGAAAGAGCGAATAGTTGACTTTCTTGAAACCAACAGGTTGCATGATCCGAGGCAACATGGTTTTACCAAAGGACGATCTTGCCAAACAAATCTGATTGAGTTCTTTGATGGGGTGACCACAGAACTAGATCAAGGGCATACGATGGATATGATCTACCTAGATTTCAGCAAAGCTTTTGATACTGTTCCTCATAGGAGACTTATCAATAAAACCAACAGTTTGAGGATGGGTCCCAAGATGGTGAACTGGATCAGAAATTGGTTGACTGATTTAGATGAAAGGAAGGTGATTAGTAGTGTGCCCCAGGGTTTGGTCCTGGGACTGGTACTGTTAAATGTATTTGTGAATGATATTGCTAAAGGATTGAATGGAAAAGTCTGTCTTTTTGCAGATGACACAAAAATTTGAGGAAATATCTACAAAAGCTGGAAGAATGGTCTAATGCTTCACAATTAAGATTTAATGTGAAGTGCAGTGTCATGCACATGGGAAGCAGAAATCCAAGGGAATTGTATGCAATAGGGGGCAAGATTTTGGTGTGCATGGACCAGGAAAAGGACCTCTGAGTGATTCTTTCTGAGGATCTGAAGGTGGTGAAAAAGTGTGACAAAGCGATTGCAAAAGCCAGAAGGATGCTGGACTACATACAAAGAGGAATTGCCAGCAGAAAGGAAGAGGTACTAATGCTGCTGTACAAGTGGCTGGTGAGGCCTCACTTGGAATATTGTGTTCAGTTTTGGAAACCATATCTCTCAAAAGATATAAAAAGACTGGAAACGGTTCAGAGGAAGGTGACCAAAATGAATTGGAGCCTGCATCAGAAGACTTATGAGAAGGGATTTGAAGACCTAAATATGTACACTCTGGAAGAGAGGAGGGACAGGGGAAATATGATTCAGACCTTTAAATACTGATAGAGTATTAACAAACAAACAAACCCCTTCCAAAGACAGGGAAGCTGTAAAACTAGAGGGCATAACAAAGCTGCAAGGGGGTAAAATGAAAGGTAATGTCAGGAAATAATTTTTTCACTGAGAGGGTGGTGGATGCTTGGAATGCCCTCCCGATGGAAGTGGTGGAGGCAAATACAGTGACAGAATTCAAAATGACATGGGACAGACACTGTGGATTCCTTTATAGCAACAGGATAAAATCAAAATAAACATAACGATCACTTATATCTCAACAAATAGGGGTAACCTACACAGAGCGGTGGGTACACTCCTAAACAAAGGCATGGGGAAGGGTGACCTGCATGTAGCGGCAGGTGCACCTACTCTTGCCGCCTTGCTGGGCAGACTAGATGGACCATACTAGTCTTTAGCTGCCATCATATACTATGTTACTATGTTAATAAGGGAAATATTCTTTGAGTTAAAAACACAAAATTGTTTCTGGAGACCTTTACAAAGAGGTCTTCCAGTTAGGAGGCAAGAGATCTGAGAATTTGTTTTAAATAGGTGTTAAAGCCAAGTGACAGATCAAAGCGGTAATTTGAAAGACTCCCTCTATCAAACCAAGGGCTGTGTTAATCACCCAGGAAATTGTTAACAGATTACCTTAAAAGCACAGGTCTGGGATCTGTGTAGCAAGCCACTAAATGTTAATTCCCTCCCAACCAACCTGACTCCCACCCACCCCAGGCATAATCTTAGCTTTGGAGGCTCTTAAACCTATTAAAGGGGGCGAGGTGGTAAAATTCACTTTCTGGTTCAACTAGTTATCCTCACCAGGAATAGATTAATTTAGGCCCTCAACATTAATCTTGAGGTGAACAAAGTCCCTTAAACTTAATTGGTATAGTTGTATCAGTACAAGTACCCCTAACAACTTTAAGTAAAGAACTTAAATAGTTAAAAAAACCCTTAAAACTAAGATGCAAACAGCAGTCCAACAGCAAGATGGGGATTATCCAGTTTTTTGCACCGTGTCACATGCACAATTTTCTCCCAGTTGGTGAGGGGTCCTGCATGTGCACTAGGTGCAAGGTGCTCTTTGCCCTCAGGGAACAAGTCCAATCTCTGGAAGCTAGAGTGACATAAGGAAGACAGAGAGAAATATATACGAGACCTACAGGGATGTAGTACTGAAGTTCGACCTCAAGTCTGGCAGTCTCTCAGTTGCCATGGAGGAAAGAGGTCACATGAAAGAAGACTATAACCTTGGTGTGACAGGAAGTGATCCTTTAGCTAGAATCTGCCCTCCAGATGATGTAAAACCCTCTCCCATCGAGGAGGTTTCTCTAGGAACATGTGCCCACGAGAGAAAAGCTAGGATGGCCATTATAGTTGGTGATTCGATCATTAAGCATGCAGATTGCTGGGTGGCTGGTGGACATAAGAATCGCCTGGTGACATGCCTGCCTGGTGCGAAGAAAGCAGATCTCACATGTTACCTAGACAAGATCTTAGATAGTGGTGGGAAGGAGTCTGCTGTCTTGGTACATGTTGGTACCAATGACAAACGAAAGTGTGGGAGGGAGGTTCTGGAGGCCAAATTTAGGCTTTTAGGTGGGAAATTGAAGTCCAGAACTTCCAGGGTATCATTCTCTGAAATACTTCCTGTTCCACACACAGGACCCAAAAAGCAAGCAGAGCTCCGGAGTCTCAATGCATGCATCAGACAATAGTGCAAAGAAGAGGATTTTGGATTTGTTAGGAACTGGGCAACATTCTACGGAAGGGAAAGGCTTTTCTGAAGGGATGGGCTGCATCTTAACTGGGATGGAACCAGGTTGCTGGCATTAACTTTTAAAAAGGAGATAGAGCAGCTTTTAAACTAGATAATAGGGAAGGCCGGCAGTCGCCCAAGAGGACATGGTTCGGAAGGATATAGGGCATCCCAATAAAGTAACCCAGATGCTCTTAAGTACAGAGCTGAAAGATTCCAAATAACCCCTATGAACTGATAACCATATTAATATGAATAAAATACAACCTCTAAAATGCTTGTATTCAAATGCTAGAAGTCTAAAAAATAAGATAGAAGAACTAAAATATATAGCATTAAATGAAATGTTAGATATGATTGGCATCTCAGAGACCTGGTGTAAGGAAGACAGCCAATGGGACACGGTGATACCTGGGTACAAATTATATCGCAATGATAGGGTAGATCAAATTGGTGGAGCCAAGGAAAGTCTTGTCTTACCAATCTGTTATATTTTTTGAAGGTGTGAACAACAGGTAGACAAAGGTGAGCCGGTTGATATAGTATATCTGGATTTTCAGAAAGCCCTTGACAAGATGCTTCATGAGAAACCCTTGGCCAAATTAAAAAGTCATGGGATTGGAGGCGGTGTACTATTTGGATCAGGAACTGGTTAAAAGATAGAAAGCAGAGAGTGGGGCTAAATGGCCAATTTTCTCAATGGAGAAAGGTGAATAGTGGGGTACCCCCAGGGATCTGTGCTGGTTCTGTTGATTTTTAACATATTCATAAATGCTCTGGAAATGGGAACAATGAGTGAGGTAATCAAATTTGCAAATGATACAAAATTATTCAAAGTTGCTAAAACCTAAGAGGATTGTGAAAAATTGCAAGAGGACCTTGATAAATTGGAAGACTGGATGTTCAAATGGCAGAAGGGGAGTACCCTGTACTGATAATGTCATCTGCCAACGATGAATCGGAGGTACTGACAGTGCCTTGAATGGATCAGGATGTGGGTGTAGGCATCTTTGAGATCCAAGGAGCATAGCCAATCTCCCTGCAGGAGGTACGGCATCAAGGTTCCAAGGGATACCATTTTGAACTTTTCCTTGACCAGAAAGCGGTTGAGGTCCTGCAGATCCAGGATGGATTGGAAGCCCCTTATCTTCTTGGGGACCAGGAAGTAGCAGGAGTAGAATCCTCGGCCCTGAAGAGGCTTGGGGATGGGCTCTACCACTTGATCCTTGAGCAAGAGCTCAAGTTCATTTTGCAGAAGCTCCCTGTGCAAGGGGTGCATAGGCAATTCCTCTGGGCAAAGTAGAGGAGATAGCCTTCCCTGACCACCTGCAGCACCCAGGCGGTCCATGATGATGCTTGGCCACTGGTGTATGAAGTGGATCAGCCATCCTCCTGTGAATCTTGGGCCTTGTATCTCCTGAGCGAGGGAGGCTATACCTAAGGAGTCAAAAGCTCCGCTGAGGCTGGGGTGCTGTTTGGGGGCCTTTGGCTTACGGGGGCCATGTCCCTGGCCCTTGGCCTGCTGCCCCTGAAGGGGAGCGTGATAGGCCTGAAACTTCGGGAAGTTCCCATAAGCCTTCTTGATCTTTGGGTGGAAGGGCTTTTTCCCTGAAGTCTTCCTGTGAGAGGGTTCAGACACTTTCTTGGACAGCCTGGGTCTGGTCATGAATTCCTTCTACAGCTCATCTGTCTTCTCAGTCATGGGCTTGCCAAAGAGATTCTCCCTAAGAAAGGGATGTCGTCTAACTTGTCCTGAACCCACTGCTCCATTGGAGGACTGTAGTCAGGTAAGGCGGTGGGCAGTAATGCCCACCGCAGCTACCTGAGCCACCAACTCGAAGCCATCGAAGGCTGACCGAGCTTGAAACCTGGAGCACTCCTTGACCGATAATACCAGGGTCCTGAAGCACTCAGGGGGTTCACCTGACCAGCCGAGAACCTGCAAGTTCCTTCGCCAGGTCCACAGGATCTTGGCTGTGAGCATGGAGCCCTGGAAACACTTCCTGCCAAAAGCATCCATAGTGCGTGCCTCCCTGCAGGGAGGCACCAAGGAGTGAGTCTTTTGGCTCTTAATGCAATGCATAGTCGACTCCACCATCATAGAGTTATGTGGTAGTTGTGTTTTCTGGAAGCCAGGGCTCCGGCCAACCCGATACTGCAAATCAAGTCAATAGTTCACAATCCCCTCACTGTCCAATCCCTCGAAAACTTTCCCAACACCGTAAACCAAAATTTCTCAAATGTAACTAATTGCTATTTTTTGTCGGAGCGGGCCGAGGGAGGGCCAGAACTAAAAGTCTAACCCCCTCCAGACGGCCAACTTCTTTTATTCAATTATAGGTTTCCAACCATTAAAAACCCCTCTCACAAGGGTACTTATCTATAGTGTTCTTCGACTTCATATCTGTGTCCAAATCCCTTGGTTGCTCAAAGTTCGAGGTTGTTCACACGACGTGCACGTTTCGGGATAAACCCTGTATCAAGGGCATTCAAAGTTCTAATCTTGTCAGGCAACCTTTTCAGAAAAACGCCGTCACCGCGGCCAGGATTTTTCATTTATGAATGGCGTTCACCAGCTGCATTGAAATAAAGGAAACCCGCCAATCAACCAACAGGGTGCCTCCCACCATTAGGGAGTCCCTGTCATGATTGGTCCAATCTAATGATTACGTCAGCATGCTCTCCCATTCGATTTCCCAGTTTAAACCTGTCGGAGATACTGTGTTTAACAAAAAAATCCAACGTTGTTCCAAATGTTGGAGTTTCTTTATACTATTTCCCCCCCGGGGGTCCAAGGGAACATAATCAATCACAGTCCATCGAAAATCTCCGAAAGTATGGCAATATTCTAAGCAATGTTCCACCATCAGAGCTGATATAACTTTTAAGGACACATTGGTCAATTTTACAACTGCACCCCTGTTTTAATAAACCTTTAAAAATTGCATATGCACGGGGTTCTAATATGAGCGATCGGCTTGTACGAACTACAGAATGCTCGGATCGACCTGTTTTGCCTAGTTCCCGAGGAGAACATTTCCCTTGCAATAAATGTCAATTTTGTGATACTACAATGATTGGTGTGGATTGGATATACCCCCCTACGTCTAAGCTTTATACTTGTAGGTGGATAACAGATTGCTCATCTGAATATGTGGTTTACCTTTTAATCTGTCCTTGTAATCAGGTCTATGTGGGTAGGACGATTTGCCCGGTGAGAAAGAGATTGATGGAACATGCCTCCCGTATTCGATGCAAAGTTATATCAGCTCCGATGGTGGAACATTGCTTAGAATATTGCCATACTTTCGGAGATTTTCGATGGACTGTGATTGATTATGTTCCCTTGGACCTCAATGCTGGATGGCTCCTCAGAGGCATACACTGGCCTCAAGGATGTAGAGGCCGGCATCATGTCCCTGGAACGGGAGTCCCTGAAAGTGATGGCATCGGGGGCCCCACTTGATCCCCTGACTCCATGGAGGACAACGCCTGCTGGGGCTGCTTCGAGGGGCGCTCCCGGCCATTGTCACTGGTGTCGGGTCGAGGACTCCACGCCTATGTCCTGGAGAAGGTCCTCTGAGGATGACTCTGATACCCAATAATCCTCGGCCCGGGGCTATGACTGAGCCTGAGTGCACAATGCTGAGTTGCCCGACACCGGCGAAGGCAGGGATTCTGCTCCCAATGCCGATCCCAAGGCATACTTACCAAACAGCTCCACCTACCACCTTTCACATTCCTTCTGGGTCATAGATGACATCAAAAGGCAGAGCGGGCAGAAAGACAAGTCGTGATCTGCCCCGAGGCATTTAATATAGGTGTTTTGGTGGTCCGTGTGGGACATAGAGTGGTTGCACTTGCCACACTGCTTAAATACACTGGTC
This sequence comes from Ichthyophis bannanicus, assembly GCA_033557465.1. Classification (NCBI taxonomy): domain Eukaryota; kingdom Metazoa; phylum Chordata; class Amphibia; order Gymnophiona; family Ichthyophiidae; genus Ichthyophis; species Ichthyophis bannanicus. The sequence goes on along the minus strand of CM066034.1, from coordinate 374,086,002 downwards.
GAAGACATAGCAGGAAAAACAAGCCTTGCAAGATTAAACTCTGACTTCTTGACCATCTAGGCCATACATAGGCAGTTGTAGCTTCCAAGGACTTTCTTTGAAAGCTGGGGATTGGATCCACGTGAGTTCCATCAGCATCAACGTCACCCATATGTGAGGAATGTCTTCCTAATTGTTCCCGGAAAATCATTCTGACAAGTCAGACGAGGAAAAGGAAGGAGATGAAACTTCTGGTCCCGAACCATCAATGTCACATAACCCAAATTTTCTCCCATCCTCCTCCTCTGAACCACATCTCATAACACAAGGTGAACTGAATGACCTTGTCGGGGATTTAGAATTACCTAAGACAGAGCTGTTCAGTTCCAGACTTCAGCAGTGGAATCTCCTGTTAGGTGATGTTAGGGTTTCCATGTTCCATGAATGTCAAAAGGATCTTGTTACATTCTTCTTCATGGAAGGTGATCTTGTAGCGTGCAACAACATTGATGGTCTGACAGCAGCCTTCAACATCATTCATCATCCAGATGAGTGGAGATTGTTCATCGATTCATCAAAGATGAGTCTTAACGCTGTTTGCTGCATAATGGTAATGTTTTGCCATCAATTCCAGTTGGTCACACAGTCCATATGAAGGAAACCTATGACAATATAAAGCAGCTGTTGAGATGCATATACTATGACCAACATCATTGACAGCTTTGTGGTGATTTGAAAATCATTGTTCTGTTGCTTGGTCTGTAGACTAGATACACAAAGTACTGCTGCTTTCTCTGTGAATGGGATAGTCATGCAAAAGATTCCCACTAAATCAAGAGAGATTGGCCACTTCGACAGTCATTGAGCCTGGAAAGAAAAGTGTGCAGCATCCACCACTTGTTAAATGAAGGAAGCTTTTGTTACCAGCCTTATACATTAAAGTTGGGTCTAATGAGAAATTTTGTCAAGGCCATGGACAAAACAAAACCAGCTTTCAAGTAACTCAGCGGGAAATTTCCAAGACTAAATGAACCTAAGATAGAGGAAGGTGTCTTTGTTGGTTCTCAGATTTGTGAACTTCTTTGATATGGAGCATTTAACCGTGCACTATGTGACAAAGAAAGGACAGCATGGAAAGTCTTCCAGTTAGTTGCAACAAGTTTTCTCAGAAACAGCAAGGCAGACAACTACAGGGAGCTGGTGGAAAAACTACTGAAAAAAATAAAAAAGTCTTGGCTGAAACATGTCACTAAACATACATTTTTTGCATGTCCATCTTGATTTTTTTTTTCATCGAACTGCGGAGCAATGAGCGATATAAGCATGGCGAGCGATTTCCTCAGGACATTGCAATGATGGAGAAAAGATATCAAGGCAAATGGAGCCTGTAAATGCTTGCAGACTATTGCTGGACAGTGACAAGAGATACTCCATTAACAGAATACAAGACAAGCCAAGAAACGGCGAGTAGACACTGAATAAGGGTTGAAATGAACACTAATGCATACATAGTTGTTTCTTGCTTTCTGTTTCATACTAACTTATTAAATAAATTGTATTTAAATAACCCTTTGGCTGATTTTTAAACTTAAACAAAGAAGACAGGTGAAATACTCATATTATCAAAGTCATATATAAGGCAACGATAAACACATGAAAACTCCACTACCAACATGCTATATATATGTGTACAATGGAAAAGCTTAGATATCTTGGAAACTTAAAAAAATTGTAGACCAGTGTTATATTTGGTACTTAAGGATCTTCTCTTACTCTGTGCAAAGTGCAGAACAGTCACTTGTCACTGGCACGTCCATTAATAGTGCCGATCTTATTCTTTTCTTCTTTATCATAAATGTCCAGCTTTCTTGCATTAAGATATTTCACTGCAGAAATAGGAATGTCCCAGGTAATCACAATGTCTTCATTCTCCACAATTCTGTCTGGGTTGTGATCCCATGGTTTCTTTTGGCACAGAAATGTTCCAGTGTTTGCATATCTTCCAGTGGATGAAACACACTATCTTATTGTGCTGTTCTGTACACAATTTCTCTGACATCGCTCAGTGATAGCACAGTTACTTACCTGTAACAGGTGATCTCTGGGAACAGCAGGAATAAGTCTTCACATATGGGTACGTCGGTACCGACGGAGTCTGCACGGGAACGCTCCCTAGCGTCCAATTAGAACGCTTTTGGGAGCATCCCACCACGCCTGTGTGCTGCCTTCCCGCCTTTCCCAACTGCCTCTCCTCAGTTAAGTTTTAAAGCTGAGACAAAGAGAGAGAGAGAGCAAGGAAGGGAAAGATAGAGATAAGGAAATGCAACTCCTAGGGGAGGTGGGTGGGTTGTGAAGACTTATTCCTGCTGTTCCCAGAGATCACCTGTTACAGGTAAGTAACTGTGCTATCTCCAGGAACAAGCAGGAATGAGTCTTCACATATGGGGACTCCCAAGCTCAGATGCCCGGAGGGAGTCCTAGCATGTTGCAAGTCTAGAATGAGCCATGCTATTCCTCAGGACCTCAGGCATCCTGGGGATGGAGGGTAGGAGATGAATACAGAAAAGGAGCTGTGGAACAGCTGGCTAGAACCGGGCTTCAGAAGGGGAAGACCCTGTATCGAGGGTATTTAGTAGTAAAATATTGTAATCTGGGCCTCCCTTGTTGGCATTGCACAAGTGCACTGAGCTATATATGGATCTGCTAGAAGAGCCAGTGAATGTGCTCAACGGGTACCTCACTGAGAAGTAGAGGTAATAAAGTAGAACAAAAACAAGTGGAGGTCAGAACCCTTCAGGGTGAGAAATAGCCCCAGGGGAAAACTGGTAGAGCTTCAGCGGAGACGCAGAAGGTACTATTAAAAGCTGTTTTGGTCCAAAAACAGTACAAATCTAGGACCAAAAGAAAAAATGAGTCTGACCCAACTGGACTGGAGTTAGAATCAGTCCATGTAGGGGAGAAAGGGTATGGAGACCCTTATATCTTATAAGAAAGTAAGGACAGACTCAGGAGCGCTAAGCTTCAGAGCAACTGAAGCTCCGCAATGTCTTTCCTAAATGGGGTCAATTAGGAAAGAAAGGTACATGGAGAGCTTCAGGAGTACCTAACCTGAAAAGGCTATGGCAAGGAAAAAGTTTTTGATTACCACAGGAAGTGGTTATAGGTGTAGCCCCCTAGTTATGCTGGCACAGCATTGATAGGGTTAGTGCCCATCTGTCAGGATCATATAGGAATGTAAGGATATCTGAACCTAACAGACAGATAGATAAGTAGATGGATACAGATCTATCTAAAAATATATCTCATTATATCTATAAATATATATGTATATATGTATATATCTATATCTATATATATTTAAATATATACACCTATAGTGTATATATGCATATATCTATAAAGAGATATGTATGGGCAGAAGACACACCGATAGATAAAGATAAGTATATATATGTATCTATATATATCTATATATACCTATATGAATAGGCAGGCATATAGACACATGTCTCCAGGTATATGGATGGAGAGATGTCAATAGAATCCCATCCCCCCTAGTGATATAGGGAGAGAGGAAGATTCATCTGACAGCAAGAAGGTTGATACCTGCTGGAATAGATAAATAGAGAATCCTCCTTTGCTGGTTATAACTGGCAGAGTCAGAGGAAAGGTCTCCCTGACAAGAAGAAGGCTGAATTCTTTGCAGAATTTGAGCTCTTGAATAACCAGGATGGCCTGCGTGAAAAATGCAGAGGATAACTTCAGTCAGCAGACAGGAAGTCCAGATAGCTCCAGAATTGCAGTGGAGAATGGATAGAGGACGCCTCTGGAGGAAGATACCCTAGTGATCCGCCTATGAGGACAAGATGGGTATTGGGCGTCCTCTAGCTGCCATTGAAGAAATTTATCTCTGACGAGAAGACTCAAGGAGATATGGGCCAAGCCAGGGAATTGGCCCTCCTTTAGGCTTTCACGTAATGAAAGGCCTGAGGCTTATGCCTCAAAAGAGATTTAAGATAAGATGGAAAGGGCAGGGAATACCTGCCAGACATGACTGGGGGAACCCCCCCCAACCATCTGGGGTTATCTGCTAGGCAAGATACTAATGCTCTCTAGCAAGGGCCCATAGTGCAAAGCTACTCTGTAGAGATGCAGAGAGCATGCTGCAGGTTGGTTAGAAGAAAAAACTGGCAGTGGAAAGCCAGACGGTGACCAGCTATTCTGCCAAGGACAAGGGGGCGAAGAATAGAAGTTAACCAACCAGACTGTGATAATAGGGCTTCCCAAACAAGGTTAATAACCTGTTTGGGACTTAGCACTGAGGCTAGGAGGATTGTTAGTGGAGGGGAAGCCCTGGTTGTGTAGTGAACAAAACCAGTGGCTTAACCACTAGGAATTGCTGTATCTGCAGCAACTACCAGGGCAGCATAGAAAATGTCTTTTCCCTCTTCCTTTTTTAGATTGGGAAAAAGAAACAACAGACCTGGTAGGACTTCCTATTGTCTGATGAGCTGCCCTAAGGTAACAAGGGGGAAAAACAACTCCAGAAGGGAGAATCCCCCGATAGAACAGGTAGAGGACTATAGGAGCTTACCGGTGTAAAAGAGCCACTCTTACAAACCAAATGTTGTAGCAAGAGGGAGGTAAGACAGAGTTGCAAGAGACCGACTATGGAGGAAGTCTGACAGGTGAGATGATATATGCCAGTACAGGGAAACAACTGTCCATTGATAGTTGTTACCTCTCTTTCCTCTAAGAGGAAGAGGAAAAACTGTTAAGTATGGGCATGATCATCATAAAGACTCTTAGAGAAAAGATGTCTCATGAAGAGATATCTAGGTAGGTTAGGATAAATTTAATGCAGATACTGCCAGTGAAAAGAAGCAGACTGCCACCCTAACCACCAACCAAGAGGGACAATGATCTATTTGAAACTGTGCGACTGCTGGGTTTGTTGACCCTGTTGAGTTTGTGGATTCTTCAGACCAGGGCGATGTTTCCCCTGTTTGGGAACATCTGTATGATGGGCAGATGATGGGTAAAACCTTCTCCCCCTAGGGGAAGAAAGTTTGGTAGGACATTTCCTACCTACTGGGAAAGAAGAAGGCGTAGAACAGCCTCTGGAAACAGGAAAGTCAGTGGATAACTGAGTAACCTGGAGTAAAGACTCCTTGTTGAATAGATTTTCTCCAGTGCAAGGAGTATTTCCTAGTCTTTCTTGTGCCCGTTTGTCCAAGTCTGAAGCTTGGAGCCAGGTTCTACGTCGTGCTCCTATGGCTATAGCAGAAGTCCTGCTAACAGACTCAAAGGAGTCTAGGGAAGCACGAGTAAGAAACCTAGAGATATTTTGAGTATGACTAACCAGTGAGAAATAGCCTGTACTCCTGGGCTCTTGAAGAAAAGGAGTAAAAAGATGTAATTTCTTTGTGACCTCCTCAAGAGATAGACCCATATAAAAAATATATGAGAGAATTCTTGCTGAAAGCATGGATGTCTGGAAGGTTTGACGTCCAAAGGCATCTAGTGTCTTACTCACGACCTGGCGGACAAGAAGAGTGCTTTTTATTACTCTTCACTCGCCTCATTGCTGATTCTACCACAATGGAATGATGAGAAAGTTGAGTCTTTTGAAACCCTGGAGAGGGGGGCACCTGATATAGAAGATCAGTTGCTCTGGAAGGTGGGGGTACCTTTAAAGGAGCTTCCCACATTCGTAGAAGGAGATCCTGCAAAGAATGATGCAAAGGAAGAATTATGTTCTCCTTTGCTTTGCTAGGAACAGAGAGGGATTCTGTATTCCCTTGTGTAGGATCCTGTCCAGGAATAGGAATGGCAAGTGATTTTGCCATATCCAGGAGGAAAGTCCGAAAAGAAGGATCCCCAGAGGGAACTTCCCTTGGATAGGCTAGATCTGATGAAGAACTAGCATTGGCACCGAGGGATCAATCCAAGTATACAGGAATAGAAGATCCTGAATGGTGCAGTATGGGATCCTTAGAGGGTGTTTGTTTATGTTTATTTTGAATTTGATATACCACTCAGACCAAAAAGGTATTAAGAGCAGTTTACAATACTACATCATTTAGTGAAAAAGAAAAGAAAGCCAATTATAAGATAGGACAGAGTAGAGTAAAGAAACAGTCAAACAGATAAGAGGACAGAGACACGGAACAGCACATTACCCAGATAAATAGGCAGGACATCAATATAGCCTCCAGAGGACCAACGCCTAAGGGCCAAGCCAAAGGGCCCTCTTGCGAGGCCCTCAGGCGCGGGCCCGCAAGGCACGGGCGCGCCTCGGCAACGGCAATTCTTAAGCCGTTGAGCTGAGGTGATGATTGGCTGCTCGGGGAGGAAGGGGGAGCTCCTGCTCTCACCCCGGATTCAAGCGCTGCTCAGCTGAGGCCCCGGCAACGGCAATTCTTAAGCCGTTGAGCTGAGGTGATGATTGGCTGCTCGGGGAGGAAGGGGGAGCTCCTGCTCTCACCCCGGATTCAAGCACTGCTCAGCTGAGGCCCCGGCAACGGCAATTCTTAAGCCGTTGAGCTGAGGTGATAATTGGCTGCTCGGGGAGGAAGGGGGAGCTCCTGCTCTCACCCCGGATTCAAGCGCTGCTCAGCTGAGGCCCCGGCAACGGCAATTCTTAAGGACCAGCGACAGTCGGTAACACATCGTCCATGCTAGGGATCGATTACAAACTCGGCATCGAGGGAAGTGAGCCTGACGAGAGAAGCATGGAAGGTACCGACAGCAATGGTAATGTGGATATCGGTACCGACTTCTGTACCGTATCTGATACCGGTGGATGAAGGCCAGCCGGTGGCAACTCTAACGGTATCGGAGGAAGCGAGAGTTGCGGATCCGAATTATCGGAACCGAGCCTTCGGTACCAACAGGAGTCGGTACCAAGGCGAGCTGGTACCCAGTCCTCCAGACTGAAGATCGATTCCAGACTCGGCATCGAAGGAAGCGAGTCTATCGATGCACGTCTGGAGGGTACCGACGTCGGTACTAGCATCGGTGCCAGTACCAATACTGGAAGGTCGGTCTGGAGCGTATCCACCGACCCCGCAGGTACCAAGGATGCCAGACGACGATCCTTGGTGAGGAATGTTTCATCCAACACCAGTGCCGATGCCGGGGTATCGGTACCGCTCGAAGCGGATACCACCACCGGGCATGGCTCAGGTATTTTCTGTGAGGGGTGAATCTCAGGAACAACCTGAAACCCCACACAGGCTTTGGAGGCCGAAGACTCCCGCCGGGGTTTTGAAGCCAGTGGACTCTCGAGGACAAGGCCATAGGCATCTCTATGCTGTGCATGAGAACTGCCGCTCGAGGACTGGCTAGTCTTAACAGACTGTTTTTGGGTTACCTGATGCTGTGTAGAAGAAGGGATGGTCGGTGCCCTGAAGTTGGAGGGGGACCGCGTGTCGAGGGGAACTCTATGTTGAAAACCTCTTCTCACAATACTATTGCCTGAGGGCTCCGGAGGAAAATGGTCAGGTTAGACACCAATTGTGAGTGTCTAAAAATAAAGTTGTACCGCCACAGTTTGTACATTTCTTGGGGAAAGTGGCTGGCGGTTCCATGAAGGAAAATGGAGAGGCCTAGAAGGCCTGAGAAACCGTGAGACACTAAGGAAGAAAAAATATTTCCTAAAAAGGAAAAATTTTACAAGAAAAGAAAAAAGAAACACCGGCGGTACCGGTGGCATTGGGGAAAGGCAGCCGCAACCACAAGAAAAATAAAAAATAAAAGAAGAATTTTCTGCAGTGACAGGAGGACGTCCTGCCGGCTCCGCGGAAAAACGAAAACTGAGGAGAGGCAATTGGGAAAGGCGGGAAGGCAGCACGCAGGCGTGGTGGGATGCTCCCAAAAACGTTCTAATTGGACGCTGGGGAGCGTTCCCGCGCAGACTGTCGGTACCGACGTACCCATATGTGAAGACTCATTCCTGCTTGTTCCTGGAGATAATATATGACACAGTTTCCCGTTCAATGCCGTAAAATCTGCATTTGTCTATTTTATCCATTTGTTCTATGCTGGCTATGAACCATCTTGTCTATAGTATATCTTGCTGTAATTATCAATCTCATCTTTAGGTTTAAAATCATCCCTTCTTAATCATTCCTGAGTTAGGTTTTGAAGTAATTGTGGTTTTTGAAGTAACATTCTATAGTCCTTCCTGTATTTGTGCTTCAGCCAGCTATTTTGCTTACTGGTATAATTCTTTAAAAAGCTTCTTCTCTCAGTTTGCAAATTCTGATGCTTATTTCCCTCCATATGCTCATTCTTTCCTTTTGTCAGAATGCTTGTCCACGTTTAAGGATGGAGACTGACTGGTCATCTGTTTTCGAACTTCAGCACATTTTGAGTCGTTGGATCTGTTGATGCCATTAAATATGCTTATGATAGTGGTTCTGTATGTGTGACCTATAAGGCCTATTGCTCCTTCAACTCTTGGAATGTACAGCCTTGGCATACACAGATTCTTACAGATCACCTCATGAGGCATGAAGGAGTTTTTTTGCTTTTAACATCCACTATTTCATGATCTTTATGAGACCAGACTGCAGTTCCAAAGCCATATGAGAGTACTGAAATTGCACACTGATTAATAGCTTGTATTTTATTTTGTACTATCAAAGCAGTTTTCAATATCATTTTCAGTCTTTTGTAGTATCTTTTGCACCTTTTTTAATTCCTAGATAGTTATATACACTTTCCTGCTGTGCTCTGCAGAATGGTCTGCTTGTTATCCAATTACTTAAGCACAATTAATTGTGCTAAGGAAACTAGGACATTTACTTGAACCTCTTTGTTGAATAATTAAACTATATATTTTTTGTCTTGTTATTTATTTAATGGCATTCTGCATCTCTCTTAACAGGTTTTATAATCTAATTTTATAATCTAATCATGTTTTGAATATAAATTGTGCTAAAATACAGACCATACGGGTGGCTTCACAAACCTTTTCTCATTATTGAATGGCAGCAAACCCTCTAAAGCAGTAACACATTCTTTTAAAATATTGACTTGTGAGACATGCTTTGATTCTAACTAGATGCAAATAACATGGAGCTCTGGGACTGGATGGGCTATGCAGATCTTTATCTGCCACCATTTACAATATTACTAAAATATTATTTTTCTTTCAGATCTTGAAAGTGTGATTGGTCACTAAAAAAACTGAAGAAAATAAGTAAACTTTACCAAGTCCTGTCCAGCAGACATGTTTTGCACATGGTCACTTTTGGTACCCTGGTCCTTGCAAGGATCACAGGGAGATCTTAAAGAGGCTGCTGCTTCTAGTAGTGATGCCATCTTCCTTTTAGTCTCCTCTTTTCTTGCCTGCAGCTCTCTCATCTCCTTCTCTGCTCGACACCATAACTGCCACTCTGCAAAGCTGTGGCGCAGGACCCGCTTCCGGTCCCACTGAATTGCCAGTTGATGTTTTCTATATAAAAGGAGGTTTTTTGCACTGTCAGGAAAGCCCACTTAGAGAATGGTGATTGTTAGAGTCTGCCAAAATCCCCCCAAACAGCCAGTACTACAATTTTAAGCAAAAAAATGTATCATGGTTCAGTATAAAGTATAGTTACTTGATTGTAACAGGTGATCTCCAGGAACAGCAGGAATCAATCTTCACATGTGGGTGATGTCGGCATCAACTGAGTCCCACGCGGAAACACTCCCCAGCTTCCAATAGGAATGCTTTTGGGAGCATCCCTCCATGCATGCATGCCTGCCTTCCCTCCTTCCTAGCAATTCTCCTTAGTCAGGTGTAGAGCTTAAAGAGAAAAACAGAAAAACAAACACTTATCCTACAACTCCTAGCAGAGGGCGGCGTGTCCTGCTGTTCCCGGAGATCACCTGTTACAGGTGAGTAACTATACTATTTCCAGGAACAAGCAGAAATGCAGTCTTCACATATGGGACTCACTAGCTCCTGGGACAGAGGATGAAGGTGCGACCGATGGGGAATAAAACACCGAACCGCAACTAGGGTAGAGTAGGGATCTATCAGACCCAGCCATTTGAGCACACTCTCCATTGAGGTAGCCAGCAGGAACGACGGCTGGTGGGAAGGAGGTGTAGTTAAGTCTCAAAAAGGTGCCGCAGAAAGGCTTGGTCAAAGATAGCATCTCTATTGGAATCCTTGTCAAGACAGTAATGGACAGCAAAAGTATTAATGGAAGACCATGTGGTAGCTCGGCAAATCTCTGAGATGGAGACAGAGCATAGGGTGGCCGCCGCGGTGGCCATAGCTCGGATGTTATGAGCCATGACATGACCCTCTAGGGAAAGTTTGGCCTGTGCATAAGCAAAGGAAATGCAGTTAACAATCCAGTTAGAAAGAGTATGCTTTGTGATTGGTAGGCCCAAGTGACTAGGGCCAAACGACACAAAAAGTTGATAGGCCAAAGCTCTCTTACAACCTGGTATGCAGAGTAGCTTTCACCCGAGAAGAATGAGGTCTTGGAAAAAAGGTTGGAAGTGAGACAGACTAGTTAAGGTGGAAGGGAGAAACTACCTTTGGAAGGAACTTGGGATGGGTTCGGAGAACTACCCTATCATGGTGGAAGCGGGTGTAAGGAACATAATCCACTAGAGTTTGTAACTCACTGACACGAAGAGCCGATATGAGAGCAATCAAGAAGATAACCTTCCAAGTGAGGAACTTCAGCAAAGTTGAGGCGAGGGGCTCAAAAGGAGGTTTGAGCAGCTGAACCAAGACAACATTGAGATCCCAGGCTACTGGAGGTAGTCTGATTGGTGACCTTGTTAAGAGAAGCTCCAAAAAATAAAGGTCTATTTTCTTAAGAGGATTCAGCTGATTGCTAGTGTCATGGCGCAAGGCAGATAGTGCCTATAAAAGTAGAGGAAAATATGCAGGGCAGTTTTAAAACCGGCAGTGCAAAGCACATGGCTAGGGGTTGCTATGAGCAACCAAGCAAAACAAGAGCACCGGCTGTAGGTAAACGCCCAGGAATAGCATTACGTCATAGCTCATCAGAGAAGCAGAAACAGCTGCAGGGGTTTGAGCTAACAAGAGACTCAAAGAATGACGCACATAAAATAAGGTCAGTCTTGAGCAAAGCAGAGAGGAGCAGAGATACCGACAGAGACACAAGCAGGGAGTCAGACTCAGTCTCAGATACAGAGAGAGAAAGAGACACTGAGAGGACTCACGGGAAAGGAAAGAGCAGAGCTCATGAGAGCCAGGAGTCATACCTGAAAGCTTCTGACGTGGATTCCATCTGCACCTCAGAGGAGTTTGCCCAGGAGGAATTCTCAGAGGTTAGTGCTGGAAAGTTGGGCTGCACTAAGCCAAAGTCCAGTTGGGGACAGAGAGAGATTCCAAGCTGCAAACCACGAGGAGCTGGGAGAGGGAATAACCACAGGAACAGGTACCTGGGGAGCAAAAGCTCTTATCCAAAAGAGATTTCCCACCTAAGAGAAAGACGTCCTGTGAGGGGAAGTGAAAGGGAGAAAAGTTTCAACTTCCCGGTTGCAAAACGGCCAGGCAGAGCTCAGCCTGAAGAAAGGCATAGTACCTGGAATAGAGGGGCACTGAATTTTACTCCCAATGATCCTGAAGTGTATGGCCCTCTAAGGGGAGAATCCATAGTGCACGGTAACCAGCCTTTCTGCAGTGATAGAGGGGAGAGAAGCTCTGGCCAAGAGGAGAGGAAACTACTAAACACTGATACACATTACAGCCCTGCAAAATATAATCGCCAAGTACACGAGGACAAGGAAAGCGTAGTTACTCACCTGTAACAGGTGTTCTCCAGGAGCAGCAGGAATCAGTCCTCACTTATGGGTGACGTCGGCGCCGACGGAGCCCTCGCGGAGCAATTTTCCCCAGGTTTCAAAGAAAGCCTTTGGGAATTGCAGCGCGCATGCGCGGTCCCCTTCCCGCCCAAGGGTGCCATCTTAGCCAGTCAGATGACATAGCTAAAAAAGACAGCATAAAAATTTGCAAAAAAACTAAAGCAGATGATTGCAACTCCATGGGGAGGAGGGAGGGTTGTGAGGACTGATTCCTGCTGCTCCTGGAGAACACCTGTTACAGGTGAGTAACTACGCTTTCTCCAGGACCAAGCAGGAAGTCAGTCCTCACTTATGGGACTCCCAAGCTCAAGGCTACCGGAGACCCTAAGCACAAAAATGAGCTCCCCCTAGCTCAGCAGCACAGAAGGAAAGAATCTTCGCTGAATTATTACCCACCGGTAGCCCACATCCGGGATGGAGGGTAGGAGTTGCTCAGACCTCGAAGAGATTACGGAGGACTGCCTGTCCGAAAGCACTGTCCCTGCGGGACTCCCTCTCGAGACAGTAATGGACCGCAAAAGTCTGGCTCGAAGACCAAGTAGCGGCCCGGCAGATGTCTGCCAGCGGAACAGAGCGGAGGTAAGCCACTGACGTAGCCTTTGCCCGAACGCAATGAGCCGTGACTCGACCTTCCAAGGAGAGTCCGGCTGCCCCATAAGCCCAAGAGATACAGTCCGCAACCCAGATGGACAGAGTACGCTTGGAGACCGGGAGCCCCAATTTATTGGGGTCAAAAGACACAAAAAGCTGAGCAGCTTTACGGTGCTCCCGCGTACGGTCAAGGTAGAAGTTCAAAGCCCTTCTACAGTCCAGGGTATGGAGGACCGTTTCAGCTCGGCTGGAGTGTGGTCTGGGAAAGAAGGTTGGAAGTACCACCTCCTGATTGATGTGAAAGGGGGAGACCACCTTTGGAAGAAATTTTGGGTGAGTCCGTAGGACTACCCTATTTTTGTAGAACCGAGTGTAAGGGGGATCAGACACGAGGGCCTGCAATTCACTTACGCGTCTAGCGGAAGTGAGGGCTATCAAGAACAGTGTTTTCCAAGAAAGAAAACGGAGAGAACAGGTAGCCATAGGTTCAAAAGGCGGACAGGTGATCCGCTGTAAAACCACATTCAGGTCCCAGTCAGGCGCTGGCGGGCGCAGAGGTGGTTTAAGTAGAAGGAGACCTCGGAGAAACCTCGCTACGAGAGGGTCGTTGGAGAGAGGTCTGCCGTCCACCGGCACATGATGTGCTGAAAGAGCACTGAGGTGAACTTTGACGGAGTTGGACTTAAGTCCCAGATTAGAGAGGTAAAGCAAGTACTGCAAGACCACCGACACCGGGCAGGAGAAGGGATCCTGAGACTGTCGGATACACCAAACGGAAAAGCGCCGCCATTTAAGGGCGTAGCATTTTCGAGTAGAAGGTCGCCGAGAAGCTAGGACGACCTCTTCCACCTCTGCCGGCAGGAGGAGGGGAGCAAGGACTACCCTCTCAGCAGCCAGGCCATTAGATTGAGAGACCGGAGGTTGGGGTGTAGCAGAGACCCCTGATCCTGAGTGAGGAGATCCGGTTGAAACCCCAGAGGGAACGGATCCTCCACCGCTAATTGCAGCAGGAGTGGAAACCACGGCTGTCTGGGCCAGCGAGGAGCCACCAGGATCATGAAGGCTTTGTCTCGGAGAACCTTGAAGAGAGTCCGAGAGACTAGCGGGATGGGAGGGAAAGCATACAGAAGGCTCCCCGACCATGAGAGTAGAAAAGCGTCCGCAGCAACCCGAAGGGGGTGTGGCTGACGAGAGCAGAAGCGAGGAAGTTGCCGGTTGTGAGGACTGGCAAAGAGATCCACCGTGGGGAGGCCCCACTTTAGAAAGAGCTTCTGAACTACCAAGGGATCCAGACGCCACTCGTGCGGCTGGAGGATCCTGCTGAGTTTGTCCGCCAGGCAATTCTCTTGGCCTGGGAGATAAACTGCCTTGAGGAGAACGCCGTGACTGACGGCCCAAGAGCAGAGCTTCTGTGCCTCCCGACAGAGGAGGAAGGAGCCCGTGCCCCCCTGCTTGTTCACGTAGAACATGGCAACTTGATTGTCCGTCTGGACAAGGACGGACTGGTGAGAAGTCAGGTGGGAGAAGGCCTTGAGAGCCAGGCGGATCGCCCTGAGCTCCAGGAAGTTGATCTGCTGAGCAGACTCCCACGTGGTCCAGAGGCCCTGAGTACGTGCCCCTTGGCAATGCGCTCCCCAGCCCAGGAGGGATGCATCTGTTGTCAGCACCCGGGCCGGCTGAGGTGACTGGAAAGGCATGCCGAATATCAGGTTCGGCCGCTGAAGCCACCACCGGAGAGACAAGATCAGCGGCTCGGAGACGCGCACTAGGTCTGCTAGGCCGCCTGTGGCTTGTCGCCACTGCCGGCGGAGACACCATTGAGCAGGCCGCATATTCAGGCGGGCATTGGGGGTCACATGGACGGTGGAAGCCATATGGCCGAGTAGTCTCAGGAAGCGCCTGGCGGAGACCAGGGGCTGGCTGCGAAAACGGTCGGCTAGGTCCATGAGCCGTTGAGCCCTGTCGAGCGGTAGGTACGCTCGTGCCTGAGGAGTGTGCAGCCTTGCGCCGATGAACTCGAGATCCTGTGAGGGGAGCAAAGTGGACTTTGCGAAGTTTATAACAAAGCCCAAGTACTGCAGAAGAGTCACCGTGCGGCGCGTGGCGTTGGTGACCTCCAGAGCGGACGCTGCTCTGATGAGCCAGTCGTCGAGGTACGGAAAGACATAGAGGCCGTGAAGCCGGAGATGGGCCGCCACCACCGCGAGACATTTTGTGAAGACTCGCGGTGCGGAGGACAGGCCAAAGGGCAGTACTCTGTACTGGTAATGATTTCCTGCCACCACAAACCTTAGGTATTGGCGGTGGCTTGGGTGGATGAGGATGTGCGTGTAGGCATCCTTTAGATCCAAGGAGCATAGCCAATCTCCCTGCTGGAGGTAGGGCAGAAGGATTCCAAGGGTAAGCATTTTGAACTTCTCCCGCACGAGGAACTTGTTGAGGTTGCGCAAGTCCAGGATGGGTCTGAGGCCCCCTGTTCTTTTTGGTATTAGAAAATACCGGGAATAAAAGCCTTGACCCTTCAGGTGGTGGGGCACCGGTTCCACCGCCTGATCCTGTAGAAGACCTGCTAACTCCTGAAGGAGTAATTCCCTGTGCAGAGGGGGTCGTGGAGGTTCTCCCGGAAAATAGGAGGGAGGGACCTGGTGGAAGTGGAGAAGATAGCCTTCTCGCACGACTTGAAGCACCCAGGCATCTGAGGTGATGCTGGACCACCTGTGGGCGAAGTGAACCAGCCGGCCTCCGGTGCTGGGAGGAGCCAGCGGGGGGGGGGGGGGAGAGGCTATGCTTAAGGAGTCAAAAACCCCCACCCTGCGGAGCAGGGGCTGGTGGTGCAGGCTTGGGGGCTTGCTGCCTACGGGACCCGTTACCCCGTCCCTTGGCCTGCTGGCCCTGTTGGGGAGCTGCAGGGGCCTGATAGTGGGGGTATTGTTTGTAGGCAGTCGCCTTCCTCGGGTAAAAGGGCTTCTTTCCCGAGCCCTTCTTTTTCTGGGAAGGGGCGGAGGTCTTCCTAGAAAGCCTAGTCCTGGTGAGAGTCTCTGTCTCAATTTGTGCAGCCTTATCAGCCATGGGCTTGCCAAAGAGGTTTTCGCCTCGGCAAGGGACATCGACCAACTTGTTCTGCACCCAGGGCTCAAGGTCAGACGACTGAAGCCAAGCCCGTCGGCGGGCACCGATGCCGGCTGCGGCCACTCGAGCCGATGCTTCAAAGCCATCATAGGCTGCTCGGGACATGAATTTTGAGCATTCCCGAATGCCAGTGGACAAGGCCAGGAACCTCCGCAAGGGTTCCTCGGACAAACCAGCGGAAAAGCCGGCTAGCTCTTTAGCCAGGTCTCGGAGATACATGCCCATGTATAGCTGGTAGGTCTGGACACGACAGGCGAGCATAGAGCCCTGGAAACACTTCTTACCAAGGCCATCCAGGTTACGGGCCTCCCTGCCAGGAGGCACCGAGGAGTGCATCTTCTGGCTCTTAAGACGATGCATGGCCGATTCCACTACCATGGAATGGTGTGGTAGCTGTGCTTTCTGGAAGCCAGGGCTCTTGCGGACTCGATAGATAGAATCGACCCGCTTGCTCAGGACCGGCGAGGTGGCCGGACTCTCCCACATGCGGAAGAGTAGTCGTTCCAGCATGGGAAGAACCGGTACAGTAAAGTGTTCCCTGGCGGGAGAGTCATACTGGAGGGCGTCGAGCTCTTCGGCTCGAGGCTCCTCCTCGGGATCCGCAGGGAAGGCCAAAGCCTTGGCCATATCCCTGACGAAGTCCGAGAACCGGGCATCCTCCGTGGGGGACTGCTTCCGAGGTTCGGACTCAGGTGAGTCCGAGGGGACACACCGAGTCCGAAAAGAATCAGGCGACTCTTCCTCTTCAGACTCCCAGACCGCCCCGCCGAGGGAGTCGGCGTCGGCGACCTCGGTCCCGAACGGGAGGCCGAGGGCGACCTCGACCGAGGATCGACTCGAGTTCGCATCGACTCGAGGATCGGCTCGGTCTCCGGGGTCGACTTCGACGTCCCGGCGGTCGGGGCAGCGGCGCCAGCGAAGCCAGCGAGCAGTGCCCGCTGCTGGTCCATGAAGGCAGACAGTCTGCTCTCCAAGGCCGTCAACCTGAGTCCGAGCTCAGGTGACCCAGCAGCCCCCGACTCGGGCCCCGACAGCGTCGGGCCCGACGTCGGCTGTCGTGGAGGCGAGTCCAGAAGGACCACAGGACTTACCCGAGCAGGCAGCTCCGACTCCAGGCGAGGTCGCTTCATGAGGTGCTCCTTCTCCAAGGACCCGGGGCGGCTATCGGGGCTATGCGACCTGGCCCTCGCGGAGCCAGGAGCGTCCACCGACGCCGCCCTCGCGGGTTTCACCTTCCGTCGATGGTCCCCGGAGGGAGAACCCCTGTCGGAGGAACTCCGGCGACGGACCGAGCTGGAACCCCTGGACGCGGAGGCCTCCGACGAGGTCCGGGTACGGCTGGGGTCAGCGAAGATTCTATCCCGCTGATGCCGCCGACTTCTCAACGCTTTGGAGGATAGTTTGCCACAAGGCCCACAGATCATTTCTTCATGATCCGGGCCCAGGCAGCGGAGGCAATTGTCGTGTGTGTCAGTTAGTGACATATTTCGGTCACACTGACCACACCGCTTGAAACCACTGGCAGCCATCGGGGGAAAAAGGGCCCCGGCGAGGTCAAAGGACCGGGCTGCCAGGGAAAAACCGAAACGAAAACTGACTAAGTCAGAAAAACCGAAAAATAAGAAGAGGACTCGTGACCGGCGTCGCGAGTCCGGCGGGAAAAAGACCGGCATTGAACCGAATGGAAAAACAGAGTAATTCTAAAGAAAATCAACTTTTTCGCGGGGACACGACGGGTACGTCTGTAGGGCTCCGCGGAAAAAAGAAGACTGGCTAAGATGGCACCCTTGGGCGGGAAGGGGACCGCGCATGCGCGCTGCAATTCCCAAAGGCTTTCTTTGAAACCTGGGGAAAATTGCTCCGCGAGGGCTCCGTCGGCGCCGACGTCACCCATAAGTGAGGACTGACTTCCTGCTTGGTCCTGGAGAATGTGACTTCTGTGAAGAGAGCTCAGATATTTGCAAAATGGACTGTACATTGGTGTTTTCCGATAGTGTGACCTCTTTTTGTTAAAGCCTAAGTAAAGCCTGCCTAAGAGAAATCTATGGAGGAACACAGATTTCACTGTACAGCTTTTTGGATTGAAAAAGCCTGTTTTTCCCTTTTTGTTTAGTTAACGCTGACAAGAAGCATTTTTGTTGTAATTTGTAGTCACCCACTTGTGTTATGCCAGTATTATGGTTTAATTTCTTTTGACCTTTGCTGCAAGAATTCTCCCGGGAAGGGAAAATAAATACCTCTTTAAGCATAGCTACTCGACCACAACTACCTTCTTATTTGATTAGCTATTGGGACTCCAAATCCCAGAGGGCACTACTAAGTCCTTGCTATATAAGAGGAGCCTCACTGAAGCCCCAGGCCTTCCGCCTCTGGGGTAAGTAGGTGCGTGACACTAGATATATGTAATCCAATCCTCAACAATGTCAAAGGCTATTACTATATTAGTTGTAGATCTTCTCTAACCACTTTCTTTCTTCACCTCACATTTGAGCATTGATTAACCACTTTTTTTAAAATTTTCCCCATCTGTGTGTATCGCTTAGCTTTCCCCGACGCCACCATCCGGCACCGTATTTGCGTTTCACAAATGTTTCATCAGGGGTTCAAATGCTGTAAATAAACACATCTTCCATGTAATGCCAGAATGAAACAATCTATCCCTTAAAAGTTTTTCGGCGATCCTACTCGTACCTTATGAAATTTGCAGAGATTACTCTTGCTAGCGCTGTCCTGCGTGTGAAGCATCAAGCTATTCAGGCTTCAAAAAAACACCACGCATGCATTTTTTAGATTGTTTCATTCTGGCATTACATGGAAGATATGTTTATTTACAGCATTTGAACCCCTGATGAAACATTTGTGAAACGCAAATACGGTGCCGGATGGTGGCGTCGGGGAAAGCTAAGCGATACACACAGATGGGGAAAGTTAAAAAAAAAGTGGTTAATCAATGCTCAAATGTGAGGTGAAGAAAGAAAGTGGTTAGAGAAGATCCACAACTAATATAGTAATAGCCTTTGACCTTGTTAAGAGAAGGCCTCGCGTGAAGCATGCTACGAGAGGATGAACAGAGATAGGTTGACCGTCAACTGGACAGTGAGTTTCCGAGATGGCACTAAGGTGGACTCAAACTGAGCTTGTCTTTAGTCCTGTCTTAGAGAGATGGAGAATGTATTAAAGTAGAGGCTCCATTGAGCAAGTAAATTGGCTGAGAGTTCTCTGGGAGCACCAGAGGGAAAATCAGCACCATTTAAAAGTGTATGTCGAGTGGAGTCCTTTCTAGACTTTAGGAGGACATCTTTAAATTCCTTTTGAAGGTCTAGATGAGAGAAGACTAGGCTTTCAGCAGCCACGCCGTCAACCATAGCACTCTCAGACTGGAGTGAAGGAGCATCCCCTGGTCCTGGGATAGGAGACTGGGTGTGCATCCCAGACTGAGAGATTGGTGTTGCGTTAGCCAAGGAGCAGAGGAAACCATGGTTGGTGTGGCCAGAATGTGGTGATGAGAATCATCATTCCCTTGTCCACTTGAAGTTTGAAGAAAGTATCCGGTATCAATGGAATGGGTTGGAATGTGTAAAGAAGTCCCTGTCCCCAGTGAAGGAGAAAGGCATCCAAGGCCTGGCTCTGTGGAAACGGCACCCAGGAGCAGAATCGAAGAAGCTGTGCATTTAATGGAGTAGCAAAGAGGTCAATGATGGGAGTTCACCATAATCGAAATATGTGCTGCGCTGTTTTGCAATGAAGCATCCGTTCGTGTTGAGTGTCCATTCATGTGGTTAAGGACTCTGCTCAACTTGTCTGCTAGCACATTTTACTCTCCCAGTAGGTAAACTGCTCGAAGAAGAATCTGATGAGATATCATGAACGTCCAGAGGCAGACGGATCATCTCCCTGCAGAGGTAGCAAGATTCAATTCCCCCTTGTTTGTTGAGGTAATACTTGGCAACCTTGTTGAGGTATGAATAAGTACCATTTTTCCGGTTAGTTGAGGATGGAACACATGAAGGGCATCAGCAATTGCCCTGATTCCAAGAGGTTGATGTGGTAAGTGGCTTCCCTGGGGGTCCACAGTCCTGTGTGGTTAGGCCATCGAGATGAGCATCCCAGCCCTGTTTGGAAGCATCTGTTGTCGGAGTAGACTGCAGTGCAGACATTCAAAAAGGAAACCCAACGAGAAGATTTTGAGTGGTCCACCAATTCAGGGAGTCCACCAACTGAGGCATGATGTTGATCTTGTCCATGAGATGACCTGTTGACTGTTTCCACTGATCTGAAAGAGTCCGCTGAACTGGACTGATGTGAAGTCGAGCATATAGTACAATATGGACTGTGGAGGCCATGTGTCCTAAGAGACGAAGCATGTCTTGCACTGATACGGGACTGGTTTTGGACTTGAGTTGGACTTGAGTTGCTAAGTCAATGAGACAGTTGAGCCAGTCTCTTGGAAGGAAGGCTCAAACCTGCATAGTGTCCAGAAGAGTCCCAATGAATTCCACTGTTTGAATTGGAGCAACATGGGACTTTGGGTAGTTGATCACAAAGCCCAGATGCTGAAGCACCGAGATGGTGCATTGGAGCAAAAGGGTCACTGCGTGAGGGGAATCGCCTTTGATTAGCCAATTGCCTAAGTAAGGAAAGGTGAAGATGCCCAGAGTGCGGAGGTAGGCCGCCATGACTGCCAGACACTTTTGTGAAAACTCTTGGTGCAGATGCAAGGCGAAAAGGTAGAACATGGTATTGGTAATGGTGTTCCTGGAAGAAGAACTGGAAGTACTTTCTGTGGGAGGGATGAATCAGGATGTGAGTGTAGGCATCTTTGAGATCTAGAGAGTAGAACTAGTTGGAGGTTGTGCCTGTGGAGCTGGTTGGTGTTTTGCAGCCTTAGACTTCCTGGGCTGACATGGCCCTTTTGTTTTTTTTATATGGCTGTTGAGGCTGATAAGAAGGATAAAGGTGGATAGGAAGAGTAATACTTCTTGCTAGGATAGAAAGGCTTCTTGGCAGGAACCTTCTTTTTAGTTGGATTAGCCGTCTTCCGAGACATCTATCTCATCTGCCTTTTCATGCCATCCCTTTCCAAAGAGGTTTTCACCTTTATAAGGAATATTAGCAAGCTTGTTCTGCACCCATTGTTCAAGGTCGGACGCTTGCAGACAGGCCATTCTTTTCACTCCTATGCAAACTGCTGCTGCCCTGCTGGTGGACTCAAAAGCATCAAAGACAGCCCTAGTGAGGAATTTGGAGGTATTCTGACCTTGAGTGATCAAGGCCTGATGTGGACCCTGCTTGTCTGGCAGCAATAGGGTAGGAAACTCATACAGGTCCTTTGTGAAATCTCTCAAAAGCATCTCCATGTAAAGCATATAATCCTGGATGCTAATATAACTGCCTGGAACATGACGTCCAAATGCATCAAGAGTCCTTGACTCTCTGCCTGGGGGAACTGAGGAGTGATTTTTAGAACTCTTAATTCGATGCATTGCTGATCATAGAGTGATGTGTAACTGAGGCTT
This sequence comes from Ichthyophis bannanicus, assembly GCA_033557465.1. Classification (NCBI taxonomy): domain Eukaryota; kingdom Metazoa; phylum Chordata; class Amphibia; order Gymnophiona; family Ichthyophiidae; genus Ichthyophis; species Ichthyophis bannanicus. The sequence continues at coordinate 374,064,943 of CM066034.1, read as the reverse complement.
CTGAAAACATGGGCAAGGAGGAACTCTATAGAGAGCATCTAGTCTCTTGCTGATTGATGGAACCATCAAGGGAGCATCCCACATAAGAACCATAAGGCCCTGGGGGATATGCTGTATGGGAAGCGTAGCAGCCTCTTTAGGAGTCGAGGGGTATTGAAGAATTTCAAGCTCTTCAGCCCTCAGTTCCATCTCTGTGGAGAGAATGCAGCCACCATGTCCCTGATGAAATCTTGAAAAACCATTCTCGGGGGGCGATCAATGCCTCTTGTGTGGTGGAGAGGGGATTGAGGGAATGTCTGGGAGAGGCCTGGAACTGACAGACTTTATGTTCAATTCCGAGGAAGCAGCTCCAGAACTGAGTAGAAAGTCAAAATAGTGATGGCCAGTACCGTGGTATCGATGTCGCTCCGATGTTGACATCGATGCTCAGCACCAATGCTCTGAGGCCTCAGAACTGAGGAGTTCGGAGCCCAGTGCAGCTACCAGTTCCAACGAGGGTATCGGTCCTGGGTATGACAGTGCCGGTTCTATTAACAATGTCATGGAATGTCTCGATGTACCGGGTCCATGGATCTCAAGGGCCCCGGCACTACAGCCGCCAGGATAGTGGCCAGACTCCGCTTGATAGCTTACACACACTGATCGAGGGAAACTGGAGGTGAATGGGTGGATTCTTGCATGGAGCCCTGTGCTACTGTACCAGAACACATTACAGTGAGCTCTGCGGAGGACGATGCCTCGGGGGCATCCCAGAGCCCCTCTGGTGCTTTGAAGGAAGCATTCTCCTACCAGGGCTGCTTTGCTGGCTAGTCCATATCCGGTTCTCCTGTTGGGGAATGTCTGTGTCGATGCCGGGTATTGGAGTTGGATGCCAATGTTGAGGATCTCAATACCTTTTCTGTGGACGCTGATGCCGAGGTCTTCGATACCTTTCCTGCTTCTGTGAAGGACTTGTATTTGCTGCCATGTTTGACTTTGAGGAGATATGGGAACCATGCGTCAACCATGACGGTGTGGAGGCCACCAAAGAGCGTGCTAAAGTGGCTGAGTCTAATAGAAACAACTTTCCCTGTTGTTGTTCACAGTTTTTGAGTCCCTCTGGGTCATCTGTTGACACAGGGGGTAAGCCGAAGTGACGTGGTTCGGGCCCAAACATTTTAAGCACCAGTCGTACTTCTCTGTAGCCGAGATAGTGTTTTGGCACTTGGTACATTTTTTAATCCACCATGTAGTTTCTCCATGTTTGAGAAGACCACTGAGGCAAAATCAAAAAGGGCAATGGTGGCCTAGGCCAGTCAGAAGCGGCAACAGTGCAAATGAAATAAAAATAAATGAAAACAGAAAAGTAAATTTTTACAAAAAAATTGAAGAAAAAAAGAGAGACTGGAGCGGTCGATACTGCTCCGGACCGATGGGAAGGCAAGCATGATGTACCCGAAGACACTGTGTCCTAACCCCACTGGTAAAATGCGTACTAAGTCTTGATGGCCCCACAGAAAAAAGACTTAGGAGAATTGCTAGGAAGGTGGGAAGGTAGGCACGCATGCATGGAGGGATGCTCCCAAAAGCATTCCTATTGGATGCTGAAGAGTGTTCCTGCGCGGGGCTCCATCGATGCCAATGTCACCCATATGTGAAGACTGGAGATTAGTTCTTCTGATGGTTTGATTCAACACCAGAACTGTGATCAGGATAAGAATTTTAAAACACAGGGGGATATTCAAAGGCATTTACATGGTTTGTATATCTGTAAACCATATGAATGCCGGTCTGCGGGATATTCAGCGGCACTAACATGGTTAGTACTGCTGAATATCCCTGGGTGCCGCTGCTACATGCCCTGATGCTAACTGATTAGAACTGGGGCATACCAGGGCGGTATCCGTCATTAACCAGGCGGCAATGATATTGAGCCACTGCTCAGTTAGTGACACATGGCATAAGTCAAGCACAGGAAACTCTGGTCTAACTTTCACCGCAGAAGCTAATTGGCCAGTGGCTTAATATCGCTTCTGCCCTGTTAGCTTGTCGGCGATCCGAGTCACCTGAATATTCAATACCGGAGCCCGGATATAGCTCCAGTATTGAATATCCAGGTTTAAATTTCAGTGCTGGAGGCTAACTGCATTAGTAGCACTAGCCACCAGCGCTGAAGTTTGGGCCCACACTTCTTATATAATGCCAATCCCACAGTAAATATAAGCTGTTCAAAAACATACCATGATAACATCATTATCCATCATTCTAGCTGTGAATTATTTGTTATAAACTCTGTCACAGAAAAATATCCTAACAAATTCCTTGGTTCCTGACCAATTTGTGATGAAGAATGATCATGGTATTTCAACTGTGTTTTCTTAGTAATGTGTATGGTACTGAGCTCCTATTACCATCATTGTTGCTTAAGTATAGTGTAGGGTTGCTTAGTCATAAATGGACTAGCATGAACTTGTCAAACTGATCTGTTCTCTCAACTAACATTTTAAATTCTACAAAAAGGTAAGCGTCTCTGGGCCCAGTATGCGTAATATGTGTTCCTTTCTGGAAGGGCACATGTGGAGGAGAAGCCTAATAGTTAGAGCAGCAGGCTCAGAACCAGGGAAACCCAGCTGGAATCCCAATGCTGTTCCCTGTGATCTCGGACAAGTCATTTAACCCATCCTTGCCACAGGTATAAACTTAGGGCTCAATATTTAGTGGTGGCAGCCAGCCGATCAAACAGTTAGCAGCTGCCACCACAGAATTTTAAATCTGGATAGTCAATGGGCTCATATCTGGCCCCGGCATTGAATATTTGGTTTGCCCGGATTTTTAGGAAGCTAACCAGGTAGTGGCAATATTCAGCGGTTGGCTTATGCGGTGAACGTTAGGCCAGCCTTTGCTAACTTAACTTTCACCACATAGCCATAACCAGGTAGCAGCTCAATATCACCGCTGCCTGGTTATGGTTAGGTGATACCCCTGGATCACCCTGATGCAAACCATGTGAATGCCTTTGACTATCGGGCCCTTAGAATGTAAACCTTCCAAGGGATAGAAAAATACCTACTGTACTTGAATTTAACTTCCCTTGAGCTAACCCTGAAAATAGGCATGAGCTAAATCCAAAAGCATCTGTACCTATTTTGCTCTCTAAGATTCGTCTCCAGTTGCTGAGTCTCCCGTTCCATCTTCTTCGCCCAAGTATGGTCTCTCCAGGCTTGAAATGCCTGCAGCTGGCACTTCCAGTCTGCCAAGGCTCTAGCTTTCCCCTTCTTAATTCTGCGCTCCAAAATCATCATATACCATGCAGAGAAATAGTGTTGGAGGCACTACATGGAAAATATTAAATAAAAGCATTGTTCAGTAACATACCTTGTGATCAGAGATATCTCTAACCATCTCTACTTCCCTTTAAGTCATCTTCCATTAGATTTACCAGATGATTTCAAGACTAAATCAAGTTCAGGTTTTACCTTTTTTCATAAACAGACTTTTGCTTCCAATCTTCATAAGAAAAGCTGAACTTCTAAATCTAAATATGCAAGGAAATAAAATCATGACTGCCTGAGCCTGTCCCATATCATCTGCAGACATCTGGTAATGCTGAGATAAAAAATAGATAGTGAAAGAGACACAAAGCAACCAGGTTAACAACTACAGTTTATGTTTAAATATGTTTATTCAAAGGCAACCATCACACACATCGGGGTACAGAGAAAATACGGCATAACAAATAGCATATTACTTATTCAGTGAGATATACAATCCCCTACAAACAATTTTATTTTTTATTTATTTATTTATCTATTTCTTCTATACCGCCCCTTCCAGAGATCAGGGGCGGTTTACATGGAACAATTGCATACATTTGCATAACATTACATAGAACAAGAACTTCTTAACTTTTTACATATAACAGAACAGTAAATTGTCAGAACTATTTACAGGGTGTATACTTTTGTATACTGCTGAATTTACAGGGGAATGTCAGCGAGCTGACATTGCTATTTATAGAAATTATTTACAAGAATACATGATTCGCTATTCAGGTGTGTGTGTGTGTATGTATGTGTGAGTGTGTGTGTGTATAAGTGTGCGTGTGTTTGTGTGTGTATGTGAGTGGGTTTGTGTGTGATGGAATTTATTTCCATTTTTTCGTGGGTTGTTTGGGGTGTCTTTGGGGGCTGTTAGAAGAGGAGTTGTGTGTTCAGTTAATTGTGTTTCTGCGGGTTTTTTTGTTTGTGTGTCTGTGGACGCTGTGTGTCTGGACTTGGAGGGTAGGGGATTCCGAAGTGCTCAGAGAATAGGTATGTCTTGAGTTCTTTCCTGAATTGGGAGAGGTCCTTTATGATTCGGATGTCTATTGGGAGGTCATTCCAAAGTGTGGGAGCGGTGAATGAGAAGGCTCTGGCACTGGTGGAGTTTTTGGTCCTCGTGAATGTTTTTGGCAGCTCTAGTGAGAGGGTTGCATTTAGTCTGCGGGCTCTTAATTCATTTGGGACGTGAAGGAGTGTGGATAGATGTGAGGGGGCAATATCGTTTAGTAGTTTGAAGGTTGTTAGTAGTATTTTGTATTTGATTCGATAATTTATGGGGAGCCAGTGTAGATCTAGCAGTATAGGGGTTACATGGTCTGTTAGGTGGGCTTTAGTGACTACTTTTGCACAAATGTTCTGTGCTCTTTGTAATAAGTAGATATTCTTTTGTGGGAGGCCGGTTAGGAGACTATTACAATAGTCAAAGTGAGGGGTTATGAGGGCACTAACGACTGATCTAAAGTCATGCGTGTCAAGGAGGAGCCTTAAGTGTTGAATAGTTTTGAGTTTGTAGAATATAGTTTTTACCGTCTGTTTTATGTGAGGTAGCATGGTGAGTGTGTGATCGATTATAACGCCTAGGTATTTTACCTCTTTTTTAACAGGTATCGTTGTGTTATTGATGGAGATTGTTGTTGGGTAGGTATCTTCAGCCACAGGTGATCTTGATACAAACATTGCCTCAGTTTTTTTGAGATTGATGCTGAGGAAATTGGTTCCCATCCAGGATGAGGTTTCCGCCATGCATTCGGATAGAGTGTTATAATTAGGGTTTTTCGTGGTTATGGGGAGGGCGAGCATGATGTCGTCGGCATAGATAAAGTGATTGATTTTGTGTTTTTTAAATATTTTTGTGATGGGTTGCAGGTACAGGTTGAAAAGGAGAGCAGAAAGGGCTGATCCTTGTGGTATTCCTTGACCTTGGGGAAGGTTTCCGATGCTTCCTGGTTTAATTGTACTCGTATTAGTCTGTGTGTGATGTAGGACTTGAACCAATTAAGGACAGTCCCACCTATTCCTAAGTTTTCTAATCTATTAATCAGTGTAAAGTGGTTGATGTTGTCAAATGCAGCGGAAATGTCTATGAAAAGGAGTAGGAGGCCTTGGGTGTTATCATCTGTATGTCTTATGAGGAAGTCCATCAGAGTAATTAATAGGGTTTCTACCCCATGGAAGGGGCGGAAACCGAATTGGTGGGAGTCAAGGGAGTTGTGGTCATCTATATGTTCTTGCAATTGAAGTTGAACAGTTTTTTCTATTATTTTAGCCATAAATGGAATGCTGGCTATTGGTCTATATGAGTTTGGGTCTTTTGGGTCGAGTTTATTGTTTTTTATTATTGGGCGGATTGTTGTGAGTTTTAGGGCATCAGGCATAATGCCCTGGGAGAGGGATTGATTTACTATGTATTGAATGTTTCCAGCTAGTTCTTCCTTAGTATTTTTGATCCATGATACGGGGCATGGATCGAGTGGGGAAGTTGTGGTGTTGATAATTGTTATTATCCTGAGGAGGTGTTTCCGATCTATCGTATGAAAGGTTGTCCAGCTGTTGTTATTAGTTTCGGTGTTTGTGTGGGTTAGTGTTGGTGTAGTATTAAGTTTGCATTTTAGTTTTTCTGCAAAGTGGGTTGCAAGGGCTTGTATACTTATTGCAGATTGTTTTGGTTCTGGATTTTTGACTTTTGTCAGTGTATTTACAATTGCAAATAGTTCTCTGGGGCGATTGATAGCTGAGTTTATTACCTTGGAGTGGTAATCCTTTTTTGATTTATTAATCGCATTCTTGTATTCGTTGAGTGTGTTTAAGTATTGGGATTTATTCTCAGCAGATTTAGTTTTCCTCCATTTCTTTTCTTGTTTTCTCAGTTGTTTTTTAAGGTTCACTAGTTCTTTCGTGAACCATTTTTCTGTTTTTTTTAACTGTCTATGTGTGGGTTGTGTGGGGGCAGCTGCTTTTTGAACTGTAAGGTTCCAGTGATTTACGGTGGAGTTGATGTCTGGGAGGTTTGTGTTGAGTATGGGTAGTACTTTGTCCAGGAAAGTGTCTTTGTTGAAGTGTGCAAATCGTGATATATGAGGTGTGTGGTGCGTAGAGTTCTGCATTGCTTGTATTGGGAGGTGGAGTGTGATGAGGTGATGGTCGGACCATGGTACTTCTGTTATTGTTGGAGGGGTGTGCTGCTGGTGGTTGATAAAGGAGCTGGGGAGGAAGATGAGATCTAGGGTGTTACCTTTTGTGTGGGTGGGTGCTTGTACTATCTGTGTATATCCCATTTGGAACATAGTGTCCATAAAGTTATTTGATTGGGAATCATTTAGGGAGGGGAGGTTTAAATCACCTAGGATTATGAGCGGTTTGCTTGGTGATGTTGTGCAAGCAAGTTCAAGGATGGGAGAGAGGTTTTTTTGATCAGTTGTAGGGGGTCTATATATGAGGGTGAGTGCAAGGGTTCTATTTTCTATGTTGATTATGTCCATTCCGTCTATATTATTTAAACTTGTTAAGGTGTATTGTAGGTCTTTTTTGGTGAGTATGAGAGTACCACCACCTCTCTTTGCATCTCGATGACAGCTGAATATGTCATACTGGTGTGTGGTTAGCTGGTTTAGTAGTACAGTGTCTGTGGGAGAGAGCCATGTTTCGGTGATGCATATAATTTCAGGTTTTTCTTCTTTTATCATGTCGTTGATTATTGGTATTTTGTTTCGTATGGATCGAATGTTTATTAAGATGAGCTTTGTTTTTGCGTCTATGATAGTGTTTTTGTCAGTTATACGTCTGTATGGATTCTGCTTTATTTGTATGAGTCTTCGTTGGTATTTGTTTGAGTCATGTCGTGTATAGTGATTATTGGAGTGTATTGAGCTATGTGATGGGTTTTGGTAAGGAACTTGTATGATGGGGTTAATGCTTTGTGAGCTTCTGTGGTGATTATGGATGATGGGGATGTTTTTGTAGGGGTTTTGATTGGTTTTGTATGTATAGATATGTTGTATTAGGAGTGTTATTAGGAGGAGAGTGAAGGGGATGCTTATTTGTTTTGTAGGAGGCATTGTGTGTATTTCAGAGGGGGTCTTTTAGTGTATAGGGGGTTAGCTGATGAGTATAGGGGTAGAAGGTTACGATCAACAGTATGATGTTGTATGAGGGATGGGCAGAAGGTTTGATTTTTACTGACACTAAGAAATATGTCTGACAGTAGTTCCTTATGATCTGAGTGGCTACTGACAACAGTATAATGATTATTGATTTCTAAACTTAGTATAACAGTGTGTGAAAATGGAATTAGTTTTTACTGTCAACAGTATAGTGAGTAGTTATTACAGATAATAGTTTACGATGGATTTGTTGGTTACTGACAACAGTAATATGTTTGTTCTTTTCAGACAACGGTTATATAACAGTATAAGCAATTAATTCAGACAGTAGATATATATAAGCAATTAATTCAGACAGTAGATATATATCAGTAATATGATTGTTCTTTTCAGACAGTGGTTATATGACAGTATAAGCAATTATTACTGCTATATATAACAGTACAATGAGTTATTATTGAGGGCAATTTCCTGATGGTCTGGTTTGCTATAAGTTGGTTTATGATTATGTTGCTACAAATAGCAGTATACTATCATATATGCTAGCTAATCAGTATAGTGATTAATTGTGACTGGCAACATTATTCAGTGTGTAGTGGGTGTGTGATGCGTGTGTATAAGAACTTTTTCTTACTAATAATTGTTTGCAAATGGCATGTTTGGTCATTTGTAAACAATATAGTGGAGATTGCAAGATATTAGATTGCAAGATATTAGCAGAATATTCTGTGAAAACAGTTATAGACAACAGTGTATAATTCTTATGACGATAGGATATGTGTGGAGAATTACTGACAACAGTAAGATTAATTGTGTTGATAGTCACAAGTTAGTTATATCGTTATTTCATTTGAGAATGGTTTACTTGCTGTTCTGTGAGGGAGATTTGGTTGATGATGATTAGCGAGCTCGACCTAAGGGGAGCTCCAGCTGGTAGATTTGGTTCTTGTTTAAGATGTCGGTTGATGTCTTCAGTGGAGGTTGGAGTGTTTGCTTGAAGGAGCTGTTCCTTGATTATCCAATCAATCTCAGAGAACGGTGTGGGACAGAGAGGAACAGATGGTCTGGCTGCTGTTTGGTGAAACCTTGGAGCGGTGCCTTCTGAGTGTTCAGCTTGAGAGGACCCCTCCTAAGGGCCACGCCAAAGGGCCCTCTGGCGAGGCCCTCAGGCGCGGGCGCGCTTGCCGGCGGCACGCTTTTAAAGTGCCCGCTGAGACCTCCCACAACCCCGATACAAAAACAAACTCTGCATCAACTGATCAAAACAAGATGCAACTCAGAGCATACCCTCCCCAAAACACAGATTGTATATACAGTCCGCCTTTTTGGTTTTCCTTTTAGCCCCACCTTCCCCCCCATCCCACCCCCCCTACAATACCTCCCACCCCACTAAACCCCCATGTCCCCCCCCTTATACTAGTCGAGACAACTCCTAGCCTTACCCTCTTTCCCCACCCTCCCGCAGCCCACCCCCCCATGCTTGTCTCAGGACCCCCTCCTACGCAATCATACTCCAACTTCCCGATGAAATGTTACCCCAGAGCCCCACTCAAAATCCTCTGGAGTGTCCGAACCGATAACAACTGGAGATGTGGGCCCCACCCTCGTAGAAAGTTAGCCCAATGCCTGGGATGTACCACCAGCCCGTGATCTTGCAAACAGTAGGAAAGTATGTAATCGAATCCTCCATTGCCCATAAGTTGGCCCCCGCTGCTCTAACCAGGCATGTAGTATGGTCATACGGGCAGCCACCAATACCAAACGAAGCCAATCCCACTCAGCCCGACACAAGCCCTCTCTCCACCTCTCTTCCCAACTATCCAACACCAAATTCGCAGCTGTAAAAAGCAACCCCTCCCTCAAGCAACGCCTCAGGTATCTCTGAACCGCCCCCCAAAATCCCACGATACGAGAACAGGACCAAAACATATGCCCCAGTGTGGCCGCTGCTGTCCCACATCGCGGGCATTGGTTCGACTCACTAAGACCCGCCCTCCAGGCTCGATTGGGCGCAAAATAGAGCCGCCTAATGAGCTTATACTGCATATCCCTGTGAGCCACCACAACACTAAGAGTAGGAATAGAAGCTAGACAATGTGTTAGCCCCTCCCCAGTAACCTCTACACCCAAGTCGGCGGCCCACCGCTCCGCTAATCCCCCTTCATCTCCCGTCTCCCGCAAAGCATCCAAGGCTCTGCGCAGGAAGGCCACCCTCGCCACCTGATCCCCTCCCATCAGCACCTCCTCCAGCTTTGAACTCACCATCCCTTGCAAAGACCCTACAGGGATGCTGCGTATATAATTACGAAGCTCAGCATAGGGAAACACATCCCGGTCAGTCAAAGCATATCGAGTTCTCAATTTGTCAAAAGATTCTATGCTGCCATCATCCTGCAATACATGTTCTAACGTCAAAATACCCATCGTCTTCCACCTAAGAAAATCCCGGCCTATGAGGCCCGGGAGAAACTCCCTGTTACCGTGGATGGGGAGAAAGGGCGACCACTGAGCCGATACACCAACCTGCCCACATAAATACCGCCACCCTGCTCGCACAGGATCTATCAACACCTCCTGAAGCACCGGATCCATATCAGCCACCGACTTCGCATGCAGGAGGTACCCAAGGCGCAAAGGGTGCACCAACCCTTCCAATAAAGCTAGCGGAGTATAGTCACCTATCCCCCAAATCCAATCACGGACGTGCCTGCGAAGACAGGCGAAATTATATTGACGAATATCCGGCACACCCATCCCCCCACCGCCCAGTCCCCCTGCAGCCTCCCAAGACGGACCCGGGGTCTATGCCCCCTCCAGAGCAACTGATTAAGTACCTTTTCAAGTTGACGCAAATCATTGCGCCTCAAGACTATCGGGAGCTTTTGGAGCATGTATAACAATTTCGGAAACAATGTCATCTTAAACAAAGCAATTCGCCCTCCCAGCGATAAGGGAAGATCCCGCCATTTCTGTGCCTTCTCGGACAAAACACTAACCACCTTCTGCACATTAAAGCTATATAAATCTTTTAAATCAGCAGGGATGTAAAGCCCCAAATACTTGAACTTCCCAGCCGCCCATTTTAGGGGGAATCCTGAGCCCCACCCCCCCATCACTGCGGGATCTAGTGGAAGGGCCTCAGATTTATCCAGATTCAACCGAAAGCCAGACAATCGCCCATAATCCCCAATCAACTCCAACAATCCCGCTAAGCCTTCCCTTGGTGCATCTAGGTGAATCAATAAATCGTCCACAAAGGCAGCTACTTGGAATTCAGAAGTTCCAATTGGGACGCCGTGGAAAGCAGTGGAGGCGCGGATCTGACACAACAGAGGCTCTAAAGTCAACACAAATAGCAGTGGCGACAGAGGACAGCCCTGCCTCGTGCCCTTACATATCCGAAATTCAGGGGACATATTCCCATTTACCATAATTGCGCCGAAGGGATCTGAATAAAGCACACGAATCACGTCTACAAAAAAACCTTGCACCCCGACCGCATCCAACACCTGATACATGAACTCTCAGTCCACCCTGTCAAAAGCTTTTTCTGCATCGAAACTGATAAGCATAGAAGACCTGCTGTCCCTCCGACTTGCACACATAGAAGCTAGAAGTCAGTGCACCCCAAACACCGCATGGCGCCCCCTCACGAAACCCACCTGGTCGCTTTGTACTAGGGCCGGCAAATATTCCGCAAGACGATCAGCCATAATTTTTGCCAGAAGCTTGATGTCCACATTCAATAAAGAAACGGTCGGTATGAACCAGGGGAGAGCGGGTCCCTCCCGGGTTTAAGCAAGATGGTGACCAACGCCTTATTTTTCTCAGAGGGAAAGTTCCCCGCTTTGATCAACCCTTCAAAATAGTCCCCTAAGGGACTAACCACGCGGTCTCCCAATATCTTATAAAACTCACCACGCAACCCATCCACCCCGGGAGCACGTCCGGTCTTCAAACGCTGGATCCCCGTCAATATTTCTTGGGCAACAATGGGGCTATTCAAAACCCGGACCTGTTCCTCAGACAACTTGGGCAACTTACAATCTCGGAGAAAAGCACCTCCCCCGTCCCCAGATCCGCCGTCCGCGCTATACAATTGTTGATAATAGTCCCGAAAAACCCGCTCAATATCTGCAGGCGTGCGCTTGAGAGTCCCATCACTGTGTCATATGGCCCCTATCTGCCTGGGCCCCCCATCCACTCGCACCAACGAAGACAACAGTTTCCCAGCCCGATTCCCATGTTGATACAGCCTATGCCGATAATAAATCATCGACTTCCGCGCCCGCTGATGTAACAACGTGTCCAACTCAGCCTGTATCTCTAGAAAACGCAGCCTATTAACTCCCCTCCTATCTTGCGAAAAGACCCAGCGCGCTTTAGCTAACTCCCGCTCAAGCTGTATGATCCTCCCGTTTAACCGTCTGCGTTTGGACCCATGGTAACTAATAATTTCCCCTCTGAGAACTGCTTTCCCGGCCTCCCAAAATAAAATAGGATTCCCACGATGCTGAGCATTGTCCTCCACGTAGGCGTCCCACTTAGCACGGAGATGAGCTACAAAAGCGGCATCACTTTCCAAGTCTAACGGGTACCGCCATAGCCGACCCCGGCCCCCACTCTCGGATCTCATCTCTAAGATGACCATGGCATGGTCAGAAGTGACTGAAGGACCAATCTCCACCGAAGATACCCAGCCAAACAACTCTTCCGAAATCAAAAAATAGTCCAGTCGGGACCAAGTCCCATGGCTTCGAGACAAATGAGTGTATTCCCGTTCCCCGGGATGCAAAATCCGCCAAACATCCAACAAACGATTCCCATCTCTAATTCCCGACAACCGCCGTGCGCTCCGCCTATCCCTGGGAGCAGATCCACCCGATCGATCCAGATCCTCATCCATCACTGAGTTGAAATCTCCCCCCACAATTAAACTATAGCCACTAATCCCAGAGATAATGGATGTCAACTGTTGATAGAAACGGGCCTCATAAGTATTAGGTGCATACACCGACCCCAAAACCACATGTAGGCCATTCAGCACCCCCCATACAAATACATATCGACCATCCACATCTGTCACCACTCTCTCTTCCACCCACCTAACCCGTTTGGCAACCAGAATGCTCTGTCTTGAAAGACTGGTAAGGGGGACTGTTGCTTCTGGAGGGAGATCTGCAACTGTGAGTATTTACTTCTGGTAATTTTCTAAAAGGAATTCTTTGTATTAAAGCTAATTAATCTGTGATCCACTATTTTTGTTAAATCAGTCAGGGCCTAGTAGCAGCAGTTTAAGTTTACATTTAAAACACAGAGGAGAACTCTCTGGTTACATTTCATACCCAGCAGAGAGCTTGTAGTTTACATTTAATAGTCACTCAGGGCCTAGTAACAGCAAAGTACTTTTAGTTTAAATTTAAAACACAGAAGAGAGCTTTCTGGTTACATTTGGAACCCAGCAGAGAGCTTGTAGTTTACATTTAATAGTCACTCAGGGCCTAGCATCAGCAAAGTTCTTTTAGCTTAAATTTACAACACAGAAAAGAGCTTTCTGGTTAAATTTAGAACCCAGCAGAGAGCTTGTACTTTAAATTTCATAAGAAGTTAGAGCCTAGCAGCAGCTAAGAGCTATAATTTAAATCAAATCAGAATATAGCTTACCTCAGCAGCACAAGACAGGGTACTGTGTAGCAGCCCTCTTTTAATAAGTGTTAATTCCCTCCCACCCTCCCCACACCCACCCACCCCTGGGATAATCGTAGCTTTATAGGTACTTACACATCTTAAAAGACAGGAGGTGCTCTCAGGTGAAGCTCATTACCCAAATCAGTCATACACTAAGGACCTGAGATTAGTTAAGCTTCAGGTGAACAAGGTATATTACACGTATTAGGTTCAGTTTTATTAGTAAAAATATCCATAGCAACCCTTAGTAAGTAAAGAACTTAGATCTAAACACAAACTTAAAACTAAGATGCAGACAGCAGTCCAGCAGCGGGATGGGGGCTTTCCAGTCTTTTGCATTGAGTGTCATATGTATGATTTTCTCCCAGTTGGTGAGAGGTCTTACGTGTGCACTAGGTGCAAGGAGCTCTTTGCTCTCAGGGAACGAGTCCGTTCTCTAGAGGCTAAAGTAGCAGACTTGGAAAGCATAAGACAGACAGAGAGGTACATAGACGAGACCTACAGGGATATAGTCCTGAAGTCCCACCTCCAGTCTGGCAGCATCCCTGTTGCCATGGAGGAGAGAGGTCACGTGACAGGAGAGCATCACCCTGGTGTGGCAGGAAGTGATCCTGTAACTAGGACCTGTCCTCCAGGTGATGTAAAACCCTCTCGCACCGAGGAAGTTTCTCCAGGGCCATGTGCCCATGAGGGAAGGGTTAGGACAGCTGTTATAGTTGGTGATTCGATCATTAGGCATGTAGATAGCTGGGTGGCTGGTGGACGAGAGGATCGCCTGGTAACATGCCTGCCTGGTGCGAAGGTAGCGGACCTCACGCGCCACCTACATAAGGTCTTAGATAGTGCTGGGGAGGAGTCTGCTGTCTTGGTACATGTTGGTACCAATGACATAGGAAAATGTGGTAGGGAGGTTCTGGAGGCTAAATTTAGGCTTTTAGGTAGGAAGTTGAAATCCAGAACTTCCAGGGTAGCATTCTCCGAAATGCTTCCTGTTTCACGCGCAGGACCCAAAAGGCAGACAGAGCTCCGGAGTCTCAATGCGTGGATGAGACAATGGTGCAGAGATGAGGGGTTTGGATTTGTTAGGAACTGGGGAACATTCTGGGGAAAGGAGGGGCTCTTCCGAAGGGATGGGCTTCACCTTAACCGGGATGGAACCAGGCTGCTGGCATTAACCTTTAAAAAGGAGATAGAGCAGCTTTTAAACTAGATATTAGGGGAAAGCCGACAGTCGCCCAAGAGCAGATGGTTCGGAAGAATGTATCTTTGAAGGATACTACCAAAAGCAGAGAGGTTCCACAAAAGAGTAAAGTAGCCCAAATGCCCTCAAGTATGGAGCAGACAGAGCTTAAAGATCCCAAATTACTCATGTCTAACAGACAAATTAATATGGATAAAATACATTCTCTAAAATGCTTGTATGCAAATGCTAGAAGTCTAAAAAATAAGATGGGAGAGTTAGAATATATAGCACTAAATGAAAGGTTAGATATGATTGAAATATCAGAGACATGGTGGAAGGACGACAACCAGTGGGACACTGTGATACCTGGGTACAAACTATATCGTAATGATAGAGTTGATCAAATTGGTGGAGGGGTTGCTCTCTATGTTAGAGAGGGCATTGAGTCAGAAAGGATTAAAGTTTTGCAGGAAACAAAATCTGCTGTAGAATCTATATGGATTGAAATTCCATGTAAAAGGGGGAAGGCAATGGCAGTGGGGGTGTACTATCGAGCGCCTGGCCAGAATGACCAAATGGATGATGAAATGCTCAAAGAAATCAAGGAAGCTAACAAAAGTTACAGCACAGTAATAATAATGGGTGATTTCAACTACCCCGGTATCGACTGGGTCAGTGTCACGTCAGGACATGGCTAGGGAGATAAAGTTCCTTGATGAAATAAATGACTGCTTCTTGGAGCAGCTGGTTCATGAACCGACCAGAGGCGAAGCCATATTAGACCTAATCCTTAGTGGAACACCAGATCTAGTGCAAGAGAAAAGGTTGTTGGGGCCACTTGGCAATAGTGATCATAGCATGATCGCCTTTGATTTAATTAGTGGAGGAGGGATAGTAAGGAAATCCACAGTACTACCTTTTAACTTTCGAAAGGGAGACTATGATAAAATGAGGAAAACAGTCAAGAAAAAACTAAAAGGAGCAGTTGCAAAGGTTAAAGACGTACATCAGGCTTGGCTGTTGTTGAAAAATACTATCTTGGAAGCCCAGACCAGCTGTATTCCACGCTTTAAGAAAAGTGGAAAGAAGTCCAAAAAACTGCCAGCATGGTTTAAAGTTGAGGTCAGAGAGGCTGTTGTTGCCAAAAAAGCATCTTTCAGGAAATGGAAAAAAGAGCCAAACGACGAAACCTGGAAACAGCACAAACACTGGCAAGTCAAATGCAAGGCATTGATAAGGCAGGCAAAGGGAGAATTTGAGAAGAAGCTTGCTGCAGAAGCAAAAACTCGAAGTAAAGACCTTTTCAAGTACATTCGTAGCAAAAAACCTGTGAGAGAGTCAGTTGGTCCATTAGATGATAAAGGGGTTAAAGGAGCACTAAGAGGCGACAAGGCGATAGCGGAGAGACTGAACGAATTCTTTGCTTCAGTCTTTACTGAGGAAGATGTAGGGATGTTACCCATGACTGAAGTGGTATTTAAAGGTGCAGAAGAATTGAAGGAAATATCGATACATCGAGAAGATGTATTACAACTATTAGATAAGCTGAAGAGTAGCAAATCACCTGGGCCGGATGGTATACATCCAAGGGTATTGAAAGAACTGAAATATGAGATTGCAGACCTGCTATTAGTAATCTGTGAACTAACATTAAAGTCATCTCTAATACCTGAAGATTGGAGGATCGCCAATGTAACACCAATTTTTAAAAAGGGTTCCAGGGGTGATCCGGGAAACTACAGACCGGTGAGCCTGACGTCAATACCGGGAAAAATGATAGAAACCATCATAAAGAATAAAATTACTCAGCATGTAGATAGTCATGAACTAATGAGAGACAGCCAACATGGCTTTAGACAAGGAAGATCTTGTCTTACTAATCTGTTATGTTTTTTTGAAGGAGTGAATAATCAGGTGGACAAAGGTGAGTCGGTTGATATTGTGTATCTGGACTTTCAGAAAGCCTTTGACAAGGTCACTCATGAGAGACTTCTGGCAAAACTAAAGAGTCATGGGATAGGAGGCAGTGTACTATTGTGGATCAGGAACTGGTTAAAAGATAGAAAGCAGAGGGTAGGGCTAAATGGCCAATTTTCCCAATGGAGAAAGGTGAATAGTGGTGTACCCCAGGGATCTGTGCTGGGTCCGCTGCTTTTTGACATATTCATAAATGACCTGGAAAGTGGAATAACGAGTGAGGTTATCAAATTTGCAGATGACACAAAACTATTTAAAGTTGTTAAAACCCAAGAGGATTGTGGAAAATTGCAAGAGGATCTTGATAAATTGGAAGACTGGGCATCAAAATGGCAGATGAAATTTAATGTGGACAAGTGCAAGGTTATGCACCTAGGGAAGAACAACCCAAACTATGGTTACACGATGCAAGGTTCCACATTAGGAACCACCACCCAGGAAAAAGATTTAGGCGTCATTGTGGATACCATGTTAAAACCCTCGGCCCAGTGTGCAGCGGCGGCCAAGAGAGCAAATAGAATGCTAGGTATGATAAGGAAAGGAATGGAAAATAAAACAAAGGATATTATAATGCCTCTATATCGTTCCATGGTGAGACCGCACCTTGAATATTGTGTGCAATTCTGGTCGCCGTATCTTAAAAAGGATATAGCGTAGTTACTCACCTGTAGCAGGTGTTCTCCAGGAGCAGCAGGAATCAGTCCTCACTTATGGGTGACGTCGGCGCCGACGGAGCCCTCGCGGAGCAATTTTCCCCAGCTTTCAAAGAAAGCCTTTGGGAATTGCAGCGCGCATGCGCGGTCGTCTTCCCGCCCGAGGGTGCCATCTTAGCCAGTCAGATGACATAGCTAAAAAAGACAGCATAAAAATTTGCAAAAAGAACATAAGCAGACGATTGCAACTCCAAGGGGAGGAGGGAGGGTAGTGAGGACTGATTCCTGCTGCTCCTGGAGAACACCTGTTACAGGTGAGTAACTACGCTTTCTCCAGGACCAAGCAGGAAGTCAGTCCTCACTTATGGGACTCCCAAGCTCAAGGCTACCGGAGACCCTAAGCACAAAAATGAGCTCCCTCTAGCTCAGCAGCACAGAAGAAAAGAATCTTCGCTGAATTATCACCCACCGGTAGCCCACATCCGGGATGGAGGGTAGGAGTTGCTCAGACCTCAAAGAGATTACGGAGGACTGCCTGTCCGAAAGCACTGTCCCTACGGGACTCCCTCTCGAGACAGTAATGGACCGCAAAAGTCTGGCTCGAAGACCAAGTAGCGGCCCGGCAGATGTCTGCCAGCGGAACAGAGCGGAGGTAAGCCACTGACGTAGCCTTTGCCCGAACGCAATGAGCCGTGACTCGACTTTCTAAGGAGAGTCCGGCTGCCCCATAAGCCCAAGAGATACAGTCCGCAACCCAGATGGACAGAGTACGCTTGGAGACCGGGAGCCCCAATTTATTGGGGTCAAAAGACACAAAAAGCTGAGCAGCTTTACGGTGCTCCCGCGTACGGTCAAGGTAGAAGTTCAATGCCCTTCTACAGTCCAGGGTATGGAGGACCGTTTCAGCTCGGCTGGAGTGTGGTCTGGGAAAGAAGGTCGGAAGTACCACCTCCTGATTGATGTGAAAAGGGGAGACCACTTTTGGAAGAAATTTTGGGTGAGTCCGTAGGACTACCCTATTTTTGTAGAACCGAGTGTAAGGGGGATCAGACACGAGGGCCTGCAATTCACTTACGCGTCTAGCGGAAGTGAGGGCTATCAAGAACAGTGTTTTCCAAGACAGAAAACGGAGAGAACAGGTAGCCATAGGTTCAAAAGGCGGACAGGTGATCCGCTGCAAAACCACATTCAGGTCCCAGTCAGGCGCTGGCGGGCGCAGAGGTGGTTTAAGTAGAAGGAGACCTCGGAGAAACCTCGCTACGAGAGGGTCGCTCGAGAGAGGTCTACCGTCCACCGGCACATGATGTGCCGAAAGAGCACTGAGGTGAACTTTGACGGAGTTGGACTTAAGTCCCAGATTAGAGAGGTGTAGCAAGTACCGCAAGATCACCGACACCGGGCAGGAGAAGGGATCCTGAGACTGTTGGGTACACCAGACTGCAAAGCGACGCCATTTAAGGGCGTAGCATTTGCGGGTAGAAGGCCGTCGCGAAGCCAAGACGACCTCCTCCACCTCCGCCGGCAGGAGAAGGGGAGCAAGGACTACCCTCTCAGCCGCCAGGCCATGAGGTTGAGAGACCTGAGGTTGGGGTGCAGTAGGGACCCCTGATCCTGAGTGAGGAGATCCGGTTGTACCCCCAGAGGGATTGGATCCTCCACCGCCAGTTGCAGTAGGAGCGGAAACCACGGCTGCCTGGGCCAGCGAGGGGCCACCAGGATCATGAAGGCTTTGTCTCGGAGAACCTTGAAAAGAGTCCGAGAGACTAGCGGGATGGGAGGGAAAGCGTACAGAAGGTTCCCCGACCATGAGATCAGAAAGGCGTCCGCCGCAACCCGAAGGGGGTGTGGCTGACGAGAGCAGAAGCGAGGGAGCTGCCGGTTGTGAGGACTGGCAAAGAGATCCACCGTGGGGAGGCCCCACTTGAGGAAGAGCTTCTGAACTACCAAGGGATCCAGACGCCACTCGTGCGGCTGGAGGACCCTGCTGAGCTTGTCCGCAAGGCAATTTTCCTGGCCCGGGAGATAAACTGCCTTGAGGAGAATGCCGTGACTGACGGCCCAAGAGCAGAGCTTCTGTGCCTCCCTGCAGAGGAGGAAGGAGCCCGTGCCCCCCTGTTTGTTCACGTAGAACATGGCAACTTGATTGTCCGTCTGTACAAGGACGGACTGTTGGGAAGTCAGGTGGGAGAAGGCCTTGAGAGCTAGGCGGATCGCCCTGAGCTCCAGGAAGTTGATCTGCTGAGCAGACTCCCACGTGGTCCAGAGGCCCTGAGTACGTGCCTCTTGGCAATGTGCTCCCCA
Source organism: Ichthyophis bannanicus (assembly GCA_033557465.1). Lineage (NCBI taxonomy): Eukaryota > Metazoa > Chordata > Amphibia > Gymnophiona > Ichthyophiidae > Ichthyophis > Ichthyophis bannanicus. The sequence continues at coordinate 374,045,742 of CM066034.1, read as the reverse complement.
GCCCAGGAGGGATGCATCGGTGGTCAGCACCCGGGTCGGTTGAGGTGACTGGAAAGGCATTCCGAAGATCAGGTTCTGCTGCCGGAGCCACCACCGGAGAGACGAGACCAGCGGCTCGGAGACGCGCACTAGGTCTGCTAGGCCGCCTGTGGCTTGTCGCCACTGCTGGCGGAGACACCATTGAGCAGACCGCATATTCAGGCGGGCATTGGGGGTCACATGGACGGTGGAAGCCATATGGCCGAGCAGTCTCAGGAAGCGCCTGGCGGAGACCAGGGGCTGGCTGCGAAAGCGGTCGGCTAGGTCCATGAGCCGTTGAGCCCTGTCGAGCGGTAGGTATGCTCGCGCCTGAGGAGTGTGCAGCCTCGCGCCGATAAACTCGAGATCCTGTGAGGGGAGCAAAGTGGACTTTGTGAAGTTTATAACAAAGCCCAAGTGCTGCAGAAGAGTCACCGTGCGGCACGCGGCGTTGGTGACCTCCTGAGCGGACGCTGCTCTGATGAGCCAGTCGTCGAGGTACGGAAAGACATAGAGGCCGTGAAGCCGGAGATGGGCCGCCACGACCGCGAGACATTTTGTGAAGACTCGCGGTGCGGAGGACAGGCCAAAGGGCAGTACTCTGTACTGGTAATGATTTCCTGCCACCACAAACCTTAGGTATTGGCGGTGGCTTGGGTGGATGAGGATGTGCGTGTAGGCATCCTTTAGATCCAAGGAGCATAGCCAATCTCCCTGCTGGAGGTAGGGCAGAAGGATTCCAAGGGTAAGCATTTTGAACTTCTCCCGCACAAGGAACTTGTTGAGGTTGCGCAAGTCCAGGATGGGTCTGAGGCCCCCTGTTCTCTTTGGTATCAGAAAATACCTGGAATAAAAGCCTTGACCTCTCAGGTGGTGGGGCACCGGTTCCACCGCCTGTTCCTGCAGAAGACCCGCTAACTCCTGAAGGAGTAATTCCCTGTGCAGAGGGGGTCGCGGAGGTTCTCCCGGAAAATAGGAGGGAGGGACCTGATGGAAGTGGAGAAGATAGCCTTCTCGCACGACTTGAAGCACCCAGGCATCTGCGGTGATGCTGGACCACCTGTGGGCGAAGTGAACCAGCCGGCCTCCGGTGCTGGGAGGAACCAGCGGGGGGGGAGAGGCTATGCTGTGTGAGTCAAAAACCCCCACCCTGCTGAGCAGGGGCTGGTGGTGCAGGCTTGGGGGCTTGCTGCCTACGGGACCCGTTACCCCGTCCCTTGGCCTGCTGGCCCTGTTGGGGAGCTGCAGGGGCCTGATAATGGGGGTACTGTTTGTAGGCAGCCGCCTTCCTCGGGTAAAAGGACTTTTTCCCCGAGCCCTTCTTTTTCTGGGAAGGGGCGGAGGTCTTCCTAGAAAGCCTGGTCCTGGTGAGAGTCTCAGTCTCAATTTGTGCAGCCTTATCCGCCATGGGCTTGCCAAAGAGGTTTTCGCCTCGGCAGGGGACATCGACCAACTTGTCCTGCACCCAGGGCTCAAGGTCCGACGACTGAAGCCAAGCCTGTCGGCGGGCACCGATGCCGGCTGCGGCCACTCGAGCCAATGCTTCAAAGCCATCATAGGCTGCTCGGGACATGAACTTTGAGCATTCCCGAATGCCAGTGGACAAGGCCAGGAACCTCCGCAAGGGTTCCTCGGACAAACCAGCGGAGAATCCGGCTAGCTCTTTAGCCAGATCCCGGAGATACATGCCCATGTAGAGCTGGTAAGTCTGGACACGACATGCGAGCACAGAGCCCTGGAAACACTTCTTACCAAGGCCATCCAGGTTACAGGCCTCCCTGCCAGGAGGCACCGAGGAGTGCATCTTCTGGCTCTTAAGACGATGCATGGCCGATTCCACTACCATGGAATGGTGTGGTAGCTGTGCCTTTTGAAAGCCAGGGCTCTTGCGGACCCGATAGATAGAATCGACCCGCTTGCTCAGGACCGGCGAGGAGGCCGGACTCTCCCACATGCGGAAGAGTAGTCGTTCCAGCATAGGAGGAACCGGTACAGTAAAGTGTTCCCTCGCGGGAGAGTCATACTGGAGGGCGTCGAGCTCTTCGGCTCGAGGCTCCTCCTCGGGATCCGCAGGGAAGGCCAAAGCCTTGGCCATATCCCTAACGAAGTCCGAGAACCGGGCATCCTCCGGGGGGGACTGCTTCCGAGGCTCGGACTCCGGTGAGTCCGAGGGGACACACCGAGTCCGGAAAGAATCAGGCGACTCTTCCTCTTCAGACTCCCAGACCGACTCCGACGAGGACTCGGTGGGGTCGGCCCGGGCAGGGCGCGGCGCCTGCCGCCCCGACGCCGAGGGAGTCGGCGTCGGCGACCTCGGTCCCGAACGGGAGGCCGAGGGTGACCTCGACCGAGGATCGACTCGAGTTCTCATTGACTCGAGGATCGGCTCGGTCTCCGGGGTCGACTTGGACGTCGACGTCCCGGCGGTCGGGGCAGCGGCGCCAGCGAGGCCAGCGAGCAGTGCCCGCTGCTGGTCCATGAAGGCAGACAGTCTGCTCTCCAAGGCCGTCAACCTGAGTCCGAGCTCAGGTGACCCAGCAGCCCCCGACTCGGGCCCCGACGGCGTCGGGCCCGACGTCGGCTGTCGCGGAGGCGAGTCCAGAAGGACTACAGGACTTACCCGAGCAGGCATCTCCGACTCCAGGCGAGGTCGCTTCGGGAGGTGTTCCTTCTCCAAGGACCCGGGGCGGCTATCGGGGCTATGCGACCTGGCCCTCGCGGAACCAGGAGCGTCCACCGACGCCGCCCTCGCGGGTTTCACCGTCCGACGATGGTCCCCGGAGGGAGAACCCCGGTCGGAGGAACTCCGGCGACGGTCCGAGCTGGAGCCTTTTGACGCGGAGGCCTCCGACGAGGTCCGGGTACGGCTGGGGTCAGCGAAGATTCGATCACGCTGATGCCGCCGACTCCTCAACGCTTTTGAGGACATTTTGCCGCAGGGCCCACAGATCAGTTCCTCATGATCCGGGCCCAGGCAGCGGAGGCAAAAGTCGTGTGTGTCAGTTAGTGACATATTTCGGTCACACTGACCACAGCGCTTAAAGCCACTGGCAGCCATCGGGGGAAAAAGGGCCCCTGCGAGGTCAAAGGACCGGGCTGCCAGGGAAAAATCGAAAACGAAAGCTGACAAAGTCAGAAAAACCGAAAAAAAGTAGGAGGACTCGTGACCGGCGTCGCGAGTCCGGACGGGAAAACGATCGGCGTCGAACCGAAGGAAAAAGAATAAAATAATGAAGAAAATCGACTTTTTCGCGGGGACAAGACGGGTACGTCTGTAGGGCTCCGCGGAAAAAAGAAGACTGGCTAAGATGGCACCCTCGGGCGGGAAGACGACCGCGCATGCGCGCTGCAATTCCCAAAGGCTTTCTTTGAAAGCTGGGGAAAATTGCTCCGCGAGGGCTCCGTCGGCGCCGACGTCACCCATAAGTGAGGACTGACTTCCTGCTTGGTCCTGGAGAAAGAGTTATTAGAAAAGGTTCAGAGAAGAGCCACCAAAATGGTAAAGGGGATGGAAGGATACTCCTATGAAGAAAGGCTAAAAAGATTAGGGCTCTTTAACCTGGAAAAGAGACGGCTGAGGGGAGATATGATAGAAGTCTATAAATTAATGAGCGGAGTGGAACGGGTAAGCGTAGATCGATTGTTTATCTTATCAGAATATAGAAAGACTAGGGGACATGCAATGAAGCTACAGGGTAAACTATTTTAGACTAATAAAAGAAAATATTTTTTCACTCAACGTGTAATCAAACTCTGGAATTTGTTACCGGAGGATGTAGTAAAGGCTGTTAGTGTAGCTGGGTTTAAAAAAGGTTTGGACAAGTTCCTGGAGGAAAGGTCCATAAGCCATTATTAAGAAGGGACCCAGGATATCAATGCTTGAACCAATACAAGCATTGTGGAACCTGTGTCCCTTGGGGAAACTGCTAGGTACATATGACCTAGATTGGCCACTGTTGGAAACAGAATACTGGGCTTGATGGACCTTGGTCTGACCCAGTATGGCATATCTTATGTTCTTATGTTCTTATGTTCAGAATAGCCACCCCCCTCTTCTTCCCCACCGCTGGCGCCCCATACACTGTGCCAATCCACCCCTTCCCTAACTTCTGATGTTCAACAGAGGACTGATGCGTTTCCTGCAACAGCGCAATTTGCTTTCTTCGCTGCTGTTGCAATATTTTATACCGTTTAATAGGGGATCCCAGGCCACAGACATTCCACGAGGGAATCTTTAACTTCCCAAGCATTTAGAGGACACGAAGCATGCACGTGAGAGAAACAATTCCCTTCTAATGCGTGTGCCCCCCCAGCCTGGGGCCCACACCATGCCAAACTCCCCCACAACAACGATGTCAACAGCCCACAGGATACTTAACAGCGATCTCAGTCCCTGCAGCCAATCGGCAAGAACTAGCCCCCCCCTTACTCCCCCCCCCAACTGACCCTCAGACCCCCCCCTAACCTATCTACCCCCCAGCCCCCCCACCTCCCCCTTTACTCCCCCCTCCAACTATCCATTCACCACCTGCCATATTGGTCCCTCCGTGAACCCCGAGACATGTGGAGCCCTCCCCTTCCACCCCTACGTTACCTTACTATGTCCCTTCTATTCCCCAAACTCCCCGACAAGCGCCCCGTGGTGCTCGAGGCCGGATCTGGCGCCCGGAGATGCCGCCACAAAGCCCACCCCCCTAGGCCCGCACCAGGCCTAGGAGTGCTCCGCCCCCCCAGAGAGAAACCTCGGGACCCAAACCTTTAGGACCTCCACTCCAACCCCACCCCCTCCCGGTTGCTGGACTACAAGAGCCCTATTAGGGAATCCATTTAGGCGGAATCCCCCCCCCCCCACCGGAGCCTCAAGGCGGACATCTGTGAATTGTACAGCGGTAGCATGTGGCGCATTGACCAACTTTGCCCCACGCCACACTACCCCAGATGGTTATTTCTAAGAAAAGGATAAAGTCCCTCAGTACAAAAAGGAAAAAAAAAACCTCAAACGCCCCATAACACCTGGAACACAGATTACAAAAGTGCATGGGCCCCTTAAACTACCCAAAAACTGCCCACCCCCCAACACATTTTTAGAATCAATCAGTAATGCACAGCAACACTGGAAAGGAATAAAAAGGGAAAAAGGAACAATAAAAATTGGAAACAATGCAATGAAACTAAAATGAAAAAAGAAAAAGCAGAAAACAAAGGAAACAGAAAAAAATGGGGGGGGGGGGGGGAGGGAGCCCAGAGAGTATCCAGAACACCCACCTCCGTGAAAACAAAAGGAAAGCGAGGCCTGCTCACACAAGGCCCCACCATCCGGCCTCTGCCCGGCTCATAAACAGTACAGCACATCCAAGCCTCTGGCCCCCCACTACCAGGGCCACATTACAAAGGTTCTGGCTATCCCCTGTCCACCCTAAACATCACCATGGCCACCCTTCGAGTCCAACGGTAAAGTTCCAAGGTGTGCATGTCCAGTCCAGTCCCAAAATCTCAGCCAGCCGTACGGGCAAATCACTCCACAGGTGATCTCACCAGCGTTGCTTGCAGAAAGTTAAAGCCTCCTCAGGGTTATCAAAAGCACGCTGAGCTCCCTCCCAGTCCACCCGCAACTTAGCAGGATAAGCAAGGGTGAAGCGCACGCCATGGGCAACTAGCAGACCACAGACCTCCTTGTACGCTCTTCTTCTCTGGGACACCCCAGCCGAGTAATCTTGAAATATCAAAAGGGACGCGGCCTCTCCCTCTCCACCACTGCTTCCTGGCCGCTCTCAGTACACACTCCTTCTGAAATGCACTCAAGAACCGGGCTATAACTGCCCGAGGCCTATTCTCCGCTGGCCGCACCGGTCCGATGCGGTGTATTCTTTCCAGGGTCACTGTCCCAGTGTCAGCCTCCAGCTGCAGATTGGTCCGGATCCAGCCCTCAACATATGCTTTGAGATCACGATCCTTCACTGCCTCGCTGATACCGATGAATCTTAAAATTCTTGCGCTGGCTCCGATTCTCCAGATCCTCTAACTTCTCAGCCTGTTGTTTCACCATGTGCTCCAGCTGTTGCAGGCGAACCGAATCCTGAGCCCGGCCATCCTCCAGCGAACGAATACGCTGTTCAGCCTGTTCGACTCGGCTCGTAAAGTCTGTGACCGCTTGAGCTACCTCAGAAATCTGGGAGGCCAGCCCGCCAAGTCTATCCTCCAAAGCCAGGACCACTGCTCTCGACACCTCAGCGACCATGCCACCTGCTATTCCATTGCCCGGGCTTGCCGCCTCTAGGCCCACCATTTTAGCTTCCGTTCCTCGCGGCTTCTCCCGCCGAGCAGGCTTGGATGCCATAAACGAAACGCACCAGGATTAGGTCCCCAAGCTATACTACAAGGTCCTATCCACCACGGCACCACAATGTTCGTAAAGGAATAGATGATTATGCCCTAGGAAGGTGTCGGGTCTCCGGAGCTAGAGAGCACACGTCCACTCTAGTCCACCATGCCACCGGAACAACAACTACAGTTTAATATAGATTGTGCAGAACTGAACTCCGGGCAAGATGGATGTGTAAGAGCTGAGCTCCAGAGGGTAATGGTCAGAAACCTGACCTCTGCAGTCTTTAATTAAGCAGATCCTACTTCTTTTGGAATCACTCAACCTTGGATATGTCTGGCCCCAAACCGACGTGTCTGGATTATCAAGGAACCCAAAACATCAGCGCAAAGAAAACCAAAACGGAGCCTCTCTCGCCTCACAAGATGGCAGTCATCTGAGATTGTCCTGAGGCCTTGCAGGAGCTTCTTGCTGAGATTCGCGCTGTTAAGGACTTGGTTAAATCTAATGGAGACTCGCTGTGCACAAAGCAGGATGATATTAATGCCTTGAAAAACAGCTTGGAGTCAATTAAGGTGAGATTGGAGAAGGTGGAGAATGTGGTGGCAACGCATGGGGAGCGGTTCAGGGCCGTTGAAAAGCAAGCAAAGCTGATATGGTCACTGCAAAGAGAGTGTGAACATGGTAGCAATCACGCTCGAAGAAACAACATAAGAATTTTGGGAGTTCCCGAGGGAGCCGAAGGTCCAGATATGTTGGCCTTTTTATAATCAATGATCCCGGGTGTGTAGAAAGTGAAGTTTACTATGCCTTTTGAGATCGAGCACGCCCATCGAGTGCCTACTCAGTCCATGGTTTCAGGCAAGGGTCCACTCCCAATCATCCTAAAAGTTCTGTGTTTTCAACAAGTTGTGCAAATAACTTGTTGAGGGAGGAGTGGCCTAGTGGTTGGGGCAAGTTACCTCAGGCCGGAATGTCGGGGGTTCAAATCCCACTAGAAGATAGCAACCTTGGGCCGGAAGGACTGGGGTTTCTAGTCCCACAGGTGCTCCCTGTGGTCTTGGGCAAGCCTGTTAACTATTTACAGGGAACATGGGCAATGGAGGGTTATCTCCAAGTTATAATGCCCTGTTCAATGTAATTTCAGTTTGTTCAATGTAAACTACCTTGATATCATGACAGGCAGTATATAAGAAATGTTAATTAAATAAATAAATAAATAAATAATGGAAGCAGCCAGAGCACACTCTCCCTTGGAATATCAGGGACACAAGCTTCTCTTTTTCCCCGACTTTGTGAAGGCGACGGTAGATCAGAGGAAGGATTTCTTGGTGCTATGCCCACGCTTATCGCAGCTGCATGCCCATTTCGAGCTGCTTTATCCTGCCTGCATGAGAGTCACGCTGTACAACCAGACCAGGACTTTTGAAGATCCAGGGGAGTTGCACGCATTTTTGGAGTTGGTATTGATGCGGTGAAAATCTGCGTTGCAATCAGTGGCTTTGCAGACGCTCTTCAATGCTTTCTTATATGGGCGTTTGGACTGGTCTGAGGTCATGAAGCAGCGATTTAAATCATGCAGAGTTGATATTCATTGTGGCTCTCTTGGAGCAACTCCCGGGTATTCCCTGGTCACAATGTCCTTCTCTTTGCTTCTTTCTTTCTTCTTTAATGTTTTGTGTTGTCTGTGGGGTCTGCGGTGGTTGGGAGGGCATCAGGGCATGTTAATAGTGTTCTGGTGCCTTGGGTTCGGGGACGATGCTCCTGAGATGGGTAGTGTGTAGTATAAGAAGCTCTAAGTGGCAGAGGAGTTGAAGTGAACTAGTTAGTTATACCCTCCATGCTTGTCTTGTCCCTTTGGGCTCACCCGCTAAGTCCAGAGTTTGTTATAGCCCCCCAGGGTTTCGGTGGCTTTTGATATTTAAAATCATGTGTTTTTCTTTTGAGCGATCTTCTACAAGGGCTATGGCTAAGAAGTGGCTTTTCTTTTTGTGTTTTATCTCTTGGGTTATTAATGTGGCAATCATTCTGAGTGCTTTAAAGGTGTGGATTAACAATGTAAAATCATGTGTTACAACCTGGTATGTTTCTGCAACATTAGTCTATCACAGTGTACCATATTCTCAATATGTCTTCCTTTAAGATAGTTTCTCTGAATGTTAAGGGCATTAACAATCCCATTAAGAGGAAAAAGATATTTTTATATGGACGCAAAGAAAGTGCTGACATCTTATTGCTGCAAGAGACACATTTGAATGTCAAGGAGTCGTTAAAATTAGATATAAAACCCTTTGCACTAATGGCTTTCTCTCTTTTCTTTTTAATCGATCTTTCTCAGTTCTCTCTGGCACTACTTCATCTTCTCCTTCACCCTTGTCGTGTGGTGTTCCACAGGGTTCTGTATTAGCCCCTTTACTGTTTAATATTTTTCTGGCCCCTCTTGCTTTACTTATCCAACAGCACGGTATCTCTGCGTACTATTATGCAGATGATATCCTTCTCCTCTATCACACTTGCCCTCTTTCCCCTGATATCGGTCCCCTCAATGCCTGTCTTGCCACTGTTTCTTCTTGGTTTTCTGACAACTTCTTACACGTTAATCTGTCCAAAACTTCAGCCATCTGGTTCACTGCTGGTGCTCCTCTTCCCACTCTTGCTCCTTCTCTGTCTGTTGGGCCTATTCCTCTTGTCTCTTCTATGCGTTATCTTGGGGTTACTTTGGATTCAGCTTTAACCTTCAAAGAGCACGTTTCTTCTATTGTTCAACGTTCTTTCTATACCCTGCGTCAACTCCGTGCTATCCGGCCTTTTCTTTCCTTTTCTTCTCTGACTACACTTCTTCTTTCTCTTGTGGTTTCGCGTTTAGACTATTGTAATGCTTCTCTGGCCGGCCTCCCTCTTTCTCAGCTTCGTCGTCTTCAATTGGTTCACCATACTGCTGCTCGTCTTCTGACTAATTCTTCACGTACGGCTCATATCACTCCACTTCTTATTCGTTTACACTGGCTGCCTATCCCTTTCCGTATTCAATACAAAGTTCTGATCTTTGTTCACAAAGTTCTCCACACTGGTGTTCCCCTTTACCTCTCTGATCTGGTACGTTTTCACTGTCCCTCTAGAACGCTTCGGTCGATTCATGCTAACCGCCTCTTTCTCCCACCTCCTTCTCGGGCTCACCTCGAATCAACACGCTCTTCTGCTTTTTTCTTTCTCGGCCCCCGCCTTTGGAACTCTCTTCCCTCAACTTTACGCATGGAGTCATCTTTTAAAACTTTTAAGGCCTCCCTCAAAACTCACCTCTTCTGTGTTGCTTTTGATGTTCCTTCCCCCCCTGCCCACAGTTGATTGCTCTGTTTCTCTATTCTTCCTTTTCTATCTTTGCTGTCTCTTTTATGAATAATTGGCGTTCTTTTCTGTTCTCTCAGTAGCCTGTTTTTTATTGTACACCGCTGTATGCCTTTTTGGTCATGGCGGTATAAAAAGTTTTATAATAAAGATAAAGATAAAGCTGCCAATCATAAAAAAAATGTGGTAGCCATCCTGGTAAGGAATTCTTTATCCCCCACTATACTACAAACCAGATCTGACACTGAGGGGTGGTGGGAAATGGTTGTCATTAAAGTAGGATCCACTGAACTGGCCTTAATCAACATTTATGTGCCTAACATTGATTGTCCTACTTTTTTTTAGTTCCATAGTAGCTTTGGCGCAAGAAGTATCCAGACATCCGACTATTGTGGGGGGAGACTTCAACCTCGTGCTAGACCCCTTGTTAGACAGGAGTCCAGTGAGAACCAATAAGGTCACCAAAGCTCACCCTGTTCTTTTGTCTCTAATGCAAGATTTAGGCCTGGTAGACATATGGCGGTTGCAACACCCTACTGATAAAGAATACACTTTCTTCTCTCCTCTTCATACCTCGGTATCACGCATAGACTTTTTCCTAGTCTCTAAAGGACTATGTTCTAGAATTAGTGAGTCCAATATCCATGCGGCTCATATCTCTGATCATGCCACAATCTCATTCTCCTTATTTGACTCAACGAGCTGCCCATCTCATTCACGCTGGCACTTTGATAGAACTCTTCTTGGCAGTCAGGAGTTCCGAGAGACTATCCTAATGGCTATAGAGGAGTACTTTCAATTTAATTTACCGCAAGATACCTTGGGTTAGGCGTGGTGGGAAGGATTCAAAGCTAATATGCGGGCCACCATTACCAGTTTTGCTATAAGGCAGGCCAAGCAACGTAAGGCAGAACTTGAAGCTTTGGACAAGCAGATTAAAGCGGGAGAATGCATCATAAGTCAGAAAACTGATCCTAGCATTCTGATACGTTTGCAGGGTCTTAGATTTAGATATAATCGATTTGAGGCGTCACAGAATATTCAGGTGCAGAAAGGGCGGTATTAGGCAACAGGGCTGGACGGTTACTAGCTAATTTGCTAAAAGGTCACAAGGAAGCTTCTCACATTACTACTTTGAGAGATCTTCAGGTGCAACAATTGATTGTTAAGGACTCTGAAATTGCAGAAACCTTTCGACAATTTTATGTTCAGCTATACTTCTCAAAGATAGAATTCTCTGAGGAAGGTTTTGATAGATTACTGGCCAATATACAGAGGCCGGTGTTGGATCAGGAAACAGCTGCCAGTCTAGATAGGCACATTACGGTCATGGAAATTATCCAGGCTATTGACTCTATGCAAGTGGGCAAGGCTCCCAAACCAGATGGCCTTCCGATTGAATTCTATAAAACCGTTTCTAAAGTCTTAGGCCCATATCTTTAACAATACTATAGGCTTCTTTTGGAAACAGAGGCCCAGACTGGAGCATTTGCCTCTGCGAACATTGTAGTTCTTGAAAAACCTGGGAGAGACCCTCTGATGGTTAGTAATTACTGCCCAATTTCGATATTAAATGCAGATTATAAAATATTTGTTCCCATTTTAGCTGGTCGTCTTTCCAAACTGATTCCTTCTTTGATGCACCCGGACCAATGTGGCTTCACTGAGGGACGCTCTACTGCCGACAATGCTAGAGTGTTTTGTCATGTCCTGGAAGGTGCAGAAGGAGTAGAGCGCCCACTGGTAGGATTATCGTTAGATGCAGAGAAAGCATTCGATCCACTGGAGTGGCCTTTCTTGTTTGCAGTCTTGAAGTGGTTTGGGTTTGGTGAGTGTTTTTGTAGATTAATTAAACTTATGTATGCGAGACCATGTGCTAATATCTCTGTGAATGCGACTCAGTCCAGAGATTTTTACTTAGGACGCGGCACCCGTCAGGGTTGCCCCCTTTCACCCATCCTTTTCAATCTGGCCTTTGAACCTTTGGACCTATTGTTAAGACAAAGCCTTACGGTTAAAGGTGTGCCTATAGCTGACATGGAAATGAAACTTTCTGCGTACGCTGATGATTTACTGCTGTTCACCACGCCCAGTTCTATACCGGCTATTCTGGAGTTAACAGACCAATACTCAGGATTATCAGGCTACAAAATTAACTGGTCAAAGTCTGTAGCGGTCCTTTTAAATTCAAGCGTTTGTAGTGCAGATTTGGAAGATTTTCCTTTTGTGTGGGAGCCCAAAATGGTGAAATACTTGGGTGTTCACTATTGTCACCCATTTAGTGAAACCCTACAATATAACGAAGGGGAGCTCCTTTCTATGGTACCCAATATGACTGCGAAATGGTCGCCAGTCTATCTTTCTTGGTGGGGTCATCTTGAAGCAATAAAAATGACTATAACTCCTAAAGTGAACTATGTGTTAGAAATATTGCCAGCTTTCCTTTCAAGTAAAACTTATCGTCAAATTGAAAGGATTCTTGTCCAATTTTTATGGAAAAATGAACCGCCTAGAATTGTTCTTAGGAAGCTTAAGTGTAAAAAAGAGGAGGGGGTGTGAATTTCCCTGATTTTCAGGCCTACCATTGCACTTTTCTGCTAAAACAGGGTTCAAAATGGGTGGAGGGGGTTGGGGGGCAACGCCCAGTGTGGCTCGATCTAGAAGAGAGATTGATTGCTCCGTTCCCCTTGAGCCTCCTCCCTGGCATGGTATCTTCTGAGAGGTTGACGTCTTCTAGGGTAGTAACAGACACCCAAAGGGCCTTCCAGCAGCTAGCAAGGGCAATTCCTAGGGAGCAATGCTTTTTGAAACTTATTCCCATCTAGCATAGTCCTTTCTTAAAAATTTATCAAAGTCTGTTCACATGGAAACAATGGTTCAGTAAGGTCATTTGGTCTATAGGCCAATTGATATTTGAAGGCAAGTGGAAGACTTGCTTGTCTACAGCGCGAGTTTGACTTGCCTAAATCCTTCCAGTGGATGCAGCTGAGACACTGTATAGAGAAATCCCTTATTGATATTAAATCTTTACCTGAAGAATGGGGGTTGCTGAATATCATAGGTTCAGCCCAACAGGCTCCTGGGGTGGCTTCTTATTACTACAAACTGGTTGCTCATCACCCTACTGCACCGTCCATTGGTGTCCAACAGATATGGGAACACGACACTGGGGTGACTCTTTCTCCGGAATCATGGGTAAAATTCTGGGACAAATTAACCAGAGTCTCTCAGTCTGCTTCTATCTCCCAAGCTCTATATTCTTTTGCACATAGAGCTCATTTTACCCCGATAAAGGTTGCGAAGTGGGATAAATCAGTTGGAAATGAATGTTGGTCTTGTCAGAGTGATGCTGGCACTTTAAGACATGTAATATATGATTGCTCTAATGTTCAGTCCTATTTCATTTCGATTTGGAACCGAATCCAAGAGGTCTTGGGATTCAGGGCCACTCTCTCTTGGTCTATTATTGTTTTTCGGTCAACAATTGGCATCTCGTCGTTACAGAGGGATTGTCATTTCCTATTTGACTTCATGATGGGAGTGGCTCTGCATCTTGTTATTGCTAACTGGAAACATACGGCAGATCTCAACTGGCACGAATAGTGCAACCGTCTGTGCTTATGTTATAAATATGAACAAATGCCACGTTATGGTACAACTCTCATGCCTTCCATCTTCCTTAAGTGGAAACCCCTGCATACTTACAAGGGGTGTCTGATATTAAAGGTACAGGCCAAAATTACACTAACATTTGTATTTAAAGAAATTATTCAATACATTCCACCAAAAACTACATACTTTTGTTTACTTCTCCACATAACCGCCGTAGACATTGAGACATTTATCCCAGCATGACAGTAGTTTGAACATCCCTTCACGGTACAGTTGCATGTCAAGTTGTTTGAAGTAGTCCATAACGGTGTCTTGCAATTCCTCCTGATTTTGCGGAAGTTCAGATTGCATATGATTTCATGAACAGAACTCTTAGGAATGCCAGTCATTTCAGCAATTTCATGAACTTTAATGCGACAATTGCGCAGTTGTCATCCATGTGTGAGGTCCTTGGTCTGCCTCTTGTCTTTTCCGGATCATTATTCAACTCCGTTCGGCCATCTTTAAACTTGTTACAACAGACGACGACTTATTTTAGGTTTAAAACGTTCGGGCCATACACACCCTCTAATCTGCGATGAATTTCGCTCTGCTTAACTCCTTCGGCTTGCAAAAATCTGATAACTCCACACACCTCAAATTTTGAATACTCTGCGATTACACACGCCATGTTTGTTTGCTTCCCGAAAACTACTCGTAATTTGAGTGTTTAAAAAAACAACGCTACAGACTCTCCTACTATGAGTACAAGTAGTCCTGCATATGACGGCACTATTGAGCATGCGGAGCCGGTATGATTGCCACCTGTACCTTTAATAATCGAATGTCCCGCGGGGCCCCCCCTGCCCGGCAGAGCCAGCCAGCCAGCCCACCCTCCCTCCCTCCCTGCCTGCTTGCCTGCCTCAGTCTCTCTCCGCTTCGGCTTAGAGCCGCGAAGGGAGAGTTCCTCCCTCGCGACTCTGTTGAGCCCGCTGGGGCTTATGGGAAATTTCCCATCTGCCCCGTCGAGCTTGGCAGAGTCTCGAGGGAGGGGCTCTCCCTTCGCGGCTCTGAAGGCCGAGGCGGAGAGGGACTGAGGCAAGCAGGGAGGCAGGGCTGGCTAACATCGGGGAATTCAGGGGGCAGGGCAGACTGCCTCCTTCTCCTACCTATCCGCGGAGAGCTGTGCACACTGGAACAAGCACAGGCCGCCTAACTGCAGCAGGGCAGGAAATGGATGAGGCGCGTGGTGCCGCGTGTGGTTGGGCTGGCTGCTCAGACTGCTTCTGCCCCCTCCCTCCTTGGCTCCTTCCTGTCTCCTATTGGTTGAGGGCAGACTCATGACTCAGGTCATGTGTGAGAGGAGAAGAGGACTTTGTAGAGATTGCCGGCACGGACGCGTGGTGTTACAAAATACAAAAATACAATCATCAGATGAGAAAACCCACTTGAAAAAAGTTGTGGCGTCACGGGCCGCACAAAATGCTCGCGGGCCGCATGTTTGAGACCCCGGGTCTAGATAAAGCCTCCTGTCGGAATGCCTTCTTTGGCCAGGCTGTTCTTCAAAATCTCTTATATAGCACTAAATGAAAGGTTAGATATGATTGGAATATCAGAGACATGGTGGAAGGAGGACAACCAGTGGGACACTGTGATACCTGGGTACAAACTATATCGTAATGATAGAGCTGATCAAATTGGTGGAGGGGTTGCGCTCTATGTTAGAGAGGGCATTGACTCAGAAAGGATTAAAGTTTTGCAGGAAACAAAATCTGCTGTAGAATCTATATGGATTGAAATTCCATATAAAAGGGGGAAGGCAATGGCAGTGGGGGTGTACTATCGAGCACCTGGCCAGAATGACCAAATGGATGATGAAATGCTCAAAGAAATCAAGGAAGCTAACAAAAGTTATAGCGCAGTAATAATAATGGGTGATTTCAATTATCCCGGTATCGACTGGGTCAGTGTCACGTCAGGACATGCTAGGGAGATAAAGTTCCTAGATGAAATAAATGACTGCTTCTTGGAGCAGCTGGTTCATGAACCGACCAGAGGGGAAGCCATATTAGACCTAGTCCTTAGTGGAACACCAGATCTAGTGCAAGAGATAAGGGTGTTGGGGCCACTTGGCAATAGTGATCATAGCATGATCGCCTTTGATTTAATTAGTGGAGGAGGGATAGTAAGGAAAGCCACAGTACTACCTTTTAACTTTCGAAAGGGAGACTATGATAAAATGAGGAAAATAGTTAAGAAAAAACTAAAAGGAGCAGTTGCAAAGGTTAAAGACGTACATCAAGCTTGAGTGTTGTTGAAAAATACTATCTTGGAAGCCCAGACCAGCTGTATTCCACGCTTTAAGAAAAGTGGAAGGAAGTCCAAAAAACTGCCAGCATGGTTTAAAGGTGAGGTCAGAGAGGCTGTTGTTTCCAAAAAAGCATCGTTCAGGAAATGGAAAAAAGAGCCAAACGACGAAACCTGGAAACAGCACAAGCACTGGCAAGTCAAATGCAAGGCATTGATAAGGCAGGCAAAGAGAGAATTTGAGAAGAAGCTTGCTGCGGAAGCAAAAACGCGAAATAAAGACCTTTTCAAGTACATTCGTAGCAAAAAGCCTGTGAGAGAGTCAGTTGGTCCATTAGATGATAAAGGGGTTAAAGGAGCACTAAGAGGCGACAAGGCGATAGCGGAGAGACTGAATGAATTCTTTGCTTCGGTCTTTACTGAGGAAGATGTAGGGATGTTACCCATGACTGAAGTGGTATTTAAAGGTGCGGAAGAATTGAAGGAAATATCGATACATCGGGAAGATGTCTTACAACTATTAGATAAACTGAAGAGTAGCAAATCACCTGGGCCGGATGGTATACATCCAAGGGTGTTGAAAGAACTGAAATATGAGATTGCAGAACTGCTATCAGTAATCTGTGAACTATCATTAAAGTCATCTCTAATACCTGAAAATTGGAGGATCGCCAATGTAACACCAATTTTTAAAAAGGGTTCCAGGGGTGATCCGGGAAACTACAGACCGGTGAGCCTGACGTCAGTACCGGGAAAAATGGTAGAAACCATCATAAAGAATAAAATTACTCAGCATGTAGATAGTCACAACCTAATGGGAGACAGCCAACATGGCTTTAGACAAGGAAGATCTTGTCTTACTAATCTGTTATGTTTTTTTGAAGGAGTGAATAAACAGGTGGACAAAGGTGAGTCGGTTGATATTGTGTATCTGGACTTTCAGAAAGCCTTTGACAAGGTCCCTCATCAGAGACCTTTGGCAAAACTAAAGAGTCATGGGATAGGAGGCAGTGTACTATTGTGGATCGGGAACTGGTTAAAAGATAGAAAGCAGAGGGTAGGGCTAAATGGCCAATTTTCCCAATGGAGAAAGGTGAATAGTGGTGTACCCCAGGGATCTGTGCTGGGTCCGCTGCTTTTTGACATATTCATAAATGACCTGGAAAGTGGAATAAACGAGTGAGGTTATCAAATTTGCAGATGACACAAAACTATTTAAAGTTGTTAAAACCCAAGAGGATTGTGAAAAATTGCAAGAGGATCTTGATAAATTGGAAGACTGGGCATCAAAATGGCAGATGAAATTTAATGTGGACAAGTGCAAGGTTATGCACCTAGGGAAGAACAACCCAAACTATGGTTACACGATGTAAGGTTCCACATTAGGAACCACCACCCAGGAAAAAGATTTAGGCGTCATTGTGGATACCATGTTAAAACCCTCGGCCTAGTGTGCAGCGGCAGCCAAGAGAGCAAATAGAATGCTAGGTATGATAAGGAAAGGAATGGAAAATAAAACAAAAGATATTATAATGCCTCTATATCGTTCCATGGTGAGACCGCACCTTGAATATTGTGTGCAATTCTGGTCGCCGTATCTTAAAAAGGATATAGCGATTTTAGAAAAGGTACAGAGAAGAGCCACCAAAATGGTAAAGGGGATGGAAGGATACTCCTATGAAGAAAGGCTAAAAAGGTTAGGGCTCTTTAACCTGGAAAAGAGACAGCTGAGGGGAGATATGATAGAAGTCTATAAATTAATGAACGGAGTGGAACGGGTAAACGTAGATCGATTGTTCACCTTATCAGAATATAGAAAGACTAGGGGACATGGAATGAAGCTACAGGGTAAACTATTTAAGACTAATAAAATAAAATATTTTTTCACTCAACGTGTAATCAAACTCTGGAATTTGTTACCGGAGGATGTAGTAAAGGCTGTTAGTGTAGCTGGGTTTAAAAAAGGTTTGGACAAGTTCCTGGAGGAAAGGTCCATAAACCATTATTAAGAAGTGACCGAAGATATCAATGCTTGACCCAGTACAAGCATTGTGGAACTTGTGTCTCTTGGGGAAACTGCTAGGTACATATGACCTAGATTGGCCACTGTTGGAAACAGAATACTGGGCTTGATGGACCTTGGTCTGACCCAGTATGGCATATCTTATGTTCTTATCAGACACCCCTCGTATATTTCAAAAGCACGGTATGGTGTAAATCAAGGGGTAATTAGTTAATCAATCATGTTCCCACATGGTGGAGGGCTGCTTGGTTGTGTCATAGCCCTTGTAGGCCTTTTTCTTTTCTTTTCCTTTTCTTTCATAGTCTCTTTCTGTGATGATCTCATGGTGATGGGAGGGTTAAGGTTGGGGTAAGCTTTGTTTTGCTCTTGTGTTCAAATAGAAGTATCACTTTAATTGTAACTTTTGGTTTTCTGTTGAAATTTGTTTGAAAACGTAAATAAAGAAGTTAAAATGAAAAAAAAAGAGATGTGCAGAACTGCCTGCACAGAGACTGTATGGGCCATCTGGTCATTTTCTGCCATCATTTACTATGTCACTATGACTGGTTCCAAAGAGGAGGGTCTGAAAAATCCCCTATGCCTCCATGCCCCCCCCCCACCCCCCAATGCTAGCTGATTGCTAGTTGAACACCTATGTAGGAAGTCCAGAAAGGTGCCTATGTACCTTTATACAGTGCCAATAATGTTGTGGTCAACATTATTGGCACTCTTACAGTTCAACCCCTTAATGTCCAATATCGCCTAAAAAAAGTGACCAGTGAAAATGGTTTTGGAGTATATATCCACATATATTGGACACATAAAAGAATCTAATTAAAACAAGACCAATTAAAAAGGAAATAGTAGGAAATAATATAAAAATTGGGACATTGCCAGGACGTGATTATTGGTACCCTCATAAACAATTCAAATCATTTTGAACAGAAGAACCACATTCCCATAGTAGTAAAATTAGACACACCTATGATCAATTGTCAGTACTCACATGACTTGAATCAATCAATGAATGATGGCCCTAATGTTCCATTTTCACAATGGTGAAGACAAGAGAGTTGCCCGAGATCGTCAGAAAAGTCATTGTCACCAAACATCAAACTTCAAAGGGGTTCAAGGCTATCTCCAAAGACCTTGGGGCTCCTGTGTCTACAGTTTGCAATGTTATTAAGAAGTTTTCTGCTCATGGAACTGTCAAGAACCTCCCAGTACGTGGTGAGAAAAGGAAAATTAATCCAAAAAGAGGTTCCATAACGTTGTGGGGTTGTTTGCTGTATCAGAAACTGGAGGCCTGGAACGTATTAAAGGAATCATGAACTCAGAGGACTACCAATGTATTTTGGAGCAAAATATGTTACCTAGTGTCAGAAAGCTAGGACTGGGTCATGAGTCCTCCAGCAAGACAATGACCTAAATCATACATCCCGAAGTACAAAAGAATGCTTAAAAATGAAACAATGGACTGTTTTAAAATGACCATCAATGAGTCCTGATCTCAATCCAATCAAGAACCTTTGGAACAAGCTGAAATCTGCCATTGATAAAAGGAATCCTGGAAAAATTCATGAATCGGAACAAATCGCAGTTGAAGAGTGGGAGAAACTACCAGCAGACAAATGTACAAAACATACAGATGGCTATAAGAAACGTTTGGAGGCTATCATCACTGACAAGGGTTGTGCAACCAAATATTAGTGAAGGATGCCATTAATCCTGTCCAGGTCATATTTTGCTTTTTTCTCAGAAATTACTACATCTAAGTTGCACAGACATCTTTGTGTTTATTGTATACCTTTGAACATACCATTAAAATATTATGATGACATACAGTTGGAATATTTCCAATTATTTCTCAAGATATTTTAGACAACATACCTAAAATGTAAGGGCACCTGTAATGTTGACCACAACTGTAAATAGGCTCCCAGATCTAACCACTATAGTAAATGCTGACACACACATTTACACCTGCTCTGAGGCAGGTACAAATGTGTATATGTGTACACTATGCACGTACCTATATATTTCATAAAATACATGCATACATCACAACTCCATCCCTGCTCTACTCAAACTATGCCCCCCCCCAGAAATGCCCAAACACAACACATGTTTTGGTATGCGCCATCTTGTTAGCATGCATGCACCACTGCATCATTTTATAAAAGGCCTTGTCTGTATGTAAAAGGGGCTGTACATATTGAAAAACCTTTATAAAATTACCCCTCCCTCCCAAATGACCAAGGGGCAAAAAGGAGCACTCAGGGAAGTCAAGATCACAGCAAGAAACTTAAATGAATTATTTGCTTTGTTCTTTACTGAGGAAGATGCTGGGGAAAGACCCATCCTAGAAACATACTTTGGTGGTGATGATTCAAAGGAACCGATGCAAATCACAGGGAACCTCAAATCTGTAATAGAGCAAACTGACAGTCTAAAGAGTAAGGACCCAAAATTCAGCGGAGGTGGCTAGCGCGATTACAGCGCCTAGCCATCCCCGTTGAATACTAAACCCAGATATTCAATGCCAGGGCCATATCCGGCTACCAGCATTGAATATCTTGATTCACTGTGGAAGTCGGAAGCTAACCAAGCAGTGGCGATATTCAACCACTGCCCAGTTAGCTTCAGCAGCAAAGGTTAGAACAGCTTTTACTGCGCTTAACTTTCACTGCCACTGGATAACCAGACAATAGCTGAATATTACCGCTGATCGGTTATCCCTGGGTATCGCTCTCGGAATGCCCTGATGCTAGTCATGTAGCATCGGGGCATATTGCTGCAGTGCCCGGGGATATTCAGCAGCACTAACTATGTTAGTGCTGCTTTACATCCCGCTTAAGGGCATTTACATGGTTTACAGGTCTGTTGTATTGTGTCTCTGCTTGTGAAGCCGCCAGTTACAGCATGCCAAAATCACTGAAAGGAAACATCAACAAATCCATCAAAGAAATATATGCTGAAAAATATGAGAAGGTGAACCCTCGTAAGGAAACCTTGACAAACATAGTGGCATCCAAGGTAGCAAATGGTGAGCACATGTAAAGAGAGAAAATGGTGGAGTTTTATTTATTTATTTAACCAGTTTTCTATACCGCTTTATCCTTCAATCAAAGTGGTTTACATTATGTAATTACTACAAACAGGTACTGGAAATATTCCCTTGTCCCCAAAGGGCTCACAATCTATGTGTACCTGAGTTTGATCTTGGCACAATTTTGCAGGAGGTCAAAGGCAGAGATTGGGAAAAGTACTCAGTCAGTTAGCAGAAAAATTAAGGGTTATCATCCGTCTGAGTGAGAAAGTGGGAACTTTAGAGGTCATGAGGACACAGAAAAGGGAAGAAGTGAATAAGCTCAGGAAAATGGTGGACTGGCTGCATGAGACGACCGAAGATCAGAAAAACAGAGGCCAGATCTAAGCTGAGAACTTTTGGGGTTCTGGGATGAGAGGAGTTGCCTGATGTTTGGACTTTTGTGAAGAACTTGCTAAATACCTGCTTTATCACAGCGCCTATTTATGAAATACAGCATCTCTATCAGGAGATATGGCTGAAGCCAGGCCCAGGGAAGGGCCCTAGACTATTACTGTGAACCTTCTCTGCAGTTACGTATCATAATCTGAGACCTGTGGTGGCACAATGAGTGATGGTGGAGAAGCACTGCATATCCCAGAGATAGCGTAGTTACTCACCTGTAACAGGTGATCTCCGGGAACAGCAGGAATTTAGTCTTCACATATGGGTATCGTCGGTACTGATGGAGCCTGCGCGGGAACACTCCCCAACGTCCAATAGGAATGCTTTTGGGAGCATCCCTCAGCACATGCACGCTGCCTTCCCGCCTTTCCAACTGTTCCTCTTCAGTTAAGTTTGTAGCTGAGTGAAAGGATAGAGGGAGAGAGGAAAGAGATAAAAGATAGAGCGACAACTCCTAGGGGAGGTGGGTGGGTTGTGAAGACTAAATTCCTGCTGTTCCCGGAGATCACCTGTTACAGGTGAGTAACTACGCTAGCTCCAGAAACGAGCAGGAATGTAGTCTTCACATATGGGGACTCCCTAGCTGAAGATGCCAGGGAGATAGCCCCAGGAAGGTGCCACCCTAGAAAGGTAGGAATCCTTCCTCCCATGGATCTCTGGCATTCCACCAGGGTTGGTGGGTAGGAGTTGAATTAGGTCTGAGAGATTTTGAAGAACAGCTTGGCCAAAGAAGGCATCCCGATGGAAGGCTTTATCCAGGCAGTAGTGGGCTGTGAAGGTGTGTACCGAAGCCCAGGTGGCTGCTCGACAAATGTCATCGATAGACACAGAGGGAGATAAGCCATGGAAGTTGCCATGGCTCTCACGTTATGAGCCGTGACATGGTCCTGAAGAGGAAGACCCTTACTCTCATAAGTAAAGGATATGCATTGGGCAATCCATTTAGATAAAGTTCTTTTGGAGACCGGTTGTCCCAAATGACTAGGATCAAAAGCTATAAAAAGTTGCGAGGACTTTCTATATTGCTGTGTTCTCTGTAGGTAAAAGGCTAAGACTCTTTTACAATCCAAAGTATGAAGGTTTCTTTCTGCAATAGAGGCATGAGGCCTCGGAAAAAATACAGGAAGATAAATTGATTGATTTAAATGAAAAGGCGAAACCACCTTTGGCATAAAGTGTGGATGAGTTCTAAGAACAACCTTATCATGGTGAAACCTAGTATAAGGAGGATTAGCCACTAAAGCCTGCAGTTCACTAATGCGACGTGCAGAGGTGATTGCAATTAGGAAGATGACCTTCCAGGTCAAAAACATAAGGGTTGTAGTGGCTAAAGGCTCAAAAGGTGGCTTCATGAGCTGCCCGAGAACTAGATTTAGATCCCATGCCGCCGGTGGTGGCTTAATAGGAGGTTTTGTTAACAGAAGACCTCTCATAAATCTGGATATGAGTGGATGAGAGGAAATTGGTTGTCCATTCAGAGGCTTATAAGAAGCTGCAATTGCGCTAAGATGGACTCTTACCGAATTGGTCTTTAGACCAGAATTCGATGTGAAGGAGATACTCTAGTATCGATTCTAAGGGTATGTCAAGGGGGTTTAATCCCTTCTTGGAGCACCATATAGTAAAACGTTTCCACTTGAAGGCATAAGATCTTCTTGTGGAAAGTTTCCTAGAAGCCTGAAGGATATCCTTTACCTGTTGGGACAGGTTGAAATCCTGGAGGTCTAAGCCTTCAGCAGCCAGGCCGTGAGATGCAGGGACTGGGGATTCGGGTGCCATAGCGTCCCGTTCTCTTGGGAAAGGAGATCTGGAGCATGCCCTAACTCCAGAGGTGCAGCTTGAGAGAGATGTAGAAGCAGGGGATACCACGCTTGGCGTGGCCATCGTGGCGCTATGAGAATCATGCAACCCCTGTCTCTCTGAAGCTTGAAGAGTGTTTTGGGGATGAGGGGAATGGGTGGGAAGGCATAAAG
The DNA here is from genome assembly GCA_033557465.1 of Ichthyophis bannanicus. NCBI lineage: Eukaryota > Metazoa > Chordata > Amphibia > Gymnophiona > Ichthyophiidae > Ichthyophis > Ichthyophis bannanicus. The sequence goes on along the minus strand of CM066034.1, from coordinate 374,022,691 downwards.
GAAGCCCTGACCCCAGTGAAGGAGGATGGCATCCCTTGTCTGACAATTGTGCGAATCCTGGAACAGAACCGGGGAAGTTTGGCATTCAGTGGACTTGCAAAGAGGTCTATGTCTGGAGTGCCCCAGAGATGAAATATCTTTGCCACCTGGTCTAGGTGGAGGGACCACTCGTGAGGCAGCAGTACTCGACTAAGTTTGTCTGCCCAAAGGTTTTGAATGCCTGGAAGATATACCACTAGAAGGTGAATTTGATACTCTCTGGCGAGGGCCCACAGTCGTAAAGCTTCATTGCATAGCGATAGAGAGCTTGTCCCGCCTTGCTTGTTCACATAGAACATTGCTACTTGATTGTCCGTCTGGACTAGGACTGTCTTGTAGCTGAGATGGGCGTGGAATACTCGAAGAGCTAAATAGATTGCTCTTAATTCCAGGAGGTTTATGTGCAGACCAGCCTCCCGTGGAGTCCAGGTTCCCTGGGTAGAGAGATGATTCAGGTGTGCTCCCCAACCCACCTGCGATACATCTGTTAGGGTGGCCTGAAAAAGGGGTTGATGAAAAGGACACCCCATTGCCAGATTTTCTAGGGATTGCCACCATTGGAGGGACAAAATTAGTCGTTGAGAGTTTATTATTTTGTCCAATAAATGATCTGCACAAAGGGTCCACTGAGCTGCTCGCATGTGGATGCGAGCATATGGGACTACATGAACATTTGATGCCATATGTCCCAGTAACTGTAGTAGCTCTCGAGCAGTTAGGGAGGATTTCCCTGCTGCTTGAGAAGCTAGTTGCATTATGCAAAGACACCGGGCCTGTGGAAGGAAAGTCCTTGCCTGTCTGGTATCTAAACAGGCTCCTATGAATTCCAGGCATTGGGAAGGAACAAGTTGGGATTTTGGTAATTTTATTACCAACCCCAAGTATTGGAGGATTTGCATTGTGCGAGACAGTGCAATGCTGGCCTCTGCAACTGTAGGGGCTCAAATGAGCCAGTCGTCTAAGTAAGGGAAGACGAATATCCCCAGGGTTCGTAGAAATGCAACTACTACTGCCATGCATTTCGTGAATACCCTTGGTGCTGAAGCTAGACCAAAGGGAAGAACCCTGTACTGGAAATGTTTTCCCCTGAAAAGGAATCGTAAGAATTTCCTGTGATCTGGATGGATCAGAATGTGAATATATGCATTCTTTAAGTCTAGAGAACAAAGTCAAACCTGGCTTTGAAGGTATGGCAGAAGAGTTCCTAGAGAAATCATTTTGAACCTTTCTCGAAACAGGTATTTGTTCAATTCTCTGAGGTCTAAAATAGGTCTGTGTCCTTCTGTTTTCTTTGGAATAAGAAAATAGGGGGAGTAGAACCCTGCACCCCTTTGAAGAATGGGTACCTCCTCTATTGCCCCTTGGGCAAGAAGTGTTGAGACCTCATGATCTAACAGATTGTTTGCGGAAGTTTGAGAATTGAATTGCTTTAGAATTGTAGGAGGGGGCATGCTGTGAAAATGAAGCTTGTACCGTTCTCCTACAATGGACAAAGTCCAATCTTCTGCTGTTATCTGATGCCATCTGTTGGCAAAGTGGCATAACCTGCCTGGGATATTGGGGGGTAGGGGACCCCTCAGAGGCAGGAAGGCTAAGCTCTCTAGGAAGGGGTCAAAGCCCTTGAGGGGGCTGAACCTGCAGAGCTGGTTGGGCTCTGGGGCCTTTTGGCTTCTTTTGCTGTCTTAGTTTGTCCCTTTTGGGCAACCTGACCCTGAGATTGACTCTACTGGGTATGAGAAGGATAAAATTTCCTCTTTTTGCTGAAAGGGTTTTTTTTATAAGACTTCTTTTCGGCTGGAGTGGCTTTAGATTTCGACAATCTATCAAGAGTCGTATTGTCAGCATCTAACTCATTAGCCTTTTCCTGCCAGTTCTTGCCGAAGAGATTCTCTCCCGTGCAAGGAATGTTGCCTAACTTGTCCTGTACCCAAGTCTCGAAGTCTGATGCCTGAAGCCAAGCAATCCGTCGTGCGCCAATGGCAATAGCAGAGGTTCTGCTGATGCATTCAAAGCAGTCAAAGGCTGCACGATATACAAACGGAGACATCTTGAGCATGCTTAACTAGAGCAAGAAAGTCTTGTCTCTTGTCATCTGGGAGAAATGGGCTCATAAGCTCCAAATCTCCTGTAACTTCCTTGAGGAACATTCCCATATACAGTATATATGAACTGATCCTAGCTGAAAGCATGGAAGCCTGAAAGGTTCGGCGCCCAAAAGCGTCCAGAGTCCTGCATTCACGACCTGGAGGATTGGATGCATGCCTCTTTGCACTTTTCATCCCACGCATGGCTGACTCCACCACCATTGAATGGTGTGGCAGCTGAATCTTTTGAAATCCAGGACATGGCAGAACTCGATACATAGTATCAAGTCTCCTAGAGTGAGGAGATGTAGTCAGAGGTGTCTCCCACATTCTGAGCATCAAGTTATGCAGAATTTCATGGATGGGCAGAGTGGCTGCCTCCTTTGGAGCTTTAAGATATTGGAGAATTTCCAATTCCTTTGCTCTGGGTTCCTCCTCAGGAGCCACCGTGATTGAAAGGCCCTTGGCCATATCACAAATAAAATCCTGAAAAGACATGTCCTCTGGAGGTGACATTCTGCGTTGAGGAGAAGAGGGATCCTCTGGGAGAAACCCTCTAGTACCAGCAGAATTGTCAGAGTCTTCGGAATCGGAGGATTTGAAGTATTCCTGACCACGATGCTCATGCAAAGCACGGTCCCGGTATCGATCGAAGTCGGCACCGAGTTGATCCGGTATTGATTTGTCGATTCCAGCCAAAGATGGCGTGGGAAGAATTCCCACCGGGGCCGGTACCATCGGTACCAGTACCGGTGTCTGTACCAATGTTGGTACTGGCATTGGTGTCGATGTCGGTACCGGTGCCCATTGGACCAACGGTACCGCAGCTGAGAGAAGAGCTGCGATGCTGCGTTTGATAGCAAGGAACCTCTGGTCTATCGATGCTGCCAATGCCTGGGTATCGGTACCGGTGAAAACGGCCGGAACCCCTGAGCATGGCACAGGTAGTTCTTGCGAGGCCGGGGCCTCGAGAACATCCTGGAGCCCCACTGATGCTTTGGAAGCCGAAGCCTCCCGCCGGGGCTGCTTTGCCGGTGTGATTCCCTCAAGGGCAATGCTAATGGCCTCTCGATGCTTAGCAGGAGAGCTACCCTTTAAGGACCGGCTTTTATGTTTAGTTACTTGAGATCCATGGGAGGAAGAGGAGGCCCTTGAAGATGTCGATGCAATGGATCTGGCATCCGAAGAAAAGAGGGTACCGAGTTTTGCAGCCCAGTTCTGTCTTCCTCTTTTAGTCATCCCCATACAAGAGAGAAATTCAGATGGAGAATGTTCAGGCCCTAAAAATTTAAGACACCAATCATGGGTGTCAGTGACAGAAATAGTACCGCCAAACTTGGTACATTTTTTAAAACCTCTAGTTGTTTTTTCCATGTTTTAGGAATATGGGGCCTAGTGCCCAAAATGGCACCTAGCACCAAAAAAGAAAGGTTTCTGAAGAGAAACCGCTTAAAGTTTTTTTTGGTTTTTTTTTTAAAAGAAAAAGAACCGGCGGTACCGGTAAGTGTCGCGCAGCAGGCAAACGCGACCACAAGAAAACAATTTCAAAGACGGAATTTTCTGTGGTGACAGGGAATGGATCCCGTCGGCTCCGCGGAAAACGAAGAACTGAAGAGGGACAGTTGGAAAGGGTGGGAAGGCAGCGCGCATGTGCTGAGGGATGCTCCCAAAAGCGTTCCAATTGGACGCTGGGGAGCGTTCCCACGCAGGCTCCGTCGGTACCGACGATACCCATATGTGAAGACTACATTCCTGCTTGTTCCTGGAGATCAATATTTGAACTAGGAGGAGGATGCAAGGGAGGAGAGCATTGAAGAGAAAGCGTAGTTACTCAACTGTAACAGGTGATCTCTGGGAACAGCAGGAATGTAGTCTTCACATATGGGTGACGTTGGTACTGATGGAGCCCACGCGGGAACGCTCTCCAGCATCCAATAGGAAAGCTTTTGGGAGCATCCCACTAAACCTGCGTAGCTGCCTTCACGCTTTTACAGCTTTCTCTCCTCAGTTGAGTTTGTAGCTGAGATAAAAGGAGAGAAAGAGAAGACCTATAACTCCTAGGGAAGGAGGGTGGGTTGTGAAGATTAAATTCCTGCTGTTCCTGGAGATCACCTGTTACAGGTGAGTAACCTCATTATCTCCAGGAACAAGCAGGAATGTAGTCTTCACATATGGGATTCCCTAGCTAAGAGATGCCAGAGAGATGACCTCAGAGTCGGCTGTGGATTGTACAGGAATGCCTAAAGAGGTCATGTATCTTCCACGGATATCTGGTATTGAAACCCGGGATGGAGGGTAAGAGTTGCACTAAGTCTGAAAGAGTTGCTGGAGAACAGCTTGGCCAAACAAGGCATCCCGGAGGGAGTCCTTGTCCAGGCAATAGTGAGAAACAAAAGTGTGGACCGAAGATCAAGTTGCTGCTTTGCATATCTCGTCAATAGCTACAGAGCATAGATTTGCCATGGAGGCAGCCATGGCTCGAACATTATGGGCAGTGACATGACCCTCGAGAGAAAGTTCTGCCCTTTCATAGGCAAGAGTGTTGCAGTCAGCTATCCATCTGGAGAGAGTTAGTTTGGATACTTGCAAACCCAGGCGACTCAAGTCAAAGGAGATAAAAAGTTGAGAAGTTTTTTGGTGCTCTCAAGTTCTCTGGAGATAAAAAGCCAAGGCACGCTTGCAATCCAGAATGTGGAGAGTTGCCTCTGCCCTAGAGGAATGAGGTCTAGGGAAAAAGACAGGAAGGTAGACTGACTAATTTAAATGGAAGGGCGAGACCACCTTCGGCATAAAGTGAGGATGAGTCCTAAGGACAACCTTATCATGGTGGAATCGTGTATAAGGAGGGTCAGCCACCAAAGCCTGGAGCTCACTAATGCGCCCTGCTGTGAGGGCAATAAGAAGATGACCTTCCACGTGAGAAACTTCAGTGAAATAGTGGCTAGAGGTTCAAAGGGCAGCTTAAGAAGCTGTCCCAGAACAACATTAAGATCTCATGCCACTGGAGGGGGCTTAATGGGAGGTTTTGTTAATAGAAGACTCCTCATGAAGCATGCCACTAGCGGCTGAGAAGAGATGGGCTGGCAATCTAAGGGCATGTGATAAGTCGCAATTACACTTAGATGTACTCTTACCAAATTGGTTTTGAGTCCAGAAGAACATAGGTGGTGGAGATACTCAAGCAATGTCGCCACCGGAGCTGAAAAGGGGTTAAGATCCCTTTGAGAACACCAGAGAGAGAATCTATGCCACTTGAAGGCGTAGGAGCACCTGGTGGATGACTTCCAAGAAGCTAAGAGGATGTCTTTAACCTCCTGGGAAAGGTTAATGTCCTGGAAGGCCAAGCCTGCAGCAGCCATGCTGTGAAATGGAGGGACCATAGATTGGGATGGAGCAGCATCCCCTCCTCCTGAGAGAGGAGATCTGCAGCAGACCCCAGATCTATGGGCTGAGCCGAGACAGATGTAGAAGGAGAGGGTACCACGGTTGACATGGCCAGTGTGGGGATGTGAGCATCATGCAGCCCTTGTCTCTCTGGAGTTTGAAAAGATTCTTGGGAATTAGGGGAATGGGAGGGAAGGCATAAAGGAAGCCCTGACTCCAGTGGAGGTGAAAAGCATCCACTTGCCGGCTGTGCAGTGCAGGAGTCCTGGAACAGAAGTGAGGGAGCTTGACATTCTGAGGACTTGTGAACAGGTGTATCTCTGGAGTCCCCCAGACTTGAAAAATGTGAGAGACTTTGTCTGCATGGAGAGACCACTCATGGTGGAGAAGGTCTCGACTGAGTTTGTCCGCTAAGACATTGTGTTTGCCCAGAAGACACACCGCATGCAGGTAAATGCAAAGCTGTATGGCAAAGGACCACATATGTAGAGCCTCACTGCAGAGGGTCCAAGAGCCTGTTCCGCCCTGCTTGTTCAAGTAGAACATGGCTACTTGATTGTCCGTCTGGACTAGAACTGTGCGGTCTCGAAGATGGTCCTGGAATACTTTGAGAGCATTGTGAATGGCTCCGAGTTCCAGAAGATTTATGTGGAGTTGTGACTCCTGGCGAGACCAGAGTCCCTGAGTGGAGAGAGTGTCCAGATGAGTTCCCCAGCCCAATCTGGATGCATCCGTCGCTAGGGTGCATTGATGTGCTTGCATCTGAAAGGGTAACCCTACCAGGAGGTTTTCTGGGGATTGCCACCACTGGAGAGACAAGATTAGGAGGGTAGAGACCGATATCTTGTCTCCCAGGCGACCTGAAGCCCGAGACCACTGGGATTGCCAGTGTCCATTGCACTGTGCGCATATGTAGACAAGCATATGTAACAACATGCACCGTTGATGCCATATGGCCCAGAAGCTGTAGCATTTCTCGCGCAGTGAGAAAGTTTTTGAGGCATGCCTGAGATGCTGATTGAGTCGAGTGCAGCGGAGTTGGGGCAGAAATGCCCTTGACTGCTGAGTGTCTAATAGAGCCCCTTATAAACTCTAGAGTTTGAGAGGGGATACGTTGGGACTTTGGAAGATTACAAATCCCAAGTGTTGTAGCACCTGCATGTTATGCGAGAAGGATAGGCTGGCATCAAGAGTGGTGCTTGCTCGAATGAGTCAGTCGTCTAAGTAAGGGAAGACAAATATCCCTAGAGTCCTTAGGAATATGGCCATTACCGCCATGCATTTTGTGAAGACTCTTGGGGCAGAGGCAAGGCCGAAAGGCAGGACTCTATATTGTTAATGTCTCCCCAAAAATATGAAGTGCGGGAACCTTCTGTGCTGGGAATGAATAAGTAAGTGAGTGTATGATTCCTTTAGATCTAGAGAACAGAGCCAATCCTGACTGGAGATAGGGGAGAAAGGTCCCTAGAGAGATGATTTTGAACTTCTCCCGAAATAGGTATTTGTTCAGTTCTCTGAGGTCCAGAATGGGCTTGTACCCTCCTGTTTTCTTTGGAATGAGGAAGTATGGAGAATAAAAGCCTATTCCCTGTTGAGATGGTGGAACCTCCTCTATTGCACCCTGCAAGAGAAGGGATGTGACCTCTTAAAACAACAGAACAGTGAGAGGGGGTTGAGAGCAGAACTCTCTTGGAGGAGTGTGTGTGTGTGTGGGGGGGGGGAATAGACTTTGTAGATGAATCTTGTACCCCTCCCGTACTATGGCCAAAGTCCACTGCTCTGATGTGATAAGATACCACCTGTGGGCAAAGTGACAGAGTCTGCCGGGGATGTGGATGGGATCTGGAAACTCCAGAGGCAGAGCTGCTATGTTCTCTAGAAAGGAGTCAAAGACCCTGAGGAGGCTGGGTTGGTTGAGATGGCTGTGACTTAGGAGTCTGAGCCTTCTTTTGCTGCTTTGATGGTTGCTTCCCCTTCTGAGGAGCATGATGTTGACATTGAACAGCAGGGTTATAAGAAGGACAGTACTTCTTAGTATTATTGAAAAAAGCTTTCTTTGCTGCTTTTTTCCTAGATGGGTTGGCAGTAGCTCTAGATAGCCTATTGAGGGTAGTGTTCTCAGATTCTAACTGCGAGGCCTTGTCTTGCCAAATACATTTTCACTGGTGCAAGGGATATTACCCAGCTTATCTTGAACCCATTGTTCAAGATCTGATGCTTGGAGCCAAGCAATTCTGTGTGGACTGATGCATATGGATGAAGTCCTGCTGATGCACTCAAAACAGTCAAAAGTTGCTCTATTAACAAACTTTGAAACATTCTGAGCATGCTTTACAAGGATGAGATAATCTGCTCTCTTGTCATCAGGGAGAAGAGGAACCATTAACTCTAAATCCTTAGCCACCTCTCTAAGGAACATACCCATATACAGTAAATAGGAACTGATCCTGGCCGATAACACGGAGACCTAGAAACAACGTTGACCAAAGGCGTCGAGGGTTCTCGATACCCTACCAGGAGGATTCGATGAATGTGTCTTAGCACTCTTTATTCAATGCACTGCCAATTCCACCACCATGGAATGGTGCGGCAATTGCGTCTTTTGGAAACCGGGACACTCCGGTACCCGGTATCTAGTCGTCGGATATGGGGAGAGATGGTAAGAGGTTCTGCATGAAGCGGCCAATGAGAGGATAAACTGACAGGGAATGCCCATCAACCACATGATGGTACGCCGCTAGGGCGCTCAAATGCACCCTGATGGAACCAAGCCTGGGAGAGGCACAGAAGGTACTGAAGGATCACAGACGTCACATAGGCTTGGACAAGAAGAAACATGGTTTCATCCTCATATTCATGGACATTGCCTCTGCCTTCGACACAGTCAACCACAATCTCCTGCATCAAAAAGGCAATAAGAATCCTAGCTCTTGACTGGTTCAAATCATACCTATCTGACCGGCAGCAACAAGTCCGCATAGATAACCAATCATCCAGACCATTCTAACAGACACAAGGAGTCCCACAGGGATCATCCCTCTCAGCCCTACTTTTCAGTATATATATATCCAGCCAATCTGTTCCATTATTCAATCATTCAACGTGTTCTACCACATCTATGCCGACGATGTATTGCTATACACCCCATTCCTTATAGACAGCCCTGACTACTCCTCCATAGCAGAATGTTTTGATGCAGTCTCAGATTGGCTTGCGACACACAACCTGATGGTCAACAGCAATAAGTCGGAGGTGCTATTCATAACCAAAGACCCCACCTTTACCCCACCAACTTCCCTCAGGGTGAAGGACTTTGACCTCATAACCAAACAAGAAGTTTGTTATCTGGGAATCACAATCGACCAACACCTGAATTGGGAGACCCACATTCAAAATGTGTCTAAAGCAGTCTACCATAAGCTGAGAACCCTCTGGAACCTATGCCCTCTTCTACAGCACTCAGACTACCGCACGGTATCCCAAGCTCTCATCTTTCCTCACTTAGACTACTCCAACATCTACCATGGTATGTCAAAGCACACTCTCCAACCATTACAACTAGCCATGAACACAGCTGCCCGAACACTCGTGTCTGCATCCAGATATGAACACATCACCCCCCTGTTGATTCAACTTCACTGGCTCCCCATTGCAAGCCGCCTGTTGTACAAAGCCCTCCTGCTCACCTTCAAGACCCTTCATAGAATGTCTGCAACCTCGCTCACAAAACTCGCACAATGTATGCCAGAGACTAGAACTAGGAGATCATGCATGATGAACTCTCTCATCATCCCCTCATCAGTAAGGTCTTGCACCCAGTTGACCAAGAATCGTGCATTTTCTCTATTTGCACCGACTCGATGGAATGCCTTACCCCCAGCAATATGAGCTATCCCAGACCTGACATACTTCAGGAAGGCACTAAAAACATACCTTTTCCAGCCAGCCTACAGCCAGCCACCCTAAACAAGTCCTAAGTGCAACTCATAGCTATCACTTAATATTTAACAAACCCTGTTAATGTTTATTAACTACTATTAACGGTTCATGTTAATACCAATTTGATGTAAATTTATTCCATGTAGCCTACCTGTTACGTGTTCGATGCAAACCTGTTCTATGTAAATCAGTTATTGTTCTTGTTATATATAAACTGCACTGATCTGAAAAAGCGCGGTATATAAAAACAAATAAATAAATCACCTGCACAAGACAGGAGAATGAGTTGAAACCTCTATCCACACACCAAACCGAAACCCTGCACCATTTGAAGGTGTATGCTCCCCTGGTAGAATCTTTGCGAGACGCGAGGAGGATGTCCTCAATGTCCTTAAGCAAGGGATATTGAGCAAGGGCTATCCTCTCAGCATCAACACTGTCAGAGTTAATGACTTCAGAATCAGATGCAGGAGGGTCCCATTATTCTGACAGATCAGATCTGGGGCGAAACCCAAAGAAATGGGCGGCACCTGAGAAAGTCGGAGCAGCAGAGGGTACCATTGCTGCCAAGGCCAGTGCAGGGCGATAAGGATCATCTTGGCCCTGTCCATCTGGACCTTGAAGAGGATCTTGGCCATGAAGGGCGTAGGTGGGTAAGCATACAGCAGGCCCTTGCCCCAGTGGAGAAGAAATGCATTGGCTGCAAGATGGTTCCGGCAAAGTATCCTGGAACAGAACAGCAGCAGCTGAGCATTGTGAGGGCTGGTGAAGAGGTCCACCGTCGGCATGCCCCACTTCTGGAAGTTGTCCCGTGCCACTGGCGGGTTGAGGGTCCACTCGTGAGGATGCAGCACTCTGTTGAGCCGGTCCGCCATGGCATTTTCCTGCCCAGGGAGGTAGATGGCACAGAGGAGCATACCCTGCTGGTTTTCAAAATTCCAGAATCTGATTGTTTCCCAGTAGAAAAGGTAGGACTCCAAGCTTCCCTGTTAGCAGATGTAGAACATCGCCATTTGATTGTCCATTCAAACAAGAACAACCTGATTTGCCAGATAATGCTGGAAAACCCAGAGGGCATTTGTGACTGCTCTGAGTTCAAGGAAGTTGATCTGGAGTTGGCTCTCCTCCTGCGACCAGAGACCCTGGGACTGAAGACTGTTCCAGTGGGTTCCCAGTTGAGCTTGGAGGCATCTGTGATGAGGATCTGTTGATGCGGAGGATCCTGAAAAAGTAGCTCTGCCAGAAGATTGCACAGCTGTTACCACCAGGCAAGGGAACGGGAGAGAGGTGGGATGACCTACACTTTGTGCAACAGGCACCCCGTCGCCTGCTTCCACTAAGTGCAGAGAGTCCACTGGGCCTGACACTTGTGGAGACGGGCTGAGAGTGTGACATGAACTGTTGAGGCCATATGCCCTAGGAGGCAGAGCATCCGAGTCAAGATCATCGCAGGGGTTTGGACCTCCCCTGCCAAGACAAATAGGCGCTGAGCCCGGTCAGGTGGAAGAAATGCCTGGGTCTGAGTAGTATTGAGGAGAGCTCCAATGAACTCCAGGCACTGGACGGGCTGTAGGTGGGACTTGGGATAGTTGAATCCTAAGGTCTCCAGTAGCTGGATGATATGACGTAGGGGCTGTCGGATCTCATTCGGGGACCCTCCCCTTATCAGCCAATCATCCAGAAAAGGAAAGACAAACACATCGTGCAGTCGCAGGAAGGTGGTGACCACCACTAGGCACTTTGTGAACACCCTGGGGGTGGACGCCAGTCTGAACAGAAGGACCCGGTATTTGTCATGACACCCACCAATGACAAAGCGTAGGTACTGCCAGTGCAAGGTATGGATCAGGATGTGGAGGTATTGGCATCTTTGAGATCCAAGGAGCACAGCCAGTCTCCCTGGAGGAGGTAAGGCAGCAACGTTCCAAGTGATACCATCTTGAATTTCTTCTTCACTAAGAAGCAGTTGAGATCCCACAGGTCTAGAATGGGGCGCAACCCACCCATTTACTTGGGAACCAGAAAGTAGCAGGAGTAGAACCCCGTGTCTCTTTGAGGCAACAAAATGAGCTCCACCACCTTGTTGGGGAGAAGAGCCGTGAGCTCCCTTTGAAGGAGGTCCCGATGGGGTGGGGGATCTAGATGAAGTTCCCCTGGAAAGTATGAGGGGGACATCTGTGGAAGTGAAGGAGGTAACCCTCCTTTACCACTTGAAGGGCCCAGGTGTCAGTGGTTATGCTGGGCCACTGATAGGCAAAGAATGTGAGACATCCCTCTATGTGCTGTGGCTCCTAAACTCCTGTGGGAAGAGAGGCTAGGCCCGGGAGTCAAACCCCCTCAGGTTGTGGCAGATACACTGTTTGGGGGCCTTAGGCCTACAGGGGCCCTGCCCCAGGCTCTTGGCCGGACTGATAGGACTGATGTTGGGGGTACATTCTGTAGGCCAGGGGTTCTCAACCCTGTCCTCGGGACCCACCTAGCCAGTCGGGTTTTCAGAATAACCACAATGAATATGTATGAGAGAGATTTGCATACACTGCCTCCATTATATGCAAATCTCTCCCATGCATATTCATGCAAGTTAAAAGGTAGTACTGTGGATTTCCTTACTATCCCTCCTCCACTAATTAAATCAAACGCGATCATGCTATGATCACTATTGCGAAGTGGCCCCAACTCCCTTATCTCTTGCACCCAGATCTGGTGTTCCACTGAGGACTAAGTCCAATATGGCTTCCCCTCTGGTCGGTTCATGAACCAGCTACTCCAAGAAGCAGTCATTTATTTTATCTAGGAACTTTATCTCCCTAGCATGTCCTGCCGTGACACTGACCCAGTCAATATCAGGGTAATTGAAATCACCCATTATTACTACTGTGCTGTAACTTTTGTTAGCTTTCTTGATTTCTTTGAGCATTTCATCATCCATTTGTTCAATCTGGCCAGGCAGTCGATAGTACACCCCCACTGCCATCATCTTCCCCTTTTTACATGGAATTTCAATCCATAGAGATTCTACAGCAAATTTTGTTTCCTGCAAAACTTTAATCCTTTGTGACTCAATGCCCTCTCTAACAGAGCGTAACCCCTCCACCAATTTGATCAACTCTATCATTACGATATAGTTTGTACCAATGTATCAGTGTCCATCTGGTTGTCCCACCATGTCTCTGAGATTCCAATCATATATAACCTCTCATTGAGTGCTATATATTCTAACTCTCCCATGACACTTATTAAAAGATGGCTGCTACACAGTACCCTGTCCTGTGCTTCTGAGGTAAGCTGTGACCAACTTGCTGGGCGATTAACAGTCCTTGCTTGGATAGAAGGAGTCTTTCAAAACGGCCTTTTGACCTGCTCCTGGAGTTAACACCTATTGAAAATGTTTCACAGGTCTCTTGCCCCCTAGGTAGAAGACCTCTTTGTAAAGGTCTCTAGAAGACTATTTGTTGCTCAAAGAATACTGACCTGTTTTGCCTTTTATGCCAAGTTATATTCTGATTTGATTTAAATTAAAGCTCTTTGATGCTGCTAGGCTCTGACTTATTATGAAATTTAAACTAGAAGCTCTCTGCTGGGTTCTAAATTTAACCAGAAAGCTCTCTTCTGTGTTTTAAATTTAAACTTAAACTGCTGCTACTAGGCCCTGACTGATTTAACAAATACACTGGGTTCACAGATTAATCAGCTTTAATCCAAAGAAGTCCCTTCAGAAAAAATCCCAGAAGTATATACTCACAATTGCAGATCTCTCTCCAGAAGTAGCAGTCCCCTTTTCTAGTCCTTCAAGACTTCCCTGGAGTAGGTGCATGAGTGAGGTCTGCCATCCTTGCTGATTAGCTTCAATGTTGAGAAGGCATTTGATAGAGTGGGGTGGGATTACTTATTTCAGATTTTACCATGGTATGGCCTTGGGGAGCCTTTTTTGCAGATGGTACGCTTATTATACTCTAGAATGACGGCAGTGGTATTGGCTCACAGGATGCTGTCGGAAGCCTTTGACCAAGGCAAAGGGACACGGCAGGGCTGCCCACTGTCCCCTTATTGTTTGTACTGCCACTGGACCCCCTGCTGCTAAGGATTGCATCCTGTTCGGAGGTGGCTGGACTTAAAATTGGGAAATCTGAGTTCAAGGTGTCAGCTTTTGTGGACGATCTCTTAGTCCATCTCACCAACTCACAAATGTCGTTGCCTCAGCTACTGATGGAATTTGAATGTTTCGGTCAGATTGCAGGCCTTAAGCTGAATACGGATAAGTCTTAGGCCTTGGATGCCTTGGGACAGCTGCGGCAGACATCGGAGCCGAGCTTCCCTCTTCGCTGGGCGGAGCAGGCTTTTACTTATTTAGGGATCCAACTGGATAGCGATCCGTATAGGATTTATAGGTTGAATTGTACCACAGTGTTAAATCATTTGCAGAATAAAATGCAGGACTGGGCCCCTCTGCCTTTATCTATGTTGGGGCAGGTGGCGGCTTTTCAAATGACTCTCTTCCCCAAGCTGCTCTATTTGTTGCAGACTCTCCCAGTTTGACTTTTGCACAAAGACGCAGCTCTAATCGAGAAAGAGATATACCATTTTATCTGGCGAGGGAGACTGGCGTGGCTGCCTTTGACGTGACTTTGGGGGTCATGGAGACAAGGGGGTGGGTATTCCTGATCTGTACTGAAAGGCTCAGGCTTGTCAGTTATGACAACTTCGTGATTGGCTAGGGCACACATCAATATTTACTCCACAGGTCCTAGAGGTTTCCTTTACAGTTTGGTGGCCATGCTACATATGGAGGGCCATGTGCTGCCACTGTGGCTTAAGCGGACTACTGATTGGGCCAATTCGGGGAGTGTGGCAATACCTGTACTCTCAGTAGTGGAGCTTGAAATGGTGTCAAGCTTTCTACCAATTAGAGGTAATGCGCATTTTCTACTGGAAATGGAGACACGCTCATTTTTAGAATGGGAAAAAAGGGTGTATGCCAGTTGTGGCAGGTGTTGGACTCGGCGGGAACCATGCTGTCCTTTCAGGCCCTATAAGAGGAGTTCGGCTTGGTTGGGAATCAGTTTTTTGCATATCATCAGATACGTCATTATGTCGGGTCACTCTCTCGGAAGTCTTTGTCTGCTGCCTGGCTATGAATGCAGCTGCAAGTGTCCTCTCTGGGTCACCAAGATCTGCACACATAACGCCTATCATGAAAGATCTGCACTGGCTACCTCTACAAGCCAGACTCCACTATAAGTCACTAGTACTTACTTTCAAAGCCTTGAATAACTACCCACCTACACCAATCAGCAAGCTAATTCACAGCACCCTCGAAAATAGAAACAGGAGGCCTACTGCTATGAACACCTTAATAGTTCCTAGGATGATGACATCGTGTATTAAGGCTACTTCAAACAGAGCTTTCTCAATATTCGCTCCTCTAAACTGGAATACACTTCCCCATGAAATCCGTGGCATCAAAAGCCTAATACTATTCCGAAAACCCTTGAAACACCATCTGTTCACAAAATGTTACCCAGAAGTCATCCCGGACACTCACACATCTAGCAAGCTTCCCACATACCCCAGACACCTTAGCACCCTAATACAACCAGAAAATGGTTAGCCCACACGATAGCCCACATGATAACCATTTACCTCCATTTACCTGCACCATCCACATGAAATCACTAACAAAATACAAACGAGTTTAGAAAATTTTAAATAGTAAAAGTATATAGTTTAAAGTTAAACTGTACATAGTTATCCCGGTTATCCCATGTATTATTTTCCCTGTTCTTTGTAAACTCAATGTTGCCTGTATGCATTGCAGTATGTTTTGTTCATTGTACACCGCGCTGATTTTAATAGCGCGGTATAGAAGAAATGTTAAATAAATAAATAAAAAATAGAGGATGCGGGGAACTCATGTGCATGTGATATGGCTGTGTATAATTGGGTAGGCATAGGAGGCATGTAGGGGGCACCTCTGGTATGCTTTTTGGGCGATCTGAGTAGTTTGCTTGAATTGCAGCCAGTTGAGGGGGAGAGGGGAGAGGGGGAGCGAGGGGGTGGGAAACTCATTGTAAAATGACAATGACTATATGTTGTGCTTGTATAGTTGTTGTAAGTCTACCTACAGCATCTTCAGCTTTTTGGTTGTATGTGTTTTCAATAAAAATAGCATTTTTTTTAAAAAAAGCACAGGGTCTTCAAATTCAGCACGCTTGAAAGTCCTGCAGGTTCCGCACCTTCTGACGTATGCTTTGCGTCAAAAGGGGGGGTAGGGCAGGCGGAACCTTCAAAGCGCCTGGAGTCAGAAGACCCCGCTCTTTTGTTAGTGTATTTGCTGCTGTTGCTGTCACTCTCTCTGAACCTCTAAAGCAGTGGTAGCAAATACACAACAAAAACGTGGGGCTTTCCTGACTCTAGGCGCTTTGAAGGCCATGCCTGTCCCACTCCCTTCTGACACAAAGCATATGTCAGAAGGGGGAGGGACATGTAGGGTTTTCAAGAGCGCTGAATTCAAAGGCCCGGTGCTTTTTTTGTTCTGTTTTTATTTTTAAAAAAAAACTTGTAGCCTGCTGATGCCGCCTCTCTTTGGGTCTGAGTCGGCTGTGATAGCGGAAGGTGGGGTGATGCTGCCACTACAGCAGATCTGCCATGGATGGTGGCATGGAGAGAGGCAGATGCTGGATATGGGGGGGAGGAACAGAGGATGGGATTGGGGATAGGTGCTGGCCATGAGGTGACAGTGGACAGATACCTCCCTCACCTCATGGCTAGCCAAAGGCAGATGACCCCCTCACCTCATGCTAGCAGAGGGCAGATGGCTACAACAGGTGGGGAGGGGCAAAGGGCAGATGCTGGCCACAGGATGGGTGTGGGGGATGTGGAAGTGGGATGGGGATAGAGAGTAGATTCTGGACAGTGGCATGGGAGGTACAGAGGCAGAGGGTAGATGCTGGACATAAAATGGGGGTGTGAATATATGCTGGTCGAGGGAGGGGGGGCAGAGGGCAGATGGTGGCCACAGATGGTGAGAGAAAAGAATATACTAGATATGGGGGAGGAATAGGGAGAAAGGGGCAATGGTGGAGAGAGAAAAAGGGGATGAGGCACTGAATAGTGGCAAGAGAGAGAGGAGAAAGACACTGAACAAGGAAGGAAAGAAGGGGACAGATGCAGGGCAGGGCAACCATCAGGCAAACTAGGCAGTCGCCTAGAGCAGCAGTTTCACAGGATGGGGGGCAAAGAGCAGAGCATTCAAAGTTAAACAATAAGGTATAAAGTATGCCTAAGGTACCAACAAACTGAGCCAACTATGGAGCCAGCCCTGGACAAATGCTGGATGCGTGAGGAGGAAGAGGGAGGAGTGGCCTAGTGGTTGGGGCAAGGTACTACAGGCCGGAAGGTCGGTGGTTCAAATCCCACTAGAGGACAGCAACCTTGGGCCGGAAGGACTGGGGTTTCTAGTCCCGCAGGTGCTCCTTGTGGTCTTGGGCAAGCCACTTAACCCTCCATTGCCCATGTTCCCTGTAAGTATTAGTGTATGTGTCTCATATTGTTTATTGTTTACTGTTTATTTCATACTTGTTATACCGCCCCCCATAACATCGGGGCGGTTTACAAAGACAAAATTAATATCAACTATAGAAAAAGGAGAAATAGAACTACAATAAATGATAGAGCAGAGAAGAGAGTAAGGACAGGACAGTTAAATAGAGTTAAAGGAACAGAATAATAAGACTCAAGAGGGAAAGGCTAGGGAAAACAGATGGGTCTTAAGGAGGGAACGGAATTTGGGGTATGATTCTTCTGTACGGAGGGCAGTGGGAAGGTAGTTCCAGAGAGATGGAACCAAGTATCCCCTCGTGTTAAATGTATCCCCCAACCGCTTTGACCCGGTGAAAAGCGGGATATAAATGCAGCTAAATAAATAAATAAATAAGAGAGAGGGGAGAGTTAAAGAATGGGGAATGAGAGGTCTATGTTAAGGATTGAAAACTGGTAGATGCAGTAACAAGAGGTGTTTTAACCCTTTGAAGGCCTACTTTAAATTTTTAATCCACATTCTGCAGCCGGGTTAATTTTTGCATATTTCAGGAAAATTGTACCCATCTTATTCAATATTTTCTAATAGTGATTTTCTTTCTGCTATGGTCATGTATTATATACCATTTGATAGGAATATTTAGTCAGAATTTTGGATCCCGAGAGTTTTAGGCTCGGCCTGGAAAGGGTTAAGGACTGGATGTTAAGAAAGAGGAGTAAACTTTGAGTTTATAGAGAGAGAGAAATAAACAGAAGAAAGATGAAAGGAAAAGATAAATGCCAGAGATGTAAGGAAGTGAAAAAGACAAGAGAGGAAAGAGGTAGCCGGCTGGAGGCCTTAGAAAGCAAGTTAAGAGAAGAAAGACGAAAGCAGAAACCAAAGACTGAGATCAACATGATTAGAGAAAGCGTAGTTACTCACCTGTAGCAGGTGTTCTCCAGGAGCAGCAGGAATCAGTCCTCACATATGGGTGACATTGGCGCTGACGGAGCCCTCGTGCGGAGCATTTCCCCAGCTTTCAAAGAAAGCCTTTGGGAATGCAGTGCGCATGCGCAGTCCCCTTCCCGCCCAAGGGTGCCATCTTGCTCAGTCTGATGACATAGCTAAAAGACAGCAAAAACTCAAAATGAAGTATATGACTGCAACTCCAGGGAAGGAGGGAAGGTCATGAGGACTGATTCCTGCTGCTCCTGGAGAACAACTGTTACAGGTGAGTAACTACGCTTTCTCCAGGACCAAGCAGGAAGTCAGTCCTCACATATGGGACTCCCCAGCTCTAGGCTACCGTGAACCCAAAGCTGAAAAAATGGCTCCCTCTCAAGAGCCACAGCATCCGTGACAAGAATTTTCTCTGAGAACGCATCCTGTCCAGTAGCCCAACACCAAGGGCCGGAGAGTAGGAGTTGCCTAAACCTCAAAGAGATTACGGAGTACTGCCTGGCCGAAAACACTGTCCCGCTGGGACTTCCTCTCCAGACAGCAATGGGCTGCAAAAGTCTGGCTTGAAGACCAAGTGGCGGCCCGGCAGATGTCTGCCAACGGAACAGAGTGGAAATGAGCTACTGACGCGGCTTTCGCCCTGACACGGTGGGCCATGACCCGACCCTGCAAGGGGAGGTCGGCAGCCCTGTATGCCCAGGTGATGCAATCTGCTACCTGTGGACAACGTACACTTGGAGACAGGTAACCACATCCTATTAGGGTCAAACGAGACGAAGAGCTGAGCAGCCCTTCGATGCTCCTGCGTACATTCTATGTAAAAGGACAACGCCCTCTTACAGTCCAGGGTATGCAAGACTGTATCAGCCCGGATGGCATGCGGTCTGGGAAAGAAGGTCGGAAGAACCACCTCCTGATTGAGGTGGAAAGAGGAGACCACTTTTGGGAGGAACTTGGGATGGGTCCGTAGGACCACCCTGTTCCTATAGAACCGTGTGTACGGTCTATCAGAAACCAGAGCTTGTAGCTCACTCACACGTCTGACCGATGTAAAAGCCAACAGGAAGAGCGTTTTCCAAGAGAGGAAGCGCAAATGGCAAGTAGCCATCGGCTCAAACGGTGGGCGAATAAGTTGCTGCAAGACCACGTTCAAATCCCACTCAGTTGCCGGTGGACGAACCGGAGGCTTGAGTAGAAGCAGACCTCTGAGAAATCTGGACACCAAGGGGTGAACCGACAGAGGCTGTCCTTCCACCGGTGAATGGTGTGCTGACAAAGCACTGAGGTGGACCCGAACAGAGTTAGACTTAAGGTCTAAGTTTGAAAGGTGAAGCAAACACTGCAGTACTATTGGCACAAGGCAAGAGAAAGGATCTTCATTGTGCCGCGCACACCATACTGTAAACCTACGCCACTTGAGGGCATAGGACTTTCTGGTGGACTGCCTCCTAGAGGCCAATATCACCTCTTCAACCTCCTTAGGTAGAAGTAAGGAAGCTAGCACTACCCTTTCAGCAGCCAGGCCATCAGATTGAGGGACCTGAGGTTGGGGTGCAGAAAGGAACCCTGCTCCTGAGTCAGGAGATCGGGTTGCATCCCCAGAGGAAATGGAGCTTCCACCGCCAACTGCAGGAGAAGCGGGAACCAAGGCTGCCTTTGCCATCTGGGGGCTACCAGAATGACCGAAGCCTTGTCCCGTAGGATCTTGAACAGAGTTCAGGCCACCAGAGGCACGGGAGGAAACGCATACAGGAGGCCCATAGACCAAGAGATCAGAAAAGCATCTGCCGCCATCCTCAGGGGATGCGGCTGTCTGGAGCAAAACCTGGGTAGCAGACGGTTTTGCGGACTTGCAAAGAGATCGATGGATGGAAGCCCCCAGCAGAGGAAGATCTGCTGGACCACCAGTGGATTCAACTGCCATTCATGAAGCTGGAGAATCCTGCTTAGCTTGTCTGCTAGGAAATTCTCCTGACCAGGCAGATAAACTGCTTTGAGAAACATACCCTGCCTGACTGCTAAGGAGCAGAGGTCCAGTGCCTCCTGACATAGGAGCCTGGACCCTGTGCCCCCTTGCTTGTTCACGTAGAACATTGCTACCTGATTGTCTGTCTGAACTAGGACAGACTGCTGTGAGAGAGCATGACAGAAAGTTTGCAGAGCTAAGCGGATTGCTCGCAGCTCTAAAAGGTTGATTTGCTGTGTGGCCTCCTGTGGGGAACACAGGCCTTGAGTGCATAAGCCCTGGCAATGTGCACCCCAGCCCCTCAAGGACGCATCTGTCGTCAGCACCCTTGTGTGTGCTGGAGACTGAAAAGGTACACCCACAAGAAACATAGAAACATAGAAACATAGAAATATGACGACAGAAAAAGACCACATGGCCTATCTAGTCTGTCCTTCCATAACAACTACAACAGTCCACTTTTTGCCTTTAGAGATCCTCTGTGTTGGTCCCATGCTTTCTTGAATTCAGTTACTGTCCTCATCTCTACCACCTCCACTGGGAGACTATTCCACGGATCCACTACTCTTTCCGTAAAGAAATATTTCCGCATATCACTCCTGAATCTATCTCCTTTCACCCTCATCCCATGTCCCCTCGTAGCAGAACTTGCTTTCAATTGAAAGAGGCTCTCCCTCAACATTTATGCCACGGAGGTATTTAAACATCTCAATCATATCACCTCTATCCCGCCTTTCCTCTAAGGTGTACATATTAAGATCCTTAAGTCTGTCCTCATATGCTTTATAATGAAGCCCATTAATCATTTTGGTAGCAACCCTCTGCACCGACTCCATCCTGTTCACATCCTTTTGAAGGTGCGGTCTCCAGAATTGCACACCATACTCCAAATGAGGTCGCACCAAAGACTTATACAGAGGCATTATCACCTCCTTTTTTCTGCTAGCCATTCCTCTCCGTATGCACCCAAGCATCCTTCTAGCTTTTGCTGTCGCCT
Organism: Ichthyophis bannanicus; assembly: GCA_033557465.1. Classification (NCBI taxonomy): domain Eukaryota; kingdom Metazoa; phylum Chordata; class Amphibia; order Gymnophiona; family Ichthyophiidae; genus Ichthyophis; species Ichthyophis bannanicus. Next base: position 374,001,806 of record CM066034.1, on the reverse strand, counting down.
TTTCTACCTGTTTAGCTACTTTAAGATCATCAGACACAACCACGCCTAGGTCCCGCTCTTCTTTAGTGGACAAAAGTACTTCACCTCCTATACTGTATTGCTCCCTTGGATTGCTGCAGCCCAAATGCATGACCTTACATTTTTTAACATTAAATCCCAGCTGCCAAATTCTAGACCATTCTTCAAGCTTAGCTAGATCCCTCCTCATGTTATCTACCCCTTCCTGGGTGTCTACTCTATTGCAGATTTTGGTATCATCCGCAAAGAGGCAAACCTTACCCGACAGCCCTTCCGCTATATCACTAACAAAGATGTTAAAAAGAATCGGACCAAGGACAGATCCCTGGGGCACACCACTGGCAACATCCTTCTCCTCAGAGTGAGCTCCATTTACCTGTACTCTTTGTCGCCTCCCACCCAACCAACTTCTAACCCAAGCAGTAACTTTAGGGTCCATCCCTAGGGTGCTCAGTTTGTTTATAAGTCGCCTGTGAGGAACAGTGTCAAAGGCTTTACGGAAATCTAAATACACCACATCTAGAGCTCTCCCTTGGTCCAACTCCCTGGTCACCCAGTCAAAAAAATCAATCAGATTTGTCTGACAAGACCTGCCTCTGGTGAATCCATGCTGCCTCGGATCCTGTAATCCGCTGGACTCCAGAAACCTCACTATTTTCTCTTTCAGCAGCGTTTCCAATAATTTACTCACCACCGAAGTTAAACTAACCGGCCTGTAGTTTTCAACCACATCCTTACTTCCGCTTTTCTGTAAAGGCACCACATGAGCCTCTCTCCAGTCCTTTGGCACCACTCCCGACTCCAACGAGGCATTGAAAAGGTCAGTCAGTGGAGCTGCTAGAACGTCCCCAAGTTCCCTCAGTATTCTAGGGTGTATCCCATCCGGTCCCATCGCTTTGTCTACTTTAAGTTGAGCTAGTTTCTCACGAACACAGTCTTCTGAAAATAGTTCAAGATGTCCCTCGCTTCTGTTCTTATTTGTGGGTGTTTTCTGAGGTCCTGCTCCTGGTTCTTCATCTGTGAACACAGAACAAAAATATTTGTTAAGCAATTCCGCTTTATCCTTATCAGCTTTTACATATTCCCCCCCTGCACCCTTGAGTCTGACAATACCACTTTTGCTCTTCCTCTTCTCACTAATATATCTGAAAAATGTCTTATCCCCCCATTTTATTGCATTGGCTATTTCCTCCTCCTTTTGAATCTTTGCCTTCTTGACTACTTTGCTAGCTTCTCTAAGTTTTTCCAAATACAGATGCCTGTCTTCTGCTCTCTGTGATCTCTTGTATTTCATGAAGGCCTCCCTCTTTTTCTTCACTTTTTCAGCTACTTCCTTCGAAAACCATAGCGGTCTCCTGTTCCTTTTGCCTTTATTTACCATTTTAACAAAAAGGTTGGTTGCCCTTAAAATACCCCCTTTCAGTTTTGCCCACTGTTTTTCTACATCCCCCAGCTGTTCCCATCCCACTAACGACTCCCTGAGGTATTGGCCCATCTTCGCAAAGTTAGTCTTCCTAAAGTCTAAGATCCTCACCTTGGAATGGATTCTAACAGCCCTAGTCCTAATACTGAACCACACCATCTGGTGATCACTGGATGCAAAATGATCTCCCACTACAACATCAGAAACACTTTCACCATTGGTAAGCACCAAGTCCAGTATGGCCCCTTCACGTGTGGGGTCTGTTACCAATTGCCTGAATAGTTCTCCCTGTAGAGAATCCAGGATCTCCTTACTTCTAGATGATACTGCAGCAGGAATGTGCCAATCAACATCTGGCATATTGAAATCTCCTATCAGTAGCACTTCCCCTTTCCTAGCAATGCTGCGTATGTCTTCAATTAACTCTCTGTCCACCTCTTCCTCTTGTGAGGGAGGTCTGTATATCACTCCAATGCAAATAGATTTCTCTTTCCCTCTTTCTAGTTTAACCCACAATGCCTCCTCTCTCCCTTTTAAGCTCTGTAATTCCAAAGCTTTAATAGTAGTTTTTACATATAGTGCCACTCCTCCTCCTCTTCTTCCTACCCTGTCCTTCCTGAATAAAGTATAGCCAGGTATAGTTACATCCCAGTCATTGTTTTCTGTGAACCATGTTTCTGTAACTGCCACTAAATCCAAGTCAGCCACTCCCACCAAAGCTTCAACCTCAGGGATCTTATTTCCCATGCTACGGGCATTAATACACACTGCTTTCCATATGTTACCCCTGTTACCCATTTCCATAAAGGTATTTAATGTATCACCTACCTGGGGGCTTTCACTTACCTGGGGGCTTTCTTCACCCATCCCCAAGGAATCTAGTTTAAAGCCCTTTTCAGTAGATTAGCCAGTCTACTACCAAAGATGCGTTGACCTCTCTTGGACAGATGGATGCCATCTCTGCTTTTCAAGGTTTGGTGGATGTAGCCACCACTGTAAGGAGTTCAGAAGTCGTCTCTGGATACCTTTACTCTGTCTCGGAGGTTGCCTGTGGCTTGTGTCCACTGATCTCTGAGGCACCATTGAGCAGTTTGCATATGAAGACGGGCATGTGGGTTCACATGCACTGTTGATGCCATGTGGCCCAGGAGACGCAGGAAGTGCCTCGCGGAAACAGGAGATTTGTGTTGGATCTGGGTGACCAAATCCAGCAGCCTTTGGGTCCTGTCCTCGGGCAAGTAAGCCCTTGCCTGAAGGGTATCCAGCCTGACCCCTATGAACTCTAGGTTCTGAGTGGGGAGCAAAGTGGACTTTGCGTAGTTTATGACAAAGCCCAGATGTTGAAGAAGAGAGACAGTGCGAAGAGTGGCCTGTTGGGCCTCCTGGGGAGACTGGTCCCTGATTAGCCAGTCGTCCAGATAAGGGAAGACAAAGATCCCTTGATTCCTGTGAAAAGCCGCCACCACCGCCAGGCATTTTGTAAAAACCCTGGGGGCAGAGGTTAGGCCAAAGGGAAGTACCCTGTACTGAAAATGGTTTCCTCCCACCACAAATCTGAGATATTGTCTGTGGTCTGGATGAATGAGGATGTGAGTATAAGCATCCTTTACATCTAAGGAGCATAGCCAGTCTCCCTCCTGCAGGTAGGGTAGCAGTATCCCAAGGGTAAGCATCTTGAACGTTTCCCTCTCCAGAAGCTTGTTCAGATCTTGCAAGTCTAGGATAGGTCTGAGGCCTCCTGTTCTCTTTGGCACAAGGAAGTACCTGGAGTAGAAGCCTTGCCCTTTCAGGTGGTGGGGCACCGGTTCCACCGCCTGTTCCTTTAGAAGACTTGCCAACTCTTGAAGGAGGAGGTTCCTGTGTAGAGGGAGTCTTGGAGACTCCCCTGGATAGTCTGAGGAGGGTAGCTGGTGGAAATGGAGCAGATAGCCCTTCTGCTCAGTACCCAGGTATCCCCTGTGATGGCTGGCCACCTGTGGGCGTACAGGGTCAGCCGACCTCCTGTGCTGAGTGGGGTCACCAGCAGAGGAGAGGCTATGCCTTGGGAGTCAAAAACACCCTCTCTGCTGAGCAGGAGCCGGGGCTGGAGGCTTGGGGGTTTTCTGCCTACGGGGCCCATGCCCCTGCCCTTTGGCCTGCTGGCCCTGTTGGGGAGCTGGAGAGGCCTGATACTGAGGGTAGGTTTTGTAGGCAGTACCCTTCCTCGGGAAAAAGGGCTTCTTCCCGAAGCCCTTCTTTTTGTGAGAAGGGGCAGAAGTCTTTCTGGACAGCCTTGTCCTGGTGAGAGTCTCGGTCTCGATTTCTGCAGCCTTCTCAGTCATGGGCTTGCCGAACAGGTTGTCACTTCGGCACAGGATATCGACCAACTTGTCCTGTACCCATGACTCCAGGTCCGATGACTGTAGCCAGGCCTGACGACGTGCACCGATGCCAGCCGCGGCTACCCGGGTCGAAGCTCGAAGCTGTCATAGGCTGCTCGAGATATAAACTTCGAGCACTCTCGGATCCCTGTAGACAAGGCTTTGAATCTCTGCAAGGGTTCCTCGGAAAGGCCAGCCGAGAACCCGGCAATCTTCTTTGCCAGGTCTCGTAAGTACATGCCCATGTACAGCTGGTAAGTCTGGACACGGCAAGACAGCATTGAGCCCTGGAAGCACTTTCTACCGAGGGCATCCAGGTTCCGGCACTCCCGGCCAGGAGGCACCAAGGAGTGCATCTTTTGGCTTTTCAGCCTGTGCATGGCCGATTCCACAGCCATGGAGTTGTGCGGTAGCTGCGTCATCTGGAACCCAGGGCTCTTACGGACTTGATAGATAGAATCAACCTGCTTGCTAAGAACCGGCGCCGAGGCCGGTGCTTCCCACATACAGAAAAGCAGCCATTCCAGCATCGGAGGAACCGGTACAGTAAAGGCTTACTTCAGAGGAAAATCATACTGGAGGGCATCGAGCTCTTCAGCTTGAGGCTCCTCTTCGGCATCCGCCGGGAATGCCAAAGCCTTGGCCATGTCACTGATGAAATCCGAGAAATGGGTATCTTCCAGGGGTGACCTTCTCCGAGGCTCGAACTCCAGTGAGTCCGACGGGACGCACCAGGTCCGGAAGGTGTTGGGAGACTCCTCATCCTCTGTCTCCCATGCAGACTCCTCTGAGGAGGAGTTGGGCAGCTCCGGCCATGTGGGCCTCGATGCTACCCGCCCTGACGACCTCGGCCCCGAACTGGAGGTCGAGGGAGACCTTGGCCGAGGATAGAATTGAGACTTGATTGACTCGAGGATCGGCTCAGCCTCCGGGGTCGACTTGGACGTTGAGGTCCCGGTGGTCGGGGCAAATGCACCAGTCAGACCGGCAATCAGTACCCGCTGCTGCTCCATGAAGGCAGCTAGGCTGCTCTCCAGGGCCGTCAACCTGAGTCCGAGCTCAGGAGATTCTGCAGCCCCTAACTCGGGCCCCGACGGCATCAGGCCCAATGTCGGTTCTCCCAGAGAAGAGTCAATGAGGACAACCGAAGTTACCTGACTCGGCGACTCCGGCTCCAGGCGAGGCAGTTTGGTTGGCCGCTCCAACTCCAAGAGCCCGGAACGGCGGTCAGGGCTCCGCGACCTGGCCCCGGAGGATCCAGGTGCCTCCACTGACGCCGTCCTCACGAGCTTCTTCTTCCTTTTGTGCTCCCGGGCAGGAGACCCCCTCTCAGAGGACCCACGACAGCGCTCGGGGTCAGACTCCCGAGATGTCGAGGCCTTTGATGAAGTCCGGTCCCGGCCGGACGCGGACTCCGAAAAAATTCTTTCACGCTGATGCTGATGGCTCCTAAGTGCCTTCGACGACATCTTGCTGCACGGGCCACAGACCAGTGGGTTATGGTCGGGCCCGAGGCATCGGAGGCAGCAGTCATGTGTGTCGGTGAGAGACATACGTTTCTTGCACCGATCACACTTTTTGAACCCGCTGGCAGCCACTGGGGGAAAAAGGGCCCCTGCAAGGTCAAAAGACCGGGCTGCCAGTGAAAATAAAGGAAAAAGCGTGAACGCTAGTCACAAAGGACAAAAACCGAAAAAGAAATTCCGGGCTCGATACCGGTGTACCGAGCCGAGGCGGGTAGGGGAACCGGCGTCGAACCGGATAAAGAAACACTAAAAATCGCTGAAAAATATCTACTTTTCCCGGGTGACACGAATTACGTGCATTGGGCTCTGTGGAAAAAGAAAGACTGAGCAAGATGGCACCCTTGGGCGGGAAGGGGACTGCGCATGCGCGCTGCAGTCCCAAAAGCTTTCTTTGAAAGCTGGGGAAATGCTCCGCACGAGGGCTCCGTCAGCGCCAACGTCACCCATATGTTAGGACTGACTTCCTTCTTCGTCCTGGAGAATAACATGGCCAGTCAACAAAGGTAGAAAAATTAATTTTATTTCATTTTTAATGACTGGGATATGTCAGTTTTTACATGTTCTAGCTTTATATTTTGCACAGTACATGGGCACATGCATCTTTTACTATTTCCCTGGTGTTGTAATGCATACAGGTCTAGCCAAGAGTGGTCCTAGAGTTGCCTACTAGCTCCAGATGCGCATGACAAGCTTGATCCAGTCCTGGGTTTACCACATTGCATGCAGGGATATGTAGTTCTGATTTCTCTGTTGCCCTCTATAAGAAAATCCAGACTACAAGATCCTGCATGCAATGGGGTAAACCCAGGACTGTTTCAAGCCTGTCAGGAGCATCTGGAGCCGGTTGACAATCATGGGCTGTGGAGCCTCCATTTTGGCATGAGGCCCACTGAATCAGCAGCAGCAGAACAGTTGAATGAGAGGATAACTGAAGGCAGTATCAACATTTGTCCATCTGTATTAACCCCAGGCCCTACTAAAAAATCAGTTCTGGATAAGTCATTGATGCAAAATCTGGCTTCTTGGGGTTTCAATTTAATTTTTGTTTTCATATGTCTATTTTTAGTTTGTGGTAATTTATTACCTACTGGATGAACATCTGTCTGTGTTCCGAGTGTATGACCAAGGCCAAGTATTATGTGTTCCGAGTGTATGACCAAGGCCAAGTATTATGTGTTCCGAGTGTATGACCAAGGCCAAGTATTATGTTATCATGGAGTTTCTATGTCATGATAGGTACTAATCTGGCTTGCTCTGTTTTCTGAATAAGGCTCCTTGTATGAGTTGTGGAAGCTGATGCTGTTACGATATAGTATATTTTCTTTATAGGTCTTGAGTAATTTTGTAAGGTTTGTATTACTTTGCAATATGCCTAGTACTGATGACGGTTTATATTGCTGTTACTGAGATGGCACCAGAATCAGACATTATTTTTGGTATGTTGAGTTCTGATTGAAATGTCCTAGTTCGGCTCTGCACCGATTGTTGGGAGAGGAGTTTCTTGGGATACAGAATATGTTTATGTTTATGCAATTCTTGATATACCGCCCAGGCTGAAGGGCATCAGAGTGGTTTACAATCACTATATAAGCAGGTACTGGATACATAAATGAATAAATGTTCAAAAAGAAAAAGCAAGAACCACAGCACTGTTTAAAGCACCAAAATAAAATTAAAACATAAAATATATCATACTAGTCCATCAAGCCCTGTATCTTGTTTCCAACAGCAGCCAATCCAGTTCACAGGTATATGTGAAGAAAGCATTCCTTCACCAGTAGTCAGCACAATGTCAACAGCAGCAGCAGCAGCAGGATTTGAGCCCTGTTCCAAACCCACTACTCTAACTATTAGTTATAACCAGTGCTATGGTTCTCGCTTTTCCCTTTGTGCTCCTTGGTGTATTATCACCAGGATTTCCTTTGCCTTTTGCAGAGTATATATTTACATTAAATACCATGCCAGTCCAATGCGGAGTCTGTTTTATATTAGATTCCCAGGCTACATATTTAAACTTCTGCAATTTTTGTTGAATATAAACATCACCACAAAGTTTAAAAATAAAATTATATAGACTGGGAATATGTTGCTTTCTTTATTCTTTGTTTCATGATACAGGAGGATTATAGCTTTCGGCAGCACTGCCGTGAAGTTTACAATGGGACAGATGCTTTGGAATTGAGTTTTATGCCGGAACAATTTCTCCAGTTTTTCAACATCAGTCAAGCTAAGTACTTTTTCTCTCTGTTTGTGGATTCAAAGTAGGGAGCATGACTGAGTATTTTAAATAAGTATCTCATTATTTATTTATTTATTATTTATTTATTTATTTCTCTTATATACCGCACTATTTGACATCAGTGCGGTTTACATGGAACATTATATTGAACATTACATTGAACAGGGCATTATAACTTGGAGATAACTATTTTACAGGGAACATGGGCAATGGAGAAATTACCCTACCCTACCTTTACCCTACCTTTCGGACATATAGTTTATTTGGACACTATTACTGACAGCGACGAGTGTTGCTTTGTCAGGTTTCGGCGCCAGTGTATGGCCATCATTAAATGATTAAAATGGAGGGCTCACTTTGAGAGAAGGAAAGTTTCTTTTCACGGTGAGTGATCCGACAAAAATTGAGAGTGTTTGTTAGTGGTCTGAAGGGTTGGGAGTGGCCATTATTTAAGCGAGTTTTTTGGGGATAGGGTTAGTTCCAGTGGAGAGTGTGGGGAATCAAGAGTTTTTTGGTTCTTTATTCTTGGGGCAACTACCAGACTGGTCTCCTGAGTGAAGGGGCCCCCTGTTCCCTGACTAGAGCTCTGAGGAGGCCCCTCCATTTTGGTTCCTAGGGAGGTGGTGTCCATTTCATCTGTTGTTTCAGGCAGCAGATTGTTTTGAGCTGCCCCTGTGCTGACCCATGCCCAAAAGGCACTCCCATGATCCCCCAACCTCCTTCCCAGCTACAGGCCATCTGCGGACCCCTATCTGCCACTGAAACCCTTGAAACCTCACTCCTTGCATCCCCCCAAGTAACTCTTGTCTGTGGTCTAACAGCTGAAGTGGTAGAATGTGTGTGTCTTCATGTTGTGGTAATGAGGCTTCTGACAAGCATAGAAAAAGGGCTGATTTTAAAACTTTTTCTTCTGAGCTAAAGCATGGCTCAGGCAGGCATTCATTTAAATCAGCACCTAGAGAGCAAAGCCACATGATTGAGAGTGCTGAGTACAGACCACACCCTGCCTCCATGGCAACACAGAGTGCAAATGAGAAACACCTGGGGGGATGGGGCAAGGAAACGGGTCTCACACTAAAACATTTAAGCTCTCAGGATCAAAGGCAGAGGGAGAGAGAAGCACGGAGAGAAGCAGAGGAAGGAACAGAAGGAGCAGAGTCAAGACGGGAGTCTTGGACAAGGCAGACACGGGAGTCACGGAAGAGAGGCAAGAAGCCAAAGCCAAGAGAGTCCCGGCAGATTGGACAGTCTAGGAGAGAAAGACTGAGGAGTCTGAACAGAGGCTCTGGGGAATGGCAGAGAAAGTCTGAGCTTCGGCACAGAAGGGATTCTAACAGCAGCTCTTCTACCAGAGACAGCTGTACAGAGTTTGAAAGCCCTTGGGAAGGTAGGAACCCAAACTCTGGGAGAATTGTAGAATACAGCTCAGATAGCAGTGAGGCTGCTGAGAATTCAGAAGGAGAGATTTATCCTTCTAAGAAGTCTGAGAGAAAGTCTGTTCCTAGAAGCCAGGGAAGACAGCAGAAACCTGTGAGTGTCTTGTCCAGAAATACAAAGCCGTGCACCTCATATAGGAAGCCTGAAGGGAGAAAAGGGAATCCCTGGGATGAAATGTTTAAGTTAATGCAACGATTGAAACCTGATTGTGCAAATAAAGATCCAGAGCTGTTTCAGGGTGAAACTGAAGACATGGAGATAGAGTTAACTGGATTGGAGCAGGATACAGAGTCTCTAATGGATTGCTCAACAGCTTATGTTTCATAAAGGGAAAAGCTGATTTTCTAGCTAAAGAGAAAATTCAGAACTGTGATAAATGCTCTGAGGTTCTTGAATCCTGAAAGCAAAAGGAAAGGATTACAAATGTGTTTTGCTTAACACTGTTTGAAGCATTAGTTCCTGTTTGCTGAGGAAAGCTACTTGAGTTCATTATTGTTTCTGTTATACCTTGTTCATGTTCTAAAGAAGATTTACTTTGCTTAAGGCTGATGATACAAAAGAAAATTAATACATTTCCTGTGAATTGCCTAAAACTACTCGGACTGCTTATTAACCGCAACTATAAAGTGCCAGCAGCATTTGCTCTGGTAATAAGTCAAGTTTAACAAGAACAGTTGGCATGCTGCCTCTTATAAGGCAACCGCCTATACAGGGTGCAGCGCCATAGTGTGCAGGAGTGAACGAGCTGAGAAGGGTGCATGATTATCTGTGTGGATACAGGTCTCAGTGTCCATGTGTCTGTGAGCAGAGAAGTTCCAATAAAGACAAAGGTAGCCCAAATGCCCTTGAGTACAGAGCAGACAGAGCTTAAAGATTCCAAATTACCCCTGCCTACCGATAACCAGATTAATATGAATAAAATACAGTCTCTAAAATGCTTGTATGCAAATGCTAGAAGTCTAAAAAATAAGATGAGTCAGAATATATAGCACTAAATGAGAGGTTAGATATGATTGGAATATCAGAGACATGGAGGAAGGAAGACAACCAGTGGGACACTGTGATACCTGGGTACAGACTATATTGTAATGACAGAGCTGATCAAATGGTGGAAGGGTTACTCTTTATGTTAGAGAGGTCTTTGAGTCAAAGGATTCAAATTTTGCCGGAAACAAAATTCTCTGTAGAATCTCTATGGATTGAAATTCCATGGCAGTGGGGTTGTACTATTAACCGTCTGGCCAGAATGAACAAATGGATGATGAAATGCTCAAAGAAATCAGGGAAGCTAACAAAAGTTACAGAACAGTAATAATGGGTGATTTCAATTACCCCAGTATTGACTGGGTCAGTGTCACAGCAGGACATGCTAGGGAGATAAAGTTTCTAGAAGAAATAAATGACTGCTTCTTGGAACAGCTGGTTCATGAACTGACCAGAGGGGAAGCCATTTTGGACTTAGTCCTTAGTGGAACACCAGATGTGGTGCAAGAGATAAGGGTGTTGGGGCCACTTGGTAATAGTGATCATAGCATGATCACGTTTGATTTAATTAATGGAGGAGGAATGGTAAGGAAATCCACAGTACTACCTTTTAACTTTCAAAAGGGAGACTATAATAGAATGAGGAAAATAGTTAAGAAAAAAATAAAAAAGGAGCAGTTGCAAAGGTTAAAGACTTACATCAACCTTGGCTGCCCAGATCAGCTGTATGCCACGCTTTAAGAAAAGCAGAAGGAAGCCAAGGTTTAAAGGTGAGGTCAGAGAGGCTGTTGCCAAAAAAGCATCTTTCAGGAAATGGAAAAAAAAGCCAAATAACAAAAACGGGAAACAGCACAAGCACTGGCAAGTTAAATGCAAGGCATTGATAAGGTAGGCAGAGACAGAATTTGAGAAGAAACTTGCTGTGGAAGCAAAAACGCATAATAAAAGCCTTTTCAAGTACATTCATAGCAAAACACCTGTGAGAGAGTCAGTTGGACCATTAGATGATAGAGGGGTAAAAGGGGTAGTAAAAGGGGACAAGACGATAGTGGAGAGACTGAATGAATTCTTTGCTTCAGACTTTAATGAGGAAGATGTAGGGATGTTACCCATGACTGAAGTGGTATTTAAAGGTGAAACTGCGGAAGAATTCAAAGATATATCGATACACCGGGAAGATGTCTTACAACTATTTGATAAAAGCGTAGTTACTCACCTGTAACAGGTGTTCTCCAGGAGCAGCAGGAATCAGTCCTCACTTATGGGTGACGTCGGCGCCGACGGAGCCCTCGCGGAGCAATTTTCCCCAGCTTTCAAAGAAAGCCTTTGGGAATTGCAGCGCGCATGCGCGGTAGTCTTCCCGCCCGAAGGTGCCATCTTAGCCAGTCAGATGACATAGCTAAAAAGACAGCATAAAAATTTGCAAAAAGAACATAAGCAGACGATTGCAACTCCAAGGGGAGGAGGGAGGGTAGTGAGGACTGATTCCTGCTGCTCCTGGAGAACACCTGTTACAGGTGAGTAACTACGCTTTCTCCAGGACCAAGCAGGAAGTCAGTCCTCACTTATGGGACTCCCAAGCTCAAGGCTACCGGAGACCCTAAGCACAAAAATGAGCTCCCTCTAGCTCAGCAGCACAGAAGGATAGAATCTTCGCTGAATTATCACCCACCGGTAGCCCACATCCGGGATGGAGGGTAGGAGTTGCTCAGACCTCAAAAGATTACGGAGGACTGCCTGTCCGAAAGCACTGTCCCTACGGGACTCCCTCTCGAGACAGTAATGGACCGCAAAAGTCTGGCTCGAAGACCAAGTAGCGGCCCGGCAGATGTCTGCCAGCGGAACAGAGCGGAGGTAAGCCACTGACGTGGCCTTTGCCCGAACGCAATGAGCCGTGACTCGACTTTCTAAGGCGAGTCCGGCTGCCCCATAAGCCCAAGAGATACAGTCCGCAACCCAGATGGACAGAGTACGCTTGGAGACCGGGAGCCCCAATTTATTGGGGTCAAAGGACACAAAAAGCTGCGCAGCTTTACGGTGCTCCCGCGTACGGTCAAGGTAGAAGTTCAACGCCCTTCTACAGTCCAGGGTATGGAGGACCGTCTCAGCTCGGCTGGAGTGTGGTCTGGGAAAGAAGGTTGGAAGTACCACCTCCTGATTCAAGTGAAAAGGGGAGACCACTTTAGGCAGAAACTTTGGGTGAGTCCGTAGGACTACCCTATTCTTGTAGAACCGAGTGTAGGGGGGATCAGACACGAGGGCCTGTAATTCACTTACGCGCCTAGCGGAAGTGAGGGCTATCAAGAACAGCGTTTTCCAAGACAGAAAACGGAGAGAGCAGGTAGCCATAGGTTCAAAAGGCGGACAGGTGATCCGCTGTAAAACCACATTCAGGTCCCAGTCAGGCGCTGGCGGGCGCAGAGGTGGTTTAAGTAGTAGGAGACCTCGGAGAAACCTCGCTACGAGAGGGTCGTTGGAGAGAGGTCTGCCGTCCACCGGCACATGATGTGCGGAAAGAGCACTGAGGTGAACTTTGACGGAGTTGGACTTAAGTCCCAGATTAGAGAGGTGTAGCAAGTACTGTAAGATCACCGACACCGGGCAGGAGAAGGGATCCTGAGACTGTTGGGTACACCAGACTGCAAAGCGACGCCATTTAAGGGCGTAGCATTTTCGGGTAGAAGGCCGTCGCGAAGCCAAGACGACCTCCTCCACCTCTGCCGGCAAGAGGAGAGGAGCAAGGACTACCCTCTCAGCAGCCAGGCCATGAGGTTGAGAGACCTGAGGTTGGGGTGCAGTAGGGACCCCTGATCCTGGGTGAGGAGATCCGGTTGCACCCCCAGAGGGATTGGATCCTCCACCGCCAGTTGCAGCAAGAGCGGAAACCACGGCTGCCTGGGCCAGCGAGGGGCCACCAGGATCATGAAAGCTTTGTCTCGGAGAACCTTGAAAAGGGTCCGAGAGACTAACGGGATGGGAGGGAAAGCGTACAGAAGGCTCCCCGACCATGAGATCAGAAAGGCGTCCGCCGCCACCCGAAGGGGGTGAGGCTGACGAGAGCAGAAGCGAGGAAGCTGCCGGTTGTGAGGACTGGCAAAGAGATCCACTGTGGGGAGGCCCCACCTGAGGAAGAGCTTCTGAACGATCAAGGGGTCCAGACGCCACTCGTGCGGCTGGAGGACCCTGCTGAGTTTGTCCGCCAGGCAATTTTCTTGGCCCGGGAGATAAACTGCCTTGAGGAGAATGCCGTGACTGACGGCCCAAGAGCAGAGCTTCTGTGCCTCCCGGCAGAGGAGGAAGGAGCCCGTGCCCCCCTGCTTGTTCACGTAGAACATGGCAACTTGATTGTCCGTCTGGACAAGGACGGACTGTTGGGAGGTCAGGTGGGAGAAGGCCTTGAGAGCTAGGCGGATCGCCCTGAGCTCCAGGAAGTTGATCTGCTGAGCAGACTCCCACTTGGTCCAGAGGCCCTGAGTACGTGCCTCTTGGCAATGGGCTCCCCAGCCCAGGAGGGATGCATCGGTGGTCAGCACCCGGGTCGGCTGAGGTGACTGGAAAGGCATTCCCAATACCAGGTTCGGCTGCCGGAGCCACCACCGGATAGACGAGACCAGCGGCTCGGAGACGCGCACCAGGTCTGCTAGGCCGCCCGTGGCCTGTCGCCACTGCTGGCGGAGACACCACTGAGCAGGCCGCATATTCAGGCGGGCATTGGGGGTCACATGGACGGTGGAAGCCATATGGCCGAGCAGTCTCAGGAAGCGCCTGGCGGAGACCAGGGGCTGGCTGCGAAAGCGGTCGGCTAGGTCCATGAGCCGCTGAGCCCTGTCGAGCGGTAGGTACGCTCGCGCCTGAGGGGTGTACAGCCTTGCGCCGATGAACTCGAGATCCTGTGAGGGGAGCAAAGTGGACTTTGCGAAGTTGATGACAAAGCCCAAGTGCTGCAGCAGAGTCACCGTGCGGCACGTGGCGGTGGTGACCTCCTGAGCGGATGCTGCTCTGATGAGCCAGTCGTCGAGGTACGGAAAAACATAGAGGCCGTGAAGCCGGAGATGGGCCGCCACGACCGCGAGACATTTTGTGAAGACTCGCGGTGCGGAGGACAGGCCGAAGGGCAGTACTCTGTACTGGTAATGATTTCCTGCCACCACAAACCTTAGGTATTGGCGGTGGCTTGGGTGGATGAGGATGTGCGTGTAAGCATCCTTTAGATCCAAGGAGCATAGCCAATCTCCCTGCTGGAGGTAGGGCAGAAGGATTCCAAGGGTAAGCATTTTGAACTTCTCCCGCACAAGGAACTTGTTGAGGTTGCGCAAGTCCAGGATGGGTCGGAGGCCTCCTGTTCTCTTTGGTATCAGAAAATACCTTGAATAGAAGCCCTGACCTCTCAGGTGGTGTGGCACCGGTTCCACCGCCCGATCCTGCAGAAGACCTGCTAACTCCTGAAGGAGCAACTCCCTGTGCAGAGGGGGGCGCGGAGGCTCTCCCGGAAAATAGGAGGGAGGGACCTGATGGAAGTGGAGAAGGTAGCCCTCTCGCACGACCTGAAGCACCCAGGCATCTGCGGTGATGCTGGACCACCTGTCGGCGAAGTGAACCAGCCGGCCTCCGGTGCTGGGGGGAACCAGCGGGGGGGGAGAGGCTATGCTGAGCGAGTCAAAAACCCCCACCCTGCTGAGCAGGGGCTGGTGGCGCAGGCTTGGGGGCTTGCTGCCTACGGGACCCGTTACCCCGTCCCTTGGCCTGCTGGCCCTGTTGGGGAGCTGCAGGGGCCTGATAATGGGGGTATTGTTTGTAGGCAGCCGCCTTCCTCGGGTAAAAGGTCTTTTTTTCCCGAGCCCTTCTTTTTCTGGGAAGGGGCGGAGGTCTTCCTAGAAAGCCTGGTCCTGGTGAGAGTCTCAGTCTCAATTTGTGCAGCCTTTTCCGCCATGGGCTTGCCAAAGAGGTTTTCGCCTCGGCAGGGGACATCGACCAACTTGTCCTGTACCCAGGGCTCAAGGTCGGACGACTGAAGCCAAGCCTGTCGGCGGGCACCGATGCCGGCTGCGGCTACTCGAGCCGAGGCTTCAAAGCCATCATAGGCTGCTCGGGACATGAACTTTGAGCATTCCCGAATACCTGTGGACAAGGCTAGGAACCTCCGCAAGGGTTCCTCGGACAAACCAGCGGAGAAGCCGGCTAGCTCTTTAGCCAGATCCCTGAGATACATGCCCATGTAGAGCTGGTAAGTCTGGACACGACAGGCGAGCATAGAGCCCTGGAAGCACTTTTTGCCAAGGCCATCCAGGTTACGGGCCTCCCTTCCAGGAGGCACCGAGGAGTGCATCTTCTGGCTCTTAAGACGATGCATGGCCGATTCCACTACCATGGAATGGTGTGGCAACTGCGCCTTTTGAAAGCCAGGGCTCTTGCGGACTCGATAGATAGAATCGACCCGCTTGCTCAGGACCGGCGAGGAGGCCGGACTCTCCCACATGCGGAAGAGTAGTCGTTCCAGCATAGGAGGAACCGGCACAGTAAAGTGCTCCCTCGCGGGAGAGTCATACTGGAGGGCGTCGAGCTCTTCGGCTCGAGGCTCCTCCTCGGGGTCCGCAGGGAAGGCCAAAGCCTTGGCCATATCCCTAACGAAATCCGAGAACCGGGCATCCTCCGGGGGGACTGCTTCCGAGGCTCGGACTCCGGAGAGTCCGATGGGACACACCGAGTCCGGAAAGAATCAGGTGACTCTTCCTCCTCAGACTCCCAGACCGACTCCGACGAGGACTCGGTGGGGTCGGCTCGGGCAGGGTGCGGCGCCAGCCGCCCCGACGCCGAGGGAGTCGGCGTCGGCGACCTCGGTCCCGAACGGGAGGCCGAGGGCGACCTCGACCGAGGATCGACTCGAGTTCTCATCGACTCGAGGATCGGCTCGGTCTCCGGGGTCGACTTGGACGTCGACGTCCCGGCGGTCGGGGCAGCGACGCCAGCGAAGCCAGCGAGCAGTGCCCGCTGCTGGTCCATGAAGGCAGACAATCTGCTCTCCAAGGCCGTCAACCTGAGTCCGAGCTCAGGCGACCCAGCAGCCCCCGACTCGGGCCCCGACGGCGTCGGGCCCGACGTCGGCTGACGCGGAGGCGAGTCCAGAAGGACAACAGGACTTACCCGGGCAGGCATCTCCGACTCCAGGCGAGGTCGCTTCGGGAGGTGTTCCTTCTCCAAGGACCCGGGGCGGCTGTCGGGGCTATGCGACCTGGCCCTCGCGGAGCCAGGAGCGTCCACCGACGCCGCCCTCGCGGGTTTTTCCTTCCGTCGATGGTCCCCGGAGGGAGAACCCCGGTCGGAGGAGCTCCGTCGACGGTCCGAACTGGAGCCTTTCGACAGTGAGGCCTCCGACGAGGTCCGGGTACGGCTGGGGTCAGCGAAGATTCTTTCGCGCTGATGCCGCCGACTTCTCAACGCCTTCGAGGACAGTTTGCTGCAGGGCCCACAGATCAGTTCCTCGTGATCTGGGCCCAGGCAGCGGAGGCAAAGGTCGTGTGAGTCGGTGAGTGACATATTTCGGTCACACCGACCACACCGCTTAAAGCCACTGGCAGCCATCGGGGGAAAAAGGGCCCCTGCGAGGTCAAAGGACCGGGCTGCCAGGGAAAAAACGAAAACGAAAGCTGACTAAGTCAGAAAAACCGAAAAACCGTTAGAGGACTCGAGACCGGCGTCGCGAGTCCGGGCGGGAAAACGACCGGCGTCGAACCGAAAGAAAAAAGGATAAATACAGAGGAAAATCAACCTTTTGCGCGGGGACAAGACGGGGACGTCTGTAGGGCTCCGCGGAAAAAAGAAGACTGGCTAAGATGGCACCTTCGGGCGGGAAGACTACCGCGCATGCGCGCTGCAATTCCCAAAGGCTTTCTTTGAAAGCTGGGGAAAATTGCTCCGCGAGGGCTCCGTCGGCGCCGACGTCACCCATAAGTGAGGACTGACTTCCTGCTTGGTCCTGGAGAACTGAAGAGTAGCAAATCACCTGGAATAGATGGCATATATCCAAGGGTGTTGAAAGAACTGAAATGTGAGATTGCAGACCTGCTATTAGTAATCTGTGAACTATCATTAAAATCATCTGTAATACCTGAAGATTGGAAGATCGCCAATATAACGCCAATTTTTAAAAAGGGTTCCAGGGGTGATCCAGGAAACTACAGACCGATGAGCCTGACGTCAGTACCGGGAAAAATGGTAGAAACCATCATGAAGAACAAAATTACTGAACATGTAGATAGTCATGGCTTAATGGGAGACAGCCAACATGGCTTTAGACAAGGAAGATCTTGTCTTACTAATCTGTTATGTTTTTTTGAAGGTGTGAAAAACAGGTAGACAAAGGTGAGTGAGTAGCTATAGTGTATCTGGACTTTCAGAAAGCCTTTGACAAGGTCCCGCATCAGAGACTTTTGGCAAAACTAAAAAGTCATGGGATAGGAGGAACTGGTTAAAAGATAGAAAGCAGAGGGTAGGGCTAAATGGCCAATTTTCTCAATGGAAAAAGGTGACTAGTGGAGTACCCCAGGGATCTGTGCTGGGTCCGCTGCTTTTTGATATATTCATAAATGACCTGGAAAAGGGAATAACGAGTGAGATTATCAAATTTTCAGATGATACGAAACTATTTAAAATTGTTAAAACCCATGAGGATTGTGGAAAATTGTAAGAGGATCTTGATAAATTGGAAGACTGGGCATCCAAATGGCAGATGAAATTTAATGTGGACAAGTGCAAAGTTATGCACCTAGAAAAGAATACCCCCAACTATGGTTACATGATGCAAGGTTACATATTAGGAACCACCACCCAGGAAAAAGATTTAGGTGTCATCGTGGATAAAGCACAGTTACTTACCTGTAACAGGTGATCTCTGGGAACAGCAGGAATAAGTCTTCACATATGGGGTACGTTGGTACCGACGGAGTCTGCGCGGGAACGCTTCCCCGCGTCCAATCAGAAAGCCTTTGGAAGCATCCCAACACGCCTCCGTGCTGCCTTCCCGCCTTCCCAACTGTCTCTCCTCAGTTAAGTTTGAAAGCTGAGACAAAGAGAGAGAGAGAGCAAGGAAGGGAAAGATAGAGATAGAGAAAAAGCAACTCCTAGTGGAGGTGGGTGGGTTGTGAAGACTTATTCCTGCTGTTCTCAGAGATCACCTGTTACAGGTAAGTAACTGTGCTATCTCCAGGAACAATCAGGAATGAGTCTTCACATATGGGGACTCCCAAGCTCAGATGCCCAGAGGGAGTCCTAGCATGTTGCAAGTCTAGAACGAGCCATGCTATTGCTTAGAACTCAGGCATCCTGGGGATGGAGGGTAGGAGTTGAATACAGAAGAGGAGCTGTGGAACAGCTGGCTAGAACAGGGTTTCTAGGGGAAGACCCTGTATAGAGGGTATTTTGTGGTAAAATATTGTAATCTGGGCCTCCATTGCAGACTTTGCACAATTCCACTGAGGTACATATGGATCTATTAGAAGAGCCAGTGAATGTGCTCAAGGGGTACCTCACTGAGAAGTAGAGGTAATAAAAGTAGAGAAAAACAAGTGGAGGTCAGAACCCTTCAGGGTGAGAAATGGCCCCAGGGGGAAAGACTGGGGTAGTATAAGAGGTAGAGCTTCAGCGGAGACGCAGAAGGTACTATTAAAGAAAGCTTAAGCTGTTTTGGTCCTAAAACGGTATAAATTTAGGACCCAAAGAAAAAATGAGTCTGACCTAACTGGACTGGGGATGGAATCAGTCCATGTAGGGGAGAAAGGGTATGGAGACCCTTGTATCTGATAAGAAAGTAAGGACAGACTCAGGAGCGCTAAGCGTTAGGTTAACTGAAGCTGCGCAATGTCTTTCCTAAATGGGGTCAATTAGGAAAGAAGAAAGGTACATGGACAGCTTCAGGAGTACCCAACCTATATGGTAAGGAAAATTTTGTTAATTACCACAGGAAGTGGCTATAAGTGTCACCCCCTAAGTATGCTGGCATAGCATTGATAGGAGTAGTGCCCATCTGTCAGGATCATAAAGGAATATAAGGATATCTGAACCTAACAGAACAGATAGATGAGTATATGGATACATATCTATCTAAAAATATATCTCAGTAGATCTATAAATATATTTATGTATATATACATATATATATTGAATATATACACATATAGGGTATATATGCATATATCTATAGGAGATATGTAGGGGCAGAAGACACACAGATAGATATAGATGAATATATATATACATATATCTATATATGTGTATATATATCTATATATATAAATATGTAGACATATAGACACATATCTCCAGGTATGTGGAAGGAGAGAGGTCTATAGAAGCTGATCCCCCCCCCCTAGGGATATAGGGAGAGAGGAAGATTCATCTAAGAGCAAGAAGGTTAATACCTGCTTGAATAGATATACAGCGAAATCTCTTTTCCTGGTTATGATTGGCAGAGACAGAGGAGAGGTCTCTCTGACAAGAAGAAGTCTGGATTGTTTTCAGAATATGAGCTCTTGAATAACCAGGATGGCCTACGTGAAAAAGGCAGAGGATAACTTCAGACTGTAGGCAGGATGTCCCAATTTCTCCAGAATTGCCATATGGAGAATGGATAGAGGACGCCACTGGAGGAAGATACCCTAGTGACTTGCCTATGAGGGCAAGAGGGGTATTGGGTGTCCTCTAGCTGCCATTGAAGAAAATTATCTCTGACGAGAAGACCAAAGGAGATATGGGCCAAGCCAGGGAATTGGCCCTTCTTTAGGTTTTCATGTAATGAAAGGCCTGAGACTGATGTCTCAAAAGAGATTTAAAATGAGATGGTAAGGGTAGGAAATACCTACCAGTCATGGAAACATGACTGGGGGAACCCCTTTTAACCATCTGGGGTTATCTGCTAGGCAAGATACTAATGCTCTCTAGCAAGGGCCCATAGTGCAAAGCTACTCTGTAGAGTTGCAGAGAGCATGCTGCAGGTTGGTTAGAAGAAAAACTGGCTGTGGAAAGCCAGCAGGTAACCAAGTATTCTGCCAAGGACAAGGGGGCGAAGAATAGAAGTTAACTAACTAGGCTGTGATAAGAGGATTTCCCAAACGAGGTTGATAACCTGTTTGGGACTTAGCACTGAGGCTAGAAGGATTGCTAGTGGAGGAGAATCCCTGATTGTGTGGTGGATAGAACCAGTGGCTTAACCACTAGGAATTGCTGTATCTGCAGCAAAGTACCAGGGCAGCGGAGAAAATTTATTTTCCCTCTCCCTCTTTTAGATTGGGAAAAAGAAACAACAGACCTGGTAGGATTTCCTATTGTCTGATGGGCTGCCCTAAGGTAACAAGGGGGGTAGACAACTCCGGAAGGGAGAATCCCCCGGTAGAACAGGTAGAGGACCATAGGGGCTTACCAGTGTAAAAGGGTCCCTCTTACAAACCAAATGTTATAGTAAGAGGGAGGTAAGACAGAGTTAAAAGAGACTGACTATGGAGGAAATCTCTGACAGGTGAGATGATACATGCCAGTACAGGGAAAACAACTGTCTATTAATAGTTGTTAGTTCTCTTTCCTCCAAGAGGAAGAGGAAAACCCTGTTAAGTATGGGCATGATCATCATAAAGACTCTTAAAGTTAAAGAAAAGATGTCTCATGAAGAGATATCTAGGAAGGTTAGAGTAAATTTAGTGCAGATACTGCAAATGAAAAGAAGCAGACTGCCACCCTAACCACCAACCAAGAGGGGCAATGATGATCTATTTGAAACCCTGCGACTGCTGGGTTTGTTGACCCTGCTGAGGTTGTGGATTCTTCAGACCAGGGTGATGTTTCCCCTGTTTGGGAACATCTGTATGATGGGCAGAAGATGGATAAAATCTTCTTCCCCTAGGGGAAGAAATCCTGGCAGGACATTTCCTACCTACTGGGAAAGAAGAAGGCGTAGAACAGCCTCTGGAAACAGGACAGTCAGTTGTTAACTGAGCAACCTGGAGTAAAGACTCCTTGTTAAAGAGATTTTCTCCAGTGCAAGGAGTATTTCCCAGTCTAACTTGTGCCCATTTGTCCAAGTCTGAAGCTTGGAGCCAGGCTTTATGTCGTGCTCCTATAGCTATAGCAGAAGTCCTGCTAACAGACTCAAAGGAGTCTAGGGAAGCACGAGTAAGAAATCTAGAGATATTTTGAGCATGACTAAACCAGTGAGGAATAGTCTGCACTCTTGGGCTCTTGAAGAAAAGGAGTCAAAAGATGTAATTTCTTGTGACCTCCTCAAGAGATAAGCCCATATAAAAAATATGAGAGAATTCTTGCTGAAAGCATGGATGCCTGGAAAGTTTGGCATCCAAAGGCATCTAAAGTCTTAGACTCACGACCTGGCGGATAAGAGTGCTTTTTAGTACTCTTCACCCGCCTCATTGCTGATTCTACAACAATGGAATGATGAGGAAGTTGAGTCTTTTGAAATCCTGGAGAAGGGGGCACCTGATATAGAAGATCAGTTGCTCTGGAAAGTGGGGGTACCTTTAAAGGAGCTTCCCACATTCGTAGAAGGAGATCCTGCAAGGAATGATGCAAAGGTAGCATGATGTTTTCCTTTGCTCTCTCAGGAATATAGAGGGATCCTGTATTGCCTTGTGTAGGACCTTGTCCAGGAATAGAAATGGCAAGGGATTTTGCCATATCTAGGAGGAAAACCTGAAAAAAGGATCCCCAGAGGGAACTTCCTTTGGATAGGCTAGATCTGATGAAGAACTAGCTTTGGCACCGAGGGATCTATCTAAGCTTATAGGAATAGAAGATCCTGGATGGTGCAGTATGGAATCCTTATAGGATGGTCGCTGGTACTGCGGGAGGTCGGGACCAGCGCCAGTCGGTAGCACATCGTCCATGCTAGGGATCGATTCCAAACTCAGTATCGAGGGAAGCGAGCCTGACGAGAGAAGCATGGAAGGCACCGACAGCAATGGTAATGTTGATAATGGTACAGACTTCGGTACCGTATCCGATAACGGTGGATAAAGGCCAGCCGGTGGCAACTCTAACGATATCGAAGAAACCGAGTTGCGGATCCGAATTATCAGAACCGAGCCTTCGGTACCGTCTGGTGTCGGTACCAAGGCGAGTCGGTACCCAGTCCTCCAGACTAGAGATCGATTCCAGACTCAGCATCGAAGCGAGTCTACTGATGCACGTCTAGAGGGTACCGACGTCGGTACTAGTATCGGTACTGGTACCGATACTGGAAGGTCGGTCTGGAGCGTATCCAACGGCCCCGTATGTACCGAGGACGCCAGACGATGATCCTTGGTGAAGAATGTTTCATCCAACACCATTGCCGATGCTGGGGTATCGGTACCGCTCGAAGGGAATGCCACCACCGAGCATGGCTCAGGTATGTTCTGTGAGGGGTGAACCTCAGGAACAACCTGAAACCCCACACAGGCTTTGGAGGCCGAAGACTCCCACCGGGGTTTTGAAGCCAGTTGTTTCTCGAGGGCAAGGCCATAGGCATCTCTATGCTGTGCATGAGAACTGCCGCTGAAGGACTGGCTAGTCTTAACAGACTGTTTTTGAGTTATCTGATCCTGTGTAGAAGAAGATATGGTCGGTGCCCTGAAGTTGGATGGGGACCGCGTGTCGAGGGGAACTCGATGTTGAAAACCTCTTCCCACAATACTATTGCCAGAGGGCTCCGGAGGAAAATGGTCAGGACCCAAGCAGGTTAGACACCAACTGTGAGTGTCTAAAAATAAGTTTGTACCGCCACAGTTTGTACATTTCTTGGGGATAGTGGCTGGCGGTTCCATGAAGGAAAAAGGAGAGGCCTAACAGGCCTGAGAAACCGTGAGATACTGAGGAGGAAAAATATTCCTTAAAAAGGAAAAATTTTTCAAGAAAAGAAAAAAGAAACACCGGCAGTACCGGTGGCGTTGGGGAAGGCAGTCGCGACCACAAGAAAACTAAAAAATAAAAGAAGAATTTTCTGCGGTGACAGGAGGACGTCCTGCCAGCTCCGCGGAAAAATTAAAACTGAGGAGAGACAGTTGGGAAGGCGGGAAGGCAGCACGCAGGCGTGTTGGGATGCTTCCAAAGGCTTTCTGATTGGACGCTGGGAAGTGTTCCCGCACAGACTCCGTCGGTACCGACGTACCCCATATGTGAAGACTCATTCCTGCTTGTTCCTGGAGATCATGTTAAAACCCTCCACCCAGCGTGCAGTGGTGACCAAGAGAGCAAATAGAATGTTAGGTATCATAAGGAAAGGAATGGAAAATAAAACAGAGGATATTATAATGCATCTGTATCGTTCCATGGTGTGACCGCACCTTGGGTACTGTGTACAATTCTGGTCGCTGTATCTTAAAAAAGATATAGCGTTATTAGAAAGGTACAGAGAAGAGCCACCAAAATGCTAAAGGGGATGGAAGAATACCCCTATGAAGAGAGGCTAAAAAGGTTAGGGCTCTTCAACCTGGAAAAGAGACAGCTGAGGGGAAATATGATAGAGGTCTATAAATTAATGAATGGAGTGCAATGGGTAAACGTAGATCGATTGTTTACGTCATCAGAATATAGAAAGTCTAGGGGACATGCAATGAAGTTACAGGGTAAACTATTTACGACTAATAAGAGAAAATATTTTTTCACTCAATGTGTAATCAAACTCTGGAATTTGTTACCGGAGGATGTAGTAAAAGCTGTTAGTGTAGCTGGGTTTAACAAAGGTTTGGACAAGTTCCTAGAGGAAAGGTCCATAAACCATTATTAAAAGGGACCCTGGATATCACTGCTTGACCCAATACAAGCATTGAGGAACCTGTGTCTTTTGGGGAAACTGCTAGGTACTTATGACCTAGACTGGTCACTGTTGGAAACAGGATACTGGGCTTGATGGACCTTGGTCTGACCCAGTTTGGCATATCTTATGTTCTTAAGTGTCTGTGTCCACATCTCACACAGCACAGAGCATTGCATGTTGGTGGTGGAAGCACATGGGTGCTGATGATTGTTCAGAGGTTCCTAGTGGTGGACCCGACAGGTGGTGGCAGAGGCTAGTAGCAATGAAGTGGGTGAACAGTTGTTTTGCTGCAGTCATTGAGGAGGAACTGGAGAAGAAGCGCAGGAGGGCGTAGAGAGGGCGTAGAGAGGGCACCCTTACCAGAAGGTATAATTGCTGAAGGCTCTGTACATGGGACTCACCAATGAACAGTGCCTGAAGTGTTCTGATTTGACAAACCTGCTATATCCCAGCTGTGTCAGGAGGTAGAGCAAGACCTCTCTGACAACACAGAGGCTATACCATCTCTATGCACATCAAGGTCACAAGAGCCCTCACCATTCCTGGTGACCAGCAGCTTCAAGACAGTGCTGATTGCCATGAAAGGTATCAGCCAGTTGGCCGTGTTTCTGTGTCTCACACAGCTCCTCGCTGTGTTCCTCCCAAGGATAGTGCAGTACATAAGTTTTCCCAGCACAGCTCAGCAGTGCCAACAGACCATACTGGACTTCCACTGGGTAGCAGGCTTTCCTGCGGTGCAGGGAGCATAGACTGCACACATGTGGCTCTACATCCTCTGCAGGTGCGGAAAGGCACACACAGGAATAAGAAGTCATACCATTCCATGAACATGTAGGTAGTCTGCAATGCCAAGGGTGAAATAACAGATGTGTTTCCCCGTTTTCCAGGGTCATGCCAAGATGCTGGCTTCTCAGTAAGTGACACCCTACCCCTTATACCCATGTTAGGACAGTGCAGCCAAAGGGGTGACAGCATGGAGCACCAAATGCTAGCCAACAAACAGGCACTGCTGCTGCTAATGACTGGGAGGGACTTGCGCACTGACAGGCCAAACTGGGAGGGCCCAGAGTGCAAATCGCAGCCCCTGCCCTAACAGGGATCCAAGAATGACCCCTGCAATCACTAGGAGCATGTTGTGTGAGTGGCAGGGCATGAAATGCAATGTCCTCATTCTGGGAATGTCCCCTTCCCCTCCTTTTGTCTCCTTCTACAGGAGACTGACTACCCACTGAGAAGCTGACTGATGATCCCTATTGTTACACCCCACAATAAGGCAGAGGAATGCTACAACCGAGCCTACAGGACCACTTGGTCAGTCACTGAGAGAACATTTGGCCAGCTGATGCTGGACAGGTCAGGGGCTAAGCTGTTGTATAAAATATTCATAGTACGCTGTATGCCACACAAGTTAGCAAAGAGGAGGTGCCTATCCCTGCCTCCAGAGAACACATCAGAGGAGGCCGACATAGTGGAGGACACAGATAGTACTGCAGACGAGAATGTGCAGCCCTACTGACAGGGAGAGGGAGCAACAGACTAATTGAGAATCACTTCATATAAGATACATATTTATTAGCAAGCAGCCATGTTTCAGTACAGACATACCCTGCCACCTCGTCTGTCCGCCCACACAGCACACATACAGCCCAGTACCACACAACATTCACCACCACCATGTGCCTCCTCACACGACACTGCCATCCCCACCAGTCCTATCCAACATAGCCCCACCAGCAATTAGTCCCTGTGGGAAGTAGGCACCCC
Source organism: Ichthyophis bannanicus (assembly GCA_033557465.1). Classification (NCBI taxonomy): domain Eukaryota; kingdom Metazoa; phylum Chordata; class Amphibia; order Gymnophiona; family Ichthyophiidae; genus Ichthyophis; species Ichthyophis bannanicus. The sequence goes on along the minus strand of CM066034.1, from coordinate 373,976,260 downwards.
TTCCCCCTACCAAACCCTCACACACTAGTACAAAATATAGACACACCTGCTGTCACACCCTGCAGCTGCCACCACACATATCTGCACTCAATCCATGCAGCACTCCACCATGCAAACCCATGCATATCTACATTGCCTACTTATCCCTGCCCTTGCCCCATCCTCTCACTCCATGGCCACTCTTGCCCTGTCCTTGAGGGATGGGTAGAGACTGTGCAGAGATGGCAGAGGCCTCCTTCCCGCTGTCAGCAGAATTCAAGGAGCTCTCTCCTTCCCACCATCCCCTATCCACACTGTTCTTCAGCTGTAAGAATATCAGGAAACCCTAGGGGGGAGCCTATGCCCCATAGTGGTGCTCCCAGTATACTGGTGACTGCAGGCTCATGTATATTGCAGTGGTGAGCCCTTGTGCCTCTGCCATCTATACGGACGGGTGCAGAGGCCAAGATGGAAGAGGCAGGAGCAGGGGCACATCACGATGGGTCTCAAGTAGTTGGAGTAGCTAGGAGATGATACAGCCAACATGCAAAAGAAGCATGTCCAGGGACTCGCTGATGTGATCCAGCTTCTGCAGGCTACCATCTGCTGTCTCATTTCTCTCCTGCAGCACCTGCAGAATGTCATACAGGACCGTGTTTCATTCCCTCTCCATCAAAAGGTATGCCTCGTTTTGTTGAAGAAGGTGCAGCCCACAGCAGATCAGCTGATCTCTGCAGTAGCTTGTGATAAGGAAGCTTATCATAGTTCAGGAGGGAGCTATAAAAGAGGTGAATTGGCTCTGAACAAGCAACCTGTCTTTGCTGGTAGAAATACTAAAACAGAATGTTTTCATAAAAGACTACCAGTCCCAGAATGCACCAGGTTTCAAACAGCCTCTAGGAGGGCTGAAGTGGGGAAACGTGTGTTCAATCAGGAGAGCTATGAGGTAATCCCCAATCACTCATCTCCAAGGGCAGGGCTTGATTCAGCACACCTGGGCAGTGCTAGGGTGGAGTGTCCCTCTAAGCACTTTAAAAGTAAAAGATATTCTACACAGAGACAGAATAAGGAGCACAGGGAGAATGGGCAGATCCAGAAACAGAAGCCATTGGAGAAAGGAGAGAGAGGACTACAACAGCAGAAGCAATGCAGAAGGAAGAGAAAGGCATCTTGGAGGTCTAAAGAAGGAGCCCACAGCAGTACGTGTGTTAGGAGTGATTCCAGAGGCAAGCATACTCCATTGGACTGGAGGAAGCCAGAGGAGTGGGGTTATAGAGCCAGGAATTCCCAGACGGCACCTTTGAAGGAGACGGCTGCATTTGGAAGGGGCCCTAAGACCGGTGCAAGAAGGTATGTGAAGAGAGACCCAGTGTCCAGGGATCTTGATTGGAAGGCTGGATATAAAAGCTGGACTACTTACTGGCCAGGATACCTGGAGAGGAAACCTAACAGCAAAGGGAGCTCAGGTATGAACTTTGATCTATGCCCTAGCTCTTCACCAGGAAGGCAGCAGGGAAACAAATATTATCCTGAGTGTGATCAATTAAGGAATTCCTCTGAGCCAGACCATGAGATTGATTCCATGATATTTGAGGAAGAAGGAGATATATCAAATGATCAGTTGGAATACATGGACTGCTCTCTCTCTAGGCTGCTGTTTTAAAGTAGTTTCTCACTAATACAACAACCACCAAAAGGAACTGTAACTTGTTCTTTTATCTACCCAGAAAGGTCTCTGCAAGAAAGCTTTATTTTATTTATTTATTATTATTATTTATTTTAGCTGTATTTATATCCCGCTTTTCAGCGGGTCAAAGCGGTCAATTGGGGGATACATTTAACACGAGGGGATATGAGACACACACACTAATACATACAGGGAACATGGGCAATGGAGGGTTAAGTGGCTTGCCCAAGACCACAAGGAGTGCCTTATAGGACTAGAAATCCCAGTCTCTCCGGCCTGAGATTGCTGTCCCCAGGTGGGACTTGAACCCCCGACCCTCCAGCCTGAAGTACCTTGTCCTAACCACTAGACCACTCCTCCCTGTAGGGTAGGATTGAGCCACGTAGAGAAAGTGAACCAGCAAAAGGGGTTTGCAGCTGGCTAATTATTTGTAATTGAGCCAGGCATTAGTACACGTGAGCTCTAGAAGGAAACTTCTTATTTGTGAGTGTGAATAGAAGAAAGTTTTCCTTGGTAAAGAAAAGTTTTTTTGTTACTTTTGGGTTTGTTTTTGCCTTTTGGAGCACTGCTAAGAAGGTCATTAGCAGGAGCCATCAAAAAGACCTTTTCTGTTTCCCATCAAGGTCTTTATTGATTTATTGCTTAAGCAGTTCAGTTACCTTATAACATGTTTTGTTTTTCCTGAGTACAATACTTGAAGCAAGTGTCCTTTTGTGTTACCAAGTAAATCTGTGTGGGAGAATTAACCCCATGAATAAAATCTGTTTTTCTTTGCTTACACTCGAGCATCACAACTCATTATTTTGTGAATGGCTGATTCTGGTATGAATGAACTGAAACCCCCACAATCCTTTGCAAGTCATAATAATATTTTGCCTTTGCTAAGACTGTAGACTTTCACGACCAGCGCCCCCGTTTACAAGCTTTGTTGATGGCCTTCTCTGGGCAGATCCTGTGGTTCCTCCTCAAGAGGTAGGTCATATGTACTGTTGAATACTTGTTGCGGTATTTCATGCAGCTCTGGCTCTAACCACTTTTTTCTGTCCCTCTCTTCCAGGTCATACAGCATCTCCAACTCTGCTGGCCTGTCCACAGTAGGCCATGCTCCACCTGCCTCTAGCTGTGCTCCATGTCTGTCTCTAAAGTGCCAGGATGTGGCTCAGAGCTGTCTCTCTCTTAGAATGTTCACCCTCATCCATGGAATGCTGTAGTCCACTGGTGACAGCATCATCACCTGCAGGCGAGTAGGAGGAGCCTGGCATACTGATCGGGTAGTTTGTTCCAAGCATATAGAGTTGCATATGGAATGAGTGAAGCCTGGAGCCTGTGCCTCTAGGGGCATAACCAGTATTCGCATATAGTCAGAAATCTCTGACCTTACACAAACTTAGTGAAGACAAGGTTCAACCGAACAGAAAACATAACTATGTACAGGATCAGCTTCAACAGAAGGTTGGTCAAAAGGGTATGAGCCCTATCACCACCAGGGGGTGCTCTCCAGTCCAGGTGTACTGGAAATTCCACTCTTTGTAAGGCTGGCAAGAGGGCACCATCCCAACTAGCCATTCTAGTCTTATAAATTCCACTGTAATTCAGTTCAATGATTAGTTCAAACAAAAACACCTTAACCACTGTTCTGCCAAACTCTAGTATCGGTCCCTCAGTACTGAATAACACTGGCCACAGCAGTCTCCCACGCTCCACATAACCTCCTGATAGTAGTTTCAAACAGCACAGTTCATGCATTCCCTCTCATGTACTGCTGTTCTCAAGGCAACACTTTAAAGCCAAAATGTACAAATGGCTTTTCCCACAAACCAGCAGCAGTCTCAGTTCCCACGTAAGAAAAAGGAGATACTGTTCCATGCTCATACCTCCCTTTTCCAGACTGGAAACTAATTGGCTGCCTTCAATCTATTTCACAGCTTCCAGGCAGCTTCGGTAATCTCCAGCCATTATTCTGCCTCTGCACAGGGAGAGACAGCTCTCCCTCCCCTTCTTCACTGGGGATGTTTATCTTACACAGCAGAAGGACAAACAAACAGGTAAGTTCATAAACCATACAGTTTAACCCTCGCACAACAGTGCAGTAATCCAGACAATATCCTCCCCCCCCTCCCAATTTCTGGCCCCTCTCCCAAGGGAGGGAGAGTAAAAGGAAGAATATATTCTTAAACAGCCTTTAGGAGTTTCTTTCTTTACCACAAGGTAATGAGATAGCAGCTCCATTGATACCTAAGGAACAGTCCATGGGCTCATAAGCTTCAAGAAAGACTCAAATAGAATCTGCTCCACCCCCATTTCTTCTTCCTCTGTTAGCTGTAGCCCATGCAATGGTAACTTTCCCCCAGCCACCTCAGAGGAAGTAAACTCTGCCTGTTTAGCTCGGGGAAAGCGTAGTTACTCATCTGTAGTAGGTGTTCTCTGTGGACAGCAGGAATAAGTCCTCACGTATGAGTGATGTCACTGATGGAGCCCAGCGTGAGAACGCTCCCCAAAAGAGCCAGTGGGAAGGAGTTGGAACCTAATTCCCAAAGAGATGCCGGAGTATAGCTTGGCTGAAATTCCTGTCATGTCTGGAATCCCCATCCAGACAGTAATGAGTTGTGAATATGTGAACAGAAGACCATGTTGCAGCCCTGCAAATCTCCTCCATGGAGACAGAGTGCAAGTTGGCCACCCACACTGCCATGGCTCGGAAGTTGTGAACCATGACATGACCATCAAGGCTCAGGCTTGCCTGGGCATAAGTGAAAAAGATGCAGCCTGCTAGCCAAATCGATAGTGCATTTGGAGATGGCAGTCCCCAGATTGCTAGGGTCAAAAGAGACAAACAGCTGGGTGAACTTACGGCGGACCTTCATCTGCTCATGGCAGAAGGCCAAAGCTCATTTGTAGTCCAACATATACAGTGCCACCTCCCCTCTATTAACATGAGGCCTGGGAAAGAAAGTTGGAAGAATGACTGATTGAGGTGGAAAGCAGAAACACCTTTGGTTGGAAACGCAGATGCGTATGCAAGACCACCTCATTGTGGTGGAAGCTGGTGTATGGTGGGTGAGCCACCAGAGCTTGCTGACACAGTGTGCTGAAGTGACTGACACCAGGAACGAGACATTCCAGAGGTCAGGAACTTCAGACGGAGCCGACGAAAGCTGTGCCAGAACCATATTAAGGTCCCAAGCCACCACTGGAGGCTTGAAAAGAGGATTAGAGAGGAGCAAGCCCCTCATGAAGTGAATCATCAAGTGCTGAGCTGAGATGGGCCACCCCTCCGAGTCGCAATGGTAGGCTCCAATCACGCTTAGGTAGACTCTAATACTTCTGGGAATTTTTCAAATCTTGGGGGAAAAGGAATTCTTTAGATTAAAGCTGATTAATCTCTGTAAATTAGAATCCAGTGTATATGTTAAATCAGTCAGGGCCTAGTATCAGCAAAGAGCTTTTAGTTAAATTAAAAACTCAACAGGTAGCTTTCAGTTTAAGTTTAAAATCCGGCAGAGAACTTTCGGTTTAAATTCAGAACCCAGCAGAGAGCTTTCTGGTTAAATTTAAAACCCAGCAGAGAGCTTTTCAGCATAAATTTAAAACCCAGGAGAAAGCTTCTAGTTTAAATATAATACTCAGTCAGGGCCTAGTATCAGCAAAGAGCTTTTAGTTAAATCAGATCAGAGTATAATTTAGCATAAAAGGAAAAACAGGGTCAGTATTCTTTGAGCAATTAATTATTTCTAGAGACCTTTACAAAGAGGCCTTCTAGATAGAGGGTAAGAGACCTGTGAAATCATTTTAAATAGGTGTTAAAGCCAAGGGTCAGATCAAAGGGGCATTTTCAAAGACTTCCTCTATCTAAGCAAGGACTGTGTGAATCACCCAGGAAATTGGTCACAGATTACCTTAGAAGCACAGAACAGAGTACTGTGTAGCAGCCAGCTTTTAATGTCTCCCTCCCTGACTCTCACCCACCACTGAGATAATCGTAGCTTTATAGGTGCTTAAACCTCTTAAAGGGGGAGGTGCCCATACTCACTCTCAGGTGTAGCTGTTTATCCTCATCAGGCATACACTAAGGACCGGAGATTAATTAATCTTGAAGCAAACAAAGTCCATTAAATATATTAGTTATAGTTTTATTATTGCAAGTATCCCCAGCAAACCTAAGTAAGTAAACAACTTAAATACCTAAACACAGCCTTAAAACTAAGATTCCTTCAGCAGTCCAGTAGCAAGATGGGGGCTTTCCAATCTTTTGCACTGAGTGTAACATGTATGATTTTCTCCTAGTTGGTAAGGGGTCTTACGTGTGCACTAGGTGCAAGGAACTCTTTGCTCTCAGGGAACAAGTCCGATCTCTGGAGACTAGAGTAGCAGACTTGGAGGACATAAGGAAGACAGAGAGGTACATAGACGAGACCTACAGGGATGTAGTACTAAAGTCCCACTTCCAGTCTGGAAGCATCCCTGTTGCCAAGGAGGAGAGAGATCACGTGACAGGAAAGCATCACCCTGATGAGGCAGGAAGTGATCCTGTAGCTAGGACCTGTCCTCCAGGTGATGTAAAATACTCTTGCACTGAAGAGGTTACTCCAGGGCCAGGTGTCCACAAGGGAAGGGTTAGGACAGCTGTTATAGTTGGTGATTCAATCATAAAGCATGTAGATAGTAGGGTGGCTGGTGGATGTGAGGATTGCTTGGTAACATGCTTGCCTGGTGCGAAGGCAGTGGACTTTACAAGCAACCTAGACAAGGTCTTAGATAGTGCTGGGGAGGAGTCTACTGTCTTGGTACATGTTGGTACCAATGACATAGGAAAGTGTGGTAGGGAGGTTCTGGAGGCCAAATTTAGGCTTTTAGGTAGGAAGTTGAAATCCAGAACTTCCAGGGTAGCATTATCTGAAATACTTCCTGATCCATGTGCAGGACCCAAAAGGCAGGCAAAGCTCCGGAGTCTCAATGCATGGATGAAACAATGGTGCAAGAAAGAGGGTTTTGGATTTGTTAGGAACTGGGGAATATTCTGGGGGAAAGGAGGAGCTTTTCCAAAGGGATGGGCTCCACCTTAACCAGGATGGAACCAGGCTGCTGGCATTGATCTTTAAAAAGAAGCTAGAGCAGCTTGTAAACTAGATGATATGGGAAAGCTGACGGTCACCCAAGAGTGCATGGTTCGGAACAATGTATCCTTGAAGGATACCAGCAAAAGACTGAAGTTAGGGCATATCATCAAAGAGGTTCCAATAAAGACAAAGGTAGCCCAAATGCCCTTGAGTACAGAGCAGACAGAACTTAAAGATTCCAAATTATCCATGCATACCGATAACCAGATTAATGATGAATAAAATACATCCTCTAAAATGCTTCTAAGCAAATGCTAGAAGTCTAAAAAATAAGATGGGAGAGTTATAATATAGCACTAAATGAGAAGTTAAATATAACTGGTATATCAGAGACATGGTGGAAGGATGACAACCTGGGTACAAACTATATTGTAATGATAGAACAGAATAACTTGGTAGATGGATTGCACTCTAGTTTGAGAGGGCATTGAGTCACAAAGGATTAAAGTTTTGCAGGAAACAAAATTCAATCTCTATGGATTGAGATTTCATGTAAAAAGGGAAAGGCAATGGCAGTGGGGGTATACTATTGACCGCCTGGCCAGAATGAACAAATGGATGATGAAATACTCAAAGAAATCAGGGAAACTAACAAAAATTACCAGCACAGTAATAATAATGGGTGATTTCAATTATCCGGTATCGACTGGGTTAGTGTCATGGCAGGACATGCTAGGGAGATAAAGTTTCTAGATGAAATAAATGACTGCTTCTTGGAGCAACTGGTTCATGAACCTACCAGAGAGGAAGCCATTTTGGACCTAGTCCTTAGTGGAACACAAGATCTGGTGCAAGATATAAGGGTGTTGGGGCCACTTGACAATATTGATCATAGCATGATTGCGTTTGATTTAATAAATGGAGGAAGGATGGCAAGGAAATCCACAGTATGACCTTTTAACTTTCAAAGGGAGACTATGATAAAATGAGGAAAATAGTTAAGAAAAAACTAAAAGGAGCAGTTGCAAAGGTTAAAGACTTACTTATCAAGCATGGGTGTTTAAAAATACTATCTTGGAAGCCCAGACAAGGTGTATACCATACTTTAAGAAAAGTGGAAGGAAGTCCAAAAAACTGCCAGCATGGTTTAAAGGTGAGGTCAGAGAGGCTGCTGCCAAAAAGATTCTTTCAGGAAATGGAAAAAGGAGCAAAATTACTAAAACTGGAAACATCATAAGCACTGGCAAGTTAGATGCAAGGTATTGATAAGGCAGACAAAGAGAGAATTTGAGAAGAAGTATGCTGTGGAAGCAAAAATGTGCAATAAAGACTTTTTCAAGTACATTTGTAGCAAAACACCTGTGAAAGAGTCAGTTGGACCATCACATGATAGAGGGGTAAAAGGGGCACAAAGAGGGGACAAGACAATAGCGGAGAGACTGAATGAATTCTTTCCTTCGGTCTTTACTGAAGAAGATGTAGGGATGTTACCCATGACTGAAATGGTATTTAAAGGTGATGCCATAGAAGAACTGAAAGAAATATTAATACACCGGGAAGATGTATTACAACTATTTGATAAACTGAAGAGTAGCAAATCACCTGGACTGGATGGTATATATCCAAGGGTGTTGAAAGAACTGAAATATGAGATTGCAAACCTACTATTAGCAATCTGTAAACTATCATTAAAATCATCTGTAATACCTGAAGATTGGAGAATGGTCAATGTAATGCCAATTTTTAAAAAGGGTTCCTGGGGTGATCCGGGAAACTACAGCCTGACGTCAGTATGGGAAAAATAGTAGAAACCATTATAAAGAAATGACTAAACATGTAGATAGTCATGGCTTAAAGGGAGACAGTCAACATGGCTTTAGCCAAGAAAGGTCTTGTCTTACTAATCTGTTATATTTTTTTAAGATGTGAATAAACAGGTAGACAAAGGTGAGTCCGTTAATTATAGTATATCTGTATTTTCAGAAAGCTTTTGACAAGGTCCCTTATGAGAGACTCTTGGCGAAACTAAAAAGTCATGGGATAGGATGAAGTGTACTATTGTGGATCAGGAATTGATTAAATGATCTGGAAATGGGAACGAGTGAGGTAATCAAATTTGCAGATGACACAAAATTATTCAAAGTTGTTAAAATCCGAGAGGATTGTGAAAAATTGCAAGAGGACCTTGATAAATTGGAAGACTGGACATTCAAATGGCAAATTAAATTTAATGTGGACAAGTGCAAAGTTATGCACCTAGGAAAGAACAACCTAAACTATGGTTACACGATGCAAGGTTCCACATTAGAAAGAAGATTTAGGCATCGTCATGTATAACATGTTGAAACCCTTTGCCCAGTGTGCAACGGCAGCCAAGAAGGCAAATTGAATGCTAGGAATTATAAGGAAAGGAATGGAGAATAAAACAAAGGATACTATATTGCCTCTTTATTGTTCCATGGTGCGTCCACATCTTGAATGTTGTATGCAATTCTGGTTGCCGTATCTTAAAAAAGATATAGCGTTATTAGAAAAGGTACAGAGAAGAGCCACCAAAATGGTAAAGGGGATGGAAGGATCCCCTATGAAGAGAGGCTGAAAAGGGTAGAGCTCTTCAATCTGGAAAAGTGATGGCTGAGGGGAGATATGATAGAGGTCTATAAATTAATGAATGGAGTGGAACGGGTCAATGCAGATCAATTGTTTATGCCATCAAAATATACAAAGACTTGGGGACATGCAATGAAGCTGCAGTGCAAACTATTTAAGACTAATAAGAACCGCTTTGACCGGGTGAAAAGCTGGATATAAATGCAGCTAAATAAGAGAAAATATTTTTTCACTCAACGTGTAATCAAACCCTGGAATTCGTTACCAGAGGATGTAGTAAAAGCTGTTAGTATAGCTGGGTTTAAAAACGTTTTGGACAAGTTCCTGGAGGAAAAGTCTATAAACCATTATTAAAGGGGACCCGGAAAATCTACTGCTTGCCCCAATACAAGCATTGTGGAATCTGTGTCTTTTAGGGAAACTGCTAGGTACTTGTGACCTAGATTGGCCACTGTTGGATACTGAGCTTGATGGACCTTGGTCTGACCCAGTATGGCAATATCTTATGTTCTTATAAAATTGGACTGCAGACCGAGAGGTGCAGGAGGCACTCAAGCAACTTATCCATGGTGCAGGAGAAGGGATCCAGAGCCTGGTCAGTGCACCAGAAGGGGAACCTATGCCACTTAAATGGTACAACCTGTGCGCTGAAACCTTGCAGGAGGTTAGAAGAACTTCTGTAACATTCTTGGGCAGGTTGAGTTCTGCGAGAACTATCCACTCAATATCTGTGAGAGCCAGGGACTAGACACTGGGCTGCAGCAAGGTCCCATCCTTCTGTAAGATGAAGTATGGGGCAAAGCCCAGTCATAGAGGCTCCCACTGAGACAGCTGGAGCAGCAGGGTGAACCACTGCAGCAAGTCTTGATCATGAGCAGAATAGGTGAGTATGCATATAGCAGGCCCACCCCTGCTATATGCAGAATAGGCAAGTATGCATATAGCAGGAGCAAGGCATCCAATGCCAGCCGGCTCCTGGACATGACCCTGCAGCAGAACAGAGCCATCTGTGTGATGTGCGTAGTGGCAAACAGATCGATCTTGGGGATGCCTCAGCTCCTGAAAGATACAGCCCACAACCTCCCTATTGAGGGTCAACTCATGCGGTTGGAGGATGCAGCTCAGTTGGTCCACAAGGGAATGGAGTTCCCCGGTAGATAAATAGCTCTGAATTCCATCCAATGAGCAATGGTGAACTTCCACAAGTGGAATGCTTCCCAGCACAGGAGGTATGACCCCATGCCGCCCTGCTTGTTGATTGTCTGGATTAGCACAGTTTGGTTGGCAAAATGAATCTGAATCACCCGAAGAGCATTTGCTGTAGCCTGCAGTTCCAAGAAGTTGATCTGGTGCAAACTCTTCTGCTCGAACCACAGGTCCCGCATGTGCAGGCCGTCCAGATGAGCCCCCCAGCCTAACTTGGATACAGCTGTCGTCAGCATCCTCTGGGGGTGTGACATCTGAAATGGGAGACCTCTGAGCAAGTTCTGTGACTTCAGCCACAAATGCAAGAACTGGACTAGAGGCCTGGTGACTGCCATCCAGTCATGGAGGCAGCCCATGGCTTGTTTACACTGCATACTCAGAGTCCTCTGAGCTTGTCTCCTCAACAGACAAGTCAGGGGAGTGACATGCATCATCGAAGCCATATGGCCAAGTACCTTTAGCATCCCCCAGGCCATCACTTGATGCCACTGCTGGGTATCGCAGACCAGGGCTGTAAGCCATAAGAACATAAGAAAAACCATACTGGGTCAGACAAAGGTCCATCAATCCATCAATCCACAATAGTGGCCAATCCAGGTCACAAGTACCTGGCAGATTCCCAAAATGGTAAAGGTTCCACAATGCTTGTCCTAGGGTAAGCAGTGCATTTCCCGGGTCCTCTTTAACAATGGTTTATGGACCTTTCCTCCAGGAACTTGTCCAAACCTTTTTTAAACCCAGCTACACTAACAGCTTTTACTACATCTTCCAGTAACGAATTCCAGAAATTAATTATGCATTGAATGAAGAAATATTTTCTCTTATTAGTTTTAAATGGGTTACATTGCAGCTTCACCGCATGTCTCCTAGTTTTTCTACTTTCTGATGGCATAAACAACCAGTCTATGTTTACCCCTTCCACTTCATTCATTAGTTTATAGACCTCTATCATATCTCCCCCTCAGCAGTCTCTGTTCCAAGTTGAAGAGCCCTAACCTTTTAAGCCTTTCCTCATAGGGATATCCTTCCATTTTGATGGTTCCTCTCTGTACCTTTTCTAATTTTGCTATATCTTTTTTGAGATATGGCGACCAAAATTGCTCACAATATTGAAGGTGTGGTCACACTACTACTACCACTGAGCATTTGTATACTGCTACAAGTCATACGCAGCGCTGCAAACATATGTAAGAGACAGTCCCTGCTCATCAGAGCTTACAATCTAGTCAAGACAGTCAACACAGACGGTATAGACAGGGATAAAACAAGGGGGAAAGGTAAAGAAACAAGGAGATCAGGTGAGTCAAGATCCAAAAGCAGCAGCGAAGAGGTGAGTTTTCAGCCTGGATTTGAAAAGGGTCAGAGAAGGTGCCTGGCGTACAGACACAGGTAGTTTGTCCAAGGCGTAAGGTGTAGCAAGATGAAAGGAGCGAAATCTGAAGTTAGCAATAGAAGAGAAGGGCACAGATAGAAGCAATTTGCCAGAAGAGCGGAGTTCCTGAAGGGGGAATGAAAGGAGAGATAAGAGAAGAACGGTAGTGAGGAGCTGCAGAATGAAGGCATTTATAGGTCAGCAGGTGAAGTTTGAACTGGATGTGGAAATGGATAGGGAGCCAATGAAGTGACTTGAGAAGAGAGGTAATATGGGCATGACGAGACTGGCAGAAGATTAGCTGCATTAGCTGCACAGCAGAGTGTTGAACAGATTGAAGGGGAGAGAAATGATTCAAAGGAAGACCAGCAAGGAGTAGGTTACAGTAGTCAAGATGGGAGGTGATTACGGAGTGGATAAGCGTCTTAGTAGTGTGTTCAGAAAGGAATGGGAGGATTTTGTTGATGTTATAGAGATATGCTGTTGAAGAGGTACATATCTGGATATGTTGTAATAAAAGTTCAGAGCCACGGTATTGGATTATCTCCTGATGAAGCTTGGCGAAACACTGTGGTGGACATCTGTTTTTGGAGTAGAGGACGACAGGAATTTGTGATGAGACACAGTTTTGTGCTTTTGAAGTTGCACCCAGATAAGTAATAGCGTTTTTTGTATTGATACTGGCACTCCTCTTTACCTGGCAAATCAGATACATTTCCGTATCTCCCATCGTCTTCTCCACTCCATACACATAAACCGCATGGTCCTTCCCTCCCCCGCACACGCCCGCCTCGAACAAACCCGCTCCTCTGCTTTCTTTTTCCTGGCTCCAAGCCTCTGGAATTCGCTCCCCCCCTCTCTCTGTGCAGAAGAATCCTACCAATCATTCAAAACCCAGCTCAAAACTCACCTCTTCTGCCTCGCGTTTGATCCTCCTCCCTAGTCCATCCCCGCTCCCCTCCTTTCTATTGTGACTACCCATGTATTGTATGTCCCCCCCTCCTTCCCCCCTTGATAGTACTTGTATATTGTCACTCTTTCTGTTTTTATCTTTATTTCCTGCTCTCAGCTTTTCTTTCCTTTCTCTCCTTTCCTTTTCTCATAATTGATGGCGTTCTTTTCCTTTTCTGCAGCCAAGAGCTTGTTTTAATTAACTTGCTTCATTTTATTTATTGTAAACCGCTCAGGTGCCCACGGTATTGAGCGGTATAACAAGTTTTAATAAACATAAACATAAACATACTAATCTCTACCTGTTTTGCCTTGTGGCGTTTTGAGTAAGAGATTGTAAAGTTCTAAGCTGTGAGTGGAACTTTATATAGTGGCTTTCATTTTCATCCACAGCTCTGGGTCAGTGATGTTATGGGGTTACGTGGCACTATTGTTTAAACAGATACCATTGATAAGAAGAGTGCTTTTTGTATGATATGCCCTGGGAGTGCTGAGACCCACTGCTCTGGTTGTTAATATTGTTTGCTCTGACAAGCCGCTGTTTTTTGGAAAATATTTTGAGTGATTCATTTTGTATATAGAGAAAGAAATGGCAGCTATCAGATGAATGTGTGTGGAGAAGGAGAGAGAGGAGTCAAAGATAACCCCAAGATTGCGAGCCGAGGAAACAGGAAGGAGTAGAGAGTTTTCCACAGAGACTGAGAAAGGAGGAAGAAGAGAGGAGGTTTTAGGGGGAAAGATAAGAAGTTCAGTCTTGGACATGTTCAATTTCAAGCAGTGGTGAGACATCTAAGCAGCAATGTCAGAAAGGCAGGCAGAAATCTGGATCTGGATTGCTGGAAAGATTTCAGGAATAGAGAGTCAACTGGGAGTCATCGGCATAAAGATGGTACTGAAAGCCATGGGAAGAGATGAGCGCACCAAGAGACTGGGTATAGAGAGAGAAAAGGAGCGAACCCAAGACAGATCCTTGGGTACGCCAACTGGGAGCGGGATAGCAGAAGAGGAGGAGCCACCAGAACTAACACTGAAAGAGCGATGGGAGAGATAGGAGAACCAGGATAATACAGAGCCCTTAAAACCAAGCGAGGACAGGGTATCGAGGAGAAGGTTGTGGTCAACAGTGTCAAAAGCAGCAGATAGGTCAAGAAGGATGAGGACAGAGTAAAGACCCTTGGACTTTGCCAGGAACAAGTCACTGGAGACTGTGGCAAAAGCCATTTCAGTAGAGTGTGAAGGACAAAAGCCAGACTGTAAAGGATCCAGGAGGACATGAGAGGAGAAGAAGTCAAGGCAGTGGCACTTCAAGATTTCCTTGAAGATCCATCTGTTCCAGTGTGCTTTCAATCTCCCTCTCCTCCCTCCCTAGTTCCCAGCTCCTTCTCTTCTCTTGCTCTGCTATCCCTCTTTTCTGTCCTGTCGATTATTAGCATGCCTTTCTTTTTCTCAGCAGTCTTATTTTGTATTGTACACCGCTTTTTGTCTTCTGATGTAAGCGGTATAGCAAATTTTGAAATAAAGATAAAGATAAGCAGCCATTACCATGAGACACTTCATGAAGGCTCGTGACACTGATGCCAGGCCAAAGGGAAGTACTCGGTACTGGAAGAGCCGACCACCCAGAGCGAATCCAAGGTATTTCTGGGAGCAAGGCGTGGTATATGCATATACATGTCTTTGAGATCCAGGGAGCATAGCCAATTGTCCTTTTGCAGGTAAGGAAGCAGAGTCCCCAGCAAGACCATCTTGAATTTCTCTCACACCAGGTAGGTCTTGAGGTCTCGGAGGTCCAGGATGGGCCGAAACACCCCCCCACCCGTCTTCTTGGGGACCAGGAAATAATGGACCTGAACTGGAGGCACTGGCTCTATGGCAAGTGGTTAGCAGAGCGGAGATCTCTCCCTGTAGCAGGGTGAGATGCAGTGGATCTAGGGGATAGTCCCTCGGTGGGGAGGAAAGGGGAAGCAGTTCGGTGAAGTGCAGCATGTATCCGCTTTGGACTATCTGCAGCACCTATGAGACCGAGGTGATAAGAGGCCATCTGTGGGCAAATAAGACAAGTCGTCCCCCCGCCGCCCACAGAGGGTTGTCCTCTATGGACACTGGTAGATGCTCTGCAGGAACCCTTCAAGACCCTGCCTCTGGCTTGGGTTGCGGAGTCGGCTGGGCTTTCAGATGCTTCTCTCGGCATTATTGACGAGGAGCCTGCGCCTTCAACTGAGAGCTCTGGGGACTCAGGAAATACCGGTGCTTACACTGGTAGTAGGCATTTTTGCCTTGGTATTTATGAGAAACCTGATGAGGGTGACATGCTACATCTTAATCTCGCCAGCCTTAACCTCCACCTGTTTTCCAAAAAGGTTGTCTGCCCCCGTCAAGGCATGTCCAACAGCTTATCCTGCACCCATTGCTCCAGGTCAGAGGACAGGAACCAGGTGAGCCGGCGGGCCCCAATGCTCACTGCCGCAGCCCCTGCAGGTTGATTCAAAGGTGTCATAAGTCGCCCAGACCATGTATATGGAACAGTCCTTGCCATGGCCCACCAGGGTGCGAAAGGAGTCCAGGCACTCAGGGGGGATGAGCGAGCCAAACTTGCCCAGATCTAGCATGATGTCCTTTAGGAACATGCCCATGTACAACTGATACGAAAGGACCCTGGCCACCAGCATGGTGCCCTGGAAGCACCACCTGCCAAACAAGTCCAAGGTCTTTGCCTCCCTGTCTGGGGGCAACAAGGAATGAGTCTTACTGCTCTTGATCCTCCTCATGGCAGATTTCACCACTAGAGAATGGTATGGGAGTTGAGGCTTCTCAAAACCTGGGGCCTTCTAGACCCGGTACATCATTCAGCCGCCTGCTGACAGATGGCACCATGAGGGGGTTCTCACACATCCTCATCTGCAGCCTCTGCAAGATCCAGTGCACCGTCACCGCCTCCTTGGAGGCAGAAAGATACTGGAGGATTTTCAGTTCTTGCGCCCTAGGCTCATCCTTGGACTCCAGGAAAAACGGGATGGCCTTGGCCTGATCTCTCACAAAGTCCTGGAAGGTAATGTCTCCAGAGGTGACTTCCGCCGTTCATAATGAGGAGAGGGGTCCGAAGGGTGCTCAGGGGATCTGCTCTCAGACACCTCCAATTCTGCCTCAGTCTCCTAGCTTTGAATTCTGAATCAGAGAGGAAACCAAAGTAGCGTCGGGACTCCTCCCAGTGCTGTCTCTGGCTATATGGAGAGGCAGAGCATCAATGGGACTGGTGGTGCAGAGAGTGCATCCGTGGTCCCACCGGGACATCAGACGCCAATACACTCGAGAAGGAGATGGCTGTGGAAACCGGTGTCAATTCTGTTCGCCGGCCCTATGTGCCTGCCTCAGCAGGCAGCGCATAGATCTCGAGAACTGGCTGCACAGACCGTGGTGGTGATGCCCTGGGCACCGAAGGATCAGCTTGTTGCATGGCCAATACCACATCCATACGGGCTTTGAGGGCCCGAAGGCATTCCTTGAGGACTGCTGTATCCGAAGACACTGGGGCCAGGATTACTACTTCGGCCACTGACTCTGACAACCCTGCACTCTGGGGAATGATTCCTCCAGCACTCTGGGGGATGATTCCTCTCGTTGGGGCACTTTTAGCGGGCCACTCCTGGCCATCGCTCTCTATGTTGCATTGGGAAGGGCTCCGGTGTCTATGTACCTGTGTCTTGGCCTGGTGCTCGGACACCTCCTTCATGTCAACAGAGTTGATGAAGAGACCATCCTCAATTCTGGGCGAAGGTCAATGGAAAGCCTTCACTCCAGGCCACAATGGCCCCTTGGTTCCGAGTGCACTTGGGCATCCCGTGATGATGATGCCTCTGTGGGGCTGCGCGAAGAAATCAGGACCAAAGATGCTGAATCTGGTGGCCCAAAGAGAGACTCCCTCTGCTTCTCCTGATCCTTCAGACCCCTTCTTGTCATCTGCAGGCACAAATTAAAGAAGCAGGCTGGTGATTGGGACCCAAGAACTGAAGGCACTAATTGTGCTGATTAGTGACCGAGATGGTTCTGGCACTTCTGGTGCACTTCTTAAAACTGCTGGCAGGTTTCTGGGACTTGTCTGGGAACCTGGCTCTGGCAAGGTTGAAAGGCTCAATGGTGCCAGCTGTGGGGAAACTAGAAAAGGTCAAAAAAAGAACAAAAAAAAGAGAAAAACCAGTGCATCAGTACCAGGGCCAACACTACCGATGACAGGTCGTGAAAACTAGATCGAAAATAACCCACAAAGACAAAGTGAAAAATGTTTTTCCAAAGGTAGCAGGAACACGTCCTAGGGGCTCTGCAGAAAAAGAAGACTGGAAAAAAAGGCACCATGGCAGGCGGGAAGGCAGGCATCCATCCGTGTGCAGTGGAGTCTCCCAAAAGCTTCCTATGGAAGCTGTGGCACGTTCCTGTGCGGGGCTCCATCGGTGATGCCACCCATACATGAGGACTTACTTCCTGCTTTGTCCATGGAAAAACTACCACGCCCCTTCTAGCCCATTCCCCTTTCCTACCAGTCTACAGGGATCAAACAGGAGTGTTTTCCTGGGAAAGGAAGGCTGAAACGTAAAGGAGTCCTGACTTTTTCTCCAAAAACTGTAGTAGTTTTGCAGATACAGATTGTTGTGGATGCATGCAGGTGATCAGCCACAAATTGCCCCCAAGTGGAGGCATCCGCAGGGCCAAAGGCTGTATATGACAAGCAGGTGTTGGATGGGATGATGAATGACACAGAAGTCATGGTTGTACTGAATAAAAACAAACATTTATTGCAAAGATATTCCAATCCCCATGCCCCCAACAAACAATAGTCCTCCACCCTTTACCTAGGACTCTCCTCCCTTTGTGTGGGTAGCATCAGGGCAGAGATGGATCCCTACCATAAGTTCCTGGGCCCAGGCAATGGCAGCAAATTCCTGCTGTACCTCATGCCTGAGGGCCTACAGGTGCAGCAGGATGTCGTAGTCACCGGGCCCAGGGGGGCCTCATGATAACACATCTGGGGTCCAGCTAACAGGAGCTCTTCCTGTGTCACAGCCCCAGGCAGCAGTGTCACAGCACAGCTGCCAGTGGCAGATTCTCCCACATCCCCCATCCTACTTAACTCTACGCTGTCCCCTCCCCATCCACCTCCCTCCTCTCCCTTTCTCCTAATCCCAGCCGCCAGACCCTTCCCCCTCCCTTCTCCCTCCCATTCTGTTCATCGGCCCTCCGCTGCCTCAACAAGGCGGCAAGGCCTCCATAGTCTGGCATTCTCCCTACATATTGCAGGCACAGCATTGGTGGAGTGGTGGTGGTCTCTGGTGGCTCTTCATCATCTTCCTCATGGGATGTATTGATCATTAGCCTGCTACAGCCACTGCTGGTGGAGCTGATGGGCACATCTGCTGCCTCCTTAGCTGTTGTGGCCACCTCCATGCTCCTGCAGTTCTTCCTCCATTTCCTCCAACACAACTGCCTCTGTAGTGTCTGCAGTTGCAAGGTCAATGAGGGAACACATTGCTATCATTCCCCATTCTGCCACCTGTGCATCTTTTCACCACAGCTGTCACTGCTGTCTGCCACTATGGTACCCACCCTGTGTCACTGACATGCCATGTCACAGACAGATGCCCACCGGGGACTTGGGTGCCTGCAATTGCGCATCATGTCCTTAGTTTCCATTTAGCCAGTTTGTGTCTCAGCCACTCCAGGAGCCACAACTTCTTTTTCCTGGTGGCCCTGCTATAGCACTTCAGTGACTCCCTATTGTACCTGATCCTTTTACGCCTGCAGATGGACATGCCATAGTTAATGCTTCCATTCCCTTTTCACCTGTCATCTGTCCCTTACACACACCAGTCCTGTACATCTGTTTCTACTTCTGCCATTCCACTGCTCTGATGGCCCCACACTAAAGCCGACTATGCCCTGCTGCCTGTTGTCCTGCCATCAGCTGTATTCTCACTGTGACCTTACATTCTTAGCCAGCTCACTGCACCTTCTCAGCCGCCCCCCTTCATCATCCTGGACCTCGCTTCCCTGTGCCTGGTATCCACTTATCTGCCGTCCCGTTGGCTTGGCAGTCTTTGTCCTCCTGCACCTGCCACTGCCCATACCTTATGTCCTCTGTCACACTTACTGGTGGAAAGTCTAGCAGATTATTCACCAGATGGCATGTACCTCTCACCGGCTGGCTCATCAGCCATGCAGTGGATAGAAGGCATCCTCGTGGTCTAGCAACAGGTGGCAGAGGCTCTTGGTCTCCGCTCTGCTGAAATTCAGCAGCCTGCTCACCACTGTGCCACCTGCTCTGGGAGTCCTTGTGCTCTCCCCCTTCGTGACTGTATGATGCTTGCGCATTGTCTCTGGTGCCTGAAGGTCCATGGGTCTGTGTTGCTGGACGGTGCCCTGCCATCTTCATCACTGTATTGTACATGAAATGGACATGCAGCTACCTCATTCAGCCTGTGTCCATTTCACCATACGTCCGCCTTCCTATTTTGCTCCTGCGCTGGATGTCCCCAGGTCTGGTTCCATATTAATGTGGATTTGCTGCACATCCCCATTTAGTCATTCATCATGTGCCCAGTCCTATATAAACTTCCCCTCCACATGAATAACCCCTGACAAAGCCAAAAGGTGAAATGAAGGCTTCCACTGGATGCACTGTTTGATGTCATCTTTGTGCTAGATAAGTTTTTTAATATGCGCTTTAATATAGATATCCAGTTATTAGAAAAATAAAAAAGAATCGATAAAAGGGACATAAATGAGGAGCTATTTTAAGTACAGTGATTGTAGTGATCCATAAAACGATGGTTCAATAATGGTGGACTCTCAGATCTTTTTCCTCCTTATAAATGTGTTTTGGAAAAAGTTTATTTTTCACTGCTTTTTTCATTTGTAATTTGTAAATTTCCAATCATCATATAAACCAGCAAAATCTTGCAACAGTAATCACGACAAAAAACGTTTCTATTACCCCCCACCCAGACAAGTAGTGATCAGAGCCCAGTTACTCCCGCATAATTTAAGAATCACAGAAGTCCTATTACGGATTCCTTATTTTCTATTCCACATAAGGTCCCAAATTTTTCTCAGCTTTGTCCATATTTTTCCTGTACATTGCAGTCAACTTACTAAAAAAATAATCTTGATGCAGCTTCCCATAAAAGTACGATATTGAAGGAGGCTCAGGGTTCTTCCATGCTTTTGCAAGTTCACAGCATACTGTCATTACACAACAGTATATAGTTAATTGCTCTCCACACCAACTGCACTATAGCCATAAGTTCAAAATATGGCATCTGTTTGTTTGCCCTTCAGTTGCTTTAATTCTGTTTTATAATTATTTAACCTTTGCATCCTAAGTTTTTTTCCTACGTGCCTTGTATTCAATAAATTTCTCATACACTACAGATATGAAAGTGTACTATACCAAAGCCGTACTTTGCCCCTATTATTTAAATGTATATAGTCCAGCATACATTGCTCTAATTCTTACACAAATAGGTGGTCATTCAAGCATGAAGTACTCATTACTCATGATCTAGGGTTGAATTCCCTTCTACTTCCAATACTTAACCTTCAAAATAAAGGGGCATGATCAGATCAAGAGGTACAGTCAATCCAATAATCCAAAACTCTGGTGCATAATTGGGCTTCTATAAAAAAATAATTATTCTGGAATAGAAATTGTATATAGAAAAATAGCAAGTATAATTTCTTTCTCTGGATACGAGCAGGGTGATGCAGGCACACTCTGTCAGTGCTGTCCGCGGACAGCTCCAGTGCCGGCTCTCCCTTTGGACTTCTCTGAGCATGCGCATACCTTCCTGCCTCACCATCCTGCTCTGCATTGTCTTCCAGTCTTCTCCTACCGTGGCAGCCAGTGAGCTGCGTCTCTTACAAACTCACTCGGTTTTTATTTATTTCTTTGTTTTCACCGCATATCAGTCTTAAGCATTTCTTTCAGCTGCGATAGTTTAAGGAAAAAAGCAAGAGGGCAGTTTCTCAGCAGCTTCCTGCTGCTGCGGTTTCTCCGGCCAACACAGCCTCCTCTGCTTCAATCGGCATATATTTGATGACTAAAAAAAAAATAAGTAGCAGCAATGAAGAGAGAACAGCGCAGTCTGACATCTGCTGTAACCTGCAAAACTGTCTGCTCTAGAATGTCGACTGACTAAAAAAAATAAAATAAAATAAATGAAAGAGAAAGCATAATTGAGCCCCACAACAGCCTCTTCAGTCAATACACTGTTCTTCTTCTGTATATTCTTTCTCATCATGGTGGCTCCAACTTCAGCACCTGTCCTGTCCCATCGGGACCAGACAAGGCATGATTGGGACTGGATGGGACTGCCATGCGGCTGGAGGCAGACCTCATACTGGCACCAGCATCAAAGAAGATGGCCTAGAGCCTCAAACAACTGGCCAGAGGCCCTACCCCATCTCCACCTAACCCGGCCTCTGCAGGACACTCTGAGGCCAGAATCTCTAGTAGGTGGCAAGCATAAATCTAAATTTAAGCACGGCTGCAAAGATGATCTCACAAGCACACACAGTTCCCAGGACCCATGACCGCACAAGTGGAAATCAGTGGGAGACTTGTCAGAAGCTCCCTCTCATAGGTCCCAAGAGGGTGAGACAGCAGTTGGACCCCATGCTGGCTTTGCCTCCTTCGGCTCCCCCGATGACAGATAGGTCCTTCCCCTGTGACCCTCTACTGCAGTTGTTATGCCGTTCTGTCCAGGATAGTGCAGCCCTACTGGGAGCTGCCCCTCCTAGTGACCAGCTGCCATCTTCAGGTTTCCAGAGCGCTGGCTCTTAGTGACATTCAGACTCCCACCAACAAAAAGGATTTCCAATCTATCTTGTGGTCGTGTAGCAACTCTAGAGAGGTTCTAGCCATAGCAGTTCCCCAAGTCTTGCAAGATCTCCTTGTGTCGGTCTAGAAGACACCAGCATCGGTCCACACCACGGTTTGTCATCTTGACTTTAAGTACAAGGTGCTGCCTGCACCTGGGTTCCAACATCAGCAACTTCCTCATCAGCTGGTTGTCTCTGAGGTAGAAATTAAAAAAGCTAAGTCCTCCAAGTCTCATGTCCAGATTCCACCACGGAAAGACCAGCAGACCTTTCCTCCAGGAACTTGTCCAAACCTTTTTCAAACCCATCTACACTAATAGAGTTTGATTATGTATGGAGTGAAAAAATATTTTCTCTTATTAGTCTTAAATTAGCCTTTCTACTTTCTAATGGCATAAACAATCAATCTACATTTACCCTTTCTACTCCATTCATTAGTTTATAGACTTCTATCACATCTCCCCTCAGCTGTCTCTTTTCCAAGTTGAAGAGCCCTAATCTTTTAAGCCTTTCCTCATAGGGGTATCCTTCCATCCCTATTACTATTTTGATGGCTCCTCTCTGTACCTTTTCTTTTTTTTTTAAATTTTTTATTTAACTTTTTGCACAAACAAACAACAACAACAAACCAACATAACCATCTTCCACCCCACCCCACCCTTTCCACCCCTCCCCTCCTCTACATACAGAAGCTGTAGCACCTCCACCCCCATGTCAACAAGAAAAAAATAAGCATAGGACAACAATCGGGGGGTACATATGTAAGTTTAAGCAAACTAAGACGTAAAAGGAAAATCATCATGTGAGCAGCGAGCTACATTACAATACTGGAGTAGAGATTGCCACTTCCTCCAGTAGCCAGGCCCATGCTTGGCGCCTTTACGAGGCATCATTTCGAACTTACTATACAGACAAACACAATTCCACCAGACCTGATACTGGAGGTCAGTGAGCACTTTCCAATTACGTACTCTGCAACCAATGGCAATTCCCAAAAGAAAATCTAATAGGAAGGAGTCATGCCGCCGCAATGGAATCCCGGCTCCAGACCGGAAGACCAGGATCTCCCAGGAGAGAGGGACTTTAAAACAAAGAATGTCCTGGATGCAATCCCACACCTGGTCCCAATATAAAGAAAGGAGAGGGCAGTCGAACATCATATGCCGCAAGGTACCTAGTGCTGCCTTGCATAACCAACAAGAATTATTGACCGAGGGGTCCCATTTGGTCACCTTTACCGGAGTTACAAAAGCTCTGTGGGCAAAAAAAAACAGGGACTGTGTAATGGAGGCCGATCTAGTAACACGGATCTGTCTGGTCCAGAACTTGGACCACTGCTGCGCAGAGAGAATAACTCCCGATTCATACTCCCAAGGGCTCTGGATCCTCTGATGGCCCATGGAGCCCTGCCGCACCAGGAGTTTATACAGAGAGGAAGCTATGCCAGGTTTAGTCCAGGCCTGAGCAAGCTCCCCCAGGAATGTCCCCTCTTCCGTGGAGAAGCTTCTGCCTCCCAGCGCCGTTTCAATACAGTGTTTCAATTGTAGCCACTGGAAAACAAGGGTTCCCGGAAGATGGAATTCCCTCTGCAATTCCCCAAAGTCCCGCCATCCTCCAGCCCGAACTAATTGACCCAATTTCCAGATATGTCTGCTATACCATTGACTCCAGGCAAATGGTTTATTCTGGATTTTGAACAAGGGGTTATACCAAAGCGGAAGATTCAGAGAAAACCGCTCCGCCAGGGGTGTTTGCACCAGCAGGTCCTGGAAGGCCCTTTGAGTGTCTATCAAAAGAGAAGGCCAGCGGGGGGAAGGTGGGAAGAGCATGCCCTGGAGGAGTTCCAAAGGAAAAGGCTGCACTATCCGCCGCTCCACGTCTAGCCAAACAGGGCCGATCTCCGTCTCCCCGTCCCGCCACCTGCCTCCCTGTTTAAGTAAAAAAGCCCTGTGATATAATCGAAAATCAGGAAAACTCACCCCCCCTCCCTCTTGACATTCTTGAGTTTGGTTAGTGCAATCCTCGGGGGCCTATCATGCCACAGATATCGCGTAAGTATTGTCTCAATCTGCTTGTATACTTGAGGCGGAAACAAAATGGGCAGCATTTCGAGAACATAGTTAAGTTTTGGGGCAATAGTCATTTTAATAGACTCTAGGCGGCCCCACCACGATAGAGTTAAAGGAGACCATTTGGCCGTCAAGGATTTAGCTAGAGAAACAAGGCGGTCCGCATTATATCGGACCGTTTCCTCTAAAGGGTAACAGTAGTAGGCCCCCAGATATTTCACCGCCCCCGTCTCCCAAACAAAGGGAAATTCTCTGTACCTTTTCTAATTTTGCTATAGTCTTTTTAAGATATGGCAACCAGAATTGCACACAATATTCAAGGTGCGGTTGCACCGTGAAACAATACAGAGGCATTATAATATCCTTGGCTTTATTCCCCATTCCTTTCCTTATGATTCCCAGCATTTATGCATTTATTTATTTAAAAGTTTTCTATACTGCCTTATCAGACAATCAAAGCGGTTTACAAGTAGCATAACATAACAATTACATCAAAACAGTTATTAACTATGTACAGTGTAACCAGTTGAACTTGCTAACATTCAATGACTATTTATATTTAGTGGTGAGGGCAAATATCTACATTGTAGATAGCAGGTACTTTGGATGTGTCAGGTGCAAGGGACCCCTATGTTGGGTATGTACCTGAATCTGTTTGATGTCTCCCATAGTAGTGTCTTAATAGTTTTTCGGAAGTCCGCAAGGTCTCATATCTCTTATTTTTGCTGGGAGGGAGTCCATAGAATCGGGGCATAGTATGTGAAGGCTCTATTGCTCGCTGATTTGTTGGTCTCGCGGAAGCCAAATGGGAGAGTTCGGGAGTTTTGGGTGCATCTCCTCCTTTGCCTAGTGTCTGGGATTCTTTTTATTAAGGTGGTAAGGTGAGATGGTGATATGTTATGCAGTAGCTTAAAGATAATGCCTAAGTATTTATACTTACTCCTACTAGGAATAGGCAGCCAGTGTAACTTGTGTAGAATTGGAGTGATGTGCTCAGATCTCAATGCTCGCATGATTACACGCGCAGCTGTATGTTACACAATCTGCAACTGTGTTAATGTCTGTCTGGGTAGGCCCTGCAATATACTATTGCAGCAGTCGATGTGTGGGTTAATCATAGCCTGCAAGACCAATCTAAAATCTGATGGGGCCAGTAGGGGACTTAGATGTTGTAACATCTTAATCTTTCTGTATACAGCCTGAGTAGTCCTGCTGATGTGTGATGATAGGCTCAGTTTTATCTAAGGTTATACCTAGCATTCTATTTGCTTTCTTGGCTGCTGCTGCACACTGAGCAGAGGGTTTCAACATCTTATTCACGGTGATGCCTAAATCTTTTTCCTGAGTAGTGGTTCTTAATGTGGAACCTTGCATTGTGTACCCATAGTTTGGGTTGCTTTTTCCTAGATATATAACTTTGCAATTCTCAACATTAAACTTCATTTGTCATTTGGGCATCCATTTTTTTTAAAATTTCTCAAGGTCCTCTTGCACTTTTTTATAAACCTCTTGTCTTTTAATAACTTTGAATAATTATGTGCGTCTGCAAATCTGATCACCTCACTCATTATTCCCATTTATAAATATGTTAGGAGTGGAGGAGTAGCCTAGTGGTTAGAACACTGGCTTGGTAAAGCATAGTTACTCACCTGTAATAGGTGATCTCCGGGAACAGCAGGTATTTAGTCTTCACATATGGGTATCATCGGTACCGATGAAGCATGCGCGGGGACGCTCCCCAGCATCCAATTAGAAAGCTTTTGGAAGCATCCCACAGCACCTGCGTGCTGCCTTCCCGCCTTTCCCAACTGCCTCTCTCCAGTTGAGTTTAAAGCTGAGTCAAAGAGAGAGAGAGGGAAAGGGAAAGAGATAGATAGAGAGATACAACTCCTAGGGGAGGTGGGTGGGTTGTGAAGACTAAATTCCTGCTGTTCCCGGAGATCACCTGTTACAGGTGAGTAAGTATGCTATCTCCAGGAAAAGGCAGGAATGTAGTCTTCACATATGGGGATGCCCTAGCTTTAGATGCCAGGGAGAGACCCCAGAAGTTGAGTGCCCCTGAACATGGCTACGCTTCCCCCCATGGATCTCTGGCATTCAACCAGGGATGGCGGGAAGGAGTTGATTAGGTATGGAACAGGTGTTGAAGAACAGCCTGACCAAACAAGGCATCCCGGTGGGAGTCCTTGTCTAAGCAGTAATGGGCTGTGAAGGTATGAACCGAGGCCCAGGTAGCTGCTCGACAGATGTCATCGATAGACACAGAGTGCAGATGAGCCATTGAAGCTGCCATGGCTCTCACACTGTGAGCTGTGACATGGCCCTCCAGAGGAAGATTCTTACTCTGATAGGCAAAAGAAATACACTGAGCAATCCAGTTAGTGTTCTCTTGGCGACTGGAAATCCCAAATGAGAAGGATCAAAAGCAACAAAGAGTTGAGAGGACTTTCTATGTTGCTGTGTTCTTTGTAAGTAAAAGGCTAAAGCTCTTTTACAGTCCAAAGTATGAAGGTTCCTTTCTGCATTTGATGCATGAGGCCTTGGAAAGAACACAGGTAGGTAGACCGCTTGCTTTAGATGAAAAGACGAGATCACCTTTGGCATAAAGTGTGGATGAGTCCTAAGGACTACCTTGTCATGATGGAACCTTGTATAAGCAGGACATGCTAGGGAGATAAAGTTCCTAGATGAAATAAATGACTGTTTCTTGGAGCAGCTGGTTCATGAACCGACCAGAGGGGAAGCCATATTAGACCTAGTCCTTAGTGGAACACAAGATCTAGTGCAAGAGATAAGGGTGTTGGGGCCACTTGGCAATAGTGATCATAGCATGATTGCCTTAGATTTAATTAGTGGTAGAGGGATATTAAGGAAATCCACAGTACTACCTTTTCACTTTCGAAAGAGAGACTATGATAAAATAAGGAAAATAGTTAAGAAAAAACTAAAAGGAGCAGTTGCAAAGGTTAAAGACTTACATCAAGCTTGGGTGTTGTTGAAAAATACTATCTCGGAAGCCCAGACCAGCTGTATTCCACGCTTTAAGAAAAGTGGAAGGAAGTCAAAAAAACTGCCAGCATGGTTTAAAGGGGAGGTCAGAGATGCTGTTGTTGCCAAAAAAGCATCTTTCAGGAAATGGAAAAAAGAGCCAAACTATGAAACCTGGAAACAGCACAAGCACTGACAATTCAAATGCAAAGCATTGATAAAGCAGGCAAAGGGAGAATTTGAGAAGAAGCTTGCTGCGGAAGCAAAAACGCGAAATAAAGATTTTTTCAAGTACATTCGTAGCAAAAAACCTGTGAAAGAGTCAGTTGGTCCAT
This sequence comes from Ichthyophis bannanicus, assembly GCA_033557465.1. Lineage (NCBI taxonomy): Eukaryota > Metazoa > Chordata > Amphibia > Gymnophiona > Ichthyophiidae > Ichthyophis > Ichthyophis bannanicus. The sequence goes on along the minus strand of CM066034.1, from coordinate 373,949,138 downwards.
TAGATGATAGAGGAGTTAAAGGGGCATTAAGAGGCGACAAGGCGATATCGGAGAGACTGGATGAATTCTTTGCTTCGGTCTTTACTGAGGAAGATGTAGGGATGTTACCCATGACTGAAGTGGTATTTAAAGGTGCGGAAGAATTGAAGGAAATATCGATACATCGGGAAGATATATTACAACTATTAGATAAACTGAAGAGTAGCAAATCACCTGGGCCGGATGGTATACATCCAAGGGTGTTGAAAGAACTGAAATATGAGATTGCAAACCTGCTATTAGTCATCTGTGAACTATCATTAAAATCATCTCTAATACCTGAAGATTGGAGGATCGCCAATGTAACACCAATTTTTAAAAAGGGTTCCAGGGGTGATCCGGGAAACTACAGACGGGTGAGCCTCACGTCAGTACCGGGAAAAATGGTAGAAACCATCATAATGAATAAAATTATTCAGCATGTAGATAGTCATGGCCTAATGGGAGACAGCCAACATGGATTTAGACAAGGAAGATCTTGTCTTACTAATCTGTTATGTTTTTTTGAAAGTGTGAATAAACAGGTGGACAAAGGTGAGTTGGTTGATATAGTGTATCTGCACTTTCAGAAAGCCTTTGACAAGGTCCCTCATCAGAGACTTTTGGCAAAATTAAAGAGTCATGGGATAGGAGGCAGTGTACTACTGTGGATCAAGAACTGGTTAAAAGATAGAAAGCAGAGGGTTGGGCTAAATGGCCAATTTTCCCAATGGAGGAAGGTAAATAGTGGTGTACCGCAGGGATCTGTGCTGGGTCCGCTGCTTTTTGACATATTCATAAATGACCTGGAAAGTGGAATAACGAGTGAGGTTATCAAATTTGCAGATGACACAAAACTATTTAAAGTTGTTAAAACTCTAGAGGATTGTGGAAAATTGCAAGAGGATCTTGATAAATCGGAAGACTGGGCATCAAAATGGCAGATGAAATTTAATGTGGACAAGTGCAAAGTTATGCACCTAGGGAAGAACAACCCAAACTATGGTTACACGATGCAAGGTTCCACATTAGGAACCACCACCCAGGAAAAAGATTTAGGCGTCATTGTGGATAACATGTTAAAAGCCTCGGCCCAGTGTGCAGCGGCGGCCAAGAGAGCAAATAGAATGCTAGGTATGATAAGGAAAGGAATGGAAAATAAAACAAAAGATATTATAATGCCTCTATATCGTTCCATGGTGAGACCGCACCTTAAATATTGTGTGCAATTCTGGTCGCCGTATCTTAAAAAGGATATAGCGTTATTAGAAAAGGTTCAGAGAAGAGCCACCAAAATGGTAAAGGGGATGGAAGGATACTCCTATGAAGAAAGGCTAAGAAGGTTAGGGCTCTTTAACCTGGAAAAGTGACGGCTGAGGGAAGATATGATAGAAGTCTATAAATTAATGAACGGAGTGGAACGGGTAAACGTAGATTGATTGTTTACGCCATCAGAATATAGAAAGACTAGGGGACATGCAATGAAGCTACAGGGTAAACTATTTAAGACTAATAAAATAAAATATTTTTTCACTCAACGTGTAATCAAACTCTGGAATTTGTTACCGGAGGATGTAGTAAAGGCTGTTAGTGTAGCTGGGTTTAAAAAAGGCTTGGACAAGTTCCTGGAGGAAAGGTCCATAAACCATTATTAAGAAGAGACCCAGGATATCAATGCTTGACCCAGTAGAAGCATTGCAGAACCTGTGTCTTTTGGGGAAACTGCTAGGTACGTATGACCTAGATTGGCCACTGTTGGAAACAGGATACTGGGCTTGATGGACCTTGGTCGGACCCAGTATGGCATATCTTCTGTTCTTATGTTCAGCCACTAGTGCTTGCAACTCACTGATGCGACGTGCTGATGTGATTGCAATGAGAAAGATAACCTTCCAAGAAAGAAATTTCAAGGAGGTAGTAGCTAAGGGTTCGAAAGGTGGCTTCATGAGCTGACCAAGAACCAAATTTAAATCCCATGCCACAGGTGGTGGCTTAATGGGAGGCTTAGTTAGCAGAAGGCCTCTCATAAATCTTGCTATAAGAGGATGGGAGGAAATAGTTTGTCCATGTAGGGGCTTGAAGGAAGCTGCAATAGCACTCAAATGGACCCTCAATGAGTTAGTCTTAAGTCCTGCATTGAATAAATGAAGGAGATACTCCAGTAATGATTTCAGAGGTATGGCAATGGGGTTAAGACCCTTCTGCGAACACCTATGGTAAACCTTTTCCACTTGAAAGCATAAGAGCACCTTGTGGAAGGCTTCCTGGAAGCATAAATGATATCCTTTATTTGCTGAGGGAGGATAAGATCATGGAGATCCAGGCCTTCAGCAACCAAGCCCTGAGATGCAGAGACTGGGGATTGGGATGCCATAACATTCCGTCCTCCTGAGATAGAAGATCTGGAGAAGACCCTAAATCCAGGGAGGGAGCTTGAGAGAGATGTAGAAGCAGAGGGTACCACACTTGCCGTGGCCAATGTGGAGCTATGAGAATCATATGGCCTCTGTCTTCTGAAGCTTGAACAGGGTTTTGGGAATTAGGGGAATGGGTGGAAAGGCATACAGGAAGTCTTGACCCCAGTAAAATAGGAAAGCATCCCTGGCCTGAGCCGGAATTCTGGAACAGAACCGGGGAAGTCTGGCATTCCACAGACTTGCAAAGAGGTCTATGTCCGGGGTTCCACAAATCTTGGTCACCTGGTCTGAATGCATAGACCACTCATGTGGAAGCAGAACTCGACTGGGTCTGTCTGCCCAAGTGTTTTGTATGCCTGGAAGATACTCTGCCTGGAGATGAATCTGATGCTCTCTGGCGAGGGCCCATAGTCGCAAAGCTTCATTGCAAAGTGACAGAGAGCCTGTTCCCCCCTGCTTGTTCACGTAGAACATGGATACTTGATTGTCCGTATGAATGAGGACCGTCTCGTAGCTGAGCAGGGTGTGGAACACTCGAAGAGCAAGGAAGATTGCTCTGAGCTCCAAGAGATTGATATGTAGATGAGTCTCCTGTGGAGTCCAGGTGCCCTGGGTGGAGAGGTCTTGCAGATGAGCTACCCAACCCATCGGAGAAGCATCTGTTGTGAGAGTTGCCTGGGGTAAGGGTTGTTGAAAAGGGGACCCCAGCAACAGGTTTTGAGTGGACTTCCACCACTGGAGGGACAAAATAAGGTGACTTGTGTTTGCTATTTTGTCTGACAGGCATCCTGATGCCTGGGTCCATTGAGTGGATAAAGTCCACTGGGCTGCCCTCATATGGAGGCGAGCATAGGAAACCACATGCACGGTAGATGCCATGTGGCCTAGTAGTTGTAGCATTTCTCGGGCAGTGAGATGAGGCTTCAGCACTGCTTGAGAAGCTAACTGCACCACGCGAAGGCAACGGGCCTGGGGGAGATAGGCCCTTGCCTTTCTGGTATCCAGCAAAGCTCCTATGAACTCTAGAGACTGAGTGGGAGTTAGACTGGATTTTGGGATGTTTATGACCAGACCCAAATACTGAAGGATATGCATTGTGCAGGACAGCGAAGTCCTGGCCTCTGACTCTGTTGGGGCTCGAATGAGCCAGTCGTCTAAGTAAGGGAAGACGAATATCCCTAGAGTGCGGAGAAATGCTGCTACCACAGCCATACATTTCATGAACACCCTTGGTGCTGAGGCCAGGCCAAAAGGAAGCACCCTGTATTGGTAGTGCTTTCCTTGAAAAAGGAACCGAAGGAACTTTCTGTGAGTTGGATGGATGAGAACATGGGTGTACGCATCCTTGAGATCTAGAGAACAAAGCCAATCCTGTCTCTGAAGATATGGCAGCAGAGTTCCTAGAGAAATCATCTTGAATTTCTCTTTGAACAGGAATTTGTTCAATTCTCTGAGGTCCAAGATAGGTCTGTATCCCCCTGTTTTCTTTGGGATAAGGAAATAGGGGGAGTAGAACCCTGTACCCTGCTGATGGATGGGTACTTCTTCTATTGCCCCTTGGGCAAGAAGCATAGTGACCTCCTGATCTAACAGGTTGATGAGAGAGGTCTGAGAACTGAACTGCCTTATCATTGTGGGAAGGGGCATGCTCAAAAAATGAAGCTTATACCCCTCTTTTATGGTGGAGAGTGTCCAATGCTCTGCTGTTATCTGCCCCCATCTGGGGGCAAAGTGACACAACCTTCCTGGAATGGTGGAAGGCTCTGGTCCATTGAGAGCCAGGAAGGCTAAGTTCTCTAGCTGAAAGTCAAAGGCCTTGTGGAGGCTGAGACTGCTGGGACGGTTGAGGCTTAGCAGTCTTTGCTTTTCTTTGTTTGGGTGGTTGCTGACCTTTCCGGGCAGGCTGACCTGCAGAATGTCCCTGCTGGGAATAAGCAGGATAAAACCTTTTCTTTTTGGAAAAGAATGGTTTTTTGAAAGATTTCTTTCTTGCAGGATCAGCTGTGGCCTTGGATAATCTATCCAAGGTAGAGTTGTCAGCATCCAACTCATTGGCCTTTTCTTGCCAATCTTTGCCAAACAGGTTCTCACCAGTACAAGGAATATTGCCCAGTTTGTCTTGTACCCAGAGCTCCAAATCAGATGCCTGGAGCCAGGCAATTATATGTGCACCTATGGCAATGGCAGAGGTTCTGCTTATGCACTCAAAACAGTCAAAAGCTGCACGGTTGACAAATTTAGAAACATCCTGGGCATGTTTGACCAATGTGAGAAAATCCTGCCTTCTATCCTCAGGAAGAAGAGGGCTCAAAACCTCTAAATCTCCTGTGACTTCCTTCAGGAACATTCCCATATATAAAATATAGGAGCTGATCCTGGCAGATAGCATGGAAGCTTGGAAAGCACGATGTCCAAAAGCATCCAAAGTTCTGCACTCACGTCCTGGAGGATTAGAGGCATGCCTCTTTGCACTCCTGATCCTTCTCATAGCTGATTCCACTACAATAGAGTGGTGAGGAAGCTGAGTTTTCTGGAAACCAGGACAAGGAGGGACTCGATACATAGTATCCAGTCTACGATAGTGAGGAGAGGTGGTAAGAAGCGTCTCCCACATTCTTAGCATGAGATCATGCAAGATCTCATGGATGGGCAAAGTAGCTGCCTCTTTAGGAGCTTTGGGATATTGTAAAATCTCCAACTCCTTTGCTCTGGGCTCTGTCTCAGGAGCTACAGTAATAGCCAGACCTCGAGCCACCTCCCTGATGACATCCTGAAAGGAAATGTCCTCTGGAGGAGACATCCTGCATTTAGGGGAGGAAGGCTCCTCTGGGAGAAGTATTCCAGCATCGACAGAACTGTCAGAATCCTCAGATTCTTCTGAGGACTCGAAGTACCTTCTGTCCGGATGCTCTTGAAGAGCCCGATACCTGTACCGACCGAAGTCGGTACCAGGGGGATTCGTTACCGGGATATTGGTACCGGAAAGCATCGCATGACTAGGTGCCGGCAATGCAGACACCGATGTCGATGTTGTCAGTACCGGTACCAGTACCAGTTGAACTGTCTGACACGGTTCCGAGGGTGTCGATGCCGCAAGGAGAGCCGCCAGACTGCGTTCAATAGCCAGGAACCTCTGGTCTATTGACGCTGCTGATGCCTGGATGTCGGTACCGGAGAAGACCGCTGGTACCCCAGAGCATGGCACCAGTAGTTCTGCCGAGGTCGAGGCCTCAAGAACATCCTGGAGCCCCGATAATGCTTTGGAAGCCGAAGCCTCTCGCCGGGGCAATTTTGCCGGTGCAGAATCCTCAAGGGCAACGCCAGAGGCATCTCGATGCTTAGAAGGAGATCTACCCTTTGAGGACCGGCTAGACTTATGTTTAGTTACCCGAGATCCACGGAAGGAAGACGAAGCCCTGGAAGACGTCGATGCCACCGAGGCTGCATCAGAGGGAAACAGGGTACTGAGCTTGGCAGCTCGGTTCTGTCGACCTCTCTTGGACATCATGGCACAGGCCATACATTCCGTGATGGAGTGGTCAGGACCTAAACATTTCAGACACCATTCATGGGTGTCTGTGACGGAGATGGTACCGCCACACTTGGTGCACTTTTTAAAACCCGAAGCAGGTTTTTCCATGATGGAAAAAATTTTGGGCCTAAGGTCCAAAATGGCGCATGCACCTGAAAAAATGGGAAAAGTACTAAGTATTTTTTTTTTTTTAAGAAAAGAAAGAAGAACCAGCGTACCGGTAAGCATCGAGGAAAGCAGACGCGACCACGAAAAAGAAAAATGAATAAGGACAAATTTTCTGCAGTGACAGGAACAACGACCTGCTGGCTCCACGGAAAACGAAGAACTGGAGAGAGACAGTTGGGAAAGGCAGGAAGGCAGCACGCAGGCGCTGTGGGATGCTCCCAAAAGCTTTCTAATTGGACGCTGGGGAGCGTTCCTGCGCAGGCTCCGTCGGTACCGACGATACCCATATGTGAAGACTACATTCCTGCTTGTTCCTGGAGATCCAAGCAACCAGGGTTCGATTCCCACTAGCACTCCTTGTGGCCTTGGGCAAGTCACTTAACCCTCCATTGCCTTCGAAGAAAGGTTTGGCAATCTACTTCCGGTCACACTGCCAAGAAAACCCAGCAGCTTCTGGGTCGCCAGGAGTCAGCACTGACTCGAAGGCACACATTGCATTTGCATAAATATGTTAAAAAGCAGCGGGCCCAGCCCAGATCCTTGGGGTACTCCACTATTCAGTTTTCTCCATTGAGAAAATTGACCATTTAGCTCTATTCTTTGCTTTCTTTTAATCAGTTCCTGATCCACAATAGTTCACTGCCTCCTATCCCATGACTTTTTAATTTTGCCAAGTGTCTTTCATGAGGGACCTTGTCAAAGGCTTTATGATAATCCAGATACACTATACGGTATCGACCAGCTCACATTTATCTACCTGTTTATTCACACCTTTAACAAAATTAACAGATTATCTAAGACAAGACTTTCCTTGGCTAAATCCATGTTGGCTTTCTCCCATTAAACCATGACCATCTACATGTTCAGTAATGGTATTCTTTATAATAGTTTCTACCATTTTGCCTGGTACTGATCAGGCTCACTGGTCTGTAGTTTCCCGGATCACCCCTGGAACTCTTTTTAAAAATTGGTATTACACTGGCCATTCTCCAATCTTCAGGTACTACAGATTTATTTATTTAACCAGTTTTTATATACCACCTTATCCTTCAATCAAAGTGGTTACAACACAAGCTATACAAATATAAATATACTACAGATGATTTTAATGATAGTTCACAGGCACTAAAAGTAGATCTGCAATCTCATATTTCAGTTATTTCAACACTCTCGGATGTATACCATCTGGTCCAGGTGATTTGATACTCTTCAGTTTATCAAATAGTTGTAATACATCTTCCTGGTTTATCAAAATTTCTTTCAATTCTTCCAATACATCACCTTTAAATACCATTTCAGGCATGAGTAACTTCCCTACATCTTCTTCAGTAAAGGCCGAAGCAAAGAATTCATTCAGTCTCTCCGCTATGGCCTTGTCCTCCCTTTCACCCCTTTATCATCTAATGGTCCAACTATCTCTCTCACAGGTTTTTTTGCTATAAATGTACTTGAAAAGGTTTTTATTATGCATTTTTGATTCCACGGCAAGCTTTTTTTTCAAATTCTCTCTTTGCCTGCCTTATCAATGCCTTGCATCTAAACACAAACATAAACATGAACATCTAACTTGCCAGCGCTTATGTTCTTTCCTGTTTTCATCATCTGGCTCCTTTTTCCATTTCCTGAAAGATGCTTTTTGACTACAAAGCCTCTCTGACCTCACTTTTAAACCATGCAGGCAGTTTTTTGGCCTTCCTTCCACTTTTCTTAAAGCATGGAATATATTTGGTCTGGGCTTCCAAGATAGTATTTTTAAACAACGCCCATGCTTGATGCAAACCTTTAACCTTTCAGCTGCTCCTTTTAGTTTTTTTCTTAGCTATTTTCCTCATTTTATCATAGTATCTCTTTTGAAAGTTAAAAGGTGGTACTGTGGATTTCCATGCCGCCTTCATCCATGCTATGATCGCTATTGCCAAGTGGCCTCAACACTTATCTCTTGTACCAGATCCAGCTTTCTTGTTTTCTCTCCTGTGTAAAAGGAGGCTCATCTTGAAAGTGTAATTCTAGAAAGTCGTGCACTTCTTTTAGAGTGGCAAACAATATTACCTTGCCTTTCCATTAAATTTGCAACCTAGCGGGATACAACACTGCAGTTTGTATGCCATGATCCTTCAGGTGCTTTTTAACTTCATGATAGCTCTGTCTCTGGCGATCCAACTCCAGGCTATAATCCAGAAAAATAATTAAATGTTGTTCCTTAAACTGCAATTTGTCCTTCTTTCTAGCATGATGCATAATTTATTCCTTGTGCCTGAAAGTCAGCATCTTTATTAGAATTGGTTGAGGTCTTGTACCATGGCCTGGCTGTCCTTCTGAAACAGTTTGCTCTTTGTATTACCAAGTTTCCTGGTAAAGGGAGTTGCTGGAATAATTCACAAAACAGTTTTTCCACAAATTTATTCATGTGGCCCAACTTGGCCCCCTCCAGTATGCTGACTATACTCAAGTTGCATCGACTAGGGTAATTCTCTCTGCCATCTAATTTTTGCAGCATTAATTTAGTGCTGCCCAGATGCTGTTTTGAAAATATGGCGATCTTCCTCTGTGGTGGCTATGCATTGTTTGGCTCCTTCCATTCAGCCTGCCATTTCACTCAGTTCCAATCTGACTTCCCCAAAACCAGACTGAATTTAAGATAATTGTTTGCTAAGCGTAGTATTGCCAGTTTTCATAGCCGTAAGCATTGTCTCAAGACTTGCTCCTAAATTCAAGCCAGACATTGATTCAGGGGAGTTCGCGCCTAAGTGACCCTGGCACCATATAGTACCATCAGATCCTCCATCAGATTGCTGCCTTCACGTCTTTGCGACTTCTGAGGCATGTATGAGCGATTTTGTCGTCTTTTCCTGCTCTGACTTGGTTTCTATCATATCCCTGTTCTTCAGGTACCTTTAATAAATCATTTGCTCCCCAAGGCAGTTATCTTTGTAGGATTTTGTTTCTGATTGGCAGGAAGAACTGCAAGGCATGTCCTTCTCCTTACCTAGGCATCATATGACCCCCAGATAATTAACCTTCTGGTTACCTTGCCTAAACTATTGAGCAGGTACAACGAAAGATAAATCGCTGGGCCATCTGGCAATCTAAGTGTATGTAAAGAATCATCAATCTGGTACTGAAAAACCCTCACACTAGGACAACTCCACCAGATATGTCTCACTGTTCCCTCCTCTCCATACTCCCGCTAACATAAATTAGAGATCACAGAAAACATCTTGCTCAGTCTGACTAGGGTAAGCAGTGAAACAGAACCTTGCAGCTGTTTACCACCACACTGGCTGAAACTGAAACCCATGAAATATTGTTAATGATGGCATCCCATTCTTTTTCACTAACATTCCAGCCCAGGTCATCCTCCCATTGCCTTATATATTTCAGTTTATCTCCCTTAGCTGCTGTTAGACCATTGTAGATAAAATGTTGTTAGTCTCTTAGCCCCCAAATGACCCAAGCCAATATGTTCAACAAGTTGAAAAGCGTACACTTGTAGTGTGACACAACAGTACGTTTTCCCCATTCACAGAATCAGGCAGGTGGGAGGCACATGTATGTTTATTATGGGGGGTGGGGTTGGGGTGTGTGTGCGTGCATTTGTATGTGTGACATGGGAGTATCAAGGGTATGTATGCATGTGTGTGTGTGTCATGGCAGTGGGAGTTTTTATACTACTTTATCCTTTAGTCAAAGTGGTGTACAGTATAACACAATGAATGGTTTACATTATAACATATGTTTGTATGTATCTTACGGGCTGTTGTGGACTGTGTGCATGTATATCATGTAGGGTTACCTGTGCGTGCATGTGTGACTACATATGTATGTGTGTATCATGGGGGGTTCAAGGACACACGCGTATGCATGTGTGTCTCATGGGGGAATCTGGAGCTGCATGCATATGTGTGTATGTCAAAGGGGTATTGGGGGAGTACGTACACATGTATGTATGTGTGTGTATCATGGGAGGTGACAGAAGGGTGTGTACATGTGTCTTTGTCATGGGGAGTGTTGGTAGCTGTGTGTGTGTGTCATTGTAGATGTTGGTGGGTGCGTGTAGATCTGCATGTATTATGGGGATTTCCCATCCTTACCCTTCAATTCAGTTCATTATTGCAGCTTGTCATGCTGTGAGGGCTTGTGTGCATCAGTGATGCTGAGAGCTAAGCTATCACTAGCTTAACTACTGGCAAGGTCTCCCAAGATGGATAGGTCTCAGCTGAGGTGCCAGACCAAGACTGGAATGCAAAAGTTGGCAACAAAGAAGAAGGAAAAAGAGATTGGAAAATAAGGACTTTGCAACAGAAATGAAGCTGGAGAAAGACTGATAGAATTCTGCAAGACCAATGATCTAGTTATCTCAAACACCTTCTTCCAGCAACACAAGTGATGGACTTCATCCAATGGATTGTACAAAAATCAAATTGACTACATCTGTGGATGTCAAGGACGGAAAAGCTTGATAACATCAACAAAGACAAAACCTGGAGCTGACTGTGGTACAGATCACCAACTACTAGTATGCAAACTCAAGCTAAAGTTGAAAAAGAGCAAGCCACTCATGAATGTAGCAAAATATGACCTTGAGAATATACCACTGGAATTTAAAGACTGCCTGCAAAATCGATTTGCTGCTTTAGATACAAAAGATAGAGCTCCAGAAGAGTTATGGGAGGACATCAAGAAGGTTGTGCTGGAAGAAAGTGAGAAGTCTCTACAAAAGCTGAAAAAGCAAAAATGCCCAAATGGATGACCGAAGAAACTCTGAAAATTGCCCAGAAACGCAGAGCAGCTAAAGCCAGAGGAGAAAGAGAGGCAATCACAGAACTCAGATATTTCCAACATGCAGCAAAACAAGATAAGGAGAAGTACCACAATGACACATGCAAGGAAAAAGAATCAGAAACTATTAGAGGAAGAACAAGATCGGCTTTCCTAAAGCTACGAGAGTTAAAGAAGAAATTCCAGCCTCGAATTGGAATGCTACAAGATGCTCAAAGGATCCATGTTGAATGATGTTGAGAAGATCAAGAAAAGTTGGAAAGAATTCACAGAATCATTATACCATAAAAATCAAGTGGACCAACAGCTGTTTCAATCTATACCTCATGATCAGGAACCACTGGTGATGAAAGAAGAAGTTGAAGCAACATTGAAAGCCTTATCAAAGAACAAACATAAACCAATTACTCAGCCTTAGTATGGTGACCTGTAAGTGAAAACAATTTTTTGTCGGAGCTAGCCGTAGGGAGGTCGAAAGGACAAAACGACCCCCACCAAGCGGGCAGCTACTTTTATTCTAAAGGTTCTTCACCAAAAATTTTTTTTTTTTTATATATATATAACATAGAATCAGAACTTATCTCAATGCTGAAAACGCTGGTTTCTAAATTACACGACGCGCGCGTTTCGGGCACCTTTGCCCTGTCTCAAGTGCATCAACCAGGAATTATCTTATTATTTTTGCAACAGCCGACGAAAAAACGTTGTCGATGCAGCTCAGGTCTACATTTACAATGGCTAGTCCACCATGTTTAAAAGAAGAACTAACCAATCAAATGGGGATAACCCCCACATGAAGGGGAATCCCAATTCCGATTGGAGGATAGGAACAATGACGACATCTATTTCATATAAGGCTCTGCCAGTCAATCTCCCGGTTTAAACCACCCGGTTCGACCGTATCTAAGGAAAAGATCCATCGTTGTTCTAAACGCTGTAAACATTCTTCTCTATATCCTCTTTGGGGATTCGCGGGAACATGATCAATAACAGACCATAGTAGCTGTTCAAAAGTATGAGCCCGATCCAAACAATGAGAAACCATAGGTGCAGATATTACTTCCCGACGAAGACGAGAGGCATGTTCCATCAGACGGCGGCGTATAGGACGAATAGTTCGTCCAACATACAACAAAGAGCATGGACATTTAATCAGATATACTACATATATAGAGTCACAGTTAGTATCCCATCGGCGGCGGTAAACCCGTTGGGTTTTCGGGTGACTCCATTCTATGCCCGTCATTGCCAAAGCACAATAGACACAACCATGACATATAGTATGGCCTGTCACAGGATCCTGAATTGTATAACGATCTTTTTATCAAAGAACAAAGCACCAGGCATTGATGGCATTCCCATTGAAGCATTACAGCAATCTGATGTAGCTGTTACCATACTTACAAGGCTCTTCTAGGAAATTTGGATGAGAACATCATGACCAACTGGCTGGAAAAGATCTGTGCTTATACAATACTAAAGAAAGAGGATGCAACTGATTATGGAAATTATCGCACAATTGCTCTGATTCCACATGTCAAGATTATTCAGCAGAGACTACAATCATACTTGGAACGAGAACTGCCTGAAACATAAACAGGGTTCAGGAAACGGCGAGGAACGAGAGACATCGCAGATGTAAGATGGATCCTTGAAAAGATAAAAGAATACGAAAAGGAAATCTATATATGTTTTATTGACTACAGCAAGGGTTTTGACTATGTAAATCAAGAAAAGCTCTGGGCCACATTAAGAAGCATGGGTATATCAGAACACCTGATAGTTCTCTTGCACAACCTTTACATTGATCAAGAAGCAACAGTTTGAACGGAACAAGGAGAAACAGAATGGTTTAAAATTAGCAAAGGTGCACGACAAGGCTGCATACTTTCTGCCTATCTGTTTAATTTATATGCAGAACAAATCATCAGAATGGTATGAAGACAACCAAAGTGTGAAGATTGGTGGAAGACTCATCAACAACCTTCTCTATGCTGATGATACCACATTACTGGCTGAAAGTTAAGACGATCTGAAACATTTGCTTCTCAAGATCACGGAACGACTTAAAATGGGCCTGCACTTTAATGTAAAGAAGACGAAGATCCTGACAACTGACAAAACCAATAAGTTCATCATTGGTGGAGAAGAAATTGAAATAGTTGACAACTTTAACCTACTTGGATCAACTATGAATAAAGAAACAACAAGTAGTCAAGAAATCCGACGATGAATTGCTCTTGGTAGATTGGTTATGAAAGACCTAGATAAGATACTCAAGAGCAGAGATGCCTCTCCATGCAACGATTCAACTTGTTCAAGCCATGGTATTTTAAATAACGTCATATGGATGTGAAGGTTGGACAGTGAAAAAGACAGGAAGAAAACACAGGTCTGCGACTAAAAAGCTGTTTGATTATTTTCATCTAATTTCCATGTATTTTGGTGTGCTGAAAACAAATAAAATATTGAAAAAACTCCTAGACGTCATGATTTGCCACAACATGCAAAACTGTCTTCAAATTTATCAAATTTTTTCAAATTACTATTAATTAATTCACATAAGTGCATTTAAGATATAAAATGCCAAAAAAACCTTAAAGTGGTTGTCCGAGTTATGTAAAAAAAAAAAAAAGCACTGTAAATCTGATGGTCAGCAATATATACATAAGCTAAGCAAATTTTAAGTCCGTGCTTCTAAAGGTAGAAGGGGTTAATCTTTCCTGAAGAATCCAGTGGGAGGGAGACACAGGGCAGATAGCAGCAGCTCCAGTCAGTGCAGGGGGGCATGGCCAGTACTGTGACGTCTCGTGTACAGACACAGAGCTGCTCTCTCCTGCATGCCACACTTGTGCACGAATCATCATCAGGTTCTTGGTTCTAAGCTGTTCACACTTTTTCATCGCAATTCGTGTTAGCTCGTCATTCTTCAACCGTTATGTTATAGCTCCGCAAAAGTGTATTAATTCGCCAGACAGTTTCTGTTTCATCTGTGGTGAATATACAGTGTTGAAGCAACAGCAGAATATTACAGACTTTGTGAAAAAAGTATACTTTGCATACTTTGGACTAAAAATTGGAGATCAAGATAAAGTCTGGGCGCCTCATAAAGTGTGCAAACGGTGTGTTGAGGACCTCCGAAACTGGTTCAAGGGTAAGAAAAAATCTTTCCGTTATGGGATTCCTATGGTATGGCGAGAGCAAAAGAACCATAGTGACGACTGTTACTTTTGTTCATGCGATGTGAAAGGGTTTAATTCCAAATGGAAGCATTCCATTTTATACCCCAATCTTCACTCGGCAATTCGTCCCATCCCTCATGGCACAGATATATCAGTACCCAAGCCCCCTGCTACCTTGGAAGAGATACCTAGCTCCGATGAAGGTGAAGTCCTACCTGAACCAGATGACGAATCAAGTTCTGACTTTGAAGATGATACAAGACCAAAATTGTTTTCTCAGGAGGAGATGAATGATTTGGTAAGAGACTTGAATCTTCCCAAAGATGCCGCTGAGTTACTCGGATCAATGCTGAAAAGCAGGAATTTATTGATGCCAGGAGTGTCATCTTCATGGTTCAGACATCGTGAAAAGCACAGTTACTTACCTGTAACAGGTGATCTCTGGGAACAGCAGGAATAAGTCTTCACATATGGGTATCGTCGGTACCGACGGAGCCTGCGCGGGAACGCTCCCCAGCGTCCAGTAAGAAAGCTTTTGGGAGCATCCCACAGCACCTGCGCGCTGCCTTCCCGCCTTTCCCAACCGCCTCTCTCCAGTTCGAGTTTTAAAGCTGAGACAAATAGAGAGAGAGGAAAGGAAAGATAGATAGAGAGATACAACTCCTAGGGGAGGTGGGTGGGTTGTGAAGACTTATTCCTGCTGTTCCCAGAGATCACCTGCTACAGGTAAGTAACTGTGCTATCTCCAGGAACAAGCAGAAATGAGTCTTCACATATGGGGACTCCCTAACTGCAGATGCCAGGGAGAGACCCCATGGTTGTGTGCCCTTGCAGAGGGCTCCACTTCCCTCCATGGATCTATGGCATCCAACCAGGGTAGGTGGGTAGGAGTTGATTAGGAATGGAACAGGTGTTTGAGGACAGCCTGACCAAACGAGGCATCCCGGCGGGAGTCCTTGTCCAAACAGTAATGGGCTGTGAAGGTATGAACCGAGGCCCAGGTGGCCGCTCGACAGATCTGGTCGATGGACACCGAGTTTAGATGAGCCATTGAGGCTGCCATAACTCTCACATTATGAGCTGTGACATGGCCCTCCAGAGAAATGTTCCTACTCTGGTAGGCGAAAGAAATACACTGAGCAATCCAGTTGGACAGTGTTCTCTTAGAGACTGGAAGTCCTAAATGAGAAGGATCAAAAGCAACAAAGAGTTGAGAAGACTTTCTATGTTGCTGTGTTCTTTGTAAGTAGAAATTGAGAGCTCTCTTACAATCCAAGGTATGAAGATTCCTCTCTGCATTTGATGCATGAGGTCCTGGAAAAAAGACAGGTAAATATACCTCCTGGTTCAGATGAAAAGGTGAGACCACTTTAGGCATAAAGTGTGGATTGGTCCTGAGGACTACCTTATCATGATGGAACCTTGTATAAGGTGGATTAGCCACCAAAGCTTGCAACTCACTGATGCGGCGTGCTGAGGTGACTGCAATGAGAAAAACAACTTTCCAAGAAAGAAATTTCAAGGAGGTGGTGGCTAAAGGTTCAAAGGGTGGCTTCATAAGCTGGCCAAGAACCAGGTTTAAGTCCCATGCCACTGGAGGTGGTCTAATGGGAGGTTTAGTTAAAAGAAGACCTCTCATGAATCTTGCTATAAGAGGGTGAGAGGAAATAGGTTGTCCATTGAGAGGCTTGAGGGACGCTGCAATAGCACTCAAATGGACTCTTACTGAATTCGTTTTCAGGCCTGCATGGGATAGATGCAGGAGATACTCTAGTAGAGAATTCAGAGGTATTGCAAGAAGGTTTAGACCCTTCTCTGAACACCAAATGGTAAATCGTTTCCATTTGAAAGCATAGGAACACCTAGTAGAAGGCTTTCTAGAGGCATGAATAACATCTCTGACTTGCTGAGAGAGATAAAAATCTTGAAGGTCTAGGCCCTCAGCAACCAAGCCCTGAGATGGAGCGACTGGGGGTTTGGGTGCCACAATGTTCCCCCTTCCTGGGACAGAAGGTCTGGTGCAGAGCCCAAGTCCAGGGAAGGAGCTTGAGAGAGATACAGAAGTAGAGGGTACCACACTTGGCGTGGCCAATGTGGAGCTATGAGGATCATGATCCCTCGATCTCTCTGAAGCTTGAATAGTGTTTTGGGAATTAGGGGAACTGGTGGAAAGGCATAAAGGAAGTCTTGACCCCAGTGAAGGAGAAAGGCATCCTTGGCCTGAACTCCCTGACACGGAATTCTGGAACAGAACCGGGGAAGTTTGGCATTCCACGGACTTGCAAAGAGGTCTATGTCCAGGGTTCCCCAAATTCGAAAAATCCTGGCTACCTGGTCCATGTGGAGGGACCACTCTTGTGGGAGCAGAACTCGACTGAGTCTGTCCGCCCAAGAGTTTTGAATGCCTGGAAGATATACTGCCAGAAGATGGATGTGATGCTCTCTGGCGAAGGCCCACAGTCGCAAAGCTTCGTTGCAAAGCAACAGAGAGCCAGTCCCGCCCTGCTTGTTTACATAGAACATGGCTACTTGGTTGTCCGTATGGATGAGGACTGTCCTGTAGCTGAGCATGGAATGGAATACTCTGAGAGCTAAGAATATGCTCTGAGTTCCAAGAGATTGATATGCAGAGAAGTCTCCTGTGGAGACCAGATGCCCTGGGTGGAGAGGTCCTGCAGATGAGCTCCCCAACCCATTGGAGAAGCATCTGTTGTCAGAGTTGCTTGGGGTAGCGACTGCTGAAAAGGGAACCCCAGCAACAGATTTGGAGGGGACTTCCACCACTGGAGAGACCAAAAGAGGCGACTGGAGTTTGCTATGTTGTCCGACAGGCAACCTGATGCCTGAGTCCATTGGGTGGACAAAGTCCATTGAGCTGCCCTCATGTGAAGGCGAGCATATGGAACCACATGCACGGTGGATGCTATGTGGCCTAATAGTTGTAACATCTCTCGAGCAGTTAAATGGGACTTTAACTGTATCTGGGAGGCTACCTGCACCAAGCGTAGGCAACGGGCCTGAGGAAGATAGGCCCTTGCAGTTGTGGTATCCAGCAAGGCCCCTATAAACTCCAGGGAATTTTGGGATGTTTATTACCAGTCCCAAATACTGAAGGATACGCATTGTGCAGGTTAGACAAATCTGGGCCTCTGACTGGGATGGAGCTCGAATGAGCCAGTCGTCCAGATATGGGAAGACGAATATTCCTAGAGTGCGCAGAAATGCAGCTACTACTGCCATGCATTTTGTGAACACCCTTGGTGCAGAGGCCATACTGAAAGGAAGCACCCTGTATTGGTAGTGCTTTCCTTGAAAAAGGAACCGAAGGAACCTTCTGTGTGTTGGATGGATGAGGACATGGGTGTACGCATCCTTGAGATCTAGAGAACAAAGCCAATCCTGACTCTGAAGGTATGGCAGCAGAGTACCGAGAGAAATCATCTTGAATTTCTCTTTGAATAGAAACTTGTTCAATTCTATGAGATCTAAAATGGGTCTGTAGCCCCCTGTTTTCTTTGGAATAAGAAAATAAGGGGAGTAGAACCCTGAGCCCTGTTGAAGAAGGGGTACTTCTTCTATTGCCCCTTGGGCAAGAAGGGTAGCAATCTCCTGACCCAGAAGGTTGAGGAGAGATGTTGGAGAATTGAACTGTTTCACCATGGTGTGGGGAGGAAGGTTTAAGAAATGAAGCTTATACCCTTCCTTTATAATGGAGAGGGTCCATTGCTCTGCTGTGATTTGCTCCCATCTGGGAGCAAAGTAAGCCAACCTTCCTGGAATGGTGAGGGGCTCTGGTTCTTCCAGAGCCAGACAGGCTAAGTTCTTTAGTTGCAAGTCAAAGGCCTTGAGGAGGCTGAGGCTGCTGGGCCGTGGGAGGCCTGGCAGCCTTTGACTTGGCCTGTTTAGGTGGTTGCTGATGCTTTGCAGCAAAACGACCTGCAGAAGATGCCTGCTGACCATAAGCAGGATAGTATCTTCCCTTTTTAGAAAAAGGTGTCTTTTTGAACAATCTTTTCTTAGCAGGAGCAGAGGTAGACTTTGAAAGTCGATCCAAAGCAGAGTTCTCAGCATCCATCTGAGTGGCCTTTGCTTTCCAATCCCTGCCAAAAAGGTTTTCACCTGTACAAGGAAGATTTCCCAATTCATCTTGGACCCAGAGTTCCAAATCAGATGCTTGTAACCAAGCAATTCTGCGTGCACCTATGGCAATACCCGAGGCTCTACTTACACACTCAAAAGAGTCAAAGGCTGCACGGTTGGAAAATTTGGAAACATCTTGGGCATGTTTAAGCCAAGTGAGAAATTCCTGCCTTTTATCTTCTGAAATAAAAGGGGCTAAAGTCTGCAGATGATCTGTGACTTCTTTTAGAAACATCCCCATATAGAGACTATAGGAGTTGATTCTGGCAGCAAGCATATTAGCTTGGAAAACCCTTCTGCCAAAAGCATCAAGGGTTCTGCATTCACGTCCTGGAGGATTAGATGAGTGTCTCTTTGCACTCTTTATTTTCCTCATGGCAGACTCTACCACAATAGAGTGGTGAGGAAGCTGAGACTTATGAAAGCCAGGACAAGGAGGGACACGGTACATGGTGTCTAACCTACGAGAATGAGGAGAGGTAGTAAGAGGAGACTCCCACATGCTCAACATGAGATCATAGAGAATCTCATGAATAGGTAAGGTGGCTGCTTCTTTAGGAGCCTTAGGGTATTGCAAAATATCTAATTGCTTGGCTCTAGGCTCTGACTCAGGGGCCACTGTAATGGAGAGGCCCCTAGCCACTTCCCTAATGAAGTCTTGAAAAGACAAGTCTTCTGGAGGAGACATTCTTCGTTTTGGAGAATCAGACTCCTGAGGAAGAAGTACCTGTGCCTCGACTGAGTCGGAGGCTTCTGTCGAGGCACAGGTACTTCTTCCTCAGGAGTCTGATTCTCCAAAACGAAGAATGTCTCCTCCAGAAGACTTGTCTTTTCAAGACTTCATTAGGGAAGTGGCTAGGGGCCTCTCCATTACACTACCGACGATACCCATATGTGAAGACTCATTCCTGCTTGTTCCTGGAGATAGGAATTCGTTCCTTACTTTGCCCAGGAAGACAAGTTGGTTTATTGCATCGATGTCGAAGGTCTGATGGGTCAATTTAAAATCCAATATGATTCAGAGCAATGGCGTCTTTTTATAGATTCTTCAAAAAGAAGTCTCAAAGCAGTTTTACTCCACAACGGTTTTTACGCTTCCATACCTGTAGGTCATTCCGTACACTTGAAGGAAACCTACGAGAATTTGGAATTGGTTCTTTGTAAACTTAAATATGAATACCATGGTTGGCAAGTGTGTGGGGACTTGAAAGTCTTGTGCATGCTGCTCGGGCAACAAGCTGGGTATACCAAATATCCTTGTTTTCTGTGTCTATGGGACAGTCGAGACCGACAAAATCACTGGACCAAGACGAGTTGGTAGCAGAGGGTGCTAACAGTCGGTGAAAAAAATGTCCTCCAAGAAACTTTGGTACCTTCCCATAAAGTTCTTCTACCACCTCTCCACATAAAATTGGGATTGATGAAGCAATTTGTAAAATCACTTCCAAGAGATGGAGAATGCTTCAAATACTTGGTCACCAAGTTTCCAGGCCTGTCGGATGCAAAATTGAAGGAAGGTGTGTTTGTCAGACCAGACATTAGAAGGTTTATAGTTGATCAAGAGTTTGTCAATACCATGACGGATCCTCAAAAAGAAGGGTGGATTGCATTTAAAGAAGTTGTACAGAAAGTTTTAGGCAATAACAAAGATCCTCACTACAAAAAGATCGTCGGACGAATGCTGAAAGCATTTCAAGCTTTAGGTTGCCTGATGAGTTTGAAAGTGCATTTCCTCCAGTCCCACCTTGACTACTTTCCTGAAAATTTGGGAGCTGTGAGTGAGGAACAAGGTGAACGATTCCACCAAGACATTAAAGAGATGGAAAGGAGATACCAGGGAAAATGGAGCATTACAATGATGGCAGACTACTGTTGGATGCTTCAGAGAGACATTCCAGATGCTACTCACAAGCGTAAATGCACCAAGAGGAGCCTCACAAGGAAGAAGAATCGAGTTTAGTGTGTGTAGGTGAGCTCATTTCAGTTCAAAAAAGGATTTTCATGAAAATATTGTAATAATAAACTTTAATTTTATAAGTCTATTTCCATTTATTTTTAGGTATTGCCTTATTTAACATAGTTACCTAAATTGTCAGGAAACGTGATGTCCTATGACAAAATGGAGGTCATTTTCGGATTCAGCGCACCAAAAAACAACGATTACATGGAATAACCAAAACAGCTCTCGAAAAAATTTTTTTTGCAGACCTGTGAAATTGATGCCTTTGAATTATGACACAATGGTTCTATGTACCTTATATTTGATATGTAAACCACTACGATACTATGAATAGTGCTATAAAAGAAACTTTAAATAAATAAATAAATATGCTGGTAACAAATACTGTGTATACCATGGACTGCCCGAAGAACCAACAAGTAAGTATTAGAGGAGATCAATTCCAAGCTTTCTTTAGAAGCTCAGATGACAAAACTTTGACTTTCATACATTGGACACATCATGTGAAGAGAGAAACTGTTAGAGAAAGACATCATGCTTGGCAAGGTAGAAGGTTAATGCAAAAAAGGAAGGCCAGCAATGAGATGGATCGATACAATAACAGCAGCTATGGGTGTCACTCTATCAGCAATGAGCCGCCTGACTGAAGACTGAACACAGTTTAGGACAACTATCCAGAGGGTCGCCATGAGTCGACACAGACTCGACGGCACTTAATAACTCTTCAATACCCTCCCTCCTGCATGCTCTCTCTATCCCTTCACCGAGCAGTGTACTCTACTACTGCTACTACTATTAATCATTTATATAGCACTACAAAGCATACGCAGTGCTGCACAGATACATGTAAAAAAGACGGCTCCTGGCTCATCAGAGCTTACAATCTAATCAAGACAGACAATCACGGACCTCAAGCAATTCAGAAAAGCCATAAAACACCACCTTTTCTTTCTACACTTCTCCCAATCCCAGTGCCCATCATCAACCCTCTAACACATTCCAAGCCCTCATAGTAAAATTGTAAATATATTATTTATAAAAGATGTTAATAAAAGCTCTATTCATTGTATATATTTTCATAATCATCATTTTCAAAATCATCGCAACAGCCATAAACAAACCTCGAGAGCTCTTCCAAATCGTCAAAAATCTAACGAAAGCACCCAGTAACTCCGACCAGTTGCCAGACATCCCCCCTGATCTTCTGGCCCGACAATACAAACAGCTGCAGCAACCACAAAACCCACATCACTACGCTGAAACAACAACCAAGACAACTTCATACACTACCCTGATCAGTGACTGGAATACATTCGACACAACCTCGAAAGAAGAAATATCCTCCACCATCTCCTGCTTGAACACCACCACCTCCCCGCTGGATCCTTGCCCTGCCGACTGGATAAAGAAAACCAAAGAAGACCTCAGTGCACCACTAACCCACATCGTAAATGAATCCTTTAAACAAGGACACATGCCAGACGCCATCAAGACCACAATCATCCGACCAACTCTAAAAAAGCACAACCTAGATCCCCTAGACCCCGCCTCCTACAGGCCAGTAGCAAGCCTCCCGCTCACCGCAAAAATAATTGAGAAGATAGTCCAACGTCAGCTTCAAGAACATCTAGACATTAACAACATACTGGACCCGCAGCAACACGGATTCCAACCATTACACGGGGTCGAGACCCTAATGACCATGCTGATGAACACTCTTATCATAGGAACCCAAGAGAAACACTCCGGATACATTCTAATTTTTCTGGATATATCAGCGGCATTCGACACCATTTATTTATTTATTTATTTATTTATTACAGTTTCTTATATACCGCGCTATTTAGAATCAGCGCGGTTTACATCATAACAAAACGACCATAACGAAAAACTGTCAGGTTTTACATTGAACCATCTCCCATAACACCCTTATCCACAGACTCCAAACAATTGGGATCAAAGGCACTGTACTCCAATGGTTCAGATCCTATCTAACCGACCGACAGCAACTGATCCACACCAAAACCTCCACCTCATCCCCCTTTCAGCAACATCAAGGAGTACCACAAGGATCCACACTATCAGCCATGCTTTTCAACATCTACCTTCGTCCACTCTGCTCAGTCATACGCACTCACAATGTCAACTTCCACATATACGCCGATGACATAATGCTCTACGCCCCAATCACAACCACAGACCCAACAAACGACCAGCTATCAACCTGTTTCACCGACATATCCAACTGGTTACAAGAGAACAACTTATCCATTAACATAAAGAAGACCGAAGCCCTTATAGTAACAAAAGACCCAGACTTCAAACCACCCACTCACCTCACCATGGGAACCACACAGATTCAAGTACAACCACACATAAGATATCTTGGCATTATCATTGACCAAGCCCTAACTCTTAAGCAACAAATCAACAAGACCACGAGAACTGTATTCCACAAGGCGAAAACGGTACAACGCCTCCGACCCCTCCTCGAACCACAAGACTTCAGGACAGTAATGCAAGCTCTAACACTCCCTCATCTGGACTACTGCAACATAATCTACCATGGCCTACCTGCAACACAGACCAATCCCCTCCGAACTGCCCTAAACACCACGGCGAGAATAATTCACAATGCAAGGAAACGAGACCACATCACCCCAATTCTGAGGGACCTTCATATCCTCCCCATCGAAGCAAGAATTAAGTACAAAACCCTTCTACTCACTCACAAAACCGTCCACCAAACACAGGGCACCCCACTCCGCACCCTACTGCCTCGCCCAACCCACAACAGAACAACCAGACAATCCTCCAACAGCTCCGTTGCCATCCCCCACAAAAGAACCAAAGCAACTCAACGGACCTGCAACAGAGCTTTTGAACTCTATGCCCCATCCCTCTGGAACTCTCTACCAAACCACATCAAGAACAACGGTGATCTCCCATCATTCAAAAAGCAGCTAAAA
This sequence comes from Ichthyophis bannanicus, assembly GCA_033557465.1. NCBI lineage: Eukaryota > Metazoa > Chordata > Amphibia > Gymnophiona > Ichthyophiidae > Ichthyophis > Ichthyophis bannanicus. The sequence goes on along the minus strand of CM066034.1, from coordinate 373,925,973 downwards.
ACCATCCTATTCCAACAACATCTCTGAATAGGAACCAGTAACTATGCTATCTTGTCAGTCTCTATGTCCACCCCAAAAAATCATCAATGTTGAACCCCCGGTGATGCCCCCCCCCCCCACATTTGATTCCCCCCCCCCCTGGTTATATGTCCCACCGCTTTGACCCGGTGAAAAGCGGGATATAAATACAGTTAAATAAATAAATAAATAAATAAATAACATATATGTACATAGTTTCCCTAAGTTGAATCCCAGTTTAATTTTCCTGTTTCTTGTAAACCTGTTGCTTGCTGTGAGTATTCTTGTTCAATGTAAACCACGCTGATGAAAAAGAGCACGGTATAGAAAAGCTATAAATAAATAAATAAATAAATAATAAAATACAATAGGTGAGAACAAGGATATAACTAGAGAAAGGTAAGGAGTCACATAGAAGATTAAGGGATCAGGATCCAAAATCAGCCTTAAAGAGGTGAGCTTTTAGCATGGATTTGAAAAGAGGCAGGCAAGTGGGAAGGACCAGAGCTACACCACCCCTGGGTGGGAAGAGACAGCAGTTGCCACTACACCGGCCCCAAAATGCACCGAAACTTGAGCATGGAGATCGAGACGATAGTGGCATACAAAGATGGATCTGGAGGACCAGGTGGCTGCCCGGCAAATGTCAGTGGGAGAGACAAGCAACCGTTCTGTCCATGAAGCTGCCTGGGCCTGCATGGCGTGAGCATGAAGGCCCATGGGTACCAGCTTGTTATGTAGGATGTAAGCAGATTCGACAGCATGCTTTGATCCTGTGTGCAATTGTAGCCTTAGACGCAGTGAGGCCTTTAAGTGGCCCAGTGAAAAAGACGAAGAGATGGTCGGACTTCCTAAAGGAACTGGTGAACTTAAGGTATGAACGAAGAGCTCGCCTGACATCGACAGCATGTAGGTCACTCTGCACCCCGGAGCCCCGCTCCTTCGGAAAGGAAGGAAGCAAAATGGTTTGATTCACATGAAACGGTGAGAGTAATTTTGGCAAGAAGGAGGGCACCATGCAAAGCGAGATGCCCTCCGAGGAAAACAGAAAGGGCTCTCTACAGGACAAGGCCTGGAGCTCTGACACTCGTTGGGCTGAAGTGATGGCAACCAAGAACGCCACCTTCAGGAAGAGATCCCAGAGAGCAATATGTTGAAGCAGTTCAAAGGGAGCCTTCAGAAGACTCTGGAGGACTAGGGAAAGGTCCCATGGCAGGACAAGGGCGTGAAGCAGGGGCCGCAGTGCCCGCATGCTACAGAGAAAATGGCTGTCTGGATGCGAAGCAAGTGACCAGCTCACAATCGAGCCGCAAAAGCAGGTGAGGGTCACTACCTGCATTCAGAGAGAGCTGAGGGCCAAGCCCTTGTCAAAGCCCTCCTGCAGAAATGTGAGGGTATTGGGTACCCTGAACGCACCAGGGAAATATCTTTAGCCGAGCACACCATGACTCAAAGGCATGCCAGACCCAAACATATACCATGGAAGTCGAGGGGCGGCGTGCTTTGAAAAGGGTCTCCACAACTTTATGAGAATAGTCTTTGCAGATTAGGCGTCGCCTCTCAAGAGTCAGACCGTAAGTGAGTAAGGAGCTGAGTCCTTCATGAGAACTGGGCCCTGCCTCAGGAGGCCGCAGCAGGAGCCGAGCGGCAGGGATGGTGCCACTGTGAGTCGCACAAGGTCAGCATACCATGGGTGCCAAGGCCAATTGGGCACCACCAGAATCACGGGACTGGGGTGGTGCTTGATGCAGTGGAGATGCTGCCCGATCATCGCCCAAGATGGGAAAAGGTAGAGAAGCACTGCCACTGGCCATGGATGGACCAGCGCATCCAACCCTGAGAGCTGCACTCCTTCCTGCTACTGAAGAACGCGGGGTCCTTGGCATTCTTGGCAGCGGCCATCAGATCAAAAATGAGCCAGCCCCAGGTCTAGACTATGTGTTGAAAGGCTCATGGAGTGAGTTCTCATTTGCTGAGGTCCAGGGTATGGCGACTGAGTTAGTCAGCTTGGACAGTGTCCACATCTGCAATATGTTGGGCTGAGAGCACCTGCAGATGCTTCTTGGCCCAAGGGAAAAGGAAAAACATTTCCCTGGCCACTCTCAGGGCTTTGGTGCCCTCCTGGTGGTTGACTGCTGTGTAGTCCATGTGCCCTGGGTGGTCTGGTCCAGACGATGCGCTCCCCAGCCCGAGAGACTGGCTTCTGTCATGATAAGCACCCAATGCAGAGTCTTGAGGGGAACCCCTCGCTTTAGGTGTTTGGAGCGAGCCACCAGTGGAAACTTGAGTGAACGTACCTGGGAAGGGGAAGGTGAACGTCATACTGCTGAGAAGCTAGGGACCAGCAGGAAAGCAGGGACCATTGCAGAGGCCACATATGAGCATGAGCCCAGAGGACTACCTCGATTGTGGCCGCCATGGCTCCCAAGACTTGAAGATAGTCCCATACCTGGGGACGAATCTGAAACAGGAATGGCTGTAGTTGGTTGGTAATCTTCTGTATTCTGTCCTCCGATAGAAAGACCCGTCCTAGATAGGTGTCGAAGTGGGCTCCCAGGAATTCCAGGGATTGGGAGGGTGGAGACAGCTGTTGGTGTAATTTACCACCCAACCCTGATGCTCGAGGAAAGACACAACACGAGAGACGGCCTCGAGTGTCTCCACTCGTGATCGCTCTGATTAGCCAGTTGTCCAGGTGAAAATGAATGCAGATACCCTGCTTCCACAAGGCTGCGGCCACTACCACCATGACTTTGGAAAAGGTACATAGCACTGTTGCAAGACCAGACGGCAGTGCGCAGAACTGGAAGTGGTGCCTGAGAACCGTGAAATGAAGAAAGCAATGTTGGTCTTCGCGGATTGGGATATGGAAGTAGGCTTCCACCAGATCAACAGAAGCCAAGAATTCCCCAGTACGAACCACTAGAATGACAGATCAAAGGGTTTCCATCCAGAAATGAGACACCCGTAGTGACCGGTTGATGCCCTTGAGGTCCAGAATGGGCCAAAAGGATCCATCCTTTGGGACAATGAAATAAATGGAGTAGAGGCTGGAGGCTGCCTCGGTCAGAGGCACCGGACAAATGGCACAGAGTTCCAACAGGTGCCAGAGTGATCTGAATGGCCTTGCGCATTGTGGCCAAGCCACAAGAGGAGACTAGAAAGGTGTCCTTGATGGGCTTGGAGCGCCCCAGCACATAGCTGTAGCAAATAATATTGAGAACCCACTGATCAGTGGTGATATCCTCCCACTCGTAGGCACACAGAGCCAGCCGACCCTCCCATCGGTGGTGTCCTGGAGTGGGACTGGAGATCGTCAGTGTGAGGAATGGGCAAGGCTGGAGAATTTCACAGGGGCAACATAGGAGTCCTTTGTTCAGCATACCCCATGAAAGGGCTGTGATCTGAAGTCTGATCTGTTGGATGAGGAGCCTGACATCCTGCCGGTTGGAGGCGCTGTGTCACAGAACATGACCGAGAAGGGCAATGAACAAGAGCTGGACCGGAGAGCATCTGCACCTGACCTTGGCTTATCCTCAAGCAAGGATTCTGGCTTGACCTCACCTAGGCTCTTGACCAGCTTTGAGGTTCTCGCCAAAAAGAAGCTGGCCTTTAAAGAGGAGCTTAGCGAAACGAGCCTTCAAAGCCGAATCAGCGGACCAGAGATGAAGCCAGAGCCACCGGTGATCCATAGTTACTGCAGCCACGGACCGTGCGGCCAGGCAGATCATAAAGAGCATCTGTCAAGAAGGCAATCACGGACTCCAAATGTACTGCCTTAGGGTCATCGGGTAGTAACTGAATCCAGCAGAAAAAGGAACGTGCAGCTACTCCCCCGCAGACCGAGGCTTGAAGGATGAGAGAGGAGGAGGAGGAGAAGGCAGTCTTGAGCAATTCCTCAAACTTCCTGTCCTGTTGGTCACGAAGAGCGGCTCCGCCTTCCACTGGAATTATTGTATGCATGATGATTGATATCACCACAGCATCTACTGCCGGATATGCTAGCCATTTAGTGGCATCGGGCAAGTGGAAGGACAAACTCCTCCCCGCTCCACCGGCATTGGGCAAGTGGCATCGGGCATTTGAAGGACAAACTCCTCCCCACTCCACCAGCACAGGGCCCATAAGCTGTTCCTTAAAGCCACCATTGGGCATGAAAACTACAAGAGCAACTCCCCTACCACTATCGGAGCCTCAATCGGCATCAGGCAGGGGACCGGTAGGACAAACTCCTCCCTATTCCACCAGCACAAGGCCAATCAGGTCTCAGAAGCAGCTCCTTGAAATTAAAACCACCATCGTGTGCGAAAACTACAAGAGCAGCTCCACCACAACCATCAGAGCCCCAAACAGCATCGGGCAGGAGACCGGTAAGAGAAACTCCTCCCCGCTCCACCAGCACATGGCCAATCAGGGCCCAGAAGCAGCTCCTTGAAATTAAAACCACCATTGGGCATGCCCGCGCCTGGTAGGCCCACGCCTCAGGGCTTCACCAGAAGGCCTTTGAGCGTGGCATGGAGCAGAATTCACTTCAAGCCCTATTAAACCTGCAGCTACTCACCAAGACAAGGTAAGCCTGCAGCAACTAGCACCTCCCCCTGCTCCCTATTAAGAAAACTGCAACGGTAACTAAAAGGTATCACTTCAGGCCTACAGCAGAGGACTCTGCCCATTTACAAGGTAGCCTCAAAATCAACCTCAGTCACACAGACACAGCAAGCCATAGCAGAGACTTCCTACACTGCCCACAGACTACAAGCATAAAACATCCACCAAGGATCCAAGAAAGCATGCCCTCATATTTGCCTGCGTAATAATCTTCCTCCATGCACTTAAAACAAACGCAACAGACAGCTCAAAAAGCAAAACAGTAAGCAACATACTAATACCTGAAATCTCCAGGCATGATCCTTTCCAGTGCCTATACCTTAACTGTACAAACAAAAAATGCAACAGATTACTGGAGGCAAGAGTAGCAGTCTTGGAAGACATAAGGAAGACAGAGGTACATAAACGAGACCTACAAGGATATAGTCCTGAAGTCCCACCTCCAGTCTGCAGCATCCCTGTTGCCGTGGAGGAAAGAGGTCACGTGACAGGAGAGCATCACCCTGGTGTGACAGAAAGTGATCCTATAGCTAGGACCTGTCCTCCAGGTGATGTAAAACCCTCTCGCACCGAGGAAGTTTCTCCAGGGTCATGTGCCCATGAGGGAAGGGTTAGGACAGCCGTTATAGTTGTTGATTCGATCATTAGGCATGTAGATAGCTGGGTGGCTGGTGAACGCGAGGATCGCCTGCCAACATGTCTGCCTGGTGCGAAGGTAGCGGATCTCACGTGCCACCTAGACAAGGTCTTAGATAGTGCTGGGGAGGAGTCTGCTGTCTTGGTACATGTCGGTACCAATTGCAAAGGAAAATGTGGTAGGGATGTTCTGGAGGCTAAATTTAGGCTTTTAGGTAGGAAGTTGAAATCCAGAACTTCCAGGGTAATGTTCTCCGAAATGCTTCCAGTTCCACGCGCAGGACCCAAAAGGCAGGCAGAGCTCTGGAGTCTCAATGCGTGGATGAGACAATGGTGCAAGGATGAGGGTTTTGGATTTGTTAGGAACTGGGGAATATTCTGGGGAAAGGAAGGGCTATTCTGAAGGGATGGGCTTCACCTTAACTGGGATGGAACCAGGCTGCTGGCATTAACCTTTAAAAAGAAGATAGAGCAGCTTTTAAACTAGATAATAGGGGAGAGCCAACAGTCACCTAAGAGCGCATGGTTCAGTAAAATGTATCCTTGAAGGATACTACCAAAAAAATGAAGTTAGCGCACATCACCAGAGAGGTTCCAGTAAAGACAAAGGTAGCCCAAATGCCCTCGAGTTCAGAGCAGACAGAGCTTAAACATTCCAAAATGTCCCTGCCTACCGATAACCAGATTAATATGAATAAAATACAGTTTCTAAAATGCTTGTAAGCAAATGCTAGAAGTTTAAAAAATAAGATGGGAGAGTTAGAATATCTAGCACTAAATGAGAAGTTTATTTTATTATTTATTATTTATTACAATCTCTTATATACCGCGCTATTTGGCATCAGCGCGGTTTACATTATAACACAACGACCATAACAACATGCTGTTTGGTTTTACATCGAACAGGGGACCAAACTTGGATAACAGGGGTAACTATATACATGAGATATTTACATGGTGAGGAGTAACTTGGATAACAGGGGTCAATTATAATATACATGAGATATTTACATGGTAATGAGTAAAATTATCATAGTGAACGTGGGTCATCTCTTCAGAGGGGATGTCTAGGTGCCATTGGTGGTTGGGTAGCATTGGAGGAAAAGATGGTATTTGAGTGCCTTCCTGAACTGCGATAGGTCGGCAATAGCCCTGTCAGGGGGTAGAGCATTCCAGCATTTAGGTACATAGTAACTGAACGCCCTGTTTGTGGTTGATATGTTGCACTTTGACGATTCCTTTGGTAATACTAGTTGGTTTATGGCTATTGCTCTTCTAGATCTGTTGGGGGGCAACATGTGAATAAGATCTGTGAGTGAAAAGGATGAAATACCTTTGATTGCCTTGAATGCTAGGAGTAGGGTTTTAAAGATGATTCTCCCATGGATAGGTAACCAGTGAAGTTGTTTGAGAATGGGGGTCACGTGGTCGGTTCTGGCGGCTCCGTGTAGGACCCTTGCTGCAGCATTCATGGCCAGCTGTAATGGGGCTAGTGTGGATTGAGGGAGCCCTTGTAAGATGGCGTTTGCAAAGTCGAAGTGAGGCAGGATTAGTGCTTGGTATATGGTCCGGAAGTCATCTGAGTCCAGCAGGGAGCGCAGATGTCTGAGTGTGCGGATTTTGTAGTATACAGCTTTGACAATGTTGTTTATGTGGTGTTTCATATCCAGGCGTTGGTCCAACGTAACTCCAAGGTATCTTATTGTTTCTTTGGTTAGTAAGTCCGCTTCCTTAACACTGACATGGGATGGAGGAGTAAAGTCGGGGTCTCTGGAGATGAAAAGAACCTCCGTCTTTTTATGTTGAATGCGTAGATTCTGTGATTGGAGCCACGCTGAGACAGCATTGAAACAGTCTATTAGTGGTGCTAGGTCCATTTGGGCTGTGGAGAACGGCATGTATAAAAGAATGTCATCTGCATATATCAAACAGCTCACGTTAAATGATCTTATGATGTTGCAGATGGGCTGCATGTAAATATTGAATAGTAGGGAGGACAAGGAGGAGCCTTGAGGTACACCTTGTTTTTGATGGAAGTGTTTTGATTCCTCTGATCCAGACTTCACGTATTGCCATCTTGCTTCCAGATAGGATTTACACCACCCTAGTGCATTGTTGCAGATGCCCTTCTCTTTCAACCTTCCCAGGAGAATTTCGTGACTCACCGAGTCGAACGCAGCGGCAATGTCCAAGAAGATGAGCACAAAACCTTTATGGATGTTGTCTACGCCTGTGATTATAACGTTGAATAGGCTAGTAAGAAGGGTCTCGACTCCATGATATTCTCTAAACCCATGTTGGCAGTGATCTAGGGGAGCTACGGAATCTATGTGATTTTGAATTTGCCGTTGTACCTCTTTCTCAGTTATCTTGGCTAGGAGAGGAATACTGGCTATTGGCCTATATGAATCGGCCTTTTGCGGGTCAAGCTTGGGGTTTTTCAATAGTGGCCTAATGGATGTCTGCTTGAGTGTTGCAGGGAAGTATCCTGTTGTGAAGGAGAGGTTCATTAGGTTTGCGATGAATGGACTGAACACACTGCGTAGTTCCTTGATCCAAAAGGCTGGGCATGGGTCAGTCTGTGCAGTGGAGGTGTTGAGGGATGCTATGGTATCTTCAATGCATTTAGTGGAAGGAGTAGAGAACTTGTCAAGTAGGGTTAGGCCAGTTGGTTCCTGAAACTGTACTGCTGAATCCTTTTTGGTTTGAATGATCTTGGATTGCAGGTAGTCAGCGTATTCTTGTGGGTGAATCACACTGCGCTGATCGGGAGATGGTTCTTTCGAGAGGGATTTAACCAAGTTGAAGAGGTCACGTGGTTTATTCAATGATCTCTTTAGGGTGTCAGTGTGATATTGTTTCATTTTGGTTGTGATTGCTTCACGATGAATTGAGAGGTGAGTTTGGTAGGCGGTCTGATCTTCAATGGAGAGCGTTCGGCGCCATCGGCGCTCGAGTCTACGTAGTTGAGTAAGAGACGATCGTAGCTCAGGAGAGAACCATGGGGCAGAGCTTCTCTTCATTCTTGCTGTGTTGTTGGCTTCCGGGCGTTGTGCGATGGCATTTAAGTTGGAGTTCCAGGATGATATAAGTTCTTCAAGGTCAGGCGTGGTTTTGTTGAGGAGGGATTGGGTCTCAGATATAATGTGTTCCCTGTTAAATGGGCGAAAGCTTCTTGTGGATGCTCGGGATGTGATGTTCTGATTTCGGCTTCTGTGCAGCTGCTCATTGTTGGTGGGTATCTGGATAATAATCAATTTGTGGTCTGACCAAGGTACATCAATCACTGATGTTGGTAGATTACGGTTTTGCTCGATGATTGGCTGAGGAGCAAAAACCATATCCAGTACATTCCCTTTTATATGTGTGGGTTCATTGATGATTTGTTTGAGTGCGAGTTCTTCCATGGCACCAAGGAAGGCATTTGCGTGGTTTTGGGGTAAGGATGGGAGATTGAAATCACCCATTATCCAATTTGGTTTATTGGGACTGAGGGTGTTGGCCGCAAGGTCAATAATGGTTGGGAGGTCATCTGGACAAGCCGACGGCGTTCTGTATAACAAGTTGAGAGAGCAATGCTGGTTTGCAATAGAGAGGATGTCTAGACTGCTTGTACTAGAGGAGTCTGTTATATGGAAGTCAAGGTCTGCTTTGGTGATTATAAGCACCCCACCTCCTTTTTTGTTTTCTCTATGTCTTGTGTGTATGGTGAAATTGGGGGGTAGGAGTTGATTGAGGATAACATTGTCCTCCGATGATAACCAGGTTTCAGTGATCATAAGTATTTCTAGGTCGTAAAGTGAAATTGTGTCTAGTACAACAGGCCATTTTTTGCGAATAGAGCGTGCGTTAATGATGGCACATTTCAGTGGTCGGCAGCTCAGAGGTTTTTGCTGGCTGGGTGTATTGGATAACTGTAGTGCTACATGGATAAGGTGGGAGCGTCGCGTGTAGGCGTCACTTCTTGGGTGGGAATATGGGGGATCATACCATCTTTTTCCATGGCTATTCAGGACAGGAATGTTGTTGTGGGACGTGTAGAGGGCCTGGGTGGTTCCAAGCCAGTGAGTGAGGAGGTAAAGGCTAAAGAGGGAGGCGAACTGGAGGGCCATTTTGAGGGTAGCAAGTAGTAGTGAGGTACAGTGTGACAGTAGTATCAATGAGGCACAATGTAGTAGCGGAGCACACTATATTTATGAGGTGCAGTAGGGAAGAGGAGATATTATGCAAAAATATACAATAGGATGGAGCAGTAGGAAGGATTGCAGTAGATGAGGCCTTAGAATATAGGTGACCTATCTACGAAATTGACTACATTCCAATCATATTAAGGAGATACAGAATGATATGCTGCAATGCTGGGATGATGCATTAACACGTTAATACTGAGATATAAGTAATGGGATAGGATTCCAACAGAGTACATTGTATCTTTGATAGGTAAACTAGTATCGCATTGACAAAAGACTGTGACAATTAGTACCTTTCCCGTGTGAGCTCAGAGGATTATAACAGACTGTTATGTGGTGGGAGGATTCGGCCTACCTCACGGTCCACGCCTAAGGGCCACGCCAAAGGGCCCTCAGGCGCGGGCCCGCCAGGCGCGGGCGCGCCTGATGGCGCGAAGTTTAAATGCCGTGTGCAGTGCCCCGATTGGGCCTGCGATGCCAGGAGGCCCCTCCCGCTGCTGGTGGCTCGATCCCCGGGAAGGGGAGAGCTGCTGGTGGTGGCGGGGGCTGGAGAGAGTCAGCGCCCGATGGCGCGAGGTTTAAATGCCGTGTGCAGTGCCCCGATTGGGCCTGCGATGCCAGGAGGCCCCTCCCGCTGCTGGTGGCTTGATCCCCGGGAAGGGGAGAGCTGCTGGTGGTGGCGGGGGCTGGAGAGAGTCAGCGCCCGATGGCGCGAGGTTTAAATGCCGTGTGCAGTGCCCCGATTGGGCCTGCGATGCCAGGAGGCCCCTCCTGCTGCTGGTGGCTCGATCCCCGGGAAGGGGAGAGCTGCTGGTGGTGGCGGGGGCTGGAGAGAGTCAGCGCCCGATGGCGCGAGGTTTAAATGCCGTGTGCAGTGCCCCGATTGGGCCTGCGATGCCAGGAGGCCCCTCCCGCTGCTGGTGGCTCGATCCCCGGGAAGGGGAGAGCTGCTGGTGGTGGCGGGGGCTGGAGAGAGTCAGCGCCCGATGGCGCGAGGTTTAAATGCCGTGTGCAGTGCCCCGATTGGGCCTGCGATGCCAGGAGGCCCCTCCCGCTGCTGGTGGCTCGATCCCCGGGAAGGGGAGAGCTGCTGGTGGTGGCGGGGGCTGGATTGGTATCTCAGAGACATGGTGGAAGGAGGACAACCAGTGGGACACTGTGATACCTGGGTACAAACTATATCATAATGATAGAGCTTATCAAATTGGTGGAGGGGTTGCGCTCTATGTCAGAGAGGGCATTGAGTCACAAAGGATTAAAGTTTTGCAGGAAACAAAATTTGCTGTAGAATCTCTATGGATTGAAATTCCATGTAAAAAGGGGAAGGCGATGGCAGTGGGGTTGTACTATCGACCGCCTGGCCAGAATGAACAAATGGATGATGAAATGCTCAAAGAAATCAGGGAAGCTAACAAAAGTTACAGAACAGTAATAATAATGGGTGATTTCAATACCCCAGAATTGACTGGGTCAGTGTCACGGCAGGACATGCTAGGGAGAAAACGTTTCTAGATTAAATAAATAACTGTTTCTTGGAGCAGCTGGTTTATGAACCGACCAGAGGGGAAGCCATTTTGGACTTAGTCCTTAGTGGAACACCAGATCTGGTGCAAGAGATAAGGGTGTTGGGGCCAGTTGGTAATAGTGATCATAGCATGATCGTGTTTGATTTAATTAATGGAGGAGGGATGGTAAGGAAATCCACAGTACTACCTTTTAACTTTCAAAAAGGAGACTATGATAAAATGAGAAAAGTAGTTATGAAAAAAACTAAAAGGAGCAGTTGCAAAGATCAAATACTTACATCAAGCTTGGGTGTTGTTTAAAAATACTATCTTGGAAGCCCAGACCAGCTGTATTCACGCTTTAAGAAAAGTGGAAGGAAGTCCAAAAAACTGTCAGCATGGTTTAAAGGTGAGGTCAGATGCTGTTGCCAAAAAAGCATCTTTCAGGAAATCGAAAAAAGAGCCCAATGACGAAAATTGGAAACAGCACAAGCACTGGCAAGTTAAATGCAAGGCATTGATAAGGCAGGCAAAGAAACAATTTGAAAAGAAACTTGCTGTGGAAGCAAAAACGTATAATAAAGACTTTTTCAAGTACATTCGTAGCAAAAAACCTGTGAGAGAGTCAGTTGGACCATTAGCTGATAGAGGGGTAAAAGGGGTAGTAAGAGGCGACAAGGCTATAGCGGAGAAACTGAATGAATTCTTTGCTTTGGTCTTTACTGAGGAAGATGTAGGGATGTTACCCATGACTGAAGTGATATTTAAAGGTGATACTGCGGAAGAATTGAAATAAAAATCGATACACCGGGAAGATGTATTACAACTGTAGGATAAACTGAAGAGTAGCAAATCACCTGGACCAGATGGTATACATCCAAGGGTGTTGAAAGAACTGAAATAACTGGAGTGGAGGAGTGGCCTAGTGGTTGGGGCAAGGTACTTCAGGCCGGAAGGTCAGGGGTTCAAATCCCACTAAAGGACAGCAACCTTGGGCCGGAAGGACTGGGGTTTCTAGTCCCACAAGTGCTCCTTGTGGTCTTGGGCAAGTCACTTAACCCTCCATAGCCCATGTTCCCTGTAAAATAGTTATCTCCAAGTTATAATGCCCTGTTCAATGTAATTTCAGTTTGTTCAATGTAAACCGCACTGATGCAGAATAGCGCGGTATATAAGAGAATATATAAAATAAATAAAATAAAAAAAATATGTGATTGTAGACCTGCTATTAAGTAATCTGTGAACTATTATTTAAATCATCTGTAATACCTGAAGATTGGAGGATCGCCAACGTAACGCCAATTTTTAAAAAGGGTTCCAGGGCTGATCCGGGAAACTACAGACCAAAATTACTCATCATATAGATACTCATGGCTTAATGGGAGGCAGCCAACATGGCTTTAGACAAGAAAGATCTTGGTTTACTAATCTGTTATGTTTTTTTGAAGGTGTGAATAAACAGGTAGACAAAGGTGAGTCAGTTGATATAGTGTATCTGGACTTTCAGCAAGCCTTTGACAAGGTCCTTCATCAGAGACTTTTGGCAAAAATAAAAAGTCATGGGATAGGATGCAGTGTATTATTGTGGATCAGGAACTGGTTAAAAGATAGAAAGCAGAGGGTAGGGCTAAATGGCCAATTTTCCCAATGGAAAAAGGTGAATAGTGGAGTACCACAGGGATCTGTGCTGGGTCTGCTACTTTTTGACATATTCATAAATGACCTGGAAAAGGGAATAATGAGTGAGGTTATCAAATTTGCAGATGACACAAAACTATTTAAAGTTGTTAAAACCCATGAGGATTGTGGAAAATTGCAAGAGGATCTTGATAAATTGGAAGACTGGGCATCCAAATGGCAGATGAAATTTAATGTGGACAAGTGCAAAGTTATGCACCTAGGAAAGAACAACCCAAAGTATGGTTACACGATGCAAGATTCCACATTAGGAACCACTACCTAGGAAAAAGATTTAGGCGTCATCGTGGATAGCATGTTAAAACCCTCCGCCCAGTGTGCATCGGCGGCAAAGAAAGCAAATAGGTATCATAAGGAAAGGAATGGAAAATAAAACAAAGGATATTATAATGCCTCTGTATCGTTCCATGGTGCGACCGCACCTTGAATATTGTGTGCAATTCTGGTCGCTGTATCTTCAAAAGGATATAGCGTGTGATAAGGAAGCTTATCATAGCTCAGGAAGGAGCTATAGAAAAGGTGAAGTGACTCTGAACAAGCAACCTGTCAGTTCTGGTAGAAATAAGAAAACAGAATTTTCCCATAAAAGACTACCAGTCCCAGAATGCACCAGGTTTCCAACAGCCATTAGAGGAGCTGAAGTGGGGAAACGTGTGTTCAATCAGGAGGGCTATGAGGTAATCCCTAAGCACTCATCTCAAAGGGCAGGGCCTGATTCAGCACAGCTGCGCTGTGCTAAGGTGGAGCACTCATCAAAGCAGAATAAAGGTAGAGTTTATTCTACAGAGAATTATCCTCATCCTCAGGATCAGCTTGGAGATCCTCATCTTGGACATCTTCATCATCGGGAGGATCATCAGAAGCAGAAGCCAAACCGGACGGACAGAGAGGGCAAGAAACCCTTTGGAAGAAAGAAGAGAAAAGCCATTGGGAGGTCTAAAGGAGTCCAGAGCAGTACGTATACTGGAAGGCATTCCAAGGGCCAGCATACACCATTGGACTAGGGAAAGCCAGAGGAATGGTGCTGCAGGGCTAGGAATCTCCAGACGGTACCTGTGAGGGAGACGGCTGCACGTGGAAGGGACCCCAAGACCCGTGACAGAAGGTATGTGAAGAGAGATCCAGTGTCCAGGGATCTGGATTGGAAGGCTGGACATAAGAACTGGACTACATACTGGCCAGGCTATTTAGAGAGGAACTCTAACAGCAATGGAAGCTCAGGTATGAACACTGATCTATGCCCAAGCTATAACCTTGAAAGACAGCAGGGAAACAAGTATTCTCCTGAAAGTGCTCCATTGAGAAATTCCTCTGTGCCAATCCCTGATATTGAACCCATGATTGTTGAAGAAGGGGAAGGAGGGGTCTTAGATACAGGCTGTGAATATATGGATTGCTCTCTGTCTATACTCCTTTGGTAATTTTCTGTTACAAAGTACAGCAACCATCACAAAGAAATACAAACTTGTTCTTTAATCTACTCAGAAAAGCTCCTGAGTAGGATTTTGGGCCACGCAGTAGAAAGCAAGCCAGCTAAGGGGTTTCAGCTGGATAACTGCTAGCAATTGAGCCTTACCTAATTGCTTGTGAGCTCTGAGGGAATCACTTCTGAGTCTATGTGTGAAGATATAAGAAGTTAACCTGAAAAGAACAGTTTTTCCCTTCTTTGTGGGTTTTGCTTGTTGTTTGAAACACTGCTAAGAAAATATTAGCTAAAGCCTACAGAAAAGACCAGTTTGTTACCAACCAGGTCTTTATTCTTTTGCTTTGATTGCCTGACAAGTTCAAATGTTGTTTTCCTGATTTTGTTTTTCCAAGTTTAACACTGAAAGCAAGTATCCTGTTTTATGTGCTACCAAGCATATCTGTGTTGGGAGAAATAACCCCATAAATAAATATCTTATTGGCTTTACACTCAAGCACAACTAATTATTGTGAGTGTCTGTGTCTGGTGTGAATGGACTGCATTTCCCACAATCCCTTGCAAATCATATTGATATATGCACTTGCCAAGACTGTGAACATTCTCACCCAGGGAGCCGTCTGACAAGCGTTATTAGAAAAGGTACAGAGAAGAGCCACCAAAATGGCAAAGGGGATAGAAGGATACTCCTATGAAGAGAGGCTAAAAGGTTTAGGACTCTTCAACCTGGAAAAGAGACGGCTGAGGGGAGATATGATAGAGGTCTATAAATTAATGAATGGAGTTTGTGATGTAGAGACCCCTACAGAGCCCATGGAAATAGAGAGAAAGGAAGATTCCACCTTTAAAACTGGCAGGCAGCTTAAACACATGGCTCACTGTTTACAAAGAAAAGGTAAACAGAGAAAGTCAGGAGCTGAACTGACACGCCCAAGCTCTGACACAGCAGCAAGCTTAGAGCGTGATCAATCACACCTGTTCAGGTTGAGGGCAGAGCCAAGCCCAGGGGAACAGAATTATAAAACCTTGTCATTAGCTCCCAGGAGGAGATTAAGATTAGGATTTGGAATTGAGGGAAGAGAAGCAGGCTCGAGTACAAGCTGGAGTGGTAATTGCAGTTCGGACGGCAGTTGGAGCCGTGGCAGCAGAGAAAGAGGAGTCCTGGACAGCAAAGACAGGAGAGAGGAGAGAACTCCTGTAAGACGTGCTGTGAGAGGCTCAGAAACTCCAGAGAGTTGGATACTGGGTAAAGAAATTACCTACAGGTCTGGGAGAAAAGCCAGCAGACTAGGAGGAGGGAAGGCACGCCCTGTGACCAGGAATTGGCTGGAACGGAGAGAGCAGGGAACCCTTCAGTCAGAAGGAAGCCTTCACAGTTTGAACAGGTGGGAGCCCAGCACAAAAGCATTCCCTTATAACTGCCAAGAATTAGAGGAGAGCCAAAGAAGAAACTCCAGGGCAACAGGTATTTTAAACCCTTACTGTTTTGAGGTGTGTAAAGGGAAAACACCTGAGCTTATAGAGGGAAGTTCCTTAAAGCCCATAGTAACAGTTTGCATACAAACGCGGTTAGTCCTGAAGCAGAAGATATGCAAATAGACTCTAATGTTGATGACGTAGCAGATATGCAGATGGATTGCACGCTTTGTTTGGCTGACAACATTGAGTCACTGTGTTAAACATTGAAGTAAAAGTGCTGAGACACAGCAAAGAAAAAGGAACTGTTTTGCTTTGCTACCAGAAGCTGTTTGTTTTCCTTTCTGTACTTGCAACAAGCACTGCATGTGTTGGAACCAGAGAGTGAAGAAGCAATTACCTTAGTTATTGTATATAATCCTCATGTTAAACTCCTGGAAATGTCCTATTTTTGTTCTGCACCAAAGTTCTATTTGTGAGGGGAATAAATCTTTGTCATTTTGCCTTAAACACTCGGACTACAATTGCTTCTTTATCAGAGAGCTTAAAAAGGGACTACAATTCCCAAAAGGCCTTGCAAAAGCCACAGCTGTAGTCTCACTTTCTGCATAGAGAAATCATCATGGCAGACCAACCCTCTGCTCCCTAAGCGGAGGGCTGGCCACATGGTGACAAGTTGCATGGGTAAACGTAGATCGATTGTTTACGTCATCAGAATATAAAAAGACTAGGAGACATGCAATGAAGCTACAGGGTAAACTATTTCAGAACCATTCCTCCAAACACAAGGGGTTCCACAAGGCTCCTCTCTATCGGCGCTCCTCTTCAATATATATATGCAGCCAATTTGCCAAATCACCAAATCATTTAATGTTTCCTGCCTCATTTACGCTGACGACGTGCTTATTTTCACCCCGATTGATATAACGAATCCAAATTACACCAACTTAACTAACTGTTTCAATGCAATAGCAGATTGGCTTTTAGATCAAAACATGCGAATCAACTTCAAAAAGACTGAAGTTTTAATTGTCACAAGAAACAAGCTATTCTCCCCCCCCTGCATTCCTCAAGGTACGGGACGCCGAGCTCCCAATCAAGAATTCAATCCGTTACCTAGGTGTGATCCTTGATCAACGACTTGATTTTACCTCTCACATAAAAAGCACGGTAAAAACTATTTATTTCAAGATAAAAACATTACGCCACCTAAGACCCATGCTAGAATACAGCGACTTCCGCTCAATATTCCAGGCAATAGTCACTCCACACTTTGACTATGCGAATATTGTACTACATGGTCTTCCAAAGAACACCATTAACCCCCTGCAACTAGCAATGAATGCTGCGGCCCGTATCCTAGTTGGAGCATCTAAGAGTGACCATATCACGCCAATCCTTAGGGACCTTCACTGGCTCCCTATAGAATGTAGAATTAGATACAAAGCTCTTCTCATCACATTCAAGGCCTTCTATCACCAGCAACGACTTCAGACCTCATCAGTCTACCTCCCGAGACAAGAACCAGGAGACCATTTGCTGAAAATACCCTAGTCATTCCCAGTGAATCCACAAATTGGTCCCAATCAACAATCAACAGAGCATTTAAATCTTATGCGCCCAGATGCTGGAATAAACTTTCTCCAGATATCAGAGCAACACGAGACATGAAGCAGTTCAGGAAGGCTATCAAGCATTATCTATTCACTGAGTACTTCCAGCCACCGTAATCCTAATATAAGATGTCATAAGACAAATTCATATGCATAACTACTCCATAAGACATACCTTCTAGAACTAAAAGTTTTGTTGTAATTCCGCTGCTCACTAAAATCTCTCTGCTAGTTGAATTTATGTAAATAGTTCAATCGTTATTGTAGATAGTTACCCTTGTTTTCCCAAGTTTATTGCCCTGTTATATGTAACTCATACGTGTTTTCAAATGTACTGAGAATGTTTTGTTCCATGTAAACCGCGCTGATGCTAAAGAGCGCGGTATATAAGAAACTTTAAATAAATAAATAATAAAAGAAAATATTTTTTCACTCAACGTGTAATCAAACTCTGGAATTTGTTACCGGAGGATGTAGTAAAAGCTGTTAGTGTAGCTGGGTTTAAAAAAGGTTTAGACAAGTTCCTGGAGGAAAGGTCCATAAACCATTATTAAAAGGGACCCAGGATATCACTGCTTGACCCAATACAAGCATTGAGGAACCTGTGCCTTTTGGGGAGACTGCTGTACTTATGACCTAGATTGGCCACAGTTTGAAACAGGATACTGGGCTTGATGGTCCTTGGTCTGACCCAGTATGGCATATCTTATGTTCTTATTACTGAAAATTAACCTTGCAACACACACACCTCAGCTATTAAATCATTGCCATACCCTCCCCACACTAAAATGTGCTCTAATTAATGCACGATCCATTCAGAATAAATTCCATAACATCATTAAGTACATCCAGGAACATGAGATTGACACAGTGTGCATAACGAAAACCTGGCTCACAGACACCGATCATGTGATAATAAACCAGATTGCCTCACAAACATACAAAACCCACAATGGCCCAAGAACCAAATAAAAGGGGAGGTGGAGTTCTCATCTCAAAGAAATCTCTAAAGTTCAACACCCTATCAACTCAAAGCACAGAAAGCTGTAACATTGCCACCATATCAAATAAATACATATCACTCTGCCTTATATACCGAGTACCAGGCACCAAAGATGACGAGCTCTCGCTCATCCTAGAAGAAATATGCACCAACTCAAACCTACAGAAACCCTTCATAATCCTAGGAGACCTCAACATTCCATCCACATCTATGAGAAATGGTCAGCCATAGAGGACCTATGTTACACACAGACAATAGACACTCTAACCCATAACAAAGGAGGAATCCTGGACCTCATTTTTATCCCAAACACACCACTAGAAAAAAAGCTCACACATCCTCCAACTGTAACACCTATTCCATGGTCAGATCAACATATCATAACTCTCACAGTAACCATTCCCAACATAAAAAACCCAATAGAAGCATCAAGGACACAAAGAAGATTCAAAAAGTTTAACAAAGAGGCATTCATACAATATGTCATACCTAAGCTTGACAGAAACATAACAGACTTAGAAGAGATAATAAACTGGAACACTACAATGCATAAGGCAGCCATCGCTCCACACAAGGAGTCACACAACAACAATAGAAAGAATATTGCCCCATAGTACTCTAAAGAGCTCAGCGAATTGAAAAGAGCACTAAGGAAAATAGAACGAAGATAGAGAAGAACAAAAAACCCTGAAGATTGGAACAACTATACAGCAAAGATGCAACAATACCAGATCCGAATAAACGCTTGCAAGAAGGAACACCATACAAACCTAATCATGGGTTTACTGAATAAACCACAAGAGCTGTTCAACATAGTACAAATCTTAACCAAAGAAAACCAGAAGAGCATAACAAGCAACTAATTGATCCCCAAGTTATGGCGAGCTTCTTAGAACTAAAATTTAAGTCCAACTTCAACCAAAAACAAACACTAACACCAGAAGCATGTTCCTCACAAACACCCACCAATGGAGAACCTTTCACATCCCAACCATAAAAGAACTGAAAAACATCATAACCAACCTTAATACTACAACCTTCACACTATATCCATGCCCAATATCCAGGGTTAAGTTAACAATGGAGCAATTAGCCCCTACTCTACTTAACATAATTAAACTCTCACTTACACAAGGCTTTATCCCACCCACTCTCAAGCTATAGTAAGACCAATACTAAAAAGCTCCACCCTAGATACCAACGACCCTAATTCATACCAACCCATCTCAAGCCTCCCATTCATGGCAAAGATGACTGAAAAAGTGGTCCAGCTTCAATTACAAGACCACCTAGACACTCATGCTCCACTTGACCCCTCACCAACATGGGTTCAATTCTAAACACAGTGTGGAAACACTAATTACATCATTTCTGGACAACAATCACCAGACTAGACAATGCTAAACAAGGCTTCATAATGGTATTCATAGATATCAAGGCAGCCTTTGACTCTATTAACCGTAACGCCCTTACCAAACGCCTACAAGAAATTGGTCTACCAGAAACCACTCTCCAATGGCTCACGTCATACCTTTCACACAAAAAATCCAATTAAAATCTGAAATCACATGCTCAAAACTGATTAATTAACCACAAGAACTCCCACAAGGCTCAGCACTCTCCACATTACTGTTTAATATATACCTACAACCGCTATGTAAAATAACCAAAAACAAGGTCAAATACAGTATATATGCGGCCGACATCATGGTATACACAACCATCAACATAGACCGACCTGATCACTCAAGGATAACATCATGCATCAAGGAGATGTCAAACTGGCTCCAGGAACATAACCTCTCAATAAACTACAAGACATCAAAAGCACTCTTCATGAGAAAGAGCACTGCCTTCACCCCACCGAAAACACTACAAATATTCCACAAGGACATAGCTGTAAAAACAGAAGTCAAATACTTAGGGATATGCCTAGACCAAATCCTGAACTTCCAAGCACATATAAAGAAAACAACAAAAGCAGTTTATCATATATTAAGAATAATAAAAAAACCTCAAAGCACTACTTAACACCAATAACGTCCGCACAGTTTGCCAAGCTATGATATTGCCCATCCTGGGCTATTGCAATATCATCTACCAGGGCCTACCTATACAGACCACCTATCTTCTTCAATTAGTACAAAATACGGCTGCATGAATAATAACTGGCACAATAGGGAGCAGCCACATAACTTCAACCTTGAAACAACTCCACTGGCTACCCATAACTACCAGGTCCAAATACAAGGCTCTGCTCACGGTCTTTAAAATCACTCATCAATTATCATCGTCCATCCTCCAAGCACTCATAAGCAAAGATCCAGAAAATAGAATAAAACTGAAACACAATAAAAACCTACTACTAATACCTAAGAGCAAAATAAAAGCAAAACAAGCAACTTGTCACAGAGCCTTTTCAATATATGCACCATCACTCTGGAACTCACTTCCAGAGAAATAAGAACCATCACCGACCTATGGAACTTCAGGAAAGCCATAAAAACATTACTCTTTACTGAACACTATGGACCTGACCCCTGATAGCACCCTAGACTAATAACATACCCATACATACCCCCTTCCCCTCCAGACGTCCCCCATCCTTTCCCAAATATCCTAAGACAATTTAGTATTCAGTTTTTGATGTAAATTCACCATGTTGGCCCTGTTAACATCCCAGTTTAGCTCCCCTGTTCTATGTAAGGTTCTGTTTTGTTTGTTCACTGTAAATTGCTTTGAATACAAGATAAGGCGACATAGAAAATTTGTTAAATAAATAAAATAAATAAATAGTGAGGTGTTCAGGAGACCACAGGTAAAGCCGGCCCAAGCGCTGAGCCATTCAAAGGGCCGCATCTGGCGACTCCCACTTGAGGGAGACCATCTGTTGGAGTCCCTGAGGGAACGGGAAAGCTTTAGAAGGCTTCCAGATGCTCTGTAGGATAAGGTCCGCCTGAGGCTGAGTCTGGGCTACATCTATACCTGACAGATCAGAGAGGTGCAACACCTCTACCACCTGCGTAATTAATGCTGAAAGATCCTCCTTGTGGAACAAACAAACATCCCGAGACTCCTCAGGATCCTGCACCTGATCGTCTGAGGGGGACAATTCCCCATCCTCACGGTCAGGGCTTTCCTCGGCCGAAAGATGATCCTGCTCTCTAGTTCAAGTCTGGGCAGCACAAGTAACATCCTTAGGAGGCCACAATGTGCCTGGAGGACGAAGATCACTCACGGTGCACTTCGCTCCCAGGCAGGCTGACTCATTTCTGTGTTGTGTGGAGGAGAGACCCCCTGCGGAAAATCCGCTGTTTGGGAGGAAGGAATAGACCTCTCCAAAGCTCCCAAGCCTGCTTGAAGAGAGACAAAGTGGGCAGAGTCCTGATCTATGCACCCCGAGGTGTGTCCTGATCCAATGGACTGTTGGGGTAACAGGAGGGGAGGAGGGGGTTTCCCCAATGGAGACACTGGAGAGAGGCCCCTTACAGGCAAACTGGAAGAGGCAGTGACCTCTGGAGTGGAAATCCGTGAGGGATTGTGTTGTGGCTCCATCAGTGCCCGGTCTCCTGTGCTGCTCAGGAAGACTCCCCCTGATGATGTGCACACGTTGAGAAGAGATGGTCCACCAAAATGTGGCACTTTCTGCCACAGGCAATGCACCACGAGAGGGAAGGCAACAAGTGTGTGTGGTAACGGCATTGCCAGCTGCCTGATTACGCCACTGAAATGGGCCTTCGGAACCAAAGAAGGAGCAGGGTCCGTAAACAAAATGGCCACCACAGCGGAATGACGAGAGTGCGGCAAACCCGTTGAGTCGGAGAAATGGTGGGAAGACCAATGCACGATGAGCCTGGGCTGCGCAGCTAGGAAGGGAGCCTGGTCAGGGCCATGGACTGAGTAAAAACACTGACGGTGTCTATGGTGGTACCAGGGGTGGGGAGCACGAGAAAACTCACTGCGATGTCCGGAGCAGCAGCCAGCAGCCAAAGTGAAAATGCAGACAGAGCTTAGAGGTAAGGCTGAGCTGTCCCCATTTGCCTGTAGATACTACTTCAGAAAATAAAAAAGTTAACCACCAGGAACTTCCTTCGGCTGCTGCACGAGCGAAAGCCCCCTCAAAAATGCTCCACCGGTCCTCCTGACCAGGAGCCTACCCCTCCTCTTAAAGAGCTTCACTGGTTCTCCTGACCAGAGCTGCTGTCAGAGAACCTGTCACTGTAAGTGGGGTAGGCAGGCAGTGGAAACGTCTTGGGGAAAACCTCATGTGAACCATGAAGCTCTCCACAGCATGAAGGTCTACTGGCAGAGATTTTTAAACCATCAGAATTGCAGGCTGCCAGGAGAAAAGGGAAAGCCATCCATCATCTGCTGGAGACAGAGAAATACTGAGGGTAACACCTAGGGGAGCCCCTATATATGCCAGAGCCCATAGGCTAATGCTTCTGGCACTTTCTCTGTCTCCAGTATCTGCTGGCAGGGGGGGACTTGACCCACTTGTCTGGACTGGTCTAGCAGGATGTATTGGAAAGGAATCCATTCAGCTGACAATTGAAACTGAGTAGCCATTATCAACTTTATGACCACAGTTTCAGGTTGGGTGGCTTGGACAAAATAGTCACTGGCTGTCTGGGTCCTATGGCCGGGTACCAGAGCCTCATGATGGTGGAATTTAATGAAGGTGGAAAAAAATAGAGCTAATGAGTCTTAGGCCTTGTTTGCTTATGGGAGATCAGCTGGTCTCCGGGAAGGGCTATTATCTCCTGATGAGCTACCCCACTCTCCTCATTAGATCACTCCTTGCTCTCTCCTTTAGCACAGGAGATAGGATTGAGTGGGTTATATCTATTACGAGGGCTCAGGCACACTAGCTTTTGTTATTATTACTTTGACCGTAACATTCAAATTGATTCTATGTCTGGTACTTTCATTAAGTGCATGTTTAGATGGACTCCTTGTTCTTCACATAGCCAGGCTGGTTGCAGCTGCCCTGGTTACATGTAAGTTTTGGGACTATGCACCTTTGATGTCTTTGCGTTTTGCAAAGTATAGCAACAAGTGCTGTTCATCTTTCTCCACTGTTGCACTACATGCAGAGTCTGGTTTCTTTTGGTTTCCAGTTTAGTTTTTGTATAAAATTTCTATTTTTAATTTGTGGTTGTGGGTCTGTCTGTTTTCTGTATATGTGATAGAAGTGAAGGACAGAATGCCTGGAGGGAGGGAGGGAGGATGGTGGAAAAGAGGAAGATATTATCTTGAGACAAGGAAGAGAATAGAAGAAGAGAAAGAAAAAAGTGGAGTAATGACTAGAGGAAGGGGCAAGAAGAGAAAAAAATAGAGACGGGAGAATGCCTGGAGAGAGGGAAGGAGGGGAGAATGTCTGGATGAGGAAAGAAGTACTATTGACAATTTTCTCACAAGGTACCATTTGCCCTAAAACCAATCCTGGGTAAGATGTCTATTATTTTCAACAAGAAATCCAGTCAATAAGGAGCTATAAACACTGCCATTTCTTGTATGCTGCTAGTAAATTATGCAACGTTTAACTGTGATGTTGCAATAGTCTTCAATCATGTCTCCAGGCAGTTGCAAACTGGTTAAAAGATCTTAATCTACAAATCAACTGTAATAAAACAGAGGTCCTGATCATCACCAAGGACACATCCTACCCATCCCCTAAAACCTTCCAGGTCAATGATATCCTTCCTGTAAAACATGAAGTCAAATATCTTGGGATCACATTAGACCAGCGAATGACTCTTCAAATACATATTAAGAAAATAACATCCTCTGCTTACTACAAAATGAAGATCCTGCATAACCTCCACTCACTGCTGGACTACAGCCATTTCCGAAAAGTATGCCAAGCCATTATCACCCCACACTTTGACTACTGTAATTTAATTTTACAAGGCCTCCCAAAACACCCTCTACAACTAGCCCAAAACACTGCAGTCCAACTAATCACAAGGACTCCACAACAGGAACATATCACTCCAGTGTTCAAGAATCTACACTGGCTAACCATACAAACTTGAATTAAATACAAAGCCATCATGATTACTTACTAAACTATATTAAACCAGACGGTCATCTACACTCCCTCACCCGAAAATCCACAGACACTAGAATTAGAAAACACCATCAAAACCTCCTCTCCATACCAATCCATAAGACAAGAAGCTCCCAAGCAACCTGCCTAAGAACGTTCTCAATCTATGGCCCATCACTATGGAGCTCACTCCCAGCCAACGTAAGAGCAACAGAAGATTTATTTATTATTTATTTATTTAACATGAATTTATATACCGCTCCTTCCCAAAATCAGGAGCGGTTTACATTGGAACAGTAACGGAACTTTACACTGAAACTTCAAAAACTATGTACATACAACTTATATAACAATATTAGGCATAATCATGGTAACATTAATAACTACGTACAGTATTACAGTTTTTGTCTTAGAAGAGACATTGACCTAGTGGCATTATTTATGATGCACTTAAGGATGCTCATGGGTGGTGCCGTAATGCTCAATAAAAAGATGTGTTTTCAGGTCTTTGCCAGACTGTTGTAAATCTTTTATAGCTCTTAGATCATCAGGCAGGGCGTTCCATAATGCTGGGCAACATATGAAAAAGCCCTTGTGCTTGTATAGTTGTTCGTGGAGCGAACATAATGGGGTATCGCTAAAGTGTTTTGAGTGCAGTTTCTTCTTATTCTGGAGTGAGTGGGGGCTGTAAGTAGCGATGCTAGAGGTGTTGTGGCAATATTATTAAGATGCTTGAAAATAATCATTACGCATTTGTATTTTATCCTTGATCTGATTGGTAACCAGTGAAGGTTATGGAGTATTGGGGTAATATGATTGGTACGTTTTGCCTTAAATACTATACGTGCAGCAAGGTTTTGGACTAGTTGCAATTGGTGGATGGTTTTCTTGGGTAGACTTTGGAGGATACTGTTACAATAGTCAAGATGTGACGTTATTAGTGCCTATAGGACAGTTCTGAATTCATTTTCTTCAAGTAGTGGTCTTGGATGTTGAATTGTACGTATATAACTGACTTCCAGAAAAAACTAAAAACCTACTTCTTTACAGAATACTTCGGACCCTCCAATTGGACTACAATATATTAGCTAAAGATCACAGTATGTTAGCCATGACTATGCTGTAAATAAATTTTCCCAGCCCCACTGAACCCACCCCCTAGTTAACGAACCATCAGTGACCAGTTCAATTTTCCATTGTTTAATGTTACCAACCTGCACTGTTCTATGTAAAAGAAGTTGAGTTTATTGTAAACCGCTTTGATAAATTCTGAATGGTGGTATAGAAAAAAAATGTTAAATAAAAACATAAGTAAGTACAAATCTCATTTTAGGATCTTGCTCTTTTTTCAGACTTGGATAGGGAGTGACGTCTACTGGAGGAGGGATAAGCCAAGTAGCGTATTTAAACCTAGTTATTGCTCTTTGCTCTGTTGTCTCTGCTACTGTCTGTGTCACTTCCTCCATTTGTTAGATCACATTTATTTATTTATTTATTTTATTTAGCTGTATTTATATCCCGCTTTTCACCGGGTCAAAGCGGTCAATTGGGGGATACATTTAACACGAGGGGATATGAGACACATACGCTAATACTTACAGGGAACATGGGCAATGGAGGGTTAAGTGGCTTGCCCAAGACCACAAGGAGTGCCTATAGGACTAGAAATCCCAGTCCCTCCAGCCTGAGATTGCTGTCCCCAGGTGGGACTTGAACCCCCGGCCCTCCGGCCTGAAGTACCTTGTCCTAATCACATAGGCCACTTCAGCCTCAAGCTTTTCCCCCTTTGGACAGTGAAGATTACTGTGTTCTGATGTGTTTTCCAGCCCTGCTGGTGCATAGAGATAAAAGACAAGTTCATTTAGAAACATAGAAACATGATGACAGAAAAAGACCATAAGGCCCATCTAGTCTGTCCTTCCATAACAACAACTACAACAGTCCACTTTTTACCTTTAGAGATCCTCTGTGTTGGTCCCATGCTTTTTTGAATTCAGTTACTGTCCTCATCTCTACCACCTCCACTGGGAGACTATTCCACGGATCCACTACTCTTTCCGTAAAGAAATATTTCCGCATATCACTCCTGAATCTATCTCCCTTCACCCTCATCCCATGTCCCCTCGTCGCAGAACTTGCTTTCAATTGAAAGAGGCTCTCTCCCTGAACATTTATGCCACGGAGGTATTTAAACATCTCAATCATATCACCTCTATCCCGCCTTTCCTCTAAGGTGTACATATTAAGATCCTTAAGTCTGTCCTCATATGCTTTATAATGAAGACTACTAATCATCTTAGTAGCAACCCTATTTGGGTGATCCTTCCCCACGTTCTGCCATCAAGCTGCACATGCATACAAAAAGGCAAAACTGAGCAAACATCACCAGGACAAATGGACTGCATTTTATATATAGTAGAATTCCATAATATACTGCAGTACTAACTCCAGAGTTAATGATGAAATTTCCAGACATTTCGGTGGACATAACAGACAAGAGAAAGAACAGCTAATGCTAAGAAAACTTTCAATCAATTCCCCCTTCCACCTCTGAATGACTGTGAATAAAGACCTTTTTGATCTGTATTAAGTTCCAAATGGATTCTTTTTGTACAGAATAGCTACTTACCATTCCACAATTAATCAAGCTCTGATGCATTAATCTGGAGTCACACAGACAGGTCACAAATAAGAATGAAATGTGGAAATGAAGCCACCCTTATTTCCTGACAAATGAAGATCTGCCTGTGGCTAATCAGATGTTTTCACAGGGAATGATTTTCTTCGAACAGAAAAGCATGTGGCTGCATCCTTTTAACCCTCTCTCACAGACACTTCATCTAGTGGGAAGCAAAAACTAATATGTCCTATAGTTCCCTTATTACGTGTTCTAAGCCATTAAAATGTGAGATGAGGACAAATGTCCACAATAAATGGCATAATTTTTGCATTTGCTATCCAAATGGATTAAGCTACAGCATCACTTCTTTAACTGAATGTCTGCAGAAGGAGACCAATTTGTGGAACAAACAAATATAGAAACAAAAGTCTGTGCAAGGAAGCCTTTTGAAAAGAGAAATTCAATTTAGTTATCATACCGTACTCACAAGACTCTGCCAAGAAATATGGAAGACAACATCATGGCCAACTGACTGGAAAAGATCTGTGTTTATACCAATACTAAAGAAAGGTGATCCAACTGACTGTGGAAATTATCGCACAATCGCTCTGATCCCACATGCCAGCAAGATTCTTCTGAAGATTATTCAAAAGAGATTACAACCATACCTGGAACAAGAACTACCTGAAGTGCAAGCAGGGTTCAGGAAAGGGCGAGGAACGAGAGACATCATTGCGGATGTGAGATGGATCCTTGAAAAGACTAAAGAATACCAAAAGGATATCTATTTGTGCTTTATCGACTATAGCAAGGCTTTTGACTGTGTAAACCATGAGAAACTCTGGGCCACATTAAGAAGCATGGGTATACCAGAACACCTGATCGTTCTCTTGCGCAATCTGTACATTGATCAAGAAGCAACAGTTCGAACGGAACAAGGAGAAACAGAATGGTTTAAAATAAGCAAAGGTGTAAGACAAGGCTGCATACTTTCCCCCTACCTGTTTAATTTGTATGCAGAACAAATCATCAGAGAAGCAGGATTGTATGAAGACAACAGAGGTGTGAAGATTGGTGGAAGAGTCATCAACAACCTTCGCTATGCTGATGATACCACATTACTGGCTGAAAGTGAAGATGATCTGAAACATTTGCTTCTCACAATCAAAGAACATAGTCTCAAAATGGGCCTGCACCTTAATGTAAAGAAGACAAAGATCATGACAACTGGCATAATCAACAGGTTCGTCGTTGAAGGAGAAGAAATTGAAATTGTGAACAACTTTAACCTACTTGGATCAACTATCAATAAAGAAGCAACAAGCAGTCAAGAAATCAGACGACGCATTGCTCTTGGCAGAATGGCTATGAAAGACCTAGATAAGATTCTCAAGAGCAGAGATGTCTCTCTCCATACAAAGATTCGGCTTGTTCAAGCCATGGTTTTTTCAATAACATCATATGGATGTGAAAGCTGGACAGTGAAAAAGACAGACAGGAAGAAAATTGATGCCTTTGAATTATGGTGCTGGCGGCGAATACTGTGTATACCATGGACTGCTCGAAGAACAAACCAGTCGGTACTAGAGGAGATCAAACCTAAGCTTTCTTTAGAAGCTCAGATGACAAGACTTCGACTTTCATACTTTGGACACATCATGCGAAGAGAGAGATCATTAGAGAAAGACATTATGCTTGGCAAGATAGAAGGTCAACGCAAAAGAGGAAGGCCAGCAATGAGATGGATCGATACAATAACAGCAGCTACGGGTACCAGTCTGTCAACAATGAGCCGCCTGACTGGAGACCGAACACAATTTAGGATAGCTATCCAGAGGGTCGCCATGAGTCGACTCCGACTCGACGGCACTTAACAACAACATCATATATTAGCTAGGCTGAACTGCTTCCCTAAAGCTACCGAGTATAGCATCATCCATTTTTATGAGGTGAAAAGAACTTTTGTTTGGAAGGTATTTCTTCCCCAATCTGGCTTTTTCCCCCTCTTCAAAAAGCCAGATGCTTGGTTGTTTGAACCCTTACTCCTTAAGTCGGTTAAGAAGCAGTGCATAAATTAGTTGAGCAGGGAAAATAAAGCCTGATCTGATCAATCTGTTTTCCTTGATCAGTGGCTATGATGATAATAAACTGATTCTAATTAAAAGCACAGGAGAAATGTCCTGAAAATCATAAAATAGTCACAGGTCCTGGGACAACAAACAGCCAATGAAAATTCAGGTTTCAGTAGAATACTTCACATTATCCTGTATACCTACAAGATTCTTGGGTATTATATTAATCTTTGAAAGGAACTTCTCACCTTCATGTTCTCGCTGTGAATTCGGGCCAACTTTTCTTGGACTTGTGCCTTCTTTTGCATCTCTCTGTTCTCTGTTACTAGCTTGGACTGTGTGGCCTGGACCTGATCTGTAGCTGCTTGCTTCTGCACATTTCCAGATTTTTGTCTCTTTCTTTCTCTGAGAAAACAGAAAGGAAGACTAGAAGGACTTTCTCTTACATATTATCGAGGTAATTTTATAAAGCACTGTCCACAAGTAAAGCCTGTTTTACATGCAGAAAGTGCTTTTATAAAATTGTGCAGCCAAATGAAGTGCTTATAATTTTGTGATGAAAATACTGTGCATACAGTACTTATATGTGCACCATACATAGGTGTGCCTGGGAACAGTTTAGGTGGAACAGAGGCTGAGTTGTGATGTACCTGCATGTTTTATAAAATATGTGTATATAAACATTAGAAGTAATTTTATAAAGTCATTCCTGTGTATGTGACCAAAACTACACGTAAATGACCTCTTATAAAATATCGACTATCGCATAGGCATGAAGGTATGTGATTTGTCAGTAGTCTTAGCCAGGGGGGGCATTGTCTGGGCAAAGCACATGTGGAGTTTTCACAAAATACTGTAATCTATACATGTATGTGCATACAATAAAGTCAATAAATCTGTAGCAAGTGTTCTCTGTGGACAGCAGAAGAAGTCCTCATGTATGGATGATATCATCGACAAAGCCCTGTGTGGGAGTCAATTCCCAGCTTCTTCTAGAAGCTTTGGAGCCAGCTCTGCATTCATGTATTCCACTTCCTGCCTGCCGCTACCATGTGGAAACCCCTCAGTCTATTTACAAGGTCATGCAGAATATAACTACAAGGGGAGGTTGCGAGGACTTATCCTGCTGTCCATGCAGAACACCTGCTAAAGCTGAGTAACTTTTCTCCATGAATAAGCAAGACAATCTCCTCACATATGGGAATTCCTAGCTACAGACTGAACAAAAGAAAAAGGGGATAAGCAAGCAGTGTTGCAAGGAATACACGCTCAACATTTCTTTTTGTTGGCAAAAGGCCTTTTATAAACTTTGTTTTTATGAAGAGGTAGCCTGAACAGAAAAGAACTGGGCCTAAGAGGGTGAAGTTGGATTCTATTTCCTGAACAAATTCTGGAGAATGGATTGTCTGAATTGACTGTTGTGTGGGGAGTCCTTTTCCAAACAGTAGTGAATGTTTGAACGGAAGTCCACGGTGCAGCTTTATTGTCTCCATGGAGGCTAACCTCACGTGGACTAGCAATATGGTTATGGCTCTGACATTGTGAGCCATGACTTGTCCCTCATGAGTAAAGCCAGCCTGGACATAAATAAAGAAAATGCTATCTATTAGCCAAATGGATAAAGTACATTTGCCAACAGCGGCCCTCAACTTGCTGGGGTCAAAAGAAACAAAAAGATGGGTGGACTTTCTAAGGTTTCTATCTGCCTCCAATTAGAAGGTCAAGGCTCTCTTGCAGTCCAACCCATGCAATGCCCCTTCCCCGTGTGAGAGAAAAATGTTAGACGGGCAATAACTTATTAAGATGGAACTCTATCACCACCTTAGGAAGGAACAGGATGAATACTGGCAGGGCAGTCCAAGGGTATCTGCCACTAGCAAAAGATTGAAGTTAGGGCATTTTGACAGAGAGGTTCCAATAAAGACAAGAGTAACCCAAATGCCCTTAAATACAGAGCAGACAGAGCTTAAAGATTCCAAATTACCCCTGCCTACCGATAATCAGATTAATAAGAATAAAATGCTTGTATGCAAATGCTAGAAATCTAAAAAATAAGATGAGAGAGTTAGAATATATAGCACTAAATGAGAGGTTAGATATGATTGCCCTCCTTCCACCAGGTCTCTGAGATACCAAACAGAGGGACACTGTGATACCTGGGTACAAATTATATTGCAATGATAGAGTAGATCAAATTGATGGAGGGGTTGCACTCTATGTTAGAGAGGGCATTGAGTCACACAGGATTAAAGTTTTGCAGGAAACAAATTACACTGTAGAATCTCTATGGATTGAAATGCCATGTAAAAAATGGAAGGTGATGGCAGTGGGGGTGTATTACCGACCGCCTGGCCAGAATGAACAAATGGATAATGAAGTGCTCAAAGAAATCAGGGAAGCTAACAAAAGTTACAACACAGTAATAATAATGGGTGATTTCAATTATCCTGGTATCGACTGGGTCAGTGTCATGGCACGACATTCTAGGGAAATAAAGTTTCTAGATGAAATAAATGACTGCTTCTTGGAGCAGCTGGTTCATGAACGGACAAGAGGGGATGCCATTTTGGATCTAGTCCTTAGGTGAACATAAGATCTTTTATCTTTATCTTTATTGGAGAGCTTGATTTACAGCGCCTTTGGAACCATCAGGGCGGTTTACAATGAAGCAAAATGCAGCAGTGGCCAATGCCGGAAACGGAAAAAAACTACATTTACTGGTGCAACAGATGGTGAAATTTTCCTTACAATTAATTTCCTTTCCTGGAGTTCTGCTAGACTAGTCCAGACAAGTGGGTTTAGTCCCCTTGCCAGAAGATGTTGAGATAGAGAAAGTAAGAAGAGGCACACTTTACCTGATTGCTTGCTGTGATACCACCTTGATTATTAAGATAAGGCGGTTTAGAAATACTGTTAAATAAATAAATAAATCAGAGCTGTGACATCATTCCTGGCACATGTCCCAGGCACAGCTAGGGGTCTCCTCAGTACAACTTGTGGAAAGCAAAAGAGGCTGGAAATCCTCTCAGAGACCCGAGCTCAAACTATTTATAGGTTAACTATATATAGCAAAGGCAGAGAAGAAAGTCTTTGATGCAACCTCATTTGGAGTATTGTGTGCAATTCTGGAGACTGCACCTTTAAAAGGATATAAACAGGCTGGAGTCAGTACAGAGGGTGGCTACTAAAATGGTTAGTGGTCTTCATTATAAAGCATATGAGGACAGACCTTAATATGTACACCTTAGAGGAAAGGCAGGATAGAGGTGATATGATTGAGACGTTTAAATACCTCCGTGGCATACATGCACAGGAGGAGAGCCTCTATCGATTAAATACAAGCTCTGCTATGAGGGGACATGGGATGAGGGTGAAAAGGGATAGATTCAGGAGTGATATGCAGAAATATTTCTTTACGGAAAGAGTGATGGATCTGTGGAATAGTCTCCCAGTGGAGGTGGTAGAGATGAGGACAGTATCTGAATTCAAAGAAGCATGGGACAAACACAGAGGATCTTTAAAGGAAAAAAGGGGACTGTTGTAGTGGTTGATATGGAAGGACAGACTAGATAGGCCATGTGGTCTTTTTCTGTTGTCATGTTTCTATGTTTCTAATCGTGAGCTGCTGCGAGCACAATATATACAGGCTGTAAGTTCCGAAACAGGAGGATGCTGGACTGGTCTAGCAGGACTCCAGGAAAGGAAATTAACGGTAAGGAGCATTTCACCTTCCAGGTTGTCCAGCTAGACCACTCCAGACAAGTGGGCTGTACCTAAGCAACACCCCTTGTGGGTGGGATGAGAGTACAGCGGATAGCACCCATGACCCAAATCGGGCGGCCATCTGTGCTGAACAGCAAGACGGTAATGCTGCGCAAACGTAGACCAAGAAGACCACATCACCGAGCAGCAAATGTCCAAAGGAGATGACAAGGCTGACTTGGCCCATGATGTTGCTTGAGCGTGCGTTGAAAGGGCTTTGTGGCCAAGGGGGATAGGCCGGCGGAAAACCACATATGCCAAAATCACTGCTTTCCGAATCCAGCGGCCCAAAGTTGCCTTGGATGCTGGCTGGCCCTTATGGGGTCTGGAGTAGAGGACAGACAGGTGATCTGAGAGGTGAAAGGCAGTAGTCAACTCATAACGCATCAATGCATGACGCACATCCAGATAATGAAGGTCCTTGTCTTTGCCAACACACTGATCTCGAGAGAAGGCAGGGAGAGAAAGGATCCGATTGACATAGAACGCCAAAAGAACCTTCGGCAAAAAGGACGGAACAGTGCGAAGAGTGACCTCTTTAGGAGAAAAGGTCAGGTAGGGATCACAGCAAGATAGAGTTTGCAATTCTGAGATACACCGAGTGGAGGTAATGGCAACCAAAAAGACCATCTTAAGGGAAAGGTCCTTCGCCGTAGCCCACTTGAGGTTTTCAAAGGGAGCATGCGCAAGAGCGCAAAGGATGAGGCCAAGATTTCAGGAAGGAACGATTGGATGCACTGGAGGCCATAAGGCCCAACCCCCCCCCCGGAGGAAGTGGTGGATATCCCGATGAACGGTCAGGGTGCAGCCTGCGATGGCACCATGAAAGGAGGACAATACTGCTACCTGTACTTGCAAGGAATTCCATGTGAGGCCCTGGTCAAGCCCATCCTGAAGAAAGGCTAGGATGGAGGGAACCAGGATCCACTGTGGGGAAAGGCAATGCTGTCTGCACCACGTGGCGAAGAGAAGCCACACAAGCATGTAAGCCAAGGAAGTGGACCTCCTGTGGGCTTTGAGTAGGGTAGTAATCACAGTGGCCGTGTAGCCATACCAGCAGAGGTGCTGCCTTTCAAGGGTCAGGCCACAAGCAAGAATGGAGCTGGGTCGTCCATCAGGACAGGACCCTGCTGCAGCAGACCGTGCCGCGAGCCGAGTTGGAAGGTGCACTAGATCCATATACCAGGGGTGACGAGGCCAATCTGGAGCTGCCGAAGCAGATGGGGGATTTGGACCCAAGGTGGAAAGACATACATAAGGAGGTTGGTGGACCAGGGCTGGACGAGAGCATCCAGCCTACTGGAGCCCAGCTCCCATTGTCGGCTGAAGAAGCAGGGAGCTTTAGCATTGCTCCTTGTCACCATGTCCGGCCTTCCCCAGGGCTGCACAAGGCGGTTGAAGGCCATGGAGCAAATTCCCATTCGCTGAGATTGAGGAGGTGATGACAGTGATATTCGGCCTCCACATTCTACTCTCCTGCAATGTGTTAAACAGAGAGGGCTTGCACATGCACTTCAGTCCATGGGAAAAGAAGGGACATCTCCCAGGCTACTCCGCTGCACCTGGTGCCACCCTGGCGATTGATGTAGGCCACCACAATGGCATTGTCAGAGAAGACTAATACCAATCGACCATGTAGAAGGTTTCAAAATCGGCACAAGGCCAAGCAAATGGCCTGGGCTTCAAGGCGATTGATGGTGTAGTGCATTTTCTGTGGCGCCACAGGTCCTGTGCCATGTATCCCAGGAAGTAAGTACTCCAGCCAGTGAGGCTGGCGTTGGTCGTCAGCAGAATCCACGAAGGGCCTCGAGAGGCATGCCCTTAAAGATGTGTTGGCTGGATGTCCACCAGTGCATATCACATTGAACGGAGATTGGGAACGGGAGCGGAACCCAATAATCCTGAGAACAGGGAGACCAGAGAGAAAGGAGGGCAAGTTGTAGAGCCCGCATATGCACCTGTGCCCATGGAACAAGGTCCAACATTGCGGCCAAGATTCCCAGGAGGTGCAAGTGATCCCAGGCCGTGGGAAGAATCAGCTGCAGAAAGTGGTGTAACTGGTTGGAGCTTGACCCAGCAGGCCTGGGTAAGGAAGACCCACCCTAAGCAGGTCTTGAACCGCACTACAAGGAATTCCAGCGACTGCGATGGTGTGGGACAGCTCTTGCTCTGATTGACTACCAAGCCAAGTTGCTCGAGCAGCTGGATCACCCAATGTAAGGCAGTGTGCGTCTCAAGGTAAGACCTGCCGTGGATGAGCCAGTTGTCGAGATGGGGTGAACGCAGATGCCTTCGCTATGGAGTGCTGCAGCCACCACGACCATGACTTTGGAAATGGTTTGCAGAGCCATTGTGAGCCCAAAGGGCATGGCGATGAACTGATAATGAGATCCGAGAATGGCAAAGCGCAGGAACCGCTGCTGATCCAGCTGGATGGGAATGTGAAAGTAGGCTTTGACGAGATCCAAGGAAGTGAGGAACGTGCCTGTGTGGACCACATGAATAACAGATCTGAGGGTTTCCATGCAAAAACGCGGAACCCGAAAGCTGCAGTGGAACCCCTGAAGATCCAAAATAGGACAGTAGAAGTTGTCCTTTTTTGGGATAACAAAGTAGATGGAGTAATGACCCTGGACCCTCTTTTCCAGAGGGACTGGCACAATGGCTCCCAGCTGGAGGAGATGTTGAAGGTATCATGGACTGCTTGTCGTTTGAGAGGAGCCCTGTAGGGGGCGATGACAAAGGAATCCCTGATAGGTCTGGCACAGTCAAGGACATAGCCATACTGGATGATGTCGAGAACTCAATGATCGGTGGTTATGAGGGCCCATTCCTGGAAGAAAAGCTGGAGGCTTCTTCCCACCTGCAGCAGAGCAGAATGGGCCATGCAATCATTCTGTATTAACTGTTGATTACCCCTCCTGATATGTATAGTCAACCGCTGCTGATCGCTGGAAGCAGCGGTATACAAATGTTCTCTAAATAAAATAAATAAATCAATCAATGAGAACAGCAAGGAGTGGGCTTGCCACTTGCCACTTCTTGGGAGTAGGCCCACCGGCCACACTGAGTTAGCCCAATTCACAGTTCCCGTGGGAGAGAAGCTCTGCTTTCCCAGCTGGTACATGCAAGAATTGTGAAATCTGGAGCACAAAGATCTTGAAGAGGAATGGTGTTTTGAGGAAGGCTTAGGTTTGTCTTCCAGTAAGTGTTGAGACTTGGTCTCACCGAGGTTCTTAACCAGCCTTTCAATGTCAGCACCAAACAGCAGTCCACCCTTGAAAGGAAGCTTGGTTAAGCGGCCCTTGGACGCCACATCCATGACCAATTGCGAAGCCAAAGCCAATGGCAGGTCATCATGACTGCTGCAATGCTCCGAGCTGAGAGACGAAGGAGATCATAAAAGGCATAAGCCAGAAAGGCCGCCAGTGACTCCAAGCGAGTGGAGCTGTCATCTTCGGGTAGGAATTGAATCTAGGGGAGGAGAGCATGAGCTCCCAGGCCACCACAAGTGGAAGCCTGCAAGGCTATGGAGGAAGCCAAGAATGCTGTCTTGAAAAGCGCTTTTGTCTTGTGGTCCTGGATGTCACAGTGAGTGGTGCCACCTTCAACAGGAATGGTGGTGCTCTTGGTCACGTCTGTGATGAGGGCATCAACTTTAGGAAAGTGCAACCACTCGTCTAATTCTGCCGCTGACCATGAGTAAATCTGTCCTAGGTGGTGAACCTGCTTCAGAGAAGCATTGGGAGTCTCCCACTCAGCTCCTACCATTTTCTGGAGTTCTGCAGGGAAGGGGAAGGCACGAGCAGGACACCTAATCCTTCGATCGTGGAAGGAGGCTGACTAGGGTCAGGGGTGTGTGGACTGATTGCAAGATAAGTCCTGGAATTTCATTGTGGCGGAAGACAGACCACGGTGGAACCAGCATCCTCTTCCATTGGAGAAACTTCTCCTTCCTCAGCCTCCGAGGATGGGGCAGATGAAGCAGCTGGAGAGGTGCTGTCCAATGCATCCCCCTCTCCGGAGGCCCCATCCTCCCACACCGTGTCTCTGGGGGCCCAAAGGGAGGGATATGTGTGGAGCTGCTTGTGGGAAACAGATGCCATGACAGGACTGGGTTGAGAGGAAGGCAGTCCCTGCCCCCCTTTCCACAACCTCCAGGCATGCTGGAAGAAAAGGGAAAACTCGGAGGCAGCAGGGTCCAACACTGGCTGCTGAGGCAGGAGGAGAGGAGGGGGGTCAGCTGCAATGGCAGATAGGGAGCCAGTAATAGGAGCTGAAGGGGAAGATCGTACCAGATGAGACATGGAGGGAAGAGGGCCCGAGGTAACATTCTCCCCAGGGCCATTGGCAGTGGGAACAGCCGTAGCAGCAGGTGCTGCCGCGGTCGAAGACTCACAGGGATGAGCAATGCAGGCTGAGCAGAGGCTCTCACTTAAAACTCTGTGTTTCCTAACACATGCTAGGCAGTGTGGGAGGGAGGCCAGCATGGTAAGGCCCAGGCAAGACCATCGCGCTAAACAAAATGGCACCCGCTGAGATAATGAAAAGGCGTGACGGCGAGAAACAGGCAATGAACGCAGCTGCAAACTCACTGTTAGATGCAGTGGCTCCTGTGCCACTGAGGGAAAGACTGAGGCAGCGCTGTAGCCGGAGTTAGGTTGGCGGTAATCCGCTGCTCTCTGATGCTCCCGAAACCCTGGAGGAGCAAGGGCAATGGGGGGGGGGGGATGGGAGAGGAGGGAGGGAAAAGACCCAAGCCAGAGCATGTGAAGAAAATGGCTAAGGAGAAGTCTGGTAAACAGTGCTCAGGCAGGAACACTACCTAAGGTACTTTTTTTTCTTTTATTCTTCTTTTAATTAAAGAAAGCACAGGCAGCAAATAAAGAAAAAAGGGGTAGAAGAGCCTAGGGTGTTTCAGAGGGTCCTCTTGATCCCATGCCCCTCACCAAGCTGCACTGACCCTTGCAGCCAGGAGCTAGCCCAAATAATGATCAACAAGAGTGTCTCATACACCCCCGGGATCAAGTGGCTCAGCAACCAGAAGTCCAGACGGCTGAAGGCCAAACAATAGAGAAGGAAAAAGAGTCCAATATCTGCTGAGACAGAGAAAGTACTGACGAGACTCCTAGCTGTGCCTGGGAGTTGTTCCAGGGATGATGTCACAGTTCTGATTGACTCTTCTTACTTTCTCTGTCTTGACATCTGCTTGCAGGAGGACTAAACCCCTTGTCTAGACTGGCCTAGCGGGACTAACTGGAAAAGAGGTTGGGGTCACTTGGCAATAGTGATCATAGCATGATCACGTTTGATTTAATAAATGGAGGAGGGACGGCAAGGAAATCCATAGTATTACCTTTTAACTTTCAAAAGGGAGACTGTGATAAAATGAGGAAAATAGTTAAGAAAAAAACTAAAAGGAGCAGCTGCAAAGGTTAAAAGATTTACATTAAGCATGGGTATTGTTTAAAAATACTATCTTGGAAGCCCAGACCAGCTGTATTCCACACTTTAAGAAAAGTGGAAGGAATTCCAAAACACATGATTCAAGTCATGTGAGTAATGACAATTGATCACAGGTACATCAAATTTTACTGCAATGGGAATGTGGTTCTTCTGTTTAAACTGATTTGAATTATAAGCGTGCCAATAATCATGTCCTGGAAACGTCCCAGTTTTTATACTATTTCCTACTATTTGTTTTTTTTAATTGGTCTTGTTTTATTTGATTCTTTTGTGCGTCAAATATGTGTGCATATATAGTCCAAAGCCATTCCACTGGCCACTTTTTTAGGACATTAAGAGCATGAACTGCAAGGGTGCCAATAATGTTGATCACAACTGTAGGCAACTATGTTAGCTTTAAAAAATACACATGTATAGCCACCTAATGTATGGAGAGGAATATAAAACTAACTAAAAATGAAAAAATTCCCTCCAATTTAACCTTAAGGTACAAATAACAAATATCGAATTCCGTTTGGACCTCAAATCATTGGACCGGCAATCAAACCCAAACAAAATTAGGCTATTGGGCCAGGTCTGTAGGAATCATCATCAGCCCACAGGATTATGGGGGTCAGTCTGAACTGCATTTAGCGGGTCTGGATGTCTGATCCGAACGTCCAAGACTGCTAAACGCCTGGCCTGCATTCTAGAAACAGAGCTCCCTGAGTTGTGTGGGGAGCTCTGTTTATGGGCAGGAGCGGCAGGCAGAGCGAAGGTGGGCTGTGTGCCAGCATGACCCTGGACGTACAGGGCCGACTCTGAGGTCGGCCCTGTACGTCCAGGGTTGGCCATTTGTACAGGCGACTTATTCCACCTTGAAGGTGGAATAAGTCCCCCTAGTCGGAGCTTTATTGGGGAGCCAGGGGGTGGACCAGAGGTGAGGAGGTGCAGGGGCGTTCCCTGCAGGGGTTGGGCTGTGGGGAAAAGCAGAATTTTGAGTCTTCTCTAGATCGTGGCTTCTGCATGGAGCTATGGTGGCATGGCAACAGGAAGCCATGCCATTGCCGCTCCATGCAGGAGCCTGGCTGGGCTAGCTGTGCAATGGGCTGGACGTCCGGGGCCCAGAATCAGTCCACGGCCTGCCCCCTCGGGATTAGATTTGAGTGCGACCAGGGCCCATACAAATTCTGGGTTCACGCACAGGCAGGAGATGGCTAGAACGGAATTAGCCCCCATGCCAACAGAACTACAAATCAAACTGGGACCTGACTAATCTAAAGATAACTAGGCATATTATAGCTCAGGATATTCAATACACATACACCATCCATTGACGCAATATTGCATTTCGATGATACTCATCTGCATCAAGAAAAAACAGTTTCAAAAGCCCCTCCTGTCAGAATCAAACCAGACACACATCAAACGGCTCAAAATAGCTAGGCATTATAAAGAGAGCTAAGCCACCACCACAACGTCTCAACAAACCAATCAAACACCCATTCCAGTCACAACCCATCATAACAAATCACTCCAAATCACCCACTCCACTCAATTGAGTGTGTGTTAGTATAGGTTGTGATTGGTTGTCAGTTTTTGAATTGAAGAGTTGGGTATTTTGATTAGATTATTGAGTAATTTGTTGTGATAGGTTGTGAATGGAATGGGTGTTTGGTTTGCTGAGACGTTCGTATCTTCTGAGTTCTGAGAAAGCTGTGATATAATTCTTACTCACATTGTGCTAATAGTCCTGAATTCTTTTTTTTTACATACCTATGTAGTCTGAGGTATCTTCTCCTAGTACTTTGAGGGCTTGCCATTGCTAAGGTTTCCACCTGATTTCATGTTGTAAGGAAAAGGTTAATCCATTCCTGGATTTAATCTGTTGCATGCATAGACTTGCAATTCTGATTGTTCCATTGAGTTCTCAAAGCAAAT
Source organism: Ichthyophis bannanicus (assembly GCA_033557465.1). Taxonomy (NCBI): domain Eukaryota; kingdom Metazoa; phylum Chordata; class Amphibia; order Gymnophiona; family Ichthyophiidae; genus Ichthyophis; species Ichthyophis bannanicus. The sequence goes on along the minus strand of CM066034.1, from coordinate 373,885,971 downwards.
TAAAATGCGACTGGATTAGCCCATTTCTTATAAAATGGAATCAAGTAGCAACCTTACCCATAGCTCTTGTGCTAGCTTCAAGGATTTTCCTGTAGGCCCAACATATATAGCAGGCATGTCCAACTTCGAACAGGTCGTGTACTACTTTTTCCGGCCAAAAGTGCCAGTGATCTACCACCATGAAAATTAAGTTTCAAATTAGTTTCAAATTAAATTTTAACCCAATAAAGTTGTGGGATTCCCCCCCTCATTTTTAATGAACCTTCTGTCATTTACTTGGATGTGATTAACTGTTAAGCAAATACAAAACAGAGAGACAAAGATCCAGTAAGAATTGCGAGGGGAAATGGAAAGTACATTTTTTCTTAAAGTTTTATTGAGTAATAACGTTCTTTAACTGTCTTAATAACTTTCTTTAACTTTTATTGAGTAATTTGTGTTAAATTTAGGTCAAGTATTGATCCAGGCTGATCTTGCACAATCTTTAATATTTCGCTCTTGCTCATTAGTGAGACATCTGAGCCTGCATTTCATCCACCAGCTTTTTGAAGTTGGGTGAATATTGCATGAGGGCCAGTCTCAGGGAATCCTGGAGAAGTCCATCTGTCATGTTGGAACGTTGTGTACTCTGTCATTTTCAGATGGGAAAATGCAGATTCACACAAATAAGTTGAACTGAAACGTCCAGGGTCATGCTGGCACACAGCCCACCTTCGCTCTGCCTGCCGCTCCTGCCCATAAACAGAGCTCCCCACACAACTCAGGGAGCTCTGTTTCTAGAATGCAGGCCAGGCGTTTAGCAGTCTTGGACGTTCGGATCAGACATCCAGACCCGCTAAATGCAGTTCAGACTGACCCCCATAATCCTGTGGGCTGATGATGATTCCTACAGACCTGGCCCAATAGCCTAATTTTGTTTGGGTTTGATTGCCGGTCCAATGATTTGAGGTCCAAACGGAATTCGATATTTGTTATTTGTACCTTAAGGTTAAATTGGAGGGAATTTTTTCATTTTTAGTTAGTTTTATATTCCTCTCCATACATTAGGTGGCTATACATGTGTATTTTTTAAATCTATTTTCGAATTCCTGGATAACAGAACAGATTTCTGTCACATATTTCTTATTCTGAAAAACAAAATTTGGATATTGTCCCAGATGGTCCTGCATATTAGGAAAATGATCAAAAGTGTTGTTTGCAAGGTCAGTCATCATTAGCTCAAATTTACTCTTGTAGGATGAAACTGTACTCATCTCACCAATGCATTTGTTTTTACCTTGTAGTTCAAGATTCATATCACTTAGTTTGCCTGTAAAGTCAGTGAGAAATGCCAGATCACATAACCACTCATCTTCCAACTCTGCTTGATCATCTCCCCTCTGCTTCAAAAAACTTCTTATTTCATTCAGCAAATCACAAAATCTTTGCAGAAAAATTTGTGCCTACTTAGCCACCTTACATCTGTGTGCAAAATGATTTCACTGCCCCTTCATCAAGAGTAAGACTGAAAAGCAGTCTTTGAAGTGATCTTCCACAAACTGAATTTACAATTTTGAAAGTGATGCCCATGACAGTCTTTGTATTGAGTCTCTTGCTTGCCAAAACTTGCTGGTGAATGATGCAGTGGTAAGAAAGGAAATCTGGGAAGTCGTCATGCTGTCTACAGAGGGCTATGAAACCGTTAACCTCACCTGTCATTGTTCTTGCTCCATCAGTAGTGATGGAAACAAGTCCATGCAATGCAAGATTACACTTTGTCACAAAAGAATGGAAAGAACTGAATATTTCCTGACTGGTAGTTCTCCCTTTTAAAGAAATCATTCCAAGTTGTTGTTGTTAAGTGCCGTCGAGTCGGAGTCGACTCATGGCGACCCTCTGGATAGCTATCCTAAATTGTGTTCGGTCTTCAGTCAGGCGGCTCATTGTTGACAGACTGGTACCCGTAGCTGCTGTTATTGTATCGATCCATCTCATTGCTGGCCTTCCTCTTTTGCGTTGACCTTCTATCTTGCCAAGCATAATGTCTTTCTCTAATGATCTCTCTCTTCGCATGATGTGTCCAAAGTATGAAAGTCGAAGTCTTGTCATCTGAGCTTCTAAAGAAAGCTTAGGTTTGATCTCCTCTAGTACCGACTGGTTTGTTCTTCGGGCAGTCCATGGTATACATAGTATTCGCCGCCAGCACCATAATTCAAAGGCATCAATTTTCTTCCTGTCTATCTTTTTCACTGTCCAGCTTTCACATCCATATGATGTTATTGAAAATACCATGGCTTGAACAAGTCGAATCTTTGTATGGAGAGAGACATCTCTGCTCTTGAGAATCTTATCTAGGTCTTTCATAGCCATTCTGCCAAGAGCAATGCGTCGTCTGATTTCTTCTGCTTGTTGCTTCTTTATTGATAGTTGATCCAAGTAGATTAAAGTTGTTCACAATTTCAATTTCTTCTCCTTCAACGATGAACCTGTTGATTATGCCACTTGTCATGATCTTTGTCTTCTTTACATTAAGGTGCAGGCCCATTTTGAGACTATGTTCTTTGATTGTGAGAAGCAATGTTTCAGATCATCTTCACTTTCAGCCAGTAATGTGGTATCATCAGCATAGCGAAGGTTGTTGATGAGTCTTCCACCAATCTTCACACCTCTGTTGTCTTCATACAATCCTGCTTCTCTGATGATTTGTTCTGCATATAAATTAAACAGGTAGGGGGAAAGTATGCAGCCTTGTCTTACACCTTTGCTTATTTTAAACCATTCTGTTTCTCCTTGTTCCGTTCGAACTGTTGCTTCTTGATCAATGTACAGATTGCACAAGAGAACGATCAGGTGTTCTGGTATACCCATGCTTCTTAATGTGGCCCAGAGTTTCTCATGGTTTACACAGTCAAAAGCCTTGCTATAGTCCAAGTAGTTCTTCTTTAACATTAAAGTCTTCAAAAAACATCCGGATAAAGACTAGTAACTAGGCTTTGTCTCTTATGTCTGTAGATTCATCCAGTTGGAGTGAGAAAGCAACACAATTTGAAACATCCTCCAACAATTGTTCAGTTGTGTCTCCACACATCTTTTCTATTCGCCGCATGACGGTGTTTCTTGACAATTGTACATCTTGAATAGCAGCTATGATCTCTTTCTTATTTTTAAATCCTTCAAAAGGATTGTCAGCTGCTTCAAGAAAACAATCTTTTACAAATTCCCCTTCAGTGAAAGGTTTGCATTTCTTTGCGATCAGGTTGCTGACCTTGAAGGATGCTATGGATGCATTGACCGAATGTGACCTTGGCTTCGCCATCAACTGTTGCTGAGTAGCCAATTTCGATTTAAGTTCTTTGAGCTTCAGTTTACGAATTTTACTTTTGGGTGGAAAATCAGCATCAAACTTATTGCTATGCAGAGCCTTATAATGACGTTCCAGATTACCCTTTTTGGGCAAGGATACTCGGGTGTTACAAATTAGACAACACTTGTCTTTCACCATGATGAAGAAGTAGTCCATTTCCCATTCATCATGAAAGTGGTAGGTTTTGCTCTTCTTTGGAACACTCATCTTCGTTATACTGGGGTGGCTGGATGTAAGAAGGCCAAATCTGCTAAGTTAGTATAAATACTGGCTGAATCTGGTCCAAAACTGTCACTGTCCCAAAGTATTAAAGATCAACAGGAACTGAAGACCTCTGGATGATGTGCAATACAAGGACTGGAGATGCCAAAACCACACATGCAGTTCTAAAAGTAAAAATAAGAATTCATCATACTGGCACCAATAATCAAATACCACCAAACAATCATCAAAAAAACTCAAACACCTGTCCAGCAAACCAGATAAATCAAATACCGCCAAACAAGTTCAAATACCACCACACGCGATTTAATAAATTCTGCACACGGTGTAGAATCAACGCAAAGGCAAGGCAAAATAAAATTGCAGTGTAGAATCAACGCAAAGGCTAGGCAAAATAAAATTGCAGAGGCAAGCAAAAGTCACAGTGGTTTGAACCAATTTGAAGGCAAGGCATAGGCAAGTTAGAACAAAATTGGAAAAGCCTGCCAAAATCACCAAATTCTTGACACTTTGTTGTGTCTGCCCGAAAACGTTTAATGAAAGCGAACTATAAAGCGACCAACGACCAGCACACGAAACAACTAATACGGTAAGTGTATTCAGGTAAAGCCCGGGCGAATGGATATCGCCCGGTATATAACACACTTCTAAGGGGTGTTGGGGCAGGGGCGGGAATGGGCGATTCTGAGAGGCAGGAGACCAAGTATTGTGCCGGGCCTGTGGCGTCTCGTTGCGGGGCATGGGCGCCGGCCCCCTGGGGTACCCACAAACTATTGGCACAAAAACAACAAGCGCCCCTAATACACCTGCAGGCAAGATTCCCGCAGGTAGGGAAAAAAGACAGGCAAAGGATCAGCAGCGGCAGCAAGCTCTTGGCAGATGATCTGCCAGCACGAGCTCTCTCCTAGTGACGGGGCGAGCTGCTGGAGAGATGGAGCCAAGTGGGGCTGGCGATCTACCTCTGACCCCTCCGTGATCTACAGGTAGATTGCGATCTACCTGTTGGACATGCCTGATATATAGCAAGGGTTCTCCTTACTGCGATTCACTTCACTAACTTTCCTCTCTCATTCTGGGATCTCCCATTGGCTAGTTGGAATTTCTTGCAAGTTCCACATTAGATGCAAGGCCTCTCTTGTAGCTCATTGTCCTAACTCTCTTTGGTTTTCTGTGTATTCTGTGCTCTCCTAATGGATAAATCTATAAAAACACTTGCAGCAAAGCAAACCCCATTGTATCCATGCTAAAGACCAACGAGACAAGCCAGACTCTCAAAAAGGCAAGCATAAACAGTCCCCAGTCACTATAGAGGATGAGCATGTTGCATAGTCAGAATATGGGCAGAAGAAAGATTCCTAGATGGCTTGCATTGCAAGCAAGGTAATACTGTGGGGCTCTTGCATACAAACTCTCTGCCTGAAAGCTCTTAAATGGGGCTTTGTCATTTTTAATGCCTAAATTTTTTTCTTCTGCTGTATTGCAAAAGGGGAATTTTTTTGTGTTCTTGGGTAAAGCTTTTTTTCTACAGCTAGAGTTTTTTTTCTCTCCTCTAGCCTTCAAGTTCAAAAGGGCAGCAAGCTCTTTGAAGTCAATGACCTCCTCAGCTGTTAGCGGTCTTAATTAGCTTGCTTAAAGGCTAGGCAGCTGAGTGCAGTATAAAGGTCTACGCTGCCTTGCAGGTTCTGCCATTCCTAGATGGCCTGCACTGCAAGCAAGGTAATACTGTGGGGCTCTTGAATACAAACTCTCTGTCAGAGCTCTTAAAGGGGGCTTTTTTGTCATTTTTAATAGCTAAATCTTTTTCTGCTGTATTGCAAAAGGGGAATTTTTTTGTGTTCTTGTGCAAAGCTTTTTTTCTACCTTTTCAAATTCCGCTATCTCCTTTTTAAGATATGGCGACCAGAATTGCACACAATATTCAAGGTGTGGTCGCACCATGGAACGATACAGAGGCATTGTGTAAATAGGCCTCAAAGTAAAGCACTATGAGGAATTCTTCTCTTTAAACTGATGTAAAAACAGAGCTAACATTTCTTTCTGAAAATTAGGAAAGTTCAATGCCAGATCCACTCTTTTCAAATCCAGGATAGGCTAGTGGTAGCCTTCTTTCTTTGGCTGACAAAATATATGGAATAACAAATGCCACCCCCCCCCTCCTTCCTCCAGAGGAACAGAAACCACTACCTCCAGAGCTCTCAACCTGTACCCTGTTGACAGGATCACTGTCCTTTTGCATGGGGCATGACAGGGGGATACAATATATAAGTCATTGAGCAGGTGGGAAAACTCCAGCCCATAGCACCTGCAAATCACATCCAGTACCCACTGGTCAGAAATGATTTGGATCCATGCCTTGAAAAAAATCAGAATGCTGACCCCTGATCCATGCTCTCAAGACAGGGAACCCCAAACCTTATTGTTTACCTCTGGAGGCTCCTGTGGCCTTTGGGCCTTGAAAGCCTCTCTTCTGTTCATAACAAAAGGAGGATACTTTATTGGAAATACGAGATCTCTAGGCACCGAAGCCCTTGCCTGGGAGATAAAGGTGTGTTTCATGAAAACATGTCCACCTGAGGATGCACAAGAGATTTTTAGGCTTATCTTTTGGCAATCTCTGGGACTTTGCCTCAGGGAGTACTTCACATTTTTGAGGTCCTTCCCAAAGGGTAACTTTTCTCGAAAGGGAAGCCTATTCATATGCATCTTAGAGGTTGAATCCACTGACCAATTGTGTAGCAGCAAAGCGCAGACAAACCAATGATACCAGGAGTCTGTTCAGAAGGTCCAAATCATTTATTTGTGCACAAGTCTCAAGCAAGTCAATTTCAAAATGGCTGAGCAAAGTTTTCAAGCATTACAATAACTTTTATAGACTTCTGTTCCATTCTAGGTATAGAAAAACATTTCATTGGTCCCGGTAACCTCCCGTACCTCCCGTACCTCTTCTATTGGTCCCGGTACTGATAAGTTTCTCCAATTATGTCCCTTCTGTGGGCATGACACCTGCCTGCCCCCCTTCTAGTCCCAATTACAATGGTCAGTTCATCAACTTGTTACTTTCACACTCTCAAGGTTATGGGACCAATTTGTGCGTACAGAAGAGCAAGGTTCTGTAACTCATCTGTCAGCACTCCTCATTATTTCTCTGCAGATGTACTTTTTCTTATCAGTAACTTTCAAACATGTCTTTTCTGTATTTTTCCATTTCTTAGTTCTGCAGTTCTGCTTACCTAAGCTAATTCAATACTTCTACTGAGTTCTATCTTACAATAGCAGCATATTGGGGGATGTGCAATCCTATATGCCTCTCCACAGGCCTCATTTACAGGTCAAGCTAGCCATGCTGGCCTGCCTATGTCAGACACCGTGGATCACAGGCCTGCACCTGCCACAATTGCACAGCCATAAAAGTCTCCTGTCTGAGACCAAGACTGCCATAGTTCCAGCTGCAGTACAAATCAAATCATACATAGCATCAGCTACATAGGTTAGATCTGCATACAAGTAGGCAGCCTCTCTCACTTCAGCTTTGCCCTCATTGGAGTCAGCCTCAGAGCACTTCAGCACCCAGCTCAGACACGCTATTGACAGATAGGAACTACAAACAGCTGCCTGCAACACCAAGACAGACACCTCAAAGGCTTGCTTCAAAAGCATTTCTAGTTTGAGATCCTACAAATCCTTGAGACAGTACTGCCCTCAATGGGAATAATGGTCTTTTTAGTTACTGCTGTAACCAAGGCATCCATTTTAAGCAGTTTCATCTTCTCCTTTTCTTCAAGAACCAAGGAGTACAACTTCCCCATGGCCCTGACCACTTTCAGACCACTTTAGGAACATCCCATTCCACCAAAATGAGATCCTGAATGGCCTGATAGATTGGAAAGGCTTTGGTAGGCCAACGAATACCCTGCAGAATAGGGTCTCCAATGAGACCTGCCATTTGTGTTGGAGGATTCACAGTCACCAAGGACTCCGGAGCTTGAGTAATCAAACCCAATAATTCCTCTTTATAGAAGAGATGAACCATCAAAGGGTCAACACATTCTCCCATAGGGAATTCCTTTCTTCCAGAAGATCCCCTCTACTGGATCGATACAGAACTTCGGTGCTCCAATCCACTCTAGACATCCTCAGAGAAGACTTCCCAGTCTTTCGAACTGGTAAGTCATGGACACTTAACCACAAGGGACTCAGAGCTTACAATCTAAGCAAGACAAATAACATAACAAAACTGGGGACTAGGGTATGATTAGTTACACCTAAGTGGCGCAATGATCTGGGGGGAAGAGTGGGGGAGAGAGATGTGCCCATCAAATGCTCATTTACATGTAGGGGATTTTTTTTCCTTGAATTTGTGCTCCATTTCCATAAGGTCTTTTTGCTGAACAGAAACCAGGTAGCTGGTGGAAGCCTTGTTGGTAAGGTCTTACAGGAAATTCTGGAGAACTGACCAGCTAGATTTCCAACAGCTACCTGATTTCTGTGCAGCAAAAAGACCTTATGAAGTTGCAGCACAAATTCAGGGAAAAAATTCCCTGCATGAGAATGAGCATTTGGTGGGAACATCTCCCCTCCTGGGGACCGTTGCTCCACTTATGTGCATCTTATCATATCCTAGTTCCCAATTTTGTGAAGTTGTTTGTCTTGATAAGATTGTAAACTGATGAGCAGAGACTGTCTCTTACATCTATATGTACAGCACTGTGTACGCCTTGTAGTGCTATATAAATGATAAGTAGTAGTACTAGCAGTAAAGGGAAAGGATCTCGGGAGCGTTGGTATAATGGACATTGAGCCCAGCCAGAACCATCCACCCCTTAAGCACGTAAATGGACACAATAGCCTCCTTTAGACAATGAGCAATTGATGCCTTGGAGGCTACTTTACCCTTGTGTGCTCTTCCAAACAATACAAAGGGATGATCTGACTGCTGAAACCCCTTTATTCTCTTCAAGTACTGACGAAGAACCCAGTGGATGTCCAACTTGTGCAAAGTCCAAGATTTCAGAACTCTGCCCAAGTCCGAAAACACTATTAAAGACACTGACTGATTAAGGTGAATCACCGACACCACCATGGGCAGAAAAGAGGGCACTGGCCGAAGGACACCTTTTCTTTGGAAATTAACAAAAATAGGTTTGCTACACAATACTTGGAGCTCCAAAATTTGACACACTGAACAGATCACCACCAAGAATACCGTCTTCAGTTCATATCCTTCAGGGAGATCTCCGGAAGAGGCTCAAATGGAGACCCAGTCAGCAGTGACAAAATCAAATTAAGATCTCACAGTGGGACCACTTTGCAAGCTGGAACATGCACGTTTAACCCCTTTCAAGAACTGCACTACATCTGGATGAAAGGCCAGAGACAACCTCTGAATCCACCTCTGAAACAGGCTAACACTGCCACCTGCACACGCAGTGAATTCAGAGCAAGCTCTGCTTGCAAAAAAGCTAACACATCAGGTAGTAACGAACTTAAGGGAGAAAGATCCCTCTCCTTGTACCAACTCTCGAAAAGTCTCCATACTCAAACATAAGCCAGAAAGGTAGAACATTTACATGCTTGAAGCAACATTGCTATGACCTGAGGAGACTATGCTTTCTTTCTCAGCCTAGCCTTTCCAAAGAACCAAGCCATAAGCGAGAACTGAGCCACCTCTAGCATGAGGATTCGATCCTGAGAAATTGTGACGGGGTATACATCCTGTCACAGCCAGAGTCCCGACAGACCCTCGCTAGTCCTTGCTCTGGGGGCACAGGCCTATTAGGGAAGATCCCCTTAGACAGCCAGGGGCGGGTTCAGGGTAGGGTAGGGTAGGGTACAAATTCCTGTCCCCTCCCTACCTAGAAAACACAGAACCCTATTTCCCAACCCCGCTAGGGTTGAAAGGTAGGCGAAAGACTTGCCCCAAACCCCCATAGAGGTGGACCTCCTTAGGGAGGAGATAGGAGACACCTGGGAGGGAGAGGAGATAGGGTTTTGTTGTTCCTCAATCCCAGGTCTAAGGTGATCCCCATGGATACTCAACCAGTAAAGAGCCCACAAGACTTGGGGCAGATGTAGTAACAAGAAGCTACGTGGGAGGTGATGGGTGTCCAGGTAATTCGACACCTGGGATGCATCCCGGTTGAACCACAGACTTAAAGAGGTGTGAGTTTACAGTAAGATTTGATGTGCATGTTTACTTGAACTGAAGGACACTGGGAAGACTTAATTTGCATACTTTCTATTTGATTTACATATTATCTACATTTGTGTTGCCAAGAAAGACCCTGGTGAGGGCTACTTTGGACCTGGGTAGGGGATAGTTGCCCCATAGAGGGGGGGGGGGGCAGATCCCAGCCTGCAAAGGGATCCAATCAAATGTGGACTTTGGGACTGTTGGATTACTCAGCCTAATGTGAGAAACCCTGGAGACAGACCCTCCCTACAAGGGGAGACCATAAAGATGTGGTATTTGGACTCTTCTTGTGAGCAGATTGAGCCATGAGGACTTTGGGAGAGACCGGAAAGGCACACTAGATGCCTGTATCCTGCACCTGGAGATGGATGATACCAGATCTGACCCAAGAAGGAACAACAGAAAGATCATCCACTGCTAGTAGTAGAAATGGATCTACTGCCAGATGCATCAGATCCACATATCATGGTCTCTGTGGTTACCAAAATCACCAGCTCTAGATGGGCCTCCACTTTCTGACAAAATAATATCAAATGATATCTGCTCTTAAAACAAAAATCTCAACTAACAAAAGCGTATATCACAACCTATACACATTTCACAGGCAAAATGACCTCAGCAAAGCTTATATCCCACAGTTAGTGAAAAATCACCATAGGGAGCAGCATAAGCTAACATCACTGGTCAAAATGCCACCATTCAACCACCTATAACTCTATATATACCAAACCTTAAAACACCCCCTAATTACTCTTGGGAAAAACACTTTAAACTGACTTATAAAACTTCCACCATACAAACATACAACACATACAAACAGCGTCTCAAATTCACACAAATCTGCCAAATTTTCATAACAAGGAGTTATACGGAATTCCACCAAAGCTGTAATCTCTCACCTAAAAGAAAGAAAAAATAATTAGGCAAAAGCCAGGAATAACAGCACAGAAGTGCTCCATGTACTTATCTTCTTAACAGCAAGCTGGCACCGCAACGCCCCATCGCAAGCAAAGGTTCCAATGTTTACGAACAGGATCCTAAGGATCTCCAAAAATATATGGTAGCGGGAAAAGAATTTCACGAAAATTAAACAAATTTTCTTCACACCCTACAGAAGCTTCCGTTTCGCCGAGATATGGCTTCTTCAGGGGTTTAATAATAAACCATCCTCTTCTTATCAATCAGTTCGCTCTCCCGCCATCGAACAAGACGGCGTGTGACGCACTTTTTAACAAGAACCCACAGCCAATCAACATCTCAACGCCCCCATAACGTCACCATTAAACTCCCATTCACAAAAATCAACACCTAAAATTCTACATTGAAAGAGTGATCGGATCGAAGCTGCACAGTCCTTCCACACAAAAAATGGATACGGCAATAATTACAAAATTCAAAAAAATTTAAAAAATAAAAAAAATAACGTCCATTCGATCTTGTCATTAAGACCATCCGGGTGTAAAGTATTCAAACGATAAATCAAACGCTGTTCTTTTTGTAACAATAATTTGTTACGATCACCTCTAATATATTGAGGAACATATTCCAAAACAGTACAACGAATGTCGTCAAACTGATGTTTCAAATCCAAGCAATGTTGTATTAAAGGAGTATCAATACGTGCTTTATGAAGACTATATTTGTGTTCAGCCAACCGAGTCCTCAAGGGCCATGTAGATTTTTGGATGTCAAGATTATTAAACATCATGGATATTTACAAACCACAGTTTATTCTAAACCTACTGATAGGAATACCCTGCTTCATTTTGACAGTTTTCATCCGTTGCATTTAAAACGAAGTTTACCTTATTCACAATTTTTGCGCTGCCGATGCATTTGTTCTACAGTGGCTGAGTTTAAAACACAAGCTAGCTTCATGATGCGAAAGTTTCTGGATCGGGGATATCCTCCTGATGTTTTACATAAAGCCTATAAAAGAGCTCGCTTCAACCATCGTGAATGGTTGTTGCATTCTAACCATGCGAGACCAGCAAATATGCCATCTTCTACAATTACTTGCGTGTTGCCACATTCTAGTTTTTCTCATCGGATAGCAACAGTGTTGCGGAAGCGTTGGAGTTTGATTAATACTCATCCTAAATTGTTGGGCTGCACGTTACAAATGGCAAACGATCCTTTAAATTATATCCGCGACTGTATATGTCCTGCTGTGTTGCGACGGGACACTCTTCCTGCTGGGACGGGTCATACAGCATGTCATCGATGTTCGTTTTGTAATATGATGTGTGCCTCGGTCTGTGCGAAGTATCAACAATATGTGAGATGTGTACCTTTTTTTACAACCTGTAATACTTCCCATGTGTTGTATGGCATATGGTGTAATTGTCCGAAGCTGTATATTGGTAAAACTACACGGCCCTTGAGGACTCGGTTGGCTGAACACAAATATAGTCTTCAAAGCACGTATTGATACTCCTTTAATACAACATTGCTTGGATTTGAAACATCAGTTTGACGACCTTCGTTGTACTGTTTTGGAATACGTTCCTCAACATATTAGAGGTGATCGTAACAAATTATTGTTACAAAAAGAACAGCGTTTGATTTATCGTTTGAATACTTTACACCCGGATGGTCTTAATGACAAGATCGAATGGACGTTATTTTTTTTATTTTTTAAATTTTTTTGAATTTTGTAATTATTGCCGTATCCATTTTTTGTGTGGAAGGACTGTGCAGCTTCGATCCGATCACTCTTTCAATGTAGAATTTTAGGTGTTGATTTTTGTGAATGGGAGTTTAATGGTGACGTTATGGGGGCGTTGAGATGTTGATTGGCTGTGGGTTCTTGTTAAAAAGTGCGTCACACGCTGTCTTGTTCGATGGCGGGAGAGCGAACTGATTGAGAAGAAGAGGATGGTTTATTATTAAACCCCTGAAGAAGCCATATCTCGGCGAAACGGAAGCTTCTGTAGGGTGTGAAGAAAATTTGTTTAATTTTCATGAAATTCTTTTCCCGCTACCATATATTTTTGGAGATCCTTAGGATCCTGTTCATAAACATTGGAACCTTTGCTTGCGATGGGGCGTTGCGGTGCCAGCTTGCTGTTAAGAAGATAAGTACATGGAGCACTTCTGTGCTGTTATTCCTGGCTTTTGAATAATTACTTTTTCTTTTTAGGTGAGAGATTACAGCTTTGGTGGAATTCCGTATAACTCCTTATTATGAAAATTTGGCAGATTTGTGTGAATTTGAGACGCTGTTTGTATGTGTTGTATGTTTGTATGGTGGAAGTTTTATAAGTCAGTTTAAAGTGTTTTTCCCAAGAGTAATTAGGGGGTGTTTTAAGGTTTGGTATATATAGAGTTATAGGTGGTTGAATGGTGGCATTTTGACCAGTGATGTTAGCGTATGCTGCTCCCTATGGTGATTTTTCACTAACTGTGGGATATAAGCTTTGCTGAGGTCATTTTGCCTGTGAAATGTGTATAGGTTGTGATATACGCTTTTGTTAGTTGAGATTTTTGTTTTAAGAGCAGATATCATTTGATATTATTTTGACAGTAGTTTTGCTCTTACACAGCTTTTCTATTGGCCTCCACTTTCTGAGCCATGCAGTCTATTAGAGGCCTTAAGGAGAAGACATTCAATAGGTCTTCCCAAGGCCACTGATGAACCATGCCTCCAGACCTTATAACATTCTTTCCAGTCTGCGGATGAAAAATCTAGGCACCTTGGCATTGACAGTAGATGCCATGAGATCTATTACTGGCAGCCCCCAGCAGTGCACAATCTGCTGAAACACTGACTCGGCAAGAGACCACTCTTCCAGGTCTAAGAGATTTCAGCTCAGATAGTCAGCTTGGACGGTTTTTAGCAACATGCAGTGCCAACAGTGACCGCAGATGGGCCTCTGCCCACTCAAGGACAGGTGCCACCTCCTTCACCAAGACAAGGCTCCCAATGCCCCTTGTTAACTAATGTAAGCTACCACAGTTGCATTGTCTGACAATATCTGCACTACCCTGTGTTGGACCAGGGGATGAAAGGCCTTGAGAGCTAAGAACATAGCCCACGTCTCCAATTGATAAGCCAGGTCCTCTCCTCCACGGACCACTGAACCTGAGCCACCTGAGACTGACAGTGCATCCCCCAACCATTCAAGCTGACATCTGTGGTGACCAACAAGCGCCTCCAGAGTCTCATCTGCTGACAAGCTTGGCTGGGCTCAGGCATCAGTGAAGACTCACCCTATGCAATGGCAACCTCTGCCACAGAGGCTGTGTCTGCATTGACTATTGTGACAACAGAGCCCAAGGCACTAACTCTAACGTCGCAGCCATGGACCCTAAAGCTTAAAGATAATCCCAAGTTCGGGGTATACCTTTCCAATAAAGCTTGAATCTGGTCCCGCAACTTCTAAATTCTCTCTGGCATCAGCGAAACTAGTGTACACCCTGGTAATCTAGGGACTAAGTCTGCTCTAACCTACTCTTGGCAAAGTTGATGATCCAGCACAAATCCTGAAGAAAGGACAGCACCTGGCTTGTGGCCAGCCAACTCTCCTGAGGAGACTTCATTCTGAGCAGCCAGTAATCAAGATAAGGCTGTGCAATGCAACAGCCACTGCCACCCTCACTTTGGTGAAGGTACTGGGAGCTGTAGCCTGCTGAAGGGCAGGGCATTCAACTGAAAATGACCCATGGGCACAGCATAATACAGGTACCATTGACACGCCAGACCAGAGCTTTTTTTTGTTTTGAGGGGGTACTCTGTAGTATTGAGTACTGGCACTTTTTTTCATTGCTTGTTAAAACTGACCCATAGTCCTAATCTATAAGTGAAAGAGCCCTGAATATGAGTACTGCCAATTTTTTTTTGAGGGAAAATGCAGTGCTCTGGACAAATGGAAATATACAGGTTTGCCTTGGACAGATCCAAGGAGGTCAAGTACTCCACTTGCCTCACGGTCACTATGATTGACTGCAAGGTCTCCATGTGGACATGAGGCACTCACAGAGCCCTGTTTATGTGCTTCAGATTGAAAATTGGCTAAGTTCCTTCTTACTTGGTCACCATGAAGTAAATGGAGTACTATCCAAGACCCCATTTCTCTGGAGGGACTCTCACCACAGCCTCAAACTGGAGCATTCACTCAAGGGTCTCCACCATTGCACATGCCTTTTGTGGAACTTGACAAAAGGGATACCATAAAAGCGTCTGATTGGCTGTGCCAGCTTGAGGGTTTAGTGCTCTCAAATCACTTATAGCACTCATTTGTCTGATGTTATCTCAGCCCAAGTGGAATAAAACGCCTTCAGATGATACCCATTGGGACCAGCTCTGCCTAGACTCCCAAAGCTTCAATAAGACTTAGAGCCTCCTGCAGCTCCAGAAGTTCCATCTCTTCCTCCTCTGCAGCCACCACAAAAGGACTGGCCCTGAGGGAGAAATTTCAAACTTTGGGAAGAGATGAATTTATTTGGATGAAACTTCTGTGCCTCTCAATACGGCCCCTTGAGGAATATGACTTAGGCCACCGCAGCCTGTCCTCAGGAAGTCGAGGCATCTTAGAGTCACCCAAATCTTTCACTAGCTTTTCCAGCACCTCAAACAGCAGTTTACCCTTAAACGAGAGTTTACTGAGCCAGAATTGGATACCATGTCTGCTGACCAATTGTGCAACTACAGAGGGTGCTTAGCCATCATGACTGAGGTTATGTTCTTCGCCAAGGCCCTAACCAAGCTGCACAGGGTTACTTCCAGAAAAGTGGATTCTGACTCCAGCCAAGCTGACTCGAACAAGGACTTGGGGAGCTCCTGGGCACCCTTGGGGAAAAAACAGCTGGGACCACTGCGACCATGCCCTGGCCACATATGCCCCATAGACCACTGCAGGTAGAACCAAAGTGGAGACTTTGGAGGACTGCTTCAACAAGACCTCCATCTTCCAATCCTGAGAACCCTTCAGTGCCACACCACCTTCCACAGGAATTGTGGTCTTCTTGATGACAACGGTGATCAACACATCCACCTTTGGGAGCCGCATAAGTTCCTTTTCATCTGGGGGAATAAGGTATAACAGAGCCATAGACCTATAACTGAAGGCCAGAATTCAGGAACTCCCACTCTACTGTGATCATATATTTTATAGCCCTATGCAGCTAAAAATACTTTGGTGGTTTATGGCTACCCTTCAATAAGGGATCCTTCACTTTCTTGTCGCTGTGGGAGTGTCCTCTGCAATATTAAGGGCCACCAGGGAATAAGAGATGAGGGTGGACAACTCATCTCTATGAAAGATCTGCACAATCGTGATCTCACCCTATTCGAGTTCCTTCCCTAGGACTCCATCCATAGATACATAGGGCTTTCCAATGGATCTTCCAAGTCCCCGAGAGGAGTGTGACCCTATTCCTAGTCTTCATTCAGGTCCCTTCATGGACATTTGGATCTGGACATCAGACAGTCCGCCTGAAGTGGCATGGAAACTGTTCCTGAGAGCTGCTGTACCCCTTCAATCGGGCCCTGCTTCATGCAAAAGGCCTGGTGTAGGAACAAAATGAACTCAGAAGTAAAGGGAGCTTCCTGCCTCAACAGCACATCCCTGGGAGCTACCAACCCCATCTTCTTCATTGTGCACTCAGTCTGCTGCAGGACCAGAGCCACACAGGCTCCTCTGCCTGCAGTTGTGGTTCCAGGCAACAGGGAGTGGCTTCCACAAAACTATATCATACCACAGCTGAGAAGAGGCCAGTGCCACTGTCTCTGTGGTCCCCGCAGCCTCCAAACGGTGTGATTCTGGATCTGGAGCATCTAAAAGCTACTGTTTTGCTGCCTAGTTCTCGTGCTTGCAGTCGTGGCAAAACCGGTGTCAGAGCAGACTCCAGAGGTTGCCGCAGGCTGCACAAATGGCATGCTGTGAGGACATGCTGAGAAAGCCAAGTTGCTCCTCCCCACCGCCAACCCAGACCCATGGGAACAATCAGGTCCTACACACCTCGACTGCCACCGACAGACCCAACTACTCCCGAATGAAGTGCGGCTCTCTGATGCCTTAACTGTGACGATGCTGCATGGGTTTATTTCTGTTTATCTCAGCTCTGAAAGGGAAACTGCCCCTGACCATGCTTCTGTCGGGCCCCCTCTCAAATACTGGGGAGGAGGAGCTCCTACCAAGGGCCACTCTGTTTCGCGCTGAGAGGCCTGCAGTTGGAGAGGTGGATCAAAGGGGAGGGGCCCAGACCTGATGGGTTCTGTATCCCTGGGCCCTTCGGGCTCTGGTTCCTCCATGGGTCGCCTTTCCTTAATTAGCAAATACTATTACTATTATCATCTTTTCTCTTTTTTTTCTTTGTCTTTCATTGAGACCAGGTTGTGCACAGGAGCCTATGCCACCTCCATCTGCTGGAGACTGAGAAATATTAGGGAGAGGATGGTTGCACAAGACCCTTAAATAGTGACATCATCAAACCAGTGGTTCTCAGCCTCCATCTGCTGGTAGGAAGGCATAAACTCACATATCTGGATTGGACTAGAGGGACAATGAGGAATAGAAAACTCTTCTGTATTTTTGTCTCCAGGCAGCAGCATTAGGGGAGAAGAATCAGCTGCCTCCAGCTATATCACAGATGGTCACTCTGACTTACCTAACCACGAAATTGAAGAAGTTGTTAAGGCAATCAACTTCAATGAACTGCCCCAGCAAGAAATATAGTGCCCCAAAACTGTTCTTTCCCCTGTTGCAACATGAGCAGTACTTGGCATGCTCAGATGGCACCTCCATCAGGCTTACCCTACCTGAAAGCCTGAGCAGGTGACTCCTCATCAGGCATGGAGAAATTTCGCTTACTGTTAATTTTCTTTCCTGGAATCCTGCTAAACCAGTCCAGACAATCGAGTTAAGTCCCCCTGCCAGCAGATGTTGGAGACAGAGAAAAAAACTGTACCAGAAGCTGATTGGCCAGGGTCTGGTAACCATACAGGCATACCCCTAGGGGTCACCTTCAGTAAACTCTGACAAGCAAGAATGAAACAAGAGAACATTAAGAAACTATATACAGCAGAGAGAAAGTCTGAAAAAGTAGTGGAGAACCCCTGCTCGAGATATGACTCTGCCCCAAAAGAACAGTGAGACTTTTGCAAAATTACTGATTGTGTCTAATAGTGGGAGGGTCCTGGACTGGTCTAGTAGGATTCCAGGAAAGGAAATTAACGGTAAGTGAAATTTTTCCTTCCAATTCATCCTGCTAGATCAGTCCAGACAATCGGGTAGTACCCAAGCTAACTGCCCTCTGGGTGGGAAGACAGAGCCGCAGCAACCACATTGGCACCAAATGCGGCATCCTCCCGCGCCTGAAGATCTAGCCGATAGTGCCGGCTGAAAGTGGAGAGGGCGGACCAGGTGGCTGCCCTTCAAATGTCAAGAGGGGTAACCTGAGAGCATTCCACCCACAACGTCGCTTGGGCCTGCGTTGAATGCGCCCCTAGCCCGGAGGGTACCGACTTGCCATGGAGTATATACGCGGACTCAATCATTTGCCGCAGCCATCTAGAAATGGTAGACTTCGAAGCTGCTAGTCCCTTTCAAGGCCCAACGAACAGAACAAAAAGACAAATCAGACTTATGGAATGGATTTTTATCCTTCAAATAACGGTAAAGCACACTCTTGAGATCAAGTCTTTGAATAGGTTTCTGGTGCCCTGAAGACTGTTCCTTGGGAAAAAATAGGCTGATTCACGTGAAAAGGCGTTAGGACCTGTCAGACGGCTGCCTGGGTGAGAATGTTCACAGTCTTGGCAAGTGCATATATCAATATGATTTGCAAGGGATTGTGGGCAATGCAGTCCATTCACACCAGACACAGCTGCTCACAATAATTAGTTGTGCTTGAGGGTAAAGCCAATAAGATATTTATTTATGGGGTTATTTCTCCCAACACAGATATGCTTGGTAGCACATAAATCAGGTTACTTGCTTTCAGTGTTAAACTTGGAAAAACAAAATCAGGAAAACATCTGAACTTGTCAGGCAATCAAAGCAAAAGAAATAAGACCTGATTGGTAACAAACTGGTCTTTTCTGTAGGCTTTAGCTAATATTTTCTTAGCAGTGTATCAAACAACAAACAAATCCACAAAGAAGGGGAAAACTGTTCTTTTCAGGTTAACTTCTTATATCTTCCCACATAGATTCAGAAGTGATTCCCTCAGAGCTCACAAGCAATTAGGTAAGGCTCAATTCAGCGTAGTTACTCACCTGTAACAGGTGTTCTCCAGGAGCAGCAGGAATCAGTCCTCACTTATGGGTGACGTCGGCGCCGACGGAGCCCTCGCGGAGCAATTTTCCCCAGCTTTCAAAGAAAGCCTTTGGGAATTGCAGCGCGCATGCGCGGTCCTCTTCCCGCCCAAGGGTGCCATCTTAGCCAGTCAGATGACATAGCTAAAAAAAGACAGCATAAAAAATTTGCAAAAAGAACATAAGCAGACGATTGCAACTCCAAGGGGAGGAGGGAGGGTAGTGAGGACTGATTCCTGCTGCTCCTGGAGAACACCTGTTACAGGTGAGTAACTACGCTTTCTCCAGGACCAAGCAGGAAGTCAGTCCTCACTTATGGGACTCCCAAGCTCAAGGCTACCGGAGACCCTAAGCACAAAAATGAGCTCCCTCTAGCTCAGCAGCACAGAAGGATAGAATCTTCGCTGAATTATCACCCACCGGTAGCCCACATCCGGGATGGAGGGGAGGAGTTGCTCAGACCTCAAAGAGATTACGGAGGACTGCCTGTCCGAAAGCACTGTCCCTACGGGACTCCCTCTCGAGACAGTAATGGACCGCAAAAGTCTGGCTCGAAGACCAAGTAGCGGCCCGGCAGATGTCTGCCAGCGGAACAGAGCGGAGGTAAGCCACTGACGTAGCCTTTGCCCGAACGCAATGAGCCGTGACTCGACCTTCCAAGGAGAGTCCGGCTGCCCCATAAGCCCAAGAGATACAGTCCGCAACCCAGATGGACAGAGTACGCTTGGAGACCGGGAGCCCCAATTTATTGGGGTCAAAAGACACAAAAAGCTGAGCAGCTTTACGGTGCTCCCGCGTACGGTCAAGGTAGAAGTTCAGAGCCCTTCTACAGTCCAGGGTATGGAGGACCGTTTCAGCTCGGCTGGAGTGTGGTCTGGGAAAGAAGGTTGGAAGTACCACCTCCTGATTGATGTGAAAAGGGGAGACCACTTTTGGAAGAAATTTTGGGTGAGTCCGTAGGACTACCCTATTCTTGTAGAACCTAGTGTAAGGGGGATCAGACACGAGGGCCTGCAATTCACTTACGCGTCTAGCGGAAGTGAGGGCTATCAAGAACAGTGTTTTCCAAGATAGAAAACGGAGAGAACAGGTAGCCATAGGTTCAAAAGGCGGACAGGTGATCCGCTGCAAAACCACATTCAGGTCCCAGTCAGGCGCTGGCGGGCGCAGAGGTGGTTTAAGTAGAAGGAGACCTCGGAGAAACCTCGCTACGAGAGGGTCGTTGGAGAGAGGTCTGCCGTCCACCGGCACATGATGTGCTGAAAGAGCACTGAGGTGAACTTTGACGGAGTTGGACTTAAGTCCCAGATTAGAGAGGTGCAGCAAGTACTGCAAGATCACCGACACCGGGCAGGAGAAGGGATCCTGAGACTGTTGGGTACACCAGACTGCAAAGCGACGCCATTTAAGGGCGTAGCATTTGCGGGTAGAAGGCCGTCGCGAAGCCAAGACGACCTCCTCCACCTCCGCCGGCAGGAGAAGGGGAGCAAGGACTACCCTCTCAGCAGCCAGGCCATGAGGTTGAGAGACCTGAGGTTGGGGTGCAGTAGGGACCCCTGATCCTGAGTGAGGAGATCCGGTTGTACCCCCAGAGGGATTGGATCCCCCACCGCCAGTTGCAGCAGGAGCGGAAACCACGGCTGCCTGGGCCAGCGAGGGGCCACCAGGATCATGAAGGCTTTGTCTCGGAGAACCTTGAAAAGAGTCCGAGAGACTAGCGGGATGGGAGGTAAAGCGTACAGAAGGCTCCCCGACCATGAGATCAGAAAGGCGTCTGCCGCAACCCGAAGGGGGTGTGGCTGACGAGAGCAGAAGCGAGGAAGCTGCCGGTTGTGAGGACTGGCAAAGAGATCCACCGTGGGGAGGCCCCACTTGAGGAAGAGCTTCTGAACTACCAAGGTATCCAGACGCCACTCGTGCGGCTGGAGGACCCTGCTGAGTTTGTCCGCAAGGCAATTTTCCTGGCCCGGGAGATAAACTGCCTTGAGGAGAATGCCGTGACTGACGGCCCAAGAGCAGAGCTTCTGTGCCTCCCGGCAGAGGAGGAAGGAGCCCGTGCCCCCCTGTTTGTTCACGTAGAACATGGCAACTTGATTGTCCGTCTGGACAAGGACGGACTGTTGGGAAGTCAGGTGGGAGAAGGCCTTGAGAGCTAGGCGGATCGCCCTGAGCTCCAGGAAGTTGATCTGCTGAGCAGACTCCCACGTGGTCCAGAGGCCCTGAGTACGTGCCTCTTGGCAATGTGCTCCCCAGCCCAGGAGGGATGCATCGGTGGTCAGCACCCGGGTCGGTTGAGGTGACTGGAAAGGCATTCCGAATATCAGGTTCGGCTGCCGGAGCCACCACCGGAGAGACGAGACCAGTGGCTCGGAGACGCGCACTAGGTCTGCTAGGCCGCCTGTGGCTTGTCGCCACTGCTGGCGGAGACACCATTGAGCAGACCGCATATTCAGGCGGGCATTGGGGGTCACATGGACGGTGGAAGCCATATGGCCGAGCAGTCTCAGGAAGCGCCTGGCGGAGACCAGGGGCTGGCTGCGAAAGCGGCCGGCTAGGTCCATGAGCCGTTGAGCCCTGTCGAGCGGTAGGTATGCTCGCGCCTGAGGAGTGTGCAGCCTCGCGCCGATGAACTCGAGATCCTGTGAGGGGAGCAAAGTGGACTTTGCGAAGTTTATAACAAAGCCCAAGTGCTGCAGAAGAGTCACCGTGCGGCACGTGGCGTTGGTGACCTCCTGAGCGGACGCTGCTCTGATGAGCCAGTCGTCGAGGTACGGAAAGACATAGAGGCCGTGAAGCCGGAGATGGGCCGCCACGACCGCGAGACATTTTGTGAAGACTCGCGGTGCGGAGGACAGGCCAAAGGGCAGTACTCTGTACTGGTAATGATTTCCTGCCACCACAAACCTTAGGTATTGGCGGTGGCTTGGGTGGATGAGGATGTGCGTGTAGGCATCCTTTAGATCCAAGGAGCATAGCCAATCTTCCTGCTGGAGGTAGGGCAGAAGGATTCCAAGGGTAAGCATTTTGAACTTCTCCCGCACAAGGAACTTGTTGAGGTTGCGCAAGTCCAGGATGGGTCTGAGGCCCCCTGTTCTCTTTGGTATCAGAAAATACCTGGAATAAAAGCCTTGACCTCTCAGGTGGTGGGGCACCGGTTCCACCGCCTGTTCCTGCAGAAGACCTGCCAACTCCTGAAGGAGTAATTCCCTGTGCAGAGGGGGTCGCGGAGGTTCTCCCGGAAAATAGGAGGGAGGGACCTGATGGAAGTGGAGAAGATAGCCTTCTCGCACGACTTGAAGCACCCAGGCATCTGCGGTGATGCTGGACCACCTGTGGGCGAAGTGAACCAGCCGGCCTCCTGTGCTGGGAGGAACCAGCGGGGGGGGGGAAAGGCTATGCTGTTCGAGTCAAAAACCCCCACCCTGCTGAGCAGGGGCTGGTGGTGCAGGCTTGGGGGCTTGCTGCCTACGGGACCCGTTACCCCGTCCCTTGGCCTGCTGGCCCTGTTGGGGAGCTGCAGGGGCCTGATAATGGGGGTATTGTTTGTAGGCAGCCGCCTTCCTCGGGTAAAAGGACTTTTTCCCCGAGCCCTTCTTTTTCTGGGAAGGGGCGGAGGTCTTCCTAGAAAGCCTGGTCCTGGTGAGAGTCTCAGTCTCAATTTGCGCAGCCTTTTCCGCCATGGGCTTGCCAAAGAGGTTTTCGCCTCGGCAGGGGACATCGACCAACTTGTCCTGCACCCAGGGCTCAAGGTCTGACGACTGAAGCCAAGCCTGTCGGCGGGCACCGATGCCGGCGGGCACCGATGCCGGCTGCGGCCACTCGAGCCGATGCTTCAAAGCCATCATAGGCTGCTCGGGACATGAACTTTGAGCATTCCCGAATGCCAGTGGACAAGGCTAGGAACCTCCGCAAGGGTTCCTCGGACAGACCAGCGGAGAATCCGGCTAGCTCTTTAGCCAGATCCCGGAGATACATGCCCATGTATAGCTGGTAAGTCTGGACACGACATGCGAGCATAGAGCCCTGGAAACACTTCTTGCCAAGGCCATCCAGGTTACGGGCCTCCCTTCCAGGAGGCACCGAGGAGTGCATCTTCTGGCTCTTAAGACGATGCATGGCCGATTCCACTACCATGGAATGGTGTGGCAGCTGTGCCTTTTGAAAGCCAGGGCTCTTGCGGACTCGATAGATAGAATCGACCCGCTTGCTCAGGACCGGCGAGGAGGCCGGACTCTCCCACATGCGGAAGAGTAGTCGTTCCAGCATAGGAGGAACCGGTACAGTAAAGTGTTCCCTCGCGGGAGAGTCATACTGGAGGGCGTCGAGCTCTTCGGCTCGAGGCTCCTCCTCGGGATCCGCAGGGAAGGCCAAAGCCTTGGCGATATCCCTAACGAAGTCCGAGAACCGGGCATCCTCCGGGGGGGACTGCTTCCGAGGCTCGGACTCCGGTGAGTCCGATGGGACACACCGAGTCCGGAAAGAATCAGGCGACTCTTCCTCCTCAGACTCCCAGACCGACTCCGACGAGGACTCGGTGGGGTCGGCCCGGGCAGGGCGCGGTGCCAGCCGCCCCGACGCCGAGGGAGTCGGCGTCGGCGACCTCGGTCCCGAACGGGAGGCCGAGGGTGACCTAGACCGAGGATCGACTCGAGTTCTCATCGACTCGAGGATCGGCTCGGTCTCCGGGGTCGACTTGGACGTCGACGTCCCGGCGGTCGGGGCAGCGGCGCCAGCGAAGCCAGCGAGCAGTGCCCTCTGCTGGTCCATGAAGGCAGACAGTCTGCTCTCCAAGGCCGTCAACCTGAGTCCGAGCTCAGGTGACCCAGCAGCCCCCGACTCGGGCCCCGACGGCGTCGGGCCCGACGTCGGCTGTCGCGGAGGCGAGTCCAGAAGGACCACAGGACTTACCCGAGCAGGCATCTCCGACTCCAGGCGAGGTCGCTTCGTGAGGTGTTCCTTCTCCAAGGACCCGGGGCGGCTGTCGGGGCTATGCGACCTGGCCCTCGCGGAACCAGGAGCGTCCACCGACGCCGCCCTCGCGGGTTTCACCTTCCGACGATGGTCCCCGGAGGGAGAACCCCGGTCGGAGGAACTCCGGCGACGGTCCGAGCTGGAGCCTTTTGACGCGGAGGCCTCCGACGAGGTCCGGGTACGGCTGGGGTCAGCGAAGATTCTCTCACGCTGATGCCGCCGACTTCTCAACGCCTTTGAAGACATTTTGCTGCAGGGCCCACAGATCAGTTCCTCATGATCCGGGCCCAGGCAGCGGAGGCAAAAGTCGTGTGTGTCAGTTAGTGACATGTTTCGGTCACACCGACCACACCGCTTAAACCCACTGGCAGCCATCTGGGGAAAAAGGGCCCCTGCGTGGTCAAAGGACCGGGCTGCCAGGGAAAAACCGAAAACGAAAGCTGACTAAGTCAGAAAAACCGAAAAAAGTAAGAGGACTCGTGACCGGCGTCGCGAGTCCGGGCGGGAAAAAGATCGGCGTCGAACCGAAGGAAAAAAGGATAAAATACAGAAGAAAATCGACTTTTTCGCGGGGACAAGACAGGGACGTCTGTAGGGCTCCGCGGAAAAAAGAAGACTGGCTAAGATGGCACCCTTGGGCGGGAAGAGGACCGCGCATGCGCGCTGCAATTCCCAAAGGCTTTCTTTGAAAGCTGGGGAAAATTGCTCCGCGAGGGCTTCGTCGGCGCCGACGTCACCCATAAGTGAGGACTGACTTCCTGCTTGGTCCTGGAGAACTAGCAGTTACCCAGCTGAAACCCCTTAGCTGGCTTGCTTTCTACTGCGTGGCTAAAAATCCTACTCAGGAGCTTTTCTGAGTAGATTTAAAGAACAAGTTTGTATTTCTTTGTGATGGTTGTTGTATTTTATAACAGAAAATCACCAAAGGAGTTTAGACAGAGAGCAATCCATGTAAACACATCCTTCATCTGCAATCTCTCCCCCTTCTTCAACAATCATGGGTTCAATATCATGGATTGGCACAGATGAATTTCTCAATGGAGCACTTTCAGGAGAATACTTGTTTCCCTGCTGTCTTTCAAGGTCATAGCTAGGGCATAGATCAGTGTTCATACCTGAGCTTCCATTGCTGTTAGAGTTCCTCTCTATATAGCCTGGCCAGTATGTAGTCCAGTTCCTGTGTCCAGCCTTCCAATCCAGATCCCTGGACACTGGGTCTCTCTTCACATACCTTCTGGCACGGGTCTTAGGGTCCCTTCCAAGTGCAGCCGTCTCCCTCACAGGTACCGTCTGGAGATTCCTAGCTCTGCAGCACCATTCCTCTGGCTTTCCCCAGTCCAATGGTGTATGCTGGCCCTTGGAATGCCTCCCAGTATACGTACTGCTCCGGACTCCTCTAGATCTCCCAAAGGCTTTTCTCTTCTTTCTTCCAAAGGGTTTCTTGCCCTTTCTGTCCGTCCGGTTTGGCTTCTGCTTCTGATGATCCTCCAGATGAAACTGAGAATATCCAAGCTGATCATGAAGATGATGATTCTCTGTAGAATAAACTCTACCTTTATTCTGCTTAGATGAGTGCTCCTCCCTAACACAGCGCAGCTGTGCTGAATCAGGCCCTGCCCTTTGAGATGAGTGCTTAGGGATTACCTCATAGCCCTCCTGATTGAACACACGTTTCCCCACTTCAGCTCCTCTAATGGCTGCTGGAAACCTGGTGCATTCTGGGACTGGTAGTCTTTTATGAGAAAATTCTGTTTTCTTATTTCTACCAGAACTGACAGGTTGCTTGTTCAGAGTCACTTCCCCTTTACTATAGCTCCTTCCTGAGCTATGATAAGCTTCCTTATCACAGACCTTCGGCAAAAAGGAAGGAACCATACGCAAAGTGACACCACCCTCCGAGAAGGAGAGATAAGGATCGCGGCAAGACAAAGCCTGCAACTCCGAAACCTTACGCGACGAGGTGATTGCTACTACAAAGGCTATTTTCAGAGACAGATCGCGAAGTGATGTGCCATTAAGTGGTTCAAAAGGAGCTTCTGTAAGCACCCTTAGGACCAAAGAAAGATCCCAAGGAGGAACTACAGGACAGAGAGGTGGACAGACCACCTTCGCCCCCTTGAGAAGACGCGGCATATCGGAGTGGGACGCAAGGGAACAGCCATCTATCGGCCCCCTAAAACAGGTAAGGGCAGAAATGTGGACTCGAAGAGACCCAAGCGCCAAATCTTTGTCAAGACCCTCTTGGAGAAAGGCTAGGATTTGAGGAATATGAACTTGCCAAGGTGATAGCTGACGACCAGAACACCAGGCTTCAAAAATACGCCACACCCGGGCATAAGCCTGCGACGCAGAAGGATGACGAGCCTTGAGCAAGGTTGCCACCACCCGAGGAGAATAACCCTTGTTTCTCAGATGGTGGCGTTCAAGAGCCAAGCCATAAGCGAGTAGGGAGCGGGGTTATTAATGAAGACTGGCCCCTGCCTTAAAAGTCCTCTGTGAGATCCGAGTCGCAGAGGTAACATAGTAACATAGTAAATGACGGCAGATAAAAACCAGCATGGTCCATCTAGTCTGCCCAGCAAGATGGCAAGAGTAGGTGCACCTGTCGCTCTGTGCAGGCCACCCCTCCATGTCTTTGTTTAGGGGTAAACCCACCACTCCATGTAGGACACCCCTATTTCTTGAGATGTTATATGGTTCAGAAGTTAGATGGTACTGTTTATCTTGTTTTTATCCTATTGCTGTAAAGGGATCCACTGTGTTTGTCCCATGCCTTTTTGAATTCCGTCACCGTGTTTGCCCCCACCACTTCCATCGGGAGGGCATTCCAAGCATCCACACCCTTTCAGTGAAAAAATATTTCCTGACATTGCCTTTCAATTTACCACATTGCAGCTTCATGTTATGCCCTCTAGTTTTATAGCTTCCCCGACTTTGGAAGAGGTTTGTTTGTTCATCATTTCTGTTTAAGTATTTAAAGGTCTGAATCATATCTCCCCTGTCCCTCCTCTCCTCCAAAGTGTACATATTTAGGTCTTCAAGTCTCTTCTCATAAGGCTTCTGATGCAGGCTCCAAATCATTTTGGTCGCTTTCCTCTGAACAGTTTCCAGTCTTTTTACATCTTTCGCAAGATACGGTCTCCAAAACTGAACACAGTATTCCAAGTGAGGCCTCACCAGTGACTTATACAGTGGCATAAGTACCTCTTCCTTTCTGCTGGTAATCCCTCTTTGTATGCAGCCCAACATCCTCCTGGCTTTTGCCACCGCCTTGTCGCACTGTTTTGCCACCTTGAGATCATCAGAGATAATCACACCAAGGTCTTTCTCCTGAACCGTGCATACCAACCTCTCGCCCCCTATCGCGTACATTTCCCTTGGATTTCTGCTACCCAAGTGCATGACACTGCACTTTTTCGCATTAAATCGTAGTTGCCAAGCATTAGACCAATCTTCCAGCTTTTGTAGATCTTTCCTCATGTTAACCACTCCTTCAGGGGAGTCCACTCTGTTGCAAATTTTTGTGTCACCTGCAAAAAGAAAGACTTTTCCATTCAGTCCTTCAGCAATATCACTCACAAATACATTGAACAGTGCCGGGCCCAGGACCGAACCCTGGGGCACCCCGCTAATCACCTTCCTCTCATCCGAGTGAGCTCCATGTACAATCACCTTCTGTCGTCTGTCAATCAACCAATTTCTAATCCAGTTTACCATCTTGGGACCCATCCCCAAGCTACTAAGTTTGTTGACAAGCCTCCTATGAGGAACAGTATCAAAGGCTTTGCTGAAATCCAGGTAGATGACATCCATCGCATGCCCCTGATCTAGTTCCTTGGTCACCCAGTCAAAGAACTCAATCAGATTTGTTTGGCAAGACCGTCCTTCGGTAAAACCATGTTGCCTCGGATCTTGCATCCTGTTGGTTTTGAGAAAGTTCACTATTCACTCTTGCAGAAGCGCCTCCATTACTTTTCCCGCCACCAAGGTAAGGCTCACGGGCCTGTAGTTTGACACTTCTTCCCTGTCACCACTTTTGTGTAGAGGTACGATATCAGCCATTCTCCAGTCCTGAGGCACCTCTCCTGTTTCCAAGGATCTGTTGAAGACATCCTTTAACGGTCCTGCAAGAACCTCTCTGAGCTCTTTCAGTATCCTGGGATGTATCCCATCCGGTCCCATGGCTTTGTCCACTTTCAGTTTAGCAAGTTGTTCTAACACCTCGTCTTCTCTGAATGGTGTGGTATCTACTTCATTCCCATTTTTATATTTGGGAGTCACAGCTGGTCTATCTCCAGGATCTTCTTCAGTAAAAACAGAGCAGAAGTATTTGTTTAGCAATTTTGCTTTTTCAGTGTCACTTTCCACGAGTCCTTTCCCAGCACTTTTGAGTCCTGCAATTCCAACTCTGATCTTCTTCCTTTCCCGAATATACCTGAAGAAAGTTTTGTTGCTACCCTTAACATCTTTAGCCATCCTTTCCTCTGCCTTTGATTTTGCTATCCTTATTACTCTTTTAGACTCTGAGTTGGATCCTGTATTCATTTCTGTATTCTTCTGTTTGCAAGCTTTTGAATTTTGCGAAAGTTGTGTTTTTTGCCTTTGAGCAGCGACCTCTTTGGAAAACCAAATAGGTTTCCTTTTCCTCTTGTTTTTATTTACTTTTCTTACATATTTATCTGTTGCCCCTTTTATTGCCTTCTTTAGTTTAGCCCATTGCAATTCCACTTCCTTTATCTCCTTCCACCCCGTCATCTCCTCTAAGTACTCTGCCATTTTATTGAAGTCAGTATATTTGAAGTTTAGGACTTTGAGCTTGCTATGATTGGCCTGTACCATGGCTTTTATCTCAAACCACACCGTGTGATGGTCGCTGTTGCTCACAGGGGCACTCACGCAGACATTCGACACACTATCACAGTTGGTGAGCACTACATCCAGCATTGAGCTTTCCCTGGTTGGTTCCATCACCATTTGTCTAAATAATGCATCTTGGAGAGCATCCACAATTTTTTTGCTTCTTTCCAGATGTGCAGAAGGAGTATTCCAATCCACATCAGGTAGATTAAAGTTACCCAAAATGATCGCTTCCTCCTTTGTTGCTATCTTGGCAATATCTTTAATCAATTCGTTATCTCTCTCTTCAATTTGAGTCGGAGGTCTGTAGACTACAGCAATATGGATGACAGTGCAATCTCCTCTTTCCAACACAATCCAGAGCGCTTCTTCTTTTCCCCATGTCCCCTGCATTTCAGTAGCTTTAATATTGCTTTTGACATACAAAGCTACTCCTCCTCCTTTTCCATTTTCTCTGTCTCTTCTGAATAGATTATAGGCTATATCCCAATCGTGCAATTCATTAAACCATGTTTCTGTAATGGCCACAATGTCCAAATTCGTGTGCCCGGGCTAGACGCACGAGGTCGGCATACCACGGTCTCTGAGGCCAATCCAGAGCTACCAGAATCACGGCACTGGAGTGCATCCTGATTCGTTGGAGAACCCTGCCGACCAGTGGCCACGGGGGGAAAATGTATAGCAGTGTTGACACCGGCCATGGCTGTGCTAAGGCATCCAAGCCCTGTGACCCGTGTTCCCTCCGGCAGCTGAAGAAGGCCGGGGCTTTGGCATTGGTAGCTGACGCCATGAGATCCATCGTGTGCTGACCCCATCTGTGAACAATCCTTTGGAATGCTCAGGGAGCTAGCTCCCATTCGCCTGGATCGAGGGCATGAAGGCTGAGAAAATCTGCCATTACAATGGATGTGCCTGCAATGTGCTGCGCCGCGAGCGCCTGAAGATGCTTCTCCACTCAATGGAAAAAGTAGGATCATTTCCTTGGCCACTCTGAGACTTTGTTCCGCCTTGGCAATTGAGGTAGGTCACAGTCGTCACATTGTCGGAGAGAACTTGAACCGCCTGGTAACAAAGCAGCAGTAGAAACTGTATTAAGGCCAGGCGAACAGCTCGGACTTCCAATCGGTTGATAGACCAACGTGCTTCGCGAGGCGACCAGATGCCCTGAGCCGTGTGACTCAGGCAATGTGCTCCCCACCCGGAAAGGCTCGCATCTGTTGTCAACAAAATCCAGCGAGGAGGCTCCAGGGGAACAACCTTGAAGAGGTGAGATGGTAACAGCCACCACTGCAGGTCACTCCTGGTGGATGGAGGAATTGGAAGCAGAACGTTGTAATCTTCCGACACCGGAGACCAACAAGCGAGCAACGCTCGTTGCAATCTGCGCATGTGTGCTCTGGCCCAGGGCACCACCTCTATGGTGGCTGCCATGGAACCCAGCACCTGAAGAGAATCCCATGCGCACAGGCAAGCTCGCCGAAGAAAACTGTGGATCTGGGACGACAGTTTGAGAAAACGTTCGTGAGTCAAGAAGACTTTGCCCTGAGTGGGATGTAATGAGCCTTTGGCTTGATTGACCACCCATCTGAGACTTTCTAAACAGGAGACCACCTGGGTTTACAGTCTCGCAGGCCTCCGCAAAGGAGTCCGCCTGCATAAGCCAGTCATCCAAGTACGGATGTACTTGAATTCCTTCCCTGCGTAAGGCGGCAGCCACCACCACCATGACTGGAGAATGTGTGTGGTGCTGTGGCTAGGCCGAATGGCATGGCACAAAACTGGAAATGTTTGCCCAGGATGGCGAAACTCAGGAAGCGCTGATGGTTGGTGTGAATTGGAATGTGGAAGTAGGCCTCTGCGAGATCTAAGGAAGCCAGGAACTCCCCTTTGCTGACCACCTGAATAACCGAACGCAAGGTTTCCATGCGGAAGCAAGGAACGCAGAGGCAGCGGTTGACGCTTTTGAGGTTGAAGATCAGCCAAAAGGAGCCGTCCTTTTTGGGCACCATGAAATAAATGGAATAGCGGCCCGTACCCCACATGGTAGAAGAAACGGGACAAATGGCTCGTAGGAGAAGAAGACGACGGACCGTGGAGAGAATAATCTCTTTTCCGAGGCGCCCCTCCTGGAGAGATAAGAAAGGCTTCGCCAATGGGCCGATAAGTCTCGAAAGCATAACCTTGAGACACCACCTGAAGGACCCAATGATCTGAAGTAATGAGTGTCCACTGCCCAGAAAAGAGAGAGACAGCGGGAGGAACGCATGGTTCCGGTAAACTTGTTTGGGCCAGAGTATGATTCATTCTTCTTTCGGGCTCCCCGAAAGGACTGTGACTTTTGGCCAAAGCGAGTGGATGTGGAAGTAGGCGCCGTTCTATTTGACTGGTAATGGTGAGTATCCTTGAATCGAGACGTACACCGAAAAGTTGGAGCATAAGACCGGGATGAACGGCGACCGGAGGACTTTGGTCTGTCCTCAGGTAGACGTTGAGGCTTCACCTCCCCTAGATCTTTGACTAACTTAGCCAGGTTTTCGCCAAAAAGAAGCCTACCTTTAAAAGGCAGCTTAGAAAGACATGCTTTGGAGGCGACATCCGCCGACCACTGGCGCAACCAAAGCCATCGACAGGCCACGGTGACCACCACTATTGAACGAGCCGAGAGCTGGAGCAAATCATAAAAGGCGTCTGCTAAATAAGCTGTGACTGATTCTAAGCGCCCTAGAGCCAGATCTTCCAGCAAGTGCTGAATCCATCGCAGCAAGGCCCAAACCCCGAGACCACCAGAGACAGTGGCTTGGAGAGCTAGCGTGGAGGAGGAAAAGGCAGTTTTGAGAAGACTCAACTTTCCTATCCTGCTGGTCACGTAGAGCTGCACCTCCCTCAACTGGTATGGTGGTATGCTTCGTGACGCCCGTCACTAGCGCACCCACCTTGGGATATGCAAGCCACTTCTCCCGATCTGTGGGAGACCAAAGATAAAACTGGCCGAGACGGCGAGCTATGGGCAAGGAGGCATTCAGCGCTTCCCATTCCTGTGATACCATCTGTTGTAGTTCCGCTGGAAAGGGAAAAGCCTTGGAAGGCTTTCAGATACCCTGCAGGATGGGGTCCGATTGTGGCTGTGCTTGAGACTCTAGAGAAGCAGGAGGGTCTGCTAGGCGCAAAGCTTCCACAATCTGTGCAATTAACGCTGATAACTCGTCCTTGCGAAAAAGGCAAATATCTTGGGCATCCTTATGGCTGTCAGCAGAGGCGACCGATGGGGAGTATTCACCGACCTCCCGATCAGAACTCCCCGCATCTGAAGATACGTTGTCTTCTGGGCCAACTGGCCACGTCTCTGAGCCCCACAAGATTTCCTTGGGGGGACGAGCAGTGTCCTTAGGAGGCAAATCGTTACGGTGGCGCTTCCGTGAAGTCGTGGTCGCGCTGGCCTCTACCGAAGGCGAGACCTGCTCTGCTGCACCCAATGTGGACGGCTCTGAGTGCCAGATGGACCAGGCCTGTTTAAAAAGAGAAAGAAATTGAGCATCTGAAGCTGGAGAAGGGGCCACTACAGCCAGGATTAGGGCATTCGTAGGCTAAGGAAGCAGCAGAGGAGGGTCAGTGAACCCTTCCGCTGCTTGTGCTGCATGTGGGCTTGCTGAGAGCACTGAGGAGACAGGAGGAGCTTCTCTAGCAGAGGGCCCAGAAGCTGCAGCTGAAGACTCTCCTGTGTGAGAAGAACAGGCAGCACAAATCCTATCCTTGAGATCCTTTAGCTTTTTGCTGCATACAATGCAGCGCTGAGAGGAGGAAGGCATATTGTGGAAAAGGCCTTGAGAAACTGCAATCGAGGGATGTGGTCAGAAAATGGCCGCCGCAGCCAGCCATGCACGAGGAAGAAGAAAATGTCCGCTGCAAGAAAAAAGCCCGCCAAAACACCGCGTTGTAAAAACGACGAGCTGGACAACCACACTGATCTGCTGCTGAGTTAAAGGTAAAAGTGAAATTCCGCTGTTTGAGCTCTCCTGGAGCAAGGTGTTTCAGCCGCAAGGGTTTTGAAAGGTTTAAGGCTGTCACATGGGACCCGGCGATCCACTATGCGCGACAAAGGCTAAACGGCGTTTTTCTTTTAAAACTTGTCCTGGTACGCTCCCCCGTCATTAAAGGCTACCGCGTAGCTGAAAAAGAAGAGAGCAATGCCCCGAAAACGGCTGCGACGGCAGCGGCAGAGAAAAGGAGGGGGGGGAGAAGGAAGAAAGAGTGAAGCCAGCTATGGAGCAGAGAAAAAAACCTCACTGTTTGTGAAGCCTCCGTGCAGCGAATCGAGCAGGGGAGCCAGAACGAAAGAGAGAATGCAGAGAGTGTTGAAGGCAACCCCGTGCTCCCGGCAGTTCTGGCCCTCTTGGCCAGGAGCCAGTAAAAGAATCCCTCTTGATGTTAGGAGCTCGACTGATCCTCCAGACCAGGAGCTCCCAACGTTGAGGATCAAAAAAGGATCTTAGGGACTGGGAAATGCAGGGGAACACCTCTTGTGTGCCCTGAAACCTCCAGTCGAAGGAATTAAAAAGAGAAAAATATCAGAGAACTAAATAAAGGCACCATCATCTGCTGGAGACAGAGAAAATACTGAAGGTGACCCCTAGGGGTATGCCTGTATGGTTACCAGACCTTGGCCAATCAGCTTCTGGTACAGTTTTTTTCTCTGTCTCCAACATCTGCTGGCAGGGGGACTTAACCCGATTGTCTGGACTGGTCTAGCAGGATGAATTGGAAATTACAAGTGTTACTTGTTAAAAATCAAGTGGCCTAATGTTTCCCTGCCCCAGCAAGTACCTATACTATACACCTCAGGCAAACGACTACTGCTCCTCCAAAGCGTCGACTGAACCCCCCACCCCAGTGCATGGATCAACTACAGGAGCTGCAGCATACAGGAACACCGAGCACCGTTCGATACTCACCACTGACATCACTGATACCTGGGTTCCTGAAACACATCACACCAAATTCTAAGAAAGGTCCCCCCCCCCCAGCAACTACAGAGCACAGACTTGCAGCTCTCTCCTGTGACTGTGAAACCCAACCCAGCAGACAAACAGATTTGCAATCAATACCATGGTCTTCTTTTTTTATTTTTAACTGTTTGTCGGGGTGGGGGGGAAGAAGGAGAGGGGAGGGGAGAAGACAGCCAAAAGGAGAAATGGAGGATAAAGAATGGGTGTTTTCTTTTCTTTTTCCCTGAGAAAAATATAGAGAAACCAACAGTGTTCCCTGCAAGCTGCCAGGTCAGTGGGAGGAAGGGGGGAGAGGAATTTAGACTCCTCCAGATATTCCCCAAGTGCGTGGACACTTTTGGAAGGACCCTCAGATCTTCTCCGACCACCCAGCTCAACTGGGGAATTGGTTCTCCAAATGGGCGCAGAGGCCTAAGCACCAAACAGCCCAAGCTACATGAGCTGTTCCATCTCCATCTGTTGGAGACAGAATTCTGAGGAATTACTGACTGCACAGGGCTTCTTATAGGGTAAAGTTAACAGTTCTGTAGTCTCTGTCTCCATCAGCAGGTTGGTGGGCATAACTCATACAATCTAGATTAGTGTGGTGGATGAATTGGAATTTATAGTTCTTATTTCATTAAGAAAAGCTGGACTACAAGTTCATATAGCCAATGGGGTAAAACCAGGACAAGCTCAAACTGCCCCTTACAATCTAGTGTCACCTGATAGCTTTGCTGGTAGCCTGTTACTTACGTTTTCCATGCCTCATCCATAAAACGTCTTCTCTCTGACATTTCCTTTCGTAGTTTCACCATCTCTCTTTGGATATCTTCTTCCTCTTTTCTAGCCTTCAGTGCTTTCTTCTTGTTCTCTTCCTGCACTAGCAGCTGGGCCTCTGAAAGCACTGATTTTTTCATCGCCCACTCTTGTTTCTGGCATTCCAGTTCCTTCTGGCGTCTTATACGGTTTTCTTTTACCTGAGTGTAATAGGATGAGAAGGAAGATCATATTATTACTCTTTGGGGGTGGGGGTGAGAATCAATTGCTCACATGCTTCCACCTTTACTTGTCCCAGTTTTCCAGAGGGAGTGTTCTAGAGCCTATCAACCAGTTAAATTAGACTGAGAAGTACAGTTTCCACCTGCTGATGTCGCAGCTCCATGGCAAGCCGTGGATCTTTCATTTTCTTCTGTCTGTCATCGCTAGTCCGAAAGTCATCTAGTATCCCAGAATCCATTACTTCTTTCTGCAGCAGTTTCTGCATGAAATCTTGAACTGTGCTGCTTTCCACCTCTTGTTCTAGGTAACCATATAAGTCTGAAAAACAGAATCCAGAACACATTTCTCAACTCACTGTGTTATTAATGAGTGGAGATAAGCAATGTAATAAGGAAGAGGACCGATTTCATATGAGACATTCACCTCATTATTGGAACTATGTCAAAACAGATTCTACACTACAGAATTCCCCTCATCCTTGCTCTGGGGCCCATCATTGTAAAACATATTCTTTACCTGCTATAATACTGCAAACTTCTGACTTTAACCCCACTTCTTCATCAATAAGAATGCTTTATGCTTTTTAAAACGGTTTCAGTCCCTACCAGCTAGTGGGGAGAATTTTTTTTTTAGTCTGTCATTTTCTTTCTGCTCCTTTTAGGATTTTAGCTCAGTTAAAACTGTCCCCATTCAGGCTACAGTGATATTTATTTATTATTTATATGAACTTACTTTTATACTGCCTTTCTACAATCCAAAGCAGTTTACAATTAATCAACAAACAGGGCTGTTAGGCAATCTGTAGTACACTGAAATTAAACAATAGAATATAACAATAATGCTCATAACTATTTACAGTCAGGTAATTTTGGTTTAACATGGTGCAGTATTAGGTCTAGTTACCAAAGTGTATGGGGGTTGATCTGACTGTATGTGGCTAGGGTGGTTGGTTGTCTTGGGTTATAGTGTTGTGGAATTCTTCTTGGAAGAGGTGCGTTTTTAAATTCTTCCGGAATTCGGTTAAGTCCGAGCATCCTCTTAAGGGGGGTGGGGAAGAGAGTTCCACAAGGTGGGGGTAAATAGATTGAATGACCTGTTGCATGTTATTTGCTTGCTCTTAGTCTTCTGTGGTGGAATCATTAGGAGGTTGATGGGGCTATATCGTCTTAGTCTGTCAGTTTGATGGGTGGAGATCAGAGTCTGAAGACAGGTGGCAGATTCATTGTGGAGTATTTTGAATATTATAGTGAGGGCTTTGTATCTGATTCTCGCAGTGATGGTGAGCCAAAGTAATTGCTTTAGCATGGGGGTGATGTGGGCTCAACGTGGGGTTCCAGAGGTTATTCATGCTGCAGTGTTCTGGGCTAACTGTAGTGGGTGGAGGATATTCTTAGGAAGATCTTGGTAAATAATGTTGCATAGTCAAAGGAGGGTGTAATTATGGTTTGGCAGACAGTTCTGAATAAATCGTGGGTAAGTAGAGGACGGAGGTTTCTCAGTGTCCTTAATTTGTTGTAGACTGTGGAAGTAGTTTGCTTTATGTGTGATTGGAAGATCAGTTGTTGATCTATTAATATGCCTAGATATTTTATTTCTGTTTTAACTTTGATGGTGAGGTCATATAGCTGCTGTGACAGAGGTGGAGAGAAGGTTGGATTGATGGTAAATGTATAATGCTTCTGTTTTCTCAAGGTTCAGGTTGTGTAGGCTGAGCCATTTTCTTACTTCTGTGAAGCATCTCTGGAGGCTGCTGGTGTCTAGCGCTAGAGGGTTGATGGAGGTGAAGAACATGTAGTTGGTGTAGACTTAATATAGGATCTTGTGCAACTTGAATTATTTGGCATAGGGCCTGAATGAAGATTTTGAAGAGTAGAGCTGAAAGACTTGAGTCTTGTGGTACTCCCATTTTTTGGGTAAATTGCTTTGATCTCTTTTGACCAACTTTTACCTGTTGTTTTCTGGAATCTAAATAGGAGCGGAACCAGGTTAGTGTTGTGCCTTGGAGCCCAATCTCAGAGAGCCTTTGCAGTAGTAGATAGTGTGGGAGGGAGTCAAAGGCAGATGCAATGTCCAGGAAGATTAGTATAAATGCTCTGTTGGTGTTTTCAAAGCAAGTTGAGAGTGTGCTTAGTAAAGAAGTAACGTGTTTTGACTCCGTGGTAGGGTCTGAATCCATGCTGATAGGAGTCTAGGGGTTCGTGCTCATCAAGGTGGTTTTGGAGTTGTGAGAGGACAATTTTTTCTATTATCTTAGAGACAAACAGGATTCTGGATATTGACCTATATGATTCCAGGCAAAGATATGACCTTTCATTCATGCTATCTAGAGTTTTGTTTTAGGTTTATCACCACTGCTTCTCCCATTTCTAACCCAGCCATCACAGTGACAGTTCTTGATAGGAGGCCAGAGTAAAAGCTCCTTATAGAACCTGGTAAGCATGCACGCTGAATCCCACCTCATAGGTGTTACTGCTGCATGACCGCTGGGATATCTTTCCTTCCCTTGCAGTGTTCCCAAATGATCTGATAAGTAAAAGCATGGTTCAGAAACCGAGTCAACACATTAGCTCTTCCTTAGGAAGTAGTCCTGTGCAGCTGCTACCCCCTTTCTGGGAAGCATTGCTCTCTTATCCCTAATCTTGAGTCTAATCCCTCATGATCCCATGTTCCATTGAAAAGTGTTTACCTAGGGGGGCGGAGTCTGCCGCGGTTGAAGATGGCAGCATAAGATCCGGGCTCCCTCTCAGCATTATAGAATCCGGAGTATATACAGGCAACGGCTTCCTCTTTCGTGCACAAGTAGTGTTCGAGGGAGCGACAAAGAGATGGCCACGTTAAAACCAGCGCGATTAGATTTTCAACAGACGGCTGGGCAATCAAATAAGCGAGCTAAACAAGAGCTCACTTCCCCACAGAAAATGGCGGCTGAAAAAATTACTTCGGAGGGGGTGCGAGAGATATTGCAAGAGCTGCGGTCAGTAAAAGAAATTGTCACAACTAATTCTGGGACGCTAAAGCAGGTAAAAGAGGACTTACACGAGGTGAGAGAGCAGTTGGGAGATCTGACCAGACGGATAGACGACGTTGAGGCCGAGGTGGACAGGCAATCCTCAGTGCTTGCGCAAATAGGCCCGCTAGTTAAAAGGGTCGCGGCTCTCGAAGAGAACGTTGAAGACCAGTCAAATAGGGCCCGGAGAAACAATATCCGAATTCTTGGGATCCCAGAGGGTCGGGAGGGGTCGGACCCAATTGCTTACCTCGAGAAACTTATCCCGGAGATCCTGGGGGTTGCCTTTGATCGGCCCCTAGAGCTAGAGCGTGCCCATCGAGTCCCGTCGCACCCATCTACCCATGCTCCAAGGCCTCGTCCGTTCGTGGTGAAAGCACTTAGGTACCAGCATGTTATACAGATTATGCAAGCCGCAAAACGACGACAAAGCCTACAGCTGGACGGACAGAAGATCACCTTTTTTCCTGATCTCAGCAAACAGACGGCTTTACGACGGAAGGAACTCTTGGCCTGCAGGCCTCTGCTGCAACAAGTGCAGGCGCGCTTTGGTCTTTTCTAACCCGCTAACATGAAGGTAACCCTAGATAATAATACCCGCACCTTCACGGAGGGTCCTGCACTCCGTGCTTTTTTGCAAG
Source organism: Ichthyophis bannanicus (assembly GCA_033557465.1). Taxonomy (NCBI): domain Eukaryota; kingdom Metazoa; phylum Chordata; class Amphibia; order Gymnophiona; family Ichthyophiidae; genus Ichthyophis; species Ichthyophis bannanicus. The sequence goes on along the minus strand of CM066034.1, from coordinate 373,847,497 downwards.
AACGCACCGGGATGGATGTGGGGTCTTGAGGAAGACAGCGATACTGGTGTGACAGCAGCAAATTTGGAATGCAACTCTCATAATAAGCAGAGACTCTGCAGGCGTAGATTGCTTTAATCTCCAGTCATGCTAGCCCAGATTGTTAATATAGGCACATGCTGGGTTCACCAATTGTAATTGTGTTAAAAATATAGCCTAATGTGAAAATTATGCTTTGAAGAACCCGTAATACAGCAGTATGGAACTCTTGTGGCCAGTCAGGCTTAAAGAATGTGATGTTTGCCTTTACTATGTCTTCTTATCTTACTTTTCTCTAATGTTGGGAGGGGGGTGGTTGGGCCAAGATGGGCGGCTGGGGCCCCGCTGTACAAGTTATATCAGTTTCGGGCACAATGCAGCCAGGTTGTATGATCACAAAATTGCGAAATGTGGGAATCTTACCCCAGGGGCAACTGACCGTGAATGTCATTAGCATGTATTCCAGTAGGACCAAATATGGCTAATCGCCTAGTGCAGGTGTTGTCCCTCAATGTTAAGGGCATCTCTAATCCTCTCAAGAGGAAGAAAATCCTGACATACTGCAAACGTCAGAATGCGGATGTTATATACCTGCAAGAGACCCATTTGTCCCTCTCTGAGTCATATAAAGTTGTGGATAGGACCTACCGGAATATCCTTTCTGCGCCAGCCCTTCGGAAGAAGGGAGGTGTTGTTATACTTGTTAAGAAAATCCTCCCGCTAGAAGTGAAAGAGACCAAGGTAGATCCGATGGGGCGATGGGCCAAGGTGAATGCGCAGTTATATGGAAATCCCTATACTTTCATGGCGGTGTATGGCCCCAACAATGATGACCCGCAGTTTCTCGTTCAGGTTGCGCAGGCGCTCTTAGACACTGAATCGACACAGATCATCCTAGGGGGCGACTTTAACCTGATACCTGACCTGCTAGTAGACAGAACTCCATACAAGCCACAACACAAGCCCCAGGCCTCGAAGGAACTATGGAATTTGCAAGGCTTGCTTGGGTTATTAGACCCCTGGAGACTGTTTTCTCCCAATGGCAAAGAATACACCTTCTACTCTCTGCCACACAACACACAAACCCGAATTGACTATTTCCTCATTTCCAAGACGCTGCTGCCTAAGGTGGTGGACACCAGCATACTCCCCTGAACAGTTTCCGATCATTCAGCGGTTATATTAGACCTTAGCGTGGGCCCTGAAAGAAGGTCGCAAGGTAGGTCCTACTTTGAGAAGTCCTGGTTGGCAGACGAAGCCTTCCGAATTGCTATGAAGAAAACTATCACAGAATACTTTACAGTTAATCGATATGGGGATACCTCAACGTGGGCCTGGTGGGAGGCCTTTAAGGCGAGTGCCCGTGGACATATGATAGCATACAAGACCCGTAAGCGTAAAATCAAAGTAAAGAGAAGGACGGAGCTGGAGGAGGAAATCCGTGCAGGGGAACGACTTCTGACCCGACGGGCAGACTCGACTATTCTCTTACGATTACAGCGGCTCCGGTTCCAATACAACGCCCTCCTACAAGCGGACGTTACCGAATCTCTTAAAATGCAGCAGGGGAGATGTTATCATGAAAGTAACCGGGTGAGCTCCTTGCTAGCGAACGCGTTGAAAACAAAGCGCGCCGTGACCCGGATTGCTGGGCTGAAAGACTCCGCAGGGGTGTTGCAAGTGTCGGATAATGAGATCCTAGCGCGTTGTGAAGCCTTCTATTACAAACTTTACCAATCTGAAGTCACGTGTGATGAGTCGACTTTTCTCACCTTTGTCTCCACAATTACTGGACCTCAACTTACGCTGCAACAGCAGCAGCTTCTTGCCGCAACGATTACCTGTAAGGAGATACGCAAGGCCCTTAAACAGCTGGCCAAAGGCAAAGCTAGTGGCCCGGACGGGCTACCAGTGGAATTTTATGAGGCTTTTTCAGATCAATTGATCCCGGAGTTATTACTGTACTACGAGGGAGTCCGAGAGGAGTGCCCAGCGGTTGGTGCCTTGGCCGCAGCGACGATAGTGATACACCCTAAGCCGGGGAGAGACCCGGAGAGGGTGGAAAATTACAGACCCATCTCCCTGCTGAATACAGATTACAAAATATATGCCAAGATCCTTGCTACTCGATTGTCCAAGGTCCTGGAGACACTTATTCACCCTGATCAATGTGGCTTCATGCCGGGGAGATCCACGGTAGATAACGGCCGGCTATTGGCCTATGTCCTCCGGAAAGCACAAGAGATGGACCTGCCCATTGTAGGCCTTGCGCTAGACGCAGAGAAAGCCTTCGACAGGGTTGAATTGACATACCTATTTCAAACCATGCGTTGGATGGGCATCCCCGATCTTTTCCTCCAGAGTGTTCAGTTGTTATATACTAGGCCTGTAGCCCGGGTAGCGGCGAATGGCACTACTTCACAAGAGTTCCTGCTTACAAGAGGAACCAGGCAGGGTTGTCCCCTGTCCCCCCTCTTGTTTAACATAGCCCTGGAACCTTTGCTTCTTAAAATTTGACAGACGTCCAGTATAAAGGGAATGCAGTTGGAAGGAAATCATTGCAAAATATCAGCCTATGCAGATGACCTTTTGTTGTTTCTTGATGTAAACTCGGTGGATGTTACCTTGCGGATTATCAAAGAGTATGCCTGTATCTCGGGATACAAACTTAATCTGGACAAGACTATAAGTATACCGCTTACGTCAACAGTCACGGAAGATATGCTCCAACAATACCCCTTCCAGGTTGAAAAAACATCGTTCAAGTATTTGGGGGTCATATATGGTACCACCTTGGCGGATACGATCTCTTACGTTGAGGCCCACTGTACTGAGATCCTGCAAGAATGCGTCCAGAAATGGTCACCTCTACATCTGATATGGTGGGGGCGCCTGGAAACCATTAAAATGGTTCTTGTCCCAAAGCTTACTTACATTCTAAGTATGATCCCGGTGTTCCTTGATAGGAAATTCTATCAAGATATTGAGAAGAAGCTACTAGTCTTTTTGTGGGAGAAGAAAACGCCACGTATTGCAGCCTGGAAACTCAAACTCCCTAAGAAGCAAGGTGGAGTTCACCTACCGGATTTCTATTGGTATCACGCTGCAGCCATACTACGGCAAGGCTCTTGGTGGGCGGAGGAGCCAGACATCATGGGAGCTCCTGTTTGGTTACGTGTGGAGGCCGCGATGGTTGACCCTCTCCCGTTACGACAATGTATTGGGGCGGTTGTGCGTAGTACCAAGAAGGGTAGTGGGATCATACAAGCCACCCAGCAAGCCTTCAACTTGGTGCTACCACTTATGGATGACGAACAGACCTACACAGACGTTACCCCACTCTGGCATAACCAGCAATTTAAAATAGGGGGAAGTTGCATTGCATGGCCCACTTGGATACGGCACGGTGTTCTCTGTTTGGGTCACCTGCTTAGTGGACGTAGATACAAAACCTTTGCGGAATTGCAGCTGGAATTTCAACTTCCTTACAAATGCTTTTTCCAGTGGGGACAATTACGGCACTGTCTGAGTAAGGCAGGGGTGACACCCTTGCATAGGATTAGTGGACGGCCGTCGTATCTTCGGGTTCAAGAGCTAAGGTTGGGAACCGGTCAGATTTCGAAGTGTGTGGAACTCTTAAGAGCAGCGGATGGTCGCAGTCCCAGAGGTGCACAGCTGATATGGGAGACTGAAGTAGGCCCCTTATCAAACCCGGAACAGTGGTATCTCTTTTAGGGGTCCCAAATACGGATATCAAGGTCTGCCTCGCTTACGCAGATGCTATACTTTCTGGCGCACCGTGCATATCTGACCCCAGTCAAGATCTCCAAATGGCAAGCACAGGCGGATGAACGCTGTTGGTCTTGTGCGTGCGAAGTGGGTACCCTATCACACATGCTCTTCTATTGCCCACAGTTATTGGTCTACTGGCAAGAGGTGTGGAAGCGTGTGCAGAAGGTGTGCGGAATCACCTCATCATTAACTTACCACATAGTCATCTACAAATCGCTGGCGGGTGTGCCAAATCTCCAAAAGGAGCAGTACGCCATTTTTGATTTAATGTTGAGTCTGGCACTGAAGGCCATCATGAGCCACTGGAAGACATTTAATACTCTGAATGTGGTATACTGGTGGAACTTAGTCTGTTACCATCGATCCTGTGAGATAGCTTATGTACAGCAGAATCCCACTTTCAGTAACCTGTTGAAAAAATGGGACACCCTCAACTGGTATAGTGCTGGCTGTTAAGATGCCTTGAGCAGGCAGTATGACATTCGCGGTCTTCCCCTTCCCCCTTCTCCCCTGGCCCCGACGTATAAGGTTAGCCGAATGCAAGTATTGAACCTGTCTGTATTAGCCTTATGATTAGTTAATCTCACTTGTTAATGTTATGTTTTGGTTGTGGTGTTTTTTTTAACAAACTGATAAATAAAGATTTAAAAAAAAAAAAGAAAAAAAAAAAAGAAAAGTGTTTACCTTTTGAGCATTATTTATTACTTTGAAGTATTTGACTGCCTTTTTTAATCATATCCTTTCTTTTCTCCAGGGCATATGTACAATACCATATTGGTCTGATTATAAGACAATGCCAAATACAGTTGTGGTCAACATTATTGGCATCCTTGAAGTTCAACCCCTTTAATGTCCAATATCTAAAAAAAAGTGGCCAGTGAAATGGTTTTGGAATATTTATGCACACATATTTGACTTCAGAATGGTGGGATGAAGGACATACATTATTTCAGTTAAGCATCTCCGAGAGGGGCGCACTTGTGGGTATCTCTCCTTAGGAGTACCTTTTGGCTGTTGAAGCCTTTTCACAAATTTGATTAAAAGGAGGACCTACCACTAGAGAGGTGATCGGACAAAAAAAATTGGTAGATTAAGTCTTTATTAGATAGCCATTGTAGGTATGGGTTTATCGGGTTTTCACCTTAACTTGAGAGAATATATATCTGGTGATTCATTTGGGCTTTATATTTAGATTACTAGGACATGATTATTGGCACCCTTATAAACAATTCAAATCAGTTTGAACAGAAGAACAGCATGTCCATTGCAGTAAAATTATACACACCTGTGATCAATTGTCAGTACTCACATGATTTGAATCAATCAATGAATGATAGCTCTAATGTTTAAAATGGCACATTCACTACCTGTTCCATTTTCACAATGCTGAAGACAAGAGAGCTGCTTGAGACTGTCAGAAAAGCCATTATCACCAAACATCAAACTTCCAAGGGGTACAAGGCCATCTCCAAAGACCTTGGAATTCCTGTGTCTATAGTTTGTAATGTTATTAAGAAGTTTTCTGCTCATGGAACTGTCAAGAACCTCCCTGGATGTGGTGGCAAGAGGAAAATTAATCCAAGAAGTCTTCGAAGGTTAGTGCGAACTGTTGGAAAAACATCACGTACAACATTCAAAGAACTTAAGGCTGGCCTGGAGCAATCTGGACTGGTGATTTCAACCCGCACCATACAAAGAAGTACTTCATGGATGAAGGCCAAGGAGGACCCCACTGCTCAAAGACAGACATAAAAAGGCATGCCTAATCTTTGCCCAAACCCACCTTGAGAAACCACAATCCTTCTTGGAAAATGTTCTGTAGACAGATGAAACCAAACTTGATCTCTTTGGCAATGGAGATCAGCAATACATTTACAGGCGATAAAATGAAGCTTATATGGAAAAAAATACCTTTCCTACAGTTAAATATGGTGGAGGTTCCATAATGTTCTAGGGCTGTTTTCCTGCCTCAGGAACTGGAGGCCTAGAACATATTTAGGAGTAAAGAAAGAATAAAGGAATCATGACGTCAGAGGTCTACCAAGGTATTTTAGACTGAAATGTGCTACCTTTTGTCAGAAAGCTAGGTCTGGGTCAAAGGTCATGGGTCCTCCAGCAGGACAGTGACTCAGAACATATGTACAAAAGAATGCTTAAAAAGGAACAAATCAACTGTTTTACACTGGCCAGCAATGAATCCCGATCTCATCCAATTAGAACCTTTGGAAAGTGCTGAAATCTGTCATTGGTCAAAGGAATCCTGAAAACATTCACGAGCTGGAACAAATCGCAGTTGAAGAGTGGGAGAAACTACCAGCAGACAGATGTACGAAACTTACAGATGGCTACAAGAAATGTTTGGAGGCTGTCATCACTGCCAAGGGTTGTGCAACCAAATATTAGTGAAGGGTGCTATTAATCCTGCCCAGGTCACATTTAGTTTTTTTTCTCAGAAATTACTACTTCTAAATTGCACAGACATCTTTTCTTTTTGTTGTATACCTTTGAACATACTATTAAAATATTATGATGACACACAGTTGGAATATTTCCAATTAATCAAGATATTGCACACAACATATCTAAAATTCAAGGGTGTCAATGTTGACCACAGCTGTATGAGGACACACTTATGTTTGGTTTAATATTGAAAATAAAATTGAAGTCACTGAAATCTGAGGTGGTGGCTTTCACAGTAGTTATAACAAGGATCTTGGGGTCTGCAGGGTCTTGGCAGTGGCAAGCACAGTGGTAAGATGACTGGTTTAAAAAGAGAGCCATGTGCCAATTTTAAACTATTATCCAGCTAAAGAAGGATTTTCTTTGGACATGACATAAGATAGGCTTTTAGACATGCAGAATGTAAAAAAAATCCTTGTCTTATAAATTGGCCCAATATGGTATTTCGATTTGTAGTGCTCAATATTCAGTTGTGGCAGCTAGCCATCACCGCTGAACCTGACCCCTCTTCTGCACAAGGGAGATGGGATCCCTGCAGGCAGACAGAAGTGTCCTCACCCCCATCCTCCTCTACTCAACCGGAGATGGCATCTCTGTGGGCAGACAGAAGAGGTCTTCACTGCAATTGCGGCTCTCCTTTTCTCTTCTGCCCAGGGGAGATGGAGGTCCCCTCGAGCAGACAGAAGGGATCTTCACCATGATTGCAGCCTTCTTCTCCTCATCAGCCTGCGGGAGATAGGGCTCTCATGGGCAGTCGGCTGCAGTCTTCGCCTCCTCTTCTTGCCGATGGAAGCAAAGGCATGTAACATGTCTATGGAAAGACAAAAGTTCTATTGGCTTGACTCCTGACAATGGGTGCTACTACATTGAAGTGAAACATGCCTATAAAGGGATTAAGATAAGAACTGGGTAAGTTCCATCTACAAAATCCTCTTGGGATGTCGTCTCTGAACTATTACAAGATTAGCTGGAGTGTAAGAGGTGCCATGAATCTGCCTCTTACAAGATGTCTGATGTTGTTTTTCAGGGACCAAACTTTAGAACAACTCACCCCCTTCAACAAGACACTGCTCAGATGTCCTCAGACACTCCTAAATGGCTAACAATCATTTATGCTGAGTATTTTTATGCTGAGTATATCTCTAAAGTGCAAGTTGAAATTAATTTGATATGGTGGTGTTTTAAGATATTTGATAGAGAATGATAATGCTTATGCAGAGAACAACAAAATGAAAATAACTTCTAATATTTACAAAAGTTAAATGTAATTTTCCTGCTACAATAAATCTCTAATGAAAACCAAGATGAGCTTAAAAGAGTCTTGTTTGAAGAATTACAAATCCGGCTCTTTAAATATCTAAATATTTCAGTAATAGCTAACAATGTACCCTATTGTACTTCACCTGTCCATTGCCACACCACTACCCCCAATTGTAATGTTTACCTTGCTTTATGCAGCTGAAACTGACAAAAGTTATTTTAGATTCCTCATATTTTCAGCTCTCTCAATCCAAGTTGCTTCAGTTACTCCCATTTCATAGCCTGGCTTCTCATGATTTTTTAAGAGACTGATTCATTTTATAACTGGATTTCCATGTACCTGCCCCAGGTAGTTCTTTAAAAAAAACAACACTTCACAGAAAGGTCATTCCCTCTTTCCTCTTCATCCTTCTACTCCCTACAATTTTTTTTTGCACTGAGTAAGGGGCACTGCCGATTTGAAAATATGGTTTGGGTCCTTACCATCAAACCTGTTGTACTTCAGAAACCCTGCAGAGGTCTCCTCCGTGGAAGTCCTTTCTTCCATCAACTTTCCCATACCATCTTCCTCATCATTTGTGAGCTCCAGTTTCAACTTAGAGTTCATCCATTCTTTCAGCAGATCTTGGGCTACGGGATATTAATAAGCAGGTGAAATAAACATCAATATCTCCCATCAGTACTTTCTATACAGCATTGTAAACATGCTTTCATATCCTGAGTCACTCTTCTAACCCTTGCTTCTGCTCTTCCAATCATGGGACAGTTGCTGAAGAAATAAATACTGTCAATATGGGTGTAACTCTCCCTATAATATATGCTGAGTATGTCATTGATGCCCATCTAAAAGTCAGTGCATTCAACTTTCCTGTCTGTTCCTGAAGAGATAAAAGGAGGATTTGGGGGCACCAGCAATGCATAGAGGGATTGAGATGCAGTCAATCCTTCGCTTTCATAAGCATTAAAAAACACATCTGTTTTTATACCATGACTTTTTTCTTAAGAAATCTTGTAGATGGGATATCTAAGCTGAAAGGAATAAGACTATCCAACCCAATTTTATATAACTACAATGCACCCCACTTTGCATATACTGTTATTTACTCTTCCTGGAATTCTGCACACAAAAATTCAAAATTTTGCAGTTTGGAATGACTCTACTTCCTAGCATCTCCTAACTCATAGGTTTTCAACCCAGCCCTCGGGGAACCCTAGGCCAGTCAGGTTTTCAGGATTCCCACAATGAATATGCATAAGATAGATTTGCATACAATGAAGGCAGAACATGAAAATCTCTCTCTCATGCATATTCATTCTGGGAATCCTGAAAACCTGACTGGCCTAGGGTTCCCTGAGGACTGGGTTGAAAACCCCTCTTTTCAGTCACTCCCATCCATTCTTTTCATTCTGTAGACCGTGTTAATTGTATTACTAGCAGGCGCTGCTACCATTTCTGCAAACATCTGAAAACTCCCAAGAAAGAAATTGGTTGAGAGAGTATGGGGTATATAGAATGTTACCCGTTCCTCTCCATAGGGATTACCAACAGTCCCCTTTAAGAGAGTCTGCAGTCAATAGTTCAGGGCTTGGAAAGCGTGGCTCAAAGGGAGAGGTTAAGAATCCAGCAAGCTGCAGGAGGGAGAGAGGCCCATGGAGCCACATCCTTCCAAGGCATGCTGTACAAAGAAGTTCTGAGGTAGGAACTTTAACTGGGGCTGGAGGAAGGGCTGGGAGAACCAGCATGTGGAGGTTTAACAAGCTGGGGGACAGAAGTAAAGCTGCTGCTGTTCTCCCTGAACTGCTGTCTGTTCTGGGTTTTGCTTTGTGGAGGTTTAACAAGCTGGGACAGAATAAAAACTGCTTTTGTTTCCCTGAACTGCTGTTTGGCCTGTGTTGTAAAGAACACCCTTTCCACCGCATGCTACACTAGTATAGGGTAGTTTAATCTCCTACTGAAATACATTAGAGGAAGGGAAATGGCAACAGCATGCTAAAGTTTTGTAAAACTCTCCAACTTTATTCTGGTTCTCCATTAACTGCTGACTCGCTTCAGCCCAGCAAGCTCTCTTCTGTAACCCTGCACCAATGCATCCTATAATGTTCAGAATACCTTGTGGGAATGGATAAAATAGGACCATCTCAAAATAACAGGAGCAACCTGGAGGCTCTTGGTAACTTTGGGCTCTCCTGAGGTAAAACAGATTTCTCACCTTCTGCATAAGCATCATTATGTTCTTGCAGTTGACTGGTCGTTTCTAGATCCATGAGGAGACCCAAAGGCCTTCTGTGACCATCTGTCTTCTTGAGGGAAAACACTTCTGAAACTGCAAACTCGGAGGCCTGTTCCACCCTCTCCAAAGAAAAAGCAAAACATCCTAAAACTATGCAGTGGACATTTATTCACAGCCAAGAAGAATTTTCTAATACTGAAGCACTCTAGGCAAGTTATCACCAGACATTTAACATCAAATTTAAAATGATACATAAGAATACAGACCTATCAAAATAAGCAAACTATGCTGACAATTCTATAGCAGTATATTCAATATTATCCAGATTCTAGGCATAAAAACACATTAAAGACTAAAAATAGAGTCAATATCATTCCCTATAAAATTGACACAATAAAATAGATCCTGTGAACTACTACTTTGTGACCGTCCCGCCTCTACACCCTTGCACCTCTACATCTGACAGTCTAAGTCAGGGAGTCCCCAAACTTGGCCCATTGACTATTTTTCATGGACCTGCTTGATGCTCCCTGGCCCATTCACATTTTAACTCTCCCACTGAAGCTGATGCATCTCACTGGGCTCATGGCAGCAGCAGAAATTAAGAAATTCTACCTCACACACCCTGGAGCCTTCCTGTGCTTTGTCCTGCCCTCTCTGATTCAACTTCCTGTTTTCAGCAGGGGGTGGGATGCAGCAAAGGACAGGAAGGCTCCACAACACATAAGGTAGAATTTCTGTAATTGTTGCCTCTGCCTTGGGCCCAACAGTAGGCAGCTGCAGCAGCAATGGGGGAATTAAAATTTGAATGAGCAAGGGCAAGAGCGAGAGAAGCAAGGTAGCAGTGGTGGCAGGATAGAGAGGGGAGATGCCGGACTATGGATTGGGGAGGGAGGGAAGGAAGAGATAAAATGCTGAACCATGTGTGGGGGGGGGGGGGAGAAAAGAGAGGGGAGATGGTAGACCATGGCTGGGGGGGGGGGGGAATAGAAGGAGGAAGATGCTGAATCATGATGGGAGGGGGAATGCTAGACTGTTAATCTCTATGTCAGGTGCTCCCGAACTATGGCTCTGGTGTCTCAGGCTGCAGGACAAGAGGTAGGAGGAAGAAGTTTTATTAGTTAGGAAGATTGGGAGGCTTTCCTCTCTCTCTCCCACTCAGCAATATCTCCAACCCTTTCAGTGATCTGAAAGTTCCAATGTAGTCCTCACTCCAAACTGTTTGGAGACCCCTGCTCTAAGAGATCACCTTGACCCATCCAGTTATGTGATGCTGTTTTAAGCTCCTCTGCCTGCTGCTTTCTTTCCCCATAAACATTGATGTACCACAATGTGTGAAGCTTTAGGGCTAAAGAGAAATTAAATAAAAATAAATTGGATACTAGCACAGGGATCAACAAATCCGAGGTACCAGGTCACCATGGTGACCAGAAATTTGCATGTGGCACCTGAAATTTACTTATCCCCCCCAACCTTAAAAAAAATCATGATTACAGTGCAAAAATGCTTCTGTCTACCCAAGGGAGATCAATCCCCGTGGGCAGATGAGAAGGGGATGGCTGCAATCGCGGGGCCGATGCAAGTTGTCTGCCCACGAGGATCTGATCTCCTGCAGAAAGACAACTTGCATTGGCCCTGCAATTGCAGCCATCCCTTTCTCTTCTGCTTGCAGGGATCTCACCTCCTGTTGGCATAAGAGAAGGGGATGGCTGCGATCGCAGCACCAGTGCAAGCTGTCTGCCTGCGGGAGCAGACAGCTTGCATTGAGGCTGCGATCACAGTCATCCTCTTCTCTTCTGCCCATGGGAGATGATATCCCCATAGGCAGAACAGGTGTGGAAGGTCAAGACCACACCCTGGAAGGCAGAATTAGAGAACTGATGGAGGAGACAATTTAAAAAAAAAGGTTAGATGGGAGGGGGAGGGGAAGTAAAACTGCAAAAACGTAAAGAGCAAGTAATGGAATAAAAACCGTCAAAGGAAAGAGGATGGGGGAATGTTGGGCAGAAGAATGGGAATGCTAGAAGGAAGTGAGAAGGGGAGACAGTCTGGAAGTGGAACAGAGTGAGGAGGGGTTGGAAGGGGGGAAGTAAGAATGCAAAGTGTTGGATATTAAAGTGATGAAATCATGGTGACAAAAGGGCACAATGCAAAAGGTGCATACCCCTGCCACCAGAACAAACACACAAGCACCACACACACACACACACAGAGGCACCTTACCTCCATAGGATAGACATACATACCAGCTCCACACTACGTACCACACACACACACAAAGGCACCTCACCTCCATGCTGTACACACATACATTATAAGATCATAAGATATGCCATACTGGGTTGGACAGAAGTCCATCAAGCCCACTATCCTGTTTCCAATATTGGCCAATCTAGATCACAAGTACCTAGCAGTTTCCCCCAGAAGACAGGTTCCACAATGCTTGTATTGGGACAAAAGGTGGATTTCCCAGGTCCCCTTTAATAATGGTTTATGGACATTTCCTCCAGGAAGTTGTCCAAACCTTTTTTAAACCCAGCTACACTAACAGCTTTTGCTACATCCTCTGGTAACAAATTCCAGAGTTTGATTACACGTTGAGTGAAAACATATTTTCTCTTATTAGTTTTATATAGGTTACATTGTAGTTTCATTGTATGTCTCTTAGTCTTTCTACATTTTGATGGCGTAAACAATCGATCTACGTTTAGCCGTTCCACTACATTCATTAATTTATAGACCTCTTATCATATCTCCCCTCAACTGTCTCTTTTCCAGGTTGAAGAGCCCTAATTTGTTTAGCCTCTCTTCATAGAGGTATCCTTCCATCTCCTTTATCATTTTGGTGGCTCTTCTCTGTACCTTTTCTAATAACGCTATATCCTTTTTAATATACGGCAACCAAAATTGCACATAATATTCAAGGTGCGGTCATACCATGGAACAATACAGAGGCATTATAATATCCTTTGTTTTATTATCCATTCCTTTCCTTATGATTTCTAGCATTCTATTTGCTTTCTTGGTCGCCACTGCTCACTGGGCAGAGGGTTTCAATGTGTTGTCCATGACGACGCCTAAATCTTTTTCCTGGATGGTGGTTCCTAATGTGGAACTTTGCATTGTGTAAGCATAGTTTGGGCTGTTCTTTTCTAGGTGCGTAACTTTGCACTTGTCCACATTGAATTTCATCTGCCATTTGAACGTCCAGACTTCCAATATATTAAAGTCCTCTTGCAATTTTTCACAATCTTCTTGGGTTTTAACAACTTTGAATAATTTTGTGTCATCTGCAAATTTGATTACCTCACTCGTTATTCCTATTTCCAGGTTGTTAACGAATATGTTAAAAAGCAGCAGACCCAGCACAGATCCCTGGGGTACTCCACTATTCACCTTTCTCCACTGGAAAAATTGGCCATTTAGCCTACCCTCTGCTTTCTATCTTTTAACCAATTCCTGATCCACAGTACTACACTGCCTCCTATCCCATGACTTCTTAATTTTGCCAATAGTCTCTCATGAGAGACCTTGTCAAGGGCTTTCTGAAAATCCAGAAACACTATATTGATCGACAGGGCCGGCCCGTCCATTGTGCGAGAATGTTGTTCACACAGGGACCCGCGCCAACAACATTTCACATATTTGGCACTGGCAGGGCGGCTTTAGAGGGAGCCAGAGAGGCCCCGGCTCACCTCTGACAGCCACTGAAGTGAAGAGCACTTTTTTCTTCACTTCGGCCACTGTATTGTAGTATAGGCCACTGGCGCGCTGAGTGCCGGGAAACAGGAAGTTCCCTTTGACCTCCGGTTTCTTTGTGTTTTCTGCTAACTCTCCATTGTCTGCTGTCCATTTGTCCTTTCTTCTCTCTTTTAAAGGACAAATGGACAGCAGACAATGGAGAATTAGCAGAAAACACAAAGAAACCAGAAGAAAGTGACTGGAGCAATTGCAACTGAAAAATAAAATGCACAAACAAAAGGTAGACATTTTTTATTTTATTTTGAATTTATTGACTGGAATATGTCAGCTCTGGGAAATGTGCATCATTAACATCTGCATTTTGTTTAGTACAATAGGAAATTAATTTATTGTTTTATTTCTCCAGTGTTGTACATTCCAAGTTTGGCTTTTGGGATTCCCAGTTTAATTATTGTCTTTCTAGTTCTAAATTGTGATCCCTTGTTCTTTGTTTGGTGACAGTCTATGTTCTGTACGTGTAACCGAGTTGAGGTATTCTGTTTATGTAGTTTCTATTTGACAGTGCCACTTGTTCTCTTTCCCCAGTAGGAGATGTATTGGTTTAATTTTTGCAGTGTTGCTTTTTGATAGGTAGGATATAGTGTTTTGTGGGTCCTGATAGCGCTGTTATGATACAGCGGGTTTACTACAGGTTCTAAATGGGCAGTGTTTGTAGTACTTCCTAATGTTCCTGGCGGTTGGCATTGGAGTATAGCCGCACCTGTCGACCGACCTACCTTTGTCTACCTGTTTATTTATGCCTTCAACAAATATAACAGATTAGTAGGACAAAGCCAACATGGCTTTAGCCATGGAAGATCATCTACATGTTCAGAAATTTTGTTCTTAATAATAATTTCTGCCATTTTTCCTGGTACTGACGTCAGGCTCACTGGTCTGTAGTTTCCCGGATCACCCCTGGAAAGCTTTTTAAAAATTGTCATTACATTGGCCATCCTTCAATCTTCAAGTTTTTAGTTAGCAATGCTTATATACCAGTTTTCACCGGGTCAAAGTGGTGTACATTCAGGTACGGTATATATTTCCCTTGTCTCCGAAGGGCTCACAGTCTACATTTTGTACCTGAGGCAACGGAGAGTTAAGTGGCTTGTCCAAGGCCACAAGGAGTGCCTGTGGGATCTGAACCCCTAGCCCTCCGGCCAGAGGCAACTTACCACAACCACTAGGCCACTCCTCCATTCAGGTGTTACTGATGATTTTAATGATAGTTTACAGATTACTAATAGTAGGTCTGCAATCTCATATTTCAGTTCTTTCAGCACCCTTGGATGTATACCATCCAGTCAAGGCGATTTGCTACTCTTCAGTTTATCGATATTTCTTTCAATTCTTCTGCTGCATCTGCTTTAAATACCATTTCAGGCATGGGTAATTCCCTACATCCCTGCATAAAGACTGAAGCAAAGAATTCATTCAGTCTCTCAGCTATGGCCTTGTCCCCTCTTAGTGCCCCTTTTACCCCTCTTTTATCCAATTTTCCAACTGACTGTCACAAATTTCTTTTGCTACAAATGTACTTATGAAAGTTTTTATTATGCGTTTTTGCTTCCACAGCAAGCCTTTTTTCAAATTCTGTCTTTGCCTGCCTTATCAATGCCTTGCATCTATCTTACTACCAGATTTCTACGTTACTATACTCCAGTGCCAACTGCCAGGCACATTAGGAAATACTATAAACCCAGGCCCATTTAGAAACCATAGCAAACCCACCTTATCAGAACAGCACTACAAGGACTCACAAAGCACCAAACCCTACCTATCAAAAGGCAACATTGCAAATATTAAACCAATACATCACAGAGAATACCAATACATCTCCTACTGGGGAAACAGAATAGAAACTACATTATACACATTATACACAGACACGGGCACCTCACCTCTGCACATTACACACATAGGCTTCTCAGCTCTGCAGCACATAAACACATGCACCGCAGCTTTGCATCCTAACCACACAAAGGCACCTACTGCCACATCCCATGAACAGAAAGACACACCAATGTTGCACCACACGGCCACATAAACACTTGCTATTTGAAGCTATACACTGACTATTGTTATCTAAAGATGATGTGTGGTGTAGGAATTCTGGTGCTGGTCTTATGAGGCTTGAGAACATAAGACCAGCGCAGGAGTTGGGAAGAGATCCCAAGGAGGTCACAAGCACTGGCTCCTAAGATTTTCGCCTGCTCCTAAATCCGCACAAAATTTGTCAAGGCCTGTAATAGTGCACCGATAGACTTAGCAGCATGGTGAAGTAAAGAAGGTGAAATTAGACTTACCTGCTAATTGTTGTTCCTTGAGGAACTCCAGTCTAGTCCAGAACCTCTGGGGTCTAGCACCTCCTCTCGCAGCTTGGAGACTGAGCACGTCACTCTTTTAGTGGCACCAGTATAAATAGTCCAGGGACCGCCTCCTTGCTCCAGTAACCTATTGACAAAGCAGACTCACCAGAGCAATAATTAAGTAGATATGAGAACTTTATAACATTAGAACCCTGTCATCGCTAATCTAGTTATCTAGTTAACCTACAACTTAATAGGTAACCCCTATTTAATATTATTATTATTTTTTATTTATTTATTTATTTAACTGCGAAGGCTTACTTCGCCCTCTCCCGAGGACCTCTACTTCGCCATTATTTCTCCCCCCCCCCCCTCCGAAAACCCTCCTGTCCACTTAAAACCCTTGCTTCAGGCTACAGTCCAACACACTACATCAGGGAGGGATGCGGGACTATACTGGAGTTCCTCAAGGAACAACAATTAGCAGGTAAGTAATTTCACCTTCCTTATCGTCCCTCCAGTCTAGTCTTGAACCTCTGGGGATGTAACAGAGCAGTGAATACTTTAACAGGAGGGACCTGCTAGACCAGCCTGAAGCACTGCTGATCCAAACCTAGCATCCCCTTCCACCTGAACATCAAGTCTATAATGCTTTACAAAGGAATTCAATAACGACCAAGTCGCTGCTTTACAAATCTCCACTACTGGCACTAAACTGAACTCTGCCCAGGAAACCGCCTGTGCCCTAGTCAAATGGGCTCTTAAGCCCTTTGGGACCACTCTGCCCTTCAATACATAAGCCGACGCAATAGCCTCCTTAAGCCACCTTGCAATGGAAGACTTTGACGCCACCTCTCCTTGTCTCGGCCCCCCAAACAAGACAAACAATCTATCCATCTTGCGGAACAGAGACGTCCTCTGCAAATATCTACGTAACACCCGACTAACATCCAACATATGCAGTCGTCCTTTGGACTTCTCATTGCCATCTTTCTCAAACACTGGTAAAGACACCACCTGATTCATGTGAAACACCGACACCACCTTGGGTAAGAAGGAAGGAACCGGTCTCAAAACTACTTTGTCATAAAATGCCAAAAAAAAGGTTCCCTACAGGATAAAGCCTACAATTCCAAAATCCTCCTAGCCGAAGAAATCGCCACTAAAAACACCACCTTCAGAGTAAGATCCTTCAAAGTCGCTTTAGCCAACGGCTCAAACGGCTCCTGTACCAATGCTTCCAGAACTAAGGTGAGATCCCATATGGGTACCAAAGCTCTGCATGGCGGCCTCAAAAGCGATGCCGCTCGCAAAAATCTTTTAACATCCGGATGTGAGCCAAGCACCTCCCCTTGCACTTTTCCCTCAATAACAAGAAAGCACCGCTAACTGAACTTTTAGAGATGCTGCCGCCAAGTCCCTTCTTGAAACCATCCTGCAGAAAGGACAGAATTTGTGGAATGGAGGCCCTTAATGCCATTACTTGCCTCTCCCCGCACCATGCGTCAAAAAGCCGCCACACCCGGACGTACGCCACAGAGGTAGATCTACGCCTAGACTTCAATAAGGTAGAAATTACCGCTGCCGAGTAGCCCTTGGCTGTCAACCTTGCCCTTTCAAGAGCCAAGCCGTAAGTGAGAACCGATCCACCTGTGGCATATTTAATGGACCCTGCACTAGCAAATCTCTCCTTACCGGTAGCTTCCATGGCGGTTCCACCAGGAGACGTATTAGGTCGGCATACCATGGTCTTCTTGGCCAATCCGGCGCAATGAGGATCACCTGACCCTTGTGTCGCTCTATGCACTGCAGAACCTGACCTGTCAACAACCACGGTGAAAACATGTACAGGAGTTGATCCTCTGGCCACCTCTGCATCAGAGCGTTCAAACCTTCGGACATCCTTTCTCTTCTTCTGCTGTAAAATCTTCCTGTCTTTGCCGATGCGAACGTCGCCATGAGATCCATCACTGGAGGCCCCCAGCGTTTTACCAGCAAGCCGAAAACCTCCTGATGGAGAACCCCTTCTCCTGGATCCACCTTGACTCAACTCAAAAAAATCAGCTGTCATATTGTCCACCCCTGTTACATGTGCTGCCAATAACACTTCCAGATGCAATTTGGCCCAACTTAGGAGCTCCGTCACCTCTTCTTCGAGAGCCACGCTGCTGGCATCCCCTTGGTGATTGATATAGGCCACCACTGTGGCGTTGTCTGACAGCAATCTAACTGCTTTCCCCTGCAGAAGGTGTTGAAAAGCTTTCCGCACTAGAGTGACTACCCTCAACTCTGACCTGTTGATCGACCAACTCTTCTCCCATTCTGACCACTGATCTTGGGCAAACTGCCTTTCGAAGTGCGCCCCCCAGCCAAACAGACTGGCATCTGTCATCAATGGTGTCCAATCCGGCGTCTCCAGTGGCATCCCTTTCTCCAGACACCCTGGATTCAACCACCACTGTAGAGACTGCCTTGCCTCCAGCGGACAGACTAACCTTTGCGACAACTGATCGGATTGATGCGACCATCTTCGGAGCAGAGCTCTCTGCAACGGTCTCATGTGAGCCCTTGCCCATGGTACCAACTTGAGCGTGGCCGCCATTGTACCCAACAGCTGCGAGTAATGCCACGCCAAGGGAGCCCTTTTCTTCAGGAAGGTTTGGACAAGCTGTCTTAGTCCCTGTGCCCTTAGATGCAGCAGGAACACTCTGCCGCTTTTCATGTCAAATCGGGCCCCTAAATACTCCAACTCCTGTGATGATGCCAACTTGCTCTTTGCTACATTGACTACCCACCCTAGGCTCTGCAGGGATTGTACCACACGGCGGGTAGATGTTTCACTTTCGCTTTTTGACTTTGCTTGAATCAACCAATCGTCCAGATAAGGGTTCACCAATACTCCTTCCCTGCACAATGCTGCTGCCACCACCACCATCACCTTGGTAAAGGTTTGAGGTGCTGTTGCCAATCCAAACGGCAACACCTGGAACTGAAATTGCCCCATGGAAACCGCAAACCGGAGGAACCGCTGATGCTCCAACCAGATTGGGATGTGCAGATATGCTTCTGAAAGATCTAACGATGTGAGATACTCTCCCTGTCTCACCGCCACTATGACTGATCTCAGCGTTTCCATGTGAAAGTGCAACACTCTGAGACACCTGTTTACTCCTTGAGATCCAGGATCGGCCTCCAGGATCCCTCCTTTTTTGGCATCACAAAATATATGGAGTATCGACCGCATCCGCACTGGTCTGCCGGAACCGGCCCCACAGCCTTGAGCGCCAGCAACCTGTCCAAAGTCTCTCGCACGGCCGACCGCTTCAAACTCGTCCTGCACGGTGAGCGAACAAATGCATCTACCACTGGTCGTTGGAACTCTAGAGCATATCCCTTCTGAATGACCTCCAACACCCACTGATCTGACGTAATCTGGGCTCAGGCAGGAAAGAACTCCCTTAGTCGACCCCCCACGGGCGCTAATCCTGCCGGGACTCCCCTCATTTCATTGCGACTTCTTAAGGTTCGGGGAAGAGGAGGCCCCAAAACCTCTACCTGCTCCTCTGAACCTTCGAAACCCCTGGGCTCTATACTGAAATTGTCCTCTCTGAAACTGACCAAACCTTGACGGATGAAATCGACAAAACTTAAGCTGTTGACTTTTGGACGGCGCTAGTGGACGGCTCTGCTTCTGCCTGTCCTCCAGCAACCTTCCGCCCTTCGACTCCCCTAGGTCCTTTACTAACTTATCCAACTCCTCTCTAAAGAGGAGCTTACCTCAAAAAGGGAGCTTACTCAGCCTTGCCTTAAAGGCACCATCCGCCGCCCAGTTCCGCAGCCATAGATATCTGCGCGCTGCCACTACCGACACCATACTTTGAGAGACCTCGGATAAAATCATATTGTAGGTCCGCCAAATAAGCCGCCCCAGACTCCATCCGGGCCGCTTCCTCTACCGCCTCCTCTACCTGCAATCCCTTCATTCTTTGAGACCATCGAAGGCAAGCCCTTGCCACCCATGCCCCACAAATGGAAGCATGCATGGAAAGCGCATTGACATCAAAGACTTGCTTCAACAAAGTGTCTAGCTTCCTATCCTGGACATCCTTAAGGGCGGAACTTCCTTCCACCGGTATCGTTGTTTTCTTAGTAACCGCTGACACCGCCGCATCTACCTTAGGCGATTTAAAAAGATCCTTATCTGGTTCCTGTAACGGATAAAGGCGTGCCATCACTCTGGAGCCTTTCAGCCCTGCCTCTGGCATGTCCCATTCTTCCTGAATCATTTCCCTAAATACTCTGTGTATGGGAAAGGCTCTCTGGGACTTCCGCACCGCCTGCAATAATGGATCCTCCAACGTGGAATCCTCCGACTGACCCGCTGCCGGCATATTCAATGCCTTCAGCGTCTCCATGATCAGCGCTGACAACTCCTCTCGTCTGAATACTCTGACAACTCTTGCCTGGTCCTCCTGCTCCGCTATCTCACCTTCCTCTAGATCTAGCTCTACCTCAGAGTCTTCCAAAGTCTCGGACTGAAC
The DNA here is from genome assembly GCA_033557465.1 of Ichthyophis bannanicus. Lineage (NCBI taxonomy): Eukaryota > Metazoa > Chordata > Amphibia > Gymnophiona > Ichthyophiidae > Ichthyophis > Ichthyophis bannanicus. The sequence continues at coordinate 373,827,145 of CM066034.1, read as the reverse complement.
CTACGAGACCAAAGACTGTTCTGTCCTGTCTCTAACTATCCTAGCCTGTTTAAGTGGAGTGTTATCTGCTCCCACGTCTACAGGAGTCCCCAGGCGCTTCAACCTCAGTTTCCCCTGAGCCGCAGTCACTGCCGACCCTCCTCCTGACCCCTCTAGGGCCTGCTGGAGCAGTCATAAATTCCTGCGAAAATATCGCCGCCAACCCCCCCCCCCCCGTAAGATAGGTTGGGAAGCGGGGGCGTCTGGTGCCGAAGATGGCCCTGCACTGACTCTGAGGGTAATGCAGTTTGCTCAAGGGGATCAGGAGATCCAGAAGCATATTCCTTTTATAGTTCCACAGCACTGCTCTCCACCATCTCCCCCACTGCCGCTTCCTGTGCGCAGCTCCTACACACCCCCTCCTCCGAGACAGACCCTCTTCTGGCCCCACAAAGAAAACACTGAGGCCTAGAAGGTATGCTGTTCTCAGTGCAACCCCCCACCGATGGTTCCACTGCCTTTTCAAGATTCCCTTTTTTTTTTTTTTTAAATAAATGTTTCCAAAGAGCAGCCCTAGGCTATTTCCCCTCCAATAGCCTATATTACCTGAAACTAAACCTGCTTTCTTTTTCTTCCTTCCCCGAAAAAAGCACTTTCTCAGCACGGATTCCCATGCCTCAGCCACGAGGTCGGGCCTGACGCTTCTTAAAAGCCTGCCCGCTCCTCCGCCCACACCTTAGCCAACTCTCCGTGGCCTGAACGGCGCTTACTTTCCAGCTCTCCGCCGATCAAGGACCCCACTGCGCACAGCCTTCACTTCGGCTTTAGCGCCGGGAAGCGAGCAGTCACTGAGCCCGCCTTTAGAATGAATGCTGCCGCATCTGGGAGAGGTTTGCCACTGACAACAAAATGCAAGGCACGATTCCATGGCTCCTCACCTGATTAGAGGGTTTGGGAGCCGGAGACCCCAACCACAACTCCCTCACTCTTCCCTGGAGGTACCCAACGGCTTCCAGGGAGGGGGCAGCCTTTGCAGCACTTACACTTCGGGCGCAGGCACACAGAAGACTAGTGTCTGAAATTTTAAAGAAATATCCCTTCTTTTTTTGTTTTTCCTTAATCACCTCACTATCACTTACTACTCTACCACTTCCTTAATCATTCCTCCAGTGAGCCCTGACCTCTTGGGCTCCCAACTCCTCCAGCTGCTTGGAGACTGAGATTACTGGAGCAAGGAGGCGGTCCCTGGACTATTTATACTGGTGCCACTAAAAGAGTGACGTGCCCAGTCTCCAAGCTGCAAGAGGAGGTGCTAGACCCCAGAGGTTCGGGACTAGACTGGAGGGATAAGGAACTGAGGATTCATTATTTAAAGCCTTGCTTTGATTAGACAAGCAGGCTCCATATTCAAATTTACTAATCCATATTAGATATACTAAAATTCCTTGTGTAGGTGTGTACCACTATTATATAGTTATGCGCTTAAACAGGGAAAACTAACTTGTTCAGAAAAAGGTCATTAATGCCATATATTTGGAGGCTATTTCAAGCTTGTGGGACTTCTGTTACCCAAAGGGCCTCTTTAAGAGTGTCTTATGGAAACAGGAACCTTGATATCATCAAGCAAGAATGGTAAGGGCCATAAGCAGGGCTCCTATAGTTCCTAGTACACAGCGAACTGCTTAGAAATAATAAATTATTTATAAAGTTGCCCATCCACTACTCTTCATGGTGATTTACAACGTAACATAAGATATTAAAAAAAACCAAACGGTACATGAAAACTATAAACAAGAAACACCTCTAACACAATATCTTCCTCATCCTTTTGACTAAAACTCCTCTTTCAGCTGTTAACATTCACATTTCCTTCAGAAAGCCTTAATATCCAAAATCTGAAAGCAACAAAGATATTTAAACTGTTATTTTTAATGTTTTTTAAAAATGTAATGCTCTATATTGCAAAGGAATGAATAAAAGAAGGTGAGGCGTAATGCTTGCAAAGAAGCCCTTGTGATGAGTTCTATAGAATGTTACCAATCCCTCTCCAAAGGGAGTAAGTCTCCTGTAAGAGAGTCTGCAGCCCAGAGTTCAGGGCTAGGTACGTGTGGCTTACAGGGAGAGGTTAATAACCCAGCAGGCTGCAGGAAGGAGAGAGGCCCATGGAACCAGAAGTCCTTCCAAGGCAAGCCGTGCAGAGGGGTTCTGAGGTAGGAACTTTAACTGGGGCTAGAGGAAGGGCCGGGAGAACCTGCTTATGGAGGTTTAACAAGCTGGGCCAGAAGTAAAGCGGCTTTTGTTTGCCCTGAACTGCTGTCTGTTCTGGGTTTTGCTTTGTGGAGGTTTAACAAGCTGAGAAAAGTAAAGCTGCTTGTGTTTTCCCTGAAGTGCTGTCTGGCCTGTTGTACAGAAAACCCCTTCCCACTGCATATTATGCTACCACAGTCCTATTCCTGACTGCTTGGTGAGGGAGGGAGAGGGGGGAAATGGATGTCATACTATCCTCCTATCCTCTTAACAGCCTATAAGCAGCTTTTTAAGGTTGATTTGGATTCTGACCCCTTTACTCTCCTGTTTAACACCCTTATATATTTTATCATTTCCTTTAAATTACGTTATCCCCTTGTATGTTCTGCTGTCTTGAATAGATTGTAAGCTCTGTTCAGCAGGGACCGTCTCTTATGTGCTTGTGACAGCACTGTATAGTGCTACAAGGCATACACAAATTATTATTAGTAGTAGTAGTGAGGCAGCCATGAGGTAGCTGTAGGTAGCCCTTCCCCCAAGCCATGCTGCAAGCCATGAGGCTCTGATCAGCCTGACCCTTCCCCCGCAAGCCATGAGGTAATCAGCCTGCTAAGAAAAAGACAATGAGATTCCAGTAGGCACCCTTCCCCCACTCCAGGTCTGAGCACAGTATTTCCCTAGCCCTGAAACCAACAGACCAGAGCATACCGGTTTGGACAGGTCACCCAGGTACCTCCCCAGGGGCTGCTGATTGGTGGGCAGGAAATACCTGTGGCAAATGGGATTGTAGAATGAGTTTAAAACTGTACTGTATATAAGGCATTGTAGGCCGTCCCTCGGGGTTCAGACCCTTGTGGAGGTTGCTGGTATCTCTGTCTGATCCTGTGTGCACATTAAAGATCCTGATTGCATTCCAGCCTGTCTGTGAGTCTTCCTTCTGTGGGTGAGTGATAGAATAAGAGCTTTTCACAGCGATTGCTGCCACATTTTGGTGCATTGGCCGGGAAATATTAAAAGAAAAGCCTCTCTCATCACACCCACGGTGGGAAGACTTCTGCTTTTGCAGCATCTGGGCCTCCACCAGTCAGGGACCGGCCCCTCCAGGTGATTAACGGTCCTTGGCGCCCCCGGGCCACTTTGTGCTCGGAAGGACACCTTGATTTGTCTGGACAGCTGGTCCCTGCGGTTGAATCCCCGATTGAAAAACCAGCTGGATAGACTGGCATCCAAACTTCCTGTCTGATCAGAGTTCTGGTGAGTACTGCTACCTTACTGTTTGGGGCTAGTTCTGTACTCTATCTGTGAGTCCTGGTAATTTCTGGGAACCTGTAGCAGCCTGATCAACTGCACGAGCAGTCCTAGTAGGGGCCTTAGTGGCCCTGAAGCCATTGCTCGTCCTGTATTTGAATCTGAAACTGCAGTAACTGCAGTAATCTGAGAAGCAGTCCTAGTAGGGGCCTTAGTGGCCCTGAAGCCATTGCTCGTCCTGTAACTGCAGTAATCTGAGAAAAAAAGTAACTAAATAAAGCACTTGATAAGCTAAAAATAGATTTCTGTTCCCCCCCATGCTGCCGCTGTGTTAATTTCTGCTCCGATGTTACTTTCTGCTTCCCCATGTGCTCCGGTGTGGATTTACTGCCTTTCCCTGAACCCCCGATGTAATTTCTGTGCTCCGATGTAAATTTCTGTTCCCCCCCATGCTGCCGCTGTGTTAATTTCTGCCCCGATGTGAATTTCTCTCTCCGTTGTGCTCCGATGTTAATTCTGCCCCCCCCCCATGCTGTCCGATGTGAATCCATGCTCCCCATGTGCTCCGATGTGAATTTCTGCCTTCCTTGGGCCTCCGCTGAGGTTCCTGCCTTCCCTTGGGCCTCCGCTGAGGTTTTGTGCCTCTCGGTGCTGTCCCGGTGCACCGCTGACCCCCGCTGAATTTTCCTGTCTTCCCCTGAGCCCCCGCTGAGGTTCCGGTCTTCCCCTGAGCCCCCGCTGAGGTTCCGGCCTTCCCCTGAGCCCCCGCTGAGGTTTCCTGCCCTTAAACCAGAATATGAGAAGCTAACCTTTTTTTTTGGGTCGATTGAGGGAGAAGTGATCATTTGAAGGTCCATCATTTTCTTTTTTTTCCATCTGTGGAGTAGAGGGTGAGCCGGTGTGAAGGAGCACGGTGGGGTGGCAGCCATCTTGGGAACACCACGTGTGCGAATTCCCCTGCACCCAGGAGCAGCTATCGGGACGCACGTGGAGGCGGCCATCTTGAAAAGACCACGTGTAAGCTACACTGCAATATACTTAAAGTGACTCTGGAGCTCCATCTAGTGGACATTAGCTGTAATTACTACTATTCCCTGTGTTTTAAGTGATCCTGGAGCTCCATCTGGTGGACATTGTAAGAATAGCTAGCTTGTATATATATATATATATATATATTTTGTAAATTGCCAAATATTGTAAGTTGTATTACTTGTCCTGAGTTAAGACTAGATAGGGTCTGTATTATAAATTGTATTATTTTTCCTGGATTAAGTCTAGATAGGATCTGTATTATAAATTGCATACTTCTCTCTCTTACTGTAAATTGCATTTTTTCCCAAATTGAGATTAGGTTAGAAGATCTGATCTACATTGTATACTGTGCTTAGTTATTGAACTAAATTAGAGCATGGGGTCGGGAGAGTCTAAAGAGAAAACGCCCCTACAGTGCATGCTTCACAATTTAAATCTGGGTTTAGAGAGGATTCTGTAGATTCCAGCTCTGCTTCAAGTTTTCCTACCCCACAGTGTTACACTCATACAGACTCCTGGGTCCTGTGGACTGAGTCCATCCTCTGCCTCAGGCCCCAATTGCTTTGTTAAATGCACGTCCAATCAGTTTGCATGGCTACAGAAAGATACTAGAGATCAGGGAGGAGTCATTCTTCTAGCAGATGAATGGAGACCCATTAGAGAGGACAAAAGAACAAATTCACCTAGCCTCCAATGAAGAATTTTGAGCATCTAAAACCATGAGGGGTGGCTCCCTTGAACATTCTCAGATGTCTGATCTTGATTGTGTACCATGTGTATGTCTCCTGAGGGCTGGGAACGAACGGGGAATGGGGAGGGTTACTAAAATTTATCAAGAAAACCTTTGTATTCCAATCAGATAGGCTGCCAATAGTCATGTGTTTAAATGCTATATGCTATCAAGCAAACCAAAGAAAAGTTAAAAGGGGATTTTATATATTGTGGCAAACACCTCGTAGAGCTATAAACATTTATATAGCGCTACAAGATATACAGCACTTTAGATATAATTCTTATAAAAGTATCAGTTCCATGCCTGTTTTGAACTATAAGATACAAGGTAATCACTTTGCCTTGTTAAGCTCTGTGCTGATGAATGATGAACAGGACAGTAACATCATAGGTGCTATTTAGAATAAATTCACCTGTCCTTCTGTATTTGAATTTTACATGTTGGTGTCCAGAGTTCAAGAGCACAATATATTATAGCACTGTGAGATACAAATCTTTTAGTTTATACATTTGTACTTTGTTACCAAATATACTGGTAGGAGTACATTATGTAGAGGTCCAGTATACACAGCAATAAGATGAGTAAATATTAAATTTTGGAAAGGGGCTGATCTGAAATTGCTTTGTTCCCAAGTATATCAGAGCAAATTTAGTGGAAAGATGGAACTGTGTTTTTTAATTATTTACAAATATAATGATAACATTAACTTGAGTTGATTGGATAAAAACTAAATCTTACTTGTCAGCAATGATCCAGGAGAGCTTTGAGAAAATGAATGAGAGAGAGAGAGAGGGGCAGAAGGTGAGACGACAGCCTAGGAAAAAGGCAATAAACGTGCTACTCCAAGTGTGATGATCTGGGCCACCGGAATTCAGACTGCTCTAAGTACCTCGAGGACCCACAAGGCCTGAGAAAACATGAACCTTGTACATTTATGCCTCTGAAGAGACATGAATAGGCAAGGGGGAATAGGCCAAGAAGAACCCGAGGAAGTACTGCCATGAGGCCTATTCACAAATGCCTTGCCGGCCAAGAAGAACCAGAAGGAGTATCGCCATGAGGCCCAACCACCAATGCCTTGTACCCTCTTAGTCTCTCACCTCAAGAGGATCTCTTTTGACACCATAATTAATGGATAGCTTACATAAATCCTTGTGGACACTGCATTTTCAAGATCGGTCCAAGTATTTTTAAGTTTCCTACAGTACTCTCACTGGGAACCAGGTATACAATAGACTCTAGTCATACATGAGAGATATGTGGCTGTCATGTTAGGAGCCATATTTCTTTCTATTGGAATTGATGTATAGTTTTATATTGAAGATTGTTTAGACAGTCGCTATTTAGAATGAGCACCCATGCCAATCTAGAACTGCACCAATTAAGTTAGTGGAAAATGGACACTGTTTACAACAATACTATGTTTCTAACAATTGTTTTAGCAGCCTTGCCAGATAAGGATACATTAGTATGGTATAGAAAAAGAAAAATTGAAGGACCTATGTATGTAGTTGGTGGAAAGTGTTGTGAGGGATAAAGTGATATATTGAGAGGAAGGACTCTGATGGACAGTAAACTGATGAAGGAAATTAATGATGTGGAAGGACTGATGGACAGTAAACTGGTGAAGGCAATTTAATGATGTGAAGTTGCTCCGAGGATCCATCACTCTCGTGTCAAGGCCGCTGCACCAGAAATTGTTCCAGCCTGGACTTCTGTCACAGTTCCAAACCAGCCCCTGCGCTTTGACACTTCTGCCCAGTACGGGGTTCTAACAGACTGCCGACGAACTCTGGACCACCGGAGAGACTGATTTACAGACACCTTTCCTGAAACCGGGATCAGACTGAGAAAAAGGTGCTTTAGCCTTACTCCTATCCCTGATACGGACTTGCTTTCAAACAAGTGCAGAGACTACTAACACAGCAGTATTATTTGCCCAAACTGCTCTGAACATGACAGACCTTTGTATACGTAACTCTCTACCTTAACTTGTCCCATTGCTGTACCGTACATTTTAACCAGGTGCCTTTTTCCTTACAGGTTGTTTCCACCCTTGGCACCCTGGTAGAACGCAAGGCGGCTGCCACGGTCATGGCCCTGACCCAATATACTCCTCTGCGGCTTGCCTCCAGTAATACAGCCCTCAACCGCCTCTAGCGGTTGAGGTCTTACTTAAAAAGGGGGGAATGAGGCAGCCATGAGGTAGCTGTAGGTAGCCCTTCCCCCAAGCCATGCTGCAAGCCATGAGGCTCTGATCAGCCTGACCCTTCCCCCGCAAGCCATGAGGTTATCAGCCTGCTAAGAGAAAGACAATGAGATTCCAGTAGGCACCCTTCCCCCACTCCAGGTCTGAGCACAGTATTTCCCTAGCCCTGAAACCAACAGACCAGAGCATACCGGTTTGGACAGGTCACCCAGGTACCTCCCCAGGGGCTGCTGATTGGTGGGCAGGAAATACCTGTGGCAAATGGGATTGTAGAATGAGTTTAAAACTGTACTGTATATAAGGCATTGTAGGCCGTCCCTCGGGGTTCAGACCCTTGTGGAGGTTGCTGGTATCTCTGTCTGATCCTGTGTGCACATTAAAGATCCTGATTGCATTCCAGCCTGTCTGTGAGTCTTCCTTCTGTGGGTGAGTGATAGAATAAGAGCTTTTCACAGCGATTGCTGCCACAGTAGTAGTAGAAACGTAGGGCCCGAAATATTCAAAGGATTAGAGAGTTATGCTCCTAAATTAGCCTTTTGAAAATTTACTTGGGCTTACTGGCTAAATATTTTCTTATAATTTCTCTAAACTCCTAAATTTAGGAGCATAAAAAGTGGGTGGCAATGGGGGCACATTTAGGGCATAAATTTCAGCACTAAATTAGACTCATAGATCTAGTCAAATGATGGCAGGCCTAAATTTAGGAGCATAAATTTTAAACTCCTAAATTAGGATGAATTTTCAGCTGAAAACTAAGTGTGGCTGAACATAGGACACAAATTTAGGAGCCTAAATTTAGGCGCTCAGCTATTTTGAATATCGGGCCCGCAGTTACTTTATGTTGGTTCTTATAAGCTGATATGGCCTGTGGGCCCCCCAGTATTTGCCATTGACAGCTGAAACTTCTACAAGCCTGCACTCTCTCCCCCCAATGCATCCTTCTCCTTGCCAGTTATAATTCCCATTGTACTATTCTTGATGAGAATTCTACCTCAACGTATAGGGGTGTTTTTTAATGTTGCCAGACTCAACCGTTCACCTCCAGAGCTTTGCTGTCTTTCATCCCAAACCTTCCTACAAGGTCTCACTATACATCTCCATTCATTAGTTCACTTTCTTATCCTTCTCTTAATACTGTATTTTCCTTCTTTCCTTTTTCTTTTTGTTTTTCATTCTTAAAAGGGGAGGGAAGGAAGGACCGGTCCGGATGGATTCAAGGAACTCAAATTTTTAGGTAAACATAATTTCTATTTCCTTATTGTCTTTGCCAGACCAGCCTTTTACAACTGGGATATGCTAAAAAGCAAACACTTAGGGCCGTGATGAGGATAAATTACCTTGCAGTACCTTTATATCAAACACAACCTCTTCAACACTCAGATATCCAAATGGTAGCATCTAGAGACAAGCAATGAAAACCACATTGCAGCTTTGCAAATCTCTTCCAGGCTTCCAGCACCCTTCTTTGCCTATGAGGACATCTGCACATTGGTGGAGTGAGCCTTCACACCTTATGGAACCAACTGCCCATTATAAAGATAGGTGGATCCAATGGCTTTCTTTAACCATCTGCACAATGTAGCCTTCAAGGCTGCTAGTCTTCTTTTCCTTCAAACAATACGAAGAAACAATCCCATCTTCCAGAAGAGCGCTGTAGCTCTCAGATAGATCTTGAGGGCCTTCCTAACATCCAGCAGATGATGCAGTGAAGTTGTCAAGAGGGTGCTACATCTCTGAACACCATAAGCATGATCATCTGGTTCACATGAAGCACTGACACAACCTTGGATAAAGAGGGCACTGTCCACACAAAACATTGTAACTATGGAAGACCAAAAATGATTCTTTGCATGACAGTGTTTGTAATTCCAAAACATGTTTGCCAGCATGATTGCCTCTAGAAAGATCACCTTCAGGGAAATATCCTTTAATGTCACTGCCTTCATAGACTCAAAGAGCATCCCTACCAAAGCCTGCAACACCAGATTAAGGTTCCACAAAGAGCATCAATAACCTGATTAGTGACCTTTTGTTTTTCGCTCCCCTGTGAGAGCTTACCATATCCATATGCAATGTCATTATCTTACAATGTAGCTTTCCCTTACAGCAGGAGAATGGGTTACATGCCTGAGAACGGCACCACTGATCAAATATTCTCCAAACTGGGGCATATGCCCTTGACATCAATGATTTCCTGGCCTTCAGAAGAGTTTCAATGATTAGCCCCTTGTAACCTTTTCTTCTCAGCCACATGCTCTAAAGAGCCAGCCCATAAGACAGAAAGGAGAATGGACCATCCATGGGGTCAGGCCCCTCACCCCTCCTAAGGGCAGGACCCCTTTGATTTGGCACTTGATTAGGTCTGTATACCATGATCTCCTGGCCCAGTTGGAGCTATCACGATCAACCAAGCTGGTGGTCCCTGATCCTTCTCGTAACTTTGCCTATCACCGGTCAAGGTAGACACAAAGAAGCTCCTCCGCTGGCCACTATTGCACTAAGGGATCCATTCTAGATGACTGTCACTCTTCCCCGAGACTGTAAAACTTGTGTGACTTGGTGTTGATCCATGTCACAATTAAGTCCCATGAGGGGTCTTCTACTTCTCTTTGATAAATTGAAATGCCTCATCCTCAGGCTCTCACTTACTGGGATTGAGAGGCATTTGACTGAGGAAATCCATAACTACACTGAGTTCCCTGGCTATGGTGTGCAGGAAAAAGAGCCATTAAGTGACACTGTGCCCACTCCATCATCAAGGACTTCTTCCATTACCTGGTTGCTCCTGGTACTGTCCTGCCTATTCACTGCTATAGCATTGTCCAAAAAGACACTCAGTGCATGGCCCACTATCAGAGGCCGAAACCGGCAGAGTGCCATGCAGATAGCCTTTGCTTCCAATCTGCTGATGGATCACTGCCTCTCCATTGGAGACCAGTGCCCCTGGGCTACTTGTCCCCTTCAATGAGCTCTCCGACCTTGCTGTGTCACATCTGTGGAGAGACTATCCATCGTGGGGACTCCAATGGCATGCTTTCACTAGATTCTCCTGCTACAGCCACCAGCCCAGGCTGACCATGGCTACCATTCCTAGCCCTAACCTGAGCTCGTAGTTCCGCAAACTTCGGTTCCACCTGGACAGTAAAGATTGTTGCAATGATCATATGCATGGTCCACAGAACAACATTAATAGGAGGTGCGATCAAAAAGTATCAAGACTTGTATAATAACACAAGAAGTATAACACTAACAGTTATTGCACACGGTCTCCTTCAAAGCAGTCCCCTTCAGATAAAACACAATTTCTCTAGCGTTCCTGCCACTGCTGGAAACAATTTTGAAATGCCTCATTCATTATGCTGTGAAGCTGCTGTGTCAAATTTTGCTTAATAGTCTCCAAATCATCAAATCTCCTTCCTTTAATGGTTATTTCAATTTTGGAAACATGAAAAAGTCACAGGATGTGAGGTCAGGTGAGTACGGAAGCTGATGGACTTGCTCTATTTAGAGTTTGGCCAAGAACTATTGGACAGATGAGATGAGATGAGCGAGCTGGGATGTTATCGTGATGAAGCAACCATTCACCATTCCTATGCAACTCTGGCCTCTTACGATGAACTGCATCTCTCAAATGAGTCAGAACTTGGACATAGTACTCCTTATTGATGGTTTGGCTTTTCGGAGCATACTCATGATGAACAATACCCTGGTAATCAAAGAAAATTGTGAGCATGACCTTGGCATTGCTCCTCAGCTGACAGACCTTTTTGGATCTGGGAGAGTTTGGAGTCTTCCACTTAGCCTTAGTTTCCGTGTCATAACCATAAACCCATGTTTCATCACCAGTAATAATCTTTTTGATGAAATCCGAGTCATTTTCAACGCATTCCAACAACTCCCTAGCTGCAGACAGTCAATCTTCTTTTTGGTCAGGGGACAGGAGTTTTGGAACAAATTTTGCAGACACAAATCTCATCCCCAAATCGACAGTAAGAATGGACTGTACCAACCCAAAACTGATGTCCATGTCCTCAGCAAGCTCCCTGATAGTCAATCAATGATTTGAGCGTATTGCGGCACGTACTGCTTCAACGTTTGTCTTCATTCCTGCTCGTGGATGGCCTTCCAGAATAATCGTCACTGTCAACACTTTGGCGGCCCTCTTGGAAACATTTGTACCAGTCATAATCTTAAGCATGGCTCATGCATTCATCGCCACACACTTGCTGTAAACTTGTCATAAGTCTCTTTGCATGAATCTCCAAATTTCTGGCAGAATTCAATGCAAATTCGCTGTTCAAATTTTTCATTCATTGTAAATCTGACAAACTGCTTTTACACGATACCAAACATCACATGATTTTAAAAAACGTACAGGTGTGCTGCAGCCACACTACACTCTGCACATGCAGAGCACATAACTAGGTCACTGCATGCTTAGTAGTATCGTTGTGTGACATATTGTTATACAGCTACACAAAAAGTCTCAATACTTTTTGATCACACCTCACAGTTGATGCCATGGGCCCCAGAACCTGTAGATAATCTCACTCTGTGCTTGGTTTGGGATTTAAAATCCTGAAGCTGCAAGTTCTGTATTCTCATTAGGTCAGAGTGACGAGACCTTTCCGGGTATCAAACAGCGCCCCCAGATATTCAATGGTCTGGTAGAGTTGAAGATGCCCTTCCTTCTTGGGCTTTGACTGAATCAACTGGTCATCCAAATATGTGTAAACAGAAATTCCATCCCTTCTCAACCAAACTGCCATGTCTACCATCATCTTAGTAAAAGTACAGAGTGCAGTGGTCAAGCCAAATGACAAGGTCTGTTGCATACAGTTCAAAATCCTAATCCTGGCACACTGCTTACTATTCTGGCCTCCTCACATACTTATACTCTCTTCTCATCCCTTACTGACCTTCTTGCACTCTTTGCTCATCAAACATGAACCTCTTACTTATCCCCACTAAGCTCATGTTACGTCTTGAAACCTACCATTCCATGGCCTTCAGTTTTCTAGCTCCTCAGTTATAGAAGATCAAGCCAACTGAACTCCGTAAAGAATCCTCCTTTAAAAAGTACAGGATCAGCCTGAAGACCTGGCTTTTCACCCATGCTTTCAATGGCACCTGGTTGCATTCCCTATCTTGGTCTTTTCTTTCCAAAAAACATCCCTCCTTCTGCACCTCCCCTACATGTTTTCCCTCCACACTATGAGAACTCAAGATTCTCCTTGTTTTACTTGGTATTTCATTGTTGCACAACCACAGCCTTCTCACCTGATGTTCATTCCCTTTTGGTCCTGTGCTTGTCTTGTCACTTTTAATTTTATTTTTTTAGTTGTCTCCAAAATAATTGACCTCCTTTGTAAACCGCCTTGAAATATCTTGACAACTGTGCGGTATAACAAATCTTTGCAAATAGATAAAAATAAATAAATATATGCCAAGCACAACAAACCAGAGAATGCTGAAACTCCTGATTGATTGGAATATACAAATATATTTTTGCAAATTCCAGGGAGGCGAGGTATTCTACCGTCCTCACCGCCAACATGCCAGATCACAAGGTTTTCACAGGAAAAACTGGGAACCTTTATGGAAGCATTCACACTCTGAAGGTCGTGATGATACTTGCCTCCTTTCTTGGATGCCACAAAATATTTGACATAACATCCATGACCTTCTTCTAATGCAGGAATTGGGAAAATGGCCTCCATAGGAAAAAGACTACTGTGGGAATTGGGAAAATGGCCTCCATAGCCAAAAGATGATCAAGTGTCTTCCTGACTGAGGCCATTTCCAGGAGAGAAGAGCATCCAAAGTCAAAAAATTTTCCTGAATGGGCAATTTCAATTTGTGTGTCATAGTCCTAGTGAATTATGTCCAAAATCCATTTGTAGAGTAGTTACTCACCTGTAACAGGTGTTCTCCAGGAGCAGCAGGAATCAGTCCTCACATATGGGTGTCATCAGCGCCGATGAAGCCCCAGCGGAGCATTTCCCCAGCTTTCTATGAAAGCCTTTGGGAATGCAGGCAAGCATGCGCGGTTCCCTTGCCGCCTAAAGGCAAATGACAGCTAAGAACAGCACACAAAAATGAAAAATAAACTATGTACAACTGCAACTACAAGGGGAGGAGGGAGGGTTGTGAGGACTGATTCCTGCTGCTCCTGGAGAACACCTGTTACAGGTGAGTAACTACTCTTTCTCCAGGACCAAGCAGGAAGTCAGTCCTCACATATGGGTGACTCCCTAGCTCTGGGCTACCTGGAACCCAGGCTGAACAAGAGTACTCCCTCTAGTCCCAGCAGCAAAGAAAGGCTTTTCAAGGACACAACCTCCACCGGTAGCCCAACAGAGGGCAAGAGGGCAGGAGTTGCCTAAACCTCAAAGAGATTCCGGAGTACTGCCTGGCCAAAAGCACTGTCCCTACGGGACTCCCTCTCCAGGCAGTAATGGGCTGCAAAAGTCTGGCTTGAAGACCAAGTTGCAGCCCTGCAGATGTCTACCAAGGGCACAGAGCGGAGATGAGCCACTGAGGCAGCCATTGCCCTGACACGATGGGCAGTGACCCTACCCTGCAAAGGAAGGTCAGCCGTCTGGTAAGCCCAGGTGATACAGTCAGCCACCCAGATGGACAAGGTACGTTTGGACACAGCCAACCCCAACTTATTGGGGTCAAAGGATACGAAGAGCTGAGTAACCCTTCTATGCCCCTGTGTACGGTCAAGGTAGAAGGATAAGGCCCTCCTACAGTCCAGGGTATGCAGGACTGCTTCAGCCTGGCTAGCATGAGGCCTAGGGAAGAATGTTGGAAGAACCACCTCCTGATTGAGGTGGAAAGAGGAGACAACTTTAGGAAGGAACTTTGGATGAGTCCTGAGGACTACCCTGTCTCTATAAATCCTGGTGTAAGGCCTGTCACAGACCAGGGCCTGAAGCTCACTCGCCTAGCCAAGGTAAGAGCTGTTAGGAAGAGTGTCTTCCAGGAGAGGAAGCATAGTGGACAAGTAGCCATCAGCTCAAAAGGTGGGCGAGTCAGTTGCTGCAAGACCACATTCAGCTCCCACTCAGGGGCAGGAGGACGGATGGGAGGCTTGAGCAAAAGCAAGCCCCTGAGAAAGCAGGATACCAAGGGGTGACCAGATAGAGATTGCCCCTCTACCAATGAGTGGTGAGCTGCTAGAGCTGAGAGGTGGACCCGAACAGAATTGGACTTAAGTCCCTGATTGGATAAGTGCAGTAAGTACTGAAGCACTACTGGCACAGTACAGGAGAAAGGATCCTCTATACGTAGGTGACACCACACAGAAAACCTCTTCCACTTCAGAGCATAGGTTTTCCTAGTGGACTGTTTCCTAGAGGCTAGGAGAACCTCCTCAACTTCCTGAGGTAGGCCCCAGGGAGCCAAAACTACCCTTGCAGCCTCCAGGCCATCAAATTGAGAGACTTGAGATTGGGGTGAAGAAGGGAACCCTGGTCCTGCGTGAGAAGGTCGGGTTGCAAACCCAGAGGTAGTGGAGGATCCACCGCCAGTTGAAGCAGAAGAGGAAACCAAGGCTGTCTCGGCCACCTGGGAGCTACCAGCAGGACCGAGGCTTTGTCCTGAAGAATCTTGAACAGGGTTCGGGCCACCAAGGGCGTGGGAGGAAACGCATAGAGGAGGCCCTGAGACCAAGATATCAGAAAAGCATCCACTGCTATCCGCAGAGGATGTGGTTGCCTGGAGCAGAACTTGGGCAGTTGCTTGTTCAGTGGGCTGGCAAAAAGATCCATCAGAGGGAGACCCCATTTGAGAAAGATCTTCTGAACCACCGAAGGATGCAGCTGCCACTCGTGGGGCTGCAGAATCCTGCTTAACCTGTCCGCCAGGTAGTTGTGCTGGCCTGGAAGGTACACAGCCTTGCGGAGCATGTGGTGTTTGAGGGCAAAAGAACACAGGTCCTGGGCCTCCCGACAAAGGATCCTGGACCCGGTTCCGCCCTGTTTGTTCACATAAAACATGGCAACTTGGTTGTCTGTCTGGATCAGGACAGACTGGCGAGTCAGGGTAGGTGTGAAAGCTTTGAGTGCTAAGCGAATAGCTCCGACTTCGAGGAGATTGATCTGCTGTGCAGCTTCCCAGGGAGACCAGAGGCCCTGGGTGCACTTGCCCAGACAATGCACTCCCCAGCCTTGCAGGGAGGCATCTGTTGTTAGCACCACTGTGTAACCTGGAATCTGAAAGGGCATCCCTTTCAGCAGATTGGGTGGGTGTAGCCACCAGTTGAGGGAGTGCAGAAATGGTCTGGACACTCTTATCCTGTCTCTGAGGCTGCCTGTGGCCTGTGACCACTGAGTTCGAAGACACCACTGTGAGGCCTCATATGGAGCCTGGCATTGGGGGTCACATGCACTGTCGAAGCCATGTGGCCTAGAAGTCTCAGGCAGAGTCTGGCGGAGACCAGGGACCTGCTGAGAAACTGACTTGCCAAGGCCATCAACCTTTGGGCTCTGTCTTCTGGCAAGAATGCCTTTGCCAGGAGAGAGTCCAACCTTGCCCCTATGAACTCCAAGTTCTGGGAAGGGAGCAAAGTGGACTTTGCGAAGTTTATGACAAACCCCAGGCGTTGTAGAAGAGCAATGGTCCTGAGGGTGGCTTGATTGGCTTCCTGACCTGTTTGACCTCTGATGAGCCAGTCGTCCAGATAGGGGAAGACAAAGATGCCCTGATTTCTCAGGTAGGCCAACACCACTGCTAAGCACTTTGTAAAGACTCTGGGGGCGGAGGTGAGGCCGAAAGGTAGCACTCTGTACTGATAATGGTTTCCTCCCACGATGAACCTTAGGTACTTTCTGTGGTCTGGATGAATGAGGATGTGAGTGTACACATCCTTTAGATCTAAGGAGCATAGCCAATCTCCCTGCTGGAGGTAGGGCAGAAGGGTTCCAAGAGTAAGCATCTTGAACTTTTCTTTCACTAGGAACTTGTTGAGGTTCCTGAGATCCAGAATGGGACGAAGGCCACCAGTCCTTTTGGGCACCAGGAAATACCTGGAGTAGAACCCGTGACCTTGCAAGTGGGGAAGCACAGGCTCCACCGCCCTGTCCACCAACAGACCCTGAAGCTCCTGACGGAGAAGGTCTGTGTGCAGAGGAGGCCTTGGAGGCTCCTCTGGGAAGTATGGGGGTGGCAGTTGGTGGAAATGGAGGGCAAAGCCCTTGAGGACTATCTCCAGCACCCAACTGTCCCCGGTGATAAGGGGCCACTGGTGGGCAAAGAGGGCGAGACGACCTCCTGTGCAGGGTTGGGAGAGCAGTGGAGGAGAGGCTATGCTCAAGGAGTCAAAAGCCCCCACCCTGCTGAGTGGTAGCAGGGACCTGAGGCTTGGGGTTCCTCTGCCTACAGGGCCCATTACCCTGGCCCTTGGCTTGCTGACCCTGGGGGGCAGCTTGGGCAGCCTGATATTGTGGGTACTGTTTGTAGGCAGTGCACTTCCTCGGGTAAAAGGGCTTTTTACCCGAGCCCTTCTTTTTATGAGAAGGGGCAGAGGTCTTCCTCGACAGCCTTGTCCGAGTGAGGTGCTCGGTCTCGAGCTGAGCGGCCTTCTCGGTCATGGGCTTGCCAAAAAGGTTTTCACCTCGGCAAGGGACATCGACCAACTTGTCCTGAACCCATGGCTCGAGGTCCGATGACTGCAGCCATGTCTGGCGTCGAGCCGCGATGCCGGCTGCTGCAACTCGGGCCGAAGCCTCGAAGCCATCGTAGGCGGCGCGGGACATGAACTTCGAGCAGTCCTGAATCCCCGAGGACAAGGACTTAAATCTCTGCAAGGGTTCCCCGGAGAGACCAGCAGAGAACCCGGCCAACTCCTTGGCCAGATCCTGCAAGTACATGGCCATGTACAGCTGGTAAGACTGGACACGGCAAGCAAGCATCGAGCCCTGAAAGCACTTTCTACCGACGCCATCGAGGTTTCGGGCCTCCCTGCCAGGAGGCACCGCGGAGTGCATCTTCTGGCTCTTCAGACGATGCATGGCCGATTCCACAACCATGGAATGGTGTGGTAGCTGTGCCTTCTGAAAGCCAGGGCTCTTCCGGAGCCGATAGATCGAATCGACTCGCTTGTTAAGAACCGGCGCCGAGGCCGGTGCCTCCCACATACGGAAGAGGAGCCGTTCCAGCATCAGAGGAACTGGGACAGTAAAGGCCTCCTTCGGAGGAGAGTCATACTGCAGCGCCTCGAGCTCTTCAGCTCGAGGCTCTTCCTCGGGGTCTGCAGGAATAGCCAAGGCAGTGGCCATATCCCGGACAAACTCCGAGAACCGAGTGTCCTCCGGGGGGGACCTACTCCGGGGCTCAGACTGCGGTGAGTCCGACGGGACGCACCGAGTCTTGAAGGTATCAGGAGACTCCTCGTCCTCCGTCTCCCAAGCCGACTCGTCTGAGGTCCCGAACGGGAGGTCGAGGGAGACCGCGACCGAGGTTGACTCCGAGCCACGATGGACTCGAGTATCGGCTCGGTCTCCGGGGTCGACTTCGACGTCGATGTCCCGGTGGTCGGGGCAGATGCGCCAGACAGGCTGGCCATCAGTGCCCGCTGCTGCTCCATGAAGGCAGACATTCTGCTCTCCAAGGCTGTCATCCTGAGACTCAGCTCGGGAGATGCAGCAGCCACTGATTCGGGCCCCGGTGGCGCCGGGCCCGACGTCGGCTCCCTGGGAGGAGAGTCCACGAGGACTACGGGGCTTACATGTCCAGCAGACTCCGGCTCCACACGAGGAACTTTGGCAGGCTTCTCTGGTTCCACGGGCCCGGGACGATGGTCGGGGGTCTGAGACCTGGCCCTCGAGGAGCCAGGGACCTCCTCCGATGACGCCCTTGCGAGCCATTTCTTCCTCTTGTGTTCCCAGTCGGGGGACCCCCTGTCCGAGGAGCTTCGATGGCGCTCGGGATCGGAATCCCGAGATGTCGAGGCCTCCGACGAGGTCCGGGCCCGGCCGGAGGCTGAGTCTGAGAAAAGCCTTTCCTTTTGCTGCTGGCGACTTCAAAGTGCCTTGGAAGACATTTTTTCACAGGCCCCGCACGACTGAGGATCGTGGTCGGGGCTGAGGCACCGAAGGCAGCAGTCGTGTGTGTCGGTGAGAGACATTAGTTTCTTACACCGATCACACTTCTTAAAACCGCTGGAAGCCATCGGGGAAAAAAAGAGTCCCCGCGAGGTCAAAGGACCGGCCTTCCAGGGAAAAAAGGAAAAAAGGGCGCGAACGCCAGCCACGAAGGGCAAAAACCGAAAAAGAAGAATCGGGCTCAATACCGGTGTACCGAACCTGGCGGGAGGGGAACCGGCGTCAAACCGGTAGAAAAAAAGAGCAAAAATTGCTGAAAAATCTAATTTTAACCGGGAAAAACTGGACACACGTCCGGTGGGCTTCACGGAAAAAAAGAGACAGAGGTAAGATGGCACCTTTAGGCGGGAAGGGAACAGCGCATGCGTGCCTGCATTCCCAAAGGCTTTCATAGAAAGCTGGGGAAATGCTCCGCTGGGGCTTCATCGGCGCCAATGACACCCATATGTGAGGACTGACTTCCTGCTTGGTCCTGGAGAACTTAAGTTATCTGGTCCTACTGTGGAAAAGGCTGGCCAGTAAATCCCTAAATGGCACTACCATGTGGGCACTCGCACCATCATCAAGCCATTTGGGGCTTCCTCTGAGCTCCCGACATTCTACGAGTCCCTGTGAATCTGAAGTCATGAAAAGAAGACTACCTACTGGATCCTCTATAGCAGGGGTCTCAAACTCAAATTGCTTTGAGGGCCAAATGAGGACTTGTAAAGTAACCCGGGGGCCGCATAAGACGCGGGGCCTCATTTGCATAAGGGGCCTCATTTGCATAAATATTTGCATAATGTTACCATACACTAACTTTTAGTAAACATGCCTCTTTAATGAGTATGGATAAAGAAAGACTAAAAGATTTAGAAACAAGAAGACAATAATTAAACTGGGAACCCCCAAAAACCAAACTTGGAATGTACAACAACACTGTAGAAATAAAACTATAAATTAATTTCCTCTTGTACTAAACAAAGCGCAAACATTAATGATGCACATTTCCCAGAGCTGACATATTCCAGTTAATAAATTCAAAATAAAGAGATATTTTTCTACCTTTTGTGCATTTTTTTCAGTTGCAATTGTTCCAGCCACTTTCTTCTGGTTTCTTCATGTCTTCTGCTAACTCTCCATCGTCTGCTGTCCATTTGCCCTTTCTTCTCTCCTAGTTTTTTTTTCCATTCTCTCTCTACATCTGCTTTAACATACTAATCTTTCTCCTTTTTCTCTTTCCTCATTCCTATTTCATCCACTCAAATTTTACCCCTCCATCCTCAATCCCCACTTACTCTCCCAATACCTGGCCAATTGTAGATTTGTCTTCTCTCCCAGACAAAATATTTTTCCCCTCTCCATTTCACTTTCCCAGCTCCATCCCATTCTAATCCTCCCCCAACATCAGCTCCCTTCTAGTTCCAGCCCCACCCAGCATCCGCTCCCTTCTAGTCCCCCCATTAGTCCATTTCCAGTCCTATCCTAGCCTCACCATCAGCCCATTTCCAATCCTAGCCCCCCATCAGCCCATTTCCAATCCTAGCTCCCTCCCCTCACAGCCCATTTCCATTCCAAGCCCCCCTCCCCATCAGCCATTTGCAGTTCAAGCCCCCCTTCCACTCAGCCCATTACCAGTCCTAACCTCCCCATAGCGCACTTCCAGTTTTACCCCCCATCACCCCATTTTCAGTCTTACCCCCCCCCATAGCCCATTACCAGTCATAACCCCCCTGCCAATAGCCCACTTCCAGCCCTAACCCCCATTACCCCATTTCAGTCAGCCCTTCCATAGCTCATTACCAGTCCTAACTCCCCCCATCAGCCCACCTCCAGTCCTTCCTAACCCCCACCTGCCCATTTCCAGTCCTAGCCCCCACCATAGCCCATTACCAGTCATAACCCCCCTGCCAATAGCCCATCTCCAGTCATAACCCCCCCCCTGCCAATAGCCCATCTCCAGTCATACCCCCCCCCTGCCAATAGCCCATCTCCAGTCATACCCCCCCCCGCCAATAGCCCATTTCCAGTCATACCCCCCCCCGCCAATAGCCCATCTCCAGTCATACCCCCCCCCCTGCCAATAGCCCATCTCCAGTCATACCCCCCCCCCTGCCAATAGCCCATTTCCAGTCAATACCCCCCCCCCCCTGCCAATAGCCCATTTCCAGTCCTACACACCCCCCCCCCAGGTAAATTAAAAAAAAACCTGGCTTCTGCGGCTCAAGCAGCAAAATCAGCTGTCCTGCGGCCCCTTCCCCTGTGCCCGGAGATCCGAGTCTGCTCTATCAGCGGCGTGCTTTTCAAGCCGCGAGGAGAGTATTCCCCTCTCGCGCGGTAGCCGCGCGAGAGGGGAATACTCTCCTCGCGGCTTGAAAAGCACGCCGCTGATAGAGCAGACTCGGATCTCCGGGCACAGGGGAAGGGGCCGCAGGACAGCTGATTTTGCTGCTTGAGCAGCAGAAGTAAGTTTTTTTTAAAATTTGACAATTGATTCTGCCGCTGCCACGGCGGCAACGGCAGAAGCCAGGGTTTTGGGTTTTTTTTGTTTTCCTCCGTCGCGGGCCGCACAAAGTTGTCTCGCGGGCCGCATGCGGCCCGCGGGCCGCGTGTTTGAGACCCCTGCTCTATAGCCACTATCTTCAGCTGAAACATCTGGAAGGGGCGAAAAGTATCCTTTGTCATAGGGACCCTCTTATATTTCATTGACCTATCCTCGAGTTGGTGTGGGGGCTTGTGATCCCCCAATGCCATCACCAGCTTCTCCAACTCTGCTGCCATAGTACTTTAAAGGGCAACCTGTTATTTCTTCCAAAACTAGATAGTTTTGTTACCCAATTTTTCAACCAAAGATCTCTTTTTGAGCTATCTATGAGGCTATCAATCTGAATGAGAGTCTAAGTCGTACATAGTGTCAAGCAAGAAAGCTGCTGCCGACTTTAAAAGAGCAAGCTCAACCTCGGCTATAGGGTCTCCTGATTGCTGCTGCAGGATAGGGAGCTTCTGGAACCATTTCAGGAGCACTCTGGTCACATGCCACTGCCTAGAGGGGAAAGTCGGCCATCTCAAAGGATTACTTCAAGGAGTTAGTCTTCCTGACCCGTAAGTCCTTCAAAGTAGTCTACCCTTCTACCAGGATGGTGATGCTTTGGGAAATGGCCAAAACTGGAGTATCCCACTTTAGGGAGACCATGTAACTTCTCTGTATGTGCCTTAGGACACAGGCATTGCTTAAGCAAGGACCTTGGCACCTCTGATTACAATGCCTCTGTATCGTTCCATGGTGCGACCGCAGCTTGAATACTGTGTGCAATTCTGGTTGCCATATCTTAAAAAGGATATAGTAGAATTAGACAAGGTTCAACAAGCAGCACCCAAGAAAACGTGGCTCAAACACATCGAGGAAGACCTAAGGAACCAATGACTAACCATCAATGAGGCCAGAAATGTTGCCACTGATCGCCAAGGTTGGAAGCGTATTGTGAGCAACACACGGAATCCAGCAGCACCTACAGCAGTGTATTGGCTAAGAGGATGGCCTTCTCTCCAAATGCCAGCTAGGGATTAAAGAAGAAGAAGAAAAGGTACAGAGAAGAGCCACATAAGAACATAAGATATGCCATACTGGGTCAGACCAAGGTCCATCAAGCCCAGTATCCTGTTTCCAACAGTGGCCAATCTAGGTCACACATACCTAGCAGTTTCCCCAAAAGGCACAGGTTCCACAATGCTTGTACTGGGTCAAGCATTGATATCCTGGGTCCCTTCCTAATAATGGTTTAGGGACCTTTCCTCCAAGAACTTTTCCAAACCTTTTTTAAACCCAGCTACACTAACAGCCTTTACTACATCCTCCGGTAACAAATTCCAGAGTTTGATTACACGTTGAGTGAAAAAATATTTTCTCTTATTTGTCTTAAATAGTTTACCCTGTACCTTCATTACATGTCCCCTAGTCTTTCTATATTCTGATAGCGTAAACAATCGATCTACGTTTACCCGTTCCACTCCACTCATTAATTTATAGACTTCTATCATATCTCCCCTCAGCCGTCTCTTTTCCAGGTTGAAGAGCCCTAACCTTTGTAGCCTCTCTTCATAGGAGTAGCCTTCCATCCCCTTTACCATTTTGGTGGCTCTTCTCTGTACCTTTTCTAATAACGCTATATCCTTTTTAAGAAACGGCGACCAGAATTGCACACAATATTCAAGTTGCGGTCTCACCATGGAACGATACAGAGGCATTATAATATCTTTTGTTTTATTTTCCATTCCTTTCCTTATGATACCTAGCATTCTATTTGCTTTCTTGGCCGCCGCTGCACACTGGGCAGAGGGTTTTAACATGTTATCCACGATGACTCCTAAATCTTTTTCCTGGGTGGTGGTTCCCAATGTGGAACCTTGCATCATGTAACCATAGTGTGGGTTGTTCTTTCCTAGGTGCATAACTTTGCACTTGTCCACATTAAATTTCATCTGCCATTTGGATGCCCAGTCTTCCAATTTATCCAGACCCTCCTGCAGTTTTCCACAGTCCTCTTGGGTTTTAACAACTTTAAACAGTTCTGTGTCGTCTGCAAATTTGATAAACTCACTAGTTATTCCCTTTTCCAGGTCATTTATGAATATGTCAAAAAGTAGCGGACCCAGTACAGATCCCTGTGGTACTCCACTTTTCACCTTTTTCCATTGGGAAAATTGGCCATTTAGCCCAACCCTCTGCTTTCTATCTTTTAACCAGTTCCCGATCCACAATAGTACACTGCCTCCTATCCCATGACTTTTTAGTTTTGCCAAAAGTATCTGATGAGGGACCTTGTCAAAGACTTTCTGAAAGTCCAGATACACTATATCAACCTATTCACCTTTGTCTACCTTCAAAAAAACATATCAGATTAGTAAGACACGATCTTCCTTGTCTAAAGCTATGTTGGCTGTCTCCCATTAGGCCATGACTATCTACATGCTGTGTAATTTTGTTCTTTATGATGGTTTCCACCATTTTCCCCGGTACTGACGTCAGACTCACCGGTCTGTAATTTCCCGGATTACCCCTGGAACCCTTTTTAAAAATTGGCGTTACATTGGCGATCCTCCAAACTTCAGGTATTACAGATGATTTTAATGAAAGTTCACAGATTACTAATAGCAGGTCTGCAATCTCATATTTCAGTTCTTTGAACACTCTTGGATGTATACCATCCGGTCCAGGTGATTTGCTACTATTCAGTTTATAGTTGTAATACATCTTCCCGGTGTAGCAATATTTCTCTCAGTTCCTCTGCAGTATCACCTTTAAATACCACTTCAGTCTTGGGTAACATCCCTACATCTTCCTCAGTAAAGACCGAAGCAAAGAATTCATTCAGTCTCTCCGCTATAGCCTTGTCTCCTTTTACTGCCCCTTTTACCTCTTTATCATCTAATGGTCCAATTGACTCACAGGCCTTTTGCTACGAATGTACTTGAAAAAGTCTTTATTTTGTGTTTTTTCTTCCGTAGCAAGTTCCTTCTCAAATTCTTGCTTTGCCTGCCTTATTAATGCTTTGCATTTAACTTGCCAGTGCTTGTGCTGTTTCCAGTTTTCGTCGTTTGGCTCTTTTTTCCATTTCCTGAAAGATGCTTTTTTGGCAGCAACAGCTTCTCTGACCTCACCTTTAAACCATGCTGTCAGTTTTTTGGACTTTCTTCCACTTTTCTTAATGCGTGGAATACAGCTGGTCTGGGCTTCCAGGACAGTATTTTTAAACAACACCCAAGCTTGATGTAAGTCTTTAACCTTTGCAACCGTTCCTTTTAGTTTTTTTCTTAACTATATTCCTCATTTTATCATAGTCTCTCTTTCGAAAGTTAAAAGGTAGTACTGTGGATTTCTTTACTATACCTCCTCCACTAATTAAATCAAACATGATCATGCTATGATCACTGTTGCCAAGTGGTCCCAACACCCTTATTTCTTGCACCAGATCTGGTGTTTCACTAAGGACTAGGTCCAATATGGCTTCCCCTCTGGTCGGTTCATGAACCAGCTGCTCCAAGAAGCAGTCATTTATTTCATCTAGAAACTTTATCTCCCTAGCATGTCCTGCCGTGACACTGACCCAGTCGATACCGGGGTAATTGAAATCACCCATTATTACTACTCTGCTGTAACTTTTGTTAGTTTCCTTGATTTCTTTGAGCATTTCATCATCCATTTGTTCATTCTGGCCAGGCGGTCGATAGTACACCCCCACTGCCATCACCTTCCCCTTCATACATGGAATTTCAATCCATAGAGATTCTACAGCAAATTTTGTTTCTTGGTAAACTTTAATCCTTTCTGACTCAATGCCCTCTCTAACATAGAGCGCAACCCCTCCACCAATTTGATCAGTTCTATCATTACGATATAGTTTGTATCCAGGTATCACAGTGTCCCACTGGTTATCCTCCTTCCACCATGTCTCTGAGATTGCAATCATATCTAACCTCTCATTTAGTGCTATATATTCTAACTCTCCCATCTTATTGTTTAGACTTCTAGCATTTGCATATAAGCATTTCAGAGACTGTATTTTATTAATATTAATCTGGCTATTGGTAGGCATGGGTAATTTGGAATCTTTACGCTCTGTCTGCACCATACTCAAGGGCATTTGGGCTACTTTACTCTTTTTGGAACCTCACTGCTTCGGTAGTATCCTTCAAGGATACCTTCTTCCGAACCATGCGCTCTTGGGCGACTGTCGGCTTTCCCCTATTTTCTAGTTTAAAAGCTTCTCTCTCTCCTTTTTAAAGGTTAATGCCAGCAGTCTGGTTCCATCCCGGAACCAAAATAGTAAAGGGTATGGAAGGATACCCCTATGAGGAAAGGCTTAAAAGGTTAGGGCTTTTCTACTTGGAAAAGAGACGGCTGAGGGGAGATATGATAGAGGTCTATAAATTAATGAATGGAGTGGAAAGGGTAAACATAGATCGATTGTTTACACCATCAAAACGTAGAAAGACTAGGGGACACGCAATGAAGCTACAGTGTAACCCATTTAAGACTAATAAGAGAAAATATTTTTTCATTCAACGCATAACGAAACTCTGGAATTGGAGGATGTAGTAAAAGCTGTTAGTGTAGCCGAGTTTAAAAAGTTTTGGACAAGTTCCTGGAAGAAAGGTCCATAAACCGTTCTTAAAGAGGACCCGGGAAATCCACTGCTTGCCCCGGGACAAGTATTGTGGAACCTGTGTGCCTTTTTGGGAACCTACTAGGTACTTGTGACCTGGATTGGCCACTGTTGGAAACAGGATACTGGGCTTGATGGACCTTGGTCTGACCCAGTATGGCATATCTTATTTTCTTATGTTCCCACTCCTTGGCCACCATATCTTTGATGGCCAGGTGAATTGTAAATGCTTTCTGCGGCTTCCTTGTGCCTCTCATATGGGATCACCAATAGGCATGGCCTCGGGCTGTGGCATCTCAGCAAATTGGATCACCTTTGTCACCCGATCAATGGGCTATGAAGGTTCATCCCTACCAAAAAAGGTGCAATATGCTCTCCATCCTCCTCATCCATGCCACTGTGATGACCACAGCAAGGCCTACTTTGGTTCCCAGGCCAGCACTGCCCCTAAGTTAGGAATGCCAACTAGCTTTTTACACTGCAGTGGTGATTCTATCCTGGGGAGCTAGATAACTCCTGCCTAGAGACCAGCCCGGGAGCACTGGGAGGAGCAGTTGCCCCTTGCCCATCATTAAGTAAGCTTTCTACAATGTGGACACAAATCCTGGCGTGAACTCAGGTAGCTTAGGGCCCTCCGCTCAAGGCCAGCACCAGGGATGGTGCAAGGTACTGGGCATCCTAGGCATACCTCTAGCCTTCCTCTCTGTCCAGAGATTTTAATAATTACACTCATCAATCATGATCATCTGAACACCATCCTTCAATAACAATCCTGTAAATATGTATAAATGGACATCACGGAAGGCATATTCAGTGGCAATGGCCAGCACTGTTAAAGTGGCTGGCCAATGCTGCTTTAAGTTAAAACTGGATATTCAGTACTGGAATATATCCGGATTGCACTTTTGCCTGCATTGCACTTTTGCAATCCAGTCTGCAGTGATATCTGACCGCTAGTCAGATTGTTAAACCTGTCCAAGCTTTGGAGGAGAAGGGGAGGATATTCATTGCGATTACCGCGGTTAGCAGACCTGCTAACAGTGTTAATTGCAGACACTTGGATATTCAGTGGCACTAATGAGGTTAGTGCCATTGAATATCCCTGGCTGCCATCACTGCATGCCTCAATGCTAGCCCAGTTACTCTAACTGGCTAAGGTTAGGACAGCTGAATGGTTGTCCTAACTTTAGCCAGTTTTGAAATCCAACCAGTGGCTGAATATTGCAATATCGCAATCCAGGCAACTTGGATATTCAATGCCAGGGCCCGGATATGGCCCCGCATTGAATATCCAGGGCATAGTTAAAGTGGCGATGGTGTTTCAGCTAGGCTGTTAGCAGCTGAATATTGCCACTGACTGACTAGGTGGTGGTGCCACTTCCAGAAGCCCTGTTGCTAATTGGTTAGAGACAGGGTGTTTAACCAGGTTAGGAGTGGATATTTACTGGCACTAACCGTGCTAGTGCCTGTGAATAATGCACTGATCGTGTTTAAGTCAGTTAGCAAGTCTGCTAACCAGTTAAAATGTTTTGAATATGACCGCCATACTTTTAAATATCAAACTTTGCTTTGTAAGTATGTGTGTGCCTGCTCTTCCTGCAAGTAAAAGAATGTGCTGATGGCTCTTTGAGTCTGTGTGGCTGTCAGGGTCAATTGGTTTTGCTCTGAATGCTACTGCTCTTTGCTGCCGCAGAAGCTGCTGCCCTACACAACTGCCTAATCTTGCCTGATAGCCCAGCCAGCCCTGCCTCCACTTCAGGGACCAACTCTGGGGACTGCCTAGATCCTGGCTATTCCAACCTAATCCTGATCATAAGAGACTTCCACAGCTCCCTGCCCAAACAGGAAACACCTCTTGAGGCTCACCAGAACATAAGAACATAAGATATGCCATATTGGGTCAGACCAAGGTCCATCAAGCCCAGTATTCTGTTTCCAACAGTGGACAATCCAGGTCATACGCACCCAGCAGTTTCCCCAAGGGACACAGGTTCCACAATGCTTGTATTGGTTCAAGCATTGATATCCTGGGTCCCTTCTTAATAATGGTTTATGGACCTTTCCTCCAGGAACTTGTCCAAACCTTTTTTAAACCCAGCTACACTAACAGCCTTTACTACATCCTCCGGTAACAAATTCCAGAGTTTGATTACACGTTGAGTGAAAAAATATTTTCTTTTATTAGTCTTAAATAGTTTACCCTGTAGCTTCAATGCATGTCCCCTAGTCTTTCTATATTCTGATAAGGTAAACAATCGATCTACGTTTACCCATTCCACTCCGTTCATTAATTTATAGACTTCTATCATATCTCCCCTCAGCCGTCTCTTTTCCAGGTTAAAGAGCCCCAACCTTTTTAGCCTTTCTTCATAGGAGTAGCCTTCCATCCCCTTTACCATTTTGGTGGCTCTTCTCTGAACCTTTTCTAAAATCGCTATATCCTTTTTAAGATACGGCGACCAGAATTGCACACAATATTCAAGGTGCGGTCTCACCATGGAACGATATAGAGGCATTATAATATCTTTTGTTTTATTTTCCATTCCTTTCCTTATCATACCTAGCATTCTATTTGCTCTCTTGGCCGCCGCTGCACACTGGGCCGAGGGTTTTAACATGGTATCCACAAGGACGCCTAAATCTTTTTCCTGGGTGGTGGTTCCTAATGTGGAACCTTGCATCGTGTAACCATAGTTTGGGTTGTTCTTCCCTAGGTGCATAACCTTGCACTTCTCCACATTAAATTTCATCTGCCATTTTGATGCCCAGTCTTCCAATTTATCAAGATCCTCTTGCAATTTTCCACAATCCTCCTGGGTTTTAACAACTTTAAATAGTTTTGTGTCATCAGCAAATTTGATAACCTCACTCGTTATTCCACTTTCCAGGTCATTTATGAATATGTCAAAAAGCAGCGGACCCAGCACAGATCCCTGGGGTACACCACTATTCACCTTTCTCCATTGGGAAAATTGGCCATGCACAGTTGTTGCAGAAGGAACCTGCCAGAGAAGGCTGCCTTCGTTCCCCACATGAGGCAAACCTATGGCCTCGGTCCACCTGAGGGGCTGCCTAAAGTTTCTTTAACTCTCCACTGATTATGTTTTGCTTGATGCATTTCTTTATTTTTTTTAACTGCTGCTGCTCCATAACTTTATAAAACAAGGCTCCAGAGGCAAACTGCTGACACAGGTGACCCACTGCATATGCCCTGCAAGGGAGCTGCCCACACAGCTGGCACATGAACTCTGTAGCAAATGTTGCTATTTCTGCAGCTTTTCCACTCAACTGGGTGACTTTTTTGCCCAGATTGAGGGAAAAATGTGCTACTGTCAACCACCACTTTGGGCGAGAAAACTGCAGAAAAGGGAGAAAAAAAAATTAATAAAAGGCAATGATCCAGCTCCGAGAGAGTCGGAGCCCTTGGTTGGTCAGATCCTACAACAGCACATCCAGAACTGATAAATGAGATGTGATAATATGTGAGTGAATGACTGCCACACTCAAATCAACCAGGGAAGGGGAGGGTGAAGTCATGTGGTGGGGACACACTATGAAGCTACAAAGTAGTAATTTTAAAACAGATGAGAGAATTTTTTTTCTCTTAACATATAATTAAGAAACATAGAAACATGATGGCATAAAAAGGCCACATTTTCTATCTAGTCTGTCCTTCCATATCAACTACAATAGTCACCTTTTTACCTTAAGAGATCTTCTGTGTTTGTCTCATGCTTTTTTGAATTCAGATACTATCCTCATCTCTACCACCTCCACTGGGAGACTATTCCATGCATCTACCATTCTTTCCATAAAGAAATATTTCCGCATAATACTTCTGAGTTCATCCCCTGTCACCATCATCCTATGTCCTCTCATAGCAGTAGCAGTAAATTTGAGAGAGTAAGATCATACTCCATATACTCCACATACAGAGGAACTATCACCTCTTTTTTTCTGCTGGCTATTCCTCTCCTTATGCGCCCAAGCATCCTTCTGGCTTTCACCATCGCCTTTTGTACCTTTTTAGCTGCTTTAAGATCATCAGAAACAACCATGCACAGGTCCTGCTCTTCTTTCATGGACAGAAGTACTTCACCCCCTACACTATACCACTCCCTTGGATTGTTGCAGCCCAAATGCATGACCCTGCATTTTTTACTATTAAATCTCAGCTGCCAAATTCTTGATCATTCGTCAAGCTTAGCTAGATCTCTCATGTTATCTACTCCTTCCTGGGTGTCTACTCTATTGCAGATTATGGTATCATCCGCAAAGAGGCAAACCATACCAGACTGCCCTTCTGCAATATAACAAACAAAAATGTAAAAAAGAATAGGACCAAGGACAGGTCCCTGCGGCACACCACTGGTAACTTCCTTCTCCTCAGAGTTAGATCCATTTACCTGTTCCCTTGGTCGTCTCCCACTCAACCAATTTCTAACCCAGTCAGTCATTTTAGGGTCCATCCCTAGGGTACTCAGTTTGTTTATAAGTTGCCTGGGCAGAACGGTGTCAAAGGCTTTACTGAAATCTAAGTACACCACTAGGGCTCTCCCTTGGTCCAACTCCCTGGTCACCCAGTCAAAGAAATCAATCAGATTTATCTGACAAGACCTGCCTCTGATAACCCCATGCTGATTCGGATCCTACAATCCACTGAACTGCAGAAACCTCACTATTCTCTCTTTTAGCAGTATTTCCAATAATTTACTCACCACAGAGATTAGACTAACCGGCCTGTAGTTTTCAACCACATTCTTACTTCCGCTTTGTGTTAAGGGACCATATGTGCTTTTCTCAAGTCCTCTGCGACCACTCTTGACTTCATAAAAGCATTGAAAAGGTCAGTCAGTGGAGCTGCTAGAACATCTCCAAGTAACTTCAGTATTCTCAGATGTATCTCATCTGGTCCCATCGTTTTGACTACTTTTAGTTTAGCTGGTTCCTCATGAACACAGTTTTCTGAAAATTTTTCAAGATTCCCGTCACTTCTGTTCCTATTTGTGGGTGTTTTCTGAGGTCCTGCTCCTGGCCCTTCATCTGTGAACACAGAACAGAAATATTTGTTAAGCAATTCAGCTTTATCCTCATCAGTTTCTACATATTTCTCCCCTTCACCCTTGAGCTTGACAATACCACTTTTGTCCTTCCTCCTCTAACATATCTGAAAAATGTCTTATCCCCCATTTTATTGCATTGGCTATTTCTTCTTCTTTTTGTATGTTTGCTTTCCTGACCACTTTGCTAGCTTCTCTAAGTTTTTCCAAATATAGATGCCTGTCTTCCTCTCTCTGTGATCTCTTGCATTTTATGAAGGTATCCCTCTTTCTTCACCTTTTCAGCTTCTTTTGAGAATCATAGTGGCCTCCATTTCCTTAAACATTTATTTACCTTTCTAACAAAGGTTTGTTGCCCTTAAAATATCCCCTTCGAGTTTTGCCCATAGATTTTCTACATCCCTCAGCTGTTGCCATCCTGCTAACCACTTGTTGAGGTATTGTCCCGTCTTGATAAAGTTAATTTTACATATAGTGCCACTCCTCCTCTCCTTCTTCTTATCCTATCCTTCCTGAATAAAGTATAGCCTGGTATAATTACATCCCAGTCATGGTTGTCCATGAACCATGTCTCTGTAACTGCCACTAAATCCAAGTCAGCCTTTTCCATTAAAGCCTCAACATCTGGGATCTTTACTTATTTAATTTATTTAACAATTTTTATATACTGCCTTTCAGATTCTCAAGACGGTTTACAATGAACATAACTTTGCTTACATGGAACTTTCTTCAGAACTATTTATCAACAGTGTTTACAGATAACAGGTAACATTTATCTATTTACATGGGAGGTTGAGCTTTTACAGAGACTTAGGGTTTTTCCAGTTTTCTGAATGCTGCAATAGACAGTCCAGTTACTTGTGTAGTAAGGTATTGAAGTGCTCAGTAAATAGGTGTGTTTTCAAGTATTTCCTGAAATTGGTTATATCATTGGTTGCTCTGAGTTGGTGAGGAAGGGAGTTCCATAGAGCTGATAAATAGAGTTTGAACACTATGTGGTGCATTTTGAGAGGTGCCCATAGATATCATACAGGTTGCAAGGGAGTTCTGGTGCTGAGTCCTCCTTGATTTGTTGTCTGGAACTCTTCTGATTAAGTTTTCTAAGTAGCTAGCAGATTGATTGTGAAGAATTTTGAATGCCATCATTATTTATTTAAATGTATTTATTTGTGGTAAATTTCTATACCGCATTTTCCATGAGATCAAATGCGGTTACATGAAAACAAAAAACTTTGAATTGTACAGAATGGTACATATGCAGTTACATTGAAACAGTGAACTAGTTACATTTGTCTAACAATATGTAACAATAAATAACAAGTAACTATTTACATAAGTAGGATTGTTGTTTGATGGTTTGTTTGGGGTGTATCATCTTAATTATTGCCTTGTATTTTATCCGTGAACTTATGGGGAGCCAATGTAGAGATTCGAGTATGGGGGTGATGTGGGCGTGTTGTTTAGTTTTGGCGATTAGTCGTGCTGCTGTGTTTTGTGCCATTTGTAAGGCATGGATTGAGAATTTGGGTAAACCGTGTAGGATTAGGTTGCAGTAGTCAAGGTGCGGTGTAATTAGTGCCTGACATACAAAGCGGAAGTAGGTGTGCTTACGTAAAGGTTGGAGGTTTTGCAGAAACTTCATTTTGTAATATACTTTTTTGGTTGTTTTGCTGATGTGGGATTGGAAAGTGAGTCTCTGATCAAGGTATATTCCTAGGTATTTTACTTCGCTCTTTACTGGGATTGATCTCTTTCCTATTAGTAAGGTGTCGGGGGGTTAAATATGGTTTCTCTCGTGATTATGAG
Source organism: Ichthyophis bannanicus (assembly GCA_033557465.1). NCBI lineage: Eukaryota > Metazoa > Chordata > Amphibia > Gymnophiona > Ichthyophiidae > Ichthyophis > Ichthyophis bannanicus. The sequence continues at coordinate 373,794,578 of CM066034.1, read as the reverse complement.
GGCTTCTGATTTCTTGTAGTTGGTTTCCAGATTACATTGTGATAACCATTCGGTGACTGCTGTCATGCAGGCTGAGATGGAGTAGTCTGGATTCTTTATATTTAGGGTGGAGTATATCATTAAATAATCTGTGTATAGGTGCTAATGGATGTTATGTTGTAAAATTTTGCATACTGGCTGTATGTACAAGTTGAAGAGGAGAGCCGACAGTGCAGAGCCTTGTGGAAGACCTTGTTTTAGTGGGAAAGGTCTGGACGTATTTGATTTTATTTTGACTTGTGATCTTCTATTAGATAAGTAGGAATGAAACCAAACAAGTGGTGTGTCCCTTCTTCCTATTTCGCTTAGTCTGTTCAGCAGTGTGGATGAATTATAGAATCGAAGGCAGATGTTATGTCTATGAAAATAAGAATGAAGCCTTTCCTGATATCTTTGATTCCTTTGAGTACAGTGTTCAGAAGGGAAGTTAATAAAATTTCCACCCCGTGAAGCTCTCGGAAACCATGTTGCTGTGGGTTGAGTGGGCAGGTGGCGTCAACGTGGTCTTGTAACTGGCGTTGGACCGTCTTTTCTATTAATTTGGAAAATTTGGATAATGCTTGATATAGGGCGATATGAGGCAGGAGAAGTTCGGTCCAAGGTGTTGTTCTTCAGAAGTGGTCTTATGGTCTTTTTCCCATGCTACGGGCATTTATACACACTACTTTCCAGATGTTGCCTCTTTTATCTATTTCTACAGTTATTTAATTTTTCGCTTTCCTGGAGGCTTTCTTCACCCAACCCCAACAAATCTAGTTTAAAGCCCTCTTCAGTAGGATTAGCCAGTCTGCTGTGGAAGACCCTTCTTGGACAGATGGATGCCATCTTTGCTCTGCAGCCCTTGGAACATCATCCCATGGTCTAGGAAACCAAAATGCTCTTGATGACACCCATCCATGCAGCCATGCATTCATCTCCAGTATGACAGCTTCTCTGCCTTGGCCTTTATGCTCAACAGGGAGGACTGAAGAAAAAGAGTAGTTACTCACCTGTAACAGGTGTTCTCCAGGAGCAGCAGGAATCAGTCCTCACATATGGGTGACGTCGATGGAGCCCCTGCGGAGCATTTCCCCAGCTTTAAACTACTATTAAAGCTTTGGAATTACAGAGCTTAAAAGGGAGAGAGGAGGCATTGTGGGTTAAACTAGAAAGAGGGAAAGAGAAATCTATTTGCATTGGTGTGATATACAGACCTCCCTCACAAGAGGAAGAGGTGGACAGAGAGTTAATTGAAGACATACGCAGCATTGCTAGGAAAGGGGAAGTGCTACTGCTAGGAGATTTCAATATGCCAGATGTTGATTGGCACTTTCCTGCTGCAGTATCATCTAGGAGTAAGGAGATCCTGGATTCTCTACAGGGAGAACTATTCAGGCAATTGGTAACAGACCCCACACGTGAAGGGGCCATACTGGACTTGGTGCTTACCAATGGTGAAAGTGTTTCTGATGTTGTAGTGGGAGATCATTTTGCATCCAGTGATCACCAGATGGTGTGGTTCAGTATTAGGACTAGGGCTGTTAGAATCCATTCCAAGGTGAAGATCTTAGACTTTAGGAAGACTAACTTTGCGAAGATGGGCCAATACCTCAGGGAGTCGTTAGTGGGATGGGAACAGCTGGGGGATGTAGAACAACAGTGGGCAAAACTGAAAGGGGGTATTTTAAAGGCAACCAACCTTTTTGTTAAAATGGTAAATAAAGGCAAAAGGAACAGGAGACCGCTATGGTTTTCGAAGGAAGTAGCTGAAAAAGTGAAGAAAAAGAGGGAGGCCTTCATGAAATACAAGAAATCACAGAGAAAGGAAGACAGGCATCTGTATTTGGAACAACTTAGAGAAGCTAGCAAAGTAGTCAAGAAGGCAAAGATTCAAAAGGAGGAGGAAATAGCCAATGCAATAAAATGGGGAGATAAGACATTTTTCAGATATATTAGTGAGAAGAGGAAGGGCAAAAGTGGTATTGTCAGACTCAAGGGTACAGGGGGGGAATATATAGAAGCTGATAAGGATAAAGCGGAATTGCTTAACAAATATTTTTGTTCTGTGTTCACAGATGAAGAACCAGGAGCAGGACCTCAGAAAACACCCACAAATAAGAACAGAAGCGAGGGACATCTTGAACAATTTTCACAAGACTGTGTTCGTGAGAAACTAGCTCAACTTAAAGTAGACAAAGCGATGGGACCGGATGGGATACACCCTAGAATACTGAGGGAACTTGGGGACGTTCTAGCAACTCCACTGACTGACCTTTCCAATGCCTCGTTGGAGTCGGGAGTGGTGCCAAAGGACTGGAGAGAGGCTCATGTGGTGCCTTTACACAAAAGCAGAAGTAAGGATGTGGTTGAAAACTACAGGCCGGTTAGTTTAACTTCAGTGGTGAGTAAATTAATGGAAACTCTGTTGAAAGAGAGAAATAGTGAGGTTTCTGGAGTCCAGCGGATTACAGGATCTGAGGCAGCATGGATTCACCAGAGGCAGGTCTTGTCAGACAAATCTGATTGATTTCTTTGACTGGGTGACCAGGGAGTTGGACCGAGGGAGAGCTCTAGATGTGGTGTATTTAGATTTCAGTAAAGCCTTTGACACTGTTCCTCACAGGCGACTTATAAACAAACTGAGCACCCTAGGGATGGACCCTAAAGTTACTGCTTGGGTTAGAAATTGGTTGGGTGGGAGGCGACAAAGAGTACAAGTAAATGGAGCTCACTCTGAGGAGAAGGATGTTACCAGTGGTGTGCCCCAGGGATCTGTCCTTGGTCCGATTCTTTTTAACATCTTTGTTAGTGATATAGCGGAAGGGCTGTCTGGTAAGGTTTGCCTCTTTGCGGATGATACCAAAATCTGCAATAAAGTAGACACCCAGGAAGGTGTAGATAACATGAGGAGGGATCTAGCTAAGCTTGAAGAATGGTCTAGAATTTGGCAGCTGGGATTTAATGTTAAAAAATGTAAGGTCATGCATTTGGGCTGCAGCAATCCAAGGGAGCAATACAGCATAGGAGGTGAAGTACTTTTGTCCACTAAAGAAGAGCGGGACCTAGGCGTAGTTGTGTCCGATGATCTTAAAGTAGCTAAACAGGTAGAAAAGGCGACGGCAAAAGCTAGAAGGATGCTTGGGTGCATACGGAGAGGAATGGCTAGCAGAAAAAAGGAGGTGATAATGCCTCTGTATAAGTCTTTGGTGCGACCTCATTTGGAGTATGGTGTGCAATTCTGGAGACCGCACCTTCAAAAGGATGTGAACAGGATGGAGTCGGTGCAGAGGGTTGCTACTAAGATGATTAGTAGTCTTCATTATAAAGCATATGAGGACAGACTTAAGGATCTTAATATGTACACCTTAGAGGAAAGGCGGGATAGAGGTGATATGATTGAGATGTTTAAATACCTCCGTGGCATAATGTTCAGGGAGAGAGCCTCTTTCAATTGAAAGCAAGTTCTGCGACGAGGGGACATGGGATGAGGGTGAAGGGAGATAGATTCAGGAGTGATATGCGGAAATATTTCTTTACGGAAAGAGTAGTGGATCCGTGGAATAGTCTCCCAGTGGAGGTGGTAGAGATGAGGACAGTAACTGAATTCAAAAAAGCATGGGACCAACACAGAGGATCTCTAAAGGTAAAAAGTGGACTGTTGTAGTTGTTGTTATGGAAGGACAGACTAGATGTGCCTTGTGGTCTTTTTCTGTCATCATGTTTCTATGTTTCTATGAAAGCCTTTGGGAATGCAGGCACGCATGCGCGATCCCCTTCCCGCCTAAAAGTGCCATCTTGCTCAGTCCAATGACATAGCTAAAAAACAGCACACAAAAAAATGTAAAAATGAACCACTCTTTCTCCAGGACCAAGCAGGAAGTCAGTCCTCACATATGGGTGACTCCCTAGCTCTGGGCTACCAGGAACCCAGGCTGAACAAGAGAACTCCCTCTAGTCCCAGCATCAAAGAAAGGCTTTTCACTGAAAGAATCTCCACCGGTAGCCCAACGGAGGGCTGGAGGGCAGGAGTTGCCTAAACCTCAAAGAGATTCCGGAGAACTTCCTGGCCAAAAGCACTGTCCCTACGGGACTCCCTCTCCAGACAGTAATGGGCCGCAAAAGTCTGGCTTAAGGACCAAGTTGCAGCCCTGCAGATGTCTACCAATGGTACAGAGTGGAGATGAGCCACTGAGGCAGCCATTGCCCTGACACGATGGGCCATGACCCGACCCTGCAAAGGAAGGTCAGCCACCCTGTAAGCACAGGTGATACAGTCAGCCACCCAGATGGACAAGGTACGCTTGGACACAGCTAACCCCAAATTATTAGGGTCAAAAGATATGAAGAGCTGAGTAGCCCTCCTATGCCCCTGCGTATGGTCAAGGTAGAAGGATAAGGCCCTCCTACAGTCCAGGGTATGCAGAACTGCTTCAGCCTGGTTTGCATGAGGCCTAGGGAAGAATGTCGGAAGAACCACCTCCTGGTTGAGGTGGAAAGAGGAGACAACCTTTGGGAGGAACTTAGGATGAGTCCTAAGGACTACCCTGTTCCTATAGAAGTGGGTGTAGGGCCTGTCACAGACCAGGGCCTGAAGCTCACTCACTCGCCTGGCCGAGGTTAGGGCTACCAAGAAGAGTGTCTTCCAGGACAGGAAGCGGAGAGGACAAGTAGCCATCGGCTCAAAAGGTGGGCGAGTCAGTTGCTGCAAGACTACATTCACCTCCCACTCAGGAGCAGGAGGACGGATTGGAGGCTTGAGCATGAGCAAGCCTCTGAGAAACCGGGACACCAAGGGGTGAGCCGACAGAGAATGTACTTCCAACAGTGAGTGGTGAGCTGCTGGAGCTGAGAGGTGGACCCAAACAGAATTGGACTTAAGTCCCTGATTGGATAAGTGCAGTAGGTACTGAAGCACTACTGGTACAGCACAGGAGAAAGGATCTTCGGTACATAGCTGACACCACACACAAAACCTTTTCCATTTCAGAGCATAGGTTTTCCTAGTGGACTGCTTTCTAGAGGCTAGGACAACCTCCTCAACTTCCTGAGGTAGGCCCCAGGGAGCCAAAACTACCCTTGCAGCTTCCATGCCATCAAATTGAGAGCTCTGAGATTTGGGTGCAGAAGGGAACCTCGATTCTGAGAGAGAAGGTCGGACTGCAACCCCAGAGACAGTGGGGGATCCACTGCCAGTTGAAGTAGAAGTGGGAACCAAGGCTGTCTCGGCCATCTGGGAGCTACCAGCAGGACCGAGGCCTTGTCCTGTAGAATCTTGAATAGGGTTCGGGCCACCAAGGGCGTGGGAGGAAACGCATACAGGAGGCCCTGGGACCAGGAAATCAGAAAAGCATCTGCTGCTAGCCGCAGAGGATGCGGTTGCCGGGAGCAGAACATTGGCAGCTGTTTGTTCAATGGACTGGCAAACAGATCTATGGCTGGAAGACCCCATTTCAGGAAAATCTTCTGAACCACTAAGGGATGGAAATTTTGAGTTTATTAAACAAGCAACAAAATACATACAAAACGCAGAAACAAGCACCCCAACCAAGTCCCACCCCCCCCCAAAACCCCCACCCCCCGACATAGCACAAAACAAATATCACAACCCCCCCGTGACCCACCTCCCCAAACCCACCACCAACCCCAGTATTCAACTCACGTGCCCTCCTCCCAACAACAACCCCCAAAAGTCTCTGCAATGTCCATGTCCCCCCCCCCCTCAGTCCAATGTCCATGCCCGACCCCTCCTCCCCCTACCAGAACACCCCAGCAGAGCCCACACATTGCATCTTGCAGTCCCTGAACCCCTGCCCCGCACAACACCCCCACCAGTCCAAATGTCCAGTCTGTCTGACTCTCAGACTCCCCCTCCCCACCCATCCAGAAGATAAACCCCCTATCCCTCTCCCTCCCCCTTCAGACCCATCCCATCCAGACAAACACTTCAAAGACAAACCTCCCCACCTCCGCCCCCCCAACCAAATGAAAACATAAGGGCCCCCTTAGCCCATCCCCAACACAATCCCATCAAAACAAATCATAAGTAATCATACAAATCAAATCAAATAGCGAAATACAAAGGGAATACAGAACCCTTATACTGCCCTGCCCTTCAGACAACGGAGCGGGATGCCCAGAAAACAAAAAGAACAGACAAACACGGAAAACAAAAATATTGGGATGGCCACCCTCTAAGAAGAAAGGGAAAGCGGACAACCGGTCAAAACCCCCTTATGGAGCCCCAGCGCCGCCCCCCCGCCCCTCCCTCCCGGGAGGAAAACATCCCAAAATCATAAAGAGAAGGACAACCCCAGGGAAGGGAAAACTAACCCCTCCGATCACACCCCTCCCCCCAGGGAACAACAAACCAAAACAAAATCCTCACAGTCCTACAGGGACGAAAACCCCAGGGAACCCCTCCCCCTCACGGGGGGCGAAGGGTGAGGTGACGCCACAGACGCTCCCAACGATGAGCCTCCACCACCCTCCTTTCACGTTGCGCCATGCTGGACACTTCCTCCAGAATGTCCCGCACCACCTCGTCGAGGGGCAGGACCAACCCCCGGGTCGAGACATGACAGCGCGCTTGCCACAGGTGGTAGCGTACCACGGCCGTGACGAGGTAGAGGGTCCCGGAGTCCTGCCTTAGAGGAAAGGACCAGGCCCCGTACACCCACTCCGCATACGTGAGGAGGGAAAGGTCGCGCAGGTGAAGAGCAGCGGACACCAACCGGCAGGCCTCCACGTTAAAGGGGCACTGCCGGAGGAAATGGTCCATGGTCTCCGCTTGCCCCTCACACCCGGCCCTCGGACAGACCCGCTCGGCCTGTGACCTGTACTTGAGGTTGTCCCTCACGTACAAACGCCCGTGGAAAGACAACCAGGCTACATCCCGAACCTTCTTCGGTAGCCGAGGGGAGTTCAACAGCCGAAGGCCCCGCTGCATCACATCCGCCGGACAGTCCCGCAGGGCCCACCGTGGTTGATAGTGAGAGGTGAGAACCATCCGGTATAAGCCTTTCCGCCCCAAGGACTGGGCGAGCGGGTCGGTCACCCCCCACCGCCGAATGAGCCCCACCATCACGAATACGTACGATGGGGCCTGTTCCCCTCTCCGGCGCACACATGGGACCGAGGACGCCCCCTCCCCACTGCTCCCAGAAGCGGGAGAACCATTCCCGATAGGAGGCCACCCACCAGACCCCACCCCCTTCCCGCATCCTACCCAAGTGGAACGCCATAGACAAGACTGACAGGAAGACAAGGGGGTGCAACATACCCAAACCGCCCTCTGCCCGATCCAGGCAAACGATGTTGCGCTGGACGGGGTTCAAGCGGTTACCCCACAGAAAACAGAAAAAGACAGCACAGACAGACGCCTGACGGGACAACGGAAGGACGAAGACCGTGGCCACGTGCAGAAAGAGAGGAAGCAGAAACGTCCCGAGGAGTTTGATCTTCTCCTCGTACGTACACCTCCACCCCCTCCACCGCAGCACCCGACACCGTGCAGTCTCGAGACAACGGTCCCAATTGGACTCCGCACAGTCCTCCGACCCGAAGACGAGGCCCAAAACGCGGACCTCCCCCACAGGAGGAGGAAAGGGGGCGCAGGAAGGCGGGGAGGCCTCCGAGGAGCCCAACCACAGCGTCTGGCACTTGCTGTGGTTTACAACAGAATGGGCTACCTCCGAGTACTCCTCCACGGCCTCTCGCAGGGCCTCTACCCCATCAGTGCCGTCCACGTAAACTGAGATGTCGTCAGCGTAAGCAACGACGGACACCGGGGGCGCACCGGGCGCCTCCAGGCCCCGCAACCCACCTGAGGACAATCTCCGGAGGAAGGGGTCGAGGGAGAAAACATACAGCAGGGGGCTCAAAGGGCACCCCTGCCGCACCCCCGAGGCGACACCAAACGGCCGTCCGAGCCACCCGTTAATAAACGGGAAGCTCACCCCCCCTCGGTACAGCGCCTGCACGACGAAGAGGAAACCTGTGGGGAGGCCGAAGTGCTGGAGCACCACCCACAGGTACCGGTGACTGACTCGATCAAAGGCTTTGGACTGATCCAAGGAGACCAACCAGTGGTCCCGTTGGAGCGACCGGCCTCTTTCCACCATCTCCCGGACTGTGGCGACAGCGTCCAGAACCCCTCTCCCCCGAACGGAACAATACTGGGAAGGGGACAGCAAATCGCCCGACACCTCCACCAGTCGGTTGGCCAAACACTTGGCCAGGATCTTCCGGTCCGCGTTCAGAAGAGAGAGCGGCCGCCAGAAGTCCAAGGAGCTATCGTCCTTCCCCTTGGAGAGCAGCAGCAGGACAGACTCGCGAAATGACCGCGGGAGATACCCCGTGTCCATGATCTCCTGAAACAGGGAGGTCAGGAAGGGGGCCAGCTGGGCAATGAAGGTGCGATAGAACTCCACAGGGAGCCCATCGCGCCCAGGCACCTTCCCCAACGGCATAGCACGAATCGCCCTCTCCACCTCCACCTGCTGAATCGGTGCAGCGAGTGCATCAACCTGTGCCTGGACCACAGCCAAATACACCAGGGGAAGGCCCAGGTACGTTCGGATATGGGTGAGGTCCACGGGGCGATCCCCAAACAGGTCCGAGAAGTATTCCCCCACCATCCGCAAAAGGTCCTCCTGGGAGGTATGAATGGTACCGTCCTCGCCCCGCAGGGCCATGACCTCCCGACGCTGAACCCTCTCCCTGCAAGTCCGGAAAGGGTCTGGAGTGGCGCCCCCACCGGCCGCCCCCTCGAAGCATAGGGAGGCATGGCGATCGTAAAGCAGGCCACGGAGCTGGACGCGCACCTCTTCAACCTCCTCCCGCGCTGCCCCTCGGGATACCAAACGATCCCGCGACCTCCGGAGGACAGGGTCCGTGGGGTCGCGGGATCGCGCCAGGGCGGTACCCCGGGAAGGGAAGAGTTGTCGGGCACGCGTCTTCACCTCATCCCACCAGGCACCACGGGAAGGAAAAACACTCAGCAGGGTCTCCTGGTCTGCGAGAAAGGCCAAGAACTCCTGGACCACCTCTGATGTTGCCAACAACTGCACATTCAGTCGCCACAGGCCAGGACCCCTGCTAAGCTCCTCGTGGTTGGCCAGGAAGGACACAGAGAGGACGCGGTGGTCCGAAAAGTCAACCGCCTGCAACTGCGGAGGGGAACACTCCACCCGGGCACTCACATATATCCGATCGATACGACTCCTGCAGGTCCCATGGTAGTAGGTGAACCCCGGCGACCTAGGAAAAGCCCGGTGGAAAACATCCACGAGGTCAGCCGTCCGGGTCATCTCGGCCAAAAAGAGGCCCTCGTAACTGGGTGGGCAACGCTCCCCCCCTCGGTCCTGCAAAAAGGTGGTGGTGTTGAAATCCCCGGCAAGGACCACCAAACGGGAGGTGTGTAAGTAGGGGCGGATGACCCCAAACAGGGTCTTCCGCCCCAACTTAGACTGGGGCCCGTAAACCACCACGAAACGAAACCGATGGGGCCCGCAGTAGCCGTCTAAAAGCAAGCACCGGCCCTGCTCCAGTTCCCACACGTACTGCACCTGAAATCGGTTAGACGTGAACAAAACCGCCACTCCTGCATAGGGCTGTGCCGCAAGGGACCAGTATGAAGGGCCCCACCTCCACTCTCGCTTCGCCCGATGAAGGCTAGCGAGCGAGGTGAGCCTGGTCTCCTGCAAGAAGATGACATCCAGCCCACTCGTAGAAAGAAAATCATAGGCCATAGCCCGCGCCTGGTCTGAGAAAATGCTGGCCACGTTGATGGTGGCGCACGAGAACGCAGGAGTGCACGCCATGCCTATTTCGAGTGCAGTGACCCTTTCCTCCTCTTCTCACCAACCCCGGGATCCCCAGAATCCCGCTTGCAGGACAGGCCTGCGAGCTCAAACAACTCCTCCTGGTCCACATCGACCACCTCGAGGATCTCCTCCTCCTCCCGCTCGACCCTGTCACCCCAGGAGGTGCTGGCGCCCCCGGGACCACCAGGCAAAGCTGTCGCGAGGGCAGGCCCAGCCCCTACCGGAGGAGGAGGTACAAACGGGTCAGGGGTCGGAGGAATGACCTCCTCCGTGGGGTCCACCACCTGTGCAGCCCCCCCCTCCCCGGACAAAGACTGAGACAATACGACAGTGCCCACCCCCGCGGGGGAGGCCAGGGCGGCCGGGTCAGCAGGGGGCTCCTGCGAAGGCCCCGAACCCAACTGCGGGGGTACAAGGCCATCCTCCCTCACCCGTCGGGCGCCAGTATCCCCCTTGATTGGAGGACCCTGACTGCGGCGCGCCTTCTGCACCTTTGAAGGTCGCCGCTGAGGAAGAGGGGCCGCCCCCCGCCGCCAACCGCTCCGAGCGCCGCACAGGAAGCCCTGCCTCCACAGGCATGCCCTCATCCACCTCAGCCGCATCAGTAGCCAAGAAGACGAAACGGTTAACGTCCAACACGGGCTCTACTTCCAACAATGGGGAGGTCTCCCGCTTCTTCCTCTTGGACTTGCCACCCTTGGAAGGAACCGTGGTCCATTCCTGAGGTGGCACCACCCGCGACCCACTATCCTGTCGTGACACATCAACCTCCACCACATCAACCCTCTCCTCCCTCCTACCCAAATCCCCTCCCCCTGGTGGCTCCCTCGGTTCAATGGACTCCTCCACCCCAGGGCCCCCTGGCTCCTCCTGAGGAGAGGGGCCTCTACAAGCCTCCTCCCGCACAGGAGCCCGAGGTGGAGTGACGGCAACCCCCCCCGGTCCATTGTGTGCCGCGGAGGGGCAGCGGGCAAAGGGGTGGCCCAACTCCCCGCAAAGGTTACAACCGAATTAGCAAACACCTGGCCGAAGCGTGACCCCGTCCACCACAACGGGTGCAGACCTGCTCGGGACAGTTCATGCTCAAATGGCGGAATGAGCCACAGCGGTGACACTCGCGGGGTTGCCCGGGGTAATAGCACAAGATGCGATCCCGACCGAGAAAACCGGCCGAGGGCACGTGCTGCACCACGTTTCCCACCTCACGCAAACGGATCCTACCCTTCCACGACCCGTCCCACACCCCTAGGGGCCCAGCGCCCTTAACCAGGGGTGCGAGGAGCACCGCATGGCGCGACAACCAAAACTGGATGTCCTGCCCTGGGAGCGACTCATTCCTGGATAGGATGGTCACAGGTACCGTCCCCTGGCGAGAGATAGGCACAACACGAAAGTCAGCCCACCCTCCCTGCCCCCTCTGCTGCTGGTATCGGTCCCAGAAAATCTCCAGCCCCCGTCTCAGCATGAAACTAACATCATATTCAATGGTGTTGTTCATGTGGATAAAGGCGTAGAGATCTCCTGGGAGAAACCCCAGCCCAAGGACCATCCTCAAGACCTGTTCCCTGGCTGGAGGGGACCCCTCCCCAGCCCATCGGATCTGCGCCACGTTGCGCCGTCGGACCTCACCCCCTACTCCCCTTTGAAACCCTCCCCCTCCCCCTCCTCCTTCCCCTCCTACGGGACCATTCCCCTGCATACCTCCCCTCCCCCCACCCTCCCCCGACGTCCCCGGAGTGGTGCCCGACCCCTTCAGAGCCTCCGCAAAGGTACGGAGGGGGGAGCCGACCCCCCAGCCTCCATCCCCCGCCCTTCTGGACGTTCTCCTCCTCCTTCCACCTGCGGGGGAACCTGTTGCCGGACCACAGGATCCGTGATCTCCTCACTTGGAGCAACCTGAGGACTGGGTAGGGTCAGCTCCGCAAATACAGAGTCCGGGATGCTCTCCCTTCCGGTTCCCTGGGTACCACCCAGAACCCCTGGATCATCCCCCGTCGCCACCGGCCTGATGTGAAATGCAGCAAAGGCCCCAGGAGGGCCCGTCGGGGTCTCCAAAGCCAATTTTAAAGCGGCACAAACCTGGTTCTTGTTAATACCCAGGGAACCGGAAAACCCCCCCAAACTTCCATCCTGTATCTCCGACCCAGCAGAAGGCTCCTGGGTCTCGGCCACCACTACCGGGGACAAACCCCGCTCCCCTTCATCCCGGAAGCCAGGGGAACCATCCTCTCCCTCACTCCCCCTTCTAACATCCCCTTCCTTCCATCCTGAGCAACCTCCCCCTCCTGCCCCACAACGAAACCTTTCGTCCGCTCCCCCTTTCCCTTCCCTCCGCCATACTCTCCACCAACCCACCGTCCTCCACTCCCTGCATGGCCACCGCCAACAAGGCAGGACCATCTCGGGACAGCGGGGCAGATCCCTGCATAGCAAAACCCCCTAAACAGCCACCCCCCTGCCCCTCTGGCCCTCTCAGGTCCTACCTGGTCGTCGGTGCCAGCCGTGGCACAGGGATCCAGAGAAGTCCGGCCGGTAGCCAAGGCTCCAGCAGGGAGGGCGGACACCCCCCTGCGAGCCAGGCTCACCTCAGCCATGCCACCAGACAGGATAGACACCGTGCATCCCGCTCCGCTGATCCAGAACTCAAAGATAGTGGCCCCCTATCTTTCCCTATCCCTTTACTCATGCCTTTCCGGCGCCAAACAGCCGCCTCAGGGAAAGCCGGGCGGCCATCCCGTAACTGTTTGAGCACCGGAAAAACATCCACATTAGGGGGGGGCCGAACTTTCAACCTCCCCCCCACCCAAAACCATGGTAGATTGTACAGTCCCTTGACGCTGCAGATCCAGACAGGGAATAGACAAATCAGCCACCCTCCGGATTTCCACAGACTCAGCAGGCTCAAAGGACGGGGGGCAGCCAGTCTTCAGGCTCCTGGCCACACTGAGAGAGGGCTCAGCCAAAGCAGATGAAATGCTGCTCCGCGGGATCGTAGAAGGCATCCCCGAAGCTGCTGTTGCTGAATCCAAGCCCCGACAGGAGGAAACAGCAGACAAACCCCTACTAGGCAGCACCGATTCCCCTCCGACAACAGGCCTTCCGATGGGGATCCGGTCTGCATTCCTGGAACCTTGCCGGTGCTTCAGTGACAGGAGAGGAGAAGGGGAAGTAGCAGTGACACACTTCCTGGAAACCCGGAAGTGACCTCATGATCTTCACGGTGGCCATCTTTGTAGTCCGAAGTACTGGGAAAACACCCCTGAACGACATCCCGCATCGGGGCTCCCTGCTCTAGACCAGTGGCTCTCTCTACCTGCATCCCTCGGTGATCATGCTGCCAGGAATCTTCTGCCTCTGGATTTGTGTATGACGCTGGAAAATGGTCTCAGAAATCCGCGATTTTTGGAGGGGAAGGATATCACCAGGCCCCTCCCTGACAGTGCTGCAAACAGAGCTTTCTGGACAGGGAGCCACTATACCAGCCCTTGGAGGTGGGACAGCGACCGGACCAGGGCTCACAAAGTGGGCAACTCTCCTTCCAGTCCGATGAGACGTATTCAGGTAAGGGTCCTTGGACCATCTATCCTCTTCTCCCCTTGCCGGGGCATAATAGGAAAAGGGCAGACTATGAGAATGGGGAGTCCCAGCCATCCAACCTACCCCCGGGGCCCCCCCTGAACTGCTCCCTGTACTGCCCATCTATCATAGGCCTGATATATTTCTGTGAGGGACCCCACAACCCTTCTGCTTGAGTTATATTATTTCTCGGTTTTTGCCCTTCAAGGCCCGCTTCACCCCTTTCCAATAGGTGACATAGGCCACCCATTCCTCCCCGGAAATGGTGGCCTGCAGGCTCTCCAGGTGGGAGAGCTGGGCTCGCAGCTGGGCCGCCTCCTCCTGGAGACCCCGAAGCCGTCGCACCGCTGCTACAATTGCCTCAGGGGCCCTAGCGGGCTGCTGGTAAGGAAGGCAGGACCGACCCCTCCCCCTCATCCTCACTGGAGGAGGTAGAGGCCTCCTCCAGGACCCGAGGTGGAGGGGGGAACCCACCTCCCTCAGTACTACATTCCACGGTCCTCCAGGGTCTCCCCAGGGCCTCTCCCTGCTGCCACCCAGCCTCCACACCATGCCTGGGGAGAAGACAGGAGCCTCCTCCCTGGGGTGGCGGGCCCATACCTCCATACCTGTGGGTCCCTCGATCCTGGCCAAGTGCAGTCCTACTGGGGGAAGCCCCCTCCCGGGGTTCCAGCTGTTCCAGGTTCCGGGTTCCGCCAGCCACTTCCAAAATAGGAGGCCCACCCGGCTTGGCAGGCCTCTGGGCCTGGGCCTCCCCCTCCGGAGGCGGCCCAGGTCCCGACATCCAGGCACGAGCAAAGAAACAGGAACCTCTCCCTAGCAGGAGCTCTGCTCAACTGAGCCTCTCAATGCTGCAGCCAAACAGGAAGTGGGAGGAGCTGCCACTCGTGGGGCTGCAGAATCCTGCTCAACCTGTCTGCCAGGTAGTTTTCCTGGCCAGGGAGATACACAGCCTTGAGGAACATGTTGTGCCTGAGAGCAAACAAGCAAAGGTCCTGTGCCTCCTGACAAAGGAGCCTGGACCCAGTGCCGCCCTGCTTGTTCACATAAAACATGGCCACTTGGTTGTCTGTTTGAACTAAGAGACTGATGAGCCAGGGTGTGAGAGAAAGTCTTGAGGGCTAAACGAATAGCCCTGAGTTCCAGCAGATTGATCCGCTGCGTGGCCTCCCAGGGAAACCAGAGGCCCTGGGTGCACTTGCCCAGACAATGAGACCCCCAGCCCTGCAGGGAGGCATCCATGGTCAACACCACTGTGAACCCAGGAGTCTGAAAAGGCACCCCTTGCAGTAGATTGGGTGGGTGCAGCCACCAGCAGAGGGAGTTCAGGAATGGTCTGGGACACCCTTATTCTGTCTCTGAGGCTCCCTGTGGCCTGTGTCCACTGAGTCTGAGGCACCACTGTGCAGGCCTCATATGGAGCCGGGCATTGGGGGTCACATGTACTGTCGAAGCCATGTGGCCAAGAAGCCTCAGGCAGAGTCTGGCGGAGACCAGTGACCTGTTGAGAAACTGGTTTGCCAAGTCTTCAGTCTTTGGGCTCTGTCTTCTGGCAAGAAAGCCTTTGTCAGCAGAGAGTCCAGCCTTGCTCCTATGAACGCCAAGTTCTGGGAGGGGAGCAAAGTGGACTTTGCAAAGTTTATGACAAACCCCAGGTTTTGAAGAAGAGCAATAGTTCGGAGGGTGGCTTGTCTGGCCTCCTGGCACGTCTGATCCCTGATGAGCCAGTCGTCCAGATAGGGGAAGACAAAAATACCCTGATTCCTCAGGTAGGCCGCCACCACTGCCAGGCATTTGGTAAAAACTCTGGGGGGAGGGAGGTGAGGCCAAAAGGCAGTACTCTGTACTGATAATGGTTTCCTCCCACAATGAACCTGAGGTACTTTCTGTGGTCTGGATGAATGAGGATGTGAGTGTACACATCCTTTAAATCTAAGGAGCATAGCCAATCTCCCTGCTGGAGGTAGGGCAGAAGTGTTCCAAGAGTAAGCATCTTGAATTTTTTCTCTCTCTAGGAACTTGAGATTTCTGAGGTCGAGGATAGGCCGGAGGCCACCGGTTCTTTTTGGTACGAGGAAGTACCTGGAGTAGAACCCTTGACCCTGGAGGTGGGGAGGCACAGGCTCCACTGCCTTGTCTCGCAACAGACCTTGGAGCTCCTGAAGGAGAAGATCTGTGTGTAGAGGAGGCCTTGGAGGCTCCCCTGGGAAGTATGGAGGAGGCAGCTGCTGGAAGTGTACCATATAGCCCTTGTGGACGATGCTTAACACCCAACTGTCCCCAGTGATGAGTGGCACCTGTGGGCAAAGGGTAAGTCGACCTCCTGTGCAGGGTTGGGAGAGCAGGGACGGAGAGGCTATGTCTAAGGAGTCAAAAACCCCCACCCTGCTGAGTAGGAGCAGGAGCCGGAGGCTTGGGGGCCCTCTGCCTATGGGGCCCATTCCCCTGCCCCTTGGCCTGCTGACCCTGTGGGGGAGTGTGGGAGGCCTGGTACTGTGGGAACTGTTTTGTAGGCAGTGCCCTTCCTTGGGTAAAAGGGCTTTTTACCCAAGCCCTTCTTTTTCTGAGAAGGGGCAGAAGTCTTTCTAGACAGCCTTGTCCTCGTGAGGTGCTCGGTTTCGAGCTGTGCGGCCTTCTCGGTCATGGGCTTGCCAAAAAGGTTCTCACCTCGGCAAGGGACATCGACCAACTTGTCCTGAACCCTTGGCTCGAGGTCCAATGACTGCAGCCATGCCTGGCGTCGAGCCGCGATGCCGGCTGCCGCAACACGGGCCGAAGCCTCGAAACCATCGTAGGCAGCGCGGGACATAAACTTGGAGCATTCCCGGATCCCGGATGACAAGGACTTGAACCTCTGCAAGGGTTCCCCGGAGAAACCAGCCGAGAACCCGGCCAACTCCCTGGCCAGGTCTCGCAAGTACATGCCCATGTACAGCTGGTAAGACTGGACACGGCAAGCAAGCATCGAGCTCTGGAAGCACTTTCTACCAAAACCATCGAGGTTCCGGGCCTCCCTGCCAGGAGGCACCGCGGAATGCATCTTCTGACTTTTCAGGCGATGAATGGTCGATTCCACCACCATAGAATGGTGCGGTAGCTGCGCCTTCTGAAAGCCAGGGCTCTTCCGGAGTTGATAGATCGAATTGACCCACTTGCTTAGAACCGGCGCCGAGGCCAGTGCCTCCCACATCCGGAGGAGGAGCCGTTCCAGCATCGGAGGAACCGGAACATAAAGGCCTCCTTCGGAGGAGAGTCATACTGTAGGGCCTCGAGCTCCTCGGCTCGAGGCTCCTCCTCGGGATCCGCAGGGATAGCCAACGCAGTGGCCATATCCCGGACGAACTCCGAGAACCGGGTATCCTCCGGGGGGGATCTACTCCGGGGCTCAGACTGCTGTGAGTCTGACAGGATGCACCAAGTCCGGAAGGTGTCGGGGGACTCCTCGTCCTCCGTCTCCCAGGCGGACTCGTCCAATGAGGAATCGGGGTCCGACCGCGCGGGGCCTGCGAGCACCCGCCCCGACGCCGAAGGCACCGGCATCGACACCCTCGGTCCCGAACGGGAGGTCGAGGGAGACTGCGACCGAGGTCAACCTCAAGCCTTCATGGTCTCAAGTATCGGCTTGGTCTCCGGGGTCGACTTCGATGTCGATGTCCCGGTGGTCGGGGCAGATGCGCCAGACAGGCTAGCCATCAGTGCCCGCTGCTGTTCCATGAAGGCAGACAATCTGCTCTCCAAGGCTGTCAGCCTGAGACCCAGCTCAGGAGACTCAGCAGCCCCCGACTCGGGCCCTGGCAGCGGCTCTCTGGGAGGAGAGTCCACGAGGACTACAGGACTTACGTGTCTAGCAGACTCCGGCTCCACTCGAGGTACTTTGGGAGGCTTCTCCTGTTCCACGGGCCCGGGGCGACGGTCGGGGGTCTGAGACCTAGCTCTCGAGGAGGCAGGGACCTCTTCCGACGACGCCCTCGCGAGCCGCTTCTTCCTCTTTCGTTCCCGGTCGGGGGACCCCCTGTCCGAGGAGCCCCGACGGTGCTCGGGATCCGATTCCCGAGATGTCGAGGCCTCAGACGAGGTCCGGGCCCAGCCGGAGGCCGAGTCAGAGAAAAGCCTTTCCTTTTGGTGCTGACGACTTCGAAGCGCCTTGGAAGACATTTTTCCACATGGTCCACACATCTTGGGATCGTGGTCAGGACCGAGGCACCGAAGGCAGCAGTCGTGTGTGTCGGTGAGAGACATTAGCTTCTTACACCGATCGCACTTTTTAAACCCACTGGAAGCCATCGGGGAAAAAAGAGTCCCTGCGAGGTCAAAGGACCGGCCTTCCAGGGAAAAAGAAAAAAAGGGCGCGAACGCCAGCCACGAAGGGCAAAAACCGAAAAAAGAAGATCGGGCTCGATACCGGTGTACCGAACCCGGCGGGAGGGGAACCGGCGTCGAACCAGAGAAAAAATAGCGAAAGAATCGCGAAAAAATCTAACAATTTTCCGGGAGGACTAGGACACATGTCCGGTGGGCTTCACAGAAAAAGAGAGACTGAGCAAGATGGCACCTTTAGGTGGGAAAGGAACCGCGCATGCGTGCCTGCATTCCCAAAGGCTTTCATGGAAACCTGGGGAAATGCTCCGCAAGGGCTCCATCGACGTCGATGTCACCCATATGTGAGGACTAACTTCCTGCTTGGTCCTGGAGAACACCATTCCCACAATGAAACATTGATGATGGTGGTGGCAGCAACATGCTGTGGGGATGTTTTTCATTGGCACGGACAGGAAAACTGGTCAGGATTGAAGGAAAGATGGTTGGCACTAAATGCAGGGAATTCTTGAGAAAAACGTGTTGTTTCAGTTTGCCAGAGATTTGAGACTGGGACGAAGTTCACCTTCAAGCAGGACAATGACTTTAAACATACTGCTAAAGCTGGTTTAAAGAGAAACATTTAAATGTCTTGGAATGGCCTAGTCAAAGCCCAGAGGTCAGTCCAATGAGAATCTATGGCATTACTTGAAGATTGCTGTACATCAACGCAACCCATCTAACTTTAAGGAGTTGGAGCAGTTTTGCCTTAAGGAATGGGTGAAAATCCCAGTGGCTAGATGTGCTAAGCTAATTGAGACATACCCAAAGAGACTTTCAGGTGTAATTGCAGCAAAAGGTGGCTCTACAACATATTGACTTTGGGGGGTGAATACATATGCACACTCCTATTTCAGGTTTTTTTTGTCTTAATTATTGTGTGTGTCACAATGAAGGATATTTTGCACCTTCAAAGTCGTAGACATGTTATGTATATTAACCCCCAAACTCCATATTAATTCCAGGTTGTAATGCGACAAAACAGGACAAACACAGAGGGGATGAATACTTTTGCAATGGACTGTTATCACCTCAAACTTTATCACATTAAGCTTTTGAGACAAAGAAAAATAAAATTTTGTCTCTTCAGTCATAATGGAGATCTCTCCGAGGCGTGGTTTACTGAACCCAACAGTTTCCACCATGTCTTCTTACATTAATGTCTGTGGCTGTTCCAAATCCTCCCAAAGAACTTCAACAGGAGACTCCACTGCTGTTTCCAAACACCCGCTACTGTGTTGTTCCAGGTCTAGCAAATTATTCAGCCCCCAAGGTTGTCAGCAGGGTTTCCATAGATAACCTAGCAGCTCCTTCCTTCATGTCTCATGATATAGGGGGAGGAACCTGCCAGACAAACTTAAAGATGTCTCCATCTCAAGGCTAGATGGAAGCTTACCTTCCCCTGCCACCAAATTCAGCAAGGCACCAACTCGCTTTTACCCCAAGGTCTGGACAAGGTGTTTTTTTTTCTTTGAAGGTGTGAATAAACCGGTAGACAAAGGTGAATCGGTTGATATAGTGCAGTGATGGCTAACCTTTTTGAGCCCGAGTGCCCAAACTGCCGCACAAAACCAAAGAATTTCCTCAAAGTGCCAGCACGTCAATTAAAGCCCCATTTGCATAAGGTGCTTCATTTGCATAAATATTTGCATAATGTTACCATACACTAACTTTTAGTAAACATGCCTCTTAATGAGTATATGGATAAAGAAAGACTAAAAGGTTTCTACATTACTATAATCCAGTACCAACCGCCAGGCACATTAGGAACTACTACAAACGCTGCCCATTTAGAACCCATAGCAAACCCGCCGTATCCTAACAGCACTACCAGGACTCACAAAGCACCATACTCTACCTATCAAAAGGCAACACTGCAAATATTAAACCAATACATCTCAGAGAACAACAATACATGACCTACTGGGGAAAGAACAAGTGGCAATGTCAAATAGGAATTATATAAACAGAATACCTCAGCTCAGTTACACATGCAGAACAGACCATCACCAAACAAGGAATCACAATTTAGAAACAGGAAGACAATAATTAAACTGGGAACCCCAAAAGCCAAACTTGGAATATACAACAACACTGTAGAAATAAAACTATATATTAATTTCCTCTTGTACTAAACAAAGCGCAAAAATTAATGATGCACATTTCCCAGAGCTGACATATTCCAGTTAATAAATTCAAAATAAAGAGATATTTTTCTACCTTTGTGCATTTTTTTTCAGTTGCAATTGTTCCAGCCACTTTCTTCTGGTTTCTTCGTGTCTTCTGCTAACTCTCCATCTGCTGTCCATTTGTCCTTTCTTCTGTCTTCTTGTTTTTTTTTTCCATTCTCTCTCTACATCTGCTTTAACATACTAATCTTTCTCCTTTGGCTCTTTCCTCATTCCTATTTCATCTACTCAAAATTTACCCCTCCATCCTCAATCCCCACTTACTCTCCCAATACCCGGCCAATTGTAGATTTTTTATCCCTCCCACACAAAATATTTTTCCCCTCTCCATTTTACTCTCCCAGCCCCATCCCATTCTAATCCTCCCCCAACACCAGCTCCCTTCTAGTTCCAGCCTCACCCAGCATCCATTCCCTTCTAGTCCCTGCATCAGCCCATTTCCAGTCCTAGCAGCCCCCCAACCCAATACCAGTCATATCCCCCCCTCATCAACCCACTTCCAGTCCTAACCCCCCATCACCCCATTTTCAGTTTAAGCCACCCCCTATAACCCATTACCAGTCCTAACCCCCCACTTCCAGTCAGCCCCCATAGCCCATTGCCAGTCCTAACCCCCCCATCAGCCCACAGTCCATTACCAGTCCTAACCCCATCAGCCCACCTCAAGTCCTAACCCCTCCCCATCAGCCCATTTCTTGTCCCAGCCCCCCCATAGCCCATTATCAGTCCTAAACCCCCCCATAGCCCATTACCCGTCCTAACCCCATCAGACCACCTCCAGTGTTAACCCCCCATCAGCCCATTTCCAGTCCTAACCCCACCCAACCGCCCACCTCAAGTCCTAACCCCTCCCCATCAGCCCATTAGCAGTCCTAACCCCCCCCCTAGCCCATTAGCAGTCCTAACCCCCCTCTCTAGCCCATTAGCAGTCCTAACCCCCCCCCATAGCCCATTACCAGTCCTAACCCCCATCACCCCATTTCCAGACAGCCCCCATCAGCCCACAGCCCATTAGCAGTCCTAACCCCCCCTAGCCCATTAGCAGTCCTAACCCCCCCCCTCCTAGCCCATTAGCAGTCCTAACCCCCCCCTAGCCCATTAGCAGTCCTAACCCCCCCTCCTAGCCCATTAGCAGTCCTAACCCCCCCAGCCCATTAGCAGTCCTAACCCCCCCCTAGCCCATTAGCAGTCCTAACCCCCCTCCTAGCCCATTAGCAGTCCTAACCCCCCCCCAGCCCATTAGCTGTCCTAACCCCCCCAGCCCATTAGCAGTCCTAACCCCCCCTCCCATTAGCAGTCCTAACCCCCCCTCTCTAGCCCATTAGCAGTCCTAACCCCCCCCCCTGCCCATTAGCAGTCCTAACCCCCCATCACCCCATTTCCAGACAGCCCCCATCAGCCCACAGCCCATTAGCAGTCCTAACCCCCCCTAGCCCATTAGCAGTCCTAACCCCCCCCCCCTCCTAGCCCATTAGCAGTCCAAACCCCCCCCCCCAGCCCATTAGCAGTCCTAACCCCCCCCCTCCTAGCCCATTAGCAGTCCTAACCCCCCCCCCCTCCTAGCCCATTAGCAGTCCTAACCCCCCCCCCCCCCCATTACCAGTCCTACCACCCCCCCCCCAGCCCATTAGCAGTCCTAACACCCCCCCCCCCGGCAAATTTAAAAACAGAAAAAGCGGGCTCTGGCTGCTGCCGCGGACGCGGCAGCATGCAGTGTCCCGCGGGGCCCCCTCCGCCCGCTAAGCCCCTCTGCAAGGGCTTTCAGATTCGCGAGGGATACCGCGTCTCCCTCGCGTCTCTTGTTAAGCCCGCTGGGGCTAATGGGAAATGGCCCATCAGTCACTCGGGTCTACAGGGGCTGATGGGAAATTTCCATTTAACCCCTACGGGCTTAACAGAGACGCGAGGGAGACGCTGTCTCCCTCGCGAATCTGAAAGCCCTTGCAGAGGGGCTTAGCGGGCGGAGGGGGCCCCGCGGGACACTGCATGCTGCCGCGTCCGCGGCAGCAGCCAGAGCCCGCTTTTTCTTTTTTTGCGGACCTTCACGCGTGCCAGCTGCAAGGCCTTCGCGTGCCACAGCTGGCACGCGTGCCATAGGTTCGCCATCGCTGATATAGTGTATCTGGATTTTCAGAAAGCCTTTGACAAGGTCCCTCATGAGAGACTCTTGGCGAAATTAAAAAGTCATGGGATAGGAGGCAGTGTACTATTGTCGATCAGGAGCTGGTTAAAAGATAAAAAGCAGAGGGTAGGGCTAAATGGCAATTTTCCCAATGGAGAAAGGTGAATAATGGAGAACCCCAGGGATCTATGCTGGGTCCACTGCTTTTTAGCATATTCATAAATGACCTGGAAATAGGAATAACGAGAGAGGTAATCAAATTTGCAGATGACACAAAATTATTCAAAGTTGTTAAAACCCATGAGAATTGTTAAAAATTTGCTAAAGGACCTTGATAAATTGGAAGTCTTGGCATCCAAATGGCAGATGAATTTTAATGTGGACAAGTGCAAAGTTATGCACCTAGGAAAAAGAACAACCCAAACTATGATTACACTATGCAAGGTTCCACATTAGGAACACCACCAAGGACAAAGATTAGGTGTCATCGTGGATAACTTATTGAAACCCTCTGCCCAGTATGCAGTGGTGGCCAAGAAAGCAAATAAAATGCTAGGAATCATAAGGAAATGAATAGAGAATAAAATAAATGATATGATAATGCCTCTGTATTGTGAATATTGTGTGCAATTCTGGTCGCCATATTTTAAAAAGGATATAGCGTTATAGAAAAGGTACAGAGAAGAGCCACCAAAATGGTAAAGGGGATGGAAGGATACCCCTATGAAGAGAGGCTAAAAAGATTAGGGCTCTTCAACCTGGAAAAGAGATGGCTGAGGGGAAATATAATAGAGGTCTATAAAGTAATGAATGGAGTGGAATGGGTAAAGCACAGTTACTTACCTGTAACAGGTGATCTCTGGGAACAGCAGGAATAAGTCTTCACATATGGGTATCGTCGGTACCGACGGAGCCTGCGCGGGAACGCTCCCCAGCGTCCAGTAAGAAAGCTTTTGGGAGCATCCCACGCGCCTGCGCACTGCCTTCCCGCCTTTCCCAACCGCCTCTCTCCAGTTCGAGTTTTAAAGCTGAGACAAAGAGAGAGAGAGGAAAGGAAAGATAGATAGAGAGATACAACTCCTAGGGGAGGTGGGTGAGTTGTGAAGACTTATTCCTGCTGTTCCCAGAGATCACCTGTTACAGGTAAGTAACTGTGCTATCTCCAGGAACAAGCAGGAATGAGTCTTCACATATGGGGACTCCCTAGCTGTAGATGCCAGGGAGAAACCCCAGGTTGTGTGTCCTTGAAAAGGACTCTACCTCCTCCCATGGATCTCTGGCATCCGACCAGGGTAGGTGGGTAGGAGTTGATTAGGAATGGAACAGGTGTTTGAGAACAGCATGACCAAATGAGGCATCCCGGCGGGAGTCCTTGTCCAAACAGTAATGGGCTGTGAAGGTATGAACCGAGGCCCAGGTGGCCGCTCGACAGATTTGGTCGATGGACACAGAGTTTAGATGAGCCATTGAGGCTGCCATGGCTCTCACATTATGAGCTGTGACATGGCCCTCCAGAGAAATGTTCCTACTCTGGTAGGCGAAAGAAATACACTGAGCAATCCAGTTGGACAGTGTTCTCTTAGAGACTGGAAGTCCTAAATGAGAAGGATCAAAAGCAACAAAGAGTTGAGAAGACTTCCTATGTTGCTGTGTTCTTTGTAAGTAAAAAGCGAGAGCTCTCTTACAATCCAAGGTATGAAGATTCCTCTCTGCACTTGATGCATGAGGTCCTGGAAAAAAAGACAGGTAAATATACCTCTTGGTTCAGATGAAAAGGCGAGACCACTTTAGGCATAAAGTGTGGATTGGTCCTGAGGACTACCTTATCATGATGGAATCTTGTATAAGGTGGATTAGCCACCAAAGCTTGCAACTCACTGATGCGGTGTGCTGAGGTGACTGCAATGAGAAAAACAACTTTCCAAGAAAGAAATTTCAAGGAGGTGGTGGCTAAGGGTTCAAAGGGTGGCTTCATAAGCTGGCCAAGAACCAGGTTTAAGTCCCATACCACTGGAGGTGGTCTAATGGGAGGTTTAGTTAAAAGAAGGCCTCTCATGAATCTTGCTATAAGAGGATGAGAGGAAATAGGTTGTCCATTGAGAGGCTTGAGGAATGCTGCAATAGCACTCAGATGGACTCTTACTGAATTTGTTTTCAGACCTGCAGGAGATAGATGCAGGAGATACTCTAGTAGAGAATTCAGAGGTATTGCAAGAGGGTTTAGACCCTTCCCCGAACACCAAATGGTAAATCTTTTCCATTTGAAAGCATAGGAATGTCTAGTAGAAAGGTTTCTAGAGGCATGAATAACATCTCTGACTTGCTGAGAGAGATTAAAATTTTGAAGGTCTAGGCCCTCAGCAACCAAGCCCTGAGATGGAGAGACTGGGGGTTTGGGTGCCATAGCGTTCCTTCTTCCTGGGATAGAAGGTCTGGTGCAGAGCCCAAGTCCAGGGAAGGAGCTTGAGAGAGATGCAGAAATAGAGGGTACCACACTTGGCGTGGCCAATGTGGTGCTATGAGGATCATGGTCCCTCGATCCCTCTGAAGCTTGAATAGTGTTTTGGGAATTAGGGGAATTGGTGGAAAGGCATAAAGGAAGTCTTGACCCCAGTGAAGGAGGAAGGCATCCTTGGCCTGAACTCCCTGACACGGAATTCTGGAACAGAACTGGGGAAGTTTGGCATTCCATGGACTTGCAAAGAGGCCTATGTCTGGGGTTCCCCAAATTCGAAAAATCCTGGCTACCTGGTCCATGTGGAGGGACCACTCGTGTGGAAGCAGAACTCGACTGAGTCTGTCCGCCCAAGAGTTTTGAACGCCTGGAAGATATACTGCCAGAAGATGGATGTGATGCTCTCTGGCGAAGGCCCACAGTCGCAAAGCTTCGTTGCAAAGCGACAGAGAGCCAGTCCTGCCCTGCTTGTTTACATAGAACATGGCTACTTGGTTGTCCGTATGGATGAGGACTGTCCTGTAGCTGAGCAGGGAATGGAACACTCTGAGAGCTAAGAATATTGCTCTGAGTTCCAAGAGATTGATATGCAGAGAAGTCTCCTGTGGAGACCAGATGCCCTGGGTGGAGAGATCCTGCAGATGAGCTCCCCAACCCATTGGAGAAGCATCTGTTGTCAGAGTTGCTTGGGGTAGCGACTGCTGAAAAGGGGACCCCAGCAACAGATTTGGAGGGGACTTCCACCACTGGAGAGACCAAAATAGGCGACTGGAGTTTGCTATTTTGTCTGACAGGCAACCTGATGCCTGAGTCCATTGGGTGGACAAAGTCCATTGAGCTGCCCTCATGTGAAGGCGAGCATATGGAACCACATGCACGGTGGATGCCATGTGGCCTAATAGTTGTAACATCTCTCGAGCAGTTAAATGGGACTTTAACTGTATCTGGGAGGCTAACTGCACCAAGCGTAGGCAACGGGCCTGAGGAAGATAGGCCCTTGCAGTTGTGGTATCCAGCAAGGCCCCTATAAACTCCAGAGACTGAGTAGGGGTGAGATGGGATTTTGGAATATTGGGATATTTATTACCAGTCCCAAATACTGAAGGACACTCATTGTGCAGGTTAGACAAGTCTGGGCCTCTGACTGGGATGGAGCTCGAATGAGCCAGTCGTCCAGATATGGGAAAACGAATATTCCTAGAGTGCGTAGAAATGCAGCTACTACTGCCATGCATTTCATGAACATCCTTGGTGCAGAGGCCAGACCGAAAGGAAGCACCCTGTATTGGTAGTGCTTTCCTTGAAAAAGGAACCGAAGGAACCTTCTGTGTGTTGGATGGATGAGGACATGGGTGTACGCATCCTTGAGATCTAGAGAACAAAGCCAGTCCTGACTGAAGGTATGGCAGCAGAGTACCGCGAGAAATCATCTTTTATTTCTCTTTGAATAGAAACTTGTTCAATTCTCTGAGATCTAATATGGGTCTGTAGCCCCCTGTTTTCTTTGGAATAAGAAAATAAGGGGAGTAGAACCCTGAGCCCTGTTGAAGAAGAGGTAGTTCTTCTATTGCCCCTTGGGCAAGAAGGGTAGCAATCTCCTGACCCAGAAGGTTGAGGAGAGATGTTGGAGAATTGAACTGTTTCACCATGGTGTGGGGAGGAAGGTTTAAGAAATGAAGCTTGTACCCTTCCCTTATAATGGAGAGGGTCCATTGCTCTGCTGTGATTTGCTCCCATCTGGGAGCAAAGTAAGCCAACCTTCCTGGAATGGTGAGGGGCTCTGGTTCTTCCAGAGCTAGAAAGGCTAAGTTCTCTAGTTGCAAGTCAAAGGCACTGAGGAGGCTGAGGCTGCTGGACCGTGGGAGGCCTGGCAGGCTTTGACTTGGCCTGTTTAGGTGGTTGCTGACGCTTTGCAGCAAAACGACCTGCAGAAGATGCCTGCTGACCATAAGCAGGATAATATCTTCCCTTTTTAGAAAAAGGTGTCAACCTTTTCTTAACAGGAGCAGAGGTAGACTTTGAAAGTCGATCCAAAGCAGAATTCTCAGCATCCATCTGCGTGACCTTTGCTTGCCAATACCTGCCAAAAAGGTTTTCACCTGTACAAGGAAGATTTCCCAGTTCATCTTGGACCCAGAGTTCCAAATCAGAGGTTTGTAACCAAGCAATTCTGCGTGCACCTATGGCAATAGCCGAGGCTCTGCTTACACACTCAAAAGAGTCAAAGGCTGCACGGTTGGAAAATTTGGAAACATCTTGGGCATGTTTGAGCCAAGTGAGAAATTCCTGCCTTTTATCTTCTGAAATAAAAGGGGCTAAAGTCTGCAGATGATCTGTGACTTCTTTTAGAAACATCCCCATATAGAGACTATAGGATTTGATTCTGGCAGCAAGCATATTAGCTTGGAAAACCCTTCGGCCAAAAGCATCAAGGGTCCTGCATTCACGTCCTGGAGGATTAGATGAGTGTCTCTTTGCACTCTTTATTTTCCTCATGGCAGACTCTACCACAATAGAGTGGTGAGGAAGCTGAGACTTATGAAAGCCAGGACAAGGAGGGACACGGTACATGGTGTCTAACCTACGAGAATGAGGAGAGGTGGTAAGAGGAGTCTCCCACATGTTCAATATGAGATCATAGAGAATCTCATGAATAGGTAAGGTAGCTGCCTCTTTAGGAGCCTTAGGATACTGTAAAATATCTAATTGCTTGGCTCTAGGCTCTGACTCAGGGGCCACTGTAATGGAGAGGCCCCTAGCCACTTCCCTAATGAAGTCTTGAAAAGACAAGTCTTCTGGAGGAGACATTCTTCTTTTTGGAGAAGCAGAATCCTGAGGAAGAAGTACCTGTGCCTCGACAGAAGCCTCCGACTCATCAGAGTCTTCAGAGGAATCGAAGTATCGCCTGTCTGGATGCTCTTGTAAAGCCCGATACGCGTACCGAGTGGGATCGACATCAGGCGTAAGCGGTACCGGTTCGGTACCGATGGGCATCATAGGACAGGGTACCGTTGCAGTCGACACCGGAGCCGATGTCGATGCAATCGGTACCGGCACCGGGAAAGATGCTGGTGCCGGAGTCGGTACCGGCAACGGAGATTGTTGCGGTACCGGAGGCGTCGAAGCCTGCATAAACGCCGTTAGGGTGCGTTGCATGGACAGAATCTTCTGATCCATCGACGCCACCAGAGTCTGGATGTCGGTACCAGTGGAGGCCACCGGTACCCCAGAATACGGCAACAGGTGATCGGTCGAGGCCAAGCCATCGATGTCAACCTGTGACCCCATAGACAATGCTTTGGAAGCCTGAACTTCCCGCCGGGGTAATTTTGCCGGTGCGGAATCCTCGAGGACAAGCCCGGAGACATCTCGATGCTTAGAGGGAGATTTGCCCTTCGAGGACCGGCTAGATTTATGTTTGGTTACCTGAGATCCATGGGAGGAAGAAGAAGCCC
This sequence comes from Ichthyophis bannanicus, assembly GCA_033557465.1. Classification (NCBI taxonomy): domain Eukaryota; kingdom Metazoa; phylum Chordata; class Amphibia; order Gymnophiona; family Ichthyophiidae; genus Ichthyophis; species Ichthyophis bannanicus. The sequence goes on along the minus strand of CM066034.1, from coordinate 373,766,583 downwards.
TGGAAGACGTCGATGCCACCGAGGCTGCATCAGAGGGAAACAGGGTATGAGCTTGGCTGCTCGGTTCTGCCGACCTCTTTTAGACATCATGGTACAGGACACACAATCCGTGATGGAATGGTCAGGACCCAAACATTTTAGACATCAATCATGGGTGTCGGTGACAGAAATAGTACCGCCACATTTTGTGCACTTTTTGAACCCGGAAGCGGGCTTCTCCATGAGGAGAAAAATGTTCAGGCCTATGGCCCAAACTGAAAATGCACAGTTGAAGAAAGTAAGTTGTTTTTTTTTTTTTTTTTTTTAAGAAAGAAAAGAAAAGACCGGCGGTACCGGTCTGACGTCGAAGAAGGCAGACGCGACACAGAAAAATAAAGAAAAAAATAAAGAACTTCTGCGGTGACAGGAACACGACCTGCTGGCTCCGCGGAAAAGAAGAACTGGAGAGAGGTGGTTGGGAAAGGTGGGAAGGCAGCGCGCAGGTGCGTGGGATGCTCCCAAAAGCTTTCTTACTGGACGCTGGGGAGCGTTCCCGCGCAGGCTCCGTCGGTACCGACGATACCCATATGTGAAGACTCATTCCTGCTTGTTCCTGGAGATATGTAGATTGATTGTTTATGCCACCAAAATATAGAAAGTGTGATAAGGAAGCTTATCAGGACCTAGGAGACAGGGATAAAGAGAAGAAATTCACCCTTATCAAAGGACCTATTTTACAAAGTCAGAGACACAAAACTCCATTTACACCTAGAAAGCAGGTATTTCCTAGCTGCAATAGGTTGCAGAATGCCCCTAGTGGAGAAAAGGAGAGGGAATGCAGGCCCAGGGTAAGGAACCCTTATGTCACTGAATTCCCCAATCACTCAGCTGCCCCGAGGCAGTTTGATCTCCAAGACCTGAGAGGAGAAGGGGTGGGGCTGGAGCCTGAGAGGTTTAAGTCTAGATCAGATTATCCAGAGAGAGAGAGGAGTAGGAATGCTTACTGGAAGAGGAATGGAGCTGGAACAGTAAGAACAGCAGGAACAAGGAACACAAGTTGGAGGACAGGACGAGGAAGCTCAGGTGAATGGTGGCCAGAGCATGAGCGAGGAGAAGCTGGAACAAGCCTTGACCCAGGTAGGAGCATTGGAAGCTTGTCTAATTTCGAGCACTACAGAGTTGCAAGAGACAGCTTTTGCCCTAAGGGAAGGCAGTCAGCCAAGCCCTCTGAGCCAGCCGTGAAGGTAGAGCCTATGCAACTGGGTGAACAAGATCTAGCTGTAGAAGAAGAAGACTCATACATGGACTGCTCTTTATGCCAGTCTTCAAATACAGAGGGTTTGGAAGGGAGTCAACTGTAAGGAAAACCTCCAGAGTCCGGTAACCCTGAGAGCCTGTTGATAATTTGTGAAAGTCCTGTATTAAAGGAGAAATACCTTTGCTGAGCAAACTGCAGCTGTCTAATTGGAACCTGTGAAACAGCTGCTAGCCAGTGCAGGGCACAGCCTGAAGCCATGCTGATGGTGAAAGTAAGAAAAGCTGTTCCTGTTTGTTTGTAACAGCACTGCTAGCCGTGTCTGGTAGCATTAGCTGTTGAAAGGACTTTTCCTTTATGCTAAAGAACATTATAAGCTGTTTTGTTTTGAGTTCAGTTATATCCTGATGTATTTTTGAAAGAATCCTGGAGAAACAATCCAAAGGTGTTAATTTGTGACCCTAGCGTTCTGTCAAAAGCCTTACCACTCAAAGCCAACTACAATTGTGTTTTTTTTTTACCTGAAGCCAAGTACTTCCTGACTGAACTACCTTTCCCATGAGGCATTACAAGGCAGCCAGTCAGGTAAAGGCTAAATGGTGAATCTCTCCTATGAAAAGCACGCCCCTCCACACTGTCTGTAAGGGGCTAAGGGCGTGACAAAAGACTAGGGGACATGCAATGAAGCTACAGTGTAACCTATTTAAGACTAATAAGAGAAAATATTTTTTCACTCAACATGTAATCAAACTCTGGAATTCGTTACCAGAGGATGTAGTAAAAGCTGTTAGTGTAGCTGGGTGTGGACAAGTTCCTGGAGGAAAGGTCCATAAACCATTATTAAAAGGGACCTGGGAAATCCACTGCTTGCCCCAATACAAGCATTGTGTAACTTATGTCTTTTGGAAAAACTGCTAGGTACTTGTGACATAGATTGACCACTGTTGGAATCAGGATACTGGGCTTGATCGACCTTGGTCTGACCCAGTATGGCATATCTTATTTTATGTTCACACTTCTGGAGCACCTCCAGACAATTGCTGCTGGTCAAGCATCTTGACCTTATGCTTCGGCTTACGAATAAAGGAAAACAGTTGAGGAAATTCAGATGAAAAGAAAATGCACCATGAACTCTACCTGCAAGCATGGCTAAGCATCAGCCTGCTTGCTCTGCCCTCCTTCCTATGCAAGGCCGATGTTACTATCTCAACATGCCAGACTAATTTTACATTGCATGTTGAGATGAAGATTGAGATGTCCAGGTTGGGACATAAATAGTTCCCTAGTATTTTATAAAAGGCTCTTTTAAATGCAGACTCTTTTGTAGGATACTTGATAGATATTTGATCTAGTGATTTTAAAAAGCTGCCTGTAGAAAAAAACATTTCAGAGGGGTAGCCAAGTCAGTCTGGGGTAACAAAAATGACAGAGGCAGGTGGCATCTTATAGGTCAACCAATTTATTAATGCAGGAACTTTCGAGGACAAGAATTTACTTTATCAGACACATGAACTGCAGTTCAGGAGGTGGATAAATATATAAGAAGCTGGATGGGGGCAAGGGGGAGGATACATAGTATAGAAAAGGCATTGAAAAGTGAAGTGTTGGGTGTGGAAAGGGAATGAGAAAAGCAGAATAGTTCAGCTGACATTTACGGAGGATGAAAGAAACTGAGGAAAGGATGATCTGAGAATAGGTAAATCTATTTATACCTGTAGTGAGTCATGAAGCCATTGACCTTGTTCAGGTCTAAAATGATGGCGTTAAGCTTTTTGATTAGCTTCAATTCAGCAGTTTCAAATTGTAGTGTCTCTTTGTAACTCCTTCCTAGAAGTTTGGCAACCTTAAGATCAGACACAGCATCTCACAGAAGGGTGAGATTTTCTCCTACTAGTTTCTGAATGTTGCCATGACAGATTTGTGCCTATTATTTTTCTTAGAGATTGGCCCCAATGTTCTATATTGGGAGAAGAGGTACATTGCTGGGAGGTGTTGGCAGAACATTATTTGGAGGAAGAGTAGGCAAATGAGCCCCAGATGATGTAGTTGATATTGTTGGGTCCTGTGATAGTGCTGCTTAGGTGGATGTGGGGACAGAGCTTGTATTTAGTTTACGGCAAGATGAGCTAGTGTCATTGTGCAATTTGTAGTTGCTGGCGAGTACCTGTTTGAGATGGGAAAAAAAGAATGGTCAGCTCTCAAATGGGACTTATCCAAATAGCAGGTGCTGCTACTCAGATAAATCCCTTTATTTGTATTTAGCTCACACCTTTTTAAATATCGGGGACTCAGTTTTCACCACACAAAAAGGTAAATAGTAGAGTGCCCCAGGGATCTGCACTAGAACCATTGCTTTTTAAGATGTATATAAATGATCTGAGCAAAGGAAGGATGAATGAGACGATTGCAATTCTAGATGGCACAATATTATTCAAAGTTATTAAATCATTAGCAGATTGTGAGGACTTGCAGAAGGATCTTGCAAGACTGGAGACAGGATGTCTAAATACAAATTGTAACAGACTATGTAACTGACAACAAGATCAACATCATATGCATCACCAAAACCTGGTTTGTGGAGAATGACAATGTCCTACTCAACCAGCTCAACACAACCACCCACAACATCCACAATTGCCCCCGGACATCCAGTAGAGGAGGCGAAGTATGTATACTCACAAAAAGGAACCTTGACTTTAACACCTTAAACTGTGCCTCCACCCCTAACCTTGACATCATCACAATCTCCAACTGCTACCTCTCCATCTGCCTTGCCTATAGACCCCCTCACACCAATGCTGAAGAGCTTGCTACAATACTGGAGGAAATCTGCTCCTACTCATCCCCGCAAAAAGACCTCATACTCCTCAGTGATTTAAACCTACCATCTGCTTCATCCACCCACTCAACAGCCTTCCTCAAAGCCATGACAGACCTACAACTCACACAGACCATATCCAGCTCTACCCACGTTAAAGGTGGCATCCTAGACATGATTTTCTTCTCAAACCAACTCCTAAATGCTAGCGGCTAAATCCCACTATCAATGACCCCCTTCCCCTGATCTGATCACAACGTCATCTATTTCAGCATACCCAATTCATGCCCTCAGAGCTCCCCCCCAACAACTCAGAAATTTCTCTCATTCAATGAACATGACTTCATCCAAAAAACCATCCCAGTTTTAACCTCCCTACCAGCACAGAAAGACCTTGAAACTAAAGTATGCTCATAGAACTCAACCATCTCCACCGCCACAATGGCCCCATCAAAAGTCTCCACCGGAACCAAACGAGCACAAGCTCCCTGGTACTCCTCAGTCTTAAAAACACAGACAAGCAACCTGTGTTGACTTGAATGCCTATGGAGAAAAAAAACAAAATCCACAATTCAAAATCTCAGTACCTACAGAAACTTAAATTATACCACAAATTCACCTTCCAGGCCAAACAAGAGTACTACAATAACCTACTCACACGCTCCAGAAAAAAACCCTAGAAACTTTATGAAATAGTCAAATTGCTTACCAAAGATCCTTCTCACTCCAACCGGGACCACTCCCTCTATCCCCAAGACATGGCCTCACACCTACTAGCCAAGAGCAAACAGGCACCGTCAACCAGCCTCTTCATCCTAACCTCTAACGATACAGCTCATCAAGACCAACAATGGATCACCTTCAACACTCTCTTGCACAAGGAACTCAGCAAAATCATCTGCACTCTCAATACCACCACCTCCCCGCTCGACCCATGTCCGGTCTCCTGGCTGAAAGTTACAAAGGATCAATTCCTACCTTTCATATTCAACATTGTCCACTCCTCCCTCGACCAAGGATTCCTTCTTCTCTCCCTTAAGCAATCATCAATCAGGCCATTACTGAAGAAGCCAAATCTGGATCCACACTCACCGTCCTTCCACAGACCTATAACTAGTATATCCTTCATCTCCAAAATCATTGATAAAACTGTTCAAACACAGCTCCAAGATCACATAGACCTTCATGCACCGCTAAATGCACAGCAACATGGATTCAGACCCAATCATGGCACTGAAACTCTGATGATCTCTCTGCTAAATTCACTCATCACTGGCATCAAATCAATCACACAAGGCTTCCTCTTGCTGTTTCTAGACATCTCTGCTGCCTTTGACACTGTATTCCACCAGCTCCTCCTCAACAAACTCCACCAAATAGGAGTTTGTGCCACCCCCCTCAAGTGGTTCCACTCATATCTCACCAATCGAAATCAGCAGATAAGGATTCAAACACACACCTCAACTCCATTCACCCTTAACCAGGGTGTACTACAAGGCTCCTCTCTCTCTTCTCTACTATTCAATATTTACATTTGGCCTCTATGTGACATCCTCCAGCAATTCCCAGTCCAGTTTCTGATATACACCAATGATATAATGATTTTCACACCATTATCCACTTCCACTCCAGATTACTCCACGCTCTCAAGCTGCCTCACTGAAACTATCAACTGGCTCCACCTTCATAACCTCTCCATCAATCTCAGTAAAACAGAGCTCCTCCATGTAACCAAGGACCCCAACTTCACCCCTCCTACTTCTGTCAAACTCGGCAACTCTGAAATCTGAGTCAGTTCCCACACAAAGTACCTGGGGATCATACTCGATCAGCAACTTAACTGCAAGGAACAAATTCACAGTATCACCAAAGCGGTATATTATAAACTAAAAACCATCCAAAATCTGCGCCCCCCTCCTATCCACTGACACATTCCGTACTGTCTGCCAGGCCACTATCACACCTCTTTTTGATTAATGTAACTCCATTTATCAAGGTCTTCTTAAATACGCAATCCTTCCTCTGCAACTTGCACAAAACACCGTTGCAAGAACCATCTTCCAAACCTCACGGCATACCCACATCACACCCATACTCAAACATCTCCATTGGCTCCCTATTAACTCAAGAATACAGTACAAGGTCTTAACCCTCATCCATAAAACCCTGAACAATTCCTCAGCAGAGCAACTACACGACTTAATTCACATCTCAAACTCTACCAGACCAAGAAGAAAAAGCACCCGGAACATCCTCTGTATCCCTCCACGGTCCTGCAATTGCAAGCAGTCTACAAGATCAAGAATTTTCTCATTATATGCCCCCACCCTCTGGAATGTGCTACCACCAGAAATCTGAAACATCAGGTCCTCCACTGATTTCCATAAACAACTCAAGACTCACCTCTTCGAAAATCACTTTGACAGTAAGCAACCTTTTTGACCTCGCTCATGAAACCCCATAATCCCACTCCTCACCACCCCCTCGAAACCCATCTGACCCCATTCCTGTTAATCTCTCAGCCCACTGTATATAGTTGCGTTTGTTAATAATCGTACAATGTTTTTTGTTCTGAGTTCCCTATATTTATTGTATAAGTTCCAATGTTGATCTAAATCTGCTCCATGTGAAATCTATGTTCCATGTAAACCACTTTGACTAGTAGAAAAGTGGTATATTAAATTCTATTAAATAAATAAATAAATAGTAGATTAAATTTAAGGTGGGCAAGTGTAAAGTGATTCATATGAGGGAAAATAATCCTAATTATAAGCACACGTATGCCTTATGATGAAGGCCATTGACCATTTTAGTAGGCACCTTCTAGACTAGTGATTCCCAAACTGTGGGTCAGGACCCCAGATCAGCTGATGGGGGTCACACAATTAGGGCCACTCTGTTTCTGGACTTACATACAGAGTACTGGGGTCTGTGAGCATACATGGGTTCAGTCTCTACATTGACTGCTGGCATCACTACTTGCTGCTGCCTTCTTACTTTAAATGAGTGGGGGGAGGAGGAAGTGGATGAGGAGAGGAAATGGAAATGAAATAGCAGGTTTCAATCATCTGGGGTCATTTGAATTTTTAGCCCACTGCTCCAATGCAGACTCCATCCTGTTTATGCCTTTTGAAGGTGCAGTCTCCAAATTGTGCACAGCACTGCATATGAAGTCTCACTAGAGACTTATACAAAGGCATTATCTCCTCCTTTTCCCTGCTGACCATTCTTCTACCTATGCATCTAAGCATCCTTCTGCCTTTTGTTGTCGCCTTTTTTACCTATTTGGCAAAGTTGAAATCATCCGATACGATCACCCCCAAGTCCTTGTCTTCTGTCATGTATCGAAGTAGTTCACCTCCTATACTGTATGGGTCCCTTGGGTTTTTGGAGCCCAAATACATAACCTTGCATTTTTTAGCAATAAATCTTAATTACTAAATTCTCAAGCTTCACTAAATCCTTCCTGGTGTTATCCATACCTTCCAAGGTGTCCATGCTGTTGCAGATTTTCATATCATCCACATAGAGGCATACCTTCTGCAATATCACTTACAAAAATGTTAGAAAGAACAGTAACAAGGACTGAACCCTGTGGCACATCACTGGTAATGTCCCTATCTTCAGCATGAACTCTGTTTACTACTATTCCCTGTTGCCTCCCATGCAACTAGTTACTAACTCAGTAAGTCACTTTAGGGCCCATCCCAAGAGCACTCAATTTATTTATAAGTCACTGATGTGGAATGGTGTCAAAGGTCTCACTGAAATCTAAGTATACTACATCTAGCACTTTCTCCCAAACCAATTCTCTGGCCACCCAGTTAAAGAAATCAGATTTGTCTGATAAGACCTACCTCTAGTAAAGCTATGCTATTTCACATTGTGCAATCTCTTGGAGTCCAGAGGCTGCACCACCTCTGCGACAGCAGCATTTCCACTGATTTACTCCCACAGAGGTCAGTCTAGCTGGTCTGTAGTTACCAACCTCTTCCTTACATCCACTTTTGGGGACATGAACCACATTCGCCCATCTCCAGACTCTAAAGAAGCATTTAAAAGGTCAGACAATGGATCAACCAGTACTTCCCTAAGTTCCTTTAATACACTCAGATGAATCCCTTTCAGTGCCATTGCTTTGTCTACTTTTAGTTTAGCTAGTTCCTCACAAAACACAGTCTTCTGAAAATAGTTCAAGTTCTACCTCACTTTCATTCCTGACCCCTCATCTGTGAGCACATAGAATAGAAATATTTAAGTCATTCCGCTTTACCCTCACCATTTATTTAACAGGTTTTTATATCACTTTCTCATTTTTTTGTCAAAGTGGTTTACATTGTAATTTAAACTTGATAATGTACATTAAACAGGGACATTGATAACTTGGACTCTTCTGAGACATTGGTTCCTCAATGTATTCCTCCCCTTCACTCTTGAGTCTCAGAATGCCACCTTTGAATTTCCCCGTCACTGATATTTATTTCTTTTTTATTTTTATACTGCTTTTCACCAGGGCAAAGCGGTGTACATTTTAACAACAACTTGTACAGAGAACAGAGAGAACTTACATACATATACAATTTGAACAATTGCAACAGTAATCTAACTTATTTACATTGAGCTATGTAGATGTGTCTTCAGGTTGTATGTATAGACAAGGATTTACTTTCTGCTGAGGGGAGGAAGGTGGAGGGGAGGGAAGGATTATGTGATGGAGGCAAAATGTTCATTGAATAGGTAGGTTTTGAGAAGTTTTCTGAATGTGGAGAGTTCGTTGATAGCATGGAGAGATCCTGGTAGAGAGTTCCAGATTGTTGGAGTGTATAACTCAAATGCCCTATTGCAGGCTTGTTGGGTGCTTTTGATTTTCTCATGTGGTATCTTTAATATGTTTATTGCGTGTTGTCTTCTTTCCTTGCTTGTGTTGGAGGAATTTTATAGTGATTGGAGGTAGTATGATGACCTGGTTATTGATAATAATTTTGAAAGTCAGGAGTAGGATTTTATAGTATATGTGGTTGAGTAATGCAAGCCAGTGAAGGTGTAATATGATTGTACTTTGATGGTCCTTGAATCATGCGTGCAGCAATATGCAGTGCAATTTGGAGGGGAAGTAGTATGGCTTTAGGCAATCCTTGATAAATTGAATTGCAATACTCAAAATGTGATGTTATGATTGCTTGAAAGGCAGTGCAGAAGTTGGATGGATCTAGTAGAGGGCGGAGGTGTCTGAGGGTTCGGATTTTGTAGTTTTGTTGCAGCATTTATGTGCGGTTTCAAGGTAAGTTGTTGAGCAATGATTATGCCCAGATATTTGACTTTATGTTGTACATTCACATTTGTACCATTTAATACTATTGAGGTTGGCACTTTGAACCTGGAATCCTTGGTTATGAATAAAATTTCAGTTTTCTTGTAATTAATTTGTAGGGAGTTCTTTGACAACCATAGTGATATGTCTGAGAAGCAGTTTATTATTCCATCGTATTCTGGTTTGTTGGTATCAAATGGTGCATAAATCATTATATTTATATATAATGGAGGAGTGGCCTAGTGATTGGGACAAGGTACTTCAGGCCGGAAGGTCCCACTAGAGGACAGCAACCTTGGGCCGGAAGGACTGGGGTTTCTAGTCCCACAGGCGCTCCTTGTGGTCTTGGGCAAGCCACTTAGCCCTCCATTGCCCATGTTCCCTGTAAGTAAGTATTAGTGTATGTGTCTCGTATCCCGTCATGTTAAATGTATCCCCCAATTGTGTTGTGACCACTTTGATTGAAGGATAAGGTGGTATACAAAACTGTCTAAATAAAAAAATAAATAAATATCGTCCGCATAGATATGAAAGCATATATTATGTGATTGGATGATAGGACATAATGGTTGGAGGTAAATATTGAGGAGCAGGGCTGATAGTGAGGAGCCTTGGGGAACACCTTGGGTTTGTGAAAAGGGGAGGGATGACTTGCTTCTGATCTTGACTTGTTGTTGCTGGTCAAACAGGTATGAGTGGAACCATGTCAGAACATTTCCTTGGATTCTGATGGACTGGAGTCTCTGCAGGAGAGTGTTGTGATTGATGGTATCGAAAGCAGCTGAAATATTTAGAAATATTAGGATGAATTCTTGGTGTGGTTTCAGTATGGATGAAGATGAGATCCTATATGTTACCCCTTTCATGTATTGGTGCTTGTACAATTTGGATAAATTCCATTGCGGACATGGCTTCTAAGAATGCTGCAGTCTGTTTGGCAGGGGTTGAGGGGAGGTTTAATTCACCAAGGAGTATGAAGTCCGTGTTCGGGCATGAATTTTCAACTAAGATTCCCAGATTATTTGAGATCATTAGATGAAGTAGACGGGGATCTATATATGAGACAGAAGGTCAGTTGTTTGTTTGATATAGATAAGTGTTCTATTTCCTCCATGCTGTTCACCTTCAGTTTGTTAAAATTGAGATGGGATTTTGTTATTATGAGGACTCCCCCAACTCTTCTGTATGAGCGTGGTCAGTGAAATATCAAATAGCTGTGGGGTTTCAGCTGATTTAGAAGTATTGTGTCTGCGAGCCATGTTTTGGTGAAAAGAGGATATCTAGATTGTTGGTTGGGATGTAGTGTGGTGGCGAAGCTAGCCCAGTGCCTATGGAAATAGAGAAAACACTTGCCGTTTCCCCCAGTCAGAAGGAAAGTGCAGGGAACTGTCACTTTAAAAGTGCAGCTAAGAATGAAAAAAACCTGTCCAAGGCTGCTGTCCTAAGGCCACGCCCCAGCTCTATGGTAACTGAGGGTGGCAATCATGGTAATCTGGGGGCGGGGTGGAAAGATACAGGCCAGACCCACTCATATAAGCCCCAGAGAACAGGGAGGAGTGGAGCAGGAGAGAGAGGGAGAGCTGAGGCTGATTCAGAGGCGGAGTCTGGGAAGGAACCTCAGTCTGAGCATGAGCATCAGCATTACACGAGGAAGAGAGACGGAAGGGCTAATCTATGCAGGAACCAGCATGGCCAGGGAAGTGGCAGTGAAACAGTGCTGAGGAGAATCCTAAAAGGAACTGCAAGTAAAGATTTTAGCCAGGAGTCTAGAGAAAGGTTCTCAGACACCAGTTTGAGGGAAGAGTATCCCCAAAGCCAGCTCCAGTGTTTGGACTGATACCAGGGCTATAGGAAGCCTGCAGTAGGTTCAAAAAACCCGGAGGTTTAAGCCAGGAGAGATTGCTGGGAGTGACTCAATCCTAAGGGCTTACCAAGAGACGCTGAGTCCAAGAATCTCACCTCAAGAAGGGCTGGTAAGAAAACCTCTTAACAGAGAAAGCCTGAATGCCTTAAAACTGTTGAAACGTTTGGTAAAAGATCAGGAATTACCTTGCTTTGATAGCAGCTCTGAGTCCCGAGAGAGGTCTCGAGGGGAACAGCTGATTAGGTTGTTCAACGAAGCTGCAGAACCTGATTGCTCTGAATGTGAGTCAATGGAAGTTGGAGAAGGTGATAGTGAATTAAGTCAACCTGATCAAGAAATGGAATGTGATTTATCCATAAGGGTAAAATGAGAATCTTCTGAGTTATAAGCTTGAAGAAATTCTAGTTTGTTTTATGTGCATGTATGTTCTGAAAAGGAAAGAAAGTTTTAATTAGTGTGGCTGCTGTTTTAAAAGCAGGAGGCTTGTTAAGGAGGAATGCCTAAAGTCTCTAGAGCAACTAATTAAAACCCTGATTAAGTTGAAGCAAAGAAGAAAAGTTTATTACATGAGTATTGCTGTATGAAAGTCTTCAATGCACAATTAATTGCCGTAAAGGACTGTGAACTGAAACCTTTATTTTTGAAGAAAGCAATCATTGCCTTGTTGAAGCAAGCAAGGGCAATTGATATCTGTGGAAAGTTTACCAACCTTTTATTTCTTGTGGAAAAAGTCTTTACATGTGTTATGCCAAGCTTCCTTAGAAGTTCCTGTTAAACAAGGGAGGCAAATAAAATTTCCTGTGTTGCTTTCAAACCTCGGCTAAATCTCTTTATTACAACTACAATCAAATGTTCAAGGAACTACAACTCCCAGAGGCCTTTGCCCTAGGAGTTCATATTAAATAAATATTGAAAGTGCAGCCCCCTTTCCTCGTCAGGCAACCGCCTAGGCGGGAGAAGGCGGCGACAGTAGTCATTGATTATAGATATTTTGTAGCAGACTGAGCATGCATTGATGAGAGCACATTTCAGGTTCTGTGTGATGGTGGATTTGTATGGTGTGGTGATGATGGGGTGTTGGTGTCTTGGAATTTGTATTAGATTGTGAATGTTTCTTTGTCTCATTGGAAGAGCTATATTATAGGGACCATAATGTGTGGTTAATGAGGTGTGTGAGGGTCTGAAAGAAAATGTTTCAGATGTGTAGCATAGTGCAAGGATTGGAAGCCCTTGGAGGAAAAAAAAATCTTTATTGGTTGGTCAATCCTACACGTGTTTCGGCCAAATTGCCTTCATCAGGGGTATATGACCACTAAAATATAAAACAAAATAAATTATAAACCATAAAACCATACATTATAAATGAACATATATAGAAAAGAAACACATTTATAAAACTGAGCAAGGGAAAAGTTGGTTTACAATAAAATAGTAAAAACATGGATTCAACAAATAACAAGAGCAGGAAACCATAAACAGAGCAGAATATCTACCTTAAAAACAATGTATGTGAGTAGGACAAACAGACACGGTAAAATGTAAGTAACAGAATGAATGGCAAACTCACCAGTGTAGATTAACCAATAAGTTTTGTATCCAAAGAAACTAGTAAAAAAAAAACTGTTGTGCAACTGGAACAAAACACATAAACATTGTAAATAAATAAAAATAAAAATAAAAGTATGCAACGAGGTGAACATTAAAACTAAATGTTTAAGATGACGGAAAGGAGGAAGGCCCTCAGATGTGGGCATGCCTGCTGGCGCACTGTTTAAATGGAGCTTGAGTGTGTTGGGCTGGATCGGCCTGTGGTGGTGATCGGGGAGGGGCTTGCCTTCCCGCTCGCCTCTCCGATGCCGATCTGGCCTGATGTTGGAGCAGCAAGTGTCCTTGCACCTGCCAACGTGCTGATATACCTAAAAAAAGGTCTTGCCCCCATGTTTTACTGTATTAGATATTTTTTTATTCCATTAGCATCTTTGCTTTTCTGACTACTTTACCAGCTTCCCTTTGCTTCTCCAGAAACTGTTTCTCTTCTTCTTTCTGCAATCTATAATAGTTCATGAAGGCTAACCTCTGTTTTCTTACCTTTTCAGCTACTTCTTTGAAAACCATAGTGGCATGACCTCTTTTTACTCCTACTCTTGTTTTCCTAATAAAAACGTTTGCTGCCTTTGAAATATCTTTTTTAGTTTTGCCTGCTTCTGTTCTATTTCCCCCAAATGTTCTCATCCACCTAATGACTCCTTGAAGTATTCCAATATCTTTGAAAATTTTGTTTTCCTGAAGTCTAGGATCCTCGCTTTCAAATGAATCATCTTCACCCGAGTCCTAATACTGAAGCTCACATCTGGTGATCGCTGCACACCAGATGATCACCTATTACAACATCACAAACACTCTCCCCATTTATAAGCACCAAGTCCAGTAATTGTTCCCTCCCACGTGGGTTCCATTACCAATTGCTGGTACAGTTCTCTCTGTAGAGAATCCAGGGTCTCCTTATTTTCATTTTGTCCCTCCAGTCCAGTCCAGTCCAGTCCAGATGCGTGAGTTATGCCCACCCACCAGCAGATGGAGACTGAGATACATCACTGAGCTGAAGCAGCCCATAAGGAGCCCGTGCACCTTCAACCAGCCAGTATCTTCTCAGTCTCAGCAGATGGTGGATGTGCATAGCCTGTGCTGTTCTGTGCTGTGATTTTTTTCCTTTTGGCTCTATTGGCCCATGCTTTTATTATTTTCTCTGGCTAGTTGTTCCCCAGCAAGGGTGCAGAACCCGGTGATCCAGGTCCCTCCCTTGATCCTCCCTCCACTACATGTGAGGCTCCTCCAATTCCTCTCTCCAACACTTGGGAGAGGTTCCGGAGTAGAGCCGGGCTTGTTTAGCGCGGATCACACTTAAAAAAGTAAAAGTAAAGATGAGAGAGCAGTGCAGGGAAGCCGTGCAAGTGGCAAAAGCAATCAGGAGGCTCTCCGAGTTGATGGCTGTATTATGGAAAAGCGGGGGGAGCAGCGGTGGGAAGTACAGCCTGGAGAAGGACTGCAGAACACTGAACAGACTCTGGGAGACAGGGATGTGCAGAGCTGGTGTGCGACCTGTGGCAACCAGCGGGCACACTTCTTGGCTGAGGAGTTGTGCCATGGCTGCCTCAGGGACAGCGTCGCAGCTGACGAGTTACTGGCAGGGAGTCAGTGTGTGCAGGGCACTGGGGGGCCCTGATTACCATAGTCACGTGGTGGAAAGTGACTCTGGGTCCAGATCAATCGTGGGAACGACCTCCATCTTGGATCTGACTGCAGGCCTGATCATGAACCTTTCAACTTGCAGCAGGAATTGCAGGCTGGGTTTGGGAGCTCGGGAGGGGCCCTTTCAGTGGGGGTTCCTCTTTTTTTTAAAACCAGATTTCATTCTCCTTCAGGCCTATTGCCTGAGGCAAGGCCGTGTGTGTGGGGGGGGTGGGGGGGGGGTTGGGGGGGGTGGGGAGGGCCCCCCAGGGAAGGGAGTTTCCCCATTGACCCGGGAAAGGCCTTCCCCTGCCATTCCCAAGATGGCTAGAAGGGAACCCTTGGAAGAGGAGGAGGAGGAGGAAGCAGGCTCCGTGGGGTTGCCGGAGTCCTGGGGGGCCCTGGAAAAGCCCTCAGACCTCCTGGAGGAGACCTTTCAGGAGGACCGGGAGGAGGGGGAACTCCCTGTGAGCAAGGACACCATGGTGATCAAGCTCTTTCACAGGGATGAGTTGCCCTTGCTTATTTCTCATACCCTGGCAGAACTCCAGATCTCTGAGAATGTTTCTTTGGAACCCGCTGAGATAACTGGGGATCTGATTCTGGAAGGGGCCAGGAAGCCCCCTAAGACCTTTCCTTTCCACAGTGCTATAAAGCAGCTTATACATGCAAGTGAACAGTGCTGGACACAGGTCTGCGTGTGGGCAGAACCATGCCTTTATCCCATAGTCACACAGGAAAAGGAAAGGTTTATTTAACTAGTTTTTTTATACCACTTTATCATTTCAATCAAAGCAGTTTACATTGTAACTTAAACTTGGTAATGTGCATTAAACAGGGACATTGATAACTTGGATTTTTCTGAGCAATAGAGGGTTAAGTGACTTGCCCAAGGCCACAAGGAGTGCTAGTGGGAATCAAACCCTGGTCCTCTTGGTTCCCAAGCCAGTGCTCTAACCATTAGGCTACTCTTCCACTCCACTCTTGCGCCTGCCTCGGGTGGAAGCCCTGGTAACAGCTGTTACCCGGAAGACTACAATTCCAGTGGACGGTGGGGCAACCCTGAAGGAACCACAGGATCGCCGAATGCAGGCCCTGCTCAAGCAGTCCATCAAAGTCTTGGCCTTAGCCTTGCAGGCTTTGGTCTGTGGGGCCTGTGTAACTAGGGTCTGTCTTTGTTGGGTGCAGAGGGCTCCGGAAGGTCCCTTGACAGAGGCAGCGGCTTCGTCCGAGTGGCTTAGCTGGAGTCAAGCACAGCCTTCCTGGTGGACTTACTCTATGATCTTATCAGGGTCTCAGCTATTAATATGGCCATGGAGGTGGCTGTGATGCGGTTCATGTGGCTCTGGAATTGTTCAGCAGATGTCTCTTCCTAGACCCAGCTCAGTAAGCTCCTCCTTCTCAGGGCAGCTGCTGTTTGGCACAAATCTCGAGAAGCAGGTCAAGGACCTGGGCGAGTCGAAGTTCCCACACCTGCCGGAGGATAGACCCAAGGGCTCTGGGAAGGATGCTCCCTCCCGGGGCAGGGGTTGGGCAGAGCAGGGTGACAACTCATAGCCACCTCGGTTCCTCTCTCATGGCCAGTCCTTTTGGGGAAGCTGCTGGAGTAGTAGAGATGGCCCCGGAGGGGGTTCCAGAATCCCCAAGCTGGGACAATGAAGGTTTGGGGGCCCCAATGAAGTTGCTGCTGGTGGATGGCTGTTTGCAGCGTTTTTACCCCACTTGGTCCCAGATAATGGCCGATGCATGGGCGCTAAAAGGTCATTTGCGAAGGCTATGCACTCGAGTTTGCGCGGTCCTTCTCCAACACCTTTATGGTTTCCCCCTGCTTGGCCCCGGGCAAGGCCAGGGTGGTGTGGGACACATTGGAGCGGCTCCTGCAGCTCGAGGCTATGATAATGGTTCCCAGAGCTGTGAGGTCTAGGGCACTACTTCATCTACTTTGTGGACCCCAAGAAGGAAGAGACCTGGTGTCCCATCTTGGGCCTGAAAGAGGTAAATAAGGTGTTGAAGATCCCCCGATTTTGTATTGAGACCCTGCACTCAGTGATTGTGGCGATGCAGCAGGGCAAGTTCCTCACCACCCTGGACCTCATTGAGGCCTACCTGAATGTTCTGATACACTCTGACCATCAGCGTTTTGAGGTTTGCAGTCCCAATGGGGCATTACCAGTTCCAGGCTTTTCCATGGGGCCTAGTGACTGCCCCAGGGGTCTTCACCAAGGTTGTGGTGGTGGCAGCACTGCAGAAGCAGGGGATGCTTGTCCATCCTCACCTGGATGACTAGTTGATCCATGCAGAGTCACTGCAGGAGAGCCAGGAGGCCACCATGTAGGTGGTTCGGCTCCTGCAGGACCTCAGCTGTGTGGTCAACAGTGCAAAAAGCAGATTGGTACCCTTGCAGTCTTTGGAGTATCTGGGAGCCCTCTGATGCCCAGAGGGACATGATGCTCCTGCTGGAGGACAGGACAGTCAAAATGCAAACTCAAGTCCAGGCCTTGCTGAAGGTCCCCTGTGTGAGAGTCTGGTATTACCTGAAGGTACTGGACTCGATGGCAGTGATGCAGGTGTTGGTGCCCTGGGTGCAGTTGTATATGAGACCCTTGTAATTAGCCCTTCTGTCCTGCTGGTCCCTACAGATCCAGTCCATGGAGGTACATTTGGCATTATTGGGGATGGCCCGGGAAAGCCTTTGGTGGTGGCTAGACCTGATCCAGGTGGCAGCAGGTATGCCACTCGAGCCCCCGGACTGGGTGGTGGTCACCACGGATGCCAGCCTTCAGGGCTGGGGAGGCCACTGTCTGTCGCAGGTGGCGCAGGGGAGGTGGTCTCCAACAGAGAGCCAGTGGTTGATGAACCGGCTGGAAATCCAGGCAGTGTTCCTGTTTCTGGAGGCATTTTTCCCCCCTCATCTGGGGCCGGGACATGAGGGTCCTCTTCGACAATGCAATGGCGGTGGCTTACATTGATTACTAAGGAGGCCCTCAAAGCACACAGGTTGCTGCAGAGACACTCCGGCTCTTACGGTGGGCAGAAAAGCACCTTTTCTGCCTCATGTTCAGGTGTGGAAAATGTCCAGGAAGACTTCCCGAGCCGGCAGCTGCTGGATCCTAGGGAGTGGACTCTCTCAGAGGTGGCGTTTGACTTGATCGTGCAACATGGCGTCCTCCTGTCATGGACCTGATGGCAATGGCTTCCAATGCCAAGGCCCTGAGGTTTTACAGCCATTGGCAGGAGCAGATGTCAAAGGGGCTGGATGCCCTGGCCTACGTCCAGGCTCCTAAACATGTTTCTGTCCTGGCCTCTGAGTGGCAGGGTCTTTCAGAGGGTCCAGGTGCACCTGGGGTTGGTGATTCTGGTTGCTCTGGATTGGTCATGGAGGCCTTGCTACGTGGATCTGTGGCACTTAGAAACATAGAAACATAGAAATATGATGACAGAAAAAGACCACATGGCCTATCTAGTCTGTCCTTCCATATCAACAACTACAACAGTCCCCTTTTTATCTTTAGAGATCCTCTGTGTTCGTCCCATGCTTTTTTGAATTCAGTTACTGTCCTCATCTCTACCACCTCCACTGGGAGACTATTCCACGGATCCACTACTCTTTCCGTAAAGAAATATTTCCGCATATCACTCCTGAATCTATCTCCCTTCACCCTCATCCCATGTCCCCTCGTAGCAGAACTTGCTTTCAATTGAAAGAGGCTCTCTCTCTGAACATTTATGCCACGGAGGTATTTAAACATCTCAATCATATCACCTCTATCCCGCCTTTCCTCTAAGGTGTACATATTAAGATCCTTCAGTCTGTCCTCATATGCTTTATAATGAAGACCACTAATCATTTTAGTAGCCACCCTCTGCACTGACTCCATCCTGTTCACATCCTTTTGAAGGTGCGGTCTCCAGAACTGCACACTATACTCCAAATGAGGTCACACCAAAGACTTATACAGAGGCATTATCACCTCCTTTTTTCTGCTAGCCATTCCTCTCTGTATGCACCCAAGCATCCTTCTAGCTTTTGCCGTCGCCTTTTCTACCTGTTTAGCTACTTTAAGATCATCAGACACAACCACGCCTAGGTCCCGCTCTTCTTTAGTGGACAAAAGTACTTCACCCCCTATACTATATTGCTCCCTTGGATTGCTGCAGCCCAAATGCATGACCTTACATTTTTTAACATTAAATCCCAGCTGCCAAATTCTAGACCATTCTTCAAGCTTAGCTAGATCCCTCCTCATGTTATCTACACCTTCCTGGGTTTCTACTCTATTGCAGATTTTGGTATCATCCGCAAAGAGGCAAACCTTACCCGACAGCCCTTCCGCTATATCACTAACAAAGATGTTAAAAAGAATCAGACCAAGGACAGATCCCTGGGGCACACCACTGGTAACATCCTTCTCCTCAGAGTGAGCTCCATTTACTTGTACTCTTTGTCGCCTCCAACCCAACCAGTTTCTAACCCAAGCAGTAACTTTAGGATCCATCCCTAGGGTGCTCAGTTTGTTTATAAGTCGCCTGTGAGGAACAGTGTCAAAGGCTTTACTGAAATCTAAATACACTACATCTAGGGCTCTCCCTCGGTCCAACTCCCTGGTCACCCAGTCAAAGAAATCAATCAGATTTGTCTGACAAGACCTGCCTCTGGTGAATCCATGCTGCCTCTGATCCTGTAATCCGCTGGACTCCAGAAACCTCACTATTTTCTCTTTCAGCAGCGTTTCCAATAATTTACTCACCACCAAAGTTAAACTAACCGGCCTGTAATTTTCAACCACATCCTTACTTCCGCTTTTGTGTAAAGGCACCACATGAGCCTCTCTCCAGTCCTTTGGCACCACTCCCGACTCCAACGAGGCATTGAAAAGGTCAGTTAGTGGAGCTGCTAGAACGTCCCCAAGTTCCCTCAGTATTCTAGGGTGTATCCTATCCGGTCCCATCGCTTTGTCTACTTTAAGTTGAGCTAGTTTCTCATGAACACAGTCTTCTGAAAATTGTTCAAGATGTCCCTCGCTTCTGTTCCTATTTGTGGGTGTTTTCTGAGGTCCTGCTCCTGGTTCTTCATCTGTGAACACAGAACAAAAATATTTCTTAAGCAATTCCGCTTTATCCTTAACAGCTTCTACATATTCCTCCCCTTCACCCTTGAGTCTGACAATACCACTTTTGCCCTTTCTGTTCTCACTAATATATCTGAAAAATGTCTTATCCCCGCGTTTTATTGTATTGGCTATTTCCTCCTCTTTTTGAATCTTTGCCTTCTTGACTACTTTGCTAGCTTCTCTAAGCTTTTCCAAATATAGATGCCTGTCTTCCTCTCTCTGTGATCTCTTGTATTTCATGAAGGCCTCCCTCTTTTTCTTCACTTTTTCAGCTACTTCTTTCGAAAACCATAGCGGTCTCCTTTTCCTTTTACCTTTATTTACCATTTTAACAAAAAGGTTGGTTGCTCTTAAAATATCCCCTTTCAGTTTTGCCCACTGTTTTTCTACATCCCCCAGCTGTTCCCATCCCACTAACGACTCCCTGAAGTATTGGCCCATCTTCGCAAAGTTAGTCTTCCTAAAGTCTAAGATTCTCACCTTTGAATGGATTCTAAAAGCCCTAGTCCTAATAACGCTGGTAACAGAGCCTCTTCCCTTCCTGGTAGAGGGATACCTTCTCACTCAGGGGTCAATCTGGACGCTGGAGGTGAGTAGATTCTCGCTTTTGGCATGGCCCTTGAGAGGGCACATCTGACCCTCTGAGGATATTCACCTAGTGTGGTGGATACCTTGTTACAGGCATGCCGACATTCTACCTCCTCGGCTTATGTGTGGGTCTGGCGGATTTTTGAGGCCTGGTGCACTAAATACAGAGTGAGACCGTTGGTGGCCTCCCTTCCCAACATTCTGGCCTTCTTTCAGGTGGGCTTAGAGAAGAGGCTGGCCTTGAGCTCTCTGCAGATCCAGGTGGCAGCCCTGGCTTGTTTTTGGGGCCATGTGCAAGGTCAATCTCTGGCAGCACAAGTGAATATTGTATGTTTCTGAGGCAGGTGAAGAACCTTCGGCCGCCTTGCCATTTGGTAGTTCCGCCCTGGGACCTGAATTTGGTCCTGTCTGCGTTAGCAGCAACTCCCTTTTCAGCCCCTGCGGGCAGCCGCCCTTAAGGACTTGATGCATAAAGTGGTGCTTTTGGTCACTATTTGCTTGGCATAACAGATTTCGGAACTTCAGGTTCTTTCCTGTTAGGAACCTCACCTCATGGTGACCAAGGAGAAGGTGGTATTGCACCTGGTTCTTTCCTTTCTCCCTGAGGTGGTCTCAGCCTTTTATGTGAATCAGTCTGTTACATTACCGGTCTTCACGGGTGACCGTATTGCTACAGTATCGTGGATCTTGCACTTGCTGGATGTGCGTTGGGCCCTCAGGCACTACTTGAAAGTCACTCAGGATTTCTGGAAGTTCAACCATATTTTCATGGTATTTAGTGGGCCAGGAAGGGGGAGGCAGCATCTAAAGCCTCCAATTCCCAGTGGATTCAAGAGGCTATCACCACTCCACGCAGACAAACTGGTCTTCACTTTATTTCTTCGCACGTCACTACCATTTGGATGAACAGGCCAGACAGGACGCAATGTTTGGTGCACAGGTTTTGCAGGCCAGTGATTCAGGTCCTGCCCGTCGTTAGTACTGATTTGTTATATTCAATGCATCAGTACTGGACTGGAGGGTTCAATTAGACCTTACCTGCTAACTGTTTTTACTTGAGTCCCTCCAGTTCAGTTCAGAACCCACCCAGGATACTTCTGTTTGGGGTAGGCCTGCGCAGACTGAATAGTTTATGCTGTTGACGATGCCATGGCTACTGTGACAAGGCAGAGGCTCAGAAACAGAAGAAAAAGGGTTTAAAACACTTTGTCACCTCATATGCTTAGAGATACAGGACAGGAAGGGGTTAAGATTCCAGCACATGAACCTTCTCTGCAAAGAAGAGCAGGGAAAGAACCACACCCTAGCTCTAGGCTAACCCAGAGACCTAGCCAATCAGGGAGGTGGTCGGAGTCAGACCGGATTGGGCCACCCTGCACTCATAACCAGGAAGCAGCAGTTAGTGAGAGAAACAGAAGGAACAGAAGGGAGGAGAGGAACAGGACGGAGGAGAGAAGCGAGAGGAGAGAAACCTACAGGAGAGAAGGGAGTGAAGACAGAAACCTCCCGAGCAGCGAAAGGGGAACCAAGGAGAGAACCAGGGAAAGCGTAGTTACTCACCTGTAACAGGTGTTCTCCAGGAGCAGCAGGAATCAGTCCTCACATATGGGTGACGTCGGCGCCGACGGAGCCCTCGCGGAGCAATTTTCCCCAGCTTTCACAGAAAGCCTTTGGGAATTGCAGCGCGCATGCGCGGTCGCCTTCCCGCCCAAGGGTGCCATCTTAGCCAGTCTGATGACATAGCTAAAAGACAGCATAAAAATTTGCAAAAAAACTTAAGCAGATGATTGCAACTCCACGGGGAGGAGGGAGGGTTGTGAGGACTGATTCCTGCTGCTCCTGGAGAACACCTGTTACAGGTGAGTAACTACGCTTTCTCCAGGACCAAGCAGGAAGTCAGTCCTCACATATGGGACTCCCAAGCTTAAGGCTACCGGAGACCCTAAGCACAAAAATGAGCTCCCTCTAGCTCGGCAGTACAGAAGGATGGAATCTTCGCTGAATTATTACCCACCGGTAGCCCCCATCCGGGATGGAGGGTAGGAGTTGCTCAAACCTCGAAGAGATTTCGGAGGACTGCCTGTCCGAAAGCACTGTCCCTGTGGGACTCCCTCTCGAGACAGTAATGGACCGCAAAAGTCTGGCTCGAAGACCAAGTAGCGGCCCGGCAGATGTCTGCCAGCGGAACAGAGCGGAGGTAAGCCACTGACGTAGCCTTCGCCCGAACACAATGAGCCGTGACTCGACTTTCTAAGGAGAGTCCGGCTGCCCCATAAGCCCAAGCGATACAGTCAGCAACCCAGATGGACAGGGTACGCTTGGAGACCGGGAGCCCCAATTTATTGGGGTCAAAAGACACAAAAAGCTGAGCAGCTTTACGGTGCTCCCGCGTACGGTCAAGGTAGAAGTTCAATGCCCTTCTACAGTCCAGGGTATGCAGGACTCGTTCAGCTCGGCTGGAGTGAGGCCTGGGAAAGAAGGTTGGAAGTACCACCTCCTGATTGATGTGAAAAGGGGAGACAACTTTTGGAAGAAATTTTGGGTGAGTCCGTAGGACTACCCTATTTTTGTAGAACCGAGTGAAGGGAGGATCAGACACGAGGGCCTGCAATTCACTTACGCGTCTAGCGGAAGTGAGGGCTATCAGGAATAAGGTTTTCCACGAAAGAAAACGCAGAGAACAGGTAGCCATCGGTTCAAAAGGCGGACAGGTGATCCGCTGTAAAACCACATTCAGATCCCAGTCAGGTGCTGGCGGGCGCAGAGGTGGTTTTAGTAGAAGGAGACCTCGGAGAAACCGTGCTACAAGAGGGTCGCTGGAAAGAGGTCTGCCGTCCACCGGCACATGGTGTGCTGAAAGAGCACTGAGGTGGACCTTGACGGAGTTGGACTTAAGTCCCAGATTAGAGAGGTAGAGCAGGTACTGCAAGATCACCGACACCGAGCAGAAGAAGGGATCCTGAGACTGCTGTACACACCAAACGGAAAAGCGACGCCATTTAAGGGCGTAGCATTTGCGGGTAGAAGGTCGCCGAGAAGCTAGGACGACCTCTTCCACCTCTGCCGGCAGGAGAAGGGGAGCAAGGACTACCCTTTCAGCCGCCAGGCCATTAGATTGAGAGATCTGAGGTTGGGGTGTAGCAGAGACCCCTGATCCTGTGTTAGGAGATCCGGTTGAAACCCCAGAGGGAACGGATCCTCTACCGCTAATTGCAACAGGAGTGGAAACCACGGCTGTCTGGGCCAGCGAGGAGCCACCAGGATCATGGACGCTTTGTCCCGGAGAACCTTGAACAGAGTTCGGGAGACCAGCGGGATGGGAGGAAAAGCATAGAGAAGGTTTTCCGACCATGAGAGCAGAAATGCATCTGCCGCTACCCGAAGGGGATGTGGCTGACGCGAGCAGAAGCGAGGAAGTTGCCGGTTGAGAGGACTGGCAAAGAGATCCATCGTGGGGAGGCCCCACTTCAGAAAGAGTTTCTGGACTACCAAGGGATCCAGACGCCACTCGTGCGGCTGGAGTATCCTGCTGAGTTTGTCCGCCAGGCAATTCTCCTGGCCTGGGAGATAAACTGCTTTGAGAAGAATGCCGTGACTGACGGCCCAAGAGCAGAGCTTTTGAGCTTCTCGGCAGAGAAGGAAGGAGCCCGTGCCGCCCTGTTTGTTCACGTAGAACATGGCAACTTGATTGTCCGTCTGGACAAGGACGGACTGGTGAGAAGTCAGGTGGGAGAAAGCCTTGAGCGCCAGACGAATAGCTCTGAGCTCCAGGAAGTTGATCTTTTGAGCAGATTCCCACGCGGTCCAGAGACCTTGAGTACATGCCCCCTGGCAATGAGCTCCCCAGCCCAGGAGGGAAGCATCGGTCGTCAGCACTTGAGTCGTCTGAGGCGACTGAAAAGGCATTCCGAGCACCAGGTTCGGCCGATGAAGCCACCACTGTAGGGAAGAGGCCAGCGGTCTGGAGAGGCGCACTAAGTCGGCTAGCCCGCCGGTGGCTTGTTGCCACTGCTTGCGAAGGCACCATTGAGCCGGCCGCATATTCAGGCGAGCATTGGGGGTCACGTGGACGGTGGAAGCCATATGGCCGAGTAGTCTCAGGAAGCGCCTGGCGGAGACCAGGGACTGGCTGCGAAAACGGCCGGCTAGGTCCATGAGCCGTTGAGCCCTGTCGAGAGGCAGGAAAGCTCGAGCCTGAGGAGTGTGCAGTCTTGCGCCGATGAACTCGAGATCCTGTGAGGGGAGCAAAGTGGACTTTGCGAAGTTTATGACAAAGCCCAAGTACTGCAGAAGAGTCACCGTGCGGTGTGTGGCATTGGTGACTGCCAGAGGGGACGACGCTCTGATGAGCCAGTCGTCGAGGTACGGAAAAACATAGAGGCCGTGAAGCCTGAGATAGGCCGCCACCACCGCGACATTTTGTGAAGACTCGCGGTGCGGAGGACAGGCCAAAGGGCAGTACTCTGTACTGGTAGTGATTTCCGGCCACCACAAACCTTAGGTATTGGCGGTGGCTTGGGTGGATGAGGATGTGCGTGTAGGCATCCTTTAGATCCAAGGAGCATAGCCAATCTCCCTGCTGGAGGTAGGGCAGAAGGATTCCAAGGGTAAGCATCTTGAACTTTTCCCGCACAAGGAACTTGTTGAGGTTGCGCAAGTCCAGGATGGGTCTTAGGCCTCCTGTCCTTTTTGGTATTAGGAAATACCTGGAATAAAAGCCTTGACCTCTCAGGTGGTGGGGCACCGGTTCCACAGCCTGGTCCTGAAGAAGACTTGCTAACTCCTGAAGGAGTAAGTCCCTGTGCAGAGGGAGTCACGGAGGTTCTCCGGAAAATAAGAGGGAGGGACCTGATGGAAGTGGAGAAGATATCCTTCTCGCACGACTTGAAGCACCCAGGCATCTGAAGTGATGTTGGACCACCTGTGGGCGAAGTGAACCAGCCGGCCTCCGGTGCTGGGAGGGACCAGCTGAGGGGGAGAGGCTATGCTGAGGAAGTCAAAAACCCCCACCCTGCTGAGCAGGGGCTGGTGGTGCAGGCTTGGGGGCTTGCTGCCTACGGGACCCGTTACCCCGTCCCTTGGCCTGCTGACCCTGTTGGGGAGCTGGAGGGGCCTGATATTGGGGGTAGTGTTTGTAGGCAGCCGCCTTTCTCGGGTAAAAGGACTTTTTTCCCGAGCCCTTCTTTTTCTGGGAAGGGGCGGAGGTCTTCCTAGAAAGCCTGGTCCTGGTGAGAGTCTCCGTCTCGATTTGTGCAGCCTTTTCAGCCATGGGCTTGCCAAAGAGGTTTTCACCTCTGCAGGGGACATCGACCAACTTGTCCTGCACCCAAGGCTCAAGGTCAGACGACTGAAGCCAAGCCTGTCGGCGGGCACCGATGCCGGCTGCGGCCACACGAGCCGATGCTTCAAAGCCATCATAGGCTGCTCGGGACATGAATTTGGAGCATTCCCGAATACCAGATGTTAAGGCTAGGAACCTCCGCAAAGGTTCCTCGGACAGTCCAGCAGAGAATCCGGCTAGCTCTTTAGCCAGGTCTCGGAGATACATGCCCATGTATAGCTGGTAGGTCTGGACACGACAAGCCAGCATAGAGCCCTGGAAACACTTCTTACCAAGGCCATCCAGGTTACGGGCCTCCCTGCCAGGGGGCACCGAGGAGTGCATTTTCTGGCTCTTCAGCCGATGCATGGCCGATTCCACTACCATGGAATGGTGTGGTAGCTGTGCTTTTTGGAAGCCAGGACTCTTGCGGACTCGATAGATGGAATCGACCCGCTTGCTCAATACCGGCGACGAGGCCGGACTCTCCCACATGCGGAAGAGTAGTCGTTCCAGCATGGGAGGCACCGGTACAGTAAAGTGCTCCCGGGCGGGAGAGTCGTACTGAAGGGCGTCGAGCTCTTCGGCTCGAGGCTCCTCCTCGGGATCCGCCGGGAAGGCCAAAGCCTTGGCCATATCCCTGACGAAGTCCGAGAACCGGGCATCCTCCGGAGGGGACTGTTTCCGAGGTTCGGACTCAGGTGAGTCCGAGGGGACACACCGAGTCCGAAAGGAATCAGGTGACTCCTCCTCTTCAGACTCCCAGACCGACTCCGAGGAGGAATCAGTGGGGTCGGCTCGGGCAGGCGGAGGCGTCGGCCGCCCCGACGCCAAGGGAGTCGGCGGCGACGACCTCGGTCCCGAACGGGAGGCCGAGGGTGACCTCGACCGAGGATCGACTCGAGTTCGCATGGACTCGAGGATCGGCTCGGTCTCCGGGGTCGACTTAGACGTCGACGTCCCGGCGGTCGGGGCAGCGGCGCCAGCGAGGCTAGCGATCAGTGCCCGCTGCTGGTCCATGAAGGCAGATAGTCTGCTCTCCAAGGCCGTCAACCTGAGTCCGACCTCAGGTGACCCAGCAGTCCCCGACTCGGGCCCCGACGGCGTCGGGCCCGACGTCGGACCTCTCGGAGGCGAGTCCAGAAGGACCACAGGACTTACCCGAGCAGGCAACTCCGACTCCAGGCGAGGTCGCTTCGGGAGGTACTCCTTCTCCAAAGACCCGGGACGGCTGTCGGGGCTATGCGACCTGGCCCTCACGGAGCCAGGAGCGTCCACCGACGCCGCCCTCGCGGGTTTTGTCTTCCGTCGATGGTCTCCGGAGGGAGAACCCCTGTCGGAGGAGCTTCGGCGATGTTCAGAGCTGGAGCCTCTGGATGCCGAGGCCTCCGACGAGGTCCGGGTACGGCTGGGGTCAGCGAAGATTCTATCCCGCTGATGCCGCCAACTCCTCAACGCTTTGGAGGACATTTTGCCACAGGCTCCACAGATCATTTCTTCATGATCCGGGCCCAG
Organism: Ichthyophis bannanicus; assembly: GCA_033557465.1. NCBI lineage: Eukaryota > Metazoa > Chordata > Amphibia > Gymnophiona > Ichthyophiidae > Ichthyophis > Ichthyophis bannanicus. The sequence goes on along the minus strand of CM066034.1, from coordinate 373,739,594 downwards.
GCAGCGGAGGCAATTATCGTGTGTGTCAGTGAGTGACATATTTCTGTCACACTGACCACACCGCTTGAAACCACTGGCAGCCATCGGGGGAAAAAGGGCCCCTGCAAGGTCAAAGGACCGGGCTGCCAGGGAAAAATCGAAAACGAAACTGACCAAAATCAGAAAAACCGAAAAATAAGGGAAGGACTCGCAACGGCGTCGCGAGTCCGGGCAGGAAAACGACCGGCGTCGAACCGAATTGAAAAACGAGTAAAACTCACGAAAATCAACTTTTTTAGCGGGGACACGACTGGTACGTCTGTAGGGCTCCGCGGAAAAAAGAAGACTGGCTAAGATGGCACCCTTGGGCGGGAAGGCGACCGCGCATGCGCGCTGCAATTCCCAAAGGCTTTCTGTGAAAGCTGGGGAAAATTGCTCCGCGAGGGCTCCGTCGGCGCCGACGTCACCCATATGTGAGGACTGACTTCCTGCTTGGTCCTGGAGAAAGGAGAGTTCCTGTGGGTGGTCCAGGAAGAGACCCAGGCAGAGCTCAGCTCCAAGAGAGAGTGGACCCTGGAGGAGACCCAGAGCCAGACTCAGAAGCCTTGAACACAGACTTGGAGTCAGTGGAGTTCCCCATAGTTAAAAGCTGCCAAAACCAGGTCAGAGCAAAACCTTTTAAACCTTGTAAAGTAGATAGCTCTGAAATAAGCCAGTCTCTAGGAAGTGGTAATAGAGTGCTTTCTAGGAGGAGCAGGCTTGAACCAAGCTTTGAAAAGAAACCTGAAGTTATTAGAGGGAAGTTGGGCTGTAGGAAAGTCCCTAATGAGAAACTGCAAGCATTTCCCTTATACAGACAGCGTGACCAGAGCTCTAGCTCAGAAGATAGCACACCTGCTTGTCAGCAAAAGGCTAATTGGCAGCTACCGTGCAGAGAGCTAGGAACAGACCCTGAGGACCAGGCTGTGCTGAGGGATCTCACAAGGCAGTACCAGAAGAGACATATTCCTCCCAACCGAAGGCAACTACCTAGGCAAGGCAAGGAGGAAATAAACCCCTTTTATGAGCTGTTAAAAGGTGCTGAGAAGCACAAAGCCTTACAAGTGCCTAGAAGACAGAGAGAAAGTAAATGGCAACAGCTTCAGACTATAATTAAAGAATTAAAGTCTGAAGGCTTGTATGTTCCACATGACAAAGGGATTTCAGAGAGCCAGGAAGAACCAATGGAATTAGGGGCTCCTTTATCCAGTACCAGTGATTCTGAGATGGAGTGTGGAATGTGTATGAGAGAGTAAGGAACTATAATTTATTCCTGTTCTATGACTGAGTGCTATGAAGCCTAAATCAATGCTCTTAGAAGTTTGCACAAGAGACAGCAGCGTTCTGCTGGGTGCAATGACTCAGAGCTTCATAACTTGCAGCTGTGAATGAAAGGCAACGTAAGGAAGTGTTCCTGCACAAGAAGCCTGTTATTAAAAGGCAAGGGAGTGTGGAGATTGCCATTTCTATTTAAAGCTGTTAAACAAGATATGAACATTAGTAAGAAAAATACAACAACTAGAAGATTCCTTTATTGAAAGCTGATACTTTGAAAGCATTACTAGCATCCTGAAATGTTGTTGTATTGATGAAGCTGGAAGAAGCCTAAAAGCATTTAAGTTCTTACTTGTCCCTGAGAAGAATCAGGAGATCTAACCTTATACTTGAACTTTTATTTGGTAGAAAAAGGTTACCACTTTACTTTTGTGTTGGGGGAGTAAATCCTGTGCGTTCTTTTGCAATACTTTGTGCAATACCTTATGCAACAATAAAGTATTCTTTAACTTAAAACCCAACCTTGGCTGTCGTCACTTCGGTCCACAACTACAATAGGATACAGGGCTACAGCACTACCAAGGACTTTTAAAACCCCATGGGTCACGTACCAACTGCCTAATACGCCAGGGCTAGGCGGTGCGGTGTCACATAGGAAGGTTTTTGGCGTAGTTGTTTCGGATTATTAAAATTGCTGCCTTGCACAGAAGGAGTGACTGACCAATGTTACCAGTAAAGTTCTGAAGAGTGGACACTTTTTGAAAATTTTTGAAAAAAAAAAAAAAAAAAAGTTTTGACACCAAGGGTACCTGAAGAGCTTACCAGTGCTGCAGATTACAGTTCAGCTGAGGCGGACCAGAGTTCCGGTTCTAAGGCCACCGCACTGCTGAAGAGCGAGACACTCCACTTGTAGCAGGTAACCCGTAGCTAAGAGGGGTCATCTCAGGATACTGCTACAAGGGGGTGGTAATTTGGCAGAGCTAAGCTGGGAGCGAAGGAAGGTGCTTTTGTGGTGGTTCCGCACTTGGTGTTTCTTTTTGTTTCCCCACAGGTACGTCAAGATGGAGCCCGCAGCCTTGATGAATTGGGTAGCGGAGAGGTTCCAGGAGCAGGAGGCAAGATCGGTGCAGACCCAAGAGAGGATGGCCGCGATGCTACGCGCGCAACAACAGCCTTTGTTAGACCTGCTAGGATCCTGGACGGAAGAACAGAAGCGGACATCGGAGACGCTACAGACTGTGTCCAGTTCGTTAGGAACTGCCACAGGACTTGGAGTTATTGGTCAGGGAATGTTATCATTAGGACAGTGGTCTAAGGATGATAATGTTGATGATCATCTCGAAGTGTTTGAGCGCATTGCAACCATGAGCGGATGGCCTAAAGAACACTGGGTTATCCGGTTGGCTACATCCCTAACGGGAGAGGCTCTTACGGCCCAGTGATCTTGCTAACGATTATGGAGCTGTGGTTGAAGCAATACGAGATAGATTAGGCCTAACTCCCGTGGTGTATCGCCGACTTTTAAGAGGGTGCAGGTTAACCCCAGGCGAGACACCACAGGCCTTATGCCATAGGATAAAAGCTTTGGCATGTAAATGGCTATCTCCACAAGGTAGGAGCATGGAAACAGTAATGGATGATATTGTACTCGAGCAATTCTTGGAAGCACTGCCCCGGGAAGTACAGTCCTTCCTAGTCCTCCAAGACTGCCAGAATACGAAGGATGCCGTCGCCCTCGCTGACCGGTTCATTGAGGCGCAAGCCTTAGGTCAGAAGAGGAGAGGTGTTCCAGAAGGTACAGTCTTGAGGGAACCAGGAATGAAGGGAGGAGTACAGGTGGGTGAATCTCCATCTAGGCCTTTGTTCAGACCTGGTGTGAATGAGCGCAAGTGTTTTGCCTGTGGTCAGAAGGGACACCTCAGGAGGAATTGTAGGGCTAGGCTAGCACTAATCACCACCCAGTCCAAGGAGGTTGGGGAGGGATTCTTGCTGATGGTCACGGTCAATAATATCCCGGTCGAAGCCTTGTTAGATTCAGGCGCCGACCAGTCCATGGTCTCTGAAAGTCTGTGGAAGGAGATAGGACCTCAGAGTGGGAGTGATAAAAAACACCCTGGGTCGATTTCTGATACGTTGCCGGGAGGGGGGGGAGTGGTCTGTATTCCAAGATGGCGACAGGGATCTGTTTGAGCTGGGATGCCTAAGAGAAAGGGCAAGCATCGGGCTCTTCCCGCTGAGCCTTCTGCAAAACCCTCTACTTCCGTGAAGACCGGGCCGATGGATTGATATGTCCAGCTTACCGAGCAGCAGATTGGGGAGATTAGAGGGGGCATGGAGACACCGGCTCAGGATTCTTCGGCTTCTTCCGCCCCGGATGTGACTCTCTCCCCAGATGGTAGGTCTCCGCCTTCACCGCCGAGGCTGCCGGGATCCTCTCCTACGAGCGCAGCCGTCCCTCCTCCAGTTTTTGGTGTCGGAGGAACGGTGGGTGAGCGGGGCTCTGAGGCAGTGGATGCCGGAGAGCAGCTGAGTCTACCTGCAGCATTGAATATTTCGGCGGCTGGTCCATCTTTGGGAGGCGTTCCTGTTGGAATAGGAGTTGGCGAGTCTGTGGAAGAACGCAGTCCTAGGACTTTGCTATCTGATCCTGAGACGCCACGGTTGCTTGTCCTTACTCGTCCTGCAGTTGTGTCTCTGGATAGCATCTGGGAGGCTATTTCTGGACTGGCTACTATGGTGAGTCAACAACTAATATTGACTGGAACACGGGTTTCTAACTTGGAAGTTTCTTCTGTTAATTTCTCTGCCGAGGTGACAGAACTAAAAACACAAGTTTCTACAAATACTCAGTCGGTTTCGCAATTCTCCGATGTGACTGAATCTTTAATTAAAGATAATATGGCAATAAAGCTGAAGCTGGAAATACTGGAGAATGCCGCTAGATCCTCGCACATTCGCCTTCTTAATTTTCCTATGCTACCTTTAGTTTCTCCGGTTGACCTTTTTAAAAGGTATTTACAAGAATCCCTGAAGGTTACACCAGAGTTAATTCCCCCTATTGCGAAAGCGTATTTTCTACCTTCTGGTCGGAAAATTGAGGAGAAAGCGGTTGGTCTTCCAGAGATGAGTCTACTAGATGTTTCAGCGTTACTTCAGACACCTAAAGATGAAGAACTTGAAGTTTCTACGTTAATTGTCTCCTTGGCATTATCATCTGATAGAGACTGGTTACTACGGCTTTATTTTAAATTCCGTAATAATTTGTTTATGGGGAAGAAAATAGGAATGTTCCCTGATGTTTCCAGAGAAACACAGCGTAGGCGTAAATCTTTCCTAATTTTGCGTCCTGGGGTCACTCGTATGGGTGCTACTTTTGCTCTTCGTTATCCCTGTAAATGTGTAGTTGTTTTTCAGTCGCATAAGTATGTTTTTTTTCGGCCTGAGGACTTGTCCTCTTTCATTAGTTCTCGCGTTGTAACATCTTCTCCTATCCAGCAGATTCCCACTATTTAGAGTTTCTGCTTGGTTCCCTGTGTACCCTTTGGAATTTCCTAAAAATTCACTTCAGTTGTTATACAGGGGATTTCCTGGCCCCTGTAATAACCGTAGATTTTCTCCCCCCAGTTAGGGGACTATCAATAGCATTGTTTGTTTTTTCTTGATGTTATGTACTTATTAATTTTTTTCTTGCAATGTCTATCACTGTACAAGTGTATGCTTGATTCAATGTTAAAACGCATAAATATAAAATTTTAAAAAAAAAACCACCCTGAGGATGAAATTAAGATTCGTTGTGTGCATGGTGCTGCAACAGCATACCCAAGGCACACAGTAACTGTAAAGGGAATGGGTTTAAGCAAGGACATCCCTGTAGCGGTGGTACCAAGGTTGCCCCATCCTATAGTATTAGGCAGGGATTGGCCGCAATTTAGAAGGGACCTAGTTGAAGGTTTGGCTACTACTGCTGAAACCAAAGTCCCTAAGCCTGCAAAAAGAGGGAAGCTACTCGTAGCTAAGGATAGCGAGGAAGGATGGAGGTTAGGTCTAGTGTCCACACGAGCCCAAAGCAAAGCTAGTCAGAAGAACCAAGTCCCCGCTAAGGATTCCCTGGCAGAGTTACCCACACATAGGGGTTTGGTGACGCCCTCTAGGGAACGTGTAAAACCCCAGAAGGTGAAAAAACACAAAGAAAAACAATGCCGGGCCCTGAATAGAAACGAGCTAGCGACAGGACGGGAGCTACCATGGGCTTCGGCCGAATTAGTAGCAAAATTTCCCTCCTTTCCTGAGGAGCAAAGGCAAGATCCAACCCTGACCCATGCCTTTGATAGTACGAATAAGGGAGGGGGATCGTTGCCGCATTTTTATGTGGAAGGGAACGTGTTGAATAGAGAAAGCTTGGACCCCAGTTCTGACCATACCCGGAGGCAATTAGTGGTGCCTAATACGTTTAAAAATTTGGTTTTACGTTTAGCTCATGATCATCCTTTGGGGGGGCACAAAGGGGCTCAAGGTACCTTAGACCAGATTTTGGGTCGTTTTTATTGGCCCGGAGTCTTTCGGGAGACCACGAAGTTCTGCGAGGCATGTCCCTCATGTCAGAAAGTTACGCCTCGGCTACCAGGGAAGGTACCTCTGATACCGGTCCCACGTATCTCTAGACCTATAGAGCGCTTAGCAATGGACATGGTAGGACCCTTAATTCGGACTCCCCGGGGGTTTCAATACATTTTAGTTATTGTGGATCATGCCACGCGTTTCCCCTGGGCAGTTCCCTTAAGGAACACGTCAGCACGCACTATTGCCCTGGAATTGCTGAAACTGTTTTGCGAGATAGGGTTCCCGCGAGAAATTCTCACGGACAGGGGTACGAATTTCCTGTTTCATTATCTTGCCCAGGTCTGGGATGCCTTTGGCATTAAGCACATTAAGACGGCAGCCTACCATCCCCAGACCAATGGTCTGGTTGAACGGCAAAACCAGACCATTAAAAGGATGTTGAGAAGAAGCCTGGAGGGGGAGGTAGCTGAGTGGGACATGATGCTCCCCTTTATACTATATGCCTGTCGCGAGCGGAAACAAGCTTCCTTGGGGGTATCCCCGTACGAGCTGTTGTATGGGCGAGCACCCCGAGGTGTGTTAGACATTTTACGGGATCAATGGGTGGAGCCTACTAGAGAAGAGGTGGAGGTACCCCAGTTTTTAAAAGATTTGAGGGGCAGGTTACAGCGCACGTCCCAGATAGGGGAAGACAATATGGTAGCCAGTCAAGTTCGGCAAAAGAAATATTATGACCGTCGCACTCGACCTCGACATTTAGAGGTCGGCGAAAAGGTCATCGTAATGGTACCGGGTCATCACCCGAAATTTGAAACTACCTGGAGAGGACCCTGCCGGGTCATCAAACAGGTAGGACTAGCCACATATACCGTAGAAACTAGAGGAGGGAAACAACAAAATTTCCACTTAAATGTTTTGCGGTTATGGCATGAGCGTGTAGCTTTAGCTCAGTTAGCTATAAGAAAGAATACAATTGCTAACCCTGATCACCAGAATAAGATTCCGTGCTGTTCTGGATCTATTCAGCCAGCCCGGAATATCTTAAATGGGGGGTTATGTGACAAGGCAGAGGCTCAGAAACAGAAGAAAAAGGGTTTAAAACACTTTCTGTCACCTCATATGCTTAGAGATACAGGACAGGAAGGGGTTAAGATTCCAGCACATGAACCTTCTCTGCAAAGAAGAGCAGGGAAAGAACCACACCCTAGCTCTAGGCTAACCCAGAGACCTAGCCAATCAGGGAGGTGGGCGGAGTCAGACCGGATTGGGCCATCCTGCACTCATAACCAGGAAGCAGCAGTTAGTGAGAGAAACAGAAGGGAGGAGAGGAACAGGACGGAGGAGAGAAGCGAGAGGAGAGAAACCTCCAGGAGAGAAGGGAGTGAAGACAGAAACCTCCCGAGCAGCGAAAGGGGAACCAAGGAGAGAACCAGGGAAAGGAGAGTTCCTGTGGGTGGTCCAGGAAGAGACCCAGGCAGAGCTCAGCTCCAAGAGAGAGTGGACTCTGGAGGAGACCCAGAGCCAGACTCAGAAGCCTTGAACACAGACTTGGAGTCAGTGGAGTTCCCCAGAGTTAAAAGCTGCCAAAACCAGGTCAGAGCAAAACCTTTTAAATCTTGTAAAGTAGATAGCTCTGAAATAAGCCAGTCTCTAGGAAGTGGTAATAGAGTGCTTTCTAGGAGGAGCAGGCTTGAACCAAGCTTTGAAAAGAAACCTGAAGTTATTAGAGGGAAGTTGGGCTGTAGGAAAGTCCCTAATGAGAAACTGCAAGCATTTCCCTTATACAGACAGCGTGACCAGAGCTCTAGCTCAGAAGATAGCAACCTGCTTGTCAGCAAAAGGCTAATTGGCAGCTACCGTGCAGAGAGCTAGGAACAGACCCTGAGGACCAGGCTGTGCTGAGGGATTTCACAAGGCAGTACCAGAAGAGACATATTCCTCCCAACCGAAGGCAACTACCTAGGCAAGGCAAGGAGGAAATAAACCCCTTTTATGAGCTGTTAAAAGGTGCTGAGAAGCACAAAGCCTTACAAGTGCCTAGAAGACAGAGAGAAAGTAAATGGCAACAGCTTCAGACTATAATTAAAGAATTAAAGTCTGAAGGCTTGTATGTTCCACATGACAAAGGGATTTCAGAGAGCCAGGAAGAACCAATGGAATTAGGGGCTCCTTTATCCAGTACCAGTGATTCTGAGATGGAGTGTGGAATGTGTATGAGAGAGTAAGGAACTATAATTTATTCCTGTTCTATGACTGAGTGCTGTGAAGCCTAAATCAATGCTCTTAAAAGTTTGCACAAGAGACAGCAGCGTTCTGCTGGGTGCAATGACTCAGAGCTTCATAACTTGCAGCTGTGAATGAAAGGCAACGTAAGGAAGTGTTCCTGCACAAGAAGCCTGTTATTAAAAGGCAAGGGAGTGTGGAGATTGCCATTTCTATTTAAAGCTGTTAAACAAGATATGAACATTAGTAAGAAAAATACAACAACTAGAAGATTCCTTTATTGAAAGCTGATACTTTGAAAGCATTACTAGCATCCTGAAATGTTGTTGTATTGATGAAGCTGGAAGAAGCCTAAAAGCATTTAAGTTCTTACTTGTCCCTGAGAAGAATCAGGAAATCTAACCTTATACTTGAACTTTTATTTGGTAGAAAAAGGTTACCACTTTACTTTTGTGTTGGGGGAGTAAATCCTGTGCGTTCTTTTGCAATACTTTGTGCAATACCTTATGCAACAATAAAGTATTCTTTAACTTAAAGCCCAACCTTGGCTGTCGTCACTTCGGTCCACAACTACAATAGGATACAGGGCTACAGCACTACCAAGGACTTTTAAAACCCCATGGGTCACGTACCAACTGCCTAATACGCCAGGGCTAGGCAGTGCGGTGTCACACTACCCACATCGATTATGTCCTGCCTGAAGGGCTTGGCTGTCTGTTGTGGTTGGAGCCTCTTGATTGCTGTTAAAAAAAAAGAAAGAGAAGAACTTTTCCTTTTATTTCTGTGGTAGTGGGTAAGATACCGAGCTAGGGTCTTGGGCCCAGCCCAGGGCCGCAGTAGTCTTGTTTTCGTTCTTCCTGTTTTGCTGTGTTGGTTGGCATACTGGTTGGTTGAGGGTGCACAGGTTCCTTATGGGCTGCTTCAGCTAGTGATATTAGTCTCTATCTGCTGGTGGGTGGACATAACCCACTCATCTGGACTGGACTGGAGGGACTCAAGGAAAGACAATTAGCAGGTAAGGCCTAATTGAACCTTCTAGATGATACTGCAGCCAGGATTTCCCAATCAACATCTGGCAAATTAAAATCTCCAACCAATAAATCCCCTTTCATAGGAATATTGTGAATGTCGTCAATGAAATCTCTATCTAGTTGTTCTTATTTTTATTTAGTATTTAGCTCATGCCTTTTCAGGAGAAGATCAAGGCGAGTTACATTAAGGTACAGTATGTATTTCCCTGCCCCCAAAGGGCTCACTAAGTTTGTTCCTGAGGCAGTGGAGAGTTAAGTGGCTTGCCCAAGGCCATAAGGAGTGCCAGTGGGATTTGAACTTTGGCCTTTCTAGCTCTAGGCTGCTGCCCTAACCACTAGGCTACCTCCTCTCCCTCTTCTGCCTGAGAGGGAGGTCTGTATATCACAGCAATGTGAACAGATTTTCCATTCCGTCTTGACAGATTAACCTAAGCCTCCAATGTTTGTCTGAATATTTTTATTTAACATAAGAGCATAAAATATGTCATTCTGGGTCAAACCAAGGCCCATCAAGCAGGGGCGACCCAAGGGTGTTGCGGGGCCTCATTTGAATAAATATTTGCATATCCACTGGGACTCATTTGTATTAATCTAATTTATTTTATTTTAAAATGTATATGCTGCCCATCTAAAATGTTAAGCAGCTTTCAAAGGAGTCCTTCAAAAATCTCTTTTTTGTCCCAACAATGATTTAGGGCAGTGGTGGGAAATTCCGGTCCTGGAGGGCCGCAGACCAGTCAGGTTTCCATGATGTCCCTAATGAATATTCATGGACCTATTTCCATACAATGAAAGGCAGTGGATGCAAATAGATCTCATGCGCCCTCCAGGACCAGAATTGCCCACCCCTGATTTAGGGGCATGTTTACTAAACATTAATGTGTGTTAAGTGCCACTGTGCCCATAGAAGTAAATCGGTGTTGCTGCACTTAGCACACATTCAAATTTGTGAATGCACAATAACCTTTGGTAAGCATGCCTCTTAATGAGTGTCTGAAAACCATTTGCATGTACAGTGAGGATAAAGAAAGGCTACCATATTTGTGCATTACTATCCTCCAACGCCAACTGCCAGATGCATTACTACAAAACCCTGCTCATTCAGAACCCATAGCAAACCTATCTTATTATAACAGCATTACCAGGACTTATACAGCACCAAACCCTACTTATCAAAAGGTAACACTACAAATATTAAACCAATACATCTTCTACTTTGAAAAGAGGACAAGCGGATTTGCTACACAGAAACTACACGAACAGAATGACACAGTTCTGTCATACACGGAATACAGACAGACCATCATCAAATACAGAACAAGGGATCACAGTTTAGAAATATGAAGATAATAAATGAACTGGGAACCCCAAAAGCCAAACTTTGAATGCAACACAACACTGGAAAAATGAAATTAATTTCCTCTTATACTGAACAAAGCACAGACATAAGCGATGCACATTTCCCAAAGCTGACATAGTCCAGTTAATAAATTCAAAATAAAATACTGTACTTTTTTTCTACCTTTAGTTGTTTGGGCATTTTATTTTTCAGTCACAATTGTGCCAGTCTCTCTTCTGCATTCCTCATGTCTTATGCTAACTCTCCATTGTCTGCTGTCTATTTGTCCTTTCTTCTCCTATTTTTTTCCATTTTCTGTCTATATATGCCTCTGAAATACTGATCTTTCGTTTTTTGTTCTTTTCTCTATTTCTTTCTTTACTCATTCATCCACTAGAATTTCAACTCTCCATCCTCAATCCTCTTTTGACTTTTCACCTAGCAACTTTCCATCTACTCTACTAACCTCCAGCCCAGCTCCCCCATTTCTCATCACACTCCCTTCTCTAGCCTCTTATTCCTCTCCGTCTTTCACTCACTCCCCATTAGCACATTTCAACCCTCTGCAATCACCATCCTCCTCTCACTCCTTGCCAGCTTCCCATGGCTTCTCTCGCATAGTTCAATCATGCCCACCATTTCTCTCCCTCTCCCTCTCTCTCACCACCCCAATTCAGCATTTCCAAATCCTCTCATCCTTCTGCTTTACCCACAAAGTCTAGCTTTCTTTTCCACCTCCCCATCCCTTTATCTCCCCCCAATAGACCACCAGCTTTCTATTCCCTTTCCCTCCAGTGGTCCGGCATCTCTCCTATAACCCCTCCCAGTCCACCATCTTCTCTCTCTCTCTCCCCCTGTTCCTCCCCATCCTAGGCCAATATATCCTCCCTCTATATATATATCTACACACACACACACACACTATCTCTGAGTCAGCACGTGGCAGCCCGTGCTGCCTGTAGCATTCACTTCTATTGAATGGCCCAATGAATACGCCAGGCAGCTACTGTTGCTGACTCATAGAAAGAAAAAGGAAGCTGGGAATGGTGCTGTATGATGCCGGAGCTGCATACAGAATGAGTTGTACCAGTTCCTGGGCCCACCATCTGAGTCCTCATTTAGTCTCCCAATACCCAGTCTTAGATTCTGACTGCTTCTTCTTTTCTCCCACTCAATTTTAAAGTCTACATCTAAGTTCCAGTCCTTGCTTCCCCCATCTACCTGTCCCCAGTATCGCTTCCTACAGTTCCACATACCTACCCAGCTACTTCCTTCTCCGATATTCATTAACCCTGCCTTTCCTCCTTCTTACTCCAGCATTCATTCTAATGCCCCTCCCTCTCAACTGTTCCATCTGTATGACCTTTTTTCTTCCCTCCCACACAAAAATCTGTCTACCTCCTCTATCTCCCATCTTCTTTTTTCTCCCCCAGCACCAGCTCCCCTATAGTACCAGCCCCTCCCAGCATCCACTGCCTTCCAGTCTCATTCTCCCCATCCCCCAGCATCAGCCCATTCCAGTCCTAGCCCCCAGTACCAATCCTGCTCCATTCCCAATCCTTCCCAGTATCATCTCCCTTCAAGTCCAAGTCCCCCATCTCCCAGCATCAGCCCATTTCAAGTCCTAGCCCCCCATATCAGTCTTTCTCCAGTTCCAGTCCCTCCCAGCATCAGCCCATTTCCAGTCCCTCCATCCCCTAGCATCAGTCCTTGTTCAGTTCCAGTCCCTCCCAGCACTATCTCCCTTCCAGTCCCTCCATCCTCCAGCATCAGTCCCTGTCCATTCCCAGTCCCTCCCAGCCTCCAACATTATCCCATTTTCCCATTCTAGCCTCAAGTACCAGTCTTCTTCCAGTGCCAGTGTCTCCCCCCCCCCCCAACATGGTCCCACACTACGAGGGGATCCGCGCATGCCTGAATGACTTAAGAGGGAGTCAGTGAGGAGTGAAACCCAACTTCCCAGCTCATCTCTGCACAGCTGCAGGAGCACAGCTAGGAGAGTAAAAGAAAATGCTAAGTCACAGCTGCCGGCACTGCTGAGTTCATAGAGGTTAAACAAGGTCACTTCCTGTCTCTTGTGTAAGACAGGAAGTACACCTTTTTAACCTCTATGAACTCAGTGGCACCAGAAACTGCAATTTAGCACAGCTGCGAGAGTTAAGGAAAACTATCCTGCGGCTGAGCAGAGGTGAGCTGGGCTTTGGGCTTCATCAGCTCCCTCGTAAGCCTGTCAAGCACATGAGGCCATGTGCAAGTGACATGCCTGCACATGCCTAGGGCATGCCCTGCCGTTGAGCCCAGTATCCTGTTTCCAACAGTGGCCAATCCAAGTCACAAGTCCCTTTCAGATTACCAAAAGGTACACAGATTCCATGTTGCTTATCTTGGGGTAAGCAGTAGATTTCCCTGATCCTCTTTAATAATGGTTTATGGACATTTCCTCCAACTTATCCAAACCTTTTTTTTTTTTATTTGTATATTTTGCATTTTAACAAACTAACAAAACAGAACAATAAAATAGCAAACCATGTTTACATTGATATTGAGAAGGGATTGTCTTACAACACAGACATCCCCTAGCCAGTATTAATACAACTCCCCCAACCCCCCCCTCGACACCTTGCAAGCCCCATCATCCCCACAATTAGTCCACATCGACATTCGCATAACCATCTAAAGCAGACCATTTATTCAATTGTATTACCTTTCCCCTGGAAGAAGAAATATTATCCTGTGCCCTTTCATACCGACTATATAGGCACATTAAATTCCACCAGTGTAGCCAACTCAATTTCACAGGATCCTTCCATCTCATTAGGATGACTTTTATGGCGATTGCTAGCATAAAGTTTAGTATAAAAAAATGTTCCTTAGTCACCTTGGGAATTTCTGCCTTAGATCTCAACACAACAATCCTCCATGATAAAGGGCATGAAAAACGTAAAACATGCTGTATCTTCCATCCATACACGTGACCAATACTCCTGAATGCTAGGGCAGTACAGTATCATATGTCACAGAGTGCCAAGCTCCTTCTGGCAGGTCCAACAATACTGAGTCACATCCTTACTCCATTTGGCCATTCTAACCGGCGTAACAAATGCCCTATGTGCAAAAAAGAACATTGACTGTGTGAGGACAGCCGATCTGGAGACTCTCACCAGTGGGCCCCAAAAAGAAATCCAGGAGTCTTGAGGCAGGCAGAGACCCAGTTCTTTCTCCCATATCTTCCTCACGCCCTTAACCTGACTCAGCGTCTTATCCCTTAGATATCCATAAATATGTGACATACAGCCCTTCCTAGAAGTCACCTCTTCAGTAAACAACTCCAATCCCCAACCATCCACCAACGGGCCAAAATTCTTCATTTGTTGACCCACACAATGCTTAAGTTGTAACCATTGATAATAACAAGTAGGTGGGAGATTATATTCATTTTGCAGGGTTTGAAACGATTTCCAATTCCTTCCATAACAGCTGGCCCACTCTCCAGATATTGCACTTTTGCCAGCTTTTCCAAGCAACAGTATGGCTATTTATTTTGAAAGCGGGATTGTTCCAAATGGGCATTCTTCTAGACATGGGATTGCCTTCATCCATATACGTTAACAGGAACTGGAATGCTCTCTGCGTGGCCAAAATTGTGCGCCCTACTCTCGAGCCATCTGACCATTTCATACCCATAATTATATTAAGTGGGCACGGAGAGACCAAACGGTCCTCTGCCTCCAACCACACAGGTTTCTGCAGAAACATTGAGTCCGCCGCCCATAGGACCCCCTGACTTAATAAGGCCACCTGATGGCATAAATAAAAGTCTGGGAAATGATCCCCTCCATCCTCTTCCGAGGCTTTCAATTTCTTCAAAGCTATCCTGGGTGTTTTCCCATTCCATAGAAAATTACACAAAATCCGCTCAATTCCTTTGTACAGGGAGTCGGGAAACATCATGGGAATCATCCCCAGAATATAATTCAGTTTCGGCATCAAGGTCATCTTGATAGACTCTAAGCGACCCCCACCAAGTAAGATGCAGGGGAGACCACCTTAGTATAAAGGAGCGCGTGATCTCTTTCATCTTTTCACTATTTATACGCATTGTTTCGTCTAACGGAGCGCCATATTGCACTCCTAAGTACTTTATCACCAAGGGCTCCCATTGAAAATCAAACTACTGCACCATTGCCCTATTTCCATATTTATTTAAAGGAAATGCTACCGACTTCGTCCAGTTCACTTTGTATCCGGAGAAACCGGAGTAGACTTCTATACATTGCATTAAAGAAGAGAGTGAGTCCGGGGAAAGAAACAATAACAGATCATCTGCATACGCGGAAGCTTTCACCTGAAGATCCTTAACTGCTATTCCTTTAATCTCAGCTGTTTGTCGTATCAGTAACATAAGTGGTTCCAACGCTAGGTTAAATAGCAAGGGAGACATAGGACATCCTTGTCGCGTGCCTCTGTGCAGAGAGAAGGACTGTGACAGCACTCTGTTAGCTAGAATCTTGGCAACAGGCCTAGAGTATAGGACCTGGATCATGCTAATAAATTGAGAAGGAAATCCAAACCACTCCAGTACGCGAAACAAAAAAGGCCATTCCAATCTGTCAAAAGCCTTTTCAGCGTCCAGTGAAAGACCAATGTAAGGGAATTCCAGGCAGTGAGCAATCTCCAACAGATTACACAACAAATGAGCGTTGTCAGTTGTGGATCTACCAGAGACAAATCCACATTGATCTGGATGTATCAGATGATGAAGAACCTCCTTGAGGCGACCAGCCAAGATAGAAGAGTAGAGCTTATAGTCAGCATTTAACAAAGAAATGGGTCTATAACTACCCCACCTCCCTCGGGTCTTTCCCAGGCTTAGCTATTACAACTACTGTAGCCTCTGCAAAGGCCCCAGTATCATTTACTTGCTCTTGAAGGTGCTGAAAATATGTCAACAAATATGGGCAAAGATCTTTACCAAACATCTGAAAGAACTCTACTGGCCATCTGGTCCCGCTGCTTTCCCAGTTGCCATCCCAGCAAGGGCCAATTCCAATTCCACAGAGTTTATGGGTTTACAGAGCGACGTTATCTGATCCAGATCCAGATATGGATGGTCTATCTGATCCAAAAAGCTCCTCAAAGCAGACTCCTCACAGGTTACTTCCGACGTATATAATTTGTTATAGAATTTGGAGAAGGCATCCGAAATTTCTTTATCTTTATATATGGGGCCTAACTGCTTGTCTTGTATCATCACAATGTGAGATTTGTCCCTTTGCGGATTTAGTTTAGTAGCCAAGAGCTTACCTGCCTTACTTGCCTCTATATGATAGCGAGCTTGTTGAGGGAACGCCTCATGCTCCACTTCTTTGCTAAGCGCCGTGTTGTATGCATATCTTATCTTCTGCAGATGTAATAAAACCTTAGCGCTTGACTGTCTTTGCAAAATACGTTCCCCCGCTCTTATCTGTTGATCGAGAGCCATCAGCTTACTTCTGGCCGCTTTCTTTGCTGCAATAGCATAACTGGTTATCTTGGCTCTAATTGTGGTCTTAAATGCTTCCCACCAGGCCCATGCAGAAGTAGCTCCTACTGCATTAAACTCAAAATATTCTCTAATGACCTGCTGTACGTACATCTTAAATGATTCTTCTGCAAGAAGGTATCTCGGGAAAAACCAGGCCCCACTATTATACTGCTCATCTTCATACTCCAAGTCGAGCATTATTGCTGCGTCATCGGAGACATGAGTACTAAGGATTCCAGATGCTCTGACTCCTTTAACAAGCGAACTAGATACCAGGAAGAAATCAATTCTTGAGTGGGCACCATGCGGGTGTGAAAAAAAGGTATAGTCTGCTTCAGCTGGATGCTGCAGCCTCCATATATCCACCAAGCTAAGGTTCTCCATGATGGAATACAGCACTTCCAAGGCTTTCTCTCTCTTACGTGGCCTACTGGGTCTGCGGTCAATTAGTGGGTCTAATGCCAAGTTAAAATCCCCTCCTACAATTATAGGGAAAGCAGAGTATTCCTGGATTACCGCAGCCAGAGACTTGAAGAATTCCGGGCTATCACAATTAGGTGCATACACACTAAATAATACCGTCTGCTGCCCCTCCAAAGAGAGGGGTGCACTCCGGCCCATCTGCCTTCCAAGTCAGCCCTAGACGATAGTACCTGCATCTTGAGCGACTTACGAAACAATATTGCCACCCCATTCTTTTTTCCACATGCTGGTGAATGAGACGCTAAGCAATATTTGCCCAGCGCCAACTTTAGCGTCTCCTTAGCGGATAAATGCAACTCTTGTAGAAACACAACGTCCGCTTTTTGCTTTTGACAGTACAGCAGGATTTTCTTTCGTTTGATGGGGTGGTTTATTCCCTTAACATTCAGGGATAAAACTTTAACAGCATTCATATTTACTACTGGAGGAAACTATCTCAACACATCCTTTGGTCTGCACAAACAACTCCTGTGAGTCAATGTAAACTCTCTCGCACTCACACTGCCTAGACTTGCAAGGTGTCAACAGCATCCCTATATGGGGGAAAACTATATTGGGTGAGCCAGCACACATTACAAAATAACCCCGTGTGATCCCCAACATGCCCCACTCACAAATTAGAAAACAAGAAAAACCCTAGTTATAAGCACATCATAACGTACCTGTCCCTCTACCAACTCGGTTGATATTGTGTATCTGGACTTTCAGAAAGCCTTTGACAAGGTCCCTCATGAGAGACTTTTGGCAAAACTAAAGAGTCATGGGATAGGAGGCAGTGTACTATTGTGGATCAGGAACTGGTTAAAAGATAGAAAGCAGAGGGTAGGGCTAAATAGCCAATTTTCCCAATGGAGAAAGGTGAATAGTGGTGTACCCCAGGGATCTGTGCTGGGTCCGCTGCTTTTTGACATATTCATAAATGACCTGGAAAGTGGAATAACGAGTGAGGTTATCAAATTTGCAGATGACACAAAACTATTTAAAGTTGTTAAAACCCAAGAGGATTGTGGAAAATTGCAAGAGGATCTTGATAAATTGGAAGACTGGGCATCAAAATGGCAAATGAAATTTAATGTGGACAAGTGCAAGGTTATGCACCTAGGGAAGAACAACCCAAACTATGGTTACACGATGCAAGGTTCCACATTAGGAACCACCACCCAGGAAAAAGATTTAGGCGTCATTGTGGATACCATGTTAAAACCCTCGGCCCAGCGTGCAGCAGCGGCCAAGAGAGCAAATAGAATGCTAGGTATGATAAGGAAAGGAATGGAAAATAAAACAAAAGATATTATAATGCCTCTATATCGTTCCATGGTGAGACTGCACCTTGAATATTGTGTGCAATTCTGGTCGCCTTATCTTAAAAAGGATATAGCGATTTTAGAAAAGGTTCAGAGAAGAGCCACCAAAATGCTAAAGGGGATGGAAGGACACTCCTATGAAGAAAGGCTAAAAAGGTTAGGGCTCTTTAACCTGGAAAAGAGACGGCTGAGGGGAGATATGATAGAAGTCTATAAATTAATGAACGGAGTGGAACGGGTAAACGTAGATCGATTGTTTACCTTATCAGAATATAGAAAGACTAGGGGACATGCAATGAAGCTACAGGGTAAACTATTTAAGACTAATAAAAGAAAATATTTTTTCACTCAATGTTTAATCAAACTCTGGAATTTGTTACCGGAGGATGTAGTAAAGGCTGTTAGTGTAGCTGGGTTTAAAAAAGGTTTGGACAAGTTCCTGGAGGAAAGGTCCATAAACCATTATTAAGAAGGGACCCAGGATATCAATGCTTGAACCAATACAAGCATTGTGGAACCTGTGTCCCTTGGGGAAACTGCTAGGTACATATGACCTAGATTGGCCACTGTTGGAAACAGAATACTGGGCTTGATGGACCTTGGTCTGACCCAGTATGGCATATCTTATGTTCTTAACACACCTCAAACAGAGCACATTCTATCCCCTCCCCCCGGCAGAGTTGGAAAAACAAAGAGCTGCAGAAAAGACAAAAATAGGCATTACTTCCCATAACACACAGCATCGCACCCCCCTCATACATAAAGAGTGGTGCCGCCCCACCCTACATATACAGAGGGAGACCATTTTAAATGTCAACCAACCCGTTAAAGATATCAATTGCAGCTCTTCCCCCATCCTAACCCCAGAAATCACAGTTACGATTAGCCACTTTACATATACAGACAATATGCAAACCCAGTAAAAACAGCCATTATGCACCCAAGGGAGCCCCCCTGGAAAACGAGAGAAGCAATACCCTCACTCTGCTCCCCTCATCATAGAAATCTTAAATCCACATTATAAGAAAAACAACTACTGCATTTTTAATAACTCTTGCTCTTCAATATACTGGGCCACTGTCGCAGGGTCCTCAAAAGTTTTTGTATGATTATTTAACATTATCTTGAACCGGGCCGGGTAGAAGAGCCCGTACCGGGCCAGCAGGTGCTGAAGTCTGGGTCTCAGTGCAAGAAATTGCTTCCTTCTTTCCACAGTTGTCCTACAAAAGTCAGGAAAGAAAGAAATATTGCGGCCCTCAAAGGTAATTGACTTTTGGGACCGCGCAGCAGACAAAATATGGACAGCCTGCTGATATCTCAGAAGGCAAAAAATTATTGGCCTCGGTCCCCGGGCGTGCAGATTTGGCTGGGCAGGAACCCTGTGCGCTCTCTCTATTTCAATGGATCCCGACAGTTTCAAGTGCAGCAGCATAGGCAGAGCTCCCACAAGAAAAGAGATCATATCTGATCCTTCCACTCCCTCCGGGACACCAATCATTCTAATGTTATTTCTTCTATTCCTATTGCCCAGATCTTCTAAGTTCAGTTCCAACCTCTCAATCTTCTTCAGCACCTTATCGACACGTGCAAGCTTCTCCTCATGCACTGCAACCGTCGCTCCAATACCATCCAGTCTGCTGATAGGTCTCTCCATTTGTGCCTTCATATCGTGCATTTCAGCCTGCACCTGCCCCAGTGCCTCACCATTCACAACAACCAGTTCTTTCACAGACCTGATCTCTCCCAAAAGTTCTCTGATCATCTCCTCGGACTCTCGCGGAGCGGCCATCTTGTGAGGAGAGAGGGGATCAGACTTTGCCCTCTTAGAGCCCGAATTACCACTTGCCGCAAACTCTAACTTCGTGGGCTTGCAGGTAGACATTGCTCTCTCTTCTAAGTCCTTGGAGAAAAGGTTTGGGATCAGATTTAATCCAAAAGCACAGGGTTTTTCACAGGATTCTTGCCGGGGATCGCTAGAGCAAAGCCCTCACGCAGCCATCTTGCACCCTCGCAGGCTCCGCCTCCATCCAAACCTTTTTAAAATCCAGCTACATTGACATATTTTACTACATCCTCCGGTAATGAATTCCAGAGTTTGATTACGAGTTGAGTGAAAAAATATTTTCTTTTATTAGTCTTAAATGAGTTACATTATCGCTACATTATATCCTTTAGTGCTATATATTCTAACTCTCCCATCTTATTTTTTAGATTTCCACAGGCTTTTCAGAGGTTGTATTTTGTTCATAGTAACAATCTGGTTACCATTTACCAGGGGTAATTTGGAATCTTTCAGCTCTGTCTGCTCTGTACTTAGAGGCATCTGGGTTACTTTTACCTTTATTAGAACCTTTCTTTCAGGATGCACTTTTGTTGCGGGTCTGTCAGTATTTTACATGCATGATCAAGGTGATTTGGTAGTGTGTAGCTTCTGTGCCAAGATCTATTACAGTCTTGATTGTTCTGTTTTCCCAGAAAGAAATGTACTGATGTTCTAGTGCCTGGTGTAATATTTGTACTACTACCTCATTCTTTTGAGTACCTACTAAAGCCTCCTTCTCAATGCTCTTCTCTCACCCACTTATCTAGTTTCTGCCTCACACTTTGCTGCCTAGTAGGGATGTTGAAGAGATAAAAGCATAAAGCCACCCCTAATAGCTTATTGGAATATTATGAATTATGTTTGTAATTATAGCTGGAAGGACTAATATGAGCATGTACTAGCAATATTAATTATGTTCACAGCCAAGTGTAGGCTGTGTATCTAATTAGGAAAAGACGGCCACCCTTGAGGGGGGAGGTGGGGAGGGGGAGTATGTTATTTTAAATAGGAATGTATCCGCCATTTGCTGCAGATGAACTCAGGGTAGGTGCCAGAAAGTCTAGGAGGTACTGATGTGCAATTTATGTAGATGAATTACTGGCCTGAGAACGATCAGGACTGACACAGGATAAAGGATGTTGTTATTTGTGAGCAGAAGCTGTTTGCCTTCAAAGATTTTACTTGTTTGTGTTAACCTATCCAAAATTCTTAATAAAAAGAGACAGCAAAGTTATCGAACTTGAAGCAGACAGGGAAAGCTGTGTGATTAATAGTACCCTTCTGACTTCCTCTTTGGCCTGAGATGGTGTAATATTGGGTAGAATCGTCCGTGTCTTTTTTTGTGCTTAACAACCATTCCTTCTTTCCAGCCATACAAAGAACAAAGGAGATTTCAAGGAAGTGTGGAAGTCCCCCGTGATAACCCCTGGGAGATCTAGGGTCTTCAGATGTGTAGCCCAAAAATGTTTATTTTGTTTTTTTGTCTCGTATCATTATTGTTCAATAGTGTGCACTCTTATTTATTTGGCTGTATTTATATATTGCTTTTCACAGAGGTCAAATATTGCTCAATATACAGAGTGCACACTATTGATTGGAACCAGGAAATGACAACAACACCATCATTTCCTGTTTCACGGCAATCCCAGTTTTCATTTGAATTTAAAGCATATCTCTGCTCTCTGCTGAGAGCAAGAGAAGAAAGTGGAATTGGTGGCATGGCAAGGCAGGCATTTCTTTAACCCCTTCTTCTTGTCACTGGTGTCTTTCCCAATGCGCACTACAAACCTATGGCACACTAGGCAGGTCAAATAAGTGACCTGAGCTGGGAACTGCATGTACAGAAGAGACACCAGTGGCAGGAAGAGCAGGTTAAAGAACTACTAGGGCCAGTGCACAGCCAGCTGTGCTCTCCTACTGTCAGCTAGGATTGATCTGCTGGGGAAGGGGGCAAAGGGCTAGAGGAGATATGAGGCGAGGTAGGGGGTTGATGCAAATGTTAACATTTCCCCCTGGTCACTGGAGACCCATGGTATGCCGTTGGTTTTGTATTCCTTGAATTAAGAAAAATGTTCTAGTCTAAAGAATTTGGTTATCAAACTCAAATTATTTGTTCTATAAACAAGCACACTAATGCTTACTTTATAATTTTATGCAGTTAGTACATTGGGCCTTAAATCTCAAAAGTCAGTCACAAATATAAGTTTAGTTCAACAAAAAGTTATCATCTACAAATTGTCTGTTGACTTTGATTTCTATATATCAAGCTAGACCTGCATGGCAACCATATAACTGCAGAACTACTGTAAATGCAGTAATCTTAGAGCCAGCCTACACAAATTAATGAAAAGTCTGATTTGTAGTTCCTATGCTGCTCAAAACCCTGGTTGCTGATATGACACAAAGAAAAGCAGTACTCACCTTATGGATTAGCTCATTCATTTTTTTCTTCTGTAATTCAAAGTCTCTCCTGGGTACCACATCTCCATAGTCTGCTTTCATTGTGTTCAGTTCTATCTGTGTTTCCGTAAGACTTTTCTGAGCCATCTTTAGTGCCAGTCGTAGTGTTACTGGGTCTTCAGATGCAACTTCTGGATAAGATACGATAAATACTAGGGTAAATTTTCAAAGATAAGCAATTTTGATTTTAGATAACTAACTTTACTTACAAAAAACAAGATAGATTTTCAACAATTTTTAGATAGCTCAAGTGCTACATGAAAGCGTAGTTACTCACTTATAACAGGTGATCTCCGGGAACAGCAGGAATTTAGTCTTCACATATGGGTATCGTCGGTACTGATGGAGCCTGTGTGGGAACGCTCCCCAGCGTCCAATAGGAACGCTTTTGGGAGCATCCCTCAGCACATGCGCGCTGCCTTCCCGCCTTTCCAACTGTCCCTCTTCAGCTAAGTTTGTAGCTGAGTGAAAGGACAGAGGGACAGAGGAAAGAGACCAAGAGATAGAGAGACAACTCCTAGGGGAGGTGGGTGGGTTGTGAAGACTAAATTCCTGCTGTTCCTGGAGATCACCTGTTACAGGTGAGCACTGTTCCCTCTAAGCTGTGCGCGCGCACACATCTCACCAAGCAAGCGCACATACTTTACAACAGAGCGCACAAAAATTACGGTTCTGATTCTGATAGAAAACAACACAGACGTCTTAAAATTTAAAAGTTGTTATGTATTTATGGTTTTCACAAGTTCTACAATGTTTTCTAGTGCAATCAATGTGGTGTACATACTGTATTCTGATGTGTAGTCAAATTTTAAAGTCTATAACTCCGAGTGTCGTTATGTGGCGCACAAAAATTTAACCTTCCTTCAAAAGCTGCACAGCTGATATTTTATGCGCACACAGCCTACAGAAAATTAGAGGGAACATTGCAGGTGAGTAACTACGCTATCTCCAGGAACAAGCAGGAATGTCGTCTTCACATTTGGGGACTCCCTAGCTGAAGATGCCAGGGAGATGGCCCCAGGAAGGTGCCACCCTAGAAAGGTAGGCATCCTTCCTCCCATGGATCTCTGGCATTCCACCAGGGTTGGTGAGTAGGAGTTGAATTAGGTCTGAAAGAGATTTTGAAGAACAGCTTAGCCAAAGAAGGCATCCCGACGGGAGGCTTTATCCAGGCAGTAGTGGGCTGTGAAGGTGTGTACCGAAGCCCAGGTGCTGCTCGACAAATGTCATCGATAGACATGTAGTGGAGATTAGCCATGGAAGCTGCCATGGCTCTCACGTTATGAGCTGTGACATGGCCTTGAAGAGGAAGACCCTTACTCTCATAAGCAAAGGATACGCATTGGGCAGTCCATTTAGATAAAGTTCTTTTGGAGACTGGAAGTCCCAAATGACTAGAGTCAAAAGCTATAAAAAGTTGCGAGGACTTTCTATGTTGCTGTGTTCTCTGTAGGTAAAAGGCTAAGGCTCTTTTACAATCCAAAGTATGAAGGTTTCTTTCTGCATTAGAGGCGTGAGGCCTTGTAAAAAATACAGGAAGATAAATTGATTGATTCAAATGAAAAGGCAAAACCATCTTTGGCATAAAGTGTGGATGAGTTCTAAGAACAACCTTATCATGATGAAACCTAGTATAAGGAGGATCAGTCACTAAAGCTTGCAGTTCACTAATGCGACGTGCAGAGGTGATTGCAATTAGGAAGATGATCTTCCAGGTCAAAAACCTAAGGGTTGTAGTGGCTAAAGGCTCAAAAGGCGGCTTCATGAGCTGCCTGAGAACTAGATTTAGATCCCATGCCCCCGGTGGTGGCTTAATGGGAGTTTTGGTCAACAGAAGACCTCTCATAAATCTGGATATGAGTGGATGAGAGAAAATTGGTTGTCCATTCAGAGGCTTATAAGAAGCTGCAATTGCACTAAGATGGACTCTTACCAAATTGGTCTTTAGACCAGAATTCGATAAGTGAAGGAGATACTCTAGTATCAATTCTAAAGGTATGACAAGGGGGTTTAATCCCTTCTTGGAGCACCTTATAGTAAAACATTTCCACTTGAAGGCATAAGATCTTCTTGTGGAAAGTTTTCTAGAAGCCTGAAGGATATCCTTTACCTGTTGGGACAGGTTGAAATCCTGGAAGTCTAAGCCTTCAGCAACCAGGCCGTGAGATGCAGGGACTGGGGACTTGGGTGCCATAGCGTCCCATCCTCTTGGGAAAGGAGATCTGGAGCATGCCCTAACTCCAGAAGTGCAGCTTGAGAGAGATGTAAAAGCAGGGGATACCATGCTTGGCGTGGCCATCGTGGCGCTATGAGAATCATGCGACCCCTGTCTCTCTGAAGCTTGAAGAGTATTTTGGGGATGAGGGGAATGGGTGGGAAGGCATAAAGAAAGTCCTGACCCCAGTGGAGGAGGAAGGCATCCCTTGCCTGACAATTGTGAGCCGGAATCCTGGAAAAGAACCGGGGAAGTTTGGCATTCAATGGACTTGCAAATAGGTCTATGTCTGGAGTGCCCCAGAGATGAAAAATCTTTGCCACCTGGTCTAGGTGGAGAGACCACTCGTGAGGCAGCAGTACTCGACTGAGTTTGTCTGCCCAAAGGTTTTGAATACCTGGCAGATATACCACTATAAGGTGAATTTGATACTCTCTGGCAAGGGCCCACAGTCGTAAAACTTCGTTGCATAACGACAGAGAGCCTGTCCCACCCTGCTTGTTCACATAGGACATGGCTACTTGATTGTCCATCTGGACTAGGACAGTCTTGTAGCTGGACTAGGACAGTCTTGTAGCTAAATAGATTGCTCTTAATTCCAGGAGGTTTATGTGTAGATCAGCCTCCTGTGGAGTCCAGGTGCCCTGGGTAGAGAGATGATTCAGGTGTGCTCCCCAACCCACCTGTGAAGCATCTGTTGTTAGGGTGGCTTGAAAAAGGGGTTGATTGGAAGGAGACCCCACTGTCAGATTTTCTAGTGATTGCCACCATTGGAGGGACAAAATTAGTCGTTGAGAGTTTACTATTTTGTCTGATAAATGTCCTGTGGCCTGTGTCCACTGTGTGGACAGGGTCCACTGAGCTGCTCGCATGTGGAGGCGAGCATATGGGACTACATGAATTGTGCCATATGTCCCAGCAACTAGCAGTTAGGGAGGATTTCCCTGCTGCTTGAGAAGCTAGTTGCATTATGCGAAGACACCGGGCCTGTGGAAGGAAAGCCTTTGCCTGTCTGGTATCTAGACAGGCCCCTATGAATTTCAGGCATTGGGAAGGAATAAGTTGGGATTTTGGGAAGTTTATTACCAACCCCAAGTATTGGAGGATTCGCATTGTGCGAGACAGTGCAGTGCTGGCCTCTGCAACTGTAGGGGCTCGAATGAGCCAGTCATCTAAGTAAGGGAAGACCAATATCCCCAGGGTTCGCAGAAATGCAGCTACTACTGCCATGCATTTCGTGAATACTCTTGGTGCTGAAGCCAGACCAAAGGGAAGAACCCGTACTGGAAATGTTTTCCCTTGAAAAAGGAATCATAAGAATTTCCTGTGATCTGGATGGATCAGAATGTGAGTGTATGCATCCTTTAAGTCTAGAGAGCAAAGCCAATCCTAGCTTTGAAGGTATGGCAGAAGAGTTCCTAGAGAAATCATTATGAACTTCTCTCGGAACAGGTATTTGTTCAATTCTCTGAGGTCTAGAATGGGTCTGTGTCCTCCTGTTTTCTTTGGAATAAGAAAATAGGGGTAGTAGAACCCTGCACCCCGTTGAAGAATGGGTACCTCTTCTATTGCCCCTTGGGCAAGAAGTGTTGAGACCTCGTGATCTAGCAGATTGTCTGCGGAAGTTTGAGAATTAAATTGCCTTAGAATTGTAGGAGAGGGCATGCTGTGAAAATGGAGCTTGTACCCCTCTCCTACAATGGACAGAGTCCAATCTTCTGCTGTTATCCGATGCCATCTGTTGGCAAAGTGGCATAACCTGCCTGGGATATTGGGGGGTTGGGGACCCCTCAGAGGCAGGATGGCTAAGCTCTCTAGGAAGGAGTCAAAGCCCTTGAGGGGGCTGAACCTGCAGAGCTGGTTGGACTCTCTGGCCTTTTGGCTTCTTTTGCTGTCTAGTTTGTCCCTTTTGGGCAACCTGACCCTGAGTTTGATTCTGCTGGGTATAGGAAGGATAAAATTTCCTCCTTTTGCTGAAAGAGGGTTTTTTATAAGGCTTCTTTTTGCCTGGAATGGCTGTAGATTTTGACAATCTATCTAGAGTGGTATTGTCAGCATCTAACTCGTTAGCCTTTTCCTGCCAGTTCTTGCCAAAGAGATTCTCTCCCGTGCAAGGAATGTTGCCTAACTTGTCCTGTACCCAAGTCTCCAAATCTGATACCTGAAGCCAGGCAATCCGTTGTGCCCCAATGGCAATAGCAGAGGTTCTGCTGATGCATTCGAAGCAGTCAAAGGCTGCACAATTCACAAACTTGGAGACATCTTGAGCATGCTTAACTAGAGCAAGAAAGTCTTTTCTCTTGTCATCTGGGAGAAGTGGGCTCATAAGCTCCAAGTCTCCTGTAACTTCTTTGAGGAACATTCCCATATATAGTATGTATAAACTGATCCTAGCTGAAAGCATGGAAGCCTGAAAAGTTCGGCGCCCAAAAGCGTTCAGAGTCCTGCATTCACGACCTTGGGGATTGGATGCATGCCTCTTTGCACTTTTCATCCTATGCATGGCTGACTCCACCACCACTGAATGGTGTGGCAGCTGAGCCTTTTGAAATCCAGGACATGGCGGGACTCGATACATAGTATCAAGCCTCCTAGAATGAGGAGATGTAGTCAGAGGTGTCTCCCACATTCTGAGCATCACGTTATGCAGAATTTCATGGATGGGCAGAGTGGCTGCCTCCTTTGGAGCTTTAGGATATTGGAGAATTTCCAATTCCTTTGCTCTGGGTTCCTGTTCAGGAGCTACCGTGATTGAAAGGCCCTTGGCCACATCACGAATAAAATCCTAAAAAGACATGTTCTCTGGAGGTGACATTCTGCGTTGGGGAGAAGAGGGATCTTCCGGGAGAAACCCTCTGGTACCAGCAGAATTGTCAGAGTCTTCGGAATCAGAGGATTTGAAGTATTCCTGACCACGATGCTCATGCAAAGCACGGTCCCGATATCGATCGAAGTCGGTACCGAGTTGATCCGGTACCGATCTGTTGATTCCAGCCAAAGAAGGCGTGGGAAGAATTCCCACCAGGGCCGGTATCGTCGGTACCGGTACCGGTGTCTGTACCGGTGTAGGTACCAGTGCCCATTGAACCATAGGTGTCAATGGTACCGCAGCTGTGAGAAGAGCTGCAATGCTGCATTCGATAGCGAGGAACCTCTGGTCTATCGACACTGCCGATACCTGGGTGTCAGTACCGGTGAAAACGGCCGGGACCCCTGAGCATGGCACCAGTAGTTCTTGGGAGGTCGAGGCCTCGAGAACATCCTGGAGCCCCCCTAATGCTTTGGAAGCCGAAGCCTCCTGCCGGGGCCGTTTTTCCAGTGTGGTTCCCTCAAGGGCAATGCCAATGGTCTCTCGATGCTTAGCAGGAGAGCTACCCTTTGAGGACCGGCTTTTTTGTTTAGTTACCTGAGATCCATGGGAGGAAGAGGAGGCTCTTGAAGATGTCAATGCAATGGATTTGGCATCTGACGAAAAGAGTACTGAGCTTTGCAGCCCGGTTCTGTCTTCCTCTCTTAGTCATCCCCATACAGGAGAGACATTCAGATGGAGAATGTTCAGGCCCTAAACATTTAAGACACCAATCATGGGTGTCAGTGACGGAAATGGTACCACCACACTTAGTACATTTTTTAAAACCACTAGTTGGTTTTTCCATGTTTCAGGAATATGAGGCCTAATGCCCAAAATGGCGCCTAGCACCGAAAAAGAAAAGTTTCTGAAGAGAAACAGTTCAAAGTATAAAATTTTTGAAAAAAGAAAAGAAAAGAACCGGCAGTACCGGTAGGTGTTGTGCGGAGGCAAACGCGACCACAAGAAAACAATTTTAAAGATGGAATTTTCTGTGGTAACAGGGTATGGGTCCTGTTGGCTCCGCGGAAAACGAAGAACTGAAGAGGGACAGTTGGAAAGGCGGGAAGGCAGTGCGCATGTGCTGAGGGATGCTCCCAAATGCGTTCCTATTGCACGCTGGGAAGCGTTCCCGCGCAGGCTCTGTCGGTACCGACGATACCCATATTTGAAGACTACATTCCTGCTTGTTCCTGGAGATCATTAAATCGAACACCTAAATAGAGAAGAAATCAGTGAAGACATGGACTGTTTGGATCAACCAATGGGGGCTGTGGTGAAAAAGAGACAAAGGCAAAATGGCGCGGCAAAGGGCAGGTGGGAAGACGAGTGCATGAACAATGAAATTTTTCCAAAAGCTTCTAGAAGAAGCTGGGGAAGTTCCTCTGTGAGGGCTTTGTCTGTGACATCACTCATATGTGAGAAAATTAGTTCAGGCCTGCCCTGCTGACTCAAAGATGGTGCTGTGAACAACCACGCAGAAGGTCTCTGGTTCAATGCTAAAGCTGGCTCTTCCACTCTTTCGGTTAGCCAGGGCTTGGAATTGTTGCATAAGTAGTGTTTACAGCCCCTGAGGGGTACAGTATCATGGTCATCGCTTAAGGATGACACCTACTGGCTAGACAGTCTATAGAAACATGGAAAAATGATAGCAGATTGTGGGGATAATTTGGTTTAGGTCTAGATTTCAGGTCAGCCTCTTGCTTTCTGCAACTGCACCCCTGTCTGCTTGAACTGTACACAGCTACATATGAATGGCACAAGAACAACGCATGTGGGCTAAGAAGAGAAAATATGCGGCCTATTATAATAAAGCCTAAGGAGCCATACTTTGGACAGAAGTGTCCAAGGATATAGGCCTAGGCCCAGACAAGAAATACAGGCCAAGCTAGGAATTCAAAAAACTAATGAGCAAACAAATTCTCTTAGCCCTGAAGATTACGGATGGTGCCAGGAAACTGAGATAACATGTACAGAACAAAGGAAGGAGCAGAGGGCTGCAGACGGCTACAGATAAGGCAGACCTTGAAACAACAACTGCAAAAGAATGATTAACAGGGGAGGGTCCTAGGGTCCTGAGAAAGAATTTATGCAGAATTTGCTAGAACTCTGAGACAGAGGGGTATATAACAAGACAGCAGCAGAAGGGCGGGGCAGTGTTTTTTCTCCCCTTGCAGAGAGAACGCTGCCCGTCACCTCTCAGACAGACACTTGCTATCTGCATTTATAAATTATTTTGCTATGCCAAATAAAGAGATTTGTAGCTAAGCAACTGTTGTCTGAGCTATTTATTGGTAATTGGTAATATTTGGGGAATTTTGTGGGGAAACCAGGCCCACAATTGGTGCCGAAACCCACCCCTAAATTGAGTGTAGCCACTCCTAAATTTTTCTAAATTGTCCAAGGATTCCTCTGACTGTGCTTTTGGCTGCGTTTTCGTCAGAGAGGATACCTCCTGTTTTAAAAGACAAAACAGGAGATGGGGATACCATCTCATTAGGAGATGAGGATACCTTCTGCTGGTCCAGAAGATGAGAATACCTCCTGCCGGTCCAGGAGATGAGGATACCGTCCTAGTGAGGACGAAGAAAAGAAAAGAAAAAGAATACCCTAGGAATACTCCAGTGGTGAGTATTGCTGCGTTACCTGCCTACAAACAAGGACAGAATACTTACCCAGGTTCGACTGGTGGGTGAGTACCAAATTTACACATATGCATATGTATTTTATGTAATTAATGTTGTTTTGTTGTGTAGAAAACTGTTAGAGTGTCTCTGTGTTTAGTTGTAATATTAGGGAAAGAAAGTTTGAAAGTTTGCCCAGACATTAGGTCTTCATAACTCCAGGATTGCTTGGTGTATGCGTGAGACTGTATGTACCATTGGTGCGAAGCGACTGTGTGTCCCTATCCACGGTTCCGTACTCCCGCGAGGGGGACGGCTGGGTTTGGACGAAGCACAAGGACTGTGTGTCTGTATGAGTCCTGGATTTGTAACTTTGCACCTCTGTAAGTAAAGAGTTTTGAATTTCCATCTGTAAAAGCAAAGTTACATGCACCTCTGTAGATAAAGAGGTTCGATCTTTTATTGGTAAAAGGCGAAGTTATTAACAAATTGCCCCTGTCCCCGAACTGTGAAAACACCAGGTCTACACAGACTATAGGAAGAGGGACAGTTTAGAAAATGTTCAAAAATAAATCCAAGGAGGGGGTAGGTAATGAAAAAGGGACTGAGTCCGGTCCTAACCCCATAGATAGCCTTGTTAAACAGAACCCCCTACTGGAAGCCTCAATAAAAAATTGTTCTAAACAATGGGAAAAATGGACGAAGAAAACACCCTCACTTGCCTGGCCAGCAGGAGGGTCGTTCGATGCGCTCATTTTGACCAAAATTAGAGATCATATTTTATTTTAAAAATGTGGCAAAGCCCGAGAGTTCCGGTGACGTCAGAAGATTGAATGGCGGCGGAATAAAGGAGCTCCATCGCCAACCCCTACCAAATGAGCTAAACGGCAGGTGTCCTGGAACTTTCTATTTTCGGTATTGCAAACCATGGGGCTCGGGATAGAGTTTGGGAACTGGATTAAAGCTTTGTATGCGCATCCCAAGGCATGTGTGAAAGTAAATGGAGGGTACTCAAGATTCTTTCCATTGAAGAGGGGAACGAGGCAGTGATGTCCGCTTTCCCCACTGCTCTTCGCGTTATTGTTGGAGCCTTTGGCGGCTAGGATCAGGGCTAGTCAAGAGATAAAGGGGGTACAGGTGGGACAAACAGAGTATCGGATGTCACTTTTTGCGGACGACATCTTGTTGACAATTACGAATCCAGAGGATACGTTACCAGCCATAATGGGGGAGATACAGCAATACGGGGAGGTGGCAGGATTTCGAATCAACTGGGGTAAATCAGAAATCTTGAACATAGTTGGAGAGGAGGAACAGCAGAGGGAGATCCAACAGCGGTTTCCTTTTAAATGAGCACGGAAATTGATTCGGTACCTGGGGGTACAAGTGGGGAGGAATCTGGGGGATTTATTTGACCTCAATTATAAAAAGCTACTAGGACAATTGGAGTCACAGCTGGCAGGATGGAGTAGGGGGTACTACTCTTGATTCAGAAGGATGGCAATCATTAAGATGATGCTGCTGCCTCAGTGTCTGTTCTACTTTCAAGTGCTGCCCATAGAGATACCAGGCAGAGTCTTAAAAAAGGTACAAAAACAGGTGGAAGGTTTTATATGGGGGGTGGGGCGGGGGAAGCCCAGGGTGGTGGCACGGACATTACACACACTGGGGATGGAGGGAGGGATGGGGGTCCCCAACTTTATATTATACTATAAGGCAGCGCAGCTTAGGGGGGCTGTACGCATGGTTAAGGGAACCTTTTAAGCATTGGGTGAGGATGGAGGTTGTAGAATTTAGGCCCAGATAGTTGGAAAGGTTAATTTGGGGGGGGGGGGAAGGGGGGAGGGGGAGTAATCCCTTTGTGGTGCATACTTTAAATATATGGCAACAGAACAGGCAACAGATGGTGGGGGATAAGAAATGGTCACACACCATGTCCCTCCAGGCGTGTTGTGAGAAGGGAGTGGGGCCAAGTAGTGCAATATTGCGGAGATGGGCGGAGCAGGGTTTGAGTCAGGTTTCACAGATAATAGTGGGGAAGGAGATAAGGGGCTTTGATGGCATTCAAGATTTGTATCAGCTGCAGGAAGTAAACAGATATGCGTATACGCAAATAGTATCTTTGCTTAGTAAAAAGTGGAAGGGACGGGGGGGACGGAGGGGTAGTGGATTGGTTTGAGGGGGCATGTTGGGGGTCTATGGGGCAGAAGGGCATGTTGTCTAGAATCTATAAAGGACTAATAGCAAGGGGAGTGGGGAAACTGAGCTATATGGAAGCGTGGGAAAGGGACTGGGGGTGGAGTGGGAGGTGGAGGAATGGGAGGAAGTGGCGAAGGGAGTTGCCAAGTTTTCTATTGCCACGGCCCTGCGGGAAAATGGCTTTAAGGTGCTGAGTAGGTGGTATCTCACCCCTGAGCGGCTATATAGAGCGGGGGTATTGCGGTCGAATAAATGTTGGAGGCAGTGTGGTAAGGAGGGCACATGGATGCATATGTGGTGGTCCTGCCCTGTGATTCAGGAGTATTGGAGGAGAATAGGGGACATAACCAACATTATTGTGGGAGTACCCATAGAGTTGACTCCTGAAATGTGTCTCCTGCAAAAGAAGGATGGGCAGTGGGGAGGGGAGTGGACTATTTGGCACTGTGTCACGGCGGCCAGATGTGAAATTGCATGGCACTGGAATAGGCCGGCTCTATCACCTATGAGCAGCTATGCGAGGAGGATGTCAAACAAACATTCATCTTATGTACAAAATCACGGGGGAAAAATAGGGCAAGGAGGAAAAAACAGAGAGGCGGTGGGAGGGGGTGTGGAAATGGCTGAGAGAGGGTGGGAGGATGGGGTAGCCGCGGTAGGGAGGGGGAGGTGAGGCTTAGGGTTAGGATAGTAGTAGGCAATTTGAGGAACAGAGGGAGGTGGGGAGAGGGTGGGGGGAGGGGGGATAGGATAGGCGGGGGTAAGGGGTGGGGAAGGGGGTGGAGGAGGAGGGGGGAGGGTGGGGAAGGGGGAGTAGGACGGGGGGTTAATAGCGGGGAGAAAGTGAGGTTGAATTGGGCACGTCGGAGGGCTCATGTTGGAGGATTTTAATTGATGTTCATGGTTAAAGGGACTGTGATGTAATGTTCCAGTTTTAAGCCTTGATAAATGTTTTTACAATTTAAAAAGACCAAGGGAGGAGGAGAAAGGTAGCATACAGATGGGGACTGTTTATTAATGGAATAATAGTGCAGCATGTAACGGGCAATAAATCAACGTTTGTTGTGTCATGTATAGTTAGTCATGCACCAACTGTTTTACCAACCTTGTTTTCATGATATATGAAACGGTAGAGGTGATGGGATGAGTGGAGGGGAAAAATTTATTAATCATAAAGAAGCAGAAAGGGGAAAGGATGGAGGGTTAATGGCTACCTGTATTGCGGTAGTGGAGGAGATATCTAAGATTATTAGATCACACTAACTAAAGTAAATGGAACGAAAAGGAAATGGATGAGTATAGATATACTGTGTGTTAGGGATAAGTTATGATGTTAAAGAATATTGTTAATATAGAGCAGAGCATTTAATAAGCGTGATGTTCTTTTTACATAAGGGATAAGATGTACCAGTTGGATTAGGTATATCTGTATGTATGACACATGTAAAGGTTTGTATATTGGACATTTTGGCTAATAAAAAAACAAAAATTAAAAAAAAATGTGGCAAAGCCCAATTGGAACATTTGTGACATATTTCTCTGTGGATGCAGGCCGGCCCAGAGCCCCTGCCATCTGCCCCTGCATCTCCACCTCCTTATTAGGCAGCCGAAAGTAAAAGTATGGCAGCCATTGGTTATTCCAATCCTGTAGTGACCCCTAAGGTTAAACAGGAGTCCTCACAGCCCCTCTATCCGTCACTTCCCAAATCCACCCAGGAAAATTGGTTCATGATCACACGATCTCGGACCAAGAAATAATTGAAGATTTAAATGACACCGCTAATGAGGAAAGTGGA
Source organism: Ichthyophis bannanicus (assembly GCA_033557465.1). Taxonomy (NCBI): domain Eukaryota; kingdom Metazoa; phylum Chordata; class Amphibia; order Gymnophiona; family Ichthyophiidae; genus Ichthyophis; species Ichthyophis bannanicus. The sequence goes on along the minus strand of CM066034.1, from coordinate 373,705,873 downwards.
ACCTTTGGATTAAGGTTTCTGGTCAGGTTCATCTAGAGGAATCAAAAACCCTGCTTTCGATCCCAAGGGATATGCTAAGCATGAGGCTGCATTAAAGAAAGCAGAGGAGGATTTAATAGCTGAGAAACAATCCTTCCTTGAGCGTAAGCAGAAAGCACTGCAACAGCTCAGCGGAGCTGGGAAGGAAGTTCCCTCACAACTCATTGAGCCTGAGACGGGGATGCCGAATCCGGCTGACCCCGGGTTACAGGACAGTGATGATGGGGAGGATAATGATGGCCAAGATGGTCAGGATTGTCAAGGCAACCCAGGCAAAAAGGGCCCTAAGCAAGATAGACCTAATACACACAATTAGAAGAAGAATAACAGCAAAATTCCTGATGGTAAACCTAGGACAGATGATAATCAGGTCAATCGGTCCTGTGTGGTCCAAACCCATGCCCCTGACATACTTTCATTTATAACAGAACAGGAGGGGGGGGAAATGGCTACTATGTGTACCTGTGGTCCTCTAATATGTATAAAGGCGAATCAGCCCCAAATGGTACAGTGGCCGCCTGATGGGTCACTAGATACGGCTCACCTGAATACAGCTAGATTATGCATTCGAGGTGGATCTGGTGATCCCAAATGGGACCTGACTTATATGGAAGTAGGCCTTAGGGTTTGGGAGAAGTATGAGAACCAGGACGCTAATAAACAGCTCCTGTTTCCAGTAATCCACACAAATGAAGGAAGATCTAAATATATACCATGGAATTTCACTGATATGGCTAACATAGCTAGTAGTCTACCTCCTCTCAGTAGAGGGGGAGGGACATGGATTCAAAAATTTGAAAGAATTACGGCCGGATATAATTTGGCTTTGGGAGATATCAAAGCTTTATTGGCCAAACTTCTGGGGAACAGTGCAACAAATCAAGTGTTCGCCACTGCCGACTTAGACCAGGTGAAGGTTACAGTTAACACTTATGACGGTGCTTCTTTTAACGAGTATCGTCCTCGTATTTGGGAAGCCCTTAGGGAGATGTACCCTACTCAGCGCAGTCTGACTTCTCTCACTACTATGAGATTTCAAATAGGTGAAGATGTCAGTGTATATCTTGCCAGATTTCAAGACTTATGAGAAGCACAGATGGGGGTACCATACGATGATGTTTGCATGGGACCCATGTTTTTCCAGACCTTGTGTAATACATTACCCCCACTCGTGACTGCAAAATTGAAATCTGTAGTAGCCTTGGAGTCCGAGCCGTTGCCAAAACAACAGGCCCATATTTTGCATTATATTCAGTCCCTAGAGGAGGACACTTTGAAACCTGAGAAGGATTTGAAGCAGGCCCAAGCATGCTTGTTAAACCTTCAACTTAAAGGTTTACAAGAAACTAAAGATCCCCAACCCACAGTCAAAACACATCCTAATAAATCTAATGATGAACTTATTAGACAACTAAAACAGAAAATCAAGGAACTGCAGGAGAAAATTGATGACATGGAATATCTGGATCCTTATGAGGACGATGTTCCAGACCCCCATGATGAGGTATGGGATAGAAATAAGGAACGCATCTACTATAACGGAGCCCAACGACCCCGTTATTCCCAGCCGCAACGCAGAGGCCCCTCTTACCAGCAGAATAACCATACTCCCGCACCACAGTGTTGGAACTGTGGTGGTTATGGTCATTTTCAGCGTTCATGTCATGCCCAACGCAGACCAGAAAACTTCGGCAGGAGACGTTTTCCCTTGTGGACACCTCCCCGGGATTCTGGACCCCCACCTCAACAATGACTAGGAATCTTTATCTTGCAGGCTAGGCTCACATATCAGGAACCTCTGATCACAGTACATCTTAATGATGAGCCCACAGAAATGTTACTTGATACTGGGGCCACTTCCTCTGTATTAACTGCTTTACCACAGGGATGCCAACTTAGTAAAAAGAAAATGACTACCACTGGTTTTGATGGTAGACTCCTTACATCTTACATGACCTCACCTGTTTGTTTGAGAGTAGGAGATCAGCAGATTTCTCATTCTTTCTTGTTTGCCCCACATTGTCCAGTAAATTTTATGGGATGGGACTTATTGGTGAAATTACAGGTTGAATTCACCTATGGTCCGCTGGGAGAGAAAGGCCCTGAACGGTCACTGCTCCTCAGCCCCTATGGACGGGTTAAATCACATCTGCCTGTTACCATTCACATTAAACCTGGCTGTAAACCACCAAAGATTCTGCAGTATCCTCTCCAACCAGAGGCTCTGCAGGGATCTCGCCAGGAGATTCAGGAGCTGTTGCAGCACGGAATCATTGAACTTAGTAACTCTCCGTACAACACCCCACTGTAGGTTTAAATCTGTTTTTATTGATAACCTGCAGCAATAACCATACAAACAGTAAGCAAACAATAAAGTTAATACAAGGCAGCAGAACAACAACACGATTAGCTTAATGAACCAGGGCGAAGTAAGTTAGAGAGAATAGCAAATGTACGTACAGATGTAAAAGTATAAAAGTATAATATAGGCATAATATGGAGTGTTCCCCCCTCCCCCCCAAGCCCACAAAGGAAAACAGCCCACAGTACTTGCTCTGCATCACCAGACACAAAGAACCAATATGAGCCAAAGCTGGTATGTTTGTACCCCCCCCCCCCCCCCAAAAAAAATAAATTAAAAATAAAAATAAAAATAAATAAAAAATTATATATACACCCACCCTCCCCCCAATCACACTTGAGGCCTGATATAACTGGGCTCGAGAACAGACAGATCCAGGGTGTGTTCTTCTCCCGGATCCGTCCCCAGTCCACTAAGAACAGCGGAGCCCCTCCCCCCCAGGGTCCCCCCCCCTTTTCTCCCGCCATCCTTCCCCCCCGCCATCCTTCCCCTCCCACCCCACCCCTCCACCCGCCCCCCATCCTCCAGGAGATCAAACAGATAGGAGAGTATAGACTGATTAAACTAGATGACTAAACACCTGCAAGGGGTGTACCAAAAGGGAAGGAGCACCAGGCCGGTAGGTTATTATGTAACCTAGTTTATGTTCACCTAATATTTAATGTAATTCAATATTGCACTGTTCTGCTATATTGTTGTTTAAGTTCCTTGTTTTTGCTCAACTAATGTTTAATGTAATTCAATATTGCAATGTTCTGCTATATTGTTGTTTAAGTTCCTTGTAAACCGCCCCTGATCTCTGGAAGGGGCGGTATAAAAAAGCACTGAAATAAATAAATAAATAAAAATATAGAAATAGAAATGAAGAAAGAGAGAGGAGGACAAAAAACGGACAGCCCGTTGCCCTGTCTGATTACCAAATTGCCCTAGAAGCAGGTTTGCGTACCATATAGACACCAATCCGAGAAAACTACCAACAGAGTTCATCACCTTAGAGACCCCCCAAGACTCGACGACGTACGCCAGCGGGAGCCAGCTGTAGATGAGGCCCCCATCCACAAAGAAAGCGGGCCCAACGTCGCTCATTGCCGGCCGCGTCGAGGCGCTCCATAAAAAGAAGTCTATGGATCCTAATGCGCCACATCCCAAAAACCGGGCCTCGAGTATCCAGCCATTGCTGCAGGAATGTCATGCGGGCAGCCATCAACACCAGGCGTACCCAGCGCAATGTCCAGCCCCCCAACGAGAGCCGCCAAGTATCGTCCCACATGTCTAATACCAAGTGGCGAGCGGTAAGAGATGCCAAATGCGGTATACATTGGTAAAGGTAGGAGATAACCCGGCCCCAGAACAACTGGGCCTTGGGACAGTGCCAAAACATGTGGCCCAGTGTCGCTCTGTCGGCCCCACACCTAGGACAACAGTGACTCGCTACAATTCCAGCTTTCCAGGCTCGAACAGGAGCAAAATAGAGGCGTCGCATAAGACGATATTGAGTATCGCGGTGAAGAACCTGAATGCTCACAGTAGGAATAGCCACCAATCCTCCAAAAAGGACTCCCCCCCAATCTGCTCGCCCAACTCTGCCGTCCAGGCCGCCGCCAAAGTATCAACAGCGCATGGCAGCATGTTTTCCCATAGCATCTTGCAGAGATACGACACCCCAATTGATGAGGTACCCCCCAAAAGGGACATCTCAAGTTCGGAACATACTGTCCCTTGAAGGGCGTCTCCGGGAATCGAACTGAGGTAACTTCTGAGTTGCATATGTTGGAACACATCCCATCTTTCTAGGGGGTATTGCCGACAAAGATCCTCGAAAGCTACCAACGCACCCCCGGGAGTGAGTACATGTTCCAAGTTTACCAAGCCCAGACCCCCCCAAAAGTTAAAGCGTGTTTGTCCTATGCCTGCTACAAAGTCAGCATTTCCCCGTAGGGGAAGATAAGGTGTATGATTCGCGGAAATTCGACGGCCTGCACAGAAAAACTGCCACGCCCTCCGAAGGGGATACAAAAAGAGTCCACATAAAAGCGGCGGTACCTCCCGAAGTGTACGAGCGTGTAGCAAATACCGCGGGTGGGAGGGCGCCAACAAGGCTGCAAACTGCTCCGTCGGAGTCCAATCGGATAGGTCCCACAACCAATCCCGAACGTGACGCAATAAGCAAGCCATATTATACCGCCGAACATCTGGAAAGCCCAGTCCACCAAGAGATCGGGGTTGTTGTAGAATAGCCAGGCGAACCCGTGGTCTGCGGCCGTGCCAAAGAAAGTTGTTAAAAAGACGCTCTAACTGCCGCAGGTCCACCCGTCTAAGAGCCAACGGGAGGGTCTGGAGAGGGTACAAGATCTTGGGGAGAAGCGTCATTTTACAAAGGGCAATTCGTCCCCCCAGGGACAGGGGTAGATCACGCCATCTATCCACACATGCCGAAACCTCGGCCAAAATCTTGCGCACGTTTAAGCGATAAAGTTCCTCTAAGCGGGCCGGCAAGTAGACACCTAAGTATTTAAAGTGACCATTCGCCCACCGTAGGGGGAACGGTCTCTGCCAGCCCGGATGTCCATCCGGAGTCAAGTAAAACGCTTCTGATTTGTCGAGATTGAGCCGTAGCCCGGAGGGGATACCGTATTCCTGAATAAGCCCCAGCAGTTTTGGCAGACCCGTTTGAGGATCCCCCAAGTGCACCAGCAAGTCGTCTGCAAAAGCTGCGACGCGAAATTCACTATTCCCCAGTCGGATGCCCTTAAATTGGGAAGTGGCTCGAATGCGTTGGAGCAGAGGCTCCAGCGACAATACAAAGAGTAAAGGCGACAACGGGCAACCCTGACGTGTCCCTTTCCGAATCGCAAAGGCTGAGGACATACTAACTCCGTTTACTATAATGGCCCCGAGAGGGTCCGCATACAACAACTTAATTACATCAACAAAGAAGCCCTCGAACCCCATCGCTGCTAACGTTTGATGCATGAAACCCCAGCTAACGCGATCAAACGCCTTTTCGGCATCGAAGCTGATGAGCAGCGAGGCCTCCCCCGTCAGACGTCCAACACTGAGGGAGAGTAGGATCCGCTGCAGGTTGTAGGCCACCTGACGTCCCCGGACAAATCCCGCCTGATCCCGGTGGATCAGGGTTGGCAAGATGTTCGCTAGGCGGTCCGCCATTATTTTAGCTAAGAGTTTTATGTCTACGTTAAGTAGAGAAATAGGGCGATAAGAACCAGGCATAAGAGGATCCCGTCCTGGCTTAGGCAAGACAGTAATCAAGGCCTTGTTGGGTGCAAACGGGAACCTCCCACGACCCACAAGATCCTCAAAATATCCAACTAGGGGTGGTATAATTGTGTCCCTCAAAGTCTTGTAGAATTCCCCCCGGAAACCATCCTCACCCGGAGCCCGCCCATTCTTGAGGTGCCGAATGGCTGCCTGGACCTCTTGGCCAGTTAGGGGCATATTAAGGGTCGACAGTTGCTCCTCTGTCAGCCTGGGGAGTTCGCAGCCCTCAAGAAAAGAACGTCCCACTGAGGGCGCCGCCTCCTCACATGCGTATAATTGCTGAAAAAATTCAATGAAAGCCTTTTCAATGCGGGTCGAATCACGGGTCACAGTACCATCTGATTGCCGAATAGCCCCTATCCGCCGGGCGGCACTCGAGGGTTTCAATAGTGAGGACATCAGTTTACCGGCCTTATTCCCAAATCGATAAAGCTTATGACGATAGTACAACAGTGACTTACAGGCCCGTTGGTGTAATAGCGATTCCATTTCCGTCTGCAGCTCCCGGAGCCTTCGCATATGCTCTCCCGAGCGTGTGCCAGCCGCGATCCGGCGTGCGCGGCCCAATTCCCTTTCCAGGGTGAAGATCCGCTGGTTTAACTGCCGGCGCCGACGGCTCTGATAGCTGATAATGTCTCCCCAGAGCACCGCTTTCCCGGCCTCCCAGAGGAGAGCAGGGGGGACATCCGGGGAAGCGTTCAGGAGTTCATACTCTTTCCAGCGCTCTTTTAAGAAAGACTCAAAACTAGCATCACCACAAAGCTCCAAGGGGTACCGCCATACTCGACCAGAAGAGGGTTGAGTCCCCCGTATATCCAATACAACCATAGCGTGATCGGAAATAACAAGAGGTCCAATATTAGCCTGAGAGACCCAATTAAAGACCGATTCAGCCACCAAAAAGAAGTCTATACGAGACCAGGTGCCGTGCGCCCGAGAAAGGTGTGTGTAGTCCCTGTCGCTCGGATGTAACACTCTCCAGATGTCAAGAAGGCCATACGCTTCGCAAAGACCCCGTAGCCGACGTCGCGCCCGGGAATTTCCACTCTCTGAGGGGCCGGACTTATCCAAACCACCATCTAAGGCAACATTAAAATCCCCACCAATGAGAACCGCATATCCACTAGCCGCATCAAGCACCTTGGAGATATCCTGAAAAAAGGCAGCCTCGTAGACATTAGGGCCGTATACAGAACAGAGTAAAACTTTCCGCCCGGAAAGAAGCCTCAACAAGCCTACATATCGGCCCTGCGGATCAATAACAATCTTTTCTTCCTCCCATGGAGTGGCCTTGGTCACAAGTATTGCCACTCCTCTTTTCTTCCCCACGGCAGGGGCCCCATATACATGGGCCTTAAAACCTAAGCCCAGTTTGTGATGTTCCGCCTCCGATTGATGTGTCTCCTGCAATAAGACAACATCCGCTCGCTGACGTCGCAAATGCTGCAAAACCTTGGAGCGCTTCACCGGGGAGCCCAACCCACATACATTCCACGAGATCACTCGAGTATCAGCAGCCATAATAATGAAAAAGGGAGCTATAAAGCCAACAGCAAGCCGATAAATGAGCTACTCTGAAGGGACCCCCCCAGCCTAGAGCCCCCCCGTCGGAAAATCTTGGTCCCACTACAGTTGCTTCCAAGAGCCACCTCCCACCCAGGACAGTGGGGTATCCCCAACTCTCTTCTTCCCCATGCAAGTGCTCAAATGTGCCGAGTATCTCTTGCACTACCTTAATTACGTCCTCACGATCTCCTATCCTCCCCCCTCGCCCGCCGCCCCCGCTCCGCTCGTCCCCCCCTTCCCCCCACCCAGGCCTTCCCCCCAAGCACTGCCCCTATCCTCTCTACCACCCTATCCCAGCCAAGGCTGGTCCACCTAGACTTCTATGGCATGTGGGTCCCCGCCCCTCCCCAGTCACCCTGAGATCAGATCGCTCTACCACCCCCCGACCACCCCAATGGTGCTCTTAACAGCGTTCCTATCAATATTCTTAAACAGGAAGGTGGGGCAAGATTATAGGGGTGAGAGTATGGGAGCGTGGGGGAGCTTTCTCCCCATAAAGCGACCGGCATCCCCATCCAGCAGGACATCCCCAAGCAACAAGCCCATCCTCTTCGGTCCGTGGAGCTGGCTATGGGAGGGTTAGACCCACTGGCAGGAGCTGATCTGTGTCACGGCTCGCCGCTCTCCCCCTCCCGCTCTGGGCCTTCGCCCGCAAGCAACTGAGGCAAGAACATTGAGAAAGACCAAAGAAAATAGCAGCGAAGCCCGGGAGGCCCATGACAGCTCTCGCAAACCTTGAACCCCAGTGCGCTCCACCTAAAAATAAAAAATTTCTTTTTTAATGCAATAACCCACCAGACTACAGTATACTGTGTATTGTGCCCCGTCCACCCGTTGAAATCAATCTGTAGGCCAGAGGGAGCGGGATCAAGACACAGAGCTCAGGGCAGTATGCACCCCCTTCCCCATTCACAGCTACCAAAGCGTGATCGTCATCTCCCCCCCCTACAGCCTACACAGTCCGGGTTCTTCCCCCCCTGCTTCGTGAACTGCCCCACCTACCAATTAAATAATCCCCCCGCACTTGACAGCCAGCTATACCAAGCCCACAAACTTAATCCCCCTTACATTCATAGCTGTGTAACCTGCAAGTATTAGATGCATACATACACCAAAACCGGGAAACCCCGAATTGTTGCAAAAGGTAACCAACCCCGATTCCAATCCCAGGGTCTACAATAAAACAGATTAGTAACAGAATGTAACAAAATGTAACTGTTCTCAGATTGAGATTCCGCAGTATAAAACCTGAAACAAAGTCTCACAGCAGACTGACTGCGCTCAGGGAAAGTGTCCCGGAGGTCTCCCGGTCCCCCCCAGTGTCCAGGGCCGCTTAAATGCGGTTGGCAGCAAAATGGTGAGGGGTAACCAGAGAGCAAGAGAGCCAGCACAAGGTTCGGGCCCCCATGAAAAACGCCCCAGGCTCCAGTGGGGACAGTAACAGTCAGGGCCCAGGCCTCGATAGGAGCACAAGCCAACCCTCTCAACCATACAAAAATTCAAAAAAAAACTTTGCAGCCGTGCATACTGTTTGTTAGCCAAGTCCTCGCTGGGCCACATCAACGCAGATTGTTGCAGTAATCCTTGGCTTCTTCGGGGGTATGAAAGACCCGGGTCCCTTGGGCGCCATAGACCCGCAGAATGGCAGGGTATGCAAGGGTGAATCGAACTCCCCGCTCTATAAGTTGACTGCACAGATCTTTATACGCTTTCCTTTTCAGGGAGACGCTTGCGGAGTAGTCCTGAAATATTAAGAGCGATGGTTGGAAGAGTCCGTCCGCCGTAGTTGCCGAGAGGCCCTCAACACCTCCTCTTTCTGCGCGGAGTTGAGAAAGCGGGCTATCACCGCCCGAGGTCGACAATCTCCCGCTCGGGAAGGCCCCAACCGGTGAGCGCGCTCCAGCATTATGCGTCCAACATCCTCGGGTAAGGCCAAAGTGGACATCATCCATTGTTCCAAATGGCGTCGCAAGTCACGATCTGCCACGGATTCCTCCACTCCGATGAATCGCAGATTGTTTCTACGGCTGCGATTTTCCAAATCTTCTAGTTTGTCGTGATGTTGGGTGAGCGTCGCCTCCAGGCTGTGTATTCTAGCCAAGTCTTGCACATGCTGATCCTCAAGGGAGCTAATACGGGTTTCGGCGTGATCTACTCGTTTAGTAAAATCAGCCACCGCCTGAACTACCTCTTGCATCTGGGTAGACAGTCCCCCCAATCGTTCTTCCAAGGCTCCCACCACCGCCCTGGACACCTCTGCCACCAACGCGGGGGTTTCTCGGGGGCTCAAGGGTTCTCGTCCACCTTCCGCCATTTTGTCGTCCCCTCCGCATGTCCGAGTTTTGCGGGGGATCTTCGTGGCCATAAACCGAGAGGCGGGCAAACAGATGATGGTATAAATCCTCCGAGCCTCTGCAAAGTTACTCCCCGGCAGTATCGCTAAGAAGATTTAGTTAGGCTGAGCTTTTCGGTATGGGGGAGGGTACGGGCTCCGGAGCCGAAACGAACACGTCCGTTCAGCTCACCATGCCACCGGAAGTCTCAACACCCCACTGTAAAAAAAGCCTAATGGGAAGTGGTGAATAGTTCATGATTTACGAGCACTCAACAGTGTCATTGAACCCCAGTTTCCAGTAGTTTCAAACCCTGCCACATTGCTGACAACGACTACTCTGTACAAATATCATACTGTTCTGGACCTTTCCCATGCTTTCTTTGGGATTGTTGTGGAACCCACATCCAGGCTGAGGGTCAGCATTACCAGTGGACCAGGTTACCCCAGGGGTACTTGGAAAGTCCCTCCATATTCTCTCAGACATTAGTTGCTGATTTACAATCATTCAGAGCAGAACTGCCCAGCAATGCGTCTCTGTTACAGTATGTAGATGACTTACTGCTTTCCACAGCTGAGGCTGCAACAAACCTGGCCCTCACAGATAAACTTGTTTGTTATCTTTTGGAAAGTGGTTACCAGATTAACATGGACAAGGCACTGCCGAAATTGGGTCCCAGGTCATAGTCAGCGCACACATCCCTTTTGCAAATATTTGAGAGGAGGTTTTAAAGGGTCCACTGCTATTAGTTTGTCAGGCTCTGATCAGGCACTGCTTCAGTCACTCCTTTCTGATGTGTCCAGCACACCAAGTTTATGCCTCCCTGACTACTCAAAAGAAATGTTTCTGATAAGTTTCCACGGACGTCACACGTGGGCAGCTGTGGTTTACCAAGATAATGGTAAAATTGTGTCTTACTTGTCAGGATCTTTCTCTGTTACAGAAATGGTTTTGCCTGATGTACAAAAAGGGTTAGTGGCCACCAGTGAGGCAGTCTGGAAGACCTATAACACCTTCCATCCCTTACGACTCACTGTGTATTGCTCCGGTGAAGTAGAGGCATTATTATGCAGTAATACTCTCCACTTTACTCCACATCGAGTGCACCAGGTCTGTGCTGCTCTGTTACGAAGTCATATCCTCATCAAGCCATTTCCAGCAAGTCACCCCTTTGACTACTTACAGAACTTAGTTTCTGTTACTGATGGTGAGGAAGGGGACAAGGTCCCCACATTTGCTTTCGCAGATAATGTTTTGTCATTCCATGAAATGCCTCCGAACTCAGCTGTTTGGTTCACTGATGGTTCTGAGACATCACTATGCTCTGGTTTCAGTGCAGTGCAGATATCTCCCTCTGGTGACCTTCTGGATGTACTGCAATATCAATTACCAAGCATTTACAGCGCCCAAGGTGCTGAGCTCTGTGCAATTCTGGCAGTCTTACTACATCAGGAAGAACAGAACATTATCCTATTCACTGACACCCATTATGCAGCACGAGTACTGACAGTACTCCATCAAAAATGGTTACAGAGAGGTTTCATTACCTCCTTAGCCAGCACCATCTCACATCTTGATGAGATACATCAAATTTATGAGTGTCTAGAGAAACGAAGACTCAACAATCTGTTTCTGTGCTGCGAATGGGTTCCTGGACAAACACAGGGGGACTCTTTCCATCAGATGGGCAATGCCCTGGCGGATCAGCTAGCAAAAGAAGTAACCAGCCCTACCTCCCTAATATTACCTGTCACCAGATCAAAGTCTTACCCGGTACCTGACCTAACTGACTATCAGAAGGATGCAGTTGCTTATGAGATAGGGAGCTGGGAGAGATTGGGTTGTTCCCAAACTAAGAATGTATGGGTACACCCATCCGGGAAACTTTGTATCTGTTTTGTAGCGCTGAAACATTTAACAGCTCTCATACATGATGTCTACCATTCTAGTGCTGCACATATTCATGGGATGTTGGAGGACACCTTTTGGTGTCCGCACATGAAAAATCGCATTCAGGAATTAGTGGCTAAGTGTCCCGTGTGTATTCTGAACTCCCAGCCAGGGGGAAAAGTCATGGGCAAAGGTCACCTTGCAGTTCTGTGGTCCTTTTGATTCCTGGTATGTGGATTTCACTGACATGATTCATAGATGTGCCCAGAAACGGTACCTTTTGGTGTGGGTTTGCCCTTGGTCTCGGTGGATTGAGGCTTTCCCCTGCAACAAAGAGACTGCAGAAGAAGTAGTAGAGATTCTGCAAACACAAATAATACCCCTATTTGGCATTCCTAAAGTCATATATTCTGACAATGGTTCTCACTTTCGCAATGCTCTTGTGTCTGCACTCATTCAACATCTTCCTGTTCAGTGGAAATATGTTTCTGTGTATAAGCCTACTTCTAATGGTCTTGTTGAGCGATGTAATGGCATTTTGAAAACTCAGCTCCGAAAGATTTGTGCTTCTGGTCACTTACCACAGTCTCTGGTTCCGGTTCATGATAGTCTCTCTTCTTACCTTGCAGGTCTTCGAATTGCGCTCCAAGAAATTGCTGATCGTGTAGCGGTCACATAGTCTGTATCCAGTTCATCCTTGTTACCTTGTTTTCCTGTAGGGACAACTGTTTATAAAAGAAATTGTATTCGTGCATCCTGGGATTGCCCTACTTTCTCGGGACCTCACATTGTCACTGCTGCATCACCTTTTGCTGCCAGACTTAATGATACTGACACTTGGATACATGTCAGCCATCTAAAAGCGGCTCCACCTGTCTCATCTGATTAACCAACTTCCTTCCCCTTACAAGACTAACGTGTTCTCCTTACACCCCTGCATCATTAGTGCCAAGGATGATCACTACCAAACCTACTCCAAGGGCAGCCCTGTGTTTTCTGATGGGAATCTCCATTTTCATTGTCTTACTTATCGAGTGTTTACATTTAGATGAACAGCTGGCTTTGTTTCTCCAGGGACTGAATCAGACTAACCAGACGATGTCTCGAGTACCCCGGGCCTTACCTGAAGGCTCTCTGAACTCGTGGAAGCAATCAGTATTACACATTGTTTCCCTGATGAACATTTCAGACTGCATTATCTGTACCCCTTTACCAAAGGGTGTATCATATGCTCCGGTACATGTTTCAAAGGTTCCCTTAAATGAGTATGCAGGACAGCTTGCTTGTGTAGATAATAATTTTTCTGCCAGTTGTTATGAAGCTTTTAATTGTTCCCAGACGTGGCATACGATGAATATGATACATGACCCTTTGCGTGTATATGCTGACCCGAATATGGTATTTGATCTATGTTTGATAACAAATGTATCCATTGCTTTTTCACACAGGTGTAACCTATCGTATAATGTGGTTAATGAGTCATTTCATTTTGCTAGTGATTCAGTCATGATAAAGTGGTATAATCAAACCGGTAATATGGACTTTTCCAAGATGCAAAATGATTGGAGAAATATTACGGAGAGCCTGCTAGTGCTTAATGGATCTGACTTCCGCTGGTATGTGGGGGTTGGTCCCATTTACCACGATGGTTCAGCTGTGCTGACAACGGGTTCTCAGAATGAATCTCCATATACTTCATGCTATCTCCCGATGTCCAGTTTAAGGAAGGATCTTACCTCATCTACCACGGGTAATTCTCCTGTTAATTGGTTTGATGGGCATAATATGAGCCGCATATGGACACCTGCCACAAACCTCTTTGCTGTAGGGGGTCATTATTGGTTGTGTGGGGAAACTCTGTTTCAGGTAGTCAACCTCTCCCTATTACCCTGTGCTTTGGTCAAAGTTTCTCCTTTTTCTGTCTTGATACCCCTTAATGTTACCTGTCACTCTGCTGCCCACTCCCCTCTGCACAGATTGAAGCGTAGTTTCTCAGCCGACTCAAGCCCTTGGGACTCCTCTGTGGCCGAGGATGATGCCATTCAGACCTCATTCGAATACATCAATTCCACTTATCCTATGACTAAAACTCGTTTAGATGCCCTTAGTGCTACCGCTTGGATTCCCTTTGCTACCTCTGCTCTTACTGCTGAACTAGGTATGTCCATCTGCCATTTGCAATGCTTATTACATATTCAGATGAAAGCTGTTACTGAATCCATATCTCGCTTAGCTGAATCCTTAGAACAAAATAACCAAATGACTTTGCAGAATAGACAGGCTCTTGACTTGCTCCTCGCTGCTGAAGGCGGAACTTGTACTTTTATTAATGCTACTAATTGCTGTACTGTCATCGCTAACCATACGGTATTTGTGCTAGATGCAATGAGCAAGATAAAGCATCTCTCAGAATTACATATTGATGATTTTAAGGGGGGCTTCAGCTTGATAATATTTGGGGAAGTATTACGTCATGGTTTGCTAGTTTAGGAGGAGGTCTTAAAGCCTTCTTTATTACGCTTTTAAGTATAGCTTGTTTTGGAATTATTGCCTGTTGTGTATTATCCATTTTGCTTGCCTGCTGTAAAAGAATGATGTTGCAGAGCACCAAAACCATGTACATTGTATCTAGGGAACAGTACCAGAAGCTGCCTCTTGATGATCCCTCTCTGTCTCAAATGGTTGTTGTCCATTGCCCTTAGTGGGATTACTTTTCCTTCCCTCCACCAGAATAGAAAAAGAAAAAGTGGGGACTGTGGGGATAATTTGGTTTAGGTCTAGATTTCAGGTCAGCCTCTTGCTTTCTGCAACTGCACCCCTGTCTGCTTGAACTGTACACAGCTACATATGAATGGAACAAGAACAACGCATGTGGGCTAAGAAGAGAAAATATGTGGCCTATTATAATAAAGCCTAAGGAGCCATACTTTGGACAGAAGTGTCCAAGGTTATAGGCCTAGGCCCAGACAAGAAATACAGGCCAAGCTAGGAATTCAAAAAACTAATGAGCAAACAAATTCTCTTAGCCCTGAAGATTACGGATGGTGCCAGGAAACTGAGATAACATGTACAGAACAAAGGAAGGAGCAGAGGGCTGCAGACGGCTACAGATAAGGCAGACCTTGAAACAACAACTGCAAAAGAATGATTAACAGGGGAGGGTCCTAGGGTCCTGAGAAAGAATTTATGCAGAATTTGCTAGAACTCTGAGACAGAGGATTATATAACAAGACAGCAGCAGAAGGGCTTGGGCAGTGTTTTTCTCCCCTTGCAGAGAGAACGCTGCCCGTCACCTCTCAGACAGATACTTGCTATCTGCATTTATAAATTATTTTGCTATGCCGAATAAAGAGATTTGTAGCTAAGCAACTGTTGTCTGAGCTATTTATTGGTAATTGGTAATATTTGGGGAATTTTGTGGGGAAACCAGGCCTACAAGATAAAGATCATATGGCCTATCTAGTCTGCCCTTCCATGCCAGCTACTAAGATTTACAGTCCCTCTATTCTCTTAGAGATCCTCTTTGTTTATCCCATGCTTTCTTAAATTCAGATACATTTCTCATCTCTACCATCTTCACTGGGAAACAATTCCATGCATCTAAACTCTTTTTGTAAATAAATATTTCTTCAAATTACTCCTAAGTCCTTTTACTTTCATCTAACAAATATTTACTTAATTTGAAACTCTATAATTTCTCCTACTATATTTAGGTCTTAACTGCTTTAAAAAGAAAGGGCTGTTTTCTTTGAAAAAGAGTGAGAAAACTGTGATATTGAGATTAAGAGGTATTACCTCAGGTAGACAGAATTGCGGGGAAAAGTCACTCTAACAGAGTAATTAGAGTGCTAATCATCAAAGGAGCATACTGAAAGAATTTCCCTTAGATACAAAGATATATAACAAGGGAAGTTCTCTTGTATCCTCTTTCTTGAGGGGAATCTGAGAACAGAAGTCTCTTGGGTAAGTGAATACAACTTCACTGGAAAACTTGGCGACATAAAGTTTGAGACAAAAAAAAGGATTGTGGACTTATTTGGAAAATTATATAATTTAAATTTTTTAAAAAGCATTAATTGGCTTGGCGTAAAATATCTAAAAGTAGTTTATCTTAGTTGTAGTTAGCCTTTAGACATATAATACAAAACAGACAAGTATATGTTTAAAATGAAGGTTTAGAACTAATTTGCCCTAGTTAGGCTTTTTAGACTCCTAATATAAAACAGACAGGTAGTTAATCTTTTTCCTGCCCACCTCCCCAAATCAGACTCACCCAAGGTACATCCCTTAATGTATAATCAGTTTTACCGGTTGAGAGTGCAATCACAGGATATTTTCATCAGCAAGTGATTCACTCTTAATAGATTAATAGAGTGGAGGAGTGGCCTAGTGGTTGGGGAAAGGTACTTCAGGCCGGAAGGTCGGGGGTTCAAATCCCACTAGAGGACAGCAACCTTGGGCCGGAAGGACTGGGGTTTCTAGTCCCACAGGTGCTCTTTGTGGTTTTGGACAAGCCACTTAACCCTCCATAGCCCATGTTCCCTGTAAAATAGTTATCTCCAAGTTATAATGCCCTGTTCAATGTAATTTCAGTTTGTTCAATGTAAACCGCACTGATGCAGAATAGCGCGGTATATAAGAGAATGTAAATAAATAAATAAATAAATAAAATAAATAATAGCTGTTCAGTGGGAAGGAAACATAAAATATTATCATATAATATACTAAAAAATCCTGAAGACCTTAATTTTAGTTTAGGTATCCCTAGTCCCTTAGCAATTGTAAACAAACTAATCAATACAAAGATGAAGACAACAGTCCAGCAGTGAAATGGAGATTATCGAGTCCTTTGCATTGAGTGCCAGTTGGTAAGAGATCATATGTGTGCCCTTGGTCCAAAGAGCTCCTAGTTCTCAGAGAACAAGTCAGATCTCTAAAGGCTAGAGTAGCAGACTTGGAGAAGCTGAGGCAGACAGAGAGTTATATAGAGGAGACCTAAAGGACATAGTAGAGAAATCCCACCTTCAGTCTGGCAGCCTCTCTGCTGCCTCGGATGAGGTGTATGACCTCACATGTAACCTGGAAAGGATTTTAGACAGTGCTGGGGAGAGGTCTGCTGTCCTGGTATATGCTGGTAGTACTCATGTAGGAAAATGTGGGAGGGAGGTTTTAAAAACAGAGTTTCTAAGTTACCCAGTTGTAGAAGTGAGATTTGTTTGCCAGTTCTGGTTTTAAATTTGCATTGCCAAGCAGTATGGCATTTGTAGTACCTGATCTTATTCTTGGAATCAATGCTGCAGGTCTCATAATGCATCAGAATGAGATGGTCAGAAATCCAAGATTGGCTTAAAAATCATACTCCTGGAACTGGGTAAGTTGGCAACTCTGAAAAAAGGTTTGGATAAATTCCTAAAGTCCATAAATCACTTTTAAGGAAGACTGAGAGAAAACCACTGCTTAGCCCTGGAGATAAGTAGAATGGATGTGGCTACTTTTGGGATATGTGTTGCCACTCTGTCAGGGGCGGCCCAAAGGGGGTGCGGGGCCATGTGCGGAGACTCGGTGCGGGGCCTCATTTGCATAAGTGGCCTTATTTGCATAAATATTTGCATAATGTTACCATACACTAACTTTTAGTAAACATGTCTCTTAATGAGTGTATGGATAAAGAAAGACTAAAAGATTTCTACATTACTATAATCCAGTGCCAACCGCCAGGCACATTAGGAACTACTACAAACGCTGCCCATTTAGAACCCATAGCAAACCCGCCGTACCCTGACAGCATTACCAGGACTCACAAAGCACCATACCCTACCTATCAAAAGGCAACACTGCAAATATTAAACCAATACATTTCAGAGAATACTGGGGAAAGAGAACAAGTGGCAATGTCAAATAGGAATTACATAAATAGAATACCTCAGCTCAGTTACACATGCAGAACATAGACCATCACCAAACAAGGAATCACAATTTAGAAACAGGAAGGCAATAATTAAACTGGGAACCCCAAAAGCCAAACTTGGAATGTACAACACCACTGTAGAAATAAAACTATAAATTAATTTCCTCTTGTACCAAACAAAGCGCAGACGTTAATGATGCACATTTCCCAGAGCTTTCATATTCCAGTTAATAAATTCAAAATAAAGAGATATCTTTCTACCTTTTGTGCATTTTTTTCAGTTGCAATTGCTCCAGCCACTTTCTTCTGGTTTCTTCATATTTTCTGCTGTCCATCGTCTGCTGTCCATTTGTTCTTTCTTCTCTCTTCTAGTTTTTTTTTCCATTCTCTCTCTCTACATCTGCTTTAACATACTAATCTTTCTCCTTTTGCTCTTTCCTCATTCCTATTTCATCCACACAAATTTTACCCCTCCATCCTCAATCCCCACTTACTCTCCCAATACCCGGCCAATTGTAGATTTTTCATCCCTCCCACACAAAATATATTTTTCCCCTCTCCATTTTACTCTCCCAGCCCCATCCCATTCTAATCCTTCCTCAACATCAGCTCCCTTCTAGTTCCAGTCTCATCCAGCATCCATTCCCTTCTAGTCCCTGCATCAGCCCATTTCCAGTCCTAGCCCCCCATCAACCCATTTCCAGTCCTAGCTCCCCCATCCATTTTCAGTCTGAGTCCCTTCATCAGCTCATTTCCAATCCTAGCCCCCATCAGCCCATTTCTAGTCATTTCCTAGCCCCACCATCAGCCCATGTCAAATCCTAGCTCCCCTCCACAGCCCAATTCCAGTCCAAGCCCCCCATGAGCCTACTTCCAGTTCTAGCCCCTCCATGAGTCCATTTCAATTCAAGCCCCCACCACAGCCCATTTCCAATCTTAGCTCCCCCCAACAGCCCATTTCCAGTCCTATCCTAGCTGCTCCATCAGCCCATTTTCAGTCCTAGCTCCCTTCCCTCACAGCCCATTTCCATTCCAAGCTCTCTCCCCATCAGCTATTTGCAGTTCAAGCCTCCCCTTCCACTCAGCCCATTTCCAGTCATAGCAACCCCCCAACCCATTACCAGTCCTAGCCCCCCATCCACCCACTTCCAGTCCTAACCCCCATCACCCCATTTTCAGTTTAAGCCCCCCTATAACCCATTACCAGTCCTAACCCCCCATCAGCCCACTTCCATTCTTAACCCCATCAGCCCATTTCCAGTCAGCCCCCCATAGCTCATTGCCAGTCCTAACCCCCCCATCAGCCCACAGCCCATTACCAGTCCTAACCCCTCCCCATCAGCCCATTTCCTGTCCTAGCCCCCCATAGCCCATTATCAGTCCTAACCCCCCCCATAGCCCATTAGCAGTCCTAACCCCCCATCACCTCATTTCCAGAGAGCCCCCATCAGCCCACAGCCCATTACCAGTCTTAACCCCCCCATAGCCCATTACCAGTCCTAACCCCCCCAACAGCCCACAGCCCATTACCAGTCCTAGCCCCCCCATAGCCCATTATCAGTCCTAAACCCCCATAGCACATTACCAGTCCTAACCCCCCCATCGCCCCATCCCCCCCCCTTGCCAATCTTAACCCCCCCTGCCAGTCTTAACCCCCCCTTGCCAGTCTTAAACTCCCCCGCCCCCCGCCCATTGCCAGTCTTAAACTCCCCCCCTTGCCAGTCTTAAACCCCCCTTGCCAGTCTTAACACCCCCCCAGCCCATTGCCAGTCTTAAACTCCCCCGCCCCCCGCCCATTGCCAGTCTTAACCTCCCCCCCCTTGCCAGTCTTAACCCCCCCTTGCCAGTCTTACCACCCCCCCAGCCCATTGCCTTAAACTCCCCCGCCCCCCGCCCATTGCCAGTCTTAAACTCCCCCCCCCCTTGCCAGTCTTAACCCCCCCTTGCCTGTGTTTACTCCCCCCCTCAGGCGTTTGCCAGTCATAAACTGCCCCGCCCCCCGCCCATTGCCATTCTTAACCCCCCCCTTGCCAGTCTCAACACCCCCCCAGCCCATTGCTAGTCTTAAACTCCCCCGCCCCCCGCCCATTGCCAGTCTTAACACCCGCCTGCCAGTCTTAACCCCCCCTTGCCAGTCTTAACACCCCCCAGCCCATTGCCAGTCTTAAACTCCCCCCCCCCCGCCCATTGCCAGTCTTAACCCCCCCTTGCCAGTCTTAACCCCCCCCAGCCCATTGTCAGTCTTAAACTCCCCCGCCCCCCAGCCCATTGCCAGTCTTAAACTCCCCCCCTTGCCAGTCTTAACACCCCCCCCAGCCCATTGCCAGTCTTAAACTCCCCCCCCCTTGCCAGTCTTAACACCCCCCAGCCCATTGCCAGTCTTAAACTCCCCCCCTTGCCAGTCTTAACACCCCCCCCAGCCCATTGCCAGTCTTAAATTCCCCCCCCCCGCCGCCGCCGCCGCTTATGGCAAAATTTAAAAAAAAAAAAACTGGCTCTGGCTGCTGCCGCTACCACCGTGGCAGCGGCAGAATGGAGTGTCCCGCGGGGCCTCCTCTTCTCTCGTTGAGCCCCTCTGCAAAGGCTTTCAGATTCGCGAAGGGAGAAAGTCTCCCTCGCGTCTCTGTTAAGCCCGCAGGGGCTAATGGGAAATTTCCCATCAGCCCCTCGCGTCTAAAGGGGCAGATGGGAAATTTCCCATTAGCCCCTGCAGGCTTAACAGAGACGCGAGGGAGACTTTCTCCCTTCGCGAATCTGAAAGCCTTTGCAGAGGGGCTGAACGAGAAGAGGAGGCCCCGCGGGACACTCCATTCTGCCGCTGCCGCGGTGGTAGCGGCAGCAGCCAGAGCCAGTTTTTTTTTTTTAAGTAATTTAAAAAAAAAGCAGAATGTTCTTTGCGCGGGGCCCCCTGAAACGCGGGGCCCTGTGCAAAAAACATTCTTGCTCAATGGACGGGCCGGCCCTGCACTCTGTACAGGATACCCCCTAACAGAGCTGTCACTATCCCATGACGTTTTTCCAGTCTATTCACAGTTTAAAGCTTGCCAGAATGGCTATGAGGGTCCTTTAGCAAAAACATTTTTATTAATTCACATAAAGAACAAAGATTGCATTCAAGAAGGAGGGAGGAGTGGCCTAGTGGTTGGGGCAAGGTACTACAGGCCGGAAGGTCGGTGGTTCAAATCCCACTAGAGGACAGCAACCTTGGGCCGGAAGGACTGGGGTTTCTAGTCCCACAGGTGCTCCTTGTGGTCTTGGGCAAGCCACTTAACCCTCCATTGCCCATGTTCCCTGTAAGTATTAGTCTATGTGTCTCATATCCCCTCGTGTTAAATGTATCCCCCAACCGCGTTGACCCGGTGAAAAGCGGGATATAAATGCAGCTAAATAAATAAATAAATGCAGCTAAATAAGAAAGTTCACTAGCTCAGTTACCATCATTGAGCTCTGGACAGCATTTATCAGCAAGCAGCTCTCTGGCTTAAACCTTTCCCTCTGCACAACATAATGCTCATTGGGGCTTGGGTAATGTAGTCCCTGTGTTAGTAAATCCAGTAATACAGTCTGTGCTGTTTTTAACAGCTCCTTAACAACAGCAAAGTTCTGGCTTCTCAGTTCAGTGTGGCAAAGTGCCTTAATTCCCAAAGTTTCTGAGAATTCAGCCACTTCACAGTTCAACAGTATAATAACATATAATCCAGGACACGTATCTGGTCAAGCAGTCTGTAGATCATAACCAGGTAATCTTTCCTCTTAGTTGTTTACAGCTGACCTGCAGAAGCTGTCACTGTTAAATCTGGCTTCTGCTGAACAGTACCTTTCCTTCGGCAACTAAGTAAGGTTACAACAAAGTCCTTTCTTTGAACAGCATTTATAAAGTAAGCATTGAGCACTCTCTTCTATCTTCACTCTGCATGTTTCTTCATTATCCCTCTGCACTCAGAGGTAGGAAGGTGCCTCTCTATGGCAACCCTAATCATTAGTAGCAACAAAGTAATTATCCTCAATCAATCAGGTTTTCTTCACTGGCAACCTGACAGCACAGTTCATAAATCCCTTGTAATAGCAGGCTTTTCACTGTGTAAAGCAAAGCAGGTTTTAATTCATTTATCTGGCATGCCCCCTCTTCTCAGATTTTCACTCCTATGAGAAAGGGGCAGACAGCCCTTCCCTTCAGCAGATGGATGGTTAAACACAAACCAGCCTTCTGCTTCCACTTAAGGTTGTCAACTGGCTCCAGATGCATCTGACAGGCTAGATCCAATCCTGGGTTTACCCCATTGCATGCAGGGACTGTAGTCTTGCTTTTCTTATGGAGTACAATAGAGAAAGCAGTACTACATACCTCTGCATGCAATGGGATAAACTCAGGACTGGATTAAGCTTGTCAAGCACATCCGGATCCAGTTGGCAACCCTACTTTCACCCCGAAGCTGCGTTATATTCTCTTGGCATGTCTCATGTAAGTTTTTTAATCTCCTATCTTAGAATTGCCAAGTTACCCATTTCTATGAGTGAGATTTTAAGCCAGTTCTGGATTTCTAACAATCTCATTCTCATGCATTATGAGATTTGCAAGACTGATTCCAGTGGGTAAAATCAGGGACTACAAATGCCATAATGAATTGCAATGCAAATTTACAACCAGAACTGGCAAAAATCTCACTCCTGTTAGTGGGTAATTTGGCAACTCTGCTATCTTCAAGAATGGAGTTTAGAACCATGGCTTCTAGTTCCTCCATCTGTCCAGGGTTTAAGGGATTTCCAAGTCCATTTCTTCCTCAGATTCCTGCTGCATTTGCATATCCTGTGCTCCTAGGTTCTCGAACAAGGGCCTTGCCTCTGAGCAGGCTATTCTGCTCCTGTGTGCTCAGTTGTTATCCCTCATCTATGTCTGGGTAGAGCGAGTATATATGGGAAACCTGTTGTTTGGCTTGCCTCCTGCTTGCCTCCCTTTTTGATTCTCTAGGGATTCTCCCCTGCAGGGGAAGCATTTAAAGTAGCAAGGCTTGTTTTGTGATATTTTTAGTGTACTTGGCTACATTAGCCCAGCTCAGGGGCCTGACCCTGCCATAGCATGGATTGGCCACTGTTTGTAATGAGACACTGGACTGCATGGACCTTTGGTATGACCCAGTAAGGCAGCTCTTATGTTCTTTTAGGGGCAGTTTGGGATGGTGGAGTAATTGTGGAGTGGTTGTTTTGGGGAGTGAGGGCAGTTTAAGGGTGGGGTAGGTGCAGAGAGTCGTTTTGGGGTGGTTAGATAGTTGCAGGGGTAGTTGTGGGATGCAGGGGCAGCTTGGAGGTAAGGAAATTGCAGGGAGTAGTTTACATAATATATGATGGCAGATAAAGAGCAGTATAGCCCATCGAGTCTGCCTAGTAAGGTGGCTAGAGTGGTTTTAACTGCAGCTCCGTGCAGGCCACCCCCCTCTAAGCCTGTGTTAGGGCTGTACTTTCTGCATACTGATCTTTATCTGCCTCATATACTACTGTATGTAAACTATGTTCAGTACAGGTCAGCCTCCCTCTATTTATTGAAGTAGAAAAGATATTTAAGTTTATTTTGATTTCATCCTCTTGCTATAAAGGGATTCACTGTGTCTGTCCATGCCATTTTGAATTCTGTCACTGTATTTGCCCCCACCACCTCCATTGGGAGGGCATTCCAAGCATCCACTACCCTTTCAGTGAAAAAGTATTTCCTGATGTTGCTTTAAAGTTTACCATTTTGCAGCTTGATTGCATGCCCTCTAGTTTTACAACTTCTCTTTCTTTGAAAAAGGTTTGTTTGTTCATTGATAAAAATCTTTAAATACTTAAAGGGATCATATCTTCCCTGTCCCTCCTCTCCTCTAGGGTATACATATTTAGGCCTTCAAGTCTCTTCTCGTACGTCTTCTGGTGCAGGCTCCAAATCATTTTGGTCGCCTTCCTCTGAACTGTTTCAAGTTTTTTTATATCCTTTGTGATTAAAAAATACTTTGGGGAGTGGAGGCAGTTTTGGGTGTTTGGGCAGTTTGGAGAGTGAGGCAGTTGTTGGGAGGGAGTAGGTTTGGGGCAGTATTGGACATGGGGGAAGTTTAAGTTGTGGTGTAGTGGTAGGGAAGTAGTTTTATGGTAAAGGTTTAGGGCGATGGGCAGTTTGGAACATGCAACATTTGTAGGTGGGTAGGCTTGGGGAATGGGGCAGTTGGGGATAGTTTTGAGGAATAGGGTATTTGCAGGGGTGATGGTGATGTTGCAGAAAGTTTTAGAGGTGGAAAAATCTGGAGCGTGAGGCAGTTGTGGGAGGGTAGTTTTGGAGGATGAGGTCATTTGGGAATAGTTATGGGGTAAATGATGATAGTTGGCAGAATAGTTATAGAGCAGTCTTAGGGGTTGGGGCAGTTTGGGGAGTAGATACTTCATGGGGTAGTTTTACGGGTTGGGTGCTGTTTTGGGGTAGGTTAATTGCAAGGGAGTAGTTATGAGCATGAGACAGTTTGGGAGTAGTGGGTAAGGTACAAGAGATTGTTTTTAGGGATGGGTGCAATTTGAGGGATGGTGGGGCAGTTGTGGGAGCGGTTTTGGTGGGTGAGGTAGTTGTGGGATTTGTTAAGGGGTGGGACAATTTGGGGGTAGTTTTGGGGTGGGATAGTTATATGAGATAGTTACAGGGTAGTTTGGGGTGGGGCAATTTATGGCATAATGGGGCAGTTGCAAGGGATAGTTTTGGGGCTGGGGTCGTCAGGAGCGTGGGACAGTTGAGGGAGTGGTTTTGAGGGGTGGGTTATTTGCAATGAGTGATAGGATAGTTGCAGTTGTATTTTGGGGTGGGGCTGTTTGGAGAGGGGGCAATTGTGTGGGAAGTAGGATTGGAGAATGATACACTTGGAGGTAGTTCTAGGGGGGAAGAGAGTTTGAGGGGTGGGGTAGTTACAGGCAGTCATTTTGGGGGTGGGAGCAGTCTGGGGGGTAGTTTTGAGAGATGAAGCAGATGTAGAAGATAGTTTTGGAGGTGGTGAGGAAGCTACAGGAGGAAAGAGTAGAGAAGTAGCCTAATGGTTAGAGCAGCAGGCTGAGAACCATTTTATTTGATGGAGAAAGGTGAAAAGTGGAGTACCCCTGGGATCTATATTGGAACTAGTGCCTTTTAAAGTATTTATAAATGATCTGTAAATGAGACCAACAAACGAGGTCATTAAACTTGCAGATGACACCAACTTATTCAAAGTTGTTAAATCTCATGCAGATTGTGAGAAATTGCAGGAGGATCTTGTGAGACTGAGCATCTAAATGGCACATAAAATTTTATGTGGATAAATGCAAAGTGATGCACACAGAGAAGAATAACCCAAATTATAACTACATAATGCTAGGTGCCACATTAAGGGGCTCATTCTATAAAGTGTGTATGGACAGTTACATGCTAGAAATGTGTGCAAGTCCCTATTTTAAAGGATTTACGCACATGAATGCTTATGCATGCAGTTTGGATGGCTGCTCTTCTATAAATGTGTGTATAAGTCCCATTGCACGTACTTTCAGTTGGCGAGTGCACTGAGTGGAGCTTGGGCAGAGCATAGGCAGTCATAAATCTACACACATTAGTTATAGAACATTATGACTTATGTGCGTTTCTGCTCAATCTAGGATAGGTATAACTCCAGGAGTAGGTTAAGGTGCTTCAGTATGCCCCTATTTTATAAAGTATAGTCACCACTCAGGAAAAGGATCTAGGCATCATTGTAGACAATTCGCTGAAATCTGCTACCCAGTGTGTGGCGGTGGCCAAAAAAGCAAATAGAATGTTGGGAAGTATTAGAAAACAATAGAACATAAAATATTCCATAATAGTCAGACCAAGGCCCATCAAGCCCAGTATCCTGTTTCCAACAGTGGCCAAGTCAGGTCACAAGTACCTAGCAGCTTCCCAAAAAGACAAAGAAGTGCCATAATGCTTGTATTGGGGCAATCAATGGATTATCTGGGTCCTCTTTAATGGTTTATGGACTTTTCCTCCAGGTACTTTTCCAAATCTTTTTTTAAAGCCAGCTACACTAACAGCTTTTATTACATCCTCAGGTAATGAATTCCAGAGTTTGATTATGCATTGAGTGAAAAAAAATATTTTCTCTTATTAGTCTTAAATGCATTACATTGTAGCTTCATTGCATGTCCCCTAGTCTTTCTACTTTTTGATGGTGCAAAGAATTGATCTATGTTTAACCGTTCCACCCTAGTCATTAATTTATAGACCTCTATCATATCTCCTCTCAGCCGTCTCTTTTCCAGGTTGAAGAGCCCTAACCTTTTAAGCCTCTCCACATAGGGGTATCCTTCCATCCCTTTTACTGTTTTGGTGGCTCTTCTCTGTACCTTTTCTAATTCCACTACATCCTTTTTAAGATATGGTGACCAGAATTGCACACAATATTCAAGGTGCAGTCGCAGCATGGAACGATACAGAGGCATTATAATATCCTTTGTTTTATTCTCCATTTCTTTCCTTATGATTCCTAGCATTCTATTTGCCTTCTTAGCCACCGCTGCACACTGGGCAGAGGGTTTCAATGTGTTATCCATGATGATGCCTAAATCTTTTTTCTGGGTGGTGGTTCCTAATGTGGAACCTTACATCGTGTAATCATAGTTTGGGTTGTTCTTTCCTAGGTGCATAACTGTGCACTTGTCCACATTGAATTTCATCTGCCATCTGAACATCCAGTCTTCCAATTTATCAATCTTATTTATTTAGCAATGCTTATATACCGCTTTTCACCAGGTCAAAGTGGTGTACATTCAGATACAGTATATCTTTACCTTGTCCCCAAAGAGCTCACAATCTATGTTTTTGCTACCTGAGGCAAAGGAGGGTTATGTGGCTTGCCCAAGGCCACAGGGAGCACCTTTGGGACTAGAAACCCCAGTCCTTCTAGCCCAAGATGGCTGTCCTCCAGCGGAATTCAAACTCCCGGCCCTCCAGCCAAAGGCAACTTACCACAACCAATAGGCCACTTCTCCCACTCCAGGATCAAGATCCTTTTGCAATTTTTCATAATCCTCTTGGGTTTTAATAACTTTGAATAATTTTGTGTCATCTGCAAGTTTGATTACCTCATTCGTTATTCCCATTTCCATGTCATTTACGAAGATGTTAAAAAACAGCAGACCCAACACAGATCCCTGGGGTACTCCACTATTCACCTTTCTCCACTGGAAAAATTGGCCATTCAGCCCTACCCTCTGCTTTCTATCTTTTAACCAGTTCCTGATCCACAATAGTACACTGCCTCCTATCCCAAGACTTTTTAACTTCATCAAGAGTCTCTCATGAGGGACCTTGTCAAAGGCTTTCTGAAAATCCAGATACACTATATCAACTGGCTCACCTTTGTCTACCTGTTCATTCACACCTTCAAAAAAATATAACAGATTAGTAAGACAAGACCCTCCTTGACTAAAGCCAGGTTGGCTTTCTCCCATTAAACCATGACTATCTATATGTTCAGTAACTTTGTTCTTTATAATGGTTTCTACCATCTCACCCGGTACTGATGTCAGATTCACTGGCCTGTAGTTTCCCGGATCACCCCCTGGAACCCTTTTTAAAAACTAGCATTAAATTGGCCATTCACCAATCTTCAGGTACTACAGATGATTTTAATGACAGTTCTCAGATTACTAATAGTAAGTCTGCAGTCTCATATTTCAGTTCTTTCAACACCCTCTGGTGTATACCATCTGGTCTAGGTGGTTTGCTACTGTTTAGTATATCAAATAGTTGTACTATATTTTTCCAATTTTCCCTTCAGTTCTTCCGATGCATCACCTTTAAATACCATTTCAGTCATGGGTAACTTCCTTACATCTTCTTCAGTAAAGACCGAAGCAAAGAATTCATTCAGTCTCTCCACTATGGCCTTGTCCCCTCTTAGTTCCCCTTTTAACCCTCTGTCATCTAATGGTCCAATTGACTCTCTCACAGCTTTTTGCTACGAATGTACTTGAAAAAGTCTTTATTATGCATTTTTGCTTCCATAGCAAGCTTATTCTTAAATTCTCACATCCTGAAATGGGTCATCATGGTCATATGCACCATGGAGGCCATGTAGCCCAGCATTCACAGCATCTCTAGAGCCACTGTGTGCTGCTTCCAATGTATGGCAGCAACCACCTCCATGAGCCACTGCAGGCTGTCCAAGGGGGGAGATGCTCAGGCTTGTGTGGTATCAAGCAGAGTCCTGATGAACTTGAGCTGCTGCGAAGGTTGAAGGTGTGTCTTGGGGTAGTTTTGATGAACTCCCAGCCACTCTAGCACTTGAATCATCAGGTGGACCAAGTGTCATATGCCATCCAACATGGAGCTCTTTATGAGGCAGTTGTTTAAGTAGGGGAAGATGAAGACTCCCAGGGTCCTCAGGTTAGCAATAATGACCACTAGGCACTTGGTGGAGACCCTGTGGGCTGACACCAGCCCAAAGGGAAGACCCGGTACTGAAAGTGCTGGCTGCCCAGCACAAAACACAGGTACTTCCTATGAAGAGGATGGATTGGGATGTGCATGTATGCATTCTTCAGATCCAATGAGCATAGCCAATTGTCTTTGAAGAGAGATGGGAGCAATGTACCCAGGGCCATCTTGATCTTCTCTCGAAGCAGAAAGCAGTTTGGGTCCCTGAGGTCCAGGATGGCCCAGAATCCCCCTGTCTTCTTGGGGATGAGGAAGTACTGGGACTAGAAACCCTGTTCTATCTGAGCTGGGGCCACCGGCTTGTTGGCCAACTCTGTCTGGAGGAGACCGCGATGGTGCAGGTCTAGAGAATACTCTCCTGAGAAGAAATGAGGTGGGAGCTGGGCAAAATGCAGCAGATAGATCTCACATGACCTGCAGCACCCAGGCATCCTGTGTGTAAAGTGGACAGGCCGACCACACATCGGGAAGCGGGTGATTGGCTATGCTCCTGAGGAAGCCATCAAAAACTAGCCCCTTGGCTGCTTCTCCCAGCCCTTGCAACCTTTCCTGGTCATGTGCATGCACAGATTACAGGTGGAAGGCTCATGGTCAGGGCCGAAGCACTGAATGCACTAATTGTGATGGTCGGCCACCAAAATGGTGCATGCACAGTGAGTGCATTTTTTGAAGCTGCTGGCTGTTTTCGACATGACTAGAAAAATGGCTGCCACAAGATCAAAAGGCTTAATACTGACCAACAAAAAAAGTCTGGGAAAAGGTGAAAACTTCCTGAGATACATAATAGAGCAAAAAAAACAAGGACCGGTGCCAGACTAAGAAACAATAAAATGAGAACCCTGAAGAGCCCAAAAGAACAACTTTTTTCCAGCAATGATCAGAAACACATCTGTGGGGTTCTATGGAAAATGCAGACTAAGGATAGGATTGCGCTGTGGCAGGGGTGGGAAGACACGTGTGCATGCACAATGGAGGCTCCCAAAAGCTTCCAATGGAGAACGTCTTCCTGCTTGTAGTCAGAAATGGAGTCAGAGCTTAGGGAGAGACAGAAAGAGGGAATGCTGGATATAGGGGGATAGGATCAGAAAAAAGGGAGAAGCACTGGATAAAGGAGATGCTGGATTGGACAGGACAGAGAGGAGAGAAGTAGAGAGATGATGTACATTTGGTGAGGGTAGAGAGAAAAGGGAGAATTAGTTAAAGGCTAGAGAAGGAGAGAGATAGGGAATGGAAGGGTTGTGTTAAGGGCTGAAAAGTGGTAGGTAAATGCATTAAAAAGAGGGAAATTGGAGACTGGACAATAAGGAGGAGGAGTGAAATCGGAGCTGATAGAGAGAAAAGTAAATGTAAGAAAGCTGAAAGCAAAAAATGAATGCCAGAAATGCAAGAATGTGAAGAATACAAGAGGAGAGAGAAGTAGCAGATGGACTGAAGATTCTAAAAAGCAAAAGTGAGTTACAGAAGCAGAGGAAAGCAAAAACCAGAGTTTGGGATCAACACGATTAAAGAATAAAATGGGCAGACAGCAAAAGTAGTCATTATATTTTGCACAGTATAGGGGTTTCTCCACATCTTTCTATTTCCCTGGTGGTGTACTGCATAGAGCCTGGTTTCTTGGGGTTTCAGTTTAATAAATGTCACCATATTTCCATTTTTAATTTGTGGTCACTTATTCTGTATTTGGTGAGGGTTTATTTGTGTTCTGCAAATGTGACTGAGGCTATGTGTTTCGTTAGCATGGAGTTTCTGTGTGGGGTAGTAATCAAGCGTCTTTAATTTTCTGGATAGATGTATGGATGTTCTAGGACCCTCTGTAATATTTATGGTGCTGTTCTTTTCTTGGTACGCTCCTTCTGTGAGTTTTGGAAGTTAATACTTTTATGGTATGCTAGATTTCCTTTATAGGTCCTGAGTAATTTTTGTAAGGTTTTGTATTACTTCACAAAATGCTCAGTACTGCTGATGGATTATGATGCTGTAAATGAGATGGAAATAGAATCTGAAAATGCCTTTTGTATGTTGAGCTCTTTGGGAAATGTCCTAGTTCTGCTCTGCATCTATTGGTGGGAGAGGGGTTTCTTTGGATACAGTATGTAAAAAAAAAAAAAAAACAACAACAACAAAAACCCAGCGAGAGCCATCATACAGTTTATAACACCAAAATAAAATTAGTTATAATAAGAATTAATTATAAAAATTTTATTTTGATGTTAAAAACTGTGCTGTAGTTCTCGCTTTTACTTTTTGTTCCTTGTTGTTTGAACACCTTGCATCTCCTTTGTTTTTTGCAAAATATAAATTTACATTTAATATTGTGCTGGTCCAGTACAATTTTTGATGTATATGAACAGCATTAAAGTGTTTTTTTTTCTAAATTAGGCAGCCTGGAATTATGTTGCTTGCTTTTTTCTAGGGTCAACCATCTGACTGCCATTGAATGAAGGGATTCTCTGCTCCCAGCTGCTCCATTTTGGGTGATGGGGGGGGGGGGGGGTGCTAGTTCATTTCTCACCCTAGGCAGCAGATTGACTTGAACTGCCCCTGCCTGCAGAACATGTCCAATGACTGGTCCTCATCCCAATTCAGACTACTGCTGCTGCCGCCAAGCACAGGAGCACGTAAGCAGCTAAAATCAGCATTGGAGGATGACTGCAGCAACCACATGACTGGCTCAGGAGGATCAGAGCTGAGGGGTGGCATTGCTAAGGCCACAGTGCAGGCAGAGCATTGTAGTTCTTTCTCTCTTATATTATGACTTCTCCTTGCTCCTGTACTAGTGCCGCAACTCATGATCCAGCCAGTACCCAGTGGTGATGCCCTAGGCAGTTGCCCAGCTTGCCTAGTGCCAGCCCTGTGCACAGTTAAATTTTGATACTCAATGCTGGAGGATGTGATAAAAGCAGATAGGTTTAAAAAAGAATTTGACAATTTCCTGCCTACTGCTCCATCCTCAAACAACCCCTGCAACTGCATTTGCCTTCCAAATTTATGGCCTGCAACTGCCCCTAACCTTCAAATTGCCCCAGTCCCCAAAACTACCCACTGCAACTGCTCCTAGTCCCCATAATAGCTCCATCCTGAAACTACCCTCTGACAATTGCTTTACAATCTCAAATAGCCCCAACCTTCAAAATTACCTCCCAACAACTGCCCCACCATGCCCCCAAACTGCTTCACTCCCAAAACTACCCCTCCCCCAAATACCACCCACATTTTGTCTCAACTCTTAAAATTACCTTCTGCAACTGCTCCACCACCCCATAAACTGCCCATGCATCCCACACTAATCACTAGCCCAAACTGCCTACATACCCCAAATCTATTTCCCACAAGAGCTTCCCACTCCCAAATTAACCACACCTCCAAAACTGCTCCCTTAACTGCCCCACTCCTCAAACATCACCAAAGCTCCAAAACTACCATCCACAACTGCTCCACCACAGTATCGTACCTAGGCCAACGCAAGCAATACAGCCGCACAGGGCGCAAAAAAGTAGGAGCGCGTTTGGACATGGACTTGAATTGAAAACATGCCAGCAATGCCCCCACCTGAAGTGAAGGTCTCAGCCTTTTGCAGGAGTCCGAAGCTATGCGGTTTGGGGAAATAGGAGGGCTGCCTGAAAGCATAGTTACTCACCTGTAACAGGTGTTCTCCAGGGACAGCAGGGCAGGAATCAGTCCTCACATATGTGTGACGTCGGTGCCGACGGAGCCCTCGTGTGGAGCAATTCCCCAGCTTTCAAAGAAAGCCTTTAGGATTGCATCGTGCATGCGCGGTCCCCTTCCCGCCCAAGGGTGCCATCTTGCTCAGTCAGATGACATAGCTAAAAAGACGGCAAAAATGAGAAAAAATGAATCAAAGGACTGCAACTCCAGGGGAGGAGGGCGGACTGATTCCTGCTGTCCCTGGAGAACACCTGTTACAGTTGAGTAACTATGCTTTCTTCAGGAACAAACAGGAAGTCAGTCCTCACATATGGGACTGCCTAGCTATAGGCTACCGAGAACCCATAGCTAAAAATGGCTCCCTCTAGAAGAGCTGCAGCAGCAGTGATAGGATTTTTCTCTGAGAACACAACCCCCACGGTAGCCTGACACCAAAGTGTCAGAGGGTAGGAGTTGCCTAAACCTCAAATAGGTTACAGAGTACCGCCTGACCGAAAACACTGTCCCGCCGGGACTCTCTCTCCAGGCAGTAGTGGGCTGCAAACGTCTGGCTTGAAGACCAAGTTGCGGCCCGGCAGATGTCTGCCAACGGAAAAGAGAGCGGTGGTTAGTCACTGATGCAGCCTTAGCCCTGACAGAGTAGGCCGTGATTCGGCCCTGTAGCTGAAGATCAGCTGCCCTGTACACCCAGGCGATGCAGTCTGCCACCCAGGTGGATAATGTGTGCTTGGAGACAGGTAGACCCAGTTTACTAGGGTCATAAGAAACGAAGATCTGGGAAGCCCTCCGATGTCCCCGTGTACGTTCCAGATAGAAGGCGAGTGCCCTCTTACAGTCCAGGGTGTGCAGCACCGCTTCAGCCCTGCTGGTATGTGGCCTGGGGAAAAAGGTTGGAAGAATCACCTCTTGGTTGAGGTGAAACAAGGAAACCACTTTAGGAAGGAACTTGGGGTGGGTACGTAGGACCACCCTGTTTTTGTAAAACCGTGTATACGGTCTTTCCGATACCAAAGCTTGCAGCTTGCTCATATGGCGAGCAGATGTGAGAGCCACCAGAAAGAGTGCTTTCCAAGAAAGGAAGCTGAGATGACAGGTGGACATTGGTTCAAAAGGTGGGCAAGTAAGCCGCTGCAAGACCACGTTTAAGTCCCACTCTGTAGCCGGTGGGCGAATCGGAGGCTTCAGGAGGCCTCTGAGGAATCGAGATACCAAAGGGTGAGCAGAAAGAGGTTGCCCTCCACTGGAGAGTGGTTAGCTGAGAGCGCACTCAGGTGGACCCTGACAGAGTTGGACTTGAGGCCTAACTCTGAGAGGTGAAGCAAGTACTGAAATACCTGAGGTACTTGGCAAGTGAACGGGTTCTCCTTATGTTGGGCACACCACCCTTCAAATCTACGCCACTTGAACGCGTAGGATTTTCTGGTAGATTGCCTTCTGGAGGCCAGCAACACCACCTCAACCTCCTTGGGAAGGAGTAGAGGAGCAAGCACTACCCTCTCAGCAGCCATGCCATTAAGTTGACGGATCCGATATTGGGGTGTAGCAAGGAACCCTGTTCCTGGGTCAAGAGGTTGGGCTGTACCCCCAATGGGAGTGGAGTCTCGACCGCCAGCTGAAGAAGAAGAGGGAACCAAGGCTGTCTGGGCCACCTGGGGGCTACCAGGATGACAGAGGCCTTGTCCCGAAGAATCTTTAACAGAGTACGTGCCACCAAGGGTGTGGGTGGGAACGCATAGAGCAGGCCCCGTGCCCACAAGATCAGGAAAGCATCCGCCGTCACGCTCAGCGGATGCGGCTGTCTCGAGCAGAACCAGGGCAATTGATGGTTTTGCGGACTGGCAAAGAGATCCATTGGATGGGAGACCCCGGCAGTTGAAGATCTGCTGTGCCACATCCCAGTTCAATTGCCACTCGTGAGGCTGAAGAATCCTGCTTAACTTTTCGGCCAGGAAGTTCTCCTGACCTGTCAGAAAAACTTCCTTCAGGGACATGTGATGTGCCACCGCAAAAGAGCAGAGGTCCAGAGTTTCCTGGCATAGGATGCAAGATCCTGTGCCCCCCTGTTTGTTGATGTAGAACATCGCTACCTGATTGTCTGTCTGAATCAGAAGATGACAGAAGGCTTGAAGAGCAAGGCGGATGGCTCGAAGCTCTAGAAGATTGATTTGAAGTGCGGCCTCTCGCAAGGACCACAGGCACTGAGTGCATGAACCCTGGCAATGGGCTCCCCAGCCCAGCAAGGGGGCATCTGTCGTCAGCACTCTGGTGTGAGAGGGAGGTTGGAATGGTACTCCCTGAAGCAAGTTGGGGAGGTGAAGCCACCATTGCAAGGCAGTCACCAGTAGCTTGGAAACGGCTACCCTGTCTCTGAGGCTGCCAGTGGCTTGCGTCCACTGGTCTCTGAGGCTCCATTGAGCTGTGCGCATGTGGAAGCGAGCATATGGAGTCACATGCACCGTGGAGGCCATGTGGCCCAGCAGGTGTAGGAAGACCCTTGCGGAGACTTGAGGCCTGTGCTGGACCTGCTGTAGCAATTCCAGCAACCGCCCTGCCCTGTCCAGCGGTAAGTAAGCCTTTGCCTGAAGTGTGTCCAGTCTTGCCCCTATGAACTCCAAGTTCTGAGTGGGGAGTAAAGTGGACTTTTCGTGATTTATAACAAACCCTAGGTGCTGGAGCAGGGTGACTGTGCGAGCAGTGGCCTGCTGTGCCACCTGTGCCAATTGGCCCTTGATGAGCCAGTCGTCCAGGTATGGAAAGACGAAGACTCTCTGGCTTCTGAGGAAGGCCGCCACCACTGCTAGGCATTTGGTAAACACTCTGGGAGCAGAAGCTAGGCCAAAGGGAAGTACCTTGTACTGGAAGTGGTTTCCCCCGACCACAAACCTAAGATATTGTCTGTCGTTTGGGTGTATGAGGATGTGAGTATAAGCATCCTTTAAATCTAAGGAGCATAGCCAGTCTCCCTGGTGGAGGTAAGGCAGTAGGGTCCCAAGGGAAAGCATTTTGAACTTTTCCCTCACCAGGAACTTGTTCAGATTTTGCAAGTCCAGGATGGGGCAAAGGCCTCCTTTTCTTTTTGGTATGAGGAAATACCTGCAGGTGGTGGGGCACCGGTTCCACTGCCTGATCCTTTAGCAGACCTGCCAACTCCTGCAGGAGTAGGTTCCTGTGAAGAGGGGGCCTGAGAGGCTCTCCTGGGAAAAAGGAGGTGGGCACCTGGTTGAAATAAAGCAAATAGCCCTGCTGGACTATTTTCAACACACAGGCATCGGTAGTAATGGCTGGCCACCTGTGAGCGTACAGGGCCAGCCATCCTCCTGTGCAGGACCAAACCACTGGTGGGTGGGAGAGGAACTATGCACTGGGAGTCAAAAACCCCCTCCCGGCTGGGTAGGAGCCGGAGCTGGAGGCTTGGGAGTCTTCGGCTTACGTGGGCCATGCCCCTGTCCCCTGGCCTGCTGCCCCTGTTGGGGAGCTGGGGTGGCCTGGTAAGTGGGGTAGTTTCTGTAAGCCGTACCTTTCCTCGGGAAAAAGGGCTTTTTCCCCGAGGCCTTCTTCTTGTGAGAAGGTGCAGATGTCTTCTTCGACAACCTTGTCCAGGTCAAGTACTTGGACTCTATTTCTGCAGCTTTTTCAGTCATGGGTTTGCCGAAGAGGTTGTCTCCTCGGCACGGGACATCGACCAACTTGTCCTGCACCCATGGCTCCAGGTCCGACGGCATGAGCCAGGCCTGACGGCATGCACTGATGCCAGCCGCGGCTACTCGGACCGAAGCCTCGAAGCCGTCGTAAGCTGCTCGAGACATGAACTTTGAGCACTCTCGGATCCCTGTGGACAAGGCTTTGAAGTGCTGCAAGGGTTCCTTGGAAAGACCAGCGGAAAACCCGGCAATCTGCTTTGCCAAGTTTCGGAGGTACATGCCCATGTACAGCTGGTAGGTTTGGACACGGCATGACAGCATCGAGCCCTGGTAGCACTTTCTGCCTAGGGCATCCAGGTTCTGGGCCTCCCGGCCAGGAGGCACCAAGGAGTGCATCTTCTAGCTTTCAGCCGTTGCATGGCTGATTCCACAACTATGCAATTGTGCGGCAGCTGCGCTTTCTGGAACCCAGGACTTTTGCGGACTCGATAGATGGAATCGACCCGCTCGCTGAGCACCGGCATCGAGGCCAGGGACTCCCATATAAGGAGCATCAGCCGTTCCAACATTGGAGGCACCGGTACAGTAAGGGCCTCCTTTGGGGGAGAGTCATACTGGAGGGCATCGAGCTCCTCGGCTCGAGGCTCCTCCTTAGCGTCCGCAGGGAATGCCAAAGCCTTGGCCATGTCCCTGACGATGTCCGAGAGCCGAGTGTCCTCTGGAGGGGACCTATTCCGAGGTTCCGAACCCGGGGAGTCCGAAGGGATACACCGGGTTCGGTAGGTGTCTGGGGAGTCTTCCTCCTCTGTCTCCCAGGCCGAGTCCTCCGGCCTCAAGGGCTTCGAGCCCGACCGCCCCGACACCGAGGGCACTGGCGTCGACGACCTTGGTCCGAATGGGAGGTCGAGGGGGACCTTGGCCGAGGATCGACTCAAGACCTGATTGACTCGAGGATCGGCTCGGCCTCCGGTGTCGACTTCGTCGAAGTCCCGGAGGTTGGGGCGGAAGGACTGGCAAGACCGTCCATCAGCGCCCGCTGCTGCTCCATGAAGGCAGCCATGCTGCTCTCCAGGGCCACCAACCTGAGCTCAGAAGGCTCTGCAGCTCCCGGCTCGGGGCCCAATGCCGGCTCTCCCGGAGGAGAGTCTACGAGGACAACAGAAGTTACCTTGTCCGATGTCTCCGGCTCCTTGCGAGGTTGTTTAGCCGGTTGCTCTGACTCCGAGGACTCGGGGCGGCGGTCCGGGCTCTGCGGCCTGTAACCCGAGGGCCCAGGCCGATCAGAGGCATCCAGTGACGCCGCCCTCACAAGTTTTTTCTTCCTCCGGTGTTCCCTGGAGGGAGACCCCCGCTCAGAAGACACACGACGCTCGGGCTCCGAGTCCCGAAATGTCGAGGCCTCTGACGAGGTCCGGGCCTGGGTGGATGGAGACTCAGAAAAAATTCTGTCACGTTGATGCTGCCTGCTCTTCAAAGATTTAGAAGACATCTTACCACAAGGCCCGCAGACCACTGGGTCATGGTTAGGGCCGAGGCATCGGAGGCAGCAGTTGTGTGTGTCGGTGAGAGACATCAACTTCTTACGCTGATCACACTTTTTAAACCCTCTGGCAGCCATCGGGGGAAAAGGGGCCCCTGCGAGGTCAAACGACCGGGCTGCCAGTGAAAACCAAAAAGAGCGCGAACGCTAGTCACGAAAGACAAAAACAAAAAATAATAACGGACATAATACCAGTGTACCGAGCCGAAGGTGGGAAGGGGAACCGACGTTGAACCGGGAAGCTGAACGAAATAATGGTGAAATTAGACTTACCTGCTAATTGTTGTTCCTGGAGTGGAACCAGTCTAGTCCCGAAACCTCTGGGTTGCCCATCTCATCTAGCAGCTTGGAGACTGAGAAACTCCACCTTTTTGTGACATCATCAGTATAACTCTCCGGTGCCCGCCTCATGCCACCAGTAACCTATTGACAAAGCAGACTCACCGGAGAAACAAGTAAGAAAATATCCAAACCACATTAAACTAACCCAACTACAGCAATATACAAACTGTGACTGAGGGAGTACCCTCGTCATTACTGTGACTAAAAGAAAGTCAGAGCAGTCCATCCCCTCGCCCTAAGGAAGGAGAGCCAGCCCCAATAGAAAATAATGGAAAAAACACAGCTTACCTGTGAACCTTGGAGAAAGTCCAGACATCCGTTTGCCAAGAAACTCTGGAAGGGATACGGGACTAGACTGGTTCCACTCCAGGAACAACAATTAGCAGGTAAGTCTAATTTCACCTTCCTGATCGTGTCCCCTGTCTAGTCCCGAAACCTCTGGGTCCATACCAGAGCAGTGAAAAACACTCAACCACGGGAGGGACCTGGCAAACCAGCCTGAAGAACCGCTGATCCGAATGAGGTCTCTTCCGCCATTTGCACATCCAGGCGGTAGTGCTTAACAAAGGTATTGAGGGACAACCAAGTCGCCGCCCTACAAATCTCCACCAGCGAAACCAAACGAACTTCTGCCCAGGAAGTAGCCTGCACCCTCGTGGAATGTGCTCTTAAACCTTCTGGCACTACTCTACCCTTCAACACATAAGCCGACTCAATGGCTTCTCTAATCCAACGTGCAATAGATGCCTTTGATGCCACTTCGCCCTTTCTCTGCCCTGCGAAAAGCACAAAGAGTCTGTCTGACTTCCGAAAGGACGCCGTCCTTCTCAGATACTTCTTTAAAGCCCGCTGGACATCCAAAAGATGTAGCTTTTTTGACGAAGAATCACTCTTGTCCCTGGCCAACACCGGCAAGGAGATTTCTTGGTTGACATAGAACGCCGAAACCACCTTCGGTAGAAAAGCCGGCACCGGCCTCAACACGACCTTAGCCTCAAAGAAGGAAAGGTAGGGTTCTCTGCAGGAAAGCGCCTGCAATTCGGAAACCCTCCTAGCCGAACAGACCGCCACCAGAAACACCACCTTCAGAGTAAGATCCTAGAGCAACGCATGAGCCAACGGCTCAAAAGGCTCCCCCTCTAATGCCTCCAATACAAAGGGGAGACTCCATTTGGGAAAAACCTGCCTAGCCGGAGGCCTAACCAGAGTCACCGCTCTCAAGAATCGTTTGACATCATGCTGAGCACCTAGCGACTGGCCCGCCAGCCTGCCTCTGAAACAAGATAAGGCAGCCACCTGGACTCGCAACGAAGCCGCCGCCAAGCCCTTATTGAAACCATTCTGTAAAAATTCCAAAATCTGCGGAAGAGAAGCCCTCAGAGCCTGGCACTGCCGTTCACTACACCAGGCCTCAAAGATCCTCCAAATGTGAACATACGCCAAAGACGTCGACCGCCTTCTGTACTTTAATAAGGTAGAAATGACCGCCGTCGAATACCCCCGGGAGGTCAGCCGTGCCCTCTCAAGAGCCAGGCCGTAAGAGAGAACTGATCCACGTGAGGCACAGCCACGCAACTGGCATGACCGCCGCCGTCCTTCCCTCCCTTCCCCCCCCCACCCCTCCCCCCCCCTATGAAGCACCACCTTACACCATAGGGTTCTTTCACCAATTATATCGATTTTATTCACAACAACGGTATACTAACAACAACGGTATTTAACAGTACACAACAATGGTATTTAACAGTACATAACAACTGTTGGCCACAGCATGCACGTGACTGTCGGCAAGACACAGTCTACAATGCCTTATATCACCTCTTTTCTTGCCCCCCCCCCGAGAAACACAGCCACTATCCTGCCGCCTTTTTGCCCCTAGCAGGAGGGAACTCTTTTAGCCGTGAAAGCTTTCTCAGTCCCTTAGTCTTTCGTGTCCTTCAGCCGAAAAGCTGCTGCGCATGCCGTTCAAGCAGCCTTGGCAACTTTTCCTTGCCCCCCCCCTTTTGCCCGCCGTCAAAGCAAGGCAAAGGGGGGCTCTCTGCGTGGTGTTCTTGTCACCATCTCCGTCTCTCCGGGGGGAGGTCCGTGTATCTCTCCCGTACCTCTCCCCCTTTACTTAAGGCCTAGGCTGTGTTCTCTCCCCGGGTGCGTTTCTCCCGCCGTCTTGCATGCTGCGACGTTTCCCCCCCTCCCCTTAGTCGCTCCTTGGGTGGGTCGGGCGGGTGTCCGGCTTCTTCCTGTAAGGTGGGGGGGGGGGCGGAAAGAGACCGCACTCGCGCCGGGCGCGCTTTTTGAGTGCGGCTCTTCGCCCGCCCCCCCTCGCCTTCCCCCGCCCCTCTTTTCCGCGGCTCGCCAGCGCGTGCCTGTGCCCGGCAGCGCTGATTCGCTGCCGGGTCTCAGCCACGCAACTGGCATGACCGCCGCCGTCCTTCCCTCCCTTCCCCCCCCCCACCCCTCCCCCCCCCTATGAAGCACCACCTTACACCATAGGGTTCTTTCACCAATTATATCGATTTTATTCACAACAACGGTATACTAACAACAACGGTATTTAACAGTACACAACAATGGTATTTAACAGTACATAACAACTGTTGGCCACAGCATGCACGTGACTGTCGGCAAGACACAGTCTACAATGCCTTATATCACCTCTTTTCTTGCCCCCCCCCCCGAGAAACACAGCCACTATCCTGCCGCCTTTTGCCCCTAGCAGGAGGGAACTCTTTTAGCCGTGAAAGCTTTCTCAGTCCCTTAGTCTTTCGTGTCCTTCAGCCGAAAAGCTGCTG
Source organism: Ichthyophis bannanicus (assembly GCA_033557465.1). Taxonomy (NCBI): domain Eukaryota; kingdom Metazoa; phylum Chordata; class Amphibia; order Gymnophiona; family Ichthyophiidae; genus Ichthyophis; species Ichthyophis bannanicus. The sequence continues at coordinate 373,666,062 of CM066034.1, read as the reverse complement.
CGCATGCCGTTCAAGCAGCCTTGGCAACTTTTCCTTGCCCCCCCCCTTTTGCCCGCCGTCAAAGCAAGGCAAAGGGGGGCTCTCTGCGTGGTGTTCTTGTCACCATCTCCGTCTCTCCGGGGGGAGGTCCGTGTATCTCTCCCGTACCTCTCCCCCTTTACTTAAGGCCTAGGCTGTGTTCTCTCCCCGGGTGCGTTTCTCCCGCCAACCCCGTCAACAGCGACTCCTCGCTTGTTGTCGGGGCCCCACACATCAACGCGCCGCTGTGGCCAACATCCGCTTCCTCCATAGTCGTTCTACCGCATCCTGTATGTCGCAGAGAAAAATGTCCATTCCGATGTCTGACAAATGCACTCCATCAGGGCGAAACAGTCCGGGCATCTCTCCTCTATTAATTCATGCGCAATGGCGCATCCCCCTATGGACCCCATGAAGCGGGCCATCCATCTGTTCACTTTTCTTCTAGTCCTCTCCACCGCCCTATGTGAGTTTTCGCCTCTCCACACTCGCCGGGGTGTGATGTGTGACCATGCCAATAGAGTCTCCGGAAATGTGTTTGCCAGCGTTAGGAGGTCCCCTTGCATCCTCTTGGTGAGCTCAACGCTGCGTGTGGATGCGAGGTCGTTGCCCCCCAAATGGATCACCATTATCGCTGGGTTCCTTGCGGATCGCCCCCTTTGGAGCAAGGACGGCATCAGCTGGTCCCACACCATACCCCGTCGTCCCAGCCACACTACGGCCACGTCTGCACATGGAAGTCCTAGGTTCAACCCCATTGGTCTACCTCGTGCTCTCTTCTGCGCCCAGTGAACAAATGAATGGCCACAGATCCACACTTCACGCGGCCCTCTGTTGTGGCCTATTCCTGCATGGAGCACAATCAGAAAATATGATTATAACAGTATCTATCCCACGCATATTCACTTATTCGCATTTACTTTTTCCCAGCCGCCCGATCCTAGCCGTTACTATCGTCTTTAATAGGGAATTATCTATACACAAACTTTTTTTTTTTTTTTTTTTTTTTTTTTAAGATGCGCCCCCTGGCCTTACGGTGCTGGACGTATATACAATTTGTATCTATCCGAGCGCCATCGGCCTATCTTCATTATCTGTTCTCGAGTCATCCCGATGCTGGCCGCCGTAGAAGCAGCCCCAATGCGAAAGGAGTGCGAGCCGTATAAGCTTGCATCCCGTCCAGTGCGTTCTATTATGCGCTTGAGTACTCCGCTGAATTGAAAATGTGATAAGGGTGCTCCATTGGCGTGTATGAACCAATGGTGCTCTGATCGCGCCCTTACTTGTTGGTATGCTAACGCATTTTGGACTGGGCATGAAGGGTCATTGTGCATGGCCGACAGCACTACCTGCGCCCCTTTTCCTTCCACATCAGTCTTGGACTTGCGTAACTGCAACACTATCGCTCTAGTGCGTATGCACACATCACGCTTTACTAGCCCTCCGCGTGGTGTCCTTCGCTCTGATGCTGAGGATGCTACGAGCTCTCCTACCCGAAAGGCTCCGTAGAAGGCCCAGGAGAAGGCGCATCTAAACAACCTCGTCTCGTAGTCGTCATAGCACACTAGGCTGGTGAGTACCATCAGTTGTTGAAGCATCTGATGCGTGATCGGTCGGCGTTTGTCCGTCTTCCGCGGCTGTTCCCGGGACCAGCCTCTCATCACTTTCTGTACAATAAACCCAGCCGTGGGGCTATGCTTTCCCATCGCTTTTGCAAAAAAGGACACAGCCGCTAAACGGACCTGCACCGCAGCCTTTGTGCAGCCATTGGTTTTGCAGTGCATAATCCATCGCACTATTGTTGCCACTTTTAATCTGTCTTCACTCTTAATGTGGGCCGTACTGCAAAAAGTCTGGTATTGCTCCCAAGCCGCTATGTATCTGCGCCGGGTGTTCTCGGCTAACGCTCCTAACAGGAGCTCCCAGATCTCGGTGAGCCAAACTCCCAGACTTGATATGGGACCGCTGTCTTGATTCTGTCGGCTTCGGGCGCCAGCTGGTGAAAAAGCCTGATCTTAGAACGAGAAAGAGCATCAGCAATGTTATTATTCTCGCCCTCGATGTGGGTGGCTCTCAGGGTTATATTATGCGCGAGGCAGAGCAGGACTATTCGCCTCAAGAGCGCCACTACCCTTGGCGTTTTGGCTCTCATCTTATTTATCGCCCACACCACCGCTAGGTTGTCGGTGCGGAAGGTGATAGCCCTATTGGCGAGCTCAGGGGCCCAGATACAAAGGGATACCATTATAGGGAACAGCTCCAAGAACGTGATGTCCCTGGTGATCCCAACACTGTGCCACTCCTTGGGCCATGTCTCTGAGCACCACGCCCCTTTATAGTATATGCCGAAACCGATCCCCCCCGACGCGTCGGTGAAGAATTCCAGTTCGACATTGGATATTGGGGGCGCTTGCCAGAAGGCCAGGCCGTTGAAAGCGCGAAGGAATTGCAACCAGACCTGGAGGTCTTCGCGCATCTCCCTGGTGACTCTGATGCGGTGGTATCTTTTTGCGATACCTCTTGTCGCCCATGCCAGGCGCCGGCAAAACACCCTCCCCATGGGTATCACTCTGCACGCAAAGCAAAGGAGGCCCAGCATGGACTGGAATTGCCGTAGTGTCGCTTTTCGCTGGCTGTGCAATAGGTGCATCTCTTTACTCAACTTGAGCACTTTTTCAGCTGGCAAGCGCGACCTGTGCACCGGCACATCTAATTGTATGCCCAGGAAAGTGAGGACACTTTTTGGGCCCTCTGTCTTCTCCTTTGCTAACGGGATTCCAAACTCCCGCGCCGTCTGCTCGAAGACATCTAGTATCCTTTTGCATTCATCCCGGTCTCTTCCCACAAATAGGAAATCGTCCAGGTAGTGCACTACTGTATTGGGGCCGGCCAGATCTTCGACCACCCAGTGTATGAAGGAACTGAATTGTTCAAAGTATGCGCATGATACAGCGCATCCCATGGGCAAACATTTGTCATAATAGAACTCCCCATTGAACGAGAAGCCCAACAGTTGAAAAGATTCAGGGTGAACCGGCAATAGGCGGAACGCGGACTCAATGTCCGCCTTCGCTAGTTGCGCTCGGGGCCCCTTACTTCGTATGATTGTGATCGCTTGGTCCATGGTTGCATACTTAACTGAGCATAATGCCGGATCTATGTAATCATTAACGGACTGTCCTTCTGGGTATGACAGGTTGTGAATTAACCTAAATTGTCCTTGCTCCTTTTTGGGTATCACTCCCAATGGGGAGACTATTAGGTCCTTGAATGGGAGTGACTGGAAGGGACCAGCTATTCTCCCCATACCTAATTCTTTAGCTATTTTGCTACGGGCGATCTCATTATGTTGTTGTACGGATGGTGGGTTTTTTAGTAAGCACGCGTGCTTTCTGTCCCTTAAGATTAGGGATGGAATGCGGAAACCTCTTGTGAAGCCTTCTTCTATATTAATAGCGATATCCCGCTTAGGATATGCTCTTAGCCATGGCCGCATACGCTCAAGGTTGATGGGTGTTGGCGCCAACCACCTCATTGGCTCGCTGCGGCATTGCTCTGTATGGCTTCGCCTCTCTTGCCGCTCTACATGCGAAAGCGGGGTGCCCACCCCCGCATCCCGAGCAGGAATGCTTGAATTTGCATGGCTGCCAGTTACAACTCCCGCGTTGTACTGCCTGCATGCTCGTCTCCCAGGCCACTGATTGGCTGGCCTCCCTTGGTTATTCTGAAAAGGCTGCTGCCATGTGGTGCTCGGGAGCGGCTGGTGCAACCCGTCCTGACACAATGGCCTGTTATGTGCCATTTCTTCTCCCCAAATGTCCAGCACTCTATGGTGCCATGCAAGGGTGGGATCGTCGGCCATGTTCCTCCTGAACTTCACATCATAGTTTAGCCAGGCCCATCCCCCGTATTGCTTATGTGCGCGAGTAATCGTGTCCAGGTACTTGGTCAGGTATGGCCCCGCTTCGGGTTCCTTTTCCATCACCACGCTCATAAAGAGGTGGAATGCCGCCACCCAGTTATTGATGGATTTTGGTATTTTCGGTTTCCTATCCCTCTCACTTCTTCTCTCCCTATCTTTTCCACTAGTTGACTCCTCTTCTTGATCTCTGAGTAGTAGAGAGAATATGTCAATATATTCTCTCCTCCAAATTCTCTTTTTGATCTTTTTGGGCACCGACACGGCCAGGGAGCTCACCCCGCAGCGTGGATCACGGCTCGTGTCCCTCCAATCTATCCGCGTTCTTTGGGTCGCTCCCGTCGGTGTGCCTGTGTCGTCTTCACCCCTCTGATTTTGCCCCGACCAGGCCTCTCTGAGGGGATGGGAATGTTTTGCACTCTTCTTCCTCTTAACTTTCTTTAATGCATAGCGCATCACATCTGCCCATTCGATGTCCCTATCGCTATCTGAACTAGACCCTTCTGATGATGACGTTGCTGACTCTTGCGCCCCCTTTTCACAACCCGACTTACCATGTGCTGTGTTGGGCATGGTTACGCTAGTGCTTGTCGATGGCACTTCATAGTTTGCCAAGACCGGCGCTCCCAGCCGCTGCTTAACTGAGTGCAGGCCATGCTGTGTAACCTGCTCCCGGACCATCTGGAGCAGGTCGTCCAGTTCTTGGTTCTGAGGCGGGGCCACGTTCCCTGGTTGCTGCGGTGTCCTCTTCCTGGCGCTTTTACGCGGTTTTGCTGCTGCTGCAGGGGCCGTTGGTTCGCGGCTAGCCCCTTGATTCCCTCTCATGTTTTGTTCGGCTGCTGCTCGTGCTTTAGATGCCGCTGCCGCCCTCCGTGGCTCGCTGTTGCCTCGTGGCCGAGAAGCCTTTGGTGTTCCCTTCCTGGGCATTTTACCTTTAAGATAGAATGCTATGCAAAAGCAATACACTTACATTACTATCAAATATGGTGCTGTCTCTAATCCCCTGATCTTCCCGGCCTCCCCTTTTTTTTTTTTTTTTGTATAGCATTACTCATTAGTGGCAAGGGGAAAAGGCTTATTTCCAGTCATGCCTGATGTCCACTATAGTCGGTCTTCTACCTCGTAGCTACCCCTGTCCCTCTGCCAGCACTATCCTCCCTAGATTCATCACTTCAACAGTATAGCTACATTACATATGCGCTTCCGTCCCCTTCTTGTTAAACATCTCCTCCTATGCCTATAATCATTTATTTACTTCTGCCCTTAAGACTCCGGGCATGTGCGGCTGCTCACATATCTTCTCATTCCCCCCCCCCCCATCCCTCCCGACTCTCCCCCCCCCCCTTGCATCCCCTGAGCAACCCCTTCATTTCCTGTTCCCTGGGCATGGCTCCGTGCAGCTCACATCTTGGCCGCCCCCCAACTGTATTCTTTATTTCTTTATATTTAGTTATATATATATCTATATATTTTTTTTTTTTAATTATTATCTTCTGCCCTGCACCCTGCCAATAAGCTGGCTAGCTAGCTAGCAAGCAGGCCCCGTCACACTCTCCGTGTGCAGGCATATGGCCGCCACGGCCCCCCCACCGCTTACAACTCCCTCTTTTGCTTAACATTCCTTCTTCCCCCCCCCTTTCTCTCGCTATAAAATCAACATGGCAGGCCCCGTTCCATACTTGCAGTTCGATGTGCTTTTTATTTTGCCTCTGCCTTCTTTTGAGAGTCTCGGCGATCTACACTCGCTCCTCCACGTGGAGGGGGTGGATCTGCCGGAGCACTCTTCTTCTGCCGCTTTCTCCTCTTCGATTCGCTGCGGCTCCCGTTCCTTCACGTGGATTCTTTCAGCGCGGGTTCTCCACTTCAGCTCCGGCACTCGTACAACAGCTCGGAGGTTACAGCTCCGGCCCTCGTACCGCAGCTCGGAGGTGAGCAGAGTCCGGCTTCTTCCTGTAAGGTGGGGGGGGGGCGGAAAGAGACCGCACTCGCGCCGGGCGCGCTTTTTGAGTGCGGCTCTTCGCCCGCCCCCCCCTTGCCTTCCCCCGCCCATCTTTTCCGCGGCTCGCCAGCGCGTGCCTGTGCCCGGCAGCGCTGATTCGCTGCCGGGTCTTGACTAGAGGACCCTGAGACAACAGATCTGCTCTGCCGGGGAGACGCCAGGGCTTTGCCACCAACAACCTCACCAGGTCCCCGTACCAGGGGCGACGTGGCCAATCCGGTGCTATCAGGATTACGTGACCTCGGAATCCCTCTACTCTTTGCAGGACCCGTCTGATCAGAACCCACGGTGGAAAGACATATAGCAGCTGCTCCTCTGGCCAGACTTGCAAAAAGGGTGTCCAAGCCCTCGGACATCCTTTCCCTGCGCCTGCTGAAGAAATGACTGCACTTCGCCGAACTGAAGGTTGCCATGAGATCCATCACTGGCATTCCCCACTTGCGAACCACCATCTTGAACACCTCGGGATGCAGGACCCATTCCCCGGGATCCACCTTCACCCGGCTGAGGAAATCGGCCTCATTGTTTACCCCCGCTACATGGGCTGCCGACAGGTCCAAAATGTTGGTCTCCGCCCAGGCACACAGAGTTTCGGCCTCGGCCTCCAGAGACACACTGCTGGTGCCTCCTTGCTTGTTGATGTAGGCCACCGCCGTCGCGTTGTCTGACAACACTCGGACGGCCTTCCCTCTGAGAAACTGCCGAAACTCCTGCAATGCTAGATGCACCGCTCTTAGCTCCAGCCGGTTGATCGCCCACATCCTCTCTTGAACGTCCCAGTGTCCCTGCGCGAAATTGCCCTGACAATGGGCTCCCCAGCCCAGAAGGCTGGCATCTGTCATGACTGCCACCCAGGCCGGTGCTTCCAGGAGCTTCCCCCCCTCCAGCGATTTGGGAAGCAACCACCAGAGTAGGGCTAGATGGGTCTCCTCCGGGCAGACTTGTCTTACTAATCTGTTATGTTTTTTTGAAGGAGTGAATAATCAGGTGGACAAAGGTGAGTCGGTTGATATTGTGTATCTGGACTTTCAGAAAGCCTTTGACAAAGTCCCTCATGAGAGACTTTTGGCAAAACTAAAGAGTCATGGGATAGGAGGCAGTGTACTATTGTGGATCAGGAACTGGTTAAAAGATAGAAAGCAGAGGGTAGGGCTAAATGGCCAATTTTCCCAATGGAGAAAGGTGAATAGTGGTGTACCCCAGGGATCTGTGCTGGGTCCGCTGCTTTTTGACATATTCATAAATGACCTGGAAAGTGGAATAACGAGTGAGGTTATCAAATTTGCAGATGACACAAAACTATTTAAAGTTGTTAAAACCCAAGAGGATTGTGGAAAATTGCAAGAGGATCTTGATAAATTGGAAGACTGGGCATCAAAATGGCAGATGAAATTTAATGTGGACAAGTGCAAGGTTATGCACCTAGGGAAGAACAACCCAAACTATGGTTACACGATGCAAGGTTCCACATTAGGAACTACCACCCAGGAAAAAGATTTAGGCGTCATTGTGGATACCATGTTAAAACCCTCGGCCCAGTGTGCAGCAGCGGCCAAGAGAGCAAATAGAATGCTAGGTATGATAAGGAAAGGAATAGAAAATAAAACAAAAGATATTATAATGCCTCTATATCGTTCCATGGTGAGACCGCACCTTGAATATTGTGTGCAATTCTGGTCGCCGTATCTTAAAAAGGATATAGCGATTTTAGAAAAGGTTCAGAGAAGAGCCACCAAAATGGTAAAGGGGATGGAAGGATACTCCTATGAAGAAAGGCTAAAAAGGTTAGGGCTCTTTAACCTGGAAAAGAGACGGCTGAGGGGAGATATGATAGAAGTCTATAAATTAATGAACGGAGTGGAACGGGTAAACATAGATCGATTGTTTACCTTATCAGAATATAGAAAGACTAGGGGACATGCAATGAAGCTACAGGGTAAACTATTTAAGACTAATAAAAGAAAATATTTTTTCACTCAACGTGTAATCAAACTCTGGAATTTGTTACCGGAGGATGTAGTAAAGGCTGTTAGTGTAGCTGGGTTTAAAAAAGGTTTGTACAAGTTCCTGGAGGAAAGGTCCATAAACCATTATTAAGAAGGGACCCAGGATATCAATGCTTGAACCAATACAAGCATTGTGGAACCTGTGTCCCTTGGGGAAACTGCTAGGTACATATGACCTAGATTGGCCACTGTTGGAAAGAGAATACTGGGCTTGATGGACCTTGGTCTGATCCAGTATGGCATATCTTATGTTCTTATGTTCAGACCAGTTTCCGGGAGAGGGAGTCCCGTTGATGCGACCACCGGCGAAGCAAAGCTCTCTGCAAGGGTCTCATATGAGCTCTTGCCCACGGCACCGTCTCTGTCGTCGCCGCCATGGTGCCCAACAGCTGCAGGAAATGCCACGCTGAGGGAGCCTTGAGCTTGAGAAACCTCTGCACCAGACTCCGCAAGTCTTGTGCCCTCTTTTCCGTAAGAAACACTTTCTCGAGCTGCGTTTCGAAACGCGCCCCTAGGTATTCCAGATTCTGGGAAGGCTGCAAGCGACTCTTGGACATATTGACTATCCAACCTAGACTTTCCAAGAAGCTTACTACCCGGGCCGTGGCCCGCTCGCTCTCGGCCTGCGACTTCACCTGGATCAACCAATCGTCTAGATAAGGATGCATGAGAATACCTTCCTTTCATAGTGCCGCCGCCACCACTACCATGACCTTGGTAAAGACTTGGAGCAGTTGCCAGACCGAAGGGCAACGCTTGGAACTGAAAATGCCCGAACGGTACTGCAAACCTGAGGAACTTGTGATGTTCCGGCCGTATGGGAATATGAATGTAAGCCTCCGACAAGTCCAGAGAGGTGAGATATTCTCTTTGCCGAACTGCCACTATGACGGAGCGTAGCGTTTCCATGTGGAAATGTGATACCTGGAGGCAGCGATTGACTCCTTTGAGATCCAGGATCGGCCGAACTCCCCCGTCCTTCTTTGGGACAATAAAGTAAATGGAGTATCGACCGCACCCGGACTGTTCTGCGGGAACGGGCGCTATCGCTCTGAGGTCCAGCAACCTTTGCACCGTCTCCCGCAGTGCCGCACACTTTGTCACCGCCCTGCAGGGAGACTGCACGAAGGCTTCCCGTACTGGGCGCAAGAACTCCAGAGCGTAGCCTTCCCGAACAACTTCTAACACCCATTGATCCGTTGTAATTTGGGCCCAGGTGGGATAAAACTCCTGCAAACGCCCTCCCATGGGAATGATGGGCGACTGGGCCCCCCTCATCTCATTGTGACTTTTTAAGGTTAAGGGAGGAGGAGGAGGAGGAAGTGGGACTGAAACCCCTGCCCGCTCCCCGGAATCCCCTAAAGCCCTGGTTTCTGTAGGGAAAATGTCCCCTTTGACCTGAAGGGGCCCTTTGGGACTGAAAGCGGCGAAAATCCCGAAATTGACTGCGAGCCCCAGGCGCCCCTCGAGAAGCCTTGGGCTTATCCTCCGGTAACCTTCCGCCTTTGGACTCTCCGAGGTCCTTGACCAGTTTGTCCAAATCCTCGCCAAAGAGCAGATGCCCCTTAAAAGGTAACTTACTCAACCTAGACTTAGAAGAGCTATCGGCTGCCCAATTACATAACCATAGGTATCGCCTCGCAGCTACCGCCGACGCCATACTCTTTGATAGACCTCGCATAAGGTCATAATGGATATCCAACAGGACTCTAGCCGAGCCGCTTCACCCGCCAAAGGAGACGACTGCACCTCCTGGACTTGCTGTGCCCATCGAAGACAGGCTCTAGACACCCAAGCTCCACAAATGGCCGCCTGCAGGGAGATGGCATTGACATCGAAAACTTGCCTTAACAAGACATCTAGCTTTCTATCCTGAATGTCCTTAAGGGCCGCACTACCTTCTACAGGGATGGTTGTTTTCTTGGTCACCGCCGAGACAGCCGCGTCCACCCTAGGAGGCTTGAAAACCTCTTTGCCCCAGTCTAATAAGGGGTACAACCGGCTCATAACCCTTGTGCCTTTCAAAGGCGCTTCTGGGATGTTCCATTCTTCCTGAATCATCTCTTGAAATACCCTGTGCACCGGGAACGCTCTTTGGGTCTTCCTGAAAACCTGTAACAAAGGATCCTCCAATGCCTCATCCTCCGCTGCACCTGGCTCCGGCATATTGAGCGCCTTAAGGGTCTCCACTATGAGAGCCGGCAGCTCTTCTCTCCTGAACACTCTCACAACCCTAGCTTGATCCTCTTTTTCCGAAATCTCACCCTCTTCTAACTCTTCCTCTAACACTACACTATGGCTTTCCTCATCCGACAGAAGATCTTCCGACAACCCTGAGGGCTCTCTCAGCTCCCTTTCTCCACGGGACTTCTTGCTCCTACTCGGGGAACTCGGCATCTGCGGAGACGCAGGGTGTTTCCTTGCTCCGCTGGCTTCACCCAGCAGACTCTGCTGTAAAAGATTACTGAAAGCCGACTGTTGAAGCAGCGCGACAAACTGCTGTGAAAAAATGGCGGAAAGCTCCTTGGGAAATACCGCTGGAGGAGAGAGGGAGCCCGAGCCTGAAGAGGGCCCTGCCACTGGCTCCTCTTGCACTGGTTCCGGCATTAGGGGTGCCGAGGTTTCTGGAGAGGATCCCGGAGCTTTGTCTGTCTGCGTGGAAAGCTGTTCCGGGTCCTCAGTCTCCCCTACACATGCCTTGCAGACCCCTGCGTTCGTGCCCTTCCAGGCCCCACACACGACGCATAGGGGTTTGGAGGGCATTGTACTGAGCACTCTGCCTGCCCAAAGAAACGTGACTAGCCCCTGGTGCCTGCACTGAACGGCCACAGGACACTTTAAAACCAAAAGATTAACACGGACGCTAAGCCGCAGCTGCAGGGTGACAAGCAGAGAACACTGATATCCTGCCAGTTTCCCTGCCTCGAAGCACTGTTTCTGCCCTCTTTGTACTTTCTTTCTATCTGCTCGTCTTTTTTTTTTTTTTAACTCTGCACTAAGGTTCCATCAAAGTTTGAACCCCAATGAAATTAAATTCCTGGGCCCGTGGCGCGACCGCACAGCAGCCACGCAGCAGGGCCGAGGTAAAAAACACGCGAAAGCTCGTTGAAACAAAAAACGGAACCGCGGGAACAGAAACGCTTACCTCAGAAGCATGCAAGGGTAAAGGCCATGTCCGTTCCATTCAAAAGAGCCCGCCGTCGGCCCCGGAGCCCCCTGGGTGTAGTTGGAACTACCCCCATGACAATTCAACAAACAGGCTTCGTTTGGCGGGAAGGAGCTGCCGGGCGCGCTAGCAGGCAGAATCCTCTGCACGGCGCTGGCAAAGCTCCGTTTATGGCCCTGCACACCCCAATCTGAACCGAGACTCTGCTGCACCTCAGGCAACACTTCTGATGCAGCCGGTCCCGGTTCACCGCCAAGTCCGACAGAGGCCAGAAGAGGAGGAAGGGGGGGGGGGGGGAAAGGAGGACCCAGAGCTAGAGAGCTGGAGTGCTCCAAAATTTAAAGACACAGACTTTCAAAAGTAAAAATCTCCTACCAGAAACTCAAACTCCTAATAAAATAAACTACAGTTCCCTAAAGAAGCCCAATTGTTTCTCCAGTGAGCCCGGAACCCCCGGGCTCCCATCTATCCAGCTGCTTGGAGATTGAGGTAACTGGTGGCATGAGGCCGGCACCGGAGAGTTATACTGATGATGTCACAAAAAGGTGGAGTTTCTCAGTCTCCAAGCTGCTAGATGAGATGGGCAATCCAGAGGTTTCGGGACTAGACTGGGGACACGATCAGGAATCAACTTTTCTACTTTTTCCACGGTGAAAACGGGACCATGTCCATTGGGCACTGCGGAAAAAAGAGGACTGAGCAATATGGCACCCTGGGGCGGGAAGGGGACCCCACATGCGCAATGCAATCCCAAAGGCTTTCTTTGAAAGCTGGGGAATTGCTCCGCACGAGGGCTCCATCGGCGCCGACGTCACCCATATGTGAGGGCTAACTTCCTGCTTGTTCATGGATTAGTTTGCTTTTCTAGGTGAGTCACTGAGCCATGCTACGCAGCTATATGGGGGGCAGGGGAGAAGAGTCAGTGCAGTGCATCATAGCATAGTGGGAGTCCTCACCTCACAGTGGAGTGGCCTGGCTGGCAGGGATCCCCAGGATCCAAAAATCAGATTTTGCAGGACCAGGGCCAAACGGAACAGCGGGAGCTTATGCTAAGGCTCTCCACCGCTCTACCCGGACTTCAATGCCGGACGTTGAAGCATGTTCTAAACGTGTCCTTGCGTGCCAGTATGTCTTCATGCAAATCTTGCGATGCATGAGATTAGCATCAATAGGATGCTGCTGGGCTGCAAGGATGCATTTAGAAAGTGCTTGCACTGCTGGCACTGACGTCCAGGTAGAGTGGTGGGAAGCCACCCGTGGTATAAGCTTCTGCTGCCCCAGCCCTGCAGAATCTGGTTTTTGGGTCTTGGGGATCCCTGCCAGCAATGCAGCTCCACTGAGATCTGTGAAACCATGACATAATCTTTTGCTGCTCAGGTCAGTTGGACTAGAGAACTGTCTCCTTCCCCTATCTGGTGGGTGCAGGCAGTAGCAAGTCCATGGATCCTGGTAGATGGGAGGGAGGGACATGCGGCTATGAGCAGGAGCCCTCCGGCTACAAGAGGAGTGCTGCCCCCACCCCTAGCTGCAAAAGGAGCTCAACTGATCAACGTTTGATATGTCATTGAGGGGGAGGTGCAAGTTTCTTGAGTTGCACAGGGCATAGTTATAGTTTGGTACAGCCCTGCCCCACCACCCCCAAATTGCTCCATCCCCCAAAATTATACCCTGCATCAAACCCACCACCCCAAACTATCCCTTCAACTTCCCCCAATCCACAAACTACCCCCAAAACTACCCACATAACTACTCCTCAATCAACCCACAATCTGCCCTTACCCCCCCCAAACTATCCCAACATCCCCAAAATTGCCCCACCTGCAAAACTATTCCCCAACTCTCAGCACTGTCTACATCCCTTCCAATCTCCCCCACACAACCAGCCCCAGAAAACACACACACAGATTACAAATAATTTCCTTTCTGTGATTTGCTGCATTTTAGCTCCTTCAGATATATAATTCATTTTCTTCATTGTTATTTATACTGTGACACCTACTGATTCAATTGTACTGCTTTCTTACTGGTTGCTAGATGTCCTGCCAACCAGGACCATACCAAGCCAGAACTGTGCCCTGTGCGACTTGCATATTGGGTGTGCAACCCCCTCCTCTGCATACCTCCATCCATCCGCTGCCTGCTCCTACCCTGCTGCTGCTGGCCTTTGTTTTCTCCACGGCGGCGCCGGAAGCAGGGCAAGAGCAGGTAGCAGCTGGACAGAGGTATTGGGGGGGGGGGGGTGCCCAATGTGCAAGCCGCCAGCAGCAGCAGATCTGATCCCTCCCTGCTCTAACATCACGTCAGAGGAGGGAGGGACCAGACCTGTGAAAAGGCTTAGGGGCGCATTTTGGCTGCCTGCTGTTGCCCTGCTGCCACTGAGAGAACAAAAAGTGGTGGCAGCAGGGCAACAGCAGGTAACTAAAATGTGCCCCCTAAGCCTTTGCGCCCTGTGTGGCTGCACCGCTCGCTCAGGGCTAGGTACGGTACTGCTGCCAATTAATATCTGTTGCCATAAGCAAAGCAATATTAAGGCTCTGGCAAACAAGGAGCATATTTAGAGTCCAAAGTTTAGGGGAGAGGGGAGGCTGAGGTCATATGTGCTCAGGATTTGGTAATTGGAACCAACAATTGTTTGGCTTTTGTCAGGATTATACAAATTTTTCCAATAATGGCTGGAAGCTATAAGGCAAACAAACAAACCCACAATTCCTACGTCAGAACCGTTGAAGATTCAAAAAAAGATCCAACCAAAATAATACTATAAAAAAGGGAAAACAAAAAAACCCCTATTTTTAATGTCGGAATGCTTGTTGTACAGGGAAAGGAGATCCCTCCGAATAACAAACAACTCCTTTTTAATCTTTTTAATAAGGTGAATAGGATTATAACTCCAAATATGGTATCCAAAAGCCAATAAGCTAAGAAATTTAAATATTCCACATATTTTTTTAAAATAAAATCAATACTTAGCTGGCAGTCAGAGCCGAAGAATTTGCTGAAGGCCAAAAGATGTTGAGACCGGCATCTGTAAATCCAAAGGTGCCTAAGATTTTTGTTTTCCCTTTTTTATAGTATTTTGGTTGGATCTTTTTTTGAATGGAAGCTATAAGGAGCACTAATGAGTCTGGACATTTTTGTGAGTTTAAAAACTATCTGTAGATCTCCAAATCACACCCTCCCTCTCTCCACCCCGTGTCAGTGAGCCTATCCTGCCTGCTTCTCGTGCAGTGCTTATCAAACTTTCTGTGACTACGACCCCATTTTCATGACCACAGAAAACAAGCAACCCCCAGAGGCCTATTTTCACTCTGTGCTGCTGCTCTTGGCCCTGCTACAGCTTCACAGTGGAGCTTTCCTAGTTACAGTGTGAAGTTGATGTAAGGCATGAGCCAATGAGGGTTTCTTTTTTTTTGGCCTTTCTTGGTCATGACCCCCCATATGCAGCTTTTGCGACCCTACTTGTGAAGCATTATCTAGTGTAACTAGCAGTGGAAACTATGGATGGGATCCAGCCAGTGGAAAGGCATTGGAGGTGGGAATAGTGGAAGTCTGCTTTCAGGGCTGGCCCGACTATTAGGCAGACTAGGTGGTAGCCAAGCACTGTTCCTTCTAAGCTGTGCGCGTGTGCGCGCGCACACACCTCGCTGAGTGAGCACACATACTTTACAACAGAGCGCACAAACATTATGGTTCTGATTCTGATAGAAAACAATACAGACGTCTTAAAATTTAAAAGTTGTTGTGTATTTACGGTTTTCAGAAGTTCTACAATATTTTCTAGTGCAATCAATGTGGTGTACATACTGTATTCTGACGTGTAGTCAAATTTTAAAGTATATAACTCAGAGTGTCGTTATGTGGCGCACAAAAATTTAACCTTCCTTCAAAAGCTGCACAGCTGATATTTTATGCGCACACAGCCTACAGAAAATTAGAGGGAACATTGTAGCCAAGGGCAGCAACTTCTGGGAGCAGCAAAGAGCAGGGCAATCAAAGCTAAACAATTGATTTTGACACTCTGATTTCCTCTTCCTTTCTCCTCTACTATCTTTCCCATTCTCCACCTGCCAACAACAAACAAGTGATACCAGGAAATTATCCGACCATGGGCCTGGTCTTATTGCTGTAACACCCAAACCTCCATCCAAATGAGCCCTCACTACCAAGAACAACATCTAGCGCAGGAATGGGCAAACTACGGCCCGCGGGCCGTATACGGCCCGGCGGACCTTTTAATCCGGCCCGCTGTATCAGTTATCCTGGTGAACAAATGGACTGCTGCAGAGGGAGCCGGGGAAGCCCGCGCGAAGCCGCGGCTCCCTCTGCACAGCCCGCCAGCGTGAAGAGCCTTTACCTTCACGCTGGCGGCTGTTTCAATGAAGCCACGAATGCCGCGAGAGGTTAAAGGGCATTGCCTTTAACCTTTCCCGGCATTCGCGGCTTCATTGCAACAGCCGCCAGCGGGAAGGTAATGGTTCTTCATGCTGGCGGGCTGTGCAGAGGGAGCCGGGGCCTCGCGCGGGCTTCCCCGGCTCCCTCTGCAGCCCCTTAGACAGCGCGGGGCTCGTCGGGGGGGCGGCTAGGACTGGAGGGGCGGGGATGGGGGGGGGGGGGGAGAACGGACTGGAAATGGGCTGTGATGGTGGGGGGGGGATAACGGACATGAAATTGGCATTGATGGGGGGATGAATGCAAAAGGTAAGTGATGGTGGGGGGGAAAGGACAGGAAAATGGCAGTGAAGGGGGGAGGACAGCAAACGGTCTGTGATGGTGGGGGGGATAGGACTGGAAATGGGCTGTGATGGTGGGGACGGACGGACTGAAAATGGGCTGGGATAGGGGAAACAGACTGGAAATGGGCTGTGATGTGGGGGGGGGGGAACAGACTGGAAATGGGCTGTGATGGGGGGGGGGGGACAAATTGGAACTAAATTCCAGCACCTACGCCAATCTCTACCCCATACACCACACACACTACACGATGTAAATATACTTTTGTACAAAGTTTGATATGTTTGCTTGTTTTTTGTTACAATACCTACAAAGTTTATACTTACTGTTCAATGTAAATAGTTGATTTCTACTGTTCTATGTAAAATGTATACAAATTGTGTACAAGACTGTTAATCTGTTATATGTAAACCGCCCTTGATCTCTGGAAGGGGCGGTATAAAAGAAATAGGTAAATAAATAAATAAATAAATAAATTGGGCTGGGATGGGGGGAAACAGACTGGAAATGGGCTGTGGTGGGGGGGGGAGAACAGACTGGAAATGGGCTGTGGTGGGGGAACGGACTACAATTGGGCTGTGATGGGGGGAGGACTGCAAATGGGCTGTGATGGTGGGGGGAATGGACGAAATGGGCTGTGATGGGGGGGAACTTGGACTGGAAATGAGCTGATGAAGGGCTGGATTAGGACTGTGTAAATGTGTTTGAAATTGAGAATTGCAACAACAAAGCTATCTCCTGACTTTGATGCCTTAACAAAAAAGGGAGACCAACAACACTGTTCACACTAAAATTGAAGGTACTATTTTATGAAAGAAATACATTGCATAAAAGTTTTGTAAAATAACTCTTTTTATGCTTTTCTACCTTAAATTAATCTAAACATTTAATGTTACAAATTTAAATTTAATTTATATTAATTCACACATACACACCGTCCATCTACTCTTGGTCCGGCCCCCGGGTCCAATATATGAACCCATTGCGGCCCTCGAGTCAAAAAGTTTGCCCACCCCTGATCTAGCGTGTGTACGCCCCCACCGATGTGTCACTCCTTGCATGATTTGTCCTAAAGCCCCCCCCCCCCCGCCTCCATTGTCGGGGTAAAGAGTAAAAAGCCTGCCTTGTCATTCTCTAGAGCATCCACCTGGGCATTAAAATCCCCCAACACATTTATTTATTTATCAGTTTCTTCTATACCGCCCCTTCCAGAGATCAAGGGCGGTTTACATTGAACAAGTAACAATTATGTATACATGGGTATACTTTACATGGAACGGTGTTTAAACTATGTACAGCACAACTACATGGAACAGTAATATAACTATTTGCAACTATTTACAAAAACTATACACAAAAGGTCATCAGTAACAGTTTTTTTAAGGCGTTTGCAGTAAAAATAAATGGGGTTATTAGTAAGAGGTCTGGCGGTATTAATCATCCGTTATATCTTGTGTCATGCAGGTGGGTTTTTGTGATTGATGGGGAGGGGTGCTCTGCTGGTGGGGGATCTCAAAGTGATTCGTGAAGAGGTAGGTTTTGAGATCTCTTCTGAATTGATGAAGGTCTTTCATTAAGCGGAGTGCTAGTGGGAGTTCGTTCCACAGTGTGGGGGCGGCAAAGGAAAAGGCCCTGGCGCTTGTTGTTGACTTCATCTTTCTGATAGATGTTTCTATGGTGAGGGAGTGCGTAGCGTTTTGTCTGCGCGTTCTTGTAACTAATGGGGTATGTAGTAGAGTAGATAGGTGTGAAGGTGAGATGTCATTGAGGAGTTTGAAGGTTGTTAGTAGGATTTTATACTGTATTCGGCTGTTAATAGGGAGTCAATGCAGTTCTAACAGTATTGGGGTTACGTGGTCTGTTAAATTGGCTTTCATGATTAATTTAGCACATATGTTTTGGGCTCTTTGCAGTATTTTTTAGTGGGAGACCAATTAGGAGACTATTGCAGTAGTCAAAATGAGGGGTGATGAGTGTACTGACTACTGATCTGAAGTCGTGTGTGTCAAGGAGGGGTCTTAGGTGTTGTATTGTTTTCAGTTTGTAGAATATTGTTTTTACTGTCTGTTTTATGTGGGGGATCATGGTAAGTGTGTGGTCAATTATTATTCCTAAATATTTTACCTCTTTCTTGATAGGTATGGTTGTTTTGTTTATTGTGATTGATGTTGGGTATGTATTGTCAGGGATGGGTTTTCTCGTTATAAACATTGCTTCTGTTTTTTTGAAGTTGATGCTGAGGTGGTTGGCTTCAAACCAAGAGGTGGTCTCGTTCATGCATTCAGATACCGTAAAACCTCTAATAGACCGCCACCTCTAATAGAACGCCACCTCTAATAGACCGCCACTCCGGCGGAGAGGTTGAAAAATAGAGCGCCACCCTCTAATAGAGCGCCACCTCTAATAGACCGCCATTCTCACCTTGTGTAAATTTACTGCATTTAACATTCATATGTAAAAGAAACGAAGATTTTCTCATAGTTTCTTTCTTTGTTCGGAACGATAAAAAGATTTGTAGTTTATGAATGTTAATGTAGACGTCTTGTTGGCGCCTTTTTCTGATGCAATATTTCATGTGTTTTCTACCGTACTATGCTGTATTGCGCAATGTAAAAGCAGTGCTCACCGCTAACGTTCTAGTTTGATTTGGCTGTCAAAAGGTGATAGTTCACAGACGCATTTTCTGCACGTTACAATAGTCGGCTGTGTGTAAAGTTTGTCCACTTAAAATTTTGGCCAGATAGTTGAAAAATAAACCGCCACCCTCTATTTGAACGCCACCTCTAATAGACCACCACCTTGGCAGAGGGGTTGAAAAATAGAGCGCCATGGCGGTCAATTAGAGGTTTTACGGTAGATTGTTATATGTGGGGTTGCTAGTGTTTATGGGAATGGCGAGCATGATGTCGTCGGCATAAATGAAGTGGTTGATTTTGTGTTTTTTAAATATATTTGTGATGGGTTGTAGGTATAAATTGAAAAGGAGGGCGGAAAGAGATGAGCCTTGTGGGATGCCCTGACCTTGAGGGAAGGTTTCTAATGTATCTTGGCTTATTTGAACACTTATTAATCTGTGTGATATGTATTGTCAGACGGCTGCCTGGGTGAGAATCTTCACAGACTTGGCAAGTGCATATCTCTATATGATTTGCAAGGGATTGTGGGCAATGTAGTTCATTCACACCAGACACAGCTGCTGACAATAATTTAGTTGTGCTCTTGGGTAAAGCCAATAAGATATTTATTTATGGGGTTATTTCTCCCAACACAGATATGCTTGGTAGCACATAAATCAGGTTACTTGCTTTCAGTATCAACTTGGAAAAACAAAGTCAAAATCAGGAAAACAACAAATGAAAAGCCACAAAGCAAGAAACAAACTGTTCTTTTCAGGTTAACTTCTGATTACTTCCCACATAGATTCAGAAGTGATTCTCTCCTAGCTCACAAGCAATTAGGTAAGGCTTAATTGCTAGCAGTCACCAGCTGAAACCCCTTAGCTGGCTTGCCTTCCACTGTGTGGGTCAAATCCTGCTTCAGGAGCTTTTCTGAGTAGATTAAAGAACAAATTTGTATTTCTTTGTGATGGTTGCTGTACTTTATAACAGAAAGTTACCAACGGAGTTTAGACAGAGAACAGTCCATATAAATAGGATCTTCATCTGCTATTATTCCCCCTTGTTCAACAAGCATGGGTTCAATATCATGGATTGGCACAGATGAATCTCTCAATGGAGCACTTTCAGGAGAATACTTGTTTCCCTGCTCTCTTTCAAGGTTATAGCTAGGGCATAGATCAGTGTTCATACCTGAGCTTCCATTGCTGCTAGAGTTCCTCTCTATATAGCCTGGCCAGTATGTAGTCCAGTTCTTATGTCCAGCCTTCCAATCCAGATCCCTGGACACTGGATCTCTCTTCACATACCTTCTGGCAGGGGTCTTAGGGTCCCTTCCACGTGCAGCCGTCTCCCTCACAGGTAGCGTCTGGTGATTCCTAGCTCTGCAGCACCATTCCTCTGGCTTTCCCCAGTCCAATGGTGTATGCTGGCCCTTGAAATGCCTCCCAGTATACGTACTGCTTTGGAGTCTTCTAGACCTCTCAAAGGCTTTTCTCCTCTTTCTTCCAGAGGATCTCTTTCCCTCTCTGTCCGTCCGGTTTGGCTTCTGCTTCTGATGATCCTTCAGATGAAACTGATGATCAAACTCAAGCTGATTCTCAGGATAAGGAGGACCATGAAGATGGTCATCTGTAGAATAAACTCTACTCTTATTCTGCTTAGATGAGTGCTCCTCCCTAATACAGCGCAGCTGTGCTGAATCAGGCCCTGCCCTTTGAGATGAGTGCTTAGGGATTACCTCATAGCCCTCCTGATTGAACACACGTTTCCCCACTTCAGCTCCTCTAATAGCTGTTGGAAACCTGGTGCATTCTGGGACTGGTAGTCTTTTATGGGAAAATTCTGTTTTCTTATTTCTACCAGAACTGACAGGTTGCTTGTTCAGAGTCACTTCACCTTTTCTATAGCTCCTTCCTGAGCTATGATAAGCTTCCTTATCACAGTATGATTTGAACTATTCGATAACTGTCCCTCCTATTCCTAGGTTTATTAGTCTGCTGATTAGTATGTTGTGATTGATGCTGTCAAATGCAGCGGATATGTCTATAAAGAGGAGTAGGAAACCTTGGTTGATATCATTTGTACCCCTGATAAGGAGATCCATCAGTGCAATAAGAAGAGTTTCAACTCCATGGAAGGGGTGGAAATCGAATTGGTGTGAGTCTAGTGGGGTGTGTTCATCAATGTAATCCTGTAGTTGGAGTTGTATGTTTTTTTCTATTATCTTGGCAATTAATGGTATACTAGCTATGGGCCTGTATGAGTTTGGATCTTTTGGGTCCATTTTATTGTTTTTTATGATGGGACGGATCGAAGTGAGTTTTAAGGCATTAGGCATGATGCCTTGAGCAAGGGATTGGTTAACTATGTGTTGAATATTTTCAGCGAGGAGGTTTTTTGTGGATTTAATCCATGACACTGGGCATGGGTCGAGTGGAGAGGTTGTGGTATTGATCATAGTTATGATTCTGAGGAGGTGTTTTTGCTCAATGGTGTGGAAGGTTGTCCATTCAGGGTTAGTTTTTGTATTGGATTTTAGTATTGTGGTTGAGGTAAGAGGTTTTTCCTTTAGTTTTTCGGCGAAGTGTGATGCTAAGGTTTGTACGTTTATGTTGGACTGTGTAGGTTCCGGGCTTTGTGTTTTTGTTAGTGTTTTCACGATCGCGAAGAGTTCTCTGGGTCGGTTGAGGGATTGGTTTATTACTTTGGAGTGGTAGTCCCTTTTTGATTTGTTAATTGCATTCTTATAGTCGTTGAGTATGTTTGTGTATATGGTTTTGTTTTCATTTGTTTTTGTTTTTCTCCATCTTTTTTCTTGTTTCCTTAGTTGTTTTTGTAGCAGTACAAGGTCTTTTGTGAACCATTTTTCTGATTTTTTTGTTTGTTTTTGGGTGGTTCTTGAGGGAGCGGCTGCTTCCTGGATTGTTAGGTTCCAATTATTTATAGTCAAATTGATATCTGGTAGTTTTATAGATAGTTTAGGTAATACCTTTTCGAGGAAAGTGTTGTTATCAAAGTGTGTAAATCGCGAGTAGTGTGGTGATATGTTTGTAGATTTTGAGGGCATTTGTGCTAGAAGATGGAAGGTTATTAGGTGATGGTCAGACCAAGGCACTTCTGTGATTGTTGGAGGAGAGAGATGTTGATGGTTATTTAGAGGGTTTGGAAGGAAGATGAGGTCTAACGAGTTTCCTTTGATGTGGGTGGGAGAGTGAATTATCTGGTTATATCCGATTTGTATCATTGTATCAATGAAATTATCTGTTTGAGATTGATTTAAGGATGGGAGGTTAAGATCGCCTAGGAGTATGAGGGGTTTGCTTTTAGGTGCGTTACATGCAAGCTCAAGGATATGGGAGAGGTATTTTTGATCGGCTGATGGGGGTCTATAGATTAGGGTGAATACAAGTGTTTTGTTTTCAATAATGATGATGTCCATACCATCATAGAAACATAGAAACATAGAAACATGATGACAGAAAAAGACCACAAGGCCCATCTAGTCTGTCCTTCCATAACAACTACAACAGTCCACTTTTTACCTTTAGAGATCCTCTGGGTTGGTCCCATGCTTTTTTTTTTTTGCTTTTTTTTATAAATTATTTATTTATAGAATTTCACAAAACAGCAGGACAATAATTCCTTACATCAGATACAGTGTGTGCAAGTAATAATGTTAAACCATAACAAATATAATAAGAACAAATAGAAAGCTTACACTGTTGTAATCCACATTACGGGACAGGAGGAGAGACACACCCACCCAATACAGAGAATTGGAAAAGTTATAAAGAAAAAAGCTTAAAGAAAACCCAGGAGGCCACGTACCCCTAGAATACATTAATGGAGGATAAAGATATAATAAATCCACAGTTCACTCATTGGAGGACACAGCAGGAAGTCTAGCATTGATAAATTTACCCAAATCCATAGGATCAGAGAAAATATACTTATTTCCCTCCATAAGCACTAGGCATCTACAAGGGAACCTCAAGAAAAAGGTACCCCCTATAGCCAATACCCCAGGTTTATAAATCAAAAACTGCTTTCTCCTCCTTTGTGTTTCTCTGACTAAATCAGGAAACATTGATATCCTGAGACCCAAAAAAGTGTCACATCTTTTCTTAAAGAACATTTTCAGGAGCCAATCTTTGTCAGATACCAAAGCACACTGCACAAGGAGAGTAGATGAAATGGGAGTAGAAACTTCGCGCCCAGATCCCTCCAGGAGGCCAGTCACATCCAGGACGTCAAAATTCACAGTAGACACAGCCACAGACGTCTCAGCTTTTCTTCGGGAAGGCAGATAGTATACCTTACTTAGAGGAGGTATTAAATCCGAAGGAACTTTCAGAATTTCCATGATATACCGCTTGAACATGTCCAAAGCCGACACCTCAGGGAGACAAGGGAAATTCAAAACCCATAGGTTAGACGCTCTGGAAGCGTTCTCCAACACTTCCAGCTTATATTTAAGGACTTCATTCTCCTTCACCAAGGCGGAGGACACTTCTGAAAACATAGCAAGCTGAGCACCAAAAGAAACATTGTCCTTTTTAATCTGTTCGCAAGTAGACACCACCGACTGAATATTATCCACATTTCCCTGGATGTTAAAAGCATTCTCCCGGATCTGGGAGGACAATACAGCAGTCTGAGAATTGGTCCCATGCTTTTTTGAATTCAGTTACTGTCCTCATGCTTTTTTGAATTCAGTTACTGTCCTCATCTCTACCACCTCCACTGGGAGACTATTCCACGGATCCACTACTCTTTCCGTAAAGAAATATTTCCGCATATCACTCCTGAATCTATCTCCCTTCACCCTCATCCCATGTCCCGTCGTAGCAGAACTTGTTTTCAGTTGAAAGAGGCTCTCTCCCTGAACATTTATGCCACGGAGGTATTTAAACATCTCAATCATATCACCTCTATCCCGCCTTTCCTCTAAGGTGTACATATTAAGATCCTTAGGTCTGTCCTCATATGCTTTATAATGAAGCCCATTAATCATTTTAGTAGCAACCCTCTGCACCGACTCCATCCTGTTCACATCCTTTTGAAGGTGCGGTCTCCAGAATTGCACACCATACTCCAAATGAGGTCGCACCAAAGACTTATACAGAGGCATTATCACCTCCTTTTTTCTGCTAGCCATTCCTCTCCGTATGCACCCAAGCATCCTTCTAGCTTTTGCCGTCGCCTTTTCCACCTGTTTAGCTACTTTAAGATCATCAGACACAACCACGCCTAGGTCCCGCTCTTCTTTAGTGGACAAAAGTACTTCACCTCCTATACTGTATTGCTCCCTTGGATTGCTGCAGCCCAAATGCATGACCATACATTTTTTAACATTAAATCCCAGCTGCCAAATTCTAGACCATTCTTCAAGCTTAGCTAGATCCCTCCTCATGTTATCTACACCTTCCTGGGTGTCTACTCTATTGCAGATTTTGGTATCATCCGCAAAGAGGCAAACCTTACCCGACAGCCCTTCCGCTATATCACTAACAAAGATGTTAAAAAGAATCGGACCAAGGACAGATCCCTGGGGCACACCACTGGTAACATCCTTCTCCTCAGAGTGAGCTCCATTTACTTGTACTCTTTGTCGCCTCCCACCCAACCAATTTCTAACCCAAGCAGTAACTTTAGGGTCCATCCCTAGGGTGCTCAGTTTGTTTATAAGTCACCTGTGAGGAACAGTGTCAAAGGCTTTACTGAAATCTAAATACACCACATCTAGAGCTCTCCCTCGGTCCAACTCCCTGGTCACCCAGTCAAAGAAATCAATCAGATTTGTCTGACAAGACCTGCCTCTGGTGAATCCATGCTGCCTCGGATCCTGTAATCCGCCGGACTCCAAAAACCTCACTATTTTCTCTTTCAGCAGCGTTTACAATAATTTACTCACCACCGAAGTTAAACTAACCGGCCTGTAGTTTTCAACTACATCCTTACTTCCGCTTTTATGTAAAGGCACCACATGAGCCTCTCTCCAGTCCTTTGGCACCACTCCCGACTCCAACGAGGCATTGAAAAGGTCAGTCAGTGGAGTTGCTAGAACGTCCCCAAGTTCCCTCAGTATTCTAGGGTGTATCCCATCCGGTCCCATCGCTTTGTCTACTTTAAGTTGAGCTACTTTCTCACGAACACAGTCTTCTGAAAATTGTTCAAGATGTCCCTCGCTTCTGTTCTTATTTGTGGGTGTTTTCTGAGGTCCTGCTCCTGGTTCTTCATCTGTGAACACAGAACAAAAATATTTGTTAAGCAATTCCGCTTTATCCTTATCAGCTTCTACATATTCCCCCCCTGCACTCTTGAGTCTGACAATACCACTTTTGCCCTTCCTCTTCTCACTAATATATCTGAAAAATGTCTTATCCCCCCATTTTATTGCATTGGCTATTTCCTCCTCCTTTTGAATCTTTGCCTTCTTGACTACTTTGCTAGCTTCTCTAAGTTTTTCCAAATACAGATGCCTGTCTTCCTCTCTCTGTGATCTCTTGTATTTCATGAAGGCCTCCCTCTTTTTCTTCACTTTTCTTCGACATTGTTGAATTTTTTAGAGTGAATTGTAAGTCTTTTTTAGCGAGTACTAGTGCTCCACCTCCTCTTTTTGTGTCTCTGTGTGCAGGTGAATACGTCATATTGTGATAATGTGAGTTGGTTTAATAGGATTGCGTCTGTGGGTGCCAGCCATGTCTCAGTAATGAAGAGGATGTCTGTTTTTTTTATCATTTATCATGTCATTTACAATTGGTATTTTATTCCATATGGAGCGAATGTTTATTAGGATGATTTTTAGTTTGGTGACTGCAGTGGAGAAGTTGATTTCATTGTCATTTTGTTTGGGATTTATCTGAATTAGTCTGTGGTGGGGTCTGTTTTGGTAGTGGTGAAAGTATTGATTAGAGGAGTGACTGTGCAATGGAGTGTGTGGTAGGTTACGGTTGGGGTTATGAATGACAGGGATGTACTTGTGTGAGATGTGGTTGGCTTTATGAGTGAAGATGTGGTGTAGTAAAAGAGTTAATAGCAGGAGGGAAAAGGGTAGGCTTTTAATTTTTAAGGGTGTCATTATGTAGCTTTTGGTGAAGGAGCTGAGGGTGAGTGAGGCCTGAGTGGGGGGAGTTAATAAGTGTAAAAGATAGGTACAAATATTAGTGTTGATGGGTGCTGTTTGAAGTTATTAGTTTACATGGACTAGTTATTATTGTAGTTCTAAGAATTAGGTTATCTATACAATTTGCAATATACAATATACAAGTAGTATTCAATATTTTGTGCATATTCCGGCTGTTCTGGGTCAGTAGGTAGTAAAGTGCAACATAGGAGGGTTACCGATTCAGTTTATACACATTTTGTTGCAGATTAAAGGTGTTTCTAGAGAGGTAGAAGGTTATAGAGTAACAATGGGTGGATACAGAGTAGGTTGTTCAGCTCCTATTGTAGTAGCAAGAAGTTCAGGGAGATGGAGTGAGATTCTATGGCATATTGTTCTGTTTGTCTAATATAGAGTTCTTAACAGTTCTACTTAAACATCAGGAAGGTTATCAGAGCCTCATTACAGAAAATGTACTTATCTTTGGACTTATGTTCAGTTTCTGGAATTGTTTTGCGCCAGTAACTGGGTCGGGAGTTCGATGTGGATTTCTTTTTTAGGTTGACGGTACTTGATCATGTAGTTAGTGGGTTGCATCTTCTCGATTACTATTTTCCGGCTCAGCGGACTCACGCCTAAGGGCCACGCCAAAGGGCCCTCTGGCGAGGCCCTCAGGCGCGGGCACGCCAGGAGGTGCCCTGCTATTAAGGCTGTCTCCGGCTGCCCCGATTGGGCAGGATCTGATGCTGGGATGGCCCGCTCCTGAAGAATGCTCTATCCCTCCAGGGAGAGCACGCGGGGGACAAAGAGGGCTGCTTCGCTGACAGCGCCCCTTTTAAAGGCTGTCTCCGGCTGCCCCGATTGGGCAGGATCTGATGCTGGTATGGCCCGCTCCTGAAGAATGCTCTATCCCTCCAGGGAGAGCACGCGGGGGACAAAGAGGGCTGCTTCGCTGACGGCGCCCCTTTTAAAGGCTGTCTCCGGCTGCCCTGATTGGGCAGGATCTGATGCTGGGATGGCCCGCTCCTGAAGAATGCTCTATCCCTCCAGGGAGAGCACGCGGGGGACAAAGAGGGCTGCTTCGCTGATGGCACCCCTTTTAAAGGCTGTCTCCGGCTGCCCCGATTGGGCAGGATCTGATGCTGGGATGGCCCGCTCCTGAAGAATGCTCTATCCCTCCAGGGAGAGCACGCGGGGGACAAAGAGGGCTGCTTCGCTAACGGCACCCCTTTTAAAGGCTGTCTACGGCTGCCCCGATTGGGCAGGATCTGATGCTGGGATGGTCCACTCCTGAAGAAAGCACAGTTACTTACTTGTAACAGGTGATCTCTGGGAACAGCAGGAATAAGTCTTCACATATGGGTACGTCGGTACCGACGGAGCCTGCGTGGGAACGCTCCCCAGCGTCCAATCAGAAAGCTTTTGGGAGCATCCCTTAGCACCTGCGTGCTGCCTTCCCGCCTTTCCAACTGTCTCTCCTCAGTTGAGTTTTATAGCTGAGACAAAAAGAGAGAAAGAGGAAAGGAAGATAGATAGAGAGATACAACTCCTAGGGGAGGTGGGTGGGTTGTGAAGACTTATTCCTGCTGTTCCCAGAGATCACCTGTTACAGGTAAGTAACTGTGCTATCTCCAGGAACAAGCAGGAATGAGTCTTCACATATGGGGACTCCCAAGCTAAGATGCCTGGAGCCCTAGCATGGTGAGGATTGGAACATGCTACACCTCATATGGCCAGGCATCCTGAGGATGGAGGGTAGGAGTTGAAAAGAGAGGAGCTGTAGAAAAACAGCTAACCTAAGGACTACAGGTAAGGAGTCCTTGTATGTATGATAATTACCATGAAAAAATATTGACATGAACAATCACAATCTGGACCTCACCTACTGGATTGCAGGAAGTAGAGAGGCTGATGGAGTCTACTGGAGATCCAGTAGAGGAATCTTCAAGGTGACCTCACTGAAGTGAAGGTAAAGGTCCAAATCTGGAATTGACAAGTGACCCAGGTGTCAACTGGGGTAGTACAAAAACGTCAGGTCTTTAGTGGAAGCTTTATGGAAAAGCTGGGAACTCCTTTGGATACAGAGGTAGTAACATTTAGGAGCAAAAGAGGAAGACTGACTGATTTGGACAACTAGCCCAGTCCTGGAGGGAAGAAGGGGTATGGAAAAAAGCCCATATTCCCAAGGAGGACAGATGTCTGAAGGGCTGAAACTTCAGATCTACTGAAGATCCACCCTGTCTTTCCTATCTGTTGGGAGATAGGAAAGATAGTGAAGAATGGAGCTTCAGGGATACCTAGACCTAGGGTTAAAGTAGGAGCTGTCAGTACCACAGTAGTGGTTGTGTGCATAATACCCCAGACATACTGAGGGACAGTATGAAGATATGCAAGCCCACTGTCTGGAACCTATAGGAAGGTAAAACCTTTTATAAGCATAGACAGTTAGAGAGATAAGTATGGAAATACATATCTACCTATAAGGAAGCATCTCAACAGATACACATATATATAGGGATATATATATATATATGTGTATATATATATATATATATAGACAGGGGTATATATATATATATGTCCATAGTGAGATCTGGAGGGGCATAAGATATGCACACGCAGCTTACAGACATATGTATCTATAGAGAAGTATATAGAGATATATACATACATGTATATAGATGTCTAAAGATAAATGTCTGCAACTAAGCAGGTAGAGATATGCCCATAAGAACATTCACATGGGAGATGTGAAGGAGAAAGATTCATCTAATAACAAGAAGGTGGAACCTACTTGAGAAGATAAATAGAGAATCTATTCCCCCTGGCTAAGATGGTGCAGGAATGTTTATTTTATTTTATTTATTTAACAAACTTTTATATACCGCAACCTTCCGAAGATCAGGTGCGGTTTACATATAACAGTTAAGGAGACAGAAAGGCATTTCTGTTTTTACATTAAACATAAATGTTATCCAGTGAAATAACCAGGATGGTTGCGTGAAAAACAGAGGATAATATCAGTCTGTAAACAGCAAGTCCTGAGTCTTATAGAACTCTCGCATGGTAAATTGACAGAAAAACGCATAGGATGAGATACCAGGTTGACCCACTTGAGGAACAAGGGGGGGGGGGGGGGTATCATGCGTTGTTTAAGTAAATATATGCTGTCCATGAAGTATTAGGATACCATGAGGACAAGCTGCAAGGAAAAAGAGCATATTTCCTGTAGAAACTGGGTAACTCTTTAGACTGTCATATAGAGAAGGCTTATGTCCTTTATTAAAAGGAAATAGAAGGGTGTAAAGAACCCCTACAGTCATGAGGAATGACTGAGGAAGTCCTTTTCAACCATATAGGATAGTAATTAGAGAAAAAATCCCCATGCTCTCTAGCAAGGGCCCATAGTGGAAAGCTTCTCAGTAGGATTGCAGAGAGCACTATGCAGGAGAATTGGGAAATAAAAGTGGCTGTTGGAGGAAAACCAGCTGCCACCCCAGTTATGCTGCCAACTCCAGAGATCTGGAGATGACAGAAAAGAAGCGATAAGGATTATCCAAGATAGATGAGCACTATCTTGGAAGCACCACTAAGGCCAGAGAAAAGTAGTGGAAGACAAGACTGGAACTCGTAAAAAAGTACCAGTAGTCCAATCACTGAAACTCTTGCATGGGCAGCTGCTGAATAGAACAGCAGAGAGAATCTTTCTGTTTGTAACAGAGAGAACAGACAGAACAAGAGGAGAAAACCCTGATCATGTCTGATGAGCTGCCCAATGAAAGCAGGGAGGTTACTCCAGAGAAAACTCTACACTGGAAAGGAAAGGAAGACTAAAAAGGCTAAGAAAGCCTTCCAGTTGTATGGTACCCAGGGCCGGATTTACCTATACGCCATGTACGCCATGGCGTAGGGCCCACAGCTGGCAAGGGCCCACAAAAATGGAACAAGTTAGCTTTTTTTTTAAAATAAAATTTAAAAACAAAACCTGCTGGCTGCCGCCGCGGGGCCCCCTCTGCTGCCGCGGCAGCATGGACTGACCCGCGGGGGCCCCCTCTGCAAGCTCGATCCGTCCCTCCCTCCCTCCATGCAGGCTGTGAGAGACGCGAGGGAGACAGTCTCCCTTCGCGCCTCTCACAGCCTGCACGGAGGGAGGGAGGGAGGGAGGGACGGACCGACCGACCGACGGATCGAGCTTGCGGAGGGGCCCCCCGCGGGTCAGTCCATGCTGCCGCGGCAGCAGAGGGGGCCCCGCGGCGGCAGCCAGCAGGTTTTTTTTTTAAATTAAATTTTACTTTAGGCCGGGGGGTGTAGGACTGGTAATGGGCTATTGGGGGGGCTGGGGCTGGGACTGGAAATGGGCTGGGGGGTTAAGGCTGGAGGTGGGCTGATGAGGTTAGGACTGGTAATGGGCTGTGGGCTGTTGGGGGGGTTAGAACTGGTAATGGGCTTTGGGGGGGTTAAGACTGGTAATGGGCTGTGGGCTGATGGGGCTGTCTGGTAATGGGCTATGGGGGGGCTAGGACTGGAAAGGGGCTGGGGGGGTTAAGACGAGGTGGGCTGATGGGGTTAGGACTGGTAATGGGCTGTGGGCTGTTGGGGGGGTTAGAACAGGTAATGGGCTTTGGGGGGGGTTAAGACTGATAATGGGCTGTGGGCTGATGGGGGCTGTCTGGTAATGGGCTATGGGGGGCTAGAACTGGAAATGGGCTGGGGGGTTAAGACTGGAGGTGGGCTGATGGGGTTAGGACTGGTAATGGGCTGTGGGCTGTTGGGGGGGGTTAGAACTGGAAATGGGCTTTGGGGGGGGTTAAGACTGGTAATGGGCTGTGGGCTGATGGGGGCTGTGGTAATGGGCTATGGGGGGTTAGGACTCGAAAGGGGCAGGGGGGGATAAGACAGGAGGTGGGCTGATGGGGTTAGGACTGGTAATGGGCTGTTGGGGGGGTTAGAACTGGTAATGGGCTTTGGGGGGGTTAAGACTGGTAATGGGCTGTGGGCTGATGGGGGGCTGTCTGGTAATGGGCTATGGGGGGCTAGGACTGGAAAGGGGCTTGGGGGGTTAAGACAGGAAGTGGGCTGATGGGGTAAGGACATGAAATGGGCTTTTGGGGGGGTTTAGAAATAATAATTGGCTTTGGGGGGGGTTAAGACTGGTAATGGGCTGTGGGCTGATGGGGGCTGTCTGGTAATGGGCTATGGGGGGGCTAGGACTGGAAATGGGCTGGCTGGGGGGGTTAAGACTGGAGGTGGGCTGATGGGGTTAGGACTGGTAATGGGCTGTGGGCTGATGGGGGGGTTAGGATTGGCAATGGGCTATGGGGGGCTGACTGGAAATGGGTTGATGGGGTTAGGACTGGAAGTGGGCTGATGGGGGGTTAGGACTGGTAATGGGTTATAGGGGGGGCTTAAACTGAAAATGGGGTGATGGGGGGTTAGGACTGTAAGTGGGTTGATGGGGGGCTAGGACTGGTATTGGGTTGGGGGGTTGCTAGGACTGGAAATGGGCTGATGGGTGGCTAGGACTGGAAATGGGCTGATGCAGGGACTAGAAGGGAATGGATGTTGGGTGAGGCTGGAACTAGAAGGGAGCTGATGTTGGGGGAGGATTAGAATGGGATGGGGCTGGAAGAGTAAAATGGAGAAGGGAAATATATTTTGTGTGGGAGGGATAAAAAATCTACAATTGGCCGGGTATTGGGAGAGTAAGTGGGGATTGAGGATGGAGGGGTAAAATTTGAGTGGATGAAATAGGAATGAGGAAAGAGCAAAAGGAGAAAGATTAGTATGTTAAAGCAGATGTAGAGAGAGAATGGAAAAAAACTAGAAGAGAGAAGAAAGGACAAATGGACAGCAGACGATGGAGAGTTAGCAGAAGACACAAAGAAACCAGAAGAAAGTGGCTGGAGCAATTGCAGCTGAAAAAAATGCACAAAAGGTAGAAAAATATCTCTTTATTTTGAATTTATTAATTGGAATATGTCAGCTCTGGTAAATGTGCATCATTAACGTCTGCGCTTTGTTTAGTACAAGATCAAATTAATGTATAGTTTTATTTCTACAGTGTTGTACATTCCAAGTTTGGCTTTTGGGATTCCCAGTTTAATTATTGTCTTCCTGTTTCTAAATTGTGATTACTTGTTTGGTGATGGTCTATGTTCTGCATGTGTAACTGAGCTGAGGTGTTCTGTTTATATAATTCCTATTTGACATTGCCACTTGTTCTCTTTCCCCAGTAGGTCATGTATTGTTGTTCTCTGAAATGTATTGGTTTAATATTTGCAGTGTTGCCTTTTGATTGGTAGAGTATGGTGCTTTGTGAGTCCTGGTAGTGCTGTTAGGATATGGCGGGTTTGCTATGGGTTCTAAATGGGCAGTGTTTGTAGTAGTTCCTAATGTGTCTGGCAGTTGGCACTGGATTATAGTAATGTAGAAATCTTTTAGGCTTTCTTTATCCATACACTCATTAAGAGGCACGTTTACTAAAAGTTAGTATATGGTAACATTATGCAAATTTTTATGCAAATGAGGCCCCTTATGCAAATGAGGCCCCGCACCCCCCTTGGGCCGCCCCTGCTGGGGGCCCACAATTTTTGTTGGCGTAGGGCCTCACTCAAGGTAAATCCGGCCCTGATGGTACCACTTGTACAGGGGAAGCCCTGGAAACGAGGGTAAAGAAAAATAGGAGCTGAAGGGAGACTTGCTATATGGTAAGTCTGTAGAAGGAAAAAATTTATGGTGGTACAGGGAAACTATCATGAGATAGTTGGCAAACCTCTCTTCATGGTAGGAAGAGGAGGAAAACCCTGTGACCCACAGACATGAATCTCCTGACAGCTCAGCCTACCTAAGAGCAAGTGGATGTCCTGGAAACAGGAATCCATGGGTAGAGTTATAAATGAAAAACAGAGAAACAACTTCTGCTGAGAAGAAGTGAACTGAATGTTATAAGAGATCAATTAGAACCCCAATGAGGGTTAATTTTCCTGGATGAGTTTGGATTCTTCAGACCAGGACGAGGTTTCCCTTGTTTGGGAACATCTGTATGAGGGGCAGGAGAAGAATAAAACCTTCTTCTTTTAGGAAAAGAAGGTTTGGTAGGGCATCTCTTACCCAGTGGGGAAGGAGAAGGCTTAGCCTCAGAGACAGGGAAGTCAGTGGAGCAGTGAGCAACCTGACGTAAAGACTCCTTATTGAAGAGATTTTCTCCACTACAAGGAGAATTACCCAGTCTTTGTTGTGCCCATCTGTTTAAGTCTGAAGCTTGGAGCCAGGCTCTACGTCGTGCTCCTATGGCTATAGCAGAGGTCCTGCTAACAGACTCAAAAGAGTCTAGAGAAGCACGAGTAAGAAACCAAGAGATATTTTGACTATGACTAAGTAGTGAGGAATAGTCTGCAGTCTTGGGCTCTGAAAGAAAGGGAGTTAGAAGAGACAACTGCTTTGTAACCTCCTGAAGGGATAGACTCATATAAAAAATATATGAGAGAATCCTTGTTGATAGCATAGATGTCTGGAAGGTTTGACGTCCAAAGGCATCTAGTGTTCTAGACACGACCTGGTGGGTAAGAAGAGAGCTTCTTCTTACTTTTCACCTTCCTCATTGCTGATTCTACTACAATAGAATGATGGGGAAGATGAGGTTTTTGAAACCCTGGAGAAGGGGGCACCTGATACAAAAGATCAGTTGCTGTAGAAGGTGAGGAAACCCTCAAAGGTGTTTCCCATATTTTCAGAAGAAGATCCTGCAAAGAATGATGTAAAGGAAGCATTATATTTTCCTTTTCCTCAGAAGAGCCTTGTGTAGGATCATAGGCAGGGATAGGGATAGCAAGGAATGTTACCATGTCAAGGAGAAAATTCTGAAAAGAAGGATCTCCAATGGGAACCATCCCTGGACAGGCTAGACTTGAAGGAGTAGCCTGGGCACCGGAGGATGTACTTGTCCGGTGCAGAAAGGGATCCTTTATGGATGAATACTGGTACCAGCGGTTATGACCTGAATCTGTCGATACTGCATCGTCATTGCCAGGTATCGACTCCAAACTAGGTATAGAGAGGAGCGACCCTGGTGAAAAATGCATGGAAGGAGCTGGTCCCGATGTTACTGCCGGTACCGGTACTGATACCGATACTGGAAGCTGAGCCGGAATCGAAGGCGATAGCGACATCGAAGCAGTCATCGGAGGCTGCGCAAGTGGTACCGAGGTAACCGAAAACTCTTGGTGAGCATCCTCGGTACCGCGCAAACGGAATCGGTAAGCGTCGGTTCCGAGACGCGTCGGTACCCAGTCTTCCAGACTAGATATCGATTCCAGACTCGGCATCGAAGGAAGCGAGTCTATCGATGCATGTCTAGAGGATACCGACGTCGATGGTCGTATCGGCGGTGCTGCCGATAGTGGAAAGTCAATCTGGGACGTATCGATCGGTCCCGAAGGTACCGAGAACGCCAGATGATGATCCCTGGTGAGGAGTGGATCGCTCCACACCAGTGCCGATGCCGGGGTATCGGTACCGCTCGAAGCGGATGCCACCACCGAGCATGGCTCAGGTATGTTCTGTGAGGAGTGAGCCCCAGGAACAACCTGAAACCCCTGAAAGGCTTTGGAGACCGAAGACTCCCGCCGGGGTTTTAAAGCCAATAGGTTCTTGAGGGCAAGGCCGGAGCCGTCATCATGCTTGGCATGAGACCTACCACTCAAGGATTGGCTAGTCTTAACAGACTGTTTGTGGGTTACCTGATCCTGTAGAGAAGAAATGGTCGGTGCCCTGACACTGGAAGGGAACGCGGTATCGAGGGGAAATGGAAAATCTCTTCTCATAAAATTGTAGCCTAATGGCTCCGGAGGAAAAGGGTCAGGACCCAAACAAGATAGACACCAGTTATTGGAGTCTAAAAAGAAAATTGTATTTCCACAGTTAAGGCACTTCTTAGGAGAAGAAGGCTCCATGGTGGAGAGGCCTTACAGGCCCAAAAATTTAAGACAGAAAACTCTCCCTGAGTTTGAGAAAAAGAAAAGAAAAATCCACCGGGGGTACCGGTGGAGGCGGGGAAACAGCCGCGACCACAAGAAAAAGAGAATTAAAGAATTAAGAAAAAATTTTCTGCGGTGACAGGAGGACGTCCTGCCGGCTCCGCGGAAAAACGAAAACTGAGGAGAGACAGTCGGAAAGGCGGGAAGGCAGCACGCAGGCGCTGAGGGATGCTCCCAAAAGCTTTCTGATTGGACGCTGGGGAGCGTTCCCGCGCAGGCTCCGTCGGTACCGACGTACCCATATGTGAAGACTCATTCCTGCTTGTTCCTGGAGATTGCTCTATCCCTCCAGGGAGAGCACGCGGGGGACAAAGAGGGCTGTTTTGCTGATGGCACCCCTTTTAAAGGCTGTCTCCGGCTGCCCCGATTGGGCAGGATCTGATGCTGGGATGGCCCGCTCTTGAAGAATGCTCTATCCCTCCAGGGAGAGCACGCGGGGGACAAAGAGGGCTGCTTCGCTGACGGCGCCCCTTTTAAAGGCTGTCTCCGGCTGCCCCGATTGGGCAGGATCTGATGCTGGGATGGCCCGCTCCTGAAGAATGCTCTATCCCTCCAGGGAGAGCACGCGGGGGACAAAGAGGGCTGCTTCGCTGACGGCGCCCCTTTTAAAGGCTGTCTCCGGCTGCCCCGATTGGGCAGGATCTGATGCTGCGATGGCCTGCTCCTGAAGAATGCTCTATCCCTCCAGGGAGAGCACGCGGGGGACAAAGAGGGCTGCTTCGCTGACGGCGCCCCTTTTAAAGGCTGTCTCCGGCTGCCCCGATTGGGCAGGATCTGATGCTGGGATGGCCCGCTCCTGAAGAATGCTCTATCCCTCCAGGGAGAGCACGCGGGGGAGAAAGAGGGCTGCTTCGCTGACGGCCCCCTTTTTAAAGGCTGTCTCCGGCTGCCCCGATTGGGCAGGATCTGATGCTGGGATGGCCCGCTCCTGAAGAATGCTCTATCCCTCCAGGGAGAGCACGCGGGGGACAAAGAGGGCTGCTTCGCTGACGGCGCCCCTTTTAAAGGCTGTCTCCGGCTGCCCCGATTGGGCAGGATCTGATGCTGGGATGGCCCGCTCCTGAAGAATGCTCTATCCCTCCAGGGAGAGCACGCGGGGGACAAAGAGGGCTGCTTCGCTGACGGCGCCCCTTTTAAAGGCTGTCTCCAGCTGCCCCGATTGGGCAGGATCTGATGCTGGGATGGCCCGCTCCTGAAGAATGCTCTATCCCTCCAGGGAGAGCACGCGGGAGACAAAGAGAACACATGTAGGACTCCCCATGGGAAGAAAGCATGTAGTTTTGTTAAAACTTTCTCCCAAAAGAGTTTAAGGTCTGTGCCTCACTCCCTAGAGTCACCATATTGCAAATTGGGAGATTCCAGCCCTTTTGATAGTGGATTCGACCACCATGGAATGGTGAAGCTGGGGTTTCTTGAACCTAGGGACATTTTGGACTCTGAGCTACCCTCTCTTTGGGGCTACTTCGGGGGTCAAAAATCACACAAATTCTCGGTGCGTTTGGTGGTCCAATGAATTCCAATGATGATGCACCACAGCCTTCGCCTGATGCTTGGCATCAGTAGTCCTCAATGACAATGAAGTCAAGGAAAAATCCTTCCTCTTCTTTGAGAGGAATCGGTAGGTGACCAATCTCTGCCCACCTTTCTGTTGCTCAGTTCCGAAAGAGCTCATTCACTCTCAATGCTGATACATTTCACAACCTTTAAGATCCCTCTTTTTGATCTGTTAGCAAAGTGAACAAACAGATGGATTATGATCAGGCCATGGAAACTTTAGGCACTATTTGTGGGCGTCCGTGATGGACACGATCCTAAGGCACCAAGCACTTTTTGAAATCCCTGGTGTGTTTCTGTGATATAGTGGATGAAAATACAGCCAAGGTCAAATTGAATGGCTAAAATGTGAAAAAATAAAATACCTTTCCAGCAGGATGCGTCTGAGGCCTAAGAAGGCCTAAATGATGCCAAAGCAAAATAAAGGAAACATGTGAACACTCAAAAATGCTAAGAAAATACTAATGGGAAGACACGCAATGGCAGCAGGAAAATTTGCAAGGGAAAACAAATACAAAATGCAAAAAAATTAGAAGTAATATGAAGAATAGTCACGGTGCTTAGTCATCTGTTGGGCTCTGTAGAAAAGAAGAGACTGAGCTTCTCACGCATGCAGTGAGAACTTTCTGAAAGCTGCTAGAACAGCAGCTGAGAGTTCACACAGGCTCCATTAGTGACGTCACTCAAATGTGAGGACTTATTTTGCTTGTCCACAGAAAATGTTACATGCTAATTACGCATGTAAAGACCTACTTTGAAGGACTTAAGCGTGTGAATGGGCATTTTTATTTATTTTTATTTATTTATGCTATTCTTCTATACCGCTTTTTCCAGAGATCAAAGGCGGTTTACATATAACAAATATTAAACAAGGTTTTACATGGAACACGCACATCATTGACTAGATTTGTGATAAATCTATGTTTTTCTTTGGACAGTACTTGCTTTTCAGGCAAAACGATTAATGAATGATGCAATTTGAAGGTGTTATTGCATCATACATGATATGAATTGCATCATAGAAAAAGAGAAAAATGAAGACAGAAAAAGACCAAATGGCCTATCTAGTCTGTCCTTCCATATCAACCACTACAACAGTCCCCTTTTTACCTTTAGAGATTGCTTTAGAGATTGCTTTAGGCAATCACTATTCTGTGAGTGCATGTGCTAAGTCCTATTGTGTATTCTTTCAATTTAGGTGTGTACAAGGGTGCAGCTTGAGAAGAACCTAAATTTAAATATGTAAGGCCTGATATTCTAAAGACATTTACACAGTTTACTGACCTGTAAGTCGTGTAAATGCTACTGAATGGAATATTCAACAGCACTAACACGGTTAGTGCCGCTGAATATTCCCAACTAACGCCCTTATATGCCCTGATGCTAACTTCTTAGCATCGGGACATGTCATGGGTGGCGAGAGTCACTAACCAGGTATTGGCGATATTGCACCACTATTTGGTTAGTGACCTGAGAGTAAAACTACATGTAGCAAAAGCTGGCCTAGTTTTTACCCGTGGGAACTAACCGGGTAGCGGTACGATATCGCTGCTACCCAATTAGTTTCTGCAGCATCGGAGGCTTGGCAATGACCCCGGATATTCAATGGTGGGGCTGCATATGACCCCGGGATTGAATATCCAGGGTTAGAGGTCAGCAGCAATGGCTATGCACATACTTCACTTTATAAATTAGGCCCTAAATATGCACGTGGCAATGCATGTTCACTGTTTGGGAATATATAAATTACCCTCCACATGTACAGTATAAGTACTTGCTTCAGCTTTGCTCTGCCCATGGGAGTAGTTTGACTGCTTCATTTGGGGGAGGGGGAGGGCATGGTGTCATATTTGCATATCTTTTGTATATTTGCATATCATTTCCATATTCATTATGGTTATCTTAAAAAAGATCCACTAGATGGGAATAGGAAACAGGCGAGGGATGAGATGGCACCCCCAAGATACTCAGAGGGAACAGAGGTTCTCATTCAGTGGCTTTGCCAAAAAAAAAGGGCTCAAAAACAAAAATTCCCAATAACGCAAATATTCCAAAAAATCAAATAGTCAAAAGAATACCGCTGATCCCCAACTGCAATCACCATCAAATTTTTGTCGGGTATAAACAGCAAGGCGAAGAGGAAACACCTCTACCCAGAAAAGGTGAAGAAAAAGAGGGAAGCTTTCATGAAATACAAGAGATCACAGAGAGAGGAAGACAGGCATCTATATTTGGAAAAACTTAGAGAAGCTAGCAAAGTAGTAAGGAAAGCAAAGATTCAAAAAGAGGAGGAAATAGCCAATGCAATAAAATGGGGGGTGGGGGGGGGAGGGGGCGGGAAGAGACATTTTTCAGATATGTTAGTGAGAAGAGGAAGGGCAAAAGTGGTATTGTCAGACTCAAGGGTGAAGGGAAGGAATATGTAGAAGCTGATGAGGATAAAGCGGAATTGCTTAACAAATATTTCTGTTCTGTGTTCACAGATGAAGAACCAGGAACAGGACCTCAGAAAACACCCACAAACAGGAACAGAAGCGAGGGGCATCTTGAACAATTTTCAGAACACTGTGTTGGTGAGAAACTAGCTAAACTTAAAGTAGACAAAGCGATGGGACCAGGTGGGATACACCCTAGAATAATGAGGGAACTTGGGGACGTTCTAGCAGCTCCACTGACTGACTTTTTCAATGCCTCATTGGAGTCGGGAGTGGTGCCAAAGGACTGGAGAGAGGCTCATGTGGTCCCTTTATACAAAAGTGGAAGTAAGGATGGGGTTGAAAACTACAGGCCAGTTAGTTTAACTTCGGTGGTGAGTAAATTATTGGAAACGCTGTTGAAAGAGAAAATAGTGAGGTTTCTGGAGTCCAGCAGATTACAGGATCAGAGTCAGCATGGATTCACCAGAAGCAGGTCTTGTCAGACAAATCTGATTGATTTCTTTGACTGGATGACCAGGGAGTTGGACCAAGGGACAGCCCTAGATGTGGTGTATTTAGATTTCAGTAAAGCCTTTGGCTTTTGAAAGAAGTATGGTTTATGGTTTATGGTTTAGGCATTTGATATACCGCCCTTTACTTACGCATCAGAGCGGTTTTACATGTATATATTAACAGGTACTTTTTATTCCCTTGTCCCCGCAGGGCTCACAATCTAAGTGTACCTGAGGCAATGGAGGGTTAAGTGGCTTGCCCAAGGCCACAAGGAGCGGCCATGGGACTAGAGACCCCAGTCTCTCTGGCCTGAGGTTATTTGTCCCTATGCGGGAATTGAACCCCCGGCCCTCCGGCCTGAGGTAACCTGTCCCAACCACTGAGCCACTCCTGCCTACTGGCGGGACTCCCTCTCCAGGCAGTAGTGGGTGGCGAAGGTATTCATAGAAGACCAGGTTGCTGCTCGGCAGATGTCTATCATGGGCACGGAGCGCAGCGAGGCCACCGAGGCTACTTTGGCTCAGACCCCATGTGCAGTGACTCGATGATCCAGAGGGATGCCCGCCTTCGCAAGGGTGAACGCGATGCAGGTCCGCCACCCAAACCGAGAGGATGTGCTTGGTGACTGCTTGCCCCTGCCTATTGGGATCGTAGGTCACGAAGAGCCGGTCAGACTTACGGTGACTCTGGGTACGCTGCAAGTAGAAGGCAAGGGCCTCGCAAAGAAGGTTGGGAGCACTCTCTCTTGGTTGAGATGAAATGACCTTGGGTAAGAACTTAGGATGCGTCCGGAGGACTACCCTGTTCTGATAAAACCTGGTGTAAGTGGCACCAGCCATGAGCACCTGAAGCTCACTGACTCAGCGAGCCGAGATCAGTGCCACCAGGAAGAACACCTTCCAGGACAAATGCCGGAGTGAACATGTCGCCATTGGCTTGAAGGTTGGATGAGTGAGCTGCGTGAGCATCACATTCAAGTCCCATTCCGCCGTAGGGGGATGGATGGGCGGCTTGGATAGCAGAAGGCCCCACATAAAGCGGGAGGCTAGTGGTTGCCCCAAGAGAGGCTTTCCCTCGATAGGGATATGATTAGCCGATATGGTGCTCAAATGAACCCTAACCGAGTTCGACTTCAGCCCCTCCTTCGAGAGGTGGAGAAGGTACTGGAGGACCCATCGAACTGGGCATGAGAAGGGGTTGATCTGGAGCTCCGAGCACCAGATGGAGAAACGTTTCCACTTAAAGGCATAAACCCACCTAGTGGAGTCCTTCCTCGAGGCAAGGAGGATTTCCTCGACCTCCTCTGGAAGGGCCAGAGAAGCTAGATAGACCCGCTCAGCCGCCAGGCCGTGAGGGTTAGGGAGGGTGCAGTATCCTACCCTCCTCTTGTGTCAGCAAGTCCCTGGCAGAGCCCAGGGGAATCAGAGGCTCTGACGACAGCTGGAGCAGGAACCAAGGCTGCCGAGGCCACGAGAATCATTGATGCCCCGTCCCGTTGAGCCTTGAACAGAGTCCTCGCAATGAGGAGGAAAGGAGGGAATGCATATAGGAGACTGGAGGACCAGTCCAGGAGAAATGCATCGGGGCCCATCCTGCCCGGGTGTGGCACCAGGCTGCAGAAGCGAGGGAGTTGTGTGTTCTGGGGGCTGGCGAAGAGGTCTATCGCTGGAGAGCCCCAACGTAGAAACAGCCAGCCTGCCACTCTGAGACCCAGGTGCCACTCTAGGGGGACGAAGGATTCTGCGGAGCCTGTCCGCCAGGCCATTCTCCTGACCCAGGAGGTACGTCGCCTTGAGGGACATCCTCCACCAGGTGGCAAGAGCTGATGAGGACTGCTTCCCTGCAAAGGGAGCACGACCCCGTGCCCCCCTCTTTGTTGATGTAGAACATCGCTACCCAGTTGTCTGTCTGTACCAGAACCGACTTCCCGCTGAGGACATTCTTGAAGGAACCTCAGGGCCCATTGGATGGCCTGGAGCTCAAGCAGGTTTATCTGCTGCTGAGTCCCCACAGGCGATCACTGCCCTTGCGTGCAGAGAGGCTCACAATGGGCTCCCCACCCTAACAGGGAAGCATCCATGGTCAGTACCACATCGTGCTATGGGGCCTGGAAGGGCGATCCCCGCAGGAGGTTGCGGGGGTTTTGCCCCGAGTTCAGGGACAAACGAAGGTCGGGAAGAACTCTGACGGGGTCCCTGAGGTGTCCGCGGGATTGACTCCATTGGGAGCTGAGACACCACTGGGTCATCCGCATGTGCAGGCGGGAGTGAGGAACCACATGCACGGTCGAGGCCATGTGGCTCAAGAGACATTGCATGGACCGAGTAGTGACCTGGTGGGCACTTTGGATGTGAGCCGCCAGAGCTCGGAGGCGGGTGGATCGATCCACCGGCAAGAAGGCCATGTCCTGCCAAGTATCGAGGCCCGCCCCGATGAACTTGAGAGCCTGTGTCGGCTCGAGGTGAAATTTTGGGTAGTTGACCAAGAACCCCAAGCTCTCCAATAGGAGGATAGTGCGTGACATCGCTCGCCAGGCCTCCTCGATGGAGGAGTCTGTAATGAGACAATCATCGAGGTAGGGGAACACCGGTACGCCCCGGCGCCAAAGGTGATCGGTGGCCACGACGAGGCACTTCATGAAGACCCGAAGGGCAAATGCAAGGACGAAAGGGAGCACCCTGTACTGGAAGTGCTCTCCCTTCACCCTGAAACGCAGGAACTGCCTGTGTTGGAGGTGGATCAAGATATGGACGTAAGCGCCCTTTAGATCCAAGAAGCGTAGAAAGTCGCCCTGCCAGAGAAAGGGCAGCAGCAGACCAAGAGATAACATCTTGAATTTCTCCCACACCAGGAGCTTGTTTAGCCTGCGGAGGTCGAGGATGGGCCACAGACCCCCCATCTTTTTTGGGACGAGGAAGTACCAGGAATAAAAGCCCCGACCTCGAAGGTGGGGAGGGACCTTCTTGACTGCCCATTGGGCAAGGAGGGAGTGTAATTCACGCTGCAGCAAAAGCTGGTGTGTGGGGAGCCGGGGAGAAAGGGTGTGGAAGCCTGTCGGTGGAGGCGATAGCCCTCCCGGATGACCTGGAGGACCAAGGTATCTGAGGTGATAAGCACCCATGACGGGGCGAAACAGGACAGGTGTCCCCCCCACTGGCTGCTGCATCACCGGAGGGCGAGGGGCTATGCCGCTGGTGTCAAAACCCCTGAGGGGGTTGTGGGGAAACCGGCATCTGGGCCTTTGCGCCCTTTGGTTTACGATGACTTTGGCCGGGCTTCCCCTGCACGGGAGTGGCCGGGTACGGCGGGTAACAATGGTACTGGTGGCCTTTCCTGGGGAAGAAGGGCTTCTTGGCAGGCTGCTTCTTCCGAGGCAGCGTAGAGGTCTTGAGGGAGAGATGGATCCTAGTGACATATTCAGTCTTGATCTCCGCAGCCTTCTCCTCCATTGGCTTACCAAAAAGTTGTTCGCCGAGGCAAGGCATGTCCAGGAGCTTCTCCTGCACCCACTGCTCCAAATCCAAAGATTGGAGCCAAGCCAGGCGGCAGGTTCCGATGCCTGCGGCTGCCACTCGAGCCGATGTCTCGAAGCCATCGTAGGAAGCTCGGGAGATATACTTGGAGCAATAAGCCACAGATTTCAAAAGGGTGCAGAACCTATCGGGGGCTCGCCCTCGAGGCCCACGGAGAAACCCCCAAGTTCCCTTGTCAAGTCGCGGAGCAACATACCAATATATAACTGATATGCCTGGATGCGACAAGAGAGCATGGATCCCTGATAGGCCTTGCGGCCCAGGGCATCAAGGGCTCTTGATTCTCGGTCCAGCGGGACCGATGAGTGGGACTTTGGGCTTTTCTGCTTCCTCATGGCTGATTCCACCACCATCAAGGTGTGTGAAAGTTGGGTCTACCGGAAGCCTGGCCCTCGCTGCACCTTGTACTTTGTATCAAGATGCTTGCTCACAATGGGAACCGAGGCTGGGGCCTCCCACATGCGGAGCAATAGCCAGGAGAGGATCAGCGGCTCTGGCACCGGCACGGTGAGGGATTCCTTGGGCGGGGCCTTGTACTGAAGAATATCGAGTTCTTCAGCACGAGAGTCTTCCTCGGCCTGG
Source organism: Ichthyophis bannanicus (assembly GCA_033557465.1). Lineage (NCBI taxonomy): Eukaryota > Metazoa > Chordata > Amphibia > Gymnophiona > Ichthyophiidae > Ichthyophis > Ichthyophis bannanicus. Next base: position 373,622,866 of record CM066034.1, on the reverse strand, counting down.
GTGACCAGGTTGAGGGCCCGAGCCATGTCCTGAATAAACAACAAAAAGGAGGTGTCCTCGGGCGGTGAACGCCGCTGGAGGCCAGGCAGCGAGGGGTCCGACAGAAGATCCCGGTGAGTGTGGGTCTCCGGGGATGTATCCCCATTGGATTCCCAGTCCGAGAAATCAGTCAAGGGATCTACCTGAGCTTCTAGAAGACCTGCCAACACCTGCAAGAGGAGGTCCCTGTGAAGAGGGGGTCTGAGAGGCTCTCCTGGAAAGAAGAAGGGTGATATCTGGCTGAAGTGAAGCAAATAGCCCCTTTGGACTATTTGCAGGACCCAGATATCCGAGGTGATGGCTGGCCACCTGTGAGCGTACAGGGTTAGCGTGCCTCCTGTGCATGGCCTTACCACTGGCGGAAGAGAGACTATGCATTGGGAGTCAAAAAACCCCTCCCGGCTGGGTAGGAGCCGGGGCTTGGGGGTCTTCTGCTTACGCGGGTCATGCCCCTGTCCCTTGGCCTGCTGCCCCTGTTGGGGAGCTGGGGTGGCCTGGTAAGTGGGGTAGTTGTGGTAAGCAGTGCCCTTCCTTAGGGAAAAAGGGCTTTTTACCCGAGCCCTTCTTCTTAGAAGGGGCAGAAGTTTTCTTTGAGAGTCTTGTCCGGGTCAAGTACTCAGACTTGAGCTCAGCAGCCTTCTCAGTCATGGGTTTGCCAAAGAGGATGTCACCTCAGCAAGGGACATCGACCAACTTGTCCTGAACCCCTGGCTCCAGATCCGATGACATTAGCCAGGCCTGGCGGCGTGCACCGATGCCAGCCACGGCTACTCGGGCCGAAGCCTCGAAGCCATCATAGGCCGCTCGAGATATGAACTTCGAGTACTCCCGACTCCCGGTGGACAAGGCATTGAAGCGCTGCAAGGGTGCCTCGGAGAGGCCAGCTGAGAATCCGGCAATCTCCTTTGCCAGGTCCCTCAAGTACATGCCCATGTACAACTGGTAGGTTTGGACAGGGCATGACAGCATCGAGCCCTGGAAGCATTTTCTGCCGAGGGCATCCAGGTTCCGGGCCTCCCGGCCAGGGGGCACCAAAGAGTGCGTTTTTTGGCTCTTGAGCCTTATGCATGGCCGATTCCACAACCATGGAGTTGTGCGGCAGCTGTGCCTTTTGGAACCCAGGGCTCTTGCGGACTCGATAGATGGAATCGACCCACTTGCTGAGAACCGGCATTGAGGCCGGTGACTCCCACATGCGGAGCATCAGACATTCCAGCATCGGAGGAACCAGCACAGTAAGGGCTTCCCTCGGGGGAAAGTCATACTGGAGGGCCTCGAGCTCTTCAGCTTGAGGCTCCTCCTCGGTATCCGCCGGGAATGCCAAAGCCTTGGCCATGTCCCTGACGAAGTCTGAGAACCAGGTATCCTCCGGAGGGGACCTTCTCCGAGGCTCCAAACCCGGTGAGTCCGATGGGACATACCAGGTCCGATGGGTGTCTGGGGACTCCTCATCTTCCATCTCCGATGCCGATCCCTCCGAGGAGGAATCGAGGGGCTCCGACCGCGAGGGCTTCGGCCTCGACCGCCCTGACGCTGACAGCACCAGTGTCGACGACCTCGGTCCCGAGCGGTGGGTCGAGGGAGACCTTGGCTGAGGATTGACTCGAGTCCGAAGAATCTCGAGGATCGGCTCGGCCTCCGGGGTTGACTTGGACGTCGAGGTCCCGGTGGTCGGGGCGGATGGACTAGTGAGACCGGCTATCAGCGCCCGCTGCTGCTCCATGAAGGCAGACATGCTGCGCTCCAGGGCCGTCATCCTGAGACCGAGCTGAGAAGACTCCGTAGACTCCGGCTCAGGCCCCAACGTCGGCTCCCCCGGAGGGGAATCCACGAGGACAATAGCACTTACCCGCCTCGGTGTCTCTGGCTCCATGCGAGGTATCTTCGCAAGCCGGTCTGACTCTGAGGACCCAGGGCGGTGGTCAGGACTCCGCGACCTAGCCTTCAAGGGCACAAGGCGATCGGAGGCATCCAATGACGATGCCCTCACAGGCTTCTTCTTCCTCCGGAGTTCCCAGGAGGGAGACCCCTGTTCAGAAGACCCCCGACGGTGCTCGAGTTCAGACAGCTCCCGAGACGTCGAGGCTTCTGATGAGGTCCGGATCCGGGGGGATGCGGACTCTGAGAAAATCCTTTCACGCTGCTGCTGCCTACTTCAGAATGCCTTAGAGGACATCTTCCCACACAGGCCACAGACATTCGGGTCATGGTCGGGCTCGAGGCATCGGAGACAGCAATCATGTGTGTCGGTGAGGGACATTAACTTCTTACACCAATCACAGTTTTTAAACCCGCTGGTAGCCATCGGGGGGAAAAGGGCCCTTGCAAGGTCGAAGGACCGGGCTGCCAGTGAAAAGAAAAAAAGAGCGTGAACGCTGGTCACTAAGGACAAAAACTCAAAAAATTGACTGGACTCAATACCGGTGTACCGAGCCGCAGGCGGGAAGGGGAACCGGCGTCAAACCGGTTGAAGAGCAAAAATCGAAATTACACTTACCTGGTAATTGTAGTTCCTTGATTGACGACAGTTTAGGCCTCTACTCCTGGGTAGTGCACCTCCTCCTGCAGCTTGGAGACTGGACCAATCAGAAACTTTCCCTCACTGGATGTAGCCCGCTGGAACTCCCATCAGCCTCCAGTGAACTATTGACAAAGCAGACTCACAAGAGCAACAAATAAGTAGCTACATATGAAATTTTTTTTTTTTTAAATTTTGTTAATGAGACTAGAAACAAGAACAAAGAGAGCCCCCTCCCCCTTAAACGACCAAGGGGTGAGAAACTCCATAGCGCCACTCTACCTCCCTGCGAAATCCGGCATAAGCGACAGAGGAAGAAAGGATGACTACAGTTAGCAAAGGAAGAAAGGAACCCGGCTGCACTCACCTGTTAAATACTTTCGCTGAATGAGAACGCGTGCCGAGCTAGCCCTAAAAATCAAGGGCGGGACGGAGGACTAAACTGTCGTCACTCAAGGAACTACAATTACCAGGTAAGTGTAATTTCAATTTCCTTTTCGTTCCTCCAGTTTAGTCCTCTACTCCTGGGATGTAACAGAGCAGTACTAACGGGAGGGACCCTGCCAGCCGGCATGCAACACCGCCGACCCAAAACAGGCATCCCCAGACGCTAGCACATCCAACCGGTAATGCTTACTGAACGTATGTAACGACGACCACGTGGCCGCCTTACAAATCTCCACCGGCGGAACCAGACCATGCTCCGCCCAAGAAGCCGCCTGCGCTCTCGTGGAATGAGCTCGTAGGCCCACAGGCACCAGACGGCCGTGCAACAAATACGCCGAGGCGATAGCCTCCTTAATCCACCTGGAAATGGAGGCCTTCGAAGCAGCCTCACCCTTCCTGCAGCCCCCAAACAACACAAACAGCCGATCTGATTTGCGGAAGGAGCTAGAGACAGACAAATAGCGACGTAACACCCGTTTTACGTCCAAGCGGCTCAAACCGCGATCAGAGGACTGCCCTGCGTCCGCCCTCAGGACCGGAAGTATTACGGTCTGATTGACATGAAAAGGTGAAGACACCTTGGGCAAGAAGGAGGGCACCGGACGGAGCACCAACTTTTCTCGCGAGAAACAAAGAAAGGGCTCCCGGCATGAAAGGGCTTTCAATTCGGAGATGCGCCTAGCTGAACAGATCGCCACCAAAAAGACCACCTTAAGGGTCAAGTCTTTGACCGAACTCTGGGATAAGGGCTTGAAAGGTACCTTGCCCAGGGCCCGTAAGACCAAATTGAGATCCCACGCCGGAACAGAAATCCGGCGGGCTGGACGTAGTCTGGAGACCGCTTTCAGAAAATGCACGACATCACCATGGGCCCCGAGAGACACGCCCTGGATCTTACCTCTATAGCAGGACAAAGCTGCCAATTGAACCCTCAAAGAACTGGCAGCAAGGCCCTTGTCGAAGCCATCCTGCAAAAAATCCAGCACTACTGCCACAGACGCTCTGGACGCTCGTACCTGATGTCTGGAACACCAGTCCTCAAATATGCACCAGATGCGCACATACGCGAGCGAGGTGGACCGCTTTTGAACCTGCAGCAAGGTTGAAGCGACCGACCTAGAGTATCCACGCTTCCTTAACCTCGCCCTTTCAATGGCCAAGCCATAAGCGAGAACCGATTCACCTGTGGCATCCGAAGGGGCCCCTGAATCAGGAGCTCCGGAGACAAGGGAAGCCGCCACGGCCTGCCGTCGAAGAGGCGGATCAGATCGGCGTACCAAGGGCGCCGAGGCCAATCCGGCGCTATCAGCAACACCCTGCCGCGATGAGCTTCGATACGCTGAAGCACCCGACCGACCAGGGCCCACGGAGGGAACACATATAGGAGACCGAATGTTGGCCACGGTTGAATTAAGGCATCGATCCCCTCCGACATGGGCTCTCTCCGCCTGCTGAAGAACCGATTCGCTTTCGCCGACTGACAAGACGCCATCAAGTCCATCACCGGAACTTCCCACCGGCGAGTCACCTGAGCGAATACGTCCGGATGCAATTCCCACTCGCCGGCATCCACGTGTACTCTGCTGAGAAAATCCGCCGCCACGTTTTCTCTTCCGGCAATGTGTGCCGCCGAAATTGCCTGCAAGCACAGTTCCACCCAGGCAAACAGCATTCCGGACTCCTCCTCCATGGCCGCACTGCCTGTGCCGCCCTGTCGGTTGATGTACGCCACTGTAGCCACATTGTCCGACAACACTCGCACCGCTCGGCCGGATACCAGGCTCTCGAACCGTTGAAGAGCCAACAACACGGCTCTCAACTCCAGACGGTTGATTGACCAGGAGCTCTCCACCACCGACCACTGTCCCTGAGCAAAGTGTACTCCGCAGTGCGCCCCCCAGCCTGTGAGACTGGAATCCGTGAACAGAGGGAGCCACTCCGGCGGCTCCAGCGGCATCCCCGCTTGTAAGGTGTCCGGGCACAACCCCCACCGCAGAGCCTGACGTACGCTTAGCGGGCAAGGAAGACGCTTGCTCAACGACTCGGACTGATTGGACCACCGACGAAGCAAAGCCCGTTGTAGTGGCCTCATGTGAAATCGAGCCCAAGGAACCACCTCCAGCGACGCCGCCATGGTTCCTAACACCTGAAGATAATTCCATGCCGATGGCGCCGGCCGCTTCCTGAGGTTGCGCACCAGCGTTTGAAGAACTTGCGCTCTGCGTTCTGTCAGAAAGACCGAACCTCTCCGGGTATCGAACCGCACTCCCAGATACTCGAGAACCTGCGTGGGTGCTAAATGACTCTTTAGCGGATTGACCACCCAACCGAGGCTCTGCAAAAACTCTACCACCCAACGGGTGGCTTGCATGCTCTCTTCTAGGGACTTGGCCCATATCAGCCAATCGTCGAGGTAGGGATGCACTAGGATCCCCTGCCTGCTCAACGCCGCCGCCACTACGATCATTATCTTGGTGAAGACGCGGGGAGCCGTCGCCAGGCCGAAGGGCAGCGCTTGAAATTGAAAGTGACCCCAAGGCAGGCGAACCGCAGGAATTTCTGATGCGACGCCCTGATGGGCACATGGAGATAGGCCTCGGAGAGATCAAGAGAAGAGAGAAACTCCCCTTGCCGAACCGCCACGATGGCAGATCGAAGGGTTTCCATTTGAAAATGTGGCACGCAGAGACACCGATTCACTCCTTTGAGGTCAAGGATAGGGCGAAGAGAGCCGTCCTTCTTTGGCACCACGAAATATATAGAGTAGCGCCCCAGCCCGTACTCCGCGGGCGGCACTGGGACGACGGCTCCCAGCCGAAGGAGGCGATCTAAGGTCTGCTGAATCTGTAATGCCTTCTGAGGTCCTCTGCAGGGAGATTGAACGAACGAGTCCATTACCGGCACCGCTAGATCCAGCGCATAGCCATCGCGAATAATCTCTAAGACCCACTGGTCTGACGTTATGTGGGTCCAGGCGGAAAGAAACCCCCTCAGGCGTCCCCCGATCGATTGTCCTTCTGCCGGGACCCACAGCCCTTCATTGGGGCTTTCGAGTTGCACCGGTCACAGGCGCCACGAAACCTCTGCTTGCCCCACGGAACCCTCGGAACCCTTGGGAGCGAGAGACAAATCTTCCCCGTTGGGAACCGCCAAACCGGGGAGAACGAAACCTGCGGAAATCTCTAACCTGTCCCCGAAAGGACTGGTTGAATTTCCCTGGCTTGGGTTTATCTTCCGGAAGTCTACCTCCCTTAGACTCACCCAAATCCTTGACCAACTTATCAAGGTCCTCACCAAACAATAATCTCCCTTTAAACGGAAGCTTGCCAAGGCGGGATTTAGAGGACCCGTCGGCCGCCCAATTCTTTAGCCAAAGGGCCCGGCGTACCGCAACCAGGGACGCCATACTATTCGATAAAGCCCTAATGAGATCGTAGTGCACATCTGCTAAATACGCCGATCCGGACTCCAAACGCTGAAGTTCCCGCTGCTCGTCTGGTTCCAAGGATGTCGATTGCCCGAGGCGTTGGACCCAACGGAGGCAGGCCCTTGCCACCCAAGCCCCGCAGATAGAGGCCTGCAAAGAAATCGCGTCCGCCTCAAAGGACTGTTTCAACAGCCCGTCCATTTTCCTGTCCTGCGCCTCTTTCAAGGCTGCACTGCCTTCCACAGGAATAGTGGTTTTCTTTGTGACAGCTGACACCGCCGCATCAACCTTTGGGACGCGAAAACGATCCTTGTCCTTGTCCACCAAGGGATAGAGCTTGTTCATAATACGAAGCCCCTTCAGGCCCGCTTCCGGGTGGTCCCACTCGTTCTGAATCATCTGATCTATCACCTTATGAATAGGGAACACGACGTGCGTCTGGCGCACTGTCTGAATAATAAGATCCGCAGAATCCTCCTCGCTGGCAGTCTGCTCGGACGTAAGTCGAAGCGTTTGCAGTGCCTCTACAATGAGGGCCGGCAACTCCTCTCTGCGGAACACCCTAATGATCCTTGCCTGATCCTCAGGCTCAGCTATCTCACCTTCCTCTAAATCCTCGAAGTTGCCCTCCAAGTCAACATCCTGCTCTTCATCCTCCGGTAAATCCACCTCAGAGGGAGAACGCTCCAGCGGACGTGACCTCTTGGGAGCCCGGGCCACCACCGTCTCGGGCCTCGCCAGCCCGGAAGTCAGACTGACCGAGGGGAGAGGGGCCAAAGCCGGCATAATGCCCTGTCGCTTTCGACAGAAAGCCTGATGCATAAGCAAAACAAAATCTGGGGAAAAATCCTCCAGGACCCCGGAAACCCCAGTAGCCCCCTCGGCAGGCGGAGCAGAGGGCCCAGTAGTGCAAGCCGCCCCCTGCGGCTCCGCCAACACTTCAGGCAGGGCTGAGCCTGCCGCGTCCTCCATTTGATGCTCCAGGGTGAGCGACACTGAGGCACAGCACCCACAGACCCCTGTCTCTAGAGTGGTGCTCCTTCGGGTGCCACAAATCACACACTGTGACCTTGCTGGCATGAACAAACAAGCCCAGCAGCCTTACAAGTAGGAGAAGGGAAAACTGCACTCCCCTTTGCACCCCGGAAATGCCTGCCTACAGCCCTGAGACACGGTATACCTCAAAGGGCTGTGGCTAATATTCCAACAGCTTCCTGCTGTCCGTTAATAATTATCTGGCTTTATGGCAGCATAATTTCCTCAGAGAGAACTAAGGAAAGAGAACACAAAAGCAATAAACCCTTCTGGAGCCCCCCAGCCCCTACGGACCTGAAACTCCAGAAGAAGGGCAAATAGGGAAAAAACAAAGAAAACAAAGTTAGAAATGCTAAGCCCAGCTAGGGCTTAATCGAAAAGAACGCAGGGAAAAACGCTGCCGGAGTAAAAAAGCCGCCGCCGCTGAAACCGCGATGTTTAAAATGGCCGCGGTTTCAGTCACCAATTTGACGCGCTTTGTGGATAAGGGCCCTTAAGCACCGCAGCACACAGTCACTGTGAAGTCCGGCGTCCCCCCGCTCTCCCCGGCTCGTACCTGCATGAAGGGCTCTCCTGCCAGCGTCCCGAGGACGGACACGCTGCTGAAAACGCTGCCGCTAAGCAAAGCAGCCCCGGAGCCAGCACCGCTACTCAGGAAATGAGAGGGCTGCCGGGGAGACGAGAAAGGAGCTCTACCCCGTCCAATCAAGGGGTAAGAGATCCTGCAGCAAGCCAAATAGTTAGGGGAGAGGGGGGACTAAGCAAGGCAGAGTAGGCTATGGTTCAAACCCCTACTGCCGACATTTTTTTTTTTTTTAAAGGGACAGCATACTACTAAACTTAAGCAACTAGAAATAAATAGAAATAAAGAGATCTGAAAGAAAACAAAGTAAATAGCCTGCTCCTTATTAGTTTCTCCAGTGAGCCCAGCACCTAGGCTCACGAGGTCCTCCTGCTGCATGGAGACTGGACACACTGGAGGCTGATGGGAGTTCCAGCGGGCTACATCCAGTGAGGGAAAGTTTCTGATTGGTCCAGTCTCCAAGCTGCAGGAGGAGGTGCACTACCCAGGAGTAGAGGACTAAACTGGAGGAACGAAAAGGAATTTCTTCTTAGTTTTGATGCACTTTTTCCATGAGGAATTAGGGACAACGTCCGTTGGGCTACGGAAAAAGGGAGACTGAGCAAGATGGCACCCTTGGGCGGGAAGGGGTCCGCGCATGGGCGATGCAATCCCAAAGGCTTTCTTTGAAAGCTAGGGAATTGCTCCGCACGAGGGCTCCATCGGTGCTGATGTCACCCATAAATGGGGACTGACTTTCTGCTTGTTCCTGGAGAAATTCCTCAATGCATACAAAAGTCTTGGCTGCAACATATGTCACTAAAGATATGGTTTTTTGCACTCTCATCTTGATTTTTTTCCACCAAACTGTGGATCAGTGAGCGATGAGCATGGCGAGCGATTTCATCAGGACACTGCAGCCATGGAGAAAAGATATATCAAGACAAATGAAGCCCGTCAATGTTTGCAGACTACTGCTGGACATTTACAAGAGATAGTGCATTTACAGAATACAAGAGACAAGCCAAGAAAAGCTGAGTAGGCACCGAATAAGGTCTGAAATCAATACTAATGCATACATACTCGGTTCTTGCTTTCTGTTTCATACTAACTTTAATAAATTGTATTTAAATAACCCTTTGGCTGATTTTTTTAACTTTTAAACAAAGACGACAGGTGAATATTATCAAAGTCATATATATGGCAACCATAAACACATGAAAAGATCTAGGTTTATAATAATTTGTGATTAAAACTCTGCTATCGCTATATATACGTGTAAAATGGAAAAGCTTAGATATCTTGGAAACAGTAGCCAATCAGTGGTTTTAATTCTCATTTTTGAATTCATAAGAATAAATTCAGCGCATCAAAATCCATAAGAATTGGCATATTTTGTCTCTGAAGCAAACAACCTTTAAAAAAATTGTAGACCAGTGTTACCACAGATCTTACATAGAAACTCCATGCCAACAGAACACTTGGTCTCAGTCATACAGGCAAAACACCATTAGACCCTCACCAAGTACAGAATAAATTATAACAAACTCAAAGTAGAAATACATAGACAAAATTAAATTGAAATTCTAACAAGCTAGGTTCTGCATGCAGTGCAGCACAAGGAATAGAAACAGTGATGAATTTCCCCCTATACTGTGCAAAATATAAAGATGGCACATATAAAATCCCCAAACTGACATATTAAATTGAAAATAAATTTTTTACCTTTATCATCTAGGTATCTTATTTTTCTAATTGCCTGGATTCTGCGTTCTCTGTCTTCTCTTAACTCTCTTTTCCATAGTTTGCAATCCACTTGCCACTCTCTTCCCTCCTGTCTTCCTCACTTGCTCCCCTACATCCATCTATGATGTTGATCTTTTTCCTTTCAGCTTGCTTCCATTTATTTTTCTCTGTTTATCAACTCAGATTTATTTTCTCTTTCGTATATCCAGTTCTCAGTCTCCCTCTTTTTACAACCCTCTCACTCCCATCTCTCTATCCTTCCCCCAGCCACTTATTCCCCAGTCTTTAACTAACTTTCTTTTCTCTTTCTCTGTCCCACCCTCCCTATGTTCAGCATCTATGCCCTTCTCTCCTGCCCTGTTTTGTCTTGTCTTGTCCTCTCTCTCCAATCTCGCACCTCCCCCTTTTTCTCATCCTATACCCCCCATATCCAGCATTCACTCTTATCCTATGCCAGCATTTCCACATTTCACCCTACCCCATCCAGCATCCCCCTCTCCACCTTGTGCTCAGTATCTCCTCTCTCTCTCACCCCATGTCGAGCATCTGCCCTCCACTCTTCCACTTTGTGTCCAGTCTCTGTCCTCAATGCCTACTGTATCCAGCCTCTGGCCTATGACCCCTACGCTATTTCCAGCCTCTTCTCCCCACCCCATGTCCAGCATCTGCTCTCTGTCACCCCTACTCCATGTCCAGCACCTACTCCCACTCCGTATCCATCATCTGATCTCTATCCCTATTTATTCTCTACCTATATCTGTCTCTATCTTTCCAGTCTATGTCCAGCATCTGCCCACCCCCCCTACCCAGGTACAGCAGCTATCTTCTATTCCCCACACTGTATGTCCAGTATCTGCCCTTCAACCCCCCTTTGTGTCCAGCATCTGCCCTGTGTCATCCCCTCAACACTTCCTATTTAGCATCTGACCTTTTGCCCCCTCGTGTCCAACATTTGCCCAGCATTTCCTTTATGGTCATTTCACCCCCCTCCCCCCCCCAGCCGCCTTGTGTCCCTCTGCCCAGCATTTCCTTTCTGGCCATTCCACTCCCACTCCTTGTGTCCATCTGCCTAGCATTTCCCTTCTGGCCATTCCACTCCCACTCCTTGTGTCCATCTGCCTAGCATTTCTCTTCTAACTATTCTACTCCCTCCCCTCATGTCCATCTGCCCAGCGTTTCTCGCCCAGCCTTCCACACATCTTGCCCCCCACTGCCACCGCTTTATCTGTGCCTGCAGCAGTGGTCTGGCCTCTGTTTAAAAAAAAACAAAAAAAAGAGATGGCTCTCCACCAATTCAGCGCCAGCCTGCCCCCACCACCCTACCCCCCCCCCCCCCAATATTGCCACTGCTTTTTCCATGCCTGCAGCAGCAGCGATATTGGTAGTCCAATCTCAGATTTTTAAAGAAAAAAACAGCAGTCTCTTGCTAGGAAGGCTGTTCTGGTTCCGCCTCTCTCTGATGCATACTCTTGCCAGAGAGGGGCAGGACTAGATCAGCCTTCCTAGCAAAAAAATAGTAATTACGCTTACCTGGTAATTGTAGTTCCTTTAGTTCTGACAGTGCAGTCCTCATACATCTGGGTAGTCAACCTCTTCCCGCAGCTAGGAGACTGGCATATCAAAATTATGACATCACTGGAGATATATACTGACCCCCTTTGCTCCTCCTCCTTCCAGTGTGAACTATTAACAAAGCAGACTCAAAGGAGCAATAAAGAAATAAGAAGCAATAACCATACAAACGCGTTGAAAAACAAATCTCAGCTTATCAATCACTAAAAAAAATTTTTTTTTTTTTTTTTTGGAAATGTATGATGATACGTTACCGCATGTCCTGCCTGCTACTCGACCCCTGCAGCATCTGAAACAGAGGAACACAGTAAAGCAGAGACTGTAAAACAGAGGAGTCGGCTCACTGCCCACATTCCGTTAGCTCGAACTCCAAGCAGAAACCCTGAAAAGAAAGATCAAGGGTGGGAAGGAGGACTGCACTGTCAGAACTAAAGGAACTACAATTACCAGGTAAGCGTAATTACTATTTCCTTATCGTTCCTCCAGTGCAGTCCTCATACATCTGGGATGTACCAGAGCAGTATTCACGGGAGGGGATCTTATCGAGCGACAGATAACACCGCCGCTCCAAAGCGGGCATCAGCAGCAGAAGCCACATCTAGGCGGTAATGTTTACTGAAAGTATGCAACGACGACCAAGTCGCCGCCCGACAAATGTCCGCGGGCGGCACCAAGCGACTCTCCGCCCACGAGCAAGTCTGCGCTCTAGTGGAATGTGCCCGTAACCCGAACGGCACCGAACGTCGCTGAAGCAGGTACGCAGAAGAGATTGCTTCCTTAATCCATCTGGAAATGGAAGCCTTAGTCGCCGCTGCGCCCTTACGCGCTCCTCCAAAGAGAACAAACAACCGATCCGTTTTACGAAAGGGCTCAGTGACCTGTAAATAACGCCGCAAAACCCGTCGCACGTCCAAGCGTCGGAGGACCGGGTCCGACCCTCCCCCATCAAGGTTCCCTAGAACCGGCAGAGACACTACCTGATTGACGTGAAAGGGAGAAACCACTTTCGGCAGAAAGGAAGGAACCGTACGCAAGGTTAGCTTACCCTCCGAAAAGATAAGAAACGGTTCGCGACAGGACAAGGCCTGCAAGTCAGAGATACAGCGAGCAGAGCAAATCGCTACCAGGAAAACTGCTTTCAAAGTCAAATCTTTCAACGAAGCGCGCTTCAACGGTTCAAAGGGCGATTTGGACAAGGCAGTAAGCACCAAATTAAGATCCCAAGCCGGGACCCCGGAACGAGAAGCGGGACGCAGCTTAGTCACCGCAGTCAAGAATCTCTGAACATCCGGGTGACAACCCAACGACACGCCATTGATCTTGCCCCGATAACAAGCCAGCGCCACAACCTGTACCCGCAGAGAACTGGCTGCCAAGCCCTTGGAAAAACCGTCCTGGAGAAAATCCAGAACTACCGGAACAGCGACTGTGGACGCCCGAACCCAGCGCCTCGAACACCAATCCTCAAAGAGTCGCAAGATACGCACATACGCCAGCGACGTAGAGCGACGTCGCGCACTCAGCATGGTGGAGACCACCGCCGCGGAATAACCACGCTTCCGCAACTTCGCCCGTTCAATGGCCAAACCGTAAGCGAGAACCGACTCACTTGAGGCATGAAGAGCGGCCCCTGGATCAGAAGATCCGGGCGCTCCGGAAGCCTCCAGGGCTGACCGTCCAAGAGCCGGACGAGATCCGCGAACCACGGACGACGAGGCCAATCGGGCGCCACAAGGAGAACCCTCCCCGGATGCCGCCCGAATCTTTGTACCACACGGCCTATCACCGCCCACGGTGGAAACACATACAGCAGACCGTCCAACGGCCACTGCTGGAGGAGGGCGTCTATGCCTTCGGACATCCGCTCTCGACGTCGACTGAAGAAGCGAGGAACTTGGGCAGACAGGAAAGTCGCCATCAAATTCATCACCGGCGTCCCCCAGCGTTGAACAATTTGATAGAACACCTCGGGGTGTAATTGCCACTCTCCGGCATCGACGTGTACTCTGCTGAGAAAGTCGGCCTTCACATTGTCCTTTCCCGCAATATGGGCTGCCGATATCGCTGTCAAACGGGGCTCCACCCACAGGAATAACAGAGACGCTTCCGCCTCCATGGCGGTACTGCCCGTGCCGCCCTGACGATTGATGTATGCAACCGTTGCCGAGTTGTCCGAAAGAACTCGAACCGCTCGGTTGGACACTGTCCGCTCGAAGGCTAGAAGCGCTAACCGAACTGCTCGAAGTTCCAATCGATTGATTGACCACGCCGCCTCCGGGGGAGACCATAGACCCTGCGCAAATAGGCCCTGACAATGCGCTCCCCAGCCGCCGAGGCTGGTGTCCGTCAACAAGGGAAGCCACTCCGGCTGTTCCAGAGGCATTCCGGCCGCCAGAGACTGAGGAAGTAACCACCACTGAAGAGACCGGCGAACCGACGGAGGACAGGGCAGCCTTTTTCGGAGAGAATCGTTCTGAAGAGACCAACGACGGAGCAGAGCGCGCTGCAAAGGACGCATGTGCACCTTCGCCCAAGGCACCGTCTCCAGAGTTGCTGCCATGGTGCCCAGCACGCGTAGATAATCCCAGGCCGAAGGATTTGGCTGCGATCGGAAGGTTCGTAAGAGCAACCGTAAGGCCTCCGCCCGCTCGTGGGGGAGAAACACTTGTCCTGCCTTGGTATCGAATCGGACTCCCAGATACTCGAGATTCTGAGAGGGCTCTAAATGGCTCTTGGTCAGGTTGATCACCCAACCCAGGCTCTGGAGAAAACGGACCACCTTGTCCGTCATCCGAAGACTTTCTTCATAGGACTTCGCCCGAATCAACCAATCGTCCAGATACGGGTGGACAAGAATGCCCTCCCGCCTTAATGCCGCCGCTACGACCACCATGACCTTTGTGAACGTACGTGGCGCCGTAGCTAGACCGAAGGGAAGAGCTCGAAACTGGAAGTGACCCCACGGAAGGGCGAATCGCAGAAACCTCTGATGGGAATCGAGTATTGGAACGTGGAGATACGCCTCGGAGAGGTCCAGCGATGTCAAGAACTCCCCGGGACGCACTGCCATGATGACGGACCGAAGGGTCTCCATCCGGAAATGAGGGACCTTTAGGCAACGATTGACAGCCTTGAGATCCAGAATGGGCCGTGATGTTCCCCCCTTTTTGGGGACGATGAAATAAATGGAGTAACGACCCAACCCAAACTCGGCCTTGGGGACTTCCGTAACTGCGCGCAACTGAAGCAGACGGTTGACGGAAGAGGTCACCGCTGCCGCTTTCGCAGAGCCTTTGCACGGGGAGCGAACAAAGGATTCACGCACGGGACGGGCAAACTCAAGAGCGTAGCCGTGTTGAATAATGTCTAGAACCCACTGATCTGTCGTAATGAGGGTCCAGGCAGAAAGAAACTCTCGCAGGCATCCGCCAATGGCAATCTCTTCCGCCGGGACCCGCCTCATTTCATTGCGACTTGCGCGGGGCAGAGGCCGCAGAAGCGGAAAACCCCCTGCCGCCGCTCCGGAAATTCCGAAACCCCTGTCCTCTCATCAGGAATCGGCCTCTCTGGAAACCGCCATAACGGGAGGATCGAAAGCGACGAAAATCGCAAGAGGAACCGTGATACGGTCGCCGACCGAACCGTTTTGGGCTTATCTTCGGGAAGTCGACCAGGCTTAGACTCGCCCAAGTCTTTCACCAACTTATCTAAGTCCTCCCCAAAGAGCAACCCGCCTTTAAAGGGAAGCTTAGTGAGCCGGGACTTAGAGGAACTATCAGCCGACCAGTTTCTGAGCCACACTGAACGTCGAGCGGCTACTACCGAAGCCGTACTGTTAGCCAGAACGCAAATGAGATCGTAATGGACATCCGCTAAATAAGCGGCACTAGACTCCAAACGATCTAACTCTTTAAAGTCGTCGTCTTCCAAGCGGGAAGAAAGACGAAGACGAGCCCAGCGCAAACAAGCACGCGCAACCCAAGCTCCACAGACGGAGGCTTGAAGACAAATAGAATTGGCGTCAAAAGTTTGCTTCAAGAGCCCATCCACCTTCCGATCTTGAGCATCCTTTAACGCCGCACCACCTTCCACCGGAATGGTGGTCTTTTTGGTCACCGTGCAAGGAGACTGGCAACACTGGAAGGAGGAGGAGCAAAGGGGGTCAGTATATATCTCCAGTGATGTCATAATTTTGATATGCCAGTCTCCTAGCTGCGGGAAGAGGTTGACTACCCAGATGTATGAGGACTGCACTGGAGGAATGATAAGGAACTGTGGGTTGTTTTTTATAAATTGGAGATTGACTGACTGCTACTGCTGGCATGGAAAAAGCAGCGGCAGTGGTGCAGTTTTGGGGAGGGGGGGGGGGGGTTGGCAGGTTGGCACTGAATCAGCAGAGAGCCAGCTCGTTTGGGGGGATAATGCCCCCCCTCGACCCTCCCAAACTATGAACATGGCTCTGCCTCAGTGCTGCTCCCATTATATAGATATAAAATCTGCCTATTTGGCAAGTTTAAATCTCTTGATTCTATACGTATAAGAACCAAAATTAGGGTAATTAGAGGGTTATACATTCACTTCCCGCTGGTTTTGAATATCTGTTTCATTGTTTTTCCAAACTGCTTTACAGACAAGTGGGCTGATGCAGAAAGCCGGCACTAATCCTGCATTGAAGGGATTGTTTTGGGGTTTTTTTTTACTGTTCCTGACAATGCATACATTTTTAGCACGCAATGCAGGAAGGATAGGGTATGCAAATGAATGCTGCATTAATTATGTGCGTGCAAATGAACCACTGCAGTGTTAAACTGGGAGAGCAAGCCAAACACGTGCTCAAGAAGCCTGTGCTAGTTTGGCTTCCTCTCTGGGCACCACATGGCTAATTTGCATATCAGCCCCAATAGTATTTTGATAGCATCGGTGACGATCGCAGCATTGGGAAAAAGCCCCCGATGCCATCAAAACACTGTTGGGGGCCTGTGCCCCGACACAAAGTAAGCACCTGGGGGGTCTAGCAGCCCCTATACCCCCCACCCCCAAGTAAAATAAAATAAAAATCACCTGGTGGTCTAGTGGCCCCTAAATCCAACCCCAACCCCCTCCGTACCATAAAGTAGGCGGGTCCACCATCTTGTAAAATGCCAACGCCCGGCCCCACGCGGTGCATCCTGGGATGCACCGGGTGAGGTCAGACTGCCATATACAGTAGACTATGCCTTATATGGCAGTCTAACCCTGCCTGGTACATCCCAGGATGCACCGCACAGGGCCAGGCACTGCCATTTTACAAGATGGCGGCCCAGAGCGGGAGCACATAGGCAGCATTCATGCCTACTTTAAGGTAAGGGGGAGTTGGATTTAGGGGCCGCTAGACCACCAGATGATTTTTATTTTATTTTACTTGGGGGTGGGGAGTACAGGGACCGCTAGATCACCAGGTACTTGCTTTCTGTTGGGGCATCGGCCCTTGACAGTAGGTTTTTTTTATGGCATTAGGGGCTTTTCCTGATGCTGCGAATGTCCCCGATGTCATCAAAATACTGTTGGGGGAGGGGGGGACAGGGCCGCTGGGCCACCAGGGATTCTTTTTTGTCAGGCACAGCCTCCGACAGTGTTTTGATGGCATCAGGGGCTTTTCCTGATACCTGATCATCTGAAGAAAGATGAGCTAGGCATCGGTGAAAGCAACCGGTGCTATCAAAATACTGTCAGGTGCATGCGTTAGAGTTTTAAGTCACCTCAGACCCTGCAGTAAAAATTGTGGCGCTATGGCTGGTTGCAAAATCTTCTATGTCTGTCTCTGCATCGGGCGTAGCCATGATTTGCATACCAGACCATTATGTGCAGCTGAATAGAATTCATTTAGATACGCGTGGTGCTAATTGGGCGCTAGTTTTTCCATGGTGTTTATGTCTGTTTTCTGCATTAAAAAGGATAGTAAAGCGTGGTGTTATGGGTTCATAAAGGCCGAGTTAGCTTTCTGCATTGGCCCAAAGGAGGGCAATTGTCAAAGACACTTACTTGGCTAAATGGTGATTTATCTCTGAGTAAAGTGAGTTGTCTAAAAATTGTCCTTTTCTGGCTGGCTTAAAGCTTAAGCGGTCTTCCATAATGTGCATATTTTAAGTTGGGCTGTGAGACATGCTTAGGTTGGGAAGGGAAAATATTGTGCATACTTGACATTTTGGAGGACACATCCTATTTTAGTCTCCCTGCTTCTCTACACAAAATAACAGATGAAAAGCTATGCAGTTTTTTCTTTAAAAATTTGCATAAAGTATGTGCATCAGTTTGCAGCCACATAGATTATTTGAAAATTGCCTGCATAATGTAAAACATGAAAAATGAAGGACTGAGCTAGATGATACGACAGCAAGGCATGCTGTAGAAAGAGTCGGCTTGGAAACAAAGATTGCTTTTATTACTTTCAACTATGGCAGGCTTTACTTCCTCCTCCTCCAGTTGCTCCTTCATTTCGTTGATATCTGTGATAAGAAGTTTACGGGCATCACACTCATTACGATACAGAACATACTCCTCCGCTAGCTCATTTTGCAGCTTATTCACCTGTGCAAAAAAAAAGGTTTAGGTATAACATGTGTTGAAAGAACTTGCAGTACTATCAGTAGTACATGTATACAGATATTGTTTCCATTTTTCTTTTTCTCTTTCCAACCCATGGTAATGTTGGAAAAAAATTATTCCTGAGGGGACTGATTTTATAACAGGATGCTTATATGTATGTGAGAAATCCAAAAAGGTGCCTTTTTTAAACAAAGGCTGAAATGTCAAGCTAACCCTGAATCTCACACGATTCCAAGATCTAGAACGGATTTTTCATAAATGCAGATGAAAGTTTTCAAACTACAGAAGCATACTTGGACACAGCCGTGTCATATAAGTTTTCTGAACGTCTTAATGCTAAACTGTTGTGATACTGAATGGCATTAGGAACATCATGGAAAAGATCTATGAAAACAATGATTTATAAAAAATGTATAAAGTACTTTATAACCATTCAGGGCAATTTCTCCAAATGGGTGAGTTTTGCGCATCAATAAATATAACTGCCTAAGGGAGAACTACAACTCACAATCCAACAAAACACCCTTAGTAACTACCGATCCACGTTTACTCATTCCACTCCATTTATTATTTTATAGATCTATATCATATTGTATCTTCCCGTAGCCATCTTTTTTCCAAGTTGAACACCTATTTTTAATTTGTTCAGAATGGCATATATTTTTTGTAATGTCTTTTATTTGCTTTTAAGTTTTTACAGATATTTTAAAGTTCTGTTTTTTATAATTTTATTATCATTTATGGTCTTATAGTGCCTTATAACCCCTGAGGAAGGCACTGAAAAACAGCCATGTCGGGTTTAGGCTTCCTGTTACCCAGCATTGAATATACCACTGAATAATTTGGAGTGGGAAGTGGAGGAGTAGCCTAGTGGTTAGAACACTGGCTTGGTAACCAAGCAACCAGGGCTTGATTCCCACTAGCACTCCTTGTGGCCTAGGGCAAGCCGCTTAACCCTCCATTGCCTCAGAAAAAAGGTCTGGCAATCTATTTCCAGTCACACTGCCAAGAAAACCCAGGAGCTTCTGGGTCGCCAGGAGTAAGCATTGACTCAAAGGCACACATTGCATTTTTGCAAAGAATCTCTTTTGGATTTACCAAGCGATTTCATCAGGATATTGGAGCGATGAAGAAAAGATATCAAGGCAAATGGAGCCCGTCAATGCTTGCAGGCTATTGCTGGACAGTGACAAGAGATACTCCATTTACAGAATACAAGAGACAAGCCAAGAAACGTCAAGTAGACACTGAATAATGTCTGAAATAAACACTAATGCATATATATAGTCATTTCTCACTTTGTTTCGTACTAGCTATTTAAATAAATTGTATTTAAAACAACCCTTTGGCTGATTTTTAAACTTTAAACACAGATGACAGATGAAATATTATCATTGTCATATACATGGCAACCATAAACACATGAAAAGACCTAGGTTTATTATTTTTGATTAAAACTCTACTACCAACAGGCTATATAGACACGTAACATAGTAACATAGTAAGTGACGGCAGATAAAGACCAGCATGGTCCATCTAGTCTGCCCAGCAAGATGGCAAGAGTAGGTGCACCTGTCGCTCTGTGCAGGCCACCCCTCCCCATGTTTTTGTTTCTGTTTAGGGGTGAACCCACCACTCCATGTAGGACACCCTTATTTGTTCAGATGCTAGATAGTTCAGAAGTTAGATGGTACTGTTTGTTTTGCTTTTATCCTGTTGCTGTAAAGGGATCCACTGTGTTTGTCCCATGCCGTTTTGAATTCCATCACCGTGTTTGCCCTCACCACTTCCATCGGGAGGGCATTCCAAGCATCCACCACCCTTTCAGTGAAGAAATATTTCCTGACATTGCCTTTCAATTTACCGCCTTGCAGCTTCATGTTATGCCCTCTAGTTTTACAGCTTCCCCGTCTTTGGAAGAGGTTTGTTTGTTCATCATTTCTCTTTAAGTATTTAAAGGTCCTTTATCATATCTCCCCTGTCCCTCCTCTCCTCCAAAGTGTACATATTTAGGTCTTCAAGTCTCTTCTCATAAGGCTTCTGACGCAGGCTCCAAATCATTTTGGTCGCCTTTCTCTGAACAGTTTCCAGTCTTTTTACATCTTTTGCAAGATATGGCCTCCAAAACTGAACACAGTATTCCAAGTGAGGCCTCACCAGTGACTTGTACAGTGGCATAAGTACCTCTTCCTTTCTGCTGGTAATCCCTCTTTGAATGCAGCCCAACATCCTCCTGGCTTTTGCCACCGCCTTGTCGCACTGTTTTGCCACCTTGAGATCATCAGAGATAATCACACCAAGGTCTTTCTCCTGAACCGTGCATACCAACCTCTCACCCCCTATTGTGTACTTTTCCCTTGGATTTCTGCTACCCAAGTGCATGACACTGCACTTTTTCACATTAAATCGTAGTTGCCAAGCATTAGACCAGTCTTCCAGCTTTTGTAGATCTTTCCTCATGTTATCCACTCCCTCTGGGGAGTCCACTCTGTTGCAAATTTTTGTGTCATCTGCAAAAAGACAGACTTTTCCATTCAGTCCTTCAGCAATATCACTCACAAATACATTGAACAGTGCCGGGCCCAGGACCGAACCCTGAGGCACCCCGCTAATCACCTTCCTCTCATCCGAGTGAGCTCCATGTACCATCACCCTCTGTTGTCTGTCAGTCAACCAATTTCTAATCCAGTTTACTATCTTGGGACCCATCCCCAAGCTACTGAGTTTATTGACAAGCCTCCTATGAGGAACAGTATCAAAGGCTTTGCTGAAATCCAGATAGATGACATCCATTGCATGCCCCAGATCTAGTTCCTTGGTCACCCAATCAAAGAACTCAATCAGATTTGTTTGGCAAGACCGTCCTTCGGTAAAACCATGTTGCCTGGGATCTTGCAACCTGTTGGTTTTGAGAAAGTTCACTATTCGCTCTTTCAGGAGCGCCTCCATTACTTTTCCTGCCACCGAGGTAAGGCTCACGGGCCTGTAATTTGACACTTCTTCCCTGTCACCACTTTTGTGTAGAGGTACAACATTAGCCATTCTCCAGTCCTGAGGAACCACTCCTGTTTCCAAGGATCTGTTGAAGACATCCTTTAACGGTCCTGCAAGAACCTCTCTGAGCTCTTTCAGTATCCTGGGATGTATCCCATCCGGTCCCATGGCTTTGTCCACTTTCAGTTTAGCAAGTTGTTCTAACACCTCATCTTCTGTGAATGGTGTGGTATCTACTTCAGTCCTATTTTTATATTTGGGAGTCACAGCTGGTCCATCTCCAGGATCTTCTTTAGTAAAAACAGAGCAGAAGTATTTGTTTAGCAATTTCGCTTTTTCAGTGTCACTTTCCACGAGTCCTTTCCCAGCACTTCTGAGTCCTGCAATTCCAACTCTGATCTTCTTCCTTTCCTGAATATACCTGAAGAAAGTTTTGTTGCCACCCTTAACATCTTTAGCCATTTTTTCTTCTGCCTTTGATTTTGCTATCCTTATTACTCTTTTAGACTCTTTGAGTTGGATCCTGTATTCATTTCTGTGTTCTTCTGTTTGCAAGCTTTTGAATTTTGAAAAAGCTGTGTTTTTTGCCTTTATTTACGCAGCCACCTCTTTGGAAAACCAAATAGGTTTCCTTCTCCTCTTGTTTTTATTTATTTTTCTTACATATTTATCTGTTGCCCCTTTTATTGCCGCCTTTAGTTTAGTCCATTGCAATTCCACTTCCCTTATCTTCTTCCACCCCGTCATCTCCTCCTTTAAGTACTCGGCCATTTTATTGAAGTCAGTGTTTTTGAAGTTTAGGACTTTGAGCTTGCTATGATTGGCCTGTACCATGGCTTTTATCTCAAACCACACCGTGTGATGGTCGCTGTTGCTCACAGGGGCACTCACGCAGACATTCGACACGTTATCACTGTTGGTAAGCACTACATCCAGTGTTGAGCTTTCCCTGGTTGGTTCCATCACCATTTGTCTAAGTAATGCATCTTGGAGAGCATCCACAATTTTTTTGCTTCTTTCCAGATGTGCAGAAGGAGTAATCCAATCCACATCAGGTAGATTAAAGTCACCTAATATGATCGCTTCCCCCTTTGCTGCTATCTTGGCAATATCTATAATCAATTCGTTATCTCTCTCTTCAATTTGAGTCGGAGGTCTGTAGACTACAGCAATATGGATGACAGTGCCATCTCCTCTTTCCAACGCAATCCAGAGCGCTTCTTCTTTTCCCCATGTTCCCTGCATTTCAGTAGCTTTAATACTGCTTTTGACATACAAGGCTACTCCTCCTCCTTTTCCATTTTCTCTGTCTCTTCTGAATAGATTATAGCCAGCTATGGCTATATCCCAATCATGCGATTCATTAAACCATGTTTCCGTAACGGCCACGATGTCCAAATCCGTTTCCACCATTAGGGCTTCCAGGTCTGGAATTTTTTTGGCTAAGCTTCGAGCATTTGTGCTCATTGCTTTCCAGCATTTACCTGGCTTGTGTGTATTTTGCATTGGAAAAGCTTAGATATATTGGAAACAGTAGCCAATCAGCAAGTGTCATTTTTTAATTCAGCGCATCAAAATCCATAAGATTGGCAGATTTTGTCTCTGAAGCAGACAACTTTAAAACCATTGTAGACCAGTGATTCCTTGAGATGTGCTCTTCATGCTTTCCCCTATTCCTGATGCGAAAAATGAGTTGTTGTACGAGGTGGTCAATGGAAAAATGGAACAATGCTAGATAAATAAAATACATTTCTTCTTCCACTGTGCAAAATACAAAGTTAACAAAGAAAATCAGACTATCCACAAAAAGAATGAGCAAGAAAAGCTTTGCTGAGGCTGAGGGAAACAGGAGAAACAGCAGCTGTAGCATCAAAATATGATGCATTCTGCCACCAGACAAGAAATGTAATCTGATTAGGGATAATGGGCCCGATTTTCAAAGGTCTTTACATGGGTAACTTCCCTAGTTACCCATGTAAATGCCTTATCCTGGATTTTCGAAGAGCACCTACACGGGTAGTGCCCTTCGAAAATCCCGGATATGTCCCTAACGTGCCCCGATGCTATCCACATAGCATCGGGGCGTGTCAGGGGCATTCCAGGGTGAAGGAAGGGGCTACACGGGTAGCAGCGATTTTTGATATTACCCACGTAGCCCTCTGCACCTTAAAGATAGGCAAGGTTTTTCCTCACCTATCTTTACGGGGTGCAGAGTCTATGCGGGTAGCATCGAAAATCGCTGCTACCCGTGTAGCCTCTGCGACTGCCAGGCCATGCAGGCTAACCCGGATTTTCACTTACACCGCCACCGCGGAAGTGAAAATCTGGGTTAAAGGGGTCGGCGGGCAGGCTATACACCTCTGTGGCGCATAGCCTGCCTAATTCAAAATCGCGCCCAATAGACCTACAAGATGCTAAACCAGAGAGAAGGAACCTCCAAAAGAACAATACAAACCAGAAAAAGCAGAAATGGAGGCAGACATAAGGCACAGCAAAATCCAATTAAATATTTTATTCCAAAAGTGTACAGAGAGACCTGACTCAGCTGAGCTTCGGGGAATTAGCCTGCATCAGGGGTCAGTGCAGGTAATCACTAAAATTCTAATAATGCAAAACAGCTTAAAAGTTGTATTCCATGAGCAGCCCTGCATGTCACCTACATTGATGTTTATGTTCTAAAATCTGCTGCTGGGGATGTCTATGTACCCATTATTGCAGACAGACTGTAAGGAGTGAGGTGACAGAACCATACCGTGTAAGTACAATAAAAGACTTTATTGGAATGTCAATAGGTCCCGCCATGGCTGTCCCAGATGCATCCTGAATGTCCTTTCTAAAATACCACTTTTACTATTGCTAAAAATGATACAAGAGAAATGTAAAATATTCTTAACAGAATCTACTTTCATCTTTATGAACTGCTTTTGAAATTAAGGTTAATACATTTTGGGGGTTATTTTAGAAGCTCTGTTCATACTTTGGAAGTCTGAAAACAATCAAGCAGATGTCCAAATCACAGAGATGTCCTCAGAGCCATTTTAGAAGTTGGTTCTACAGATGTCCCTAGATGTCCAAGTCGTAAAGGGCCATGATGGAGGCATGACTGGGGCCTTCCAAGGGAAGTTGGACATGCACACTCGATTCAGAAATGGTGAGCACATCCCCCAACCACTAGCAGGAATGTCCATGTCTATTCCTTCTCCAGGGCACAAATAGGCATCAGCAAAGCTTTTTTTTCTGCCATCCAGAAACCTGGAGGGCATAGAGACCAAAGTACTTTGATATCACCTATACTTTCCATGGTAATGAAAACTGCAAAGAAACAAAGATATTTGTTTTCAGTTCAGCACACATGGACATGTACTCAGCACAGGATACATGTTCTTGCCCCAAGTGTTTGTAGCGGGGACATCTGTGTGGCCGCCAGTGCAGCCGTCCATTTTGGGGACATTGACATTGTTAAAATTGGGCCGAAATGTAAACACCAAGATGTTTTTTTTTAATGTTTTTCCCTGGACCCCCCAGATTTCATCTGGACATCCTTTCTAAAATGCCATGTTTTATTTTTTCTCACAGAAGTTTTCATCTAGAACTTATGTGCTACACATAGATTTTCAATATGCTTTTAGTTTAAATTAAAAACTCAGTCAAGGCCTAGTATCAGCAGAGAGCTTTTACTTTACTTTTAAAACCAGCCAGAGAGCTTTTAGTTTAAATTTAAAACTCAGTCAGGGCCTAGTACTTGTACAAGTATCCCTAGCAACTTTAAATAGTTTTAAGGGTTTTTTTAGCTATTTAAGTTAAGATGCAGACAGCAGTCCAGTAGCGAGATGGGGGCTATCCTGTCTTTTGTACTGAGTGCCACATGTACGATTTTCTCCAAACTGGTGAGGTGTCTTATGTGTGCACTAGGTGCAAGGAGCTCTTTGCCCTCAGGGAACAAGTCCTATTTCTGGAGGCTAGAGTAGCAGACTTGGAGGATATAAGGAAGACAGAGAGGTACATAGACAGTACCTACAGGGACGTAGTACTGGTCCCATCTCCAATCTGGCAGTCTCTCAGTTGTCATAGAACAGAGAGGTCATGTGAAAGGAGAGAATCACCTTTGTGTGACAGGAAGTGATCCTGTAGCTAGGAGCTGTCCGCCAGGAGATGTAAAACCCTCTCGCACTGAGGTTTCTCCAGGGCCATGAGGCATATTGATAGCTGGGTGGCTGGTGGATGCAAGGACCTCCTGGTAACATGCCTGCCAGGTGCGAAGGTAGTTGACCTCATGTGCCACCTAGACAAGATTTTAGATAATGCTGGGGAGGAGTCTGCTGTCTTGGTACATGTTGGCACCAATGACATAGGAAAGTGTGGGAGGGTGTTTCTGGAGGCCAAATTTAGATTTTTAGGTAGAAAGTTGAAATCCAGAACTTCCAGGATAGCATTCTCTGAAATGCTTCCTGTTCCACGAAAGGACCCAAAAGGCAGGCAGAGCTCCAGAGTCTCAATGTGTAGATGAGACTATGGTGTAAAGAAGAGGGTTTTGGATTTGTTAGAAAATGGGCAACATTCAGGGGAAGGGAGGGGCTGTTCCAAAGGGATGGGCTCCTCCTTAACCGGAATGGAACTAGGCTGCTGGCACTAAACTTTAAAAAGAAGATAGTAGGGGAAAGCCGACACTTGCCCAGGAGTGCATAGTTCAGAAGGATGTATCCTTAAAGGGTAACAGTAAAACAGGGAGGTTAGGGTATCCTGACAGAGAGGTTCCAACAAAGATAAACTAACCCAGATATGTCCTGCAGTACAGAGCCAAAAGATTCCAAATTACACCTATCAACTGATAACCAGATTAATATGAATAAAATACAACCTCTAAAATGCCTCTATTCAAATGCCAGAAGTCCAAAAACTAAGATGGGAGAAATAGAATATATAGCACTAAATGAAAGGTTAGATATGTTTGGTATCTCAGAGGGCATTGAGTCACATAGGCTTAAAGTTTTGCAGGAAGCAAAATACATTGTAGAATATCTATGGATAGAAATTCCATGTTAAAAGCGGAAGGCAACAGCAGTGGGGGTGTACTACTGACCGCCTGGCCAGAATGAACAGATGGATGATGAAATGCTAAAAGAAATCAGGGAAGCTAACAAAAGTTACAACACAGTAATAATGGGTGATTTCAATTACTTTGGTATTGACTGGGTCAATGTCACAGCAGGTCATGCTAGAGAGAAAAAGTTTCTAGATGAAATAAATGACTGCTTCTTGAAGTAGCTGGTTCATGAACCGACAAGAGGGGAAGCTATTTTGGACCTAGTCCTTAGTGCAAGAGATAAGGGTTTTGGGGCCACTTGGCAATAGTGATCATAGCACGAGCACATTCGATTTAATAAACAGAAACATAGAAACATGATGACAGAAAAAGACCACTTGGCCTTTCTAGTCTGTCCTTCCATATCAACCACTACAACGGTCCCCTTTTTCCTTTAACGATCCTGATAAATGGAAGAAAGATGGCAAGGAAATCCATAGTGTTACTTTTTAACTTTCAAGACTAAAATGAGCAGCTCTAAAGGTTAAAGATTTACATCAAGCATGGGTATTGTTTAAAAGTACTATCTTGGGAGTCCAGACCAGATATATTCCATGCTTTAATAAAGTGGAAAGATGGCCAAAAAACAGCCAGCATGGTTTAAAGGTGAGGTCAGAGAGGCTGTTACCAAAAAAGCATCCTTCAGGAAATGAAAAAAGGAGCCTAATGATGAACACTGGGGACAACATAAGCACTGGCAAGTTAGATGCAAGGCACTGATAAGGCAGGCAAAGAGAGAATTTAAAAAGAAGCTTGCCATGGAAGCAAAAACATATAATAAAAACTTTTTGAAGTACATTTGTAGCAAAAAACCTGTGTGAGAGTCAGTTGGACCATTGGATGATAGAGGGGTTAAAGGGGCACTAAGGGAGGACAAGCCCATAGCAGAGAGACTGAATGAATTCTTTGCTTCGATCTTTACTGAAGAAGATGTAGGGAAATTAAACATGCCTGAAGTGGTATATAAAGGTGATGTAGCAGAAGAATTGAAAGAAATATCGATAATCCGGGAGGATGTATCCAGCAACTTGATAAACTAAAGAGTAGCAAATCACCTGGACCAGATGTTAGACATCTGAGGATGATGAAAGAACTTAAATATGAGATTGCAGACCTACTATTAGTAATCTGTGAACTATAATTAGAATCATCTGTAGTACCTGAGGATTGGAGAGTGGCCAATGTAACTCCAATTTTTAAAAAGGGTTCCAGAGGTGATCTGAAAAACTAAAGACCGGAGAACTTGACGTCAGTACTGGGCAAAATGGAAAACACCATTATAAAGAATAAAATTACTGCACATATAGATAGCCAACATGTATTTAGCCAAGGAAAGTCTTGTCTTACTAATCTGTTATATTTTTTTTGAAGGTGTGAATAAATAGGTAGACAAAGGTGAATCGGTTGATATAGTGTATCTGGATTTTCAGAAAGCCTTTGACAAGGTCCCTCATGAGAGACTCTTGGCAAAATTAAATAGTCATGGGAATGGAGGCAGTGTAGTATTGTGGAGCAGGAACTGGTTAAAAGACAGAAAGCACAGAGAGTAGGGCTAACTGGCCAATTTTCTTAATGAAGAAAGCTGAATAGTGGAGTACCCCAAGGATCTGTTCTGGGCCCACTGCTTTTAATATACATAAATGACCTGGAAATAGGAATAACAACTGAGATGATAAAATTTGCAGATGTCACAAAATTATTTAAAGTTGTTAAAATGCAAGAAGATTGTGAGAAATTGCAAGAGGACCTTGAGAAATTGGAAGACTGGATGTCCAAAAGGTAGATGAAATTTAATGTGGACAAGTACAAGGTTATGCACCTAGGAAAGAACAACCCAAACTATGGTTATACGATGCAAGGTACAACGTTAGAAACCACCACCCATGAAAAATATTTAGGTGTTATTTGTGATAATACGTTGAAACCCTTCACCCAGTGTGCAGTGACGGTCAACAAAGCAAACAGAATGTTAGGAATCATAAGGAAAGGAATGGAGAATAAAACATAGGATATTATAATGCCTCTGTATCGTTCCATGGTGTGACTGCACCATGAATATTGTGTGAAATTCTGGTCACCATATCTTAGGTATAAACTGTTTTTTATTGTTCACAATGAAACACAGAGCATTGGTCAGACTTCACCAATGACAATACCAATAACACATTCTTCATGACCAGATGCATAGCAAAGACTTCTACATTTTTGAAGTTTTTAACATTTTATCGTTATCCCCCCAGCACCCCCCTCGCTGATACACATCCCCATCAGCAATCCCCATCAACACTAAGGAGAGAGAAGAAACAAAGGTAAAGGGGGGGAAAGGACCTCTCCCCACCCCAGAATGCAGTGGTGATGAGCACCACACCCTATCCCGTTGTCATCATACACACCCCATCCTCAGACGTCATGGTATACTGGTGCAAATGGCCAAACAAGCACTACAGTTGGGCAAGGCACTTGGTGCATAATACAATAAAGAGTGATCCATCCGTCCTCATGCCTCCGCTGCCTCTTGAAAGCTGAAGAACAAAGGAAGGAGGAAGAGAGGAGAGGAGGGAGACTCCAAGAGTCCATGTGTCCTGCAGCGCATCAGCAATTATAGACCAACCAACTCTTCCCCTCCCTCCATCACACCCTACCCCTCCTGACCTATGTGAAGTACATGCACACATCTTACATACATGCGCAAACATACATGTGTCATCCATAATGATTCATTACTTGGCTATGAGCCTGTAGTGAAAGCAACTGGAGATAAAGATCCAAGACCTTCAAAAAAAATATCCCACCTTGATTTTATATCCCCTTCCTCTTTCCCGTTCCATTAAGAGAATTTTGTAGAGACCATTATGCCATTGCCTGTAGGATGGCCCCTCCTTTACAAGCCGTGTCTGCAAAATCACCTTGTGGGCCCCAAAGAAAGTAGTGCGCAACAAGTTCTACCTGGCCTTGTTGAAATCCTGTCTTCACCCAGATATCTAAGAGAACCAATGCGGGGCAGAGCTCCAGGGTTAGATCCAGTACACTCTCAGTATACTGTTTACTCAGTATTTCTTCACTACCACGCAGAGCCAGAACATATGGCCCAGAGTTGCCGCGGTCATCCCACATCTGGGGCATGCAACTGTGGGCGCTATACCAGCCCTCCATGCGTGACAAGAGGCATAATGCAGGCGCCACACCAGCTTGAATTGCAAATCCCGAAGTTCTACAGAGGTTGTTAATCGTGGGATATTACCTAAGACCTGGTGAATCCCTTCTTCCATGATTGGTATCCCCAAATCCTTCGTCCAGGCCGAGGCTAGCTCCACCTCTGCTGTCGATTGGGCAGCTCTACGAAAGTCTTATGGAAATGGGTGATACAGATAAAACTATCACCACCCATAAGTAATTCCTCCAGCAGCGAGCAGATGCCACCTTCTAGAGACATCACGGACAGACTTCAAATATAGCTACGAGCCTGCAAGTAGGAAAACATATCAAGGCCCTAAAGTCCAAAACATTCCTGCAGGTCCATGAATCTCAGAAGGATGCCACCGTCCACCACAACCTGTTCCACATTCATAATCTCTGCCTGTTCCCACCGGGCAAAACCCAGACCTCCAACCCTGGAGAGAAAGTCGGCATTATTACACAAGGGCAGCAAAGAAGAACACCAGGCCACCCACCCCAGGAGTCCACAGATTTGCTGTCATCCATAACAGACCATAAAGAAAAGAACATTCCACTCCGCTGTGACCTGTCCCCACCTATAGCCAGCGTGCAGGTCAAAACGCAGATGCATCAGAGCCATCAGAGCTCGCTCCCAATCCAACAGCATGTAGTCTGATAGATCCCATAACCAATTTCATACATGGCACAGCACACAGGCTAAATTATACTTACGCATGTCTGTGAATCCCATTCCCCCTTGACCCAGCCACCCTGCAATATTGAGAGCCGCACCCACAGCTTATGATCTTTCCAAAGCAGAACACTGACATGTCTTTCCAACAATCTAAGGTCTCAGCACTTAAGGACCAAGGGGAGCGTTTGTATAGCATACAACCATTTTGGGAACATGACCATTTTAAACAGCACTATCCAGCCCCCCAATGAGAGGGGAAGGTTGGATGTATTGAGCTGGTATAGGTCCATTAAACATGCTGGAGCTAGATCCACAGGTATTTGAATCGATATTTTGTCCATTTAAGCGGGAAACTCCCCCGCCATCTCTGTGGAATAGTCGGATCAAGGGGAAGAGCCTCTGATTTGTCTAGATTCAATTTTAAACCCAACAGAGACCCATACTCCTACAACAGTACTGGCTGCCCATGCTCCAGATCCTCCAGATGTATTAGGATGTCATCTGCAAAGGCTGCAAACCGAAATTCCAGTGAGTCGTGATGAACTCCCATCAAGCCTGGCTCCAACCAAATGCGGTGCAGGTGAGGTTCCAGTGTTAGGACAAACAGCAGGGGAGACAATGGGCAGTCTTGATGTGTGCCACACCTCAAGGGAAAGTCTGCTGTCATGTGCTCGTTGATCACCACCGTGCCCCGTGGGTCCAAATATAGCAGCTGAACCACTTCTACAAAAAACCCTCTGAGACCTATCGCATCCAAAACCTGCCACATGAACTCCCAGTTCACCTGATCAAAAATCCTTTTTAGCATTGAAACTAATTAGCATCGAGAAGCGAGATGCTGCTAGGACCTACATGTATAGAGACCAGAACTTGTCGCATACTAGCCATTACACTCCGACCCTTAACAAAGCCCACCTGGTTCTCACGTATCAACTCAGGCAGATATACTGCCAACCTATCTGTCATGATCTTGGCCATTAGCTTGAGGTCAACATTTAACAGTAATATTGGCGGATATGATCCAGGTAACATTGGATTATGGCCCGGCTTTGGCAGCACTGTTATTAGGGCTTTGTTAGGTTCAAACGGGAAACTCCCTCGCTCGACAAGGTCAGTGTAATAGTCCACCAGTGGGGCCGCTACCTTGTAACTCAGTAATTTATAGAATTCACTCCTGTACCCATCAGGACAAGGCACTTTGCCCTTACAGAGTCCTTTAAAACCACGCTGCATGTTTTGAGGCATAATGGGGTCATTTAATACCACTAACTGGTCCTCCGACAGTGTAGGCATGCCACATTGCTCCAGGAAGGTTTGCATCGCTTCCTCAGGTGCATCTTCTGAACAATACAATCTTTGGTAGAAATCACAAAATACCTTTTCTACTCCTTCCGCTGTCAGTTGGAGTCCCCCCTGCTCATCCTTGATGGCCCCTACATGTCTCGGGCCATCCTTCACTTGGATAAGAGCTGACATAAGTTTCCCTGCCCTATTGCTGAACCTATATAGTCGGTACTTATTAAACATGAGAGACGTTTGAGCTTGTTGATAGAAAAGCGAGTTGAACTTTATTTGCGTGGCACAAACAGCTGTCCTATGTTCTGCCCGTGGACACATGATAAAATGACACTGAGCTCTCTGTACCTCCCATTCGAGTTATAAGATCCTACTATTCAATCTCTTGCGATGTGTCTGGACATACCCAATGATTTCCCCCCTCATCACCGATTTGCCGGTTTCCTAGAACAGTGACAAATTGGTCATGTGTTGGCTATTATGACATCCATACTCTGCCCCCTTCCTTCGAGCACAATGGGCAAATAGCGTCCTCCAGCACTGTTAAAGGGAGTTTCCAGGAGAATGTGCCATTGTTATACCCCATCTCAGCTCCAGTATTACTATAGTGTGATCAGACACCATCACCGGCCTGATGTCTGCATGCTGAACCCGCTCAAATACACCTACTGAAATCAAGAAAGTGTAGTTACTCACTTGTAACAGGTGTTCTCCTAGGACAGCAGGAATCAGTCCTCACATATGGGTGATGTTGTCACTGATGGAGCCCTTGCGGAAGCATCCCCCTCAGCTTTCAAAGAAAGCCTTTGGGAGATGTTACCACACATGCGTGGTCCCCTTCCAGCCCAAGGATGCCATTTGCTCAGTCAGATGACATAGCTAAAAGATAGTAAAATAAAAGATGGTAAAGGAGCAACTCCAAGGGGAGAAGGGAGGGTTGTGAGGACTGATTCCTGCTGTCCCCGGAGAACATCTGTTACAGGTGAGCAACTACGCTTTCTCCAGGAACAAGCAGGAAGTCAGTCCTCACATATGGGACTCCCCAGCTACCGAAAGTCCATAGTGAAAAAACACGTCTCCCTCACGGGCAGCTGTGAGCGGCAGCAATTTAGTCTGTGTCTACAGATCACAGTAGGACCACTATGTCCGATGAAAACCAGCACTCTGGTAAGCCTGAACACAGAAGGGTCAGAGGGTAGGAGTTGCCTAAACCCCGAAATGTTTTTGGAGCACAGCCTGGCTGAAGGCACTGTCCCATCGGTACTCCCTTTCTAGGCAGTAATGAGCTGCGAAGGTAGGGACTGAAGACCAGGTGGCAGCCTGGCATATGTCCACCATCGGGACAGAACGCAGGTTTGCCACAGAGGTTGCCATGGCCCTGACACGGTGCACCGTGACACGGCCTTCTAGCGGGATCCCCACCTGCTCATAGGTGAGGGCGATACAGTCCGCTACCCAGGTGGACAGCATATGTTTGGTCACCGCCTCCCCCAGCCTGCTGGGGTCGTAGGAGACAAAAAGCTGAATGGCTTTGCAGTGGCCCTGAGTGCGTTGTATATAGAAGGACAAAGCCCTCTTACAGTCCAAAGTGTGAAGGACTATCTCCGCCCTGCTGGCGTGAGGTCTCGGAAAGAAGGTAGGAAATACCACTTCCTGGTTAAGATGGAAGGACGATACCACCTTTAGAAGAAAGTTAGGGTGCGTGCGGAGCACCATTCTGTTCCTGTAGAACCTGGTATAAGGCGCCTCCGCCACCATGGCCTGAAGCTCGCTAACTCTGCGAGTGCAATCAGGAATGTCACTTTCCATGAGAGGTATCGTAGGTGGCAAGTAACCAGAGGCTCAAAGGGTGGGCGAGTGGGCTGCCCCAATACCACGTTGAGGTCCCATTCGGTTGTCAGACGGCGAAACGGGGGCTTCGATAAGAGCAGACCCCTAAGAATGCAGGTCACCAGCAGCTGGATCGAGAGGGGCTTGCCATTCACCAGATGGTGGTGCACCACCAGGGCTCTGAGGTGCACCCGGATGGAGTTAGACTTAAGCCCGGATTGCGAAAGGTGAAGAAGGTACTGTAACACCGGACCCACTGGGCAGGAGAACAAGTCAGTCCCATGCTCAGCACACCAGGCCGAAAACATACGCCATTTGAGGGTATAAGCTTTCCTAGTAGAGGCCTTGTGAGAGGCCATCAGGATCTCCTCTACCTCACCCGAGAGATTGAAAGGGGCTAGGGTCACTCTTTCAGCAGCCATGCTGTCAGAGACAGGAACCCCAGGTTGGGGTGCAGAAGAGTGCCCCCTTCCTGAGACAGGAGTTCCCCAATGGGATGGGGGTCTCCACCGTTAGTCGGAGGAGCAGCGGGAACCACGGTTGCCTGGGCCACTGAGGGGCTATCAGGATGAGCGAGGCCCTGTCGCGGAGGGTCCTGAAGAAGGTTTTGGCAATCAGCGGCGTGGGAGGGAAGGCGCACATGAGGCTCTCTGACCATGAGACTAAGAATGCATCCACTGCCATCCTGGAGGGTGGGCGTGCCGGGAACAGAAATGGGGCAACTGGAAGTTGTCCGGGTTGGCGAATAGGTCCATCACAGGTTTCCCCCAGATCTGGAAGAGCCAGTTGGCCACACTGGGGTCTAGCTACCACTCATGCAGCTGGAGGACTCTGCTCAGCCTATTGGCAAAAAGGTTGTTCTGGCCTGGTAGGTATACTGCCCGCAGGAGAATACCCTTTTGGATTGTGTATGAGATCCTGTGCCCCCCTGTTTGTTCACAAAGAACATCGCCACCTGGTTGTCTGTCTGGACCAGTACCGGCTGATGATGCAAGTGGTGGCAAAAAGCTTGCAGGGCTAAGTATATTGCCCGCAGTTCCAGGAGGTTGATCTGCTGGGTCCTCTTGTCTGGTGACCAGGTGCCCTGGTGCAGAGCTCCTCGCAGTGGGCTCCCCAGCCAAGCAGGGAGGCATCCATGGTAAGGACCTTTGAGGGGCTCGGGGCCTGAAAAGCCATGCCCACCTCAAGATATTAGGGAGACTGCCACCTGACCAGAGAGTCTGCCAATTGACGGGTTACAGAGACTCTGTCTCAGAGGCGCCCCATGGCCTGAGTCTACTGGTCTCAGAGACACCACTGCGCTGCCCTCATGTGGAGGCGAGCATCGGGGTGACATGGACTGTGGAAGCCATGTACCCGAGAAGGTGCATAAAGAGCCCAGTGGGCACAGAGGGATGGTGCTGTATATCCCATGCCAGAGACCTGAGGCGGTCGGCTCGGTTCCTGGGCAAGAAGACCTTTAACTGGATGAATCCAGACATTGTGTCGGGAGGAGGTGAGACTTGTGGTAGTTTATGACAAAGCCCAAGTGCTATAGAACCTGGATAGTGCGTGCTGTGGCCTGCTGCACCTCTGAGGCTGTGCCTCCCTTTATGAGCCAGTCGTCCAGGTAGGGGAAGACAAAGACCCCCCTGGAGGTGAAAGGAGGAGGCCATGACTGCCAGGCATTTTGTGAAGACCCTTGGGGCAGACGCCAAGTCGAAAAAGAGCACCCTGTATTGATAGTGCCCTGTATTGATACTGCCTGTGGTTGGGGTGAATGAGGATGTGGGTATAGGCATCCTTCAGGTCTAAGGAGCATAACCAATCTCCCTGCTGGAGGAAGGGCAGCAATGTTCCAAGGGAGAGCATCTTGAATGTCCCCCTCTCTAGGAATTTGTTGAGGTTGCGCAGGTCGAGGATGGGCCTTAGGCCACCTGTCCTTTTTGGCATGAGGAAGTGCCTGGAGTAGAATCCCTTGTCCCTGAGATGGTGGGGCACCGGTTCCACTGCTTTGTCCTCGAGAAGACTTGCCAACTCCTTCAGTAGAAGGTCCCAGTGGAGGGGAGACCTGAAGGGCTCTCCCAGAAAATAAGGGGAAGGTGTCTGAGTCAGGTGGAGGAGGTAACCCTCCCTGACCACCTGAAGTACCCAGGAGTTGGTGGTGATGGTCAACCTCCTCTGGGCATAGTGGGTCAGACGTTCCCCTGTGGACTGCTGATCTCCTTAGTGCAGAGAGGCTATGCTCAAGGAGTCAAAAACTCTCCCCTGGCTGAGCCGGGGCCGGTGCCTGGAGTTTTGAAACCTTCTGCTTAAGAGGGCCATGCCCATGTCCCTTGGCCTGCTGACCCTGTTGGGG
The DNA here is from genome assembly GCA_033557465.1 of Ichthyophis bannanicus. Lineage (NCBI taxonomy): Eukaryota > Metazoa > Chordata > Amphibia > Gymnophiona > Ichthyophiidae > Ichthyophis > Ichthyophis bannanicus. The sequence goes on along the minus strand of CM066034.1, from coordinate 373,587,544 downwards.
AGCAGGGGAGGCCTGAAAAGGTGGGTAGTTTCTATAAGCAGCCCCTTTCCTTGGGTAGAAGGGCTTTATACCCAAGCCCTTCCATTGGGGAGGGGCAGTGGTCTTTTTAGAGAGCCTGGTCCTTGTCATGAACTCGGTCTCCAGCTCGGCAGCCTTGTCGGTCATGGACTTGCCAAAGAGGTTCTCTCCTTGGTATGGTACATCAACCAATTTGTCCTGAATCTACTTCTCGAGGTTGGACGACTGTAGCCAAGCTTGGCATCGTGCACTGATGCCCACCACAGCTACTCGAGCTGCCGACTCTAACCCATCATAGGTTGCCCGAGACATGAACTTGGAGCACTCACGGATGGCCTTGGCCAGTTCTTGAACCGCTGCAGGGGTTCCTCGGAGAGACTAGCTGAGATCCTGGTGAGTTCCTTCTCCAGGTCTCTCAGGTACATGCCCATGTATAGCTGGTAGGCCTGGATGTGGCCGATGAGCATCGAGCCATGGTTACACTTTCTGCCAAGTGCGTCCAAGGTGAGGGCCTCCCTACCGGGAGGCACCAAGGAGTGCATCTTCCGGCTTTTCTGCCGACACATGACCGACTCCACCTCCATAGAGTTATACAGCAGCTGTGATATCTGGAAGCCCAGGCTCTGGCGGACTCGATACATTGAGTCAAGCCGCTTGCTCACCACTGGTACCGACGCCAGTGTCTCCCATATATGGAGCATCAGCCGTTCCAGGATGGGAAGGATGGGCACCATGAGCAATTCCCTCGGAGGAGCCTCCTACTGGAGGATTTCCAACTCATCTGCACAAGGGTCCTCTTCTGACTCCATTGGGAATGCCAGGACCTTAGACATATCCTTGACAAAATCAAGGAAGCCCATATCCTCTGGCGGGGACTGCCGCCGAGGCTCCGAGATGGGAGAGTCTGAGGGGATATTGTGGTGGTGACGGGTATCGGAGGATTCCTCATTCTCTGTCTCCCACTCGGAGTAGTCCATTCAAGGACTCATAGGAGGGGTGTTCCGCGGGCCTCGCGGCTCCAAATGCTCTGTGGCTGGTGCTCGGCACACTTGCCGGGGACGATTGCGGTTCCATCGAGCAGGAATCAGATTGAGACTTCGGCCGAGGATTGACTTGAGGCTGAAAAACCTCGAGGATTGGCTCGGCCTCTGGGGACGTCTTTGACACTGAGGGCCCAGTGGTTGGGGTGGATGAACCAGTCATACCAGACAACAGTGCCCGCTGCTGGTCCATGAAGGCAGACAAACTGCATTCCAGGGCCGCCATTCTGGACTCCAGGCCAGAAGGCTCCACAGCATCAAGCGTGCACTGAGGGACTCGGGCCCAGCGTCAGGTCCACCGAAGGGGAATCCTCGATGAGGATGGTGTCTGGGGACTGAGGCTGGTCTGAGATCAAATCCTTCCGGAGGACCTTTTCAGGCCGCTCCTCCTCCGATGCCTCGGATGAGCATCTTGGACTGCGGAACCTGGCCCAGGGGGCTCCCGGCCAGTCAGATCCATCCAAGGACACCACCTTTGAGGGTTTCTTCTTCTTCCTGGGTTCCCTCGAGGGAGACCCCCTTTCTGAAGACCCATGGCGGGGCTTGGGCTTGGAAGCATCCGCCCGAGGTGTTGAGGCTTCAGACGAGGCTCTGGCCTTGGGAGGCATTGAGGACTCGGGGAAAAACTTATCGTGCTGCTGCTGGCAGCTCTTGAGGGCCTTGCTGGACATCCTCTTGGAAAGACCGCATGCTGCCGGGTCATGGTCTGGCCCGAGGCAGCAAGACAGCAGTCGTGTGTGTTGGTTAAGGACATAAGTTTCTTTATCTTTATCTCTTCACTTTATATACCGCTCTCGTCGAGACATTAGAGCGGTTTACAATAAATATGTCTACGCTACAGAAAAAAGGAAAAGTAACGCCAATGCAATATAGGAAAGGAGTAGAAGCAGTAGTAAAATCAACATAATAGACAAACAGAAAACAAAAATACTTAGGTGGGGGAATCACAAGGGAGGTCAAAAGCCTGTTGAAATAGGTGGGTTTTTAACAATTCTTTAAACTTTGGGTATGAGGGTTCCAGGCGGAAAGAAGGTGGTACCGATCACACTTCTTAAAGCCACTGGTAGCCATGGGGGAAAAAAGTACTCGCTGAGTTGCCAGTTGGGGAAAAAGGTGTGAAGACGCCAGAAAATTAGAGAAAAACAAAAACTACAAAAAGAGAACCGAACTCGACGCCAAGACAGCAAGGTCGGGTGGCGAGAAGAGTACCGGTGCGATACCGGAGGTGAGTATGAAACTCAGAGAGAAAAATCAACTTTTTCCGGGGACAAGCCAGACGAACGTCTGAAGGGCTCCGTGGAAAAAAGGAGACTGAGCAATATGGCACCCTTGGGCAGGAACGGGACCATGCATATGTGGTAGCATCTTCCAAAGGCTTTCTTTGAAAGCTGGGGGGATGCTTCTGTGAGGGCTCCGTCGGTGCCAACGTCAACCATATGTGAGGACTGACTTCCTGCTTGTTCCCGGAGAAACAGTCTATCCTTGACCACTTGCCCTTGGTGCAATACCCGCCACACATCTAGGAGATCTTAGCCTTCACATACACGTAGACCTTGAAGTCAACATGCCTATCGATGATCTTTGGTTCCACCGCCCTGCGATCAATCCAATGTGCTATTTAACGCACAGTTGTAATCTCCATCCATAATCAACGGACTGTCAAACTTACAACAGCCACATACTTAGCCAAGCACTGATAAAAGGAGGCTTCATGAGAACTACTCGGGTTCCCATGTTTCCCATCAACAAACACATAGCATCCGCCTGAGTCTGCAACTATGCTGTCCATCTCAAAGCTCAAACCTTTAGCTATTAAGATAACACCTGTCTTTTTTTCCTACTGCTGCCGCTCCATACATCTCCCCGACCCACCCTCACCACAGCTTAGCATGTTCTTCTGCAGTCTGATGGGTCTCCTGGAGCAATGCAATATCTATTTACCAGTCTTGACGCTGCTGCAACAGTTTATGGTGTTTTATGGGGGACCATCCCACATACATTCCATGATGCTAGTTTTAATGTCCTACCCAACATCCCATATGGTTCCCAGAGTATTCCACAAAAAATAATGGTTGAGAACAGGAGTATGTCTCCCCCCCCAGCACAGAGTCATCTCCCAACCTCCACTTGCCATCCAATATCACCAGTCATCATTCCACACACACTCAAAGGGGCTCAGATAACTTCCCTCACTCTCATTCTCTCCACACGGGTCCCCTCCTTGTCCTCTCCCCCATCCTCCTCAACTTACTCCACTTCTCCCCAATCCTCTCTCCTCCATCCCTTCCTTCATGTCAACCGCTCCCCTCGGGAGCCCACTCCTGAAAAAAAAAAGGAAAAATAATTTTATTTTTGTTTTAGTGATTGGACTTTGCGCTATCTTTATATTTTACACAGTATGGGGAACTGTATCTCTATCTGATGTTGAACTGCATGTGGAGTCTGGTTTCTTGGGGTTTCAGTTTAATTTTTGTCTACATATCTTTATTTTAGGTTGTAGTTACTTATTCTGTACTTCGTGAGGGTCTGTGTTTTGAGTGTGTGATTGAGGCTAGGTGTTCTGTTAAAATGGAGTTTGTACATAGGGATCTATACTGTACTGTAGTAATTTGGCTTGATCAGCTTTTCAACAGGTGTATGGATGTTCTAGGGCAGCGATGGCGAACCTATGGCACGCGTGCCAGCTGTGGCACGCGAAGGCCTTGCAGCTGGCACGCGGGTAGGTCCGCAAAAAAGAAAAAGCTGGCTCTGGCTGCTGCCGCGGACGCGGCAGCGGCAGAGTGCAGTGTCCCGTGGGGCCCCCTCCGCCCGCTAAGCCCCTCTGCAAGGGCTTTCAGATTCGCGAGGGAGAGCGTCTCCCTCGCGTCTCTGTTAAGCCCGCAGGGGCTAATGGGAAATTTCCCATCAGCCCCTTTAGACGCGAGGGACTGATGGGAAATTTCCCATTAGCCCTGCGGGCTTAACAGAGACGCGAGGGAGAGCATCTCCCTCGCGAATCTGAAAGCCCTTGCAGAGGGGCTTAGCAGGCGGAGGGGGCCCCGCGGGACATTGCATTCTGCCGCTGCCGCGGCAGCGGCAGCAGCCAAAGCCAGCTTTTTTTTTTTTTTAAATATGCCATGGGGGGGGGGGGGGGGGGGGGTTAGGAATTAAATGGGGGTGGGGGGGGGTTAGGAATTATAATGGGGTAGGGGGGGGGGGGTTAGGACGGCTAATGGGGTAGGGGGGGGGTAGGACTGCTAATGGGCTGGGGGGGTAGGACTGCTAATGGGCTGGGGGGGGTAGCGGGTAGGACTGCTAATGGGCTAGGGGGGGTAGGACTGATAATGGGCTGGGGGGGTAGGACTGCTAATGGGCTAAGGGGTAGGACTGCTAATGGGCTAGGGGGGGTCGGACTGCTAATGGGCTGTGGGCTGATGGGGGCTGTCTGGAAATGGGGTGATGGGTTAGGACTGGAAATGGGCTATGGGGGGGTTAAGACTGGTAATGGGCTTTGGGCTGATGGGGGCTGTCTGGAAATGGGGTGATGGGGGTTAGGACTGATAATGGGCTATGGGGGGGGGGGCTAGGACAGGAAATGGGCTGATAGGGAGGGGTTAGGACTGGATGGGCTGTGGGCTGTTGGGGGGTTTAGGACTAGTAATGGGCTATGGGGGGTTAAGACTGGTAATGGGCTGTGGGCTGATGGGGGCTGTCTGGAAATGAGGTGATGGGGGGTTAGAACTGCTAATGGGCTATGGGGGGGGGTTAGGACTGATAATGGGCTAAGGGGGGGGGCTAGGACAGGAAATGGACTGATGGGGAGGGGTTAGGACTTGAGGTGGGCTGATGTGGTTAGGACTGGTAATGGGCTGTGGGCTGATGGGGGGTTTAGGACTGGCAATGGGCTGTGGGGGGCTGACTGGAAATGGGCTGATGGGGTTAAGACTGGAAGTGGGCTGATGGGGGGTTAGGACTGGTAATGGGCTATGGGGGGGGGTTAGGACTGATAATGGGCTATGGGGGGGTTAAGACTGGTAATGGGCTTTGGGCTGATGGGGGATGTCTGGAAATGGGGTGATGGGGGGTTAGGACTGGTAATGGGTTATAGGGGGGGGCTTAAACTGAAAATGGGGTGATGGGGGTTTAGGACTGGAAGTGGGTTGATGGGGGGCTAGGACTGGTAATGGGTTGGGGGGTTGCTATGACTGGAAATGGGCTGAGTGGAAGGGGAGGCTTGAACTGCAAATAGCTGATGGGGAGGGAGCTTGGAATGGAAATGGGCTGTGAGGGAAGGGAGCTAGGACTGAAAATGGGCTGATGGAGCAGCTAGGATAGGACTGGAAATGGGCTGTTGGGGGGAGCTAAGATTGGAAATGGGCTGTGGTGGGGGCTTGAATTGAAATGGACTCATGGAGGGGCTAGAACTGGAAGTAGGCTCATGGGGGGTGCTTGGACTGGAATTGGACTGAGTGGAGGGGAGCTATGATTTGACATGGGCTGATGATGGGGCTAGGAAATGACTAGAAATGGGCTGATGGGGGGCTAGGATTGGAAATGAGCTGATGAAGGGACTCAGACTGAAAATGGATGGGGGAGCTAGGACTGGAAATGGGTTGATGGGGGGCTAGGACTGGAAATGGGCTGATGCAGGGACTAGAAAGGAATGGATGCTGGGTGAGACTGGAACTAGAAGGGAGCTGATGTTGGGGGAGGATTAGAATGGGATGGGGCTGGGAGAGTAAAATGGAGAGGGGAAAAATATTTTGTGTGGGAGGAATGAAAAATCTACAATTGGCCGGGTATTGGGAGAGTAAGTGGGGATTGAGGATGGAGCGGTAAAATTTGTGTGGATGAAATAGGAATGAGGAAAGAGCAAAAGGAGAAAGATTAGTATGTTAAAGCAGATGTAGAGAGAGAGAATGGAAAAAAAGACTAGAAGAGAGAAGAAAGAACAAATGGACAGCAGACGATGGAGAGTTAGCAGAAAACATGAAGAAACCAGAAGAAAGTGGCTGGAGCAATTGCAACTGAAAAAAAATGCACAAAAGGTAGAAAGATATCTCTTTATTTTGAATTTATTAACTGGAATATGAAACCTCTGGGAAATGTGCATCATTAACGTCTGTGCTTTGTTTGGTACAAGAGGAAATTAATTTATAGTTTTATTTCTACAGTGTTGTACATTCCAAGTTTGGCTTTTGGGGTTCCCAGTTTAATTATTGCCTTCCTGTTTCTAAATTGTGATTCCTTGTTTGGTGATGGTCTATGTTCTGCATGTGTAACTGAGCTGAGGTTTAATTGACGTGCTGGCACTTTGAGGAAATTCTTTGGTTTTGTGCGGCAGTTTGGGCATTCGGGCTCAAAAAGGTTAGCCATCACTGTTCTAGGGCCTGCTGCAATATTTATGGTGTTGCCCTTTTCTGGGTACACTCCATGTTGTGTGAGTTTTGGAAGTTAGTGCTGTTATGGAATAATAGATTTGCTCTATGGATCCTGTACTCTGGGTTCTTGGTGAGGTCAACTGTAGGGTGTTGGTTGGGGGGAGGTACTGGTATATGTAGTGTTTTTGAGATTTGCAGTTTTGCGTTCTTTATGCTGCCAAACTGAAATTTAAAATATTTTGTCAGTTCAGATTCAAGGAAATTTCAAATTTTCAGGGAATGTCTCAGTTGAATTTTGTTTAGTAGCCTGAAAGCTTCACCGCTGCTGAGTTCCGGAATTTTTCTAGCTCTAACACAATACAATCCAGCATTTGAATTCATGGCTACCAGGATTAGTTTCTCATTTATATCTTCCCTCCTCCTCAATTATCTGGTCATAGCAAAATAAATCTGATGTGCAGATACTTATAATGGTTTGATTAGGGGGTGGGGGAGGGGCTGTGTAAGTGACTTTTCATTAATCAAATTTCATGTATTATTATTATGTTTGTTTTATTGTAACATTGTTTTACTAACTTGCACGTGCATGTTTAGAAGCTGCCTAGGATTTTAGATGGGTGCCATATACATTTTAAAATAAAGTATACTAAATTTATGCAAATGATGCTGCAGTGAGTTTCTGCACATGGCCCTGCATCACCCTCGTGCTGTCTCTGGGGGAAAGTAGACAGGAGGGTGCACTAGGAGACAGAGAAAAGCAGAAACCTCAGATTGGGACATATATGATCAGAGAATAAAATGGTCAGACAACAAAGTTAGAAGAGAATTTTATTTTCAATTTAATGACCAGACTTGGTGCTATCTTTATATTTTATACAGTACATGGAAATGCATCTCTTTCTATTTCTCCGTTATTGCACTGTATGAAGAATCTGGCTTCTTGAGGTTGCAGTTTAATTTTTATCTACATATGTTTATTTTTAGGTTACAGTCACTTATTCTGTACTTGCTGAGGGTCTGTGTTTTGAGAGTGTGACCAAGACCAGGTGTTCTGTTAACATGGAGTTTGTATGTAGGGATCTCTGAATTATTCAGATGTTTGGATGTTCCAGGGCCCACTGTAGTATTTACAGTGATGCTTTTTTTTGGATGGCCTCCTCATGTGAGTTTTGGAAATTGGTGCTGGTATTGTGGCAGGTGCAGGCCTGTGACCCACGGTGTCTGACATAGGCAGGCCAGCATGGCTAGCTTGACCTGTAAATGAGGCCTGTGGAGAGGCATATAGGATTGCACATCCCCCAATATGCTGCTATTGTAAGAAAGAACTCAGTAGAAATATTGAATTAGCTTAGATAAGCAGAATTGCAGAATTAAGAAATGGAAAAATACAGAAAAGATATGTTTTAAAGTTACTGATAAGAAAAAGTACATTTGCAGAGAAATATTGAGGAGTGCTGACAGATGAGTTACAGAACCTTGCTCTTCTGCACGCACAAATGGTCCCATAGCCTTGAAAGTGTGAAAGTAACAAGTTGATGAACTGACCATTGTAATTGGGACTAGAAGGGGGGCAGGCAGGTGTCATGCCTACAGAAGCCCACAGAAGGAACATAATTGGAGAAACTTATCAGTACCGGGACCAATAGAAGGGCTACGGGAGGTACGGGAGAGTACCGGGACCAATGAAATGTTTTTCTATACCTAGAATGGAACAGAAGTCTATAAAAGTTGTTGTAATGCTTGAAAACTTTGCTCAGCCATTTTGAAATTGTCTTGCTTGAGACTTGTGCACAAATAAATGATTTGGACCTTCTGAACAGACTCCTGGTATCATTGGTTTGTCTGCGCTTTGCTGCTACATATTCCTTGGTGCGTTGGCCGGGAAGTTGTGGAATCAAAGTGTATATAGGGCAATATACCACGACTTTCCGCCTCTATAGGCTTGGTCCTGCCGGGATCGCGCCCTTCCGACGAGGGCCGCTCCCTGGCGCCACCGGTCCCTTGTATCGGAGGGAGCTGGTCGGACCTCGGCGGGTGACGAGCCCGGCTGGAGCCAACGCCTCGAACCCGAGTGAGGGGAGTCCGAGGTCCAACTCATGCGCCTGCTTGGGAAGTTTGAGGACCGGATCCGGTGAGTATAGTTTTGATTTTGGGTCTAGACAGAAATAGAAAGAGCAGTACTGCCATTGGAACTTGGAATTTGGAATTTGTAATCTCGAGATATTGGGAATTGGTAAGAGAGCCTGATCAACTCTCAAGGAAGAGCCGAGTAGCCTGGCATGGGAATTCGCTAGGTGAAACCCTCATCCTTTTTGTAATTGTACTTGGAAAAGACTAGTCAGAACAGATAGAAACGAATGCATTCTGGGAATACGTTGCTAGCATGAGTGTGTGAACGAAGTATGAATGAGAGGTCTGGCAGCACGGACCAAGTGAAAGCTGACCCCTGATTAGCGCATTTCCTGACCGGGCGACCGCGTTCAGGTCGCGAAAAGGGGGAAGCGATTGTCGTCTTGTCTTGTTATTTGTATTCCCTATACGTTTCCAGGGCCGTGAGGACCCCTTACCCACGGTCCGCCCACCTTTTCCCTTCTGTCTGTTGTTGCGCGCACACATCGAAATGGGAGGGGCGGAGTCTACTAGAAACACTCCATTAGAATGTATGATCGCACATTTTAAAGAGGGATATTCAGGAGATTATGGTATTAAAATGACAGCAGCCCGTTTGCAGATTTTGTGTACTAGGGAGTGGCCCGATCTAGACCCCATCTGGCCCCGAGAGGGAACGTTCACCGTAGAGATTATCCAGTCAATACATCGTAGAGTGCGGGTAGCGCACCCCGATCAGTACCCCTATATAGATTCCTGGTTAAGTATTTGTGAAGATCCGCCCTCCTGGGCGCAGCGCTGTTATGAGGAACAGTGCAGAATAATGTTAGCTAAAACAGATTCTAGACAGAGAAAGGAACAGCCTAGAATGAAAGAGCAGGATAAGAAAGCCAAGAAGAAACCCATCTTGGCAGATCCCGAGTCCCCAGAAGTAGTCCTCAGGCAGCCCCGAACCCCAGGTCCAGTAAGAATAGCCCGGCGGCGTCCTGCCCCAGCACCCCAGAGACCGCCGGAGCCGAGGCGAGACCCAATCCCTGACCTCCCTCCTCCTGGAGAAGAGGAAGAGAGAGAATTAGCGGAGAGAAGAGAGGAGGATGTAAAAAGTGAGCCAGAAGCGGAGCTAGAAGAAGAGGAAAGTGAGGATCCCCCAGAAGAAGAAGAAGAGGAAAGTGTACAAATAATTGAGGAAGTCAGCGCCAGCACTAGCAAGCCAGTGAAAGAAAAACCCAAAGCAAAACCAGTTGAGAAAAAGACAGCAACTCCTGCAAAGACAACGACAATAGCCCTTAGATCCCAGACTCAAATGACGCCGAGGACAGCCAAACTGTTTCCCTTAAGGCAAGTCCCGGGGGTGCCCGTAAAGAATGATAATGATGAAGTGGTAGCGGGACCCCTAACTTATGTGTATATCCCATTCTCTACAACTGATTTATTAAATTGGAGGTCGCACTATGCCTCCTATACTAGCAAGCCCCAGGAGCTGACAGAATTAGTAACTAGTATTATGGAAACTCACCAGCCCACTTGGCCAGATTGCCGTCAGCTCCTGACCACCCTGTTCACTACAGAAGAACGAGCGAGAATTAGAAAAGCAGCTATTGAATGGATGGCAGAAAACCCTGCAGCTCCAGCGCAGGGGCAGAATATAATAGATCGTAGAGAAGCAGCTCAGAGAGAATTCCCAAATGAAGACCCCCAATGGGATCCAAATACAGATGAAGGATCCACCGCCCTAGCCCGTTTTCGCCAAGGCTTTTTACAAGGCCTGCGAAGAGGAGGCCAAAAAGCTATGAACCTTTCCAAAGTAGCAGGAATTATCCAAGGAATAGATGAGAGCCCAGCAGATTATTATGAAAGATTAACTGAAGCTTATAGAATGTATACTCCCTATGATCCCGAGGCACCAGGAAGTTTATGCATGGTGAATTCTGCTTTTGTAAACCAGTCTCAACCAGACATTAGACGTAAATTACAGAAATTAGAAGGGTTTGCGGGCATGAATGCAACACAGTTATTGGAAGTCGCTCATAAAGTGTATGTGAATCGTGATACTGAAAGACAGAGAGAATGTGATAGAAAGATGAAGAAGAAAGCTGATTTTTTGGCTGCGGCCATAGTTGAAAAGAAAAGGGGAGGTGTCCCTAATCGAAGGAGCAGAGGAAGAGGGCGGGGTCAAGGCGGAGGCCGGACCCAGAGACTAGGCGTGAACCAATGCGCCTATTGCAAAGAAGAAGGACATTGGAGAGATACTTGCCCGCAACTCGAAGACGCCCAGCAAGATGACGAATACGATCATCAGTGGCGAGAAGAAAGAAGAGGCCGTCCCCGAGGCCGAGGAGGAGCCAATCGAGAACAATTCCAGCGAGAGAGGGGAGGAGGAGCCATCCAAGCATTGGCCACACAGGCCCATGACGAAGATGACGTGGATTAGGACAGACCGGGCTCCAAGTTTGCTTTAGGTCTCCAGGAGCCTATGGTCGAAATACAAATAGGAGACCAATTTATGAACTTTATGGTTGATACTGGAGCAGAACATTCAGTAATAGACAAAAAGATAGCCCCATTCACCAAGAAAGCAGTCACCATTATAGGAGCAACTGGTGCCAAAGCCACAAAGTCTTTTCTACAAAACCGAATATGCAGTCTAGGAGGACAGCAAGTAACTCATCAATTTCTTTACATGCCCGAATGTCCAGTACCATTACTGGGACGAGACATGCTAGCCAAGCTTCAAGCCCAAATATCTTTCTCTGAGCAAGGAGAAATGCAAATGACAGTGAATTCTCAAGCCAAACCAGCAGGAATAATGCTGCTGACAGTACCCCGAGAAGAAGAGTGGAGATACTACATTGATGATTCGATTCAAGATACCTATTTTGAACAAACTTTAAAGAACATTCATGCACCACTTGAAGTATGGGCAGAAGGCAGTCCCCCAGGCCTAGCCAAACATATAGCTCCAGTGATTGTAACCCTCAAGCCTAGCGCTACACCAGTGCACGTCAAACAGTACCCTCTCCCAAGAGCTGCAATTGAAGGTATTCATCGCCACCTACAGAGATTACTTGAGTATGGCCTACTGAAAGTATGTCAATCCCCATGGAACACCCCACTTTTGCCAGTAAAGAAGCCTGAGACAGATGATTATCGCCCAGTGCAAGATTTGAGAAGAGTAAATGATGCAGTTGAAACTATACACCCAGTTGTACCCAATCCTTACACTTTACTAGGATTGATACCCGCTGAAGCTACTCATTTCACTGTACTAGATTTGAAAGATGCATTCTTTTGCATAAGATTAGCCCCTGTAAGCCAAATATTGTTTGCATTTGAATGGCAAGACCCCATCTCTGGAAGAGGGGGCCAACTCACCTGGACAAGATTACCCCAAGGATTCAAGAATTCACCTACCATCTTTAGTGCTGCACTAAATCAAGACCTTTCAAGCTATCCAGTAGCCCCGGGGAGGAGAGTACTTCTCCAGTACGTGGATGATCTGTTGATAGCTGCCATATCAGAAAAAGAATGTATACGAGCCACCCAAGATCTCTTGCAGTTACTAAATGAAGCTGGATATAAAGTTTCCAGAGCCAAAGCACAACTATGCCAAACAGAAGTGAAATACTTGGGTTTTCGTATTACCCAAGGAAGCAGAAGATTAGGCAGAGAAAGAAAAGAAGCAGTATGCAGAATTCCAACTCCAACAACCAGAAAGCAAGTTAGAGCCTTTCTGGGAGCGGCAGGATATTGCCGAATCTGGATACCCAACTTTGCCCAAATTGCCAAACCACTGTATGAAGCCACAAAAGGAGAAGAGAAGTCACCACTGGAGTGGGGACTTGAGCAGGATACAGCCTTCCAGAAGTTAAAAGAAGAACTGATGTCATCACCAGCACTTGGACTACCAGATGTCCACAAACCTTTCCACTTGTTTGTACATGAAGCACAGGGAAATGCCTTAGGCATGTTGACTCAGAAATTAGGAAATTGGGAACGACCTGTAGCCTACCTATCGAAACAATTGGACCCTGTGGCCAAAGGATGGCCACCTTGCTTGAGAGCAGTTGCAGCTACAGCGCTACTAGTGAGTGAAGCAGACAAACTCACATTAGGACAGAACATACGAGTCACTGTGCCACATGCAGTCCTTGCCCTTATGGAACAGAAAGCAAATTATTGGCTCACCAATTCCCGAATGCTAAAGTACCAGAGCATGTTATGTGAAAACCCACAGATACAACTCGAAGTGAGCCATGCCCTGAATCCAGCCACCTTGATACCCATTAGTGAAGAACTCCCAGAACATGACTGTATCGAAGTCATGGAAACTGTGTTCTCAAGTCGACCTGATCTAACAGATGTGCCCATAGACAATCCTGACCAGATCTATTATGTTGATGGGAGCAGTCTCATCCTTGACGGACGACGCTGTGCCGGATATGCAGTCGTCACTCAACATGAAGTAGTTGAATCATCAGCTCTAGCCTCAGGCACATCAGCCCAGAAAGCCGAATTGATAGCACTCACCAGAGCATTGTTGTTAGGAGAAAAACTTGTGCTAAATGTATATACAGATTCCAAATATGCTTTCACTACCTTGCATGCCCATGGAGCTCTCTACAAAGAAAGAGGACTCATCACATCCGGAGGAAAATCAGTCAAATATGGTCCCGAGATATTGATGTTACTTGATGCAGTCTGGGCCCCAACACGTGTAGCTGTCATGCATTGTAGAGGACATCAAGCAGGAAAAGGAGAAGTTGCTCGAGGGAATAGATTCGCAGATGCCTCAGCACGACAAGCAGCTATGACAGGACAGATTGCCCCACAAGCTATGCCAATGCAAGCAGCATTGTTTCCAGTACCTTTGAATCTATGGACCCCACGATATACCACCAAAGAATTGGATTACTATTGTGACAAAGAAAATGGAGTATTGAAAGACGGATGGATTGAGCTGCCACCAGAAGAGGGCAGTCAACCTCCGGGAAGAATAGTAATTCCAGAACTGTTAGGACCATCCTTTGTCAAAGCTTTTCATGAAGCCACCCACTATGGAAAGAGTGCTATGGAGAAAGCACTCAGACCACATTTCTACATCCCTCTAATGACAACCATATCAGCCTCAGTAGCCCGACAATGTCAAATCTGTGCCAAGAATAATGCCAAGCAAGGCCTTATTACAGCACCCCGAGTTCAGTCAAGAGGTGTGACCCCCATGCACAACCTCCAAGTTGATTTCACCGAAATGCCAAAAGCTAATGGATACCATTACCTACTAGTATTAGTTTGTACTTTCTCTGGGTGGGTAGAAGCATTCCCAACCAGAACTGAGAAAGCCCGAGAAGTTACTAAAGCCTTAATGAGAGAGATTGTCCCCAGATTTGGAATCCCAGCAGTGATAGGGTCAGACAATGGACCCTCATTTGTCTCCCAAGTTACTCAGCAGTTAGCAAAAGCTTTGCAGATACAGTGGAAGCTCCACACTGCATACAGACCCCAGAGTTCAGGGAAAGTTGAGCGAATGAATCGTACATTGAAAGCCCAAATGTCTAAGCTTTGTCAGGAGACACACTTGAAATGGCCCCAAGTGCTCCCCATAGCTTTACTCAGAATACGCTCAGCCCCTGTAAAGTCAACAGGATTTTCCCCTTTTGAAGTTTTGTATGGTAAACCCCCACCAATAGTGCAGGGAGTCAAAGGAAATCTAGCCCAGATTGGTTCAGAAGTAACCAGACAAGAACTCCTAGCTCTTAGTTTTGTTCTGCAGACTCTCCATACGTGGATCCAAGACCAGTTGCCTATCAACTTGACGGAACCCTTGCATCCCTACCAGCCTGGAACTTCGGTGTGGATCAAAGATTGGAAGAAGATACCGTTGGAACCCCATTGGAAGGGACCGTACACCGTCATCCTGTCTACCCCAACTGCAGTAAAGGTAGCCGAGATCGACGCCTGGATCCACCACAGCCGAGTCAAGCCCGCCGCCGATCCTGAACCAGAGCGGTGGACAGCAGAGCAGCACCCTGATGTACCCTTGCGAGTTACTCTGAGACGGCAACCAGCAGTATAGACACTTCATCACAAGTGCTTTGCAGTAGCCAAGTCTTTCAAAGAGGATTGCTGTTTTCCATGCAGCAACAGCTTTGTTTCAACGAACCCAATTTGTGTGTGTGATTTGACACACTACTTTGAGACTACATTGACTAAGCCAGACTTCACAAGCCAACTGGATTGCTAAGTTGGTTAATGTGTGCTGGACACCTTGAGGATCTTCAATCAACACTCAGCAACCGTTAAATTGCTTCATTAGCAAACGGGACGAAGAATAGTAGACCGTCGTGATCAAGATCAGCAAGCTGAGGATTCAGAAGAACTCCAATCAACATCAACATGTATCTTTGCTTCTGCTTTGCCTTGGTTGCCTTCTTTGGAGGTTTTGAACAGACTTATGCTCTACCTCCATGCACAGCTTGTATTACCTCTACTAGGACTGGACTGAAAGTAACTCAGACTTTGCTTTACCATTCTTACTATACCTGCAAGGGAACAATAACTCGGTGTATCTATAACACCACTGAACTAAATGTTTGCACTCATGGCAAAATTAAAGCATGCTATAATCCGCATCAGAATCCATCCTATTACACGTTGGAAATAAGATGGAAGGATGCAGATGGACCTATATTAGCTGCTACACCACCACTTAAGGACATTACTAAACCTGCTGTTTTGAATTTTGATGCATGTAATGCTATTAATAGAGATAGTCAGTCCACCTGTGGTACATGGGAGAAAGCGTATCGGAATGACCATAAGTATATGTGTCCAGAAGGAGCCACAGGATGGAGGAAGTGTACAGGTAAAAAGGAACCAGGGTATAGTACTGCTACAGCGGCAGACTACTATTGCCCGTATTGGGAATGTGTTTTTTATGCTACCTGGAACACTGGTATAACTGATGAGAAAATAGATAAACGGATGGCTACTCTAACCAAGCCAATCACGAATGATAAATGTCAGAAAGATGCTTGCAACCCCTTACATTTGCGTGTACATAACCCCCATGCATGGAAACAAGGATATAAGTTTGGTTTACGTATTGCGGGAGGAGGAACAGATCCAGGGACCATTGTGTATGTTAGATTGAATACTCAAGCCCACAAGTCATCTAAATATCATATTCATAGTACCTTTTATGAAGCTATGCATGTAAATAAGTTTGAGATCCCTCACCCTTCACAGAATTTGTTTCTAGAATTAGCCGGAGCAGTAGTATCTAGTCTTAAGATCACAGATTGTTATTTCTGTGGCGGAACCCAAATGGGAGACCAATGGCCCTGGGAAGCCCAAGAATTGAATTATTCCATGATCTACAATCAGACTGAATTACACAAGACAACCAGTGAATGGGTGTTAGCGCACTCAATCGTTGGACGTCTTTGCTATGCCAGAACTGGACCCCAGTTCACCCAAAAGGTAGGACAGCTGGTCTGTCTTAGCCAGAAATACTATAATGCCACGACCAAGAAGGTAGCATGGTGGTCAGGAATCAGACATCCTGAACCTCCTAACCCATTAGCCAGATTTCCTGAACTTGCAGGTCTATGGACTAACCTTGCCAAAGTCCAAGCCTGGCAAGCCCCACCTGGCCTATATTGGATCTGTGGAAACCGAGCATATGCGCAACTCCCACCACAATGGGGAGGAGCATGTGTCTTAGGAACCATCAGACCTTCTTTCTTCCTGTTAAACACTGAACATGGAGAACAATTAGGATACCCTGTATATACTACCCACAAACACAAAGGAGCATCTAGACAGAAAAGAGAGGCCTTACAGATAGGCAAGTGGGAGAAATGGCAAGGTGATGATTGGCCACCAGAAAGAATTATTGAGTATTATGGACCTGCCACTTGGAATGATGATGGTATGTGGGGCTACCGAACCCCAGTCTACATGATTAATCGTATTATTCGCTTACAAGCAGTAGTTGAAATAATAACCAATGAAACTAGTCATGCTCTCACGCTCTTAGCTAGACAAAGTACTCAGATGCGCACTGCCATATATCAGAATCGCTTAGCCCTTGATTATTTGCTAGCAGCTGAAGGAGGAGTATGTGGTAAGCTGAATTTAACCAATTGCTGTTTGAAAATAGATGATAAAGGTCAAGTAGTTGAAGAAATTGCTAAAGATATGCAGAGACATGCTTATGTGCCAGTACAGACTTGGCACGCCTTGAAATTTCCTAATTGGTTTGCTAACCTTTTCTCTTGGCTGGGAGGATTTAAGACTTTTATTATCTTAGTACTAATCCTTGTTGCTGTTGTCCTCTGCTTACCATGTTTAATCCCATGTTGTATGCGTTCCCTTCATAGTGCTATTGATAGTACAGTAGAGCGGAAGACCGCAACTAGAATAATGGCTTTATACAAAGCTAGCCCTAGTGGAACTAGTAAGAATCCTTTAATCAGGATGTGAATCTTCTAGAAAGTGATTTAATTCTCACACCTTATTAAGTAATAGGGTGAGATTAATCAAAGGGGGGAATGTGGCAGGTGCAGGCCTGTGACCCACGGTGTCTGACATAGGCAGGCCAGCATGGCTAGCTTGACCTGTAAATGAGGCCTGTGGAGAGGCATATAGGATTGCACATCCCCCAATATGCTGCTATTGTAAGAAAGAACTCAGTAGAAATATTGAATTAGCTTAGATAAGCAGAATTGCAGAATTAAGAAATGGAAAAATACAGAAAAGATATGTTTTAAAGTTACTGATAAGAAAAAGTACATTTGCAGAGAAATATTGAGGAGTGCTGACAGATGAGTTACAGAACCTTGCTCTTCTGCACGCACAAATGGTCCCATAGCCTTGAAAGTGTGAAAGTAACAAGTTGATGAACTGACCATTGTAATTGGGACTAGAAGGGGGGCAGGCAGGTGTCATGCCTACAGAAGCCCACAGAAGGAACATAATTGGAGAAACTTATCAGTACCGGGACCAATAGAAGGGCTACGGGAGGTACGGGAGAGTACCGGGACCAATGAAATGTTTTTCTATACCTAGAATGGAACAGAAGTCTATAAAAGTTGTTGTAATGCTTGAAAACTTTGCTCAGCCATTTTGAAATTGTCTTGCTTGAGACTTGTGCACAAATAAATGATTTGGACCTTCTGAACAGACTCCTGGTATCATTGGTTTGTCTGCGCTTTGCTGCTACAGTATGGTATGGTAGATTTGCTCTATACTCGGTGACTTTGTTGTAGGGTTTTGTATTAGTTCACAATATGCCTGGTATTGGATAATGTTTGTCTGTTTTTTTAAGATATTGAGTTCTGTGGGTGAATGTCCTGGTTCTGCTCTGCACCCACTTTTGAGGAAAGGGGTTCTGTGCATGCAAAATATATGTTCAAAAAGAAAAAGCAAGAACCATAGCGCAGTTTCTAACAACAAAATAAAAATGAGTTATAATTTAATTTTATAAACTATGCTGTGGTTCTCACTCTTTTTTTTAGTTCCTTGGTGTGCAAACTCTTGCATTTCCTTCATATAATCTAATCGGCTTTTTGGTTTGGTTCAGTACTTGACTGGAGTTTTGAGAAAGCTTCCCCCCCCCCCCTAGAGGGGGGGGGGGGGTGCCATCTCATTCCTCGCCTCAGGCAGCAGATTTCCTTGAGCTGCCCCTGCCTGTATTGAGCAGCTCGGCGACGCCATTTGTAGTAAAGCAAAATAAGTACTTCCTGCTTTATTAAAAATGCCATGGCAAGGCTGCTTCAGTTCAGCACAGCCATGGGAGGAAAGGAAAATGCTGTTGTGGCTGTGGTGTTAATACGGCCGTGGCTACCTCCTCTCTTCTCCTGCCTGCCCTGCTCAGTGCTGCCACAGCCATATTAACACTTAATACAGCCACGGGAGCATTTTCGTTTCCTCTTGGGGCTGTGCTGAACTTAAGCAGCTCGGCCGTGGCACTTTCAGTAAAAGTGCAGCAGCTGGGTTGCTTCTGTACAGCACAGCCATGGGAGGAAAGTAAAATGCTCCCACAGTTGTGTTAAGTGTTAACATGACCACGGCAGCACAGAGCAGGCAGAGGAAGAGAGCAGGGTAGCCCTAGGCATGTTTGGGCATGTTGCCTGCACATTGCCATGCTTTGCCACAAGCCCCACATCTGCACAGCTGTAAAAAACATCCGCCATCCTCCCTCACTCCAGCTGCTGCTCACTGCCAAAACAGAGTAATCAATTAAGTGCCAAGCTAAGAGGGCAAATGCCTTGGCTCAGAGTTAGATTGAGGCCACTGGAGGCCCAGTTGAACCCAGCAGAATCCATGGTACAATGGAATCAGTAGAGCTGGGTGCAGCTGAAGCATATGAGTACAGCAGAATTAAGGCTGTTCCGACCTCCTGCAGGTTTTATTTATTTATTTATTTACATTCTCTTATATACCGCGCTATTCTGCATCAGTGCGGTTTACATTGAACAAACTGAAATTACATTGAACAGGGCATTATAACTTGGAGATAACTATTTTACAGGGAACATGGGCTATGGAGGGTTAAGTGGCTTGTCCAAGACCACAAGGAGCACCTGTGGGACTAGAAACCCCAGTCCTTCCGGCCCAAGGTTGCTGTCCTCTAGTGGGATTTGAACCCCGACCTTCTGGCCTGAAGTACGTTGCCCCAACCACTAGGCCACTCCTCCACTCCTGTAACCCAGCAACCATCACATCTGCCAGACCCATGACCCTACTCTATTTCCTGTAATCTGTGCACCTGCCAGGGGTTTTGTGACTGGGACGACAGCAGCATTGCGAGGCCTTGGAGGCATGTGTCTCCAAGGCGCTAATGGTCACATCCCCTCTGAACATATTTTTCATGTCAGAGGGGCTGTGACTGTAGGCCTTTAGGCATGCAAAGTTTTACAGATTGTTGAAGGACGATCATGAGGTGGAAGTACTGAAACCTTTGGAAAAGAAGTGCTGTATGGGCGGTTGGGTTGGAGAGGACATGTAAGATCATGTGGATGGGGAAGGAAAAGAGACAGGAGCTGCTAGATATAGCAAAGGGGGATATGAAAATGAAGGAAAGATACTGGCATGGGGGGGGGGGTCAGAGGGAGGACAATGCTGGACACAGGGAAAGAGGGAATAGAAAAATGGAGAGGAAATGCTGGACATGCGGATCACAGAGAGGTAAGGTAAGGATGATGCTGGACACAAGGGTGGGAGCCACAGGTTGATGCTAGACACAGGAGGAAGGTGATAGGAAAATGGAAGGAAGATACAGGACACATAGAAGGGGGCAAAGAGACAGAGGGGAGGTACAGGACATGAGAAGAAACAGGGAGTTAGAGTGGAGATGGCTAAACATGAGAGGAAATAGGGAGAAGAGGTGAATGCTTGACACAAGAGGGATAGGGAGGGAAAAAGATTCTGGATACAGGGGGATATGAAGTGCAAGAAAGGGGGGGAAGATACTGGATAGATGGAAACAGAGAGGTGCCAATGTTGTATGTGGGGATGCTATACAGTGGGAACAGAGGGCGCAGAGAGATGATGGGCATAACAGGGGAGAGAGACTAGGAATGAAGAGGCTGTGGAAAGTGAGAGAGATGGGGAATGGGAAGGCTTGGTTTAGAATTGCAAAGTTGTAGGTCAATTGAGAACAAGATAGTACGAAGGACAGAAATCTAAGTCCATAGAGAGAGAGAGAGAGAGAAAAATAAATGGAAGAAAGCTGAAAGGATGGGTTAGAGATGGGTGTAGGGGAGAGAAGCAGTAGTAGATGGAAGCAAGACCCTACTAAGTGTTAAGAAAAGATGGAACCAACACGATTAGAAAAATAAAATGGCCAGACAACAAGGGTAGAAAAAGTATTTATTTTCAATTTAGTGAATGGAATATGTCTGGTATTGCAATTTACATGTGCTGTCTTTATATGCATCTTTTGATTTCTCTGGTGTTGCGCTGTGTGCAATCTGGATTCTTTGGCTTCAGTTTTATTTATTTTTTCTATATATTTCTATTTTTAGTTTGTGATCACTTATTCTGTACTTTGTGGGGGTCTATGTTCTAATCGTGTGACTGGGGCCTGGTATTCTGTTAGCATGGAGTTTTTATGTAGGAATCTGAACTATGCAGTTTACCCAGTAGGTGTGTGTATATATATTTATGTGTTTTGGAAGTTAGAGCTGTTGTGAAATGGTAGATCTGCACTATAGGTTGTGTACTTTTCCTTTATGTTCCTTATGTCGAATCAACTGTAGTGGAATATGGGGACTGGAACTGGACATGGGCTGATACTGGGGCTGGGGGGAGGGGCTGGGACCGGGCATGGATTGATACTGGGGCTGCAGGGGCAGGACTAGGACTGGAAATGGGCCAATACTGGGGCTGGGAATAGAAATTGGTTAATGCTGGAGGGGACCTGGGGCTGGGACTGGAAGGGGACTGGTGCTTGGAGGGGGCTAGTTTTAGGCCTTGCGGAGCCTGGTACTGAAAGGGGGTTAGTTCTGACAAATGCTGGGGTCAGGGTAGGAGGAAAAGGAGATGCTGGGAGAGTGAGAAGGGAGAAGAGGATAGATATTGTGGAGGCAGGGGAAGAAATAAAGCTATAATGGGAAGGTTGAGAGGGCAGGCTATAAGATCAGATGCTGGGGTAAGGAGGAGGAGGAGAGGAAAGGAAAGGTTATTAAGTACTGGAGAAGGAGGTAGATGGGTGGACACTGGGGATGGGGATATGGGAGAGCAGGGCCTTGGGCTTAGGTGGAGAATCTAAGATAGACTAACATAGGCTGGATATTGGGCATGTAAGTGGGGACTCAGGGCTTGAATAGGATTGTGAGCAAGGACACAGGGACTGGGTAAGGTGGACAAGTGGAGATTTGAGGTTGCCTGGAGAGATAGTGGAGACTTAGAAATTGACCAGAGATTAGGAGGACAAGGTGAGAGGTATGAGTAGGGCTAGGGGAAGCTCAAGACGATCTGCTGCCTGAGGTGAAGAATGAGATGGCGCCCTTCCCCCCCCCCCCCCCACATTAGAGGAGGCTGGGCTTTTGCAGTCGCCCTACCCTCTGTCCATCCCCCTTCCAGTGCCATTCGCATGTCAGCTCCCTTCCAGCTTCCTCCCCATTACCCAGCCACCTACCACTCCCATCCCCAAGCGTCAGCTCCTTTCCAGTCTCCCTTCAGTACATCCCAGGTGTCAGCTCCTTTCCAGCCCCCTCCTTCCCCCATGTCAGCTCCCTTCCTGCCCCCTCCTTCCCCTGGCAGACCCTCTCAGTATCCGCTCCCTTCCAATCCTATTCTACCATCCCCCCACATCAGCCCATTTGTAGCCCTAGTCCCTAGTTTTCTTCCGGGCCAGCAGCACCCTCCTCCCCTCCTCCATTAGCCCATTTCCAGTCCCAGCCCACTCCAGTCCTAGCCCCCCAATCAGCCCATTACCAGTCCTAGCTCATTTCCAGTCCCAGCTCCCCTTCAGCACATTACCAGTCCTAACCCCTCCAATAGGTCCATTTCCAGTCCTATTTATTTATTTAGCAATGCTTATATATTTATTTTATTTATTTATTTTATTTACATTCTCTTATATACCGCGCTATTCTGCATCAGTGCGGTTTACATTGAACAAACTGAAATTACATTGAACAGGGCATTATAACTTGGAGATAACTATTTTACAGGGAACATGGGCTATGGAGGGTTAAGTGGCTTGCCCAAGACCACAAGGAGCACCTGTGGGACTAGAAACCCCAGTCCTTCCGGCCCAAGGTTGCTGTCCTCTAGTGGGATTTGAACCCCCGGCCTTTTGGCCTGAAGTACCTTGCCTCAACCACTAGGCCACTCCTCCACCCCATATATATACCACTTTTCACCAGGTCAAAGCGGTGTACATTCAGGTATGGTATATATTTCCCTTGTCCCCAAAGAGCTCACAATCTACGTTTTTTGTACCTGAGGCAAAAGAGGGTTAAGTGGCTTGCCCAAGGCCACAAGGAGCACCTTTGGGACTAGAAACCCCTGTCCCTCTGGCCCAAGGCGGCTGTCCTCCAGGGGAATTCAAACTCCTGGCCCTCCGGCCAAAGGCAACTTGCCCAACCACTAGGCCACTCCTCCCACTCCAGGATCAAGATCCTCTTTCAATTTTTCATAATCCTCTTGGGTTTTAATAATTTTTAATAATTTTGTGTCATCTGCAAATTTGACTACCTCATTCGTTATTCCCATATCCATGTCATTTTACAAAGATGTTAAAAAACGGCAGACCCAACACAGATCCCTGGGGTACTCCACTATTCACCTTTCTCCATTGGAAAAATTGCCATTCAGCCCTACCCTCTGCTTTCTATCTTTTAACCAGTTCCTGATTCACAATAGTACACTGCCTCCTATACCAAGACTTTTTAACTTCATCAAGAGTCTCTCATAAGGGACCTTGTCAAAGGCTTTCTGAAAATCCAGATACACTATATCAACTGGTTCGCCTTTGTCCACCTGTTCATTCACACCTTCAAAAAAATATAACAGATTAATAAGACAAGACCCTCCTTGGCTAAAGCCAGGTTGGCTTGCTCCCATTAAACCATGGTTATCTATATGTTCAGTAATTTTGTTCTTTATAATGGTTTCTACCATCTCACCCGGTACTGATGTCAGATTCACTGGCCTGTAGTTTCCTGGATCACCCCCTAGAGCCCTTTTAAAAAACTAGCATTACATTGGCCATTCACCAATCTTGATTTTAATGATAGTTCTCAGATTACTAATAGTAGGTCTGCAGTCTCATATTTCAGTTCTTTCAACACCCACCGGTGTATACCATCTGGTCCAGGTGATTTGCTACTGTTTAGTATATCAAATAGTTGTACTATATTTTCCTGATTTATCCAATATTTCTTTCAATTTTTCTGATGCATCAATACCCCATTCAGCCCATTTCCTGTCCTACCCCCCCTAATCAGCCCATTTCCAGGCCTAACCCCATCAATCAGCCCATTAGCAATCCTAGCCCCCTCCCAGTCAGTTCATTTCCAGTTCTAACCCCCCATCAGCCCAGTTCCAGTTCTAACCCCCTCCCGATCAGCCTATTTCCATTCTTAACTTCCCATCAGCCCATTTACAGTCCCAGCCACCCATCAGCCCATTTCCAGTGCTAGCCCTCCCCGATAGCCCATTAGCAGTCCTAGTCCCCCTCCCAATGAGCCCATTTCCAGTTCTAACCCCCCATCAGCCCATTGCCAGTCCTAGCACCCTCACGATCAGCCCATTTCCAGTTCTAACCCCCAATCACCCCATTTCCAGTCCTAGCCCCCCCTCGATAGCCCATTAGCAGTCCTAGCCCCCCTCCCGAACAGCCCATTTCCAGTTCTAACCCCCATCAGCCCATTTCCAGTCCTAGCCCCCCCCCGATAGCCCATTAGCTGTCCTAGCCCCCTCCCAGTCAGTTCATTTCCAGTTCTAACCCCCCATCAGCCCCTTTCCAGTTCTAACCCCCTCTCAATCAGCCTATTTCAATTCTTAACCTCCCATCAGCCCATTTCATGTTCCAACCCCCATCAGCCCACTTCCAGTCCAAGCCCCTCCCGATAGCCCATCAGCAGTCCTAGCCTCCCTCTCGATGAGCCCATTTCCAGCTCTAACCCCCCATCAGCCCATTTCCAGTCCTAGCCCCCCCCCCCGATAGCCCATTAGCAGTCCTAGCCCCCCTCCCGATCAGCCCCTTTCCAGTTCTAACCCCCCATCAGTCCCTTTCCAGTTCTAACCCCCTCTCAATCAGCCTATTTCAATTCTTAACCTCCCATCAGCCCATTTCATGTTCTAACCCCCATCAGCCCACTTCCAGTCCTAGCCCCTCCCGATAGCCCATTAGCAGTCCCAGCCTCCCTCTCGATCAGCCCATTTCCAGTCTTAGCCCCCCCGATAGCCCATTAGCAGTCCTAGCCCCCCTCCCGATCAGCCCATTTCCAGTTCTAACCACCCATCAGCCCATTTCCAGTCATAGCCCCTCCCGATAGCCCATTAGCAGTCCTAGCCCCTCCCAATCAGCCCATTTCCAGTTCTAACCCCCCATCAGCCTATTTCCAGTTCTAACCACCCTCCCGATCAGCCTATTTCCATTCTTAAGCTCCCATCAGCCCATTTCCAGTTCTTACCCCCCATCAGCCCATTTCTAGTCATAGCCCCTCCCGATAGCCCATTAGCAGCCCTAGCCCCCCTAGCCCCCCTCCCGATCAGCCCATTTCCAGTTCTAACCCCTCATCAGCCCATTTCCAGTCCTAGCCCCCTCCCGATCAGCCCATTTCCAGTTCTAACCCCCAATCAGCCCATTTCCAAGCCCTAGCTCCTCCCGATCGCCCATTAGCAGTCCTAGCCCCCCTCCCGATCAGCCCATTTCCAGTTCTAACCCCCCATCAGCCCATTTCCAGTCCTAGCCCCTCCCGATAGCCCATTAGCAGTCCTAGCCCCCCTCCCGATCAGCCCATTTCCAGTTCTAACCCCCCATCAGCCCCTTTCCAGTTCTAACCCCCCTCTCAATCAGCCTATTTCAATTCTTAACCTCCCATCAGCCCATTTCATGTTCTAACCCCCATCAGCCCATTTCCAGTCCTAGCCCCTCCCGATAGCCCATTAGCAGTCCTAGCCTCCCTCCCGAACAGCCCATTTCCAGTTCTAACCACCCATCAGCCCATTTCCAGTCATAGCCCCTCCCGATAGCCCATTAGCAGTCCTAGCCCCCTCCTAATCAGCCCATTTCCAGTTCTAACCCCCCATCAGCCCATTTCCAGTCCTAGCCCCTCCCGATAGCCCATTAGCAGTCCTAGCCCCCCTCCCGATCAGCCCATTTCCAGTTCTAACCCCCCATCATCCCATTTCCAGTCCTAGCCCCCCCCCCCCGATAGCCCATTAGCAGTACTAGCCCCCCTCCCTATCAGACCATTTCCAGTTCTAACCCCCCATCAGCCCCTTTCCAGTTCTAACCCCCCTCTCAATCAGCCTATTTCAATTCTTAACCTCCCATCAGCCCATTTCATGTTCTAACCCCCATCAGCCCATTTCCAGTCCTAGCCCCTCCCGATAACCCATTAGCAGTCCTAGCCTCCCTCCCGAACAGCCCATTTCCAGTTCTAACAACCCATCAGCCCATTTCCAGTCATAGCCCCTCCCGATAGCCCATTAGCAGTCCTAGCCCCACTCCCAATCACCCCAGTTCCAGTTCTAACCCCCCATCAGCCCATTTCCAGTCCTAGCCCCCCCCATAGCCCATTAGCAGTCCTAGGCCCCCTCCCAATCAGCCCATTTCCAGTTCTAACCCTCCATCAGCCCATTTCCAGTCCTGGCCCCCCCCGATAGCCCATTAGCAGTCCTAGCCCCCCTCCCAATCAGCCCATTTCCAGTTCTAACCACCCATCAGCCCATTTCTAGTCCTAGCCCCCCCCGATAGCCCATTAGCAGTCCTAGCCCCCCTCCTGATCAGCCCATTTCCAGTTCTAACCCTCCATCAGCCCATTTCAAGTCCTAGCCCCCCCGATAGCCCATTAGCAGTCCTAGGCCCCCTCCCAATCAGCCCATTTCCAGTTCTAACCCTCCATCAGCCCATTTCCAGTCCTGGCCCCCCCCGATAGCCCATTAGCAGTCCTAGCCCCCCTCCCAATCAGCCCATTTCCAGTTCTAACCACCCATCAGCCCATTTCAAGTCCTAGCCCCCCCCCCCGATAGCCCATTAGCAGTCCTAGCCCCCCTCCTGATCAGCCCATTTCCAGTTCTAACCCTCCATCAGCCCATTTCCAGTCCTAGCCCCTCCCAATAGCCCATTAGCAGTCCTAGCCCCCTCCCAATCAGCCCATTTCCAGTTCTAACCCCCCATCAGCCCATTTCCAGTTCTAACCACCCTGCCGATCAGCCTATTTCCATTCTTAACCTCTCATCAGCCCATTTCCAGTTCTAACCCCCCATCAGCCCATTTCCAGTCATAGCCCCTCCCGATAGCCCATTAGCAGTTCTAGCCCTCCTCCCGATCAGCCCATTTCCAGTTCTAACCCCCCATCAGTCCATTTCCAGTTCTATTTATTTATTTATTTTATTTATTTAACTGTATTTATATCCTGCTTTTCACCAGGTCAAAGCGGCGTAACATTAAAATGGGGGGGGGGGGTAACAATAATCATATTCTGGGGTTGGGGCTATCACCTGGTGGCCAACATTGATGATTTCAACAAATATTTGGGACATAAACATAGACATTGTATTACAGTCTCTTAGAAAATATGTTCAGGGGTGGGGGGTTGGGAGGTAGTCAGTGGTGGGTGCTTGTTTCTGGTCCGAGGTATTTCTGGAGCAGGACGGTTTTTAGTTGTTTCCTGAATGATAGGGGTCTCCGTTGCCTCTGATGTGACTTGGTAGAGAGTTCCAGAGGGATGGTGCGTATAGTTCGAAGGCTCTGTTGCAGGTCTGTTGGTTGTATTTGGTTCATTTATGGGGGATGGTGAGGGAGTTGCTGAATGTTTGTCTGGTTGTTCTGTTGTGGGCTGGTCGGGGCAGCAGTGCGCAGAGCTGGGAAGTCTGAGTTTGGTAGAGAGCCTTGTGAGTAAGTAGGGCGGATTTGTATTTGATTCTTGCTTTGAGGGGGAGTATGTGCAGCTCCCTCAGTATTGGGGTGATGCGGTCTTGTTTTTTTGCTTTCCGGATAATCCTTGCTGTGGTATTTAAGGCAGTTCGAAGTGGGTTGGTGTGGGTGGCTGGTAGTCTGTGGTAGATTATATTGCAGTAGTCCAGGTGGGGGCATGTCATGGCTTGCATCACTGTTCTGAAGTCCCGTGGTTCAAGGAGAGGTCTGAGGCGCTGTACTGTTTTAGCCTTGTGGAATATTGTTCTGGTGGTTTTTTTGATTTGTTGCTTGAGTGTGAGTGCTTGGTCTATGATGATTCCTAGATACTTTATGTGCGGTTGTATTTGTGTTTGTGTGGTTCCAATGTTGAGGTGTGTAAGTGGTGTGAAGTCTGGGTCCTTTGTTACTATGAGGGCTTCCGTTTTCTTTATGTTGATGGATAGTTTGTTCTTCTGTAGCCAGCTGGATACTTCTGTGAAGCATTTTGATAAGTGGTTGTTTGTTGGGTTAGAGGTTGTGAATGGGGCATAGAGCATTATGTCATCTGCATAGATGTGATAGTTAATGTTGTGGGCGCGTATGATTGAGCAGAGTGGTTGCAGGTAGATGTTGAAGAGCATGGCAGATAGTGTGGATCCTTGGGGTACTCCTTGGTGTTGCTGGAAGGGGGGTGAGGTTGATGTGTTTGTGCGGATCAGTTGTTGTCTATTGGTTAGGTAGGAGTGGAACCATTGAAGTACGGTATCTTTGATGCCAATTGCTTGTAGTCTGTGTAGGAGGATGTTGTGGGAGATGGTGTCGAAGGCTGCTGATATTCTAGGAAGATCATGGCATATCCAGAGTGTTTGGCTTGAGTTCCTATGATGAGGATGTTCATTAGTGATGTCATGAGGGTCTCGACTCCATGGAGTGGACGGAAGCCATGTTGTTGCGGGTCCAGTATGTTGTTGGTATCTAAATGTTCTTGGAGCTGTTGCTGAACTACCTTCTCAATGATTTTGGCGGTGAACGGGAGGCTTGCCTATAGGTCTGTAGGAGGCGGGGTCCAGGGGATCCAGGTTGTGTTTTTTTAGGGTTGGCCGGATGATTGAAGTTTTGAGGAGGTCTGGCATGCGTCCCTGGCTGAAGGATTCATTAATGATGTGGGTTAATGGTGTGCTCAGGTCTTCCTTGGTTTTCTTTATCCATTCTGTAGGGCAGGGGTCTAGCGGAGAGGTGGTGGTATTCAGGCGGGAGATGGTGGATGTTATTTCTTCTTTCATGATTGCTTCGAATGTGCTCCATTCTCTGTCTATGGTGGTGGGGTAGTTTGTTGTTGTCTCTGGGTTCAATTGTGGATTTTGTGGCTGTTGAAGCTGCTTGTATTGTCGTGCTAGTAATTCTGGTGGGATGTTTGGTAGTTGGTCAGATTGGTTGGGTGTTTTTGTTAGCTTTTTGACAATCTCAAAGAGTTCTCGTGGTTTGTTTATTGATGAGTTTATGATCTTTGAATGGTAGGTCTTTTTTGCTTTGTCGGTTTCTGTGTGGTACGCATCTAGTTCGTACATGTAGTTCGTTTTGTCATCCTCTTTTTTGGTTTTTCTCCATTTTCTTTCCGCTCTTCTGAGTTTGGTCTTTAGCTTCCAGAGGTTGGGGGTGAACCATCGGGCTTTTGTGGAGGTGTGTCTGGTTTTAGTCTTGTTTGTTGTTGCGCTGGATGCAGAGAAGATTGTGGTGTTCCAATTGTAGATTAGGTCATCGATATTGTTGGAGCTTGTTTGGAGTTTAGGTAGAGTTTGTGCCAGGAAATCTTCTTTGATGAATGGTTTAAATCTTCTTGTATGTTGCTTGTTCTCCTTGCTGTTCGTATGTTGGAAGGTGTGGGATATGTTAATGAGGTAATGGTCAGACCATGGTACATGTGTGATTTCTGGATTTTTGTATGAGGTGGCGGTTTGGGAATTTAGGAATATGAGGTCCAGTGTATTTCCTTTTTCATGCATTGGTTCGTGTATGATCTGTGCCAGGTTCATTGCTTCCATGGCATTGATGAAGGTTTCTGCTTGTTTGCCTTGGAGTGATGGGAGGTTGAAGTCTCCGAGGATTATTTGCTCTTTTGCGGAGATGGCGCTTTCAGATATGTGTTGTAGTATCCTTGGTAGGTCGGTGCTTGGGGTGGGTGCTCGGTAGACTAGGCATATTGAGAGGTGCTTATTGGTGAGGGTGAGTATGTCCGCTTCATTGGTCGTTTCTGATGCATGGTTCCTGAGGTGGAGGTTGGCTTTCGCAATGATGGCTACTCTTCCTCCTCTGGTGTGTGTTCGGGAGCAGTGTTGAAGGCTGTATCCTTTTGGTGTTAGTTGGTGTCAGTGTCTGTTAGCCAGGTTTCTGTTATGCATAGGATGTCAATCTTTTGGGTTGTGATCAGGTCGTGGAGCATGTGGTATTTGTTTCTGACTGAGCGAGCATTTATTAATGAAATGGAGAGGGGGATGCAGTTCGGGGGGTTCTAGCCCCCTCACGATCAGCCCATTTCCAGTTCTAACTCCAATCAGCCCATTTCCTGTCCTAGCCCCCCCCCCCTCGATAGCCCATTAGCAGTCCTAGCCCCCTCCCGATCAGCCCATTTCCAGTTCTAACCCTCCATCAGCCCATTTCCAGTCCTAGCCCCCCCGATAGACCATTAGCAGTGCTAGCCCCTCCTCCAGATCAGCCCATTTCCAGTTCTAACCCCCCATCAGCCCATTTCCAGTCCTAGCCCCCCCATTAGTCCATTAGCAGTCCTAGCCCCCTCCCGATCAGTCCATTTCCAGTTCTAACCCTCCATCAGCCCATTCCCAGTCCTAGCCCCTCCCAGTAGCCCATTAGCAGTCCTAGCCCCCTCCCAATCAACTCATTTCCAGTTCTAACCCCCCAGCAGCCCATTTCCAGTTCTAACCACCCTCCTGATCAGCCTATTTCCATTCTTAACCTCCCATCAGCCCATTTCCAGTCCTAGCCCCCTCCCGATCAGCCCATTTCCAGTTCTAACCCTCCATCAGCCCATTTCCATTCCTAGCCCCCCCCCCTGATAGCCCATTAGCAGTGCTAGCCCCTCCTCCTGATCAGCCCATTTCCAGTTCTAACCCCCCCATCAGCCAATTTCCAGTCCTAGCCCTCCTCCCATCTGGCCATTGCTATTTCCTGTGCTAACGCCCCCCACCCCACCAGCCCAGCTGCAGACCTTCTTTAGGGAGCTGGAAAAGAACGGCTGCAAACGCTGCTGCCGTGGTGGCCTCTCCGGAAGAGCCCTCACAACCCCCCCCCCACACCAGCTCAGCTTTGCACAGCCGTGTGAAGGGAGAGTGTTTTCCTTCCGCGCAGCTCTGTTAAAGCTGAGCCCACGGCGCTGATAGGAAACACTCTCCCTTCGTGTGGCTCTGCAAAGAAGAGCTGGTGAAGGGGGGGGGGTGGTTTGAGTGGGCTCTTCCGGGGAGGATGCCGCAGGGCACTTCATGCTGCAGCAGCGGCAGCAGCATTTGCAGCCGTTTTTTTAAAATTATTATTTTGAAGGCTGAGGCGGTCTTTTTGGGGGCACTTTTTGCTGCCCCCAAAAAGATGCCGCCTGAGGCTACCGCTTCACTCGCCCTCATTATAGAGCCACCCCTGAGTAGGGCTGTGAGACTAAGTGCAGAAATCTGGGAAGGGGTGAAAGTTTGATACAATTCCAGCCCTGGCCCCACCCCCAATAGTCATTTCCAACCTTTGCCCCACCTACAGTTAAACTTCTTTTTTTTGTCTGCAAATTAAACCCTACCCCTATGAGGAAAAGCTTAAAAGATTAGGACTCTTCAATTTGGAAAAGAGGCAGCCGAGGGGAGATATGACAGAGGTCTATAAATTAATGAATGGAGAGAAATGGGTAAACATAGATCAGCTGTTTACTCTTTCAAAAAGTAGAAAGACTAGGGGACACACAATGAAGCTACAATGTAGCCCATTTAAGACTAATAAGAGAAAATATTTTTTCACTCAACGCATAATCAAACTCTGGAATTCGTTACTGGAGGATGTAGTAAAAGCTGTTAGTGTAAGTGGGTTTAAAAATGGTTTGGACAAGTTCCTGGAGGAAAGGTCCATAAACCATTAAAGAGGACTAGGGAAAACCACTGATTACCACGGGATAAGCATTGTGGAATCTGTGTATCTTTTTGGGAACCTGACAAGTACTTGTGACCTGGATTGGCCAATGTTGGAAACAGGATACTGGGTTTGATGGACTTGGTCTGACCCAGTATAGCATTTCTTATGTTCTTATATAATGTTCTTACTGAACTATCCAAGGTATCATATGTGGACCTGATGAGACATTTCCATATTCTTCACTTCTTTGGAGGATAGCAATCTGCTAAATGAACTTATGATTCATAATTATCTCAGCTGGAGATGTACTACTGAGTTGTGGTGGGGAAGGGCCTGAAGGCAGACCTATACAAAGTTGAATTTCCAAATGAAGACTTTGTGAGCAGAAAGAGCCTGACCAATAGATCAGAAATAATTATTCTAGCAATAGCAATGTATCTAGATGATGTGAACACCCTTAGTCTGAGAGGGAGGCCAACAAATAAGACTGAACTGGGATGTCTTTGGACTTTACAGTAACCTCTTTAGTGTCCCTGGGTGCTGACGCTGCATATCTCAATGCTAGCCAGCTAGCATCACAGCGTTCCTGGAGCAGAGCGGAGGTGGCAACTGGCAATAACAGGGTAGCGGTGACATTGAACTGCTGCCTAGTTATCGCAGTGCAGTGAAAGGTGACATTTTACTTACCAGTTAATGTCCTTTCCTTGAGTCCTGCTAGACCAGTTCAGACAAGTGGGTTGTGTTCCCCTACCAGCAGATTGGTGGAGACAAAGAACCAATGAAAAGCCCAGTTTTCAATGACATCACTCCCACACCTCTATCCGCCTCTGTCACCAAAGGTCTCTTCAGTATTCATCCCAAAGCATATGGGAGAAACACAGCAAGCCTCACACAACCTCAATCGTGGGTAACAATAAGTAATCAACAGTAGGGAACTATGTACAGGAAAGCATAAACAGAATGCTGTCAGTAGAAGATCAACCTGCAGAGCCAAGTATAAAAAACAAAGTGGACCCAAGGGTACCACAGCAGAATAACAGAGTAAATACAGTTTCAGGGGCAGGCCGTGGACTGGTCTAGCAGGACTCAAGGAAAGGACATTAACTTGTAAGTAAAATGTCACCTTCCATATCATCCTACTAGACCAGTCCAGACAAGTGGGACATACCAAAGCTACGACTCCATTGGGCAGGAAGAAGACACAGCAGCTCGTAAAACCTTTGAGCCAAAGGCTATGTCCACCCATACATGGACATCCAAGTGGTAATGCTTGACAACAGAGGAAAGTGATGCCCATGTTGCCGCCTGACAAATGTCTGCTGGGGCTACTGAGTTCCACTCTGCCCACGAGGACACTTACGCTCAGATAGAATAGGTGCACAAAGCCTTCAAAACCAGTGAGTTCCGCAACAAATACACAGAGGCAATGACCTCCTTAATCCAGCACACTAAAGTTGACTTAGCTGCTGCATCACCCTTGTGTGGGCCAGAAAACAGCACAAAAAGATGGTCGGACTTACAAAAAGAGTACATAACCTCCAAGTACTGGAGAAGCACCCTCTGGACATCCACAAGGTGAAGATCTTTATCCTTCCCCTGACACTGCTTCTTAGAGAAGAAGAGCAGGCAGACCACCTAGTTCACATGAAAGGGAGAAATCACCGAAGGCACAGGCTAAATGGAAATGGCCTCCTTTGAAAAAGACAGATAAAGATCTTGGCAAGACAGAGCCTGCAGCTTGGAAATCTTCCTTGTGGAACAAACTGCGACCAAAAAGACCATCCTGAGCATCAAATCCTTAAGAGTAGTGTGCTTCTACAGCTCAAAGGGCTGTGACATCAGGACCCTGAGCACCAGACCCAGATCCCAGGAAGGGATCACTGATCGGAGGCGAGGATGCATTCGCCAAACCCCCTAACGAAGGTATGAAATATCTGGATGGAAGGATAGAGACTTACTAGTCAATGGACCTCTGAAACAAGCCAGAATGAACAAATGGATGATGACATGCTCAAAGAAATCAAGGAATCTAACAAAAGTTACAGCGCAATAATAATAATGGGTGATTTCAATTACCCCGGTATCGACTGGGTCAGTGTCACGGCAGGACATGCTAGGGAGATAAAGTTCCTAGATGACATAAATGACTGCTTCTTGGAGCAGCTGGTTCATGAACCAACCAGAGGGGAAGCCATATTAGACTTAGTCCTTAGTGGAACACCATATCTAGCGCAAGAGATAAGGGTGTTGGGGCCACTTGGCAATAGTGATCATAGCATGATCACCTTTGATTTAATTAGTGGAGGAGGGATAGTAAGGAAATCCACAGTACTACCTTTTAACTTTCGAAAGGGAGACTATGATAAAATGAGGAAAACAGTTAAGAAAAAACTAAAAGGAGCAGTTGCAAAGGTTAAAGACTTACATCAAGCTTGGGTGGTGTTGAAAAATACTATCTTGGAAGCCCAGACCAGCTGTATTCCATGCTTTAAGAAAAGTGGAAGGAAGTCCAAAAAACTGCCAGCATGGTTTAAAGGTGAGGTCAGAGAGGCTGTTGTTGCCAAAAAAGCATCTTTCAGGAAATGGAAAAAACAGCCAAATGACGAAACCTGGAAACAGCACAAGCACTGGCAAGTCAAATGCAAGGCATTGATAAAGCAGGCAAAGGGAGAATTTGAGAAGAAGCTTGCTGCGGAAGCAAAAATGCGAAATAAAGATTTTTTCAAGTACATTCGTAGCAAAAAACCTGTGAGAGAGTCAGTTGGTCCATTAGATGATAGAGGAGTTAAAGGGGCACTAAAAGGCGACAAGGCAATAGCGGAGAGACTCAATGAACTCTTTGCTTCGGTCTTTACTGAGGAAGACGTAGGGATGTTACCCATGACTGAAGTGGTATTTAAAGGTGCGGAAGAATTGAAGGAAATATCAATACATCGAGAAGATGTATTACAACTATTAGATAAACTGAAGAGTAGCAAATCACCTGGGCCGGATGGTATACATCCAAGGGTGTTGAAAGAACTGAAATATGAGATTGCAGACCTGCTATTAGTAATCTGTGAACTATCATTAAAATCATCTCTAATACCTGAAGATTTTAAAAAGAGTTCCAGGGGTGATCTTGATTGATTGTTTACTGTCTTGAAGGACCAGAAAGGGGGCCTGTTACATCTGGAGAGAAATCTGCAACTGTGAGTATATACTTCTGGCAATTTTCTAAAAGGAATTCTTTGTATTAAAGCTACTTAATCTGTGAACCCACTGTTTTTTGTTGGATCAGTTAGGGCCTAGTAACAGCAATTAAAGTTTGCATTTAAAACACAGAGGAGAGCTTTCTGGTTACATTTCATACCCAGCAGAGAGCTTGTAGTTTAAATTTAATAGTCACTCAGGGCCAAGTAACAGCAAAGTACTTTTAGTTTAAATTTAACACACAGAAGAGAGCTTTCTGGTTAAATTTAGTACACAGCAGAGAGCTTGTAGTATAAATTTCATAAGAAGTTAGAGCCTAGCAGCAGCTAAGAGCTATAATTTAAATCAAATCAGAATTTAGCTTACCTCAGTAGCACAAGACAGGGTACTGTGTAGCAGCCCTCTTTTAATAAGCGTTATTTCCCTCCCCACACCCACCCTCCCCTGGGATAATCATAGCTTTATAGGTACTTACACATCTTAAAAGACAGGAGGTGCTTTCAGGTGAAGCTGATTACCCAAATCAGTCATACACTAAGGACCTGAGATTAATTAAGCTTCAGGTGAACAAGGTATATTAAACGTATTAGGTACAGTTTTATTGGTATAAATACCCATAGCAATCCCTAGTAAGTAAGAACTTAAAGATCTAGACACAAACTTAAAACTAAGATGCAGACAGCAGTCCAGCAGCGGGATGGGGGCTTTCCAGTCTTTTGCATTGAGTGTCACATGTATGATTTTCTCCCAGTTGGTGAGAGATCTTACGTGTGCACTAGGTGCAAGGAGATCTTTGCTCTCAGGGAACAAGTCCGTTCTCTAGAGGCTAAAGTAGCAGACTTGGAAAACATAAGACAGACAGAAAGGTACATAGACGAGACCTACAGGGATATAGTCCTGAAGTCCCATCTCCAGTCTGGCAGCACCCCTGTTGCCATGGAGGAGAGAGGTCACGTGACAGGAGAGCATCACCCTGGTGTGGCAGGAAGTGATCCTGTAACTAGGACCTGTCCTCCAGGTGATGTAAAACCCTCTCGCACCGAGGAAGTTTCTCCAGGGCCATGTGCCCATGAGGGAAGGGTTAGGACAGCCGTTATAGTTGGTGATTCGATCATTAGGCATGTAGATAGCTGGGTGGCTGCTGGACGTGAGGATCGCTTGGTAACATGCCTGCCTGGTGCGAAGGTAGCGGACCTCACGCGCCACCTAGATAAGGTCTTAGATAGTGCTGGGGAGGAGTCTGCTGTCTTGGTACATGTCGGAACCAATGACATAGGAAAATGTGGTAGGGAGGTTCTGGAGGCTAAATTTAGGCTTTTAGGTAGGAAGTTGAAATCCAGAACTTCCAGGGTAGCATTCTCCGAAATGCTTCCTGTTCCACGCGCAGGACCCAAAAGGCAGGCAGAGCTCCGGAGTCTCAATGCGTGGATGAGACAATGGTGCAGAGATGAGGGTTTTGGATTTGTTAGGAACTGGGGAACATTCTGGGGAAAGGAGGGGCTCTTCCGAAGGGATGGGCTTCACCTTAACCGGGATGGAACCAGGCTGCTGGCATTAACCTTTAAAAAGGAGATAGAGCAGCTTTTAAACTAGATATTAGGGGAAAGCCGACAGTCGCCCAAGAGCAGATGGTTCGGAAGAATGTATCCTTGAAGGATACTACCAAAAGCAGAGAGGTTCCACAAAAGAGTAAAGTAGCCCAAATGCCCTCAAGTATGGAGCAGACAGAGCTTAAAGATCCCAATTTACCCATGTCTAACAATAGCCAAATTAACATGAATAAAATACATTCTCTAAAATGCTTTGAATGCAAATGCTAGAAGTCTAAAGAATAAGATGGGAGAGTTAGAATATATAGCACTAAATAAAAGGTTAGATATGATTGGAATATCAGAGACATGGTGGAAGGAGGACAACCAGTGGGACACTGTGATACCTGGGTACAAACTATATTGTAATGATAGAGCTGATCAAATTGGTGGAGGGGTTGCGCTCTATGTTAGAGAGGGCATTGACTCAGAAAGGATTAAAGTTTTGCAGGAAACAAAATCTGCTGTAGAATCTATATGGATTGAAATTCCATATAAAAGGGGTAAGTCAATGGCAGTGGGGGTGTACTATCGAGCACCTGGCCAGAATGACCAAATGGATGATGAAATGCTCAAAGAAATCAAGGAAGCTAACAAAAGTTACAGCACAGTAATAAAAATGGGTGATTTCAATTACCCCGGTATCGACTGGGTCAGTGTCACGTCAGGACATGCTAGGGAGATAAAGTTCCTAGATGAAATAAATGACTGCTTCTTGGAGCAGCTGGTTCATGAATCAACCAGAGGGGAAGCCATATTAGACCTAGTCCTTAGTGGAACACCAGATCTAGTGCAAGAGATAAGGGTGTTGGCGCCACTTGGCAATAGTGATCATAGCATGATCGCCTATGATTTAATTAGTGGAGGAGGGATAGTAAGGAAATCCACAGTACTACCTTTTAACTTTCGAAAGGGAGACTATGATAAAATGAGGAAAACAGTTAAGAAAAAACTAAAAGGAGCAGTTGCAAAGGTTAAAGACGTACATCAAGCTTGGGTGTTGTTGAAAAATACTATCTTGGAAGCCCAGACCAGCTGTATCCCACGCTTTAAAAGAAGTGGAAGGAAGTCCAAAAAACTGCCAGCATGGTTTAAAGGTGAGGTCATAGAGGCTGTTGTTGCCAAAAAAGCATCTTTCAGGGAATGGAAAAAAGAGCCAAACGACGAAACCTGGAAACAGCACAAGCACTGGCAAGTCAAATGCAAGGCATTGATAAGGCAGGCAAAGAGAGAATTTGAGAAGAAGCTTGCTGCGGAAGCAAAAACGCGAAATAAAGACCTTTTCAAGTACATTCGTATCAAAAATCCTGTGAGAGAGTCAGTTGGTCCATCAGATGATAAAGGGGTTAAAGGAGCACTAAGAGGCGACAAGGCGATAGCGGAGAGACTGAATGAATTCTTTGCTTCGATCTTTACTGAGGAAGATGTAGGGATGTTACCCATGACTGAAGTGGTATTTACAGGTGCAGAAGAATTGAAGGAAATATCGATACATCGCGAAGATGTCTTACAACTATTAGATAAACTGAAGAGTAGCAAATCACCTGGGCCGGATGGTATACATCTAAGGGTGTTGAAAGAACTGAAATATGAGATTGCAGAACTGCTATCAGTAATCTGTGAACTATCATTAAAATCATCTCTAATACCTGAAGATTGGAGGATCGCCAATGTAACACCACTTTTTAAAAAGGGTTCCAGGGGTGATCCGGGAAACTACAGACCGGTGAGCCTGACGTCAGTACCAGGAAAAATGGTAGAAACCATCATAAAGAATAAAATTACTCAGCATGTAGATAGTCACAACCTAATGAGAGACAGCCAACATGGCTTTAGACAAGGAAGATCTTGTCTTACTAATCTGTTATGTTTTTTTGAAGGAGTGAATAAACAGGTGGACAAAGGTGAGTCGGTTGATATTGTGTATCTGGACTTTCAGAAAGCCTTTGACAAGGTCCCTCATCAGAGACTTTTGGCAAAACTAAAGAGTCATGGGATAGGAGGCAGTGTACTATTGTGGATCAGGAACTGGTTAAAAGATAGAAAGCAGAGGATAGGGCTAAATGGCCAATTTTCCCAATGGAGAAAGGTGAATAGTGGTGTATCCCAGGGATCTGTGCTGGGTCCGCTGCTTTTTGACATATTCATAAATGACCTGGAAAGTGGAATAACGAGTGAGGTTATCAAATTTGCAGATGACACAAAACTATTTAAAGTTGTTAAAAACCAAGATGATTGTGGAAAATTGCAAGAGGATCTTGATAAATTGGAAGACTGGGCATCAAAATGGCAGATGAACTTAATGTGGACAAGTGCAAGGTTATGCACCTAGGGAAGAACAACCCAAACTATGGTTACACGATGCAAGGTTCCACATTAGGAACCACCACCCAGGAAAAAGATTTAGGCGTCATTGTGGATACCAAGTTAAAACCCTCGGCCCAGTGTGCAGCGGCGGCCAAGAGAGCAAATAGAATGCTAGGTATGATAAGGAAAGGAATGGAAAAAAAC
This sequence comes from Ichthyophis bannanicus, assembly GCA_033557465.1. NCBI lineage: Eukaryota > Metazoa > Chordata > Amphibia > Gymnophiona > Ichthyophiidae > Ichthyophis > Ichthyophis bannanicus. The sequence continues at coordinate 373,549,020 of CM066034.1, read as the reverse complement.
CCAAAAGATATTATAATGCCTCTATATCGTTCCATGGTGAGACCGCACCTTGAATATTGTGTGCAATTCTGGTCGCCGTATCTTAAAAAGTATATAGCGATTTTAGAAAAGGTACAGAGAAGAGTGACCAAAATGGTAAAGGGGATGGAAGGATACCCCTATGAAGAAAGGCTAAAAAGGTTAGGGCTCTTTAACCTGGAAAAGAGACGGCTGAGTGGAGATATGATAGAAGTCTATAAATTAATGAACGGAGTGGAACGGGTAAACGTAGATCGATTGTTTACCTTATCAGAATAGAGAAAGACTAGGGGACATGCAATGAAGCTACAGGGTAAACTATTTAAGACTAATAAAAGAAAATATTTTTTTACTCAACGTGTAATCAAACTCTGGAATTTGTAAGCCAAAGCTGCCACCTGAACCTTCAGGGAGCTAACAAAAAAGGCCCTTCTCCAGACCATCCTGCAGGAAAGGCCTACAGAGATAGAAACATAGAAACATAGAAATATGACGACAGAAAAAGACCACACTGCCTGTCTAGTCTCTCCTTCCATATCAACAACTACAACAGTGCCCTTTTTACCTTTAGAGATCCTCTGTGTTTGTCCCATGCTTTTTTGAATTCAGTTACTGTCCTTGTCTCTACCACCTCCACTGGGAGACTATTCCACGGATCCACTACTCTTTCTGTAAAGAAATATTTCCGCATATCACTCCTGAATCTATCTCCCTTCACCCTCATTCCATGTCCCCTCATAGCAGAACTTGCTTTCAATTGAAAGAGGCTCTCTCCCTGAACATTTATGCCATGGAGGTATTTGAAAATCTCAATCATATCACCTCTATCCCGCCTTTCCTCTAAGGTGTACATATTAAGATCCTTCAGTCTGTCCTCATATGCTTTATAATGAAGACCACTAATCATTTTAGTAGCCACCCTCTGCACTGACTCCATCCTGTTCACATCCTTTTGATGGTGCGGTCTCCAGAATTGCACGCTATACTCCAAATGAGGTCGCACCAAAGACTTATACAGAGGCATTATCACCTCCTTTTTTCTGCTAGCCATTCCTCTCCGTATGCACCCAAGCATCCTTCTAGCTTTTGCCGTCGCCTTTTCTACCTGTTTAGCTACTTTAAGGTTATCAGACACAACCACACATGGGTCCCGCTCTTCTTTAGTGGACAAAAGTACTTCACCCCCTATACTATATTTCTCCCTTGGATTGCTGCAGCCCAAATGCATGACCTTACATTTTTTAACATTAAATCCCAGCTGCCAAATTCTAGACCATTCTTCAAGCTTAGCTAGATCCCTCCTCATGTTATCTACACCTTCCTGGGTGTCTACTCTATTGCAGATTTTGGTATCATCCGCAAAGAGGCAAACCTTACCTGATAGCCCTTCCGCTATATCACTAACAAAGATGTTAAAAAGAATCGGACCAAGGACAGATCCCTGGGGCACACCACTGATAACATCATTCTCCTCAGAGTGAGCTCCATTTACCTGTACTCTTTGTCGCCTCCCACACAACCAATTTCTAACCCAAGCAGTAACTTTAGGGTCCATCCCTAGGGTGCTCAGTTTGTTTATTTCACCTGAGAGGAACATTGTCAAAGGCTTTACTGAAATCCAAATACACCACATCTAGGGCTCTCCCTCGGTCCAACTCCCTGGTCACCCAGTCAAAGAAATCAATCAGATTTGTCTGACAAGACCTGCCTTTGGTGAATCAATGCTGCCTCTGATCCTGTAATCTGCTGGACTCCAGAAACCTCACTATTTTCTCTTTCAGCAGCGTTTCCAATAATTTACTCACCACCGAAGTTAAACTAACCAGCCTGTAGTTTTCAACCACATCCTTACTTCCGCTTTTGTGTAAAGGCACCACATGAGCCTCTCTCCAGTCCTTTGTCACCACTCCCGACTCCAACGAGACATTGAAAAGGTCAGTCAGTGGAGCTGCTAGAATGTCCCCAAGTTCCCTCAGTATTCTAGGATGTATCCCATCCGGTCCTATCACTGTGTCTACTTTAAGTTGAGCTAGTTTCTCACGAACACAGTCTTCTGAAAATTATTCAAGATGTCCCTCGCTTCTGTTCCTGTTTGTGCGTGTTTTCTGAGGTCCTGCTCCTGGTTCTTCATCTGTGAACACAGACAGAAATATTTTGTTAAGCAATTCCGCTTTATCCTTATCAGCTTCTACATATTCCTCCTCTGCACCCTTGAATCTGACAATACCACTTTTGCCCTTCCTCTTCTCACTAACATATCTGAAAAATGTCTTATCCCCCCATTTTATTGCATTGGCTATTTCCTCCTCTTTTTGAATCTTTGCCTTCCTGACTACTTTGCTAGCTTCTCTAACTTTTTCGAAATACAGATGCCTGTCTTCCTCTCTGTGTGATCTCTTGTATTTCATGAAGGCCTCCCTCTTTTACTTCACTTTTTCAGCTACTTCTTTCGAAAGCCATAGCGGTCTCCTTTTCCTTTTACCTTTATTTACCATTTTAACAAATAGGTTGGTTTTATTTTATTTTATTTTATTCACATTTATATACCGCATCTTCCAAGAGTTCAGTTGCAGTTTACAGTTAACAATAATTAACAAATCAAGTTTGTTTTACATGGAACATTGCAATAATACAGAACTTATTTACAAGGAACATCATATAAAGTATAGAACAAACAATGTGGTATAATACCGAACAGTGTGGAAACTATATACAAGTTATATATGAATATATATACATGGATTACATGGGGGAGGTCAGAAGATCATCATTGGAGAGTGCTATCTGTATAGGTTAAAGGTTTATTGCATAGAGCAACCGGATTGTCTATTTAACCTTTGTCTATTGTAGATATTGAGTTATTTATGTTATAATGTTTGGTGAACAGATAGGTTTTCAGTTTTGCCTTTAAAATATCCCCTTTCAGTTTTGCCCACTGTTTTTCTACATCCCCCAGCTGTTCCCATCCCACTAACGACTCCCTGAGGTATTGGCCCATCTTGGCAAAGTTAGTCTTCCTAAAGTCTAAGATCCTCACCTTGGCTGCCTCAGGTGCACATTACCAGCACTCAAAGCACTAGACCTGCACTTATGCCAGGTCGTTATAACACATATGAGCACAGACTTAAAGATCTTAATATGTATACGTTAGAAGAAAGACAGGATAGAGGAGATATGATAGAGACGTTTAAATACCTCCGTAGCATAAATGTGCAAAAGGAGAGCCTCTTTCGATTGAAAGCAAGCTCTGCTATGAGGGAGCATAGGATGAGGGTGAAAGGGGATAGACTCGGGAGTAATATGTGGAAATATTTCTTTACGGAAAGAGTGATAGATGCGTGGAATAGTCTCCCAGTGGAGGTAGTAGAGACGAGGACAGTATCTGAATTCAAGAAAGCATGGGATAAATACAAAAGATCTCTAAAGGAAAAAGGAGACTATTGTAATTGATATGGAAGGGCAGAATAGAAAGGCCATGTGGTCTTTTTCTGCCGTCATGTTTCTATGTTTTTATGGTAGACCTCCTCCGGGCTCTGAGCAGAGTGGAAACCACCATCGGAGAGTTTGTTTATGTTTATTGAATATTTGATATACTGCCTTTAACCATATGTAACAAAGCAGTTTACAAAAACATGTAAGTTAAACAAAAGACAAAGAAACAAACAAGTACAATACAAGTACACAAAGGTTTACAAAAAGTATAAAATAAACAAAAAGCCCATACGTGCTAACCTTCTCCTCACAGAGCCAAACCGTAAGCAAGAAGGGAGCTGGGTCCTCCAGGACAAGTGGACCCTGACACAATAGACCCTGAGATGGAAGCAAATGAAGAAGTGGTGATTGCAGGAGCCACATCAGATCTCCGAATCACATTGGTCAATCTGGCGCCATCAGAATAATCCTTCTCATGTGTCTGCACCATATGCCGAATCCATGCTCCTCCAGAGGCCACAGAGGAAACATTTACAGCAGGTATTGACTTGGTCAAAGGTTGAGTCAGGGCGCCGACCCCCTCAGACCCCATCTCCATGTGGCGCCTGAAGAAGCAGCACACTTTGGCACTGGAGTGGGTTGCAATCAGATCCCTCTCAGGGCAACCCCAACTGTACAGAAACAATGGAAACACCTCCTGATTCAACTCCCACTCTTCTGAAACCAGAGAGTGCCAACTGAGAAAATCTGTTTCCACAGTAGCCATCCCGGCAATGTGCAGAGCCGACAAACTAGGAGGTTCTTTACCACCCAGGCAAACAGGAGAGCCATTTCCAGGACTACCCTGGCACTCCTTGTGCTGTCTTGCTGATGTACATAACCATCACCATGAGCAAGAGTAATGATGACACAGGTGCTTTATTGGAATACCCCAACGTGTTTCGGCGAACGCCTTCCTTGGGGGGGGGGGTGGGTGAAATAACTTACAAAAAAAGTAAAGTAAAAATACATTAAACCAGATAAAAAGATAAAAAGATAAAAGGATGGACTTCCGGTGACGTCACCAGGCAGCATGGCGGTGCCCTAGGCAGGCTCCGCCGTTTTACCCTGCAAAAAGAACAATTAAGCACCCCCCGGTACAGTGCAGGAGTGGAGTGAGGCGGGAGTACTAGGCAACACCTCCTGAGCTGTCTGGAGGAGATTCTGGCGGGCCGCGGCTGCTAGCAGTGCAGTTCGGGCTGGAGGTGAGCGGGTGCGCTGAGAGGCTGCACATGGTGAGGAGGGAGCGACGGCCGTGGAGGTGGCAGTGAGAAGAACAAGGCTCCGGAGTGCTCCCCCCTCCCCCACCCCCCCCCCCCCGCGGACAGTGACGGAGCGTGGAACGGAGCGGGACGCTGGCGAGTGCTTGTGAGTGCGGAGAGCGGGCAGTTTGCTCGGAGGTGAGCCCAAGACCTGTGGGGCTTTTTGCTGCTGGACACGAGCGGGCAGAGCGGCAAAGACTTCTCTCAGCGGCCTAACAGGAGCAGGAGTGCTGGAGCTCCTAGACCGCGTGGCAGCATCAATGTGAAAGGGGCAGCAGAAAGGCCGAAACTGCTACAGTAAGGATACTTGCGAGAGCTGGAATTGTAGCATAGGAGCCTTGAGAAGTGCAGGGGCTCATGGTACATCTAAAAAGAGTTTAATTGCTGCAGCTTATGGCTATGAATATGTCCTACAGAGCCAGCCTCTCTGGCCTTTCCTCTTCAGCAGCAACACTGGTTCCATCTAGGATTTTCGGGGGCGTCAATACCACGTTGGCGGTGTAATCCGTGAGCTTCAATAGCATAGCGGAAAAAGAGCCCTGATAGAAGGAGTACGCCCCGCTGAGACACCCGATTGGCCCTGCAATAGCGTCAGGTGGGCAGCCTGACATATTTTTTGTGACCTGATGGCTGGAAAAAAGACTGGAATGGACTTAAAAACCTTCTCCTTCAAAGGGGGAGTAGGAGTGAAGCCACAGGCAAATAAGATGGCGGCTGGTGGCAGCGAGGCTGTGGAGGTGGGAGATGGAGGGACCGCGAAAGGTAACGCCGGCGAAATCCAGAGCCTGTGCAAAGATCTAAAAAGCTGGTTTGAATCCACCCAATCTGAGTTAACTACCTTTAAGGTGGAGGTTCAGAACTGGTTTAAAGAGTTGAAGGGGGATATGCTATCGCTTGGCACCCGCCTGGAGGAGTTAGAAAATAGAGCTGATGAGCATGAAGAACAGCTCGGCGTTGCTGCACAGCGTACCACCGCGCTAGAGGAGGCGCATGGCGACATACTGCAGAAATTGGAAGATCTCGAAAATAGATCTTGTCGCTCAAACATTCGAATACGTGGCCTCCTGGAGGGGGAAGGAGCTGTCAATTATGTCGCTCTGGCGGAAGAGTTTTGTAGCGCTGTTTTGAAGGCTGCCGACATGGAAGTGGAAGGGGTGTGCCTCAGAGTGGACCGGGCCCACCGGTCTCTAGGCCCAAGGCGTGATAATAGAGCCAGAGACATTGTCTGTTGTCTGCATGGATACAGGTCCAAAGAGCTGGTGTTCAAGGCGGCTCGGAAGTTGGGGCCGATGTGGAAGTGTTCGCTGACATATCTAGCATAACCATGAAAAAGCGTCGGGAGTATCAGCAGGTGACGCGGCACCTTCGAGAGGAGAACGTGCGCTACCGGTGGCTGTTTCCTGTGGGCTTACAGTTCACTATTAACATGAAATCCTATGTGGTACATACAGTGGAGGCGGCCATTTCAGGACTGAAGCAGGCGGGATGGTCCAATCTCCCGACAACTGTACCAGGAGAACAGGAAACGAGAGAGGGGGGAGACCTCCCCAAGCGACCCCAGACGAGTTGGAGCAGAGTATCTGGCGGAGAGAGGAGGCTACGGAAGATGAGGCCAGCTTTGCAGTCTGCAGTCGGCCACCTGAACTGTGGTTTAATGGTTTGAATAAACTGGCCATTAATATTGGCAAACCTGTTGGGTCTGTGAGGAGGGCGCGGGGAGGGTTTGCTGATGAGGGTGCAAGAAAGGGGTTATATGTGTATTAACATGTTGTCATTTGCAAAGTTTTTGGGGTTTTAGAATTTGTTATTGTTGCAGGGGTTTTATATTTTTTTGGGTTGTGAGTGGTTTTGGGGTGGGGGATTCGGGTGAGTGAACGGAATGTTTTCTGTTGATAAGCGGGGAATTGTAGAATTGAGTATACTTCTACTGGGGGGAAGGTATCTGCAGTGAGCAGGGGAGCTGTCCTGGGTTGACGTAACCTGGAACCGATCTACTTGATGGATCGGGTGGTGAGATGGGGGGTGAGGGGAGGGGGGGTTGGAGGGGAGTGGGGGAGGTGGGGAGAGGTGGGAGTGGTTGGGAGGGGGGAGGGCTGGGAGGGGTATGGAGGGGTGGGTGGGGGGGCGGGGGTGGCTCTGGCTTATGGAGTAAAGGGGAAAGTCTATGGCCGCGCTTAGGTTGGTGACTATTAACGTTAGGGTTCTGAACTCCTTCTATAAGAGGCAATTGCTTTTTAAAGAATGTTCCCGACTGGAGGGGGATGTAGTTTTTATTCAGGAGACCCATTTGCTCCCGAAGGACGAAGGTCGTCTGCGACATCCCCGCTTCCCCCAACAGTATTTTGCTTCCAATAAATTGGAGAAGAAAAAGGGGGGAGTGGGGTTATTGTTGTCCAGCAAGGTCCTGGGGAAGGTTGAGGAGGTGATTAGGGACAAGGGAGGGCGTTATGTGATGGTTAAATTACGATGGGGACAGCAGCTGTATACTTTGGCTAGTGTTTATGCCCCCAACACTGATCAGGCGGCCTTTTTTGGGGAACTACAGGCAGTTCTTATAAGCAAGGGGGAAGGGCAGCTAGTTTTAGGGGGGGATTTTAATGTGGCTCTCAATCCATTAGTGGATACTTCAAGGGGGGCATCGTCCGCGACTCAGAAGCATCGGTCCCGCTTGAAGCGTATGATGGAAACCCTGGAGGTGGTGGATCTTTGGCGTGAGGTGCATCATGGCGGGCGGGACTATTCTTTCTTCTCCTCCGTGCATGGGGCTTATTCCCGGATTGATATGTTGTTTATAGATAAATCCTTGTTGGCTGGAGTGGAGGATTGTGAGATTCGCGAACGGACATGGTCAGACCATGCTCCCGTTACTTGCACCTTACAATTAGGGAATTCGAGCCCTGCAAAGCGATGGTGGAAGTTGAATGAGTCCCTGTTAGAAGACGCGGAGGTGGTGAAACAAGTATGGAGAGACGTAGAGGAATATCTGCTATTGAATGATAATGGGGAATGTTCACCGGGCATTGTCTGGGATTGCCTGAAGGCGGTGGTGCGCGGGCGGCTGGTAGCTCTAGGTGCTCACAAAAAGAAATTGCGGGTACAAAAGCAATCGGAATTGTTGGCCGTGATTGGTGAGCTGGAGCTGCGGCTGAAGCGCGGGTCTCAGGACAAGTACTAACTCGACTAGGCCCTAAAAGTAAATCGGATATAATCAGTGAGGTAGATGAAACAGCTGCTGATAAGCAAATGTATACACCTATGATTTATCCAGGATATGCAGATTTGGAGCTGTCAGATTCAGAGACAGACAACGGATCGAGATCGATAATATCCATAGGAATAGAACCAAAATCAGCTATACATGAAAATATACATGAAACAGGATTATAGAAATCTAGCTTGCTGTAGGCCTAGAAAATACAGGTCTGAATTGCATTTCAAACTATCTCTTTAAAAGACACTTCTGCTTCTAGACTTAGCAAATAGAGCTTGTGTGTGATTAGCAAACAGTTTTGTGTAACAATAGATATTAGGACAGATTAAAGTTCCTTAATTAAATAGAACAGAGGGTGAAGTTGCTCATCCTGCAATCGGATAGGCTAAAGCAGTTACTGGGTCAGGTTGTACTGCTCTTGTGAAACTGGCTCTAATTCAATTAGCAAATATAACGGATATAGCTTGCATAAATAATAGAACATCAGCAGAAATTATAAGTAACTAATTAGCTTTTTCCTGAATAGAAGAATCACAGCGACACCTATTGAATTTAGTAAACATGGTTATGAAGTATAACTTCTGCTTTTCTTTATGATAATATTGCCTATGTTAGCAACTTTTATGTACACGTTGTAATTTGGAAAGCACCAGATGTTAATTAAAGATTAACTGAATCAGCTGATATTTCCTAATAAAAGCAGGAGCTCTACAGAACCATCTTTGAAGAGGCTCGATGGATATGTCAAATTAGACTCCATGTGTTTCTTCCCTATAGAGCTCAATAGAGATTGATTAATTAATTGATTGTGTCTTGTCTTTCCTTCCTGTTGAATGGTACAGGGGTATATAAAGAACCCAGGTATTTTGTGGGGGGGGATTCCAGACCCCAGGAGGGTAAAGAGTCAATAGTTTTGTGCCCCGACTCGGATTCCTTTGCCTTTCAACAGGACAGTAAATACTAGGACACAGGCTGTGTGTGAGTATACTACTGGTGACAGATATCTGTGTGAAGTGTATAGTGTATTGTAATGGGTAATAAAACTGCTAAAGTGAAGCAGGAGTCTCATTTAGAAGACTGGGATGAGAGAGTTCGTGCTATAGCAATAGATAAAAAAGGGAATCCCAATTATGTGATGAAGAGAAAATTTGGGGACGGCTCTTTAAATTATGTGGCCAAATGGCATTCAGTGACTGCTGCTAATCCCAAGTTGCAGTTTCCCCTTGGGGGGACGTTTCATGAGAATAAATTGAACTGGTTGCGGTCTGTGTTAGCATTAGATGTACAAGATTCCTGTAGTACTCATGAATGGATTACCTATAACCTTTGGTGCTTCCAAGCTGCAGAAAAAAGTAAACACACTAATGATTCTACAATTTAACAGGTCAGAGATCAGGTGTATCGAATGGAAGAGCAAATATGTGTTTTAACTAAACAAAGAGAAACTGATAGTGGTAAAATTGAAAATGTACATAGCTGTGAACCTTGCACTTTAGCGTCTGCGCCCCCAGCGTATGAAGAAGAGGTCACTGCACTGGCTATTTCCCTGTCTAGGAATAATGTACCAGCTGTGGCTGCCAGTCAGGATCGGGTGGCGCCCTCGATCCCACTGGATGACAAGTCTGGTATCTCTACCCCTGTTAAATCTGACACGTCCAGTGTAGTAGTATCACCTTCTGTTGATTCTTTACTTGGTGCAGTTGGGGGTGGTGAATTCTGTGCCTCTACCCCTGTAGATTCTGCACATATGCCTTGTACCACTAGAGCTCAGCGATTAACTAAGGATATTGTAGAACTTGAGCAGTTAATAGGCATGGAAGCTAGTCAGCTTAGGGGATTAACTACTGTGGACCAATTGAAACAGTATCATGACTATCTTTTGAATAGAGCTCGTACGTTAATTGAAGTAATCACAGCTATGTTTGAGGCATTAGATTTGCAAATAAAACAGCATACTGTAACTTTGTTGCCTCACAGTAAGAGTAGGGAAATTGTAGCTGAGGCAATGTGCTGTTGTCAAGGGACTTGGGCATTGGACCACGGCTCCATTGATTTCTAATTGGCAGAGTTTACAGTGTTTAACTTTGGAATTGGGTGAATCATTAAATCAAGATAAACAGCTTAGAGAGCTGAGCACAGAACACAACTTGCTTGCTCCGTTCAGAGCGTTTCCAAGAGGTGATGGGGGTTTGGTTACCTTAGCAACAAATTGGTCCCCAGCTGAAATTTTTAGCTTAGCTCGATCATGCCCTGATTCAAGGGAAAAGCCTGGTCAGTTTGTAGATTATTGGCGACAGCTAATAACTACTTATGATCCTTCTTGGGTAGATTTACAAAATTTATTGAAAGCAGTTTTTCTGAATCCCATAGAATTAAGGGCAGTCACCCATCCTCAATTGATTGATGATGCAGCATGGGTGTGGCCCTGTGCTGATCCTGTTAATAATGCTTCTGATGCTGCTCAAATGACTGCATTTAGGGCCCATAGGAATAATTTATTGAAAGCAATAGAGAAGAAATGTATCCCTGTCAGGGATTTGTCCAAACTCTTGGATTTAAAGCAGTGTGGGGGTGAAACTGTGAGCCAGTTCCACACGAAATGTTGCCTAGCATTCCAAGATTTTTCTCCTCAGAATGTTGAGATGGAGGGTTTTGCTTCAATTTTTGTAAATGGATTGCAGCCAGAAATAAAAGATATTCTTGAAAATGCTTTGCTTGGATGGTCCACTAAGTCTGCACAAGAGATCCTGGAAGCTGCCTTGCATGCAGAGAAGCGAATTCAAAAGCAGAAAGAAGCTGACAAAGGTAAACTTGACCGTCAACATCAAAAACTTTTAAATTTACAAGTAGCAAGTTATGAATCCAACTTTAGAGGGCGCGGTAGAGCGAGAGGTGGAAGAAGTATGGTACCCTTTAGAGGAAGAGGGCGTGGCTATATGGGAGGACAGCAAGGGGATCGTGCCTGTTATGGTTGTGGGCAAGTGGGCCATATGATTAAAGATTGTACTAAGCCACGGGGCAATTTTCCCCAACCTGGGGTGCGACAGGATGCTGCTAAATATCCATCTGCTTCATACCCTGTGTCTGCCCCTAACCAGCCTTCAGTGATGACCCAATACTATGCAGAGACTGATGTGGATTATAGTGAGGACTGACTAGGCTTGGTTGTGTGTCCTAACACACAGGGGGAAATACGTGCTACTGTTATAGGGTATGAATTGCTTTTCCTGTTAGATACAGGTGCCTCTACATCTGCCATAGCGCTATCCCAGTTACCTCCACCTCTGTTTGAGGCACTACCTGCAGCTCCTAAAGTACCTTGTGAAGGAATTGAAGGAAAGACTATAATGCATCAAAAGTTATCTGATGTGCCAATTATAGTGGAGGGAAAATTATATCATACAGATTTTCTAGTAGGCCCTACTTTGCCTGTCAACTTGCTTGGTCGAGATTTTTTATCCAGAAACAAAACTGTTATAAGCTGGGAAACTGGCACTTTGATGTGTACCTTGTGTCCCCTGCAAGTACAACAGCCTATAGCTGTGACACCGGCTGTTGCGACTACTCCACCATTGGACACCCTTCCTTCCACCTTGTGGGCAGTACCAGGTGATGATATTGGACATCTCAACATTCCTCCAGTCAAGATTGAAGTGCAACCAGGAGCTCCACTACCCTATGTGCGCCAATATCCATTGCCTGCAGCGTCGGTGGCTGGAATACGGCCAGTAATTGAAAACCTTCTCTCTCAGGGTGTGTTGGTACCCACTTCTTCTCTTTGCAATACTCCTATCTTACCTGTGTTAAAGGCTGATGGTAAGTCCTACAGATTTGTGCAAGATTTGAGAGCAATTAATCGTATTGTCCTGCCAATTTTTCCCTCTTGTGCCCAATCCTCATGATATTTGGACTCGCATACCATGTGACTCCACCCACTTCTCAGTTATAGATTTAAGCTCCGCCTACTACTCCATAGCGGTGGGGGAGGAGTCGAGGTACTTACTGGCATTTACGTTTGAAGGGCGCCAGTACACCTGGACTACGCTGTCTCAAGGCTACATGGAGAGTCCTGTTTATTTTTCGCAGGCCCTTAAAGCTGCTTTACAGGACTTGGCGTTGGACAAATCTGTGCTGATTCAGTATGTAGATGACTTAATTATTTGTTCTCCTTGTTATGATGCTTGCATTGCTGATACTATGTTAGCTCTTGTACATATCTCTCATTTGGGATTGAAAGTGAATCAATTAAAATAGCAATTTGCTGTACCACAAGTAATCTTTCTGGGTGTATGCCTTTCTTCTGCTGGACGCTCTATTACTGCACAGAGAATTGGGCCTATTATGTCAATGCCTTTCCCTGCTACTGTACCATTAATACGCCGCTTTCTAGGCCTTCTAGTGTTCTGTCGCCAGTGGATACCAGATTTTGCTGAACTTGCTGCTCCATTGTATGCCCTGCTTGGCCGTGAGGCTCCTGAAGGTATTATAGTTCCTACTGAAGCTCAGCACAATGCTTTTCACTCTCTGCGGCAAGCGCTATTGAAGTCACCTTGTCTTTCATTTCCAGACTATAACTTGCCTTTCCGCCTTTATGTAGCAACGTCTACTAAGGCTGCTGTGTGTGTTTTGGCACAACGCTTTCCTTCTGGACTCAAGCCTTTAGGCTATTTCTCTCAAGCCTTTGATCCTGTTGTTTCTGGCATGCCACCCTGTTTCCAATCTTTAGCTGCTGTGGTATTTGCAATACAGACTACTGACTTCCTTGTTCTCCAACATGAACTACATGTATACACATCTCACTCAGTAGCTAGGTTATTGCATTTGGCTAAGACTCAACATTTATCCAGTTCTCGTTTACTGTTATTTGATCTGGCTATTTCCCAAGCACATGTAACCTTACATGAAGTTTCTTTGTTACAACCAGCTCAACTTTTGGCTTCTTTAGAGCCGTTATTACACTTGTCTGACCCTGATGGAACTCATGATTGTCTTTCTTCTGTAACAGCCTATTCAAAGGCTAGGCCTGACTTGTCTGCTGTACCCTTGTCAAACCCTGACTGGGTTCTATTTACTAATGGATCTGCCTTCCGTGATGAACACGGGCAATTACTTGTGGGGTATGCTGTAACTACTGTTGATGCTGTAATAGAAGCAGGAGCGTTGCCGTTTGCAAGTGCCCAGTTGGCAGAAGTGTTCGCTCTCATTCGGGCCTTGAAAATCTCTACGCATTTGGTTGTTAATATCCATAGTGACAGTAGTTACGCAATCGGGGTTCTATGGGACTTTGGTAATATTTGGGCTCAGCGGGGGTTCTTGACTGCTGCACATAAACCCATCAAACATGCCCGCTATATTGAACGTTTGCTTGCTGCAGTGCTTAAGCCAGCTCAAGTAGCTGTCTTGAAATGCAAAGGACATGATCTTAATGGTACTGTGGTGTCACAAGGCAATCAGTTTGTAGACCAAGCTGCTAAAGCTGCAGCAGCAGGTCCTGCGGTTCCATCACACCTTTTATTAACTCTTCGTTCACCTGCAGCTTCTACTTCTGGCTCATTATCTCTGGACCTGATGCGTTCTCACCAGGACTCAGCTGACTTCACCGAAAAACAGGACTGGCTCTCTTGGGGAGCATCGCCTGATGGTACTGGATTTTGGTTAAAGGACAATTTGATTATCTGTCCTAAATCATTGTTATATCCTGTTGCCTTGTTCTTGCATTATAAGTTGCACTTAAGTGTTTTGGCTATGACAAAAGCTTTTGCTCAATTGTGGCATAATCCTACATTTGCTTCTGCTGCTCATGCTGTGTGTGTTTCTTGTCTCCCGTGTTTGCAAGCAGGAAGATCTGGGAGCACTTTGCGCGCATCACCTTCTCCATCCTTGCCTAGGCCTCGAGGACCCTTCCTCTTCTTGCAAATGGACTTTACTGATCTGCCTTGTGCCAAGGGGGGAAGGAAACATCTTTTGGTTTTTACTTGCTTATATTCTGGATGGCCTGAGGCCTATCCAACAAATTCTTTGTCTGCTGCTACTGTTTTGAAATGCTTGCTTACTCAGTTCATTCCTTTGTGGGGTGTGCCTCTGGTTTTGTCTTCTGATCAAAGTCCAGCATTTACGGCAGAAGTCTGGAAAGGCGTAACTGCATTTTTTGGCCTTCACCAGCAACTTCATCCTCTGTATCATCCGCAAAGCTCTGGCCAAGTGGAACGGATGAATCGGACGCTGAAGGCGCTTCTCCGGTCTCTGACTCATGATTGGAGTCGGGATTGTGTGGAAGCTTTGCCGTTTGCTTTGTTCTCAGTCCATAATTCTCCTCAGAGAACTCGACAAGGTCTTACTCCTTATGAAATTGTGACAGGATGTCCAGCAACCACTCCAGCACATGTGATAATTCCACCAGATCAATTACCGGATCCCCAATTACTGTGCAGCGACTTATTATCTTATTGTAAATATTTGTACCAAACGCTGGTATCTCCTTCCTTTTTGCAACTTACAAAGCAGGGAGCTCAGTCACAATCGACCCCAGACATGGACCCAGGAGACTGGGTACTCATCAAGGATCCAGCCCCAAAGTCAGCTCTAGCAGTGAAGTTTCTGGGACCATTCCAAGTGTTGCTGGTGGGATATTCGGCATTGAAGGTGAAGGGGCGAAAAGCGTGGATACATCTGGACCAGTGCAAGAAGGCACCGTCCCCTGGATAAGAAAACTTCCACCTAGACCAAATCCTGAAGAATTAGTTGAAATTGAACTGGACTCATTTCCTCCAAGTTCATCTCCACTTGACCAAGAGAGTGACTGTGAAGTTGTTGGACAATCACAACCTAATCCAGAATTGGTTATTGACAAGTGGCTAATATGCATATTCGCAGTAGCATTGGCACTGTTTTTGTTTTTCTGGGTTTGGTGTCTATCAGCTCTTTTAGCAGCATCAACAGTATAGATGAGTTGATAACCTGGCTATCAAGAAAACCAACCATAGCCCCTATACACCAAGAAATGGTGGATAAGATCCTCAGGGAATTTAGGGTTGTTGCTACTTCTCCAGTCCCAGCTCCTACAGTCCCCGACCATACAGTTCCTGAGTATGATCCACATGCTCCTTGGGCAAAACATGGTACTTTCTTAATTCAGCGGTTTAATATTTCCAGCTGTGCAGTATGCTTGCCTCATCCAGCGGCTACACAGTTTGGATTCCTGCCTAGACCTCGACCTCTTTCCTTGCTAGAGCTGAAGGAGTTGTCTGTGAATGAAACTCTGTTTAATCTTACTATAACATGGCCAGAAGGAGTAACCCCTGCTCCAAGAATTATCAGCCCTCAGCCAGTGACTGATTCTCCTATTTGTTTCCAAAGAAAAGGAGCATATCCTGTGGGTGAAACTCCTTTGTCTAAATGTCAGACTGTCATGACTAACAACCATGTCCATTTAGTGTTGGAGTCCTCTACAGCAAGTTCTGTACAAGTCCTTTCAAATTTAAAGGTAGTCAATGTTATCCCTGACCCCAAGACTCGTTTTGATCAGTATGAATTACAATATTATGATCAGGATGGGTTCCCAGCATATGGGAAGTATAGATTGCAGAACAGCAAAGATGGTTTGTCATCTGGGTATGTTGACAATTATGTGTATCCCTATTTAGGATATTATCATCCATGGTTAAGAAATATTGGGCCTGGAACTGAAGTTCTAATTACAGAACCTAAAGATTTTAAAATTTGGCCTGATGGACTACTTGCCTTGGTAGGTCACTATTTTGTGTGTGGAACCTTAGCTTATGTTCGATTGCCTGCTGATTGGTCTGGCAATTGTTACATAGCTACCCTTGACTTGCCATGGAAACTGGTCCCTTATGAAACCTTACTAGGAGTGCCTTCTAGTAGTCAGCGTAGAGCCATAGATGACTCTAGTGCTGATATACGTGCAGCAAGAAAATTACTAGAGGATACCACTATGTTAACTCAACAAGAAGTAAGCACCTTCACGGGAACAGTGTGGCTAAGTACTTTTGGTGCCATACGTCCTACACAACGTTATGGTGAGCAACTATTGTGAATTTATGCTCTAATAGAAGTAACAGCCCAGGATTTGACTGATGCTCTTACAGTCATGCAAGGTACTGTAGATAAATTGACTGCCTACTCTGCACAGAATAGGATGGCCTTAGATTATTTACTAGCCAAGGAAGGAGGAGTCTGTAATATCGTAAGAGATCACTGCTGTACGCTCATTAATTCACAAAGTAAGGTGGTCTCTGGTATCCTAGAACAGGTGAGAAAAGAAACTCACTTCTCCAAAGATAATATAGAAGGAACCTCTGATTCTGTATGGCCCTGGTTTGATAACATGTGGAGTGGCTTGTCAGGTCCAGTAAAAGCGATACTGACAGGCCTGTTTGGTTTCCTAGTGGCCCTCCTACTTTTAGGAATTGGTCTTGCTTATGTTATGAAATGTTGTACTTCATATCTGTCCAAAACTACAAATATTATTGCAGTCCTTAAATTGAGAAGTGTTCCTAGTACTGGAGATTTGCTTCGTGAAATGCCCTTATATGAAGAATGTGGTTCTGGGCAGAACCAAAGGGAGGACTGTAGACAAGTACTAACTCGACTAGGCCCTAAAAGTAAATTGGATATAATCAGGGGCGGCCCAAGGGGGGTGCGGGGCCATGTGCGGAGACTCGGTGCGGGGCCTCATTTGCATAAGTGGCCTTATTTGCATAAATATTTGCATAATGTTACCATACACTAACTTTTAGTAAACATGTCTCTTAATGAGTGTATGGATAAAGAAAGACTAAAAGATTTCTACATTACTATAATCCAGTGCCAACCGCCAGGCACATTAGGAACTACTACAAACGCTGCCCATTTAGAACCCATAGCAAACCCGCTGTATCCTGACAGCATTACCAGGACTCACAAAGCACCAGTCCCTACCTATCAAAAGGAAACACTGCAAATATTAAACCAGTACATTTCAGAGAATACTGGGGAAAGAGAACAAGTGGCAATGTCAAATAGGAATTACATAAACAGAATACCTCAGCTCAGTTACACATGCAGAACATAGACCATCACCAAACAAGGAATCGCAATTTAGAAACAGGAAGGCAATAATTTAAACTGGGAACCCCAAAAGCCAAACTTGGAATGTACAACAACACTGTAGAAATAAAACTATAAATCAATTTCCTCTTGTACCAAACAAAGCGCAGACGTTAATGATGCACATTTCCCAGAACTTTCATATTCCAGTTAATAAATTCAAAATAAAGAGATATATTCTACCTTTTGTGGTTTTTTTTTCAGTTGAATTTGCTCCAGCCACTTTCTTCTGGTTTCTTCATGTTTTCTGCTAACTCTCCATCGTCTGCTGTCCATTTGTCCTTTCTTCTCTCTTCTAGTTTTCTTTCCATCCTCTCTCTCTACATCTATTTTAACATACTAATCTTTATCCTTTTGCTCTTTCCTCATTCTTATTTCATCCACACAAATTTTACCCCTCCATCCTCAATCCCCACTTACTCTCCCAATACCCGGCCAATTGTAGATTTTTCATCCCACCCACACAAAATATTTTTCCCCTCTCCATTTTACTCTCCCAGCCCCATCCCATTCTAATCCTCCCCCAACATCAGCTCCCTTCTAGTTCCAGTCTCACCCAGCATCCATTCCCTTCTAGTCCCTGCATCAGCCCATTTCCAGTCCTAGCCCCCCATCAACCCATTTCCAGTCCTAGCTCCCCCATCCATTTTCAGTCTGAGTCCCTTCATCAGCTCATGTCCAATCCTAGCCCCCCATCAGCCCATTTCTAGTCATTTCCTAGCCCCACCATCAGCCCATGTCAAATCCTAGCTCCCCTCCACTCAGCCCAATTCCAGTCCAAGCCCCCCCCTGAGCCTACTTCCAGTTCTAGCCCCTCCATGAGTCCATTTCAATTCAAGCCCCCACCACAGCCCATTTCCAATCTTAGCTCCCCCCAACAGCCCATTTCCAGTCCTATCCTAGCTGCTCCATCAGCCCATTTTCAGTTCTAGCTCCCTTCCCTCACAGCCCATTTCCATTCCAAGCTCCCTCCCCATCAGCTATTTGCAGTTCAAGCCTCCCCGTCCACTCAGTCCATTTCCAGTCATAGCAATCCCCCAACCCATTACCAGTCCCCCCATCAACCCATTTTCAGTTTAAGCCCCCCCCCTATAACCCATTACCAGTCCTAACCCCCCATCAGCCCACTTCCAGTCTTAACCCCATCAGCCCATTTCCAGTCAGCCCCCCATAGCCCATTGCCAGTCCTAACCCCCCCCCCATCAGCCCACAGCCCATTACTAGTCCTAACCACATCAGCCCACCTCAAGTCCTAACCCCTCCCCATCAGCCCTTTTCCTGTCCTAGCGCCCCCATAGCCCATTAGCAGTCCTAACCCCCCCCCCATAGCCCATTAGCAATACTAACCCAAAACACCCTATTTCCAGACAGCCCCCATAAGCCCACAGCCCATTACCAGTCTTAACCCCCCCCAGCCCATTTCCAGTCCTAACCCCCCATCACCCCATTTCGTCAGCCTCCATCAACCCCCAGCCCATTACCAGTCTTAACCCCCCCAGCCCATTACCAGTCTTAACCCCCCCAGCCCATTTCCAGTCAGCCTCCATCAGCCCCAGCCCATTAGCAGTCTTAACCCCCCCCAGCCCATTTCCAGTCCTAACCCCTCCCCAGCCCATTTCCAGTCAGCCTCCATCAGCCCCAGCCCATTTCCAGTCCTAACCCCCACTCCAGCCCATTTCCAGTCCTAACCCCCCCCCAGCCCATTTCAAGTCAGCCTCCATCAGTCCCAGCCCATTTCCAGTCCTAACCCCCCCCCCTTGCACATTTCCAGTCCTAACCCCCCCCTTGCACATTTCCAGTCCTAACCCCCCCCCTTGCACATTTACAGTCCTAACCCCCCCCCCCTTGCACATTTCCAGTCCTAACCCCCCCCCTTGCACATTTCCAGTCCTAACCCCCCCCCCTTGCAAATTTCCAGTCCTAACCCCCCATCACCCCATTTCCAGACAGCCTCCATCAGCCCCCCCCCTTCCCTTCCCTTCCCTTCCCTTCCGGCAAATTTAAAAACAAAAACCTGGCTCTAGCTGCTGCCGCGTCCGTCGCAGCAGCGGCAGAATGGCGTGTCCCGCGGGGCCCCCTCTCCACGTCGAGCCCTCTGCAAGGGCTTTCAGATTCGCGAAGGGAGAGTGCTCCCTCGCGTCTCTGTAAAGCCCGCAGGGGCTAATGGGAAATTTCCCATCAGCCCCTCGCGTCTAAAGGGGCTGATGGGAAATTTCCCATTAGCCCCTGCGGGCTTTACAGAGACGCGAGGGAGCACAACTCTCCCTTCGCGAATCTGAAAGCCCTTGCAGAGGGCTCGAAGAGGAGAAGGGGCCCCACGGGACACGCCATTCTGCCGCTGCTGCGACGGACGCGGCAGCGGCAGCAGCTAGAGCCAGGTTTTTGTTTTTAAATGTAATAAAAAAAAAAGCAGAATGTTATTTGCGCGGGGCCCCCTGAAACGCGGGGCCCTGTGCAAAAAACATTCTTGCTCAATGGACGGGCCGGCCCTGGATATAATCAGTGAGGTAGATGAAACAGCTGCTGATAAGCAAATGTATACACCTATGATTTATCCAGGATATGCAGATTTGGAGCTGCCAGATTCAGAGACAGACAGCGGATCGGGATCGCTAATATCCATAGGAATAGAACCAAAATCAGCTATACATGAAAATATACATGAAACAGGATTATAGAAATCTAGCTTGCTGTAGGCCTAGAAAATACAGGTCTGAATTGCATTTCAAACTATCTCTTTAAAAGACACTTCTGCTTCTAGACTTAGCAAATAGAGCTTGTGTGTGATTAGCAAACAGTTTTGTGTAACAATAGATATTATGTCAGATTGAAGTTCCTTAATTAAATAGAACAGAGGGTGAAGTTGCTCATCCTGCAATCGGATAGGCTAAAGCAGTTACTGGGTCAGGTTGTACTGCTCTTGTGAAACTGGCTCTAATTCAATTAGCAAATATAACGGATATAGCTTGCATAAATAATAGAACATCAGCAGAAATTATAAGTAACTAATTAGCTTTTTCCTGAATAGAAGAATCACAGTGACACCTATTGAATTTAGTAAACATGGTTATGAAGTATAACTTCTGCTTTTCTTTATGATAATATTGCCTATGTTAGCAACTTTTATGTACACGTTGTAATTTGGAAAGCACCAGATGTTAATTAAAGATTAACTGAATCAGCTGATATTTCCTAATAAAAGCAGGAGCTCTACAGAACCATCTTTGAAGAGGCTCGATGGATATGTCAAATTAAACTCCATGCGTTTCTTCCCTATAGAGCTCAATAGAGATTGATTAATTAATTGATTGTGTCGTGTCTTTCCTTCCTGTTGAATGGTACAGGGATATATAAAGAACCCAGGTATTTTGTGTGTGGGGGATTCCAGACCCCAGGAGGGTAAAGAGTCAACAGATGTGTCAGTGAAAGGGCAGTTGAAGTAGGCACAGTTGGAATTGAGTGAGCTGCACATGCAGGAGATCCGGCATAAATTAAACTTACTACAGCAGAGGTTTTTTGAATTTGGCAATAAGGCAGGTAGGTTGTTAGCGCGTAGGGTCAAGAAATTGGCCGCTAGGAATGCTATAGTGAAAGTGAAGGGGAAGGATGGCAAATTGCTGTGGCTGGGGAAAGAGATCGAAGACCGGTTTGTCCAATACTACCGGGAGCTGTATACGCCGGAAATTGGAGTGTCGGAGGCCGCGATCAAGGATTTTTTGGATACTATCCGGCTGCCTAGTTTGTCTAGTGCAGAGTCGGAGGGTCTCTCACTTCCTATTGGGGAGAACGAGGTCCTGACAGTGATTAAGGGACTGCGGGCCCATAAGGCCCCCAGCATGGATGGATTTCCCAATCGATTTTATAAAGTTTTTGCGGGGTGCTTGGTTGGGCCTTTGGTGAGAATGTATAACTCTTTCAAGGGTGATAGTATCTTGCCGCCCTCCATGAGGTTGGCGGGGGTCAGTATTTTACATAAGGAGGGGAAGGATCCCTTAGAATGTGGCTCCTATAGGCCTATATCCCTGCTGGGCATAGACCTTAAGACTTTTACTTGAGTCTTAGCAAACAGGTTGCTTCCGTATCTGGGGAAGTTGGTACACCCAAACCAATCCGGTTTTGTGCCTGGGAGATACACCTCCGATAACATTCGGAGAGTGTTGAATTTAGTATGGCATGGCGGTAGAACGGGGGCAGAGCTGGCCTTGTTAGCGGTGGATGCTGAAAAAGCATTTGATAGGGTGAGCTGGCCTTTTCTGTTTATGACGTTAGAGCGGGTGGGGATCGTTGGGCCCTTTTTGGATTGGGTGCGAGCCCTGTATCAGATGCCACTAGCCTGCTTAAAAATTAATGGTTCTACCACACAAGTTTTTGAATTGCATAGGGGGACGAGACAGGGGTGCCCGCTTTCCCCCCTGCTTTTTATACTCGCCATGGAACCGCTGGCCCAGAGGATAAGGGATTGTGCGGAGGTCCGGGGCATAGTTGTGGGCGCGACGCACCATAAGATTTCACTATTTGCCGACGATGTCCTGTTTTTGTCTCTGACCCCTTGAGATCCCTTCCGGCGATTTTAGAGGAATTGACCACCTATGGTGCCTTGTCAGGGTTTCGAATGAACCCCACGAAGTCAGAAGTACTGAACCTCACCATAGCTAAGGAGACAGTGGAGGGTTTGAAGAAGACCTTTCCATTTCGGTGGGCCAAGTCTAGCATCCAGTACCTTGGGGTGCAGCTCACAGGCCAGAGGCGGAATCTATTCCAGGAGAATTATCTACCGGCTCAGGGTAAGGTACTTCGAGAGCTTGAGCGGTGGGGGGCTTTTGAGATCTCTTGGCTAGGTCGAATAGATTTAATTAAGATGATCTTGGTTCCTCGGCTCTTATATTTATTTATGAACTTGCCAGTCGAGGTTCCGGTAGCATATTTGAGGAAGCTACAGGATAAGCTTCTGCTTTTTGTTTGGCGGGGTAGGCGACCAAGGGTGGCCCGGCGTATTCTGTATGCGCCCCGCCACCTGGGGGGTATGGGGATGCCACAGTTGGGCAGATATTACGAAGCGGCCAGGGTGCAGGCAGTTTTTGAATGGATATTGCGGGATACCGCTGAATGGGTGGAATTGGAACAGTTGGGGGTAGGGGGGGAGACGTTTATTTAATATTGTATGGGTGAAGGCAGTTGGTACTGTGGAAAAGGGAGCGGGGAACCCGTATGTAGCGCTTACACTGCGTTATTGGTTGAAATGGCGTACCCGGTGGTATGGTCACCGGGGATGTTCTAAGTTTACGCCCCTGTTGGATAATCCGGATTTTCCTCCGGGGAGGTATGACCCTACGTTTCAGCGGTGGGCACGACAGGGGCTAGGCCCTGTCGGGCAGTTTAAAGAAGGGGAGGTTTGGGTGGCTTTTGAAGACCTACAGAGAGAATTTCCGGGGATGGAGGGTGACAGGTACCAATATGTGCAAGCACGTCATTTTTGTAAAAGTTTAGGTGGTTGGGGGGGAGAGGGGAGAGGGGCAAGGTGCGGTTGTTGATGGGTTAGTGGAGGGTGGGGTGGTCAAGGGACTGATCTCACGGTTGTATGGGTTAATGGAGCCACTGGATAGGGGGGAGTGGGCCCATAAGAAAGTGTGGGAGCGAGACCTATGTATGTGTTGGGATGATGGACATTGGGAAGCAGTTTGCAAGGGGCTGTTTAGTGGGGTATTGTCTAGCTCTATTTTGGAGCAAAATTATAAGGTGCTCTATCGGTGGCATTTGACACCCCAGAGGATGCAGAAATGGTGTGGGGGGTTGGGCCTATGTTGGAGAGACTGTGGGGAGACGGGATCCTTCATGCACATCTGGTGGGAGTGCCCTAAACTCCGGCCCAGGTGGTGTGAGGTGGCGGAGTGGCTGGGTGTGGTTTTGGGTGAATGTATAGATCTTGGTCCATGTTTGGCTTTGCTGAATGTGGGAGGAGGGTCGAAGTGGTGCAAGGTGGTGTGTGGGGCAATGAGGCAACTGATTGCGAGGAAATGGAGGGTTGTGTCACCGCCCACTTTAGAGAATGTCAAGCAGAGAGTGGCGCATCTTTCCTTAATGTACCGCCTCACCGCCCTTCGCCAGCAGAGGCTAGTGCGGTTCCAGGAAATTTGGGGCCCTTATCTTCAATGGGTTGAAGGAGGGGGACACTACCGGTCCCAAGGGAACAGGGGGGTGGGGAGGATTAATCTAGTAGTGATCCCACCCTGTAGTATGTTATTCGCTAGGTCTTCTTGGTAGGGGTTTTACCATACTGAAGAACACTGCAGTGGGGCTGTGGGGGCTCAGCATGCTGCTATGACAGGATGTTTCAGATTCCGTAATTTGATTTGACTATTATCTGATTATTAAGTTGATGCTTGTTAATGTTTTTATTGTCAGACTTTTTCCTCTTACTTGTATACTGATTATGCTAGTATGGTTGCCAGTCCCGGAGGGTGGGTTGGTGGGGGGGGGGGGGAGTTGGGGGGGTGGGGTGGAGGGGTGAAGGGGGATGTTTCATCATGGGTACGGACCATTGTGTGTTTTTTGTATTGTGTTTTTGAGCTTTGTTAACGTGAGTTAGTGCTGTATAAGAAGTAGCGTGTTAATGTTCTGTTGTTAACAGTGTGGATTCTTCAATAAACATTTAATGGAAAAAAAAAGATAAAAGGATAAGAAACATAATTAAATTAAAAGGGCATCACAGTAAAAAAGGTGTAACATATCTACATCATGTGACACTCAAAGCAATAAATAAATAAATAGTAATATCATGTATATAGATAAAAAGTACCATACATAAAAACCATACATAAAATATATATATATATATATATATATCTTGTATAGTGTGCCTTAAAATTGACTTACACATGAACTCAACAAAGGAAGAAATAGACGCAGGGCAGTAAGACAATCACAAATTAATAGTGAAGACACTCAAAGGAATGCTAATCATTAATACTCACAATAATGCACATGGGTAAAATTCCCCGTATGGTAAAATCTATGTTGTTGACACTGTTAAACTGATAGGAAAGGAGTCTTGCTAGTATGGAACTGTGCGTGTCCTTTATTAAAAGAACTGCAATATAATGAATCTATAATTAAGACATATATAATAATGAGAGGACAAACAAACTCAATACTCAACATGTTATCCAGCGAAATTCTAAGTTAAAAACTACATAGCATAATGTTCAATCTGACAAGTAAAATAATTATAAAGTTAATAAAAATCACTGACAGCACTGACACTAAAATATACAAGCAGTGCCTGAAACATGTGTGTAGAAGCATATTATGGCTAAAGAGCCGAATAATGTAATCAATCTTTTGTAAATCAGATATGGCTATTAACTGAACCCAGTACTGGTGGTAATATTCTAGCCACGGGGCATAAGTCCTGAAAGGCAAGGGAATCCTGCCAAGAAAAGGAAGGTGAAACTTGAATTGCATAGACTTACCTAACAGAGTAACTCCCAGATTATATACTGTGTTCTCTGAATGGGGAGACGATTTCGTTTTGATAATAACGATGCAGACACTAAATTTAAATTATCAACGAAATGTTAACTAAAATGGCAGTTATATTGCTTATATTTTGACATATCCCATAAAAAGACATCGTGTAATTACAGAGCTAGTGTGTCATCCTTTAGCGAATTAAATGTATCTCTAAGGAGAGCCCCGTACGAGTGATAATGTGCTCGAACATAACCAAGCTGAACCAGATATTGAAAGGCGCAAAATTGCTCCAAGGAAAAGTAAAGACTGAATGAAAAATGAGAAATTGTAGGCGTTACCTGACACAGTGCCTCCCAAGAAATGCAAAATCTTGTGCAGTATGCAAAAGCCAGCTGATGAAAGGATCAAGTTTTTGTAGATGCCACGGAGCGCGCCAAAAAAAGGGGCGTAGCTAAGCTGGTGTCGATTTACAGGAGAATATAGAGAGCTGTATGCAGGGGCTGTAGCTAGGTGTTCCCAACATAATAAAAACACTTAATGTCAGTGATCTATGTAAAACCTGAAACGGAAAAATTACGGAGACTAAAATACATTGTAGTTCACACACCTTTATATATGAATAGTACTTATAAAACCTACATTACTCTTGCTCCTTGTGTTCCCTGATTGACTTTGCAAGAGCTGTTGCTCCTTTTGTGCATAACCATCACCATGACATTGCCCAAGAATACTCGAACCGCCAGCCCTCGAACAGAGGCTGGAAATGCAGAAGAGCCAACCTAATGGCCCTCGCCTCAAGGCAGTTGATGGATCATGCCACTTCCCTGTGGGTCCATCGGCCCTGAGCCGTTTGGTCTTGGCAATGGGCTCCCCAGCCTCAGAGACTGATATCTGTTGACAGAAGGGTCCGTGAGCAATCATCCAGCAGTATGCCCTTCCTCAGAAGACTGGGCTGCTGCCACCACTGCAGGCTGGTCATCACCATCATTGGAAGTGGGAGCCTGATCTTGAACCGCTGAGAACTCAGGGACCACCAAGTCAGCAAGGAACATTGGAGCGGGCGCAAAAGGGCATACACCCACGGCACCATCTGGATTGTCACTGCCATCGATCAGAACAGTTGAAGATAATCCTGGACTCTGGGATCCTGCTGAGAACAGAACAGTGCCAAGTAATCCAACAGCCTTTGATTTTTTTTTTTTTTGGCAGGAAGACAATGCCCACTCAAGTATCGAAACATGCTCCCAGGAACTCGAGGGACTTGAGCAACTTGCCCTTTCCCGAGGCTTATCAAAAAAGGACACCACTCAGGAAGCTACCCAAGACACCTTTGAAAGAGAATGGGTTTGGATGAGCAATGACCTAGATATGGGTGCATGAAAGCAACCAGGATCAGCTATAGAATTCCAGGACATAGCTGTAATGAATGGGGACTACTACTACTAATCATTTGTATAGCGCTACAAGGTATATGCAGTGCTGTATATATAGATGTAAGACACAGTCTCTGTTCATCAGAACTTACAATCTAAGCAAGACAAAACATATAGCACATAGCACCCAGCAATCCTTGATGATCTGGGCCCATTCCTGAAGGAAGAGGCGAAGCCTGCCCCCAACCAGAGGAACCAGGGAATGGGCCCCCAAACCTTCATTGCATAGCCTGGGAGAGTCCTCCTCTGGATGGGACAAGGTCCCTGAGCCCATGTGCTCCACGAAAGTACTATAACAAGCCCAAAGTCCATAAGCAGATGGGAAGAAACTCTTTCTAGGCCATAGCAACGGGAGTCCCGAGACCCCTAGGAGATTGGCCCCAATTCCAAAAGGGATTGGAAAAGGGCTTACAGCAAAAAGTGGGTCTGGTCTCTACACGCTCTCAGTCAGAAGCCCTGAACAAAACGGATGAACCCTCAGATGAATCTTTGAGAGAGTTACCGTCACATGATGATCTAATTGTTTCCCCTTCCAACAGGAGTAGAAAAGGAAAAGCAGAGAAACGCCATGAAAGGCAATGCAGGTCTCAAAGGAAAGCTGATTTGGAAGCTGGACAAGGATTGCCTTGGGTCCCAGCCGAGTTAGTGGAGAAGTTCCCCAAGGAGCAGCAAGCAGATCCCACGCTTATAAGGGCGTTTGAACACGCTCGGGAGGAAAGGGACGTCCTTCCAAGATTCCTCCTAGAGAAGGGAGTGCTGTACAGGGAGAACCTGGATCCCCAGGCAGGGACCGTCCGTAAGCAGCTGGTGGTGCCCGGCTCTTTTAAGACGTTGGTCTTAAGGCTGGCACATGATCATCCGGTAGGAGGTCATAAAGGCATACAGGGAACTCTAGTTCAGATACTAGCCCGTTTTTATTGGCCAGGCGTATTCAAAGAAATCTCACGATTTTGTGAGTCTTGCCCATCGTGTCAGCGAGTTACCTCAGCCCATCCACCCGGGGTGCCCATGGTCCCAATGCCATTAATATCGGAACCTATTCGTAGAATTGCTATGGATATAATGGGACCTCTGATAAAGACACCCCGAGGTTTCCAATATATACTGGTTATAGTGGATCAAGCCACTAGGTTCCCTTGGGCCATTCCCTTAAGGAATATATCGGCAAAATCTATAGCGCTAGAGGTAATAAAGCTATTCTGTGAGGTGGGTTTTCCCCAGGAGGTGCTGACAGACCGGGGCAGTAACTTTATGTCCAAATATTTAGCCCAAGCGTGGGACGCCTTTGGAATACAACATGTAAGGACAGCCGCCTATCACCCTCAGTCCAATGGACTGGTGGAGAGACAAAACCAAACATTGAAACAAATGCTGAGGCGAGGCCTGGATGGTAATATGGCTGAGTGGGATACTATGCTTCCCTTTGTCCTGTACGCCTGCCGAGAGCAGACACAAGCATCTTTGGGAGCCTCTCCTTATGAATTGATGTATGGGCGGGCTCCACGAGGAATTTTAGATATATTAAGGGAACAACGGGTTGAGCCTGAAATAGAAGTAACCGAAGTACCCCATTTTCTGCGGGATTTAAGGGGACGGCTGCATAGAACCTCCCAGGTAGCGGAGGGAAACCTAAGAGCCAGTCAGGTACGCCAGAAGAAGTATTACGATAAGGGTACGAAACCTCGCTAACTCGCGGTAGGTGAAAAAGTTATAGTAATGATTGCAGGGGTCACTCCAAAATTTGAGGGTCAGTGGAAAGGACCATATAAAGTGGTCAAGCAAGTTGGACCAGTATCATATGCAGTAGAAAGCAAGAGAGGCTGCCAACAGGTTTACCATATCAATGTTCTCAGGCCCTGGCATGACCGAATAGCGTTAGGCAATCTAGCAAAAGTAGAGCATAAGGCAGGAGCTTGGCAGCAAAATGCTGGTACCCGGTCAAGAATTACAAGCTGTGCGGGTGAAAAATCGCCAGCCCGTAATATCTTAAGGGGGGGGGATATGTGATGAGGAAGGCACTGGTGAGCCTGCAGAGTTAGAGAAAATCTGTGATTGTACCTTTAAAAACATTCCAGCAGTGCACAGGCTTCAGAGCAAGCTTAGAGTTTCTGAGGCTAGGCTGCCACATTCAAGCTCTGCTGATGGAGTAGCAGGCTTGGAGCATGATTATGAACACCCGTTAAGGTAGAGAGAAACGCTGCCCAGGAAGCACCTTTATAAACCCTGCTTAGGGAAAAGCAGTGAGGAGAAGAGCTGCTCAGGAGGAAAAGGTTGCTCAGAAGGGAAGAGCAGAGCAAGCAAACACTCAAGGAGAGAGTCCAGGAAGACAGAGTCAGAGATGGACTCAGAGCAGGACTGGAGATTGAGCTGGAAGTTCCCAGAAAAGAAAGTTCCAAGCAGAGGAAAGAAGGAGGAGTCTGGCACAAGGGAAACCAGGCAAGAGCTGCTCAGACGGAGAGAGCAGGGCAGGTTCCAAACTTCTGTTCCTGACCAAGAGGTTCACAACACTCAGAGGTGGGTGCCTAGGTTTCAAACCAGGAGGCAGAAGAACCCAGCCTCCAACAGAGAGCCGTGGTTAAACCTCAGAGAGGAACTGGGGCAAGAGAACCAAAGAAAGATATCCAGTAATACAGTTCTCCATATTCCTTACCGGGTAGAGAAGTCCTGGAGGGAGTTACAGGAATCCTCAGCAAGAATTCCACCAGAGGCAGGTCATGAGGGCTCAGTGCAGGATATTATAATTCCAGAGCAGGAGGAAATGCAAGTGGAGTATAATGAACCAGACCCCTGGATTACTGAACTGCCAATGGACTGTTCTTTGTGTCGTGCAGAGGCTACTGAATCCTTGGTTAAGGAGTAGCAGCCTGAGTAAATGCTTTTGGGATAAGCACTACCAAGAAAACTTAACCTTGCTAAGGTAGGAACCAGGTTAAGTAAGACAAGCTTGCACAGCACTGTATATTATCTCACTAAGGAAGCAGAAAGACGTTCTTTACTTTGCTGAACCTAAGAAGCTGTACTTTTGATTTGCGTGTTTTGATTGATGAAATGTCTACGTCTGTTTAATGCCTTTGAGAAGTTACTCAGCTTAAGGATGTAAATATTTTCTGTGCTTTTTGTCCTGGAGGAAATATCCGGATACTTTGCGTTTGAACCTTATTTGTGCATATTTTGGGGAAATAAACTGTGTCATGTTTGCCTTCACGCGATGTCTCCACGACTCTCCTTTTCAAGAGGGAAACTACAACTCCCAGAGGGCACTGCTCCTGAAGGAAATAGTTTTCAAACCCTTTAAAGAGGACTAAAATGGCAACCCTAATCCCCTAAGCACGTGGCTGGGGATAGGGACACGTGACAGTACTCACCCCTTGAGAGCCCCAGACAGAGCATTTATGCCAGGCTCAACTCTACTCCCCTGATACTGTTACATTGACTTTGCAGCACTGCATTTAAGGTGGCTGGCAGGCAGCTCCCTCTGAGAAAGTGTAGTTACTCACCTGTAACAGGTGTTCTCCAGGGACAGCAGGAATCAGTCCTCACATATGGGTGACGTTGGCGCCGATGGAGCCCTCATGCGGAGCAATTCCCCAGCTTTCAAAGAAAGCCTTTGGGATTGCATCGCGCATGCGCGGTCCCCTTCCCGCCCAAGAGTGCCATCTTGCTCAGTCAAATGACGTAGCTAAAAAGACTGGGAGTGGAGCATATGGCTAGTTTTGAGCATTTTGTATATGGTTGGGGTTTCTGACATGACTCTTTGTAGTAATAAGATCGATTGCTGGTATACAAGCCCTCAGATAGCTCGGGAGGAGAAATCACAGGTGTGGAAAATTGGACGATCCAGACTTGGGGTTTAAATTCTGGCAGTTAGTCCCATTTCGCATGCGCGGCGTTCGGCAGAGCCATGAAACACGGAAGGCATGAGAAAAATAATTATTAAAGGACGTGGGCAGCATCGCTATGAGTAAGTTAGAGTGCGTTTATTGTTTAAGATAATAGGAGTAAGAGAATACATTGGAACACTGAGTGGTTTCATTTTATTGCGTTTGGCTTATTGTCATTTATTTGTCTTTTAAGGAAAGGATCTCCTGATGAAAATATCATTTTGAAACGCCCTTGTGGCGCCTAAGCAGAGCGTCGGGATCCGGTCTATAGGCTGTATATTGGTGGTGTGTTTTCAGTTAAGTTAAAGTTTTTCTACTTTTTATACAAGACCACCCAACACAGCGATTGTTTAAAACACTGATGCAAAATATAGCACCATATCACTGGACGAAAGTCTAAATAAGAGTGCGATATAAGTCTGAGACTTGGCTACAGTGTTAACAATGAAGTGAATGAAATGCTCTAATTTCACGGTGTTACATTTGAACGAGCAATAGTAACAGTATCACAGTGAATACGTTCAGAGAAGAGACCAAGTAATTTGTGAGTAGCTAAAAAGACGGCAAGAATAGAAAAAATTAATAACAGGACTGCGACTCCAGGGGAGGAGGGAGGGTCGTGAGGACTGATTCCTGCTGTCCCTGGAGAACACCTGTTACAGGTGAGTAACTACGCCTTCTCCAGAAACAAGCAGGAAGTCAGTCCTCACATATGGGACTCCCTAGCTATAGGCTACCGAGAACCCTTAGCTGAAAAATGGCTCCCTCTAGAAGAGCCGCAGCAGCTTCAATAGGAATTCAGCCAAGAATGCAACACCCCCTGGTAGCCTGACACCAAAGGGTCAGAGGGTTGGAGTTGCCTAAACCTCAAATAGGTTTCGGAGTACCGCCTGGCTGAAAGCACTGTCTCGTAGGGATTCTATATCCATGCAGTATTGGACCGCAAAAGTCTGGCTTGAAGACCAAGTTGCGGCCCGGCAGATGTCTGCCAGTGGAACAGAGTGGAAGTGAGCCACTGATGCGGCCTTAGCCCTGACACGGTGGGCCGTTACTCGACCCTGCAATGAGAGGTCGGCCACCCTGTACGCCCAGGCAATGCAATCTGCCACCCAGCTAGACAGTGTGCGCTTGGAGACAGGTAACCCCAGCTTACTGGGGTCATAAGAGACGAAGAGCTGAGTAGCCCTTCGATGTCCCCTTGTACGATCCAGGTAGAAGGACAACGCCCGACTGCCTCTGCCCGGCTGGAATGCGGCCTGGGAAAGAAGGTTGGAAGAATCACTTCTTGGTTGAGGTGGAAAGAATAGACCACTTTTGGAAGGAATTTAGGGTGAGTGCGGAGGACCACTCTATTCCTATAAAACCGTGTGTAATGGTTTATCAGTTATGAGAGCTTACAGCTCACTCACACGTCTGGCTGATGTGAGTGCCACCAGGAAGAGCACCTTCCAGAAGAGGAAGTGCAGATGGCAAGAGGACATCGGCTCAAAAGGTGGACGAGTAAGCTGCTGCAAGACCACATTTAAATCCCATTCAGTTGCTGGAGGATGAACTGGGTGTTTCAGCAGAAGCAGACCTCTGAGGAATCTGGACACCAGGGGGTGAGCCGAAAGAGGTTGCTCCTCCACTGGTGAGTGGTTTGCTGACAAAGCACTCAGGTGGACTCTGACGGAGTTAGACGTGAGACCTAATTCTGAGAGGTGAAGCAGGTACTGCAGCACCACTGGTACAAGGCAAGAGAAATGGTTTTCGTTGTGCTGGTCACACCACACCTCAAACCTACGCCACTTGAAAGCATAGGATTTCCTAGTGGACTGCCTCCTTGATGCCAGTAACACTTCTTCTACATTCCGAGGTAGGAGGAGAGGAGCCAGCACTACCCTTTCAGCAGCCATGCCATCAGGTTGAGGGACCTGAGGTTGGGGTGCAAGAGAGAGCCCTGATCCTGGGACAGGAGGTCGGGCTGCGTCCCTAGTGGTAGTGGGGTTTCCACTGCCAGCTGGAGAAGAAGCGGAAACCAAGGCTGTCTTGGCCATCTGGGGGCTACCAGAATAACAGAGGCCTTGTCCCGAAGGATTTTGAACAGAGTCCGGGCCACCAGAGGCGTGGGAGGAAACGCATACATGAGGCCCCTGACCAGGAGATCAGGAAAGCATCTGCAGCCACCCTCAGAGGATGTGCCTATTTTGAGCAAAATCTGGGCAGCTGGCGATTTTGCAGACTGGCAAACAGATCTATGGACGGATGTCCCCAGCAGTGGAAAATCCGCTGGGCCACCACCGGATCCAGTTGCCATTCATGAGGTTGGAGAATCCTACTTAGTTTGTCTGTTAGGCAGTTCTCCTGACCAGGCAGGTACACTGCTTTGAGAGATATACCCTACCTGATGGCAAAGGAGCAGAGGTCCAGTGTCTCCTGACATAGGATATGAGACCCCGTACCACCCTGCTTGTTCACATAGAACATTGCTACCTGGTTGTCCGACTATCAATTGTGGCACCGCCTCTACTAGGCGGTTGCCTAGTGAAGGCAGCGGGCCATCACATATCTTATATTTTTACTTGAACTCCAGGGTTTAGGCCTCTGGAGGTGTAGTTGTGTGTAAAAACAGTCCAAGTGGTTTCAGGCCAACACAGGAAAAATTTATTCAATTTTATCGTTTTACAGTCAGGCGTTGCAAACAGGCCTTTTGCAGAAAATCTTGAACACCATAACAGAAAGAAGGATATTTTCTCCAAATCAAAACTTTGTCACCAAACTGTATTTCAGCCGTGCTATAAACAAACTGTTTCTTCCAGCAGCTTAACAGAGGAACTTCTTTTCCAAAAACAAACACCATTGAAAGTAATGGCAATTAGCAGAGTCCAGCAAACCTACAGCTTCCTTCAACAGCTTAAAGTTTTAGCTACGGACATCTTCTGCTTGTCAGCACAAATACTAGAAAATTGCTGCATTAAAACATTCACTTCAGCACAGATATTGTTGTTGCTTTAACCCTGAGAGTTCTTTCTCTCTCTCATAAGCTTCCTGTATACAAAAATCAGGATAAACGGTTTTCTGGATTTCCCTCTCAGTTTAACCGTTAAGCTTTCCTTAATCTGAAGTCGTGCAGAAAGAGCATTCCATCAATGAGTCTGTGGAATCCTGTTCCTCTCCACCAGGTTCTATTTCCATGTCTTCCTCCTCTGCATTACATGTCACCGGGTTTAAAACAGGCTCGGGAATTTCAAGTTTGACTTCTTTTAAAAGTCTGAACAGTCTTTCCCACTGAGCCTTCCTTCCCCCTTCTGGGTTTGTAATATAGCTATGAGACTTCTTCCCCTTTAATAAACCCTTTAAAGGCTTTGTCTCTCTCAGCTTATCTTTAGGAACATTCTTCCTGGCAGGCTTTCTACAAGATACAATTTCTTCCTCAGAATCTTGTAAGCTTATCTCTGAGTCTGGGTTATATTCCTTAACCCCCACAGACTTTTCCCTCCTACCTCTGAGCTTGGCTGTGAACCTCCTACAGCATGGGCTTTTCCAGGAAGTAGCGTCGTCTGAATCAGAGCTGCCTTGGGAATCACTGCAGTGTCTGTTTCCAGACCCTCTAGGCTTTCCAGCACTGAAGATTTGTTCCTCTTCAGTCTGGTCTGGGACTTCTTGCTCTAGCTTACTTACAGCCAGCCTTCTCACTTCCTCTCTCCTGGAAGGAGTGTGATTAGCCCTGGTTCTGGCTCCTTCACAACTGCTGTCTCTGAAGCTGTTCCTGTGTCTCCCACTGGATCTGTTGCCTGAACTGCACCTGCTGCCTTGTGTTCCCTTTCCGTTTCTGTTCCTGCTTGAACTCTCTCTGAAGTCTTCACCTCGAGTTCTGCTTTCACTTTCCCCCTTGCTCTGTGTTCGTGTGAGCTTAAATGTTTGAAAGTGACGTTCCTCTCCTGGCCCCACCCCCAGGTGTTTCCTATCTCTAATAATGGCGTCTGGGTGTGGTCTGAGCCTGGCTTTTGAAGTGTGGTTTTTTCCACTACCTTCCTTCTGGAACGTGTGTTTTGGTGAGCCCTTCCCCCACACAGAAGAAAAAGTTTCATTTTTCCTGTTTTCCAGGGCTGTGCTGCACTCTCCTTACCACACAATACAGACTGATGTGAGAGGACATGACAAAAGGTTTGAAGAGCTAGGTGAATCACCCGCAGCTCTAAGAGGTTGATTTGGTGTGCAGACTCCTGAGGAGACCATAACCCCTGAGTGCATGATCCTTGGCAATGGGCTCCCCAGCCCAGCAAGGATGCATCTGTCGTTAGCACTCTTGTGTGCGAGGGAGTCTGAAAAGACACTCCCTCGAGCAGGTTGGGTGGCTGAAGCCACCACTGCAATGAGTTCATTAGACGCCTGGACTGTTATCCTGTCTCTGAGGCTGCCGGTGGCTTGTGTCCACTGATCTCTGAGGCACCCCTGAGCTGTTCTCATGTGGAGACGGGCATTTGGGGTCACATGCACCGTGGAGGCCATGTGGCCCAGGAGGCGTAAAAAGTGTCTCGCTGAGACCTGCGCCTGAGCTGTTGTGCCAGTGCTAGCAGCCTCTGTGCCCTGTCCTCTGGCAGGTAAGCCTTCACCTGAAGGGTGTCCAGTCTTGCTCCTATGAACTCTAAGTTTTGAGTGGGGAGCAAAGTAGACTTTGCGTGGTTTATGACAAAGCCTAGATGTTGCAACAGTTTGATGCTGTGAGAGGTGGCCTGTTGGGCCTCCTGAGACGACTGGCCCCTGATGAGCCAGTCGTCCAGGTAAGGGAAGACAAAAATTCCTTGAATCTCAGCCAATTCCTTGACACTACAGCTAGGCATTTTGTAAACACTCTGGGAGCAGAGGCTAGGCCAAAGTGTAGAACTCTGTATTGGAAATGTTTTCCTCCCACTACAAATCTCAGATATTGTCTGTGGACAGGATGTATGAGGATGTGTGTATAGGCATCCTTCAGGTCTAAGGAGCACAGCCAATCTCCCTGGTGGAGGTAAGGCAGCAACATTCCAAGGGAAAGCATCTTGAACTTTTCCTTCACCAGGAACTTGTTTAAGTTTCTTAGGTCGAGGATGGGTCTGAGGCCTCCTGTTCTTTTTGGTATGAGAAAATACCTGGAGTAGAAGCCCTTGCCCTGCAGGTGGTGGGGCACCGGTTCCACCGCCTGATCCTCTAGAAGACCTGCCAACTCCTGCAAGAGGAGGACCCTGTTAAGAGGGGGACTGAGAGGCTCTCCTGGAAAGAAGGAGGATGGTATCTGGCTGGTGAAGCAAATAGCCCCTTTGGACTATTTGCAGGACCGAGATATCCGAGGTGATGGCTGACCACCTGTGGGCGTACAGGGTTAGCCTGTCTCCTGTGCATGGCCTTACCACTGGCGGAAGAGAGACTATGCTTTGGGAGTCAAAAAAACCCCTCCCGGCTGGGTAGGAGTCGGGGCTTGGGGGTCTTCTGCTTACACGGGCCATGCCCCTGTCCCTTGGCCTGCTGCCCCTGTTGGGGAGCTGGGGTGGCCTGGTAAGTGGGGTAGTTGCGGTAAGCAGTACCCTTTCTCGGGAAAAAGGGCTTTTTACCCGAGCCCTTCTTAGAAGGGGCAGAAGTCTTCTTTGAGAGTCCGGGTCAAGTACTCAGACTCGAGCTCAGCAGCCTTCTCAGTCATGGGTTTGGCATAGAGATTGTCACCTCAGCAAGGGACATTGACCAACTTGTCCTGAACCCATGGCTCCAGATCCGACGACATTAGCCAGGCCTGACGGCATGCACTGATGTCGGCCGCTGCTACTCGGGCCGAAGCCTCGAAGCCGTCATAGGCCGCTCGAGATATGAACTTCGAGCACTCCCGAATCCCGGTGGACAAGGCATTGAAGCGCTGCAAGGGTGCTTAGGAGAGGCCAGCTGAGAACCTGGGAATCTCTTTTGCCAGGTCCCTCAAGTACATGCCCATGTACAGCTAGTAGGTTTGGACACGGCATGACAGCATCGAGCCCTGGAAGCCGAGGGTGTCCAGGTTCCGGGCCTCCTGGCCAGGAGCACCGAGGAGTGTGTTTTTTGGCTCTTGAGCCTGTGCATGGCCCATTCCACAACCATGGATTTGTTTGGCAGCTGTGCCTTTTGGAACCCAGGGCTCTTGCGGACTTGATAGATGGAATCAACCCGCTTGCTGAGCATCAGCCGTTCCAGCATCGGAGGAACCGGCACAGTAAGGGCTTTACTTGGGGGAAAGTCATAATGGAGGATCTCGAACTTTTCAGCACAAGGCTCCTCCTCAGTATCCGCTGGGAATGCCAAGGCCTTGGCCATGTCCATGACGAAGTCCGAGAACCAGGTATCCTCCCGAGGGCACCTTCTCCAAAGCTCTGAACCCAGTGAGTCTGATGGGACATACCGGGTCCGATGGGTGTCTGGGGACTCTTCATCTTCCGTCTCCCATGTCGATCCCTCCGAGGAGGAATCGAGCGGCTCCGGCCCTGACCGCCCCAATGCCGACAGCACCAGCGTCTACAACCTCGGCCCCGAGAGGGAGGTCGAGGGAGACCTTGGCCGAGGATCGACTCGAGTCCGAAGAGTCTCGAGGATCGGCTCGGCCTCCGGGGTCGACTTGGACATCAAGGTCCCGGTGGTCAGGGTGGATGGACCGGTGAGACTGGCTATCAGCACCCACTGCTGCTCCATGAAGGCAGACATGCTGCGCTCCGGGGCCATCATCCTGAGACAGAACTCAGAAGACTCCACAACCTCCGACTTGGGCCCCGACACCATCAGGCCCGACGCCAGCTCTCCTGGAGGGGAATCCACAAGGACAACAGCGCTTACCCTCCTCGGTGTCTCCGGCTCCGTGCAAGGTATCTTTTCAGGCCGCTCCGGCTCCGAGGACCCGGGACGGAGGTCAGGACTCTGCGACCTGGCCTTCGAGGGCCCAGGGCAATCGGAAGCATCCAATGATGCTGCCCTCACGGGTTTCTTCTTCCTCCGGTGTTCCCGGGAGGGAGACCCCTGCTCTGAAGACCCCCGACGGTGCTCGGGTTCAGACAGCTCCCGAGACGTCGAGGCTTCTGATGAGGTCCGGATCCGGGGGGATGCGGACTCCAAGAAAATCCTTTCACGCTGCTACTGCCTACTTCGAAGTGCCTTAGAGGACATCTTCCCACACGGGCCACAGACCTTCGGGTCATGGTCGGGCCCGAGGAATCGGAGACAGCAGTCATGTGTGTCGGTGAGGGACATTAACTTCTTACACCGATCACACTTTTTAAACCCGCTGGCAGCCATCGGGGGGAAAAAGGGCCCCTACAAGGTCGAAGCACCAGGCTGCCAGTGAAAAGAAAAAAGAGCGTGAACGCTAGTCACTAAGGAGAAAAACGCAAAAAAATTGACAGGACTCGATACCGGTGTACCAAGCCGTAGGCAGGAAGGGGAACCGGCGTCGAACTGGTCGAAGAGAGAAATTCTTCTGAAGTTTTGACACACTTTTTCTGCGAGGAATTAGGGATAATGTCCGTTGGGCTCCGCGGAAAAAGGGAGACTGAGCAAGATGGCACCCTTGGGCAGGAAGGGGAGTGCACGTGCGCGATGCAATCACAAATACTTTCTTTGAAAGCTGTGGAATTGCTAAGCACGAGGGCTCCATCGGCGCCGACATCACCCATATGTGAGGACTGACTTCTTGCTTGTTCCTGGAGAATCTTCTATCATCTTTGGGAGAGAGCAGGGCGGAACAGAGGAGGAGGGAGGGGATGTTGAAGTGGTGTAAGGCTGCTGCACTCTTCCGGTTCCTTCCAAATCCTTTGAATTTCTGGCTGCTCAACAAGCTCTTATCATGATAAGCATGTGGAGCTGAACCAATTTTCTCTCCTCCTATGGCTACCGAAAAGACTGCAGTCTAGTGGAGCCTCCCACATCATGTTCAAGTGAGAGAGTCACCCTCAAGGTAGTGATTCATGAGTGTTTAATCAATCTTTTCCTTTAGCAACGCTAGCTGCTGCCACTGAGTATCAGGGCCATATACTTTTCCAAGACTGAGTCTATTGCCTTGAATACTGGTGAAGCAATCATGGGCAGATCCTTTCTTCATTTGCTCATCCTTCTGCTGATTTTCTGATGGAGCTCTCTAGAAGCTGAAGAGGATTAGTTTTCTGACGTCTAAGACTGAATGAAGACCACTAGATTTCCTTGGAAATTTGGAAGTATTTAGAATAAAATGCCAGAAGCCGGACTGATACAGGAGGGTTTATGCTCCCTAAACTTGCAGTCCCATATTTGTGAAAGAGCATAGGTCATATCCAGTTGGGTAATAGACTAAAACAGAATTTTCTGAACAAGTGCAGTAGATACGGTATAGGTGTTCTCTTCAGACTGTTTTTTCAAGTTCTGAGAGAGCTAGTTTGTGAGTGCTATCACCCATTTGTGGTGCTGATTTCATTCTGTTTGTGAACAGACAAAAGGAAAAACATGCTCCCCCTAGCTCTCATATATTCCTCAGTCCCTACAGTATACTCTCACCATCACAGTCAAGCCCCATTGCTCATTTTAGAGCCCTCTACCAGCACCCACAGCCCCCTACTGTTCATTTTTACCAACATTACCCCACCATCATCTATTGCTAGGTTTCATCACTATCAGCACCCACTGCTCACTCATACCACCCTCTTACTCTCCCCCCCCCCCCCCATCCATTATTTACTGTCAGGATGCTTCTGCAGATCCATGCAACTCAGTTATTCTGAATGACACACTGCCTGTATTTTCTCATTATAAGGTCAGTACTGGGAATATGGGTATTCAAGACTTTCAATACTGTTCTTGCTTTGAGAGATATGAACATGAATGTACGGGTACCACACGGCTCAGAATGGAACTGCATTTGGGTTAGATATGTACTCGTGAGCCTATAATGAGTTGCAAACCCAAGTTGGAAAACTACTAATCTATGCCTTGCTTTCACCAGGTACTGAATTTTTCTCACCTGAAACTCCAGGGCAATCTTCTCTTCCTTCATTTTGTCAATATATTTAAGTAAAAGGAGTTTTTCTTTTTTAATTCCCCGTATTTCCTGTCTTTCATGATCTTGCATTGACAGTATCTTCTGATTACACTTTTCTGATATAGAAATCAGCATTGCTTGCACAGGTTCCAGAGAACGAATTTTCTCCCTCTGATGAGCTAAAAAAAAGTCTCATGTTAAGTCTCCTTTAAACTTTGGGCTAAATCTAAATAAGAAGACTAATCCATACTAAGACAGTTTTACTTGAGATAAATTTGCAATGAATTTGTAACTCCCACTTTAACTTGTTTGATGAAAAACTTTACTGAAATAGTGCTCAAAGCTATTGAAGAGAGAGAGCCTGGGGAATTGTACCAATAGAGATGGTAATGAAGATGGCAGAAGAGAAGAAGAAGGGGGAGAAAGAGAGTGATAGAAAAAAGGAAGGGAGAAGTCAGAGGTGAGAGATGAGAGAGAGAGGGAGAGGAGAGACAAGGGAAAGAAGAGCAATGGGATTGTCATTTCTCCATTTCCAGGCGAACATTTTCCTATCAGGGGATGCCAATGGACTGGGTGGTGGTGGTACTGACTAGTGTTGTGTGGAAGGCAGTGCAGCCATAACAGCAAATTTATTCCCAATAGATCCACCCTCTTAGAGGGCAATTAAAAAAATCCTGCTGAGTTTATGCATGTTAGAATGAACATATTTGAGGCCTATTTTATAAAGTAAAGTAAGAGCAAGGCCTTTGCAACTATTAAGCAAGATCAGATGGTCACCTTGGGCAATAGATTCTGAGGGAAGGGGGGTACAGCAAAGAACAACAGCAATCATTGAAAAACTATAGATCCTAATAGCCACACAAACTCAAACAGCCATCAGCACTTCTTTTATGTGCAGGAAGAAAGAGTAGTTACTCACCTGTAACAGGTGTTCTCCAGGAGCAGCAGGAATCAGTCCTCACATATGGGTGTCATCGGCGCCGATGAAGCCCCAGCGGAGCATTTCCCCAGCTTTCTATGAAAGCCTTTGGGAATGCAGGCACGCATGCGCGGTTCCCTTCCCGCCTAAAGGTGCCATCTTACCTCAGTCAAATGACATAGCTAAGAACAGCACACAAAAATGAAAAAATAAACTATGTACAACTGCAAACTCCAAGGGGAGGAGGGAGGGTTGTGAGGACTGATTCCTGCTGCTCCTGGAGAACACCTGTTACAGGTGAGTAACTACTCTTTCTCCAGGACCAAGCAGGAAGTCAGTCCTCACATATGGATGACTCCCTAGCTCTGAGCTACCAGGAACCCAGGCTGAACAAGAGAACTCCCTCTAGTCTCAGCAGCAAAGAAAGGCTTTTCAAGGACACAACCTCCATCGGTAGCCCAACAGAGGGCAGGAGTTGCCTAAACCTCAAAGAGATTCCGGAGTACTGCCTGGCCAAAAGCACTGTCCCTACGGGACTCCCTCTCCAGGCAGTAATGGGCCGTAAAGGTCTGGCTTGAAGACCAAGTTGCAGCCCTGCAGATGTCTACCAAGGGCACAGAGTGGAGATGAGCCACTGAGGCAGCCATTGCCCTGACACGATGGGCTGTGACCCTACCCTGCAAAGGAAGGTCAGCCGCCTTGTAAGCCCAGGTGATACAGTCAGCCACCCAGATGGACAAGGTACGCTTGGACACAGCTAACCCCAACTTATTGGGGTCAAAACAGACGAAGAGCTGAGTAGCCCTTCTATGCCCCTGCGTACGGTCAAGGTAGAAGGATAAGGCCCTCCTACAGTCCAGGGTATGCAGGACTGCTTCAGCCTGGCTAGCATGAGGCCTAGGGAAGAATGTTGGAAGAACCACCTCCTGATTGAGGTGGAAAGAGGAGACAACCTTAGGGAGGAACTTTGGATGAGTCCTGAGGACTACCCTGTTCCTGTAAATCCTGGTGTAAGGCCTGTCACAGACCAGGGCCTAAAGCTCACTTACTCGCCTAGCCGAGGTAAGGGGTATTAGGAAGAGTGTCTTCCAGGAGAGGAAGCGTAGTGGACAACTAGCCATCGGCTCAAAAGGTGGGCGAGTCAGCTGCTGCAAGACCACATTCAGCTCCCACTCAGGGGCAGGAGGACGGATGGGCGGCTTGAGCAAAAGCAAGCCTCTGAGAAAGCGGGACACCAAGTGGTGACCAGATAGAGACTGCCCCTCTACCAATGAGTGGTGAACTGCTAGAGCTGAGAGGTGGACCCGAACAGAATTGGACTTAAGTCCCTGATTGGATAAGTGCAGTAAATACTGAAGCACCACTGGCACAGTACAGGAGAAAGGATCCTCTGTACGTAGGTGACACCACACAGAAAACCTCTTCCACTTGAGAGCATAGGTTTTCCTCGTGGACTGTTTCCTAGAGGCTAGGACAACCTCCTCAACTTCCTGAGGTAGGCCCCAGGGAGCCAAAACTACCCTTGCAGCTTCCAGGCCATCAAATTGAGAGACTTGAGATTGGGGTGCAGAAGGGAACCCTGGACTTGTGTGAGAAGGTCGGGTTGCAACCCCAGAGGTAGTGGAGGATCCACCGCCAGTTGAAGCAGAAGAGGAAACCAAGGCTGTCTCGGCCACCTGGGAGCTACCAGCAGGACCGAGGCTTTGTCCTGAAGAATCTTGAATAGGGTTCGGGCCACCAAGGGAGTGGGAGGAAACACATAGAGGAAGCCCTGAGACCAAGATATCAGAAAAGCATCCGCTGCTATCTGCAGAGGATGTGGTTGCCTGGAGCAGAGCGTTGGCAGTTGCTTGTTCAGTAGGCTGGCAAAAAGATCCATCAAAGGAAGACTCCATTTGAGAAAGATCTTCTGAACTACCGAAGGATGCAGCTGCCACTCGTGGGGCTGCAGAATCCTGCTTAACCTGTCTGCCAGGTAGTTGTCCTGGCCTGGAAGATACACAGCTTTGAGGAGCATGTTGTGCTTGAGGGCAAAAGAACACAGGTCCTGGGCCTCCCAACAAAGGATCCTGGACCAGGTTCCGCCCTGTTTGTTCACATAAAACATGGCAACTTGGTTGTCTGTCTGGATCAGGACAGACTGGTGAGTCAGGGTAGGAGTGAAAGCTTTGAGTGCTAAGCGAATAGCTCTGAGTTCGAGGAGATTGATCTGCTGTGCAGCTTCCCAGGGAGACCAGAGTCCCTGGGTGCACTTGCCCAGACAATGCGCTCCCCAGCCTTGCAGGGAGGCATCTGTGGTTAGCATCACTGTGTAACCTGGAATCTGAAAGGGCACTCCTTTCAGCAGATTGGGTGGGTGTAGCCACCAGTTGAGGGAGTGCAGAAATGGTCTGGACACCCTTATCCTGTCTCTGAGGCTGCCTGTGGCCTGGGACCACTGAGTTCAAAGACACCATTGTGCAGGCCTCTTATGGAGCCTGGCATTGGGGGTCACATGCACTGTCGAAGCCATGTGGCCTAGAAGTCTCAGGCAGAGTCTGGCGGAGACCAGGGACCTGCTGAGAAACTGACTTGCCAAGGCCATCAACCTTTGGGCTCTGTTTTCTGGCAAGAATGCCTTTGCCAGGAGAGAGTCCAGCCTTGCCCCTATGAACTCCAAGTTCTGGGAAGGGAGCAAAGTGGACTTTGCAAAGTTTATGACAAACCCCAGGCGTTGTAGAAGAGCAATGGTCCTGAGGGTGGCTTGATTGGCCTCCTGACCTGTCTGACCCCTGATGAGCCAGTCGTCCAGATAGGGGAAGACAAAGATGCCCTGATTTCTCAGGTAGGCCGCCACCACTGCTAAGCACTTTGTAAAGACTCTGGGGGTGGAGGTGAGGCCAAAAGGCAGCACTCAGTACTGATAATGGTTGCCTCCCACGATGAACCTGAGGTACTTTCAGTGGTCTGGATGAATGAGGATGTGAGTGTACGCATCCTTTAGATCTAAGGAGCATAGCCAATCTCCCTGCTGGAGGTAGGGCAGAAGGGTTCCAAGAGTAAGCATCTTGAACTTTTCTTTCACTAGGAACTTGTTGAGGTTCCTGAGGTCCAGAATGGGACAAAGGCCACCGGTCCTTTTGGGCACCAGGAAATACCTGGAGTAGAATCCGTGACCTTGCAAGTGGGGAGGCACAGGCTCCACCGCCCTGTCCACCAACAGACCCTGAAGCTCCTGACGGAGAAGGTCTGTGTGCAGAGGAGGCCTTGGAGGCTCCCCTGGAAAGTATGGGGGTGGCAGTTGGTGAAAATGGAGGGCATAGCCCTTGTGGACTATCTCCAGCACCCAACTGTCCCCCGGTGATAAGGGGCCACTGGTGGGCAAAGAGGGCGAGACGACCTCCTGTGCAGGGTTGGGAGAGCAGTGGAGGAGAGGCTATGCTCAAGGAGTCAAAACCCCCCACCCTGCTGAGTGGTAGCAGGGGCCTGAGGCTTGGGGGTCCTCTGCCTACGGGGCCCATTACCCTGCCCCTTGGCTTGCTGACCCTGGGGGGCAACTTGGGCATCCTGATATTGTGGGTACTGTTTGTAGGCAGTGCCCTTCCTCGGGTAAAAGGGCTTTTTACCCGAGCCCTTCTTTTTATGAGAAGGGGCAGAGGTCTTCCTCGACAGCCTTGTCCGAGTGAGGTGCTCGGTCTCGAGCTGAGCGGCCTTCTCGGTCATGGGCTTGCCAAAAAGGTTTTCACCTCGGCAAGGGACATCGACCAACTTGTCCTGAACCCATGGCTCGAGGTCCGATGACTGCAGCCATGTGTGGCGTCGAGCCGCGATGCCGGCTGCCGCAACTCGGGCCGAAGCCTCAAAGCCATCGTAGGCGGCGCGGGACATGAACTTCGAGCAGTCCCGAATCCCCGAGGACAAGGACTTAAATCTCTGCAAGGGTTCCCCAGAGAGACCAGCAGAGAACCCGGCCAACTCCTTGGCCAGATCCCGCAATTACATGCCAATGAACAGCTGGTAATACTGGACAAGGCAAGCAAGCATCGAGCCCTGAAAGCACTTTCTACCGATGACATAGAGGTTGAGGGCCTCCCTGCCATTATTCACCTCGTAGTGCATCTTCTGACTCTTCAGACGATGCATGGCCGATTCCACAACCATGGAATGGTGTGGTAGCTGTGCCTTCTGAAAGCCAGGGCTCTTCCGGAGCCGATAGATCGAATCAACTCGCTTGCTAAGAACCGGCGCCGAGGCCGGTGCCTCCCACATACGGAAGAGGAGCCGTTCCAGCATCGGAGGAACCGGGACAGTAAAGGCCTCCTTCGGAGGAGAGTCATACTGCAGCGCCTCAAGCTCTTCAGCTCGAGGCTCTTCCTCGGGATCCGCCAGAATAGCCAAGGCAGTGGCCATATCCCGGACGAACTCTGAGAACTGGGTGTCCTCCGGGGGGGACCTACTCCGGGGCTCAGACTGCGGTGAGTCTGAAAGGAAGCACCGAGTCTTAAAGGTATCAGGAGACTCCTCGTCCTCCATCTCCCAAGCCGACTCATCCGAGGAAGAGTCGGGGGCCCTGGAGCACCCGCCCCGACGCCGGAAGCACCGGGGTCGACTTCGACGTCGATGTCCCGGTGGTCGGGGCAGATGCGTCAGACAGGCTGGCCATCAGTGCCTGCTGCTGCTCCATGAAGGCAGACATTCAGTTCTCCAAGGCT
Source organism: Ichthyophis bannanicus (assembly GCA_033557465.1). Lineage (NCBI taxonomy): Eukaryota > Metazoa > Chordata > Amphibia > Gymnophiona > Ichthyophiidae > Ichthyophis > Ichthyophis bannanicus. Next base: position 373,504,579 of record CM066034.1, on the reverse strand, counting down.
GTCATCCTGAGACTCAGCTTGGGAGACACAGCAGCCACCGACTCGGGCCCCGGCAGCGCCGGGCCCGACGTCGGCTCCCTGGGAGGAGAGTCCATGAGGACTACGAAGCTTACGTGTCCAGCAGACTCTGGCTCCATACGAGGAACTTTGGCAGGCTTCTCCAGTTCCACAGGCCCGGGGCGACGGTCGGGGGTCTTAGACCTGGCCCTCGAGGAGCCAGGGACCTCCTCCGACGACGCCCTCGCGAGCCGTTTCTTCCTCTTGCGTTCCCGGTCGGGGGAACCCCTGTCCGAGGAGCTTCGACGGCGCTCGGGATTGGAATCCCGAGATGTCGAGGCCTCAGACGAGGTCCGGGCCCGGCCGGAGGCTGAGTCAGAGAAAAGCCTTTCCTTTTGCTGCTGGCGACTTCGTAGTGCCTTGGAAGACATTTTTCCACAGGCCCCGCACGACTCAGGATCGTGGTCGGGGCCGAGGCACCGAAGGCAGCAGTCGTGTGTGTCGGTGAGAGACATTAGTTTCTTACACCGATCACACTTCTTAAAACCAATGGAAGCCATCGGGGAAAAAAGAGTCCCCGCGAGGTCAAAGGACCGGCCTTCCAGGGAAAAGGAGAAAAAAGGGCATGAACGCCAGCCACGAAGGGCAAAAACCGAAAAAGAAGAATCGGGCTCGATACCGGTGTACCGAACCCGGCGGGAGGGGAACCGGCGTCGAACCGGTAGAAAAAGAGCAAAAAATCGCTGAAAAATCTAATTTTAACCATGAAAACTGGACACACGTCCGGTGGGCTTCACGGAAAAAAAGAGACTGAGGTAAGATGGCACCTTTAGGCGGGAAGGGAACCGCGCATGTGTGCCTGCATTCTCAAAGGCTTTCATAGAAAGCTGGGGAAATGCTCCGCTGGGGCTTCATCGGCGCCGATGACACCCATATGTGAGGACTGACTTCCTGCTTGGTCCTGGAGAATAGGCATGCACACATATCAATGCAAGGGGCATGTTTACTAAAATGTGGCAAGTGATCTTGCAGTTACTGCATGGCATATGTGAAAATGCCATGTGGTAGCTGCAAAACCTGTGCAGATACTGCAGAGGACTAGTGCTTACTGCACTGTCCTACAGTCAGGGATGGCCTGTCTGCTAGGTGGCCGCCTAGAGCAGTCAGCCCAGCTGGGCAGTGGCAGTAGCACACATGTGCGGTGGTGGTGGCAGTGGCACACATGGGTAACCGTGATGCCCGCCCAGCTGGAGGGAGGTGGACAAAGGCAGTATTTCCAAATGTGGTGGCTTAAATGCTGCTGCTGACTGCCTCCCCCTCCCAAGACGGAATTGGTGGCAGCTGCGGGGAGGGGGGGGGGCAGTGAGGCCAAGGTTTCTTCCTAGGATGGCAGAAACCCTTGGGCCGGCCGTGCCCATGGTGCAGGTATCATGAGATCAAGGCAGGCAGAAAGGGGAGGAGAGAGCAAGTAGTTGCTCTGTCCTCCCCCAATAAGGTGGCACTAGTATGATCTCCCCTCCATGTCTCCTCAGACACCCCTACTAGTAAATGGATGTCAGTGCCTCTGATCTACTGATTGAGGGCACTGTCACCAGTAATGTTCCTCCTCCCTCCAGCACCACTACCCCCTGATAGCACCTAATCCAGTACTGCTGCCGTCCAGGTGGGGGCTCTTCAAGGCACCCCCCCCCCCCACCCATTGTAAAATAAAGAACATACTGGCTTCTCAGTTGGCCCCCCTTCACCCCCAACCCCTGCCTTAAAAAAGATCCCAGCTACTCAGTCGGCCCCCTTTCCCCTCACCACCCCTTTACAAAAACTGTTATCACCATGCCTTCCCCCCAATCCTGCCTCCCCCTCCTCTACTGCACAGAAAGCATAGTTACTCACCTGTAACAGGTGATCTCTGGGAACAGAAGGAATTGAGTCTTCAAATATGGGTGACGTCGGCACTGACGGAGCCCGCACGGGAACGCTCCGCGGTGTCCTATAGAAAACCTTTTGGGAGCATCCCACTGTGCCTACGCTGCTGCCTTCCCGTCTTTCCAACTCTCCCTCCTCAGTTGGGTTTGTAGCTGAGATAAAAGGAGAGAAGGAGAGAGAGAGAAAGAAAGAGAGAAGAGAGAGAGATAACTCCTAGGGAAGGAGGGTGGGTTGTGAAGACTCAATTCCTGCTGTTCCCGGAGATCACCTGTTACAGGTGAGTAACTACGCTATCTCCAGGAACAGAAAGGAATGTAGTCTTCACATATGGGACTCCCTAGCTTGGAGATGCCAGGAAGATGACCCTAGAGAGAGCAGTGAAACACAGGCTGAATTGGGTCATGTTTCCTCCCAAGGATCTTTGGTATCGAAACCCAGGACAGGGGATAGGAGTTGTTCTAAGTATGAAAGAGATGCTGGAGAACAGCCTGGCCAAACAAGGCATCCCTATGGGAGTCCTTGTCCAAGCAAAAATGGGCCACAAAGGTGTGGACAGAGGACCAGGTTGCTGCTTTGCAGATTTCATCAATTGCCACCGAGTGTAGATTTGCCATGGAGGTAGCCATTGCTTGCACATTGTGTACTGTGACATGACCTTCAAGAGAAAGTCCTTTATTCTTATAGGTAAAAGAGATACAGTCTGCAATCCACTTGGAGAGTGTTCTCTTGGAAACTGGTAAACCCAGGTGACTGGAATCAAACGCAACAAAAATTTGAGAAGCCTTTCTATGCTGCCTAGTTCTCTGACGATAAAAGGCCAAAGCACGCTTGCAATCCAGAATATGTAAATTCCTTTCTGCACTAGAGGCATGAGGCCTAGGGAAGAAAACAGGCAGGTAAACCAATTGGTTCAAATGAAAAGGCGAAACCACCTTCGTCATAAAATGGGGATGAGTCCTACGGACTACCTTATCATGGTGAAACTGTGTATAAGGTGGGTCAGCCACTAAAGCTTGGAGCTCACTGATGCGTCTAGCAGAAGTGAAGGCAATTAGGAAGATGACTTTCCAAGAAAGAAACTTCAGGGATGTAGTGGCTAGGGGTTCGAAGGGCAGTTTCATAAGCTGTCCAAGGACAAGATTAAGATCCCATGCCACAGGTGGTGGCCTAATGGGAGGCTTAGTTAATAGTAGACCTCTCATAAAATGTGCTACAAGCAGTTGAGAGGAGATAGATTGCCCATCAAAGGGCATGTGAAAAGCCGCGATGGCACTGAGGTGAACTCTTACTGAATTAGTTTTAAGTCCAGAGGATGAAAGGTGGAGGAGATATTCCAGTAACACCTCTACTGGAACGGAAAAAGGATTAAGATCCTTTTTTGAACACTAAATTGAGAACCTTCTCCATTTAAAAGCGTAAGCAAACCTTGTGGAAGGTTTTCAGGAGGCCAGAAGGATATCTTTAACTTGCTGACAAAGGTTGATATCCTGGAGTTCTAAGCTCTCAGCAGCCATGCCATCAGGTGCAAAGACTGAGGATTTGGGTGCAGAAGCGTCCCATTCTCCTGGGATAGAAGATCTGGAGCGCATCCCAGCTCCAGAGGTTTGGCTTGAGAGAGACATAGAAGCAGTGGGTACCACATTTGTCGTGACCAGCGTGGGGCTATGAGGATCATATGGCCCCTGTCTCTCTGAAGCTTGAACAGTGTCTTGGGAATGAGGGGAATGGGTGGGTAGGCATATAGAAAGTCCTGACCTCAGTGGAGGTGGAAAGCATCCATTGTCTGACTGTTCTGAACAAGAATTCTGGAACAGAAGCGGGGAAGTTTGGCATTCTGAGGACTTGCAAACAGATCTATATCTGGGGTTCCCCAGGTTTGAAAGATTCAAGAAACCTGCTCTGAATGGAGAGACCATTTGTGTGGCAGTAGTACTCAAATGAGTTTGTCTGCCAGGAGATTCTGCTTGCCAGGGAGATACACCACTAGTAGGTGTATCTGAAGGCGTATGGCAAAGGACCATAGATGCAGGACTTCATTGCACAATGCCTGAGAACCTGTTCCACCCTGCTTGTTCACATAGAACATGGCTACCCGATTGTCTGTCTGGACTAGAACTGTTTTAGAGTGAAGGTTGTCCTGGAACACTTTGAGAGCATTGAAGATGGCTCCGAGTTCTAGCAGGTTTATGTAAAGCTGAGCCTCCTGCTGTCCAAAGACCCTGAGTGGAGAGATTGTCCAGATGAGCTCCCCAACCCAATTTGGATGCATCCGTTGTCAGGGTGGACTGATGTGATGGCTTCTGAAAAGGTGAACCTACGATTAGGTTTTCTGGTGATTGCCATCATTGGAGGGACGAAATGAGACGTGCAGAGTTCTTGATTCTGTCCCCAAGACGACCTGATGTCTGAGTCCACTGTGAAGCTAGGGTCCACTGAGCTGCCCACGTGAGTAGACGAGCATAGGTAACCACATGTACAGTGGAAGCCATATGACCAAGCAACTGGAGCATTTCTCGAGCAGTTAGGGAGGTTTTCATAACTGCTTCAGAAGCTAGTTGAACTATTAAAGCACAGCGTACCTGTGGCAGGAAAGCCCTTGACTGCTGTGTATCTAGAAGAGCCCCTATGAACTCTAAGGTTTGAGAAGGGGTGAGATGGGATTTTAGAAGATTTATTACAAACCCCAGATGTTGAAGAACCTGCATTGTGCGGGAGAGGGCAGAGCTGGCCTCTGGAACTGACACTGCTCGGATGAGCCAGTTGTCTAAGTAAGGGAAGACAAATATCCCTAGAGTTCTTAGAAATGCTGCTACTACTGCCATGCATTTTGTGAAGACTCTTGGGGACAAAGGAAAGAACCCTGTACTGATAATGTCTTCCCTGAAAGAGGAACTGAAGGAACCTCCTGTGATCCTTGTGGATAAGGATGTGTGTATATGCATCCTTTAGGTCTAGAGAACATAGCCAATCCTGACTCTGGATGTATGGGAAAAGTGTTCCGAGAGAGATAATTTTGAATTTCTCTCGGAACAGATACTTGTTTAATTCTCGGAGGTCCAGAATGGGCCTGTATCCTCCTGTCTTCTTTGGTATAAGGAAGTAAGGGGAGTAGAAGCCCAGGCCTTGTTGAAAAGGTGGCACTTCCTCTATCGCACCCTGTTGAAGAAGGGCTTTTTAACCATCTTTTTCTTAGCTGGGTTGGCAGTGGTCCTAGAGAGCCTGTTTAGGGTTGTATTCTTGGACTCAAGCTGAGAAGCTTTGTCTTGCCAATCCTTGCCAAAGAGGTGTTCCCCCGTGCAAGGAATATTCCCCAGCTTATTTTGCACCTACTGTTCCAAATCAGATGCTTGTAACCAAGCAATCCGGTGTGTACCGAAAGAAATAACAGAGGTCCTGCTAATACACTCAAAACAATAAAAAGTTTTTATCCCTTGTGATGTGGAGCATTGCATTTTGGGCTACTTTTCTCCGGAAGAACTATCCAAAGAACATACCCGGTTAGCTCAGTCTCTGTTTTTGGCCGCTCGATCGGTGATTAGCCGCTTTTGGAAGAGGCAGACAGTTCCCACTCAAGCGGAGTGGATGGTTACGGTGTGGGATCTCTATCGTATGGAAAAGTTAACAATGGAACTTCGTGGAAGGATGGATAAGGTGAATACGTTATGGAGTAAATTTTTGTCCCTGTAGTCGGGTAACGGTGGGGGGCTGTCTGCCTTCTGGGATGCGGACTGATGGTGGTATGGCTCTGGAATAATGGATGTTGGGAGGGGGTGGTAGGGGTCTTAGACTGCAGAGGTGGATCTGGTCTTTCTACTTTTCCTTCCCTGTTCTGCTCTGGGGGTTGAGGTGGGGCAACTCTCTCTCTCTCTCTTTCTCTCTCTCTTGCTTCTTTCTCTCCTTCGTTTCTCTCTGTATTAGGGTACTGGGATAGGGGGAAGGGTGGGGGAGGGGATGGGGGGAGGGAAGGGGGGATGGGTGGGGAGGTTCGGGGGAAGGAATGGGGTTTAGATAATGAAAGTCTCTCACTTAAGGGATGACTTTGTTTGTTAAGGATGTTGGGATTTTGTTTGATGTTATAACCGCTACTGGGGGGATCTAGATCCCTTCCGGTCTGCGATTTTTTCTCTCCTTTTCTGCTTTCTGCTTTTCTTCCTTTTTCTTCCTTTTTCTATTTACCAGCAGTTTAAGCTATAACCAAGCTATGTGTATTACTCATCTCATGCGGTTTATGAAACTGTGTTGTTATTAGATGTTAGTGCTGGAGTTATCCTGTGTTGTCTGTATGTTTATGACTTTCAATAAAACTTTATACACAAAAAAAAACAATAAAAAGTTGCTCTGTTCATGAACTTAGAAACATTCTGGGAATGTTTAACAAGTGTCAGGAAATCAGCCCTCTTGTCATTTGGGAGAAGAGGAGCCATTAGTTCCAAATCTTTGGTCACCTCCTGAAGAAACCTACCCATGTAGAGTATGTATGAACTTATTCTGGCCGACAACATGGAGGCCTGAAAGCATCGACGGTCAAAGGCATTGAGAATTCTTGCCTCATGGCCTGGGGAAGCTTTCCTATAGGACGCTGGGGAGCGTTCCAGCGCGGGCTCCGTCGGTGCCGACGTCACCCATATTTTAAGACCCAATTCCTGCTATTCCTAGAGATCACCTATTACAGGTGAGTAACTACGCTTTTCGTGCGGTAGAGGAGGGGGAGGCAGGATTGGGGGGGGGAAGGCGTGGTGATAACAGTTTTTGTAAATGGGTGGTGAGGGGAAAGGGGGGGCCGAGTGAGTAGCTGGCATGTTTTTTAAGGCAGGGGCTGGGGGTGAAGGGGGGTCAACTGAGAAGCCAGGATGTTCTTTTTTTTTACAATGCGTGGTGCCTCAAAGAGACCCCACCTGGACGGCAGCAGTACTGGATTGGGTGCTATCAGAGGGTAGTAGTGCTGGAGGGAGGAGGAACATTACTGGTAACAGTGCCCTCAATCAGTAGTTCAGAGGCACTGACATCCATTTACTAGTAGGGGTGTCTGAAGAGATATGGAGGGGAGATCGTACTAGTGCCACCTTACTGGGGGAGGACAGAGCAACTACTTGCTCTCTCCTCCCCTTTTTGCCTGCCTTGATCCCATGATACCTGCACCATGGGCAAGGCCGGCCCAAGGGTTTCTGCCATCCTAGGAAGAAACCCTGGCCTCACCGCCCCTCCCTGCAGCTGCCACTGATGCCATCTTGGGAGGGGGAGGCAAGCAGCAGTGGCATTTAAGCCACCACTTTTGGAAATACTGCCTTTGTCCACCTCCCTCCAGCTGGGGGGGCATTGCGGTTACCCATGTGTGCCACTGCTGCTGCCCAGCCAGGCTGACTGCTCTAGGCGGCCATCTAGACTGTGGGACAGTGCAGTAAGCACTAGTCTTCTGCAGTATCTGCAGGGCTGGTGCTGGACACTTCCTCTATAAACACGGCACAGGTTTTGCAGCTACCACATGGCATTTTCACATATGCCATGCGGTAACTGCAAGATCACCCATATGTGAAGAATACATTCTTGCTTGTTCCTGGCAATTGCAGCTATCACAGAAAATTACCTGCAGTAGCTGGTAATTTTCCTCTTTCCTCAAACAAACCTCTATAAGACCACTCCTGAAGAACTCTAGACTCGACCCATTAAAGTCTGACTCCTACCGACCAATCTCGAGCATACCCCTATTAGCCAAAATAATAGAGAAGGTTGTTCAGAGACAGTTACAACATCACATCGATATGGCCTCACCGCTTGATCCTTGTCAACATGGCTTCAGGGAATCACACGGTGTAGAAACTCTCCTCACCACCCTAACTAACGCACTGAACAGAGGTCTCGATAAGGCTGAAAACGGCTTCGCCCTAATATTCCTAGATATCTCTGCTGCCTTCGATTCCGTTAATCATAATCAACTCCTCACCCGCCTCCTGGAGAAGGGAATCCGTGGCCTCGCCTGGGAATGGTGTAGGTCCTACCTATCGGAGCGTTGGCAGCATGTAAGAGTCGGATCCACCACTTCCACACCATTCCACCAACATCAAGGTGTTCCGCAAGGATCTTCTTTATCTGCGCTTCTGTTCAATGTATACATACAGCCTATATGTGACATCATACGCACCTTCGATATCTCCACATTAATCTATGCTGACGACATCCTACTGTTTACACCATTTAAAGTCAAACAACCAGACTTCACCAACCTTATTCACTGCTTCAACGCCATCACAGACTGGTTATTATCTCAAAACCTCCGTATAAACTTCAAGAAGACCGAAATTCTGTTCATATCAAGAAACAAAGAATTCTCCCCTCCATCCTCCCTAAGAGTAAGAGATGCAGAACTCCCTAGTAAACCATCTATTCGCTACCGAGGCATTACACTGGATCAACATTTTGACTTTAAGGAACACATACGGAACACCACCAGATCTGTCTACAATAAAATCAGAACGCTAAGGCACCTCAGACCCATGCTACCTCATAACAACTTCCGGACCATTTTCCAGGCCCTCACACTACCTCACTTTGATTATGCAAACGTCGTCTTATACGGACTCCCAAAAAACATCATTAATCCGCTGCAACTCGCTATGAATGTGGCTGCTAGGGTGCTTGTGGTCTAGCAAGATCAGACCATATCACCCCGATTCTCATGGAACTCCACTGGCTACCAATTCATTGCAGGTTAACCTATAAAATCTTCCTCATCACTTTCAAGATCATCAACAACCTTGCCCCCACATCACTCAATGATCTCATCTCCCTCACTCCAAAAAACAGAATGAGAAGGTCAATAACGGACAACACCCTGATCATTCCCAAAGAGTCCATCAAATGCACCCAGACAACCAAGAAAAGGACCTTCGCCTTCTATGCACCTAAATGCTGGAATGACCTCCCACCTGAAATAAGAGCAATTAAAGACCTCACTCAATTCCGCAAGGCAATCAAGCACCACATTTTCCTTCTTCACTTCAGCACTCCTAAACCCAAACTTCAGCACTCCTAAACCAAAAACTCTCAATCTCCACTCCCAGTTCCCTCATAGGCAATTCCGCCTCAGGTTCTCTGCGGTCTTGCCTTAGCCCTCCTTGTGAATACTAAAGAATCTAATATGTTTTGTACATAGTTACAGTTTTACCCTGTTGTTCCAAGTTTAAGTTTCCTGTTATAATGTAAGCACACAACTGTCCTCCGAATGTGCAAACTTTGTTATATGTAAACCGCACTGACAACAAATAGCGCGGTATATAAAAGATGTTAAATAAATAAATAAATTTAGACTGCGTTAGCTGTCACCATGGCAGACCTACTAACTACATTAATTGCAGCGTTCAGGATGCATTAGTGCTGCAGAATATCCTTGGGTGCCATCCAGGGATAACTAGGAAGCAGCAATATTCAGCTGCTGCCTAGTTATCTCTAAGCAGCAAAGGTTAGGAATTTTAAAGGCTGTCCTAATGTTTGCGCAGAAGCTAACTGGGCAGCAGCAGAATATCGCTACTGCCCAGTTAGCTTCCACACTATCCGGTGGCACCAGCATTGAATATCCAGGATAGCGTAGTTACTCACCTATAAAAGGTGTTCTTCGGGGACAACAGGAATCAGTCCTCCTCACATATGGGTGACGTCGGTGCCGACGGAGCCCTCGTGTGGAGCAAATCCCCAGCTTTCAGAGAAAGCACAGTTACTTACCTGTAACAGGTGATCTCTGGGAACAGCAGGAATAAGTCTTCACATATGGGTACGTCGGTACCGACGGAGCCTGCGCGGGAACGCTCCCCAGCGTCCAATCAGAAAGCTTTTGGGAGCATCCCTCAGCGCCTGCGTGCTGCCTTCCCGCCTTTCCAACTGTCTCTCCTCAGTTGAGTTTCATAGCTGAGACAAAGAGAGAGAAAGAGGAAAGGAAAGATAGTGTCACAGAGCAGATCCAACAGAGCCCATGGAGATAGAGAGGCAGTGAATCAGGCTGACACTGACGTTTTAAGTAAACACATGTCAGGAAGTTGCTATGGGCAACAGAAACAAATGTGGTCACGAGCCAGAGAGACACACCCAGGCAGCAGAAAGGCTAGTAGGTCATCACCTGATGCAAGCCAGCTGGGGGGAGGTGGAGCTCGGGAGTACGTAGATAAGCACAACTCACAAGCAGTTAGGGAGAGCCTGCAGGAGAATCACTACGGGAGCCTGAATGAGAGCCTGACTGATTACCACGAGTGCTTGGGAGAGAATCAGAGACAGCTGGAATCAGAGTTTGAGAGTGAAAGCAACGGCAGACATAGAAGGAGCTATAGAGGAGGTAGCAAAGCCAGGACAGGAAGCTTTGGATATCAGAGGAGCTCAGAACGTGTTGGGGAAAGCCCAGGTTGGAACGGAGCCGTGGGGAGAACGGTAAAAGCCAAGAAGTTTTATTTCCAGCCTGAAAGGGCAAGCCCAGGGGTCGGCAATAGAAGGCAGTACACAGAAACGCCAGAGCCCTACAAAGCCAGCTTGAGAGATATAGATAAGATTTCTTACCCTTATACCAGGCATGGGAGGGATAAAGGCTTTTTGCCAGAAGAAGTTTTTATATCTGGAGAGGATTTAAGAAGCCGAGTGCCTGCAAAACTGCCGTTTCATGCTTCCTCAGCAGCTACAGCTGTACATAGGAACCTGAGCCAGTCAGAGCCTAGAGGTAAGCCAATTTACCCTAATAGAGGTGCAAGGGAATGTTATAACTCACCTAACAGCTACAGCAGTGGAAAGGCTCTCACCAGAAGCATTATAGTGAATGTGGTAATTGTATCCAGCACACTCTTACAGAGGGAGGAAGAGAATCCCGGTAGAGTAGAGAGAGATTGTTGGATAACGTCCCTAATGTTGAAAGGGAAGAAGTGTTAAAAGCATGTGACGAGGATATGCAGTGTGAGATATCAGAAGCTCAGCCAAGTACTGAATACATGGACTGTACGCTTACAGTAGCGGATAGCATTTCCTCACTATGATGAAAAGTAGTAAGAACTGATTAAGCCTAAAACAGTAAAGAAAAGGGTTTTTGTGCTTATGAAGGACTGTTTAATTTACCTTTACTTTACCTGTTAATGAGCTGAAGAGAAGCTACTTTTGTTCCTAATTTTTGTTCCTTTGTTATATGCCCAGAAGGGCTTGTGTTTCCTTTATCTCTACCACGGCAAAGAATCCTCTTGGAGGGGGAAATAAATCCCGTGTTAAACCTTACCACCGTTCCACGACTAGTTCTTTAACTGGCAATCAACAACTACAACTCCCAGAGGGCCAAGCAAGACCTTCCACAGCATAACTAAGTCAGTTAAGCACAAGCCCCAGCGCGGTGCCCTGCCTAACCAGCAAGGTCCACAGCATAGGGTGACAATAGATATAAAAATACAACTCCTAGGGGAGGTGGGCGGGTTGTGAAGACTTATTCCTGCTGTTCCCAGAGATCACCTGTTACAGGTAAGTAACTGTGCTATCTCCAGGAACAAGCAGGAATGAGTCTTCACATATGGGGACTCCCAAGCTAAGATGCCTGGAGCCATAACATGTTGAAGATTGAAAACATGCTACATCTCATATGCCCAGGCATCCTGAGGATGGAGGGCAGGAGTTGCATAGAGAGGAGCTGCAGAAAAACCAGCTAACCTAAGAAAGGACTACCCTCAAGGAGTCCATGTATGTATGATCATTATCAAAAGATATATTGAAATGAACAATCACCATAATAATGAAATGAACAATCACCATATGACGCTCACCTACTGGATTGCAAGAAGTAGAGAGGCTGATGGAGTCTACTGGGGATCCAGTAGAATAATGTTCAAGGTGACCTCACTGGAGTGAAGGTGGAGGTCAACATCTGGAAGTGAGAGATGACCCCAGGATTCAATTGGGGTAACACAAACACGGCAGGTCTTCAGTGGGAAGCTTCATGGAAAGCTGAAAACTATTTTGGCTACAGAGGTATTCAGAGGTAGGAGCAAAAGAGGAAGACTGACCGATCTGGACAAACAGACCTGGTCCTTGAGGGAGGAAAGGGTATGAGAAGAACCCCATACTCCCAAGAAAGGACAGATGTTTGAGGAATTGAATCTGAAATCCACTGAAGATCCACCATGTCTTTCCTAACTGGTGAGAGGTAGGAAGACATTGGGGCATGGAGCTTCAGGGATACGTAAACCTAGGATACGGTAGGGCTGTCAGTTCCACAGCAGTGGTTGTGTGCAAAATATCCGAAACATACTGTGGAACAGTATGAAGCTGTGCAAGCCCACTGTCAGAAACATACAGGAAGGTAGAAACCTTTATGAGCATAGACAGTCAGGAGATAAGTATGGAAATACATATCTACCTATAATAAGTATCTGGACAGATACACACATATATGTAGAGATATGTGTGTGTGTATATATATTATATATATATATATATATATATATATATATATATATATATATACATATATATGTACATATATATATATATATCTATAATAAGATCTAAAGGGCATAGCATATGCACACTTAGCTGACAGACAGATACATCTACAGAGATGTATATAGGTATATATATAGATATAGATATATATACCTGAATATATAGGTCTAAAGATAGATGCCTGCAGTAAGCAGACAGAGCTATGCAGATCAGGACATTCACATGGAGATGTGAAGGGAAAATATTCATCTAAGAACAAGGAGGTGAAACCTACTTGAGAAGATATATAGAGAATCTATTCCCCCAGAGATGATGGCAAAGGAATGCTATCCAGTGAATTACCAGGATGGTTACGTGAAAAAACAGAGGATAATATCAGTCTGTAAACAGCAAGTCCAGAGTCCTGTGGAACTCCAGCATGGTAAAAGGACAGAAACGCATAGAATGAGATACCAGGTTGACCTACGTGAGGGACAAAGTAGGTATCAGGCGTTTTTCAGATTAATATGTGCTGTCCTTGAAGTGTTAGGATACCATGAGGACAAGCTGCACGAAAAAAAGTATATTCCCTAAGGAATGGGATAACTCTTAGACTTTCACGTGGAGAAGGCTTATGTCCTTTTCCCTCTTTTTTTTTTTTTTTTTTTAAAAGAAGATAGCAGGGTATGAAGAACCCTCACAGTCATAGGGGATGACTGAGGAAGCATTTTTCAACCATGATGGATAGCCATTAGAGAAACTCTATGCTCTCTAGCAAGGGCCCATAGTGGAAAGCTTTTCAGTAGGATTGCAGAGAGCATTATGCAGGAGAACTGGGATGTAGAACTGGCTGATGGTGTAGAAAACGTTCTTGGAATCACTACTAAGGCCAGACAGGAGTGGTGGAAGACAAGACTGGGACTTGTGGAAAAGTACCAGTAGTCAAGCACTGGACTCCTGCATGGGCAGCTACTGAATAGGACAACAGAGAGAGTCGTCTGTGTCAAACAGAGAGAACAGACTGAACAAAGAGAGCAAGCTGTCTCTGTCTGCAGAGCTGCCTAGATAAAGAAGGGAGTTTACTCAGGAGAAGAAACTCTACAGTGAAAAGAAAGACAAGAAAAGTCTTTCAATGGTATGGTACCACTCTTACAGGGGAAACCCTGGCGAAGAGGGTAGAGATAGAAGCTGAAGAAGGACTTACCACATGGTAAGTCCCTGGAAGGAAAAAATTCATGCTGGTACAGAGAAACTATCATGTGATAGTTGCTAAACCTCTCTTCTAGTCAGGAAGAGGTGGAAAACTCTGTAACTTATAGACATGAATAGCCTGACAGTTCAGCATAGTGAAGAGTAAATGGATTTCCTGAGAATAGGAATCCCTGAGCAGAGTTTTGAATGGAAAAACAGTGAAAAACTTCTGCTGAAAAGGAATTAAGTGTAGTTATAAAAAGATTAATCAGAAACCTATGGTTACTGTTTTTATTCAGCCTGGCTAGAGTTTGGATTCTTCAGACCAGGGCGAGACTTCCCCTGCTTGGGAACAACCAAATGATGGGCAGGAGAAGAGGAAAACCTCTTTCTTTTAGGGAAAGAAGGTTTGGTAGGGCATTTCCTACCTGCTGAGGAAGGAGAGGGCTTAGGATGGCCCTCAGAAACAGGAAAGTCAGTGGAGCAACGAGAAACCTGACGTAAGGACTCCTTATTGAAGAGATTTTCTCCAGTACAAGGAGTATTACTCAGTCTTTGTTGTGCCCATCTACTCAAGTCTGAGGCTTGGAGCCAGGCTTTACGACGTGCTCCTATGGCTATAGCAGAAGTTCTGCTAACAGACTCAAAAGAGTCTAGGGAAGCACGAGAAAGAAACCAAGAGATATTTTGGCTATGACTAAGAAGTAAGGAATAGTCTGCAGCCTTGGGCTCTGATAGAAAAGGAGTCAAAAGAGATAATTTCTTTGTGATCTCCTGAAGGGATAGACTCATATAGAAAATATATGAGAGAATCCTTGTTGCCAGCATAGATGTTTGGAAGGTTTGACGTCCAAAGGCATCTAGTGTTCTAGATGCACGCCCTGGCGGGAAAGAAGAATGTTTTTTCTTGCTTTTTACCTTCCTCATTGCTGATTCCACTACAATGGAATGATGGGGAAGTTGAGGCTTTTGAAATCCTGGAGAGGGGGGCACCCGATACAGAAGATCAGTTGCTGTAGGAGGTGAAGAAACCCTTAAAGGTTTTTCCCATACCCTCAGAAGAAGATTCTGCAGAGAGTGATGTAAAGGAAGCATTATATTTTCCTTTTCTGCAGAAAAATCCTGAGAAAACTCATAGCCAGGGATAGGAATATTAAGGAAGGTTGCCATGTCAAGGAGAAATTTCTGAAAAGAAGGATCTCCGATGGGAACCATCCCTGGACAGGTTAAACCTGAAAAAGCAGCCTGGGCACCGGAGGATGTACCTGTCCAGTGCAGAACAGGATTTGTAATGGATGGACACTGGAACTGGCAGTTATGAGTTGAGACAGTCAGTAGTGCATCATCCATGCCAGGTATCGACTCCAAACTAGGTATAGAAAGGAGCGATCCAGGTGAAAAAAGCATGGAAGGAGCTGGTCCCGATGATACTGCCGGTACCGACATTGATACCGATACCGGTAGCTGTGCCGGAATCGCCAAAGCAGTCAGCGGAGGCTGCTCAAACGGTACCGAGGAAACTCGAAAGTCTCGGTGAATATCCTCGGTACCGCACCTCCGGAATCGGTGCGTGTCGGTTCCGAGACGCGTTGGTACCAGTCTTCCAGACGAGATAGCGATTCTAGACTTGGCATCGAAGGAAGCGAATCTATCGATGCATGTCTAGATGGTACCGGCGTCAGGGATCATATCGACAGAGCTGCCGATACTGGAAAGTCAACCTGGGTATCGATCGGTCCCGAAGGCACCGAGTACACCAGATGACGATCCCTGGTGAGGAGTGAATCGCTCAACACCAGTGCCGATGCCGGGTTATCGGTACTGCTCGAAGCGGATGCCACCCCCGAGCATGGCTCAGGTATGTTCTGTGAGGGGTGAGCCCCAGGAACAACCTGAAACCCCTGAAATGCTTTGGAGCCCGAAGACTCCTGCCGGGGTTTTAATGCCAATGGGTTCTTGAGGGCAAGGCCGGGGCCGTCAGCATGCTTAGCATGAGACATACCACTCAAGGATTGGCTAGTCTTAACAGACTGTTTGTGGGTTACCTGATGCTGTAGAGAAGAAATGGCCGGTGCCCTGACACAGGGAGGGAAAACGGTATCGAGGGAAACCCGGAATAGAGAATCTCTTCTCACAGCATTGTAGCCTGACGGTTCAGGGGAAAAGGGGTCAGGGCCCAAACAGGTTAGACACCAGGTATTGGAGTCTAAAAAGAAAACTGTATTTCCACAGTGAAGGCACTTCTTAGGAGAAGAAGGCTCCATGATGGAGAGGCCTTATAGGCCCAAAAAGTTTAAGAGAAAAACTGAGGGAAACTCTCCCTCAGTTTGAGAAAAAGAAAAGAAAAAAACCCACCGGCGGTACCGGTGGCGGCGGGAAAACAGCCGCGACCACAAGAAAACAAGAATTAAAAAAATTAAAGAAAAAAGTTTCTGCGGTGACAGGAGGACGTCCTGCCGGCTCCGTGGAAAAACGAAAACTGAGGAGAGACAGTTGGAAAGGCGGGAAGGCAGCACGCAGGCGCTGAGGGATGCTTCCAAAAGCTTTCTGATTGGACGCTGGGGAGCGTTCCCGCGCAGGCTCCGTCGGTACCGACATACCCATATGTGAAGACTCATTCCTGCCTGTTCCTGGAGATAGCCTTTGGGACTTGCATCACGTATGCGCGGTCCCCTTCCCGCCCAAGGGTGCCATCTTGCTCAGTCGAATGACATAGCCAAAAAGACAGCAAAAGAATAAAAAATAATAATAATATGACTACAAATCCAAGGGGAGGAGGGAGGGTCATGAGGACTGATTCCTGCTGTTCCCAGAGATCACCTGTTAAAGGTGAGTAACTACGCTTTCTCCAGGAACAAGCAGGAAGTCAGTCCTCACATTTGGGATTCCCCAGCTATAGGCTACCGAGAACCCACAGCTGAAAAAATAGGCTCCCTCTCTGAGGTGTATTCTGCTGGAGTTGGACTTGAGGCCCAAATCCTAAAGGTGGCAAAGTTACTGCAAGACTACCCCAACCTGGCAGGAGAAGGGATTCACACCCTGTCCCTTGCACCAAGCCACAAACCTACGCCATTTCAAGGCATAGGTCCGTCTAGTCGACAACCTCAGTGAGGCCAGTAAGACCTCTTCAACATTCTTTGGGAGGAGGAGTGGAGCGAGTATTACCCTTTCAACAGCCATGCCATTAGGTTGAGGGAGCTGAGGTTGGGGTGCAGGAGACTGCCCCCCTCCTGAGACAGGAGGGTTGGAGAGGACCCCAGGGGAATGGGGGCCTCCACCGCTAGCTGAAGTAGAAGCAGAAACCAGGGTTGCCTTGGCCACCTCGGGGCTACCAAGATGGCCGAGGCCTTGTCCTGGAGTATTTTGAATAGAGTCTTGGCCACCAGAAGCGTCGGGGGAAACACACACACGAGGCCCACAGACCAGGATATCAGAAAGGCATCAGCGGCCACAATGTGTGGGTGCGGCTGCCTGGAGCAGAACCGGGGCAACTGGTGATTGACCGGGCTTGCAAACAAGTCCATCACCGGTCGTCCCCAGGTTTGAAAAAGCCGATGGATTACTCCCTCGTGCAGCTGCCACTCGTGGGGCTGGAAGATCCTGCTCAATCTGTTAGCCAAGCAATTGTCCTGGCCCAGTAGGTAGACAGCCTGCAGATGAATACCATGCAGGCTGCGAACGAGCACAGATCCAGGGTTTCCTGACAGAGGAGACGGGATCCCGTGCCACCCTGCTTGTTGACATAGAACATGGCCACCTGGTTGTCTGTCTGTACCAAGACAGGTTCGTGGGCCAGGGTCCACCAGAAGACCCCTAGGGCCAGGCAGATGGCACGGAGTTCCAAGAAATTGATCTGCTGCTCTCTCTCGCTTGGGGACCACACTCATTGAGTACAGAACCCCTGGCAATGGGCTCCCCAGGCCCGCAGGGACGCATCCGTTGTCAGGATCCTTGTGTGCAGAAGAGCTTGGAAAGGCATCCCTGCCTCCAAGTGGAGTGGCTGAAGCCACCAGTCCAGGGACCGTACTAGTCGCCTGGACACTGTATCTTTGCCTCTGAGGCAACCTGTGGCCTGTGACCACTGATCTCTGAGGCATCCTGAGCAGTTTGCATATGGAGGCGGGCATCTGGTGTCACATGGACCGTGGATGTGCCCGAGAAGGTGCAGAAACTATCTTGCTGACACCATGGATCTGCAACTCACCTGATGTGCCAGAGCTAGGAGCCTGCGTACCCTGTCTGGAGGCAGGTAGGCCCTTGCCTGAAGGGTATCGAGTCTGGCCCCAATGAACTGATGAGCCAGTCTTCTAGGTAGGGGAAGACAGACCCCCTGGAGTCTGAGAAAGGCGGCCACCACACCCAGGTACTTTGTGAAAACCCTGGGGGCTGAGGCCAGGCCAAAGGGGAGTACCCTGTACTGGTAGTGATTGCCTCCCACCACAAAGCACAGATACAGCGTAGATACTCACCTGTAACAGGTGATCTCCGGGAACAGCAGGAATAAGTCTTCACATATGGGGTATCGTCAGTACCGACGGAGCCCGCGCGGGAACGCTCCCCAGCATCCAATAAGAACGCTTTTGGGAGCGTGCATCCACGTTTGTGCGCTGCCTTCCCGCCTATCTACCTCCCTCTCTTGAGTTTAAATCTGAGACCGAAGGAGAGAAGTAGATAAAAATAGAGAAAGAGAGAGAGAAAGACAACTCCTAGGGGTGGGTTGTGAAGACTTATTCCTGCTGTTCCTGGAGATCACCTGTTACAGGTGAGTAACTACGCTATCTCCAGGAACAAGCAGGAATGAGTCTTCACATATGGGGACTCCCCAGCTGAAAGATGCCTAGGGAAGACCCAGCATGTAGCAAATCTATGTAGATAGGCCATGCTTCCCCCAGGGACCTCAGGCATCCAAGTGGATGGAGGGTAGGAGTTGTACTATGAGTGGAAAAGGTGCTGCAGAACAGCTTGACCAAACAAGGCATCCCGGCGGGAGTCCTTGTCCAGACAATAATGGGCAGTGAAAGTATGTACTGAAGCCCAAGTTGCTGCTTTGCAGATTTCATCAATAGCCACTGAATGAAGGTTAGCTGTTGAGGCTGCCATGGCTCTGACATTATGAGCTGTGATATGGCCTTCAAGAGGTATTCCTTTACTTTGGTATGTATAGGAAATTCAATCTGCAATCCATTTAGAGGGGGTTCTTTTAGTGACAGGAAGTCCTAAATGGCTAGAGTCAAAAGCCACAAAAAGCTGAGAAGACTTTCTGTGAGGCTGGGTCCTTTGGAGATAAAAAGCGAGAGCTCTTTTACAATCCAAAGTATGAAGTTTCCTTTCCGCAGAGGAAGAATGAGGCCTAGGAAAGAAAACAGGAAGATAAACTGACTGGTTTAGATGAAAAGGTGAAACCACCTTTGGAAGAAAATGAGGATGGGTCCTAAGAACCACCTTATCATGATGAAACCTTGCATAAGGTGGGTCAGCCATTAAAGCCTGAAGTTCACTAATGCGTCTAGCAGAAGTGATGGCAATTAGGAAAATAACTTTCCATGAAAGAAACTTTAGATCTGAAGTAGCCAAAGGCTCAAAAGGTGGCTCCATGAGTACACCTAGAACAAGGTTAAGATCCCATGCCACTGGAGGTGGTTTAATGGGAGGTTTCGTTAGAAGTCCTCTCATAAATCTGGAAATAAGAGGATGAGAGGAAATTGGTTGTCCATCTATGAGCTTCTGAGATGCAGCAATAGCACTAAGATGGACTCTAACAGAATTGGTCTGAAGACCAGAAGCCGACAAATGAAGGAGATACTCTAGAAGAGAGTCTACTGGTACTAAAGAGGGAGTAAGTCCTCTCTGATAACACCAGGAAGAGAACCTTTTCCACTTAAAAGCATAAGAGCGTCTTGTGGAAGGCTTTCTGGAGGCTAGAAGAATGTCCTTCACTTGTTGAGACAGGTCTAGATCCTGAAAGTCTAGGCCTGGAGTAACCAGGCCTTGAGATGTAGGGACTGGGGACTGGGGTGCAGTAGAGATCTGTTGTCCTGGGACAGAAGATCTGGAGCACTGCCTAACTCCAGAGGGGTGGCTTGAGAGAGACGCAAGAGAAGAGGATACCAAGTTTGCCTCGGCCAGGAAGGCGCTATGAGGATCATGCGTCCTTTGTCCCTCTGGAGCTTGAATAAGGTTTTGGGGATTAGAGGGATTGGAGGAAATGCATATAGGTAATCCTGACCCCAGTGAAGCAGGAATGCATCCTGGTTTGACAGTTCTGTGCAGGAAGTCTGGAACAAAACCGGGGAAGTTTGGCATTCTGTGGACTTGCAAAGAGGTCTATGTCTGGTGTTCCCCAGGCATGAAAAACCAGAGCAAGATGGTAGGAGTGGAGTGACCACTCGTGTGGCAAGAGTACTCGACTGAGTCTGTCTGCCCAAACGTTTTGAACGCCTGGATGACAGACTGCCAGGAGATGAATCTGATGCTCTCTGGCAAAGGCCCATAGTCGCAGAGCTTCGTTGCATAGTTGCAGAGAGCCTGTTCCGCCTTGCTTGTTGAGGTAAAACATGGAGACCTGATTGTCTGTTTGCACCAGAACTGTTTTGTTTACGAGCTGGGTGCAAAAGACTTGAACAGCATTGGAGAAGGCTCTGAGTTCTAGGAGGTTTATATGAAGAAGAGCCTCTTGTGAGGACCAAAGACCCTGCGTTGATAGATTGCCCAAGTGGGCTCCCCAACACATCTTGGAGGCATCTGTGGTTAGGGTAGCCTGAGGTGGTGGTTGCTGGAAAGGAGAGCCTATTAAAAGGTTTTCCAGAGATTGCCACCAACGGAGAGACAGAATCAGGCGTGTGGTAACTCTGATCTTGTCTGACAGGCTTCCTGAGGCCTCGGACCATTGGGAAGCTAACGTCCACTGGGCCGCTCTCATGTGAAGAAGAGCGTGAGGTATTACATGGATTGTGGATGCCATGTGACCTAGTAGGCGAAGCATCTGTCGAGCAGTAAGGAAGGTCTGCAGTACTGCTTGAGATGCTAGGTCGATGATTCGCAGACAGCGTGGTTGGGGCAGGAAAGCCCTTGCAAGCTGTGTGTCCAAGCGAGCCCCTATAAACTCGAGGGATTGAGATGGGGTGAGCTGGGACTTTTGAAGATTTATGACCCATCCCAAATACTGGAGTATTTGTTTTGCTCGCAATAGGGCCTGATGAGCTTCTTGAGCTGACTGTGCCCGGATGAGCCAATCGTCCAAGTAAGGGAAGACAAAAATCCCCAGGGTCCTCATGAATGCTGCTACTACTGCCATGCATTTTGTGAAGACCCTTGGAGCAGAGGCCAGCCCAAAGGGAAGGACTCTGTATTGGAAATGTCTTCCCTGGACTAGGAACTGAAGGAATTTCCTGTGTTCTACATGAATAAGGATATGCATGTAGGCGTCTTTTAAATCTAGAGAACATAGTCAATCTTGCCTGTGAAGGTATGGCAGAAGAGAGCCGAGGGAAAGCATTTTGAACTTCTCTCAGACCAGATATTTGTTCAGCTCTCTGAGATCTAGGATTGGTCTTAAACCCCCTGTCTTTTTTGGAATGAGAAAATAGGGGGAATAAAACCCTGTACCTTGTTGGCATAGAGGAATCTCTTCTATAGCTCCTGGAGCTAGAAGAATAGAGACGTAACAAGAGGTCTATGCCTAGAGGTTGAGAGTTGAACTGTTTTACTAGTGTGGGTGGTGGCAAGCTGAGGAAACAAAGCTTGTACCCCAGACTCACTATGGACAAAGTCCAGGCTTCTGATGTGATTTGTTGCCATCTTTTGACAAAATGGCAGATATGGCCTGGAAAATTTATGGGTTCTCGGCTTAACACAGGAAGAATGATTAAGTTCTCTAGACAAAAGTCAAAAACCCTGAGGAGGCTGAGTCTGTTGAGCCTGCTGAGGTTTGGGTTTTCTTTGTCTCGTCTGTTGTTGCCCTTTTTGGGGAACATATGCCTGTTGGGTGGAAGATGGATAGAACTTTTTCTTCTTAGAAAAAAAGGGTTTCTTAAAGGACTTTTTCTTAGCTGGGTTAGCAGAAATTTTTGACAATCTATTTAAAGTGGCATTATCAGTGTCAAGCTGATTAGCCTTAGATTGCCAATCCTTGCCAAAAAGATTTTCTCCAGTGCAAGGAATATTTCCCAGCTTTTCCTGCACCCATTCTTCCAAGTCGGAAGCTTGGAGCCAGGCAATATGTCATGCTCCTATAGCTATAGCAGAAGTTCTGCTAATACATTCAAAACAGTCAAAGGTACCATGATTCATGAACTTAGAGACATTCAGAGCATGTTTGACTAGTGATGAATATTTATTTATTTATTTATTTATTTAGTAAGGACTTATATACCGCTCCTTCCAGCGATCAGAAGCGGTTTGATTACAATTACGGGATTTGTCATAAATTACAGACAGAATTATTTGGGGATTAGATAGAGAGAGCAGGGGGGGGGATACACAGCACACATAGTCTGCTCTTTTATCCTCTTGAAGGAAAGGGTTCAAGAGCTCTACGTTTTTTGTAACCTCCTCAAGGAACATTCCCATGTATAAAATATAGGAACTAATCCTTGCTAAAAGCATGGAGGCCTGAAAACATCTACGCCCAAAAGCATCCAGGGTTCTAGATACACGACCTGGCGGATTAGAAGAGTGTCTCTTTGTACTCTTAATCCGTCTCATGGCCGACTCCACCACCATAGAATGGTGTGGTAGTTGAGTCTTTTGAAAACCTGGACAAGGTGGCACTCTATACATCGTGTCAAGGCGTTTAGAATGTGGGGATACTGTTAAAGGAGTTTCCCACATCCGTAACATTAGATCATGCAAGATCTGATGTATAGGGAGCATAGCTGCTTCCTTTGGAGCCAAGGGATATTGCAGAATTCTTAATTCTTCTGCCCTATGCTCCTTTTCAGGAACCACTGTAATGGCAAGAGCCCTTGCAATATCACGCACAAAATCATGAAAAGACATGTCCTCAGGAGGGGACATTCTGCGTTGAGGAGGAGTTGAATCTTGTAAAAGTTCAGCTCTGGTACCGGTGGAGTCATCTGAGTCATCGGAATCGGAAGACTCAAAGGGATGAAGCACCAGGTTCTCCTTCAAAAGATGTCTTCGGTACCGCTCGAGGTCGGTACCGAAGCGAGTCGGAATCTGATCCCCCATGCTTGAGAGTGATTCTAAACTCGGCATTGGGGGAAGTAAACCTGCCGAAGCAGGTACCGAGGGTACCGGCACCGGTACCGACAGCGATACCGGTGCCTGTGGAACAGTCTGCAGCGACTTTAGCGGTACCGAAGTAGCCAAAAGATTCGCTAAACTGTGTTCAATGGCAAGGATTCTTTTATCAATCACCATTTCCGATGCCGGGGTGTCGGTACCGATCGAAGCGGCCACAACCCCCGAGCATGGAACAGGAATGTCCATCGAGGTCGAAGCCTCGAGAACATCCTGGAGTCCCGATAATGCTTTGGAGCCTGAAGACTCCCTCTGGGGCTGTTTTGCCGGTGCAGGTTCCTCAAGGGCAATGCCAGAGGCATCTCAATACTTAGAGGGAGATCTACCTTTCGAGGACCGGCTAGACTTAGATTTATGTTTAGTTACCTGAGATCCCTGGGAAGAAGTAGAAGCCCTGGAGGACACTGATGCTACCGACATCATGTCCGATGCAAAGAGGGCACCGAGTTGATTTGCTCGATTCTGAAGACTTCTTTAGTCAGCTTCCTGCAGGAGAGACACTCTGCTGGGCAATGGTCAGGACCTAAACATTTAAGACACCAGTCGTGGGTGTCTGTGACAGAAATTGTGCTGCCACACTTTGAACATTTCTTGAAACCAGTAGCCGGGTTCTCCATGTTAAAGTAAAGAGGCCTAGTGGCCAAAATGGCGCCAAGCACCAAGCAGGGGAAAACCCCTGACTGAAAAACACAAGTTCTGTGTCTTTTTTTTTTTTGAAGAAAGAAAGAAAGAACACCGGTGGTACTGGTGGGCGTCGAACTAAGGCAGGCACGACCACAAAAAATAAGAAATAAAAGTAGAATTTTCTGCGGTGACAGGGTTCACGTCCTGTTGGCTCCGCGGAAAACGAAGAACTGAAGAGAGGGAGGTAGATAGGCAGGAAGGCAGCGCGCATGCGTGGATGCACGCTCCCAAAAGCGTTCTTATTGGATGCTGGGGAGCGTTCCTGCGCGGGCTCCGTCGGTACCGACGATAACCCATATGTGAAGACTCATTCCTGCTTGTTCCTGGAGATTGCCTGTAGCCTGGATATATTAGGATGTGTGTGTACGCATCTTTTAGGTCTAAGGAACATATCCAGTCTCCCTTGCGGAGGTAAGGCAGCAATATTCCAAGGGAGAGCATCTTGAATTTCTCCCTCAACAGGAACTTGTTTAAGTTGCGCAGGTCGAGGATGGGCCTGAGGCCTCCTGTTCTCTTTGGCACCAGAAAGTACCTGGAATAGAAGCCCTTGCCCTGCAGGTGGTGGGGCACCGGTTCTACCACCTGATCCTCGAGAAGACCCGCCAACTCCTTCAGAAGAAGGTCCCGGTGAAGGGGAGACCTGAGGGGCTCTCCCGGGAAGAAAGGAGGGGGTACCTGGGCCAGGCGAAGAAGATAGCCCTCTTGGACTATCTGCAAGACCCAGGCATTGGTGGTAATGGTTGTCCACCTGTGGGCATACAGGGCAAGCCTGCCTCCTGTGCGCTGCATTTCCCCTGTGGGGAGAGGGGCCATGCTGTGAGAGTCAAAAGCCACTACCAGGATGTGCCGGAGCTGGTGCCTGGGGTTTGAGGGCTTTCTGCTTACATGGGCCCTGCCCCTGTCCCTTGGCCTGCTGCCCCTGTTGGGGAGCCGGGGAGGCCTGAAAATGGAGGTAGCTTCGGTAAGCAGCACCCTTCCTCGGGTAAAAGGGATTTTTACCCGAGCTCTTCTTACAAGAAGGGGCAGAGGTCTTCTTGGAGAGTCGTGTCCTCGTCATGTACTCGGTCTCCAGTTCTGCAGCCTTGTCGGTCATGGGTTTGCCAAAGAGGTTCTCTCCTTGGCATGGGACATCACCAACTTGTCCTGAACCCATTGCTCGAGGTCAGACGACTGCAGCCATGCCTGGCGGTGTGCACCAATGCCTGCCGCGGCAACCTGGGCCGCCAACTCGAACCCGTCATAGGCCGCATGAGACATGAACTTCGAGCACTCACAGATGGCAGTGGACAGGCTCCTGAAGTGCTGCAAAGCCTCCTCGGAGAGACCAGCTGAGAACCCGGTGAGCTCCTTCGCCAGGTCTCTCAGGTACATGCCCATGTACAGCTGGTAGGCCTGGATTCGACAAGTCAGCATAGATCCCTGGAAGCACTTTCTGCCGAGGGCATCCAAGTTGCGGGCCTCCCTGCCAGGAGGCCCCGAGGAGTGCGTCTTCTGGCTCTTCAGCCTGTGCATGGCTGATTCCACAACCATGGAGTTGTGCGGCAGCTGCGACATTTGAAACCCAGAGCTTCGGCAAACTCGATACATTGAGTCAAGCCATTTGCTGACCACCGGCATCGACGCCAGAGTCTCCCACATGCAGAGCATCAGTCGTTCCAGGATCGGAGGCACGGGTACAGTAAGGGCCTCCCGAGGGGGTGCCTCATACTGCAGGATCTCAAGCTCGTCGGCTTGAGGATCCTCCTTGGACTCTGTGGGGAACGCCAAAGCCTCACGAGGTCCAAGCAAGAACCTTGTGTCCTCCGGAGGAGACCTTCTCTGAGGTTTGGACACCGGGGAATCGGACAGGACATCCCTGTGCCGACAGGTGTCCGGGGACTCCTCTTCCTCCATTTCCCATCCTGATGCCTCCGAGGAGGAATCGATGGGCTCTGGCATCGAGGGCCCCAGTGCCAAGCGCCCCGACGGCAGGAGGCTCAACGGTGACGACCTCGGACCCGAACGGAAGGCCGCGTGGGACCTCAGCCGAGGATCGACTTGAGCCCGAAAGGTCTCGAGGATTGGCTTGGCCTCAGGGTTTGTCTTCAACGTCGATGGCCCGGTGGTCGGAGAGGAAGAACTGGACAGACCATCAATCAGCGCCTGCTGCTGCTCCATGAAGGCAGTAAAACTGCGCTCCAAGGCCGCCATTCTGGACTCAATTCCAGAAGGCTCCGCAACCACCGGGTCTGGTCCCGACACCGGTTCCCCCGGAGGGGAGTCCTCAATGAGGACAGTTGTTACCTGCCTCCGCTGATCCGTCTCCCGACGAGGAACCTTTGCTAGCTGCTCCGCCTCCGAAGATCCCGGCCTGCGCTCGGGGCTCCGCAACCAGTCCCGGGAGGAACCAGGCTGCTCGGACCTATCCAACGCTGCTGCCTTCGAGGACTTTTTCTTCCTCCTGTGTTCCCGCAAGGGAGACCCCCCTCTCCGAGGAACCTCTATGGAACTCGGGCTCGGAGTGCTCCCCCCGAGACGTAGAGGCCTCAGACAAGGTCCGGGCTCCCAGAGGCACAGACTCAGGAAAAATCCTATCGTGCTGCTCCTGATGGCCTTCATGGGATGCGGCTGTCTGGAGCAAAACCTGGGCAGCTGACAGTTCAGTGGACTTGCAAAGAGATTGATGGATGGACGTCCCATCGTAGAAAGATCTGCTGAACCACCAGTGGATTCAACTGCCATTCGTGAGGCTGGAGAATCCTGCTTAGTTTGTCTGCCAAAAAGTTCTCCTGACCAGGTAGATAAACTGCTTTGAGAAACATGCCTTGTTTGACTGCAAAGGAGCAAAGGGCCTGCGCCTCCTGATATGGGAGTCTGGACCCTGTGCCCCCTTGCTTGTGCACATAGAACATTGCTACCTAATGTATGAACTAAGACAGACTGGTGAGAGAGGGCATGAGATAATGTCTGTAGAGCCAAGTGGATTGCTCGCAGCTCCAAAAGATTGATCTGCTGTGTGGCCTCCCGAGGAGACCAGAGGCCATGAGTGCACCTGCCCTGGCAATGTGCACCCCAGCCCTTTAAGGAAGCATCGGTCGTCAGCACCCTTGTGTGTGCTGGGGCCTAAAAGGGTACCCCCCTGAGAAGGTTTGGGAGATGTAGCCACCACTGTAAGGAGTCCAAGAGCGGTTTGGACACCTTTACTGTCTCGGAGGTCACCTGTGGCTTGCGTCCACTGAGCTCTGAGGCACCACTGAGCCGCTCGCATGTGCAGACGGGCATTCAGAGTCACATGTACCGTGGATGCCATGTGACCCAGGAGCTGCAGGAAGTGTCTGGTGGAGACCTGAGAATTGCCTTGGAACTGGCTGACCAAGTCCATCAGCGTGTGGGCCCTGTCCTCAGGCAAGTAAGCTCTTGCCTGCAGGGTGTCTAATCTTGCCCCTATAAACTCTAGGTTCTGTGAGGGGAGCAAAGTGGACTTTGCGCAGTTGATGACAAAGCCCAGATGCTGAAGAAGAGAGACAGTGCGAAGAGTGGCTTGTCTGGCCTCCTGGAGAGACTGACCCCTGATGAGCCAGTTGTCCAGGTATGGGAAGACAAAGATTCCCTGATTTCTGAGATAGGCCGCCACCACCGCCAGGCATTTGGTGAAAACCCTGGGGGCAGAAGTTAGGCAAAAGGGAAGTACTCTGTACTGAAAATGGTTTCCTCCCACCACAAATCTGAGATATTGTCTGTGGTCTGAATGGATGAGAATGTGGGTATAAGCATCCTTTAGGTCTAAGGAGCATAGCCAATCTCCCTGCTGGAGGTAGGGCAGCAATATCCCAAGGGTAAGCATCTTGAACTTTTCCCTCTCCAGAAACTTGTTTAGGTTTCGCAAGTCTAGCATAGTCCGGAGGCCTCCTGTCCTTTTTGGTACCAGAAAGTACCTGGAGTAGAAGCCTCGCCCTTCCAGGTGGTGAGGCACCGGTTCCACCGCCTGTTCCTTTAGAAGACTTGCCAGCTCCTGAAGGAGGAGGTTTCTGTGCAGAGGGAGTCTTGGAGGCTCCCCTGGAAAGTAGGAAGGGGGTATCTGGTGGAAGTGGAGCATGTAGCCCTTTTGGACTATGCTGAGGACCCAGGTATCCCCTGTTATGGCTGGCCACCTGTAGGCGTACAGGGTCAGCCGACCTCCAGTGCAGAGTGGAGCCAGCTGTGGAGAAGAGGCTATGCTGTGGGAGACAAAACCCCGCTCCCTGCTGTGCAGGAACCAGAGCTGGCGGCTTGGGGGTCTTCTGCCTACGGGGCCCATGCCCCTGCCCCTTGGCCTGCTGGCCCTGTTGGGGAGCTGGAGAGGCCTGATATTGAGGGTAGGATTTGTAGGCAGCACCCTTCCTCAGGAAAAAGAGCTTCTACCCTGAGTCCTTCTTTTTCTGAGAAGGGGCAGAAGTCTTCCTGGGCAGCCTTGTCCTGGTGAGAGTCTCAGTCTCGATTTCCGCAGCCTTTTCAGTCATGGGCTTACCAAAGAGGTTTTCACCTCAGCAAGGGACATCATCCAACTTGTCCTGCACCCATGGCTCCAGGTCTGATGACTGTAGCCAGGCCTGACGGCGTGCACCGATGCCGGCTGCGGCTACCCAGGCCGAAGCCTTGAAGCCATCATAGGCTGCTCGAGAGATAAACTTTGAGCACTCTTGAATCCCTGTTGACAAAGCCTTGAACCTCTGCAAAGGTTCCTCGGAGAGGCCAGCTGAGAACCCGGCAATCTCCTTTGCCAGATCTCATAGGTACATGCCCATGTACAGCTGGTAGGTCTGGACACGGCAAGACAGCATAGAGCCCTGGAAGCACTTTCTACTGAGGGCATTGAGGTTCCGGGCCTCCCGGCCGGGGGGCACCAAGGAGTGCATCTTCTGACTCTTCAGATTCCACAACCATGGAGTGGTGCGGTAGCTGTGCCTTTTGGAACCCAGGGCTCTTACGATAAATGGAATCGACCTGTTTGCTAAGAACCGGCGTCGAGGCCGGTGCCTCCCACATATGGAAGAGCAGCCGTTCCAGCATCGGAGGAACCGGTACAGTAAAGGCTTCTTTCGGAGGAAAGTCATACTAGAGGGCATCGAGCTCCTCGGCTCGAGGCTCCTCCTCGGTGTCCGCAGGGAAGGCCAAGGCCTTGGCCATGTCCCTCATGAAGTCCAAGAACCGGGTATCCTCTGGGGGGGACCTTCTCCGAGGCTCGGACTCCGGTGAGTCCGAAGGGATGCACTGGGTCCGGAAGATGTCCGGGGACTCCTCGTCCTCCGTCTCCCACTCCGACTCCTCCGAGAAGGAATCGAGTGGCTCTGGCCGTGTGGGCCTCGGTGCCAGCCGCCCCGACGCTGAGGGTATCGGCATCGACGATGACCTCGGCCCCACACAGGAGGTCGAGGGGGACCTTGACCGAGGATCGACTCAAAACCTCATCGACTCGAGGATCGGCTCGGTCTCCAGGGTCGACTTAGTTGAGGTCCCGGTGGTCGGGGCAGATGTACCAGTCAGACCGGCGATCAGTACCCATTGCTGCTCCATGAAGGCAGCCAAGCTGCTCTCCAAGGCCGTCAACCTGAGTCCAAGCTCAGGAGACTCAGCAGCCCCCGACTCGGGCTCCGATGGCATCGGGCCTGACGTCGGCTCCCCCGTAGGAGAGTCTACGAGGACAACCGCACTTACGTAACTCGGGGACTCCGGCTCCACACGAGGTAGCTTGGAAGGCCTCTGTGACTCCGAGAGGCCGGGGCGGCGGTCAGGACTACGCGACCTGGCCCTCGAAGAACCAGAAGCCTCCACCAATGCCACCCTCACAAGCTTTTTCTTCCTTCGGTGCTCCCGGGAGGGGGACTTCCCTTTCAGAAGAACCCTGACGGCGCTCGGGGTCGGACTCCCGAGATGTCGAGGCCTCTGATGAAGTCCGGGCCCGGCCGGACGTGGAGTCAGAGAAAATTCTCTCATGTCGATGCTGACGGCTCCGAAGCGCCTTCGACGACATTTTGCCGCATGGGCCACAGGCCAGCGGGTCATGGTCGAGCCCGAGACATCGGAGGCAGCAGTCATGTGTGTCGGTGAGAGAAATAGGTTTCTTACACCGATCACACTTTTTGAACCCGCTGGCAGCCTGCAAGGTCAAATGACCGGGCTGCCAGTGAAAACAGAAAAAGAGCACGAACGCTAGTCACTAAGGACAAAAACCGAAAATTACAACTCCAGACTCGATACCGGTGTACCGAACCCAGGCGGGAACCGGCGTCGAACCGGATAAGACAACGCTAAAATCTCAGAAAAAAATAATCAACTTTTCCTGGGTGACACGAACTCACATCCGTCGGGCTGCGTGGAAAAAGAAAGACTGAGCAAGATGGCACCCTTGGGCGGGAAGAGGACCGTGCAGGCGCGCTGCATTCCCAAAGGCTTTCTTTGAAAGCTGGGGAAATGCTCCGCATGGGGGCTCTGTCGGCGCTGAGGTCACCCCATATATGAGGACTGACTTCCTGCTTGATCCTGGAGAAAAGAGAAAATCTTAACTTTTTAACTTTGTTCATGGGGACACTGGGACAACGTCTGAAGGGCTCTGTGGAAAAAAGGAGACTGAGCAAGATGGCACCTTGGGCGGGATGGAATTCCCAAAGGCTTTCTCAGAAAGCTAGAGATTTGCTCCGCACGAGTGCTCCATCAGCGCCGACATCACCCATATGTGAGGACTGACTTCCTTCTTGTTCCCGGAGAATTAAATTTGGCAGCGATGGCTAGTCACTTTTCTAGGGATGCTATTACTACCACTACTACTTATCATTTGTATAGTGCTGCATATGCAGCGCTGTACAGACACATGTAAAAGACAGTTCCTGCTCATCCGAGATTACAATCTAGTCATGACAGACAACAGAATAGCTGAGGACAAGGCTATATTTAGAGGAAAGGTAAGGAAACACATAGGAGACTAAGCAGATCAGGATCCAAAAGTAGCCATAAAAAGGTGAGTTTTCAGCCTGGATTTGAAGAGGATCAGAGATGAAGCCTGATGCACAAACTCAGGTAGTTGTTCCAGGCATGAGGAGCAGCAAGGTGGAAGGATCAAAATCTGGAGTTGGCAGTAGAAGAGAAGGGCACAGATAGAAGGGATCTGCCAGAAGAGCGGAGTTCCTGAGGAGGGGTGTAGGAAGAGATAAGAGTGGAATGGTAGTGAATGTCCAATTATGCATTTTTACAAGATTGTTGTTAGAGGGTGGTGTTCAGATAATCATGACTGTTGAGTTTAATTATCAGAATCTTACACAGTGGAGATACGTAAGGCTGAAGATTTGCCTAGGGTGCTCATTACCTTGCACCGGCCCTGAGTATTCTTACTTTTAACCAAAGTGATCAGCCCTTCTATTTAGTTGATCACTTGGTCCCTTGTGCTCCATAATGTAATTAGTTCTCTTTGTCCCCCTTTCCTCTCATACTTGCAAGACGCTTGGCTTTTTCTTAGTTGGAGCCTTTTTTGTAGAATTCTCTACTGCTTTATACTGAATGGAATGTTTATTTACTAAATTTAAAAAGATCTTGAAAATATTTTTTTTTCCAGTTAGCTTTTCAATTTGGCATCGGGATCAGAGCCAATAGAAGAAATGGCTTATTGTCCTTTATAATTCTTTTTACCTTTTTGATACTGATTTTTTGTTTTACACTATTTTCTTTGCAAACTGTCTTGATGTTCTCTGGGTTCAAAGGGCAATCTATCAAATGTCCATAAATAAATATAAGAACATAACATAAGAACATAAGATATGCCATACTGGGTCAGACCAAGGTCCATCAAGCCCAGTATCCTGTTTCCAACAGTGGCCAATCTAGGTCATACGTACCTAGCAGTTTCCCCAAAAGACACAGATTCCGCAATGCTTGTACTGGGTCAAGCATTGATATCCTGGGTCCCTTCTTAATAATGGTTTATGGACCTTTCCTCCAGGAACTTGTCCAAACCTTTTTTAAACCCAGCTACACTAACAGCCTTTACTACATCCTCCGGTAACAAATTCCAGAGTTTGATTACAAGTTGAGTGAAAAAATATTTTCTTTTATTAGTCTTAAATAGTATACCCTGTAGCTTCTTTGCATGTCCCCTAGTCTTTCTATATTCTGATAACGTAAACAATTGATCTACGTTTAACCGTTCCACTCCGTTCATTAATTTATAGACTTCTATCATATCTCCCCTCAGCCGTCTCTTTTCCAGGTTAACCTAACCTAACCTTTTTAGCCTTTCTTCATAGGAGTATCCTTCCATACCCTTTTCCATTTTGATGGCTCTTCTCTGAACCTTTTCTAATAACGCTATATCCTTTTTAAGATACGGCGACCAGAATTGCACACAGTATTCAAGGTGCGGTCTCACCATGGAACGATATAGAGGCATTATAATATCTTTTGTTTTATTTTCCATTCCTTTCCTTATGATACCTAGCATTCTATTTGCTCTCTTGGCTGCCGCTGCACACTGGGCCGAGGGTTTTAACATGTTATCCACAATGACGCCTAAATCTTTTTCCTGGGTGGTGGTTCCTAATGTGGAACCTTGCATCGTGTAAATGGAAATTACACATACCTGGTAATTGTAGTTCCTGGAGGGTCCAGTTTAGTCCTCCACAATCGGGTAGTGCACCTCCTCCTGCAGCCTGGAGACTGGACCAATCAACTCTTTCGGTATGATATATGCAGGCGGAGCTCCCATAAGCCCCCAGTGACTAGTAACAAAGCATACTTAAAGAAGCAACACATGACACTGTTATAACAATGCGTTTTTCTGTTATTTTTTTTTATTTTTTATTTTTTATTTTTTATTGTAAATGCTCTTAAAACCAAAAGCGAAAACTTGTCCCCACGAAGGTCCCAACCCCTCCCCAAACGAGGAAGTCAGACCGCTGCACTGCGCCCCTATCGACGCCCCGGCAATAAAAGGGACAGCCCCCACCCCAACCCCCCCAAGAGTAAAGGCTGGAAGGGAAACCGCAACCACCAAAGGAACGGAAGCGCGGTCTTAAGGAGTAGCGAAAGCCAGAAAAGAACAGAAAAGACCAGAAAAGACCAGAGAAAAACTCTCGCCGCCCGAACTGTTCGTCAAAGCGCGCCACCACGCACACCCTGATACGCGGGAGGGAAGGAGGACTAAACTGGACCCTCCAGGAACTACAATTACTAGGTATGTGTAATTTCCATTTCCTGAGCGGTCCTCCAGTTTAGTCCTCCACAATCGGGATGTAACAGAGCAGTCAACACCGGGCGGGACCTTGCCAGCCGGTGCGCAGAACAGCCGAACCAAAACAAGAATCCCGAGCGGCCAAGACATCCAATCTGTAGTGTTTACTGAAGGCATGCAACGTCGACCAAGTGGCTGCTTTACAGATTTCCGCCGGTGGAACCAAACTAAGTTCCGCCCAGGAAGTCGCCTGAGCCCTGGTAGAGTGGGCTCGTAACCCCTCTGGAACCGACCTATGCTGAAAGAGATACGCCGACGCGATCGCCCCTTTGACCCAACGCGCAATAGAGGCCTTAGCCGCCGCCTCACCTTTCCGCGCACCGCCAAAGAGCACGAACAAGCGGTCGGTTTTGCGGAAGGCCGCCGTCACCTTCAAGTAACGCTGAAGAACACGTTTAACATCCAGAAAGTGAAGTCCCCTGTCCGCAGGACTGTCGGAAACGGCATGCAGGACCGGGAGGAACACCGCCTGATTCAAATGAAAGGGCGAAACCACTTTGGGCAAAAAAGAAGGAACAGGACGAAGGACCACCCGATCCGGGGAAAAAGACAAGAAGGGCTCCCTGCAGGAAAGCGCCTGAAGTTCAGAGATACGTCGAGCAGAGCAAATGGCCACGAGAAAAACGGTCTTCAGGGTCAGATCCTTAAGAGATGCCTGCCTGAGAGGCTCAAAGGGCTCCCGAACCAAAGCACGCAGGACAAGATTCAAATCCTACGGAGGAACGGAGATTCTACGCGAAGGACGCAAGCGACCAACCGCCCTGAGAAAACGCTGCACGTCCAGGTGAGCCCCGAGAGAACGACCCAACACCTTTCCTCGGTAACAGGAGAGGGCCGCCAACTGAACCCTTAGAGAGCTGGCGGCCAGACCTTTATCAAAGCCATCCTGCAGAAAACTTAAAACAACGGGCACGGACACCAGTCCTCAAAAATTCTCCACACGCGCACATAAGTGAGAGAAGTGGACGTCTTGCGCGCCCGAAGGAGAGTGTCAATCACCGCAGGTGAATAACCCCTCTTCCTTAACCGAGCCCTCTCAATGGCCAAACCGTAAGCGAGAATCGAGCCACTTGGGGCATCCACAGTGGACCCTGGAGAAGAAGATCCGGTAACGAGGGCAGGAGCCAGGGAACGCTGTCGCGTAATCTGACCAAATTGGCATACCAAGGTCTCCTGGGCCAGTCCGGAGCCACCAGCAACACTCGCCCCCGGTGGCTCTCGATGCGCTGAACGACTCGACCGATTAACGCCCACGGAGGAAAGACGTAAAGAAGTCCGGACGTCGGCCACGGCTGAATGAGGGCGTCGAGCCCCTCGGACATGCATTCTCGGCGCCTGCTGAAGAAGCGCCCCGTCTTTGCCGACTGAAACGTCGCCATGAGATCCATGACGGGAGGACCCCACCGACGAACTATCTGCGCATAAACCTGCGGGTTCAGTTCCCATTCCCCGGGATCCACCCGCACCCTGCTGAGGAAGTCCGCTTGCACATTCTCCGTGCCTGCTATATGTGCCGCCGAGATCGCCGGTAGACGCGTCTCTACCCAAGAGAACAAGGCCGTCACCTCCGATTCCAAGGACACACTGCCGGTGCCCCCCTGGCGATTGATGTAGGCCACTGTCGTCGCATTGTCCGAGAGCACGCGTACCGGCTTCCCGAGAACCACGGCCTCGAGGGCTATCAGGGCGAGTCGCACCGCCCGAAGTTCGAGCCGATTGATCGACCAAGAAGCCTCCCGAGGAGACCACGTTCCTTGCGTGAAGCGCTCCCCGCAGTGAGCACCCCATCCGGAGAGGCTGGCATCCGTCGTGAACGGAACCCACAGAGGAGGCTCCAAGGGAAGCCCCATCCGCAGGTTCGTCGAGCAGAGCCACCACCGGAGCGACCGACGAACCGGCCTCGGGCACGGCAACCGCATGTTCAATGAGTCGAACTGGTTGGACCAACGGCACAACAACGCACTCTGAAGTGGACGCATATGGAACCGCGCCCAAGGAACCACCTCCAGGGTCGCAGCCATCGTGCCGAGGAGGCGGAGGTACCACCACGCGGACGGGACAGGCAAGCGTAGGAAGAGGCGGACGAGTTTCTGTAAGGCTAGGACACGACGCTCCGGCAAACACACCAGGCCCCTGCCGGTGTCGAAACGCACTCCCAGGTATTCGAGGTCTTGAGTTGGCAGCAGACGGCTCTTCTGTTCATTGACCACCCATCCGAGCTCCTGAAGCAGAGAGACCACCCTGCTCGTGACCTGCACACACTCGTCGCAGGACTTTGCCCGAATCAACCAATCGTCGAGGTACGGGTGAACCAGGATACCCTCCTTCCGCAAGGCCGCTGCTACCACTACCATCACTTTCGTGAACGTACGGGGAGCAGTAGCCAGACCGAACGGCATGGCCCGAAACTGATAGTGACCCCACGGAAACGCAAAACGAAGGAACCTTTGATGAGAGTCCCGGATAGGAATGTGCAGATAAGCCTCTGAGAGATCGAGAGATGTGAGGAACTCCCCTTGCCGCACCGCCACGATGACAGATCGCAAGGTTTCCATCCGAAAGTGCGGAACTTTGAGAGCACGATTTACGCCCTTGAGATCCAAGATGGGCCGGAGAGAACCGTCCTTCTTGGGAACTACAAAATAGATGGAGTAGCGACCGGCGCCGCGCTCGGAAGAAGGAACGGGAACCACCGCCCCGAGGGACAAAAGACGATGAAG
The DNA here is from genome assembly GCA_033557465.1 of Ichthyophis bannanicus. Taxonomy (NCBI): domain Eukaryota; kingdom Metazoa; phylum Chordata; class Amphibia; order Gymnophiona; family Ichthyophiidae; genus Ichthyophis; species Ichthyophis bannanicus. Next base: position 373,469,137 of record CM066034.1, on the reverse strand, counting down.
GGTCACGCGCAGGCCTCGAGCCTTGTGATCGCCCTTGCTGGGGGACAGAACAAAAGAGTCCTGAAGCGGGTACGCAAACTCCAGCGCATAACCCTTTTCGATTATCTGCAGCACCCACTGATCTGAGGTGATTTGGGCCCAAGAGGGAAGAAAATCGCGTAAGCGACCCCCGATGACCGGACTCCCCTCCAGAGCCCGCCTCGCTTCATTGCGGCTTGCGATTAAAGGTAGAGGACGAGGAGGTGGAGGCTCCGGAAAAGCCTCGACCAGCCCCTCGGAAGCCACGAAACCCCTGGGAGCGCGATCCAAAACGCCCGCGCTGAGAACTCCAAAGACGGGAAGAGCGAAATCTACGAAAATCTCTAAACTGGCCGCGCGTAGAGGACATGGTTCTAGGCAGCTTGGGCTTATCCTCCGGTAGCCTACCTCCTTTAGACTCACCAAGGTCTTTAACCAACTTATCCAGAGCATCACCAAACAACAACTTACCCTTGAAGGGCAATTTACTGAGACGGGACTTTGAAGAGCTGTCAGCCGCCCAGTTACGCAACCAGATGGACCGGCGCGCCGCTACCAAAGAAGCCATGCTATTAGCCAAAGTCCTAATTAAGTCATAATGCACATCCGCCAGATACGCCGACCCAGACTCTAAGCGGGTGACCTCCAACAACCCCTGCTGGTCCAAGCCAGAGGTGGAACGCAAGCGCTGCGCCCAACGTAAACAGGCTCGAGCCACCCAAGCGCCACAAATCGAGGCTTGAAGGGACAAGGCATTAGTATCGAAGGCTTGCTTCAACAAATTATCTACCTTCTTATCTTGCGCATCCTTTAAGGCAGCACCACCCTCCACCGGGATGGTGGTTTTCTTAGTCACCGCGGACACCGCAGCATCTACCCGCGGGGACTTAAACAAGTCCTTGTCCTTGTCGGCTAAGGGGTAAAGACGATTCATAGTCCGAACGCCCTTCAAACCGGATTCTGGCTGATCCCACTCGGATTGGATCATTTGTTCCACCACACGGTGCACGGGAAACACGACCTGGGACTCCCAAACCGCCTGAATGAGCGGATCCTCCAGACCGTCCTCTTCTAGAGGACGATGGACCGCTAAGTTAAGGGTCTGAAGAGACTCCGTGATCAAAGGCACCAACTCTTCTCTATGAAAAACGCGAATAATCCGCGCTTGGTCCTCAGGTTCTGGGATTTCACCGTCCTCCAGATCATCCCCCTCAGGATCAGGATCACCCTCCGCTTCCAAATCAGGATAACCCACGGCGTCCTGATCGGGTTCTAGGGATTTAAACCGCTTGGCGGCCGGCTGAGAAGGCCGCCGGCCCTCCCCCGAGGGAAGGGAAGGGAGAGGCGTAGCCCAAGCCTCTGGCAAGTGCCCGGACCGACTCAAACGAAACGCCTGGTGCATAAGGAGAACAAAATCTGGGGAAAAATCCACGGATGGGCATATCAGGGCGGTGTTTAAAAGCTCCGCAGCCTGGCCCGTAGAAGGGGGAACAGAACCGGACGGGCGAGAACCGGGGGAAAGCTCCCCCTCTGTCAAGTTAGGGGGGCCATCAGGTTCTGGCAGCTCCTTCAACTCCGGATGATGGTCCGAGCCAGCCGTAAGGGAGGCACAGCTACGACAGATGCCAGAGTCTGCCACCGCCGCTCTACGTGACCCACAAATCACACACTGCGGTTTAGAAGCCATGGCAATGCACTAGTATCCCAGCAAAGACAGGCAAACTGATCCCCCAGCAAAAGAAAAGGGAAGCTGCCAACCTGATTAAAAACTTTTTTTTTTTTGAAAAAACAAAATACTCCCCTGAATCCTTAGGGGGTCCTGAGCAAAATCGCCAAAAAAATGAGTCCAAAAAACGCAAGGGCAAGCCGTGCACAAGTGTTGAAGCTGGAAGAAAAACCCCTGTCAGGGCTTCAAAATGGCCGCCGGCTCCAGCACTCTCAGTCAAAAAACGGCGCGAAAAATAAGGCAAAATAAAGAAATGAAATTAACAATAAAAGAACGGCCAGGGAAGGGCAGGGGGGGGGGAAAAAATAAAAATCCCGAGCTCGGACCCCCACCGTCTAAACGAGGCTCAGAAGGCAGTCCACTCACCTTAATGAAGCAGAAGGGAAACGTGCTGCAGCAGCCAAGGCAGAAAGGTAAAGCAAGTTCCCTACCCTGCCCCAGCAGAAAATTGACAGGAACCAGCTAGACAATAAGTAGCTGTCTGCAAAGGGTAGATCTACTCCCCGTTCAGTCCAGGGGAGAGATCAAACCTGACTGCCACCAGCCTCCGGTCAGGAAGGCAGGAGCCCAATGCAGGACTGACTTCCAGGAGGCTCCCTGAATCACCTTTCTTCCTTTTTACAGATTTAAAGCAACAGCTACCTAATTAAACCAAAGGAATAAAGGAAAGAAAAGACCCCCAAAAACTAACTAGTGTTGCTTCCCCAAGTGCCACTAAGTGTGCCCAGGTAGGCACACACGTCCTCCAGCTGCAAGGAGACTGGACACACTGGGGGCTTATGGGAGCTCTGCCTGCATATATCATACCGAAAGAGTTGATTGGTCCAGTCTCCAGGCTGCAGGAGGAGGTGCACTACCCGATTGTGGAGGACTAAACTGGAGGACCGCTCAGGAACCATAGTTTGGGTTGTTCTTCCCTAGGTGCATAACTTTGCACTTGTCCACATTAAATTTCATCTGCCATTTTGATGCCCAGTCTTCCAATTTATCAGGATCCTCTTGCAATTTTCCACAATCCTCTTGGGTTTTAACAACTTTAAATAGTTTTGTGTCATCTGCAAATTTGATAACCCTACTCGTTATTCCACTTTCCAGGTCATTTATGAATATGTCAAAAAGCAGCAGACCCAGCACAGATCCCTGGGGTACACCACTATTCACCTTTCTCCATTGGGACAATTGGCCATTTAGCCCAACCCTCTGCTTTCTATCTTTTAACCAGTTCCTGATCCACAGTAGTACACTGCCTCCTATCCCATTCCATCTTTAGTTTTGCCAAACGTCTCTGATGAGGGACCTTGTCAAAGGCTTTCTGAAAGTCCAGATACACTATATCAACCGACTCACCTTTGTCCACCTGTTTATTCACACTTTCAAAAAAACATAACAGATTAGTAAGACAAGATCTTATTTATTTATTTTCTCTTATATACTGCGCTATTCTGCATCAGTGCAGTTTACGTTGAACAAACTGAAATTACATTGAACAGGGCATTATAACTTGGAGATAACTATTTTACAGGGAACATGGGCTCTGGAGGGTTAAGTGGCTTGCCCAAGACCACAAGAAGCACCTGTGGGACTAGAAACCCCAGTCCTTCCGGCCCAAGGTTGCTGTCCTCTAGTGGGATTTGAACCCCTGACCTTCCGGCCTGAAGTACCTTGCCCCAACCACTAGGCCACTCCTCCACTCCACTTCCTTGTCTAAAGCCATGTTGGCTGTCTCCCATTAGGCCATGACTATCTACATTCTGAGTAACTTTATCCTTTATGATGGTTTCTACCATTTTTCCCGGTACTGGCGTCAGGCTCACCGATCTGTAGTTTCCCGGATCACCCCTGGAACCCTTTTTAAAAATTGGTGTTACATTGGCGATCCTCCAATCTTCAGGTATTACAGGTGATTTTAATAATAGTTCACAGATTACTAATAGCAGGTCTGCAATCTTATATTTCAGTTCTTTCAACACCCTTGGATGTATACCATCCGGCCCAGGTGATTTGCTACTCTTCAGTTTATCTAATAGTTGTAATACATCTTCCCGATGTATCGATATTTCCTTCAATTCTTCCACACCTTTAAATACCACTTCAGTCATGGGTAACATCCCTACATCTTCCTTAGTAAAGACCGAAGCAAAGAATTCATTCAGTCTCTCCGCTATCGCCTTGTCGCCTCTTAGTGCCCCTTTAACTCCTCTATCATCTAATGGACCAACTGACTCTCTCACAGGTTTTTTGCTATGAATGTACATGAAAAAATCTTTATTTCGCATTTTTGCTTCCGCAGAAGCTTCTTCTCAAATTCTCCCTTTGCCTGCTTTATCAATGCCTTGCATTTGACTTGCCAGTGCTTGTGCTGTTTCCAGGTTTCGTCATTTGGCTCTTTTTTCCATTTCCTGAAAGATGCTTTTTTGGCAACAACAGCCTCTCTGACCTCACCTTTAAACCATGCTGGCAGTTTTTTGGACTCCCTTCCACGTTTCTTAAAGCGTGGAATACAGCTGGTCTGGGCTTCCAAGATAGTATTTTTCAACACCACCCAAGCTTTATGTAAGTCTCTTTATTCTCCTTAGTCCTGTGGTTTGGCAGCTGGGGGCTTTTCCTTTTTAAATATCAATGTAAATGTATTTTTAAGTATTGATCTGTCAAATACATTTTCTCTGAATCTTCATAGTTAACTTAATTTATTATTAGTAAAAGAGTTGTGGAAGAGTTGATGTTAGAATTATTTCCAATTGAACCAGCATATAGCCCGCTAGTAGCATAAAGTTGCAGTTTAAAAGGGACATCTAAGAAGAATCTATGATGTTCAGAACAGAATGTTCAGAAACTGGAAGAGATGCAGCAGTGCCTTCTGAAATCGCTCTGTTCCCTCCCCGAAAATGAACGTTCCATTAATTGATTCTGGAGATGGGTCCTGCACAGATAGCAAGGCCATGTATGTGTGTGGGTGTAAGCCATTTTACAAATGTGGACGTCCCTGAAGTGCATGCCTGTAGAACCAAGTACTTGGATGCCCCGGTCTGGGTAGTTCAGAAGGGAGGGTGACTATATTATGAGACTTTCACATCACATCCTGTCATTTCAGATACTCAGATGTGAGGCGGTGGTCCAGTAATATATTTGGAGTATGTAGTTACGCTCATGTTTCATGGGACAGGAAATAATAAGCGTGGCGATGTAAGCACATTAAGCACAGTTACTTACCTGTAACAGGTGATCTCTGGGAACAGCAGGAATAAGTCTTCACATATGGGTACGTCGGTACCGACGGAGCCTGCGCGGGAACGCTCCCCAGTTTCCCAAAAAGGAAAGCTTTTGGGAGCATCCCACAGCGCCTGCGCGCTGCCTTCCCGCCTTTCCTAACTGCCTCTCCTCAGTTCGAGTTTTAAAGCTGAGACAAAAGAGAGAGAGAGAGGAAAGGAAAGACAGATAGAGAGATACAACTCCTAGGGGAGGTGGGAGGGTTGTGAAGACTTATTCCTGCTGTTCCCAGAGATCACCTGTTACAGGTAAGTAACTGTGCTATCTCCAGGAACAAGCAGGAATGAGTCTTCACATATGGGGACTCCCTAGCTAAGATGCCTGGGAGAACCCCAAGGATATGAGAACCTGGGAAGGGTTCTACTTCCTCCTATGGATCTCAGGCATCTATCCAGGGATGGAGGGTAGGAGTTGATTAAGAATGGAACAGGTGTTTGAGAACAGCCTGACCAAACAAGGCATCCCGGCCGGAGTCCTTGTCCAAGCAGTAATGGGCTGTGAAGGTATGAACCGAGGCCCAGGTGGCTGCTCGACAGATCTGGTCGATGGACACAGAATTTAGATGAGCCATAGAGGCGGCCATGGCCCTCACATTATGAGCTGTGACATGGCTCTCCAGAGAAAGGTTCTTACTCTGGTAGGCGAAAGAAATACACTGAGCAATCCAATTGGACAGTGTCCTCTTAGAGACTGGAAGTCCCAAATGAGAGGGATCAAAAGCAACAAAGAGCTGAGAAGACTTTCTATGTTGCTGTGTTCTTTGTAAGTAAAAGGCAAGAGCTCTTTTACAATCCAGAGTATGAAGATTCTTCTCTGCACTTGATGCATGAGGAGCTGGAAAAAAGACAGGTAAATATACCTCTTGATTAAGATGAAAAGGTGAGACCACTTTAGGCATAAAGTGTGGATTGGTCCTAAGAACTACCTTATCATGATGGAACCTTGTATAAGGTGGATTAGCCACTAAGGCCTGCAGCTCACTGATGCGGCGAGCTGAGGTGACTGCAATGAGGAAAATAACCTTCCAGGAAAGAAATTTCAAGGAGGTGGTAGCTAAGGGTTCAAAAGGAGGCTTCATAAGCTGGCCAAGAACCAGATTTAAATCCCATGCCACCGGAGGAGGCCTAATGGGAGGTCTAGTTATAGTTAGGCCTCTCATGAATCTTGCAATAAGAGGATGAGAGGAAACAGGTTGTCCATTGATAGGCTTAAGGGATGCTGCAATAGCACTCAAATGGACCCTTATTGAATTCGTCTTAAGGCCTGCATCGGAAAGATGCAGGAGGTATTCTAATAGAGAATTCAAAGGTAGTGTTAGAGGGTCGAGACTCTTTTCAGCACACCAAATGGAAAATCTTTTCCATTTAAAAGCATAGGAACGCCTAGTGGAAGGTTTTCTGGAAGCATGGAGGATATCCTTCACTTGTTGAGAAAGATTCCAGCTTTGAAGGTCTAGGCCTTCAGTAACCAAGCTCTGAGGTGAAGGGACTTGGGGTTTGGGTGCCACAAAGTCCCCTCCTCCTGGGACAGAAGGTCTGGAGCAGCTCCCAAGTCCAGAGAGGGGGCTTGGGAGAGATGCAGAAGAGAGGGTACCACACTTGGCGTGGCCAGCGTGGAGCTATGAGGATCATAGATCCTTGATCCCTCTGGAGTTTGAACAGAGTCTTGGGAAGCAAGGGAATGGGTGGAAAGGCAGACAGGAAACCCTGACCCCAGTGAAGCAGGAAGGCATCCTTGGCCTGAACTCCCTGACACAGAATTCTGGAACAGAACCGGGGAAGTTTGGCATTCCACGGACTTGCAAAGAGGTCTATGTCCGGGGTTCCCCATTCTTGGAAGATTCTGAGTACCTGATCCATGTGCAGGGACCATTCGTGTGGGAGCAGAACTCGACTGAGTCTGTCTGCCCAAGAGTTTTGGATTCCTGGGAGGTATACTGCCAGGAGATGGATTTGATGCTCTCTGGCGAAGGCCCACAATCTTAAAGCTTCGTTGCAAAGCGACAGAGAGCCAGTCCCTCCTTGCTTGTTTATGTAAAACATGGCTACTTGATTGTCCGTATGAATGAGGACTGTCTTGTAGCTGAGCAGGGTATGAAAGACTGCTCGAAGCTCCAAGAGATTGATATGAAGAAAGGTCTCCTATGGGGACCAAGTGCCTTGAGTGGAGAGGTCTTGTAGATGAGCTCCCCAACCTGTTTCAGAGGCATCTGTTGTGAGAGTTGCTTGGGGTAACAAAGGTTGGAAGGGGGACCCCAGCAACAGATTCTGAGTGGACATCCACCAATGGAGAGACCAAAAGAGACTTTTGGAGGTTGCTATTTGGTCTGAGAGAGCTCCTGATGCTTGAGTCCACTGGGTGGACAAAGTCCATTGGGCTGCTCTCATATGTAGGCGAGCATAGGGTACCACATGCACTGTGGAAGCCATGTGGCCTAGCAGTTGTAGCATCTCCCGGGCAGTTAAGTGGCTCTTTGACTGAATCTGGGAGGCTAACTGCACTAGACGTTGACAACGGGCCTGAGGAAGGTAGGCCCTTGCAGAAGTGGTGTCCAACCAGGCCCCTATGAATTCCAGGGACTGAGTAGGGGTGAGCTGGGACTTTGGGAGGTTTACCACAAGTCCCAGGTATTGCAGAATGCGCCTGGTGCGGTTCAGGGAGATCTGAGCCTCCGACTGGGTTGGAGCTCGGATGAGCCAGTCGTCCAGATATGGGAAGACAAATATTCCCAGAGTGCGTAGAAATGCAGCAACTATTGCCATGCATTTGGTGAACACTCTTGGAGCAGAGGCTAGACCGAAAGGAAGCACTCTGTATTGGTAATGTTTTCCCTGGAACAGAAAACGTAGGAATTTTCTGTGAGATGGATGGATGAGGACATGAGTGTACGCATCCTTGAGATCTAGAGAACAAAGCCAATCCTGACTCTGCAGGTATGGAAGGAGAGTGCCTAGAGAAAGCATCTTGAACTTCTCCTTGCATAGGAATTTGTTCAATTCTCTGAGATCTAGAATGGGTCTGTATCCTCCTGTTTTCTTTGGAATGAGAAAATAGGGGGAGTAAAACCCTGACCCTTGTTGAAGAAGAGGAACTTCATCTATGGCCCTCTGGGCCAGAAGGGTAGTCACCTCCTGATCCAGAAGGTCGAGGAGAGATGTGGGAGAATTGAAATGTCTCACCATGGTGTAGGGAGGAAGGTCTGAAAAATGAAGTTTGTGGCCCTCTCCTATGATGGAGAGGGTCCACTGCTCTGATGTGATTTGCTCCCATCTGGGAGCAAAATGAGCTAACCTTCCTGGAATGGTGAGAGGTTCTGGCTGTTGTAGAGCCAGAAAGGTTAAGTTCTCTAGTATCAAGTCAAAAACCCTGAGGGGGTTGGGACTGCTGGGTTGTAGCAGTCCCTGCAGGTTTAGGCCTGGCCTGTTTAGGTTGCGGACGCTTAGTAGCAAAGCGACCTGTAGAGGATTGTTGGCCAGAAGTGGAAGGAAATCTGCTCCTTTTGTAAAAAGGCTTTTTGAAAGGTTTTTTCTTGGCTGGAATGGAGGTTGACTTGGAAAGTCTATCCAGAGCAGAATTCTCTGCATCCATTTGAGTGGCTTTTATTTGCCACTCTTTGCCAAAGAGATTTTCACCCATACAGGGCAGATTTCCTAAGCCATCCTGAACCCAGGGCTCTAGATCAGAAGCCTGGAGCCAAGCAATTCTGCGAGCAGCTATGGCAATGCCTGAGGCTCTGCTGGCACCTTCAAAGGAGTCAAAGGCTGCCCTGTTGGAAAACTTTGAAATGTCTTGAGTATGCTTAAGCTAAAGGAGGAACTCATCCCTTTTATCCTCTGGAAGAAAAGGGAGAAAGTTGTGCAGCTTTTGTGCAACTTCCTTTAGAAACATACCCATATAGAGACTATATGAGTTGATTCTGGCAATAAGCATGCTGGCTTGGAAGATTTTCCTACCAAAAGCATCCAAGGTCCTGCATTCTCTTCCTGGAGGAGCAGAAGAGTGTCTTTTGGAACTCTTTATCCTTTTCATAGCTGACTGCACCACAATGGAGTGGTGAGGAAGCTGAGTTTTCTGAAATCCAGGACAAGGAGGGACACGGTACATAGTGTCCAATCTGCGAGAATGAGGAGAAAGGGTGAGAGGAGTCTCCCATAAGTCAATCATGTGTTCATGAAGAATTTCATGAATTGGCAAGGTGACTGCCTCTCTGGGAGCCTTAGAGTATCCTAAAATATCTAATTTTTTTGCTGTAGGCTCTGTTTCAGAGGTTACTGAAATGGAAAGTCCTTTAGCCACTTCTATTATGAAGTCTTGAAAGGACAAATCCTCTGGAGGAGACATTCTCCTTTTTGGAGAAGTAGGCTCCTCAGGAAGGGTAATGGATACTTCAGGAGACTCATCTGATGAATCAGAATCATCAGAGGAATCGAAGTATCATCTGTCCCCTTCCAACGATCGATACGCGTATCGATCGGTACCGACATCGGGCGTCCCCGGTACCGGATCGGTACCGAGAAATAGCCCTGGACAAGGAACCGGAGTCGGTATCCTGGCCGATGTCGATGCAGTCGGTACCGGTATCGGCGCTGGTACCAGTACCAGCGCCGGTACCGACAACGGAACTCGTTGCGGTACCGTCGGCGTCGCAGCTTTAATAAAAGCCATTATAGCCTGCTGCATGGATTGAAAAGTGTGATCCATGGACGCAACGACTGCCTGGATGTCGGTACCGGGAGAAAGTGCCGGTACCCCAGAGCAGTCTAACAGGTGATCGGTCGAGGCCGTGCCATCGATGTCAACCTGTAACCCCATAGGAGGAGCTTTGGAAGCCGGAGCTTCCCGCCGGGGTTGTTTGGCTGGGGCAGGATCCTCGAGGACAAGCCCGAAGGCATCTCGATGCTTAGAGGGAGATTTGCCCTTCAAGGACCTGCTGGGATTATGTTTGGTTACCTGAGACCCATCAGGAGAGGAAGACCTGGAAGATGTCGATGCCACCGCCGGTGCATCCGTGGGAAACAGCACATGGAGCTTGGCTGCTCGGTTCTGTAACCCTCGTTTAGACATAAGAGAGCAGGACTGGCAATCCGGAATGGAGTGTTCAGGACCCAAACATTTAAGACACCATTCATGGGTATCTGTAACAGAAATTGTACCGCTACACTTAGTGCATTTTTTGAACCCGGAGGCTGGTTTTTCCATGAGGGAAAATTTTCTTATGGGCCTGGAGGCCTAAGAAGAAAAATACACCAAGTGAGGAAAAAATATATATATATTTTTTTTTTTTAGAAAGAAAAGAAAAGACCGGCGGTACAGGTCCGGTGTCGGGGAAGGCAGACACGCGACCAAAGAAATAAATTAAAATAAAGAACTTCTTCAGTGGTGACAGGAACACGACCTGCTGGCTCTGCGGAAAAGAAGAACTGAGGAGAGTTGGTTAGGAAAGGCGGGAAGGCAGCGCGCAGGCGCTATGGGATGCTCCCAAAAGCTTTCCTTTTTGGGAAGCCGGGGAGCGTTCCCGCGCAGGCTCCGTCGGTACCGACGTACCCATATGTGAGGACTCATTCCTGCTTGTTCCTGGAGATAAAGTATTTCATGAATACTATGACTTTCACGAGTCAGGTTGTCGATCTAGGTGTGGCAAAGTACACCTGCTCTCAGGCAGGTGTAATTAATTTGCCTAGGTTCCAGCATCTCTGTATGCCCTATTTCTGTTTCTTGCATGTACCATCCTGCTCGTCCTATATAAAATCACCCCCATAGTGTCCACATGCATTTGTACCCAAGGAAAATCTGCCTGGGCTTTCAAAACTGCAAGGATTTTGTTTCCTTGACCTTTTCCTCCACAACTTCATTTCTTTTCAGATGGAGATACTTTGTAAACTGAACAATTATGATCTATTGAGGGCTGGGGGGAATTTTCAGCAGGGTTTACCCTTGGGTAACCAGCTTGAAAATCTTAGAAATGTCTTCCATATAATCTATTTCGTAAATTTGCATGTTCTAATTTTGCATTCCTTTACCTAGTTCCTTTCAGACAAAGTGTGCATTTATTTTGTCCAAATATTTTCTTTATTACTTCAACTATCAGGTTGAGCAGCTCTTTCAGTCTTGCTTTGCTTAATTATTTTAGTGACTGATTTGAGAATGCTAGTATTTTTTTATTAGTTTCATCAGTTTTATTAACAGAATACCAGAATTATGCCGATTGGAGTGAAAAGTCTTACCCAAAGTAATTTCATACTCATTCTTTATAGCAGATAGCAAGGGCTTGTAGGTTTTGAAGTCCTCTATGAAGAACTCAAAGACTTCTCTGTAGGGCTAAAGAAAAACCAGAGAATATCAGATATATATTGGGACTGATATTACATATCTTTATCTTTATTCAGTATTTGATTGTCCACCAAGGCAGAAGCAACAATGGTTTACAATAAATAAATAGGCTGCAATAGATGGGAAAGGAATGCCAATTAATAGACAGGAGAGCAGAGAGGGCAGAGCACATAGAAAAGGGGTGGAAAAGTATTTATTTATTTAGACAGATTTGTATGTCACCTTTTCCTTCAATCAAGTATGCATATAGGCAGGGCCGTACCGACGGTGAAAGGCACCTTGTGCGAGTTGCACATTGAGCGCGCGCGCCCCCCCTCCCGCACCTCCATCTAGCCACTTTATGGGGGTGGGAGAGAAGAGGCGCACACCCGATGTGCAACTTGCCGGCACACTAAGCAGGTCTGGACCCTCCCAGAGAGACCAGACCTGCTTAGTGTGCCGGCGAGAAGACTTAAGGGGTGCATGTCAGCTCTCTGCCGCTGCCTGGTGCCGCTAAAGTGGCGGTGGCAGCCAATGGCAGAGAGCCAAAATGTGCCCCTTAAGTTTTTGCGCCCTGTGTGGCTGCACCGCTCGCACAGGGCTCGGTACGGTCCTGCATATAGGAACAATTAGTCAGATCAAGAAGGGCATGTGGTATGTATTGAGGTGTGCCAGTGGGACTACACGGTGCACAGTGGTAAGAATCCTGTATTGAAACCGGAACTGGAGGGTAGCCAGTGCAGGCGGATAAGGAGGGGGACACATGATCCGTTTATGAAGAGTGAGTGAGGAGTCAGGCAGCCGTGCTCTTTAATAACTGTATGGTGAAGCTGGTACTGAGGCAAACCTGCTTGGACAACATTACAGTAATCGAGGCATCACAGAAAGAGGGACACTACAAGCATTGTCAAGGAGGGTGAAAGTGCTTCTATATAGAGAGCCAGAAATGATCCTGGAGGGCTGGAGATGGGCAATTTTAGTTCTTGACCCCAAAGGTGGAAGTAAGGATGAGGTTGATAACTACTGATTGGTTATTTTGATGTCTGTAGTGAATAAATTAATAGAAACGTTGCTAAAGCAGAGGCTAGCGTGGTTTCTGGAATCCAAGGGATCCAAGCGTGGTTTCTGGAATCCAAGGGATCCAAGAAAGCATGGCTTTACTAGAGTTGCATCTTGTCAGACGAATCTGATTGAGTTCTTTGACTGGCTGACCAAAGTATTGGATAAGGTAGAGCGCTAGATGTGGTATACTTAGATTTCAGCAAGGCCCTTGACACCATTCCACATCAGTGTCATATAAATAAACTGAGTGCCATTGAGATGGACCCTAAAGTCATTGACTGCATAAGAAGCTGGTTAGATGAGAGGTGCCAGAGGATTGCTATAAATGGAGTGAACTCTGAAGATAGGGGGTGTTACAAGTGACATACCTCAGGGATCAGTCCTAGGTGATGAGGAGGCTGGGTCAAAAGTGGGCCTGGAGAGGGTTTTAAGGGTATTACTATGGTGCTTGGTCATGGCTGTAACTTCATGTACCTTATCTCTCCAAAAGCATGGCACAACAGCAAGCTTTTCCTGGCAATTAGTCCTCAAGTTTGAGCCCTGAAGCCAAGAGAGTTTGTAGGAGCCAACAGGGGCGACCCAAGAGTGGTACGGGCCTCATTTGCATACCCACTGGACCTCATTTGCATAAATTTAATGTATTTCATTTTAAAATGTATATGTTGCCAACTAAAATTTTAGGCGGCTTTCAAAGGAGCCTTTCATAAGCCTCACTTTTGTCCTGGCAATGACTCAGGGATGTGTTTACTAAATATTAATGTGCATTAAATGCCACTGCACCAATAGAAATAAATGGGTGTTCCTGCACTTAGCGCATATTAACATTTCTGAATGCACATTAACTTTTAAACATGCCTCTTAATGAGTGTCTGAATACCATTTGCATGGGCAGTGAGGATATAGAAAGATCACCAGATGTCTACATTATTATACTCCACTGCCAGGACGTACTATAAACCCTGCTCATTTAGAACCCATAGCAAACGCGCCATATCATAGTGGCACTATGAGGACTTACAAAGCACCAAACCCTACATATCAAAAGGCAACACTGCAAATATTAAACCTATACATCTCAGAGAATACCAATACATCTCCTACTGGGGAAAAAGAACAAGTGGGACTGTCATATTGAAACTACATGAACAGAATACTGCAGCTTGGTTACACATGCAAAACATACAGGGGCGTCAAAAAATGTCTCCAAAACAGCCGCCTTCAAAGTTTAAAAAAAGGGTGGACAAGCTGCTGCCATTGTTTCTCGGCAGCAGCAGATTCAACCCCTCCGCCCCCCACCCCCCCCCACTGCTGCCCTGGGAGGCCCCGCAGTTGCCTGATCTCCTTCAGAGGGAGCCAGGGAAGCCTGAAGCTGGGCGCCCTGACAACCCTCTCTGCAGAGCCGCAAGAAAGAACAGCGTTTCTCTTCTTTCCCGCAATTCTGTTAAAGTTGAGCCCAGTGGCGTGCTGAGGGTAAAAAAGGACATTCCCTATCTCACGCGAGACAGGAAATGCTCCCGACACTCAGCGCACTCCTGGGCTTAACTTTAACAGAGCCGTGGGAAAGAAGGGAAGTGCTGGTTTTTTTCACGGCTCTGCAGAGTTGAGCCGTGGCATTGGGCTTCGGGCCTCCCCGGCTCCCTTTAAAGCCAGTCAGACAGGTGCGGGGCTCTTCTGAAGGGGGGGGGGGGCATGGACTGGAAATGGGTTGATCAGGGGAGGTTAGGGCTGGTAATTGGTTGATGGGGAGCTAGCACTGGAAATGGGCTGATTGGGGAGACTAGGACTGGTAATGGGCTGATGGAGGGGGCTAGGACTGGAAATAAGCTGATAAGTGGAGGCTAAGACTGGTAATGGGCTGAGTGGGGGATAGCACTGGTAATTGGCTGAGTGGGTGCTAGCACTAGAAATGGGCTGATTGGGAGGACTAGAACTAGAAATGGGCTGGTAATGGGCTGATTAGGGGAAGGCTAGGACTAGTAATAGGTTTATCAGGGGGTTAGGACTGGTAATGGGCTGATGATGGGAGGGCTAGCACTGGAAATGAGCTAGGTCTGGAAATGGGCTGATTGGGGGGCTAGTACTGGTAATGGGCTGATCAAGGGGTTAGGACTGGAAATGGACTGATGGGGGCTATGACTTGAATGGGCTGATGGGGGGGGGGGGGGTAGGACTGGAAATAGGCTGGGACCGGAACTAGGCTGATAGGGGGGAGGAGAGCTGCTGGCCCTGGGGGCTAGGGCCATAAATGGGCTGATGCAGGGGGGTGGGAGAATGGACTGGAAGGGAACGGATGCTGAGAGGGGCTGCCAGAGGAAGGAGGGGGCAGGAAAGGAGCTATCACGGGGGAGGGGGGGGAGTGCAGACAAGAAAGGAGCTGCCACGGGCTAAGGAGGGGGCTAGAAGGGTGATGACACCAGGGAAGGGAGTAGGGGCATGGAAGGGAGCTGACACCTGGGGATGGTACTTTAGGGGGACTGGAAGGGAGCTGACATGGGGGAAGGAGGGGGACTGGAAGGGTGATGACACTAGGGAAAGAAGTAGGGTTATGAAAAGAAGCTGAAAATTGAGGCTGGTACCGGAGGGGGACTGGAAGTAAGCTGACACCTGGGGGTGGGTCTGGTGGAAGCTGACACCTGGGGAAGGGACTGGTAGGTGATTGGGTAATGGGGAGGAGGCTGGAAGGGAGGGGGCACTGGGGCTTAAAGGGAGCTGACACATGGGGATCACACTGGAAGGGGATGGACAGAGGGTAGGGTGACTGGAAAGGAGCTGACAAGGGGAGGATAGCACTGGGAGTGGAAGTGAGCTGATACCTGCAATGGTATTTGAACTACAAGGGGCTGAGCAGTGGGGAAGGAGGGGGACTGGAAGGGAATGGACACCAGTGGCAGTCCTGGGAATACAAAGGGGTTGACAAAGGGAGGCACTGGGAGGGGAGGACTGGAAAGGGGGCTGTTACTGGGGAGGGTTACTGGGACTGGAAATAGGCTGGTGGAAGGAAGTGACGAAAACAAAAGAAGAGATAATAAATGGCAGGTGGACTATAGACCATAGAAAGAGAGCTAAGAGAAGACAGGAAAGCAGAAGCCTCAGATTGGGACCAGCATGATCAGAGAATAAAATGGTCAGACAATAAATAAAGCACAGTTACTTACCTGTAACAGGTGATCTCTGGGAACAGCAGGAATAAGTCTTCACATATGGGTATCGTCGGTACCGACGGAGCCTGCGCGGGAACGCTCCCCAGCGTCCAAAAGGAAAGCTTTTGGGAGCATCCCAAAGCACCTGCACGCTGCCTTCCCGCCTTTCCTAACCGCCTCTCTCCAGTTTGAATTTTAAAGCTGAGACAAAGAGAGATTGAGGAAAGGAAATAAAGATAGAGAGATACTACTGCTAGGGGAGGTGGGTGGGTTGTGAAGACTTATTCCTGCTGTTCCCAGAGATCACCTGTTACAGGTAAGTAACTGTGCTATCTCCAGGAACAAGCAGGAATGAGTCTTCACATAAGGGGACTCCCCAGCTAGAGATGCCTGGGAGATCACCCAGGTTGTGAGTCCCTGGGAAGGGCTCTACCTCCACCCATGAATCTCAGGCATCCAGCCAGGGATGGAGGGTAGGAGTTGGTTAGGTATGGAACAGGTGTTTGAGAACAGCCTGACCAAACAAGGCATCCCGACGTGAGTCCTTGTCCAAGCAGTAATGGGCTGTGAAGGTATGAACCGAGGCCCATGTGGCCGCTCGACAGATCTGGTCGATGGACACAGAATTTAGATGAGCCATAGAGGCTGCCATGGTCCTCACATTGTGAGCTGTGACATGGCCCTCCAGAGAAAGGTTCTTACTCTGGTAGGCGAAAGAAATACACTGAGCAATCCAATTGGACAGAGTGCTCTTAGAGACTGGAAGTCTAAATGAGAGGGATCAAAAGCAACAAAGAGTTGAGAGGACTTTCTATGTTGCTGTGTCCTTTGTAAGTAAAAAGCAAGAGCTCTTTTACAATCCAGGGTATGAAGATTCCTCTCTGCACTTGAAGCATGAGGTCCTGGAAAAAAGACAGGTAAATAAACCTCTTGGTTCAGATGAAATGGTGAGACCACTTTAGGCATAAAGTGTGGATTAGTCCTGAGGACTACCTTGTCATGATGGAAACTTGTATAAGGAGGATTAGCCACCAAGGCTTGCAGCTCAATGATGCGGCGAGCTGAAGTGACTGCAATGAGAAAAATAACCTTCCAGGAAAGGAATTTCAAGGAGGTAGTGGCTAAGGGTTCAAAGGGTGGCTGCATAAGCTGGCCAAGAACCAGATTCAAGTCCCATGCCACTGGAGGTGGTCTGATGGGAGGTTTAGTCAAAAGAAGGCCTCTCATGAATCTTGCTATAAGAGGATGAGAGGAAATAGGCTGTCCATTGAGAGGTTTAAGGGATGCTGCAATAGCACTCAAATGGACTCTTACTGAATTCGTTTTAAGGCCTGCATGGGATAAATGCAGCAAATACTCTAGTAAAGAATTCAGAGGTATTGCAAGAGGGTTAAGACCCTTCTCTGCACACCAAATGGTAAACCTTTTCCATTTAAAAGCATAGGAACGTCTAGTGGAAGGCTTTCTGGAAGCATGAAGGATATCCTTCACTTGCTGAGAAAGATGCAAATCTTGAAGGTCTAGGCCTTCAGCAACCAGGCTCTGAGGTGAAGAGACTGGGGATTTGGGTGCCACAACGTTCCCTCCTCCTGAGACAGGAGGTCTGGAGCAGATCCCAAGTCCAGGGAGGGAGCTTGAGAGAGATGCAGAAGTAGAGGGTACCACACTTGGCGTGGCCAATGTGGTGCTATGAGGATCATAGACCCCTTGTCTCTCTGAAGTTTGAAGAGTGTCTTGGGAATTAGGGGAATGGGTGGAAAGGCATAGAGGAAGTCTTGCCCCCAATGGAGGAGGAAGGCATCCCTGGCCTGAACTCCCTGACACGGAATTCTGGAACAGAACCGGGGAAGTTTGGCATTCCACAGACTTGCAAACAAGTCTATGTCTGGGGTTCCCCAAATTCGAAAGATCCTGGCTATCTGGTCCCCATGGAGGGACCATTCGTGTGGAAGCAGAACTCGACTGAGTCTGTCTGCCCAAGAGTTTTGAACCCTTGGAAGATACACTGCCATGAGATGAATTTGATGCTCTCTGGCAAAGGCCCACAATCTCAGAGCTTCGTTGCAAAGCGACAGAGAGCCAGTCCCGCCCTGCTTGTTCATGTAGAACATGGCTACTTGGTTGTCCGTGTGGATGAGGACTGTCTTGTAGCTGAGCAGGGTGTGGAAGACTCTGAGAGCTAGAAAAATTGCTCTGAGCTCTAAGAGGTTGATATGTAGAGATGTCTCCTGTAAAGACCAGATCCCTTGAGTGGAGAGATCTTGAAGATGAGCTCCCCAACCTCTTGGAGAGGCATCTGTTGTAAGGGTTGCTTGGGGTAACACCTGTTGAAAGGGGGACCCCAGCAACAGATTTTGAGTGGACTTCTACCACTGGAGGGACCAAAAGAGGCGACTGGAGGTTGCTAATTTGTCTGACAGGCAACCTGATGCCTGGGTACATTGGGTGGACAGAGTCCACTGAGCTGCCCTCATGTGAAGGTGAGCGTAAGGAACCACATGCACAGTGGATGCCATGTGGCCTAACAGTTGTAACATCTCTCGAGCAGTTAAATGGGATTTTAACTGAATTTGTGAGGCTAACTGCACCAAGCGTAGGCAATGGGCCTGGGGAAGATAGGCCCTTGCAGTTGTGGTATCCAGCAAGGCCCCTATGAACTCTAGAGACTGAGTAGGGGTGAGATGGGATTTTGGTAAGTTTATTACAAGTCCCAGATACTGAAGGATACGCCTTGTGCAGGTTAGAGAAGTCTAGGCCTCTGACTGGGATGGAGCTCGGATGAGCCAGTCGTCCAGATATGGGAATACGAATATCCCTAGAGTGCATAAAAATGCAGCTACTACTACCATGCATTTTGTGAACACCCTTGGTGCAGAGGCCAGACCGAAAGGAAGCATTCTGTATTGGTAGTGCTTCCCTTGATAAAGGAACCGAAGGAACCTTCTGTGTTGGATGGATGAGGACATGGGTGTACGCATCCTTGAGGTGTAGAGAGCAAAGCCAATCCTGACTCTGAAGGTATGGAAGGAGAGTACAGAGAGAAATCATCTTGAATTTCTCCTTGCATAGAAACTTGTTCAATTCTCTGAGATCTAATATGGGTCTGTAGCCCCCTGTTTTCTTTGGGATAAGAAAGTAGGGGGAGTAGAACCCTGAGCCCTGTTGAAGAAGGGGTACTTCTTCTATTGCCCCTTGGGCAAGAAGGGCAGCAATCTCCTGACCCAGAAAGTCGAGGAGAGATGTCTGAAAATTGAACTGTCTCACCATGGTGTGAGGAGGAAGGTTTAAGAAATGAAGCATGTACCCCTCCCTTATGATGGAGAGGGTCCATTGCTCTGCTGTGATTTGTTCCCACCTGGGAGCAAAGTAAGCCAACCTTCCTGGATGTTCTAGAGCCAGAAAGGCTAAGCTCTCTAGTTGTAAGTCAAAGGCCCTGAGGAGGCTGAGGCTGTTGGGCTGTAGCAGTCCTAGCAGCCTTAGGCTTGGCCTGTTTCGGTTGTTGCTGTCTCTTTGTAGCAAAATGACCTGCAGAAGATGACTGCTGACCATAAGCAGAATAATATTTCCCTTTTTTTGTGAAAAAAACCCTTTTTGAACAACCTTTTCTTAAAAGGAGCAGAAGTAGACTTTGAAAGTCTATCTAAAGCAGAATTTTCAGCATCCATTTGGGTGGCCTTTGCTTGCCAATCTTTGCCAAAAAGGTTTTCACCTGTACAAGGAAGGTTTCCTAGTCCATCTTGAACCCAGGGTTCCAAATCAGAAGCTTGTAACCAAGCAACTCTGCATGCACCTATGGCAATGGCCAAGGCTCTGCTGGCACCTTCAAAAGAGTCAAAGGCTGCACGGTTGGAAAACTTGGAAATATCCTGGGCATGTTTGAGCCAGGTGAGGAACTCTTCCCTTTTATCTTCTGAAATAAAAGGAGATAAAGTTTGCAGGTGATCTGTAACTTCTTTTAGAAACATCCCCATATAGAGACTATAGGAGTTGATTCTGGCAACAAGCATACTGGCCTGGAAAATTCTCCTGCCAAAGGCATCTAAGGTTCTGCATTCTCTTCCTGGAGGAGCAGAAGAGTGCCTTTTTGTACTCTTTATCTTCTTCATAGCAGACTCCACCACAATGGAGTGGTGAGGAAGCTGAGTCTTATGGAAGCCAGGACAAGGAGGAACACGATACATGGTGTCCAACCTGTGAGAAGGAGGGGAAGTGGTGAGAGGAGTCTCCCATATGCCCAACATGTGATCATAAAGAATCTCATGTATTGGTAAAGTGGCTGCCTCTTTAGGAGCCTTAGGATATTGTAAAATACCTAATTTTTTGGCTCTAGGCTCTGTCTCAGGGGCCACTGAGATGGAAAGGCCCCTGGCCACTTCCCTAATGAAGTCTTGAAAAGACAAGTCTTCTGGAGGAGACATTCTCCTTTTTGGAGAAGAGGGCTCCTGAGGATGGATCACCGATGCTTCGACAGAGACCTCTGATTCATCAGAGTCTTCAGAGGAATCAAAGTATCGCCTGTCTGGATGCTCCTGCAGAGCCCGATACGCGTACCGGGTGGTATCGACATCGGGAGTGATCGGTACCAATTCGGTACCGATGGGCATCACAGAACAGTGGACTGCTGCAGTCGACACCGAAGCGGATGTCGATGCAATCGGTACCGGTGCCGGAGTCGGTACCGGCAACGGAGTTTGTTGCGGTACCGAAGGCGTCGCAGCTTGTATGAATGCCGTGATGACACGCTGCATGGTCAGGATATTCTGATCCATTGACACAACCAATGTTTGGATGTCGGTACCAGTGGGAACCACCGGTACCCCAGAACATGGCAACAGGTGATCGGTCGAGGCCGAGCCATCGATGTCAACCTGTGACCCCATAGATAAAGCTTTGGAAGCCGGAGCCTCCCGCCGGGGTAATTTTGCCGGTGTGGATTCCTCGAGGGTAAGCCCGGAGGCATCTCGATACTTAGAGGGAGATTTACCCTTCGGGGACTGGCTGGATTTAAGTTTGGTTACCTGAGATCCATGTGAGGAAGAAGAAGCCCTGGAAGACGTCGATGCAACCGAAGCTGCATCCGAGGGAAACAGGGTACTGAGCTTAGCTGCTCGATTCTGTAGACCTCTTTTAAACATCATGGAGCAGGACTCACAATCCGCAATGGAGTGGTCAGGACCTAAACATTTTAGACACCATTCATGGGTGTCAGTGACAGAAATAGTGCCGCTGCACTTCGTGCATTTTTTAAACCCAGAGGCGGGCTTTTCCATGAGGAAAAATTTCCTAGGCCTAAGGCCATAGTAACATAGTAACATAGTAGTTGACGGCAGATAAAGACCAGCATGGTCCATCCAGTCTGCCCAGCAAGATGGCAAGAGTAGGTGCACCTGTCGCTCCGTGCAGGCCACCCCTCCCCATATCCTTGTTCAGGGGTAAACCCACCACTCCATGTAGGACACCCCTATTTGTTGAGACGTTATATGGTTCAGAAGTTAGATGGTACCGTTTATTTTGTTTTTATCCTATTTCTGTAAAGGGATCCTCTGTGTTTGTCCCATGCCTTTTTGAATTCCGTCACCGTGTTCGCCCCTACCACTTCCATCGGGAGGGCATTCCAAGCATCCACCACCCTTTCAGTGAAAAAATATTTCCTGACATTGCCTTTCAATTTACCCCCTTGCAGTTTCATGTTATGCCCTCTAGTTTTACAGGTTCCCCGTCTTTGGAAGAGGTTTGTTTGTTCATCATTTCTCTTTAAGTATTTAAAGGTCTGAATCATATCTCCCCTGTCCCTCCTTTCCTCCTAAGTGTACATATTTAGGTCTTCAAGTCTCTTGTCATAAGGCTTCTGACGCAGGCTCCAAATCATTTTGGTCGCCTTCCTCTGAACAGTCTCCAGTCTTTTTACATCCTTTGCAAGATATGGTTTCCAAAACTGAACACAGTATTCCAAGTGAGGCCTCACCAGTGACCTATACAGTGGCATAAGTACCTCTTCTTTTCTGCTGGTAATCCCTCTTTGTATGCAACCCAACATCCTCCTGGCTTTTGCCACCGCCTTGTCGCACTGTTTTTCCCATCAGCCCCTGCGGGCTTAACAGAGACGCGAGGGAGACACTCTCCCTTCGCGCCTCTCAAAGCCGTCGCGGAGGGAGGGATTCGGCAGGGCTGAGGGGGCCCCGCGGGACCGTCCATGCTGCCGCGGCCTCTATCAGCTGTCTCTGCAGAGCTGGGCCTGGAGAGGGACAGGTAGAGAAACTCAAAGGGAGTGAGGAATGGTGGTCTGGTCAGAGCTTTGTAGGGAGGGAGAAGAAGCCTGAGATATCTTTCAGAGTAGGTTAAGGAGAATGCAGCAAGATCTATTTTTTAGGGGGGGGGATTAAGGAAAATATGGAGAGAGCTTTGGATGAAGGAACAAGCATATGAGGAGGGAAAACATGTGAGAGATTGTAATGGGGAAGAAGATTTTCAGATCAGAGGGAGTGGAGAGGAATGGAGGAGACGTTTTTGCAGGTGGAAAGGTTGCAGGAATACTGTAGGTTTCTGAATGAAGAGAATGAAGACTGAACCTGGGATTGAAAAAGAGAAAAAGGGGGAACAAATGATGAAGGGGGGGACCCCAAAGGTGGGGTGGACAAAAGAATACAAACAGAGAGAGAGGAGCGGTTGGGGACCAAGGAAAAGGGGAGGGAGTCTGCTAGATAAGAGAAAAGAGTACTCATTGGGTAGAAGGAGAACAGAAAAGGATCTATGGTGGGCTATGGGGGGGGGGGCTAGGACTGGAAATGGGCTGGGGGGGTTAAGACGAGGTGGGCTGATGGGGTTAGGACTGGTAATGGGCTGTGGGCTGTTGGAGGGGGTTAGAACTGGTAATGGGCTATGAGGGGGGGTTAAGACTGATAATGGGCTGTGGGCTGATGGCGGCTGTCTGGTAATGGGCTATGGGGGGGCTAGGACTGGAAATGGGCTGGGGGGGGTTATGACTGGAGGTGGGCTAATGGGGTTAGGACTGGAAGTGGGCTAATGGGGGTTAGGACTGGTAATGGGTTATAGGGGGGGCTTAAACTGAAAATGGGGTGATGGGGGGTTAGGACTGGAAGTGGGTTGATGGGGGGGCTAGGACTGGTATTGGGTTGGGGGGTTGCTAGGACTGGAAATGGGCTGATGGGTGGCTAGGACTGGAAATGGGCTGATGCAGGGACTAGAAGGGAATGGATGCTGGGTGAGGCTGGAACTAGAAGGGAGCTGATGTTGGGGGAGGATTAGAATGGGATGGGGCTGGAAGAGTAAAATGGAGAAGGGAAAAATATTTTGTGTGGGAGGGATAAAAAATCTACAATTGGCCGGGTATTGGGAGAGTAAGTGGGGATTGAGGATGGAGGGGTAAAATTTGAGTGGATGAAATAGGAATGAGGAAAGAGCAAAAGGAGAAAGATTAGTATGTTAAAGCAGATGTAGAGAGAGAATGGAAAAAAACTAGAAGAGAGAAGAAAGGACAAATGGACAGCAGACGATGGAGAGTTAGCAGAAGACACGAAGAAACCAGAAGAAAGTGGCTGGAGCAATTGCAGCTGAAAAAAAATGCACAAAAGGTAGAAAAATATCTCTTTATTTTGAATTTATTAAATGGAATATGTCAGCTCTAGTAAATGTGCATCATTAATGTCTGCGCTTTGTTTAGTACAAGAGCAAATTAATGTATAGTTTTATTTCTACAGTGTTGTACATTCCAAGTTTGGCTTTTGGGATTCCCAGTTTAATTATTGTCTTCCTGTATCTAAATTGTGATTACTTGTTTGGTGATGGTCTATGTTCTGCATGTGTAACTGAGCTGTGGTGTTCTGTTTATATAATTCCTATTTGACATTGCCACTTGTTCTCTTTCCCCAGTAGGTCATGTATTGTTGTTCTCTGAAATGTATTGGTTTAATATTTGCAGTGTTGCCTTTTGATTGGTAGAGTATGGTGCTTTGTGAGTCCTGGTAGTGCTGTTAGGATACAGCGGGTTTGCTATGGGTTCTAAATGGGCAGTGTGTGTAGTAGTTCCTAATGTGTCTGGCAGTTGGCACTGGATTATAGTAATGTAGAAATCTTTTAGTCTTTCTTTATCCATACACTCATTAAGAGGCACGTTTACTAAAAGTTAGTATATGGTAACATTATGCAAATATTTATGCAAATGAGGCCCCGCACCCCCCTTGGGCCGCCCCTGCTGGGGGCCCACAATTTTTGTTGGCGTAGGGCCTCACTCGAGGTAAATCCGGCCCTGGTCTTGAGTGTGTGACCAAGACCAAGTGTACTGTTAACATGGAGTTTGTATGTATTGATCTGTACTGCAGTAATCTTAATTGTTCAGCTTTTCAAATAGGTGTTTGGATGTTCCAGGGCCCGCTGTGGCATTTACAGTGATGCTTTTTTTGGATGGGCTCCTTATGTGAGTTTTGGAAGTTGGTGCTGGTATGGTATGGTAGATTTGCTCTATAGATACTCAGTGATTTTGTTGTAGGGTTTTGTATTAGTTCACAACATGCTTGGTACTGGATAATGTTTGTTGTTGTTAGTGAGATGATCAGAATAAGATTTTTTTTTAAGATATTGAGTTCTGTGGGTGAATGTCCTGGTTCTGCTCTGCACCCACTATTGAGGAAAAGGGTTCTGTGGATGCAAAATATATGTTCAAAAAGAAAAAGCAAGAACCATAATGCAGTTTATAACAAAATAAAAATGAGTTATAATTTTATAAACTGTGCTGTGGTTCTCGCTCTCTCTTTCAGCTTCTTGGTGTGCAAACATCTTGCATTTCCTCTAATCGGCTTTTTTGGTTTGTTTCAGTCCCTGATTGTAGTTTTGAGAAAGATCCCGCCCCCAACTACAGGGGGGGGGGGAGCACCATCTCATTCCTCGCCTCAGGCAGCAGATTGCCTTGAGCCGCCCCTGAAAACACAGACCATTAGCAAACATAGAACAAGAGATCACAATTTACAAATATAAATACAATAATTAAACTGGGAACCCCAAAAGCCAAACTTGCAATGTAAAAAAACACTGGAGAAATAAAACTAGAAATTAATTTCCTCTTGTGCTAAACAAAATGCAAAGAAGTTAGTGATGCACATTTCCCAGAGCTGACATATTCCAGTTAGTAAATTCAAAATAAAATAGGATTTTTCTGCCTTTTTGTTGTTTGGGCATTTTATTTTTATGTCACAACTTGTTTAGTACAAGAGGAAATTAATTTATAGTTTTAAAAGTCATGTCTTCTGCTAACTCTCCATTGTCTGCTGTACATTTGTCCTTTCTTCTCTCTTCTAGTTTTTTTCCATTCTCTCTCTACATCTGCTCCAACATACTGATCTTACCCCTTTTGCTCTTTCCTCTATTTCTTTCTTTATTCCTTTTTCATCCACTCAAATTTCACCCCTCCATCCTCAATCCCCATTTACTCTCCCAATCGTAGATTTTTCTTCTATCCCACACAAAATATCTTTTCCCCTCTCCATCCTTACTCCCCATGCCCCATTCCCTTCTAGTTCTCCCCCAACATCAGCTCCCTTCTTGTTCCAGCCACACCCAGCATCTGCTTCCTTCTAGTCCCATTCTCCCAGCCCCCCATTAGCCATTTCCAGTCCCATCCTAGCCCCCCATCAGCCCTTTCCAATCCTATCCTAGCCACCCCATCAGCCCATTTCCAGTCCGTCCCCCAATCAGCCCTTTTCCAGTCCTAGCCCCCACATCAGCCTATTTCCAGTTCAAGTCCCCCCCAATCAGCCATTTCCAGTCCTATCCTAGCCTCCCATCAGCCCATTTCCAATCCTAGCCCCCCATCAGTCATTTCCAGTACTATCCTAGCCCCCTCATCAGCCCACTTCCAGTCCTAGCCTCCCCCCATCAGCCCATTTCCAGTCCTAGCCCCCCCCAGCCATTTCCAGTCCTATTCTAGCCCATCAGCCCATTTCCAGTTCCAGCCCCCATCAGCCATTTCCAGTCCTATCCTAGCCCCTCCATCAGCCCATTTACAGTCCTATCCTAGCCCCCCATCAGCCCATTCCTAGTCCTAGCCCCATTAGCCATCTCCAGTCCTAGCCCCCCCCCCCAAAGAGCCCTGCACCTGTCTGACTAGCTTCAGAGGGAGCTGGGGAGGCCCGAGGACCCTGCTCACTTCTGTTCAGCCGCCAGAGTGAAGACTGGCGTTTTCCTTCACTCCAGCAGCTGTATTTTCGTTTAGTTTGCTGACGCACTGAGGAAATGCCCTTTAACCTCCGGTGTGACAGTGGGCTACACGAGAACACAGCTGCCAGAGTAAAGGAAAATGCCACTCTTCACTCTGGTGGCTGTGCAGAGGTGAGCCGGGGCCTCGGGCCTCACCGGCTCCCTCTGAAGCTGAACCTGCCGGAAGCCAAACAGCATGTGCGGAATGAAGTTGGATGAGGCCCCCTGAAGTGCAGGGCCCTGTGCAAACAACAATCCCACACAATGGACGGGCAGAATCTGAGCGCCAGTACTCATTGAGGAGGCTCTCAAAACTGTACTGAAAATTGTGGTGGAGAAGCAGGCTCAGAATGCAGAGAAAGAAAGAAAAAGCAGCCTTTTTTCTTTTCCCAAAGAAACTGCAGGCACAGGAAGGGTTAATACCCAAACTAAAGATAGAGATTCCCTGCAGAGGTGTGCAGACCTAGGGACATGCCCTGTTCCCATGGAGACAGAGGGAGGAGATGGGAGTGGTTTGAGGGTGGAGTCAAGAGCCATAGGACAGCCCCAAACATTTAGCCAGGGAAGTTGCACTCACAAGGAGGCACGGACACAGAGAGAGACACGGAGAGAGAAAGAGAAAGAGACACGGACACGAGAGAAACAGGAGACACAGAAGCAGCTTGCACAGAAGCAGTTTGAAAGCAGACACAGAGGTTCTGGGATAAGCAGAGTTGCTGCAGAGCCAGGGGAACGAAGAAAGCTGACCCAGGACAGGAACAGAGAGCTGAGAAGGTCAGTGGAGAGCTCAGGGGAGGATTCCTCTGAGGAGGAGATATTCTCCAGAAGTTCATGGCATATCCCTTCTCACTGTAAGGAGCCGACAGGAAGGAAGAGCACTACTAGCAAGGTGAGCCCTTTACAAGCTTTAAAAGAGCTGCTAAACAGGGAAACCTTTTCCTGCCCTTCCCCCACAAGCTCACATTCTGCAAAGCGTGGCTGGGAGCAAGTCTTGAAGGCTTTACAACCTACAAAAGCTTCTCAGGCGGATACTAAGGAGAGCAGATATCTGAGGGAGCCTAGCGAGGAAGACATGGACCTGGGGGACAGTTTTGATGCAAGCAGTGTTTCAGACATGGAGATAGACTGTGCTATCTGTGCCAAGGAAGAGCAAAAGAACTGAATAGGGTTTTAATGAGCTGGAGGAAAACCCAGGAGTTCTTAATTACTGAATGTGCTATCTGTGCTAGAGGAATAAGAACTGAATAGGGTTTTGTTAGCTGGGAAAAAACCCAGAAGTTCTTATCAAGGACATTTTATGGAAAGCCCTTAACTTTTAGCTAGGCTTTTAATGGTAGCTTGGCTGATAAAAGCTGCATGGATAAGAAAGCCAGGAAGAAGCTAAAAGTTCATATTGTAACTGGAAGAAATACTACTGCTGTTGTAAAAAAGAGTTTTTACATGTGGAACCAAGGTTTAAACTAAACCAAGCCAAGGACTGTTCAATAGGCTTGTGTTTATATGGGAGAAGTATCCTGAACTTTATGTTTTGTAAGCTTCAAACTATTCTTGCCAAAGAATTTAATTTGGTTAGGAAATCCTTATTTCTCAAATAAAAGAAATATTCCTGTGACCTTTGCACTTGGCTCTAATCCTTTTAAAGGACACAACTACATACTATTTGGGCTGAATTTATACAAAGGACAATCGGAACCCTCTCGTACCACTAGGCAACTGCCTGGCCACACGGGGGAGCTCCGACAAAATATCATAGGTCAGTCAGACCATGTATTTTCCTTACTCCTTCCCTTTGCCTATTAGTGACTAGAGATGCTCAGCTTTCTCTTGCAGGTGAGTCAGTAAAATCCTGTATTTGCTTCCGAATGTTCCACAAGAACATGCCCATGAAGAGCTGGTAGGATGTTATACAGGAATTGAGCACAGCATTCTGAAAAACGTTTCTCCCAAAAGGCTCTAAAGTCTGAGCTTCCCTCCCCAGGAACACCAAAGACTGCTCTTTAAGAGTGGATTTTGATGGCCATGGGATGGTGCGGCAACTGAAGCTTTTCAAATCGGAGAGCCTCCTGGACTCAATATATTGCCTTCTTGTTTATAGCTGTACAGAGAGGGGAGGTCTTCCACATTCTCATCCATATATCCTTCAGGATTCTGTGAATGGGAACTATCATAGCTTCTATGGGTGGGACAACGAATTGGAGGATTTTTGGTGTTTCTGTCCTGTGCTGCTCCTCAATCTTTAACTTAAATGGGACAGACTGCCATTTCCTGGGCAAAATCTGTGAAAGTGAGTTCAGGAGGAGACTTCATAAGAACATAAGATATGCCATACTGGGTCAGACCAAGAGTGCATTAAGCCCAGTATCCTGTTTTCAACTGTGGCCAATCCAGGTCACAAGTACCTGTCAGGTTTCCAAAAGGTACTTTCTTCTCAGTAGAACCTTCTTCAGAAAATACTCCTGGATCTGTAATCAGAATCCCAGGACCACTCTGAATTCAGTTCAGAAAAATACTCTTGTAAAGATGTCTGGATCTATGCTGGGCTTGACCTCTGCTCCTCTCTGGGTGCGAGTCTCATCTGAAACAGTCAGTGCACCAAGCCTAAACACAGGCAGAGAGGAGGGTAACCACGCAGAGCTACAGTCAGAACCACTCTAGCCACCTTACTGGGCAGACTGGATAGACCATACTGGTCTTTATCTGCCATCACATACTATGTTACATATCTGTGCCAAAATTCCTTTTTCTCTTTTCTTCATAACCCTTGGGCCCTCTCTTTGACGTTTTAAAAGTGATAGAGGTAATGTAATTCCTGTTTCTACCCAACCTCAATCCCCTCAAGCAGAGACCTCACCCCTTCAATCATAGCACTTTCCAAAGACAACCTACCACCCTCGAAACCCATCTTCCTTCTCCCCCACTCCAGAAGAGACCCCAGGAGCTATCGAGGCTATGCTTGATGTCTGGTGGCAGGACTGATTTCCAGTCACTTCCCACCCATAGGCTGTCGGCATCAAAATGATGCCAGTTGATCCCTAGTAGGAGTACCACAAGAGTACTCCTAGGGATCAACCACTGCCATTTTGATGCTGGCAGCCTATGGGTTAGGGACAACTAGACTGCCCTGCTACATATTAGGGATAGTCCTGATAGGTCTAGGATGGTGTCTTTTGGGGAGGGTATGAGGGGGTCTCTTCTGGAAATGGGGGAAGAGAATCTGGCAGTGTCTTTGGGGAGGGTGGAGGATTGCCACCCATGTGCCCCCAACTATATCTATTGGCAAAGAATGCGTCTTTATGTCAAAGCGCATACTTTTACACCAGTTGGTACTTTATAAGAAGTCATTACACATAAATGTGGCCACATATCGATGGGAATGATATTATAAAATTACCTCCTAAAAGTATAAGTGCCTTTGAATATATAGTCCATACTGGTTTTTTTTCTTAATTCAAGCTAGCTACTTGGATGATAAGATAATTATAAAGATTAAAAAGCCTTGCTAGAAGAGCCTTGCGGTGAGCTTGGACAGACGTGTTCACCAGGAGATCCCAGACCCTTCCTGATTCTTACCCCCGAGCCACGCAGCGGTGGCCCACACATCAGCATCATTGGTGGAGAAGGTCTCATCTGTGGTGCTCCAGGCTCTGGATTCCAAATTTGAGTGCCTGTGCACAAAAATGGATGAGGTCATGGCCTCAGTGGAGGCCTTTCAGGGCCGTGTAGCCACCCTTGAGCAACGAGTGGGGGAGGTAGAGGAAACAGCTACCTGGACGGCTGGGGAGCTGGAGGCATTGAAAGTGCTGGTATCTTAATAACAGGATAAGCTTGAGGACCTAGAAACAGATCTCGCAGGAATAATTTGCACTTTATCGGGTCGCCTGAGTTGGTGGCAGATGCTGAACTGTGGGGATTCCTTGAAACATGGCTGCTTGTGACCTTGAAGTTGGGGCACATCTTGGGAACTATCCAAATTGAGCGGGCCCACCTCCTGGGGTGGTGCTGCAAGCAGCATCAAAGACCACGAGCAATAATTGCATGGTTTTTGAACTTTGTGCAAAAGGAGGCAGTGCTTCAGGCGACACGCCAAGATAAATCTAACCAGCATGAAGGCCATCGTATATTGGTTTTCCAGGACTACTCTGCTCAGGTAGCCAAGTAGCGGAAGGCCTTTTCTACTCTCTCCTTGTGGTTGTTCCAGCATCAGGTACGGTTTGTTCTACAGTATCCGGCTACTTTGAAGATTCACCATAACAGGGTGGCCCACACATTCACTTCACTGGTGTTGGCTAAAACAATTCTGTGGACTCTCCATGGCAGGTGGAGTAGCCGCCTTAGCACCCCACACGCAGCGGCCTACCGGTATGATGTACTATAGACTATGGACTGTTGAAGACTTAGCTTCAGGAATTTTCAGGAGTGACCTCTGTGGCGCAAAGATGTAGACAGTGTTTTGCAAGCAACCCCTGTGGACTGAACGGGGACAGTCACCCTGTGTTTGTTCCAGAGGGCAGACTGGTGGCCTGGGTTGCCCAGATGACGGGGAGTAGGTGGGACCCATCTGGGGCTCC
This sequence comes from Ichthyophis bannanicus, assembly GCA_033557465.1. Taxonomy (NCBI): domain Eukaryota; kingdom Metazoa; phylum Chordata; class Amphibia; order Gymnophiona; family Ichthyophiidae; genus Ichthyophis; species Ichthyophis bannanicus. The sequence goes on along the minus strand of CM066034.1, from coordinate 373,438,838 downwards.
CATATTCCCCACTTGGCTTACTAGGTCCAACTACAAGAACACACAGACAGCCATGCTCCCCTGGACAACAATCAACACGGGTTCCGCCCCAACCACGGGGTAGAAACTCTTCTGATATACCTCTTCGACAGCGTCCTCCGCATCATAGACAACACCAAGAAAGGCATACTCATGATATTCATTGACATCTCATCTGCATTTGACACAGTTAACCACAAGACTCTATTGGATAGACTACAGAACATCGGTCTACACGGTGCCACCCTGAATTGGTTCCATTCATACCTAACCGACAGACAAATACAGGTCAAAGTAGGACACAACACATCTCGACCCATAAAAGTCCAACAAGGAGAGCCACAGGGTTCGGCCTTTTCAGCTCTCCTATTCAACCTATACATCCAGCCAATATGTGCCATCATGAAAGAGCACCACATACATTATACAATCTACGCAGATGACATCATGATCTACACACCCATCTCAGTCGACAACCCGGACTACACCAACATAACAAACTGCTTCACCCAAATGGCAAACTGGCTTCAGGAAAACAACCTATCAATCAACTACAGCAAGACGGAGGCACTGATCATCACGCGAAACCCGGCCTTTATCCCCCCACCCGACATCAAGATAAGAGATGCACTCATACCCATAAAATCAGAAGTTAAGTACCTCGGAGTCATCCTGGACAAATAACTTAACCTCCAAGCACACATAGGCAGAGCAACCAAAAGTGCATACTTAAGAATGCGACTCATCAGAAGACTCAAGCCCCTCCTCGACCCAGAGTACTTTCACACCGTTTGCCAGGCGCTGATAACCCCTCTACTAGACTTCTGCAATCCAATATTCACCGGGCTACCAAAGCATACCCTCAGACCACTACAACTGGCCCAAAACACAGCTGCCCGCATAATAGCCGGTACTACAAGACATGATCACATCACACCCATACTGAAAGAACTGCACTGGCTCCCAATCATCTCACGCATCAAATACAAGACTATCATAAACATATTCAAGATCAAACAACACTCCTCCGCCATAAGCCTACACACACTCATACAACCCGACACAAGCACACGGCCAAGAAGAAGAGGCACCTCCAATTGGGTTAACACCCCAAAAGACTTCACCAAGACCCGCAAAGACGTCAATCCAGGTTTCGCACAGGCCATAGTACAGAGACCATCCTCACTTCCCTTTTGAGTGAAGTCCATCAAGCCCACGATCGAGGTGATACTTCACTTGTGGTGACCCTGGATCTTTCCTCTGCTTTCGATATTGTAGATCATCGCACCCTCCTTGCTCGGCTGACTGACCTTGGGATCTGTGGGTCTGTCCTGGCCTGGTTCCGTTCTTTCCTTTCCTTCCGCACGTTCTCAGTGAAGACTAGCTCATCTACTTCCTCCCCTCAACCCCTTCTCTGTGGCGTTCCCCAGGGTTCCGTCCTCGCTACTCTTCTTTTTAACATTTTTCTCGCCCCTCTAGCACTTATCACCCAGCAGTCAGGGATCTCTGGATACTTCTACGCGGACGACATTCTTCTTGTTCATCACACTAATTCTCTCTCACCAGATCTCTCTCCACTTAACCTCTGTCTCGCCTGTATCGCCACATGGTTAAACTCTAATTTTCTCCATGTTAACCCTTCTAAATCAGCTGCTCTTTGGCTCTCCTTTAATACACCTCCACCCACCTGCTCTCCACTTTTCCTCTCCACCCCCATTTCTTTAGTTTCCTCTCTCCGCTACCTTGGAGTCACTCTTGATGTCTCCCTTTCATTCCACCATCACATCTCCGCTCTTGTTCGTCGCTCCTTCTTTTTTCTCCATCAAATCCGAGCTGTTTGCCCTTTCCTCCCCCCCTCCTCTCTCACTTCATTAGTTATCTCCTTAGTCCTGTCAAGGTTAGATTACTACAACACTGTTTTAGCGGGTCTCCCTAAATACCAACTTCAACGTCTTCAACTAATTCAGAATACAGCTGCACGTCTGCTCACCCATTCCTCCCCTCGAGACCATGTTACTCCCCTTCTCCTCCATTTACACTGGCTTCCACTGAACTTCCGCTTTCGTTATAAAATTCTGACTCACAAAGCATTGCACACTGGCTCCCCTCAGTATCTAGCTGACTCCATTCACTTACAACCTTCCCCCCGTTTACTCCGCTGAGCACATGGTTACCGTCTCTATCTCCCTACTCCATCCTCAGCCCACTTGGAAACTACACGTCACTCTGCCTTTTACTTCTTGGCTCCTGCACTCTGGAATTCGCTCCCACTGGCCCTCCGTATGGAATTATCTTTTCAAAGGTTCAGATCTCTACTCAAAACCCATCTCTTTCAGCAGGCCTTTGACCGCCCAGCACCTTAAACCAACCTCCTGCTAGCAATCTCCCTCCCCTGTCTTTCTCGCTCTTTTGCCTTTCCTGTCTCTTCCTGTCCTGTCTTACTAATGGCGTTCCTTTTCTCTTCTTGCTCTTTTTTTTTGATTGATTGTATTGTACACCGCCCTGATGCACCTACCTGGGCGGTCTATCAAGCGATGAATAAAGATAAGACACCGCACAACGAGCAATCTCCCTGGCTGCTCCATCCATATGGAACTCCCTCCCAGATGATCTGAGACTAACCACAGAAATCAAGGACTTCCAAAAACAGCTGAAGACAACCCTGTTCATCGATTACTATGACATACCCCCTGAACCAGCATACAAATCAGATCATCAAACCCCCCCCACCCCAAGACTGTATAATAGCTCATAATGTATAATAGCGCACTATGTAGTGTCAAACCTTCACCCACTCCCCAACCTTGTGAGCTAAGGAGGGATAGGCCTTGTGTAGTTGTGGGGGCCAAATGAATATACGGTGACAAGAAAATTTATTTGTCTTCAAGGATTTTTATTTCCCCGCTCCGTGAGAGAGACAGGAACAGAAAAGATCAGTAAATCAGGAATCATGCAAACAGAGGCTTACAGTATTGTGCTTCAACAAAACTTCTCATATGGAAAAACACATTGCTTCATGTGTTTTCTCCGTGCAATATATACAGGTGCTCAGGTAAGAAGTGTATTTGCTCTCTTTAGCAATTATATCACAGTCCAGGATACATTCAATGTTAGGATATGCTTTCCTTTCAATTGCACTAAACAATACTTCTTGTCAGGTACTTTTTTTTAGCAATCCTGGATTAGCATAACCAGAATAAAAGTCAGGTATAATCATTCAAGCTTTTGTCTCGTCGGTTCTCTCTATTAATCCTACAGAGCAATCCATCGGTTGATTGATGTCAATCATGGAAACTTGGGCTTGGGGAATACTCTTGCCTTCAAGATTATTCACTGCTTGAAAAATAGCTTGTTGTGAAATGACTCTTTCATTCAAGAGTTGTCTAAGGTCACTTAAGAGTTGTTCTGCTTGTTTCCTAGCAGGACTCAACGGTAAAGTTTCTCCTTGTTTAAACAGCTGATTATCTGCATCTGGTGAGCAAACACTGCTTTCCTTATTCAGACAGTCTATGCCCGAGGTAGAGATTCCCTTCCCCCACTTCTCTCTGTTAATGAATGGTGGAATCTCACGTTCGTTTGCAGCAGCTCTATTTCTAAGGAAGGCTTCAAAAGTAAGACTTTCTACATCAGGATAACCTGGTCTCTTTGTAAACAGCTGGGCTGTATTTCTTTCCTCAGCTTGTTTGTTAAGAACAGGTATTACTGGCTGAGTAAAACTTGGCTTGCATGGAGAGTTTCCAGGGTAAAACAAACTTCCTTTATATCCCCTGAAACTATCCTCTCCACTATAAACAGGAGTCTCTCTTCCTGGCATATAACACTTATCAGAAGGATTAAAAATAGCAGGTACCTTCAAATGAGACTGCTCAGGAACTGTCTTGCCAGCATGCTTTTCTCTCCAGGGATAAAAACTGCTTTTCAACAACGTGTGCTTTTCTCCTCGTGTTGGATTAGCTTCCCTTCTGTTGCAGCTGGGCACAGCTTCTGTAGCCAGGTCAAAGGATTCTGCAGTCTGTGGAACTTCCTGCCTTCCCAATACCTCTTGCTTTCTCTCCTGTGGATTTAAAGCAAACTCTCTCCTCAATCCACTAGCAGTGCTTACTCCTTCATTCCTTCGTGACAGCCTCTGGCTTGGTCCTGTTCCTCCATTCGTTCTAGTCCTTCTGCTCCTCTCTCTTGAGTGTTCCCTCTCTCTGTTTAAGAAGGATCCCTTACTCTGGGATGCCCGCCTCCTCCTAGGGCATGCCCAATCCATAGCTCCGCTTCTCTCTCCTCCTCTGAGGTGAGCTGATTGGCTGCCTGAAGGCTATGCTGAGAGTGGGAATTTCTTCTTTTCCCTGCAATACTGGACTCTACCAGGGGGTCAGTATCGGTCTCCATGGCCTCCGCGCCTGGCGCTGCGTCACAGTAGATAAACCAAATCTAATCACATCCCCGCCAACACATACACACCACTCTGTACACTGCATGAAAACATTTGCCCCTTGATTGTTTGCCGTGGAAACCGCTTTGATTGAATGATAAGGCGGTATATAAATACCATTAAATAAATAAAGTAATAGGTCGGGCATTGCCCATAGATGGACTTTGAGTTGGACTGGGAGTGGTGTGTTGTGGGATTTACATGTGAGGGTCCTTGGGGCGGGGGGGGGGGATCGTGTTTGGGTCTGTGGGGTGGGGGAGTGATTTTGCCTTTGTATGTGTGGTTGCTTGAGGTGTGGGTTTTGAAATGCATGGGGGGTTCTGATCAGTGGAGTCCATGGGATAGATGGGGGAGGTGTGCTGATAGGCTTGGGGGTGGGGTCCAAGAAGGGCCGGGACACATCTACCATGATCCATGCTGTCCCAAGGGGAAGTGGCATTGTGGAGGTGACAGGAGTGCAGGCGTAGAGGTAGGAGATGGGAGACCCCTAGATGGGGGAGCCTCGAGGAGTGGGGCGGGGGGGCAGGGGACACTATGACTGTCTGTTAGAGTTCAGGTGGAGGGGAGGAAGTCTAAGCTGGGAGGGCCCCCTTCTTGGGCTATGTTTCTTTTCTGGATTATATCAACTACATAGTGGAGTGACCTGAGTAAACAAGACTTTAGGACAACCTTGTTGAATGTATGTAGTATAGGATGCCCCATAATGTGCCATAAGGTGCTGAAGAATTTGAGAGATGGGCAGATGGATATTGCTCTACTACAGGAAACCCATATGACAGATGTGGAGCATGTCAAGCTGAAGAGATGGTGAGTAGGAGAAGTCTATGGTGCCTCTGCTAGGGGACAGGGAGTGGTGTGGCTATTCTGGTGCATAAAGCGGTGGACCTTCATGTTGAGAACATTGTTCAGGAATGGAGGGGGGGGGGATACATTTTGTTTAGGGGGCACCTGCAGGACACCCTGATCTTCTTAAGGAATAGCTATGGCCCCAGTGCTCAAATGTCCTTGAGTACAGAGGAGACAGAGCTTAAAGATTCCAAATTACACCTGCCTACCGATAACCAGATTAATATGAATAAAATACAGTCTCTAAAATGCTTGTATGCAAATGCTAGAAGTCTAAAAAATAAGATGGGAGAGTTGGAATATATAGCACTAAATGAGACATTAGATATGATTGGTATCTCAGTGACATGGTGGAAGGAGGACAACCAGTGGGACACTGTGATACCTGGGTACAAACTATATCGTAATGATAGAGCTGATCAAATTGGTGAAGGGGTTTTGCTCTATGTTAGAGAGGGCATTGAGTCACAAAGGATTAAAGTTCTACAAGAAACAAAATTTGCTGTAGAATCTCTATGGATTGAAATTCCATGTAAAAAGGGGACGGCGATGGCAGTGTGGTTGTACTATCGACCGCCTGGCCAGAATGAACAAATGGATGATGAAATGCTCAAAGAAATCAGGGAAGCTAACAAAAGTTACAGAACAGTAATAATAACACAGGTACACTACCAAAAAACTGCCTCCAGTTTTGCAACCGATTCCTATAGATTTTGGGGTGCTGAATCCAGGAAAAATAGCCAAAATGTTCCCTCACGTCACGTTTTCTTGCAAAATTAGATTTCTTACCCATATAAGGAATGTTCACATAATTTCTTTTTAGCCGACTGCAGTTTATTTTCTTGGCCCAAAATAGAGGTAGTAATGGTTAACTAACTAGAAACACTCCCTCATGATATTTTAGAGTGTTTTGTATTCATTTTATACATTAACAGGACAATAGGGAGGCGGGGGGCTAAATCCAGTACTCGCGCTGGCGCATGTTCTTTCCTGTTCGCCTCGCCTCGTTCGCTCGCTCAAACACGGTGGTTGCGACATGAACGTTCCTGTCAAATTTCAGTTTCTTGCAAGTTCATTATTACCTTTTGTTTGCTTAGTCGTAATCCAGCTTTATTCCGAAGTGGTTCACTACAGTTGTAGTTTGCAGTGCTGTGTATTTGTGATGGCTCACAGAGCCAGAGGTTGCGTCAACTCTCCGGACAGTTTTTGTTTTATTTGTGGGGAATATACCGTGAAAAAGCGGCAGAGGAACATTTCTGCATTTATTAAAAAGGTATATTTCGCCTATTTCGGTTTGAAGTTAGGCGATCAAGACAAACCGTGGGCTCCTCACAAAGTGTGCAAGACATGTGAGGAAGATCTACGCTTATGGATGAAAGGTAAAAAACAAGCATTTTGTTTCGGAATACCTATGATGTGGCGTGAACAAAGAGACCACAGCAGTGACTGCTATTTTTGCTCTTGCATTGTGAAGGGATACAACTTAAAAAATAAGAACGTAATAAGTTACCCCAACCTTCCCTCAGCAATTAGGCCTATGCCTCATAGCAACGAAGTACCTGTGCCTGAACCACCAAAATCTTTGGATCATATTTGTGTGGACGGTTCTGATCATGATGAGACTCATCAGATGGCTTTTCCCGATGAGTCCAGTACTTCCGAGTTTGAAACTGAACCAGATCCGAAACCTGAACTTTTCTCTCAAGCTGAATTGAATGATTTAGTCCGGGATTTAGGACTCCCAAAAGATGCTGCCCAACTGCTAGGTTCTCGGCTTAAACAGAAAAATCTATTGTCACCAGGAACAACTTTTTATTGGTCCCGCAACCGCGAGACACAATTTTTGAAGTATTTCAGCAAAGAGGAAGATTTGGTATTTTGCAACGGTATATACGGAGTGATGGAAAAGTTTAAACTCAAGTATGATCCTGCTGAATGGCGGCTGTTCATTGATTCGTCAAAAGACAGCATAAAAGGTGTTCTTCTTCATAATGGCAACACATTCGCTTCAGTTCCTATTGCTCACTCTGTTATTCTCCAAGAAAAATACGAGAATTTGGCCCTGATTCTTCAGAAGATTCGTTATGATGAGCATAAGTGGATGATTTGTGGAGACTTTAAAATTTTATCCATGCTATTACGGCAGCAATCCGGTTTCACCAAATATCCCTGCTTCCTTTGCTTGTGGGATAGCCGGGCCCGCGACCTACACTGGGGGAAAAAAGACTGGCCAATTCGGGAGTATTTGAGACCCGGTGAGAAAAATGTTCTTCATGAGAGCTTGGTACCTCGTGATAAAATTCTATTACCACCTCTCCACATTAAGATGGGTCTCATTAAGCAATTCATCAAGTCCCTTCCAAAAGATGGTGAGTGCTTTCGGTACCTTTGCTCAAAGTTCCCCCGACTTTCTGAAGCAAAGCTAAAGGGAGGAGTGTTTGTTGGCCCTGATATAAGGAAACTCATTTCAGATGGAGCATTCGCTGAAACGATGTCTGAGAAGGAAAAAGAAGCCTGGGATTCCTTCAAGGATGTTGTTCTCAAATTCTTGGGGAACAGGCGGGATGAGAACTATAAGGATATTGTTGCCAGGATGCTCAATGCCTTCAAAGAACAAGGCTGTAACATGAGCCTGAAAGTCCATTTCTTGCACTCCCATGTGAACTACTTTCCCGAAAACTTGGGGGCGTACAGTGAAGAACAAGGTGAAAGGTTTCACCAGGACATCAAGGACGCAGAGAGAAGGTACCAAGGAAGATGGAACACCACTATGATGGCTGATTTCTGCTGGTTGCTGCTGCGGGAAACCCCAGATGAAAAATACGCCAAGCAGCGCACCAAGAGAAGCATTCGGGAGAAGAAGAAACGGGCCCACCAGGAGATTGATTGACCCAAGAATGACTTTAAAATCTAAACTGTGTTGACAAATATCGTGTTTTTACTAAACTTTGAAATAAAAATTTGCTAGTTATTACCACAGTGTCGGATCTCATTTATTAGAATTTTATTTTCACACCATCGGGTGTTTGTCTTCATGTATTGCAATGGTGCGGTTTGCGTTTTCTATTCTTACATACATACCTGTACAACATTTTTTGCACATTTCTTTGCTTTGCTTTGTGTCTAACCTCGCTCTTATATGCTCAATGTTTGTGCACATGTATGTGGCTGTTTTAAGTGCAGACAATTTTGCTACCATCACAGTGTGTTTTGTTGACATTACTCTATTCTTATGTGCTGCCTTGTTACAATTTTCTTTATTCTTATTTGAATAACTACTAAACAATTAGTATAAAGAATTCATCCAAGAAACTTTTATCTCGATCGCACTCAATCTGAAACATTCACCTCAAACTGCTAACCCAATGTAGCAAAAAATCTGTACGTGATGGAGCAAATTGGTTACCAGATTTGGATTCAGCGCACCAAAAAACGTAAAAATCAATCGAAACATTAGAGGCAGTTTAAAAAAAAGTTTTTTAGTGTACCTGTGTAATGGGTGATTTCAATTACCCCGATATTGACTGGGTCATTGTCACGGCATGAAATAAATGACTGCTTCTTGGAGCAGCTTGTTCATGAACCGACCAGAAGGGAAGCCATTTTGGACTTAGTCCTTAGTGAAACACCAGATGTGATGCAAGAGATAAGGGTGTTGGGGCCACTTGGCAATAGTGATCATAGCATGATCACGTTTGATTTAATTAATGGAGGAGGGGATGGTAAGGAAATCCACATTACTACCTTTTAACTTTTGAAAGGGAGACTATGATAAAAAGAGGAAAATAGTTAAGAAAAAACTAAAAGGAGCAGTTGCAAAGGTTAAAGACTTACATCAAGCTTGGGTGTTGTTGAAAAATACTATCTTGGAAGCCCAGACCAGCTGTATTCCACGCTTTAAGAAAAGTGAAAGAAGTCCAAAAAACTGCCAGCATGGTTTAAAGGTGAGGTCAGAGAGGCTGTTGCCAAAAAAGCATCTTTCAGAAAATGGAAAAAAAGAGCCAAATGATGAAAACTGGAAACAGCACAAGCACTGGCAAGTTAAATGCAAGGCATTGATAAGGCAGGCAAAAAGAGAATTTGAGAAGAAACTTGCTGTGGAAGCAAAAACGCATAATAAAGACTTTTTCAAGTACATTTGTAGCAAAAAACCTGTGAGAGAGTCGGTTGGACCATTAGATGATAGAAGGGTAAAAGGGGCAGTAAGAGGGAACAAGAATATAGCGGAGAGACTGAATGAATTCTTTGCTTCGGTTTTAACTGAGGAAGATGTAGGGATGTTACCCATGACTGAAGTGGTATTTAAAGATGATACTGCAGAAGAATTGAAAGAAATATCGCTACACTGGGAAGATGTATTACAACTATTTGATAAACTGAAGAGAAGCAAATCACATGGACCAGATGTTATACATCCAAGGGTGTTGAAAGAACTGAAATATGAGATTGCAGACCTGCTATTAGTAATCTGTGAACTATCATTGAAATCATCTGTACTATCTAAAGATTGGAAGATCGCCCAATGTAACGCCTATTTTTAAAAAGGGTTCCAGGGGTGATCCGGGAAACTACAGACCAGTGAGCCTGACATCGGTACCGGGAAAAATGGTAGACACCATCATAAAGAACAAAATTACTGAACATGTAGATAGTCATGGCTTAATGGGAGACAGCCAACATGGCTTTAGACAAGGAAGATCTGTTATGTTTTTTGAAGGTGTGAATAAACAGGTAGACAAAGGTGAGTCAGTTGATATAGTGTATCTGGACTTTCCAAAAGCCTTTGACAAGGTCCCTCATCAGAGACTTTTGGCAAAACTAAAAAGTTATGGGATAGGAGGTGATGTACTATTGTGGATCAGGAACTGGTTAAAAGATAGAAAGCAGAGGGTAGGGCTAAATGGCCAATTTTCCCAATGGAAAAAGGTGAATAGTGGAGTACCGCAGGGATCTGTGCTGGGTCTGCTGCTTTTTGACATATTCATAAATGACCTGGAAAAGGGAATAATGAGTGAGGTTATCAAATTTGCAGATGACACAAAACTATTTAAAGTTGTTAAAAGCCAAGAGGATTGTGGAAACTTGCAAGAGGATCTTGATAGATTGGAAGACTGGGCATCCAAATGTCAGATGAAATTTAATGTGGACAAGTGCAAAGTTATGCACCTAGGAAAGAACAACCCAAACTATGGTTACACAATGCAAGGTTCCACATTGGGACCAACCACCCAGGAAAAAGATTTAGGCGTCATCGTGGATAACAAGTTAAAATCCTCCGCCTAGTGTGCAGTGGAGGCCAAGAAAGCAAATAGAATGCTAGGTATCATAAGGAATGTAATGTAAAATAAAACAAAAGGATATTATAATGCCTCTGTATCATTCCATGGTGTGACCGCACCTTGAATATTGTATGCAATTCTGGTCGCCGTATCTTTAAAAGGATATAGCGTTATTAGAAAAGGTACAGAGAAGAGCCACCAAAATGATAAAGGGGATGGAAGGATACTCCTATGAAGAGAGGCTAAAAAGGTTAGGGCTCTTCAACCTGGAAAAGAGACGGCTGAGGGGAGATATGATAGAGGTCTATAAATTAATGAATGGAGTGGAATGGCTAAACGTAGATCGATTGTTTACATCATCAGAATATAAAAAGACTAGGGGACATGTAATGAAGCTACAGGGTAACCTATTTAAGACTAATAAGAGAAAATATATTTTTTCATTCAACGTGTAATCAAACTCTGGAATTTGTTACTGGAGGATGTAGTAAAAGCTGTTAGTGTAGCTGGGTTTAAAAGGAGGAATTAGGTCTTACCTGCTAATTGTCTTTCCTTGAGCTCTCTCCGGGCCAGTCCAGGGAAAGTTAGGGTTGTCAATCCCATTCAGCAGCTGAGGACTGACAAACTTGAAGTTTTTGCTGACAGCTTAAGCCACTCCCTCTGATGTCAGTGCTCCAGTCTTCTATTGACAAAGCAGCTTAACCCAAACATTGGAAAAAAGAAACTAAAGAACCAAACCAAGACAGGAACTAACACGAACTGAAAAAAACTCCCTATATTCCCCAGAAACGGACTACACACGCCAACGCAAAATGAGTCAGTCACTTAATTTCCTGATTTGGTCTTTTTTTTTTTTCTTATATAGATTACTGCAGTCCAATTGTTCTGCTAACGCTCTTGCGCTCAGATAGACTTACAAACCGTGGACGAAACTCTCTCTGCAGCGAAAAAAAAACAGGTGGGCCCTGGACTGGCCCGGAGAGAGCTCAAGGAAAGACAATTAGCAGGTAAGACCTAATTTCTCCTTCCTTATCGCTTCTCTGGGCCAGTCCAGGGAACGTTAGGGCAGTACCAAAGCAGTACCTAAACTCGGGAGGGACCCGCAAGACCTGCTACAATGGCCGAGGCCCCCACCTTCGCATCCCCTCTGGCGTGAACATCTAACCTGTAATGCCTAGTGAAAGTATGCAGAGAGGACCACGTTGCCACCCTACAGATATCCACTGGAGGGACCAACGCGTATTCCGCCCAAGATGCCGCTTGAGAACGAGTGGAGTGCGCTCTGAGCTCCCCTGGCTTCGTAAGCTGCCACTATAGCGCGCTTCACCCATCGGGCAATCGAGGCTTTCGTAGCCGCTTCACCCCTATGGCGGCCTGCAAACACAAACAACCTATCCGACTTGCGAAAAGGCTTAGTGATCTTAAGGTACTTCCGCAATACGCGTTCTAGATCCAATTTTCTTAGAGCGCGATCCATCGGGGAACCTGAGAGATTGGAAAAACTCGGTAACGCAACCGACTGATTTACATGAATTGAGGATACTACTTTAGGCAGAAACGAAGGTACAGGATGCAACATCACCTTCTCCGGCAAGAATTGAAGGTACTGTTCTCGACAAGATAAAGCTTGCAAATCCGGAATCCTCCATGCCGAACATAACACTACCAAGAAGGCCGTTTTCCAGGAAAATTCTTTCAAACTCACCGCGGAAGCAGACTCAAACGGTGGCTGCGTTAACGCCTCCAAGACGACATTTAAATCCCACGGAGGCACCACCTTGCGCAAGGGAGGCCTGATGATCTTGGCCGTCCGAAAAAACCGCTGCACATCCGCATGCGCCGAGATATGACGACTCTGCACCGAACCTCTAAAACAAGACAGGGCCACCAAATGCACCTTTAGTGTGCTGAGAGCCAATCCTTTTTCCAAACCATCTTGAAGAAACAACAGCAGTTGCGGCAACGCAGTAGACATAGGCCGGAAGCCCCAATGTGTACACCAATCCTCAAAGACTCGCCAGACGCGCACATACGCTAGCGAAGTCGAAGGCCTCTTAGACCGCAATAAGGTGGATACCACCGAGTCAGAGTAACCCTTATGCCTTAACCGATCCCCTTCAAGAGCCAAGCCGTAAGTAAGAAGCGATCTACGTGCAGCATGAGCACCGGCCCCTGACTCAGCAGATTGAGCCGGAGAGGCAGCCGCCACGGCAAATCTACCAACAGTCGGACCAGATCGGCATACCATGGCTGCCGAGGCCAATCCGGCGCAATGAGGATCACCGTTCCTCTGTGACTTCATATGCGTTGAATGAGCCGGCCGAGCATTGGCCACAGCGGAAACACATACAGAAGAGTGTCCAGCGGCCAGGGCTGCACCAGAGCATCCAGGCCTTAAGAACATAAGATATGCCATACTGGGTCAGACCAAGGTCCATCAAGCCCAGTATCCTGTTTCCAACAGTGGCCAATCTAGGTCATACGTACCTAGCAGTATCCCCAAGAGACACAGGTTCCACAATTTATTTATTTACATTTTCTCATATACCGCGCTATTTTCCATCAGTGCGGTTTACATGGAACATTTTACATACACATTTCAAATGACTTGATTTGCGTTTACAAATAACAGGACATGTGTTCTCTGCGTCTGCTGAAAAAACGAGATGCTTTGGCATTGCCGAGAGTAGCCATCAGGTCCATCACTGGCTGCCCCCAGCAAACCGTAATGTTGTGAAACACAGCCGTGTTCAGTTCCCACTCCCCCGGATCGAGAACATTGCGACTGAGGTAATCGGCCTGCACATTGTCCCTGCCTGCGACGTGTGCCGCCGATAGGGCTAGAAGATGACTCTCCACCCAACCAAACAAGTCCTGGCTTTCGTCTAGTAAAGGTACACTCCTGGTACCCCCTTGTCGATTGATATATGACACTGTCACCGCACTGTCGGAAAAAACCTGGACCGCCGCCCCCTCGAGCAGGTGTCCGAAATGAAGAAGTGCGAGGCGGACCGCTCATAGCTCCAACCGATTGATCGACCACGCGCTCTCCTCCTCGGACCAGAATCCTTGTGCCACCTGAGACTGACAGTGAGCACCCCAGCCTGAGAGACTGGCGTCCGTAGTTAGCAGTACCCACGCTGGATCCTGCAAGGGAACCCCTGCTCGTAGACGACTGGGATCCAGCCACCACAGCAGACTCTTGCATACTGGTTCTGGACAGGTGAGCTTTTGTGAGAGAGGCTGAAGCTGTGGAGACCACCTGGAGAGCAATGTCTGTTGAAGAGGCCGCATATGCGCTCTGGCCCATGGAACCAGGTCCAGGGCTGCCGCCATGGACCCCAAGAGTTGCAAGTAGGTCCACGCCGAAGGAGCCGAAATCCGCAAAAAGGCTTGCACTTGTTGCCGAATCTTTTGAATTCTGCACTCGGGCAGGAAAACCGAACCTCGTTCCGTGTCGAAGAAGGCCCCGAGATAAGTGAGCTGTCTCACCGTCTGCAACTGACTCTTTGCTTGGTTGATGACCGAACCTAGCTGCTCGAGGACCTGAACCACTCGAGCGGTTGCCACCACTGAGTCCGCCCGGGAATAGGCCCTGATCAGTCAATCGTCCAAATAAGGATGCACCCGGACACCTTCATTCCGCAGAGCAGCCGCCACCACCACCATCACTTTCGTGAAGGTGCGAGGAGCAGTCGCCAGACCAAAAGGCAACGCGCGAAACTGGAAGTGACCCATAGGTACGGCAAATCTCAAAAAACGCTGATGATCTGCTCTGATGGGAATGTGCAGATAAGCCTCTGTGAGATCTATGGCCAAGAGGAACTCCCCCGGCCACACTGCCCGAATAACGGACCGCAGCGTCTCCATCCAAAAATGCAGAACACGTAAGGCACGATTGACATGTTTGAGATCGAGAATTGGCCGAAAAGATCCTTCTTTCTTGGGGACCACAAAATAAATCGAGTATCGACCGAATCCGCACTGGTTGCGAGGCACCGGTACCACTGCCTGCAGCCGTAACAAACGCCCCAGCGTGTCGGCAATTGCCTACGTCTTCAGACCCGGAGCACATGGGGATACCACAAAGGCCTCTGTCAAAGGGCAAGCGAATTCCAGCGCATACCCGTCTCAAATGATCTCCAGCACCCATTTGTCTGAGGTTATGGCGGTCCAGGCCGAGAGAAATCCCTGCAAGCGGCCTCCTACAGGGACTTCCGCCTGGACCGGCTGACCTTCATTGTGACTTTTTAGCTGCGTGCTGTTGAGTACTGAAGAAGTCTTACCGAAACCCCTAGCTCCGCGAAAGGACTGCCCTCGAGGACCGAAATTACCTCTGGGATAGGGAACAAATTGAGCCCCGCGAAACCTACGAGAATCTCTACCTTGTCCCCGCTGCATCGCTCCCCCTCTAGGAGCTTTTGGACGATCCTCCGGCAAATGACCCCCCTTGGAGTCTCCGAGATCTTTAACAATCTTTTCTAAGGCTTCCCCAAAAAGTAACTTCCCCTTATAGGGAAGCTTACTGAGCCGCAACTTAGAGGACACGTCAGCTGCCCAATTCCGTAACCAAAAGAAGCGTCTGGCTACAACTAACAAAGCCATGGACTTTGCGGCAATTCTCACCAAATCATAAAAGGCATCCACCAGGTAAGATGCCGCTGACTCCAATTTTGCCCCTTCCGCGGAAGAAGCCTCTGCTGAATCCGCCGTCTCCTTCCCTTGGAGCCACCGGATGGAGGCTCTGGACAATATGCTCCACAAATGGAAGCTTGCAGTGCTAGAGCACTAGAATCAAACGCCTGCTTCAGGAGAACCTCCAACTTACGATCCTGCAGATCCTTAAGCGCCGCTGCGCCTTCCACTGGAATTGTCGTCTTCTTCGTTACAGCCGAAACTAAGGCATCCACTTTAGGAATCCTTAACAATTCTCTCTCCTCCTGAGGCACCGGGTATAGGCGACCCAAGGTTCGACTAACCCTCAAAGTAGCCTCAGGACACTACCACTCAGACTCAATCATCTGCTTAATGACGCGGTGCACAGGAAAACAGCGTTGCTCCATTTTAAAACCTTGCAACAACGGATCCTCAAGTGGTTCCTGAGATACTGAGGGCAGCAGAATGTTCAAGGCAGTTAACAACTGAGATATAAGCGCACCCAGCTCCTCCTTGCGAAACACCCTAAAAACATTAGGGTCCTCGCCCGGTGCAATCTCCCCCTCTTCAAGCTCCGCCTGCCAAGGATCCAAGCCTGCCTCTGAGAGGAGCTCGCCATCCTCTCTTAACTGAGGCTCCATGCCCAGCGACCCCGCTCGCTCTACAGTGGACTCCTTATTCAACCCCCTTTGGGAAGTGCCCTCATCCGGGTCTACCGCAGTCCCATCAGGCTGCACCACCTGCACAGGATGAGAACTGGAGGCCAAAGCACCTGCCTGAGAGGACTTTAACAAAAAAGCCCTATGCAGGGCCAAAATAAACTCAGGGGAAAACAATGCAGATAGACCCTCCTGAGCTTCAGGAGACTTCTGCTGAGTCTGAAGCACCGCCGGAGGTTCTTTACTAGTCTTTGATTTTCGCTTCCCTGGTTTGTGATGGCCCGCGGGAGAAAAGGACGGCTCCACTAATATGGCCGCCGTTCCCGCCTTTTCTGAGGCAATGAAAGGCCTGTCTGCCTCTCCAGAAGGCTTATTGTCCATGTCCCTCTAAACACAAAAGAAAAAGAACCGCGGCTAAGGAAACAGCCAGAAACGCACTGAAACACGTCTGCCCCAAAGAACTCAACGCCGGAGCTATGCTTTCCCAGGGAAATCCCCGCCGCTACGAGACCGCGCGGGTCAACTAAAGGAAGGCCTCTGCCTGCCCCAAAGGCTCACCTGATTTGAGCGGAGTGGCGCAGTACTGTTTTCCCGCTTCCCCGCTGCTAGCGGGGAAAGAGAAAACATGGTGGTTTAGCAAGAAGGATGGTACTGTGGCTCCCAGGACCAGTTCTTCACTAATGTAGAATCTCGCCTGAGAGAAGGCAGGCTCTGTTCTCTCCTGCTGCTCAGAGTGTGCAGCTACGGGCCGTCTACGTCCACTTTCTCTTTTTTTTTTTTTCAACAATTGACTTTATAGAACATAGGGGAATATAGCAGCAAGCAGCCCTGCTAGAGCCAATCCGCTATCCAAAACCCGCACAAAAACAACAAAATTATCTGCTCTGTCAGGGAGACTGTCAGCATCGATGTCCTGTTCAGCTGCTGAGGACTGAAAGACTGGAGCACTGACATCAGAGGGAGTGGCTTAAGCTGCCAGCAAAAACTTCAAGTATGTCAGTCCTCAGCTGCTGAACGGGATTGACAACCCTAACGTTCCCTGGACTGGCCCGGAGAAGCGATAAGGAAAAGGTTTGGACAAGTTCCTGGAGGAAAGGTCTATAAACCATTATTAAAAGGGACCCGGGATATCACTGCTTGACCCAATACAAGCATTGAGGAACCTGTGTCTTTTGGGGAAACTTCTAGGTACTTATGACTTAGATTGGCCCTGTTGGAAACAGGATACTGGGCTTGATGGATCTTGGTCTGACCCAGTATGGCATATCTTATGTTCTTATGAGTGGAGTCTTTTTGATGTGCTTGTGTGACATCTGACTACAGTGGGGAACCATGATATCATTCTTGATGGAGACTATAACTGTGTCTTGGACCCTGGGTGACTCAATTATAGGAAGGGGTGGGGGTGATTTTCAATAATGCCGATGGGTGCTGATGGCAGCAATTTTCTTGATATCTGGTGTGTTCTGCATTTGGCGAGCGTAATTATACCCACTTGTCCTGGCCCCATAGCACGTGGTCCCGCATTGATTACATCCTGCTGTCCCAGAGGCTGTTAGGTAAGGTTCACAGGGCCCAGATTGGGAATATTTAGATTTCTGACCATTCCATGGTTTGGGTGGATGTTATGCTGGCAAGCTCACAGGGGAGATTGGTACTGGCGGTTTCCATTTCACCTTAAGGAGGATGCGGATTTCACTCGGTTCTTGTGTGAACAACGGGGGTTGTTTGAGGACACTAATGCTACACATAAGGACAACCCTTTCCTTTTTTGGGAAACAGCTAAAGTTTACTTGGGGAAGGGGGTGCTTATTGGCTATCTGAGTTAGAAAAAGAAAGAGGCTAACAAGATGTTGGTTGACTGGGGTCGCCTGCTTCGCATTTTGAGACAATGCTTAGTACGGTGGGACACTGAAGAGAACCAGACAGCCTATTTGGCTTTGCAAAGCCAACTAAATACTCTTATCCACACGCGGGCCAAGCACTCCATGCTGCATTATAGGTATGTGTTGTATCGGTTCGGGAATTGTTCTGGGCAGTTGTTGTCAACGCTCATTAGGTCTGGGGGAGGTCCTCGGCAGGTGGTCGCGGTGCACGCAGGGGATGAGGTGGTTCACACATTGCAGGAGGTAGAAGCGGCCTTTTGGCATACTACCACAACCTATACACAGCTGAGGAATGTGACAGTGCCTGTGCTTAGGTCTACCTTCAGACATGTGGTTTGCCGCAATTGGAGGAGGCATACCGAGACTTGTTGAATGCACCGATCTCCCACAGGGAGGTGCAGGAGGTTATTCGGGGTCTGCATGAGCCGAGGGCCCTGGGTCCGGACAAGTTTAGTGCTGAATTTTATTAGATTCCTTAAGATAAAGTATGCCTCCTGCTGTCAGAGATGTACCAACAGCTTGCTAACCTCCAAATGTTTCTGTATCTGTAACAATAATGAGGCCTTGATTACTGTTCTTCCCAAACCACAGAAGGACCCGTTGCTGCCGGGATCCTACTACCTTATTGCCCTACTCAATGTGGACCTTAAGATCATGGCCAGGATACTAGTGGATCGGCTCTCTTCGCCTCTACCCAAACTGATTCATTCCTCCCAGGTAAGCTTTATTAAGGGCCACCAGGCGATAAGGAACTTTCATCAGATTCTGGCCTCTGAACATTTTTGTTCAAGTACAGGGATGCCTTCATTGTTGATCAGTTTTGATGCTGAGAAAGCTTGACAGCGTGAGGTGGCGTTATATGTTTTTGGCTTTGGAATGCTTTGGCTTTTGTGGTTTCTTTGTGCAGGTGCTTCGGGCACTGTATGCAGACCTTGGGCATGAATTTTAGTGAATGGCTCTCATACTGAGAGAGCTTCCCTCTCATGTGGGGAATGCGCAGGGGTGCCCCCTTTCTCCCTTATTGTTTCTTCTCACTCTGGAACCTCTGTTACAATGTATTCAAGTGAACCCAGGGATTGAGAGGGAGGGGCACATAGGGTCCTATGAATTTAAGATCTTGACCTTTGCGGACAGTTCTGCTGGAAGAGTTTTGGGAATTTGGGGACCTGTTGAACCTCCACAAATCAGAGGCATTGCCAACCAAGGCCTCACTACATACTACTTGGGAAGGGGACTTCCTGCTTTACAGGGTGGACCATTCCTTTCTGTATTTGGGGGTTCAGTTGCCTGCAGCCCTGGGGGATTTATATGAATGTAATATAGCTCCTCTGTTAGCTCATACAGCGCAGACCTTGCAGAAGTGGCAGCATTTGCCATTCTCGTTGGGGGAGTTTATAGCCTTGTTTAAAATGGTTCCTTTCCCATGCGGGCTTTATGTGCTGCAATTGTTGCCCCTGTGGCTCTTGGGGAAAGATTTAGCCAAGATAAATGGCCTCCTATCTCAGTTCCTATGGCATGGTCAGCAGGCACTTAAGGGCTTGTGGCATCATGGGGCTTCCTGATTTTTGGACTTATGGCTTGGCTTGTCTACTTAGACACCTAAAAGACTGGCTTTTCAACAGAGAGGAATATGTGCACTTGGGTTGTGAATGAACTCTGGTGGCACCCTTGGCTCTGAAATATGTACTACACGTGTGCCCGTAGAGTTTGCCCGCCTCTTTTCGGAGCTGCATCCTTATCTGCTCTACCCGTCAGGTTTGGTGCTGGATCTGTGGCAAGCTGGAGCACCCGTCCACTCAGTCGGTCTATCTACCTATTCAGAGTAATGCAGATTTTACCCCAGGTATGTCCACGCCTCACTTTAGGGGTTGGCAGCAGCGGGGTTTGCAACAACTGGATCAGCTTCTGACAGAAGATGGAGAGCTACTGTCCTTTGAAGAGCTCTGTGCTCAGTTTCGGTTGGGGGGAGCCAACCTCTTTTCTTATTACCAAATCCATAGCTATGTTCAGGAGTTGGAGAAGGAGAACCTGTCTAGTGATTTTTGTACTGATATGGGGGATTTCTTCCTCATGGAGAAATCGGGTGGGTCACTGTAACCCAGGTTCGGAGTTCTTTTGCAGATACCTCTTCCAAGGTTACTTGCCACCACCTCACTGAGGTTTGGAATGCAGAGTCGGGCACGACAGGGGAGATACTCTGGAAACTCATTGGGAAGATTCCTTGGTTCACAGCTATGGTTTCCTTGTGGGATTTGCAGTACTGGGGCCTACCTCTCGCTATGACATTTGTGGCAGATGGGTTATTAAGGTGGACAAGTTATCCTATTTGCGGCAAGGGGAGGGCCATCTGTCACATGTATTTTGGTATTGCCCGATCGTGCAGAGCTATTGGAGGGCGGTGTATTCATATGTGGAGTGGGTTCTTCAGATGCAGTGGTCATTGGCCCTACAGTCGGCCCTGCTCTATGTGATGGAGGGGGGGGGGTGGTCACTGGGCAGGGTAGGCAGCGCTGGTTAAAAATGGCCTGGGTGCTAGCTACGCAAATCATCTTGATGGGATGGAAAGTGGTGGAGCTGCTGAGTTATTGGCAGTGGCAGAATGCCCTGCACCAGCAAATACAGCTTGATAAGCTCTGGGCCAAAGCGCTTTGAAGAGGGTCCTTTGTTTCCATGCTGCATGAGCTGACTATATTCAACAACTGCCTCCGCAGTTTCGCAGTTTGGTGCTGAATGACTTGTATGAGCAGGTTGGCTGGACAGATTGTGTCTAGTGGATGTTGGGGAGCAGGTGGGCAGTCATAGAGGAGGGGGTTGGGGGGGTTGCTGGTTGTTTAATGGAAGTGTATTGTGCTTGGTTGGTTGGTTGGGGGAGAGGGGGTTGAGCATTTTAGAAGGGGTCTTGGGGGGGTCCCTCTTGAGCAAGGGCAGCTAGGTAGGTTCTTGGGGCTGGGTGATTAGTAAACCCTGGAAGTGTGTAAGAGCACCCACAGCAGGGGTGACTGGTTCTTGTTTTGTTACAGTTTTTGTGGCCTGAATTACATGGGCTGTGGGGAAGTGGGATAAATAAGGAGGGTGAAAATGTAAAATATTTGCACTATATGCCTTGTTGGCCTTGTTATATTTCTTGGTTTCGGACCTGCGAGCTCATTGGCCAGTTATTTGTGTTTGGTTTAATAAACAGTTTTGACATAAAAAGCCTTGCTAGGGGTTAGATAACCCTTCTCACTTTCTGCTAGCAGACCTGCAGCCTCAGCTCCTGAGAATTCTCTCGGTTCAGATCCAAAGACTGAAGCTCCCTTTTCAGGTAATTTTCCAGCTGCACCAGATACTGTGGTTTAGAAACGATACTGGCAGGCGTTTCCTTATAACTGCAGGAAGACAGAGAATAATATGCATTATACCACATCACAGAATGTTACGTAAGGTTATCAATGAAGTACTATAGTCTATCAGCATTCAGATGGAAATGATCTTTTCTCCCAATAAATATCTCTATTCTAAGAAACAGAGAGCAGTAATATACATTCATCACAGTACTCTACCAGATAAAGTTTTGAATTTGGGAGAACAATTTTATAAGGAAACACACATATATGTCAGTATTTTAGCCATTTATGCACATAAGTGGCCACATATGTCTGCAAATGGCCTCATAAAATACTGAAAGCATAGAAAAGACTATCCTCCGTATACCGCTGATTTTCTCACAAAATATATATATATAATGATGCTCTTAACAAGGAAGGGAAAAAGAGCCCAATATAAGTTTCTCAAACGCTATAGGTTGGGCCAACCAAATATCAACAGCATTGGTCAGAAAAACCTTCCTACATCCTATTAATCAATAAATGTCTTCTTTTTTTCTTTTCTCAAGTGTTCTTGGGTGGTGTAAGCAAGTACATACATTGATTATATAATATGATATTTTACGTGTGTATCTGCAAAAAAGTAAGCACAATCATTAACACCAACTTTAGGGCTGCTGTAGGTGGACATGTCTTAATTTAAGGTGCATTTTCTACCACTTATACTAGTATTATATAAAGACAAGTAGATAGTTTTATAGGCACACTATTATAGAATTACCCTCTTAAAGTACTTTCACTTCAAAGCATACATGTCTTATTTCAAAACGTAAAGAAACATTTAATGGTGGAAGGAGATCACATGGGACATCTATTAATGCATGTGCATAACCTTATACCTCGTTATAATTTCAGGCATTTTTATATCTCGATTGAAATGCAAAGCATCTAAGGGGGGCTGAGGCATAGTGGATTGGGAACTTTGTTACTAGCTGTGGCAAAATGTGAAAAAATGTTTAAAAATGGCAGCCCAATTTGCACAATGGTGGTACAGTTTAAAGAGCCATGA
Source organism: Ichthyophis bannanicus (assembly GCA_033557465.1). Lineage (NCBI taxonomy): Eukaryota > Metazoa > Chordata > Amphibia > Gymnophiona > Ichthyophiidae > Ichthyophis > Ichthyophis bannanicus. The sequence continues at coordinate 373,416,697 of CM066034.1, read as the reverse complement.
TGGCCACTTTGGAAGCCCTCTTGACCCCCAGAAGCTTATGATCCTTTGTGGGCCAGTACCCCCATCCTCCCTCCACTCTTGCCCTGATGCAAGGCATAATTTATTTATTTTATTTATTTAGACTGTTTTGTATACCACCTTATCCTTCAATCAAAGTGGTCACAACACAATTGGGGGATACATTTAACACAAGGGGATATGAGACATATGCACTAATACGTACAGGGAACATGGGCTATGGAGGGTTAAGTGGCTTACCCAAGACCACAAGGATCACCTGTGGGACTAGAAACCCCAGTCCTTCCAGCCCAAGGTTGCTGTCCTCTAGTGGGATTTGAACCCCCATCCTTCCGGCCTGAGGTAACTTGCCCCAACCACTAGGCCACTCCTCCCTAATTGACTGCAAAAAAAGACCCCTGTGGTCTCCCCTGGTGGAACCTCAAAGACTTTGCTAGGAAAGGGGAAGTGCTACTGATAGGAGATTTCAATATGCCAGATGTTGATTGGCACATTCCTGCTGCAGTATCATCTAGAAGTAAGGAGATCCTGGATTCTCTACAGGGAGAACTATTCAGGCAATTGGTAACAGACCCCACATGTGAAGGGGCCATACTGGACTTGGTGCTTATCAATGGTGAAAGTGTTTCTGATGTTGTAGTGGGAGATCATTTTGCATCCAGTGATCACCAGATGGTGTGGTTCAGTATTAGGACTAGGGCTGTTAGAATCCATTCCAAAGTGAGGATCTTAGACTTTAGGAAGACTAACTTTGCGAAGATGGGCCAATACCTCAGGGAGTCGTTAGTGGGATGGGAACTGCTGGGGGATGTAGAAAAACAGTGGGCAAAACTGAAAGGGGGTATTTTAAAGGCAACCAACCTTTTTGTTAAAATGGTAAATAAAGGCAAAAGGAACAGGAGACCGCTATGGTTTTCGAAGGAAGTAGCTGAAAAAGTGAAGATAAAGAGGGAGGCCTTCATGAAATACAAGAGATCACAGAGAGAGGAAGACAGGCATCTGTATTTGGAAAAACTTAGAGAAGCTAGCAAAGTAGTCAAGAAGGCAAAGATTCAAAAGGAGGAGGAAATAGCCAATGCAATAAAATGGGGGAACAATTTTCAGAAGACTGTGTTCGTGAGAAACTAGCTCAACGTAAAGTAGACAAAGCGATGGGACCGGATGGGATACACCCTAGAATACTGAGGGAACTTGGGGACGTTCTAGCAACTCCACTGACTGACCTTTTCAATGCCTCGTTGGAGTAGGGAGTGGTGCCAAAGGACTGGAGAGCGGCTCATGTGGTGCCTTTACACAAAAGCGGAAGTAAGGATGTGGCTGAAAACTACAGGCCGGTTAGTTTAACTTCGGTGGTGAGTAAATTATTGGAAACGCTGCTGAAAGAGAAAATAGTGAGGTTTCTGGAGTACAGCGGATTACAGGATCCGAGGCAGCATGGATTCACCAGAGGCAGGTCTTGTCAGACAAATCTGATTGATTTCTTTGACTGGGTGACCAGGGAGTTGGACCGAGGGAGAGCTCTAGATGTGGTGTATTTAGATTTCAGTAAAGCCTTTGACACTGTTCCTCACAGGCGACTTATAAACAAACTGAGCACCCTAGGGATGGACCCTAAAGTTACTGCTTGGGTTAGAAATTGGTTGGGTGGGAGGCGACAAAGAGTACAAGTAAATGGAGCTCACTCTGAGGAGAAGGATGTTACCAGTGGTGTGCCCCAGGGATCTGTCCTTGGTCCGATTCTTTTTAACATCTTTGTTAGTGATATAGCGGAAGGGCTGTCGGGTAAGGTTTGCCTCTTTGCAGATGATACCAAAATCAGCAATAGAGTAGACACCCAGGAAGGTGTAGATAACATGAGGAGGGATCTAGCTAAGCTTGAAGAATGGTCTAGAATTTGGCAGCTGGGATTTAATGTTAAAAAATGTAAGGTCATGCATTTGGGCTGCAGCAATCCAAGGGAGCAATACAGTATAGGAGGTGAAGTACTTTTGTCCACTAAAGAAGAGCGGGACCTAGGCGTGGTTGTGTCTGATGATCTTAAAGTAGCTAAACAGGTAGAAAAGGCGACGGCAAAAGCTAGAAGGATGCTTGGGTGCATACGGAGAGGAATGGCTAGCAGAAAAAAGGAGGTGACAATGCCTCTGTATAAGTCTTTGGTGCGACCTCATTTGGAGTATGGTGTGCAATTCTGGAGACCGCACCTTCAAAAGGATGTGAACAGGATGGAGTCGGTGCAGAGGGTTGCCACTAAAATGATTAATGGGCTTCATTATAAAGCATATGAGGACAGACTTAAGGATCTTAATATGTACACCTTAGAGGAAAGGCGGGATAGAGGTGATATGATTGAGATGTTTAAATACCTCCGTGGCATAAATGTTCAGGGAGAGAGCCTCTTTCAATTGAAAGCAAGTTCTGCTACGAGGGGACATGGGATGAGGGTGAAGGGAGATAGATTCAGGAGTGATATGCGGAAATATTTCTTCACAGAAAGAGTAGTGGATCCATGGAATAGTCTTCCAGTGGAGGTGGTAGAGATGAGGACAGTAACTGAATTCAAAAAAGCATGGGACCAACACAGAGGATCTCTAAAGGTAAAAAGTGGACTGTTGTAGTTGTTGTTATGGAAGGACAGACTAGATAGGCCATGTGGTCTTTTTCTGTCATCATGTTTCTATGTTTCTATTGTCACGGGGTTCCCGGTGACACAAAGATTTTACGCCACTATGTATAGACGTTAATGATCAAAGAGACCAGGTGGTGGGTAATAAAGGCTTTTATTCCCCGTTTAAAGCAAGGTTCAACTAAGAGATAATTCCAGATAACAGAAACAGTCCTTTGTCTTAAAAGGTACCAATATTCACACTGAGCAGTTAACTGTTACTTCACAGTTAAGGCAAGTTTTTCCATAGTAGCATTCAGTATAAGAAACATTAAATTATATTTCACTTATTCTTCTATGGTATGTGGAGCATACAGACTTTGGAGCATAGGCAGTGCACCAATCACATTCCATTAACTCTGGCATAGGTGAGGGAACAGTGCTGGGATAATCCACTTCCATAGATTCTTCTCCCCTGTACTCATTCAAGGAGCGTTCACTGTCCCTGTCTATCTCCGCATGGTAGTTTAAAACTTGGGATTCTGGCTTCCTATAGCCAGGGATTCTCAGGGCTGGTGGTAGTTTACTAAACCAGTCTTGATTCTTGTATCTCATAGAAGGAATACTTGTTTTAGTAGAGCTTTTAGTAGCACAATTATCACAGTCAATATTTAATGCCTCATACCTTGGCTTTGGTGAGATAAAATCCACAGTGCTTCTTTTTCCTGCACCTCTCCCTTGGTAGCTGCACTTCTGCCTGCCAACCGGATACAGCACAGTTACTTACCTGTAACAGGTGATCTCTGGGAACAGCAGGAGTTAGTCCTCACATATGGGTACGTCGGTACCGACGGAGCCTGCGCGGGAAAGCTCCCCAGCTTCCCAGAAGGAAGCTTTTGGGGCCTCCCACTGCACATGCGCGCTGCCTTCCCGCCTTCCTGACCAGCTCTCCTCAGTTCGAGTTTATAGCTGAGACAATAGAGAGAGGAAAGGAAGATAGATAGAAGATACAACTCCTAGGGGAGGTGGGTGGGTTGTGAGGACTAATTCCTGCTGTTCCCAGAGATCACCTGTTACAGGTAAGTAACTGTGCTATCTCCAGGAACAAGCAGGAATAAGTCCTCACATATGGGGACTCCCTAGCTAAGATGCCTGGGAGATCCCGTTCCAAGGGTTCGCCATCTTCGTATGGATCTCAGGCATCCATCCTGGGAAGGTGGGCAGGAGTTGTTCAAGCATGGAACAGGTGTTTGAGGACAGCCTGACCAAACAAGGCATCCCGGCGGGAGTCCTTGTCCAAGCAGTAATGGGCTGTAAAGGTATGAAACGAGGCCCATGTGGCGGCTCGACAGATCTGATCTATGGAGACAGAGTGAAGATGAGCCATAGAAGTGGCCATGGCCCTCACATTGTGAGCTGTGACATGGCCTTCCAGAGAAATATTTTTACTCTGGTAAGCAAAGGAAATACACTGAACAATCCAATTGGAAAGTGTACGTTTGGAGACTGGAAGTCCCAAATGAGAAGGATCAAAAGCCACGAAAAGTTGGGAAGACTTTTGATGTGGCTGAGTCCTGTTGAGGTAAAAGGCAAGAGCTCTTTTACAATCTAAAGTATGAAGGTTCCTCTCTGCACTGGATGCATGAGGAGCTGGAAAAAAGACAGGTAGATATACCTCCTGATTAAGATGAAAAGGCGAGACCACTTTGGGCATAAAGTGGGGATTCGTCCTTAGGACCACCTTATCATGATGAAACCTGGTATAAGGTGGATGAGCCACTAAGGCCTGTAGTTCACTGATGCGGCGAGCCGAAGTGACTGCAATAAGGAAAAGGACCTTCCAGGAAAGAAATTTCAAGGAGGTAGAAACCAACGGTTCAAAAGGTGGCTTCATAAGCTGACCTAGAACTAGGTTCAAGTCCCATGCTACCGGAGGAGGTCGGATGGGAGGCTTAGTTAGAGTCAGGCCTCTCATGAATCTTGCAACAAGCGGATGAGAGGAGACAGGTTGTCCATTTATAGGTTTTAAGGATGCTGCAATAGCACTCAAATGGACTCTTACTGAATTCGTCTTAAGGCCTGCATTAGAAAGATGCAGGAGATAGTCTAGTAGAGAATTCAAAGGAAGTGCTAGAGGGTCAAGACCCTGTTGAGCACACCAAATGGAAAAGCGTTTCCATTTGAAAGCATAGGAACGCCTCGTGGAGGGTTTCCTAGAGGCATGAAGGATATCTTTCACTGGTTGAGAAAGATTGAAGTCATGAAGGCTTAGGCCTTCAGTAACCAAGCTCTGAGGTGTAGGGACTTGGGGTTTGGGTGCCACAAGGTCCCTTTCTCCTGAGAGAGAAGGTCTGGCGCAGCTCCCAGGTCCAGGGAGGGTCCCTGGGAGAGATGCAGAAGTAGAGGGAACCACACTTGGCGTGGCCAGCGTGGAGCTATGAGGATCATCGATCCGTGATCCCTCTGGAGTTTGAACAGAGTCTTGGGAATCAAAGGAATGGGTGGAAAGGCATATAGGAATTCCTGACCCCAATACAGGAGAAAGGCGTCGTTGGCCTGAGCTCCCTGACACGGAGTCCTGGAACAGAACCGGGGAAGTTTGGCATTCCACGGACTTGCAAAGAGGTCTATGTCCGGGGTTCCCCATTCCTGAAAGATTCTGCCTATCTGGTCCATATGGAGGGACCATTCGTGTGGAAGCAGAACTCGACTGAGTCTGTCTGCCCGAGAGTTTTGAACCCCTGGAAGATATACTGCCAGAAGATGAATTTGATGCTCTCTGGCGAAGGCCCATAATCTGAGAGCTTCGTTGCAAAGCGACAGAGAGCCTGTCCCTCCTTGTTTGTTTACGTAGAACATGGCCACCTGATTGTCTGTCTGAACTAGGACGGTCAGGTTGACAAGGAGGGTATGGAATACTTTGAGGGCAAAAAAGATTGCTCGCAGTTCCAGGAGGTTGATGTGAAGGGTGGTCTCCTGTGGAGACCAAGTACCCTGAGTGGAGAGGGATTGTAGATGGGCTCCCCACCCTGTTTGGGAGGCATCTGTTGTGAGGGTTGCTTGGGGCAACAAAGGTTGGAAGGGGGCCCCAACAACAGATTCTTGGTGGACATCCACCATTGGAGGGACCAAAACAGACGCTTTGAGGTGAGTATTTGGTCGGAGAGCGCTCCTGATGCTTGAGTCCACTGGGTGGCCAAGGTCCATTGAGCTGCTCTCATATGAAGACGAGCGTAGGGTACCACGTGTACCGTGGAGGCCATGTGGCCCAGAAGTCGCAGCATTTCTCTGGCTGTCAAGTGACTGCTGGACTAAGCTTGGGAGGCCAAGCACAGCAGACGTTGGCCCCGGACTTGAGGTAGGTAGGCCCTTGCAGTGGTGGTGTCCAACTGGGCCCCTATGAATTCCAGAGACTGAGTAGGGATAAGTTGAGACTTGGGAAGGTTTACCACCAGTCCCAGATACTGCAGAAGGTGCCTTGTGCGGTCCAGGGAAATCTGGGCCTCTGACTGAGATGGCGCTCGGATGAGCCAGTCGTCCAGATATGGGAATACAAAAATTCCCAGACCTCTTAGAAATGCGGCAACAACTGCCATGCATTTGGTGAACACTCTTGGAGCAGAGGCTAGACCGAAGGGAAGTACTCTGTACTGGAAATGTTTTCCCTGAAACAGAAATCTTAGATATTTTCTGTGGGCTGGGTGGATGAGTATATGTGTGTACGCATCCTTGAGATCTAGAGAACAAAGCCAATTCTGACTCTGAAGGTATGGAAGGAGAATGCCTAGAGAAAGTATTTTGAATTTCTCCTTGTACAGAAATTTGTTCAATTCTCTCAGATCTAGGATAGGTCTGAATCCCCCTGTCTTCTTTGTTATGAGAAAATAAGGGGAGTAGAATCCTGTCCCTTGTTGAAGAAGAGGAACCTCTTCTATTGCCCCTTGGGCAAGGAGAGAAGAGACTTCCTGATCCAACAGGTCCAGGAGAAATGGGGGAGAATTGAAGTGCCTCACCATGGTATATGGAGGAAGGTTGGAAAAATGAAGTTTGTAGCCCTCTCTGATGATAGAGAGGGTCCATTGCTCTGATGTGATTTGCTCCCATCTGGGAGCAAAGTGAGCTAACCTTCCGGGAATGGTGAGGGGCTCTGGTTGTTCTAGAGCCAGAAATGTTAAGTTCTCTAGGGGCAAGTCAAAACCCCTGAGGGGATTGAGCCTGCTGAGAAGTAGTAGACGCTGCAGGCTTTGACTTTGCCTGTTTGGGTTGCTGACGTTTAGCAGCAAAGCGAGGCTGAGAAGATTGTTGGCCAGTATTTGTGGAAAATCTGGCCTTCTTGTAGTAAGGCCTCTTGAAAGACTTTTTCTTGGCAGGAGTAGAGGTAGACTTAGAAAGTCTATCCAAGGTAGCATTTTCTGCGTCCATTTGAGTGGCTTTAATTTGCCAGTCCTTATCAAATAAGTTCTCACCTGTACAGGGCAGATTCCGTAAGCCATCCAGGACCCAGGGTTCTAGGTCAGAGGCCTGGAGCCAAGCAAGTCGTCGGGCTGCAATAGCAATGCCCGAAGCTCTACCGGCACCCTCAAAGGAATCAAAAGCTGCTCTGTTGGAGAACTTAGAAACATCTAGAAGCTGTTTCACCAGAGAAATGAACTCCTCTTTTCTATCCTCAGGGATAAAGGAGGCAAAATGTCGTATCTTTAGGGCAAGTTCCCTGAGAAACATGCCCATATACAGACTGTAAGAATTAATCCTGGCTATAAGCATAGTAGCCTGGAAAACTTTCTTGCCAAAAGAGTCTAGGGTCTTACATTCTCGTCCTGGAGGGGTAGAAGAGTGCCTTATGGTACTCTTAATCTTTTTCAGTGCAGACTTCACCACAATGGAATGGTGAGGCAACTGAGTCTTTTGAAAACCAGGAGAAGGAGGGACCCGGTACATGGTGTCCAACCTACGAGAATAAGGAGACAACGTTAGAGGAGCCTCCCATAAGTCCATCAAGTGTTCTTGAAGGATTTCATGGATAGGCAGGGTGACTGCCTCTTTAGGAACCTTAGGGTATCCTAAAATATCCAATTTCTTTGACCTAGGTTCTTTTTCAGAGGATGTGGTAATAGAAAGTCCTTTAGCTAGTTCAATAATGAAGTCTTGAAAGGACAAATCCTCTGGTGGAGACATTCTCCTCTTTGGGGAAGAGGGGTCTTCATGAAGAACTAGAGACAGCTCATCAGAGTCCTCAGAGGAGTCAAAATCCTCAGAAGAAGCAGAGTATTCTCTATTTGCTTCCAACGCACGATACGCATACCGATCGGTATCGACATCGGGCGTACCGGGTATGGGATCGGTATCGGGTGAAAACCCGGATCCGGCATGCGGAACCGATCTGCGTTTGGAATTCGATGGTCTCGGTTCCGGTATGGGAGACAATACCGGAACCGGACCCGGTACCGCTGAACGCGGTACCGAGGGCGTCGCAGCATTAATAAAAGCCAGCATGGCCTGCTGCATAGTCTGAACAGTATTGCTCATAGACGCCACTGCTGCCTGGATGTCGGTACCGGTATGGGCCGGTACCCCAGAGCAGTCCAACAGGTGATCAGTCGAGGCCGTGCCATCGATGTCAACCTGTAACCCCATAGATGGTGCTTTGGAAGCCAGAGCTTCCCGCCGGGGTTGTTTGGCTGGGGCAGGATCCTCAGACTCAAAAGTGAGAGCCTCTCGATGCTTTGAAGGAGATTTGCTCTTTGAGGACCTGCTCGCAGAGGGTTTGGTTACCTGAGATCCATCCGGAGAGGAAGACCTGGATGACTGTGATGCTGGATTATCTGAAGCAAACAGCACATGGAATTTGTTGGCCCGGTTCTGCAACCCACGTTTAGACATCTGGGAGCAGGATGGGCAGTCCGGAATGGAGTGGTCAGGTCCCAAACACTTAAGACACCATTCATGGGTGTCTGTGACAGAAATAACAGCACTACACTTGGTACACTTCTTAAAACCAGGGGCTGGTTTCTCCATGAGGAGAATTTGTGTAGGCCTGAGGCCTAACCGAAGTCACCAAGTTGTGCAGAATAAAGATTTCTTTTTTTAAAAGAAAGAAATGAGAGACCGGCAGTACCGGTTTCGGTATGGGGAAGGCAGGTACGCGGTCTAAAGAAACAAACTAAAACAATAATTTCTTCAGCGGTGACAGGAACACGACCTGCTGGCTCCGCGGAAAAAGAGAAACTGAGGAGAGCTGGTCAGGAAGGCGGGAAGGCAGCGCGCATGTGCAGTGGGAGGCCCCAAAAGCTTCCTTCTGGGAAGCTGGGGAGCTTTCCCGCGCAGGCTCCGTCGGTACCGACGTACCCATATGTGAGGACTTATTCCTGCTTGTTCCTGGAGATCGCGGTGTGCTTCTAGGCAGTGGAATAAAACTGCTGTTGGATTCTCCTCTCACTCTGGGTAAAACCTTCTGTTGCCTATAAAAGTGCTTTTCCCTCTGAACAGGTGAAACTGGGTAATGATCCTCTAGAGATAATAAGCTTCTGTCAGAACCTTTCTCTCTGGTTCTTGGCTTTCCTCTCTCTATTCTAACTTCAGGCAGAGTATAGGAACTAGGCGTGGCAGACGCTCTCACCTTGGGGTAACTTCCACCAAACTCCCCTTGTACCACAGGATCAGTTTGGGCCTTCTGGCTTCCCACCTTGTGAGGTCTGTTTCTCCTCCAGCTCCCAGCTTTGCTTCCTTCACAGCAATCAGGCTTATCTCCTTGGTAGCCTCCAGGCTTCTCTGCTGTTTCTCCTTCTCCTTCTTCTACTACCAGCTCTACTCCTTCCCTGTTCTCTTCCCCTTTCTCCTCTCCAGAAGCATTCTGCTCTGGCTTATAACGGTTACTGATGACTTCCTGGTTCCCTTTCAGCTGCAGGTCATCAGAGAGCCTAGGTTCATTAAGTGCGGCATGTCTGTTCCTGCTCCCTCTAGCTGTGCCTCGGGGTAACTGCACATCTAGTTCCTCTAAAGAAACAGGATTTCTTTTCTTCAAAACAACTTTATCAGTGCCCACATCATGACACTATGTTTCTAATGTGCCACAATCCCCCCAAGCTCTCAACATAGGGCAAAAATGTCTGAAACCCCCACCCCAAAAGCCCCACTTCTTACATATAGAAAATCTGAGGGCAGGCCCTCCCCCCCCCTCCCCCCCCCCACACACACACACATTCCCCCACATCCCTGGGACTCTGAGTCACCCAAAGGGTCTGGGGCAATGGGGTAGGAATGTTCTTCACTTGCTCCTACATCAGTAGTTGCTTTTTTAAAATAATGCCACTTGACTCCTAGCAGTGTGGAGTGGAAGAGTAGCCTAGTGGTCCTCTCATCTCTCCTAACCCCTCCTTGGAAACTCTGTTCTTCTGGCAGATCTCTTCTAATACTGCCATCTCCAGACTTTGATCCTTTCACCTTGCTGCTCCTTGTGCCTGGAACAAACGAGCATCAGGCTTCATCTCTGACCCTTTTCATACCCAGGTTAAAAACTCACCTCTTCGAGGCCGCTTTTGGATCTTGATCCGCTTAGTCTCCTATGTGTTTTCTTACCATCCCCATATGCTTGTCCTCAGCTGTTGTGTTGTCTGTCTCGACTAGATTGGAAGCAGGGAGCATTTTTTACATTTGTCCTTACAGTGCTGCATATGCCTTGTAGTGCTATACAAATTATAAGTAGTAATAGTAGTAGTAGTAGTTTTTAGAGCAACAGCCTAGTACCCAAGAGATCTGAGTTTAATTCTCAATGGCACTCCTTGTGACCTTGGACAAGTTACTTTATTCTCCAGTGCCTTGGAAGAAAAGGCCTTGCAATCTATTTCTGGTCATACCTTGCCAAGAAAACCCAGGGGCTGCTGGGTCACCAGGAGTCAGCATTGACTTGATGGCACTTAAAAAAAAATTTCAACTGCCTGGCCATCACATAAAGTAAGTGGATCATATACCTGCTTATCCTTATGCCCAATATTCAGTAGCCTTATCCATTTAAGTAGTACTGCTGAATATGAAGTCTTAAACTGAAATGGATAAGCTATTTGTTTATGTTAGGATTGCTAGTTCACGTTCCACCAAATAGCTAAAGGTATCCAGATAGCAACTGAATATTGCTGCTCTCCACAAAACCTTTAGCCCTCCCTGGAATACCTCTAGTCCCACCTCCTCCAAAATGCATAATGTCAAAAGCATTGGCAGCTGCTCAGTTTTCAAAATAAAGGATTTCTGCAGTTAGCGCCCAATGCTGACCGCATAAGTCCTTTTGAATATCAATGTGCTGTTGGATATCTATGGGTACCGCCGCTACATGTACCGATGCTATGTGGCTAGGATTGTGTTGTTCCAGGGTGGGGTGGAGCGGAGGCAATACTGAACCACTGCCCAGTTAATGACCCATGGGTAAAGTCAGGCATGACAAATGCTGGTCTAACTTTGCCCACGGGAGCTAACCAGGCAGCAGCTTAATATCGCCATCACCCGGTTATCTTCCAGGCTATGGGGCAACCCAGATATTCAATGCCGGTGGCTGAATATGGCCCCAACGTTGAATATTCGGGGTCAATATTCAATGACCATGGCTATGCCCTTTACACTCACTAGCCACCGCCACTGAATATCCCCCTAAATCAACAATCCTAAGACTGGAAGCCATGCATTAGTGCCCTTACAGAATCCTGAGGTCTAAATATGGTCACCAGACTTTGTCATTATTGAATCCCCCAAGGGATTGCTATCAAACAGGGCCAGCCGAAGGGTTTCTGCCTAGAGCCTCGCCGCCCAACCGCCCCCCCCCCCCCCCCAGCTACTTCTGCCTCCCTCCAGCTGCCGCTGATTCCATCTCAGGAGGGGGAGGCAGGCAGCAGCAGTATTTCAAAAAGTGGTGGCTTTTTGCCACTGCTTTCTTGCCCGTGGCAGGCCATGTCCTTCAGCACATATGGCCTGTCGCTTCTGATCCCCTGCTGATGTTAAATAAATAAATAAGTGATTTAAATGCACTGATAGTGTGTATCTTTATGCAGTGGTGGATGTCACAGCTGCTACAGTTTTTCAGTTGGGAGAGCTGGAGGTTGGGCAGCTCAGAGGGACCTCTTGGCTGCTACAGTTTTTGTATTGGAAGGACAGATGACAGGGAATAAGGAACCTCTTGTTTTGATACAGTTTTCAAGTAAAGGACAGCAGGAGGGAGGGATGAAGGGGCTGCAGGTCCTGCACTTTATTTGTGTTGGGGTTATGGAAGAGAACTTTGCTAGTTTATGTTTATGTTTATTAAAACTTATTATACCGCCCAACACCATAGGCACCTGAGCGGTTTACAATAAAACTTTAAACAATTTAAAAATGAGGCTGCAAGAAAGGAAAGGAAAAGGAATGCCAATTAAAACAATAGAAAAGGAAAGGAAAGGAAAGAAGGAAGAAAGCAATACAGATAGCAATTACAATATAACATCATGGGACGGGGAGGGAGGGGTAAAACGAGGATGGGAGGTCAAATACTAGGTGGAAAAGGTGGGTTTTAAGTTGGGTTTTGAAAGACTGGTAGGATTCTTCTGCACGGAGCGAGGGGGGGAGCGAGTTCCAAAGGCTTGGGGCCAGAAAATAGAAGGCAGAGGATCGGGTAGAGACAAGACGGGCCTGGGAGGGGGAGGAAAGAGACATCCGATTTGTGTGAATAGAACGAAGCAGACGATGAGGGGTACGAAAGCGTATCTGATCAGCAAGATAGGAGGGGGTGCCAGTGCGAACAGCCTTGTGCGCAAGGATAAGAATTTTATATTGAACACGAAAAGAGACGGGTAACCAATGGTGATGAAGAAGAAGAGGGGTGACATGATCGAAACGAGAGGCATAAGTTAGAAGACGGATAGCAGTATTTTGGACACGCTGAAGACGAGACAACTGGGATTGGGGGAGACCAGCCAGGGAAACGTTACAATAGTCCAGACGAGACACCACCAGGGAAAGAAGAAGAGTAGCCAGAGCAGAGGAAGAAAGAAAAGGGCAGACAGCTCGGAGCTGTCTAAGGGAGAAAAAAGAGCGCTGAACGATGGAAGAAATATGTGTCGTGAAGGAGAGAGAAGAATCAAGGGTAACACCCAGGTAACGGAGTGAGGAGACAAGAAGAATGGACTGGGAGGAAAGGGAAGGGGGCACAGGTGGGGGGGGGGGGGACTCCCAAGCGTGAACCAAATAGCAAAGGATTTAGCAGGGTTCACGTGAAGGAAATTGGAAGAAAACCATGAAGCAATGGCAGTAAGGCAGTGATTAAGAGGGGTAATGTCAGGAGAGAGAGAGTCTGTATGAAGCAAGAGAAAAACGTCGTCTGCGTAATAGTACGCAGAGATGCCGAACTGTTGGATTAAAAGGGCAAGAGGAGCTAGGAAAACATTAAAGAGAAGGGGAGCAAGGACAGATCCTTGGGGAACCCCACATGTGAGGGAAGTGGGGGCAGAAGAGGAGGACCCAGCAACCACAGAAAAGGAGCGACAGGAAAGAAAGGAGTGAAACTACTGAAGAACCATACCAGAAAGACCTGCTTCCCGAAGACGAGTGAGGAGAGTGCGGTGATCCACTAAATCAAAAGCTGCAGAAAGGTCAAGGGAGACAGCTAGAGTAAAAAGACCACGATCGTGAGCAGCGTGAAGTTCGTTAAGAAGAGAAAGGAGGACAGTTTCAGTGCTGTGACCGGGACGAAAACCTGATTGCCAGGGGTGGAGGGTGAGGGAGGCTTCAAGATGAGAGGAAAGTTGATTAAAGACCAGCTTCTCAAGAAATTTAGAGAGAAAGGAAAGATTGGAAATAGGATGCCAGCTAGAAAGAACAGAGGGATCAGAAGAACGGGACTTTAGAATGGGACGAACGACAGCATGTTTCCAGCTTGATGGAAAAGTGCCAGAGGACAAACTGGAATTGAACATAGAAAGGATGTAGGGAGAAAGAACTAGTGCGGGTTCCAGTTGGGGCTGATTTTCAGCACTATTGGCTAACTTTATGTATCAAGGTTTGAGTGTTCTAAATCTAGCCAATTAAGTTGAGGACTTCCAATTGAGAGTTTAGCCAGCTAGATGCGCCTGAAAATCAGTGTTAACTGCCATATGAAATATGGCTGGTTAAATAAGATGCTCTGAAAATTAATTCTAATATATATATGGAGGTCAATGCTCAGAAGATGGACATCCAGTTAAAGATATTCAGATGGTTAACTTTAATTAGATGTTCAAAAATATAACTGGTTAAGGAGGTAATTATTAAGGGCATATTTACTAAGCTGCGCTACCTGTTAACGTGGCCAATAACATACTGTAACAAGGCAGGGAAAAAACAGACACACAGCGATTTAATGCAGGGGCTGTGGAATGCCTCTCTGATTGGGGGGGGCCAAGCTCCGCCATGACTCTGCCCCAAACTCCACTCTAACTCCACCCCTAGCCCCCCGCGGCCTTCCCCAACTGTTCTGCCCACAGGGATCCAATCTCCCACAGGAAGAAGAGAATGGAATGACTACAATCGTGGCAGACTCCTTCTGCTTGCCCACGGGAGATCAGATCCCTGTGGGCAGACAAAAGAAATTTTTGCCACAATTGCGATGGCCTTCCCCTCCTGCCCATAGGGATCTGATCTCCTGCGGGCTGAGAGAAGGAGTCTACCATAATCATGGCTGCTCTCTCTCTACTGGGAGGCAAAATTTTGGAGGGGCCAGGGCCCGTGTGGCCCATCCCATTCCAAATCCTATGATTTACTGTGCTATCTGCAGGTCCCTGCAGTAACTGCAAGAGTGGGTGCAATATGAGTGGAGAATGGGTCTGTCTGCAATATGCAGTTACCACGGGTATCAGCAACATGTGGGCACCATCAAAGTTGCAGACAGCATGAGTGCAGATAACACCACTTCAATGGATGGCATTATGTGCATCCACGGTGCTGCTGGACTGTGCTCTTTGCAATTTTAGTGCCTTATTTGCTGAGGATATACTGTATATGTCCCCAACAGATAACACACTGAGTTTGCAGCTAACACAGCACTATTTGCACCATAAGAGCATGTCAGCTGAAATGCTTAATTCAGTTTAGTAAACATGCCCCTAAGGTGTGCTAATGTTAACATTCATTAATTAAAATAATGCATGTTAATGTTGAATTAGTGCACATTAATATTAGCACATCTTAGCAGCTAGCCTCTTAAGTCTGCCTTTTTGGAAAATACCTGGTAAAAGTTAACCATTAACTTTATCCAGTTAACTTTAAGACAAGTATAATTCTGAACAGACTTAGGGAGGTAATTACTAAGCTATGGTAGAAGACTGAATTTTACCGCAGTTTAATTTACCACGAGCGTCACTAACGTACGGTAACATACTATCGCTGGTTAATAACTCTTGTAGTAAATGAATAAAGCAACTTGCATTCAGCCTTAAAAGCTATTATTTTTTCTCCCTGGGAGAACTGGGCTGCTAACACAAAGCTGATGCTCCCAAACGTCATCTTAAAGGGGCTAGAGGTTTTCTAATAGTTGCACCCACCTCGATCTCTCCTGCCAACAAAGACCTCCCCAAAAGGCACCCCCAGCATCCCCTTCCCCCTTACAATAGATCCCACTACCCCATCCAGAACAGACCCCCATCCCCTCCCAAAGACACCCTCCCACCTTAATTCCTCCCTCAAGACCTACTGGGCCAATTCCTGGTGTCTAGGGTGGGGTTGCTTTTGCTCTTTTGCTGGCCCAGGTTCAAAATGGTGGCTCTGACCCCTAGCAGTAGTCTCATGATACTACCACTAGGGGTCAAGCTGCCAAAGGCTCCTTATTTGGCAGCTTGACCTCTATTGGTAAAACTGTAAGACTGTTCTAACCAATCAGAACTTTGCAGCCACTACTAGATAGTCGCCTAGTGGCTAGAGCACTGGCTTGGTAACCAAGAGACCAGGGTTCATTTCCCACTAGCACTCCTTGTGGCCTTGGGCAAGTCATTTAACCCTCTATTAACTTGGAAGAAAGGCCTGGCAATCTACTTCCAGTCACACTGCCAAGAAAACCCTGGAGTTGCTGGGTCGCCAGGAGTTGGCACTGACTCAAAGGCAGAATTTACATATGTCTGTTTTTGCAGTGAACCATCTGATCCGTAATCCATTTTCCTGGGTTGCAACTATCAGTCTCTCATTCTTTAATTTCAGTTCCCTTCTCCTTAAGCCATCTTGTGTCTAGATTTGATTGAAATCTGGTTCTTGGAGTAACATTTTGTATTTTCCACTGTATTTGATCATTTCCACTTGATTTTCCTTGTTTACTTATCTAGCTATTTGAAGAGATTTTTCTCTTGTTTTGCAAATTCTCTTGATTCCTTTCCTAAGTGTTCTGGTGAATTCTAACTCATTTCTTCTGCTTATCAGAAAACTTGCCCAAGTTTAAATACAGAACCAGATTCTGGATGTTTACCTCCATACCTCAATACTTTTTGTGCATTTGGTTCAGTTGATGCTGTTAAGCAGATCTAAAAGTAGATCTACTGGAGTAATTTTATAAGGAGACGAAGAAAGCTATATATCATATCCACACATAAATCATGGTATTTCAGTGTAAATGGTACTAATATGAGTACTTTAGCTGGTTATTAATCTGAAAATATGCACACCAGGCTGATAGTGCATACTTTTACTGTGGCAGAACGCTACTGTACGTTATGTGTGCAAATGATAAATTACTGTAATTTACACGGGTTCTTTAAAAACCTAGGCATGGGCATTTACACTAGACATACAGCTGGTGCATGTGATGTGCCTAGATTTAAAGCATCTTTTCCGTCTCTTACACCCCTATTTTATAAAGAAAAATAGGTGCTTTCTTTTCTTTATAAAATAGGCACAGTCCGGATTCCTAAATGTAGGCACCTTATTATAATATTATCCTGTACCTATATAATCTATTCTGTGAGGCCCAACCCACCTTTTGACTCTGGGAATGTACAGTCTCAGAATACAGTGATTCGTATAAATTACCTTGAGAGCATTGAGGAGTTTTCTTGTTCATACATCCAGTTTTTCAAAATATTTAGGGGGCCAATGTACATTTCCAAAGCTGTATGAGAGTATGGGAACTGCAAGTTCTTCCCTGAGGTTAAAGCTCTTTTTTTTGTTTAAAACTTTAGAGCCTGATATTCAACAGTTGCAGCGGGCACTGCTAAAGTAGCTAGCCACCCCCATTGAGCTTTAAACCTGGATAGTCAATACCAGAGCCCAGATATTGCCCCGGCATTGAATATCCAGGTTGCCCAGAAAGCTGTAAAGGTAACCAAACAGCGGCGATATTCAGCCACTGCTTTGTTGGCATCAGTGGTTAAAGATAGGTCAGCCTTTACTGCACCTGACTTTCTCCACTTAGCAATAACCGGGCAACAATAATATTGAGCAGCTGTATGGTTATCACCAGATGCTGCCCCTGGAACGCCCCAATGCTAACCAGCTAGTATCAGGGCATGCAGTAGAGGTACTTAGCAGCACTAACCATTTTAATGCCGCTGAATATCCCAGCTAGGGGGATTAACATGATTAGCAGGTCTGCTA
This sequence comes from Ichthyophis bannanicus, assembly GCA_033557465.1. Lineage (NCBI taxonomy): Eukaryota > Metazoa > Chordata > Amphibia > Gymnophiona > Ichthyophiidae > Ichthyophis > Ichthyophis bannanicus. The sequence continues at coordinate 373,399,509 of CM066034.1, read as the reverse complement.
ACCATATTAATCCCTTTGAATATTGAGCCCATAATTTTTATTGAATGCATTATCAAGGCACAGTGGAGTGGAGGAGTGGCCTAGTGGTTGGGGCAAGGTACTTCAGGCCGGAAGGTCGGGGGTTCAAATCACACTAGAGGACAGCAACCTTGGGCCGGAAGGACTGGGGTTTCTAGTCCCACAGGTGCTCCTTGTGGTCTTGGGCAAGCCACTTAACCCTCCATAGCCCATGTTCCCTGTAAAATACATAGTTATCTCCAAGTTATAATGCCCTGTTCAATGTAATTTCAGTTTGTCCAATGTAAACCGCACTGATGCGGAATAGCGCGGTATATAAGAGAATGTAAATAAATAAACAGTATACGAGGTGTGACAAAAAAGAAAAGAGACTATGGCAGCCACACCCATGACTCAATGCCAATTGGCTAACTGCTTATGTCACTGTGTTGTGCAACATCTTGCCACTATTCTGCTATAATATTTTTCATCTCTCTCTCTCTGTTTTTCTTTTTCAGGTTTTTTTGTAGCACACTGCTCTATCACTTTGTCACGCAACTGTAGGTGGCAGAAATATGGAGCAAAGAATCAACTTGAAATTTCTGGTTAAGTTGGAGTTCGTTGGCCGAGTCATCACAGGAGACGAGACTTCGGTCTTCCAGTACGACCCTGAAAGCAAGAGACAGAGCCTGCAGTGGAAGACTCGATTTGTCACTCAGACCCAAGAAGGAACGCATGTCCAAATCAAGGATCAAGGTCATGCTGATCGCATTCTTTGACAAAAAGGGAGTGGTCCATCATGAGTTTGTGCCTGAGGGTCAGACAGTCAACCAGCACTTCTACCAGCAGTTCCTCAATTGCCTCCATGACCGGGTTCGGTGCAGCAGGCGGGCTCTGTGAAAAGACGTGGCTGCTGAACCATGACAACGCGCCTGCACACTCCGCGCTCAGTGTGAGGCAGTTCTTGGCCAACAAACAGATCACAGCTCTCGACCACTCTCCTTATTCCCCAGATCTCACACCATGAGATTGATGGCTCTTCCCCAGGCTGAAGACTAAGCTCAAAGAAACTCATTTTGCCTCTGTAGAAGGGATCAAGGTCACTGTGGCGAGGGAGCTGAGGGACCTCAAGGAGGAGGACTTTACAGAGTACTTCTGTACATGGAAGAAGCGAATGCAGAAGTGCATTAACTCTGAGGGGGATTACTTTGAAGGGGACAATGCGTAATTTCTCTGTAGATTTTGTAATAAAACATTTATGGGACAGTCTCATTTCTTTTTTGTCACACCTCGTATACATAATCTCCTTCAATCAATTCCCTTTATAATACTACATTCACCTATGGTAGCCAAGATAAAGAGCACAACTCTTTACCTCTACAGCTAAAATATGTCAAAAAAGGAGGAGGAGACAGCCCATATCCCCCTATTCAGTACTACGATTCAGCAACTTCTCTAGTACCATTTCTAAAATTCTTTTTACAACTGTTCCCCTCAGAGGACTTCATTAATTTGATTATAATAATGAATTTAACAGCAATAATTTTATTTATTTATTTATATTCTCTTATATACCGCGCTATTCTGCATCAGTGCGGTTTACATTGAACAAACTGAAATTACATTGAACAAACTGAAATTACATTTGTTCTACGATACCTAGCTTAGTGACCTTAGACCAGCATCTCCCCCTGTGTGCCTTCCGACAGTTAACAGACCAACAGTCTTGTATTAATAATTTCTTAGCTGCCTGCCCATAGCTACCTGATTACAATCGCACAGCGCTCAATCAAGATGGGTTCCCCCCATCACCGCCATAGTCGGATGCTATATCCTCCTTTCGAGTTGGTTTTCCAACTCCTTTGCCCTAACCCCATCCTCCAACCAGATCCCAATATTACAGAGCCATGGAAGGAGATGGGCAGGGACATCACATAACAACTTAAATTGGGATACCCGCTCGCACCACCCCCATCTGTTACACATTGCGCTCCAACACTCTATGAAAACCAAACAAGACGAAAACCCCTACCCTCAAAGCCTAAAATGCGCCCTCATCAACGCCCACTCAATCCGGAAGAAATGGCCAGTTGTTGCTGACATAATATCCCTCCACGACCTTGATATACTCATGGTCACAGAGACATGGCTATCCGCCGAAGACAATGTCATACTCAACCAGCTCCTCCCCCTGAATTTCACAGTACATACAAGCCATAGGCAAGACAAAAGAGGAGGAGGTGTGCTTATCCTCACCAGGATAGACCTCCATTTCCAGACGGCTGACTCCACCAGTACAAATCACCTGGAGACCGTCACCATTTCCAACAAGCGCTGCTCAATCAACCTGCTGTACAGAGCGCCCTCAGCATCCTCGGATGATCTCGCTGCTATCATTGATCTCGCCTCCAACACCCGTAATCCAAGCACTCCAAACTGGATTCTAGGCGATTTCAACCTGCCAACGCTGCAAGATAATCAAGCATCGTCCTTCCTTGATGCCCTCGAGAATCTCGGCTTCAAGCAATTAATTAAGGAACCTACCCATGTTAAGGGAAATATCCTTGACCTAGTTTTTGCCCCGCAGATATCTCTCAACCCATCTCAGGACCCCGTAACGTCCATAATCTCTGTCCCTTGGTCAGACCACAAACTCATCATCCTCCAGATTCCTACATACAAAGCCCAGTCAAAGAGCAACAAAATACCAAGCAACACCGCAAGACCGCCCTCCCGATGTTTCAGACCTTACAACAGAGATCTTATCCTGGCGGAAACTCAACAGCTTATCATTGAAACCACCTTGAACCTCGAGGATCTAATTACTCAGTGGAACAATAGCCTTAGTGCAATCGCCCTGCGCACACCAACCAGCAGGCCCCCTAGGAAAAGAGTAAGCGCTCCATGGTACACAGCTGAACTTAGAGCATCACTTACCCATTTACGGAAACTCAAGAAACGCTGGCGCCGGTCTCATTCCATAGGAGACCAGACAGCATACAACTGTCAACTAGCTGCCCACTGCAAGACAATCACTGAGAAATTGAAACAGTACCACTCGGACACTTTAAAGAGATCACTAAACAAACCACACGACCTCTTCAATCTGGTCAAGACTCTATCTAAGGAACCAACCGCCGAGCCCCAATTTGAGATACACCCGCAAGATTTTGCAACTTACTTACAATCCAAGCTATGCCAGACAAATAAAACCTCTACAATAACCGCCACCCCTGAGAAATATGGCCAAAAAGCTTTAACCGCATTCTCTACCCCAACCAAGAAAGGAATTGAAGACACCATCATGGCTCTTAATCTCACCACAGCCCAATCCGATCCCTGCCCAGCCTTCTGGATTAAGGAACTCCGCAGTCATTTCAGCCCAGTACTATCCAAAATAATGAACCTATCCTTCTCAACCGGTTCATTCCCTTCAGCCCTCAAGCATACCTCTATCAGACCCCTGCTAAAAAACTGAAAGCTCGACCCCCAAAAGGTAGAATCTTACAGACCGATATCCAGCATACCTTTACTCGCGAAGATAATTGAAAAGGAGGCTCAACGACAAATACAGGACCACATCGACACCGCTGCACCGTTAGACCCCTGCCAACATGGTTTCAGGGAATTCCATGGTGTGGAAACACTTCTTACCACTCTTTTCTGCAAGATAATCACGGGCACTGACAACATCCGTCAAGGGTTTGCTCTCATCTTTCTAGACATTGCTGCAGCTTTTGACTCTGTAAGTCATGAGCTTCTCTTAGGGCAACTAATTGAGAAAGGCATCAATGGAACAGCGCTTGAATGGTGCAGATCTTACCTGTCAGGAAGATGGCAGCATGTACGTTCTGGAGGGACAACTTCAGAACCTTTCCACCAAAGCCAGGGAGTGCCGCAAGGATCCTCCCTCTCGGCTTTATTGTTCAACATATACATGCAGCCAATTTGTAAGATCATTCGGTCTTTCAACGTCGACTGCATGATATACGCCGACGATGTCCTACTTTACATGCCCTTCTCTACAGAGCATTTGGACCTCTCCCCATTGACGAGCTGTTTCAACGCAATATCTGACTGGCTTCTGTCTCAAAACCTCCGAATACAACATAAGAAAACGGAAGTACTCTTCATTATGAGGAATCCAAATTTTAACCCACCACAATATCTTAAAGTAAAAGAAGCTGAGCTACAATCTAAACCCACAATACGTTACCTAGGGGTCACTTTGGATCAACGCCTGGACATGAAGGCGCACATAGGAAACACAGTTAGAGCAATATACTACAAGATCCGCTTGCTCAGGCATTTACGCTCCCTGCTTGAACCAAATGATTTCAAGACAATCTACCAGGCGCTGATCATACCTCATTTTGACTATGCCAATGCCATTTTACAAGGCCTTCCCCAATCCACCTTGAACCTGCTACAACTCACCATGAATGCGGCAGCGAGGGTTCTGCATGGAGCCTCCAGGAGCAACCATGTGACGCCTCTTCTGAAGCAGTTACACTGGCTACCCATCCAGGCCAGGATCGTTTTCAAGACCATGTTACTCACATTCAAAGCTGTTAACAAGCTCTCCTCTGCCTCCTTAACTACCCTCATCCACACTACATCCCCAAATAGAGCAAGAAGATCCACGGCTATAAACGCACTAAAAGTTCCGAAGGCACTAACAAAATGCACCACAACTACAGCCAACAGGGCCTTTAGTCTCTGCGCGCCAATATGCTGGAATGCATTACCCCCAAATATTCGGGCCATCAGGAGCCTAACACAGTTTAGGAAAGCCCTCAAACACCACCTTTTCATCAAGTACCTCATTGATAGCAACGACACCACACCCCAAGCAATCAAGAGATCATCAACAACACGCCCAGACAGATGCTCTAACTCCAAGTGATTCATATGATTCTATGAAACCTCCCTGTTCATATGACTTTACGCAGTTTGCTTTGTAAATAGTTGTCCCTTGTTATCCAAGTTTTTTGCCCTGTTATCTGTAAACTCATACGTGTTAACTGTACTGAGTATTTTTGTTCCATGTAAACTGCGCTGATGCCAAATAGTGCGGTATAAAAGAGACTGTAAATAATCTAAATAATCTAAAATAACAGGGCATTATAACTTGGAGATAACTATTTTACAGGGAACATGGGCTATGGAGGGTTAAGTGGCTTGCCCAAGACCACAAGGAGTACCTGTGGGACTAGAAACCCCAGTCCTTCCGGCCCAAGGTTGCTGTCCTCTAGTGGGATTTGAACCCCCGACCTTCCAGCCTGAAGTATCTTGCCCCAACCACTAGGCCACTCCTCCGCTCCTTCATATTAATAATGCCTTCATATTACATCCATACACCTCTGGCATCCAACCTCACCTGAAGAAGAGCATGTATAACCATGAAAATATAAAAAGGTGCTGATCTTTGCAATTTTCTGGGTCATGCCTCGCCTTAGTAAGTGGAACTCATATGCATGATGGCTGAAACATTGATTCCACTTACTAAGAAGAACCAAAAAACTGCAAAGATCATGATGTTATCCGCAGAAGCCTAAGAAAACATAAAACAGTACTAATCAGTTGCCTATATGTATGCCCAAATCCAAATCACCAATCAACCATATCAGCTGAAGAAAGAGATTTTAAATCACAGGCCTCCAGATTAATTGAAAAGTCTTTTCTCCAGGAACAAGCAGGAAGTCAGTCCTCACATAAGGGTGATGTCGGCGCCGATGGAGCCCTCGTGCAGAGCAATTCCCCAGTTTTCAAAGAAAGCCTTTGGGATTGCATCGCGCATGCGTGATCCCCTTCCCGCCCCAGGGTGCCATCTTGCTCAGCTCCCTTTTTCTGCGGAGCCCAACAGACGTTGTTTCACTGTCCTCGGAAAAAATGCGTCAAAACTTTGAAGAATTTATCTCTTTGACCCGGTTCGACGCCGGTTCCCCTTCTCGCCTTTGGCTCGGTACACCGGTATCGAGTCTGGTCACATTTTTCATTTTTGTCCTTTGTGACTAGCGTTCACGCTCTTTTTCTCTTCAATTCACTGGCAGCCCAGTCATTTGACCTAAACCTAGTCGATCTTAATAACCAGCTCAACAGAACTAATTTTTGTCGGAATAGGACAGCACAGTGAAGAGGAATCATCCTCTCACCACCGTGGCCCGTCCATTTTAATTAGAGAAAACTCTTTTTGAAAGACAGCGTTTACTTAGCTGAATCAATTCGAGGCTGCTTCAACAATACCATAACAGTAAGTTTGTGAACGACGTATCACGTTTCGGGGTATGCATGGTAGTCCCCCTGCTTCCTGGTGGGACTCACATCTGCTAGACGTGTGAGTGAGCTGCAAGCTCTGGTATCCGATAGACCGTACACACATTTTTATGGAAACAGGGTGGTCCTTCGCACTCACCCCAAGTTCCTTCCGAAAGTGGTCTTCTCATTCCACCTCAACCAGGAGGTGGTGCTTCCAACCTTCTTTCCCAGGCCGCATGCCAGCCGGGCAGAGGCGGTTCTGCATACCCTGGACTGTAAGAGGGCACTCGCCTTCTACCTGGAGCGTACGCGGGGACATTGGAGGGCTTCTCAGCTCTTCCTTTCTTATGACCCCCATAGGCTGAGTCTACCTGTCTCCAAGCGCACGTTATCCACTTGGGTAACAGACTGCATCGCCTGGGTGTATAGGGCAACTGACCTCCAGTTGCAGGGTCGAGTCATGGCCCACTGTGTCAGGGCTAAGGCCGCGTCAGTGGCTAACCACCGCTCCGTTCTATTTAAGGTTTAGGCAACTCCTACCCTCCGGACCCTTTGGTGTCAGGCTACCATGGGGGTTGCGTTCTCAGAGAAAATCTTTTTGCTGCGGCTCTTCTAGAGGGAGCCATTTTTTTCAGCTAAGGTTCTCGATAGCCTATAGCTGGGGAGTCCCATATGTGAGGACTGACTTCCTTGTTCCTGGAGAAAGCGTAGTTAATCACCTGTAACAGGTGTTCTCCAGGGACAGCAGGAATCAGTCCTCACGACCCTCCCTCCTCCCCTGGAGTTGCAGTCTTATTATTATTATATTTTATTCTTTTTTCCGTCTTTTTAGCTATGTTATTTGACTGAGCAAGATGGCACCCTTGGGGGGAAGGGACCACGCATGCGCGATGCAATCCCAAAAGCTTTCTTTGAAAGCTGGGGAATTGCTCTGCACGAGGGCTCCGTCGGCGCCGACGTCACCAATATGTGAGGACAAATTCCTGCTGTCCCTGGAGAACACCTGTTACAGTTGAGTAACTACGCTATGTCTCTCCCCAAGTGACCACATTAATGTATCGAAACTCATAAGAACATAAGATATGCCATACTGGGTCAGGCCAAGGTCCATCAAGCCCAGCATCCTGTTTCCAACAGTGGCCAATCTAGGTCATACGTACCTAGAAGTATCCCCAAGAGACACAGGTTCCACAATGCTTGTATTGGGTCAAGCATTGATATCCTGGGTCCCTTTTAATAATGGTTTATGGACCTTTCCTCCAGGAACTTGTCCAAACCTTTTTTAAACCCAGCTACACTAACAGCCTTTACTACATCCTCCGGTAACAAATTCCAGAGTTTGATTACACATTGAGTGAAAAAATATTTTCTCTTATTTGTCTTAAATAGTTTACCCTGTAGCTTCATTACATGTCCCCTAGTCTTTCTATATTCTGATAAACAATTGATCTACGTTTACCCATTCCACTCCATTCATTAATTTATAGACCTCTATCATATGTCCCCTCAGCCGTCTCTTTTCCAGGTTGAAGAGCCCTAACCTTTGTAGCCTCTCTTCATAGGAGTAGCCTTCCATCCCCTTTACCATTTTGGTGGCTCTTCTCTGTACCTTTTCTAATAACGCTATATCCTTTTTAAGATACGGCGACCAGAATTGCACACAATATTCAAGCTGCGGTCGTACCATGGAACGATGTAGAGGCATTATAATATCCTTTGTTTTATTTTCCATTCCTTTCCTTATGATACCTAGCATTCTATTTGCTATCTTGGCCACCGCTGCACACTGGGCAGAGGGTTTTATAAGATGGGAGAGTTAGAATATATATAAGACCTATTAAAAGAGGGCTGTTACAAGGTACCCTGTTCTGTACCCTCAGCAGGGAGAGAGGGGATTAGTCCCTCAGGTAGGCTAGAGCAGGAAAAAAAGTTTAAAACGCAGCACGTTCTGGGGACAGAGCAGGGAGAGATATTTAATTTAAAGTAACAGTTAACCTGGCTACCACACAAAGGCCAGTTAGTTGAGAGAGGCAGGGTAAGTTATACAGCTGAGAAAGCTGAAGTGCAAAACTAAAGGGAACAGGGAGGTGAAGTAGCACACCACCAAAGACAACAAATAAATAAATAAATAGACAGCTAAAACTCACAGCAAAGTCATCACAGGAGTTAAATATCCACCTCTCTAGCAGAGCACTGTGAGAGCACTGCTCTTCCCAGAGCAGAGAGAGGCAAACAGAACAGACTATGCACACGTGGGAGGAGGAGACAGGAAGAAGGGCTACACAATACCTCAGCAGGGGGGGAGGGAGTAGTCCCTCAGGTAGGCTAGAGCAGGAAAAAAAAACTCCTGAGTGCTCCCACCTTACCCCTCCAATCAAGTAATAAAAGCCTAGTGGAAATTTTCTATTTTCCAGCAATAACCTTAGGGGCTTCTAAAAGCAGTTGGAGAAGGAGTACATCCCTTATCTTCCCCTCCCCTTCCCTCCCTACTGCCACCTATCAACCCTAGCAAGCAAAATTTTGTATCATTGTTCACTTTGATTCTCATTTATTCCCATGTTTGTGAAAGCACCTCAAACCACTAACATTGAATAATATTGTAATCCCATCAAAATGCAATGTGTGCCTTCGAGTCAGTCCTGACTCCTGGCGACCCAGAAGCTCCTGGGTTTTCTTGGCAGTGTCACCATCACATATAGAAAAATGTCCCCAGTGCCCCATAACCCTGCCAAATAATGGCCGAACACCCCCCCTCCCCCCACCCCCATTCATCCTGGCCAGCACTGAGGGTGTTATGTATAACTGACATACTATTTTATATTGAGTCTGCCTACAATTAGTAACAAAAAAACACTTATGGATATGTCTATGTTCATGTACCCAGTCCTCCTCCATTAGTAAAACAGAAAGTCATCTATCCCATCTTGCCATATGGAATGGTTTAGCTATCATATATTTCTCCAAAATGGCCCTATACAATGTAGAGAAGAGGAATGCATACCTCTATCCCAGATATAGGCAGTGTTACAAACTATGTACTTCTTTCCAAAGTCCCTTATCATTCATTCGCTGGCCCATGGACAAAATACCTATGCTGAAAGTACTAGAAAAAGGGAACTCTGTCCCAACTTATTTTCCAACTGCTGTTAGAAATCATGACCCTCTTCTCCCAGAGATCTTGAAATTTCACCACTCCTGCCACCTTGAGCCCTTCCCTCAGGTCTTTGAACTAAGCTTCTAAAAAAAGACAGGTAATCAGCAATCTGACTAAACTAGAATAACAGGCCTTATAGCCCTATTGTTTTCTGCTCACCCTTCCAAATCAGTGTTTCCCCTCCCTACAATTTCAACCCTCTTGCCCAGGCAAAAACATTTCTACCCCACATTCAAATATCAGGTATGGAGTACCTCTCCAACCTTACTCACCTGAGAGATCATAATGAAACTTCAAAGCCCTCAATACCGCTGCCTTATGGTATTTTCTCAAACATTGGCAACCCAATGCCATTCCTCTTCCCTCTTAATGATATACTCTAACTTATCTGGAGATACTTCCCTTCTCAAATAAAACTTAGTAAAACAACTAATTCCACTTTTTAAAATATAAAGAAGAAATACCCAATGACAATTGAGAAAAGAAAGAATTTAAGCAATGCTGACATATTTATTGCTGCAAATCTATCTCATGCATATTTATTGTGAGACTCCTGAAAACCCAGCTGGCTTAGGTGTGCCCCAAGGACTGGGTTGGGAATGGCTGAAATAAAGCAATAATTGCCTATTTGGCAGACTGGCTCCATGCAGTGCAATCAGACACGGCTGTTTTGCAAGATGGCGGTGCAGAGGCAGGAGTGTATGGGCATCACTCCTGCCTCATGACATTGAAGGTACTGGGGAAGGTTGGGACATACAGTGGGAGGCTGGAGATGCTGTGCTGCACCAGGCTAGGCAATATTGTTTGGGGGTGGGAGGATATATTTGCTGGTCACTTGGGAATCAGGGAAAGGGGGACAATGGTCACTGGGGCCACCAGTGATTTTTGGGGGTTGATCAGGGACATTGAAACCATCTAAATTTTTTCTGTGGGGATTGAGGGATGAGGCATTGATGCTTCAGAGGTTGGGGGGTGTCCAGCAGGTGATTGGGGGCCTGGGTCTGTTTGGGTCATCTAAGGTGAAGTGTGACACTTCATCTCAGATGATCCTTTTGCTCCTGGCTACATTTCTGTGCCAGCCCTCAGCTGACATAAAGCTGCAGCATAAGTTTCAGTCCCCCTTTTTTTTTTTACAATGGGAGCAATTATATACAGTATTTCATAGCTTGCATGCCCACTGCACTATGCTTTAGCACAGTGGTTTTGCTCAGAATTTTCCTGTGCTAGATTGCTTTCTACATTAGGAGTAAGACTAATGTGGGAAAATCTCAAGCCAAATGCTGTGCTAAATCATAGTGCAGCTTGCTGCATCAGTCCGTCTTATCTCGCACGATTCTTTCCCTCCTGCTCTAATCTTCATCTATCACAGATATCTCCCTTATTGCCCCATCTAAGTGCTCTGGCTGCTGTGGTACCTCTCTTTTTGCACTCATTTCCAAATTCTTTTTCACTTTTTCTGATGCTCTTTCTGCAGCATTGTGCAGATATTTTAAAAAGTCTTTACTTAGGTACTTTTCTTTAATTTTTCCAATCAGAGACCTTATATTCACATCCATTGCCTTTTTCCTTTGATATTTTTCCTCTTTGCTTCCATTTTTGGTGAGCTCTCTTTGTGGCATAATAGTAGCAGTATATTTCCTTTTTCTTTTCAGGAATCCATATAACAGTTTTTGGTCCTCCAACATTTTCATTAGTTTATGTGGTTTCTCTCCTGCTACAGTGGGTAGGTATATCAATAAGTTCACTATGGCCTATTACTGGACTAGAGATATTATCTTTTGAAGATTTTCTACTGTCGCTACCACCATCTTTAGCCATATTGCATAAGTTATAGGTGAGCATCTTTTTATCCTAGATGATGTGCCATTAGTATGTATCTGTTTTCCCTTCCTACTATACTTCTACTGTAGTGTTGCCTTCCTGATATTTAGTATAGATTTTATACAATGGGTCATCATGTGAAGATACTAAGCAAGACTTGCTGTCCCCTGAGAACACCTGTTACAGGTGAGTAACTACGCTTTCTCTGGGAACAAGCAGGAAGTCAGTCTGCACATATGGGACTCACCAGCTACAGGTTACCAAAACCTATAGCCAAAAAAGGGCTCCCTCGTGGAGAGCCACAAGCAGCAGCAATGAACTCTGTATAGACGGACCAAACAGGACCCCTGTGTCCGATGGAACTAGCACTCCGGTAACCTGAACACAAAAGGGTTGGAGAGTAGGAGTTGCCTAGACCCCGAAAAGGTTAGGGAGTACGGCCTGGCCAAAAGGATTGTCCCGTTGGGACTCTCTATCCAGGCAGTAATGAGATGCGAAGGTATGGACTGAAGACCAGGTGGCAGCCTGGCAGATGTCTGCTAGTGGGACCGAACACAGGTTAGCTACTGAGGTCGCCATAGCCCTGAACCAGTGCGCCATGACCTGGCCTTCCAAATGAAGCCTTCTCTCTTCAAAGGCCCGGGCAATACAGTCTGCCACCCATGTGGACAGCATATGCTTAGACACCGCCTCCCCCAGCTTACTGGGGTCGTAGGAACGAAAAGCTGAGAGACTTTTCGGTGGCCTCGAGTGCATTGGATATAGAAGGACAAGGCCCTCTTACAATCCAAGGTATGGAGGACCGTCTCTGCCTGACTGGCATACAGTCTGGGAAAGAAGGTAGGGAGGACCACCTCCTGGTTGAGGTGGAAAGAGGACACCACCTTTGGAAGTTATTTAGGATGTATGCAAAGCACCACCCTATTCTTGTAAAACCTGGTGTAAGGCACCTCAGCGATGAGGGCCTGGAGCTCACTTACCCTACGGGCAGAAGTGAGTGCGACCAGGAAAACCACCTTCCAGGAGCAATAGTGAAGGTGGCAAATAGCCAGGGGCTCGAATGGTGGCAGGGTGAGCTGCCCCAACACCACAGTGAGATCTGTATCGGTGGCCAGGGGGTGAACCAGGGGCTTAGACAGGAGTAGGCTTCATAGGAAGCGGGACACCACTGGATGGGCCGAGAGGGGCTTCCCGTCTACCTGATGGTGGTTTACCGCTAGGGCACTGAGGTGTACCCTAACAGAGTTAGACTTGAGCCCCGCATGAGAGAGGTGGAGCAGGTATTGCAACACCATGACCACCGGACAAGAGAAGAGGTCAGCCCCCCGCTCAGTGCACCAAAATGCGAATCTGTGCCACTTAAAGGCATAGGCCCATCTGGGGAGATGGAACATGGCTACAGTCACCTCAAAGCAGCCACGCCGTCAGCGAAAGGGACCAAATGTTGGGGTGCAGGAGAGAGCCCTCCTCCTGGGAAAGGAGTCAGGGGTGGACCCCAAGGGTATAGGGTCCCCCACCACCAACTTCAGGAGCAGTGGAAACCATGGCTGCCTGGGCCACCTCGGAACTATCAAGATGACTGAGGCCCTGTCATGGAGAGTCTTGAACAGAGTTCTGGCGATCAGAGGCATCGGAGGGAAGGTGTAGAGAAGCCCCTCCGACCATGAGACCAGGAAGGCATCGGCGGCCATCCTGGCAGGTTGCGGCTGCCGGGAGCAGAAGCGGGGCAACTGGTGATTGTCTGGGCTCGCAAAGAGGTCCATCACTGGCTCCCCCCAGGCCTGGAAAAGCCTACTTGCTACCTCTGGGTCCAACTGCCACTCGTGCGGCTGGAGAATCCTGCTGGGTCTATCCGCTAGTAAGGAGGCATCCGTGGTGAGGATCCTCCTTACTAGCCAACAGACCCAGCAGGATACAGGTGCTGGGGTGACCGCCACCAGATCAGGGACTTTGCCAACTGGCGGCTCACTCGGACTCTGTCATGGAGGTGGCCCGTGGCCTGGGACCATGTGTCCCAGAGACACCATTGTGCTGTTCACAGGTGGAGGCAGGCATCTGGAGTGACATGCACCGTGGAGGCCATGTGCCCGAGAAGGCGCAAAAGATGCCTGGCTGGCACTGAGGTATGGTGCTGTATATCCCGGGCTAGTTCCATGAGTCTGGCTGCACTGTCTGCAGGCAAGAAGGCTTTCAACCGAATGGTGTCGATCCTCGCCCCGATGAATTCCAGCCCTTGCGTCGGGCAAAAATTCAACTTGGGGAAGTTTATAAGAACATAAGATATGCCATACTGGGTCAGACCAAGGTCCATCAAGCCCAGTATCCGGTTTCCAACAGTGGTCAAGCTAGGTCATAAGTACCTAGCAGTCTCCCCAAAAGACACAGGTTCCTCCATGCTTGTATTGGGTCAAGCAGTGATATCCCAGGGTCCTTTTAATAATGGTTATGGACCTTTCCTCCAGAAACTTGTCCAAACCTTTTTTAAACTCAGCTATACTAATAGCTTTTACTACATCCTCCGGTAACAAATTCCAGAGTGTGATTACATGTTGAGTGAAAAAATATTTTCTCTTATTAGTCTTAAATAGGCTACCCTGTAGCTTCATTGCACGTTCCCTAGTCTTTTTATATTCTGATGATGTAAACAATCGATCTACATTTACCCGTTCCATTCCATTCATTAATTTATAGACCTCTATCATATCTCCCCTCAGCCGTCTCTTTTCCACGTTGAAGAGCCCTAACCTTTTTTAGCCTCTCTTCATAGGAGTATCCTTCCATCCCCTTACCATTTTGGTGGCTCTTCTCTGTACCTTTTCTAATAACGCTATATCCTTTTTAAGATATGGAGACGAGAATTGCACACAATATTCAAGGTACAGTCACACCATGGAACGATACAGAGGCATTATAATATCCTTTGTTTTATTTTCCATTCTATTTGCTCAGTTGGCCACCGCTGCACACAGGGCGGAGGGTTTTAACATGTTATCCACGATGACTCCTAAATCTTTTTCAAGGTGGTGATTCCCAATGTGGAACCTTGCATCGTGTAACCAGAGTTTGGGTTGCTGTTTCCAGGTGCATAACTTTGCACTTCTCCACATTAAATTTCATCTGACATTTGGATGCCCAGTCTTCCAATTTATCAAGATTCTATTGCAATTTTCCACAATCCTCTTGACTTTTAACAACTTTAAAAGTTTTGTGTCATCTGCAAATTTGATAACCTCACTTGTTATTCCCTTTTCCAGGTCATTTATGAATATGTCAAAAAGCAGCGGACCCAGCACAGATCCCTGCGGTACTCCACTATTCACCTTTCTCCATTGGGAAAATTGGCCATTTAGCCCTATCCTCTGCTTTCTATCTTTTAACCAGTTCCTGATCCACAATAATACACTGCCTCCTATCCCATGACTTTTTAGTTTTGCCAAAAGTCTCTGATGAGGGACCTTGTCAAAGGCTTTCTGAAAGTCCAGATACACTATATCAACAGACTCACCTTTGTCTAACTTCAAAAAAACATAACAGATTAGTAAGAAAAGATCTTTCTTGGCTAAAGCCACGTTGGCTGTGTCCCATTAAGCCATGACTATCTACATGTTGAGTAATTTTGTTCTTTATGATGATTTCTCCCATTTTCCCTAGTACTGAGGTCAGGCTCACCGGTCTGTAGTTTCTCGGATCACCCCTGGAACCCTTTTTAAAAATTGGCGTTACATTGGCCAATCTTCAGGTATTGCAGATGATTTTAATGATAGTTCACTGATTACTAATAGCATGTCTGAAATCTCATATTTCAGTTCTTTCAATACCCTTGGATGTATACCATCCGGTCAAGGTGATTTGCTACTTTTCAGTTTATCAAATAGTTGTAATACATCTTCATGGTGTATCAAATATTTCTTTCAATTCTTCCGCAGTATCACCTTTAAATATCACTTCAGTCATGGGCAACATCCCTACATCTTCCTCAGAAAAGACCAAAGCTAAGAATTCATTCAGTCTCTCCGCTATAGCCTTGTCCCGTCTTACTGCCCCTTTTACCCCTCTATCATCTAATGGCCCAACTGACTCTCTCACAGGTTTTTTGCTAGAATGTATTTGAAAAAGTCTTTATTACGTGTTTTTGCTTCCACAGCAAGTTTCTTCTCAAATTCTCTCTTTGCCTGCCTTATCAATGCCTTGCATTTAACTTGCGAGTGCTGGTGCTGTTTCCAGTTTTTGTCATTTGGCTCTTTTTTCCATTTCCTGAAAGATGCTTTTTTGGCAACAACAGCCTATCTGACCTCACCTTTAAACCATATTGGCAGTTTTTTGGACTTCCTTCCACTTTTCTTAAAGCGTGTAATACAGCTGGTCTGGGCTTCCAAGATAGTATTTTTAAACAACACCTAAGCTTGATGTAAGTCTTTAACCTTTGCAACTGCTCCTTTTAGTTTTTTCTTAACTCTTATAATCATTTTATCATAGTCCCATTTAAAAGTTAAAAGGTAGTACTGTGGATGTCCTTACCATCCATCCTCCATTAATTAAATCAAACTCGATCATGTTATGATCACTATTGCCAGGTGGCCCCAACGCCCTTATCTCTTGCACCAGATCTGGTGTTTCACTAAGGACTAGGTCCAAAATGGCTTCCCCTTTGGTCGGTTCATGAACTAGCTGCTCCAAGAAGCAGTAATTTATTTCATCTAGAAACTTTATCTCCCTAGCATGTCCTGCTGTGACACTGACCCAGTCAATACTGGGGTAATTGAAATAGCCCTTTATTATTACTGTGCTGTAACTTTTGTTAGCTTCCCTGATTTCTTTGAGCATTTCATCATCCATTTGTTCATTCTGGCCAGGCGGTCGATAGTACACCCCCACTGCCACCGTCCTCCCCTTTTTACATAGAATTTCAATCCATAGAGATTCCACAGCAAATTTTGTTTCCTGTAAAAATGTAATCCTTTGTGACTCAATGCCCTCTCTAACATAGAGTTCAACCCCTCCACCAATTTGATCAGCTCTATCATTACGATGTAGTTTGTACCCAGGTATCACAGTGTCCCACTGGTTGTCCTCCTTCCACCATGTCTCTGAGATACAAATCATATCTAACTTCTCATTTAATGCTATATATTCTAACTCTCCCATCTTATTTTTTAGACTTCTAGCATTTGCGTAGAAGCATTTTAGAGACTGTATTTTATTCATATTAATCTGGTTATTGGTAGGCAGGGGTAATTTGGAATCTTAAACTCTGTCTGCTCCGTACTCAAGGGCTTTTGGGCTACCTTTGTCTTTATTGGAACCTCTCTGCTGATGTACCCTAACTTCATTTTTTTGGTAGTATCCTTGAAATATACATTGTTCGGAACCATGTGCTCTTGGGCGACTGTCAGCTCTCCCCTATTATCTAGTTTAAGTGTTGCAGGACTTGAGTGGTGTGTGTAGTGGCCTGCTGCATCTCGGGGGCTGTACTGCCCTTGATGAGCTAGTTGTCGAGGTAGGGGAAGACAGATATCCCCTGGAGCCTGAGAAAGGTGGCAACCACTGCCAGACATTTTGTGAATACCCTGGGGGCCGAGGCCAAAGGATAGCACCCTGTATTGGAAATGATTGCCTCCTACCACAAAGCGTAGGTATTGCCTGTGGTTTCGATGGTTTAGGATGTGAGTATAGGCATCCTTTAGGTCTAAGGAGCATAGCCAGTCTCCCTGGCGGAGGTTAGGCAGCAATGTTCCAAGGGAGAGCATCTTGAACTTCTCCCTCACCAGGAATCTGTTGAGGTTCTAGAGGTCAAGGATGGGCCTTACGTCCCCTATCCTCTTTGGCATGAGGAAGTATCTGGAGTAGAACCCCCTTGCCCTTGAGGTGGTGGGGCACCGGTTCTACCACTTGGTCTTCAAGAAGACCTGCCAACTTCTTCAGAAGAAGGTCCTGGTGAAATGGAGACTGAGGGGCTCTCCCGGAAAGTAGTGTGGGGGTATTTGGCTCAGATGGAGGAGGTAACCCTCCCTGACCACCTTTAATGCCCAGGAGTCGGTGGTTATAGCTCCCCACCTGTGGGCATAAAGGATGAGGCGACCCCCTGTAGGCTGCTGAACTCTGTGTGGGAGAGGGGCTATACTGTAGGAGTCAAAAGCTGGAGCCTGGGGCTTGGGAGCCTTCTGCTTATGCGGGCCATGCTCTTGTTCCTTGGCCTGCTGCCCTTGTTGGGGAGCCAGGAAGGCCTGGTAAGGTGGGTAGTTTCGGTAAGCAGTGGACTTCCTCGGGTAAAAGGGTTTTTTACCCAAGGCATTCCGTTGGAGAGGGGCAGTGGTCTTCTTGGAGAGCCTAGTCCTCGTCATGAACTGGGTCTCCAGCTCTGCGGCCTTGTCGATCATGGGTTTGCTGAAGAGGTTTTCCCCCTGGCACGGGACATCGACCAACTTGTCCTGTACCCATTGCTTGAGGTTGGACGACTGGAGCCAAGCTTGGCGGGGCACACTGATGCCTGCTGTGGCTATCCAGGCCACCGACTCAAAACCATCATAGGCTGCCCGAGACATAAATTTGGAGCACTCACGGATGGCTTTGAACAGGCCCTTGAAGCACTACAAATATTCCTCGGAGAGACCAGCTGAGTACCCGGTGAGTTCCTTCGCCAGGTCCCTCAGGTACATGCCCATGTACAGCTGGTAGGCCTGAATCCAGCAATTCAGCATTGAGCCCTGGCAGCACTTTCTACC
Organism: Ichthyophis bannanicus; assembly: GCA_033557465.1. Lineage (NCBI taxonomy): Eukaryota > Metazoa > Chordata > Amphibia > Gymnophiona > Ichthyophiidae > Ichthyophis > Ichthyophis bannanicus. The sequence continues at coordinate 373,381,557 of CM066034.1, read as the reverse complement.
AAGGGCATCCAAAATGCAGGTTCCTTACCGGGTGGCACTGGAGGAGTGTGTCTTCTGTCTCTTCAGCCGAAGCATGGCTGACTCCACAGCCATGGAGTTGTGCGGCATCTGTGACTTCTGAAAACCAGGGCTCTGGCAGACTCGATACATTGAGTCGAGCCACTTGCTGACCACTGGCACCGATGCCGGTGTCTCCCACATGCAGAACATAAGCCACTCCAGGATGGGAGGAATGGGCACTGTGAGCGATTCCCGGGGAGGAGCCTCATATTGGAAGATCTCGAGCTCGTTGGCCCGAAGATCCTCCTCGGACTCTGTAGGAAATGTCAAGGCCTTGGACATGTCCTTGATGAAGTCCAAGAAGCCCATATCCTCCCAATGGGGACCTTCGCTGGCTGCTCCCGCTCCGACGGCTCGAGCGGATGCCCAGGGCTCTGCGACCAGGCCCTGGAGGATCCCGGCAGATCGGAGCCATCCAAGGATGCTGCTTTCAAGGACTTCTACTTCCTCTTCGGTTCCCTCGAGGGAGACCCCCTCTCCAAGGACCCACAATGACGCTTGGGTTCGGAGTGTTCCTCCCAAGGTGTCGAGGCCTCAGACGAGGTCCTGGATCTCGGAGGCATCAGAGAGTTGGGAAAAACTTTGTCATGCTGCTGCTGGCGGCTCCTCAAGGCCTTGGAAGACATTTTCTTACAAGGCCACAGACCGCCAGGTCATGATCCGGGCCGAGGCACCTGAGGCAGCAGTCAAGTGTGTAGGTTAGAGATATAATCTTAGCACATCGATCACACTTTTTAAAGTCACTGGTCACCATTGGGGAAAAAGAACCCCAGCAAGGTCGAAGACCCTTCGGGCCGCCAGCGGAGAAAAAAGGCGCAAAGATGCCAAAAGAAAAATAAAACTTTAAGTACAAGGAATCGACCCAATACCAAGGCACCAAGGTTGGGCTGGAAAAGGTACCAGTGCAAGACCAGAGATAGCACAGTTACTTACCTGTAACAGGTGATCTCTGGTAACAGCAGGAATTAGTCCTCACATATGGGGTACGTCGGAACCGACGGAGCCTGCGCGGGAAAGTTCCCCAGCTTCCCAGAAAGGAAAGCTTTTGGGGCCTCCCACAGCGCATGCGCGCTGCCTTCCCGCCTTCCTGACCAACTCTCCTCAGTTCGAGTTTAAAGCTGAGACAATAGAGAGAGGAAAGAAAAGAGAGAGAGGGATACAACTCCTAGGGGAGGTGGGTGGGTTGTGAGGACTAATTCCTGCTGTTCCCAGAGATCACCTGTTACAGGTAAGTAACTGTGCTATCTCCAGGAACAAGCAGGAATGAGTCCTCACATATGGGGACTCCCTAGCTAAGATGCCGGGGAGATCCCCCCCAAGGGTATGAGACCCAGAAGGGGTGCTCATCTTCCTATGGATCTCAGGCATCCATACAGGGAAGGTGGGCAGGAGTTGATTAAGAATGGAACAGGTGTCTGAGGACAGCCTGACCAAACAAGGCATCCCGGCGGGAGTCCTTGTCCAAACAGTAATGGGCTGTAAAGGTATGAACCGAGGCCCAGGTGGCTGCTCGACAGATCTGATCGATGGATACAGAGTGAAGATGAGCCATAGAGGTGGCCATGGCTCTCACATTGTGAGCTGTGACATGGCCCTCTAGAGAAAGGTTCTTACTTTGGTAAGCAAAAGTGATACACTGAGCAATCCAATTGGACAGTGTTCTTTTAGAGACTGGAAGTCCTAAATGAGAAGGATCAAAAGCAACAAAAAGCTGAGAAGACTTTCGATGTTGCTGTGTCCTGTGGAGGTAAAAGGCAAGAGCTCTTTTACAATCCAGAGTATGAAGGTTTCTCTCTGCATTGGATGCATGAGGAGCCGGAAAAAAGACAGGTAGATATACCTCTTGATTAAGATGAAAAGGGGAGACCACTTTAGGCATAAAGTGGGGATTAGTCCTAAGGACGACCTTATCATGATGAAACCTTGTATAAGGGGGATTAGCCACTAGGGCTTGCAGTTCACTGATACGGCGAGCTGAGGTGACTGCAATGAGGAAAATAACCTTCCAAGAAAGAAATTTCAAGGAGGTAGTGGCTAAGGGTTCAAAGGGTGGCTTCATAAGCTGACCAAGAACCAAGTTTAAGTCCCATGCTACCGGAGGAGGGCGAATGGGAGGTTTAGTTAAAGTTAGGCCTCTCATAAATCTTGCAATAAGAGGATGAGAGGAAACAGGTTGTCCATTGAGAGGTTTAAGGGATGCTGCAATAGCGCTCAAATGGACCCGTACTGAATTCATTTTAAGGCCTGCATTGGAGAGATGCAGGAGATATTCCAGTAAAGAATTTAAAGGTAGTGCTAAAGGGTCAAGACCCTTTTGAGCACACCAAATGGAAAATCTTTTCCATTTAAAAGCGTAAGAACGCCTAGTGGAAGGCTTCCTAGAGGCATGGAGGATATCCCTCACTTGCTGAGAAAGATTGGAGTCTTGAAGGTCTAGGCCTTCAGTAACCAAGCTCTGAGGTGAAGGGACTTGGGGTTTGGATGCCACAAAGTCCTCTCCTCCTGAGACAGAAGGTCTGGGGCAGCTCCCAAGTCCAGGGAGGGGGCTTGGGAGAGATGCAGAAGTAGAGGGTACCACACTTGGCGTGGCCAGCGTGGAGCTATGAGGATCATAGATCCTTGGTCCCTCTGAAGTTTGAACAGAGTCTTGGGAATCAAAGGAATGGGTGGAAAGGCATAGAGGAATTCCTGACCCTAATGAAGGAGGAAGGCATCCTTGGCCTGAGCTCCCTGACACGGAATTCTGGAACAGAACCGGGGAAGTTTGGCATTCCACGGACTTCCAAATAGGTCTATGTCCGGGGTCCCCCATTCCTGAAAGATTCTGAGTACCTGATCCATGTGCAGGGACCATTCGTGTGGAAGCAGAACTCGACTGAGTCTGTCTGCCCAAGAGTTTTGGAAGGTATACTGCCAGGAGATGGATTTGATGCTCTCTGGCGAAGGCCCACAATCTTAGAGCTTCGTTGCAAAGCGACAGAGAGCCAGTCCCTCCTTGTTTGTTTATGTAAAACATGGCTACTTGATTGTCGGTATGAACAAGGACTGTCATGTTGTTGAGGAGGGTATGAAAGACCTTGAGAGCAAGGAAAATTGCTCGCAGTTCCAAAACGTTGATATGAAGGGTGGTCTCCTGTGGAGACCAAGTGCCCTGAGTGGAGAGGTCTTGGAGATGAGCTCCCCAACCCATTTGGGAGGCATCTGTTGTGAGGGTTGCTTGGGGTAACAAAGGTTGGAAGGGGGCCCCCAACAACAGATTTTGGGTGGACATCCACCATTGGAGAGACCAAAAGAGACGTTTTGAGGTTGCTATTTGGTCTGAGAGAGCTCCTGATGCTTGAGTCCACTGGGTGGACAAAGTCCATTGAGCTGCTCTCATATGCAGGCGAGCATAAGGCACCACATGAACTGTGGATGCCATGTGGCCTAGCAGTTGTAGCATCTCCCTGGCAGTCAAGTGGTTTCTGGACTGGGTTTGAGAGGCCAAGTGCACTAGACGGTGGCAACGGGCTTGAGGAAGATAGGCCCTTGCAGTGGTGGTATCTAGCCGGGCCCCTATGAATTCTAGGGACTGAGCAGGGGTGAGTTGAGACTTTGGCAGATTGATGACAAGTCCCAGATACTGCAGTATGCGTCTGGTGTGGTCCAGGGAAGTCTGAGCCTCGGACTGAGATGGAGCTCAGATGAGCCAGTCGTCCAGGTATGGGAAAACAAAAATTCCCAGGGTGCGTAGAAATGCAGCCACTATTGACATGCATTTGGTGAACACTCTTGGAGCAGAGGCTAGACCGAAGGGGAGTACTCTGTACTGGAAATGTTTTCCTTGGAACAGAAACCGTAGGAATTTTCTGTGGGATGGATGGATGAGTCTATGCGTGTACGCATCCTTTAGATCTAGAGAACAAAGCCAATCCTGACTGCAGGTATGGAAGGAGAGTACCTAGAAAGAGCATCTTGAATTTCTCCTTGCATAGAAATTTGTTCAATTCTCTCAGATCCAGAATGGGTCTGTATCCCCCTGTTTTCTTGGGAATGAGAAAATAAGGGGAGCAAAACCCTGACCCCTGTTGAAGAAGAGGAACCTCTTCTATTGCCCTTTGGGCAAGAAGGGTGGTCACCTCCTGACCCAACAGGTGCAGGAGAGATGGGGGAGAATTGAAATGTCTCACCCTGGTATGGGGAGGAAGGCTGGAGAAATGTAGTTTGTAGCCCTCTCTGATGATAGAGAGGGTCCACTGTTCTGATGTGATTTGCTCCCATCTGGGAGCAAAATGAGTTAACCTTCCTGGAATGGTGAGAGGCTCTGGCTGTTGTAGAGCCAGAAAAGTTAAGTTCTCTAGAAGTAAGTCAAAAACCCTGAGGAGGTTGGGACTGCTGAACTGTAGCAGTCCCTGCAGGTTTTGCCCTGGCCTGTTTAGATTGCAGACGCTTAGGAGCAAAGCGAACTTGGGAAGATTGTTGGCCAGTATTTGTGGAAAATCTGGTCTTTTTGTAGAAAGGCTTCTTAAAAGATTTTTTCTTGGCAGGGGTAGAGGTAGACTTAGAAAGTCTATCTAAAGCAGCATTCTCTGCATCCATTTGAGTGGCTTTGATTTGCCATTCCTTGCCAAACAGATTTTCACCTGTACAGGGCAGATTGCCCAACCCATCTTGGACCCAGGGTTCTAGGTCAGAGGCCTGGAGCCAAGCAATTCTGCGAGCAGCTATGGCAATGCCTGAGGCTCTGCTAGCACCCTCAAAGGAGTCAAAGGCAGCTCTGTTGGAGAACTTTGAAACATCTTGGGTATGCTTTAACAAAAGAAGGAATTCCTCCTTCCTATCCTCTGGGATAAAGGGGAGGAAATGGCGTATCTTCAGTGCAATCTCCTTCAGAAACATGCCCATATAGAGGCTGTATGAATTGATTCTGGCAATAAGCATACTGGCTTGGAAGATTTTCCTACCAAAAGCATCCAAAGTCCTACATTCTCTTCCTGGGGGAGTGGAAGAGTGTCTTTTGGTACTCTTTATCCTTTTCATAGCTGACTGTACCACAATAGAGTGGTGAGGAAGCTGAGTTTTTTGAAAACCAGGAGAAGGAGGGACACGATACATGTTGTCCAAACTACGAGAATGTGGAGATAAGGTGAGAGGAGTCTCCCATAAGTCCATCATGTGTTCTTGAAGAATTTAATGGATGGGCAAGGTGACTGCCTCTTTGGGAACCTTAGAGTATCCCAAAATATCTAATTTTTTTGCTCTAGGTTCTTTTTCAGAGGTTACTGAAACTGAGAGCCCCTTGGCTAGTTCAAGAATGAAGTCTTGAAAGGACAAATCCTCTGGAGGAGACATTCTCCTCTTTGGAGAAGAGGGCTCCTCAGGAAGAGTAAGATACTTCAGCAGAGTCTTCTGAGGTATCAGAATCATCAGAAGACTCGAAGTATCGTCTATTAGCTTCCAAAGATCGATACGCGTATCGACCGGTATCCACATCGGGCGTACCCGGAACTGGATCGGTATCGGGATAAACCCCGGAACCGGGAACCGGAACTGGTATCCTGGTGGAAGTGGATGCTCTGGGTACCGGTATCGGTTGTGGTACCGGAACCGGAACTGCTTGGTGCGGTACCGAGGGCGTTGCAGCTTTAATAAAAGCCATTATGGCCTGCTGCATGGATTGAACGGTATTATCCATAGACGCCACGACTGCCTGGATGTCGGTACCGGTATCGGCCGGTACCCCAGAGCAGTCTAACAGGTGATCGGTCAAGGCCGTGCCATCGATGTCAACCTGTAACCCCATAGGAGGAGCTTTGGAAGCCGGAGCTTCCCGCCAGGGTTGTTTGGCTGGGGCAGGGTCCTCAGGGTCAAGCCCAAGGGCGTCTCGATGCTTAGAGGGAGATTTGCCCTTTGAGGACCTGCCGGAAGAATGTTTGGTTACCTGAGATCCATCAGGAGAGGAAGACCTGGAGGATGCTGATGCTGGAGTATCTGTAGAAAACAGCATATGAAACTTGGCTGCTCGGTTCTGTAAGCCACGCTTGGACATCAGAGAGCAGGATGGACAATCCGGAATGGAGTGGTCAGGCCCCAAACATTTAAGACACCATTCATGGGTGTCTGTGACTGATATAGTACCGCTACACTTGGTGCATTTTTTAAAACCAGAGGCTTGTTTCTCCATGAGGGAGAATTCTGTGAAGGCCTAGAGGCCTCACAGAACAAACACACCAAGTGGGGAAAAATAAGATATGTTTTTTTTTTTTTTTTTTAAGAAATAAAGAAAAAAGACCGGCGGTACCGGTCCGGAATCGGGGAAGGCAGACACGCGGCCAAAGAAACAAATTAAAATAACAACTTCTTCAGCGGTGACAGGAACACGACCTGCTGGCTCCGCGGAAAAAGAAGAACTGAGGAGAGTTGGTCAGGAAGGCGGGAAGGCAGCGCGCATGCGCTGTGGGAGGCCCCAAAAGCTTTCCTTTCTGGGAAGCTGGGGAGCTTTCCCGCGCAGGCTCCATCGGTTCCGACGTACCCCATATGTGAGGACTCATTCCTGCTTGTTCCTGGAGATGAGTAAAAACACTCGAGAAAAATCTACTTTTCTGGGGAAAAAACAGACAATGTCTGGTGGGCTCCACAGAAAAAAGGAGACTGAGCAAGATGGCACCCTTGGGCGGGAGGGGACCATGCATGTGTGGTAGCAATCCCAAAGGCTTTCTTTGAAAGCTGGGGATTTGCTCTGTGTGGGCTCCATCGGTGCCAACGTCACCCATATGTGAGGACTGACTTCCTGCTTGTTCTGGGAGAAAAATATATTACCTCCCCTTTAGAGATACACAGCAATTCACTAGGGATGTGCAATCGACAACACTGAGAAGAAGTGCATGCTATTGAGCAGTAGTGTGCACTATTAATGCCAATCCCCTGAAACAAAAGTCCCCCAAAACAAAATTTTAAAAACAAAAAATCCCACAAATGACATGGGGAACTAAACAAAATGAAAATTTTTTGGGCCTGCACACTCCTACAATTCACCAGCTTGCTGACCGAATTCTATGTTGTGTTCTCTGTTGACCCCTTGCACTCCCTTTCATTGTATGTAAGTTTCTATGCTGCAGAGGTTTAACCCTGGAATTACCAAGATTTTTTGCACACACTGAATACCATTGGGGTCATAAATGACCCCACGACGAATTTTAATTGTTAACCATGAAAAACTTAAACTAAACAGACAAAATATCATTCCGAATTAATTATTTATTATATGAAGGTTAAATGTTTTGAAATTTAATGCTTTATCATAAAATTACATGAAGAAGAGTTGTCATGAAAGCAGTTTTTGCATGCACTTGATGAACACAGTAAAGTACTACAGTCATTTGCATGAGACACAGACAATTTATGAATGTTCTTTGCAAACATTGCGCTTGCAGGAGGTGCAAACTATGTTGCTTTTCTTGTCTTTTTCTCTGGAACAGCAGTGACACCTTGCCCTTTTCTTTGGGATCCCGACATTGCAAACAGCATCAGTGGCTTCTTCAATGCTGGAAGAAGTCTCACTGCAATTACTCTGAAGCAGCTGCTTTCCTAATTCCAAGAGGAATAGACGACGTCTGTGCTTTGACTTGGACTGCCATTCTGGATTTAGTGACATCCAAACAATGAAGGCATTCAAAGCACTGATGTCCAACATGTTGTAGAAGATTGTCACTGGCCAGCGTCTTGTCATTCGTTTTGTGGTATAAGTGCACAACATTTGATCTGCCGTATCTACTCCACCTTTACTAGAATTATAGTCCAAGATCATGCGTGGTTTTTTTGTCTGGACGTGTGTTATCTACTTCTTCTTGATCATGCAAACTGCTCAGAAGAACAACCACTTTTCCTTTCTTCGGGCAATAGGAAACCAGAGTGGCGTCATCGCGAAAGGCAAACAGTGAAGTGAATACCTCTCGGCCCTTTGCTGTTACAAATTCTGGAGGTAATTCTTTTCTGTTCTTTCGAATTGTCCCCAAAAGTGTCATTTGTTTTTCTAGCAATTTCCGTGACAGGGATAAACTGCAGAAGAAATTGTCAACAGTAACATTTCTGCCAGATCGTGTCAATCCTTCAGTGAGTTGCAGCACAACCCTTTCACCCTGATTCTGTTCCCTGTTTTGTCCGAGTTCCCTTCCTGTATATACTTGAAGACTCAGAACATATGACGTTGCACTGTCACACAACATCCATAGCTTTATGCCATATTTCCCAGGTTTGCTGTGAATATATTATCTGAACGGAACACGGCCACGAAATGTAAGCAGTTGCTCATCCACAGTAACATTTTCACCAGGAACAAAGGCGTCACTTAGAGTTGCTTCCCAAGTATCAAAAATGTGTCTGATTGGAGCAAGCTTATCCATGCCTCATTGTTCACGTCTGTTGGTTGCATCATCAAATCTGAGAGCACAAGAAATTTGCTGAAAACGGTTATGGGCCATATTTTTGCCGAAAACAGAACGACCATCTTCAAGGTTCCACAACTGAACTATGGATTCATTTCGTGACTTGTACACGCCTGAGAGGATCAGAAGTCCAAGAAAACATTGAAATTCTCCGTCTGTCAAATCTTTCCAGGTGTCGTCATAAATGTGTCTTCCTTGTTTGCTCGTCCACATCATGATTTCATTCAATAAGTTCTTCCTCATGAACAAGTGGAATGCTGCGAGAGGGCCATCAACATTTCGTACAGCATACCTTGTAAGACCTTGTTGTACGGGCATGACATTAGCTCTGGCGTATCTTCCAGCAGCTTGCTTTATAGGTTTCCTGTTCCATGATGTGGCATCCTTAGATACATAGGCTTTAATGGCAACATTTGTGCTTATAGTTGATGATCTCTTAGCTCCTCTACGACCAAAACTAAGATTCCTCACAGATGATACTGACACCAAGGACTCCTGCCTTCTTCCCCGTCCAGCACAGCCTCGATCTTTGCCTCAACCTGTAACTTGACTCTTTGCTGCAGGCGATGTTACCCGCTCAACATCAGTCTCACATTCACTTGGCGACCAATTGCTGTCGCCATCTGAATCATGACTGTCATCATCAGATTTATCGCCCGAACTTGGCTGATATGCTTCTTCACTTGCTGAATATGCTGCATCATCAGACGACTCAGAGCCATCACTGTCAGCATCTCGTTGCAATATTTCTCTTACTTGGGCAGCTGAATACTTTTGTTTTGACATCATAAACAATAACCTAAAATAAATAAAGATAAAGTTGAATAAAATGCAAAGCAGTTTTATTATAGGTGTACAATAATCGTGATGAACGAGCTGAAAGCCTTTAGATTTCATTGGAAATAATGAATGAGAGAACGTATCATATCAATTACAGAAAATGTGTAATTTTCATAAAATAAGAGTACAAAAAATGAATGATACATAATTAATGATAAATACCTTTGTCAGAACAAAAAATTCACAAAACTGCAAATTGTATCACGATCCAAACCGGATGTAAGCAACTGGGGTCAAAAATGACCCCACTGGTACTCTGTGCTGCAATCATCATCACTAGGGTCACCTAGCGGATGAAAATCATTCCTTTCATGGCGCAATATAAAGAGAATATTGATATGTGAAAAGTCATAAAAAGATTGCATTCTTGAACAACTAGCTTCCGAGATACGCGTTGTGAAACTTGCAATGGGGTCACTTTTGATCCCATCGGTACTCCCAGGGTTAAAGTTCTTCTATAGAAATGCACTGGGTCATTTTTTTTTGACTGGGGTGAGGGACTTATTTCTCTGGAACCCACAGTCCCATCTGGCCCATTTTCATACCCAATGTATCTTTTTTACTGTTTTCCCCCACAAGCCATGTTTCAACCAATTCTATTAAATTTTCAGCTATTTTGCACTGTCCATTGTGTTGGAAGTAGTAAAAACAAGGTGAGTCATTTAACACTTGCTTTGGTAAAAGAGGAGGGTGAATCTGTGAAACCTGCTATAGTTCTTGTACATTTTGGACCTGAGCCAGACAGGAAATGGATACTTTGTTTTTTTTCAGTACCAAGACAGCAGCTGGAATGTCACCATTCAATCTCATGTGGTTACATTATTTTCTGATGAACAGGCTTTTCAATCTGTCTTAAATTCTTACATTCTTCTTTCTTTTTTTATTAGCTTATTCTTGCTTTGGCTAATCTTTCTCTTTAATCATTCTTGCCTTCAAGAACTAGTAGAATGAGGTATATGGGTTTAATTTAAATTGTCTTGTGATGGTTTTGAATTAAATTTCTGCTTAATTTATTTGTTTCTAAGGCAAGAGTGGTTTCTTGTAATGATGTAACTTAAATGCAAATAAAAAAAAAATTACAAAAAAATGGTTTAAGCAATTTTCCGCAAGAGAAGTCCATTAATAATTTCTTTACAGATAGGCTCACGTGTCACATTCTCTTACTTCTGAGAGTGAGCTATAAGGAACCAAGTTTCCCATTAGGATTTACGGGGTACTTCAAAGTAATCTGGACTGATTATTGACAAAACACAGCATGGTGGCCTTGATACTCTTACTTAGCAGGATATTCTTTATCTTCTTAAACATAAAGGAACTCTACTAGCAAAGATGTAAGGAAGAAGTCAGAGATAGACTGAGGCCTGTGGCACTGAACCAGGAGTTAGGGTGTGCATACTGCATGGGTCTAATGGTCCTTATCTGCTGACATATACTATAATAGTAGTAGGAACAGGGTTGGAGATGCTGTACTGCAAACAGCTCACTCCCTCAAGAACAGAAGCAAAAAAAAAAAAAAAAGACAGAAAAAGGAAACCTGACTTAGTAATACTACAGCCAGTAGGATAGCCAAATTGGTGTTGACTGAATACTGTGTAGCAAGGCCATAGGGACCTAGGATGCTGGATGTTTAGGCAACAGCCTCACTAGTTTTGGTAGCGATTTAAACGATTACTAAGCTTGATGGTAGGACATGGTGAAATGGAGGGAGGGGAAAGGGGTGGTCTATTGGTTTAATCTGTGGATCTTTGGGGGTAATTTTATAAATTTTTCAAAAACTTTTCAAAGGATTTATTATGGAAAAAAAGAAATATTGTCACCTTATACATCCATTCCATACAACATTAATATAACCAAAAATCCATTACTTTTGAATTGTCCATGAACATTGAACAAGCCTTATCTTTGTTTACAATTTTTTCTAAACAAGATCTATTGTTATCAACAAAACCCAGAGCCAATCCAATTCCCCTCCCCCTCAATCCTGCCCTATCAAATTCCCCCCCTTCAAACTCTTGTCCAGGACTCCCTCACCACAACATTCCCTACAAAGCCTGTATTTATTCTTTGCCAAAGAGACAATACACCTTCTCAAAAGGCTCCCATATTTGTTCAAAATGTCCCATAGCTAGTGTATGCTTTGCAATCATTCACTCCATATTTTAAACATCCCATATCCGAAGTAGCCATCGGGCATGTGAAGGAGCTACCATGCTGCCAGGTTCAGCTTTGCAGCATTCATACAATGCTTAACCAAATTTTGCTGCAGAGCCTTTATTTTTAATATTCGCATATTAAACAAGAGGATCCCGGATCCCAGGCCACCTACAATCCTCCTACAGTATTAACTTGTGGGCTCTATATTATATACCTCTCCAATACCTCCGAATCCGAAGGCATTCCCACCAAATTTTATTTATTTATTTATTTTATTTTATTTATTTTATTTAACAATTCTTTTATACCGCGCTATTATAATCAGTGCGGTGTACATATGTGCCATTGTTCTTACCCGCAGACATTTCTGCCAACACAGGGCTGATGAACCTGGGAAAACCTTGGCTATACTGTAGGTGTCATATACCACCCATACAGAATCTACTAGTCATTTTCCTGCACATTGACAACCACAAATCCACATTTTCCTGCACATTGACAACCACAACCACATTTTCCTGCACATTGACAACCACAAATCTTTTACTTAAGCCCTTTTCAATTTGTTCCCACTGCTCTTCAGTGTAGCTCACTCCCAACTCACTCACCCAATACTCTCTGCTGACCCACTTTTAAATCTTGTTGGCATCTATATAAGGTGGAGATCAATCCAATAGTGGACTTTCTAACCTTACAAAGGCACTCCAAAGCTATAGTTGTCCTACTCACTAGCCTTTTAATGTCATGGTGCCCCACCCAAAGTACCAACAGAATATAGTAGAAAGCATGAGCTGTTGGAAGTTCATATTCCTCTTGAAAAGTATGAAATGATAGCAAACGTCCATCTTCAAATAGATGTCCTAACCTAGCCAAGCCTAATCCCTGACACACTGTTGAAAAATTGTCGATTCTACCCCTATTCAAAAAAATAGCATTATCTGCTTTAGGAGCCATAGGAGACAACATTTCACCTCTAGGCTGAAAGAACATAAGAACATAAGGAATGCCATACTGGGTCAGATCAAGGTCTATCAAGCCCAGTATCCTGTTTCCAACAGTGGCCAATCCAGATCACAAGTTCCTGGTCATGATCCCAACATTTAAAAGTATGATCAACATAAGTATTAACCTCCCCTCTAAAGTATAAACTCTATATTTTGCCTGCACCCAAAACTGTCCCCTCAAATCTGGGAGTTCCACCAAGTTCCTCTTTATCAACACCCATGGCTTAACCCTTTGAAGGCCTACTTTAAATTTTTAATCCACATTCTGCAGCCGGGTTAAATTTTTGCATATTTCAGGAAAATTGTACCTGTCTTATTCAATATGTTCTAATAGTGATTTTCCTTCTGCTATGGTCATGTATTATATAACATTTGATAGGAATATTTAGTTAGAATTTTGGATCCCGAGAGTTTTGGGTTCGGCCTGGAAAGGGTTAATAGTCTCCCTGTTCATCCATTCCACCACAGCTTGCGCTTGTGCTGCTGCATAGTATCAGCAAATATTAGGGATCCCCATTCCTCCTTTTGAGCAATGCACATACAACATGCACTGTGCTACTCGAGGCTTCTTATACTTCCAAATAAAACTCATTAGTTGTCTCTGCAATTGGTCCATCAATCTAAGGGGCAACTCCACTGTGAGTACTTAAAATAAATATTACAGTTTTGTCAATACCACCATCTTAATCGCTGTGATCCTTCCAAACCAAGACAACATTAGCCCTAACCAGACATCCAAATCTCTGGAGATGTGCCAGAGCAACAGGGGGTAGCTGGCTGCAAATAAAGCTGAGTGCTGAGCTGTCACATACACCCTTAAGTAGCACAAGGAAGAGTCTACCCATTTAAACGGGAAATGAGCCTGCATTAGCTCCAGCAGATCCATGCCCACATTAACGTTTAAAATTTCAGACTTAATTGATCTTAAACCCTGATATAGCTGAAAAGTCCATAAACAGTTGCAACATATTGGAGAGAGTCACCAGTGGGGACATTAAAGTCAACAAAATATCATCAGCAAAGTGTAGTTACTCACCTGTAGCAGGTGTTCTTTGGGAACAACAGGAATCAATCCTCACATATGGGTGACGTCGGCACCGACAGAGCCCATGTGGCAATCTCTCCCCAGCTTTCAAAGAAAGCCTTTGAAAGATCAACCACACATGCATGGCCACTTTCCCACCCAAGGGAGCCTTTTTTCCTCATGTATACTGACATAGCATAATAAAGCCCAAAAAGAAAAGCAACTCCACAGGGAGGAGGGAGGGTTGTGAGGATTGAGTCCTGCTGTTCCCAGAGAACAACTGCTACTGGTGAGTAACTACGCTTTCTTCAGGTACAAGCAGGAAGTCAGTCCTCACATATGGGACTCCCCAGCAACAGGCTACCAAAAAACCTGTAAAAAGCCATGGGGCGACTCAAAAATCAAACTGTGAATGGCAGCTGAAAGATGCTGACAAGCCCCAAGCATCAGAGTGCAACCCCAGCATCTGCAAAGGAATTGACTCTCTGGTAGCCTGGACACACAGAAGGGTCAGAGGGAAAGAGTTGCATTAGTCTTCAGAGAGATGCCGAAGGTGCTGTCACACCAGGAGGCCTCTTCGAGGTAGTAGTGAGCTGTGAAGGTATGGACCAAGGACCAGGTGGCTACTCGACAAATCTGTGGCAGGGAGATGGAGCGTTGCTTAGCCACGGAGGCTGCCATAGCCCACATGATGCTCCAAAGAAAGACCAGCCTGTCCATAGGTGAAGGAAATGCAATCAGTCACCCATGTGGAAAGGGTGAGTTTAGAGACTGCCATGCCCAGTCTGTTGGGGTCATAAGAAACAGTTGAGAATCATGGTGATAAGCCTTTATCCGATCAAGGTAAAAAGCCAAGGCCCGTTTACAATCCAGAGTATGAAGAGAGACTTCTGCCCTGCTTGAGTGTGGCCTTGGAGAGAAGGTGGGAAGAACCATTTCCTGGTTGAGGTGGAAGGAAGAAGCTCAGGGTACAGGCAGAGAACCACGCTGTTCCTATGAAACTTAGGGGTATGTTTACTAAACTGCGGTGACGTAGCAGCGGCTACGTTAGTGCGCGTTAAGTAACATTAACGCACGTTAACGTTACCTAACGCGCGTTAACGTCACCGGCCGCGGTAAGTCCCGCAGAGGGTGGAGAGAGGGCGGGGAGAAGGGGTCAATGGGCAGGGAGTGGGCAGGGAGAGGCTCCTGCTACACTAATGCGGGGAAATGAAGGGCCGAACATTATCGGGACTGAAAACCTGTCGTTAGATGCACATTTGCAGGAGGGTGAAACCATTTCAGCGTCAGCAATGTACAGCATAGGCAGGGAGCCCAAGAAAGTGATAGTAGTGCTCCATTTGCAGCAACAGCATAGTGCCCAAGTATGAAAGGCCACTATGATGATGGTGCAAATGGGGCATAGGGGGCCGCAGGCGGGACCAGGCTGTCGCCTAGGTTGCACATAGGAACATAGAAACTGGAAAGCAGCAAGGCAGCAGCTGACCAAGGCCAAACATGCCCAGTAGTCTGTGTTCCACAGTGTCCCATCCAGGGGCACTACCCAGCAAGTACCCCAAAGGTCACACTGGTACCACTATGCCTGTAATAGGGCAATCAGTTCACATCTGGGGACCACTCTAACAAGGGTCCACAGACCCTACCCAGGATGCGTCCCAAACAGTTCGTAAACCCAGCTCACTGAACACCCTGTACTGCAGCCCCTAGTAAGGCATTGCGGGGTGTGACCACACGTTGTCGGAAACATATATACACCCAGTAGGCCAAACTGGGTACACCATACCTGAGGTGCATGCCCAAGCCTGTCCACAGGCAGCTGTCACAACACAATCTACCTACATCTACCTGGTCCACCCTAGCCAATAGTTGCTAGGGCACCAACCTGACATCCCCCCAGCCTTCTCACTCCCATGTGGAAGGGACATAACATTGGTAGGCGGTGATGGGAGGGATGTGTGGATGTCCATGTATGCCTCCCCACCCCAGAGCCCGCACCCTAGGCACCCGCCTACCTGCACAGTGGATGGCCTGGGACTGCGCACTATCAGCACCGACAGCATATGGGCATGTCAGCATGGCAGGGGTGTGTGTGCTGGTGCTGGAGGGGGCAGTGGCACCTGGCTGCAGTGGACCTAGGCCATGCCCTGTACCAGTACATGGTGTGCAGTGCAACAGCAAAGGTCTGGCTGAGGAAAAGTAAAGGTAGCCCCAGGGACTGCTGTGCTTCAGTGGCAACAGTGTGGTGCAGTACACACAACCAGTGTGTCCTGGAGCAGAGGGTCACAGGTTCAGGTCCCAGCCATGGATCCTGTAGAGCATGTCCCTGTGTTTTACCCTACAATGCAGATACAACATCAAAATGTGCAATCCCCAAAGCAGCGGCCAACAGGGGTACAAACACCCACTCACACAGGCTCCACTATCCAAAGCTTTATGGTGAGTCAGGCTGTTGGCCCCAGCATGGAGCTGTAGTTATCACCAGAGCACTACTACTACCTCCTGTACAGTTTAGCAATGTCGGCACTGTGATCAGGACCAGTGTGGCAGGCAGGGTTGCCAACCACCCCTATCATTGCACAATGCTGCAATAGGAGTGTGTGTGTCTGTGTATGTCTATCCATTGTTTTGTGGCTGCCTACACCGCTCTGGGCCCACAATGTCCCACTGTTACCAGCATTAGCCTGCAAATGTGCATAATGAGGAGCAAGGTATTGTGGGTATGGCCTGGACAGGGCAGATTGGTCAGAATGCATCTGCACAGGGTGTAGGGCAATGGCTGGGACACTGTAGTGCCCGACTACCACCTGCATGGACAGGGTGGCCACAGCATGTCATGCTGTTAGGTCACTCTCACTCTGACCTAGCAGTGACCATGGCATTTCTATGTTCCCACATAATGCTCTACACTATCTGTCTCCAGTGATACCTGTGTGTTCCCAATTCTGGGGCCCAATCACTGAGATACCTGCTCGGTGTCTGTGCTGTACATCCCAACTCTGGGTGCACATGGTTCCTTTGTGAGCATGCACTATGGACTGGCTAGTGGACTGTCTGCAGTTAGTCTGTGCATGGTTAGAAAACACTGTAGGGTGCTGCTGGTGAATGGCAGACTGTGGTGTGGGGCAGTTGAGATTTCCCAGGCCTACCCCCAGCATTACTGCTGGTCTGCCACTGCCCCAGTCACAGGTATGGCTCTGGCCCACCAGCCCTGGAGGGCTGTCTTTCGCCAGCAGGACTGAGGCTCAGGTACCTTAGGGCTCAGGCCCCTATCCCTCCACTCCCTCACCTACAAAATGGATGATTGTGGGCCCTTTGGGGTATATAGTGTATACCACTTTGACCCGTAGAGATAGTGCTACATAAACCTCATGCGAGTCTGGACACCCCTCTGCCCTGATAACAGGTGCCCATGGCAGCCAAACCTTAACACTGGGTACACACTAATCTGGGTGGTGTCTGGTCCCAGAGGGCCACATGTGACTGCGGAACACAGATGGACACAGACTTACTTTCAGTTGCACTGCTAGGAATACCTGTCACACACTGGTAGTGATGGGGATGTGCAGCAGAGCCTATCTCTAGCACCACATGTACTGCAGACCTAGTGCTGGGCGCCCATCCTAACCCTCAGGGTGAACACAGAACCTGCACAATGGCATGGTCTGTAGCTACTCTGTGCCAGTATCACGCACTGTCAGTCCGTCTTACCAAGCTGCGGTACCGGAGAGGTGCAGACCCCATTTGGTGATCAGCTGTAGACTGCTGTTCTGCATGTGCATTGCATCATGGGTGCTGGTGGAGTTACCCTATCCTGGCACACAGAGCAGATGGTTTGTGCGGTGACCTGCAGTCCTTCTGTACCCAGCCATTGCTGTGCAACAAGCCATAGAGGTATAGCCTACTGGTTAGTACAAAGACGTTCTAGGCAGTGGTCATGGGTTCAATTCCTTGTTTTTCCCTCCTTTCATGTCTGTCCAACTCAAATATTTTACATGCCTGTAACAGTCATATCATAAGAACATAAGAACATAAGATATGCCATACTGGGTCAGACCAAGGTCCATCAAGCCCAGCATCCTGTTTCCAACAGTGGCCAATCTAGGTCATACGTACCTAGCAGTTTCCCCAAAAGACACAGGTTCCGCAATGCTTGTACTGGGTCAAGCATTGATATCCTGGGTCCCTTCTTAATAATGGTTTATGGACCTTTCCTCCAGGAACTTGTCCAAACCTTTTTTAAACCCAGCTACACTAACAGCCTTTACTACATCCTCCGGTAACAAATTCCAGAGTTTGATTACACGTTGAGTGAAGAAATATTTTCTTTTATTAGTTTTAAATAGTTTACCCAGTAGCTTCATTGCATGTCCCCTAGTCTTTGTATATTCTGATAACGTAAACAATCGATCTACGTTTACCCGTTCCACTCCGTTCATTAATTTATAGACTTCTATCATATCTCCCCTCAGCCGTCTCTTTTCCAGGTTAAAGAGCCCTAACCTTTTTAGCCTTTCTTCATAGGAGTATCCTTCCATCCCCTTTACCATTTTGGTGGCTCTTCTCTGAACCTTTTCTAATAACACTATATCCTTTTTAAGATATGGCGACCAGAATTGCACACAATATTCAAGGTGCGGTCTCACCATGGAACGATATAGAGGCATTATAATATCTTTTGTTTTATTTTCCATTCCTTTCCTTATGATACCTAGCATTCTATTTGCTCTCTTGGCCGCCGCTGCACACTGGGCCGAGGGTTTTAACATACTATCCACAATGACGCCTAAATCTTTTTCCTGGGTGGTGGTTCCTAATGTGGAACCTTGCATCGTGCAACCATAGTTTGGGTTGTTCTTCCCTAGGTGCATAACTTTGCACTTGTCCACATTAAATTTCATCTGCCATTTTGATGCCCAGTCTTCCAATTTATCCAGATCCTTTTGCAATTTTCCACAATCCTCTTGGGTTTTAACAACTTTAAATAGTTTTGTGTCATCTGCAAATTTGATAACCTCACTCGTTATTCTACTTTCCAGGTCATTTATGAATATGTCAAAAAGCAGCGGACCCAGCACAGATCCCTGGGGTACACCACTATTCACTTTTCTCCATTGGGAAAATTGGCCATTTAGCCCAACCCTCTGCTTTCTATCTTTGCAGATCTGTGCTGCCAGCCCATAATACCCTCACCACAGTTGCCAACAATCCTTCAGTCCATCTATCTGCATCTGTCAGCTGTGTAGAGTCTTGTCTTCCTGTGCAGGCTGCCACCCCATGTCCTGCACTGGTACCTTTTCCTGCATTGCGCCTCTTCGTGCTTGCCTTACCTGTGCCTGATCTGCATGGCACCACCACTCCTCTGTCCACCCATCATTGTAACTATCCTGCCACCTCTGCCTCCACTGGGGGACACGTATCCCCATCATCTGCCACCCACTGTCTTTCCAGTACTTTACATTGCCAACACCCTGTGCTGTGGTACAGCTGCCGCCAACATGTTTGTCAACATTACTGGCAGCCACATGGGATGCCCGCAGATATGGCAGGTCCAGCGGCTCCCAGCTCTCCCTCCTTCAGTCACCTGTTCATTGCCTTTCCTCAGTGCTCTATCCAGTGTTAGGGTTACATCTGTTTCTATACCTCAGAGGTCATGCATATCAACCTGAAGCACCTTGCAGCCCTTAGGGCACACTAACCTAGGGCACCGTAACATTGTTAGGGCACCTTAACCTATGGTACCATAACCCAGGGTGCCTTCTAAGGTGCCTTGACCAGGGGTGCCTAATAAGGCGCCTAACCTAAGGAGCCCTATAAGGTGCCTTATAAGGCACCTTAGCCTATGCACCCTATAAGGTGCCTTATTCGGTGCCTTAGCCTAAGGCGCCCTATAAGGTGCTTTGTAAGGTGATCTTAACGCATGCTAGGCACCTTGTAGCGCGCGTTACCTGACATGGCTTGCCATAACGATGCACCACCCACTCCCTTATATGGGCATCCGTAACATTACCGGGGAACTTAACGACGGTAACATTACCGCAGTTTAGTAAACATACCCCTTAGTGTAAGGGGCATGAGCCACCAGTACTTGCAGTTTGCTAACCCTGTGCGCTGACATGAGCACCACCAAGAAGACCACCTTCCATGAAAGGTACTTCAGATGGCAGGAGGCCAGCGGTTCAAAAGGAGAATCAATGAGCTTACCCAGAATCACACTGAGGTCTCAGGCTGCCGCCAGTGGGCGAATTGGAGGCTGCGAGAGCAAGAGGCCCTGCATGAAGCAGCCAATGAGAGAATGGATTGGCAGGGAATGCCTGTCCACCGCATGATGGTACGCTGCCAGGGCACACAGGTGTATTCTGATTGAATTGGACATTAATCCAGCCCTGGAGAAGTGCAGAAGGTACTGCAGGATCACCTGAACAGGACAGGAGAATGGATTGAAACCTCTATCTGCACACCAGACCTAGAACCTGCGCCATTTGAAGGCATATGTCACCTAGTGGAATCCTTATGGGACACGAGGAGGACATCCTCAATGTCCCTAAGCAAGTGATGCTGAGCGAAGGCTAGCCTTTCAGCATCCACGCTGTCAGAATCAACGACGAGATTAAGATGCAGGAGAGTCCCGTCATTCTGAGATATGGGTGGCATCTGAGAAAGGCGGAGCAGCAGCAGATACCATGGTTGCCGAGGCCAGTGCAAGGCAATAAGGATCATTGCAGTCCTGTCTGTCTGGACCTTGAAGAGGGTCTTGGCCACCAGGGGCATGAGTAGAGAAGCATACAGCAAGCCCTCATCCCAGTGGAGGAGAAACACATTGGCTGCGAGGTGGTTCCGGTAAGGAACCCTGGAGCAGAACCTCAGCAGTTAAGCATTGTGCAGGCTGCGAAGAGGTCTGTTGGGGTGCTCCACTTCTGGAAGAGATCCCATGCCACTGGGGGCTGAGGGCCTACTCGTGAGGCTACAGCATCCGGCTGAGCAGAACCACCAGATCATTTTCCTGCCCCAGGAAGATAGACAGCCCAGAGGAACATATACCACTGGTTTGCAAAATTCCAGAGTCTGATCGCCTCCCAGAAGAGGCAGTAGGACCCCGTTCCACCCTGTTTGTTGGTGTAGAACATTGCCACCTAATTGTCCATTCGAACCAGGACAACCTGATTTGCAAGGTAGTTCTGGAAGACTCACAGAGCATTCACAACTGCTCGGAGCATGAGGATGTTGATTTGGAGTTGGCTCTCCTTCTGCGACCAGAGACCCTGGGACTGAAACCCGTTCCAATTGGCTCCCCAGCCAATTTTGAAGACATCCATGGTGAGGACCTGCTGATGTAGGGGATCCTGAGAGTCCCGCCAGAATGTTGTGTGTGACCAGGCGAGGGAGTGGGAGAGCAGCAGGGTGACACATACCCTGTCTGACACACATCCCATCGCCTGCTATCACTGAGTGCAGAAAGTCCACTGGGCCTGATGCATGTGAAGAAGGGCCGAGAGTATGACATGGACCATTAAGGCCATATGCCCCAGGAGGCAGAGCATCTGTAAGGCCGAGACAGTCTGAGAGGATTCAACCTCCTCTGCCAAGATGGAGAGGCGCTGAGCCCTTTTGGGTGGAAGAAAGGCCCAGGCCTAAGTGGTATCGAGGAGAGCCTCAATAAACCCAGGGATTGGGTGGGCTGCAGGTGGGATTTGGGATAGTTTACCATGAAACCCAAGGTCTCCAGGAGTTGGATGATGTGACACAGGGCCTGTCAAGGCCTCATCTGGGGACCCTCCTCTTATCAGCCAGTCATCCAGATAAGGGAAGATGAACGCACCCTGCAGCCATAGGAAGGCAGTAACCACCACCAGGCACTTTGTGAATATCCCAGGAGTGAACGCCAGACCAAATGGGAGGACCCAGTACTGGTAGCGACACCCTGTCATGACAAAGCGGAGGCACTGCTGGTGCACGGGGTAGATCAAGATGTGGGTATAAGATCCAAGGAGCATAGCCAGTCTCCCCAGTGGAGGTAAGGCAGCAACATTCCACGGGATACCATCTTGAATTCCTCCTTCACTATGAAGTGGTTGAGATCCTGTAGGTCCAAAATGAGTCACAACCCACCTGTCTTCTTGGGAACCAGGAAGTAATGGGAGTAGAATTCTGTGCCCTTTTGAGGCAATGGGGTGAGCTCCGCCAATCTGTCAGTGAGAAGAGCCATGAGCTCCCTTTGAAGGAGGTCCCAATGAGTTGGATCCAGAGGAAGTTTCCCTGGGAAGAACGAGGGTGGCATCTGGTGGACGTGAAGGAGGTAGCCCTCCTTTACCACCTGAAGAGCCCAGGTGTCGGTGGTAATGCTGGGCCACCAAAGAGAGACATACCCCTACATGCTGCGGTTCCTGACCTCCCTTGGGAATAGGAGCAATGCCCCGGAAGTCAAAGTCCCCCTCCAGGCTGTGGCACAGGCGCTGTTTGGAGTTTGGGGACTTTAGGCATATGAGGGCCCTGCCCCTGGCCTTGGCCGGGTGCCCCTGTGGGGGAGCTTTATAGGACTGATAGCCCTGATGTTGGGAGTAAGTTCCGTGGACCTTTTCCCCTTTCGGATAGAAGGACTTTTTCCCCAAAGCCTTCCTTTGAAAAGGATCAGCAGTCTTCTGAGAGAGCCTGATTCTGGTCATCAGTTCAGTCTCCAACTCACGGGCCTTGTCCATCATGGGCTTGCCGAAGAGATTCTCCCCCCAGCAGGGTACATCGACCAATTTGTCCTGAACCCATTGCTCCAGGCCTGAGGACTGTAGCCATGCCAGGTGGTGGGCACTAATGCCTACCACAGCCACTCTAGCCACAGACTCAAAGCCATCATAGGCCGCTTGAGTCACATACTTGGAGCACTCCTTGACCATTGACACTAGGCTCCAGAAGTGCTGGAGATGGTCATCGGACAACCCACTGAGATCCCGGTGTGCTCCTTCATCAGGTCTCTCAGATACACATGTCCATGTACAGCTGGTAAGCCTGGATAGAAGCCACGAGCATTAAGCCCTGGAAATACCTCTTACCAAACCCATCCATGGGGCAGGCCTCTTGACCCAGGGACACTGAGGAGCGCATCTTCTGGCACTTGATCCGGCTCAAGGCCAACTCCACCACCATGAAGCTGTGTGGTAGTTGGGTTTGTTCAAAGCCAGGACTCTTGCGGACCTAATAGATGGAATTGAGTCGCTTGCTCACAATGGGAGCCATAACTGGGGCTTCCCACATCCTGAAAAGGAGGCGCTCCAAGATGGAAAGCACCCACACCATTATGTCCTCCTTGGGATGAAAGTCATACTGAAGTATGTCCAGGTCCTCCACCCAAGGCTCCTCTTCTGCCTCAATGATAAAAGTCCCAGGAAGGACAGGTCCTCTGGTGGAAACCTCCACTGCTCCTGAGGAGAAGGGTCTGATGGGATGTCCCAATGCCAAATGGTATCGGGGGACTCGTCATCAGTCTCCCATTCTGAATCAGAATCTGAAGGGAACTCAAAGTGCTGGTGGGAATCACGCTGGTGCACAGTTGGAGCAAGAACAGATGCCGGGATTACCGGCGATCCTACCCCAACACACTGAGTGGAGAAACCCTAGGCTCGGACCGAGACTGGGATCGGACTTGGCATACAGGGCATGACATTCCAGAACAATCTGGATCTCCTCCGGTGAGGCCCTTGTGGTGGAGAGGCCCATCAGTGGCCCCAAGGAACTGGAAGCAATCATAACTGGGGTCTTCTGGCTCACCAGGAAGGCAGCCAGGCTGCATTCCAGGGACACCATCCTGACCTCAAGGCCCATCTCGATGCTGGTTCTCTCGGTAGGGACCCACCGATGGTGATCACCTCAGTAGCCCGAAGGGGATTCTCCAAGGGGGTGGGAACCACTTCCCACCACAGCAGTTTCAAGGGATGTTCCCGGCCATCGCCCTCAGAATCACGTTAAGGACTGCGGTGCAGATGCTTACAGGTCTTGCATGCGGCAATGATATCACCTTCCAATGAGGACTTAGACAAAATCTGTTCCTTCCGGGGACTGTGTTCCACAAACTGTCACCGATCCAATGCTCTGCAACCTCTGGACTCCGAAAGATCCTGACGGCTGCCAGGGTCCGAGTTCTTCACAGCCACTCCTGAGGGCGCCAATTCCAAAGCTAATGATGGGGCTGAGGCCGAGGACTTGGGGCCAAATAGCGTCTCCTTCTGCGTATCATGATTCTTACACCCCTTGCTCGTCATCTGAAAACAGAGCAGGCCTACAAAAAGGGACTGCTACTTCTGGAGAGAGATCTGCAATTGTAAGTATTTACTTCTGGGAATTTTTCCAAATCCTGGGGAAAACGGAATTCTTTAGATTAAAGCTGATTAATCTGTGTAAATTAGAATCCAGTGTATTTGTTAAATCAGTCAGGGCCTAGTATCAGCAAAGAGCTTTTTGTTTAAATTTAAAACTCAGCAGGTAGCTTTCAGTTTAAATTTAAAACCCAGCAGAGAGCTTCAGTTTAATTTAAACCCCAGCAGAGAGCTTTTAGGTTAAGTTTAAAATTCAGCAGAGAGCTTTCAGTTTAAATTTAAAACCCAGCAGACGGCTTTCAGCTTAAATTCAGAACCCAGCAGGGAGCTTTCAGTTTAAATTTAATACTCAGTCAGGGCCTAGTATAAGCAAAGTATCAGCTTTAATTTAAATCAAATCAGAATATAGCGTAGCATAAAAGGAAAAGCAAGGTCAGTATTCTTTGAGCAAATTTGTTTCTAGAGACCCTTACAAAGAAGCCTTCTAGACAGGGGCAAGACAGGTGTTAAAGCAAAGTGATAGATCAAAGGGGCATTTTGAAAGATTCCCTCTATCAAAGCAAAGGCTGTGTGAATCACCCAGGAAATTAGTCACAGTTTACCTTAGAAGCACAGGCATAAGTAGTTCAACCAGAGCTCTGTGATTCACAGTCCTGAAGAACTACAAAAAGAGACTGCTACTTCTGGAGAGAGATCTGCAATTGTAAGCATTCACTTATGGGAATTCTGCTAAATCTTGGGGAAAAAGGAATTCTTTAGATTAAAGCTGATTAATCTGTGCAATCAAGTGCGATCTCTGGAGGCTAAAGTAGCAGACTTGGAAGTTAGAGAGGTACAAAGATGAGACCTACAGGGACGTAGTAATGAAGCCTCACCTCTAGTCTGGCAGCCTCTTAGCTGCCATGAAGGAGAGAGATCTCGTGAAAGGAGAGCATCACGTTGGTGAGGCAGGAAGTGATCTTGTAATTAGGACCTGTCAACCAGGAGATGTAACACCCTCTTGCACCGAGGAAGTTTCTCCAGGGCCATGTGCCCATGAGGGAAGGGTTAGGACGGCCATGATAGTGGTTGATTCAATCATTAGGCATGTAGATAGCTGGGTAGCTGGTGGATGTGAGGATCGCCTGGTAACATGCCTGCCTGGTGCAAAGGTAACGGACCTCATGTGCCACATAGACAAGGTTTTAGATAGCGCTGGGGAGGAGTTTGCTGTCTTGGTACATGCTGGCACCAATGACACAGGAAAATATGGAAGGGAGGTTCAGGAGACCAAATTTAGGCTTTTAAATAGTAAATTGAAATCCAGAACTTCCAGGGTAGCATTCTCTGAAATGCTTCCCATACCACGTATAGGGCCCAAAAGGCAGGTGGAGCTTAAGAGTCAATGCATGGATGAGACAATGGTGCAAAGAAGAGGGTTTTGGATTTGTTAGGAACTGGGCAACTTTCTGGGAAGGGAGGGACTCTTCTGAAGGGATGGGCTCCACCTTAACCAGGATGGAGCTAGGCTGCTGAAATTAACCTATAAAAAGGAGATAGAGCAGCTTTTAAATTAGATAATGGGGGAAAGCCAACAGTTGCCCAACAGCGCATGATTCAGAACAATGTATCCTTAAAGGATACCAGCAAAAGACTGAAGTTAGGACATATCGACAGAGAGGTTCAAATAAAGACAAAAGTAAACCAAATACCCTTAAGTACAGAGCAGACAGAGCTTACAGATTCCAAATTACCCCTGCCTTCCGATAACCAGATTAATATGAATAAAATACAGCCTCTAAAATGCTTGTATGCAAATGCTAAAAGTCAAAAAAATAAAATGGGAGAGATAGAATATATAACATTAAATGAGAAATTAGATATGATTTGTATCTCAGAGACCTGGTGAAAGAAGGACAACCAATGGGATTCTGTGATACCTGGGTACAAACTATATCGTAATGAGAGAGCAGATCAAATTGGTGGAGGGGTTGCACTCTATGTTAGAGAGGGAATTGAGTCATAAAGGATTAAAGTTTTGTAAGAAACAAAATACATTGTAGAATCTCTATGGATTGAAATTACATATAAAAAGGGGAAGGAGACGGCGATGGCAGTGGCGGTATACTATTGACCGCCTGACCAGAATAAACAAATGGATGATGAAATGCTCAAAGAAAAGAGGGAAGCTAACAAAATTTACAGCACAGTAATAATTATGGATGATTTCTGTATCGACTAGGTCAGCGTCACGGCAGGACATGCTAAGGAGATAAAGATTCTAGATGAAATAAATGACTGCTTCTTGGAGCAGCTGGTTCATGAACAGACACGAGTGGAAGCCATTTTGGTTCTACTCCTTAGTGGAACACAAGATCTGGTGCAAGAGATAAGGGTGTTCGGGCCACTTGGCAATAGCGATCATAGCATGATCGCGTTTGATTTAATAAATGGAGGAAGGACGGCAAGGAAAGCTACAGTACTACCTTTTAACTTTCAAAAGGGAGACTATGATAAAATGAGGAAAATAGTTAAGAAAAAACTAAAAGGAGAAGCTGCAATGGTTAAAGATTTACATCAAGCATGGGTGTTGTTTAAAAATACAATCTTAGAAGCCTATGGCAGCTGTATTCCACACTTTAAGAAAAGTGGAAGGAAGTTAAAAAAACTGCCAGCATGGTTTAAAGGTGAGGTCAGAGAGGCTGATGTTGCTAAAAAAGCATCTTTCAGGAAATGGAAAAAGTAGCCAAATGACAAAAACTGGAAACAACATAAGCACTGGCAAGTTAGATGCAAGGAACTGATAAGGCAGACAAAGAGAGAATTTGAGAAGAAACTTGCTGTGGAAGCAAAAACGCATAATAAAGACTTTTTCAAGTATATTTGTAGCAAAAAATCTGTGAGAGTCAGTTGGATCATTGGATGATAGAGGGGTAAAAGGAACACTGAGAGGGGACATGGCCATAGCGGAGAGACTGAGTGAATTCTTTGCTTCAGTCTTTACTTAGGAAGATGTAGGGATGTTACCCATGACTGAAACAGTATTTAAAGGTGATGCTGCAGAAGAATTGCAAGAAATATCGATACATCAGGAAGATGTATTACAAATATTTGATAAACTGAAGAGTAGTAAATCATCTGGAATGGAGGTATACATCCAAGGGTGTTGAAAGAACTGAAATATGAGATTGCAGAACTACTATTAGTAATCTGTGAACTATCATTAAAATCATCTGTAATACCTGAAGATTGGAGGATAGCCAATGTAACGCCAATTTTTAAAAAGGATTCCAGGAGTGATCCGGGAAACTACAGACTGGTGAGCTTGATGTCAGTACCGGAAAAATGGTAGAAACCATTATAAAGAACAAAATTACTGAACATGTAGATAGTCATGCTTTAATGGGAGATAGCCAACATGGTTTTGGCAAAGGAAGGTCTTGTCTTACTAATCTGTTATGTTTTTTGAAGGTGTGAATAAACAGGTAGACAAAGGTGAGTCAGTTGATATAGTGTATCTGGATTTTCAGAAATCCTTTGACAAGGTCCCTCATGAGAGACTCTTGGCAAAATTAAAAAGTCAGGAGATAGGAGGCAGTCTACTATTGTGGATCAGGAACTAGTTAAAGATAAAAAGTAGAGGGTAGGGCTAAATGACCAATTTTCCCAATGGAGAACCCTAGGGATCTGTGCTGGGTCCGCTGCTTTTTAACACATTTGTAAATGACCTGGAAATGGGAATAACGAGTGAAGTAATCAAATTTGTAGATGACACAGAATTATTCAAAGCTGTCAAAACCCAAGAGTATGTGAAAAATTGCAAGAGGAGCTTGATAAATTGAAAGCCTGGATCTTCAAATGGCAGAAGAAATTTAATGTGGACAAGTGCAAAGATATGCACCTAGAAAAAAACAACCCAAACTATGGTTATATGATGCAAAGTTCCACATTAGGAACCACCACCCAGGAAAAAGATTTAGGAGTCATTGTGGATAACATGTTGAAACACTCTGCCCAGTGTGCAGTGGCGGCCAAGAAAGCAAATAGAATGCTAGGAATCATAAGGAAAGGAATGGAGAATAAAACAAAGGATATTATAATGCCTTTGTATCGTTCCATGGTGTAACTGCACCTTGAATATTGTGTGCAATTCTGGTCGCCATATCTTAAAAAGGATATAGTGTTATTAGAAAAGGTACAGAGACGAGTCACCAAAATGGTAAAGGGGATGGAAGGATACCTCTATGAGGAGAGGCTAAAAAGGTTTGAGCTCTTCAACTTGGAAAAGAGACAGCTGAGAGGAGATATGATAGAAGTCTATAAATTCATGAATGGAGTGGAATGGCTAAACATAGATCAATGGTTTATGCCATCAAAATATAGAAAGACTAGAGGACATGCAATGAAGATACAGTGTAACCTATTTAAGATGAATAAAAAATAAGAGAAAATATTTTTTCATTCAACGCATAATCAAACTCTGGAATTCATTACTGGAAGATGTAGTAAAAGCTGTTAGTGTAGCTGGGTTTAAAAAAGATTTGGACAAGTTCCTGGAGGAAAGATCCATAAACAATTATTAAAGGGGACCCGGGAAATCCACAGCTTGCCGCGAAACAAGCATTGTGGAACCTGTGCCTTTTTGGGGAAAGTGTTAGGTACTTGTGACCTAGATTGGCATTATGGAAGCTGGGTACCTGTCAGGTACTTGTGACCTGGATTGGCCACTGTTGGAAACAGGATACTGGGCTTGAAGAACCTTGGTCTGACCCAGTATGCCATATCTTATATTCTTATGTTTTTAAGGGGAAGGCAATGATAGTGGAGGTATACTATCAACCGCCTGGCCAGAATGAAGAAATGGATGACAAAATGCTCAAAGATATCAGGGAACCTAGCAATATTTACAGCACAGTAATAATAATGGATGATTTCATTTATCCCGGTATCGACTTGGTCAGTGACATAGCTAGAAATGCTAGGGAGATAAAGTTTCTAGATGAAATAAATGACTACTTCTTGGAGCAGCTGGTTCATGAACCAATAAGGGGAAGCCATCCTGGACTTAGTCTTTAGTGGAACACAAGATATGGTGCAAGAGTTAAGAGTATTGTGGCCACTTGGCAAAACTGATCGTAGCATGATCGCATTTGATTTAGTAAATGAAAGAAGGATGGCAAGGAAAACCACAGTACTCCCATTTGAGACTATGATAAAATGAGGAAAATAGTTAACAAAAGACTAAAAGGAGCTGTTGCAAAGAAAAAAAGATTTTCATAAAGTGTGGGCATTGTTTAAACATACTATCTTAGAAGCCCAGAACAGATGTATTCCACTTTTTA
Organism: Ichthyophis bannanicus; assembly: GCA_033557465.1. Lineage (NCBI taxonomy): Eukaryota > Metazoa > Chordata > Amphibia > Gymnophiona > Ichthyophiidae > Ichthyophis > Ichthyophis bannanicus. The sequence goes on along the minus strand of CM066034.1, from coordinate 373,352,430 downwards.
AGAAAAGTGGAAGGAAGGCCAAAAAACTGCCAGCATGGTTTAAAGGCAAGGTCAGAGAGGCTGTTGCGGCCAAAAAAAAGCATCTTTCAGGAAATGGAAAAAGGAACCAAATGATAAAAACTGGAAACAACATAAGCATTACCAAGTTAGATGCAAGACATTAATAAGGCAAGCAAAGAGAGAATTTGAAAAAAAGATTGTGGTGGAAGCAAAAATGCATAATAAAAACTTTTTCAAGTACATTCATTGCAAAAAAACCTGAGACAGTTAGTTGGACCATTGGATGATAGAGGAGTAAAAGGGACGCTAAGTAAAGACAAGGCAATAGTGGAGAGACTGAATGAATTCTTTGCTTCGCTCTTTACTGAAGAAGATGTAGAGAATTTACCCATGCCTGAAATGATACATAAAGGTGATGTATTGGAAGAATTGAAAGAAATATCAATAAACTGGGAAGATGTATTACAACTATTTGATAAACTGAAGAGTACCAAATCACCTGGACTGGATGGTATACATCCGAGGGTATTGAAAGAACTGAAGTATGAGCTTGCAGACCTACTATTGGTAATCTTTGAGTTATCATTAAACTCATCTGTAGTACCTGAAGGGTAGAGAATGGTCAATGTAAAGCCAATATTTAAAAAAGGTTCCAGGGGTAATCCGGGAAACTACAGACCTGTGAGTCTGACATCAGTACAGGGCAAAATGGTAGTAACCATTATAAAGAATAAAATTACTGATCGTGTATATTGTGATAAGGAAGCTTGTAGTGAGCCTATGGAAATAGGAGAAACTGATGATTTTGCTTTTAAGAAAAGTGACATCCCTGCAGTGCACAGGTTTCAGCGTTGGCATAAAGAAAGCAAGCAGAGAGAAACCAAACCTAGGCTGCCACACCCAAGCTCTGCTGACGTAGTTGCAGGCTTGGAAGATAATTACAAGCACCTGTCCAGAGAGGGAGAGACACTGCCCGGGAAGCAGGGATATAAACCTTGGCTAGAGAGAAAGCAGGGGGGGAGAACCTGGAGGAGGAGGAGAGCCCGGAGGGAGAGAGCACGGAAGGAGAAAGCAGAGAAGGCTTCAAACCCCAGTTCCTGATCAGAAGGTTCAGAGAGTTCAGAGGTGGGACCCAGGACTCAGCGCAGGAGTCAAAAGAGCCAAGCCTGGAACAGGGAGACGTCGCAGAGCTCCAGGGAAGGAACTCAGGGAAGTGAACCAGGGACTGTTTCCCAGAAGCTGGAGGGAGACTGGTGAAAACAGCCAGGGAGAAGTGACCACAGCTTCAGGTACAATTTATCCTTACCGGGTGGAGCTGTGCTCAAGAGAGACACAGGGATCCTCAGAGAGAATAGACCCTGAGACATACGTTAAAAGCTCAGAGCAGGGCACTACATTACCGGAGCCAGAGGAAATGCAGGTTGAGCCTATTGAGCAGGATTTATTACCTCCAGAAGTACTCATGGACTGTACTCTATGTCAAGCTGTTAGCATTGAGTCCCTTTGCTAAAGAATAGCTGAAAAGATATAGTCTCCTGAAAAGTAGAGTAATGAAACCTAGCCTGAACTGAAGGTAGCAACTTGCTCTTTTTAATGGGAAGATACCTGTTGCATGTAAATTTGAATGCTTAATGAAGACAAAGGTAAAAAGAAGATATTTTTACTTTGTTGAATGAAGAAGCTGTGTTTTCTTTATCCCTTATATTGATAAGCAGCCGCATATAATTAATGACTGTGAAGCTCGCCCAGCCTAAGTTGTAATTAACCTTGAGCGAATGAATGGAGAAGTATCCTGTTACAGTCTACATGGACTTTGTTTGCGTTTGGGGAATAAATTTTGTCATTTGCCTTTACTTTTGGTTTCATGACTACACTTCATCTTAGAAGGCCAAAACTACAACTCCCAGCATGCTTCACTGGAGAAAAATAGTTTATTCAACCTTTTATAAGAGAGGTTAATGGCAACCCTACCCCTCTAAGCCTTAGGCAGAGGGCTGGGGCATGACAATATATAGTCATGTTTTAATGGGAGAAAGCCAACATGGATTTAACCAAGGAAAGTATTTTCTTTCTTATCTGTTATATTTTTTTGAAGGAGTGAATAAACAGGTAGACAAAGATGAGCCAGTTGATATAGCGTATCTGGATTTTCAGAAATCCTTTGACAAGGTCCCTCATGAGACTCTTGGGAAAATTAAAAAGTCATGGGATAAAAGGCAGGGTAGTACTGTTGATCAGAAACTGGTTAAAAGATAGAAGGTATAAAGTTGGGCTAAATGGCCAATTTTCTCAATGGAGAAAAGTAAAGAGTGGAGTACCACAGGGATCTGTACTGGGCCCACTGCTTTTTAACATATTCATTAATGACCTGGAAATGGGAATAATGAGTGAGGTGATCAAATTTGCAGATGACACAATATTATTCAAAGTTGTTAAAACACAAGAGGATTGTGAAAAATTGCAAGAGTACCTTGATAAATTGGAAGACTGGGCATCCAAATGGCAGATGAAATTTAATGTGGACAAGTGCAAAGTTATGCACTAGGAAAGAACAACCCAAACTTTGGTTACATGATGCAACGTACTGCCTTAGAAACCACCACCCAGGAAAAAGACTTAGGCGTCATCATGGATAATACGTTGAAACCCTCCGCTCAGTGTGTAGCTGTGACCAAAAATGCAGATAGAATGCTAGGAATCATAAGGAAAGGAATGGAGAATAAATCCAAGGATATTATAATGCCTCTGTATCATTCCATGGTTCGACTGCACCTTGAATATAGTGTAAAATTCTGGTTGCCACATCTTAAAAAGGATATAACGGAATTAGAAAAGGTACAGAGAAGAGCCACCAAAATGGTAAAGGGGATGGAAGGATACCCCAGTGAGGAAAGGCTTAAAAGATTAGAGCTCTTCAACTTGGAAAAGAAAAGGCTGAGGGGAGATATGATAGAAGTCTATAAATTAACGAATGGAGTGGAACGGGTTAACGTAGATTGGTTGTTTACGCCATCAAAAAGTAGAAAGACTAGAGGACATGTAATGAAGCTATAATGTAACCTATTTAAGACTAATAAGAGAAAATATTTTTCCACTCGAGGTGTACTCAAACTCTGGAATTCATTACCGGAGGATGTAGTAAAAGTTGTTAGTGTAGCTGAGTTTAAAAGAGGTTTGGACAAGTTCCTGGAGGAAAGGGCCATAAACAATTATTAAAGAGGACCCGGGAAATCCACTGCTTATCCCAGGACAAGCATTATGGAAGCTGGGTACCTGTCAGGTACTTGTGACCTGGATTGGCCACTGTTGGAAACAGGATACTGGGCTTGATGGACCTTGGTTTGACCCAGTATGGCATTTCTTAAGAAGGCACAGGGGGAAGAATCATTTCTTAGTGACGTCCATAAAGAGCGCTTGATACAGGGGTTTTTGACCTCGAAACGTGCACGTCGTGCCATCTCAAATGTGGACTTCAGCACTCAAGTTTTTGGAATTTCTTCTCTTCGGTTATTGAGATAAGTTTTCACAAAATTTTTCACATGTTTTACTAAAGAACTGTTTGATGATTAAAATGGTCCGCAGTAGTCTGGAGTGGTTTCAAAATTTGTTTTAACCTCCCTCTCTGCGGCCCGACAAAAAGATACATTGATTTCATTAAGGAGTCTTAGGGAGATTTTTTGGTGGGGTATTTATTAATCTCTCCCATTGGGATTTATTCTTTTGTGATTTCTTAAGAAGAGGCATTGTGATGATCCCCAAGGCATTGAAGGCAACAATTGTGGAGGTCCGTGGTGGACATGATCCTGCCACAATCAGTGCACTTCTTGAAACAACAGATCGAGGACATAGCAGGAAAGACAGCCCCCGCGAGGTCAAACTCCAATGTCCTTATTACTAGGGCACGAGAGCAAACACCCGCACACTAAAAAAGAAAAAAAGTACCCAAGAAAAATGCAACGCTGAGGTAGCAACAATTCTGAGACCATGAGAAGGTGACAGTATGCGTCTGAGAACAGAGCAAGAAAAAACAAAAAGAGTTTACCGCAAAATAAAACAACTTTTTCTGAGGTGTAGACGGTACATCTGGTGAGCTCTGCAGAGAAACGAAGACCGAGGGAAACTGGCTCTCTTGGGTGGGGTGCGGGGCCATGTGCAGAGACTCATTGTGTGCATAAGAGGCATCATTTGCATAAACATTTGCATAATGTTAACGTGCACTAACCTTTAGTAAACAAGCTTCTTAATGAGTGTATGGATAAAGACAGACTACCAGATTTATACATTACTATACTCCAGTGCCAATCGCCAGGCACATTAGGAAGTACTACAAACACTGCCCATTTAGAACCCATTGCAAACCCGCCGTATCATAACAGCACTACCAGGACTCACAAAGTACCAAACCCTACCTATCAAAAAGGCAACACTGCAAATATTAAACTAATACATCTTAGAGAATACCTCTCCGGCTCCCTCTAAAGCCGCCTTGCCTGCCAGTGCCAAATGTGAGATGTTGTTGGCGCAGGGCCCCCTGAAGCACAGGACCCTGTGCGAACAACTTTCTCACACAATGGACAGGCCAGCTGTGGTGGGAAGGTGACCACACATGTGTAGCTGATCTCCCAAAGGCTTTCTTTAAAAGCTGGGGAGAGATTATCACATGGGCTCCGTCGGTGCCAACGTCACCTATATCTGAGGACTGACTTCCTACTTGTTCCCGGAGAAAGATGGTGATTTTGTATTCCCACTGCTCTGCCCTAACTCCCTTCACATCTGGCAACTGTCATACTAACTGCACAAAAGGTTCCATTACCAGTGCAAAAAAGAGTAGAGACAATGGACACCCCTGACATGTCCTCTGCCCAAACGGAAACATAGCGGAGCAACCCCCATTAATTCAAACACAGATTTTAGGCTCCTTATGCAGGCTGCAAACCCATGCCTGAAAATTAGATCCAAAGCCCATCTTACCTAGAAACTCCATGCAGGAACCCCCAATCTACACGATCAAAGGCTTTCAGCATCTACTGCCAGCAGAATAGATTGCTGACCCTCCCCCCATGCCATTTGAACCATTTGAGACACATGCCTGATATTGTCGGCCACTTGTCTCCCCTCTACAAAACCTACTTGGTCCCCATTTATTATTCACAATATCACACAGTTCAAACACAATGCCAAGACCTTGGCAAATATTTTAACATCAAGGTTAAGCAACAATGTTGGTCAATAAGAAGCAATGTCCAGCCAACCTTTGACCAGCTTCAAAATAACCGCAATAACCACCTTCATCTGTGACCCAGGCAGTGACCCTCCCTGAAGTACATTATTAAACACTTCCACCAACATGAGGAACAAGGACAAACTAAACCTTTTATAATATTCTAGCGTGAAGTGGTCAAGACCAAGTGCCTTTCCCGCTGGCAGCTCTGCAACAGCCCGCTGCACTTCTTGCACCGCAATCTCAACCTCCAATACTTCATGCTCCTGCTAGGTCAGTTCCACTAAGGGTACCCTTTCCAGGAAGTCCAGCCCTATATAAATCAGCAAATAACTCCACAAAAGCAGCTCTTATATTACAAGACTTACCCAAATAACCCCCCTCCTTTCCCTTATTTTGTATATTGTGTATGCAGACATTTGTTTACGCAAATGATATGCAAGAATTCTGCCTGCCTTGTTACCTTTTTCATAATATTGCAGACACATTCTGCCAAGAAACCGGCCCCAATCCTGCTGCATCCATTTATCTAACTGAGCCTGCAAAGCCACCAAGCACCTCCATACCTTTTCAGAACCTGTGCATTCATGTTACCTCTGTTCCACCCTAATATTTCTCACTTCCTGCTCTCTCAACCTCTTAGCCTGAGAGGCCTCTTTTATTAAAAAAAACCCTTGAACGCATCCCATACTGTTGCCAAAGCTACTTCCCCTACACTATTCCGTAGAAAATAATCTTGTATAGGCATCTTATGAGCTCGACATACTGTATGTAGATCATTAATCAAAGTCCATTATTTATACTCCATATCTAGCTCTGACCAGTCTAACATTACCCAGCAAGGGGCGTGATCGGACCAAGCAATGACCACTATATCAGCTGTTTGCACCCTAACTTTTAGCCTTTGGTCCACAAATAGATAACCCTCATATAAATCCCATGGGTCTGCAAGAAAAGCGCAGTTACTCACCTGTAACAGGTGTTCTCAATGGACAGCAGGAATAAGTTCTCATGTATAGTGTGATACAGTGGCCAGCACAGAGCCCATGGATACAGGAGAAAAGGAAGAGCTTACCTTACAGTCACCTAGGCAGAAAGCATTTTCAGGTTGTAAGGATCCAGAAAATAGTAGAACAAACTTTCCCTACATTGGGTGTGATGCAGTAGAAAGTCAGAAAACTAATCACGTCCAGCTGGGCCAGGAGGCACGTACAACTTGCAGGAGCCAGGAGGATAAAAGTGGCTGGGAAATCCCAGTAGGGGGGGGAGCAGTGAATGGAGGTGCATTGGAAGGCAAGGGAGGTGCATTGGAAGGCAAGAGAGGAGCAGTGAAGGGAGGTGCTCATGCACAGGTCTCCCAAGGAGAGTGAGTAAGCAGCTGGAGGGCAGAGGTCACAAGCAGGAGAGCTTGCTGGGACCAGGAAGCATCGGGTGTGGTCCCTGGAGTGAGGAACAGCAGAAGGGAAGCCTTTCCTGGAGGTTACCACAGCCCAGACCAGACAATTGCTGAGGGGAACTCTCATGGCAAAGCAGGCTACAGCCCAAGTAAAGGTGCCTGGTTAAGAGAGGAAGGAGTGGAAGCTGGTTATCCAAGAAACAAAGCTAAGTACACCAATTTCTCCAGAGGGCAAGAGGTGGGCTCGGCTAGAAAAGCAAAGGCTAATTGGCGGAAGGAAAACCCTTGGTGGAAGGAAGGGGGAAGCCTCAGAGAAATAGGCTCCAGTACAGGTCCCCAGGACTTCCCTTATACAGAACGGTTCCTTGCCCCAAGAGCTGCTGCCTCTAGAGCAGGGGTCTCAAACACGCGGCCCGCGGGCCGCATGCGGCCCGCGAGAGAAGGTTGTGCGGCCCGCGACGGAGGGAAATAAAAAAAGCCTTGCTTCTGCCGTTGCCGCCGTGGCAGCAGCAGAATCGACTGTCAATTTTTTTTTTTAAACGGGCTTCTGCTGCTCAAGCAGCAAAATCAGCTGTGCTGCGGTACCTTCCTCTCTGCCCGGAGATCCTTCATTGTGCTCCATCAGCGTGTGCTTTTCAAGCCGCGAAGAGAGTATTCCCCTCTCGCGAGGCTTGACAAGTGAATAGGCTTAAGCCGCGCGAGAGGGAAATACTCTCTTCGCGGCTTAAGAAGCACACGCTGATGAAGCACAATGAGGGATCTCCGGGCAGAGAGGAAGGGGCCGCGGGACAGCTGATTTTCTGCTGCAGCAGCAGCAGAAGAAGCCAGGTGTTTTTTTTATTTACCCGGGGGGGGGGGGGGTAGGACTGGAAATGGGCTATTGGCAGGGGGGGGGTGTTGGACTGGAAATGGGCTATTGGCAGGGGGGGTGTAGGACAGGAAATGGGCTATTGGCAGGGGGGGGGTAGGACTGGAAATGGGCTATTGGCAAGGGGGGTTATGACTGGAAGTGGGCTATTGGCAGGGGGGGGTGTAGGACTGGAAATGGGCTATTGGCAGGGGGGGTGTAGGACTGGAAATGGGCTATTGGCAGGGGGGGTGTGAAGGACTGGAAATGGGCAATTGGCAAGGGGGGTGATGACTGGAAGAGGGCTATTGGCCGGGGGGGGTGTAGGACTGGAAATGGGCTATTGGCAGGGGGCGTGTAGGACTGGAAATGGGCTATTGGCAGGGGGGGTTATGACTGGAAATGGGCTATTGGCAGGGGGGGTTATGACTGGAAATGGGCTATTGGCGGGGGGGGTTATGACTGGAAATGGGCTATTGGCAGGGGGGGTATGACTGGTAATGGGCTATGGTGGGGGCTAGGACTGGAAATGGGCAGGTGGGGGTTAGGAAGGACTGGAAGTGGGCTGATGGGGGGAGTTAGGACTGGTAATGAGCTATGGAGGGGCTGACTGAAATGGGGGAATGGGGGTTAGGGCTGGAAGTGGGCTATTGGCGGGGGGGGGTTATGACTGGTAATGGGCTATGGTGGGGGCTAGGACTGGAAATGGGCAGATGGGGGTTAGGACTGGAGGTGGGCTGATTGGAAGGGGGGCTTGAACTGCAAATGGCTGATGGGGAGGGGGCTTGGAATGGAAATGGGCTGTGAGGGGAGGGAGCTAGGATTGGAAATGGGCTGATGGGGGGCTAGGATTGGAAATGGGCTGATGGGGGCTAGGATTGGAAATGGACTGATGCAGGGACTAGAAGGGAGCGTATGCTGGGTGGGGCTGGAACTAGAAGGGAGCTGATGTTGGGGGAGGATTAGAATGGGATGGAGCTGGGAAAGTGAAATGGAGAGGGGAAAAATATTTTGTCTGGGAGAGAAGACAAATCTACAATTGGCCAGGTATTGGGAGAGTAAGTGGGGATTGAGGATGGAGGGGTAAAATTTGAGTGGATGAAATAGGAATGAGGAAAGAGAAAAAGGAGAAAGATTAGTATGTTAAAGCAGATGTAGAGAGAGAATGGAAAAAAAACTAGGAGAGAAGAAAGGGCAAATGGACAGCAGACGATGGAGAGTTAGCAGAAGACATGAAGAAACCAGAAGAAAGTGGCTGGAACAATTGCAACTGAAAAAAAATGCACAAAAGGTAGAAAAATATCTCTTTATTTTGAATTTATTAACTGGAATATGTCAGCTCTGGGAAATGTGCATCATTAATGTTTGCGCTTTGTTTAGTACAAGAGGAAATTAATTTATAGTTTTATTTCTACAGTGTTGTTGTACATTCCAAGTTTGGCTTTTGGGGTTCCCAGTTTAATTATTGTCTTCCTGTTTCTAAATCTTTTAGTCTTTCTTTATCCATGCACTCATTAAAGAGGCATGTTTACTAAAAGTTAGTGCATGGTAACATTATGCAAATATTTATGCAAATGAGGCCCCTTATGCAAATGAGGCCCCGCGTCTTATGCGGCCCCCGGGTTACTTTACAAGTCCTCATTCGGCCCTCAAAGCAATTTGAGTTTGAGACCCCTGCTCTAGAGAGAGTTCTGTGAATGACAGATGTGGAAAGTGTTACCCACTTACAAGTTTAGACGCTGAGCAGATGCAATGGGAGAGCACTAATCAGGACATTGATTATAGCCCTATGGAATGCACGCTCTGTATCTCAGATGAGATTACCTCTTTATGTTAATCAAGAAGCAAGAGCATTGTTATACCTGTTTTTGAAAGAAGGTGCATTTTTGGTTATTTTTGCTGTGAAGAAACAGTTTCTTTAATCCTTTGTTGCTGTATGAGAAAAACAGGAATCCACACGGGAAAGGGAATAAATCCTCATTATAATTTTGCCTTAAACACGGCTACAGAGTATTCTTTACAAAGGCAGCTTGCACCACACGCCCTAGGCGACCGCCTAATAAGGACAAGGGTAGCAAGCGTCTGACAATAGGTGACATCACCGACGGAGCCCTACATGGGAACTCTCCCCAGCTTCCATTGGAAGCCTTTGGGAGGATCCACCACGCATGCGTGCCTGCCTTTCCACCTACCATGACACTATCTTCTCCAGTATAATATCAAAGCTATAGCAGAAGACAACTCCTCAAGGAGGGGGGAAGGTTGTGAGGGCTTATTCCTGCTGTCCACAGAGAACACCTGCTACAGATGAGTAACTATGCTTTCTCCATGGACAAGCAGGAATGAAGTCCTCACATATGGGACTCCCAAGCTAGCTACTGAAAATCAAGCCCAACAGGTGAGCCTCAAAGGGAAAAGCAAAGGTAGTCTTGGGGCAGTTTTTCTAAATGGGTTAGTTATGCGCATACCATGACAGTCATTAACCTAAGCCAGGGTATGTGGAGTATGATCTCAGTCTCTCAAATTTACTGCTAAGGCTCAACGCAGTACATGCATAGTGCCAAAGAGAGCCTCCTGCTGGAATTTGTAAGACGTGACATGTATGGGTAGGTTGTCAAGATGTGCTAGGAAATTCTTCATCATCAAGCCTGTGGCACCCAACACAATGGGAAATATTTTTTATTGTTCTGACACATTTTCTTGGTCTCTGACTGCATTTCTTGGTATTTCAGGGATCTTCCGCCTCTCCATATGATTCATGGAATAGTTGCTTAGAACTGACACCTCTATTATCAATGCCGTTCTGGTGTTTTTCTCCTTAACCACTATATCCAGCTTCCTCACATTCAGCTTTTTATCGGTAGGAATGAGAGTATCCCAGGTGTTCATAACTTCCTCATTCTCTGTAATTCTCTTAGGGTTATGATCCCCTAAGTTCTCTGTGGGGACCTAACTGATTCAGCATCTTCAGCAAAGTCATGCATCAAGCAGCACTCATACTGAGAAGTGTCTTTTTGGTAGCCTGGATGGACAGAAGGGCCTGGTGGGAAGGAATTGGAAACTAATCCCCAAAAAGATGCTGGAGTACAGCCTGGCTGAAGTTGCTATCATGTTGAGAATCCCCACCAAAAAGTAATGCAATGTCAATGTGTGGACCAAAGACCACGTTGCAGCTCTGCAGATCTCCTCCAAGGAGACTGAGTGCAAGTTGGCCACTGACACAGCCATGGCTCTGACATTGTGAGAATTGATATGACCATCAAAGGCCTAGGCATAAGCAAAAGAGATGAAGTCTGCTAGCCAAATCTATAGTCTGTATTTGGAAATGGCAGCCCCCAGCTTGCTGGGGTCAAAGGAGACAAACAACTGGATGGACCTTCGCTGGGCCTTCATCCACTCAAGGTTTACAGTCCAGCATGTGCAGCACCGCCTCTTCCCTGCATGCATGAGGCCTGGGAAAGAAGGTAGACAGTATGAATGACTTATTAAGATGGAAAGCAGGGACCACCTTTAGAAGGAAACATGGATGACTGCGCGAGACCACTCTATTGTAATGAAATCTGATGTACAGCAGATGAACCACCAGAGCCTGGAGCTCACTGACATGACATGCCAAAGTAACCACCACCAGAAACAAGACTTTCCAAGTCAAAAACGTCAAAAGGCAAGAAGCTAGTGACTCAAAGGAGGCCAACAAGAGCTGCACCAGAACTACATTAAGGTCCCAGACCATTGCTGGGGGCTTGACAGGAGGCTTAGCGAGGAGAGAACCCTGCGGGAACTGAACTACCAAGTTCTGAACCGAAACGGGCTTCCCCTCTGAACCACGATGGTAGGCTCCAATCGTGCTCGGGTAGACTCTGACAGAATTGGACTTAAGACCTGACTCTAAGAGGTGCAGGTACTTGAGCCTAAGAGCTTGTCCTATATGTCTCAAGTTATCTGTATAAAGAATTGATTCTATTAAGGGAAGAATTAGCTGCAATTAAACACACCTCCTCACGGGTAAACTGAAAAAAAATCCACCACCACTCCCACAAAGAATCGAATCAAACAGCCCAGGAACAAGTGGATCACAGTGGGCTCTGGTAGGTTGCAACCTGTAACATGGAGATACCCTCTTCATCAAAAGATATGCCTGTGTAATGCCTTCTCTGCCTTGTAAAATGAGAGTGCCCAATTAGTGGAAACTGAAGTGCCCTTAAATGAGAAGGTTAATGCCCAATCTACTGAAAATGCACCAAACATGAAGAAAAAAATCACAAAACAGGAAACTACTACTACTCGGAGAGTCCATCATCAGAGGCACCAACTTGGGAACACAGTTCAAAGGAGAGAAGCTGGTCAAATGCCTCCCAGGCTCTTCAGCCAGCAGGAATACGAACCAAATTGTTGGCATAGTCACTGCAGAAAGTAAGCACTCCAAAACTGATGTCTTCGCCCACTTGGGTACAAATGACTAGGCTAGAAATAGGGTCTCTACAGTTCAAAGAGAATTCCAGATTCTGGGAGAGAAACTCAAATGCATTGTTAACACTATAGCATTCTCAGAAGTTCTACCAATCGGGACTGTGGGAGGCGGAGCCTAACAGCAGAAAAGCAAGCCGCCGACAGGAGCAGCTTCCCTTCGCCCTCCAGCCGGCTCCGTGCTCCCCGATCGGGGTTGAGCACACCTGAGCAGGGTTCAGCCATCTTCCCCCTGCTCAGGAGCCTCCAGTCCAATCGGCCCTTCCAATGAACCCAGGAATCGTCCAAGAAGCTCACAGCTCCACGCACATCCCGCAATCAGTGATACCCTGAGGCTACATTCATCAGCATATACTCGGTCTAAAGGCACAGCAAGTATTTAATATCTATAAAGTTAAACTAACCTCTGTTCTAGCTCAATATCACCGCCGTCAGTGCCACTGATAGCACACTCTCCTGCTGCTCTGTGCCTACTCTATAGCCATTCATATACATTTGTTACAGTTTGTTACAGTTGCCTGTATTACCTGAGTTGTTACAGTAACCTGCTTTGTATAATAACTGCCACCTGATACACTTGCCTTATTGCCCTATATTCTCCATTCCTACAGTTGTTACAGTTCTACAATTGCTTGCATTGTATTACAACATCCTCTACCCGTACCCTCATCAATAATATCCCTACCTGATATAATATACAGCTCACATAGACATCTACATCTCCTCAACAAAATCCAAAATGTATCCTCACCTCATCACTCTTCTTTCTGTGTACCTTCTCTCTGACTGGATCGAGACCTCCGCTGCCTACTCTTCTTCCACCAGTCAAATCCCTATCCTCAAAAACCACGGAAAAAAATGGTTCAATAACACAGGTACACTAAAAAATTTTTTTTTTAAACTGCCTCTAATGTTTCAATTGATTTTTATGTTTTTTGGTGCGCTGAATCCAAATCTGGTAACCAATTTGCTCCATCACGTACAGATTTTTTGCTACATTGGGTTAGCAGTTTGAGGTGAACGTTTCAGATTGAGTGCGATCGAGATAAAAGTTTCTTGGATGAATTCTTTATACTAATTGTTTAGTAGTTATTCAAATAAGAATAAAGAAAATTCTAACAAGGCAGCACATAAGAATAGAGTAATGTCAACAAAACACACTGTGATGGTAGCAAAATTGTCTGCACTTAAAACAGCCACATACATGTGCACAAACATTGAGCATATAAGAGCGAGGTTAGACACAAAGCAAAGCAAAGAAATGTGCAAAAAATGTTGTACAGGTATGTATGTAAGAATAGAAAACGCAAACCGCACCATTGCAATACATGAAGACAAACACCCGATGGTGTGAAAGTAAAATTCTAATAAATGAGATCCGACACTGTGGTAATAACTAGCAAATTTTTATTTCAAAGTTTAGTAAAAACACGATATTTGTCAACACAGTTTAGATTTTAAAGTCATTCTTGGGTCAATCAATCTCCTGGTGGGCCCGTTTCTTCTTCCCCCGAATGCTTCTCTTGGTGCGCTGCTTGGCGTATTTTTCATCTGGGGTTTCCCGCAGCAGCAACCAGCAGAAATCAGCCATCATAGTGGTGTTCCATCTTCCTTGGTACCTTCTCTATGCGTCCTTGATGTCCTGGTGAAACCTTTCACCTTGTTCTTCACTGTACGCCCCCAAGTTTTCGGGAAAGTAGTTCACATGGGAGTGCAAGAAATGGACTTTCAGGCTCATGTTACAGCCTTGTTCTTTGAAGGCATTGAGCATCCTGGCAACAATATCCTTATAGTTCTCATCCCGCCTGTTCCCCAAGAATTTGAGAACAACATCCTTGAAGGAATTCAAGGCTTCTTTTTCCTTCTCAGACATCGTTTCAGCGAATGCTCCATCTGAAATGAGTTTCCTTATATCAGGGCCAACAAACACTCCTTCCTTTAGCTTTGCTTCAGAAAGTCGGGGGAACTTTGAGCAAAGGTACCGAAAGCACTCACCATCTTTTGGAAGGGACTTGATGAATTGCTTAATGAGACCCAACTTAATGTGGAGAGGTGGTAATAGAATTTTATCACGAGGTACCAAGCTCTCATGAAGAACATTTTTCTCACCGGGTCTCAAATACTCCCGAATTGGCCAGTCTTTTTTCCCCCAGTGTAGGTCGCGGGCCCGGCTATCCCACAAGCAAAGGAAGCAGGGATATTTGGTGAAACCGGATTGCTGCCCTAATAGCATGGATAGAATTTTAAAGTCTCCACAAATCATCCACTTATGCTCATCATAACGAATCTTCTGAAGAATCAGGGACAAAATCTCGTATTTTTCTTGGAGAATAACAGAGTGAGCAACAGGAACTGAAGCGAATGTGTTGCCATTATGAAGAAGAACACCTTTTATGTTGTCTTTTGACGAATCAATGAACAGCCGCCATTCAGCAGGATCATACTTGAGTTTAAACTTTTCCATCACTCCGTATATATCGTTGCAAAATACCAAATCTTCCTCTTTGCTGAAATACTTCAAAAATTGTGTCTCGCGGTTGCGGTACCAATAAAAAGTTGTTCCTGGTGACAATAGATTTTTCTGTTTAAGCCGAGAACCTAGCAGTTGGGCAGCATCTTTTGGGAGTCCTAAATCCCGGACTAAATCATTCAATTCAGCTTGAGAGAAAAGTTCAGGTTTCGGATCTGGTTCAGTTTCAAACTCGGAAGTACTGGACTCATCGGGAAAAGCCATCTGATGAGTCTCATCATGATCAGAACCGTCCACACAAATATGATCCAAAGATTTTGGTGGTTCAGGCACAGGTATTTCGTTGCTATGAGGCATAGGCCTAATTGCTGAGGGAAGGTTGGGGTAACTTATTACGTTCTTATTTTTTAAGTTGTATCCCTTCACAATGCAAGAGCAAAAATAGCAGTCACTGCTGTGGTCTCTTTGTTCACGCCACATCATAGGTATTCCGAAACGAAATGCTTGTTTTTTACCTTTCATCCATAAGCGTAGATCTTCCTCACATGTCTTGCACACTTTGTGAGGAGCCCACGGTTTGTCTTGATCGCCTAACTTCAAATCGAAATAGGCAAAATATACTTTTTTAATAAATGCAGAAATGTTCCTCTGCCGCTTTTTCACGGTATATTCCCCACAAATAAAACAAAAACTGTCCGGAGAGTTGACGCAACCTCTTGCTCTGTGAGCCATCACAAATACACAGCACTGCAAACTACAACTGTAGTGAACCACTTCGGAATAAAGCTGGATTACGACTGAGCAAACAAAAGGTAATAATGTACTTGCAAGAAACTGAAATTTGACAGGAACGTTCATGTCGCAACCACCGTGTTTGAGCGAGCGAACGAGGCGAGGCGAACAGGAAAGAACATGCGCCAGCGCGAGTACTGGATTTAGCCCCCCGCCTCCCAATTGTCCTGTTAATGTATAAAATGAATACAAAACACTCTAAAATATCATGAGAGAGTGTTTCTATTTAGTTAACCATTACAACCTCTATTTTGGGCCAAGAAAATAAACTGCAGTCGGCTAAAAAGAAATTATGTGAACATTCCTTATATGGGTAAGAAATCTAATTTTGCAAGAAAACGTGACGTGATGGAACATTTTGGCTATTTTTCCTGGATTCAGCACCCCAAAATCTATAGGAATCAGTTGCAAAACTGGAGGCAGTTTTTTGGTAGTGTACCTGTGTAATTCTTACCATTATCCAGCTAAGGAAGCTCGCATACAGCACTCCCACCTGATTCACATCACATTACTCCAAAACAGTAACCCCAAGCAACAAGACTCCTCACCTTCCCAAAGCATAAAATGTGCCCTTGTAAATGCCCGCTCGATTAGAAAAAAATGGCCTGTAATCCAAGATTTAGTCACCCATAACAATCTTGACGCACTCTTGATCACTGAAACCTGGCTATCAAAAGAAGATAATGTCCTCATTAACCAACTCATTCCACCTAATTTCTCCATACACACAACTCACAGAGAAAACAAGAAGGGAGGAGGAGCACTCATACTCACTAAGTCTGATCTCCTCTTCAATACAGTTAACTCCTACAGCTCAGACAATCTGGAAATTATCACCATAACGAACAAGCAATGCTCCATCAACTTGATTTACAGAACCCCGTCAAGCTCCCAGAACGACCTGCCCACAATACTGGACATTGCAGCCAATACCAGCAACTTCAACACTCCAAACTGGATAATGGGAGATCTCAATCTCCCATCACTGCAGCAACATCAGTCCTCTTCATTCCTCCATGCCATCGAAAGTCTTGGATATAAGCAACTAATCATGGAGCCCACACACATCAAAGGAAACATCCTTGACATGGTTTTCGCCCCACAATCTGTTGCTACACAAAACAGCAACGTGATAAAATCTATCACTAATGTACCATGGTCAGACCACAAACTCATAATCCTACAAATTCCCTTGGACAACACTCATTACCAAAACAACAGAAACCTTGACAACACACCAAGAGCCCCATCAAGAGGCTTTCGGCCCTTCAATAAGGATTTTATAATGACAAATACCCAATCACTCCTCAACAATACAACACTCAACCTGGAAGAAGCAATTGAAGACTGGAATAACAGACTCAATGCCATTTCTATCCAACCACACAAAAATAACACCTCAAAGAAAAGAACCTCTGCCCCTTGGTTCTCTCCTGATCTGCGAGACTCTCTTAAGCACCTGAGAAGACTCGAAAAACGCTGGCGCTGATCACTTGCTGCTGATGATCACACAGCTTACAATCTCTATTTAGAGACTCACCGTGAAGCAATCACAACCAAGAGGAAGCAGTATCACACTGAGATGCTCAAAAGATCATTAAATAAACCCCGTGATCTTTTCAGCCTAGTAAAATCGCTATCAAATGAACCATCATCAGAACAAAAACATGATATTCAACCACAAGAATTTGCTGACTATTTGCAATCTAAACTTCTACAGACGGATGAGCTACAGAAAGTAGATATCCAAGAATCAACCTGCCAGATCACCTTGACATCACTTTCCGCACCTTCAGCTAAACAAGTTGAAGACACAATCTCCTCACTCAATACCTCCACCGCTCAAACCGATCCTTGCCCAGCCTTCTGGATCAAGGACCTTAGAAGTGTCTTTAGTCCATTCATTGCAAGAATCATGAACCTCTCTTTCACAACTGGATCTTTCCCATCTGTACTAAAGCTCACATCCATCAGACCACTTTTAAAAAACCCCAAACTAGACCCAAAAAGAGCTGACTCATACAGGCCTATTGCTAGCATTCCCCTCCTAGCAAAAATCTTTGAAAAAGAGGTGCAACGCCAAATTCAAGACCACATTGACGCAACAGCCCCTCTCGACTACTTTCAACATGGATTCAGGGAACATCATGGAGTTGAAACACTCCTCACCACTCTCCTCAACAACTTACTCACCAGCATAGACAACATCCGCCAAGGCGTTGTGCTAATCTTCTTAGATATAGCAGCAGCCTTTGACTCGGTAAATCACGAGATACTCATTACACGTTTGAAGGAAAAAGGCATTGGTAGTTCAGCTCTGGAATGGTGTAAATCATACCTAGACACCAGAATGCAATATGTAAAATCTGCGACGGGAGAATCAAATCTCTTCCATCAAAAACAAGGGGTACCACAAGGGTCATCTCTCTCATCTCTCATGTTTAACATCTACATGCAGCCTATCTGCAATATCATCAGATCATTCAACGTGAAATGTATGATTTACGCAGATGATATCCTACTTTATATGCCATTTTCTACAAGGCAATTAGACCTACTGCCCATAATAAATTGCTTTAATGCAGTATCGGAATGGCTTCTCTCACAGAACCTCCGCATCCAACACAAGAAAACTGAGGTTCTCTTTGTTACGCGAGACCCCAACTTCATTCCACCATCACATATAAGTGTGAAAGGAGCGGATCTAGCCACAAAAGAAACAATAAGGTACCTTGGAGTCACGCTGGACCAACGTCTCAATTTGAAAACACATGTAAACAATATTACAAAAGCTGTATACTTCAAAATACGCACACTCAGGCATCTTCGCTCATTACTTGACCCAGATGATTTTAGAACCATCTTCCAAGTACTCATTTTGCCGCATTTCGATTTCGCCAACTCAATTCTACAAGGTCTCCCACAATCCACCCTAAGCTCTCTTCAACTTGCCATGAATACTGCTGCAAGGATTCTACAAGGAGCTGCCAGGAGTGATCATGTAACACCAATCCTCAAACAGCTTCACTGGCTCCCGATACAAGGCAGACTCGAATTCAAAACCCTAGTCCTAACATACAAGGCCATCCACGGTGTATCTGCAAACTCAATAATTGATCTCACACAAACACTACCACCAACAAGATCCAGAAGACATATAGCAATAAACACCCTAATAATACCGAAGGCCATAACAACATGTAGCCGATCAACAGTGAACAGAGCCTTCATGTTCTGTGCCCCAAAACACTGGAACTCCCTACCACCCGAAATTCGTGCTATAACTAACATATGCCAATTCAGAAAGGCCCTCAAGCATAACTTATTCATCAAATACTACCCTACATAAAGCTTCCCCTCAAGCATAACCTAATCAACAATTATTACCCTACATAAATTCAAAATATTCACCTCAATATTAACCACTTTGCCTCCTTTCACAACCCCACAAGCAACGTCTCATAAATACCTTTCATGTTATCAAAATTAACAGACCAACATTCTATGTATATAGTTTTACCCCCATATTATTCAAGTTTATCGAATCCAAGTTTATCTTCCTGTTTTATGTAAAACCGAGCAGCCTGTTGTTCTGGTCTTTGGTTATCTGTAAACCGCGCTGATTGTAAATAGCGCGGTATATAAAAAACTGTAATAAATAAATAAATAAATAAATACCTGTTCTTGGTCAGGGGGCAGAAAGGTTGCATCACATAATCAACTTTAATACATGGCTCCACCCCTGGTGCAAACAAGAAGGATTTAGATATATTGGCAACTGGTGAAATAGATGGAATAACAAGAGGCTATACTGTGCGGATGGACTACATCTCTCTGTCACAGGGAAAAGGATCCTAAGTGAAAAATTCAGTCATTACGTAGACTAGGGAAAAGGGGTGATGGATGGAGAAAAACAAGTTCAGGATGTCACTCCCAGCAAAAACATAGCAACATTGGAAACAGCCACACTCTTAACCCACACACAAATGGCAAGCAGAACAAAATCCATGCAAAATATAGGCAAGCCAGTCAACAAATGCTGGAAAGCAATGTGCACAAATGCTTGCAGCCTAGCCAACAAAGTTCCTGACCTGGAAGCCCTAATGGAGTTTTGAGAAAGCCCTTCCCCCCTTCTACGGGGAAAGCGTAGTTACCTGTAACAGGTGATCTCCGGGAACAGCAAGAATTTAGTCTTCATATATGGGTATCGTCGGTACCAACGGAGCCTGCGCAGGAACGCTCCCCAGCGTCCAATAGGAACACTTTTCGGAGCATCCCTCAGCACATGCACGCTGCCTTCCCGCCTTTCCAACTGTCCCTCTTCAGTTAAGTTTGTAGCTGAGTGAAAGGATAGAGGGAGAGAGGAAAGAGACAGAGAGATAGAGAGACGACTCCTAGGGGAGGTGGGTGCGTTGTGAAGACTAAATTCCTGCTGTCCCCGGAGATCACCTGTTACGCTATCTCCAGGAACAAGCAGGAATGTAGTCTTCACATATGGGGACTCCCTTGCTGAAGATGCCAGGGAGATAGCCCCAGGAAGTTGCCACCTATAGTAATGTGGGCCATGCTTCCTCCCATGGATCTCTGGCATCCCACCAGGGTTGGTGGGTAGGAGTTGAATTAGGTCTGAAAGAGATTTTGAAGAACAGCTTGGCCAAAGAAGGCATCCTGACGGGAGGCTTTATCTAGGCAGTAGAGGGCTGTAAAGGTGTGTACCGAAACCCAGGTGGCTGCTCAACAAATGTCATCAATAGACACAGAGTGAAGGTTAGCCATAGAGGCTGCCATGGCTCTCACATTGTGAGCTGTGACATGGCCTTGAAGAGGAAGACTCTTACTCTCATAAGCAAAGGATATGCATTGTGCAATCCATTTGGATAGTGTTCTCTTGGAGACTGGAAGTCCCAAATGACTAAAATCAAAAGCAATAAAAAGTTGAGAAAACTTTCTATATTGCTGTGTTCTTTGTAGGTAAAAAGCTAAGGCTCTTTTACAATCCAAATGTAAATAAACAGGGCGGGACTGGTTCCCAGCCCCTTTGCCAGGAGGCCCAGGACCTCTGCCATTGCCCTTGGACACTTATGGGTGACTCCCCAGCTCTGGGCTACCAGGAACCCAGGCTGAACAAGAGAACTCCCTCTAGTCTCAGCAACACAGTAAAGGCTTTGCAAGAACACACCCTCCACAGGTAGCCCAACCAGAGGGCAGGAGGGCAGGAGTTGCCTAGACCTCAAAGAGATTCCGGAGTACTGCTTGGCCAAAAGCACTGTCCCTACAGGACTCCCTCTCCAGACAGTAGTGGGCTGCAAAAGTCTGGCTTGAAGACCAAGTAGCAGCCCTGCAGATGTCTTGCAATGGAACAGAGCGGAGGTGAGCCACTGATGCAGCCATTGCCCTCACACGGTGGGCCGTGATCCTACCCTGCAAAGGAAGGTCAGCTGCCTTGTAAGCCCAGGTGATAGTGTCAGCCACCCAGATGGACAAGGTACGCTTGGACACAGGCCTCCCCAAGTTATTGGGGTCAAAAGAAAGGAAGAGCTGAGCCTTCCTGTGACCCTGCGTACGTTCAAGGTAGAAGGATAAGGCCCTCCTACAGTCCAAGGTATGGAGAACTGTTTCAGCCTGACTTGCATGAGGCCTAGGGAAGAAAGTAGGAAGAACCTCCTCCTGGTTGAGGTGGAAAGAGGAGACAATCTTAGGAAGGAACTTAGGGTGAGTCCTGAGCACAACCCTGTTCTTATAGAACCTGGTGTAAGGTCTATCACAGACCAAGGCCTGAAGCTCACTCACTCTCCTAGCCGAAGTAAGGGCTATCAGAAAGAGAGTCTTCCAGGAAAGGAAGCGTAGAGGGTGGCGAGTCAGTTGCTGCAAGACCACATTAAGCTCCCACTCAGGAGCAGGAGGACGTATGGGAGGCTTGAGCAGAAGCAAGCCTCTGAGAAACCTAGACACCAAAGGGTGCACAGACAAGGAATGGCCCTCAACTAGGGAGTGGTGAGCTGCCAAAGCAGAGAGGTGGACCCGAACAGAGTTGGACTTGAGACCCTGATTGGACAAGTGCAGCAGGTACTGAAGCACTACTGACACAGTACAGGAGAAAGGATCCTCAGCACTTAGCTGACACCACACAGAGAACCTTTTCCACTTGAGAGCATAGGTCTTCCTAGTGGATTGTTTCCTGGAGGCTAGGAGAACTTCCTCAACCTCGGGAGGCAGGCCCCAGGGAGCCATCAGATTGAGAGCTTTGAGATTGGGATACAGCAAAGAGCCCTGATCCTGAGAGAGAAGGTCGGGCTGCAATCCCAGAGGCAGAGGCAGATCCACTGCCAGTTGAAGCAGGAGGGGGAACCAAGGCTGCCTTGGCCACCTGGGAGCTACCAGGAGGACTGAGGCCCTGTCTCGGAGAATCTTGAACAGTGTTCGGGCCACCAGAGGGGTGGGAGGAAACGCATAGAGTAGGCCCTGAGTCCAGGGAATCAGAAAAGCATCTGCCGCTACTCTCAGAGGATGCGGTTGCCTGGAGCAGAACCTTGGCAGCTGGTTGTTCAGTGGATTGGCAAACAGGTCTATGGAGGGAAGCCCCCATTTCAAGAAAATCTTTTGAACCACCAAAGGATGTAGCTGCCACTCGTGTGGCTGCAGAATCCTGCTCAATCTGTCGGCCAGGGAATTCTCCTGACCTGGAAGATAGACTGCTTTGAGGAGCATGTTGTGTTTCAGGGCAAAGGAACAGAGGTCCTGGGCCTCCTGGCAAAGGGGCTGGGAACCAGTCCCGCCCTGTTTGTTTACATAGAACATGGCTACCTGATTGTCTGTCTGGATCAAGACAGACTGTTGTGCCAGGGAAGCAGTAAAGGCCTTGAGGGCCAAGCGAATAGCTCTGAGTTCCAGCAGATTGATCTGCTGGGACGCCTCCCAATGAGACCACAGGCCCTGGGGGCACTTGTCTAGGCAGTGTGCTCCCCAACCCTGCAGAGAGGCATCGGTGGTCAGTACCACTGTATGAGGTGGGATCTGAAAGGGCAACCCCACCAGCAGATTGGGGGGGTGTAACCACCAGTTGAGGGAGGCCAGGAAACGGTGGGACACTCTGATCCTGTCTCTGAGACTGGCTGAGGCTTGTGACCACTGAGTCCGAAGGCACCACTGGGCAGGCCTCATATTGAGCCTGGCATTGGGGGTCACCTGTACCGTCGACGCCATGTGGCCCAGAAGCCTGAGACAGAGTCTGGCGGAGACCAGGGACCTGTGCAGAAACTTGCTGGCGAGGTCCATGAGCCTTTGTGCTCGGTCCACTGGTAAGAATGCTCTTGCCAGCTGAGAATCCAACCTTGCCCCTATGAACTCCAAGTTCTGGGAGGGGAGCAAAGTGGACTTTGCGAAGTTGATGACAAAGCCCACCTTTTGGAGCAGTTCTATGGTCCTGTTGGTGGCCTGTTGAACTTCCAGGGAAGTCTGGCCTCTGATGAGCCAGTCGTCTAGGTAAGGAAACACAAAGATGCCCTGATTTCTCAGGTAGGCTGCCACCACTGCCAGGCACTTGGTAAACACCCTGGGAGCGGAGGTCAGTCCAAAAGGCAGTACTCTGTACTGATAATGGTTTCCTCCCACAATGAACCTGAGGTACTTTCTGTGGTCTGGATGAATAAGGATGTGAGTGTAAGCATCCTTGAGATCTAAAGAGCAAAGCCAATCTCCCTGCTGGAGGTAGGGCAGAAGTGTTCCAAGAGTAAGCATCTTGAACTTCTCTTTCACCAGAAACTTGTTCAGGTTTCTGAGATCCAAAATGGGTCGAAGACCACCGGTTCTTTTTGGCACCAGGAAATACCTGGAGTAAAACCCGTGACCTCGGAAGTGGGGAGGCACAGGCTCCACTGCCTTGTCCAGCAACAGACCTTTTAGCTCCTGGAGGAGAAGGGCTGTATGCAGGGGAGGCCGGAAAGGTTCCCCTGGGAAGTGTGGCGGAGGCAGTTGGTGAAAGTGCAGGGCATAGCCTCGATGGACTATGTCCAGCACCCAACTGTCTTGGGTTATCAAGGGCCACTTGTGGGCGAACAAGGCTAGGCGGCCTGCTGTGCAGGGCTGGGTCTGCAAGAGAGGAATGGCTATACTCAAGGAGTCAAAAAACCCCACCCTGCTGAGTGGGAGCAGGGGCTGCAGGCTTGGTGGTCCTCTGCCTACGGGGCCCATTACCCTGGCCCTTGGCTTGCTGACCCTGGGGGGCAGCTTGGGCAGCCGGATAATGTGGGTACTGTTTGTAGGCAGTGCCCTTCCTCGGGTAAAAGGACTTTTTACCCGAGCCCTTCTTCTTATGAGAAGGGGCAGAGGTCTTCCTCGACAGCCTTGTCCTCGTGAGGTGCTCTGTCTCGAGCTGAGCGGCCTTCTCGGCCACAGGCTTGCCAAAAAGGTTTTCACCTCGGCAAGGGACATCGACCAACTTGTCCTGAACCCATGGCTTGAGGTCCGATGACTGCAGCCATGCCTGGCGTCGAGCCGCGATGCCGGCTGCGGCTACTCGGGCCGAAGCCTCGAAGCCATTGTAGGCGGCGCGGGACATGAACTTAGAGCATTCCCAGATCCTCGAAGACAAGGACTTAAAACTCTGCAAGGGTTCCCCGGAGAGACCAGCAGAGAATCCGGCCAACTCCTTGGCCAGGTCTCGTAAATACATGCCCATATACAGCTGGTAAGTCTGCAAGCAAGCATCGAGCCCTGAAAGCACTTCCTACCGACGCCATCAAGGCTTCGGGCCTCCCTTCCAGGAGGCACCGCGGAGTGCATCTTCTGACTCTTGAGACGATGCATGGCCGATTCCACAACCATGGAATGGTGTGGTAGCTGTGCTTTCTGGAAGCCAGGACTCTTTCGGAGCCGATAGATGGAATCGACTCGCTTGCTCAAAACCGGCGCAGAGGACGGTGCCTCCCACATCCGGAAGAGGAGCCGTTCCAGCATCGGAGGAACCGGGACAGTAAAGGCCTCCTTCGGAGGAGAGTCATACATAGCATAGCAATATGACGACAGAAAAAGACCACATGGCCTATCTAGTCTGTCCTTCCATAACAACTACAACAGTCCACTTTTTGCCTTTAGAGATCCTCTGTGTTGGTCCCATGCTTTCTTGAATTCAGTTACTGTCCTCATCTCTACCACCTCCACTGGGAGACTATTCCACGGATCCACTACTCTTTCCGTAAAGAAATATTTCCGCATATCACTCCTGAATCTATCTCCCTTCACCCTCATCCCATGTCCCCTCGTAGCAGAACTTGCTTTCAATTGAAAGAGGCTCTCTCCCTGAACATTTATGCCACGGAGGTATTTAAACATCTCAATCATATCACCTCTATCCCGCCTTTCCTCTAAGGTGTACATATTAAGATCCTTAAGTCTGTCCTCATATGCTTTATAATGAAGCCCATTAATCATTTTGGTAGCAACCCTCTGCAACGACTCCATCCTGTTCACATCCTTTTGAAGGTGCGGTCTCCAGAATTGCACACCATACTCCAAATGAGGTCGCACCAAAGACTTATACAGAGGCATTATCACCTCCTTTTTTCTGCTAGCCATTCCTCTCCGTATGCACCCAAGCATCCTTCTAGCTTTTGCTGTCGCCTTTTCCACCTGTTTAGCTACTTTAAGATCATCAGACACAACCACGCCTAGGTCCCGCTCTTCTTTAGTGGACAAAAGTACTTCACCTCCTATACTGTATTGCTCCCTTGGATTGCTGCAGCCCAAATGCATGACCTTACATTTTTTAACATTAAATCCCAGCTGCCAAATTCTAGACCATTCTTCAAGCTTAGCTAGATCCCTCCTCATGTTATCTACCCCTTCCTGGGTGTCTACTCTATTGCAGATTTTGGTATCATCCGCAAAGAGGCAAACCTTACCCGACAGCCCTTCCGCTATATCACTAACAAAGATGTTAAAAAGAATCGGACCAAGGACAGATCCCTGGGGCACACCACTGGTAACATCCTTCTCCTCAGAGTGAGCTCCATTTACTTGTACTCTTTGTCGCCTCCCACCCAACCAATTTCTAACCCAAGCAGTAACTTTAGGGTCCATCCCTAGGGTGCTCAGTTTGTTTATAAGTCGCCTGTGAGGAACAGTGTCAAAGGCTTTACGGAAATCTAAATACACCACATCTAGAGCTCTCCCTCGGTCCAACTCCCTGGTCACCCAGTCAAAAAAATCAATCAGATTTGTCTGACAAGACCTGCCTCTGGTGAATCCATGCTGCCTCGGATCCTGTAATCCGCTGGACTCCAGAAACCTCACTATTTTCTCTTTCAGCAGCGTTTCCAATAATTTACTCACCACCGAAGTTAAACTAACCGGCCTGTAGTTTTCAACCACATCCTTACTTCCGCTTTTGTGTAAAGGCACCACATGAGCCTCTCTCCAGTCCTTTGGCACCACTCCTGACTCCAACGAGGCATTGAAAAGGTCAGTCAGTGGAGTTGCTAGAACGTCCCCAAGTTCCCTCAGTATTCTAGGGTGTATCCCATCCGGTCCCATCGCTTTGTCTACTTTAAGTTGAGCTAGTTTCTCACGAACACAGTCTTCTGAAAATAGTTCAAGATGTCCCTCGCTTCTGTTCTTATTTGTGGGTGTTTTCTGAGGTCGGCTCGAGGCTCCTCCTCGGGGTCAGCCGAGATAGCCAGGGCAGCGGCCATATCGCGGACCAACTCCGAGAACCTAGTATACTCCGGAGGGGATCTACTCCGGGGCTCAGACTCAGGTGAGTCCGAAGGGACACACCGAGTCTTGAAGGTGTCAGGAGACTCCTCGTCTTCGGTCTCCCAAGCAGACTCGTCCGATGTCGAGTCGAGGTCCGACCCCGCGGGGCCTCTAGGCACCCGTCCCGACGTCGGTGGCACCGGCGTCGAGACCCTCGGTCCCGAACGGGAGGTCGAGGGAGACCTCGACCGAGGACGACCTCGAGCCGCAAGGGACTCGAGTATCGGCTCGGTCTCCGGGGTCGACTTCGAAGTCGATTTCCTGGTGGTAGGGGCAGATGCGCCAGACAGGCTGGCCATCAGTGCCTGCTGCTGATCCATGAAGGCAGACATTCTGCTCTCCAAGGCTGTCAACCTGAGACTCAGCTCAGGTGATGCAGCAGCTCCCGACTCGGGCCCTGGTGGCGCCGGGCCTGACGTCGGTACTCGGGGAGGCGAGTCCACGAGGACAACAGGACTTACGTGTCCAGCAGACTCCGGCTCCATGCGAGGAACTTTAGTTGGCTTCTCCTGGTCCACGGGCCCGGGACGACGGTCGGGGGTCTTAGACCTGGCCCTCGAGGACTCAGGGACCTCCTCCGACACCACCCTCGCAAGCCGCTTCTTCCTCTTACGTTCCCGGTCGGGGGACCCCCTGTCCGAGGAGCTCCGATGCCTCTCGGGATCGGAATCCTGAGATGTCGAGGCCTCAGACGAGGTCCGGGCCCGGGCAGAGGCCGAGTCCGAGAAAAGCCTTTCACTTTGTTGCTGACGACTTTGGAGGGCCTTGGAAGGCATTTTTCCACATGGCCCGCACGTTTTGGAATCGTGGTCCTGGCCAAGGCACCGAAGGCAGCAGTCGTGTGTGTCGGTGAGAGACATTATCTTCTTACACCGATCACACTTTTTAAAACCACTGGAAGCCATCGGGGAGAAAAGGGTCCCCGCGAGGTCAAAGGACCGGCCTTCCAGGGAAAAAGAAAAAGAATTGGCGCGAGCGCCTAGCCACCAAGGGCAAAAACCGAAAAAAGAAAAAAGGGATTCGATACCGGTGTACCGAACCCGGCGGGAGGTGAACCGACGTCGAATCCGAGGAAAAAAGCGAAATAACGCCAAGAAAAAAACTTCTCTTTTCCGGGAAAAAAAGGACACACGTCCAATGGGCTTCACGGAAAAAAAGAGACTGAGGTAAGATGGCACCTTTAGGCGGGAAGGGAACCGCGCATGCGTGCCAGCATTCCCAAAGGCTTTCATGGAAAGCTGGGGAAATGCTCCGCTGGGGCTTCATCGGCGTCGATGACACCCATAAGTGAGGACTGACTTCCTGCTTGGTCCTGGAAAATGGGTTTTTTATAGGGTTTCTTTTTGGCTGGAGTGAATGTAGATTTTGACAATCTATCTAAAGTGATATTGTCGGCATCTATCTCATTAGCCTTCTCCTGCCAATTCTTGCCAAAGAGGTTTTCTCCTGTGCAAGGGATGTTTCCCAATTTATCCTGTACCCAAATCTCCAAGTCTGATGCCTGAAGCCAGGCAATCCAACGTGCACCAATGGCAATAGCAGAGGTTCTGCTGATGCATTCAAAGCAGTCAAAGGCTGCACGGTTTACAAACTTGGAGACATCTTGAGCATGCTTGACAAGAGTAAGAAAGTCCTGTCATTTGTCTTCAGGGAGAAGGGGGCTCATAAGCTCCAAATCTCCTGTGACCTCTTTGAGGAACATTCCCATATATAAAATATATGAGCTGATCCTAGCTGAAAGCATGGAAGCCTGAAAAGTTTGACGCCCAAAAGCGTCAAGAGTCCTGCATTCACGACCTGGAGGATAGGATGCATGTCTCTTGGTACTTTTCATCCTATGCATGGCTGACTCCACTACCATTGAATGGTGTGGCAGCTGAGTCTTTTGAAAACCAGGACATGGTGGAACTCGATACATGGTATCGAGTCTCCTAGAATGAGGAGATGTGGTCAAAGGTGTCTCCCACATTCTGAGCATCAAATCATGAAGAATTTCATGAATGGGCAGAGTGGCTGCCTCCTTGGGAGCCTTAGGGTATTGGAGAATTTCCAATTCCTTTGCTCTACGTTCTTTTTCAGGAGCTACCGTGATTGAAAGGCCTTGGGCCACATCACAAATAAAATCCTGAAAAGACATGTCTTCCGGAGGAGACATTCTGCGTTGGGGAGAAGAGGAGTCTTCCGGGAGAAACACCCTGGTACCGGCAGAAGTATCAGAGACATCGGAATCGGAGGATTTGAAATATCTCTGATCCCGATGTTCATGCAAAGCACAGTCTCGGTATCGATCGAAGTCGGTACCGAATTGGTCCAGTACCAATCTGTCAATGCCATAAACAGTCGGCATGGGAAGGATTCCCACCGGGGCCGGCACCGTTGGTGCTGGTACCGGTATTTGAACTGGTGCTGGTGCCGGCATCGGTACCGGTGCCTGTTGAACCACCGGTGTCAACGGTACCGCAGCTGTAAGGAGAGCTGCAAGACTGCGTTCGATAGCGAGGAATCTCTGGTCTATCGACGCTGCCGATGCCTGGGTATCGGTACCGGTAAAAGCGGCCAGAACCCCTTGAGCATAGCACCAATAGTTCTGCCGATGTCGAAGCCTTGAGAACATCCTGGAACCCCGTTGATGCTTTGGAAGCCGAAGCCTCCTGCCAGGGCTGTTTTGCCGGTGTAGTTTCTTCAAGGGCAATGCCAATGGCCTCTCGATGCTTTGAAGGAGAGCTACCCTTGGAGGACCGGCTCTTATGTTTAGTTACCTGAGATCCATGGGAGGAAGACGAGGCTCTTGAAGACGTCGATGCAATGGACCTGGTATCTGAAGAAAAGAGGGTACCGAGCTTTGTAGCTCGGTTCTGTCTTCCTCTTTTAGTCATCCCCATACAGGAGGAACACTCAGATGGAGAATGGTCAGGGCCTAAACATTTTAGACAAAAGCCATGGGTGTCGGTGACGGAGATGGAACCGCCACATTTAGTACATTTTTTAAAAACACTAGCTGGTTTTTCCATCTTTTGGGAAAAATGGGGCCTAATGCCCAAAATGGCGCCTAGCACCAAAAGAAAACGTTTCTGAAGAGAAACAGTTAAAAAAAAAAAAAAATATATATATATATATATATATATAAAAAATATATATATATATATATATTTTTTTTTTTTTAATATAAATATATATATATTTTTTTTTTTAGAAAAGAAGAAAGAAAGAACCGGCGGTACCGGTAGGTGTCGTGCAGAGGCAGGCACGACCACAAGAAAACAAGTTTAAAGAAGAAATTTTCTGCGGTGACAGGATATGTGTCCTGTCGGCTCCGCGGAAAACGAAGAACTGAAGAGGGACAGTTGGAAAGGCGGGAAGGCAGTGTGCATGTGCTGAGGGATGCTCCCAAAAGCGTTCCTATTGGACGCTGGGGAGTGTTCCCGCACAGGCTCCGTCGGTACCGACGATATCCATATGTGAAGACTACATTCCTGCTTGTTCCTTGAGATATGGGGGTGCCATCTCATCCTTCACCTCAGGCAGCAGATTGCCTTGAGCCGTCCCTAGCTGCTGAAATGCAGGGGATGTGGGGAAAAGAAGAAGCGCTGTGGACTGTGTTGGAAAGAAGAGATGGCACGATCATCCATACTAGTGTAGGCCTCCAACTCAAATCGAAGAAATGGATAGACTCTTGATTATTGATATTGCAAAGGTAGCCATGAAGGGGGAAGTGATCATATTGGGTGACTTTAATCTACCTGATGTGGATTGGAGTATTTCTTCTGCAAATCTAGAAAGTGAAAAAATTGTGGATGCCTTCCAAGATGGATTGCTAAGACATTATTGTTATGGTCATTTTGTTGTATGTAAACCGCGCTGATAAATAGTGCGGTATATAAGAAATTGTAATAAATAAATAAATAAATAAATAATAAATGGTGATGGAACCAACCAGGGAAAGTTTGATGCCGGATTTAGTACTCACCAACGGAGAAAGTATGTTGAATGTCCAGGTGGTTACCCATGTGAGCTGAAGTGATCATCATATGGTGTGGTTTGAGATAAAAATCAATGCAGAGTCCAAGCACAGCAAGCTCAAAGTCCTAGACTTACAAAACGCTGACTTCAGTAAAATGGCCAACTTCCTGAAGGAGGAGTTGGAAGGGTGGGAGGAGGTAAGGGAAGTGGAACTGCAGTAGACTAAACTAAAGGAGGCAATAAAAGGAGCAACAGATAGATATGTAAGGAAAGTAAATAAAAACAAAAGGAAAAGGAAACCTATTTAGTTCTTCAAAAGAAATAGCTGCACAAATTAAGACAAAAAACACAGCTTTCACAAAATTCAGAAATTCACAAACAGGGGAACACAGAATAGAATACAGGATAAAGCTAAAAGAGACAAAAAGAGAAATAAGGATAGCTAAATCAAAGGCAGAAGAAAAGATGCTTAAGATCTGAAGCGTGGAGACAAAACATTTTTTCAGGTATATTTTGGAGAAGAGGAAGATCAGAGGTGGAATTGCAACACTCAAAAGTGTTGAGGACAGATTCGTGGACAGTGACATTGAAAAAGTAAAAATGTTAAACAAATACTTCTGTTCTGTTTTTACTAAAGAAAATGTTGGAGAAGGACCACCTATGATTGATAAATATACAAAGGGGAATGGAGTAGATACTATACCATTCACATAAGATGATGTTTTTGAACAGCTTGCAAAACTGAAACGTGGACAAGGCCATGGGACCGGATGGGATACATTCCAGGATACTGAAAGAGCTCAGAGAAATTCTAGAGGGCCTTTAAAGGATGTTTTTAATAGATCTTTGGAGAAAGGAAATTCCACAGAACTGGAGAAGGGCTGATGTGGTATCTCTTCACAAAAGTGTCAAGAGGGAAGAAGTGACAAACTACAGGCCAGTAAGCCTTACCTCGGTGGCGGGAAAAGTAATGGAGGCAACTCCTGAAAAAGAGAATAGTGGACTTTCTTGAAACCAATAGGTTGCATGATCTGAGGCAACATGGTTTTACCAAAAGACAATCATGCCAAACAAATCTGACTGAGTTCTTTGACTGGGTGACCAGAGAACTAGATTAAGGGACGTGTGATGGATGTGATCTATCTAGATTTCAGCAAAGCCTTTGATACTGTTCCTCTCAGGTGGCTTATCAATAAACTGAACAGCCTGGGGATGGGTCCCAAGGTGGTGAACTGGATCAGAAATTGGTTGACTGACAGACGACAGAAGGTGATGGTAAATGGAACTCACTCGGATGAAAGGAAGGTGATTAGCGGCATGCCCCAGGTACTGGCCCTGGGACCAGTACTGCTCAACGTATTTGTGAGTAATATTGCTGAAGGACTGAATGGAAAAGTCTGTCTTTTTGCAGATGATATGAAAATTTGCAACAGAGTGGACTCCCCTGAGGGAGTGGATAACATGAGGAAAGATCTACAAAAGCTAGAAGAATGTCTAATGCTTGTCAGTTAAGATTTAATGTGAAGAAGTTCAGTGTCATGCACTTGGGATGCAGAAATCCAAGGGAATTGTTTGCAATAGGGAGTGAGAAGTTGGTGTGCACGGACCAGGAGAAGGACCTTGGAGTGATTGTTTCTGAAGATCGCAAGGTGGCGAAACAGTGTGACAAGGCGGTGGCAAAAGCCAAAAGGATGCTGGGTTGCATAAAAAAAGGAATTACCAGCAGAAAAGAGGAGGTACTAATGCCACTGTACAAGTCGCTGGTGAGGCCTCACTTGGAATACTATGTTCAGTTTTGGAGACCATATCTCACAAAGGATATAAAAAGACGGGAAAATATTCAGAGGAAGGTGACCAAAATGATTTTGAGCCTGCACCAGAAGATGTATGAGAAAAGACTTGAAGACCTAAATATGTATACACTAGAGGAGAGATGGGTAAGGGAAGATATTATGATACAGACCTTTAAATACTTAGAGTATTAATGAACAAACAAACCTCTTCCAAAGACAGGGAAGCTGTAAAACTAGAGGGCATAACATGAAGCTTCAAGGGGATAAACTGAAAGGCAACATCAGGAAATACTTTTTTACTGAAAAGGTGGTGGATGCTTGAAATGCCCTGCCGATGGAAGTGGTGGGAGCAAATACAGTGACAGAATTCAAAATGGCATGGGACAGACACAGTGGATTCATTTATAGCAACAGGATAAAATCAAAATGAACTTAACTATCTCTTATATCTCAACAAACAGGGGTGACCTGCATGGAACAGTGGGTACACCCCTAAATAAAGGCATGGGGAGGGGTGATCTGCATGGAGCGGCAGGTGCACCTACTCTTGCTACTTTGCAGGGCTGACTAGATGGACCATACTGGTCTATATATGCCGTCATATACTATGTTACTATGTTGAGCAATTTGTCCACTGTGCAGAAGGAATCCAGAGCCTGGTCAGAGCACCAGTGGAGAACCTCCTCCATTTAAACACTTACGACCTCATCATAGAAGCTTTACAGGAGGCCAGGAGGACTTCTGTGATGCTCTCAGGTAGGTTAAGCTCCGACAGAACTATCAACTCAACATTTATGCTGTGAAGACCAAGGACTGGATGTTGGGGTGAAGCAAGGTCCTGTCCGCCTGTGAGATGAGATCTGGGGCAGAGCCTAGTCGCAGGGGCTCTCGCCAAGAGAGCTGAAGCAGCAAGGGGAACCACGGCTGCTTGGGTCAGTACAGAATGATCAGGATCATCGTGCCCCTGTCGGCCTGAAATTTCAGCCACAGAGGGAATGGGTGGAGAAGCAGAAAGCAGTCCCACTCCTTAGTGCAGAAGGAAGGCGCTTGGCACTAGCTAGCCACTCGATGCGACCCTGATGCAGAACTGGCGCACCTAATTGGAGGATCTTCCTCTGTGGTCACTGGCAGATTGGCTATGCTCCAAAGGAACCAGTCAAAATCCCAGCCCCTGCTTGGGCTGTGAGGCAGGCTGAATTTTCTAGGGCTTCTTTCGACATGCAGATGAGGAGCTTGAGCCTTTGGCTGACAGCCTTGTGGGTTTGGAAAGTATCAGTGCTTACAATGGTAATAAGTCTTCTTTCCCTGGTACTTCTTGTGAGAGGGATCAGCAGTTTTACACGACAGCTTGGTGAGATTTATATGCTGCTTTTCTATATCACCAGCCTTTGCCTCCATTTGCTCCCCAAAGAGGTTCTCACCCAGCATGGCACATCTGCTGGCTTATCCTGTACCCACTGCTCCAAGTCAGAGGACTGAAGTCATGCGATTGGTGGGCCCCAATGCCCACTTCTGCCATCCTGCAGGTGGACTCAAATGCATTGTAAGTTGCCCAGACATGAAAGAACAGTATTTGCCATTTCCCAGCAGAGCATGAAAGCGTCGAGCTGCTCAGTGGGGACGAGCAGGCCAAACTCAGCCAGATCCAGCATGATGTCTTTCAAGAACATGCTCATGTTTAATTGGTATGAAAGGACCCTGGCCACCAGCATGGAGGTTTGGAAGCACTGCCTGCAAAAGGTGTACAAGGTCCATGCCTCTCTGCCCAGAAGCATCGAGGAGTGGGGTCTTATTGCTCTTGATTCACTTCATGGCAGACTCCACCACCAAGGAGTTGTGTGGGAGCTAAGGCTTCTCGAACCCTGGGGCCTTCTGGACCTGGTACATCAAGTCCAGTTGCCTGCTGACTGAGGGTATCATGAACGGGTTCTCCCACATCCGCATATGTAGCTGCTGCATGATCTGGTGCACCAGTTCCATAACAGCCTCTTTGGGGGCCAAAGGGTACTGGAGGATCTCCAGTTCCTCAGTCCTAGGCTCATACTCTGCCTCCAAGGAGAATGGGATAGTCTTGTCCATATCCCTGACAAAGTCCTGGAAGGACATGTCATCTGGAGGAGACTTCCAATGCTCATGCAGAGAAGGCGGCTCCGAATGTAGCTCTAGGGACTTGTCATTGGATGCCTCCAATTCCACCTTGGTTTCCCAGCCATCAGAGGCCGACTCTGAAAGGAAGTCGAAGTACCGGCAAACCTCCTCCTGGTGTTCTCTTTCTTTGCATGGAGAGGCAGAGCATCAACAGGACTGGTGGTACACTGAGTGCTTCCATGGTCCTGCCGGGGCATCGGACCCTGATACACTCAAGAGGGAAATGGCTCCCATGAGGACCAATGTCAATTCCAATTGATGCCCTGATGTAGCTGTGTCGACCGGCAGCACATGGCTCTCAAGAACTGGCTGCAAGGTCTGCGGTGACGATGCCTCTGGCACCAAAAGGTCAGCCTGTTTCTTGGCCAACATTGCCACCATTTCGGGCCCCGAGGTGTTACTCTCAGATTGCTGTTTCCAAAGGCTGGGGGCAGGAAGTACCACCTCAGCCACTGACTCCGGCACTCCCGTCGGGGAATTGCCGATTGTAGGGACATCAGGGGATGAACAGCACCTCTCCTGCACTACGGGGAATGACCTCTCCACCAGGGCTTAGGAAATGGAGATCCTCCATTACCCTTCGGCCCCCAAGGAGGCTGTGATGGGGCCAGTGCACCCTGTGTTACATTGGAAAGGCTTTTGATGCCAATGCATGGTTTCATCCTGGTACTCGGATGCCCCCTTTGATGTCGACAACGTTGAAGCAGAGTTCTTCCTCAATTCACAAAGATCTATCGATGCCATCACTCTGGGCCACTGAGGCCCCTCGATTCTGAGTGCACTCGAGCACCCCTCGATGCCGATGTCTCCATGGATCCTCGCAGGGTTACTGGGAGTGATGACATCACAGAAGCTGAATCAGAAGGCCTGAAGAGGGACTTCCTCAGGTTACAAGAAGAGGGCTGGAGTTCGGGACCAAGCACCGAAGGCACCAATTGTGCCGGTTGATGACCGAGATGGTCCAGGCACATTTGGTGTTCTTCTTAAAACCGCTGTCTGGCTTCTGGGACATGTCTGGGAACATGGCCACAGTGAGGTTGAAAGGCTCGATGGTGCCAGCTGCAGGAAGAAAATGAGAGAAAAGAAAAAAAAGTTATAAAAAAATCACCAATGACAAGTGTTGGTGGGGAGCCAATGCTACTGATGACAGGCGGGTGAAAAGCTAGAAAAAGAACAACCCCCTGCATAGGAAAAATGATACATTTACTTCCGGAGGCAGAGACACATCTGAAGAGCTCCATGGAAAACAAAAACTGGAGAAGATGGCACTCGGCAGGCGGGAAGGCAGGCACATATGCGCAGTGGAGCTTCCCAAAAGCTTCCAATAGAAGGTCGGGAGCATTCCCGTGCAGGCTCCGTTAGTGATGTCACCCATATGTGAGGACTTCATTCCTGCCTGTCCATGGTTAAAAACTATAACCTTTCTCCCTCTCATGACAATCTCTCCAAATATCCTGAAGGTCCATCTCAGCAATCAAACTTTGAAGAGCCTACTAGCACCACCTTCTTGCTGCACCTCCCGCCCAGTGGAGTCAAGTTGAGGCTTCAAAAGCAAGTATTAAAATCTCTCCCTTATTAAAAGCAACCCCTTTGCAAATTCTGACAGAGACAATTTTATCTCTGTAAAAAAAACTTCTGTTTATCATTAGGAGCATATACACTCCCAAACATAAAAATCTCCCTCTTAATTTTCACATTAACAAAAAGCTTCCTCTTATCTCATTTCACCTACAACAGCTCAGCATGCAAGTCCTGGTGCATCAGGATGGCCACCCCCCTTTTACATCCCAAAGTATCTGACGCTCATGGCACTTCACTATAGGGCCTTCTCTTTAGCCATCTCTGATCTTCTAGCCGCAAATGTTTCTCCTGAAGAAGAAGCACATCTCCCCCAAAAGTGCAACCTCTCTAAATAAGATAGAGCCTTTCTTAGGTGCATTAAGCCCTTTGCTATTTATAGTAACAATCTTAATAGTAGTCAATACCATCATTTATACCCAACTCATCCATCTGCCTTACTCCCTCAAATACACAACACACATTGAGCCCCAGACATAACCAACACTCTCACATAACCATACAAAGCCCCTTGAACAAATGGATGATGAAATGCTTAAAGAGATCAAGGAAGCTAACAAATGTTACAGCAGAGTAGTGATAATGGGTGATTTCAATTACCCCGGTATCAACTGGCTCAGTGTCACGGCAGGACATGCTAGGGAGATAAAGTTTCTAGATGAAATAAAAGACTGCTTCTTGAAGCAGCTGGTTCATGAACCGACCAGAGGGGAAGCCATATTGGATCTAGTCCTTAGTGGAACACCAGATCTGGTGCAAGAAATAAGGGTGTTGGGACCACTTGGCAATAGTGATCATAGCATGATAGTGTTTGATTTAATTAGTGGAGGAGGGATAGTAAAGAAATCAACAGTACTACCTTTTAACTTTCGAAAGGGAGACTATGATAAAATGAGGAATATAGTTCAGAAAAAACTAAAAGGAGCGGTTGCAAAGGTTAAAGACTTACATCAAGCTTGGGTGTTGTTTAAAAATACAATCCTGGAAGCCCAGACCAGCTGTATTCCACGCATTAAGAAGAGTGGAAGAAAGTCCAAAAAACTGCCAGCATGGTTTAAAGGTGAGGTCAGAGAGGCTGTTGCTGCCAAAAAAGCATCTTTCAGGAAATGGAAAAAAGAGCCAAACAAAGAAAACTGGAAACAGCACAAGCACTGGCAAGTTAAATGCAAAGCATTGATAAGCTAGGCAAAGCGAGAATTTGAGAAGGAACTTGCTACAGAAGCAAAAACACAAAACAAAGACTTTTTCAAGTACATTCGTAGCAAAAGGCCTGTGAGAGAGTCAATTGGACCATTAGATGACAGAGGGGTAAAAGGGGCAGTAAAAGGAGACAAGGCTATAGCGGAGAGACTGAATGAATTCTTTGCTTCGGTCTTTACTGAGGAAGATGTAGGGATGTTACCCAAGACTGAAGTGGTATTTAAAGGTGATACTGCAGAGGAATTGAGAGAAATATCACTACACCAGGAAGATGTATTACAGCTATTTGATAAACTGAATAGTAGCAAATCACCTGGACCGGATGGTGTACATCCAAGAGTGTTGAAAGAACTGAAATATGAGATTGCAGACCTGCTATTAGTAATCTGTGAACTTTCATTACAATCATCTGTAATACCTGAAGATTAGAAGATCGCCAATGTAATGCCAATTTTTAAAAAGGGTTCCAGGGGTGATCCGGGAAATTACAGACCGGTGAGCCTGACATCAGTACCGGGGAAAATGGTAGAAACCATCATAAAGAACAAAATTACACAGCATGTAGATAGTCATGGCCTAATGGGAGACAGCCAACATGGCTTTAGACAAGGAAGATCTTGTCTTACTAATCTGATATGTTTTTTTGAAGGTGTGAATAAACAGGTAGACAAAGGTGAGTCGGTTGAAATAGTGTATCTGGACTTTCAGAAAGCCTTTGACAATGTTCTTCATCAGAGACTTTTGGCAAAACTAAAAAGTCATGGGATAGGAGGCAGTGTACTATTGTGGATCGGGAACTGGTTAAAAGATAGAAAGCAGAGGGTAGGGCTAAATGGCCAATTTTCCCAATGGAAAAAGGTGAATAGTGGAGTACCCCAGGAATCTGTACTGGGTCCGCTACTTTTTGACATATTCATAAATAACCTGGAAAAGGGAAATAACAAGTGAGGTTATCAAATTTGCAGACGACACAAAACTGTTTAAAGTTGTTAAAACCCAAGAGGACTGTGGAAAACTGCAGGAGGATCTGGATAAATTGGAAGACGGCATCCAAATGGCAGATGAAATTTAATGTGGAGAAGTGCAAAGTTGTGCACCTAGGAGAGAACAACCCACACTATGGTTACACGATGCAAGGTTCCACATTGGGAACCACCACCCAGGAAAAAGATTTAGACGTCATCGTGGATAACATGTTAAAACCCTCCGCCCAGTGTGCAGCGGCGGCCAAGAAAGCAAATAGAATGCTAGGTATCATAAGGAAAGGAATGGAAAATAAAACAAAGGATATTATAATGCCTCTGTATCATTCCATGGTACGACCGCACCTTGAATATTGTGTGCAATTCTGGTCACCGTATCTTAAAAAGGATATAGCGTTATTAGAAAAGGTACAGAGAAGAGCCACCAAAATGGTAAAGGGGGTGGAAGGCTACTCCTATGAAGAGAGGCTACAAAGGTTAGGGCTCTTCAACCTGGAAAAGAGACGGCTGAGGGGAGATATGATAGAGGTATATAAATTAATGAATGGAGTGGAACGGGTAAACGTAGATCAATTGTTTACGCTATCAAAAGTGACTTCATGGCTCTGGGACAGAGGGTGAAGCAGTTAGGTGCACAGGTGGTGTTCTCTTCAATCCTCCCTGTTGAGGGTAAAGGCCAAGGCAATGAGGCTCGCATCCTGGAGATGAATGCATGGCTGCGTGGATGGTGTCATCGAGAGCGTTTTGGTTTCCTAGACCATGGGATGCTGTTCCAAGGGTTGCAGAGCAGAGATGGCATCCATCTGTCCAAGAAAGGTCAACGCATCTTTGGTAGTAGACTGGCTAATCTACTGAAGAGGGCTTTAAACTAGATTCGTTGGGGATGGGTGAAGAAAGCCCCCAGGTAAGTGAAAGCCCCCAGGTAGGTGATACATTAAATACCTTTATGGAAATGGATAACAGGGATAACATATGGAAAGCAATGTGTATTAATGCCCGTAGCATGGGAAATAAGATCCCTGAAGTTGAAGCTTTGGTGGGAGTGGCTGATTTGGATTTAGTGGCAGTTACAGAAACATGGTTCACAGAAAACCATGACTGGGATGTAACTATACCTGGCAATACTTTATTCAGAAAGGACAGGGTAGGAAGAAGGGGAGGAGGAGTGGCACTATATATAAAAACTACTATTAAAGCTTTGGAATTACAGAGCTTAAAAGGGAGAGAGGAGGCATTGTGGGTTAAACTAGAAAGAGGGAAAGAGAAATCTATTTGCATTGGTGTGATATACAGACCTCCCTCACAAGAGGAAGAGGTGGACACAGAGTTAATTGAAGACATACGCAGCATTGCTAGGAAAGGGGAAGTGCTACTGATAGGAGATTTCAATATGCCAGATGTTGATTGGCACATTCCTGCTGCAGTATCATCTAGAAGTAAGGAGATCCTGGATTCTCTACAGGGAGAACTATTCAGGCAATAGGTAACAGACCCCACACGTGAAGGGGCCATACTGGACTTGGTGCTTACCAATGGTGAAAGTGTTTCTGATGTTGTAGTGGGAGATCATTTTGCATCCATTGATCACCAGATGGTGTGGTTCAGTATTAGGACTAGGGCTGTTAGAATCCATTCCAAGGTGAGGATCTTAGACTTTAGGAAGACTAACTTTGCGAAGATGGGCCAATACCTCAGGGAGTCGTTAGTGGGATGGGAACAGCTGGGGGATGTAGAAAAACAGTGGGCAAAACTGAAAGGGGGTATTTTAAAGGCAACCAAACTTTTTGTTAAAATGGTAAATAAAGGCAAAAGGAACAGGAGA
Organism: Ichthyophis bannanicus; assembly: GCA_033557465.1. NCBI lineage: Eukaryota > Metazoa > Chordata > Amphibia > Gymnophiona > Ichthyophiidae > Ichthyophis > Ichthyophis bannanicus. Next base: position 373,313,001 of record CM066034.1, on the reverse strand, counting down.
CCGCTACGGTTTTCGAAGGAAGTAGCTGAAAAAGTGAAGAAAAAGAAGGAGGCCTTCATGAAATACAAGAGATCACAAAGAGAGGAAGACAGGCATCTGTATTTGGAAAAACCTAGAGAAGCTAGCAAAGTAGTCAAGAAGGCAAAGATTCAAAAGGAGGAGGAAATAGCCAATGCAATAAAATGGGGGGACAAGACATTTTTCAGATTTATTAGTGAGAAGAGGAAGGGCAAAAGTGGTATTGTCAGATTCAAGGGTGCAGGGGGGGAATATGTAGAAGCTGATAAGGATAAAGCGGAATTGCTTAACAAATATTTTTGTTCTGTGTTCACAGATGAAGAACCAGGAGCAGGACTTCAGAAAACACCCACAAATAAGAACAGAAGCGAGGGACATCTTGAACAATTTTCAGAAGACTGTGTTCGTGAGAAACTAGCTCAACTTAAAGTAGACAAAGCGATGGGACTGGATGGGATACACCCTAGAATACTGAGGGAACTTGGGGACGTTCTAGCAACTCCACTGACTGACCTTTTCAATGCCTCGTTGGAGTCGGGAGTGGTGCCAAAGGACTGGAGAGAGGCTCATGTGGTGCCTTTACACAAAAGCGGAAGTAAGGATGTGGTTGAAAACTACAGGCCGGTTAGTTTAACTACGGTGGTGAGTAAATTATTGGAAACGCTGCTGAAAGAGAAAATAGTGAGGTTTCTGGAGTCCAGCGGATTACAGGAGCCGAGGCAGCATGGATTCACCAGAGGCAGGTCTTGTCAGACAAATCTGATTGATTTCTTTGACTGGGTGACCAGGGAGTTGGACCGAGGGAGAGCTCTAGATGTGGTGTATTTAGATTTCAGTAAAGCCTTTGACACTGTTCCTCACAGGCGACTTATAAACAAACTGAGCACCCTAGGGATGGACCCTAAAGTTACTGCTTGGGTTAGAAATTGGTTGGGTGGGAGGCGACAGAGTACAAGTAGATGGAGCTCACTCTGAGGAGAAGGATGTTACCAGTGGTGTACCCCAGGGATCTGTCCTTGGTCCGATTCTTTTTAACATCTTTGTTAGTGATATAGCGGAAGGGCTGTCGGGTAAGGTTTGCCTTTTTGCAGATGATATCAAAATCTGCAATAGAATAGACACCCAGGAAGGTGTAGATAACATGAGGAGGGATCTAGCTAAGCTTGAAGAATGGTCTAGAATTTGGCAGCTGGGATTTAATGTTAAAAAATGTAAGGTCATGCATTTGGGCTGCAGCAATCCAGCTTCCAGAAAAAAATCAGCCACACTTCCTCTCTGGTTGTTGCTGATCCAATCCTAACAATTACTCCATCACACAGTTCCTCAGCTGTGCTTTTCCCCTACACATTTACTGAACACAGCACAAGGCAACTTTGCCGCAGGTTTAATACTATCCACTTTAGCCAATTCTGCAGGCTGCAGCACCCACTATGCCTCAGTAACATCCTTAACAGGGTGGCCCTTTCCTCCAAAGCTGAAATTCATGCAGAAAGGAAAGGACCATTAGTAACATATCTTCTCCTTGTTTAACCCTTTCAGAACGTATGTCCACTGTAATGGACGTCATGTTATTCATTGAATTCTATGTGTATATATATAGTGTCTGTGAAAAAATTCAGGTCTGAAAGGGTTAAAATCTCAATGACTGGCTGCATCTCTCTCTGCCAGGTCAGTGTAAATGCAGAGAAGTCCTGATAGAGGGTCACTTGCTCGTTCCCATATGGGACATACTTCTTTTCCCACTCCTTGCAAAGCAGCATCGATGCAGCTTGAAATTTAAAAAAAAAACGTACCACTATATCCCTGGGTGGTTTCCCCAGTGCTTGGTGTGCCCATTCAATGTCCAGAACTGCTGCTCTCTCCTCCTGCTCATCTCCCTTAAATAATTCTGCACATAGGGTATGCACCACGGCCTCTACATTCTCCTCACCAGTCGCCTCTGGCACACACTGAAACCATATATTATTATGGTGACTTCTGTTTTCTATATCATCATGTTCTGCCACTTGCTGAGTGTGCCGGTCAATGATGCACTGCAAATCATTAAGCTGCATGCTCTTCCAGCTTAGATTCAGCCTCTTCCATGCACTCGCCCAGCTCCTGCAAATTGTCATGCATATCTTCTATTTTTACCACAATTTCCTCAGGCACAGTGCAAAATTCCAACCCCAGATCATCAAAACCTCATTGCACTTCATTTTTTAGCACAGCCATGTCTTGCACAGAGGATCCCGGCTCATTTCTGATTTCCACATCAGAGTCTACAGACACCATACTAGCGGGTGAGTCCCCGTATGGCCCTGTTTTGCTTACCAGCTGCTGTGAGGTCTGTGACTTATCCTTCATCTTGGTGGCCTTACTTTTTGTTCCCATCATCTCCAGGACTGCTCAACGCAAGTCGGAGAAGGTAATTTTCAAGTCAGTTTTGCTTGTAATACTGTTGGAGTTAGCTTTTAGTGACACAAGTCAGACAATCAAGTTCCCTAAGCTGCCATTAGATTGTCCGATGCCACTTCCTCCATTTTTTACATTTTTCATCCATAAAAGAGCTTTTACGAAATTACCCTGGGAGTTAACATGCAAAAAATTATGTGTAGTGACAAAATAGTGCATATTTTTCTATGACATGCATGCAGACATTTGCTGGAGTGCAGTTGTGTAGTTTATAAAATATATGTGGTTGCACAAATTGTACATCTGTGCACTTGGTGTAAATCTAGCCACAATTTTGCTGGTTTACCCCTAATATTTTAAAAAGAGAAATGGAGGGGCATTTTAGAAAGGATGTCCATATGCAATCTGGGACATCTAAATCAGAATGTCTGAAACAAAAACCGGCACTTCCAGGTGCAGACACGATTTCACAAACATGGACATGCCCAATATGGATGTCTGTGGGGGCATCTATAAAAACATCCCCATAATAGTATTTTAGAACTTGGACATCTAGGAATAGCCTATAGGTTAGAGTAGTGGATTAGGAACAGGTAAGTCAAGGTTCAAATCCCACTGCTATGATCATTGTGATTGTGCTGAGTACTGGGGATGATAGAGTGCTATCTTCTCTACAGCCTTTGGATATTTTTCAGCGAAACAAGTACTTTCCTGTGATACTTATTCATGCCTGGAGCAGGTCTAATCTTAGACACGACTCTGAATTTCCAGGATGTTTTTGAGATCAGGCAGTGACATCCAGGTTCCTGGGAACGCCCCAGCCACGCCTCCACCATACCCCCATTCAGACTTGGACATCCTTACTCTGGGGAAGTCAACAGATCTGGCTTCCAAAATAGCTCTGGAGACTTCTCTATGTTTTGGACATCTCTATGCCCATTTTCAGACGTCCAAAGTACCAATAGGGCTTCTAAAATAACTCCCATAGGTGGCCATATGTTTTTATAAAATAGGATTGAAACAGACACCTACTTTGCCTTCACACATAGGTGACCTGTTATAAAATTACCCCTCATATAGTCATCATAATAACTAGAAGTTCTAGCTGAAACATAGGCACTCGTGTAACTGGGTCAGTCTTGCAAGCTATGCAGGAAATGTAAGAAACCAAGCATTCTGGCAACAGTTGCACCAGGCTAAGATGATAGATTCAGATACAAGTTGAATTCTGTCTACCAGATGGCAAATACAGTAAAAACTTGAAGTCCCATGAACATACAGTCTATGCAGGGGACCCTAGGACATTTGGTGTTTGAAAACTGGCTTTACTAGTATTGATAGATATTTAAATCATTACAAAGCTCTGTGGTTACACATGGGAAAGCTGAATGTGAACTTAGTGAAGAATCTGTATACTTATCTGCCCGAGATCATTGAGTACAATCCAGTCTGGATAATAAAAAATGGAAGAAAAGCCATGGTGGAGAGAATGGCAGTTTGATTCTGCAATTGTACTAGCAAGTGGCATATGTACATTCAGATTCTGGGCACTGGGAAGAATCATGGCTCTTATCATAAGAGTTGCTCCAGCTGCAGAGAATAATGTGCTTAAATACTTCTGCTGTCAGAGCCAGTTGGATAATTTATTGAAAGAAGGCTAGGAGGCAGCATGGCAACACTATTAAAGGCAACAGCCACTGTGTCCAAAGAATAACATGGGTACTGCAGTAGATAGCACACGCTAACGTTTGGTAAACATAGCCATCTGCCTCTATCCCTGAAGTTCAGGGGTCACTGGACCCCTTCTTGACTAGGCTTTCCTGCATTGCAGGGACTGCTTAGGAGATAGTTATGTCACTGGGCTTAGCTAAAATAGGACAAACCAGTAAAAGGAGATGTTTTGTAAATGCCTAAGTGTAGTATGGCAGGCAGATAAATAGTGTATAGAACTGACAGGCATGTACAACAATCTACATAGCTCTGAATAAAACCTAGTTATTATTCCACAGTGCAGTCATTATTCCACTTTCAAAACTACCCCAGGGAAGCTATACACTCAGTGGATAAAAGGAAGGATGGAATGAAGGGCAGAGTTGGCCATGACCACCTATATCAGACCACTGTGAGGATAGCTTTATAAGGGGGCACCTAGTTAAAGCACATTTTAATGTGCATACCTTGTCTTTATCAAATACCAGCATATATGGCAGAGAATGTGCTTTAAATTAAGGCATGATCACTTAACACCAGTCCTAGAGCTGGTGTAAATGACCACATTTTCATTTTGCAAGTATACATGTAAATTATTATATTTTATTATTGATGCTTTCATCACCCATGCACTGCCGACAGTGAAAGTATGTACCATGAAATTAATGCACATATTTTTACACTGGATACTGTTTTCTAACAGGCCATTAATGTGTATACCTGAGTTAATGACTAAAAATATTGTGATTTAGGTGTTTACATTACCTCTTAAAATATGCACCTTCCTATATAATTACCCACATATGTTTCAATCTAACTTGTCTTGAAAATGTAGTATAGTAAATCATCAAATAAGTAAATACAATCTGAACCAATATTCTTAGGAGTGCTGATGCACTGAGTGACATCACACTGAAACAAATGATACCTTCTACCTCTCTTTACCTAGAGCATCTTGGATCGGGAGCAGTACAGGGTTTTCGTCTGTGTAAGATTGTCTGTGTAGCTCCATATGCAGGCCAGGTCGACAAGTAACCCCGAAAAGATTTTCTGAGAGACTGAAAAGAAGAGAGAGAGAATTGAACCCAGACAGTAACAATGAACTTCTTTTAGTGACCGAAGCACTACTATCATTACAGCTAACAGGTGAGCTGATATTTAAACTCAGCAGTCAGTATTCTTTTCATGATGCCTGTTGCAGTGTTTAAATAAAACGCAGATATTCAGTGCCATTATCTGGATAGTGAGGCATGCTGAATTTATATGAAGACCACTCAGCATCGGAGCTATCCAGATAGCAGCAATATTTAGCTCACTATCTGGTACTGCTGTCCAAAATATATCTGGATAGTTATCTAGACAGCAGACTGACTATCACTGCTCTTCCACTAGCTCAGTGCACCAGCTTTGCTCTGCCCATGCACTGCTGTTGTACTATGCAGATAGTGTGATACTGCCAAGGTGGCCTGTAAGGATATTCAGCAGCACTGACCAGCAGTGCCAGTGACAAGCACAAATATTCCTCTGGTGGCCAACACAAATATCAAGATATCGGCTCTCATTATCAAGCTATGTTGTTTCAATGTTGTATCAAGCTATGTTGTTTCCATCTCATTGCTACACTGCTGTTATTTATTATTTGCTCATTGCTATACTATTACTCAGCCTTGACACTGTCTTACCATCTCATTGTCACCCTGTTGTCATATACCCATTGCTTAACTGTTACAAAACTTTGATACGGTTCTACTCAACCCCATTGCCATTGTCAATCTGTTAGCTTAAATTTAAGATAGCCTAGCTGCTACACTCCACAAACTATCTCCACTCAAAGCGTTAGTCTAACCAACCCAACCCCATCCGACAGATACAGAGCTTTATCACTGTTCAGCCACAATGCTTCCACCCACCACTTTCACACTCTCATATACCCTTGCCTGCTGCTACATGATACTTGCACTGATGCACAGCTCACAAGCCCTTATCCCCTCCCACAACCCCATCCCAATTCTACATGGTTCATGGAGAAGACACCATGCACCCCCCCCATCACCAGACGGAGAGACCTGGACACATGCCGTACCCCCACCTCATCTATATCGCCCTACAACAGTCCTACTCCCCTCAGCAGGAGACATACACCCCTCCCTGCGACCTCAAATGTGCTCTCATAAACGCACGCTCTATCCATAAGAAATGGCCTGCCATAACTGACATGCTAGCAGCCCCCAATCTTGACATCCTATGCGTTACGGAGACATGGATGTCAGCCTCAGATTCTGGTCTCCTCCATCAATATGTGCCCCCCAATTTCTCCATCCACACATGTCACAGAACCGACCGAAAAGGAGGAGGAACACTTATCCTGACCAAAGACAACCTACAATTTCAGCTAATTACCTCCAATAGCTCCCCTCACCTTGAATACATCTCCATAGCAAACAAACACTGCACCATCAACTTGCTATATAGAGCACCTTCCCCAACACCAGATGACCTCTCCTTAATCATTGACCTTGCCTGCAACCCCTGCAAACCACGCACGGCAAACTGGGTGCTGGGCGATTTCAACCTCCCTGCCCTTCAAGACACCCAAGCCGAGGCCTTCCTCGACGCCCTTAAAGCACTAGGCTATACCCAACTGGTCAACTCCCCCACTCATATCAAGGGAAACATACTCAATCTTATTTTCGCCCCACAGGTAGCCACCTGCTCCACTCACAAGATCAATCTCTCACTAAGCCCAGTTCCATGGTCTGATCACAATCTAATCAGATTCTCAATGCCCTATCACTCCATGTCCATTAGTCCCCCTACTTCAAACGAAAATTTCGACCTCTAAACACTATTGTCCATTCAACAAAGAAGAGATCCTTGAGAGAGCACAGCTTCTCCTAGAACCACCAGAACAAAACCTGGATGACATGCTATCCTTATGGAACGAAAGTCTCAATGCTATAATTGACGCCCCCTCCAGCAACAAAATACCTAGCAAAAGGAAGAAGGCACCCTGGTATTCACCCGATCTAACGGCATCCCTCCGTCGACTCAGACAACTCGAAAGACGATGACGCCGATCAAGGACAACCGAAAACCACGAAGCCTACACTGCCCATCTAGATGCCCATAGAATGGCTGTATCCGCGAGAATGAAACAGTACCACGCAGAGATCTTGCAACGATCCATAAACAAACCACATGAGCTCTTCAATCTTGTCAAAACCTTGGCAAAAGAACCTTCCCCCAGACACTCGAACCTCCCAGACCCACAGGAATATGCAGATTATCTACGAGCCAAAACAAGCCAGGCTGCCACTCCCTCAAGCTCTCAACCCCCAGACCAATCATCCCTACATCCCCCTTCAACCTCCCCCCATCAACCCTAGTAGATACCCAACATATTATTACCTCCTTCTCCCCCCAAACTGTAAAGGATATCCAAGACATCATCACAAATATAAATACCACCACAGCACCAAACGACCCATGCCCCGCACACTGGATAAAAGCCTTACGGACCGAACTTAGTCCTTTTTTGTCCAAACTGATAGGCACTTCATTCCTCTCTGGAACATTCCCCCAGAACCTAAAGCAAACATCGATAAGACCATTGCTGAAAAACAGCAAGCTTGACCCTGCTAAGATGGACTCCTACAGGCCAATATCGAGCATCCCCTCTCCTAGCTAAAATCATGGAAAAAATAGTCCAACAGCAGCTGACTCATCATATCGAAACAAATGCACCCCTGGAACCTTGCCAGCACGGATTCAGAGTCACATGGAGTGGAAACCTTGCTGACAACCCTATTTAACACCCTTACAATTGGGATTGACAATATCAGACAAGGCTTTGCTCTCATCTTCCTCGACATCGCAGCAGCCTTTGACTCGGTCAGCCACAAGTTACTTATCCCGCCTTGCCAATAAGAGCATTCACGGAAGTGCACTCTCCTGGTGCGCTTCATATCTTAAGGACAGATGGCAACATGTACGCTCCGGTCCCTCTATATCCAATCCATTCCCGCAAGAGAAAGGGGTTCCACAAGGATCGTCACTCTCAGCCCTATTGTTTAACATCTATATGCAACCCATCTGCAGCCTCATTCGGTCATTCAACATTAATTGCCTTGTATATGCTGATGATGTCCTAATGTTCACCCCAATATCCACAGATCAACCAGACCTCTCCCAGCTTTCAACAGGCTTTGACGCTGTCACAGACTGGTTACAAACTCAAAAACTCAAAATAAACTTCAAAAAGATAGAGGTTCTCTTCATCAGCAGAGATCAGACATTCGCCCCACCCACATCACTCAAGGTACGCAACGCAGAACTCATCTCCAAGACGACGATTCGATACCTTGGCGTGACACTTGACCAGCGACTTGACATGCACTCCCAAATAAGCAATACTGTAAGGGCAATTTACCACAAAGTTCGGATACTACGCCACATGAAACGGATTCTAGAACCAAATGACTTCTGAACAGTCTTTCAAGCCCTAATAATGCCTCATTTTGATTACGCCAACTCCATCCTTCTCGGCCTCCCAAAGAGCTCGCTAAACCCCTTGCAGCTCACGATGAACGCTGCAGCAAGAACCCTCTATGGAGCATCAAGAAAAGAGCATATCACCCCCATCTTGAAATGTCTGCACTTGCTCCCTGTCCACTGCAGAATCACATTCAAGGCCCTAACAATGACATTCAAGGCAATTAACAGAAGCACATCCACCTCCCTCTCAGACCTTATACACCCCACCCCCCTCAACAGATCAAGGAGATCAATAGCCTGCAATACCATACTTCTCCCAAAAGCCATCACTAAATGCTCCAAGACTACAAGAAGGCGTGCCTTTGCACTATATGCACCCTCTTGCTGGAAGACGCCCTTCCACCTGACCTCCGTGCCATAAGCAACCTCCCTCAGTTCAGGAAGGCGCTCAAACATCATCTCTTCCTGCAACACTTCGCCAATACTGACAACATCACCTAGCCTTCCCCACCCCGACCCACAGCAGCTCTCACAGAGTTACTGCTCCTGCACTACAATCAGTGCACTTAACCCACACTACCACCTCCCCTTAACAGACCCAGGAGTAACAATGCAAATATCTAGATGTATATAGCCACCCTAGAGCTTTTGTAAATACTGCCAAATATTATGGGCAACCATTATACTAATTTGTACATAGTGTATATAGTTCACTTGTTCACCATGTTTAATTTCCCTGTTCATTGTAAGTTCAGACTGTTCTACATTGCACAACTCTTGTTACTTGTGAATTGCTCTGATGATAAATAGTGCGGTATAGAAAAACAATAAAATAAATAAATAAATAAAGATGTAATTTTGAATATTGATCTAAGAATTTTCAGGGGCAGGGTAAAATGTCTTGTTTTAAAGACAAAGGATGCTGGTTGTAATTCTAGATTAGATGAATTTCCACTCTATGCCAGGGTCGGCACTACCTGGCAAGCCAGGTAAGCACAGCAGGAGAGTACCAGCGTTGGGGGTGCCATCACTAGTCGCCCACCACCCACCGCTTCAGAAAAGAAAGCCGCTGTGGGAACATTTCTCTGTCCTTGGGGTTCTGCTATCTTTTAAACTGCTGACCGCGACGTTTCCAGCAGTAACAAGCATTTCCTGTTTCTCATAAGAAACAGGAAATGCTTATTACTGTCTTTAGAAACTCTGTGGTCCAGCAGTTTAAAAGATAGCAGAGCCGCGAAAACAAAAAAATGTTCCCGCGGCTGCTTTCTTTTCTGAAGGATGAATCAGGAAGGGGAGGGAGGGGCAGCTGATACAGGAGGGAAGGGAAGGAAAGGGACCAGAAGGGAGATGACACAGGGGAGGAGGGACTGGAAAGGAGCTGACACGGAGGGGGGGGGGGGGCTAGAAGGGAGCTGACCCTTGGGGATGGGGCTGGAAGGTGGCTGGGTAATAGGAGGGGGATGGAAACGAGATGACGAGGGAAAGGTGAGGGCTGGAAGGGAGCTTATATGGGGGGCTGGAAGGGAGTGAAAAAGAGGGGAAGGAGGGGGCTGGAGGGAAGGTGGGGCTGGAAGAGAGCTAACACCTAGGGATGGGACTGGAAGGCAGATGAACAGAAGAGAGGGTGGTGACATGGGAGGGGGCACTGGGACTAGAGGTTTGCTGATACCTGGAATGTTATTTGGACTAGAAGGGGCTGGACAGTGGGGAAGGAGGGGATTGGAAGGGGATAGACACCAGTGGCAGTGCTAGGAATGCAAGGGGGTTGACACTGGTAGGTACTGGGAGGGGACACTGTAAAGGGGACCGATATTGGGGAGGATTACTGGGACTGGAAAAAGGCTGATGGAAGAAAATGAAGAAAGCAAAAGGAGAGACAAGAAATGGCAGATGGACTATAGACCACAGAAAGAGAGCTAAAAGAAGACAGAGAAAACAGAAACCTCAGATTGGGACCAGCATGATCAAATATTGTCAGACAACAAAGGTAGAAAAAATAATTTTATTTTCAATTTAGTGATTGAACTTTGCTATCTTTATATTTCACACAGTATGGGGAACTGCATCTCTTATATGGTGTGGCACCGCATGTGGAGTCTGGCTTCTTGGAGTTTCAGTTTAATTTTTGTCTACATATTTTTATTTTTACTTTAGATTATGGTCACTTATTCCGCACTTGATGAGGGTCTGTGTTCTGAGTGTGTGACTACGGGCAGGTGTTCTGTTAACATGGAGTTTGTATGTAGGAATCTGTACTGTAGTAATTTGACTTGTACGGCTTTTCAAATAGGTGTATGGATGTTTTGGGACCCATTGCAGTATTTATAGTGCTGCTTTTTTCTGGGTAGGCCCCTTATTGTATGAGTTTTGGAAGCGTATGCTGGTATGGTATGGTAGATTTGGCCTTGTAAATCTTCAGTGACTTTTGCGGTGTTTTATATTAGTTCACAATATGCCTGGCACTGGAGAATGTTTATGTTGTTGTTAGTGAGATGACCAGAATCAGATTTTTTTTTTGGACTATCATAGCCTGTTTGTATGATGCTAAGTGTTTACTGCTAAGTATTTTTATTTTGGCTATGCATTTGCTCTTTCACTACAATTTTCTTACAACATTGGATTTATTTATTTATTTTATTTTATTTAGCATACATTTATAACCCGCAACTTCCAGAGTTCAGTTGCGGTTTACAATAAAACAACAATCCACAAAGCAAAAGCTTAGTTTTACATTGAACATTTTGTAACAATAAAAGTAAATGTAAACAGCATGAACTTATGCATAATAGCAAAATTGGCTGGTAAATTATATACAATAAACTATATACAAATATATGTTGTGGGTACTTTAGAACTGAATCATGGTGTTTTTATAATAGTGTATTGTCTGTTAAGTTGTTGGAAATAGTATTACTCAGTCATGATTTTTAACCTTTATCTGAGTGTATCAAGGGGTTATCTATGTTGCCGTAGTGCATGGAGAATAAGTAGGTTTTTAGTTTTTTACGGAGTTCCATAATTTCGGTTATAGTTCGTAGGTCCTCCGGAAGGGAATTCCAAATAGTTGGGGCAGCATGGGAAAAAGCTCTGTTGTTAGTTAATTTATTTGCTTTTATGAAATCAATAGGAGTATTTAGTTTATTTGAGTATCCTTTTCTGTGTGTGGTTTTTTGAGATTCCATGCTAATTAGTTTGCTTAATGGGATTGGGGCCATGTTATTTAAAGCTTTATATGTAGTTATTGTGGTTTTATATATTATCCTACTTTGAATTGGCAACCAGTGTAGGGAAGCTAGTATTGGTGTTATGTGCTGAATTGAGTGTGCTTTCGTGATAATTCTAGCTGCTGCGTTTTGTGCTAATTGGATTCTTTTTATGTTTTGTTTCGTTATACCTAAGAGAATTAGGTTGGCAAAATCAAAGTGCGGTGTTATTGTAGCCTGTATTATATTAATGAAGTCTAGTTGGTGTACTAACGGTCGTAATTGTTTAAGGATTTTAAGTTTAAAGTATATTTTCTTTATGGTGTTTCTGATGTGAGTGTTCATCGTCAGATGAGTATCTAGGATAACACCTAGGTATCTTATTTCGTTTTTTATTTTAATGTCGTAGTTTTGCAATGTTATGTGGGTTGGGGGGATATATGATTGATTTTTTGTTACAATTAGAACTTCTGTTTTTGCATGGTTAATGTGAAGGTTTTGAGCTTTTAGCCATGTTGTAATTTCATTGAAGCAATCAGATAGTAGTTTTATTGGTAAGTTAGGGATTGTAAATGGGATGTACAGCATAATATCATCTGCATATAGATGATAGTATACTCCGAATTTTTTAAAGATATCACAGATAGGTTTTATGTAAATATTAAACAGGAGGGCTGATAGTGCGGAGCCTTGTGGGAGACCAACTTCTTGTTTATATATGGTTGATGTTTGGTTACCAATTCTTACATTTTGTGTTCTATTATTTAGGTAAGAGGTAAACCATTTATGTACAGTGTCTTTTATTCCTATTTGATTTAGGTTATTAAGCATTATAGTGTGGTGAACACTATCAAATGCTGCCGAAATATCAATAAATAAGAGTATAAATGCTTGTTTATGATTATTAATCCCTTTGAGTAGTGTATCGGTTAAGACTGTTAAAAGTGTTCCAACTCCATGTTGAGGTCTAAATCCATATTGGTGGTCATCAAGCGGGTAGGATGAATCAAGGTATTCTTGTGTCTGAATTTGTACCACTTTTTCTATTATTTTAGCCAAAAAAGGGATACTTGAAATGGGTCTGTATGATTTTGGTGATGTTTTATCAAGCGTGTTATTTTTGAGAATTGGCCGGATTTGTGCGTGTTTGAGCGTAGAGGGGAGGTGTCCTTGAAGCAATGATAGGTTTACTATAGGGAGGATGTATGATAGAAGTATTGGGAGTGTACTTTTTATCCATGTTACTGGGCATGGATCAAGAAAGGAGGTTGTGGTGTTGAGGTTAGTAATGATATTCTTTAGTGCGTCTTTTGATATGGGATGAAATTTTGACCATTCTTCTGAGCAGTGATGAACTGTATTTATGTTGTTTAGAGTCATTATAGGTTGCATAGATTTGTTTTGATAGTGGATGGCTAAGTTTTGTACCGAAATTTCAGTGATTTCAGTGTTCGATGTTTGAGGATTATTAGTAAAGTTTCTAACAATTGAGAAAAGTTCACGTGGTCTATTATAAGATTTTGCTAAGATTGCCGCAAAATAAGATTTTTTTATATTATCTAATGTATCTTTGTATTTTGTGAGATGGTTGTTATATATTTCCTTGTTGATGGTTGATTTGGTTTTGCGCCATTTATGTTCTAATTTTCGTAGTTCTTTTTTCATTTGTTTTAGCGTGTTGTTGAACCATGGAGTTCTGTTTATTTTTAAATTAGAGGGCTTTTTGAATCGTTGATCAAGTTTGGCTGCATTGTTGATTGTTTCATGCCAGGTTATTACAGCTTCGTCTAGATTCATTGGGGATGAGAGGTGGGGTATTGTTGTATCCAAGAATTCGGTTTCATTAAATTTTTTGAATTTTGTAGTGGGATCACTTTGTGTGTTATTTTTAGTGTTATTGGTGTAGAATGTGAAGTATGTTTTGATAATGTAATGATCAGACCAGGGTATTTGTGTATATTCTATGGAGTCTGTGTTGAATAATTTGTAGAGAGTGCTTGGGAGGAGAATAAGGTCAAGGATGCCTCCTTTTATATGTGTTGCTGTATTAATTATTTGATGATAGTCCATGTCTGATATGGATTCTAGGAACAAGTTGGCTTCTGATGCTGGAAGTGATGGGAGATTGAAGTCGCCTAGCATGATTATAGGATTATGATCTGTAGATGAGCTTAGTAATTCAATTAGAGAATCTAGGCTATCTGCTTTTTGGTCAGGGGGTCTATATATTAGGCAAATTCTACAAATGTTGGTTTTTATAATTAAGGTGTCAATATTGTTGGTTATGGTAGATGGTATTGTTCTTGCATTTAATCCCTTTTTTGTCATTATTAGTACTCCTCCTCCTTTTTTGTTAGTTCTATGTGTATAGTTTATATCGTATTCATTGCTATTAAGTTGATTTAAGTAGATTGTATCCGTTTCAGTTAGCCATGTTTTGAAGGAGAAATACTAATATCGCTTGAAAAGAGTTCACAAAGCGTTTTTTGGAAAAAGGAGGGTAGGGTGCAGCCAACATTTATAATAATGAGGGAGGGGTGCAGATCTATAGGTTGTGGGTGGGTGCTAGAAACCTTAGCACCAGCCCTGCTCTATGCTATCTGAAGATGGAACTCAGTCTCTCGAAATCATAGTCCAGCCTCAGACTAAATGTTGCGCTTAGAAGCCATAGGAAGAAACTAGGTCATGCCCCTTTAAAAAAGACAAGCTGAAGAGTTACTGGAAAACTAGGAAACAGGAGGAGGTTCCTATATCCATTCTTATATGTTTATGCTCAGAGTGTTTGTGTTATCTGAATTCCTCCAGAGATCCTGTTAGCTCCTCACCTAACTCCTTACCTAACTGAATCTTGCTCAAGTTTCTGCATCCAGCTCATTTAACTATGTCCTTGCAGCATTTGCATCCCTTTTCCTTCATGCCATGGCTAGTCCTGATTTTACTGTGTTGCCCCTTGGGAATTTTCTTGGCTGTGAATATTTCTCTAGTATTAATTATGTCACATTTTCATATTTTAATGCATATCTGTAAACAGCTTTAGTCATTCTCTCAAGATGGGGAAGGTAGTATATCATTTTTTAATAAATACAGACTTTTTCTGTGCCTCTTAATTCCCGTGGTGAATTATGGTCTACCTTTTGTAAGCTAATACCATGAAGAATTTTGTAGCTCTCTTTCACAGGTGCTGTGTGACTACTTTCTGTCTCTCCCCTTATTATCTACCTGTGACACTGGAAGCTTGATGTTCTAGTGTTGAGCTACTGTGCTTGGTATAATACAGACTGAAAGACTCCAGAGCATGGCAGTAGTGAGATGCTCAAAGTAACAATATGTGTTTCACTCTACTGCCCCTCATTAACGTTCCTCTCTTCTCTCTCCCTACACCCTTCCTCGTGAACTTCGTTCCTCCTCTGGCTTTCTTCTCTCTATGCCCTTTTCTTCTGCAAACTCCAGACTTGATCTTTTCACCTTGCTGCTCCTAATGCATAGAACAAACTTCTTACCTCTTTGAGGCTCTGTTTGGATCCTAATCTCTTGTTCTCCTTGTCTCCTTCCCTATTTGAACTCCCTTGTTTTTCTTGTATTGTTCTGTCTGATTGTAAGCTCTACGAGCAGGGACTGTCTTCTTTATATGTTTGTACAGTGCTGCATATGCCTTGTAGCGCTATATAAATGATTAGTAGTAGTTGTAGTAGTAATTTTGGTTCAAATATATAGTTAAAAAGGGATCAGTAGAGTTCCGTTGACATCAGTGCTAGAATGGCTGCCTGAGGGAGAGCTCTGCATGGACAGTCGGATAAACTCCCGGTTTGCTTGGGTCATTCCCCCCTGAAACCCCTCATAATAAGTAGAGGAAAGCATCCAGACTGCATGGAAATGGGAATCCTGGCAAATGGCAGGCAAGAAGCCCGGTATCAACCTCAAAGCCTTCTTGTTCAAAGGAACAGCAGGGCCTAAACAGCTAACAGCCAAAATGGTGGTGGGGCGTAGTGAGACTGGCGGAGTGAAATACAGGGGCTACGTGAAAATTTAAAAGAATGGTTCGACAGTACTAAAGAGGAACTGGGCATGCTAAATTCCGAGATGCATGGCCGGCTCAATGAGCTAAAAAAGAATGTGGCATCGCTGGTTGCGCGAATCGAGGAGATGGAAAACCATGTGGAGGAGTTTGAGGGGCACCATGACCAAGCGGAACAACGAATAAACGCTGTGAGCATTATGAAGAAGGAACTGTTGCAAAAACTGGAAGACCTAGAGAATAGGTGTCAGTGTTCGAACATAAGAATTCGGGGCCTGCCAGAAGGAGAGGACACTATAAAATTACCCTGCTATGGTGCAGAGGTTTTGCAAAGCTGTGCTAAGTGCGGCAGAGGTACCCCTCGATGGAGTATGTTTCACAATAGACTGGGCGCATAGATCACTGGGGCCTCAGAGGGAGAATAGATCCTGGGATGTTATTGCCTGTCTGCATGAATTCAGAACCAAAGTGGTAATGTCCACGGCGAGGAAATTAGGGAAGATCTGCTGGAAGAACATAGACGTGGAGGTATACTCGGACATCTCAAGTATTACAATGCGGAATCGCAGAGAATATCAAGTTGTAACAAAGAAGCTTAAAGAAGAGAATGTCCGCTATAAATGGCTGTTCCCAATGGGGTTACAATTCACGACTGGCAGGGAAACTACTGTGGCCAAGTCGGTGGAAGAGGTGATTGCGAGCTTGCAGCAGTCTGGATGGGAAGACATTCCAACTTGCCCCCCGCGCACTCCTGAGGCCTCAAGACGAGATAGCAGTGGCCCGCATTCACAGTGGCACTGGGAGGAGACAAGCGCCTTCAGCGACAGAAACCTGCTAAGTGCCAACAGCACAAGTCACCTTGTTGATCTGGTATAGGCTGAATGCAACTGCTGAGAATGAGAGTTACATTTGCTTATGCCTTGTACATACACTGTGTAGGAGCGCAGGGGAAATGGAGGTTTGCTTGGTATCTTGTTGGGGCAAGAGGGAGCAGAGGGAGGATGAAAGATGAAGATGTGGGGGATTTTTTGGAGGGTGTCAGAAATGTGTGCATGTGAGTGAGCATCCCAGGGCTGTTCGGGGCTGATTAGTCACTATGGTGCCTATGGTGATGGGTCCGGAAGGGAGAGGAAGGGGAGGGAGGGCGGACGGGAAGAGGGTGGGCTGTGGGTAGAGAGGTAAGAAGATGGGGATCTATAATTATATGAGGATTAATGGAGCAGAAGGGGTTTGGGCAGCAACATGGTGGAAATTAAGTTGGTGACGCTCAATGTTAAGGGCCTTAATTCATATTATAAGCGGCAAATGTTATTTAAACAATGTAAGCGATTAAGTGGAGACATAGTGTTTATACAGGAGACCCATCTCTTGTCTAAGTATGAGGGTAGGTTGAGTCACCCCTATTATCCCCAATAAATCTTTGCGTCCAATAAAAAAGAGAAGAAAGAGGGAGGAGTGGGGATTCTTTTGTCAAACAGGGTTTCCGGCCAGGTTACTGAGGTGCATAGAGATAGGGAGGGACGTTATGTGATAGTTAAAGTCAAGTAGGATTCAGTGATGTACACTTTGGCCAGCGTGTATGCTCCGAACTCTAATCAAGCTGAGTTCTTTCAGAAACTCCATGACTTTTTGATACAAAATGCGGAAGGCAAAATAATACTGGGTGGGGACTTTAATGTGGCCTTAAATCCCCTGGTAGATACCTCTAGAGCAGCGGTTCTCAACCTGTGGGTCGCGACCCCCTCGGGGGTCGCCACAGGATTTAGCGGGGATCGCCTCGTCTCTGCGAAGTTAAAAAAAATAAATTAAAACGCACCCAAGTTGCTGCCGCTGCAGAGTCTGCTTCTCGGCAGCGGCAAACTCACCCCCTTCCTTCTGATGCAGCCGCGGCTCCCTGCCTCTTAGGGAACCGCGGTTGTGCCTGTAAAATCGTTGCGGAGCCACCCTGTCTCTCGACGGGCTCCGTGCAGCATTGTCCTGCCTCCAAAGGAAGTTCTTTACCACTTCCTTTGGAGGCGGGACAATGCTGCACGGAGCCCATCGAGAGACAGGGAGGCTCCACAACGATTTTAGAGGCACAGCCGTGGTTCCCTAACAGGCAGGGAGCCGCGGCTGCATCAGAAGGAAGGCAGACATGGGGAGAGATGATGAGGGGGCAGGGAACCTGCAACACGGCTGACATCGACAGGGGGGGGGCTGACATGGACATGGACAGGGGGGGCTGACATAGATGGATGGAGGGAGGGGGGCAGACATGGACAGAGGGGGGCTGACATGGAGGGATTGAGGGAGGAGGGGCTGACATGGACGGAGGGAGCGGATATGGATGGATGGATGGATGGATGGATTGAGGGGGGGGGTCTGACATGGACAGAGGGGGGCTGACATGGAGGGATGGGGGGAGGAGGGGCTGACATGGACAGAGGGGGGCTGACATGGAGGGATGGAGGGAGGAGGGGCTGTCATGGACGGAGGGGGGCTGACATGGAGGGAGGGAGCTGATATGGATGGATGGAGGGAGGGGGGCTGACATGGAGGGAGGGATGGAGGGAGGGGGGCTGACATGGAGGGAGGGATGGAGGGGGGCTGACATGGATGGAGGGAGGGAGCTGATATGGATGGATGGAGGGAGGGGGGCTGGCATGGACAAAGGGGAGAGACAAGGGGACATACTGGACAGACGGGATAAATGCTGGACAGAGGCGAGAGACAGTGTGGGTTAGGATTATAATGGGCTGATGGGGGAGCTAGCACTGGTAATGGGCAGATGGGGGGGGGCTAGGACAGCTAATGGGTTGATTAGGGAAGGCTAGGACTGGGAATGGACTGATCAAGGGGGGGTTGGGACTGGTAATGGGCTGATAGGGGAGCCTAGCACGGGTAATTGGGTTGAGAGGGGAACTAGCACTGGAAATGAGCTGATTAGGGGAGGCTAGGACTGGTAATGGGCTGATGGGGTGGGGTAGGACTGGTATTGGACTGATGGGAGGCTAGCATTGGAAATGAGCTGAACGGGGGGGGGGGGCTGTGACTGGAAATGAGCTGATTAGTGGAGGCTAGGACTGGTAATGAGCTGATGGGGGGGGTAGGACTGGTATTGGGCTGATTAGGGGAGGCTAGCACTGGTAATGGGGTTGAGGGGGGATTAGCACTAGAAGTGAGCTGATTGGGTGGCTTTGACTGGGAATAGGCTGATTGTGTGGAGGGGAGGATAAAGCTGCTGGCCCTGGAAGAAAACTGGGGGCTAAGGCTACAAATGGGCTCATACGAGGGGATGGGAGAATGGAACTGGAAGAGAGTGGATCTGAGAGGGGCTGCCATGGTATTTGTACTAGAAGGGACTGGTCAGTGGGGAAGGAGGGGGACTGGAAGGGAATGGACACCAGTGGCAGTCATGGGAATGCAAGTTGACATTGGAAGGTACTGGGAGTGAGGACTGGAAAGGGGCTGATACTGGGGAGGGGTTATTGGGACTGGAAATAGGCTGATGGAAAGAAGTGAAGAAAACGAAAGAAGAGATAAGAAATGGCAGATGGACCATAGACCACAGAAAGAGAGCTAAGAGAAGACAGGAAAGCAGATGCCTCAGATCAGGACCAGCATGATCAGAGAATAAATTGGTCAGACAACAAAGGTAGAAAAAATAATTTTATTTCATATTAGTGATTTGACTACAAAATAATAATAATTTTGAAATCAAATATTGTTACTTGTTATTGTGATTAATTATTGTGGTTTAAATAAGTACAATGCGTTAACGGTAAAGGAAGAGAGACACATTTGATTTTATCATTGGGGGTCACCATAAGTTGACCAATGGTAAAAGGGGTCATGGTACAAAAAAGGTTGAGAACCACTGCTCTAGAGGGTCGCTCTCTACCCCAAGAATACACAGGCAGAGGTTGAAACAGCTAATAGAAGGTCTGGATTTAGTGGATGTCTGGAGAGAGTTGAATAGTGGCCAGAGGGACTTTTCATTTTACTCCCCAGTCCATATTCAAGGATTGATCTACTTCTGATGGATAAATCACTGATCTCAGAAGTGGGGGAGTGTGGCATACGTGAATGTACCTGGTTGGACCATTCTCTGGTGTCGTGTGACCTCCAGATGGGGATCTCAAAAATCAGTAGAACTTGGTGGAAATTAAATGAGACCTTGTTGGAGGATAAATTGATTACCCGGCAGATAAGTGAAGAAATCAGCCAATATATGTTTTTTAATGATAATAGGGAGTGTTTACCGGGTGTCGTCTGGGATTGCCTCAAGGCGCTGTTGAGGGGTAAACTTATAGCCATTGGGACGTATAGGAAACGGATGAGAATCTATAAGCAACAACATTTGCTCTCATCCATAAGGGAAATGGAACAGCAGTTCAAGGAGGACCCGGCCAGTAGCAAGTTGAAGAAGGGACTACGGTCTTTATGAAAAGAGCTGAACGAGTTACACTTGCAGGATATCCATCAGAAACTTAATATGCTGAAGCAACAGTGTTTTGAATATAGCAATAAAGCAGGGAGATTATTCGCTCGTAAAATAAAAAAAGTGTCTGCAAGGAACCATATAGTAAAGATTAAAGATGGGAAGGGGAAGGTCCTTTGGTCAGAGAGGGACATTGAAGAGCGTTTTGTGCAGTTCATTCAGAACCTGTATACCCCAGAAAACGTAGCAGAGGAGGGGGAAATCCAGGATTACCTAAATAAAGTCTCTCTGCCGTTACTGACTGCGGAGGAGATGGAAGGCCTCTCGAGACCGATTCGGGAGCAAGAGGTACTTGAGGTAATTAAGGGCCTGCCTTCCCATAAAGCTCCAGGAATGGATGGATTCCCTAACTGCTTTTACAAGGTGTTTGCTGGGGCTCTGGTAGGACCGCTTACAAAGATGTTTAATTCTTTTAGTATTGAGCCCCAGATGCCTGCTTCGCTTAGGTTGGTGGGAACTAGTATTATACATAAAGAGGGCAAAGACCCATCTGAATGTGGGTCCTATCGGCCCATCTCACTGTTAGGTTGCAACTTAAAGATCTTTGCCAGAATCCTCGCGAACGCCTTATGCCAAGTCTTACTAGGCTAATCCACCCAAACCAGTTGGGGTTCGTCCCCGGTAGGCAGACATCGGACAATATTCAGAGGGCCTTGAATTTAACGTGGCAGGGGGAGAATAGGGGGGAAGCGCTGTCCCTATTGGCGGTGGATGGGTGGATGCGGAGAAAGCTTTCAATAGGGTGAGTTGGCCTTTCTTGTTCAGAGTGCTTGAGAAAGTGGGAATAACCGGGCCTTACCTAAAATGGATTCAGATCTTGTATAGGTCACTGCTGGCCTGTTTGAAAATCAATGGGGAGGAAACTTGCTCCTTTGAACTCTTTAGCAGAATGAGACAAGGATGCCCCCTCTCACCCTTGCTATTTATTTTAGCAATGGAGCCCATGGCACAGCGCATCCGTGACCAAGAAGCTATAGTAGAGGGTATCCACGTAGGTGGAAAACGGCATGAGATCTCAATGTTTGCAGATGATGTGTTATTTTTTGTCATGGAGCCAGAACAATCACTCCCTTTGATCTTGCAGGAGCTTGAGTCTTATGGAAGAGTGTCAGGGTTCCATATCAACTCATCTAAATCGGAGCATCTGAATGTAACAATAGATAAGGCGAGGGTAGATCGGATGAGACAGAGGTTTCCCTTTAAATGGGTAAAAGATAGTATTAAATACTTAGGGGTCCAGATAACTGCCTAGAGGGGTAAGCTGTTTCAAACAAATTATGGCCTGGCAAAAAATAAACTTCTTCGGGAACTTGAGAGGTGGGAGAAATTGGAGGTTTCATGGATGGGGAGGGTAGCATTAATAAAAATGGTGGCGCTTCCTAGACTTTTATATCTATTTCTGAACCTGCCAGTAGAGGTCCCTACACAATTTTTGGAAGATCTGCAAAAACGTTTTATGAGGTATATCTGGAAGGGGAGGAAACCCCAGGTTGCAAAAGCTATATTGTGTTCGTGGAAGCATAAAGGAGGGATGGGAGTCCCCTTGCTGCTGAGATATTATGAAGCGGCTAGAGTGCAAGCGGTGCTGGAATGGTGGCTCCGAGGCCAAGCTGAATGGGTGGGATTGGAGGGACAGAGTTTGGAGGGTGTTGATTATGGGGGGCTGATATGGTTCCGAGGGAGTGGTGTTGTTGGGAAGGTACAAGGGAACCCCTTTATACTTCTAACACTGCAGCACTGGAAGAAATGGCAGCATAAGTGGTATGGCCCACGAGGAAGCTCTAAATTCTTGCCCTTGGTGGACAATCCAGAATTCCCTCCTGGAGTGCAAGACCCTTCCTTCCGAAGATGGGCCCAGAGAGGTTTAAAATATATTGGACAACTTAGAGCAGGGGACAGTTGGGTAACCTTTGAAGATTTTCAAAAGGAGTACCATTTGCCTCCACAAGACAGATATAAGTACTTACTGGCTATTCACTATGGTAAGAAGGTTGGAGTGAGGGAGGGGGAACTAGGTTGTAGGAGGGAGGAGATTAATGGTCTTTTTGAGGGCCCGGGGATCAAAGGTGCAATTACTAAAATATATAGGGAAATGGATAGGGCTGATTGTCTGGGGTGGGCACCCAAAAAGGCCTGGGAGGAAGGTTTGGGTAAATCTTGGGATGGGCCCCAAAGGGAGTCAATATGTAAGGGACTGATTAAGAGAGTATTGGCAAGCAGTATTGTAGAGTATAATTATAAAATATTGTACCCTTGGTACTTGACACCCCAGAGAATTCAGAAATGGAAGGGAGGATTGGGGTTATGTTGGAGAAGTGGCCTGGTTGGGTCATTTATGCATAAGTGGTGGGAGTGTGAGAAGCTGCGGCCCTTATGGTCCAAAGTGGGAGAGTGGATGTGTGACAATAAACGGTCCATGTATGGTATTACTGAATACTGGTGACACCACAACAGCTTCTGGGGCACATAAGTTGTGTAAAATTGTGTGTACAGCAACCAGGCAAACTATAGCCCGACAATGGAAGAATGTGGAGGTACCATTGATCGTAGACATCTATTCTCGGATTGAGCATCTCTATTTAATGTATCGCCTTACAGCTTTGAGACAAAGGAAGCTGATCTTGTTCCAAAAGACATGGTCCCCCTACCTAGAGTGGCAGGAGCGGAATAAGAATCCAAAATGAAAAACTATGTTCTTTGAGTTCTGTTATCATATAGGTATGAATGGAAGCTGTCACAAGCACAACGCCATAACCACTAGTCTTCTAGTTGTTGAGGGCGTGGTGGTTGAGAACCTTCTTCTATCAGCTGTAATATTTATGCTTTAAGTAGAAGGATTGTAGTCGTGTTAAACCAAGGGTAAGGCTTATGACAGAAAAAGAATTTATTTTGAACACAATAGAACAGATCAGGTTCCTGGTACCATTTACAGAATTTTAAATTATAGGATTTTTGCTTAAGGTTCAGCAGGTTGGTGGCAAAACAAACAGAACTCAATATTGGCTTTTAAAGTCCTCTTCACTGCAGAAGCTAGTCTTTTCACATATAACCAGATGCCACTTTTCTTATTGTCCTTTGTCAATCAGAGCAATAGAAAAACAAACTTTACTTCTTCTATGGCAAAATTATCTTCACTCAGTCATAATTCTCTCTAGGCTGCACTCCAGGTGAAGAACCAAACTTAGGTTATGAAATAAGCATTCACAGTGTCCTCAAGACTCTTATAGCAGGTTTTTCTTATAAACACAGGAGCAAAGCACAAACACTTCTAGCAGCCAATTAACTTTCTCTCAGTTGTAGAGTTCCAACACAGCTGACACAGAGGCATGAATTACAGCCTTACTTCACTAGCTTATGCTGCAGTAAATTCCTCCTTTCAAAACACACAGGAATTTACTTTCTCACTGCTTAGCTCTGAGGTTACTTCCGCAAGAGGAACAGTTCTTTCAAGGCTGGCTCTTTTCAACCCTTCAAGTCTAGCGCTTGGCATAAAGAACAATCCATCAACATATCTTCTTCTGCCCCTAGCTCTGACATTGCTTCACCCAATTGCATAGGTTCTGACTCACCCAATTGATCAGAGTGCCCTGCTGACAACCTCTCTGGTGGCCTGAAAGCTTCTCTCTTTCCTGGCTCCCACCTTTGTTGCAAACGTGATTCAGGGAAATCACCTCTCTCAGCAATGGGTAGCTCAGCCTGTCTCCAGAAGTTAGCACCTGCTCTGGCTTCTCCAGCATTCCATCGTCCTTGCTGCTCTGAAGTCTGTCCTCTGCTGCTTCCTCTGCTCCTTCTCCATTCACTCCTCTTCCTCCTTCTGCTCCTACTGCTCTCTCCATAATTTAACCAAGGTTTATACTCACTGGGATCCAACCCCACCTCTTTCTGTCCCAGGTGTTTGTAATCCCCCTGCCTTCTGACATCAGAATAATCAGTGCAGTTATTAGAGTGAGGGTTTTTGTCCTCGTGCTTGCAATCTATCCTTCTTACACTGTCAAGCATTTGCTGGAACTTGTTCCAGCTGTTTTTTTTCTGCCTTTGAACTGTGGCTCTGGCCTTTTGACCCTGCACCCCTAACAGAGGCCCCTTGATTAAGGTGAATTCCTTATGCTGTTCACCTCCCCCAAGCTCAAAATGGTTGACTTTGCCACAAGGCCCAACTGGTGTGACTGTGGGAGGACGTGTTGATGTTCGCCATGATAATTAGTAGGTAGACTGCTATAAATAGCTGGGACAGCATTAAACCCATATTCCATTTAGTGGTATATAAGATATGGTTTGTAATGAAGAGGAGAGAATGTTGTCAGTATATGTTACCCACATGTTTTCTGTGTAAGGGGGGGTAGAGGGGTGGAGGAGGGGCTGGGGGGAGTATACTGCTTATTGCTTGTTTGATGATTTTTGAGTGGACATTTCTCTGAATAAAAAGTAAGTGGAAAAAATAAAAAGGGATCAGTGTGCAAGGATCTTCCTTCCAGCATCTAAAGCCTGAAAAGAGCATAAAAACATTGGTCCAGTTTTTCAGCAGCAAGGACCACAAGATAAAGTAAAGTGCCCTGGCCACAGTTTTACTTTATCTGTATATTCAGCAGGCCTATATGTTTAGTAGTGTTGCTGAATGTATGTGTATGCAGTGGTCCATACCATCACTTATTAGTATGAGTTAGGCCTGCTCTTTTGCTGTAGAAACTTAGAGCCATAGTTACTAATGTGCGCTACTGATTTTTCATGCATTAACACAGTAAGCACATGTTATTTTATCACAAGTCTTTTTTTATGCAATAGGACCTAGTTACAAATAACACACATTAACTATGTTAATACAAGCAAAATCAATAGAGCATATTAATAACTATAGGCCTTTAAACAGGGAAGTATCGGCACCTCCCATGGACCATCCCTAACCCTTCCTCCCCATATGCATCAAACTACAGCTATGCGATGCAAGGTTCCACATTAAGAACCACCAACCAGGAAAAGGATTTGACTGTCATTGTGGATAATACATTGAAACCCTCTGACCAGTGTGCAGTGGCAGCCAAGAAAGAGTAGTTACTCACCTGTAACAGGTGTTCTCCAGGAGCAGCAGGAATCAGTCCTCACATATGGGTGACGTTGGCGCCGACGGAGCCCCCGTGCGGAGCATTTCCCCAGCTTTCAAAGAAAGCCTTTGGGAATTGTAGCGCGCATGCGCAGTCCCCTTCCCGCCCAAGGGTGCCATCTTGCTCAGTCTGATGACATAGCTAAAAGACAGCAAAAAAATTAGCAAAAATAAATCATATGACTGCAACTCCAAGGGGAGGAGGGAGGGTTGTAAGGACTGATTCCTGCTGCTCCTGGAAAACACCTGTTACAGGTGAGTAACTACTCTTTCTCCAGGACCAAGCAGGAAGTCAGTCCTCACATATGGGACTCCCCAGCTTAAGGCTACCAGAGGCCCCAAGCCGAAAAAATGAGCTCCCTCTAGAGCGTCAGAACCTAAGGAAGGAATCTTCTCTGAGAATGCCCCTGAACGGTAGCCCAACATCAGGGCCGGAGGGAAGGAGTTACCTAGACCCCAAAGAGATTATGGAGTACTGCCTGTCCGAAAGCACTGTCCCTGCGGGACTCCCTCTCAAGGCAGTAATTGGCCGCAAAAGTCTGGCTTGAAGACCAAGTAGTGGCCCGGCAGATGTCTGCCAACGGAACAGAGCGGAGATGAGCCACTGACGCAACCTTCGCCCTGACACGATGAGCCGTGACTCGACCCTCCAACAAGAGGCCGGCTGCCCCATAAGCCCAGGCGATACAGTCAGCGACCCATAAGGACAAAGTACGCTTGGAGACAGGTAACCCCAACTTATTGGGGTCAAAAGAAACGAAGAGCTGAACAGCCCTCTGATGCTCCCGCGTACGGTCAAGGTAGAAGGATAACGCCCTCCTACAGTCCAGGGTATGCAGAACCATCTCAGCCCGGTTGGCATGCGGCCTGGGAAAGAAGGTCGGAAGAACCACCTCCTGATTGAGGTGGAAAGAGGAGACAACCTTAGGGAGAAACTTGGGGTGAGTCCGTAAGACTACCCTATTCTTGTAGAACCTAGTGTAAGGGGATCAGACACTAGCGCCTGAAGCTCACTTACTCACCTAGCAGAGGTAAGAGCTACCAGAAAGAAGGTTTTCCAGGAGAGAAAACGGAGAGGGCAGGTAGCCATAGGTTCAAATGGCGGACAAGTAATCCGCTGTAAGACCACATTTAAATCCCACTCAGGGGCCGGTGGACGTAAAGGAGGCTTAAGCAGGAGGAGGCCTCTGAGAAAACGAGCCACTAAAGGGTGGTTGGAAAGAGGCCTCCCGTCCACCGGCGAGTGGTGCGCTGAGAGAGCACTGAGGTGAACCCTGACAGAATTGGACTTAAGGCCTAGATTGGAGAGGTGAAGCAAATATTGCAATACTACCGCTACCAAGCACGAGAAGGGATTCTCGCTGTGCTAAGCACACCATGTGGAGAATCTACGCCACTTAAGAGCGTAGGATTTCCGGGTGGATTGCCTTCTAGAGGCTAAGACGATGTCTTCCACCTCTCTAGGCAGTAGTAGGGGAGCCAGAACTACCCTTTCAGCAGCCAGGCCATCAGATGAAGGGACTGGAGGTTGAGGTGTAAGAGAGATCCCTGTTCTTGAGACAGGAGATTGTGTTGAATCCCCAGAGGAATAGGAGTATCCACCGCCAGTTGCAGCAGAAGTGGGAATCACGGTTGCCTCGGCCACCTGGGGGCTATCAGAATCATCGAGGCCCCATCCTTGAGGACTTTGAATAGTGTTCTGGACACTAGTGGCGTGGGAGGAAACGCATACAGTAGGCCTTTGGACCACGGGATCAGAAACACATCCGCTGCTACTCTGAGAGGATGCGGTTGTCTGGAACAGAATCTCGGGAGTTGCCGGTTCAGAGGACTGGCGAAAAGATCCATGGTGGGGAGGCCCCACCTCAGAAAGATCTGCTGAACCACCAATGGATTCAACCTCCATTCGTGTGGTTGAAGGATCCTGCTCAGTCTGTCCGCCAGGTAATTCTCTTGACCTGGGAGGTAGACGGCTTTGAGAAGGATTCCGTGATTGACGGCCCAGGAGCACAGCCGTTGTGCTTCCTGACAGAGAAGGAAGGAGCCTGTGCCTCCTTGCTTGTTCACGTAAAACATGGCAACTTGATTGTCCGTCTGGACCAGTACAGACTGGTGAGATGGGAGATGGGAGAAGGCCCTCAGAGCTAGGCGTATCGCCCGTAGCTCCAGGAAGTTGATCTGCTGAGCAGCCTCCCAAGGGGTCCAGAGACCCTGAGTATATGCCCCTTGGCAATGCGCTCCCCAACCTTGAAGAGAAGCATCTGTCGTCAGCACCTGAGAATGCGGAGGGGATTGAAAAACCACTCCGAGCACCAGATTCGGAAGATGAAGCCACCATTGTAGAGAGGAGACAAGCAGTGCGGATATTCTTACTGAGTCTGCAAGGCTCCCTGTGGCCTGATGCCACTGAGTTCGAAGGCTCCACTGAGCAGGCCGCATATGCAGGCGGGCATTGGGGGTTACATGAACCGTGGAAGCCATATGGCCGAGAAGTCTCAGGAATTGCCTGGCGGAGACAAGGGAATTGCTGTGAAACTGCCTGGCTAGATCCATCATTCTATGGGCTCTGTCCACAGGCAGAAAAGCCTTCGCCTGAAGAGTGTCCAGTCTCGCTCCTATGAATTCCAAGTTCTGGGACGGGAGCAAAGTGGACTTTGCGAAGTTTATGACAAACCCCAAGTGCTGAAGCAGAGCCACAGTGCAAAGGGTGGCTTGACTGGCCTCCTGGGAAGACTGGCCCCTTATGAGCCAGTCGTCCAGGTATGGGAACACAAAAAGACCTTGAAGCCTCAGATAGGCCGCCACCACCACCAGGCACTTGGTGAACACCCTGGGGGCGGAGGTTAGGCCAAAGGGTAGTACTCTGTACTGGTAGTGGTTTCCTCCCACAACAAATCTGAGATATTGTCTGTGGTCTGGATGAATAAGGATGTGAGTATAAGCATCCTTTAGATCCAAGGAGCATAGCCAATCTCCCTGCTGGAGGTAGGGCAGCAGGATTCCAAGGGTAAGCATCTTGAACTTTTCCCTCTCCAGGAACTTGTTGAGGTTGCGCCAAGTCTAGTATGGGTCTGAGGCCTCCTGTTCTTTTTGGTACCAGAAAGTACCTGGAATAAAAGCCGTGACCTCTCAGGTGGTGGGGCACCGGTTCCATGGCCTGTTCCTTTAGCAGACTTGCTAACTCCTGAAGAAGTAGGTCCCTGTGCAGAGGGGGTCTTGGAGGCTCCCCTGGAAAATAGGAGGGAGGTACCTGGTGAAAATGGAGAAGATAGCCCTTTTGGACTATATGGAGCACCCAGGTATCTGATGTGACGGCTGACCACCTGAGGGCAAAGTGGGCCAGCCGGCCTCCTGTGCTGATATGAGCCAGCTGAGGAGAAGAGGCTATGCTGTCTGAGTCAAAAAACCCCACCCTGCTGAGCAGGGGCCGGTGTTGGTGGTTTGGGGGCCTTCTGCCTACGGGGCCCATGACCCTGCCCCTTGGCCTGCTGACCCTGTTGGGGAGCTGCAGAGGCCTGATAATGAGGGTATTGTTTATAGGCAGATGACTTCCTCGGGTAAAAGGACTTTTTTCCTGATCCCTTCTTTTTCTGAGAAGGGGCAGAGGTTTTTCTGGACAGTCTAGTCCTGGTGAGAATCTCTGTCTTGAGCTCAGCAGCCTTTTCAGCCATGGGTTTGCCGAAAAGGCTTTCACCTCGGCAGGGGACATTGACCAACTTGTCCTGTACCCATGGCTCGAGGTCGGATGACTGTAGCCAAGCCTGTCGGCGGGCACCGATGCCGGCCCCGGCTACTCGGGCCGAAGCCTCGAAGCCATCGTAGGCTGCTCGAGAGATAAACTTCGAGCACTCCTGAATACCAGTGGACAAGGCCTGGAACCTCTGCAAAGGTTCCTCGGAGAGACCAGCAGAGAACCCGGCAATCTCCTTTGCCAGGTCCCGGAGGTACATGCCCATGTAGAGCTGGTATGTCTGGACACGGCAAGCAAGCATAGAGCCCTGGAAGCACTTCTTACCGAGGGCATCTAGGTTCCGGGCCTCCCGACCAGGAGGCACCGAGGAGTGCATCTTCTGACTTTCCAGTCGATGCATGGCCGATTCCACAACCATGGAGTGGTGCGGTAATTGTGTCTTTTGGAACCCGGTGCTCTTGCGGACTCGATAGACAGAATCAACCCGCTTGCTTAATACCGGCATCGAGGCCAGGGTCTCCCACATGCGGAAGAGCAGCCGCTCCAGCATCGGAGGAAGCGGAACAGTAAAGGCCTCCTACAAGGGAGAATCATACTGGAGGGCCTCGAGCTCCTCGGCTCGAGGCTCCTCCTCGGGATCCGCGGGGAAGGCCATGGCCTTGGCCATATCCCGCACAAAGTCCGAGAACCGGGTATCCTCCGGTGGGGATCGTCTCCGAGGTTCGGACTCCGGTGAGTCCGATGGGACACACCGAGTCCGATAGGTGTCGGGTGACTCTTCGTCCTCCGTCTCCCAGCCCGACTCCTCGGAGGAGGAATCGAGCGGCTCCGGTCGGGCGGGCACCGATGCCCTCCGCCCCGAGGCCGAGGGTACCGGCGTCGACGACCTCGGTCCCGAACGGGAGGCCGAGGGAGACCACGGCCGAGGTTCGACTCGAGCCCGCATGTTACTCGAGGATCGGCTCGGCCTCCGGGGTCGACTTGGACGTCAATGTCCCAGTGGTCAGGGCAGATGCACCGGTGAGACCGGCGATCAATGCCTGCTGCTGTTCCATGAAGGCAGCGAAGCTGCTCTCCAAGGCCGTCAACCTGAGTCCGAGCTCAGGAGACCCAGCAGCCCCCGACTCGGGCCCCGACGGCGTCGGGCCCGACGTCGGCTCTCCTGGAGGAGAGTCCACGAGGACTACAGTACTCACGTGCCCAAGAGACTCCATCTTGAGACGAGGTTGTTTGGCAGGCCTCTCAGACTCCGAAGACCCGGGACGGCGATCGGGGCTATGCAACCTGGCCCTCGAGGAACCAGGAGCGTCCACCGATGCCACCCTCGCGGGTTTTTTCTTCCTGCGCTGCTCCCGCGAAGGAGACCCCCGCTCAGAGGAACCTCAACGCTGCTCGGGGCCAGAGTCCCGAGACGTCGAGGCCTCTGACGAGGTCCGGGCCTGTCCGGACGTGGAGTCAGAGAAGATTCGATCCTTTTGGTGCTGCCGACTCCTCAACGCCTTCGAGGACATTTTGCCACACGACCACAGACCATAGACCATCGGGTCATGATCGGGTCCAAGGCAGCGGAGGTAGCAGTCATGTGTGTCGGTAAGAGACATAAGTTTCTTACACCGATCACACTTCTTAAACCCGCTGGCAGCCATTGGGGGAAAAAGGGCCCCTGCGAGGTCAAAAGACAGGGCTGCCAGTGAAAAGAGAAAAATGGCGCAAACGCTAGTCACGAAGGACAAAAACCGAAAAATAAAGAACGGGCTCGATACCGGTGTATCGGGCCCGGGCGGGAAAAGGATTCAGCGTCGAACCGAAGAAGAAGAACAAACAACAGGGAAATCAACTTTTTCCTCGGCGAAAAACAAACTACGTCCGTCAGGCTCTGCGGAAAACAGAAGACTGAGCAAGATAGCACCCTTGGGCGGGAAGGGGACCGCGCATGCGCGCTGCAATTCCCAAAGGCTTTCTTTGAAAGCTGGGGAAATGCTCCGCACGGGGGCTCCATCGGCGCCGACATCACCCATATGTGAGGACTGACTTCCTGCTTGGTCCTGGAAAAAGACTGCTATCGTGGTGCCATGTTAAACGAGTCTGATAGTATAGCTATAGTGGAATGCAACTCCTCAGGGAGGTGGGAGGCTTGTGAGAACGTCTTCCTGCTGTCCACAGAGAACACCTGCTACAGGTGAGTAACTACCTTTTCTCTGTGGACAAGCAGGAATGAAGTCCTTACATATGTGACTCCCTAGCTACAGGCTACTGAAAATCAAGGAGAATGTAGACAAGCCCAAATGGGGCAACAATTTGTTTGCTTAATGGTAATATGCCTTAGCAAACAAAATACAGAACTATGTACAATAGCAGTGGCTCTCTCTTCCCTTTTTTATTTTGCTAGCCTGCACAGAATGGGTCTAGTTGGGATGGAGTTGGATTCTAAACCCCAAACAGATTCCGGAGTACAGATTGGCCAAAGTTGCTGTCGCGTCGGGAATCCCCACCCAGATAATAGTGAAATGTGAATGTGTGGACAGAAGACAACGTTGCAGCCCTGCAGATTTCTTCCATCGAAACCGAGCAGCCTTGGCACTGACATGACCATCAAGGCTCAGGCCTGCCTGGGCATAACTGAAAAAGATGCAGACTGCTAGCCAAATTGTAAGAGAGCATTTGGAAATGGCAGTCCCTAGCTGGATGGACTTTCTATAGGCTTTTATCTGCCCCAAATAGAAGGATAAGGCTCTTTTGCAGTTCAACATGTGCAAAACAGCTTCCCCTTTGTGGACATGGGGCCTTGGCAAAAAGGATGGCAGAACAATTGACTAATTAAGATGGCAATCAGATACCACTTTCGGAAGGAATTTAGGATGAGTATCGAGAACCACTCTATTATGATGGAATTTAATATAAAGAGGATGAACTACAAGAGCCTGAAACTCAGTCACTCTGCATGCTGAAATGACCGCCACCAGAAACAAGACTTTCCAGTTCAAGAACTTCAGAAGGCAGGAACTGAGTGGCTCAAAAGGAGCTTTCATGAGCTGTGCAAGAACCACAATTGAGGTCCCAAGACACTGTGGGAAATTTGTAGGGAGGCTTCAAGAGAAGCGACCTCTGCATGAAGCAAACAACTAAAAGCTGTACCAAGATGAACTTCCCTTCCACACCTCATGATAAGCTCCAATTGCACTGAGGTGGACCCTAACGGAGTTGGACTTTAGTCCAGATTTGGAAAGGTATAGAAGACACTCAAGCAGTTTTTGTGTGGGACAGACAAAGGGATTTAAGACTTGGTCTTCACACCAGACAGTAAACCTCTTCCATTTACAGAAATAAGATCTTCTTGTGGGGGTCGTCCTGGATGCCAAAAGGACATCGATTACACTGGTGGGCAAGTTGCATTCAGACAATACTAGCCTCTCAACATCCAAGCTGTGAAGGCCAAGGACTAGATGTTAGGATGCAGCAACATCCCATCTTCTTGCAAAATCAGATATGGTGCATGGCTAGTCAGAGTGGCTCCTGACTGAAGAGTTGTAAAAGGCCAAAAAACCAAGGCTGTCTGGGCCAGTAGGGAGCAATGAGATTCATCGAGTCTCTGTCCAATTTGACCTTCAGGAGAGTCTTTGCGCTGAGAGGGATTGGTGGATACGCATACAGAAGACACCCCCTCCGCAATGTAGAAGGAAAATATCTGAGGCTAGTCTGCTATGTGATCTTACTCTGGAGCAGAACTGATCTACCTGTGCATTCCGCAGAATGGCTTAAAGATCTATCGAGGGGATGCCCCACTCCTGAAGATAGGGGCTGCCACCTCTCTGTCCGGTGTCCATTCATGTGGTTGGAGGGCTCAACTCAGTCTGTCTGCCAGAGTATTCTGATCGCCTGGCAGGTATATGGCTCTCAAATCCATCCCATGTGCGTTGGCAAACTTCCACAACCTGACTGCTTCCCTACACAGGAAGTATGAGTTGGTTCTTCCCTGTTTGTTGATGTAAAACACTGTAACTTGATTGTCGGTCTTAACCAGAACAACTTGGTTGGCAAGCCAATCTCAGAAAGCCTTCAGAGCATTTGCTACGGCTCTTAACTCCAAGAAGCTGATCTGGTGGAGATTTTCTTGGAGGGACCAATTACCCTAAGTGTGAAACCCATCAAGGTGAGCTCCCCAACCCAGTTTGGATGCGCCTGTCATCAAATTTTTTGAGGTGGATCAATTTGGAAGGGAAGACCTCTGAGCAAATTGTGATGGACTGTTCACAATTGCAGTGACTGAACAAGAGGGTTGGTGATGCACAGACGATCCCTGAGTTGACCTGTGGCCTGGTCCACTGAGTCCTCAGAGTCCACTGAGCTTGCCTCATGTGGAGGCAGTACGTGTGACATGCACGGTGAAGGCCATATGGCCTAGTAAAATCAATATCCTATGAGCGGTCACCTGCTGACTCAGTTGAGTATCTCGCATTAGTGCTGTCAGCCTGTGAAGCCGTCATGCGGAAGGAAGGCTCTCACCTGAGTTGTGTTGAGCAGGGCTCCTATGAATTCTAAATGTTGGGTGGGTTGGATTTGGGGTAATTTATAATGAACTCTGTAGTTCCAACACCAAAATGGTTAACCGTGTTGATTCTTGAACTACTTCCCGAGTGGTACTCTTGATCGGCCAATTGTCCAAGTAGGAGAAGATGAACATTCCTCGCATCTGGAGGTACTGTAAGCTGCTACTACCATAAGGCATTTTGTGAAAGCGTGAAGTGCTGAAGCTAGGCCAAAAAGGCAACACCTGGTACTGGAAGTGTTATTCCTCCAGTACGAACCTGAGATACTTCCTGTGAGTGGGATGTATCTGCATTTGTCATGCATCCTTTAGATCCAGGGAGCACAGCCAATTTCTTTTTGAAGGTAAGAGAGCAAGGACAAACACCATTCAGGTTGTCAGGCTGTCCAAACTAAAAATATGCATGAGATGCATTTGAAGGAAATGCCCCCATTGTATGCAAATGTACCTCATGCATATTCAGTAGGGACAGACTGATAACCTGAATCCTGTCCGAACCACCAGGACTGGACTTGTGAACCTCTGCCCTAGAGCATCGCCCAACAGGGGCACAAACACACACACACACAAGCTCCACCATCCAAAGTGTAATGAAAAGGCAGGCTGTTGTGTCCTGCACATAGCGCCAACCCCCACTACTAGCACTTGCATACTGAAAGGAAGCTTATCTGTACAGGGCTGTGTACACAGTCAGGGTACTTAATAACATCATATTACTAAAAGCCCTAAGAAAGAGTTAACACCACAGACAATCCAGAGCTTATTACTCAGCAACAACCTTGAAAGACTCTACTGAAAACTAGGCTGAACTTTCCAAACAAAACAAAGATACTAGTCTTGCTATAAAAAAGATAGTGAAGGGAGAAGTTTGTTTCTCGGCCTCTCAGTCTCGATTCAGAGATATCAAAACTGCAAGTGTTAGAATTATTGTCTCAAAAATTATGTCTGGCAATACATATATGTCTCCTCATGATGACCTATGCTAATAAGAACTGACCTATGATGTAGAACAATAAGGTGGAAAGTATGCTGTCTAATGGAACATTTACCTATAAATAAAATGGCTGAAAGCTGTGATGGCAGAGTAAACAAGGTGCTACCTTGGTTTGCTCTCCCAAAGCTTTGGTTGTTTATTTTTAAATACTCCAAGTGTGTTGTGTATTATTTACCGATTTATCGTGCTTGTTTTCCTGCTCATTGCTTTGTGTGTGGATATCCGTTACCCAAGAGCCCTCGTGAGTTACCGGTGAGGGGAGGTGAGAGTACACAAACAGTTTTTGCCGTGACTCGGATATGGATCTCTGAATTCAGGGCAAGGGCAGAAGGTGCCAGAAGATTTGTGATGGGTAATCTGTTAAGTAGACAGGCTCCGTCTCAGATACGTGAATGGCATGACAGAGCTAGGGCTTTAGCGTTTAAGAAAGGTAGCCCTTCTTATTGTATGCGTGAGAAGTATGGGGATGTGGCTATCGATTTCATTGTATATTGGCATTCAGTGACTAGAGGTAATGAGACTATGCAATTTCCTTTGGAGGGAACTTTTTCTGTAGATAGGATTCGTTACCTGAGATATGCATTGGTGGTTAAGAGTAAACCGTGCAATAGTCCTGAATGGATTGTGCTTACATGGTGGGAACGGATGACACATGAAGAAAAACATGGGAATGATGTTAAAAATTTGAAACACAATTTGTTTGTGCTAGATAAAACTAAAGCTAATAGGTTGTGTGGGAAGGAGGGGGATGGTGTAAGTGAGGAGGGGTTCCCAGCTGTTGTTTCTCCAGCATATGAAGCAGATGTAGCTGCGCTGGCAATAACAGCTGGATCGGTCGCAATTCTATCCCCTCCTCCTCCCTTGTCTCCTCCTGGTTTAGTGTCTCAGGAAACACCAGTTGAACGAGCGCGGGTCACTCGTGCAGCGGAATTAAGAGAAGAAATACTTAAAAAGAAACAAAAGTTAGGGGGAGAGGGACTGAGTAATTTAGATATTTGTAATATCTCCCAGCTCCAAGAATTGAGAGCATGTTTGAACCAAGAAACGGAAAGTGTTATACTTGTAATAAGAACCTTAAGAGTGGCAGTAGGTGATAGTGTTTTCATTGCAAGAGAATTAAGAGTTGCTGATGAACTTATTAATAGAATTGAGAGAGATTTGGACAGACATTATGAAACCTACAAAGAGGAGCGTGATCAATTATATTATGATCTAGGCTCTATTCAGAAAGCTATACACCAGCAAAATAACTCACGTTCTAGCATAGTTAAATCTGAAGCAGCTGAGGGAAGTGATATTGTGCCTACTTATCCTTTCTGTTTGTATCCAGCGGGCTTGACAGGTTCTATGACTTGCCTGAAAATTGGAGCCCTAAATAAGTGTTTGATTTGGCTAAAACCTTTCCTAATTACAGGGATAACCCTGGTAGATTTGTGTCCTTATGGTCTCAAATAATTAACAGTTATAATCCCACTTGGGCAGATCTAGATAATTTACTTAGAGCTGTGTTTTTTAATCCAGCTGATTTTCATAGGGTCACTCATCCAATTTGTGAAGATAATTGGCAATGGCCACTCACAGACCCTGTGAGAGATTTTCAAGAAAAGACTGAAAGAGATAATTTTGTTTTTTGTAGAGAGAAATTGTTAGAATCCCTTAAAGTAGTATGTAAACCTGTAAAGGATTGGTTGAGGCTAACATCTCTAAGGCAGGATAGGGGTGAAAAGGTTACAGATTTTCACACTAGGTGTATACTAGCTTTTAAGGACGATTCTGGTGAGGCAGAAGACACACCTTCAGGATTCACTAATATTTTTGTAAATGGTTTGCATCCGAAAATAAAATAAATTTTAGAGACTTCAATAATAGATTGGCCAGCTAGAACAGCTGATGCAATTCTGGAAGGAGCTCGATACAGTGAGTTGAAGTTTCTCAAGGAACAGCAAGAAGAGCAAACCAAGATATATGTGAAAAAGACTAAATTGCTCAATTTACAGATTGCTTCTATGCAACCACCCATGGGCAGGGGTAGAGGTAGGAGCAGAGGGAGAGGAGGTTATGGGATTCCTCAGCGAGGACGTGGACAGTCAAGAGGAATGCATACTTGTTATACTTGTGGTGAGATTGGGCATTTGCAGCGAGACTGCCCGCGGAATCAGAATCTTGATGTCCAGAAAGCTGATTTCCCTCCAGTAAAAGCTGAATTCACTCCCGTATATCAATGTTTCTCTAGCCCAGAAGATTGTGGGGAAGATACATGGGATGCATGACTATTGTTGAATTTGAATATAACCCCTCAGAGTGAGTTAGAAGCTAAGCTGTGAGGATCTAATTTGAAGTTTGTTATTGATACTGGAGCTAGTACTTCAGCGCTGCGTTTACAGGATTTGCCTGCCATTTATCATGCTCAGCTAGCACAAGCACCGATAGTACATTGTGAAGGCATTGAGGGTAAGATAATTCCTCATCGTAAACTTGAATTTTTACTTTTGCAGATTGGAGAGACTGTGTATCCTACTAACTTTCTTGTAGGTGACACTTTACCAGTAAATCTTTTAGGTCGGGACTTTTTGGCTTCACACCGTGCTACTCTATCCTGGATGAGTGGAAAGTTGTATTTCCAGCTGTATTCTCTCTCTGACGTGCCGTCCCCTGCAGATGCCAGTACCATTCATCCTGCTCTTGGAGAACTTCCATCTACCCTGTGGGCAGTGCCAGGATCCAATGTTGGATTCCTTTCTATTCCGCCTGTGAAAATCAGCGTGAAAGCTGGAGCCCAGCTTCCCAGACTCAAGCAGTATCCACTACCAGCAGCTGCCATCGATGGAATTCATCCTGTGATTGAAGATCTTCAGAAACAAGGTGTCATCTATTCTACAACTTCACCATGTAACACTCCAATTCTTCCTGTACTAAAGGCTGACAGTAAGACTTATAGATTTGTGCGAGACCTGCGAGCAGTAAATAATGTGATTTTGCCAATTTTTCCCTTGGTACCTAATCCACATAATATCTGGACACAGATACTTCCAGGGACTACCTGGTTTTCTGTTGTAGATTTGAGT
This sequence comes from Ichthyophis bannanicus, assembly GCA_033557465.1. Lineage (NCBI taxonomy): Eukaryota > Metazoa > Chordata > Amphibia > Gymnophiona > Ichthyophiidae > Ichthyophis > Ichthyophis bannanicus. Next base: position 373,275,293 of record CM066034.1, on the reverse strand, counting down.
TCTGCTTACTTTTCAGTGAGAATTAGCAAAGAAAAACCATTTTTATTTGCTTTTCATTTTGACAATAAACAATATACTTGAACCACTTTGTGCCAAGGGTATACCGATAGTCCTGCGTATTTTGCGCAGGCCCTAAAAACTGCACTTCTTGATGTAAGGCTCGACCATTCCTCTTTAGTTCAGTATGTTGATGATTTGCTTTTATGTTCATCACGTTATGAGACTTGTTTGTCTGATTCCTTGTCTCTATTAGCTCATAATGCTGATTTAGGATTGAAAGTCAATTTGTCAAAACTGCAATTTGTATCTCAAAATGTTACTTTCCTGGGTGTTGCCCTAACACCATCTGGTCATGCAATTACCTCTGCTAGATTGAAACCTATTCTTTCATTGCCTTTCCCAGCAACACCAGTGTTACTGCGTAGATTCCTGGGTCTGTTAATCTTTTGTAAACAATGGCTAGCAAATTTCTCAGACCTTACTGCTCCGCTTTATGCTCTCATTGGGAAAGAAGGACCTGAAGGTCTCATTGTACCTACATTACCACAGTGGGAAGCCTTTTTGAATATAAAGTCTGCCCTGGGAAATGCACCATGTTTATCTTTGCCAGATTATTCTTTGCCATTCAAACTGTATGTGGCTATTTCTGATTCTTCTGCTACCTGTGTGCTTTTACAAGCTTTCCCAACTGGTCGCAAGCCAGTAGGCTATTTCTCAAAGCATTTTGATTCAGTGACTTTGGGACTCCCACCATGTCTACGTAGTATGGTAGCAGTGGCCTTTGCAATTGAAAGTACTGATTTTCTAGTTTTACAGCACCCTCTTGAAGTGTGTGTATCACATTCAGTTTCTCGGTTGCTCCATTTAACCAAGACTCAGCCTTTGTCCTCCACACGTTTGTTGACTCTGGAATTAATAATTTCTCAGCCTCATGTCACAGTATATACTACATCAATATTCAACCCTTCAACACTTCTAGCTCCATTGACAGATCTTGTGGAGGAGGATGGGTCTCATGATTGTTTCCAAACCATTTTGACATCTTCTCGAGCTAGACCTGATCTTTCCCCTATACCTTTACCAGCCCCGGATGTAACTTTGTTTGTGGATGGTTCTGCTTTCAGAGATGAAAAGGGCAAACTTCGTGTAGGCTAAGCGGTCACAACAGTTAATGATGTAGTGGAATCAGCTTCTTTGCCGTTTACTAGTGCGCAATTAGCAGAAGTGTTTGCACTTACACATGCACTTGAACTTTCCAGGTATCTTCTAGTGAACATCTACACAGATAGCTCCTATTCAATGGGCATTTTATGGGAATTTGGGAACATTTGGGCACAACGAGGGTTTTTGACATCTGCCAATAAACCAATTAAGCATGCTAAACACATTCACCGTTTACTCCAGGCTGTACTATTGCCGGCACGAGTTGCAGTTTTAAAATGTAAAGGACATTCCTCTACTGGATATTACATGTCACAGGGCAACCATTTTGCAGACCAAGAAGCACGGCAAGCTGCCCTCCGAGCATCAGTGTCACCAACATTGCTGTACTTAACACCATCTAACATGACTTTGTTTTCCCTTTCATCTCTCTTACAGCACTATCAAGATACTTCCTTTGAAACTTGGACTCTGTGGACTTCGTGGGGTGCAACCTGTGATACACAGGGTTACTGGAAAAGAGATCATCTGCTTATTTGTCCTGATAGTCTATTGTTTCCAATTGCTCTGTTTTTGCATCATAAACTTCACATCAGCTGCAGCTATGGATCATGCCTTTTCGGTTCTCTGGTATCACCCAAAGTTTTTTACTGTGGCACAGGCTGTGTACACAGCTTGTTTGGATTGTTTGAAGGCTGGCAGGGTGGGATCTTTATCTTTATTGGTGCATTTAATATACCGCTCTTTACCAGAGGCATCAGAGCGGTGTACAATAACAAAATATATGAGCTGCTGAAAAGGAAAAGGAATGCCATAAGGAATTAAGAAAAGGATAGAGTATAGAGGAAGAGTAAAACAACAGACAGAACAAGCAGAGTGCACGGCAACAAGAATTGGTACATCTAGAATTATCAAGGCGGGGGAGAAAGGGGGATGGAGGGAGGAGGAAGATTGAAAGCGGTGCAGAAAAGATGGGTCTTCAATCTGGTCTTAAAGGTTTTGTAAGAGGGCTCCAAACGGAGGGCAGAGGGAAGCGAGTTCCAGAGTCAGGGGCCCAAAAAGAAAAATGCTGAGGAACAGGTAGACTCCAAGTGGGCTTGTGATGGGGAGGGAAGGGACATATGATTCAAGTGAACAGACCTAAGGGAACGGTGAGCTGAGTGAAGATGTATTAAATTGGCGAGATAAAGGGGGACACCAGTGTGAATGGTTCTGTGCACGTATATGAGTACTTTGAACTGTATACGATAGACCAAGGGAAGCCAGTGAAGATGAATCAGAATGGGGGTGATGTGATCGAAACGGGAGGCGTGAGTGAGAATACGAGCAGCTGTGTGGTGGACAAGTTGTAGTCTGCGCAACTGGGTTTGAGGAAGGCCAGCCAGCACAACATTGCAGTAGTCCAAACGAGATACTACCAGGGACAGTATCAATGTGGTCAAAGAGGAAACTGATATGAAGGGGCGGATGGAGCGAAGTTGTCGTAGGGTGTGAAAAGACCGTTGTATGACAGAGGAAATATGTTCTTTGAAAGACAGGGAGGAGTCCAGAATGACTTCTAGATAGCGCAGGGAAGGGGGAGCAGAACAAGATGGGGGCGAGAGAGGGAGTCGGGGCACCAGAGGTGAACCAAATGGCGGATGTTTTAGAGGGATTCACATTCAAAAAATTAGCAGAGAACCAGGAGGACACCGAGGCTAAGCAGGAGTTGAGGGGGGCGAGATCCGGGGTAGAGGGGTCTGTATGGTGGAGAAGAATAATATCATCAGCATAATAGTGGGCAGAGATGTTGTGCTGCTGAACTAAAAGTGCAAGGGGGTCCATGAAAACATTGAACAGGAGAGGGGCAAGGACAGAACCCTGAGGGACACCGCATGGAAGAGAGGTGGGAGGTGAAGAGGAGAGACCCGTGGAAACGGAAAAAGATCTAATGGAGAGGAATGAATGAAACCAAGAGAGAACAGTACCAGAGAGCCCAGCATCATGTACACGTGCTAGGAGAGTAGAGTGATCTACAAGGTCGAAAGCAGCAGATAAGTCTAGGGAAACGGCAATGGAAATATGGCCTTGATCATGAGCGGTACGCACTTCATTAAGAAAGGAAAGCAGAATAGATTCAGTGCTGGGATTGGGACGGAAACCAGATTGGCGGGGGTGAAGTGTTAGGGAAGCCTCGAGGTGAGAAGAGAGTTGAGCATAGACCAATTTTTCGAGAATCTTTGAAAGGAAGGATAGATTGGAAATAGGATGCCAATTGGCAGGGGAGGATGGGTCAAGCGAGTCTTTTTTTAGAATGGGACGAATAATGGCATGCTTCCAGACAGCAGGGAAAGAACCAGAAGAAAGACTAGAGTTAATAATGGAGAGAATGTAGGGGGAAAGGGCCAAGGAGAGGTCCAATAACCAATGGGAAGGGATGGGATCTGAAGCGCAAGTGGTCTTTCGAATTGAAGAATATACCTGGGAGAGGTCTGACATAGTCGCGGTTTGGAAGGAGGGCCAATTATGAGAGAGAGAGGGGGGGTGGGAGGAAGGAAGGGAAAGAGGGGAATTTGGAGGGGGGGGGGAGGAGGAAAGGGGGGAGGAGAGGGGGAGGGGCAGGAGGGAAAAAGTGAACGAAGATTTTGGATTTTGGTAGCAAAGTGTGAGGCAAGAAGGACAGGGTCAGGGGACACCGGAGAGGGGGCTGGGGAGGTGAGGGAATGAGAGGCAGAAAGAGAGCGAAGGACTGAATAGAGTTGACGGGTGGAGTTGGCTGATGAAGAGATGCGGGAAGAGAAATAATCCAGTTTAGCAGAATGAAGTAGGGATCGGTAGTGGGAGTGGCAGTGTTGAAAGTGTGCTAGGGAGGCAGAGGATGAAAGTTATGAAAGTTGCTGCCACCCTTCCCAACCCTTCACGACCATTTTTGATTTTGCAGCTTGATTTTACTGATCTGCCCTGTGCCAGAGGAGGGAAACGGTATTTGCTGGTGGTCACTTGTCTTTTCTCCAGTTGGGTGGAGGCTTATCCCACTACCAGTATGACTGCTGGGGTCGCCATCAAATTACTGCTCACTCAGTTTATTCCTGTTTGAGGTGTACCTTTTGTTCTTTCTTCTGATCAGGGTCCAGCCTTCGTTGCGAGTGTCTGGGAGGGTACTGAAAATTGGTTTGGTATTAAGAGACAACTGCACACTCCTTATCATCTGCAAAGCTCTGGCCAAATGGAACGGATGAATAGGACACTCAAAGGTCACTTACGCACTCTGACACAGGATTTGGCTACAGATTGGACAGAAGCCCTTCCTTTTGCCCTTATGGCAGTGCGTAATTCCCCCCAGCGTGCTCAAGGAGGCCTGACACTGTACGAAATAGTTACTGGACGTCCAGCTACTTCTCCACATGAATTGGCAGTTATCCCATATCCTCAACTGTTGCGTAGCAATATTTTGACTTATTGCTCACGATTGCACTCAGTCCTGTCTGTTTCCCCTTTATTGCAGGTGACTCCTCAACAGGATACTCTTTCAGAGTTATCGCATCCAGAATTGAAGCCAGGAGATTGGGTCCTGATTAAGAATTTGCATCCAAAGACACTTTTGGCTCCCAAGTTCCTAGGTCCATTCCGTGTGCTCCTGATGAGATACTCAGCTTGTAAAGTGGAAGGACATTCTCGTTGGATACATCTTACACAGTGTAAAAAGGCTCCTTCACAGGATCCAGAAGGTGGTTCCCTGCATCGGTGAATCAAGAAATTGCAACGCAGAGACTCATTGGACAACAGTGATATTGCAGAAAAGACTATCATGATTAAGTGCTTTTGGAATGGACTAATTATGCAAAACACCTTTTTTCCAGCATCTATACTGCTGATTAGGTGGATAAGGTTAGTTTGAATTAGTGCTTTACTGATATATAAGCAATAACCTTTTGGCACTTAACCTCTACTTCATGAAGAGATTGGGAATTGGGGGGTAGTTATAGTTATAGTGTATATCTTCATCGTATTAAGAAGGGTAGGAGTGATTTCATTTTGTTTTAGAACATTTATTTTTGAAGTAATTAATAGTTTTAAATATTTAGAGGTTTGTTAAGAATGTTTCCTTATCTGGTCGTAGTTGTGTTGTGGCATATTTATTTATTTTATTTATTTTATTTATTTATTTATTTATTTATTTAACAATCATTTATATCCCGCATCTTCCAGAGTTCAGATGTGGCTCACAATTGAACAACAGTCAACAAAGCAGGGCTTGTTTTACATGGAACAATTTTTGACAGTAAACAATGTAATAGTTAAATACGTAACAGAACGGTGAATGGTTAAATGCATAACAGAACAATGTAAAGGTTATATTATTGTTAATGAAGCAGTACTTCATTCAGAATCTTGGAAATGTTATGGGGAATACCCAAATATTTTTGAGTCACATCTACACTCAGTTACAAAACACTTTAATCTGTCAAATTGTGCTGTTTGCCTTCCAACTGTGACAGCCACTCAGCATGGGTTTCGGCTACGGGCTAGGCCTAAGACCTTTCAAGAGTTTTGTGACATAGCTTTTAATCTAACCACTGTACAATGGTCTCATACAAACACAGACCCTAGAGTGATTAGCCCTATGCCTCTAATGTCCCCTCCAATATGTTTTATGGCTCAAAATACAGGGAAAAAGGTAGGGGACACCCCGTGGGAACATCTGTAAAACAGTAATACTACATAATTCCTCTATCTGGTATAAAAAATCCCATGTAAGAAGCTCCTTTATTTCAGTAGTACAATTAGTGCCAGTTCAAGGGAACCAAGTGCATGATTATGAATTGTTACAGTATAATAGTTCTGGATACCCAACCCCTTTGAATGACTCTAGTTCAGACCTAGACATACCTAACTGGAGTTGTCCCTTGTTAGGGTATTACCATCCCTGGGAACGTAATCTATCTGTAGGAATTAAAGAGATGAGCATTACTCAGTGGGCTTTGAATAATTGTACACAGAACATAACTTGTCCCCACAAGTTGACAATTTGGGAGAGTGGGTTAGTGGCTTTAGAAGGAGATTATTTTGTGTGTGGTAATCTTGCGTATACAGAACTTCCCAGAGGTTGGTCAGGTACTTGCTATGTTGCCCATTTAGATACCCCATGGCATTTTTTACCTTACCAAAATATTACCTTATTATTAACCCTGAATGATTCTTTAAGAAGAAAAAGGGATGTTTCCCCTCAGGATAAGGCCATAGCAGCTGCACAGCAACTAGTAGACTCTACAAGTCCTTTAACTAAATCTCAGATTGATGTATTTATGGGTACTGTTTGGCTTTCAACTTTTGGAGCAATAGCATCCACAAGAGAATATGGTACCCAGATTATGCGATTACAGGCAGTTGTTGAATTTACAGCCCTGGATCTCACAGAAGCAATTAGTGTGTTACAAGGTGCAGTGGACAAGGTGTCTGCCTATGCAGCCCAGAATCGCATGGCTTTAGACTACCTCTTAGCGAAGGAAAATGGCATATGTGGATTAATCTTTGATCATTGTTGTACTCTGCTTGATGATGAAGGAAAAGTAGTGAAAGGCCTACTAGATAAGGTTAGAAATCATACGTTTGTTTCAAGTAGTAGTTATGTAAGTTCTTTTTCAGATTTTTTTGATTCTGTTTCTTCTTTCTGGAATTCATTGTCTAGACCCCTTGTGACGCAGTAGCTACCCAGGAACCGATGGACACAGATAAGCATCCGGTGGTAGAAGCCGGTACTGCAGGAGAAAGCAGGAATTTCTCTACAGAAAGAAAAAAACTCAGAACTAATCAAGCAGAACAGCTCACCTCGGGGGAGGGGAGTAGTAAAGCTCTTGATTGGGCACGCCCTAAGAGGAGGCGGGCAGTGCAAGCTAGAAGCACCTGGTTAAATAGTCAGAAGCCAGGAAGTGAAGGGGAGCAACGGAAGCAACAGGAGCAACAAGGGCAACGGGAGCAAAGAAAGCAAAGAGAGCAACAAGAGCAAGGGCAAGAACAGAGACGGAGAGAATTTCCAGAAGGAGAAATAAGAGTTTCAGAGGGGAAGTCTGGAAGGAAGCATCTTTGCTGCTGTGATTCCTCAAATAGTCTGCAACTAGCAGGTAGCTTGGTGGAAGGCTCAGAGGCTGAAAGAAACTGCTGGGGGCAGAAGACTTTCAAAACACTGAGAGATCCAAGGCTGCAGGACCAGGCAGAGCTATGGAATAAAAGGCAGAAAGACAAAGAATTCTCCAAAGGAAAACTTCTATCTAAGGTACCCAGTGGGGGAGAAATAGTTGATAAGTTTTATGCTCTAAAGCCAGAGGGAGTGTGCCCTAGTTTTAAAAGCCAAGTCAGACAAAATGGTGGCAGCTGCTTTCAGCAAGGAGAGGGTTTGAATAACAGTAAATATTCTTACCAGCTAGCTGAAGTACCTAGCCAGGAAGGGGCTGACATCCATGCTTTTAAATCTCTCTTTAAAGACTCTCCCTGCACTGCCAAATATCTAAGCACACCACCCACATGTAGAGAGAGGTGGAGAGATAACGTTAGCAGCACGTTGAATGTTTGTTTTCCTGATACAAACAAGTATGTTAATCAGCCTGAGATAAAGAGCCTCAGCAAACAATTGCTCACGGGAGAAAAGGGACATCAGCTAAGTGAAGGGAAGTCACCAGCTGAATCACTTCTCCAAGAGTTTAGAGAGTTTTTGGAACGTAAGGCAAGTTTTAATTACAGTGCCCCAGAACCAGTTGCTGGCTGTGAGGAAAGAATGCCTTTTCCTAATTCTCTGCCATCTACAGAAGAGGACACATTAATGGACTGTTCAACCTGCTTAATTGAGAAAGACAATTAAGAGGAAAAAGGTTTACCTGTTGTAGGAGGTAGCATAGCCGATGTACTTGACTCTTCCTATACAAAGAAGCCGGTAAAAAGTGAATGAGTTAAAGTTCCACTGATTTGTATAGCAGGAGCACTACTGTTGAATGAACCTTTCTGTTCTTCAGTTCATGATTGGATCACATGAGGTGAATGTGAATTCCTGAAGATAGCACAGCATTGCAAGCCTGTTTATCTAGTTTCTTTTACTCTTGTTTTGGATTTATAACTTCTGCACCGTCTGTTGCATTTGAACTGCACAACTGGCAAATAAACCTCATGAAAATAAATTTCTCTTTGCCATGCCTTACTGCTCGAAGCACTAACACAACTACAACTAATTGCCTCAAGGGCATCACAAGGCAACCCCTCCTTAACCCTCAAGGTTAGGGAGCGGGAGGCGTGATACCCTGCAAGGCATGTTAGCATCACTGTTTGGCTTTTTGGGGTTTCTTTTTTTAGGAGCATTGATTCTCTGTGTAAAATATCTGCTTGCTGTAAGAAGTCAGTAGACTCATTGACCCCTAAAATGATGTTACAGATTTACCCAGAGCATTTACAATCCTTCTTTAATATCAATGTCTGAGTTTCCTTATCTTTGAAATGATTCTTTGCAGAATCAGAAGAGGGACTGAAAGGAAGCTTGTCTGTACAGGGCTGTGTACACAGTCAGGGTACTTAATAACATCATATTACTAAAAGCCCTAAGAAAGAGTTAACACCACCGACATTCCAGAGCTTATTACTCAGCAACAACCTTAAAAGACTCTACTGAAAACTAGGTTAAACTTTCCAAAAAAAAAAAAAACTAGTCTTGCTATAAAAAGGATAGTGAAGGGAGAAGTTTGTTTCTCAGCCTCTCAGTCTCAATTCAGAGATATCAAAACTGCAAGTGTTAGAATTATTGTCTCAAAAGTTATGTCTGGCAATACATATATGTCTCCTCATGATGACCTATGCTAATAAGAACTGACCTATGATGTAGAACAATAAGGTGGAAAGTATGCTGTGTAATGGAACATTTACCTATAAATAAAATGGCTGAAAGCTGTGATGGCAGAGTAGACAAGGTGCTACCTTGGTTTGCTCTCCCAAAGCTTTGGTTGTTTATTTTTAAATACTCCAAGTGTGTTATGTATTACACTGGTCAACATTGAAATTGTTACTGACTTTAAAATGCCCTAATCTGTAGTATCTTGGTGAGCTGAACACGAATATAACATTAAAAAAAATTTATTGGCTCTCGTTTTGAAAATATTGCATGTAGTTCATTTTTGACGTTTCACCGTGTAAATTTATCCAGTAGGACATGAACAACATCCCAAATAAGCCTTGAATGATGTAATATTGCATCACATTGCATAATACCAGCATGCACACATCATCCAGAGTTGATTGCATCATTTTCTGATGCAATGCAATACTACTGCCAGACGCCTCCTGAAGCCATCTGACGTCAGCAGTGTACTATATGCAGTCGGAAAGGAAAATAATCTGGTATTCTGTTCCGATATTGAAAGCCTCATGAATGCCTTAAAAATCACTAATGACCCACAAGACTGGAGACTATTTATAGACTCTTCGAAGCTGAGTCTGAAGGCTGTGCTTTTGAACAATGGAAACAGTCTTCCATCTATTCCAGTAGCGCATGCTGTCCACATGAAAGAGACATATGATAACTTAAAGCATCTACTGACTTCCATTAACTATAACAAGTACAGCTGACACCTCTGTGGTGACTTGAAGGTAGTTGGCCTTTTAATGGGACTGCAGCAGGGATATATAAAATACATGTGTTTCTTATGTGAGTGGGATAGCCGAGCAAGGGATTGGCACTACTTGCGGAAGGAATGGAATCACAGATAAAATGTAACAGTTGGAGAGAAGAATATCCAGCACCCAGCTCTGGTTGAGGCTCACAAAATCCTGCTACCACCCCTTCACATCAAACTAAGTTTGACAAAAAACTTCGTGAAAGCCATGGACCGCACTTCGCCAGCTTTCCGATACCTGCATGAAAAATTCCCTCGACTCAGCGAAGCAAAGATTAAAGAGGGAGTTTTTGTGGATCCTCAGATTCGAGAGCTCTTCAGAGATGACCGGTTCAACAACTTGCTGCAGGGTGATGCGAAACAAGCATGGAATGCTTTCGCCTAGTGTCAACAAACTTTCTCGGGAATGTTAGGGCTGAAAACTACAAGGAACTAGTAGAAGACATGCTGTTGCAGTATCAGAAACTTGGCTGCAATATGTCTCTAAAGATCCATTTCCTTGATTCCCATCTCAATTTCTTTCCTGACAACTGTGGTATGGTTAGTGATGAACAGGGTGAACGTTTTCACCAGGATATCGCAATGATGGAGCAAAGATACCAGAGAAAATAGTCCACTACAATGCTGGCTGACTACTGCTGGACACTCCCCAGAGAAGCTCCCGAACAGCTGTACAAGAGACAGACGAAAAAATCTAAGAAGTAGTCTATGACTTGTTTTTTTTACAGGTATTAACCGAAGGCCTATTATATTTACTATTGACATGCATTTCGTGATGTAAAGAGTAGTTACTCACCTGTAACAGGTGTTCTACAGGAGCAGCAGGAATCAGTCCTCACATATGGGTGTCATCAGCGCCGATGAAGCCCCAGCGGAGCATTTCCCCAGCTTTCTATGAAAGCCTTTGGGAATGCAGGCACGCATGCGCGGTTCCCTTCCCGCCTAAAGGTGCCATCTTACCTCAGTCAAATGACACAGCTAAGAACAGCACACAAAAATGAAAAATAAACTATGTACAACTGCAACTCCAAGGGGAGGAGGGAGGGTTGTGAGGACTGATTCCTGCTGCTCCTGGAGAACACCTGTTACAGGTGAGTAACTACTCTTTCTCCAGGACCAAGCAGGAAGTCAGTCCTCACATATGGGTGACTCCCAAGCTCTGGGCTACCGAGGAACCCAGGCTGAACAAGAGACCTCCCTCTAGTCTCAGCAGCAAAGAAAGGCTTTTCAAGGACACAACCTCCACCGGTAGCCCAACAGAGGGCAGGAGGGCAGGAGTTGCATAAACCTCAAAGAGATTCCAGAGTACTGCTTGGCCAAAAGCACTGTCCCTATGGGACTCCCTCTCCAAGCAGTAATGGGCCGCAAAAGTCTGGCTTGAAGACCAAGTTGCAGCCCTGCAGATGTCTACCAAGGGCACAGAGCGGAGATGAACCACTGAGGCAGCCATTGCGCTGACACGATGGGCCGTGACCCTACCCTGCAAAGGAAGGTCAGCCGCCTTGTAAGCCCAGGTGATACAGTCAGACACCCAGATGGACAAGGTACGCTTGGACACAGCCAACCCCAACCTATTGGGGTCAAAGGATACGAAGAGCTGAGTAGCCCTTCTATGCCCCTGCGTACGGTCAAGGTAGAAGGATAAGGCCCTCCTACAGTCCAGGGTATGCAGGACTGCTTCAGCCTGGCTAGCATGAGGCCTAGGGAAGAATGATGGAAGAACCACCTCCTGATTGAGGTGGAAAGAGGAGACAACCTTAGGGAGGAACTTTGGATGAGTCCTGAGGACTACCCTGTTCCTGTAAATCCTGGTGTAAGGCCTGTCACAGACCAGGGCCTGAAGCTCACTTACTCGCCTAGCCGAGGTCAGGGCTATTAGGAAGAGAGTCTTCCAGGAGAGGAAGCGTAGTGGACAAGTAGCCATCGGCTCAAAAGGTGGGCGAGTCAGCTGCTGCAAGACCACATTCAGCTCCCACTCAGGGGCAGGAGGACGGATGGGAGGCTTGAGCAAAAGCAAGCCCCTGAGAAAGTGGGGCACCAAGGGGTGACCAGATAGAGATTGCCCCTCTACCAATGAGTGGTGAGCTGCTAGAGCTGAGAGGTGGACTCGAACAGAATTGGACTTAAGTCCCTGATTGGATAAGTGCAGAAAGTACTGATGCACCACTGGCACAGTACAGGAGAAAGGATCCTCTGTACGTAGGTGACACCACACAGAAAACCTCTTCCATTTGAGAGCATAGGTTTTCCTCGTGGACTGTTTCCTAGAGGCTAGGACAACCAGGTAGCGCATAGTACTGTGAGATAGCGCGTGTACGTGTGCGACACGGCGCATGTGTCATGTGCGTCATCGAGCCGTTGCACATGCGTCGTGTCACGCACGTACACGTGCTAACTCTAGAGAGAAAAAAATGGACAGTCGTTCACGGAAGCCCACATTTACTTGGAGGGAGCTCAGGATCCTGTGCAAATTAATCTGCACCAGACAGAGTTGTCTGTTCCCAGGCACATCAAAAAGGCAGGACTTTGCACGGGTGAGGAGGGCATGGGTGCGCCTCACCAGGCGGTATAACCAATCTGCCGACTACCCACAATGGCGATTGTGCAACACAATATACAGCAAGCATCACATATCATACATGCAGAACATGGTTGAAATACCAGTCTGTGGGCCAAGCTGTTGCCACTGTAGATGCGTATGGTGTGGATTGCAATCCTGCCCTGCCCCCAGACCTGATCACACGGATCTATTACACATCCTGGTGTTATCTTACCTGCGTGTGATGTGGTCTCAAATGTCTGCGCTATCCCCAGGAGGCGCCACACATGGTTACAGAGGTCTAGCATAGATCCTGGTGTTAGATTAACTGCATCTGTTTCATTCTCACAGCTGTGCCCTAACCCCAGGTGGCCCTGGACCTGATGACAGAGGTCCATTAGAGATCCTGGTGTCAGGGTACTTGCATCTGTTTCATTCTCACAGCTCTGCCCTAACCCCAGGAGTGCCTGAACCTGATTACAGAGGTCCATTAGAGATCCTGGTGTCAGGGTACCTGCATCTGTTTCATTCTCACTGCTCTGCCCTAACTCCAGGAGTGCCTGGACCTGATTACAGAGGTCCATTAGAGATCCTGATGTTAGGTTAAGTGCATCAGTTGGGGTTTCACAGCTCTGCCCTAACCACAGGAGGCCCTGGACCTGATGACAGAGGTCTATTATAGATCTTGGTGTCAGGGTACCTGCATCAGTTGTGGTTTCACAGCTCTGCCCTAACCCCAGGAGGCCCAGAACCTAATCACAGTGGTCTATAGCACAGCTAGGCGTGTTGGTGCATGCGCCTGTTGCATTCGGCCACAAATGTCCTAATCACAGGAGGCCCTAGTTGTGACCAAATAGGTAGAGTAGACATCCTGGTGATATGGTAGTGGCTCCTGGTGATGTGTTCAGGGACACCCAATCCACGTGCGACGCAAGAACACATCACACATGTTCCAATACAGATATCATGGTGGCATGGCGTGTGTGTCTGCGGATGTGTGTAGGTCAGGCCAACACACAGGTGTGTGACGGACAACACAGGGGGTCAAGAAACACCTCCACTGTAGACCAGCATACCTACCCCACACATGGCATGGTGCAGCCATGTAATGCAAGGAGAGCATAGGAACTGGGTAAGGGTGCTCCGGGAGGTTGCCCAAAGGACACGTAGGTGGCACCCCACACATACCCAGACCCACAGCCACACATGCAGGCGGCGCTGGCAACAGGTAGTAGAGGAGCCACTAGCATGAACAGCAGCAGCACCCTGCTGCTCACAGTGATGTGTGATATGTGTTGTTCACCCACCAGAGATATCTGGCCCTTAATGTTCCCACCCATTGCATTCCCCCCCCCAGGTGGAGGACCTATGGAAAAAGGGACGGGAGTTGCGGCTGCACTTCCCGGATGTCCTCGACCGGCTACAAAGGAGGGCACTGCAGCAACGTGGCAGTGAGTGTTGCAGCCCCTGCAGCGCACTACAGCATGTCAGAGTGGTCTAACGGCCTGTGGGAGGCCACACTATGTTTATGTGGCATTGTAATTGCATGATGGTGTGCTAATGACTGTCTTCCCCCACAGAGGATGCTGCTGCTGGTGAGGGGACATCAACCTCAGGGCCCCCCACAACACGCCCCACAGCTGCAGTCCAGCCAGTGGAGGAGGAGGAGGTGGCAGAGACGGAAGAGGATGATGGGGACATGGAGGGGGTAGAGTGTGGGGTGGGGCGGGAGGGAGGGGATGGTGAGGATGCATTTGACGTTTTGGGGGGTAAGAAGGAGAGTGGGGAGGGGATGAGGGTGGGTGGGAAGTGCCAGGAGGGGAGGAGGAGGGTGTGGAAGGGGGGAGGGGGAGGGAACACAGGACAGCACAGGGCACTGTGGGTCCCTGCCAGCTGCCACATGTGTGCAGCGATGGTGCCCATCTGGGTGTAGCTTCACCACCCATTGCCACAGACAGGGCCCACGCACATGCCACCACACAGATACCGGGCACCATGTGTGTATGTGGTGGTAGGTGCATCCGGGACCTGTATGTGGCAATGGATGGGGTGCTGCAACACCAGCGGGCCCAGGACCGCACCATCCAGTGGCTGGCAGGCACCATTCAGTGGATGGCTGCCAAGATGCACATGCAGCGTGCGGCTGGTATGCGCAATGCATCTCGGCAGCCATCCCCTGATGGGCGTCCCAGGAGCGTGTGATGGTGCTGTCCTGTCTCCCGGGACCCAACATGGGTTGCAGGTGACATTTTAGTGTCGTTTTAGTTCCAGCAAGTCAGTGTTGACTCATAGCGACCCAGCTACCTCTGGGTTTTCTGGGCAATGTGGTACCGGAAGTAGAATGCCAGCCTTTTCTTCCAGAGAATGGAGGGTAAAGTTACCTGCCCAAAGCCATAAGAGTGCCAGTGGGAATCTAAGCCTTGATCATCTGGGTACTAGGTAGTTGCTCTAAACACTAGGCTACTCCTCCAACAGATGACTGTACCTTATCCAATGTTGTTTTTAAATACAGTTTGGTTAATACATCCCAATGGTCATGTGTCTCCCTTATAGACAGACTGGTGAAGTGAGCATGGGACATGTGTGTAGATCCCTATTTGTATGTGTGGTAGACCTAGGTAACATACATGGACCGTCTCCATACTCAGGTGTGGGGGCTGGCTATGTGCGTAGGCGTCTGTGTCCCCTGGTGCCCCTGTGATGTACCGCTGTGCTGTGTGTTCCAGCAGCTATGGTCACATGCATGCTGCCTGTGATGTGTAGGCTGCATATCTGATGCATCATACTCGTAGGAGGATTAAGGGAAAGGCTAGCAGTAGGCATGTGGCAGGAAGGATAAGACGGACTGCTGTACCCAGGAGCTGCCCAGGGGGATAGCTTGGGAGGCCAAGACAGGTGGATGTTGGTCTGGAGGAGGAGCAGCGGCTCACTACAGGCACAGGGGGAGAGTGAACAACTGACTGTAGCCAGTTACCTTTGTCTGCCTGTGTCTTCCTCAAGCATCTGCGGCTCAACAGCCACGTAGGCCCTGGTGTGTGTCAGAGGGAATGGTCACACATGTGGGTGGGCCAATGGAGAGGATATGGGGTGTGAGAGAGTGACAGGTCTGTGAAACATACATGTACCACCATAAACATATGCCTGCTTAACGGGAGAGGTAGTGTATACCCCCACGCATAGGTAGAAGGGTGCACACATGGCATGGTGCATGGCACACAGGGCATGGTATAACGTATGTGTGTTGATTGGTGGTAGTGCAGACACACCACCCCTAAGGGAAATGGGGAGGCACATGTGACAATATGGGGGACAGGGTACCCAGGGGAGCATATGGTGGCAAACACCGGAGACGTGCACATAGGTATAATCAGTGACCTGTTTCCTGCAATCAAGACCTGCGTGGCCGCCCATGTCCACGGTGACCACAGCCCAAACCACGCCGTTGTTCTGGTTCCGCTGGTGCTGCCTCTGGGGCTGGGGCTGACTGCTGGGGACACCCAGCCATGGCCTCTTGGGCATCCGCAATCCGAAGTAGCACCACTGCCACCATCTCAGCTGTGGCACGCAGCTGGCTCAACTCCTCCTGAATGGCCATCAGAGTCTGACGAGTGCCTGTGGGTGAGACACAAAGTGATTTGTGAGACATGTGTTGCACCTCCCTCTGTGGCTCATGCACATGTCTGGCATATCACAACAGACCAGTCCTCAGACCAATCATGCACACGACAACTAACGACACAGTACCATGTTGACATCTGTGTGTCCCATGATGCATCCACAGACCAGGAAATGATACTGATGGAGGGTCGTGGGAAACCCAGATAGAACACATGGTCCTATGTTGCAGGTCAGTGGGTCAATGATTGAGCTGCATACTGGTCATATGAGATAGGCCAGGAACCGTGGGGTTCAAGCACACAGATATATATCTGGGGTGCACTGTTTGTTCTGAGTCTGACACACAGTACTGAGTACTACGACTATCTACATTAGGTACTATCACCCAGGAAGAGGGGTCCGCCGCGTAAGCTGTCTAGGTGATCTGGGATAGGTGTTGACTGCTGTACGCCTCCTTGGGGTATATGGAGGTGAATAGTGAGCGGATGTATGAGCTCATTAAAAAGATATCAAAGACAGCCCATGCTACCAGAGGGGGGATCGCACATGGCACAGACCCCCACATAACAGACGAAAACACGTACTATGGTGTCATTATATTGGGGAGCACATGGAATGTCATCATGACTGTTATCAAATTATGCAGTTGTAAAACGTTCAAAAGAACCAAAGAACTGTAATAGCTTCTTTTTATATTGTATTTTATTTTGCTTTTCTTTGTATTCAAAGTATAAGATACACAAACCCGGATTCCTCCTTCACTCTTGTAATATATCAAAAATTTCTTTGCAAAGATACATTTGGAAGAGAAGAACCTCTACTAAACTCATTCAAGACTACT
Source organism: Ichthyophis bannanicus (assembly GCA_033557465.1). Taxonomy (NCBI): domain Eukaryota; kingdom Metazoa; phylum Chordata; class Amphibia; order Gymnophiona; family Ichthyophiidae; genus Ichthyophis; species Ichthyophis bannanicus. Next base: position 373,258,504 of record CM066034.1, on the reverse strand, counting down.
TTTAAAACGGGTCTCGACGCTCTACTCCGGCGCCTATTGGCGTTTCAAACTTTTTCTTCAGGAGACCATATCAGACATATTATGCTGCCCACGTTTCTCTCCTTGTTTCATACAAAAAAACGCCGCGTTTTACAACTGCATAATTTGATATTCTACGTTCAACAAAATAGACCACAATTGAAATTATTGTGAGTTATCATGACTGTTATGCCACATCCCAAGGGGTATGCTGTTTATTCTGTTACTCACCTTCAGCATCTTGCCTTGACCAGGCTGTATGAGCCCAAAGCTCCGCCAGGATCACATCCATGCTGGTGGGTGGGGTGCCTGATGTCCCCAGTGCCTGCCGTGTGTGCCGACTCCTCTCCATCTCCGTGCATTCCACAGCCATTGTGCTGCTGCTGGAGGACCCCAGTGGTGTGAGGACATCCTCTGCCCCGTTCTCTGACTCGGCCATCACATTGGTCCCTGGGGTTCCAACACCAGTGCTGGCTGCGACCTCAGACTCGTCAACCCCTGGCCCCTCAGCATCCTCTGTCTCTAGCACATACACCTCCTCATACACCTCCATGGCCTGGATGTCACCTGGGGGGTCTAAAAGGGTACACATCAAAGATGGCCTTGTGCAGTGCACATATGTACACCTGTGTAGTACATCCCCACCAGCAGCAATGTGTTGTCCACCTGTAACTGCTGTCCCTGCGCCTACACTGGAGGGGGGGACACATGTGCGTACAGTGTGCTACACCTGGCCATGAGGGGAGGGGCAGCCTCTTGCGCTGTTGGAGCTGTGCCACATTCGATGTTGTGTTTGGGGGGATGGGGTGTCAGGTGCCATGCCCACTGTATGCAGCACTAGGTATGCACTGTGTGGGTGACCTATGATGAGGGCACAGTGCGACATGTGGCCGGGGTGCGTGTGTGAGCCCTGACTGTGAGTGTGGACTGTCATGGTGTGTGTGAGCGATATCTATGCATTGGCCTGTGTGGTATGCACGGCACGTGATGCAGCATGTGTCTGGGTCAGGCAGACGTGTGTGGGGACTGCCGCTGTGGTAGCCACTGTGCGGTGTGGGTGGACAGCTATCCAGTACTCTGTGGGGGTGGTGGATTGTTTCAGGGATGGGTGGAATGCTGCTGTGCATGGGGTAGAACCGTGGTTGGGGGTCATGGGAATATGTCTGCGGCACTGCATTACCTGTACAGGAGCTGGCCCCAGGTGGTGTGGGGGTTGGGATAGGTGCAGTTGTGGAAGGTTTGGGGAGGTGCACCCCAATGTCTTGGGATGGTGGATGGGGGATCCCTACTGTATGTTGGCTACTGACAGGGTAGTATGTGTATATGTGTGTGATGTGGTGGTTGGCGTTGGTTTGCATCCACCTGTGGTGATGCGGGTGCAGCACAGCCCTGGGAAAGAGAAAAAAAAGAAGGTTTTTTCCATAAATGGGGGATGGGCTCACCTAAGCATAGGTCCCAAAGTGAAACTAATACTGAAACACACACTTGCAAAGCTAGTCTGAAGCCACGCCCACTCTCCAGGGCAACTGCAGGGAGAGAGAGGGTGGGGCCAGAGAAGGAAGCAGGCTACCAGGCATTTAAACTGCGTCACTCAGCAAGTCAAGGCAGGCAGAGAATTCAAGGAAGGCAGAGAATTCAAGGAGTTCCGGGAGTCCAGAGAAGCCAGGAGAGGAAACAGCACTGCAGGGCTGAAAGACCTGGGGATTCCAAAAGGACCAGCCAGAACTGCCAAGGCGAGTGGCAGGGCCAGAGGAAAGAAAGGAGCTGGGGAGAGTTCCAGAACTACAGTTCTGACTCGGAGGCCAGCAGCACAAACTCTGAGCAAGTGTCCAAACAGTTCAGAAAGCCTAGTAAAGGAAGGACGTCTGCAAGCAAGGTAAACCAAACATTACCTCTATATGAGTCAGTAAGGGGAAGAAGGGCAAGTGTTTCTGACATAGTTCCAATCTCCAGTGGGAGAAACCTTTTAAGCTTTTAAAGAAAGTGAAGCTAGAAATCCCTGAATGTGTCCCAGACCCCGAGCCTTGCAGCACAGAGGAGGAAATGGAAGTTGAATTTTACCAAGGGAATTCAGAGTCCTCTGATGAGTCCATGGAATGTGCTTTTTGTATGAGCAATGTTTAGAAGTTTTATTGATTGCTGACAAGGAAAATATAAGAGGCGTTTCTGCCAAGTACATGCCATTGAGAAGGGCAGATAAAAAGGAAGAAACCTCATGTTTTAAAACAGCCATTCTACTAATACTGGAAGTGTGTTAAACTGCTGTTAGTTTCCAGTCTAAGAGGCAGCATGTAATCACAAGCTGGTTTGTAGCAGCTGAGAGAAAACTGAGAAGAGTAGCTGGACTGTGCATGTAACAGTGAGTTTAAACTGTTTTGCTTTAGTGGCAAAGAATTTAATTACAAAGGCAAAGAGTGAAGAAACTGCTTTGCCAAAGCAGTTACGTATCTCTTTTGGAAAGCTTTTTGTTTTGGAGAAAATATCCTTTTTCTGTTGGTTTTGGGAACCTTTACCAAGGCCTGTTGCTAACTTGATGATGCAAAGAAAATAAAAAAATTTATAACAAATTTTCCTGTGTCGGCCTAATCCACTTGGACTGCTTTCATAAGTCCCACAACTACACTATAAGGGCCTCAGCTACTACGCTGAAGCATGGACACAAGTATGATGGCCCGTCGCCCCCACTAGGCAGCCGCCTAGTAGGGCAAGGCGGCATCACAGGTGGCGTAGTTCTTGGATTTTTTTTGTGTGGTTCAAGTTTGGCACGCCGCAAGGAGATCCTGACCTCAGAAGGAGGAGAGAACCCCTAGGAGCAGCTGTTGTCAACACGCCCGGTCTGCTGAGCGGAGGAAAATCCGGAGTGGCAGTGGAGCTGGACTCGGATCCACGGGATTGACAAAGCAAGACTCTGCACCAGGGCCAGGTAACCCGTAGGCTGGAGGGTTATTGCTGGATAAGGCTGGTGTAAGAGGGAGGCTGTAGGGGAGTGATCACCAGGAAAGGGGAACATAAGGAAGTACCGCACTTGGTGTTTGTGCTCTTGTGTTTTCTTCACAGTGCTACCAGAGCGATGGAGAATCGCGACATCCTGGACTGGGTTGCTAACCAGTTTGCCAAGCAACGGGAGATGTCAGCGCAGAGCCTAGAACAGGCAAAGGCTATGTTCCAAGCCCAACAAGCACCACTACTGGAGATGATGTCCAGCTGGCTTGCAGCGCAAGGGAAAAAGGACGAAGCTGCAAGGACTGTACCAGGTTCACGGGCAGATTTCCATGGGTGGGACTTTCCAGGCACTGAGACTTTCTCTTGTGGACGCCTCACTAGGGACGATGATGTTGATGATTATATTGAGGCCTTTGAGAGAATAGCTGTCCTGGCCAGGTGGCCAAAGGAACAGTGGGCGCTAAGGTTCACCGCTTCTCTCACAGGCGAAGCTTTGGCAGCCTATAGGGCCATGCCTGCTAGTCTAGTCACGGATTACAAAGAGGTAAAGCAAGCTGTTAAGGATCGGATGGGATTAAACCCCACGGTCTACCGCAGGCTGTTACGTTCTTGTAAGCTGAAGTTAGGTGAGACACCTCAAGCTCTTTATTATAGAGTGAAGAGCTTAGTATACAAATGGCTTATGCCGGAAACTAAAGATTTAGAATCCATATTAGATACTGTAATTCTAGAACAGTTTATGGAATCTGTACCAAGCAATGTGCAAACTTTTCTAGTCCTCCAGGATTGTAAAAACACTCGGGAAGCCATTGCACTGACTGACCGCTTTCTAGAGGCTAACAGGTTAAGCCCTGAGAAAGAAGGTGTTTTTAAGAGTAAAAAACTGGAGTCACTAGAAAAGGAGGCCAAGCTTGCAAACTTTGGGAAAGAAAGTGTGACTGTGAATAAAAGGTATAGTGCACAGAGAAAATGTTTCATGTGTGGAGAGTTTGGTCATCTTAAAAGGGATTGTAGAGCCAAGAAAGCTTTTGTAATCACCCATCACAGAGATGCAGGAGAAGGGTTCCTGTTAACAGTAGAAGTGGAAGGGATCCCAACGGAGGCATTATTGGACTCAGGTGCAGACCAATTGATGATATCTCAGAGGCTGTGGCAGAAGATAGAGGCCAAAGACAAACCCTCACCACAGTCCTCTGGAAATCATATTAGGATTTGTTGTGTCCATGGAGCTGCCTCTACCTATCCCATACATTCTGTGGAAATAGAAGGATTGGGCATAAAAAAGCAATTAGATGTGGCTATAGTACCTAGACTTCCACATGACGTAGTCCTAGGCCGTGACTGGCCTCAATTCAGAAAAGGTTTAGCTGAAGAGTTGCAGGGGAAAACCAGCCAACCAGCTACCCTTTCACAGAAAGATAACTCAGCCAGGGAGAAAGCCTTACCCCAGGTAGGAAAGGTTGCTGACCCCAGGCTAGGAGAAAACAGGGCAGGTATGATAACTACCCGCATAGGCTTTAAGCCTTTAGAAAAAGAAAGGGACTCTCAGGAAGACCCTATGCCAGGGACATCCTTTCAGGAGGAATTGATTACTCCCTCAAAAGACATCCCCAGGAAAGGGAAGCCTGAAAGAAGGCGGGAAAGGAAAACCAGGGCAAAGAACAGGGCTGATTTGATGGCCGGAAAGGAATTGCCCTGGATTCCTGCGGAGTTAAAGGAAAAATTTCCCTCATTTCCTAGGGAGCAGATGGCAGATCCTGCTCTGGGCCGAGCCTTTGAATACGCCAGGAAAGGATCTGAGACCCTGCCAAGATTTCTCTTGGTGGATAACATATTATATAGGGAAAGTTCAGACTCACGGACAGGTGATACGAGGAGACAGTTAGTGATACCTCACTCTTTTAGAAACATAGTCTTAAGATTGGCTCATGATCACCCGGTGGGGGGACATAAAGGGGTACAAGGCACATTAGAGCAAGTATTAGCTAGGTTTTATTGGCCCGGTGTTTTTAGGGAGACGTCAAGATTTTGCGCATCTTGCCCATCCTGTCAGAGGGTCACAGCGAATCATCCGCCGGAGGTGTCCTTGATCCCGATGCCAGTTATAAACCGACCAGTACACAGATTGGCAGTGGATATAGTGGGACCGTTATTAAAAACACCAAGGGGCTACCAATACATATTGGTCATAATAGACCATGCTACTAGATTTCCTTGGGCAGTTCCCTTGCGGAATACTTCCGCGCGTATCATAGCCATGGAATTAGTAAAGATATTTTGTGAAGTCGGGTTCCCTCGGGAGGTTTTAACAGATAGGGGAAGTAATTTCATGTCCCGATACCTCGCTCAGCTGTGGGATGCCCCCCCCCCCCGTATGTACAGTGCTCCTTTCCTCTCTTGCACAGTGGAGGGGAGGCTATCCACCTGGGTGACGGACTGCCCCCCGCCCCCCAACGGTGCTGCTCACCTGTTCAGTGTGCTACCATGTCCAGGACTGTGATGGTCGTAGACACAGTCACAGGTACCTGTCACAACCACCCTATAGAGACCTTGCCAGGTTTTGCTGGTGGTGGGGCCCCTATTTGCCTGTGTGGGGGCACATGTGTTCATGGGACATAGGCCCCCCCCACCATCCCGTCCATGGCCAGCATGTGCTGGGCCGTGAGCTGTACATGTGCTGCATATCTCAGACCCACCTGCCTGTGGATGGGCGGTGTCCAGTGTTTTAGGAAGTCCATGCAGGTAGATGGGACCAAGCCTGTCTGCCAGCTGCTGCTCCAGGGGTGACAGGGTTAGGACAAAGGGGGCACCCCCACCGGTGCCCATGGCATGTCGCCTCTCCACCACCATGTGCACACGGACACCACGCTTGATGTCATTGAATCTTTTTCTGAGGCTGTCCAGGTCCCTGGGTGGGCCCCCAGCCTGTGCTATGGTTTCCTGTACCTCCTCCCACACATGTATGGTGTCCCCACCGTGGTGCTGGAGCTCAGCCGCCCATAGAGCACCTCATAGCGCTCCAGCACACTGGCCAGCAGAATGTGATTCTCCTGCTGGCTGAATCTAACTGCTCTCCTCTGTTCCTCCACTGGCACTGGGATACGCCTCTGTTTGGCACTGGGTGGTCTCTCAAGCTGCCCCTGTATGGGCTGTGACACACCCAATGGCCCTGCAGCCTCCACCTCAGGCCCAACCATCCCTGCCGCCCCTTTGGACCGCTGTTCAGAGGTTTCCCCCTCATCCCCTCCTGCCATGGCCTGTTGCTCCATCCCCCTGCTCCCTGTGGCGTCTTCCTCCCTGTCACACATTCCCACCTCTCCCAGCCCTTGCCTCCTATTCCCTCCCTTGCTGCTCGCCTGCCCTTCACTCACTCTCCCCTGCTCCCCTCCTCACCTCCTCTCCCACTCCCCTGCTCCTCTCCCTCTCCTCCTCTCTTCCTCTCCCTCTCCTCTGCTCCTCTCCTCTCCTCCTCTCTTCCTCTCCCTCTCCTCTCCCTCTCCACTGCACCTCCTCTCACCTCCTCACCCTCATGCCTGCTCCTCAACACACCTCTCCCTCACACCTGCAGCTCTTCTTACCTTTCCTTTCCGCTCCGCACCTGCTATCACCCTGACCGATTGCTCTCCATGCCTGCTCTTCACCTCGCCTACACAAAACCCTCGGCGTTTATCACGTGTGGAGGCCTTTTTATGCGTTTTACTCAGGGGCACAGGGTTAAGCGCATTGCGCATGTGCTGCGGTGCGTGTGCACTGCGGCGCATTTGTGCTATGTGCGTATGCACTGCGGCACGTGTGCACTATGTGCGCATGCATGGTGACACACGTGCACCACTTGTGCATGCACAGCAGTGCGTGTGATGTGCCTTATGCATGCGCCGTGCTTGGGGCTGCTGAATGAGGGGGTTCTGTGCATGACGCCTGCGATTAGCTGCCCACACAGCAAATGGTGCCACCAAAGGTCGCATGCGCATGGCCCCACGCATGCACGCCGTGTACGACGGATGCATGCGCGGAGCCCCGTGCAACACATGCACATGGGTCACGGTAAGCACTTACGTGCATGCACAATGCACACAGACACCGCATTTGCAGTGTGACGCATGCGCAACGCGCACACAGATGCACATCGGATGAAAGGTACTTAACCTGTGATGCATACATGGTACACGCTGAGGGGTTTATGTAGGCGAGGTGTAGAGCAGGTGAGGTGAGGTATTTGTCAGGTGTACAGCAGGTGAAGTGAGGTGAGGTGGGGTGTGGTGAGGTGCGGTGGAGTGAGGTGCAGTGTGGTGAGGTGCGGTGCGGTGTGGTGAGGTGAGGTGTGGTGGGGTGAGGTGAGGTGTGGTGAGGTGCGGTGAGCAGCAGGCGGGAGGAGGTGTTGGGGTGGTGGGGGACAGGTGAGGTGGTGAGCAGGCGTAGGGTACAGGGGGTGAGGTGAAGGACAGGTAGAGGGTGGTGTTGGTGGAGCGTGGGTGAGGCGAGTGAAACCCTCTGTCTGTGGTACCTCTGTTTTGCTGATGGCTGCCGTTGTGGTGGCTGCAGGTGTGTTGGGGGGTGCTCAGGACCCACGTTTGCCTGACACAGGTGATGTTGTCCATGGTGCTGTGGCACAGAGCATGGGTGCAGACCCGCTGCAACTCCGACCTGCAGCTATGGAAGCCATGCAAGCTAGGGCTGAGCCAGCACGGCGCAGGAGGCATGCCGAGCTGTGCCCTCGCCAGGCTCACCTCTACAGGCCCAGGGCCCAGCTGCAGGACATGCTTGATGATCAGGTGATCTCCCTGTACCGTCTGGACACAGTAGCTATTAGGGAGCTCTTTGAGGATCTGAGATCTGACCTCGAACCCCTGACCAGTCGGTCACATGCCATACCGGGCTTGGTCAAGCTCCTGGCTGCCCTACATTTCTTTGCCTCTGGCTGTATCCAGTCATCTGTGGCCTCAGTGGGTGGCATGAGCTGCCCCACCTTCTCACGCTGTCTCCACCAGGTACTGCGTGCCATGGTCAGCCAGGTGGGGAATTACATTGCAATTCCCAACACTAGGCAACAATGGGGGACCCTGAACCAGGCCTTTGAAGAAGTTGCGGGGATACCACACGTGATGGGCGCTATTGATTGCACACATGTTGCCCTGGTCCCGCCCGGAGACAGGGAGGCAGTGTTCCGCAACCGCAAACACTACCATTCCCTGAATGTTCAGGTTGTATGTGATGCAAATATGCGTATTTTGAATGTGGTCCCTAGGTTTGCAGGGTCCACCCATGACTCGTTTATCCTGCATCATTCAGCACTATTTGGACAGTTTGAGGCAGGGCAATATGAGGACTGTATACTGCTGGGTGGGTATTTCTCTGCTCAGACGTGCACATGGTGTTCCTCTGGGTACACGTAGGCACACATGTCTGTTTGCATGGTGACCCCAGTTGTGTTTGTGTGTCATTTGTGTGTGTGTCCGGGGGGGCACTACAGTATATTGTTGTGTTGGACATCCTCTCAGGGCAACTCAGGGACCTTTTCCCGTTCCAAACCATGTGGGTGGGCAGTCTCATGGCTATCACATGCTTGCAAATGTGTGCATCACTAACCTTGTCAAGGGTGCATTGCCATGTGTGTGGCTGATGATTTTGCAGCCGGCACTACTACCTTTAAGCTACGGGTGTTTAGGCATATGTTATTGTGGGTTAAAGCTGAGGTGTTTTGCGAAACCTTACCCCCACCCCGTGGTCCCTGTCTCACACCTCCAGACGCTGCCACATACATGTTGTGTGTCAGCATGTGCTGTAACATGTTCATGGGAGACCTGTCTGTGCTTTTGGTTTACATGTACATGCTTGTGTGCATGTGTGTGTGGCTCAGCCTCTGCTTTACCTTTCTACTCTTTTTCTACAGATGATGCAGGATATGGGTGTCATCCCTGGTTGCTGACCCCTGTGCGTCTGCTGCGGACACGTGCAGAGAGGAGGTACGAGGCCCATGCCTCCAGCCGCTCAGTCATCGAGCGCATCTTTGGCATTTTGAAAAGTCGCTTCAGGTGTCTGGATAGAACCGGCGGGGCCTTACAATACAAACCCATGACTGTGGCAAAGATTATTCTGGCCTGTTGCATACTGTACAACACTGCTCTCAGGCATGTTCTCCCAGTCCAAATTAATGAGGATCTGGAAGATGATCCTATGTGCCGTCCTGTACGTGGCCGTGGGGACACACGTGAGGGCACGGCAGCCAGGCGCCAGCTGATTGAGGCTGTCTTCTCATGTATGTACTGCATATGTTGGATCTTACATTGGTATCTAGGCATATGTACTACTACTACTGTTGAACATTTGCATAGCCATACCAGTCATACGCAACACTACACAGACATCTAGGGGACATTCCCTGCCCATCAGAGCATTCAGAGTTGTCCAGGAGGAACACAGGCAGGGTGTTTAGGGGATAACTGAGGATGCACGGAGGTCAGCTGAGACTGGATTACACAGGGACATGGTCGGGGAATGGGGACGGTGGCTGATCATCCCACGCAGGTTGTTGGTTCCAGCTGTGGATGCAGCATGGTAAACGGAGTGTGGTATGTGGTCAGCAGTAGGAATGCAGGACATAGGTGGCACCATTTGTCTAGACGTGTGGGATGCCACGATGGGGGATATTGGCACATTGGTCACATGACATACACTGATTGGCACAGACTGTGCATTACATGTTTGTATACAGCGCTGTGTATGACTGGAAACAGTATGTACATGCTCAGTGGTAGTAGTATTGGCAGGAGTTAATATTCTGGAAGGGAGGTACAGTGTACACACACAGGTACTGCATCATTTGTTCAGTGGGGTCACCTACACCTGGATGCATACACGGATTGTGAGCCAGTGAGGTGATTTGACAGAAGTAGTATTATGGTCATGGCGCGGCTGGCAGATGATGAGCCATGCAGCGGCATGTTGGTTGGTTTGGGGCAGACACAGCTGATTCAAGGGGATAACAGCAAGGTGTTGGATACAGTTAGCAGATTGGGGGGATGACTGAGGGGTGCATTCATGATTTAGTTGTGTGTTAAGGGAGGATGGGGGGGATTTAGCTCATGTTACCTGGAGTGACACTGCATGTGTTAGCTACATGATGCGTATGTGTGGGGGAGAATAGGGAGGGGGTCACAGACACCTGTACATTGCGTGTCAATGTGCGGCAATGTGTTTCAAGCTGTACACAGACACCTAATATGGGGGCGGGGTTTACGGTGGGAGCTTAGATGTTGGGTCGTGGCCAGGTTCCGTTTCAGGCAGCGTGGATACATCAGGCCAGCACTGTCAGACACGCAAACATAGCTCTGGGTCTGGATTGGCAGGGGCTGTTCATGGATGTTGGGATATATCTGGCAATCATCAGCAAACAGTTGGCACTGAGTGGCAGGGGATCAGGTAGCCCCAACACGGCATTTGGTATGGGAGCGATGGAACATTCTGAAACAGGACATATCCCTGTGTTCCAGCATATGGGTGCAGGCACGCAGGGGAGGTCGGACCATCACAACGCACACTGAAGGTGTGACGGGTGAGATATAGGGTGCAGGGGTTTGTTACAGAGCCAGTGTGGACATGCGCGGACAGTATATCAGGGTGACGGGTATGGTCAGCAGTGTCTGGGGAAGCAGAGAGGTGATGAAATGGGGCGTAAGGGGTACAGGCCCTTTATTTTTAGCATTAACACATCATTGGGGAATTTGGCTGGGGCAATTCTGTACAGTGTAACGGACAAATGCCAGACTGAGATGGCTTTGGAGGGCAGGAGGGGTGATGACGTGATGGTGCTGTGTGTGTTACACAGCTCAAACATGACATATGTATGTATCTGGTGTGTTTATCCCTCGACAGGATATGTTGTGTGACCTCCCTGGTGCTGTGGTTCACTGGAAGCTGTCTGTACCCCACTCAACGTGCAGGAGAATGGGGTAGATGGACATACAGGTACATGATGTGTGTGGACAGTCAGCCACAAATCATGTCTGGGGTCATCTGTCCAATGCACATATGTTGTGGTTCACCTCTTTGGGCTACACCCCAAACCCCATATATTATGGTTGTCACCCACAGGCACATGTGTTCCTGCCCAGCTCATCTGCTCCAGCACTATTTCTGGAACACATCCCAGAGAGCTCCGTGTGTCCACACGTCCTAGGTGTTCTGGTGGTGGGCCGCACGTACACCCCTCCGTGACATTGTAATATCAACCAAATGCTGTGTAGCATTGCTTTGGCCAAGATATATCTCCACTGATCTCAGATTGTCCACAAACAGGCCGTTTGCTACTGGTGGCATGCTCACCTTAACATACTGTGTGTGTGTGTGTTTTTCTAGCGTGGGTGTGTAAGGGTACAGTGTGCATACAGTTGGTATTATCATGTGGTGGGCGGTGTTTTGACACCTGTGGAGGGTTGAGGACTCTGCTATCTGTAACCTACTGCTGTTGACCATGTATACATTGTGCACATCTGTTTTATGTTGTGACCTGACCTATCTCTTGTGTGCCCTCAGAACACTGTCCATCAGCATTTCAGTATCACAGATGACGCCCTAATTTGGACATGTGCCACCGGCAGTTGGAGATGGGGATATGGTGATTCTATACATTCCTCTGGCATCTTCTGTATTCACTGTGATGTGGTGTTGCTTTTTCCTGCCTCAGACAGTCCCTAGCAGACACTTTCTGCAGACAGACGGTAGGTTGCATCTTGGATCTTTTGGAAATGACATCATCTGTTCTATGCTTGCGTTTTGTTGTGTTTTTCAGGGAGTTATCCTGTGGGGTCACTGTGCACCAACGCTGATGGACATGGGGTGGAGCAGTGAGGCGCCTCTGTGACATGTGCATGGACATGATCATATCCATAGGACACCCTCGTGTATGGTTCAATGGCCACATTTCCACAACATGCACTGTGTTATGTGTTGTGCTGATTTCATGTTTGCATGTCTGCCGTTGCATTCTATACATATTGCTGTCTGCCTACCTGCAATGTTCCCTGGTGTTCTGTGCAACATACCATGACAGTGTTTCTCCTTCTTCTGATACAGGGAAGAGCACACACACTGCACATCGACTACACTGCATCTGCAGGCACCATCACCCAAGTGTCTGAAAGCCACAACAGGACCATGCAGCTATCCCTGGGATATGGTGGCATAGGATAGATGACCTCTGCATGTGGCCCACATGCCTATGATGGACATTGATGTTGGACTGCTACATTGGGCATCGGTGGCCTGTCCTACACAACGTTGATGCCGTGCTCTGGCTGGGTGTGGGGTTCATCGCAGGGGACATACTGTCACGCCGCCACCACCACTCGCCTCTAGGTTAGAGGGGTGTGGATTATTGAAGGAACTTTCTGCTGTATGCTTTTTCAGCTTTTTTTAAAACTATTTCCCTGCTACGCCCTCTGGGAAATGTAGTCCTTATTCAGCTGTATGAATGCACCATGCAGAAAGCTGTAGTCAGGCTCAAGTAGGTAAGGCAAATGACAGAAATTTATTATTTTTATATACACAATGGTTCGATCATACCACACATAGGATTGTTGGTTCAGGAATCTCTGAATCAAAAATTGTCCAAAACATATCCAACCACAAAATTCAGTTTTAAAGGTTCTCTCTATTGTAGGATACACAGTCTTTACCAGCAAGCCTATTGTATTCCCTTCTTAGCCTTGCTGGCTAAAGCACCAAAAAAAAAGCACATTTAAAGTCTGTGGTAAACTTCCCCTTTATAAACACATGGGATCTCAGCCACCCTGCTTGTGGTATAAGAGTAACTTTTTCCTGGGAGACCTTCTTTCAGGACTGGCTTGCATTTTCTACGTTCCCAGGTTTATAGCTTGGCACAAGGAACAGTCCATGGGAGTGTCCTCCTCAATCAGCTTCACCTCGGGCTCTCCCAGCTGCATAGGCTCTGACTCTCCGTCCTGCTCAGCATGCTCAGCTAACAGCCTCCCGGGGGATCTTGGAGTCTCTCTTGTTCCTGGCTCCAAACTCTCCTGCAGCCATGCTACATGCCAAATAGCACTCTCTCCAGCTGGAAGCTCCGTTCCTCTGCTCTGCTCAGCCTGGCTTCCTGCTTCTCCTCTCCTCCCACCCTCTAGGTCATACTCTGCTCTGGATTTATACTTCCAGGGCTCTAGCTCCAACCCCACCCTACTCAGGTGACGGCAATCAGCCTGACTCCGGGCACCTGAGTGCTTGAAGCATTCACTGCCTAAAGGGTTCTGAGCCTTGTATCCTCTCCCCTTCATTCCACTAGGGGGAGCATGAAATGTGGTCCACGTGGAAGTTTTCTGATCCCTGGAGGTGTTTATGGCTTTCCTACCCTGACTTGAGTAAAGGGGGCCCTTTACTAGGGTGAATTCCATGTCTCTTTGTCCTCCCCTGGACTCTGGATAGGCCTCCTTGCCACAATACATGACCTTTTGTGTGCTGTGGCAGATTGGGATGTGCCACTTGCATATTTATTTTATTTTATTTAATACTCTTATATACCGCGCTATTCGACATCAGTGCGGTTTACATGGAACATCAAAGCAGTTTTACGGTGGGGTTACACCGTAATTTACAGATAATGGGGAGATTAACTTGGATAACATGTTAACTATATACACAAAGGCATAAGATGAAAACCCTATGTACATCACATTGTGGAATGGTTACCGGGTGATTAAGGATCTGTGTTGCGTGCAGGGCGTTTTGGTTTGCCTACTTCAGGGTAGCACTTGAGGAAGAGGTGATGCTTCAGGGCCTTTCTGAATTTAGGATATGCAGGACAAGGGATTCATGGACAGTCTTCACGGGACATGTTGGTTTGCAGAGACTATTTGCGCTATGGACACTGTGTACAGGCCCCTCCGTGTGCAGCAGGGACTGACATACTTGCTGCATGTTGCACATCCATCTGACATTGTGTTGCTGTATGTTGCCTATGTGTGTGATCTGCACCGCAGGATATCCTCATCTGTTTAGTTCACCAAGAGCATACAGCCATGCGTGTGGCACAGGGGTGACATTGTATAGGTCCTCTGGTATTTGTGGAGCTACCCTGCAGTTGAACATGACACCGTAGTTAGCACCACACCACTTTGATGTGCACCAACATCTTTGGTGATTATTTGGCATCACCACATGTGCTACTGTGCATGTGGGACATCACTGTGTCATTGTTTACCGTACACGTTCCAGGTGCATGTGACTGAATATGTTGGTACACCAGGGCATGTGGCAGTGTGGCTTCTGTGCCGGTTACTGGGCCATGTTTGACCTTTCTTTCAACCTCTATGTACAGATTATTGTGTTTGGTTAGTGTACAGACGTTCCGCTCTTCATTGATTTACAAACACAGCAATGCATGTCTGCACAGTCTTCTTTATCTCATGACATTCCGAGACTCACATTGCATCAGTGATTTGGCAGTGTGGCAGTGTGGGTGTGCGTGTTCGTCCTTCATGGGTGCATTCCATGTGCCATGTCATATGTATATGCATACTGTCTTCACAACACCCATTTCATCAGACCTGTATTGTGTTATCTCTGTATGTGTGATAGTTTGCATTTTCTGTATTATCTGGCATCATGTTCCTCTTGTACCTGTTACTATATCCGGCTATGGCATTTGCACAGTGTTGTTTTGGACGTATGTGGCACTTTATTTGCTATATTAAGCATTATCCAACATCTGTGACGTGTATATATGTATGTGTGTGTGCAGTTTCACAGATTTTGAGACATATCCTTTGTCAGGTTTGTGCCACCTGTTTTTTGAGGACAGATATGTTTTGATTATACCTTCATGACTGGTGTGCGTTGGGCTGTCATCATGCCCTGCCTACTGTCTACATGCACACATATGTGAAAAAGGCATTTGGACAATGCAGCAGCATGTGGGGGGTGTGGGGATACTGCATAGTACACACCATGCACCTAATGCATATTATCTGTACTGCTCATCATCTGTGGGGTGGCCAGTGACTTGTACACAACATGTGGATAGCTGGCCTACTCAATGTGGTTTCAGTTTGTTCACTGTAACACAACTAGCTTCATATCATGACACACAGTATATACGATATGTCCAGTAACTTTCCAAAATAAAATTTATGTCTTTAACGCACATTTGTCTCTGCTGCTGATTCAACACACTGACTCACGTATCTTTTGTTTCACTGATGTGCATGGCCCACCTGTGCTCACATCCTTGTACAGTGGCAGCTGTCTGATACGTCAGGGTGTTATGGGTTCCCATACACACATTCCCATTATAGAACATATTTGCATGGTCCCTGTAGTGGTGGTTTGGGATAGTGGTTACAGACATGCATTGGAGCACCATAGGTCCCAGACACTGAAGGCACCAAATAGGTATCCGTGGTGGATATGGTCCTTGTGCACTGGGTACACTTTTTGAACCCACTGGGCGGTTTCTGGGACATGTCGCCCGGAAAGATAGCCGCAATGAAATAAATGGCTCGATTTTCAAATGAGGAGGCCCGGCAGGTGTACTGGTGCCAAAAGGGGCAGTGGTGCCAAGGAAAAGGAAAGAAAATTAAAATGACCATAAAGGTGTAAAAATAAAAAGGAAAAGAGAAAATCCATGATGGAGATGATTTCTGAGAAAAACTGGAAGCGCAGAATCCCCTCAAGGGAGAAAATCAATTACCAAGCAGAGAAAATCGGAACGTGTCTGTTGGACCCTGCGGAAAAACGAAGACTGGTTTAACATGGCGCCACAGCGGCAGGTGGGAAGGAGACGCACAAGTGTGATGGAACCTCCCAAAAGCTTCCAATAGTAGCTGGGGAGCTTTATCACTTTTTGAAGGTGTAAACAAATAAATGGATAATAGTGAATTAGTTGATGCGGAAAGTAATTTTAGAAAACGTTGCCTAGGAGGAGAGGGCCTACTTTAGACCTATTTTCTAAAACCCCCCACAAAGGTAAATTTTAAATAGGTCATGGAGAGGGAAATTAAAATGGAACGTGCAAGGGGGGGGTTATCTGAAGGGTTTGGTGATGTCATGGGGGGTATCAGGTGGGGGTTGCTGATGTCAGACAGGGGATGTAGAGGATGCTGACCTCAGTCTTCACACTTGCACCTTCAATCAGGCACTTATGTGTACCTTGGAGTAGGTGTAAATGCTGACATATAGAATTTTTTTACATCTATGTCTATTTCCCTTTTTGATGGAGAATACAAGTCAGTATTTTAGGCCTGCCCATACACTCCCTATTTACACCCTAACTACACTTCCTTGCAATGTCTGTGTGGTGTGGATCACCATGTGTAAATAGTGGTTTTCTAAGCTTGCTGTTTGCATGTGCAGGCAATTTATATATTTAAAAGCTTCTAAAATAAGGGTCATAGGCATGTCTTTATAAACAAACTAGCATAAATCCTGCAGAAGTTATAACTATAATGAACCTGCATACATTTGCATCAGTTCTAGAGCAGATGTAAATGCATGTGCATATAATATGCACAACTTACATATATTATAAAGTAAATGCATAAATCGGGACTTTGCCCATGCTCTGTCCAAACTCCATCATCAAACATACCTACACCAAAGTCACACAAATACACACATTCCTGTCACTGCGCATATTTGTATACACTGAGTAATTTTATACACGAGTATTTTACATGTATACAATGGCATACATGTGCAAAAATTCCTTTATAAAATTACTCCATAATGTATTTGGAGGTCTTTCTTAGGAAACTAGAAAGTTATGGGATAGGACACCATATTGTTTTGTAGAGTGCAAACTGGCTAAAAGACAGGAAACAGAGAGTAGGACTAAATGGTACATTATCCACATGGAAAAGGGTCAGTAGTGGAGTGCTACAAGGGTCTGTACTGGGACCTGTGCTGTTTAACATATTCATAAATGAACTAGAGAAAGGAGCAATAAGTGAGATGATAAAATTTACAAACTAAACAAAATTATTCAAAGTAGTTCAAATGACAGAAGATTGCAAGGATTGGTAGAAGGATCTTTTGAGAGTAGGAGACTGGCATCTAAATAGCAGATGAAATGATATATGGACAAGCGCAAAATGATGCAATTGGGAAAAATAATCCCAACTACAAGGTACAAAATGCTGGACTCTGGGTTAAGAGTCGCCATCCAAGAAAAAGATCTTGCAGTAACTGTGAACGTGAAGTTTTTAGTTCAGTGTAACACAGCTACTAAAAAAAGTAAAGCGAATGTAAAGGATTATTCAAAAAGGGACTGAGAAGAAAACTGAGAATATCCATCTCTGTATAGGTCCCTGGTGTGACCATACCTTGAATATGGTGAGCAATTCTGGCTGCCTCATCTCAAAAAGAATATAGTAGAACTAGAAAAGGTTCAAAAAATGATAAAGGAATTGGACCATTAGATGATAGAGAGTATAAGGGGCGCTAAGGGGAGGACAAGACCATAGCAGAGAGACTGAATGAATTCTTTGCTTCTGTCTATTGTCCTATACATTTTCTCAACTATCAATACACTAATTTATTAACTAATCCCCTGTCTCTCGTGTGCAAATGGAATACTGGTCTTTATCTGCCGTCGTATACTTTGTTACTATGTCTTTACTGAAGAAGATGTAGGGAATTACTCATGCCTGAAATGGTAAGTAAAGGTGATGTATCGGAAGAATTGAAAGAAATATGGACCTTGATCTGACCCAGTATGGCATTTCTTTTGTTCTTAACGGATGGACGAGCACTCTGAAGAAGTAGAGGCTCTCAAAAATAAACTGCAGGCATTAGATCAGCAACATGAGAATCCTGAAGATAAGATCGAGGATTTGAAGAATCGATCATGGAGGATCAACTTCGATCCACTTTCGAGGAATCCCTGAAGGTGATGCCTATATGGACTGTGAAACGGTAGTCAGAAATATATCTAAGGCTATCTTGCAGGCAGCAGGGGAGGCCAAAGAGGCCCAGATAGATAGCATTGTACACATACTATCATGATTATGGCATTAAAGAACAGGTGCTCAACAGAGCCCATATGAGGGGCCCCTTTCAGTAGGGGTCATGTTGGGTGGAACTTTATGCAGATCTGGTCCAAATCACTCTGCAGAAGTGGCAACGGATAAAAGATGTACTGCTCAGACTCCAGGAGGAGAGAGTACGTTATGGGTGGACCTTCCCATTTGGGTTGAGCTTTATCTATAAAGACCAAAGACTGAAAGTGCGTACTCGAGACGAAGCAGTTTGAGCCCTCACTGGGGCTGGATTGACTGGACTAGAACTGGGTCCCAAGACTGAGCAGTCAGCATGGAAAGAACATCTACTGTGGCAAACAGTCACTCATAGCCATCGCAGACTGTACTGGCAATCAGGTACCACAGAGCACCAGAGGGAGGACAATGACCAACCATCCTGATTCACCTGAAGAGCATTGGTTTGAATCATACTGGACTATTATTACATCTCGGGGCTTAGAGGCTTAGGCCGGTGGAGCCTATCTAAGAGAACTAGAAGTTGTTGTTTCTGTTATTGGTTGCAGGCTTATTGTTTGGTGGTGGGGAGAGAGGGAGGAATGGAATCGGGTTGTTTAGGAGTAAGGGAATGGGTCATGCCTGTAAAAGGTATAGAATGGATGAGAGTTGGGTTTGAGTGTTGTATAAGCGGAGAGGGTGGGTCGGGTAAAGAGGAGGGTTTGGGTAAGTAGCGGGATAGATGGGTGACTGGCAGAGAGTGGATAAGGTGATGAAGGGGGAGGGGTGAGCGTATAGCAGCATTGGGGCTGGCCCACCTGTCTGGTAATGTTGGCGGCAGCTCAGGCCATCCTAGGGAGGGTGAGTAATGGCCAATTAGTGGGGGAGAGGATGGGGTTGGGGAGATCGGGCAGAAGTGGGGGATATAGTTAGATAGGCGGGGAGGGCTGGATGCTTTAACTTATAGGTGAGCTCTAAAATGTGACACTTAATGTGAAAGGGCTGAATTCACCCTTCAAACGCCAAAAACTTTATAAAGAGCACACCAGAAGGCATCTGGTGTTTCTGCTACAAGAGATGCATTTGCTGTGGGCCCATGAAGCACTGGTGGCCCCTAGGGTATATAGGTTAAGACCTTTTGCATTAAATACAATGGAACGGAAAAAAGGGAGGGGTGACAGTGTTGGCAGACTCTAAGTTGAAAGTGGAAGTTCACGCGGTGATTCGGGATTGGGGAAGGCAGTATCTATGGTGCGGTTGAGGATTGGAGAAAAATGGTTGTGTGTGACTAATGTCTATGCTCCTATAGGGCCGCAAAGGGGAAATTTTCACTTACCATTAATTTCCTTTCCTGGAATCCTAGCAGACCAGTCCAGACAAGCGGGTTTAGTCCCCCTACCAGCAGATGTTGGAGACAGAGACATACAAAAATCTACCAGCAGCCTGATTGGCTGATCCCTGGTAATATATAGCTGACCCCTGTAGAGGGCACTCCAGTATTGTAAAAAGCCATAATCAAACGGATGTCAACAAGAACTGGAACTAAGGAAATCTGAAAAAAAAAAAAAAACCTATATACAAGAAGCGACAGCACTCCACTGCACTGCAAAGTCTTGGCTCCTCAGCAATACACCACACAACCAGATAGCCAGAATAGGGAGGGTCCTGGACTGGTCTAGTAGGATTCCAGGAAAGGAAATTAATGGTAAGTGAAAATTTCCCCTTCCAGCTCATCCTGCTAGACCAGTCCAGACAAGCAGGACGTACCCAAGCTAACTGCTCTTTGGGTGGGAAGACACAGCCGCCGAGATAACCTTTGCTCCGAACTATGCTTCTTCCCAAGCTTGAAGATCGAGCCGATAGTGACGCAGAAAAGTGGACAGGGAGGACCAGGTGGCTGCCCTACAGATATCAAGAGGATGCATATGAGAGCGCTCCGCCCAAGATGTAGCCTGTGCTCACGTAGAGTGCGCCCGGAGACTGAAAGGGACAGACTTCCCCTTAAGGATGTAGGGAGATTCATTTGCTAACCGCAACCACCGAGAGATTGTGCTTTTATAAGCTGTTTGACCCTTACGGGATCCTGCAAAAAGCACGAAAAGGTGATCAGAGATACGGAAAGGATTTGTCACCTGAAGATACCTACGAAGGGTCCTGCCAAGATCCAGAGAACGGAGCCCCTTGTTCATGCCCGTACACTGATCCTTAGGAAAACACGATAGGAAAATTGGCTCATTGATATGAAAAGGCACAAGTACCTTTGGAAGAAAGGAAGGAACAGTACGCAAGAAAACCCCTTCTTCCGAGAAGGAAAGGTAGGGGTCCCTGCATGAAAGTGCTTGTAATTCGGATACCCTGTGAGCCGAAGTTATTGCTACTAGAAACACTGCTTTAAGCGTCAAATCTCTCAACGAGATGTGTTTAAGTGGTTCAAAAGGCGCCTGCATCAAGGTTTTTAAAACGAGGGAAAGATCCCATGTCGATACCGGAGGGCGAACCGGAGGCCAAACTACCTTAGCTGCCCTAAGGAAACGGGACACATCTGCATAGGATGCTATAGAGCGACCCCCAACCGGACCTCGAAAACAAGTCAATGCCGCTACTTGAAACCGAAGGGACCCCAAGGCTAAACCTTTATCCAGGCCCTCCTGAAGGCATCTGAGTTTCTTGAGGAAAGTAACTACCTGAGCCACTGCTTGACGAGCTTCCACAAGGGTGTCCGCTCGAATCAACCAGTTGTCCAGGTATGGATGCACTCGGATTCCCCTTTTGCGCAGAGCCGCTGCGACCACAACCATGACCTTGGAGAAGGTTCGCAGAGCCAAGGCCAGGCCAAAGGGCATTGCACAAAACTGGAAGTGCTGTCCCAGTACCGCAAACCAGAGGAAACACTGTTGGTCATCTCTGTTGGGAATGTGGAAGTAAGCTTCCGCAAGATCTAGAGACGCGAGGAACTCGCCTCCACGTACCGCCTGGATCACCGAGCGAAGCGTCTCCACTCGGAATCGTGGCACCTGTAGACATCGATTTACGCCTTTGAGGTCCAGAAATGGGTGAAAGGACCCATCTTTCTTGGGTACTATGAAATAAATGGAGTAACGACCGCAGCCTCTCTCCTCGAGATGGACCGGTCGAATAGCCTTCAATAGAAGAAGGCGGCACATGGTGGAGCGAATCGCCGCTCTATTTTGGGACCTTCCCCCTGGTGATATGATGAATGCATTGGGAATGGACCAGGAACATTCGAGAACGTATCCCTGTGAGACTATGTTGAGGACCCATTGATCCGAAGTAACGAGAGACCACTGTCAAGAAAATAGGGCCAAACGCCCACCTATCGGAGGAGTCTCCCCAGATGGGCTGACCTCCAGAAAAGGCTCCTGGGGAGGACAGTCTGGCCAGTCAACGGGAAGATCTCGTGGAGCCGGAGAACTTAGAGGATGCCAAGTAGGACTCAGATCCCTTGCAGGCCCCCTGAAAGGACTGTGCTCTCTGACAAAAACATCCAGTTGCCGAAGAGGCGGAAGGTTTTCTGGGATGATAGCAACGAGTGTCGCGATACCTGGAGGTATCACGAGTTTGGCGAGTACCACTGGGAGGACCACCTAGTAGTAAATTTAGGCTTATCTTCCGGAAGACGCTAGAGCCAATCTTCCCCTAGGTCTTTGACCAATTTATCAAGGTCCTCCCCAAACAGAAGCTCCCCCCTGAAGGGAAGTCTAGAGAGACGTGCTTTAGACGCAGAGTCTGCCGACCATTTTTGCAGCCAGAGCCATCTGCGAGATAATAATAATAATAATGGGTGATTTCAATTACCCCGGTATCGACTGGGTCAGTGTCACGGCAGGACATGCTAGGGAGATAAAGTTCCTAGATGAAATAAATGACTGCTTCTTGGAACAGCTGGTTCATGAACCGACCAGAGGGGAAGCCATATTAGACCTAGTTCTTAGTGGAAGACCAGATCTAGTGCAAGAGATAAGGTTGTTGGGGCCACTTGGCAATAGTGATCATAACATGATCGCCTTTGATTTAATTAGTGGAGGAGGGATAGTAAGGAAATCCACAGTACTACCTTTTAACTTTCGAAAGGGAGACTATGATAAAATGAGGAAAATAGTTAAGAAAAAAACTAAAAGGATAAAGACTTACATCAAGCTTGGGTGTTGTTGAAAAATACTATCTTGGAAGCCAAGACCAGCTGTATTCCATGCTTTAAGAAAAGTGGAAGGAAGTCCAAAAAACTGCCAGCATGGTTTAAAGGTGAGGTCAGAGAGCCTGTTGTTGCCAAAAAAGCATCTTTCAGGAAATGGAAAAATGAGCCAAATGGCGAAACCTGGAAACAGCAAAAGCACTGGCAAGTCAAATGCAAGGCATTGATAAGGAAGGCAAAGGGAGAATTTGAGAAGAAGCTTGCTGCGGAAGCAAAAACACAAAATAAAGACTTTTTCAAGTACATTCGTAGCAAAAAACCTGTGAGAGAGTCAGTTGGTCCATTAGATGATAGAGGGGTTAAAGGGGCACTAAGAGGCGACAAGGTGATAGCGGAGAGACTGAATGAATTCTTTGCTTCGGTCTTTACTGAGGAAGATGTAGGGATGTTACCCATGACTGAAGTAGTATTTAAAGGTGCGGAAGAATTGAAGGAAATATCGATACATCGGGAAGATGTATTACAAATATTAGATAAACTGAAGAGTAGCAAATCACCTGGGCTGGATGGTATACATCCAAGGGTGTTGAAAGAACTGAAATATGAGATTGCAGACCTGCTATTAGTAATCTGTGAACTATCTGTTATATTTTTTTGAAGGAGTGAATAAACAGGTGGACAAAGGTGAGTCGGTTGATATAGTGTATCTGGACTTTCAGAAAGCCTTTGACAAGGTCCCTCATCAGAGACTTTTGGCAAAACTAAAGAGTCATGGGATAGGAGGCAGTGTACTATTGTGGATCCGGAACTGGTTAAAAGATAGAAAGCAGAGGGTAGGGCTAAATGGCCAGTTTTCTCAATGGAGAAAGGTGAATAGTGGTGTACCTCAGGGATCTGTGCTGGGTCCCTGCTTTTTGACATATTCATAAATGACCTGGAAAGTGGAATAACGAGTGAGGTTATCAAATTTGCAGATGACACAAAACCATTTAAAGTTGTTAAAACCCAAAAGGATTGTGGAAAATTGCAAGAGGATCTTGATAAATTGGAAGACTGGGCATTAAAATGGCAGATGAAATTTAATGTGGACAAGTGCAAAGTTATGCACCTAGGGAAGAACAACCCAAACTATGGTTACACGATGCAAGGTTCCACATCAGGAACCACCACCCAGGAAAAAGATTTAGACGTCATTGTGGATACCATGTTAAAACCCTCGGCCCAGTGTGCAGCGGCGGCCAAAAAAGCAAATAGAATGCTAGGTACCATAAGGAAAGGAATGGAAAATAAAACAAAAGATATTATAATGCCTCTATAGCGTTCCATGGTGAGACAGCACCTTGAATATTGTGTGCAATTCTGATCGCCGTATCTTAAAAAGCATATAGCGATTTTAGAAAAGGTTCAGAGAAGAGCCACCAAAATGGTAAAGGGGATGGAAGGATACTCCTATGAAGAAAGGCTAAAAAGGTTAGGGCTCTTTAACCTGGAAAAGAGACAGCTGAGGGGAGATATGATAGAAGTCTATAAATTAATGAATGGAGTGGAACGGATAAACGTAGATCGATTGTTTATGTTATCAGAATATAGAAAGACTAGGGGACATGCAATGAAGCTACAGGGTAAACTATTTAAGACTAATAAAAGAAAATATTTTTTCACTCGACGTGTAATCAAACTCTGGAATTTGTTACCGGAGGATGTAGTAAAGGCTGTTAGTGTAGCTGGGTTTAAAAAAGGTTTGGACAAGTTCTTGGAGGAAAGGTCCATAAACCATTATTAAGAAGGGACCCAGGATATCAATGCTTGACCCAGTACAAGCATTGTGGAACCTGTGTCTTTTGGGGAAACTGCTAGGTACGTATGACCTAGATTGGCCACTGTTGGAAACAGAATACTGGGCTTGATGGACCTTGGTCTGACCCAGTATGGCATATCTTATGTTCTTATGAAATACTGTAACTGCCGCTACCGATCTAGCAGAGAGGCACAAGAGATCGTAGAGGACATCTGCCAAAAACGCTGTGACCGATTCTAGGCGAGCCAAAGCTGGATCCTCTGGCAGGCGTTGAATCCAATGCAGAAGGGCTCGGGCCGTCAGACCCCCGCAAACGGAGGCTTGGAGAGATAACGAGGAAGCTGAAAAAGCAGTCTTAAGAAGGCTCTCCACCTTCCTATCCTGTTGATCATGAAGCGCTGCACCTCCCTCCACCGGGATGGTGGTGTGCTTTGTTACTCCAGTCACAAGGGCATCCACTTTGGGGTATGTCAGCCATTTATCCAGGTCAGGTGGTGCCCAGAGGTAGGGTTGACCTAGGCGGCGGGCTGTACGGAGGGGAATAACTGGAGAGTCCCATTCTCGAGACACCATTTGTTGTAGCTCCGCCAGGAATGGAAAAGCTCTAGATGGCTTGCGAATGCTTGCAATATCGGGTCTGGCTGGGGGA
Organism: Ichthyophis bannanicus; assembly: GCA_033557465.1. Taxonomy (NCBI): domain Eukaryota; kingdom Metazoa; phylum Chordata; class Amphibia; order Gymnophiona; family Ichthyophiidae; genus Ichthyophis; species Ichthyophis bannanicus. The sequence continues at coordinate 373,233,965 of CM066034.1, read as the reverse complement.
TGGAAGAGGACTGTGGATTCTGTTGCTCCAGCTGATCCATCAACCATAGGGCTTCGACAACCTGAAAAATTAGGGCCGGCAATTCCTCTTTCTGAAACAAGCATATGTCCTGTGTCTCACTTTGGCCTTCTGCAGAGAACTCTGAGGGGGACCATTCCCCATGCTCACAGTCAAACATGCCTTCGCTCTTGTCCACTGAGGACAACCCTTCCTCTGGCGCTTTCGGCCAAGCGTCGGTAGCCCAGGAGACCTCCTTAGGTGGCCGTCAATCCACCTTGGAGATGTCCTCTTGTCTAGAGTGCTTGCGGGACCCTGCACCAGAAGACTGAGGGATCTGAGTCAGGGCATCCACTGTAGTAACAGGAGAATTAGACCACCAGAGATCCCAGGCTTGCCTAAAGAGGGTTAAGAACTGGGTATCCGAGGCAAGCATAGGTTCTTGCTGCCCAAAAGACTCCGGTGCAGGAGGACTTAAGAGAGGGGGAGAGAGAGGTTCTCTTGCAGGAGGAAGTTGTCTGGGTTCCTCTAGCCCCTGAGGACGTGTAGTTGGACTGTTTCTGTCCTGAGCCCCCTTGGCTAATGTCGTCAAAGTCTCCCCAGGGTGAGCAAGGCATGCAGCACAAATGCCGGCCCTCAAATCCTTCTGTTTCTTGGTGCAGACCATGCACCATTGAAGGGAGGGCATATTGCAGGCGAATCGCGACGGACCACGGTCACCAGCAACTACAAAAACAAAAAATGTTGGCTATAGCAGCTGAAAGGGTTTCAGACAGGCAGAACCTGGCAGGTAAAACCAGAAAATAAAGAAAATAAAGTTTTCACACAAAGCCCGCCAAAAAAGAAGCTGCCCAGCAAAAAAACGCAGAAACAAAATGGCTGCCGCTATTACTGCCGCCAAAACGATTGTAGCCGCGATCGCTGCAAGCACGCAGTAAAAAATCAAATAAATTAAACAGAGGTGCCCTGGGCCTTAGAAAAACTTAAAAGAAATGTTTCCTCCAAGCTCCCGAAGAGAGATTGCCCCTACAGCGTCCTGATCAAGAATGGGAGGGAGAGGGGGGAGGAGGGGGATTCTGAGTAACACTCACTGCGCTGGAACAGATGAGGTGCCAAAGAGCCAAGGCCGACCTGAAAATCAGGCAGTAGCAAGGAAGTGTTGAAGAGGCTGCTGACTAAGCTGCAGGCTCCCCCGATTACCGGCTGCTTAGATCCTCATGAGCTGACGCCGGTTTGCCCCCAACAGACAGGGAAGCTCACGTGGTCCTCCTGACCAGGAGCTCAACCTCAATCTGTCTGAAAACGTAGCTGGGAAACCCAGAGGGGCACCTCAAGTGCACCCTGGATGCATCCAGCAAGATTAGTAAAATAATAAAAATGATTTGAAAGCCCTAACAGACAGAAAAATTAAACCCCATCATCTGCTGGAGACAGAGAGATACTGGAGCGCCCTCTACAGGGGTCAGTTATATATTACCAGGCTGCTGGTAGATTTTTGTATGTCTCTGTCTCCAACATCTACTGGTAGGGGGACTAAACCCGCTTGTATGGACTGGTCTAGCAGGATGAGCTGGAAAGGCTTTTTGGGAAGCGTTGGAAGAAGGGAGTGGAATAGTTAGGGGAGGGGATTTTGATCTGTGGGGAGGATTTCAATTTGACAGGGGATCCAGGGAGAGATGCTACAGGGAGGAGGGCGGGGCATAAGGCTGATAGGATTCAGTATCAAAGGTTTGTGAAACAACATTGCTTGATGGATGCGTGGCGCTTCTATAACCCGGGTCAGCGACAAAGAGTAGTTACTCACCTGTAACAGGTGTTCTCCAGGAGCAGCAGGAATCAGTCCTCACTTATGGGTGTCATCGACGCCGATGAAGCCCCAGCGGAGCATTTCCCCAGCTTTCTATGAAAGCCTTTGGGAATGCTGGCACGCATGCGCGGTTCCCTTCCCGCCTAAAGGTGCCATCTTACCTCAGTCAAATGACATAGCTAAGAACAGCACACAAAAATGTAAAAATTAAACTATGTACAACTGCAACTCCAAGGGGAGGAGGGAGGGTAGTGAGGACTGATTCCTGCTGCTCCTGGAGAACACCTGTTACAGGTGAGTAACTACTCTTTCTCCAGGACCAAGCAGGAAGTCAGTCCTCACATATGGGTGACTCCCAAGCTCTGGGCTACCAGGAACCCAGGCTGAACAAGAGAACTCCCTCTAGTCTCAGCAACACAATAAAGGCTTTGCAAGGACACACCCTTCACAGGTAGCCCAACCAGAGGGCAGGAGTTGCCTAGACCTCAAAGAGATTCCGGAGTACTGCTTGGCCAAAAGCACTGTCCCTACGGGACTCCCTCTCCAGACAGTAGTGGGCTGCAAAAGTCTGGCTTGAAGACCAAGTAGCAGCCCTGCAGATGTCTTGCAATGGAACAGAGCGGAGGTGAGCCACTGATGCAGCCATTGCCCTCACATGGTGGGCCGTGACCCTACCCTGCAAAGGAAGGTCAGCTGCCTTGTAAGCCCAGGTGATACAGTCAGCCACCCAGATGGACAAGGTACGCTTGGACACAGGCCTCCCCAAGTTATTGGGGTCAAAAGAAAGGAAGAGCTGAGAAGCCTTCCTGTGACCTTGCGTACGTTCAAGGTAGAAGGATAAGGCTCTCCTACAGTCCAAGGTATGGAGAACTGTTTCAGCCTGACTTGCATGATGCCTAGGGAAGAAAGTAGGAAGAACCACCTCCTGGTTGAGGTGGAAAGAGGAGACAACCTTAGGAAGGAACTTAGGGTGAGTCCTGAGGACTACCCTGTTTTTATAGAACCTGGTGTAAGGTCTATCACAGACCAAGGCCTGAAGCTCACTCACTCTCCTAGCCGAAGTAAGGGCTATCAGAAAAAGAGTCTTCCAGGAAAGGAAGCATAGAGGGCAAGTTACCATAGGCTCAAAAGGTGGGCGTGTTAGCTGCTGCAAGACCACATTAAGCTCCCACTCAGGAGCAGGAGGACGTATGGGAGGCTTGAGCAGAAGCAAGCCTCTGAGAAACCTAGACACCAAAGGGTGCACAGACAAGGAATGGTCCTCAACTAGGGAGTGGTGAGCTGCTAAAGCAGAGAGGTGGACCCAAACAGAGTTGGACTTGAGACCCTGATTGGACAAGTGCAGCAGGTACTGAAGCACTACTGACACAGTATAGGAGAAAGGATCCTCAGCACGTAGCTGACACCACACAGAGAACCTTTTCCACTTGAGAGCATAGGTCTTCCTAGTGGACTGTTTCCTGGAGGCTAGGAGAACTTCCTCAACCTCGTGAGGCAGGCCCCAGGGAGCCAACACTACCCTTGCAGCCTCCATGCCATCAGATTGAGAGCTTTGAGACTGGGATGCAGCAAGGAGCCCTGATTCTGTGAAAGAAGGTCGGGTTGCAATCCCAGAGGCAGAGGCAGATCCACTGCCAGTTGAAGCAGGAGGGGGAACCAAGGCTGCCTTGGCCACCTGGGAGCTACCAGGAGGACTGAGGCCCTGTCTCGGAGAATCTTGAACAGTGTTCGGGCCACCAGAGGGGTGGGAGGAAACGCATAAAGTAGGCCCTGAGTCCAGGGAATCAGAAAAGCATCTGCTGCTACTCTCAGAGGATGCGGTTGCCTGGAGCAGAACCTTGGCAGCTGGTTGTTCAGTGGACTGGCAAACAGGTCTATGGAGGGAAGCCCCCATTTCAAGAAAATCTTTTGAACCACTAAAGGATGTAGCTGCCACTCGTATGGTTGAGGGAAGAGGACAAGTTGAACGTAGGCCTTGATTCTCAGGTGGGCGAGTGCAAGACCAAGACATTGCCCAGGGTAAGGGGGAAGCTCTCTTGGCATCAGCAGCAAGCCCTGCTGAAAATAATAGAGAGGTTTCCGGATATCTTAACCCATATGCCGGAAGACACTAGGTTTGTGGCCCAGGATAGAGCGAACCCTCAAAGGGAAATTCTCCGGCAAAGGTCGGATGGATTACCAGTATCCAAATGGAAGGGGGTAGTCCGACAGGTGCGGGAGCAGTCGGATGGATTACCAGTATCCAAATGGAAGGGGGTAGTCCGACAGGTGCGGGAGCAGTGGGTGAAGCCCAATAGAGAGGAGGGTGAGAGACCCCTGTTTCGAGGAGAGTGGAGGGGGCACTGGCCACGAAAGTCCCGGATAGTAGAAGGGGGTAAGATAGCTGGTCAAGCACACCAGGAAAGGTATTATAGTTGTGATACCAGACCTCACCACTGGGAGGTGGGCGAACTGGTCAGGGTAATGGTGCCCGGGAGAAATTCAAAATGGGAGAAAATGTGGGAAGGACCCTGCAAGAATGTCAAGCAGGTAGGCCCAGTCGCCTACAGGGTGAAATCTTGGAAAGGGAAGCGGAAAATTTTTCATAGGGATATGCTACGACCTTGGCATGAGCATGTAGCCTTAACTCGTGGGGCTGCAGAAAGGGACATCACGGATAGCTACCAAGCCCAAGATAGGATTCCGTGCTGTGCTGGAAAGGGTCAGCCAGCCGGGAATATCTTAAGGGGGGGGTTATGTGATGGCGCAGCTGGGTTAAACACTAGTGAAAGGAGCAGAAATCACTCTTTTTCCCCTGTAGCTAAGAGCAGTGCAGGCAGAGAAAGGGTTAAACCTTCTACTAATGGAAAAAACCCTGTGCTCAGAAAGCAAGAGAGTGAGCCACACCTCAGCTCCATGGCAACCAGGGGAGCTGACGTAAGAGGAAGGGGGGCGGAGTCAAAGCCCATAGGACATCCCCAAACATTCAGCCACGAGGAAACAGAGAGAATTCAGGAAGGACAGGAACAGGAAGAACAGGGAGGTCAGAAAGAACGTCGGCAGCAAGGAGCTGTAAGAGTTCTGGAAGAGACCCTGAAAAGTGTTCTGAGGGGACCTGTGAGAGGAACCGAGATGGGAATTTAAGCAGGAGCAAAGTTCCAAGGGAAAGGCTGCACAGATACTCTGATTGCAGGCAACGTGTGAGTAGCTCTAGTTCAGAGAGAAACACAGCTGCATATGAGCAAGTGGCTGATTGGAAGTTCTGGAGACAGGAGTCAGAGTCAGACCCTGTTGAGCAGGAGAACAGCCGGGAGCAGAGGAAGCAGTCTGGGGACAAGAGTTGCCTGTAAACTTGCCAGAAAGGGTACGGAAGGCCAGGAAAAAGGGGAGCCCTTTTGAATCTATTAAGGCAGTACTCAAGGAGTCTGGTGTTTTAAGTTCCTCCCCCACAGCTCAGACTAAAGAAGAGTCCCGTTTGAAACAGTTAAAGGCTTTATTAGAGCAGTGGAAGCCTGTTCAAGAGAAGCCTGTATTGGAAGAAAGCATATCAGACTCAGAGGGAGAGCCCATGCAGTTTGAAGAGGCTGGTGTTGCTAGTGAGGGTTCTGATATGGAAACTGATTGTACATTTTGCCAGAGAGGGTAAAATCTGTGAACTGTGATACTAATTGTAAGTGCTGGAAGAAGCCTGACATTGTGCCAGGAGGATTTTACACGGGAAGAGGCAGAGAGCGGCTGGAGTGTAAAAGCCAGCCCAATTAGGCAAAAGCTGGAAGAAAAGAGTATTACTGCTTTTGGTGTTTTAAAGAAGCATTTTCATTGCTGAAGGAGAAAGCAGTAAAAGTTGTATATCAGGAAGAAGCTGGAAGACAGTGCTGTGAAAGGAACATGCCTGTATGTTTAGAAGCTGAATAATCCTGTTTCAGTTAAAGAGACTTTGCTTCGGAGAAGTATCCTTTATTTCGGTTATTGGGATAGTAGGTGAACACTTGTGCAACAATAACAATAAAACTTATTGTTAACCCTATTCCTTGCTGACTCAGTCTGTGCCACAACTACAAGGGAACAGAGACTGCAGCACTTAAAGGGATACAAATAAATATGTGGTCCGCCCACTCCCACTAGGCAGCCGCCTATATAAGGGGTGGACGCGACAGTGAGGTAGAATGATTAATACCGGCGTACTTCAGAATGAATGACAATGAGGAAGTAGGGTGGGAGTCGGTATGGGATGGGTTCAAAGCTGTGTTAAGGGCAGCATTGGTTAAATGGGGAGCATGTATAAAGAGGGAAAGGGAGGCACAAGGGGTGCAGCTTTGACAATGCTTATTGCATTTGGAGGAAGCAGATGAAAGAGAGGCAGGAGGGAAGTACAGGGGGCAAGTTTTGGAGACCCAAGCCCAACTAAATGCGCTAGAAGCTGAGGCTACACATTACCATATGCAAATAGTATGCCAAGAGCTTTTTGAGGGGGGGTAACAATTAAAATATCTTGCAGATTAAAACAGCTGAAGGGGCAATGTTAAGAAAAAAACAAGAAATCCTGTCAGCATTTGCAGCCTTTTATCAAAACCTTTACACTGCAGCCCCTCCCCCCCCTCCCCTGGGTGGGCCTATTTAGGGTCTGTTCCTCTACAACGCCTAGGCAAGGTGGAGCGGCAGGCTCTAGACAGAGAAATTGGGGCAGTGGAAATGATGCAGGCGATTGAGGCGCTTAAGGTAGACAAGGCCCCGGGCCTAGATGGGTTGACGGCTTGTTTTTATAAAGGCTTTGGTGGGTCACCTGGTACGCCAGTTTAACTTTCCCAGAGAGGGCAAAGCACTGGTTGATATGATGGGACGTGCGGGCATATCTTTAATTCTAAAAGAGGGGAAAGATCCGCAGGACTGCACTGCCTACTGCCCCATTTCTTTAATTAATCTTGACACTAAGCTGTTGGCAAACGTTTTGGCAGGACGTCTTAATGGACGCTTGGGTGCCTGATTCATGAGGATCAGGCAGGATTTGTACCCAACCGACAGGTAGTGGATAACATCCGCAAAATTCTTAATTTGGTATGGTCAGTGCAACAGAGGTGGGATCCGGCCTTGCTACTCTCTTTAGATGCCAAAAAAGCGTTTGACCAAGTGTACTGGACATTTTTGTTCTCAGTATGCGATCGTATCGGGTTCGGGGTAGGCTTTGTGGAAAGGATGAGAGCCTTATACCAAAACCCAAAGGCATGTGTTAGGGTCAATGGAGGCTACTCAAGCTTTTTCCCCAGGGACAGGTACGAGGTACCCATCAGGAATGCCCTCTGTCACCTCTCCTTTTCGCTCTGTCAGTGGAGCCCCTAGCAGCGTGGGTTAGGATGAGCACGGAGACCGTGGCGGAGAGATTACCAGATATCGTTATTTGTGGATGATATCATTTTGATGGTCACCCACCTGCATATCACTACCCTTTATTCTATGGGAGCTTAGGGAATATGGCCGATTAGCAGGCTTTTGTATCAGATGGTCCAAGTCTGAAATCTTGAATCTGACTGTAACTGACAAACGGGTCCGATTGCAATGGGAGTACCCCTTTAGGTGGGCGAAACATTCTATTCATTATCTGGGGATGCAGATTGGAAGTCGCTTAGAGGAGCTATATGATTTGAATTACAGGAAACTGCTGGGGACCAGGGAGGATCTGCTAGGTGAATGAGGGCGGGGGCATGTTTCCGGGTTTGGATGTATAGCTGTGATCAAGATGCTGTTGCTGCCCTGTTTTCTATTCCTCTTTCAGGCTTTGCCGATTCCCATACCCTTAAATTACTTGCAACGCCTACAAAAACAAGTAGACCACTTCATTTGGCAGAATAGAGCCCCTAGGGTGGCGGCATGGATCTTTCAGAGGGCATGGGCGGAAGGAAGCTTGGGGGTTCCAAATTTTAATAAATATTATATAATGGCCCAGATGCGGGCAGTTTTCTCCCGACTCTGAGAGGCAGAAACATTGGGTGTTGTTGGAGGGGTGGCCCTTCCCCCAGCAGCCTGGAACATCTGGATTGGCGGGGTGGGAGGGGATGGGGGAACAACCCCTTCATAGGGCATACCATTTCAATATGGCAGCAATATCGGCAGCAGATGTTAGGGAGTAAACAGTGCTCAGGCTGTGCCTGATGGCATGTTTTGGGGAAGAGGAAGGGCCAAGAATAGCTGTGTTGCATCGGTGGGAGGAGCAGGGCCTCAGTCAGGTCTCTCAGGTGAGTACGGGCTTTGAGGGGATCAGAAATCTTTATCACTTAGCAGAGCATGATCGCTATAACTATCTACAAGTGTGTGCCTTTCTGCGGCGACCAGAGGCATGGCAGGGCATTTGGAAAGAGGGAGCATGGTTTGAGGGAATCTGCTTAGGAATCCTGGGTAGGAAAGGAGTTTTATCATGGATCTATAGGGGGTTAACAATGTGGGGACCTGAGAAATTAGGTTATATGATCAAATGGGAACGGGATTTGGAGGTGGCCTGGGATATAACTGAATGGGATGTGATTGTCCAAGATATAGCAAGACTGTCCGTGGCCACCTCACTGCGGGAAAATGACTATAAATTGTTAAGCTAGTGGTTCTGGACCTCCGTGCGACTGTGTAAGGTACGCATGAGGCTACTGGATCAGTGTTGGAGACAGTGTGGGTGGCAGGGCACATGGATGCACATGTGGTGGACATGCCCAGTGGTTCAACAATATTGGGGAAAGATTATAGCAATCATCGCAGAGATTACAGGCTGCACGCTGCCCAAGTTCCCCGATATGTTCCTACTCCATTGGCGGGGCGATGCAGTACCGAAGAAATTGCAGGGAGTGGTTGGGCACTGTATTGTTGCCAAGTGATGTGAGATAGCAACATACTGGAATAAACCCGGGATGCCAAGCTTGGCAAGATATGCAAGACGCTTGGCAAACTTATATTTGATGCATAAACTGACGGGGTTAAAACAGGAGAGAATGGAGGCTGTCGAACAACAGTGGGAAGGAGTATGAAGGTGGCTGGAGGGGTGGTGGGGGGGACAGTAGCAGAGCTGGTCAGTGGAATTTGATTGCAGTGAGAGGGGACAAGGTGCGAGGGTGTATTTTGGAAGCAGATGTCCACAATTTTCCTATATGATGGGGGAAGTGCATGGGGGGGAGGGATTGAATAGAGGAGGGGGGAAAGGGTGTTAATAACTCCCGTGTTGTAAATGGATATAGCATTGTTATTGCATTATTGGACTGTAGTGTTCTGAAAATGTCAAACTTTTAAATGGAAAAAAATGGGTACAAAAACATAAATATTGTACAAATGTGCAATAATAAATATGTAAATAAACCAAATTTTAAAATAAAAACATATAAAAGAATAAAATAAAACTCAATTTGGTGACTAAAAGAGTTAAAAGACAATAAAAAAACATAGTTAAACATCAATCAGGTCAAGATTAAAGTTCCATCTTGTCGTGCTGTGAGGGCTTGCGTGCATCAGTGATGCTGAGAGCTAAACTATCAATAGTTTAACTACTGGCAGGGTCTCCCAAGATGGACAGGTCTCAGCTGAGGTGCCAGACCAAGACAAACCACCCATCTGGGCAGCAGCAGAATGGAACAGTGTTGACGGCGAAGGATCACATTTTTGTGACAACGGCAACAACACCAAACTTAAACTGCGCGGAAGAAAGGCCAAGCAATCTACTTCTGTATCTTGCCATGAAAACCCAATGGATAGTTACAACAAAACAAATTGTGCTATGGTGCTGGAAGATGAGACCCCCAGGTCAGAAGGCACTCAACTAGCTACTGGGGAAGAGCTGAAGACTTTTCAGAGTAAAGCCAGCATTTATGATGTGGTTGGATCAAAGCCCTCGGGAAGTCTGACTGCTGATGTAGCTGCGCATGAAATGAGAGTCAGAAGCTGTAAAGATGTCTTACACATTGGAACATGGAACGTACGAAGCATGAACCAAGGGAAGTTGGAGGTGGTCAAGAATGAAATGGAACGTGTACAACTTGATCTGTTGGGTGTCAGCGAACTGAAATGGACTGGCATGGGGCACTTTGCATCAGATGATCACATGGTCTACTATGCTGGAAATGAAAGACAAAGAAGAAATGGTGTTGCATTTATAATAAAGAAGAAACTTGCAAGAACTGTAATGAAATACAATGCAGTCAGCGTACGCTTAATCTCTATTTGTCTACGAGGATTGCCTATCAACACAACTATAATTCAAGTATATGCCCCAACAACAGCTGCTGAAGAGAATGAAATTGAAGAGTTCTATGAACAAGCTGAAATTGACAGAACATGCAAACAGGATATCCTGATAGTCATGGGTGACTGGAACGCAAAGGTTGGCAACAAAGAAGAAGGCAAAGTAGTTGGAAAATATGGACTTGGCAACAGAAATGAAGCTGGAGAAAGACTGATAGAATTCTGCAAGACCAATGATCTATTCATCTCAAACACCTTCTTCCAGCAACACAAGCGGCGACTGTACACATGGACTTCACCGAATGGATTATATAAAAATCAAATCGACTACATATGTGGAAGTCAACGATGGGAAAGCTCTGTAACATCAACAAAGACAAAACCTGGAGCTGACTGTGGTACAGATCATCAACTACTAGTATGCAAACTCAAGCTAAAGTTGAAAAAGAGCAAACCACTCATGAATGCAGCAAAATATGACCTTGAGAATATACCAGTGGAATTTAAAGACTGCCTGCAAAATCGATTTGCTGCTTTAGATACAAATGACAGAGCTCCGGAAGAGTTATGGAATGACATCAAGAAGGTTGTGTTGGAAGAAAGCGAGAAGTCTCTACAAAAGGTGAAAAAGCAAAAACGGCCAAAATGGATGATGGAAGAAACTCTGAAAATTGCCCAGAAATGCAGAGAAGCTAAAGCCAGAGAAGAAAGAAAGACAATCGCAGAACTCAACAGAGATTTCCAACGTGCAGCAAGACAGGACAAGGAAAAGTACTACAATGACACTTGCAAGGAAATAGAAGCAGAAACTATTAGAGGAAGAACAAGATCGGCTTTCCTAAAGCTACGAGAGTTAAAGAAAAGGTTCCAGCCTCGAATTGGAATGTTACAAGATGCTCAAGGTTCTATGTTGAATGATGCTGAGAAGATCAAGAAAAGGTGGAAGGAATATACAGAGTTTTTATATGATAAAGATCAAGTGGACCAACAGCCGTTTCAACCTGTACCTTATGATCGGGAACCATTGGTGATGAAAGAAGAAGTTGAAGCAGCATTGAAAGCCTTATCAAAGAACAAAGCACCAGGCATTGATAGCATTCCCATAGAAGTATTGCAGCAATCTGATGCAGCTGTTACCGTACTCATAAGGCTCTGCCAAGAAATATGGAAGACAACATCATGGCCAACTGACTGGAAAAGATCTGTGTTTATACCAATACTAAAGAAAGGTGATCCAACTGACTGTGGAAATTATTGCACAATCGCTCTGATCCCACATGCCAGCAAGATTCTACTGAAGATTATTCAAAAGAGACTACAACCATACCTGGAACAAGAACTACCTGAAGTGCAAGCAGGGTTCAGGAAAGGGCGAGGAACGAGAGACATCATTGCGGATGTGAGATGGATCCTTGAAAAGACTAAAGAATACCAAAAGGATATCTATTTGTGCTTTATCGACTATAGCAAGGCTTTTGACTGTGTAAACCATGAGAAACTCTGGGCCACATTAAGAAGCATGGGTATACCAGAACACCTGATCGTTCTCTTGCGCAATCTGTACATTGATCAAGAAGCAACAGTTCGAACGGAACAAGGAGAAACAGAATGGTTTAAAATAAGCAAAGGTGTAAGACAAGGCTGCATACTTTCCCCCTACCTGTTTAATTTATATGCAGAACAAATCATCAGAGAAGCAGGATTGTATGAAGACAACAGAGGTGTGAAGATTGGTGGAAGACTCATCAACAAACTTCGCTATGCTGATGATACCACATTACTGGCTAAAAGTGAAGATGATCTGAAACATTTGCTTCTCACAATCAAAGAACATAGTCTCAAAATGGGCCTGCACCTTAATGTAAAGAAGACAAAGATCATGACAACTGGCATAATCAACAGGTTCATCGTTGAAGGAGAAGAAATTGAAATTGTGAACAACTTTAACCTACTTGAATCAACTATCAATAAAGAAGCAACAAGCAGTCAAGAAATCAGACGACGCATTGCTCTTGGCAGAATGGCTATGAAAGACCTAGATAAGATTCTCAAGAGCAGAGATGTCTCTCTCCATACAAAGATTTGACTTGTTCAAGCCATGGTATTTTCAATAACATCATATGGATGTGAAAGCTGGACAGTGAAAAAGATAGACAGGAAGAAAATTGATGCCTTTGAATTATGGTGCTGGCGGCGAATACTGTGTATACCATGGACTGCCCGAAGAACAAACCAGTCGGTACTAGAGGAGATCAAACCTAAGCTTTCTTTAGAAGCTCAGATGACAAGACTTCGACTTTCATACTTTGGACACATCATGCGAAGAGAGAGATCATTAGAGAAAGACATTATGCTTGGCAAGATAGAAGGTCAACGCAAAAGAGGAAGGCCAGCAATGAGATGGATCGATACAATAACAGCAGCTACGGGTACCAGTCTGTCAACAATGAGCTGCCTGACTGAAGACCGAACACAGTTTAGGATAGCTATCCAGAGGGTCGCCATGAGTCGACTCCGACTCGACGGCACTTAACAACAACAAATAAATAGTAATGTGTGCAAATGTACAAAAATGTACAAAAAGGCAAAGCAAAAAAACATGCAACATAAAAATAGTGTCTCATCTAAGCATGTATAAACGGAGAGGAAGGGAGGGAGTCATAAAACAAAAGGACACTAACTTACTTGCAGTTAATAGGCTTTCAATTTAATGGAGCACACTCCAGTGCAAGACTATGAAGTGATGCTTACTGTAAAGATAAAATTGTAAATAATTATAAGGGCTAAAAACAAAGATAAAAATGTGTGCCCAAAGCAGAAAAATATCAGGGAGAAAATTAACCGACCACCACTGATAACTGGCATCATACTGAAAGGGCCGATGAGTGCATAATAAAAAGATGCAAAATATAATCACTAGCAAACAAACACTCCATAAGAGACTTTCAGGAGAAATGTTCAATTATATAGAAAATAGTGAGACCAATGAATCTATGCATATATTTATCAATAAAAAACAAAAACAAAAAGAAGGACATATGGTGAGCATTTTGGAAGCCACCCACTTATTAAGAACACAAAGCCATACAAAACAAGGTCACATATCATTTTGATCGGCTAATGTAGCAGGAGAGAAATGCATCACTAAAATGTATAGCCTGTAGAAAAACTATAGAAATTTAGTTGTTTAACCAGACATAACCACTAAAAAATACTTGATCGCAACACTAGGGTACTCAAGGCAGTGTGACCCAAAGTGTCCGTAAAATAATCTAAACATTCATGTGCCAAAAAAGTGAATAAGCTCCAAAATCAGAGTGAACAACAGAAGCGTAGAATTTGAAACCAGGAAATAAAAACTTATCAAGTATAAATAACAAAAAGCTTAAAATGTAACATAGAACAGCAAGCACTTGCCTACATCCAAAGCAGAACCTCTCAAGTTGTTCTGAGCAGCGTACAACAGTTTAAGAAGTCAACCCCTGATCTTTTAAAGAGAGGTGGCAAAATGAGCCAATCAAGACTTAGTGATCAAAGCAGGTAATTGCCAATCTTAAAACAAAATGCTGACACAGATAAATTTGTTTACAAAAAAGCCCCAGTGATAATGAAAAAAAATGGAAAAATGGGGAAATATTGTTAAAGTGATCAAAATGGCCAAAAACCTTGTAGTTATTTACAATGCCGTATACGATGAGTATGGCAAAGATATGATACATTAAACAATCCAGATTGATAAAAAAGGGGGGACTATCTCAACTTAAGAGCAGACTGAAGGCACATATTATATGAAAGATAAATAGAGGAAAAAGCGTAGTTACTCACCTGTAACAGGTGTTCTCCGGGGACAGCAAGAATCAGTCCTCACATATAGGTGACATCAGTGCCAACAGAGCCCGCGTGGAGCAAATCCCCAGCTTTCAAAGAAAGCCTTTGGGTTTGCTACCACACATGCGTGGTCCCCCTCCCGCCCAAGGGTGCCATACTTAAAAGATGGCAACAACAAATAAAGATGGTATGACTGCAACTTCAAGGGGAGGAGGGAGGGTTGTAAGGACTGATTTCTGCTGTCCCCGGAGAACACCTGTTACAGGTGAGTAACTACGCTTTCTCTGGGAACAAGCAGGAAGTCAGTCCTAACATATGGAACTCCCCAGCTACAGGGCTACCAAAAACCTATAGCTAAAGAAGGGCTCCCTCGTGAAGAGCCACAAGCAGCAGCAATGAAGTCCGTATAAATGGACCAAACAGGATCCCTGTGTCTGATGGAACTAGCACTCTGGTAGCCTGAACACAGAAGGGTCGGAGGGTAGGAGTTGACTAGACCCTGAAAAGGTTACGGAGCACGGCCTGGCTGAAGGCACTGTCCCGTTGGGACTATATCCATGCTGTAATGAGATGCGAAGGTATTGACAGAAGACCAGGTGGCAGCCCGGCAGATGTCTGCTAGCGGGACCGAACGCAGGTTGGCTACTGAGGTTGCCATAGCCCTGACCCGGTGCGCAGTGACCCGGCCTTCCAACGGAAGCCTCGCCTCCTCATTAGCCCGAGCAATACAGTCCGCCAGCTCTCACCCATCCGCCAGCTCTCCACCCCATCCACCTTTTTTGCTTCGGTTTCCGGGCAGGCTTTTGATTACCCCCCTTGGTGTTAGAAGCTCAAACTTACACAGTCAGACATGGTCAGACATCTGAGAATGCTCAAAGGACACATCCTCCATGGCCTAAGTGTTCTTTTGTTATCATTAATGGGTCTCTGTCAAGGGAGACACCCAAAAGCATCTCAAAGCTTTTACATTATAATTGATGAATTCTTATCCTGTCCAAGAGAATTGTTCAAAGGCCAAGGGAAGAATTCTGTCTCCCTCTCTGGCCTCTTAACACTCCCCAGGCTAGATGTGTAAAGATCTCTCATCTCTGGAGCAAGTTGGCTCAGATAAAGTACAATATCCTTTGCTGATCCAAAAATCCATATAAATCTTTAATTAGTAATACATTCCACCCTTGGATCAACAAGGATATTGTACGTAAGCAATGGCTGAATCGCATTTGTAATTCATTTAGAAATACAATAATAACAACATGGGCTTAAACATAGTGGATAGCATTAAGGCAAACGCTGGAGGGGACAAGCCTCAGTGTAATTTGGGTGATATTTTCCCATTCCCCCCCCCCCCCCTCAGCATTACAATTGTCAAAGCCAAATGGCTTGTAGGTCTCAGCTATCTTTATCAGTTCCCCATGCAGTGGGGGACTCATTTCACCTGCACATTCAGAACTTTTTCCCACTGTACATCTGCCCCATAGACTCTAATAACTAAAATCTGGGGAACAGGTGACATAAGCAATTGGGCACATGATGTTCAGCAGAAAAAATCTGAGATACTAAAATTACAGTTACTTTCCAAGGAAACAATAACAATACATAAGAAAAAAAAAATCATTCACAAAAGTCCACAAAAGTCCAATAGTCCTTTTCCTATTTTCAGATAATTTGGCCTGCTTCTCAGCAGTTTTTCAGGACTACGTAGCGTCATTTTCACCTTTCTCTGAAGTTTAAACTTGGCCTCTCTCAACAGTTGAACCTCTCATTCTCGTAGGTGGACATCTTGGCCTTTCTTTCATTGCGACACATTGAAGTAGATAGGGACTTCCTCACACGTTTCTGCGGTGTGTAGTCCAGATCTCTCGGGATGGTCTGCTCCATCTGGACTCTGGTCAATTCCCTCCGCTAGACTCTCCGGCTTGCAGTTGGTGACATGGCTCCAGGCCTCATTCAGAAGAGCAGCGCCAATATTAAATGAAAAGACTAAAAAAATTCTAGGTTAGACTTTACAATAAGACAAACTTAATTTCATCTATATTTACTAAGATCATATCCTACAGATAATAAATATTGCTTTTATAAACTTTCAGTGATCTATTAGTAACTATCTCGTATGGTGTCAATCTTATCTCGCAGTTTGATTAACTCCTTGTCTCTCTATCACTGGAAATTCATTTTGCTTGTAGGAAATATTCCATTTTGCCCTTGAATGACCTTTACATGTTTCAGATCAGACAAGCTGCACATACGTGTTCTGCAATTTTGACAAGTTTTAGAATTATACCCAATTGTGTGAGAATTTGTCATCAAATCATCCCCCTTTGCCTCTGCATGCCTGGCCAGGACATACAGAGGAAAAGTGAGGCACAAAGCATCCAGAAGTACCACATGGCCAGTGTGGGTTTTCCAAAGCTCATCAGGGTGCAAGGTGCACCTAGCCTGTCTCCAAATATCTATTTCTTCCAATTGTTGAGTATGACTTCCTGAATTGAAGCTTCTGGAGACGGCATAGTTGAATAAAGTGCTCATAATTTTTTTTGTTTACATATTCATTAGACAGATACATCACTTCAAATTACCTTCATCAGTTTCTTGTCTATTACAGTTTCCCCTTTAATATTCCACTTCATCCCTCATAACACAACACTTTTTCATCACCTGCATCATTCCACCAACTACTTACATAGGTCCTTTTCCTGTTTCTTTTATACCACACTATTGTATCCTTATTTGGCAAGGCTGCTAAGAATATCAAACAATTGTTAATAACTTAAATTTAGATTCTTCTCAATAAGATAACAGTATGAGTAAACAGTGTCCCTTTCCCATCAACTTAATTGGTCCAGTGCTAAGTAGACATATACTCATTCTAAAATAGGAACAATCTGGGTAAAATCCTTACAATATAAAACTATTATTTTGCAGCATTCTATAACATCAACCCCAATAGAAAGAAATATGGCTCATCTCTCACGTATAACTAGAATCTATCGTATACCCTGTCCTCAGTGAGAGTGCTGTTAGACTGATTTTAAAATTGCAGTGTTCACAAGGATTTGTATAAGCTACTCATTAATTATGGTGTCAAAAAGAGATCCTTTTGAGGTGAGAGATCTAAGAGGGTACAAGGCATTGGTGGCTAGGCCTTATCTTCAGGTTCTTCTTGGATTGCAAGGCTTGTGGCTGGGCCTCATGACTATCCTCGGGTTCTTCTTGGCCGATTCCACCCTGCCTATTCATGCCTCTTCAGAGACATAAATATGCAAGGTTCCGGTTCTTCAGGCCTTCTGTGTCTTCGAGGCGTCTTAGTGCTTGGTAGCCCAGATCATCACACTGGAAGCAGCACATTTAGCCTAGGCTGTGGCCTCACCTTTCTGCCTCTCTCTCTCTCTCTCTCTCTTATTCTTTTTCTCAAACCTCTCCTGGATCATGGCTGACAAGCAAGATTTGGTTTTATCCAATCAACTCAAGTTCTCATTATTTTCTGGGAACTCAGTTCCATCTTTAATCTAAATTTGTCCTATATTTATTTATTTTTATTTATTTTTATTTATTTATTTAACATCTCTTATATACCGCACTATTATCATCAGCGCGGTTTACATGGAACCAAACATATACATACAGAAAAACTGTAGTGCATTTTACAAGTAACAGGAATTTGAACTTGGTAATAAAGGGAAACTATGTACATTATGTAACTATATACAGTAGTCTATACACATTGGTCACAGTTGAAGTTGTCTTGACCTGAGTATGGATGTAGTATTTCTCTTGTGCAAAACTAAATTGGGAAATAGCTTAAGAAGAGGTGGTGTTTGAGACTTTTTCTGAATTGTGTTAGGCTTGAGAATAGAGCAATTTCATATCAGCCTCTGTCTAAAATTTCATCAAACTTATTAATATTTTACTCATCTGGTTTGCGGTGTGTGTACTGGACCTCTGCGTAATGTACTATTACCACAAGTGTCATAAGTGCAAGTGTATAAACTACCAACTTAATATCTCACAATGCTGTAACATATATCTGTTTTATACCTATTTTCTCAGGAGCTGTACTGAAACTGAAATATGAACCCTTTAAAACAAAGTACACTTTTTCTCTAGATAAATACAGGAAAACAGATGCATTTATCCTAAAATCCAATATTGTAACAAATAAAAACTGTGATGTTACTATCTTGTCCCTCAGTCGTTAGCATAAAGCTTAACAAGGCAAAGTAATTATCTTGAATCCTACAGTGCAGGAAACAGGCAACATGAAACTTCTAAAAGGTGTTACTTTTAAATTAACATGTTATCTTCAACACAGCCAGTAGAACGAACCATTGTCCTTCATGCAAATGTGGCTACTAGAATTAACCTATAGTTATAGCTGTTTATGTTTAACTATGCCCCCTGGGGTGCTTGCCACAGTTTAAAAAAAATCCTCCTTTAACTTTTAAGTTTGTTTGGTAGCATATACAGTCAAAGACAAAGAATAGATGCATAACATATTAATGATAAAGATTACCTTCTTATTTACTCAAGATTTAATGCCCCATTGTCCTGTCAGGATTCTCAACCTCCACTTTGGAGGTAAAAAAAAAAAAAATGTTTCATGCCTGGTTTGTTTGTTCTAGTCACTTCAGCATTCAGGGACTATAAAATCTACTGGAGTAGCCAGTAATAAAAGAAAAACAGGTTTTTACTACAAACATTTGAATACAGAACAAATCAAAGCTTACAAGTGCATTATACCTATTTGATCAGAGTTTCTTTTAACCAGGGACCTTAAAAAAAGTCTTCACTTCTTCATAATCTTATAAGGATTTTCCATAACAATTAATACTAACTGTACAGGATAGGCATTTTGTTCAAAGCACTGAATTAAACATCTTTGCAGCACAAGGTTACATATTTTCCTAAACAAAACTGATCTTGTATCAGTGGGTCAGAACTAATCATACAGAACAAATCAAAGCTTACAAGTGCATTATACCTGATCTTGTATCAGTGGG
Organism: Ichthyophis bannanicus; assembly: GCA_033557465.1. Lineage (NCBI taxonomy): Eukaryota > Metazoa > Chordata > Amphibia > Gymnophiona > Ichthyophiidae > Ichthyophis > Ichthyophis bannanicus. The sequence continues at coordinate 373,215,146 of CM066034.1, read as the reverse complement.
TCAGAACTAATCAAACAGAATTTCTTATCACCATGATCTATCATTAATCTCTTGTTGATTAAAATCCTCCACAGTATCTTCTAGATTAACTCCTCCAGGATTTTGGGGAGTACTCAGCACTTTCCTCCTATAAATTGCTTAGCAATAGACGTGCATTTTCTTTTTCTTTCTTTTTTTTCCCCGTCTCCTACGGTATTTATACTGAGCCACCCTCTCAGCAACTTGCTGATAAATGTCTATTTTATCTGTCCATGCAATCAAATCTAATTTGCTAGAATTTGTCTGATGCATCTTACAATATGCAGACAACAAAAGCAATCTCCTTCTCCCTAAGGTATGCAATTCTGTTCCTTTTTCAACAGGTATTTTTTGCAAGCATGTAAGGGAATTAACAGGTTCATCATCTTTTAAAACAGATTCCGAATTCTCACTTAGTCCTGACCCATAATAACACTCTCTAGCTAATATTTCATAAAAAGCCTGATACCCGCTATGAATATTTACAATATTCACAGTATTTACACTATTTTCTTTTCTTTTCAACATTGTCCAAGCCTTTTTTCCGTACCCCACTTCTGGTACCAATTGTCTTACTTCAACAAAGGCTAACACCTTGTAATGAAGACGTGCAGTTTATTTACAAACAAAGTAAGAAGACATTCAGAAAGACAAGTAATTCTCTTAGTTACACATGAGTAGTTAGAAAAGATCACTAGAATGCACACTTAATTACAGTACTGAAAGAGTTATGAGAGAATGCAGCTATGTACAAAGAATATACTTCACCAAACTTGTCATAACCCCTTTACACATCAGCTGGGAGCGCTCAGCGAGAGGAACTAATGACAGTCTAGGATACTTCATGCTTGGCCAAGCAGATCTATGCTCTGTCTGTTCTGGATATTCTCTGTACTTATATAGGCACAAATGTGTTACAGCCAGCTCTCACCCATGAGCTTCTCTCCACCCCATCCACCTTTTTTGCTTCGGTTTCCGGGCAGGCTTTTGATTACCCCCCTTGGTGTTAGAAGCTCAAACTTACACAGTCAGACATGGTCAGACATCTGAGAATGCTCAAAGGACACATCCTCCATGGCCTAAGTGTTCTTTTGTCAAGGGAGACACCCAAAAGCATCTCAAAGCTTTTACATTATAATTGATGAATTCTTATCCTGTCCAAGAGAATTGTTCAAAGGCCAAGGGAAGAATTCTGTCTCCCTCTCTGGCCTCTTAACACTCCCCAGGCTAGATGTGTAAAGATCTCTCATCTCTGGAGCAAGTTGGCTCAGATAAAGTACAATATCCTTTGCTGATCCAAAAATCCATATAAATCTTTAATTAGTAATACAGCCACCCATGTGGACAGCGTTCGCTTGGACACCGCCTCCCCCAGCTTACAGGGGTCGTAAGAAATGAAAAGCTGAGAGACATTTCGGTGGCCTTGAGTGCGTTGAATATAGAAGGACAAGGCTCTCTTACAGTCCAAGGTATGGAGGACCGTCTCTGCCGGACTGGCATGTGGTCTGGGAAAGAAGGTAGGAAGGACCACCTCCTGGTTGAGGTAGAAATAGGACACCAACTTTGGAAGGAACTTGGGATGCGTGCGAAGCACCACCCTATTCTTGTAAAACCTGGTATAAGATGCCTCAGCCACGAGGGCCTGGAGCTCGCTTACCCTACGGGAAGAAGTGAGGGCGACCAGGAAAACCATCTTCCAGGAGAGATAGCGAAGGTAGCAATTAGCCAGAGGCTTGAATGGTGGCAGGGTGAGCTGCCCCAACACCACATTGAGATCCCATTCAGTCACCGGGGGGCAAAACGGGGGCTTAGACAGGAGTAGGCCCTGTAGGAAGCGGGGCACCACCGGATGGACCGAGAGGGGCTTCCTGTCCACCTGATGGTGGTTCGCCGCTAGGGCACTGAGGTGTGGCCTAACAGAGTTAGACTTGAGCCCCGCCTGACAGAGGTGGAACAGGTATTGCACCAAAGTACGAATCTATGCCACTTAAAGGTGTAGGCCCGTCTGGTAGATGCCTTGCGTGAGGCTAGGAGAACATCCTCCACCTCCCTAGGAAGGTGAAGCGGGACTAAAGTCACCCTCTCAGCAGACACGCCGTCAGCAAGAGGGAGCCAAGGTTGGGTTGCAAGAGAGAGCTCCCCTCCTGGGAAAGGAGTTGGGGGCAGACCCCAGGGGTATGGGGTCCTCCACCGCCAGTTGCAGGAGCAGTAGAAACCACGGTTGCCTGGGCCACCTTGGAGCTACCAAGATGACCAAAGCCCTGTCGTGAAGAGTCTTGGACAGAGTCCTGGTGATCAGTGGCGTCAGAGGAAAAGCGTACAGAAGTCCTTCCGACCATGAGACCAGGAAGGCATCAACGGCCACCCTGGCACTCTGTATTGGAAATGATTGCCTCCCACCGCAAAGCGTAGGTATTGCCTGTGGTTTGGGTGGATTAGGATGTGAATATAGGCATCCTTTAGGTCTAAGGAGCATAGTCAGTCTCCCTGGTGGAGGTAAGGCAGCAATGTTCCAAGGGAGAGCATCTTGAACGTCTCCCTCACCAGGAATTTGTTCAGGTTGCACATGTCGAGGATGGGCCTTAGGCCTCCTGTCCTCTTTGGCATGAGGAAGTACCTGGAGTAGAAACCCTTGCCCTTGAGGCGGTGGGGCACCAGTTTCACCACTTGGTCCTTGAGAAGACCTGCCAACTCCTTCAGATGAAGGTCCCGGTGGAGGGGAGACCTGAGGGGCTCTCCTGGGAAGTAGTGTGGAGGTACCTGGCTCAGATGGAGGAGGTAACAAGGAGTCAGTGGTTATAGCTCCTCACCTGTGGGCATAAAGGGTGAAGGGACCTCCGGTAGGCTGCTGATCTTCGTGTGGGAGAGGGACTATGCTGTTGGAGTAAAAAACTCCCTCCTAGCTGGGCTGGAGCCAAAGCCAGGGGCTTGGGAGCCTTCTGCTTACGCGGGCCATGCCCCTGTCCCTTGGCCTGCTGCCCTTGCTGGGGAGGCCTGGTAAAGTGGGTAGTTTCAGTAAGAAGTGGACTTCCTCGGGTAAAAGGGCTTTTTACCTGAGCCCTTCTGTCAGTGAGGGGCAATTGTCTTCTTGGAGAGCCTAGTCCTCGTCATGAACTCAGTGTCCAGCTCTGCGGCCTTGTCAGTCATGGGCTTGCCGAAGAGGTTCTCCCTTTGACATGGGACATCGTCCAACTTGTCCTGTACCCATTGCTCGAGGTTGGATGACTGGAGCCAAGCTTGGTGGCATGCACCGATGCCTGCCGTGGCTACCCGGGCCGCCGACTCAAAACCATCAAAGGCCGCCCGAGACATAAACTTGGAGAACTCATGGATGGCTTTGGACAGGCTCTTGAAGCGCTGCAAAGGTTCCACGGAGAGACCAGTTGAGTACCCGGTGAGTTCCTTCGCCAGGTCTCTCAGGTACATGCTTATGTACAGCTGGTAGGCCTGGATCCAGCAGTTCAGCATCGAGCCCTGGCAATACTTTCTGCTGAGGGCATCCAAGGTGTGGGCCTCCCTGTCGGAGGGCACCGAGGACTGCATCCTCTGACTCTTCAGTCTACGCATGGCCGACTCCACAACCATAGAGTTGTGCAGCAGCTGTGACTTCTGAAACCCAGGGCTCCGGTGGACTCTATACATCGAGTCGAGCTGCTTGCTGACCACCAGCGCCAACGCCGGTGTCTCCCACATGCGGAACATAAGCCACTCCAGGATGGGAGGCATGGGCACCGTGAGCGATTCCCGGGGAGGAGCCTCGTATTGGAGGATCTTAAGCTTGTTGGGCCGAGGATCCTCCTCGGACTCGGTAGGAAAGGCCAAGGCCTTGGACATGTCTTTGACGAAGTCCAAGAAGCCCATATCCTCCGGTGGGGACCTTCTCCGAGGTTCAGAGACCAGGGAATCGTAAGGGACATCTCGGTACTGACGAGTGTCAGGGGACTCCTCGTCCTCGGTCTCCCAATCGGAATACTCCGAGGAGGACTGGTGTTCCTTGGGCTTCAAGGGCCATGGCACCATATGCCCCGAGCCTGGGAGACTCGTCGGTGACGACCTCAGCCACGACAAGCGGGAGACCGAGCGCGACCTTGGCCGAGGATATTTTTAGGCCCGCATGCCTCGAGGATCAGCTCGGCCTCCGGGGATGTATTCGACATCGAACGCCCGGTGGTCAGGGCGGAGGAACCAGACGTGCCGGTCATCAGCGCCCACTGCTGGTCCAAGAAGGCAGTCACACTGTGCTCCAAGGCCGCCATCCTGGACACCAGTCCCGGGGGCTCCGCAGCCTTTGGCGCGGGCACTGAGGGCTCGGGCCCGATGATGGCTCCCCAGGAGGGGAATCCTTGACGAGGACTGTGTCTACTTGCCAAGGCCCGTCCGCCACGGGATCCTTCCGAGGGATCTTGGCCGGCTGCTCCCTCTCCGATGATTCGAGCGGACGTCCGGGGGTCTGCGACCGGGCTTCCTCTTCAGTTCCCTCGAGGAAGACCCCCTCTCCGAGGACCCAAGATGATGCTCGGATTCGGAGTGCTCCTCCCGAGGTGTCGAGGCCTCAGATAAGGTCCTGGCTCTCGGAGGCATCGGGGAGTCGGGAAAAATTTTGTCATGCTGCTGCTGGCGGCTCCTCAAGGCCTTGGAAGACATTTTCTTACAAAGCCCACAGACCACCGGATTGTGGTCCGGGCTGAGGCACTAGAGGCAGTAGTCATGTGTGTCGGTTAGGGACATGATCTTACCACACCGATCACACTTTTTAAAGACATTGGTAGCCATGGGGGGAAAAAGAACCGAAGATCCTTCAGGCTGCCAGCGGAGAAAAAGGGTGCGAAGACGCCAAAAGAAAGTAAAACTTAAAGTAAAAGGAATCAACCCTGATACCGAGGCATCGAGGTTGGGGTGGGAAAGGTACTGGTGCAAGGACGGAGACGAGTAAAACACTAGAAAAAATCAACTTTTTCCGGGGGAAAAACAGACGATGTCTGGTGGGTTCCGTGGAAAAAAGGAGACTGAGCAAGATGGCACCCTTGGGCGGGAAGGGGACCACGCATGTGTGGTAGTAATCCCAAAGGCTTTATTTGAAAGCTGGGTATTTGCTCCATGCGGGCTCCATCAGCGCCGCCGTCACCCATATGTGAGGACAGTGAGGGATTGCAGTAGGTTCTTCGCAGCCCAATCTTGGCCATGGTAGACCGGATCGGGGGGTCAATCCTAATATTTATTTATTTTATTTAACAGTGTTGGGCTGAGGGGAAAGGGGGGCTCTGTCCCATGGCTGGCAATCACGGCTCCTCAATGGAGCCACAGTGCCATGGCGATGGGACACCATGGGATCATGGCTCCATTGAAGAGCCTAAGTTAGCCGGGGATCTGTATGGCATGCGGGCCTTCAGAAAAGGGGCCCGTTCTGCACATACGGGCTGGTAGACCCGATTCTGATCCTGCAGAGGCTAGATGCCCTCAAGGAATCAGAATCAGGTCTACCGCTGTACTCCTCTGTGTCTGGCAGAAGTTTTCTTTTAATTTCCCCACTCCTGCAGCACTTCTTGCTCCAAACAGTCATCAAACAATTATACACTAGAATAAATTGCCAATTAGTCTCAAGTAAGAAAAACAATATGCATATATGATCCTGGCATTGAATATCCAGGGTTAAAGGATGGCAGCGATGGCTATGCACCATAGCAGCGCATAGCCATCCCAGAAGAATATCAATCCCGTAGAAAATAAAATCTAATTAAAGATATGCCATAATACAGATTTTTAGTACCTACCCAGAGCACCACATGAACTAGAATCAGACACCCTAATTGTAGTTCCTTTACTTACCGGACCCGACATTGTGGTAAGTGGGTATTTCATGTCACTATCTAGTCTTTGAGAATGCAGAATTACAGGAAGGTGTACTGGAAATGATCTGCAATAACAAAAAAGGAAAAAAGCAATGGCATTTATGTTCCATTTTTCGCTAAATATTAGGGGCCCATTACCCCTGTAAATGCCTTACTCGGGATTTTCCAAAGGCACCTACATGGGTAGTGCCTTTGCAAAAACCTGGTTAAGTCCACGACGTGCCAAGATGCTATCCGCTTAGCATCGGGGCGTATTTGGGATGTTCCGAGGCAGAGCAGAGGCGGGAAATGGCACTAAGCGGGTAGTAGCGATTTTCAATGCTGCCCACTTAGCACTCTGCGCCTCAAAGTTAGGCAAGGATTTTCATTTCCGTTGCAATGGAAATGAAAATTCAGATTAAGGGGGTTGGGGGGCAGGCTATGCGCCGAAGCAGCGCATAGCCTGCCTAAATGGAAATCGCGCCCACAGTTCAGTGGACAACAAAACATTAGAATCAAAATACATACAGATAAATTTAGGGGCATTTTTACTAAAGTGTGGTAAGTTTTTGCGCTTACTGCGTGTTAGAAATAAACATTACCCACGATAAGTGCAAAGGCCATGTGCTGTGTTTTACTGCACTGTAAAGTTCCTTTATGCATGGAAACTTTACTCATAATTAATATGGGTGCACCTAACGCTTTCTCTTGAGGAGGCTTTAAATGCACTTGCGTTAACTGTAAAATTGAAAGCGTGTGGTAAGAACTATGTGCTAACCATAATGTATAATCTGCATCCACCCTCTGCCCATAACTTGCGCAGTCTCTGCCCAATTGTGTGCTACACAGTCAATGTTGAGTTTTTACTATGCTGGTTGCTTTTAGGGTACGATAACTGTTAGCAATTAGTATGGACAGTTAGTGAATGCTAAAACGCATGTTAACCATTACCACACTTTAAAAAGCATGCCTCTAAATACATTAAAAAGAGAGGGGTCAGTATTTAAACTGAAACTCCAGCCATGTCATTTAAATTGATATGCATAGTCAGCATTGCTATACATATAATAATGGCCACTGACTGTCGCTATCAGCAGGCCTAAACTAAACATATAAATTGTCAGCTGCCATTTGGATAATTTTTTGGTGCTACCTTTGCTCCACCCTCAATCTGTCCCTTCACTATATGGAAAGAGCCAGGGCGTTTGAATGTATATTCATTACAGCACCAGGTCCGGCCTGACCATTGTGCGAGAATGTTGCCCACATATGGCCCTGCACCTCGGGAGGCCCCGCGTCTGCCTGACCAGCTTCAGGGGGAGCCGGGAGGCACCCCGGTTCATCTCTGCACAACCACAGGAGTGAAGAACGGTGGTTTCCTTCACTCCCACGGCTGTTAACTTGCAGCCCACCAGTGCGCTGAGTGCCGGGAGGTTAAACGAGGCAATACAGGAAATGTCTCCGTTTAACTTCTCGGCACTCAGAGCATCAGCGGGCTCCAAGTTAACAGCTGCAGGAGTGAAGGACAATGTCGCTCTTTACTCCAGCGGTTGTGTAGAGGTGAGCCAGGATGTTGGGCTTCGGGCCTCCCTCGCTCCCTCTGAAGCTGGTCAGGCAGGCATGGGGCTCTTCTTGTGTGGGACCATATGGGGGGGGAGAGAGCTGCTGGCCCTGGAAGAAGACTGGGGGCTACGACTGGAAATTGACTGATGCGGGGGGGGGGGGGAGAATGGGACTGGAAGGGTGCAAAAGCTGGGAGGGTCTGGAACTAGAAGGGAACTGATGCTGGGGGAGGACTAGAAGGGGATGGGGTTGGGGCTGGCAGGAGAAAAAGGAAGCTGGGGGAGTGAGGATGGAGAGGGGAACAGATATTTTGTGTGGGAAGAAAGAAAAATCTATGACTGGCTGAGTATTAGGAGAGCAAGTGGGGATTGAGGATAGAGGGATGAAATTTGAGTGGATGAAAAAGAAATAAACAAGAAACAAGGAAAGAGCCAAAGGGGAAAGAACAATACATTAGAATAGATGTAGAGAGAAAATGGAAAAAAAAACTAGAAGAGAGAAGACAGGACAAATGGATAGCAGACAATGGACAGTTAGCAGAAGACAAAAAGAAAGCAGAAGAAAGTGACTAGGACAATTGTGACTGAAAAAGAAAATGCCAAAAAACAAAAAGTAGAAAAATACTATTTATTTTGAATTTATTAACTGGAATATGTCAGCTTTGGGAAATGTGCATCACTAACGTCTTTGTGTTTTGTTTAGTACAAGAGGAAATTAATTTTAGAGTTTTATTTCTCCAGTGTTGTATATTCCAAGTTTGGCTTTTGGGGAGTTTTTATGTGACAGTCACACTTGTTCTCTTTCCCCAGTAGGAGATGTATTTAATATTTGCAGTGTTGTCTTTTGATAGAGGTAGGGTTTGGTGCTTTGTGAGTCCTGGTAGTAATGTTATGATACGGCAGGTTTGCTATGGGTTCTAAATGTGTGCACAGTCACAAGATCACCCCTATGTGCAAAAACACCCAAATATTTTTATATGTCGGACAAACGGTCAGGTGAGAAACCTTCTCACTCACTCTCTCGAATGACTGTTATATCCATTTTATTCATTTTATGGTTCAAAAACTAAAATATAGGGGTATGCTTACTAAACCGCAGTAGCGGACTCTGTCCGATATTGTATGGCGTCCGCTACCACAGTTTAGTAAAGATACCCCATAAACTTATCTGGCGGAAAGTCCCACTCGCATGCATATCGTGTTATGGGGAGTTCCTGGAATTTGACAGTTTGAAGCAACGCCACGGCGAGTGGGACTTTCCACCAGATAAATCTATGTTTTAGTTTTTGAACCATAAAATGAGTAAAATGGATATAACAGTCATTCGAGAGAGTGAGTGAGAAGGTTTCTCTCCTGACCATTTGTCCGACATATAAAAATATTTGGGTGTTTTTGCAAATAGGGGTGATCTTGTGACTGTGGATACACTGGCGATCGCCCTAATTTGGGGGTTTGTTTGGTGGATGAGTTCTAAATGAGCAGGGTTTTTAGTACTTTCTAATGTGCCTGGCAGTTGGTATTGAAGTATAGTAATTTAGAAATCTGGTAGTCTTTCTTTATCCTCACTGCCTATGTAAATGGTATTCAGACACTCATTAAGGGGCATGTTTACTAAAGGTTAATGTGCGTTAAGTGCAGGAACACCCATTTATTTCTATTGGCATAGTGGCACTTAAGGCACATTGTTGTTATTTGCCATAGAGTCAGTGTCGACTCATGGCGACAATCTGGATAGTTGTCCTAAACTGTGTTCGGTCTTCAATCAGGCGGCTCATTGTTGACAGAATGGCACCCATAACTGCTGTTATTGTATCGATCCATCTCATTGCTCTTTTGTGTTGATTTTCTACCTCGGCCAAGCATGATGTCTTCCTCTAATGATCTCTCTCTTCGCATGATGTGTCCAAAGTATGAAAGTCGAAGTCTTGTCATCTGAGCTTCTAAAGAAAGCTTAGGTTTGATCTCCTCTAGTACCGACTGGTTTATTCTTCGGGCAGTCCATAGTATACACAGTATTCGACACCAGCACTATAATTCAAAGGCATCAATTTTCTTACTGTCCTTCTTTTTCACTGTCCAACGTTCGCATCCATATGACATTATTGAAAATACCATGGCTTGAACGAGTCAAATCTTTGTATTGAGCGAGACATCTCTGCTCTTGAGAATCTTGTCTAGGTCCTTCATAGCCATTCTGCCAAGAGAGCAATGCATCGTCGGATTTCTTGACTGCTTGTTGTTTCTTTATTGATAGTTGATCGAAGTAGGTTAAAGTTGTCCACTGTTTTGATTTCTTCTCCATCAACGATAAACTTATTGATTTTGCCATTTGTCAGGATCTTTGTCTTCTTACATTAAGTTGCAGGCCCATTTTAAGACAATGCTCCTTGATCTTGAGAAGCACATTTTTCAGATTTTCTTCACTTTCAGCCAGTAAAGTGGTATCAAGAGCATAGCGAAGGTTGTTGATGAGTCCTCCACCAATTTTCAAACCTCGATTGTCTTCATACAGTCATGCTTCTCTAATGTTTTGTTCTGCATATAAATTTAACAGGTAGGGGGAAAGTATGCAGCCTTGTCATGCACCTTTGCTGATTTTAAACCATTCTGTTTCTCCTTGTCCCGTTCAAACCATTGCTTCTTGATCAATGTAAAGGTTGTGCAAGAGAACTATCAGGTGTTCTGGTATACCCATACTTCTTAATGTGGCCCAGAGTTTCTCATGGTTTACACAGTCAAAAGCCTTGCTGTAGTCAATAAAACACATATAGATATCCTTTTGGTATTCTTTAGTCTTTTCAAGGATCCAGCTCACATTCACGATGATGTCTTTTACTCCTCGCCCTTTCCTGAACCCTCCATGCACTTCAGGCAGTTCTTGTTCCAGGTATGGTTGTAGTCTCTTCTGAATAATCTTGAGTAGAATCTTGCTGGCATGTGGGATCAGAGCGATTGTCTGATAATTTCTACAGTCAGTTGAATCACCTTTGTTTAATATTGGTATAAACACAGATCTTTTCCAGTCATGTTGTCTTCTAAATTTCCTGGCAGAGACTTGTAACTATGGTAACAGCTGCATGTGATTGCTGTAATACTTCAATGGGAATGCCATCAATGCCAGATGCTTTGTTCTTTGATAAGGCTTTCAATGCTGCTTCGACGACTTCTTTCATCACCAATGGTTCCTGATCATAAGGTACAGGTTGAAACGGCTGTTGGTCCACTTGATCTTTATGGTATACTGACTCTATATTCTTTCCACCTTTTCTTGATCTTCTCATGATCATTCAACATGGATCTTGTAACATTCCATTTTGAGGCTGAAATTATTTTTTAACTCTCGTAGATTTAGGAAAGCTGATCTTGTTCGTCCTCTAATAATTTCTGCTTCTACTTCCTTGCATGCATCATTGTAGTACTTCTCCTTGTCTTGTCTTGCTGCATGCTGGAAATCTCTGTGAGTTCTGCGATTGCCTCTCTTTCTCCTCTGGTTTTAGCTTCTCTGTGTTTCTGGGCAGTTTTCAGATTTTCTTTGGTCATCCATTTTGGCCAGTTTTGCTTTTTTACTTTTTGTAGAGACTGTCACTTTCTTCCAACACAATCTTCTTGATGTCATCCCATAACTCTTCTGGAGCTCTGTCATTTGTATCTAAAGCAGCAAAACGATTTTGCAGGCAGTCTTTAAATTCCGCTGGTATATTCTCAAGGTCATATTTTTAGAGCACCTTAGGAAGAAGAGAGGATAAAAAGAGAGAGCAAGGATTCAGGAATTAAGGATCTGGGGAACAGTGAGGAATGAAAGACTGGTGGGGAAAGGAGAAGCAGAGGAAGAAGCAGGAATCAAGGATTGAAGAGAGGAAAGGAAAGTAGAGGAAAATCAGGTCTCAGAGACTGAGTGAGAACTGAGAGGACAGGAGGGTTATGGAGACTGGGGTGATGAATAGAAGAAGAATGGGGGCCACAGGGATTGAAGGGAGTCTGAAGATGGAGTTGAAGAGCAGAGCAGAAAGCTGGGGGTGTGGAGAGTTAGAACCAAGAAACAATGAGGTCTGGGGTCAGCCTGGGAACTTTGGAAATTGAATAGATATGAGGGGTTTGCTATATGGGATGGGAGTAGGAGTGAGGGTATGAGATGTTGATCAGAGAAGGGTTACGAAAGATGGAGAATGGTTGAGTGGTGATATGAATAACTTGGAGGACCAGAAAGAAGGTAAGAGGCAGGGGAAAAGGATGGTGGACAGAATAAAGAAGCTAAAGGCAGTGAAGGGTATGAACAACAAAGGAAGAGCCAGGGTTGGTAAGAGGATTAGAGGCAGGGAAAGTATTTGAGGACCTTAAATGTGGTGAGTAGAAAGGATGGATGTGGGTGAACAAGGGTTTGAGGAAAGAGTGAGACAGCAGGGAGATGGAAAGCTGGTGGATATGTGAGAGATGAAAAAAGGATGAATGATGACTGGAAGGTGAAGGAGAAAGGTGGAGAGTGAAATTTAGCTATGAATGCATAGAGAAACAAAAAATAGGACAAAGAGACTGAAAGTCAAAGATCAATTGCAGGGAGAGATGTAGAAAGGACGTGAAAAAGAAAGGAGAAGAAATAAGTAACTGAAAATAGAAAGAAGACCCTAAACAAAGTCTTAGGAGAAGAGGTCTATAAAATAATAAATGAAGTGGAACGAGTAAATGTAGATAGGCTTTTTTTTACTCCTTCTAAAAGTAGAAAGACTAGGGGACATGCAATGAAGCTACAATTAGCACATTTAAGACTAATCAGAGAAAATATTTTTTCACTCAACACGTAATCAAACTCTAGAATTTGTTACCAAAGAATGTAATAAAAGCTGTTAGTGTAGCTGGATTTAAAAGAGGTATGGACAAGTTCCTGGAGGAGAAGTCCATAATGGGACAAGTAACATGGAATCTTTCTACCTTCTGGGAACCTGACAGGTACTTGTGACCTGGATTGGCCACAGTTGGGAAGCAGGATACTGGGATTGCTGGACCTTTGGTCTGACCCAGTATGGCATTTCTTATGTTCTTATGACTGACAAGGAAAACAGAAAAGAAACTGAAAAAATAAAATGTACAGAGAAAGGGGAAGAAAAAATCATTTTGGGCCCGATACTGTGATAAGATGAGCTGTGAGGATGAGATGGAATGGGAGAGAAGTGAGGAATGTACCTTTAAAGACAGATGTAAACAGGGTTCCCATAGAAACCACAAACCACCAGAGCATGCAGTAGCTGGAGCTAAGCCCTGCCCAAGCAGTGACGTAAGAGCTATGTTGAGCCCTAACAGCTCTCACATGTGCAGAGAGGAGGGTGTGGCTGAAAAGAAGCACCATTTTAAAACTGCTTCAGAGTTTGGTAAAATCAGTTGGGAGGAAAGAGGCCACGAGAAAAGGGAGCTCAAGGAGCAAAGGAGAGGAGGAGGAAAGACAGCTGATTCTTACTCTCAGAAAGCAGTGGAACTGTGGTAGGCGAAGGCCTATGATCCATGGTGTCTGAAATGAGCAGACAGGCCTAACCAGCTTGACCTGTAAATGAAGCCTGTGGAGAGGCCCATAGGAATTGCACATCCCCCAATATGCTGCTATTGTACAAACGAAACTTAGCAAAGCATAATCAGCTTAGCTGAGCAGAATTGAAACTCAGAAAATATAAAAAAAATAAGTTTAAATACCACTGATAAGAAAGTACAGCTGCAAAGAATTTAATTAAAACTGCTGACAGAAAGGTTACAGTGCCCTGCTTCCCCACATGTGCTAACTAGTTAAATGGCCTTGGAGGAGAAAAGTAACGAAGTTGGTGAACTGACCATTGTAATTGGGACTAGAAGGGGGGTGAGCAGGTGCTAAGCCCAGTCAAAGGACATAATTGGATAGCCTTATCAATACCGGGACCAATAGAAGGGGTACGGGAGGTTACCGGGACCAATGAAATGTTTTCCTATACCTAGAATGGAGAAGAAGTCTATAAAAGTTGTTGTTTTACTAACAGCCATTGCTCAGCCATTTTGAATCTGATTCTGCTTGAGACTTGTGCACAAATAAATGATTTGGACCTTCTGAACAGACTCCTGGTATCATTGGTTTGTCTGCGCTCTGCTGCTACATATTCTTGGTGCGTTGGCCGGGAAGGTGTGGTATTAGAGGGTATATAGGGCAATATACCACGACTTTCCGCCTCTACAGGTTTGGTCCTGCCGGGACCGCACCCTTCCGACGGGGCTCGCTCCCTGGCGCCACCGGTCCCTTGCATCGGAGGGAGCTGGCCGGACCTCGGCGGGTGCTGGACCCGGCTGGAGCCAACACCTCGAACCCGAGTGAGGGGAGTCCAAGGTCCAACTCATGCGCTTGCTTGGGAACTTTGAGGACCGGATCCGGTGAGTAGAGTTTTGATTTGGTATGTCTAGACAGATGAGACAGAGCAGTACTGCCATTTGAATCTTGAATTTTGAACTTGGAACTTGGTAAGAGAGCTTGATCACCTCTCAAAGACGGACCAATTAACCCTGCATGAGTATTCGCGGGGTGAAACTCCCGTCTTCTTGTATTTTGGAATTTGAATAAGACTAGTCAGAATAGACAGGATTGGATTGTATTCTTGGGATACGTTGCTAGCATGATTGTGTGAATGAAGTGTGAATGAGAGGTCTGGCAGCACGGACCAAGCGAAGGCGGACTCCTGAGTAACGCATTTCCTGGCCGGGCGACCGCGTCCAGGTCGTAAAAAGGAGGAAGTGACTGTCGTCTTGTCTTGTTATTCATTCCCCTTATATGTTTCTAGGGCCGTGAGGACCCCTTACCCACGGTCCGCCCTCCTTTTCCCTTCTGTTTGTTGTTGCGCGCACACATCGAAATGGGAGGGGCGGGGTCTACTAGGAACACTCCATTAGAATGTATGATCACACATTTTAAGGAAGGATATTCAGGAGATTATGGAATTAAAATGACTTTACCACGATTACAGATTTTGTGTGCTAGGGAGTGGCCCGATTTAGACCCTACATGGCCTCGAGAGGGAACCTTTAATATAGGAATTATTCAGTCAGTTCACCAGAAAGTGCGAATAGCGCACCCCGATCAGTACCCCTATATAGATTCCTGGTTGAGTATTTGTGAGAACCCGCCCCCTTGGGCGAAGCGCTGCTATGAAGAGCAGTGCAGAATAATGTTAGCACGAGCAGATCCAATGCAGAAAGTAGTTCAGTCTAAAAAGACAGGGACAGGTGAGAAATCCAGACGGAAACCCGTCCTGGCAGATCCTGAATCCCCCGAAGTAATAACTAGGCAGCCCCAAGCCCAGCGCCCAGTAAGGCTGCCCCCGCGTCCCGCCCCAGAGCCCCGGAGACAGCGGGAGAGGGACCCAACCCCAGACCCACCACCCGAAGAACAGGAAGATAAGCTCCCATCAGATGATGAGGATGATTCCACTGAGACTGAGGAGAAAGCTGAGTCAGGAACAGAAGAGAAAGAGGAAGAGGAGGCTTCCCTGAGTGATGCTGATAGTGTAAAAACGACTGTTAGTATGAGTTCAGTTAAAAGTAAAACGTCCCAGACTAAGCGCACTCACAAGAAGAAGGCCCCTGTTAGGAGAGTTTCGAAAATCTCCCTCAGATCAAAAAGGACCCCCACTGCTAAGATGATGCCTTTACGGCAAGTCCCGGGAATGCCCGTAAGGAATGAGGATAATGAGGTGGTGGCGGGACCTCTAAGTTACGTGTATGTGCCCTTCTCCACTACTGATTTGTTAAATTGGAGGTCACATTATGCCTCCTATACCGATAAGCCCCAGGAACTCACGGAATTAGTGCATACCATTATGGAAACCCACCAACCCACTTGGGCAGATTGCCGCCAGCTCCTGTCTACCCTATTTACCACAGAGGAGCGGACACGAATTAAGAAAGCAGCTGTTGATTGGATGGCAAACAACCCTGTAGCTCCAGGGGAAAGGGGGGATGCAAGGATAGATAATCGAGAGGCAGCTCAAAGAGAATTCCCAAATGAAGACCCCCGGTGGGATCCGAATACAGAAAGAGGATCCAGAGCCCTAACCCGGTTTCGCCAAGGCCTTTTGCAGGGTCTGAAAAGGGGAGGGCAGAAAGCTATGAACCTTTCTAAAGTCACTGAAGTCATCCAAGGTATAGATGAAAGTCCAGCAGTATTCTATGAAAGATTGACAGAAGCGTATAGAATGTATACTCCTTATGATCCAGATGCGCCAGAAAGTTTATGCATGGTGAATTCTGCTTTTGTAAATCAGTCACAACCAGACATTAGACGTAAATTACAGAAGTTAGAAGGGTTTGCGGGCATGAATGCAACTCAGTTACTGGAAGTCGCTCATAAAGTGTATGTGAATCGTGATAATGAAAGGCAGAAAGAATGTGATCGAAAGATGAAGAAGAAAGCTGATTTCTTGGCTGCGGCCATAGTTGAACAGAAAAGGGGAGGTTTCCCTAGTCGAAGGAGCAGAGCAGAGGAAGAGGGAGGGGCCAAGGAGAAGGCCGGCCCCAACTAGGCGTGAACCAATGCGCCTATTGCAAAGAGGAAGGACATTGGAGAGATACATGCCCGCAACTCGAAGACGCCCATCAGGATGACGAGAACAATGCTCAATGGAGAGAAAGAGGAAGAGGCCGTCCCCGGAATCACGGAGGAGCCAATCGAGAACAATTTCAGCGAGAAAGAGGAGAGGCCATTCAAGCATTGGCCGCAACAGCCAATGACGAGGATGACGTGGATTAGGACAGACCGGGCTCCGAATTCGCTTTAGGTCTCCAGGAGCCTATGGTCGGAATACAAATAGGAGACCAAGTTATGAACTTTATGGTTGATACTGGAGCAGAACATTCAGTAGTAGACAAAAAGATTGCCCCATTTTCCGCAAGAGCAGTCACCATCGTGGGAGCAACTGGTGCCAAAGCTACAAAACCTTTTCTTCAAAACCGTATATGCAGTCTGGGAGGACAGCAGATAACTCATCAATTCCTCTATATGCCCGAATGTCCAGTACCATTACTGGGACGAGATATGTTAGCCAAGTTACAGGCCCAAATATCCTTTACCGAGAAAGGAGAGATGCAAATGACAGTGAATTCCCAAACTAAACCTGCAGGAATAATGCTGCTTACTGTACCCCGAGAATAAGAATGGAGATATTACAGTGATGAATCCACCCAGGATACCTATTTTGAACAAACTTTGAAGAGCATTGATGC
Organism: Ichthyophis bannanicus; assembly: GCA_033557465.1. Lineage (NCBI taxonomy): Eukaryota > Metazoa > Chordata > Amphibia > Gymnophiona > Ichthyophiidae > Ichthyophis > Ichthyophis bannanicus. The sequence continues at coordinate 373,198,516 of CM066034.1, read as the reverse complement.
CCCGCCTGGAGTATGGGCGGAAGGCAATCCCCCAGGCCTTGCCAAGCATATAGCTCCAATAATTGTGAATCTTAAACCCAGTGCTACACCAATACATGTCAAGCAATACCCGCTCCCAAGAGCAGCAATTGAAGGCATTCACCGCCACTTGTTAAGATTATTAGAGTATGGCCTACTAAAAGTATGTCAGTCATCATGGAACACTCCACTCTTGCCAGTGAAGAAGCCTGGAACAGATGACTACCGTCCAGTGCAGGACCTGAGGAGAGTGAATGAAGCAGTTGAGACCATACATCCAGTTGTGCCAAACCCTTACACACTTTTAGGACTAATCCCTGCTGAAGCTACCCACTTTACTGTTTTGGACTTAAAAGATGCGTTCTTTTGCATAAGATTAGCCCCAATTAGTCAATTGCTGTTTGCCTTTGAATGGCAGGACCCTGTCTCTGGAAGACGGGGCCAACTTACTTGGACAAGATTACCCCAAGGATTCAAGAATTCACCTACCATCTTCAGTGCTGCATTGAACCAAGACCTTTCAAGCTATCCAGTGGCCCCGGGGAAGAGAGTACTTCTCCAATATGTGGACGATCTGCTGATAGCTGCTGTATCAGAAAGTGAATGTATACAAGCCACCAAAGACCTCTTGCAGTTACTGGATGAAGCTGGATACAAAGTTTCCAGAGCGAAAGCACAACTATGCCAAAAAGAAGTGAAATACTTGGGCTTTCGATTGACTAAAGGAAGCCGCCAATTAGGAAGGGAAAGAAAAGAAGCTGTGTGCAGAATCCCAACCCCAACTACCAGGAAGCAAGTCAGAGCCTTTCTGGGAGCAGCAGGATATTGCCGAATCTGGATTCCCAACTTTGCTCAAATTGCCAAACCACTGTATGAAGCAACAAAAGGAGAAGAAAAGTCGCCACTAGAGTGGGGACTTGAGCAGGATACAGCCTTCAAAACGTTAAAGGAAGAATTGATGTCATCACCAGCACTTGGACTACCAGATGTCCACAAGCCTTTCCATTTGTTTATACATGAGACACAAGGGAATGCTTTGGGCATGTTGACTCAGAAATTAGGAAATTGGGAACGACCTGTAGCATACCTGTCGAAACAATTGGACACTGTGGCTAAAGGATGGCCACCTTGCTTGAGAGCAGTTGCAGCTACAGCCCTGTTAGTAAGTGAAGCAGACAAGCTCACATTAGGACAGAATCTACGAGTCACTGTGCCACATGCAGTACTTGCCCTCATGGAACAGAAAGCAAATCATTGGCTCACCAATTCCCGAATGTTGAAATACCAGAGTATGCTATGTGAAAATCCGCAGATACAATTAGAAGTGAGCCATGCCTTAAACCCAGCTACATTGTTACCTGTCAGTGAAGAATTACCAGAGAATGATTGTATAGAAGTCATGGAAACTGTCTTCTCAAGTCGACCAGACCTGACAGATGTGCCCCTAGAGAATCCTGATCAAACCTACTTTGTGGATGGAAGCAGTCTCATCATCAATGGACGACGTTGTGCTGGGTATGCAGTAGTCACTCAGTATGAAGTAGCTGAATCATCAGCTTTAGCATCAGGCACATCAGCCCAGAAAGCAGAATTAATTGCACTTACCCGAGCATTAGTATTAGGAGCAAAACTCGTGTTAAACGTATACACAGACTCTAAATATGCCTTCACCACTCTGCATGCTCATGGAGCTCTTTATAAAGAACGAGGGCTCATCACGTCAGGAGGAAAATCAATTAAATATGGCCCGGAGATATTGATGCTACTAGATGCAGTATGGGCCCCAACTCGTGTAGCTGTCATGCACTGCAGAGGACATCAAGCAGGCAAAGGAGATGTTGCCAAAGGAAATAGGCTCGCTGATGCCTCAGCACGACAAGCAGCCATGACAGGACAAATTTCATCGCAAGCCATGCCAATGCAGGCAGCATTGTTTCCAGTACCCCTCAATTTATGGACACCCCGATATACCACCAAAGAATTGGAGTACTACTGTACTAAGGAAGAGGGAGTGCTGAAGGATGGGTGGATTGAGCTGCCACCAGCAGAGGGCAGTCAACCCCCAGGACGAATTGTAATTCCTGAATTGTTGGGACCAGCCTTTGTCAAGGCTTTCCATCAAGCCACACATTATGGAAAAAGTGCTATGGAAAAAGCACTCAGACCACATTTTTGCATTACTATGCTGGCAGCCCTATCAGCCTCAGTAGCACGCCAGTGTCTAATTTGTGCCAAGAATAATGCCAAACAAGGTCCCACACCACCACCCCGAGTTCAGTCAGGAGGTGTAACCCCTATGCACCACCTGCAAATTGATTTTACTGAAATGCCAAAAGCAAATGGATACCACTGTTTGTTAGTATTAGTTTGTACCTTCTCTGGGTGGGTGGAAGCTTTCCCCACCAGGACTGAAAAAGCTAGAGAAGTCACCAAAGTGTTGCTGAGAGAGATTATCCCTAGATTTGGAATTCCAGCTGTAATAGGGTCAGATAATGGGCCCTCATTCGTGTCTCAGATCACTCAACAGTTAGCAAAAGCCCTACAGATACAATGGAAGCTTCACACTGCATACAGACCTCAGAGTTCAGGGAAAGTTGAGCGAATGAACCGCACCTTGAAAGCCCAAATGTCTAAGCTTTGTCAGGAGACTCGCCTGAAGTGGCCCCAAGTACTCCCAATAGCTTTACTCAGAATACGCTCAGCTCCTGTGAAGTCAACAGGATTTTCCCCTTTTGAGGTTTTGTATGGTAAACCCCCACCAATAGTGCAGGGAATTAAAGGAAGTTTAACACAGATTGGTTCAGAAATAACCAGACAAGAACTTCTAGCTCTTAGTTTTGTTCTACAGACTCTCCATACGTGGATACAGGACTAGTTGCCTATCAACTTGACGGAGCCCCTGCATCCCTACCAGCCTGGTACCTCGGTGTGGATCAAAGATTGGAAGAAGACACCGTTGGAACCACATTGGAAGGGGCCATACACCGTCATCCTGTCTACCCCAACTGCAGTAAAGGTAGCAGAGATCGATTCCTGGATCCACCACAGCAGAGTCAAGCCCGCAGCCGTTCCAGAACCCGAGCAGTGGACAGCAGTACAGCATCCTGATGTACCTTTGCGACTTACCTTGAGACGGCAACCAGTGACCTAGACACTTTTTGGGATCATCCCAACAACCATAGTTGCAGTAGCCAAGTCTTTCGAAGAGGATTGCTGTTTCCAATACAGCAAGATTTAGCTCAAACAAACCTTATATGTGCGATTTTGCACACTGTTTGATACTATATTGATTGACAAATACTTAGAGCCAACTGACATTGATAAGCTAGTTGGCATACAACGGACATTGTGAGGATCTTCAATCAACATTCGACACCCGTTGAATTGCTTCATTAGCAAACGGGACAGCATTGTGCCAAAACAAGGACGTTGAGATCAAGATTTTCAAGTGAGGATTCAGAAGAACTCCAGTCAACATGCATCTTTGTTTTTACTTTGTCCTGGTTGCCTGCCTAGGAGGCCTTGAACTGACTTGTGCCTTGCCTCCATGTACTGCTTGCATTACTTCCACTCGGACCGGAATGAAAGTAACTCAGACTTTGCTGTATCATTCTTACTATACTTGCACTGGTAAAGTGACTCGGTGTATTTATAACACCACTGAACTAAATGTTTGCACCAAAGGGAAAACTAAAGTTTGTTTCAACCCACATCAGAATCCATCCTATTACACTTTAGAAATACGATGGAATGATGCGGATGGACCTCTGCTTAATGCCACACCCCCACTCACTGATCCTACGCAGCTTGCTTTTCTGTATTTTGATGCTTGTGATGCCATAAATAGAGATAGTCGTTCCAAGTGTGGTAATTGGGAAAAATCCTACTCACACAATGACAAATATATGTGTCCCGAGGGAACCACTGGATGGGGAGAGTGTACAGGTAAAAAGGTTTTAGCAAATGAATACAGTACAGCCCCAGTTGCGGATTACTATTGCCCGAAATGGGCATGTGTTTTTTATGCCACATGGAAAACGGGTATGGTGGAAAATACCAGGGACAATCGAATGGCAGCCTTACTTAAGCCATACGACAAGGATATAGCAAAATGTAAGAAAGGTGCCTGTAACCCATTACAGTTGTTTATACGAAACCCCAGTGCATGGAAACAAGGGTATAAATTTGGCCTACGAATTGCAGGAACTGGATCAGATCCAGGAACCATAGTATATATAAGATTGAATACCCAAGCCCATAGATCATCCAAGTACCATATCCATAACACTTTTTACGAGACTATGCATATAAACAAGTTTGATATCCCTCACCCTTCCCAGAATTTGTTTTTAGAATTAGCAAGGGCAGTAGTCTCCAGTTTACACATCTCTGATTGCTACTTTTGTGGTGGAACTAAGATGGGTGATCAGTGGCCATGGGAAGCAAAAGAATTGAACTATTCTATGACATACAATCATACTGAATTACATAAGACTACAAGCGAATGGGTCTTAGCATACTCAATAGTTGGACGTCTATGTTATGCCCGAACTGGACCTCAGTTCACTCTGCAGGTGGGACAGCTAGTCTGTCTCAGCCAAAAGTTCTATAATGACACCACCAAACAGACATCCTGGTGGTCAGGGGTTAATGCATCTGAACCCCCCAATCCATTAGCAAAATTTCCTGAACTTGCTGATCTATGGACAAATCTTGCCCTACCCCATGCTTGGCAAGCCCCACCTGGCTTGTATTGGATTTGTGGAACTCGAGCATATGCCAGACTCCCTATAAACTGGGGAGGGGCATGTGTTTTGGGGACCATTAGACCTTCTTTCTTTTTGTTACCCACTGAACACGGAGAGCAATTAGGATACCCGATATACACTAAAAGACAGAAGAGAGCACCCCTACAGATAGGTAAGTGGGAAAAATGGGAGGGTGATGATTGGCCACCCGAGCGAATCATTGCCTATTATGGACCGGCCACATGGAATGATGATGATATGTGGGGCTATCGAACCCCTGTATATATGATTAATCGAATTATCCGCTTACAAGCAGTAGTTGAATTAATAACCAATGAGACTAGCCAAGCACTCACACTTTTAGCTAGACAGAGCACACAGATGCGCACTGCCATATATCAGAATCGCTTAGCACTAGATTATCTATTAGCAGCTGAAGGAGGAGTATGTGGAAAATTGAATTTAACCAATTGTTGTTTGAAGATCGATGATAAAGGTCAAGTAGTTGAAGAAATTGCTGAAAATATGCGGAAACAAGCTTACGTGCCAGTACAAACTTGGCATGGATTGCATTTTCCTAACTGGTTTGCTTCTATTTTCTCGTGGCTAGGAGGACTTAAAACTTTCCTGATACTAGTACTAATAATTGTTGCTGTATTTTTGCTATTACCATGTATAATTCCATGTTGTATGCGTTCTATCAACAATGTTATTGAAAATACAGTCGAGCGGAAGACCGCAACTAAGATCATGGCCTTATGGCATCCTAGTCCTCCTGCATATAGTCGGGATCCTCCAACCATGGTATGATCCAATTGAATGATTTAACTCTCACACCTTATTAAGTAATAGGGTGAGATTAATCAAAGGGGGGAATGTGGTAGGCGAAGGCCTATGATCCATGGTGTCTGAAATGAGCAGACAGGCCTAATCAGCTTGACCTGTAAATGAAGCCTGTGGAGAGGCCCATAGGAATTGCACATCCCCCAATATGCTGCTATTGTACAAACGAAACTTAGCAAAGCATAATCAGCTTAGCTGAGCAGAATTGAAACTCAGAAAATATAAAAAATAAGTTTAAATACCACTGATAAGAAAGTACAGCTGCAAAGAATTTAATTAAAACTGCTGACAGAAAGGTTACAGTGCCCTGCTTCCCCACATGTGCTAACTAGTTAAATGGCCTTGGAGGAGAAAAGTAACGAAGTTGGTGAACTGACCATTGTAATTGGGACTAGAAGGGGGGTGAGCAGGTGCTAAGCCCAGTCAAAGGACATAATTGGATAGCCTTATCAATACCGGGACCAATAGAAGGGGTACGGGAGGTTACCGGGACCAATGAAATGTTTTCCTATACCTAGAATGGAGAAGAAGTCTATAAAAGTTGTTGTTTTACTAACAGCCATTGCTCAGCCATTTTGAATCTGATTCTGCTTGAGACTTGTGCACAAATAAATGATTTGGACCTTCTGAACAGACTCCTGGTATCATTGGTTTGTCTGCGCTCTGCTGCTACAGAACCAAGGTTGGAACCTGTCCTAAAGCACCCCAGAGAAGAGAAGCTGGAGAGGTTTGTTTCCACGTGGGGAAACAGCTCAGAGAGCCAGCGAAGTAAGAGAGGTGGGGCAGACAAGTTTGCTATAGTTCCTAACAGAGGCTTTTCTGAAGAAGTGGTCAGAGAGCTGAGGAAAAGCTCTGAACGCTGTGCTAGCCAAAAGACAAGAAGAGCAGCTCCAGGCAGGAACAGGAACAGTTCAAGTAAGTGCCGTGAGTCAGCTCTAGAGGCTGGTGAAAAGCTATTTTATGAGAGAGAAACTCCTTCTTTAAACTATGCTGGTACAGAGCAGAAAGAACACTTTTTAGGGAAACTGAAAGAGTTTCTGCAGAGTGTAAAGTTTAAACCTTCTGATAAAAGCTCCCCAGAAGATGATTCAAATGAAGCTGTGGAAGATATGCAGATAGAAATGTGATAATGACGCAGTAGAAATGGAATGCTCATTCTGTAAGTCAAACAAACTAAGCATGTGCTAGGCTTAGGCCAGGGGAAGAAGCTTATGTACCCTGGTTTTGTCAAGCTGAGTGAGAAAGAAAACTCTGACTAAGAAGTTTTAAAGTCTGCCTGATGTGATTAGCAGCCATAGCAGTGAAAGGCATTTGTCTGAAGGAAGCTGAGTGCCACTGCTGTGGAAAGAATATTCCTGACTTTGATGTTAAGCCTGTTTTGTTCATCTTCATCATTTAATTTGGAGAACTTATCCTTGCCTTGTTTTTGCGCTATGAATTTTGATGTGAGGGAGAAACCCCGGAATAAATTTCTTTGTTTTGCCTGACAAACTGTGTGGTCACACTACTTTGCTTGGAGAGTATCTGAAACTACAAGTCCCAGCATTCAGTGCTGGCAGCCAAAGCCTGGGACAGTACTCAAAGGGCAAATAAGGCAGCCCTTTTGCCTACCGGCCATTGGCCTAGGCAGGGGGTCACGACAATACTCAGAATATCCCATATTTAAATGCTGTGGTAGTCAGCTGTGTTGCTTTAAGTATAATCTGAATATTCAATACTTATATCTAGAAAGTGGCTGGCACTAAACATCTAGCTAGTACAGTCAGCACCAGTGACTATCTGGCTAGTGGTGATAATCAGCCACTATCCAGATAGCCTAGCTAGATAGAACTTAGATCCAAAATTATCCAAATGGTGGCTGAATATCACTGCTATCCAGATAATCACCAGCACCGCTCTTGCTCTGCCTATGGAAAGCCCCAGCATTATCTGGATTGTGCAAAGGCAGTCTGTGGAGATGCTCAGTGTCCTTATTTGGATAACCTCTATGCTTATCTGGATAAGGGCTTCTTAATTTTAGTCCCTTTATTTTTAGTTTAATAACTGGAATATGTCAGCTTTGGGAATATCATCTTTTATCTCATTACTTTGCTCATCTGAGAAGGAAGTGCATATCTGCTTCTGTTTCTTCAGTATTGCACTGCATGTGGAGCCCATCTTCTTAGGATTTCCATTTCACATTTTCTCTGCTCGTTTCTGATTTCTCATCACTTATTTTGTATTTGGTGAGGATCTGCCTATATTCTGCATTGCTTGTATTCTGCATGAGTGATCAAGGTGAATGAGGTATTCTGCTAAAGAGTAGTTACTCACCTGTAAAGCACAGTTACTTACCTGTAACAGGTGATCTCTGGGAACAGCAGGAATTAGTCCTCACATATGGGTACGTCGGTACCGACGGAGCCTGCGCGGGAAAGCTCCCCAGCCTTTCAGATGAAAGGCTTTTGGGGCCTCCCACTGCACATGCGCGCTGCCTTCCTGCCTTCCTGACCAGCTCTCTTCAGTTCGAGTTTAAAGCTGAGACAATAGAGAGAGGAAAGGAAGATAGATAGATAGAGATACAACTCCTAGGGGAGGTGGGTGGGTTGTGAGGACTAATTCCTGCTGTTCCCAGAGATCACCTGTTACAGGTAAGTAACTGTGCTATCTCCAGGAACAAGCAGGAATAAGTCCTCACATATGGGGACTCCCTAGCTAAGATGCCTGGGAGATCCCCCTCCAAGGGTAAACCATCTTCGTATGGATCTCAGGCATCCATCCAGGGAAGGTGGGCAGGAGTTGTTTAAGTATGGAACAGGTGTTTGAGGACAGCATGACCAAACAAGGCATCCCGGCGGGAGTCCTTGTCCAAGCAGTAATGGGCTGTGAAGGTATGAACCGAGGCCCAAGTGGCTGCTCGACAGATCTGATCTATGGACACAGAGTGAAGATGAGCCATAGAAGTAGCCATGGCTCTCACATTGTGAGCTGTGACATGGCCTTCCAGAGAAATGTTCTTACTCTGGTAAGCAAAAGAAATACACTGAGCAATCCAATTGGAAAGTGTACGTTTGGTGACTGGAAGTCCCAAATGAGAAGGATCAAAAGCCACAAAAAGTTGGGAAGACTTTCGATGTGGCTGAGTCCTGTTGAGGTAAAAGGCGAGAGCTCTTTTACAGTCAAGAGTATGAAGGTTCCTCTCTGCACTGGATGCATGAGGAGCCGGGAAAAAAACAGGTAGATATACCTCTTGATTAAGATGAAAAGGCGAGACCACTTTAGGCATAAAGTGGGGATTCGTCCTAAGGACCACCTTATCATGATGAAATCTGGTATAAGGTGGATTAGCCACCAAAGCCTGCAGTTCACTGATGCGGCGAGCCGAAGTGACTGCAATAAGGAAAAGAACCTTCCAGGAAAGATATTTCAGGGAGGTAGATACCAACGGTTCAAAAGGTGGCTTCATAAGTTGACCCAGAACTAGATTCAAGTCCCATGCTACCGGAGGAGGTCGGATGGGAGGCTTAGTGAGGGTCAAGCCTCTCATGAATCTTGCAATAAGAGGATGAGAGGAGACAGGTTGTCCATTTATAGGTTTTAAGGATGCTGCAATAGCACTTAAATGGACTCGTACTGAATTCGTCTTGAGGCCTGCATTGGAAAGATGCAGGAGATAGTCTAGTAGAGAATTCAAAGGAAGCGCAAGAGGGTCAAGACCCTGTTGCGCACACCAAATGGAACAACTTTTCCATTTGAAAGCATAGGAACGCCTAGTAGAGGGTTTCCTAGAGGCATGAAGGATATCTTTCACTGGTTGGGAAAGATTAAACTCATGAAGGCTTAAGCCTTCAGTAACCAAGCTCGGAGATGTAGGGACTTGGGGTTTGGATGCCACAAAGTCCCCTGCTCCTGAGACAGAAGGTCTGGTGCAGCTCCCAGGTCCAGGGAGGAGCCCTGGGAGAGCTGTAGAAGGAGAGGGAACCACACTTGGCGTGGCCAGCATGGAGCAATGAGGATCATGGATCCGTGATCCCTCTGAAGTTTGAACAGAGTCTTGGGAATCAAAGGAATGGGTGGAAAAGCGTACAGGAATTCCTGACCCCAATGTAGGAGAAAGGCATCGTTGGCCTGAACTCCCTGACACGGAGTCCTGGAACAGAACTGGGGAAGTTTGGCATTCCACGGACTTGCAAAGAGGTCTATGTCCGGGGTCCCCCATTCCTGAAAGATTCTGCGTATCTGGTCCATATGTAGGGACCATTCGTGTGGGAGCAGAACTCGGCTGAGTCTGTCTGCCCGAGAGTTTTGAACTCCTGGAAGATATACTGCCAGAAGATGAATTTGGTGCTCTCTGGCGAAGGCCCATAATCTGAGAGCTTTGTTGCAAAGCGACAGAGAGCCCGTCCCTCCTTGTTTGTTGACATAGAACATGGCTACCTGATTGTCTGTTTGGACTAGGACAGTCAGGTTGACAAGGAGGGTGTGGAAGACTGTGAGGGCAAGGAAGATTGCTCGCAGTTCCAGAAGGTTGATGTGAAGGGTGGTCTCCTGAGGAGACCAGGTGCCCAGAGTGGAGAGGTGCTGGAGATGAGCTCCCCACCCTGTTTGGGAGGCATCTGTTGTGAGGGTTGCTTGGGGCAACGAAGGTTGGAAGGGGATCCCCAACAACAGATTTTTGGAGGATGTCCACCACTGGAGAGACCAAAACAGTCGTTTTGAGGTGAGTATTTGGTCTGAGAGCAGTCCTGATGCTTGAGACCACTGGGTGGCCAAGGTCCATTGAGCTGCTCTCATATGAAGACGAGCGTAGGGCACCACGTGTACCGTGGAGGCCATGTGGCCCAGAAGCTGCAGCATTTCTCTGGCTGACAAGTGACTTCTGGACTGAGCCTGGGAGGCCAAGCTTATTAGTCTTTGGCCTCGGACCAGAGGGAGGTAGGCCCTTGCAGTGGTGGAGTCCAATTGGGCCCCTATGAATTCCAGAGACTGAGTAGGGATGAGTTGGGATTTGGGAATGTTTACCACAAGTCCCAGATATTGAAGAATACGCCTTGTGCGGTCCAGAGACATCTGGGCTTCTGACTGAGATGGAGCTCGGATGAGCCAGTCGTCCAGATATGGGAAGACAAAGATTCCCATGCCTCTGAGAAATGCGGCTACGACTGCCATGCATTTTGTGAAGACTCTTGGAGCAGAGGCCAGACCGAAGGGTAGTACTCTGTACTGGAAATGTTTTCCCTGGAACAGAAATCTTAGATATTTTCTGTGGGATGGATGGATGAGTATATGAGTGTACGCATCCTTGAGATCTAGAGAACAAAGCCAATCCTGACTCCGAAGGTATGGAAGGAGAAGGCCCAGAGAGAGCATTTTGAATTTCTCCTTGAATAGAAACCTGTTCAATTCTCTCAGATCTAGGATAGGTCTGAAGCCCCCTGTCTTCTTTGTTATGAGAAAGTAAGGGGAGTAGAAACCTAACCCCTGTTGTGGAGGAGGAACCTCCTCTATTGCCCCTTGGGCAAGGAGAGAAGAGACTTCCTGACCCAACAGGGTCAGAAGAGATGGGGGAGAACTGAATTGCCTCACCATGGTATGGGGAGGAAGGCTGGAGAAATGAAGTTTGTAGCCCTCCCGGATAATAGAGAGGGTCCATTGCTCTGATGTGATTTGTTCCCATCTGGGAGCAAAATGAGCTAGCCTTCCAGGAATGGTGAGGGGCTCTGGTTGTTCTAGAGCCAGAAACGGCAAGTTCTCTAGAGGCAAGTCAAAACCCCTGAGGGGGTTGAGCCTGCTGGGGTGTAGCAGACACTGCAGGCTTTGACTTTACCTGCTTAGATTGTTGACGCTTAGCCGCAAAGCGAGGCTGAGCAGATTGCTGGCCAGTATTTGTGGGAAATCTGGCCTTCTTATAGTAAGGCCTTTTAAAAGACTTCTTTTTGGCAGGGGTAGAAGTAGACTTGGAAAGTCTATCTAGAGTGGCATTTTCTGCATCCATTTGAGCAGCTTTAATCTGCCAGTCTTCCCCAAATAAGTTCTCACCGGTACAGGGCAGATTCCTGAGGCCATCTACAACCCAGGGTTCTAGGTCAGAAGCCTGGAGCCAAGCGAGACGTCGGGCTGCAATAGCAATTCCCGAAGCTCTGCCTGCAACCTCAAAGGAATCAAAGGCTGCCCTGTTGGAGAACTTGGAGACCTCTGAAAGTTGTGTCACCATAGAAAAGAAGTCCGCCCTTTGATCATCAGGGATAAAGGGGGCAAAATTCTGTATTTTTAGGGCAAGTTGTCCAAGAAACATGCCCATATAAAGGCTATAAGAATTGATCCTGGCTATAAGCATACTAGCCTGGAACATCTTTCTTCCAAAAGAGTCTAGGGTCTTACATTCTCGCCCTGGAGGGGTAGAAGAATGCCTTTTAGGACTCTTTATTTTCTTCATGGCAGACTTCACCACAATAGAGTGGTGAGGCAGCTGAGTTTTCTGGAACCCAGGCGAAGGAGGGACCCGATACATGGTGTCCAACCTACGGGAATGGGGAGACAGTGTTAAAGGAGTCTCCCACAAATCCATCAAGTGTTCTTGAAGGATTTCATGGACAGGCAGAGTGACTGCCTCTTTAGGAGCTTTAGAGTATCCTAAAATGTCCAATTTTTTTGATCTGGGTTCTTTTTCAGAAGATGTAGCAATAGAAAGTGCTTTAGCTACATCAACAATGAAATCCTGAAAGGATAAATCCTCTGGAGGAGACATCCTCCTCTTTGGAGAAGAGGGCTCCTCAGGAAGAGTAAGCTCAGCAGAGTCATCAGAGGAATTGAATTCATCAGAAGAATCTGAGTCTTCCCTCTGTACTGCCAATGTACGATACGCATACCGATCGGTATCGACATCAGGCGTATCGGGCATGGGATCGGTACCGGGCGAAAGCCTGAATCCGGCATGCGGAACCGATCGACGTTTGGAAGTCGATGGTCTCGGTTCCGGTGTGGATACCGGAACCGGGGTCGGTACCGATGAAATCGGTACCGAGGGCGTCGCAGCCTTAATGAATGCCAGAACGGCCTGCTGCATGGTCTGGACAGTACTGCCCATAGACGCCACTACTGCCTGGATGTCGGTACCGGTATGGGCCGGTACCCCAGAGCAGTCCAACAGGTGATCGGTCGAGGCCGTGCCATCGATGTCAACCTGTGACCCCATGATTGCTTTGGAGGCCGGAACCTCCCGCCGGGGTTTTTTGGCCTGGGCAGAATCCTCGAACTCAAAATTGAGAGCCTCTCGATCTTTAGAAAGAGATTTGCTTTTAGAGGATTTGCCCACAGAAGTTTTGGTTACCTGAGATCCATCCGGAGAGGAAGACCTGGATGACTGTGATGCTTCTGAAGGAAACAGCACATGGAGCTTGTTGGCCCGGTTCTGCAAACCACGTTTAGACATCTGGGTGCAGGATGGGCAGTCCGGTATGGAGTGGTCAGGTCCCAAACATTTGAGACACCATTCATGGGTGTCTGTGACAGAAATGACAGCACTGCATTTGGTACATTTTTTAAAACCAGGGACTGGCTTCTCCATGAGGAGAATTTGTGTAGGCCTTAAGGCCTAACAACAGGTACCAAGCTGTGCTGAAGAAAATAAAAAAAGTCTTTTTTTTTTTTTTTTTAAAAGAAAGAAAGAGAGACCGGCGATACCGGTTTCGGTATGGGGAAGGCAGGTACGCGGTCTAAAGAAAAACAACAAATTTCACAATTTCTTCAGCGGTGACAGGAACACGACCTGCTGGCTCCGCGGAAAAAGAGAAACTGAAGAGAGCTGGTCAGGAAGGCGGGAAGGCAGCGCGCATGTGCAGTGGGAGGCCCCAAAAACCTTTCATCTGAAAGGCTGGGGAGCTTTCCCGCGCAGGCTCCGTCGGTACCGACGTACCCATATGTGAGGACTTATTCCTGCTTGTTCCTGGAGATCAGGTGTTCTCCAGGAGCAGCAGGAATCAGTCCTCACATATGGGTGACGTCGGCGCCGACGGAGCCCTCGTGCGGAGCATTTCCCCAGCTTTCAAAGAAAACCTTTGGGAATTGCAGTGCGCATGCGCGGTCCCCTTCCTGCCCAAGGGTGCCATCTTGCTCAGTCTGATGACATAGCTAAAAGACAGCAAAAAATTAGCAAAATAAATCATATGACTGCAACTCCAAGGGGAGGAGGGAGGGTTGTGAGGACTGATTCCTGCTGCTCCTGGAGAACACCTGTTACAGGTGAGTAACTATTCTTTCTCCAGGACCAAGCAGGAAGTCAGTCCTCACATATGGGACTCCCCAGCTTAAGGCTACCGGAGACCTCAAGCCGAAAAAATGAGCTCCCTCTAGCTTGGCAGTACGTAAGGAAGGAATCTTCTCTGAGAACGCCCCCGACCGGTAGCCCAACACAAGGGCCGGAGGGTAGGAGTTGCCTAAACCCCAAAGAGATTATGGAGTACTGCCTGTCCGAAAGCACTGTCCTTGCGGGACTCCCTCTCAAGGCAGTAATGGGCCGCAAAAGTCTGGCTTGAAGACCAAGTAGCGGCCCGGCAGATGTCTGCCAACGGAACAGAGCGGAGATGAGCCACTGACGCAGCCTTCGCCCTGACACGATGAGCCGTGACTCGACCCTCCAACGAGAGGCCGGCTGCCCCATAAGCCCAGGCGATACAGTCAGCGACCCAGATGGACAAAGTACGCTTGGAGACAGGTAACCCCAACTTATTGGGGTCAAAAGAAACGAAGAGCTGAACAGCCCTCCGATGCTCCCGCGTATGGTCAAGGTAGAAGGATAACGCCCTCCTACAGTCCAGGGTATGCAGGACCATCTCAGCCCGGTTGGCATGCGGCCTGGGAAAGAAGGTCAGAAGAACCACCTCCTGATTGAGGTGAAAAGGGGAGACAACTTTAGGGAGAAACTTAGGGTGAGTCCGTAAGACTACCCTATTCCTGTAGAACCTAGTGTAAGGAGGATCAGACACTAGCGCCTGAAGTTCACTCACTCGCCTAGCAGAGGTAAGAGCTACCAGAAACAAGATTTTCCAGGAGAGAAAACAGAGAGGGCAGGTAGCCATAGGTTCAAAGGGCAGACAAGTAATCCGCTGTAAGACCACATTCAGATCCCACTCAGGGGCTGGTGGACGTAAAGGAGGCTTAAGCAGGAGGAAGCCTCTGAGAAAACGAGCCACCAAAGGGTGGTTGGAAAGAGGCCTTCCGTCCACCGGCGAGTGGTGCGCCGAGAGAGCACTGAGGTGAACCCTGACAGAGTTGGACTTAAGGCCTAGATTGGAGAGGTAAAGCAAATATTGCAATACTACCGCCACCAAGCACGAGAAGGGATTCTTGCTGTGCTGAGCACACCACGCGGAGAATCTACGCCACTTAAGAGCATAGGATTTCCTGGTGGATTGCCACCTAGAGGCTAAAACTACATCTTCCACCTCACGGGGCAGTAGTAGGGGAGCCAGGACTACCCTTTCAGCAGCCAGGTCATCAGATGAAGGGACTGGAGGTTGGGGTGCAAGAGAGTCCCCTGATCCTGAGACAGGAGATCATGCTGAAACCCCAGAGGAAGAGGGGTGGCCACCGCCAGTTGCAGCAGAAGCGGGAACCACGGTTGCCTCGGCCACCTGGGGGCTTTCAGGATCATTGAGGCCCTGTCCTGGAGGACTTTGAACAGTGTTCGGGACACTAGTGGCGTGGGAGGAAATGCATACAGCAGGCCTGTGGACCACGAGATCAGAAACGCATCCGCTGCTACTCTGAGAGGATGCGGTTGTCTGGAGCAGAATCTTGGGAGTTGCCGGTTCAGAGGACTGGCAAAAAGATCCATGGTGGGGAGGCCCCACCTGAGAAAGATCTGCTGAACCACCAACGGGTTCAATCTCCACTCGTGTGGTTGCAGGATCCTGCTCAGTCTGTCCGCCAGGTAATTTTCTTGACCTGGGAGGTAGACAGCCTTGAGGAGGATTCCGTGATTGACGGCCCAAGAGCACAGCCGTTGTGCCTCCTGACATAGAAGGAAGGAGCCTGTGCCTCCTTGTTTGTTCACGTAGAACATGGCAACTTGATTGTCCGTCTGGACTAGTACAGACTGGTGAGAGACGAGATGGGAGAAGGCTCTCAGAGCTAGGCGTATTGCCCGTAGCTCCAGGAAGTTTATCTGTTGAGCAGCCTCCCAGGGGGTCCAGAGACCCTGAGTACAAGTCCCTTGGCAATGTGCTCCCCAACCTAGAAGAGAAGCATCTGTCGTCAGCACTTGAGAATGAGGAGGGGATTGAAAAACCACTCCGAGTACCAGATTCGGAAGATGAAGCCACCATTGCAGAGAGGAGACCAGCAGGTCGGATATTCTTACTGAGTCCGCTAGGCTCCCTGTGGCCTGATGCCACTGAGTGCGAAGGCTCCACTGAGCAGGCCGCATGTGCAGGCGGGCATTGGGGGTGACATGAACCGTGGAAGCCATATGGCCGAGTAGTCTCAGGAATTGCCTGGCAGAGACCAGGGAATTGCTGTGAAACTGCCTGGCCAGATCCATCAGCCTGTGGGCCCTGTCCATTGGCAGGAAAGTCTTCGCTTGAAGAGTGTCCAGCCTTGCTCCTATGAATTCTAAGTTCTGGGACGGGAGCAAAGTGGACTTTTCGAAGTTTATGACAAACCCCAAGTGCTGAAGCAAAGCCACAGTGCAAAGGGTGACTTGATTGGCCTCCTGGGAAGACTGGCCCCTTATGAGCCAGTCGTCCAGGTACGGAAACACAAAAAGACCTTGAAGCCTTAGGTAGGCCGCCACCACTGCCAGGCACTTGGTGAACACCCTGGGAGCGGAGGTCAGGTCAAAGGGTAGTACTCTGTACTGATAGTGGTTTCCTCCCACAACAAATCTGAGATATTGTCTGTGGTCTGGATGAATAAGGATGTGAGTATAAGCATCCTTTAGATCCAAGGAGCATAGCCAATCTCCCTGCTGGAGGTAGGGCAGCAGGATTCCAAGGGTAAGCATCTTGAACTTTTCCCTCTCCAGGAACTTGTTGAGGTTGCGCAAGTCTAGGATGGGTCTGAGGCCTTCTGTTCTTTTTGGTACCAGAAAGTACCTGGAATAAAAGCCGTGACCTCTCAGGTGGTGGGGCACCGGTTCCATAGCCTGTTCCTTTAGTAAACTTGCCAACTCCGGAAGGAGTAGGTCTCTGTGCAGAGGGAGTCTCGGAGGCTCCCCTGGAAAATAGGAGGGAGGCACCTGGTGAAAATGGAGAAGATAGCCCTTTTGGACTATATGAAGTACTCAGGTATCTGATGTGACGGCTGACCACCTGTGGGCAAAGTGGGCCAGCCGGCCTCCTGTGCTGAGAGAAGCCAGCTGAGGAGAAGAGGCTATACTTTCTGAGTCAAAAAACCCCACCCTGCTGAGCAGGGGCCGGTGTTGGTGGCTTGGGGGCCTTCTGCCTACGGGGCCCATGACCCTGCCCCTTGGCCTGCTGACCCTGCTGGAGAGCTGCAGAGGCCTGATAATGAGGGTATTGTTTATAGGCAGATGACTTTCTCGGGTAAAAGGTCTTTGTTCCCGAGCCCTTCTTCTTCTGAGAAGGGGCAGAGGTCATTCTGGACAGCCTAGTCCTGGTCAGAGTCTCGGTCTCGAGTTCTGCAGCCTTTTCAGCCATGGGCTTGCCAAAGAGGTTTTCACCTCGGCAGGGGACATCGACCAACTTGTCCTGTACCCATGGCTCGAGGTCGGATGACTGTAGCCAAGCCTGTCAGCGGGCACCGATGCCGGCCCGGCTACTCGGGCCGAAGCCTCGAAGCCATTGTAGGCTGCTCAAGAGATAAACTTTGAGCACTCTCGAATACCGGTGGACAAGGCCTGGAACCTCTGCAAAGGTTCCTCGGAGAGACCAGCAGAGAACCCGCAATCTCCTTTGCCAGGTCTCGGAGATACATGCCCATGTAGAGCTGGTATGTCTGGACATGGCAAGCAAGCATAGAACCCTGGAAGCACTTCTTACCGAGGGCATCCAGGTTCTGGGCCTCCCAGCCGGGAGGCACGTAGGAGTGCATCTTCTGACTTTTCAGTCGATGCATGGCCAATTCCACAACCATGGAGTGGTGCGGTAATTGTGCCTTTTGGAACCTGGGGCTCTTGCGGACTCGATAGACGGAATCGACCCGCTTGCTTAACACCAGCGTCGAGGCCGGGGTCTCCCACATGCGGAAGAGCAGCTGCTCCAGCATCGGAGGAACCGGTACAGTAAAGGCCTCCTTCGGGGGAGAGTCATACTGGAGGGCCTCGAGCTCCTCGGCTCGAGGCTCCTCCTCGGGATCCGCGGGGAAGGCCAAGGCCTTGGCCATATCCCGCACAAAGTCCGAGAACCGGGTATCCTCCGGTGGGGATCGTCTCCGAGGTTCGGACTCCGGCGAGTCCGATGGGACACACCAAGTCCGATAGGTGTCGGGTGACTCTTCGTCCTCCGTCTCCCAGCCTGACTCCTCGGAGGTGTCGAGCGGCTCCGGTCGGGCGGGCACCGATGCCCTCCGCCCCGACGCTGAGGGTACCGGCGTCGACGACCTCGGTCCCGAACGGGAGGCCGAGGGAGACCGTGGCCGAAGATCGACTCGAGCCCGCAAGGACTCGAGGATCGGCTCGGCCTCCGGGGTCGACTTGGACGTCGATGTCCCAGTGGTCGGGGCAGATGCACCAGTGAGACCGGCGATCAATGCCCGCTGCTGTTCCATGAAGGCAGCGAGGCTGCTCTCCAAGGCCGTCAACCTGAGTCCGAGCTCAGGAGATCCAGCAGCCCCCGACTCGGGCCCCGACGGCGTCGGGCCCGACGTTGGCTCCCTTGGAGGAGAGTCCACGAGGACTACAGCACTCACGTGTCCAGGAGACTCCATCTCGAGACGAGGTTGCTTGGCAGGCCTCTCCGACTCCGAAGACCCGGGACGGCTATCGGGGCTATGCGACCTGGCTCTCGAGGAACCAGGAGCGTCCACCAATGCCGCCCTCGTGGGTTTCTTCTTCCTGCGCTGTTGCCGCGAAGGAGACCCTCGCTCAGAGGAACCTCAACGCTGCTAGGGGCCGGAGTCCCGAGACGTCGAGGCCTCTGACGAGGTCCGGGCCCGTCCGGACACGGAGTCAGAGAAGATCCTATCCTTCTGGTGCTGCTGACTCCTCAATGCCTTTGAGGACATTTTGCCACATGGACCACAAATCATCGGTTCATGATCGGGTCTGAGGCAGCGGAGGCAGCAGTCGTGTGTGTCGGTAAGAGACATAAGTTTCTTACACCGATCACACTTTTTAAACCCGCTGGCAGCCATCGGGGGAAAAAGGGCCCCTGCGAGGTCAAAAGACAGGGCTGCCAGTGAAAAAAGAAAAAATGGCGCTAACGCTAGTCACGAAGGACAAAAACCGAAAAAGGTGAGAGTGGGCTCGATACCGGCGTATCGGGCCCAGGCGGGAAAAGGATCTGGCGTCGAACCGAAGGAGAAGTACTGTCATACCCTGGTCCACCAGCAGCGTGGCAAGCTGGTTGGGTTACAGGGGGACCTTTTACTGAAAGGATTCCTTTTCAATAAGGTAGTTGAAGCTCGAGTGGTAAAGCTTAAATCAGGGTTTTATTTCCCCTCCCGGGGTTTGGATTGTAACACAAATACAAAAGAACATATGCCATGCTCTGGCCAAAAAGGATAAAGACAAAAATAAAGTCTTGTGCTTTATAACAGGCAGTTAACTCACTTCTAACACTGTATCTCTTCAGCACAATGAAATTTCCTCATTAAACACAGCCAATGTACAATCCATTTGATAGTCAGACACGTCCGGTTCAGGAGGATCAATGATCATTGCTTCAACCTGACTATCATCTGTAATACATTGCCGCTTATAAGATGTTAAGTCAATAAATATAAAGATTACTCCAGTGATGTGAGAATTATTTTTAAATAGTTTCCAACTTTTTAAAAAAAGGCTTGTTAACACAGCTATATAGATGTTAATTTATCATTGGGTCTCAGACTTCAAAGAGCTATGGTAATTGTATTTTTCTACCAACTTGCTCCAAATTGCATCAATGACCCCTTATTTTTCAATCCATTATCAAATGTTATATTGTTTTTGAAATTTTTGTTTATAGTAAAACGTTATAAGATAGTCAGGCTTATCTTTCTTGAAGCAGGAAAATCCCAACGTCAGCCATAGCGCTACTACGTTTCACAAAAACGTTTCTTCAGGGGTAAGACACTGACTTTTTCTTTGATCAGAACACATAGAATTACCCGCAATGAATGATCAAGCTTCATATAAGAGCGTCGAGCTTCATATAAGAGCGTCGAGCTTCAAGAAAGATAAGCCTGACTATCTTATAATGTTTTACTATAAACAAAAATGTCAAAAACAATATAACAATTGATAATGGATTGAAAAATAAGGGGTCATTGATGCAATTTGGAGCAAGTTGGTAGAAAAATACAATTACCATAGCTCTTTGAAGTCTGAGACCCAATGATAAATTAACATCTATATAGCTGTGTTAACAAGCCTTTTTTAAAAAAGTTGGAAACTATTTAAAAATAATTCTCACATCACTGGAGTAATCTTTATATTTATTGACTTAACGGTACTATTACTCTATAAGACAAGACCATTTTTTGCTTATAAGATGTTGGCAGATTATTCTCCTCTGCCAGCTCTCTGGATTTTCCTATTATCTCCTCCAGCAGATAAGGGTCACTGTCAGCATATTCTGGTATATAATTCCAATGGGCTTTATGTCCTTTATAACCTCTATGAGGAAAAGACTTGGGCACAGCTTTACCCTTGTAAAACAGCCTATCTCTTGGGTTTGAGTCAGGAGAAAAGCTAGGCACTGCTTCTTCCAGCAAGGGTTTAAATCTCAGAGGCTTTTCTCTAGATTTTAGCTGTTTGTCACCCTCTTCCCACATGCAGATGTCTGACACTGTGTATCCTTTCTTTCTTGAGGCTTGTACTGGCTCTCCAGCTGTCCTGACTGGTAATTTCCCCTTATAACTATCTTCAGCATAAGGTATACGTTTGGAGGTTTGGTTAAAAGCTTTCTTTTCCTTTCTCCTCCAATTACCACTATCAGCTGTTCTCTGCCAGCCTTTCTCACAATTAGAACCAAAGTCAGTTATATCAGTTTTCCTACCAGCCCAAAGCAGACGTTGTTTCCCAGGTTCAGACCTCAGCTTGCACTCCTTATTCAGCTGGTCTTGATCCAACACGTCTCTCCTGCTTTCAACTGCTGGTCTCACTGTATCCTTAAAACTGCTTTCTCTGAAGTTATCAACGCTGCCAAAGCCCACGTTAGATCTCCTTCTCCAGCTACAGCTGTTGCTCCATCCACTGCTACTGTTGCTGCTTCCACCTCTCTCTCTATTCTCTAATGAACGTCCCTTATACGTTTGCTGAGGCTCTACTCCAGCTCCTCCCCCTCCCAGGTGAAGGCTATCAGAGCTAAGAGCTGGGGAATGCCTATCAGCTGTGCAGGGTTCTCTCCCTCGTGGCTGGGAATGTTTGTGTTGCTCTTGGCAACTGGGTGTCCTGATATCTTCCTTCCTGCTAGAAACAGCCCTATTAGTCCTAGGTTCCTCTGCTTTCCTAACACAGGATATCTTTTCCCCATCACAGTACAAAAAATAGAGAAATCAACTTTTTCCTCGGCAAAAAACAAACTACATCCATCGGGCTCCGCGGAAAAAAGAAGACTGAGCAAGATGGCACCCTTGGGCGGGAAGGGGACCGCGCATGCGTGCTGCAATTCCCAAAGGCTTTCTTTGAAAGCTGGGGAAATGCTCCGCACGAGGGCTCCGTCGGCGCCGATGTCACCCATATGTGAGGACTGACTTCCTGCTTGGTCCTGGAGAATATGTAGTTTCTGTGCAGGATTCTGTAGCACTTTGCTTTTCTGTTTTACCAGCAGGAAGTATATTGGTGTTCTAGAGCCCACTGTGACATTTGCAGTGTTGCATTTTCATAGTAAGAGTTACTGCTGTTTGAGTCCTGCTATTATGATATGGTAGGTTTGCTATATACGTTCTGAGTTTCTTTATGATGGGGTTAAATATTATTATGCCAAGTGCATGGCAGTGGAGGAAGTTCCAACTCAGCATCCATCGGTCAGGGAATTTCTGTGGACACGTTTGTATACAAAACTGGAGGTGAGGGACACGCATGGCGTTCCCACCTTGTACAGGACCCAGATTTCACTCCCATGTAGAAGAGCTGGTTAAAAGATGCCATCAAATAATTTTAATGTTAATTATACTGAATGACTGATACTGGTTGGGAGGTTCTTTACTGCACAGAAGGCTCCTGAGACATTTTCCTGTAGCATCTTAATAGTTGATTTAAAGCACCCCTTTCCCTCACAGATTAAACAGTCAAACTACATCTATGTTTAATGGGGATACATTTTATAAGGAGGTGTTTATTTTTAGGTGCTCATTTATATGGGTTATGGCCACATTCACTTAAATGACCTCTTCTAAAATATCAATCAGCATAAAAGTTCAGTACGGACATTGTTTGCATGGCATGTACTTTCACCATGGGCATACAGATGCTCAGAATTTTAGGTGGAGCATGGGCAGTGCGAGCAAGTATGTGTACTGATTATAGAATAAAATAATTTACACATGTACTTTAAAAAAAGCAGGTGTGGTCATTTACACTAGCTCTCTGGTGTAAATGATCATGCGTTAATTTAAGGTTTGTTCTCTGTGACTTATGCTAGTATTTTATAAAGACTAGTAGGCACCTATTTGTCTTTATAGGTTTAATTTAGGTATGTTAAAATGCACTTTGACTAAGCGGCCTCTTATAAAACTACCCTCTAAATGTATAAATGCAATGTTTGCCGTTCAGTCAATACTGACTCCTAGTGACCCAGCAGCTCCTGGTTTTTTTTGGCAAGGTGTGACTGAAGTAGATTGCCAAGCCTTTCTTCTGAGGCAATGTAGGGTAAAGTGGCTTGCCCAATGCCACAAGGAGGGCCAGTAGGAATGGAACCCTGTCTCTCCATTATTAGGCTGCTGCTGTAACCACTAGCAAAAACTATATGTATATTTTAGGAAATCATATACATGCAGAGGATGCCTCATGGAATTCTTTGCAACCCCTCTGCATGTCTGTGTGTATGGGTGTGTGTTTGTTTGTGTATACGCATATGCTTACATGTTTATGTTTGTATCAACATTGCCTGTGTGTTTGTCCATTTTGTCCGTGAGTTACATATGTGCTGGGTCAGCCCTACCATTAGGCAGACTAGTCATCTGCCTAGGGTGACACAAATCTGAGGGCGGCAAGCCAGTGTGGCAGTCATCAGTTAAAAGTATCAAAATATGATGTATTTTGAGGAAGTGATGTCACCTGAGCTGATAGTAGCACAGGAGGAAAGCTCCATCTCCCTCCTGCTTTAAAAGCTACTGTTTAGCGGGTTCCAACTGGCAAATCTTTCTTGCTATGGGGGACGAATTAAGACAAGTAAACTACGCTGTGATAGGAAACAAAAGGAAGCTGCTATCTAGCAAAGAGACTCCACAAAGAGCCTCCAAACATCCAGAAGCTAAGGCCTCTCTACTAGATCAAACTCTTCAAACAGCATGGTGTTGGAATCTGACGTGGAACTCTTGGATGGCCACAGACCCAGATTGACTTAAGTGTGAGTTCAAGTGCTGCTTTGCAGATCTGGTTAATTTTAGGTGATGAGGGAGGAAATGTATTTTATTTATTTTTATTTAACAGGTTTTTAATACCACTTTATTATTTAGTCAAAGCGGTTTACATTATAACATAAACTTAGTGATTACATTAAAATAGGAACATTGAACTTAGATTATACATCAACATTGATAACTTGGGATAAACATTGAAAAGGTTACAGTAGATAGTTGTTATAGCAGAATGTGGCTCGCTAATGATGGGCTATGTAATAGTTCTGAAATGTTTTGCAAATAAGAATGTTAATTTTTTTCTAAAGTCTCAGATGTCCTTTGTGGATCTAATGTCTTCTGACAGGGAATTCCATAGTGGTAGTGCATATAAAGAGAATGTCCTTTTGCGTGTCATTTGTTTGTTTCTTGTCTGAGATATTGGGAAGGATGAGCAAGTTTTTGTTGTTGGTTCTCCTTGGCCTAGTTTCTGGGTCTCTTTGGACCAGCGATTATAGGGCATCTGCTGATGTGTGAAATATCAGCTAAGATCTGATGTGTGAAATATCAGCTAAGATCGAGGAGCTAGTTGTGCAGGTAAAGGAAACAAAGTAAAATGGAAGACCAGGATGAGGCTGTGATGAATTTGCAATGTAAAACCAGTGGCTTGAAAAAAGACTTTCAGGAGTTACTATATGAAACGGATGATACTGAAAACAGAAATCAGTGAAATTACTTTTAGATTCGAGGGGTCCTGGAAAGTAAGGGATCGGCGGATGTGGTGGTAGTGGTGGCGCACAAGATCTGCTGGACACTGTGGGGATTGGAGAATTTACCATCAGAGATGGCAGCGATGCATATTGAACTTGCACACCCAACGGGTTCTATGGAAATGCAGACAACAAAGGCTTTGATGGACCAATGGATAAACAGAGATCTAAATAAGAAAGGGGACAAGGCAAGGAAGATCCTTGCCTATTAATTAAGAAGACAAACAACTGATTGAACAATAAGGGAGATTAGAGGAGCGTATGGGGACACACTCGCTACATTTTGCATCATACTTGAAAATGCTTTATATGACTGAAAGGTATGATGACATAGCTATTAAGACATATTTAGATGAAGTAACTGTAAGATCCCTTAATGCTGACCAGAGTGAAAGCTTAGATACAAAAAGAACCTGTCAGAAAATAGTCCTGGCAATAGGGGAACTTGCTAAACAAGTCACTAGACTTGGATGGCTTGACCTTTAATTATAAGAAGCATATAAGGGCGAGAAGGTTAAAAGGTCCTTTATTAACAGTCCCTACACAGCCGCATTTTGGCGTAGCTTTCGTCAGGGGGTGACTGTCAATAAGGTCAATTACAGAAACTGAATGGAGAATCCTGTTAAATAATATCGGCACAATCCGCTGGGTGCAGTAAATGCTTCGAACTCCGGAGCGCCCTTGTGAGGTTCCTGAGTTTCAGTGAGATAGGATGTGTGTTTTCTGTGGACTCTAATTATTATATGACATTCAAACATTAACTGGCACCCTACCTGGCGTGGATATATAATGCATTCTT
The DNA here is from genome assembly GCA_033557465.1 of Ichthyophis bannanicus. Taxonomy (NCBI): domain Eukaryota; kingdom Metazoa; phylum Chordata; class Amphibia; order Gymnophiona; family Ichthyophiidae; genus Ichthyophis; species Ichthyophis bannanicus. Next base: position 373,173,698 of record CM066034.1, on the reverse strand, counting down.
GGAAAAAGAAGAACTTCCTTCAACTATGTGAGTGGCTTGGATAACGGCTTATGCCATGCCTGGTAAGGACAGTAAAGTGTATCAATCTTATCAACCAATTATGGGAAAATATTAGCAAAACTTTGGCAAAAATACTAAATCTTATGATGCTATAGTTGATAAAGCCAGATCAGGTGGGATTCATTAGGCAGCGGATAATATCAAATAAACCATTCCATTGATGCAACAGGTGGTAGAGAGTCAATAGGAGACTCTGTTGTTATCAATGCGGAGAAGGTGTTCGATAGAGTTTCATGAGAGTTTCTCCATGCAGTGTTAGCGAGAGTGGGGATGGGCCCTAAATTATGTTGGTGGGTGCTTAATCTTTATAGAGCCCCAAAAGCCTGGAGGGAAATATCTAGTGTTTCAATTAGAAAGAGGGACGAGTCAGGGGTATCCCCCTCTCCCCCCTCCTTTTTTGCTCTTGTTATAGAGCAGGGGTTCTCAACCCTGTCCTCGGGACCCACCTAGCCAGTCGGGTTTTCAGAATAACCACAATGAATATGCATGGGAGAGATCTGCATATAATGGAGGCAGTGTATGCAAATCTCTCTCATACATATTCATTGTGGTTATCCTAAAAACCCGACTGGCTAGGTGGGTCCGGAGGACAGGGATGAGAACTCCTGTTATAGAGCCTTCGGTGCAGCGCACTAGGGGGAGGGGTGATATCAAATGGATTACAGTCCAGGCATATAAATATAGAATGGCATTTTTTGCGACAGACATCTTGCTGACATTGCAAACCCCAGTCATGTCGATTCCCAGAGTAATTAATAATGTGGAGGACTATGGGAGATTAATTTTAAAATTTAATATTAAAAAAACAGACACGTTTATAATATTCGTCTAGCTCCTCAAACACAGGAGAGCTTGAAGAACAATTATTCCTTTTGATGGGCGATAGGGGGAATACAGTATCTGGGGGTTACCTTAACCAAAGTTATACAGAAAGTTTATGATGCTAACTATCCAAGTCTGATTAAGCAAATTCATAGGGATTTAGATATATGAACTGGTTTAACACTCATGGTTTGGAAGAATAGCCACAATTAAAATGAATGTTCTTTCATGACTGCTCTATTTGTTCCAGGTATTGCCTGTGATAGTCCCATGGAAAATACTGGCTGACTTACAAAGGCAGGTAAGAAAATTTATATGGGGCAAGGAGAGGTCACACATAGGCAAGCATGTTATGTTTGCTAACTGGAAGCAAGGAGGATTTGGGGTTCCTACTCTGACATGGTAAAATAGTAAATGACGGCAGATAAGGCAAGCGTGGTCCATCTAGTGTACCCTGTAAGGTGGCTAGAGTTGTACTTGCCAGTCCATTTAGGTTCCCCCTCCCGCAATGCTTTTGTTTATGGTTTTACCTGCCACTCCGTGCATTATTAGTGAATGAAGAAACCTGACAAGAGAGGGGCTTATCCAAGTCCTGTATTAACTCCCATGGCAGGCTAGGGCAGCAGTGGAATGGGGATGCTTCTAGGATAAGCTCTGGAATCAATTAGAACAAGCACTATTTGGGAACACTCCTCTTGGGGGCCTCCTCTGGACAATGGAGAAATTTTATAAGCAAATGGGAATGACCAGCCCCATAATTAAATATACCCTGCATTCAGTGCTCGACAAACCCCAGGTGCCAGATTGTCATGGTGATTGAAAAAAATCAGACCTGGCACTTGGGTCAGAAGCACATATGGGCAGAAATGCTGCAAAAGGCCATGATCGTGGCTGAGACTGGCACTCTCTGCCTGTGGGGATCCAATCTCCCATGAGCAGACTCCGCCGTGGCCTTTTGCAGCATTTCTGCAGGGATACCATCTCCCATGGGCAAAAGTACTGCAACCACCAGGAGCCTGCAAAACAAAAAAAAAAAGGAAAGGTTAGAGCACAGAGAGGCTAAAGAAAGTTAAAGGGGCAGCAAGTTTGATTTAAGAAAGAATGGTAGTGGGGAATAGAGGATAGAGAAAAGTGCAAGGGGGAAAGAAGAAGGGGAAAGAGTCTGGGAAGGGAAATGGGAGTAGGGGAGGGTCAGCAGGGACTGGAGTGGTGAGTGGGGGAGAGAAGAGTGCAAGCGGTTAGAGGGTGAAGCACCTCACCCCAGCACCACACACACCCCACCCGACTCCATTCCACACACACATACACATTCTGGCACCTGACCTCTGCACCACCCACACACATATGCAGGCACCCACCTTCATACTACTTACATACACACGCGCAGGTATAGCTTAAAGGATCAATGGGAGAGTGGGAGAGGGAGGAGAATGAAGAGGCCTGATTTATTAAGCTTTTTCCCACAGAAAATGGGAAAACAGTCTTAGTAAATCAGGCCCTAAAACCTAAAAAGGGCGATACACATTTTAGGGGAGGGGGGTGGTAGGTGTATGCACTGTGACCTAGATTTCAATGGCTGGCTCCTAGGTCCCAAGGAAATTTGGCAAGGCCTGTCTGCATTGTTGAGATACCCATTTTAGACAAAATGGTGAGGGTTTATCACCATTAACACCTATAGCATTTCAGACCTCAGCAGGCGTTCAGTCTAAAATTTATAGGCAATGGATGATGATGGAGTTGAAGAGGGAGGGCCAACTCCTTGAAGATGGAGAGGTGTACTCTTTTGAGACCTTGAGAGAAGAATATGGTATACCAGATACTCACAATTATAATCAAATTCAGGTGAGGCAGAAGATTGAATAGCAGCATATCCATCATCAAGTAGGGAGGGAAAATAATTCATTGGAGGGAAGAACTACTACTAAAGGATTAATTTCAGTGTTGTATGCTCATTTAAGAGATAAAACCCTTTAGATATAAGACATAGAGCTAGGAAGGAGGTTGAGCTTGGCTAAACATTTACAAAGCGGCGAAGGATACAAAGGGAAAGCACAGTTACTTACCTGTAACAGGTGATCTCTGGGAACAGCAGGAATAAGTCTTCACATATGGGTACATCGGTACCGATGGAGCCTGTGCGGGAACGCTCCCCAGCGTCCAGAAAGAAAGCTTTTGGGAGCATCCCACACGCATGTGCGCTGCCTTCCCGCCCATTTACTTCCCTCTGATCAGTTGGGTTTGTAGCTGAGACCGAAGGAGGGAAGTAGACAAATTAGAGAGAAAAAGAGAGAGAGACACAGAACAACTCCTATGGGAGGTGGGTGGGTTGTAAAGACTTATTCCTGCTGTTCCCAGAGATCACCTGTTACAGGTAAGTAACTGTGCTATCTCCAGGAACAAGCAGGAATGAGTCTTCACATATGGGGACTCCCAAGCTAAGATGCCTGGAGGAGGCCCCAGCATGTTGCAAATCTAAGATGGGCCATGCTTATCCCTCAAAACCTCAGGCAAAGGGATGGAGGGTAGGAGTTGAACTAGAAAAGAAAAAAGATGCTGTGGAACAGCTGGACTAACAAGGTATCCAGAGGGGAGTCCTTGTGTAAATCATAAATATTAGAAAAAATATAGAATCCCAATTTTCTAATGTGGATCTCACTCAAAAATATTGCAAAAATACTTGTTGAGGGTAATATGGGTCTGTGGTTGAGATCCAGTACCTTATCCTCAAAGAAATTCCCTCAATGTGAAGTAGAGGGAAAAAAATAAATTTTGCAATACAGGAAGAGATGAGAAGCTCTCATGGCCAGAACTAACCCCAGAAGAATGTACTGGGGGAGTTCAAAGAGTTTGGACTTTTGAGAAATAGCTAAAGCTTCTGTAAAGTCCAAAAAATTGAACTTCTTGTCCTTGGAGCAGAATAAGGTCGTAGGAAAGAGTGGAGATAATCTGACTGGTTTGGATGAAAAGGCAGAAATACCCTTTGCAGAAAAAAAGGGGATAGGTCTTTAAGACCCCCCCTTTATTCCAATGAAAGACAAAGAAATTTGTACTAGGCGTTGAGCCTCCAATTTCTTGAAGATCAGTAAGAGTCTTTCGTAAGTGATGTCACTTATGATGATGACCTTTACATGTAGAGCTTCAGATGTGACGTAACCTAAAAAGTAACGGTAAAAGAAGGTATTTCCTAATTTACCATAGAAATTGGTTGTCCACTGAGTTTTATGGTATGCTGGGGCAGCATTAATATGGACAGTAAACAAATCTTTCAAAGTCAGATGTTGTATAGAGATTGACGCAATAACAAGAAGGATTAAGACCTACTTGAGAATATTGATGGAGAATCTCTGTCTGGTTAAATATGGAAGAACTATAGAGAAAGTTTTGTGGAAACTGGTATTATGTTCTTCACTTACAGGAATAGGACTAGACTTCTTGAAAAGATGCAGCCCCTGAAATAACCAGGACTCGAGACGTACGTGAATGAGTGCAGAGGAGATCCTTAGTCTTAAGACAGCAAGTCTGGATCCTTCTATAATTTCAAATAGTAGCTGGAGAAAAAGACGCAATATAAGGGGATACCATGTTTGCCTCTTTATGAGGGCAATATGAGTATCATGCGTTCTCTTGTTCAACATAAGCTACTATGAAGTATAGGAAATTGGAAGGAAAGTAGTGAATAAGGACCAACTGCAGTGAAAAAAATACATCCCTGTTGTGGAAGTTCCAGTGAGATGTGGAACAAACCAGGGAATTGTGCAATTTTCTACGCTTTCACGTGGTCTAAACCCTGGTTACCTTTCCTTAAAAGGAAATTTTAAGGAATATGGTAAGAGTAAGAAAAAAACCAGTCATGTAGGAGCATGACTGGCAGAGTCTACCAACTGAAGCCCTTCTTAACTCTCTGGCCCCTACCTATTAGGAGTAGCTCTGAGGCTCTCTGGCAAAGGCCCACAGTTGCAGAGCTTTGTTATAGAATTGCAGAGAGCATGTTGTAGGTTGCTTAGATCTGGCTGTTGAATTGCCAGTGTGCAACCTAATCTATTCTGTTGGAGCCAAAGAGAATTGAAGGTGGCTAAGAATAGTAGACAGGTCTGATGCCTGCAACAATAAATAGTCCAAATGAGTTCTGAAGCTCTTTTGGAATTATCTGTTATTAAGGCAGCATAAAAAGTTAGGTCCTATCAGGGCCGGCCCGTCCATTGAGCAAGAATGTTTTTTGCACAGGGCCCCGCGTTTCACGGAGCCCCGCGCAAAAAACATTCTTCATTGCACAAGTAGAAAAAAACCCCAAACCGGCTGCTGCTGCCGCCGTGGCAGCGGCAGAATCAAATGTCCCGTCGCGGGGCCCCGCCTGCCCGGCAGAGCCTCCCTTCACCATCAGCTCCCGAGTCCCTCCCAATGCGCGGGCTTTCAGAGCCACAAGAGCTTCTCTGACCTCTCGCAGCTCTGTTAATCCCGCCGGGGCTGATGGGAAATCCCATCAGCCCCGGCGAGATTAACAGAGCCGCGAGAAGAATGGGAAACTCTCGCGGCTCTGAAAGCCCGCTCATTGCACAAGGGAGGGACTTGGGAGCTGATGGTGAAGGGAGGCTCTGACGGGCAGGCGGGGCCCCGCGACGGGACATTTGATTCTGCTGCTGCCACGGCGGTAGCGGCAGCAGCAGCCAGTTTGGGTTTTTTTAATCTATCAGGGCTGATGGGGGGAGGAGGGTTAGGACTGGTAATGGGCTTTGGGGGGGGGGGGTTAGGACTGGTAATGGGCTATGGGGGGGGCTAAGACTGGAAGTGGGTTGATGGGGGAGGGGGGTTAGGACTGGAAAGGGGCTATGGGGGGGGCTAAGACTGGAAGTGGGTTGATGGGGGAGGGGGTTAGGACTGGTAATGGGCTATGGGGGGTTAGGACTACTAATGGGCTATAGGGGGGGCTAAGACTGGAAGTGGGCTGATGGGGGGGTTAGGACTGGAAATGGGCTGATGGGGGGTTAGGATGTAATGGGCTATGGGGGGGCTAAGACTGGAAATGGGCTGAGGGGGGGTAGGACTGGTAATGAGCTATAGGGGGGGTTAGGACTGGAAATGTGCTGATGGGGGGTTAGGACTGGTAATGGGCTATAGTGGGGGTTAGGACTGGAAATGTGCTGATGGGGTGGTTAGGACTGGTAATGGGCTATGGGGGTGCTAAGACTGGAAATGGGCTGATGGGGGGTTAGGACTAGTAATGGGCTATGGGGGGGCTAGGACTGGAAATGGGCTAATGGGGGGTTAGGACTGGAATGGGCTGTGGGGAGGCTAAGACTGGAAATGGGCTGTTGGGGTTTAGGAATGGTAATGGGCTATGGGGAGGGGCTAAGACTGAAAATGGGGTGTTGGGGGGGCTTAGGACTGGAAGTGGGCTGATGGGGGGCTTAGGACTGGTAATGGGCTATGGGGGCTTAGGACTGGCAATGGGCTGGGGGGGGGCTAGGACTGGTAATGGGCTGGGGGGTGGCTAGGACTGGAAATGGGCTGAGTGGAAGGAGGGCTTGAACTGCAAATAGCTGTAAGGGGAGGGAGCTAGGACTGGAAATTGGCTGAGTGAGGGGGGGCTAGGACAGGAAATGGGCTGATGGAGGGTTAGGATAGGACTGGAAATGGGCTGTTGGGGGGGGCTTGGATTGAAATGGACTCATGGAGGGGCTAGAACTGGAAGTAGGCTCATGGGGGGCTTGGATTGGAAATGGGCTGAGTGGAGGGGAGCTAGGATTTGACATGGGCTGATGATGGTGGGGCTAGGAAAGGACTAGAAATGGGCTGATGGGGGCTGGGATTGGAAATGAGCTGATGGAGTGACTCGGATGGGAGAGCTAGGACTTGAAATGGGCTGATGGGGGTTAGGACTGGTAATGGGCTATGGGGGGGCTAAGACAAAATGGGGTGATGGGGGGCTTAGGACTGGAAGAGGGCTGATGGGCTAAGGACAGGTAAAGTGTTATGGGGGGCTTAGGACTGGTAATGGGCTATGGGGGGGCTAGGACTGGTAATGGGCTGGGGGGGGTGGCTTGGAATGGAAATAGGCTGAGTGGAAGGAAGGCTTGAACTACAAATAGCTGATGGGGAGGGGGGCTTGGAATGGAAATGGGCTGTGAGGGGAGGGAGCTAGGACTGGAAATGGGCTGAGTGAGGGGGGGCTAGGACAGGAAATGGGCTGATGGAGGGCTAGGATAGGACTGGAAATGGGCTGTTGGGGGGGCTTGGATTGAAATGGACTCATGGAAGGGCTAGAACTGGAAGTAGGCTCATGGGGGGCTTGGATTGGAAATGGGCTGAGTGGAGGGGAGCTAGGATTTGACAGGGCTGATGGTGGGGCTAGGAAAGGACTAGAAATGGGCTGATGGGGGGCTGGGATTGGAAATGAGCTGATGGAGGGGGACTCGGATGGGGGAGCTAGGACTGGAAATGGGCTGATGCGGGGACTAGAAGGGAGCGGATGCTGGGTGGGGCTGGAACTAGAAGGGAGCTGATGTTGGGGGAGGATTAGAATGGGATAGAGCTGGAAGAGTGAAATGGAGAGGGAAAAAATATTTTGTGTGGGAGGGAAGACAAATCTACAATTGGCCGGATATTGGGAGAGTAAGTGGGGATTGAGGATGGCGGGGTAAAATTTGAGTGGATGAAATAGGAATGAGGAAAGAGCAAAAGGAGAAAGATTAGTATGTTAAAGCAGATGTAGAGAGAGAATGGAAAAAAACTAGAAGAGTGAAGAAAGGACATATGGAGAGCAGACAATGGAGAGTTAGCAGAAGACAAGAAGAAACCAGAAGAAAGTGGCTGGAGCAATTGCAACTGAAAAAAAATGCACAAAAAGGTAGAAAAATATCTCTTTATTGAATTTATTAACTGAAATATGCCAGCTCTGGGAAATATGCATCATTAACGTCTGCGCTTTGTTTAGTACAAGAGGAAATTAATTTATAGTTTTATTTCTACAGTGTTGTTGGGCTTTTGGGGTTCCCAGTTTAATTATTGTCTTCCTGTTTCTAAATTGTGATTCCTTGTTTGGTGACGGTCTATGTTCTGCATGTGTAACTGAGCTGAGGTATTCTGTTTATGTAATTCCTATTTGACATTGCCACTTGTTCTCTTTCCCCAGTAGGTTATGTATTGTTGTTCTCTGAAATGTATTGGTTTAATATTTGTAGTGTTGCCTTTTGATAGGTAGGGTCTTGTGCTTTGTGAGTCCTGGTAATGCTGTTATGATACGGCGGGTTTGCTATGGGTTCTAAATGGGCATTGTTTGTAGTAGTTCCTAATGTGCCTGGCAGTTGTCACTGGATTATAGTAATGTAGAAATCTTTTAGTCTTTCTTTATCCATACACTCATTAAGAGGCATGTTTACTAAAAGTTAGTGTATGGTAACATTATGCAAATATTTATGCAAATGAGGTCCATTATGCAAATGAGGCCCCGCACTGAGTCTCCGCACATGGCCCCACACACCCCTTGGGCCGCCCCTGGGTCCTATAGATTGGAGAGGACTGACAGACATAATTTGGAGTAGTGATACCCAATTTCTGTCCGAAAAGCTGCCTTAACAAAGAATATCTGAGAAGAAGATGAACCGCAAAGGGGGAGAAAACTCTGTATGGAAACTACTTACTGGAGTAGGTATTGAAGAAAATCCTATGGCTTAGAGAATAAGCCCTCCAGTTGATTAGTAGTACTCTTAGGGGCTTGTTTACAAAGCTGCGGTAGCGGTTTCCGATCGTTATAGGAGCTGCGGCCCCATTGAAATCAATGGGGCCGCGGCTCTGATAACGATCGGAAACTGCTACCGCGGCTTTGTAAACAAGCCCCTTAGAGACCGAATGTCTGGGCTAAGAGGGTTAGAAAGTAATACAGAGTTGAGAAGACTTACAATTTGGTAAGTCTTTGAGGAGACAGGGTCCCCTTGCAGTTAAAGTATGAGATATCCTCGTAGAGGAAACTGACAAGGTGAAGGGTATAGCTCACCCTGTTGTTAGTTGTTAGTCCTCCTTTTGTTTTAAAAGGAGAAAGCTGTTATCTCTGGGGTATGAGAGTCCTTAATAGCTCTTAGAGCTAGAAGGATAGATTTTTCTTGTAACAAGAGATTCATGCCCAGAGTCGAGGATTGAGTCAATGTATGACTGATATCTCAGCATGGATGAGATGAATTTTAGATGCTTCTGTTGAAAAGAAGTAGGCTCAAAAGTTCTAAACCTCACACAGAAAAAGTGAATAAAATATCAAAAACCCTGCGATTGCTGGATTTGCTGAGCCTGTTGAGGTTTTGATTCTCTTAGCCTGGTGTGATATTGCCCATCCTTGGTAACATCTGTATAAGGGGTAGAAGATGGATACAACTTTTTTCCCTTAGGGGAATAAAGCTTTTTAGGAGATTTTTTATTTATTAATTTAGACAGTTTTGTATACCGCCTTATCATTCAATCAAAGCGGTCACAACACAATTGGGGGATACACTAGCTGGGATAGAGGAAAGTTTTGACAATCCTCTGAAAGCAAGAGCATCAGTGCTTAACTGATTAGCTTGAAATAAAGCCTCCTTGTTGAAGAGATTTTCACCAGTACAAGGAGTATTTCCCAGCCTTTTCTGAACCCATCTGTCCAAGTCTGAAGCTCGGAGCCAGGCTATGCGTCGTGCTCCTATGGCTATAGCAGAAGTTCTGCTAATAGACTCAAAACAGTCCAGGGAAGCACGATTAAGGAATCTAGAGATATTTTGAGCATGATTGACTAATGAGAAATAGTCTGCTCTTTTATGTTCTAGAAGAAAAGGGTTCAAAAACTTTAAGTTCTTTGTGACCTCTTCAAGAGATAATCCCATATAGAAAATATATGAGATAATTCTTGCTGAAAGCATGGATGTCTGGAAGCATCGACGTCCAAAGGCATCTAAAGTCCTAGACTCACAACCTGGCGGATAAGAAGAGTGCTTCTTTGCACTCTTAATATGCCTCACTGCTGATTCTACAACAATAGAATGATGAGGAAGTTGAGTCTTTTGAAAGCCTGGAGAAGGTGGCACCTTGTACATAGTGTCAAGTGTCTTAGAATGTGGGGATACCGTTAAAAGAGTTTCCCACATTCTTAAAAGTAGATCTTGTAAGATCTGATGCAAAGGAAGCATGATCAGCTCCTTTGGAATCTAGGGGAATTGCAGTGTCTCTGAATCCCCCGGTAGGGATTCTTTACCAGGTATAGAAATGGTAAGTAACTTTGCCATATCAAGCAGAAAAGCTTGAAAAGAAATCTCCCCCGAGGAGGACCCTCTAAAATGAGGGGTAAAGGCTAGACGTTGAAAAATCAGCCCTGGTACAGATGGATTCATCCCAGTCATCGGGATCGGAAGACTGGAAAGGATGAAGCATCGGATTTTCTTTAAAGCGATGTCTTCGGTACCGCCCGAGGTCGGTACCGAGACGAGTCGGTACCGAATCCTCCATGCTAGAGATCGATTCCAGGCTCGGCATCGAAGGAAGTGAGTCTGTCAAAGCAAGCATGGACGGTACCGACACCGATGCCAATGTCGATACCGGTACCGAGGCCGATACCGATACTCGAGGAATGGTCTGCAGCAACTCTAGTGGTACCGAAGTAGCCGAGAGCACTAGACAATGTTCATCGGTGAGGAGTGTTTCATCCATCACCATAGCCGATGCCGGGGTGTCGGTACCGCTCGAAGCGGCCACAACCACCAAGCATGGCCCAGGTATGTTCATCGAGATAAGAACCCTGGGAACAACCTGGAGCCCCGTTAATGCTTTGGAGCCCGAAGACTCCCGCCGGGGCTTTAATGCCAAGATGTCCTCGAGGGCAAGGCCGGAGCCATCTCGATGCTGAGAAGGAGATCTACCACTCGAGGACTGGCTAGTCTTTACAGACTTTTGTGTGATTACCTGATCCTGTGAAGAAGAAGATATTCTAGCTGGTGACATCGAGTGTGATGTGAACCCGGTATCGAGTTGTGCTCGATCCTGAAGACTTCTTCTGTTTGAGGTCCAGCAGGAGAGACACTCCAGAGGGCAATAGTCAGGACCTAAACATTTTAGACACCAAGTATGAGTGTCTGAAAAAATATCTGTACCGCCACACTTTGAGCATTTCTTAAGGATAGTGGCTGGCTTTTCCATAATGGCCTAGTGGCCTAGAAACCGTCAGGCACTGAACAGGAAAAAATTTCTAAGAAAAGAAGAAATTCTTCAGAAAAAAGAAAGAAAAGCACCAGCGGTACCGGTGGCGTCGAAGGAAGGCAGACGCGACCACAAAAAACTAAGAATAAAAAGAAGAATTTTCTGCGGTAACAGGAATATGTCCTGACGGCTCCGCGGAAAATGGAAAACTGATGAGAGGGAAGTAAATGGGCGGGAAGGCAGCGCGCATGTGCGTGGGATGCTCCCAAAAGCTTTCTTTCTGGACGCTGGGGAGCGTTCCCACGCAGGCTCCGTCGGTACCGACGTACCCATATGTGAAGACTCATTCCTGCTTGTTCCTGGAGATAAGCTATTACCTAAGATATCTAGAGCTACATACATATAGGAGAATAACTACAAGGTGACGTATAGATGGTATCTAATTCCTCAGGGCTTGGCTAGGTTCTTTCTGGGATGTACAGATAGATGCTGGTGCCAGTGTGGTCAGGTGAGGAAAATGGGACATATTTGGTGGACTTGTCCAAAGATCAAGTGTTATTGGGGAGCCATATGACATCACATTAAGCTACAAGTGGGACTGCATCTTCCATGGGACCCTAGTATTTTTTTGTTTCATGGTTTAGTAAAGGGGATTAAAGAAACAATAGCAATTATTGGTGAGACATTGTCTTAATGCAACAAAAATAAATTTGGCTGCCGCTAGGGGGCAAAATGGGCCACCAAATTTGGGCAACTGGCTAACACGAATGTGGGAAGTCCATAATAATTAAAAACTTTCTATCAAACGATGCCACAAGGAGACATTATTTCAACAGATTTAGGAACCTTACCACATGTTATATGGAGGGGTGACTAGAACTTAAGGTGTTTCAATGGGAACTGATATGCCTGCAAATGCAGGGTGATTAATAGAGAGGAGAAGATAGGTAAGGGAGGGTGGAAGTTGGGAAAGGGGAGGGTTAGGATTTTGGTGATAGTCTTGGGGGGTTTTGTGTAAATGAGGGTAAATAAATTTCTTTCTAAAAATATGTAGGAATAAGATAACTGGATGTACAATGGGGATATTGTTTGATACTGTATGGAAACAACAGTAGAAGTCATTGGATTGTATTAAACATAATTATGATGGTGGTTCAATATAAACAAAAAAAAAGATTTATTCTATGAAAGCATTGCCTACAGGGAGAGGGATTTAAGGGTATCACAGTGTTCTTTAATAAGGGAATCTGCCGCCATAATCTTATTTCTGAAGAGATTCGGGGATATTCAATGTGATTAATGCAATTAGCAAACCTGCTACCACATTAATTGCAGTCACCGGGATAGTCAGTGGCACTAACACAGTTAGTGCCACTGAATATCCCCGGGTGCCACCACCGCATGCCCCAATGCTAACTGGTTAGCATCAGGGCATTCTGGGGGCGGCACCGAGCAACAACACAGCAGCAGCAATATTCAGTTGTTGCCAGTTTATCCTAACCGGCTAAAGTATTTTATAAACAAAAATAGTTTATAAGATTACCCTCATTATGTACAAAATATTTTAACAAGTTTTCATCAATCATATAGGGGGGCATATTCAAAGCTGTTTAATTGGTTAGCAGACCTGCTAACCGGTTAAACCATGGTCAGTGGGATATCCCCTGCTACCTGGTTTGTATGCCCCGATGTTAAGCCTTTAGTATTGGGGAGTTCCAGGAGTAGAGCGGAGGTGGCAGCAGAGTTAACTAGGTAGCTGCAATATTCAGCTACTGGACAGTTAACTTAAACTGGCTAAAGTTAGGCCAAAAAAGAGTTGGCCTAGTTTTAGCTGGTTTAAGTTAACTGGCCAGCAGCTGAATATCGTAGCTGACCGGACAGTTAAGCGCTTTCCAGGCAAAATGATAATTACACTTACCTGGTAATTGTAGTTCCTTGAGTGACGACAGTTCAGTCCTCTACTTCTGGGTTGTCGACCTCCTCCTGCAGCTTGGAGACTGGTATGTCAAACTCATGACATCACTGGATATAGCCTGCTGCTATCTCTCTTCCCCTCCAGTGTGAACTATTAACAAAGCAGACTCAAAGGAGCAACAAATAAGTAGTAAGAAATGCCAACTGCACCTAACTTAGGTTAACTAAAACATTATAACAACCTGCATTTAAGGCGTCGCACACCCTGTCCTGCCACCAAAATAGTAACTATCTTCTCATATCTAATGGATGACTGGACTTACCTGTAGAAGATAACCATGCGGCCTCCGGCTGCCCCCCCTGAAACATCTCTGGGCGGGAATGAGGACTGAACTTACCAGGTAAGTGTAATTATCATTTCCTTATCGTTCCTCCAATTCAGTCCTCTACTTCTGGGATGTACCAGAGCAGGAACTATCGGGAGGGACCCTTCCAGCCGGAGCGCAATACCGCCGCTCTAAAACGAGCATCATCGGCCGCTGCGACATCAAGACGGTAATGCTTACTGAACGTATGCAAGGACGACCACGTAGCCGCCCTACAAATGTCACTCGGCGGCACCAGACCATGTTCCGCCCATGATGCCGCCTGCGCCCTGGTGGAATGAGCCCTTAAATTGTCCGGCACCACGCGCCCTTGTAACAAATAAGCAGAAGCTATCGTTTCCCTAATCCAATGGGCGATGGAAGCCTTAGACGCCGCCTCGCCCTTACGGCTACCCCCAAACAACAGGAACAGCCGATCCGACTTGCGAAACGACTTAGTCGACTTCAAATTTATTTATTTATTTTTCTTATATACCGCGCTATTCATCATCAGCGCGGTTTACATGTAACAATAACTGTGCAGTGAAGACAATCTACACTGAACTTACAATATAACAGAAATGTACAGTTTTAACAGGATAACTACATTACAAATAACATATGTTAAAGAGAAACTAACTATTTACATGTTGGCTTATCTGAGAATTGTAGTCGGTTTGGGTGGGAGTTAACGCTATTTGTCAGGTGGAACAGGGTCTGGTATGTCCGGTTTCAATCCTGTATGATTGTTGCTTGGGTTTTGTCTGTATGTACTACTGGGCATGTCAAGGTGTGGATGGTGATCTTGGTCCGCGTAGTGCTGCAGGAAAAGGTGATGTTTAATTGCTTTCCTGAATTGGTAGAGATCCTTGATGGCAGGAGGTAGGGCGTTCCAGCACGTGGGTGAATACAACGCAAATGCTCTGCTCCTGGCTGTTCGTGAGCATTTCATGATCTGCTTTGGGAGTATCCAGTTGTTGATGGCCACTGATCTTCTTGCCCTGTTAGGGGGAGTAAGCTGAATGAGGTCAGTTAGTGATGTAGAGGAGCATTTGTTAATGGCTTTATGGGTCATCGTCAATACTTTGAAGGCAATCCTACTTTGGATTGGGAGCCAGTGTAGGTTTTTTAAGATGGGGGTTATATGGTCCCTCCTAGGTGCTCCAAGTAGAATTCTAGCAGCTGAGTTCATGGCTAGTTGCAGAAGGTTTATTGTGTTCTTTGGGAGGCCATGTAGTATGGCGTTCGCGTAATCGAAATGAGGGGTGACAAGAGTTTGATACACAGTACGAAAGTCTTTCGGTTCAAGCAGCTGTCTCAAGTGACGGAGCAACCTTATTTTGTTGTATATGGACTTGACCATATTGCTTATCTGGGCCTTCATATTGAGCTGTCGGTCAAGTATTACTCCGAGGTACCAAATTGTAGGCTTGCTTAGGAGTTCAGCATCCCTGACCTTGAGGGAGCTGGGTGGTATGAAAGTTGAATCTCTTGTGAGAAAGAGAACCTCCGTTTTATTAAAGTTTATCCTTAATTTTTGTGAATGTAACCAATCTGTAACTGCATCGAAACAGGTGGTGAGGGGCGATAGGTCCGGTTTGTCCAGCAGGAAAGGCGTGTAGAGCAGAACATCGTCGGCATAGATTAGGCAGTTTACGTTGAATGAGCGGATGAGATTACATAAAGGCTGCATGTAGATATTGAACAGCAGGGCAGACAACGATATCCCTGTGGCACGCCTTTTTCTTGGAGGAAAGGTGTGGAGGTAGAGGGACCGGCACGGACATGTTGCCATCGGTCAGTCAAGTAGGACGCACACCATGAGAGGGCATTTCCTTGTACTCCCTTCTCACTGAGACGGGAAAGTAGCACGTCGTGACAAACAGTGTCAAAGGCTGCAGCAATGTCCAGGAAAATCAGAGCAAAACCTTGTTTGATATTATCCATCCCGATGGTTAGGGTGTTAATTAAAGTAGTTAGCAACGTTTCAACCCCGTGTGATTCTCGAAAGCCATGTTGACAGGGGTCGAGGGGTGCACTAATCTCAATATGCTGTTGAAGTTGTTGTTGTACAAACTTCTCGATGATCTTAGCCAGTAGCGGGATGCTTGATATTGGCCTGTAAGACTCCATCTTTGCTGGGTCCAGCTTACTGTTTTTTAGCAGCGGTCTTATTGCTGTCTGCTTCAGACGTTTGGGGAATGATCCGGTTGCGAAAGATAGCCCAATGAGTTTGGAGAGGAAGGGACTAAGTTCTGTCCGCAGGGATTTTATCCAGAATGCTGGACAAGGGTCGCTGGGTGCTGTAGTGGTGTTTATGGAAGAAATGATATCTTGAAGGTTTCTCTCTGATGGAGCAGAAAACATGGAAATACTGCTGCAAAGCTCTCTTAACATCTAAGAGATGGAAACGGCGATCCTCAGAGTCTCCCGAATCGGAACCTAGGACAGGCAAACACACCGACTGAAGACAAAGCTTGTAGCTCCGAAATGCATCGCGCAGAACAGATCGCTACCAAGAAAACCACTTTGAGAGTGAGATCCTTCAGCGATGCAGAATGCAAAGGCTCAAAGGGCGGCTTGACCAACACCGACAACACAAGATTAAGATCCCAAGACGGGACTTGCATCCTATGGGCAGGCCGTAGTCTAGACACCGCCCTCAGAAAACGGATGACATCCGCATGCGCCCCCAACGCCAAACCCTGAACCTTGCCACGATAACAGGACAGCGCCGCCAACTGCACCCGCAACGAGCTGGCTGCCAAACCTTTATCAAAGCCATCTTGTAGAAAGTTCAATACGGAAGGCACGGCAACCATGGCCGCCCGAATCTGACTCCTCGAACACCAATCTTCAAAAACACGCCATATCCTCACATACGCCAAGGAAGTAGAACGCTTCCGCGCCCTCAGCAGCGTAGAAATCACCGCCGCAGAGTATCCTTTCTTTCTTAACCGAGCCCTTTCAATGGCCATACCGTAAGCGAGAATCGATCCACTTGGGGCATGAATAGGGGACCCTGACGCAGCAGATCCGCCCGAACCGGGAGACGCCAGGGCCGGCCAACCAGGAGCCTCATTAGATCCGCGTACCATGGGCGCCTTGGCCAGTCGGGCGCCACCAGAAGCACCTTCCCCTGATACACCTCTATCCATTGCACCACTCGCCCTATCAGTGCCCACAGCGGGAAAACGTACAGAAGACCCAACGTTGGCCACCGCTGCAACAGCATGTCTATGCCTTTGGACATTCTTTCTCTTCTCCTGCTGTAAAACCGCGGAACCTTGGCCGATTGAAAGGTCGCCATCAAATCCATTACTGGCGTCTCCCAACGCCGTTCGATCTGCGCAAAGACCTCGGGATGCACTGCAGTTCCCACTCCCCTGCATCCACTCGCACCCTGCTGAGAAAATCCGCCATCACATTGTCTTTTCCTGCAATGTGCGCCGCCAAAATTGCCGTCAACCGACACTCCACCCAGGCAAACAGCAAGTACGACTCCTCTTCCATCGCTGCGCTTCCCGTGCCTCCCTGACGATTAATGTAAGCGACCGTCACCGAATTGTCTGAAAGAATTCGAACGGAACGCCCCAGCACCATCTTCTCGAACGCTCTCAGGGCTCTCGCCACCGCTCGCAACTCCAACCGATTGATCGACCAAGCCGACTCCAGGGGGGACCAGCATCCCTGCGCAAACTGACCTCCGCAGTGGGCTCCCCAGCCCGAGAGACTGGCATCTGTCATCACTGGAACCCACTCCGGTTGCTCCAGAGGCAGTCCGGCCGCCAACGAGGACGGGAGCAACCACCACTGAAGCGACCGGCGGACCTTGAGGGGATAGGGCAACCGCTTGCTCAGGGAATCCACCTGATGTGACCAGCACCTCAGCAACGCCCTCTGCAGCAGCCGCATATGCACTTTGGCCCACGGCACTGCCTCCAGGGTTGCCGCCATTGTGCCTAGCACCCGCAGGTAAAACCACGCTGTCGGGGCAGGCGTGGCTCGGAAGGAGCGAACCAAGCTGCGCAGAGCCTGCGCCCTCTTGCTGGGCAGGAAGACCAGCGCTCTGCGGGTGTTGAACCGAACCCCTAGATACTCGAGAACCTGAGCTGGCTCTAGGTGGCTTGTGTTTGGATTGACCACCCAACCAAGGCCCTGCAAACTCTCTGTTTATTTTATTTATTTATTTATTTAACTGTATTTATATCCCGCTTTTCACCGGGTCAAAGCGGCGTTACATTCAAGGGAGGGGAAATTACATAAAAAGGGTGGGACCATCACCAGGGAGACAACATTGATGATTTTGATATGAGACGGACTTAGGACATGGACAGGTTAGTGCAGCTTTGGATCAGTGGATCACGGTGGGCAGATCAGATTTTGGTGCACTTTTTGGTGGGAGTCGTACTGAAGTATTCATGGAATAAGGTGGTTTTTAGCTGTTTTCTGAAGGATAGTGGATCGGCATTGTTTCTGAGATGGCTCGGTAGAGAGTTCCATAGGGATGGAGCATAGAGTTCGAAGGCTTGATTGCATGTCCGTTGAGAGCATTTAGTTCTTATGTGAGGGACGGTGAGGGAGTTGTTGGAGGCTTGTCTAGTAGTTTTGCCGTGTACTGGACGAGACAGCAGGGTGCGAAGCTGGGTGTTCTGTGTTTGGTGGATGGCTTTGTGGGTGAGTAGGATGGATTTGTATTTAGTCCTTGCTTCGAGTGGAAGTATGTGTAGGTCCTTCAGAATTGGGGTGATGTGGTCGGTTTTCTTTGCTTTCTGAATGATTCTTGCTGTGGTGTTCAATGCTGTTCGGAGGGGGTTGGTCTGTGTGGCTGGAAGGCCATGGTAGAGTACATTGCAGTAGTCCAGATGCGGGAGTGTCATAGCTTGCATTATTGTCCGGAAGTCTTGATGCTCGAGAAGTGGTCTGAGGCGTTGTACTAATTTTGCTTTGTGGAATATTATTCCAGAGGTTTTGGCAATTTGTTGCTTTAAGGTGAGGGCTTGGTCAATGATAATGCCCAGATATCTTATTTGTGGATGTATTTAAATGCTTGTGTTTCCTGTGTTGAGGTGTGTAGGTGGCGTGAAGTTAGGGTCTTTTGTCACTATGAGGGCTTCAGTTTTCTTTATGTTGATGGATAGGTTATTTTCTTGTAACCAATTGGATACCTCAGAGAAGCATGCTGATAAATGTGAGTTCGTTGGGTTTGTGGTTGTAATAGGGGCGTAGAGCATGATATCATCAGTATATATGTGGAAGCTGATGCTGTGAGAGCGTATGACTGAGCAGAGTGGCTGGAGGTAAATGTTGAAGAGCATGGCTGAAAGAGTTGATCCTTGAGGGACTCCTTGGTATTGCTGGAAGGGCGGCGAGGTCGCAGTGCTGGTACGGATTAGTTGGTGTCTATTTGTTAGATAAGATTGAAACCATCTAAGTACGGTGTCTTTGATCCCAATTGTCTGTAGTCTGCGTATGAGGATGTTGTGGGAGATGGTGTCAAAAGCTGCAGATATATCGAGGAAGATCATGGCATATCCAGAGTGTTTTTCTTGTGTTCCTATGATGAGGGTGTTCATCAGTGTAGTCATGAGGGTCTCCACTCCATGTAGTGGGCGGAAGCCGTGTTGTTGTGGGTCGAGTATGTTGTTGGTGTCCAGGTGTTCTTGAAGTTGCTGCTGCCTCTGACTTCGCCCGAATTAACCAATCGTCGAGATACAGATGGACCAGAATACCTTCCTTGCGCAGCGCCGCCGCCACCACCACCATAATCTTTGGAAAAGTGCGTGGCACCGTCGCCAGGCCGAAGGGCAACGCCCGGAACTGATAGTGACCCCAGGGCAAGGCGAACCTTAAGAGCCTCTGATGAGCCTCCCGGATGGGAATGTGCAGGTAAGCCTCCGTTAGATCCAAGGACGTCAGAAACTCTCCCTGACGAACTGCGACGATAACCGACCGCAACGTTTCCAAACGGAAGTGGGGCACCTTCAGACACCGATTCACACCTTTGAGATCTAAGATAGGCCGCAGCACCCGCCTTTCTTTGGCACCACAAAATATATGGAGTACCGACCCCAAACCGTATTCCTTTCTCGGAACCTCCACTACCGCCCCTAAGCACAGTAGGCGGTCCAAAGTGTTGCGAACCGCTAGAGTTTTCTTCTGCCCCCTGCAAGGAGACATGACGAAGGAATCTCGCGCGGGCCTTGCCAGCTCCAGGGCATAACCTTGCTGAATTATCTCTAGAACCAACTGGTCGGAGGTGATGAGGGTCCAAGCAGACAGAAACTCCCAAAGTCTCCCGCCGATCGGAGCGTCCGCCGCCGGGACCCGCATCATCTCATTGCGACTTCCGAGCTGCTGACACAGGGCCCGAGGCGAAACCCCTAGTCGCCCCTTGAAACCCCCGGAATCCTTGGCCGTGGGAAGAAAACCTGCCCCTCTGAAAGGCTCCATACCGTGACGCTCGAAATCTCCGAAAGTCACGAAACTGACCTCTAAAACCTTGACCGACCTTGCCCTGTTTCAGCTTATCCTCTGGCAGCCTACCCGCCTTGGATTCCTCGAGGTCCTTCACTAACTTATCCAAGTCTTCTCCGAAGAGCAGCTGCCCTTTAAACGACAGCTTACCTAGCCGGGATTTAGACAAACCATCCGCCGCCCAGTTACGCAGCCACACGGATCTGCGCACGGCCACCACGGAAGCCATGCTATTGGCCAGGGCTCTGACCAAATCATAATGTACATCTGCCAAATAAGCCGCACCGGACTCCAGACGCCCCAGCTCCTGGAGTTCGCCGAGATCCAAATGAGGCGAGCGACGCAACCGCTGAACCCAGCGCAAGCACGCCCGTGCCACCCAGGCTCCACAGATGGACGCCTGCAGCACGAGAGAGTCTGCCTCAAATGTCTGCTTCAAAAGGCATCCACCCTATGGTCCTGCGCATCCTTCAATGCCGTGCTGCCCTTTACCGGGATGGTAGTCTTTTTGGTAACCGCCGATACCACTGCATCAACCTGTGGCGTCTTGAACCTTTCCTTATCTTTATCCGCTAACGGATAAAGTCTAGCCATGGTGCGGACCCCTCTAAGTCCCGCCTCCGGCTGGTTCCATTCCTCTTGGATCATTTTATCGACCACTTTATGCAGCGGAAACACCACCTGCGTTTGCCGGACCGCTTGAATGATGGGATCCTCTACCTCGTCCTCCGCGGACGCCTGGGCAGTCAAATTGAGCATCTGCAGGGACTCAGTGATGAGCGCCGGAAGCTCTTCTCTCCGGAAAAGCCTAATGATCCTAGACTGCTCCTCAGGTTCCAGGATCTCACCCTCCTCTAGATCCTGCACCCCTTCTTCATTCTCCCAGTCTGGCTCTTCAGGCTCCGCCCATTCACTTTCCATCGCCGAGGAATCCCTGGCCCTAGCCTTCTTTGGGGCCGAGGGACCCTCTAGAACCTCGCCCGCAGTCACCAGCTGCGTAGTGGACAGCGAACTAGGCGCATCCTCCGCCAAGCAACCCTGGCGCCGCAAACAAAAGGCTTTGTGCAACAGTAATACAAACTCCGGGCAGAACTCCACCGAAGCCTCCGGCTGCCGCTCCAGTGATGGAGTCGAAGGACCAGCCTGCTCCTCCACAGGGGCTTCCTGCCCTGGGTCTGGGGGAGACGCTGCCAGCCCCGCCGACGGCACCCCCGGTGACTCTGACTCCTCCCTGACGTCCATCAGCCGCTCTACCGTGGATGACAGGGAAGCACAGCCACGGCACACTCCAGACTCTGCAACTGTGCCTCTACGGGTGCCACAGACCACACACTGTGGTTGCCCCGCCACAGACCTTCCTCTATTTACCCCTGAAACTCAGAACTCACTCAAAATGAAAGTTCTGCCAGTCAGGGGCACCCTGAAACCACAGAGCTCTTTGTCTGCCGGGGAATAACCTTGCCACAAGCCCCAGGCAATTGCAACCGCGAGAAGGGGCACCGTCCCTCCCCCCCCCCCCCCCCGCTGTATCCTACGATCGCAGGAGAAACTAAAGTAAATGAAAAGTAAAACAAAAATAACCCGCTAAGCTAAAGAACACGTTCTACCCCGGACCATGTGACTCCCAAAAGGCCAAAGCTTTCCTACCTGCTCAGAGAGCCCGACGCTGCTCAGCCACGCGGTCCTCCGTGCGACCTAAAATGGCCGCCGGGGAGCCGGGAGGAAAAAAGGGCGCCAAACTGCCTCTTTCCCAGCGCTCCGGGAGTGAACTGAACTGCCTTCCCTGCCACAGCAGCCTGCCGCTGGTTTTTAGCTTACCGGGCAGGTCTGCAATATCCCCCGATCCAGGCAGAAATCGCCGGCACAGGATCGGGGCAGTCTGTGCTCCACAATGCTACTGCAGTTCTCCTGCTCTCCGGAGCCGCGATCAGCCCGTGCGGCCCGGTAGAGTACAGGGATGGCAACGGGAGCTCTCCCCCATAGTGTCCGGGGGGAGAGATCCATCAAGCACCGCAGAACTCCTCTTCACCTGCCCCGTTATTGCAAGGCTTTTTGAGCACTGGCTGACAGGCAGGGAGCCATAACGTTAGAAATTCCTTACTCTGTTTTATATTTCTTTTTTTTTTTAAAGAAACACTACCCCCAGCAAAAATGCTTTTATCTATGAGTCCAAACTAAACTAATCCTACACTCTCCTTATCCGTTACTCCAGTGAGCCCTCTCCCGGGCTCACAACTTCCTCCTGCTGCATGGAGACTGGTAACACTGGAGGGGAAGAGAGAGAGCAGCAGGCTATATCCAGTGATGTCATGAGTTTGACATTCCAGTCTCCAAGCTGCAGGAGGAGGTTGACAACCCATAAGTAGAGGACTGAACTGGAGGAACGATAAGGAATGGATATTTCATGCCGATAGACTGATTATGGCCCCAGAATTGAATATCCAGGTTTAAATGAAAGTAGTGACAGCCAGCCGCTTTAATGTCCTGTCCGCCATTGCTGAAAATGCCCCCCGATAGGCACAACAATAGGCCAAGATTATCTGAAACTGACTAAGTAAGTCATGTTCAAGTTGCACAACCATGAACTAAAATTAACAGATTAGGCATCAAAGATATAAATTTTAAAAAAAATGTATAAAATCTAAATATAAGATTAAAAAAAATACTACACTGTGACTTGAATTCATTAAATTGCCTGGGCAAAAAAAGAGATATTTCTTTCGGAAAATCAAGAAACTGACCTGTTCTTAATTCCCCAAGAAGAGAATTCAATAGGGTAGGGCCAGCCACGCAGACATATGGGAGTGCATTTTTGTCAGGTGTATTAATCGAGAAGAAGCGATATCTCATATATTATGGGGCATGTTTACTAAAGGTTAACATGTTTTAATGAAATTAAGATGACATTTTACTTACCAGTCAATGTCCTTTCCTCGAGTCCTGCTAGACCAGTCCAGACAAGTGGATTGTGTTCCCCTGCTAGCAGATTGGTGTAGACAATGAAAAGTCCAGGTTTCAATTACATCACTCCCATGCCTCTATTCGCCTCGGCCACCAGAGGTCCCTTCAGTATTCATCCCAAAGCATATGAAAGAAACATGGAAAGCCTCACACAGCCTCAAATATGGGCAATCATGAGTGATCAACAGTAGAGAACTATGGAAAAGAAAGCATAAACATAAGGCTGTCATTAGAAGATGATCCTGCAGAACCAGGTATAAAAATCATAGCGGACTCAAGGGTATCGCAGCAGAAGAACAAAGCAAATACAATTTCAGGGGTGGGCCCTGGATTGATCTAGCAAGACTCAAGGAAAGTACATTACCTTGGAACCAGAATCTAAACTGCCCTAGTCATATAGAACGGCACATCCATGCTCCTGTGTGCCCGATCAGAATCGGACGCACAGGGGCAGATGCGATTCTGATCCCGTGGGGCACGTCTAGCCCCTCAGGATCAGAATCACGATTAGGCCTGTACGTGCAAGCCTGGGACCCAATCCTGGTTGGCCTGCACATACAGGTCTCCACCTGGCTAACTCAGTCAAGGCTCCTGAATGGAGCCGTGGCACCATGGCACCCGGTTGCCATGGCACCGCAGTTCCATTCAGGAGCCGCGATCCCTGGTCACTGACCTGTTCTGCAATTTCCTGCAGCCCGACCCCCAATCTGGCCTCCTAAGGCCGGGGTCGGGTTGTGGGGAATCACCTGCACCCCCTTTGAGCTCTTCCGCCACTGTCCAGGGAACTTATTCCACCTCAGAGGTGGAATAAGTTCCCCATTCAGCCCGCCGGCCCTGGATGTACAAGGCTGCCATCAGAATCAGCCCTGTACATCCGGGGCCATAGACCACCCACTGCCTGCCTTGTTCAAATGGGGAGGTTAGCCAGGGATGCAGAGGGGGCCAAATAGCAGGGATGGACGTCCCCGCTATTCATGGCTCAGAATGACCTCGCTACTGTCAAAATAATCCTATTTTTCACCTTGATAATAGGACACAGTGCTAAATATATGTTGAATTCTTTATTACCCACACTCTACATTTTCACTATATATAGTTCAGAGGGTTAATGCATTTTACTATTATACTGTTTGTTTTAACTGTTTAGTTCCCTGTAAAACAGAGTGCTCCTGAAAGCCCTGCTACATATGTTGGTTATTTATAAACTGCTTTGAATGGTAGAAAGGCGGTGTAAAAATAAGTATAAATAAATAAATAAAATATCACCTTCCATATCGTACTGCTAGACCAGCCCAGACAAGTGGGATGTACCAAAGCTACAACTCCATTGAGCAGGAAGAAAACACAGCAACTCACAAATCCCTGAGCCAAGCGATAAAGCTTGAAAAAAGTGGAAAGTGATGCCCATGTTGCTGCCTGACAAATATCTGCAGGGGCTACCGAGCTCTGCTCCACCCACGAGGACGCTTGTGCTCAGGTAGAATGGGCATATAAACCCTCTGCAATCAGCTGGTTCTGCAACAGATAAGCCGAGGTAATGATCTCCTTAATCCAGCGCCCGAACGCCAACTTAGCTGCCACATCACCCTTGCATGTGCCAGAAAACAGCACAAAAAAAGATGGTCGGACTTATGAAAGGACTTCGTAACCTCCAAGTACCAGAGAAACACCCTCTGGACATCCACAAGGTGAAGATCCTTATCCTTCCACCGACATTGCTCTTTAGAGAAGGAGGGCAGGCAAACCACCTGGTTCACATGAAGGGGAAAAATCACCTTAGGCAAGAAGGAAGGCACAGGCCGAATGTAAATGGCCTCCTTAGAAAAAGACATAAGGACCTCAGCAAGAAAGAGCCTGCAGCTTGAAAATCCACCTTGCGGAACAAATCATGACCAAGAAGACCATCTTGAGCGTCAATTCCTTTAAGGTAGCGTGCTTCAACGGCTCAATAGGTGCCATCATTAGGGCCCTGAGTACCAGACACAGATTACAGGAAGGGATCACAGACTGGAGGGGAGGACGCAGATGCCAAACCCCCTGGAGAAAGTGCAAGATGTCCGGGTGCAAGACTACAGACCTATGAGCCACTGGACTTTAGAAACAGGCCAAAGCTGCCACCTGAACTTTCAGGGAGCTAAAAGAAAGGCCCTTCTCCAGGCCATCCTGGAGAAAAGCCACCAGAGGGCACTTTGGTCACCTTAGGAGCCAACTGCTGAGCACTGCAACCGCTCAGATCTGCATGTATGTTAGCTTGGTAGACCTCCTCCAGGCTCCAAGCAGATTACAGACCACCACTGGAGAGTAGCCCCTACGCACTAGCTAACTCCTTTCAAGAGCCAAGCCATAAGTGAGAAGGTAGCCGGGTCCTCCGGGACGATCAGTCCCTGACACAGTAGGCCCCTAGATGGACGCAATCAAAAAGAAGGTACCTGCAGTAGCTACATCAAGTCTCCGAACCACACTCCTCAGTCAATCTAGTGCCACCAGAACAATCCTGCATGGGAAGTGTTTTATATGCTGAATCACATGCCCCACCAGGGGCCATGGAGGAAACACGTACCGCAGGTGCTGATTCGGTCAAGGCTGGTTCAGGGCATAACGCCCTTGGACCCCATTCTCTGTATGGTGACTGAAGAAGCAACAAACTTTGGCACTGATGGGTTGTCATCCAGCCCATTTCAGGGCGATCCCAGTGGAGCAGAATGAACTCCCACTCTCCAGGATCCAGAAAGTGCCGACTGAGGAGGTCCCCTTCTACATTGTCCACCCTGGCAATGTGCTGCGCTGACAAGGCTAGGAGGTTCTTCTCCACCAAAGCAAAGAGGAAAGCCATCTCCAGAGCTAACCTGGCAGTCCTCGTACCGCCTTCATGATTGACATAAGCCACCACCATGGCACTGTCTGAAAACACCCAAACTGCCCGGCCCTTGAGTGGGGGCCAAAATGCAGAAGAGCCACCCTGATGGCCTTCAACTTGAGGCAACTGATGCACCACACCACTTCCCTGAGGTTCCAATGGCCCAGGGTCATATGGTCCTTTCAATGGGCTCCCCAGCCCGAAAGACAGGCATCAGTCATAAGGAGGATCCAGGAAAAATCATCAAGCGGAATGCCCTTCCTCAGATGACAGGGCTGTTGCCACCACCGCAGGCGAGACTTCACAATCAACAGAAGTGGGAGCCTGCGCTCAAACATTTGAGAACTTGGGGACCACTGAGCCAGCTAGGATCGCTGGGGCAGTCGTATGTGAGGATGCACCCATGGCACCATCTCTATGGCTGCTGCCATCAATCTGAGGAGCTGGAGGTAATCCCAGACTCTGGGAGCCCGTTGCACACAGAACAGCGCCAGGCAATCCAATAGTCTTTTGACTTTCTCCTCTGGCAGGAAAATTCTGCCAACTCAAGTGCTGAAACATGTTCCCAGAAATTCCAGGGACTGGGGAGGCAACAGATGGCTCTTTCCCTGATTGATCACCCAGCCAAAGCTCTCCAAAAAGGATACCATTTGGGATGCCACCTGAGACGCCTCTTAAAGGGAATGGCCTGGATGAGCTAGTCATCCAGATAGGGATAGACACAGATCCTTCGGCACTGCAGCACCGCGGCTGTCACCACCATGGCCTTGGAGAATGTCCTTGGGGCGGTGGATAGCCTGAAAGGGAGGGCAATGAACTGATGGAGAGAGCCAAGCAGGGCAAAACTGAGATACTTGCTGATCTGCCTGGATTGGGATATGAAAATTATGCCTCGGCCAGATCAAGAGAAGCCAAGAACTCCCATTGGCGCACTATTTGAATCACAGAGCACAAGGTTTCCATCCAGAAGCGCAGGACACGTAAGTGCTCATTGACTTTGAGGTCCAAAATGGGCTAGAAAAAAACAGTCCTGTTTTGGGCACCACAAAATAGATGGAGTATCTGTTCTCGTCTTGCTCATCCAGTGGGATGGGCACAACCACGTTTAAGCACAGCAACTTGTCCAAGGTGATCGCAAACCCAGCAGGGGAGAGGAGGAAGGCATCTGGAATTGGCTCTTTGCATCCCAGGACACAGTCAAATTGAACAGTGTCTAGTGCTCAGTGATCCTTGGTAACCTGGGCCCATTCCTGAAAGAAAAGGCAAAGTCTGCCTACAACCGGAGGAACCAGGGAATGGGCCTCCAAAACTTTATTGTGCAGCCCAGGAGGGTCCTCCATTGAGTGGACAGAGTCCCTGGGCCCACATGCTCCACAAAGGACTGAGAAAGAGCCTGAAGCCCAGAAGCAGAGGGGAAGAAAGATCAGTAGCGACAAGAATCCCAAGATCCCTGGGGATTCAGCCAGGCTGCCCTGGTTGACAGGGAGAGGCTAACAAGAGAGCCAAGCAGGGCAAAACTGAGATACCTGCTGATCTTCCTGGATTGAGATATGAAAATTATGCCTCGGCCAGATCAAGAGAAGCCAAGAATTCCCATTGGCGCACTACTTGAATCACAGAGCACAAGGTTTCCATCCAGAAGCACAGGACACATAAGTGCTCATTGACCACTTTGAGGTCCAAAATGGGCTAGAAAAAACAGTCCTGTTTTGGGCACCACAAAATAGATGGAGTATCTGTTCTCGTCTTGCTCATCCAATGGGATGGGCACCACCACGTTTAAGCGCAGCAACTTAAGAATGTACTATAAAACACGATGTATCATAGCGCACAATGTACATAGCTCAACATAATCAAACACACAACACAACATACACACAAGTCACGATATATCCTTCACTGCATGAAAAACACTATCACCCCTTTTGATTGTTTGCTGTGAAACCGCCTTGATTGTAAGAAAAAGCGGTATAGAAATACAGTTAAATAAATAAATAAATAAATAACAAGAAAAGAAAAGGGCACCAGCCCACTTAACAGGCCCCTTGGACCTGCTTCCAGAAGGCGGTATGATTTTGTTTTGCCTAGGTCCTTCACCAGCTGCTCCAAATCGGCTCCAAAAAGAAGCTGCCCCTTAAAAGTCGGGTCGGCCAACCGGGCTTTGGGAGATGTATCCGCTGCCCAGTGCCGGAACCAAACCAAAGCTGTGACACCATTATCAGGAGACCACCACTGGCCGCTAAACATACCAGGTCATTCATAGCATCAAAAAAGAAGGAACTACTTAAAAGATAGGAAGCAGAGGGTAGGGCTGAATAGCCAATTTTCCCAGTGGAGAAAGGTGAATCGTGGAGTACTCCAGGGATCTGTGCTGGATCAGCTGCTTTTTAACACATTTGTAGATGACCTAGAAATGACCTAGTATTGGGAATAACAAGTGAGGTAGTCAAATTTGCAGATGACACAAAATTATTCAAAGCTGTTAAAACCCAAGAGGATTGTGAAAAATTGCAAGAGGACCTTGATAAATTGGAAGACTGGACATTCAAATGGCAGATGAAATTTAATGTGGACAACTGAAAAGTTATGCACCTAGGAAAGAACATCCCAAACTATGGTTACACAATGCAAGGTTCCACATTAGGAACCACCACCCAAGAAAAAGATTTAGTCATCATCATGGATAACACATTGAAACCCTCGGCCCAGTGTGCAGCGGTGGCCAAGGTAAATAAAATGCTAGGAATCATAAGGAAAGGACTGGAGAATAAAACAAAGGATATTAACTTGGCTCTGTATCGTTCCATGTGCGACCACAGCTTGAATGTTGTGTACAATTCTGGTTGCCGTATCTTAAAAAGGATATAGCGGAATTAGAAAAGGTACAGAGAAGAGCCACCGAAATGGTAAAGGGGATGGAAGGATATCCCTATGAGGAGATGCTTAAAAGGTTAGGGCTTTTTAACCTGGAAAAGAGATGGCCTACAAATTAATGAATGAGTGGAATGGTCTATAAATTAATGAATGAGTGGAACGGGTAAACGTAGATCAATTCTTTATGCCATCAAAAAGTAGAAAGACTAGGGACATGCAATGAAGCTACAGTGTAACCCATTTAAGACTAATAAGAGAAAATACTTTTTCACTGAACGCATAATCAAACTCTGGAATTCGTTACCAGAGGATGTAGTAAACACTGTTAGTGTAGCTGGGTTTAAAAAAGGTTTGGACAAGTTCCTGGAGGAAAGGTCCATAAAGCATTATTAAAGAGGAACCAGGTAATCCACTGCTTGTGCCAATACAAGCATTATGGAACCTGTGTGTCTTTTTGGGAAATTGCTAGATATTTGTGACCTGGATTGGCCATTGTTGGAAACTGGATACTGGGCTTGATGGACCTTGGTCTGACTCAATATGGCATTTCTTATGGCCCAAGAGAGGTAGAATCATCCAGCAAAAGAGACTAAATCCACTGGAGCAGGGCTTGAGACATCAGGCCTGCACATAGCGCAACTGAAGAATAGCAGCCGCAACAGCTGGAGTGGAGGAGTAGCCTAGTGGTTGGGTCAAGGTACTTCAGGCCGGGGGTTCAAATCCCACTAGAGGACAGCAACCTTGGGCCGGAAGGACTGGGGTTTCTAGTCCCACAGGTGCTCCTTGTGGTCTTGGGCAAGCCACTTAACCCTCCATAGCCCATGTTCCCTGTAAAATAGTTCTCTGTGTGCTGTGCTTTCCTGTCTAATCAATGTGTTTATACCTCAAAAATTTCCTGTCATGATTTGACAATTTCCAATCTGTAATCAAAAAAACCGCTGCTGATCACTGGAAGTAGCGGTA
Source organism: Ichthyophis bannanicus (assembly GCA_033557465.1). Lineage (NCBI taxonomy): Eukaryota > Metazoa > Chordata > Amphibia > Gymnophiona > Ichthyophiidae > Ichthyophis > Ichthyophis bannanicus. The sequence goes on along the minus strand of CM066034.1, from coordinate 373,144,256 downwards.
TACAAATGTATACTAAATAAAATAAATAAATAAACAGCGAACTGGTTCTTCAAACTGAATCCACCTTTAGGTCCAGAGTATCTTTCAAAACCAATCTGCCTTCCACAGGAATGGTGGTACATCTGGTAACTACTGTGACCTGCGTATCCATCTTGGAGATATCAATCACACAATGCACTGCATCTCCAGGAAAGCATGCATCTTATACACCCTTAGGTGAGGAGATGGGGGAATCTCACTCCAACTGGAACAGGCCCTTGAGCACCTCCAGTAATGAGAGACAGTAGTATATTTCCACACCCCTTGCAGGAATGGATGCTTCTTGGGATCCTGTTCTGTGTCTCGAGCATCTGCTAAATTCAAGGTGGATAAGACCCTGGGATCCATGCTTCCAGTTCCTACCCCCGGAACATGTGGATAACATCAACCTCCTCAGAGGCCTCTGAAGGTAAGAGTACTTCTTCATCCACATCAAACATCGCAATCCAAGTCACTCAGCTGATCCCCATCTCCAGGGGGCTACCTTTGCCAGAGATGCTTAGCCATCAGTCTTACAGGGCTCCCACTCTCAGCCTGCCCCTCACAAGACTGTGCTCGGGAGGAAACCAGAGGCCACAGGGTCTGAATTTCCATGCCAGAAGGACCAGGCCTGTTGTAAAATGAAAAGAATTCCAGGGAAGACAATCCAGACTCTGGAAGCTCTCCTTGCAGAAATGACTCTCCTACACTAGGGGGCATAGTCACCATCAGTCCCCTAGAGGACAGGGTGGGGCCAACAGCATGGTCACTGGAGCCTCTGGCTGGCTGAATATCCTTATCCTCAGCGTCATCTGCCACTAAGGCCCGACTAACTGCATTCTCCAGCTGTGAGAGGGGAAAAGGTCCTCCAGGAACAACTCAGAAGCTGCCATGCAAGAAGAACAGAGTCTAGAATCCAGAGATAAGGCACCTTACTTGCCAGGAAGACAAACTACGTTTTCCTGTTAGAAGACATAGAAAGTTAAGGCAAGTATCCCAATAGTGTGCGCTAAGGCTGTGCTAAGGCACACAGTAACTGTGCTTTTACTGTGGCACATGTTCACTACGCTCTTTAGTGCAACACGCATTACAGGTGCTAGGGATGGAAAACACATTGGAGCTGCTTGGGCATAACGCGCATTGGGACTGTGTGACAGCCAGGCACACATTGATAAAAATGCTAATGCATGCATAAAATGGTGGAAAACTCCCCATATGGCACCAGCAGTCCACTCCGAATTGAGTCCCAGACAGATGGAATCAGAAGCCCCCAACAAGGACAGTGACAAGATCAAGCCTTGGTACTTACCCAATGAGAGCCCCAGGCCGAAAATCCGTGCCAGGCTCAACTCTACTTCCCAGGAACTGTTTTTCTAGTTTACAGCACTGTGTTTAAGATGGCTGGCAGGCAGATCCCTCTGAGAGCTTTCTGCAATTTTTGGGAGCAGGGGAGACCAAGGAAGAGGGAGGGGGTATTGAGGTTGTGAGAGGCAGTTGTACTCTTCCAGATATTTCCAAATGCTTTCAATTTCTTATCTAGGGTAAGAGCACTGAGCTGAACCAATTTTCCCTCCTCCTATAGCTACCAAAAAGACCGCAGTCTATTGGAGTCTCCCACGTTGTGCTCCAGTGAAAGATCAACCCGCACTCTGTCATTCACGGGCGTTTCAAATCCATCTTTTCCTCTCAAATCCTCAGAATTTTCTTCAGAGAGGAGAAAATCCATCCACCATCTGCGGAGACAAAAAAATACTGAAGGGACCTCTGGTGACTGAGCAAATAGAGGCATGGGAGTGATGTCATTGAAACCTGGGCTTTTCATTGGTTCTTTGTCCCCACCAATCTGCTGGTAGGAGAACACAACTCATTTGCCTTGATTGGTCTAGCAAGACGATATGGAATGCATGTTATGTGCCACTGCACCCATAAAAATAAAAGGGCTGTGGACAGTTAATGCACATTAATTTTATTAACATGCCCTATGATTCATAGACCAGAGAACACAAGTAGACATATAATTTAAGACAGAGTTAAAACAAAGGGGAATCTCACAACTTAGTGCTTGGTGGACTCAAGTAAGGATTTTGAACTTTATTTACCATGGGACAGGAAGAATAAATAGAGAATGGAAATTACATGATCAAAGCATAGGGCACCTCTTAAAATTCCAGCAGCAGCATTTTGGGTGTACAGAAGTGTTTGGTAGTCTTTAATATATTGAGTTACAGCAACCAATGCCTGACTGCACACAGTCTGTAAAACAGTGTGAAAGTCAGTAGGACGAAAGAATGGTTTAAGTCTCCTTAACAAATTAAGCTATAAAAAAGCAATCTTAGTACCTATGTCAAAGCCATGCCAAAATTCAGCCAAATTTGTTAACAAAATTTCAATAGTGTGCACAAGATGAAAGCCAAATTGATGTTGATCCAAGATCCTATGTTCATCAAGAAAATCTTGCAATTGTAGAAGTAAAATGGAGTAAAGATACTGGACAACAGCTAGTTGGATCAGAGAGATCTGTTAGCTTTCTTTCCGATAGGTCGGATGCTAGCTTGTTTCAATCAGCAGGCATACAACCTTCAGTCAAAGATGCATTAACAATGGCAGCAAATGGGCCACTAATCTCATTGTGAAGGAATCATAGAACTACAGTAGAGCAAGGTTTAACAGGCAGCTGTATGTGTTTCAGAGATATGAAAAGTCTCCCATATGGTTAGATAGTCATCCATTGGAATCACTCCCTTCGCCAAATTAAATTTACTGCTAATATCAGGAACCTTATGTTGAAAAAATTCTGCACAATCCTTATAACTACACAAAAATGGCACTTCAAAGCCTTTTTCAAAACATGATAACTGTTTTACAATTGAAAACAATTCCTGAGGGAAATTATTGAGGGCTACTTGTAGGGGCTGATATTCAGAGTGATTAACACGGTCAGCAGACCTACTAACTGCATTAACCACAGCAACCAGGCTATTCAGCAGCACTAATGCAGTCAGTGCCGCCACTGAATGCCCAGATGCTAGTCGGCTAGCGTTGGGGCGTTCTGGGGAGGGTCCGGTGAAAAGTATATAAGCATTAAGAACATAAGAACATAAGATATGCCATACTGGGTCAGACCAAGGTCCATCAAGCCCAGTATTCTGTTTCCAACAGTGGCCAATCTAGGTCATACGTACTGTGACACGGAAGATCTGCCCTGTGCCTTTAAAACACAGAAATCTGCTGGGTTTAGCTCAGATTCTGACAGGCAGGGAGATCAAAAGCTTCCCAGTTACCATAGGCAACCAAAACAGGCTGAGACACGAGGTCTGAAGGCACGCCTAGCTAGCAAACACTCCCCAGTTAATCAGGAAAACAGTTTTCACATGGGCAAGAAAATGCCCCTAAAACTGTATAAAGAATGTCCAAAGCAAACAGAGTTAGATCAGGGAGATCTCGGAGAGCAGAAGTTCACGAGGAACAGGAATCTGCAGAAGCTTGGCAAGTAAGAGGAAACTTGCAGGTCTCGGAAGGAGGTTCAGAATATTCCTATACTGACTCTGAATTACCTGACCCTTGGAACAGAAAGCCAAGGAGGAATTTGCAAAGGGAAACAAAGCTACCTGCAACAAGAGGGATTAGTTACAGGAAATACTCACCTCTGACGCAGTGTGATTTTCCCAGGCACAGAGCTCAGTGGAAGGAACGTGAGGCAGCTGGTAAGAAGCCATATATAATTGAAAAGCAGAGCTGCTTGAAATTCTTACAACCCTGTGAGAGGGAAAGTAATTCGGTTGAAGATATTTGTATGATTGATGAGGATGAATGTATGTCTCTAAAACCCTGCAGAAGACTTCCAAGGGAAAAGTCTGTCAGTACCAGAACAGGACAGTGTTATGAGCTAATGCCAGGCACAAGAGGTAGGAGATTGAAAAGCTACAAAGAGAAAGCAGGTTTAAACAGAGCTGTTTCTCCGTCCTGCTTTTACAAGCTGTCTGATAACTACCTGCCTTATTGTGGAGAGGGTTGTGTTGAAAGCTCAGAGACTGATTTGAGGAGGTTTCAAACTTTCTGCCCTAGAGAAAATAATGTGGTTGAGGAACCAATGATTACAGAGCCAAGTAGCTTAAATCCCTGTATTGAGGACATGGATTGCTCTTTGTTAATGGCTGATATAAGTTCTCTGCGCTAGCTAAAGACAAGAGTGCCTTGTAGAGAGCTGAATGAGCACAGAAGAGACTGTCAGCATTTTCATCTGGTTTCTGTTCAATGTAATTCCTGTTTTTGTTCAAGCGAGAAGCTGTGTTTTGTTTTCACCTTCAGTTTGCCAGAAGCATGGCTGTATTTTAAGTTCTTGTGTTTTTGTACTGTTTTTGAAAATCCAAACCCCGGGAGGGAAATAAAATCCTTCTTAAACCTGACCACTCAGTCTCACAACTACTCCTTTTCATAAAGAAGGGTCAGGCCCAGCAGTGTGACTGGCTGCTTACGCCTCAGTCCGGCCACTGCTGGTGACATAAATGGCGTAGTAATTTGGATTTTTGGAAAAAAAAAAAAGAGTACTACCCAAGGCTTTTTCCTAAGAGAGGATACAATTGGCTGAAGAAAAAAAAAAACAGCAGCGAAGGAAAATCCTGAAAGAGGAAATCCTGACACAGAATTCTCCAGCAAGTGGACGTCCACAGGCTGACCTGAAGGAGGCGTGTAAAGAACCTTTCTCAACGCGAGATCCTACACCATGCTGAGGTATAAGTAGGTGGGCACGGGTGGTGAGGATTGCTGAGAAAGGGGAGGAAGTTATACCTTGCTAAAGGCAGACAGGGAAAAGAAAAAAATATATATATATTGTGCCGCACTTGGTGGGCTCTGTTTTTTTCTCTCCCATACAGGTACACTTCAACGCCGGGATGGATCCCCAGGACATGCTCCGATGGATGGAGGAACAATGGAAAGCCCAGAGTGAGCTCGCACGACAAGCCCAGGATAGGACTATGGCAGCACTGGCTGCGCAGCAGAAGCCACTCCTGGACTTGCTAACCGTGCTGCTAAAGAGGACACCCACCACAGATGAGGATGGCGTACTGGTACCACCTGTGGTAGGACTGCAAAACTGTAGTGCATTGGCACTGGGACCTTTGCAAAAGACTGACAATTTTGACGACTATTCTGATGCCTTTGAAAGGATTGCGGAGGCGGCTAAATGGCCACTAGACCAGTGGGCTGTTAGGTTCGCTATGTCTTTAACCGGAGAGGCATTGGCGGCCTACAAGGCGATGCCCGCAGGCCTAGCGTCCAATTACCTGGACGTAAAATTAGCGGTGAGAGATAGTGCGTAGGTGTTAAACCTAGCCTATCGACGTCTTTTTAGAGAGGCAAGGCTCTTGCCTAAAGAGACGCCGAAGGCTTTGATGCAGCGACTTAAAGGTCTAGCAACAAAATGGCTTGCTCCGGAGAAGGCAACAGTGGAATCTTTGATGGACGCTGTGCTCCTTGAGCAATATTTTGAGGCTGTACCGCCGGAAGTAAAAGCTTTCTTGTTGTTACAGAAGTGCAAATCCACTAGGGAAGCGGCTGAACTGACAGAATGTTATTTTGAAGCCGAGTTATCCGGGGCTTCCAGGGATAGCATTCTAAGAGTAACGGGCATGGGAAGAATGCCAGGTATAAAGAAAGCTTATACTCATAAGGTACAGAGGGAAAATGTAAGGAAATATGATGATGTGATGAAATGTTTTCAATGTGGGAAAAGTGGTCACATGCGCAGGGACTGTAAGGAGCGCATTGCCCTTATCTCAGGGGGAGAGAGAGACCCTGGGGGAGGATTTCTCATAGATGTCCAGGTGGAGGGTGTGAAGGCCATAGCACTCCTTGATACAGGAGCAGACCAGAGTATGGTCTCACATACGATGTGGCAGGCTATTCTGACTAGTAACCCCTCTGTCCTATGCCAGATACCCCCGAATGTGAAAGTGAAATGTATATGTGGAACCTCATCCTATTACTCATTATATGATGTGCTTATAGAGGGACTAGGTACCAGTGAGAAAGTGCCAATAGTGGTAATCCCACACCTTCCAAGAGAGGTGGTGTTAGGAAGGGATTGGCCTTCTTTTCAAAAAGCCCTTAAGGAGAGGCTAGATGAAAGAATAGGTCTAGTTTCCACTAGGTCCCAAAGTAAGGTCTCAGGGGCAGGGGGACAAGTCCGCTATCAGAGCCAGATGAAGTGCCCGAGGATAGGGACATACCCCCAGAGCCAGAGTCCAACCCAGATGAGGAACCCCAAGACATACTTCCCTCCAATGAGGATTTAGTTAACCTTCCTAAAAAGGTCAGGAAGAATAAGGCAAAAAGACGTCAAGAGAGGAGACAGAGGTCGCAGGGAAGAGCAGACCTGGAAGCCTGGGAGGGTTTACCTTGGGTGCCAGCCGAGCTGGTGAAGAAATTCCCTTCCTTCCCTAAAGAACAGCAGGGTGATCCAGCATTGAAAAGGGCATTCGAGTATGCTCAAGAGGCTAGGACAATTTTACCCAGGTTCTTCCTGGAGGGCGAACTGTTGTACAGGGAGAGCGCAGATCCCAGAACAGGTACTGTACGCAAGCAGTTGGTGGTGCCAACTACCTTTAAGTCGGTAGTCTTGAAATTGGCACACGACCACCCCGTAGGCAGTCATAAAGGTGTCCAAGGGACGTTGGACCAGGTGCTAGCTCGCTTTTACTGGCCGGGAGTGTTTAAAGAAACAACCCGGTATTGCGAGTCCTGTCCAGCATGCCAACGGGTCACGGCTGCCAAACCAAAGCCAGTACCGATGGTTTCACCACCCACCATTGCAACCCCAGTGAGGCGATTAGCAATGGATATTGTAGGCCCGTTAATAAGAACACCAAGGGGTTTTCAATATATTTTAGTGATCATGGACCATGCAACCAGGTTTCCATGAGCAATACCCCTGCGCAACATTTCTGCGAAAACCATATCAATAGAGCTCATAAAGTTGTTTTGTGAGATTGGGTTTCCCCAAGAGATCTTAACTGATCAAGGGACAAACTTCACGTCAAAACACTTGGCCATGCTTTGGGATACGTCATATCCGCACCTCAGCGTACCACCCCCAGTCCAACAGACTGGTGGAACGCATGAATCAGTCCTTAAAGCAGATGTTAAGGCAGAGCTTAGGAGGGAATATGGTTGAATGGGACAATGTCCTCCCATTCGTCCTTTACGCGTGTCGTGAGCGCGTACAGGCATCGTTGGGGGCATCACCTTACGAGCTGTTGTTTGGTAGGGCTCCGAGAGGGATCCTAGATATCCTTAGGGAGCAGTGGGTTGCACCAGATGAGACAGAAGTAGGGGTACCCCAATTTCTAAAAGACCTCAGGAACCGTTTAGAACGGACTTCCCGAGTGTCTATGGACAATCTGCAGGCCAGCCAGCGCCAGCAGAAAAAATATTATGACCGGGGGACTAAAACAAGGAATTTATCCATAGGAGATAAAGTTTTAATCCTAGTAGCGGACGCGGGTCCGAAGTTTGAGGCCAGATGGAAAGGCCCGGGTACAATAGTTGGCCAGGTGGGTCCCGTTTCCTACAAAGTGGAAAACGAAAAAGGGTGCCGCCAAGTATACCACTTGAACCTGCTGAAGCCTTGGCGTGAAAGGTCAGCGGAGGTGAGATTGGTACATGTAGTGAGCAAAAGATTCAACTCAGATGAGATTACGTGCTGTCCGACGAGGACGTCCGCAGCTCGTAATATCTTAAGGAGGGGGATGTGTGACACGGAAGATCTGCCCTGTGCCTTTAAAACACAGAAATCTGCTGGGTTTAGCTCAGATTCTGACAGGCAGGGAGATCGAAAGCTTCCCAGTTACCATAGGCAACCAAAACAGGCTGAGACACGAGGTCTGAAGGCACGCCTAGCTAGCAAACACTCCCCAGTTAATCAGGAAAACAGTTTTCACATGGGCAAGAAAACGCCTCTAAAACTGTATAAAAAATGTCCAAAGCAAACAGAGTTAGATCAGGGAGATCTCGGAGAGCAGGAAGTTCACGAGGAACAGGAAGCTGCAGAAGCTTGGCAAGTAAGAGGAAACTTGCAGGTCTCGGACGGAGGTTCAGAATATTCCTATACTGACTCTGAATTACCTGACCCTTGGAACAGAAAGCCAAGGAGGAATTTGCAAAGGGAAACAAAGCTACCTGCAACAAGAGGGATTAGTTACAGGAAATACTCACCTCTGACGCAGTGTGATTTTCCCAGGCACAGAGCTCAGTGGAAGGAACGTGAGGCAGCTGGTAAGAAGCCATATATAATTGAAAAGCAGAGCTGCTTGAAATTCTTACAACCCTGTGAGAGGGAAAGTAATTCGGTTGAAGATATTTGTATGATTGATGAGGATGAATGTATGTCTCTAAAACCCTGCAGAAGACTTCCAAGGGAAAAGTCTGTCAGTACCAGAACAGGACAGTGTTATGAGCTAATGCCAGGCACAAGAGGTAGGAGATTGAAAAGCTACAAAGAGAAAGCAGGTTTAAACAGAGCTGTTTCTCCGTCCTGCTTTTGCAAGCTGTCTGATAACTACCTGCCTTATTGTGGAGAGGGTTGTGTTGAAAGCTCAGAGACTGATTTGAGGAGGTTTCAAACTTTCTGCCCTAGAGAAAATAATGTGGTTGAGGAACCAATGATTACAGAGCCAAGTAGCTTAAATCCCTGTATTGAGGACATGGATTGCTCTTTGTTAATGGCTGATATAAGTTCTCTGCGCTAGCTAAAGACAAGAGTGCCTTGTAGAGAGCTGAATGAGCACAGAAGAGACTGTCAGCATTTTCATCTGGTTTCTGTTCAATGTAATTCCTGTTTTTGTTCAAGCGAGAAGCTGTGTTTTGTTTTCACCTTCAGTTTGCCAGAAGCATGGCTGTATTTTAAGTTCTTGTGTTTTTGTACTGTTTTTGAAAATCCAAACCCCGGGAGGGAAATAAAATCCTTCTTAAACCTGACCACTCAGTCTCACAACTACTCCTTTTCATAAAGAAGGGTCAGGCCCAGCAGTGTGATTGGCTGCCTACGCCTCAGTCCGGCCACTGCTGGTGACAGTACCTAGCAGTTTCCCCAAGGGACACAGGTTCCACAATGCTTGTATTGGTTCAAGCATTGATATCCTGGGTCCCTTCTTAATAATGGTTTATGGACCTTTCCTCCAGGAACTTGTCCAAACCTTTTTTAAACCCAGCTACACTAACAGCCTTTACTACATCCTCCGGTAACAAATTCCAGAGTTTGAATACACGTTGAGTGAAAAAATATTTTCTTTTATTAGTCTTAAATAGTTTACCCTGTAGCTTCATTGCATGTCCCCTAGTCTTTCTATATTCTGATAAGGTAAACAATCGATCTACGTTCACCCATTCCACTTCGTTCATTAATTTATAAACTTCTATCATATCTCCTCTCAGCCGTCTCTTTTCCAGGTTAAAGAGCCCCAACCTTTTTAGCCTTTCTTCATAGGAGTATCCTTCCATCCCCTTTACCATTTTGGTGGCTCTTCTCTGAACCTTTTCTAAAATCGCTATATGCTTTTTAAGATACGGCGACCAGAATTGCACACAATATTTAAGGTGCGGTCTCACCATGGAACGATATAGAGGCATTATAATATCTTTTGTTTTATTTTCCATTCCTTTCCTTATCATACCTAACATTCTATTTGCTCTCTTGGCCGCTGCTGCACACTGGGCCGAGGGTTTTAACATGGCATCCACAATGACACCTAAATCTTTTTCCTGGGTGGTGGTTCCTAATGTGGAACCTTGCATCGTGTAACCATAGTTTGGGTTGTTCTTCCCTAGGTGCATAACCTTGCACTTGTCCACATTAAATTTCATCTGCCATTTTGATGCCCAGTCTTCCAATTTATCAAGATCCTCTTGCAATTTTCAACAATCCTCTTGGGTTTTAACAACTTTAAATAGTTTTGTGTCATCTGCAAATTTGATAACCTCACTCGTTATTCCACTTTCCAGGTCATTTATGAATATGTCAAAAAGCAGCGGACCCAGCATAGATCCATGGGGTAAACCACTATTCACCTTTCTCCATTGGGAAAATTGGCCATTTAGCCCTACCCTCTGCTTTCTATCTTTTAACCAGTTCCTGATCCACAATAGTACACTGCCTCCTATCCCATGACTCTTTAGTTTTGCCAAAAGTCTCTGATGAGGGACCTTGTCAAAGGCTTTCTGAAAGTCCAGATACACAATATCAACCGACTCACCTTTGTCCACCTGATTATTCACTCCTTCAAAAAAACATAACAGATTAGTAAGACAAGATCTTCCTTGTCTAAAGCCATGTTGGCTGTCTCCCATTAGGTCATGACTATCTACATGCTGAGTAATTTTATTCTTTATGATGGTTTCTACCATTTTTCCCGGTACTGATGTCAGGCTCACCGGTCTGTAGTTTCCCGGATCACCCCTGGAACCCTTTTTAAAAATTGGTGGTACATTGGCGATCCTCCAATCTTCAGGTATTAGAGATGATTTTAATGATAGTTCACAGATTACTAATAGCAGGTCTGCAATCTCGTATTTCAGTTCTTTCAACACCCTTGGATGTATACCATCCGGCCCAGGTGATTTGCTACTCTTCAGTTTATCTAATAGTTGTAATACATTGCTAAATAAATAAAATAAGTAAGTAAGTAGAGGCAGTACCTGGGGGAAAATGCTGTCCGGTTATCCCTACACAGCGGAAGTTAGGCACCTTAAAGGCTGGCCTAACCTTTGCTACAGAAGCTAACCAGGCAGTGGCTGAATAGCGCCGCTGCCAGGTTAGCTTTGCTGCTATCTGGCTAAGCCGAATATTCAATGCCATGGCCGGATATGGCCCTGGGTTTTAAGTTCAGTGGCGATGGCTAGCTGCTTTACAAGGGTAGCCACCATCGCTGAATATCCCCCTGCAGTCTTTTAGTACAAATAAATATTCTTTTATCTGCCAAAGTCTTGTAGTTCTATAATAAGCTGACTGATCATTAGTATTACCAAATCTCCATTGTCTTTTGAGTTGGCATAATTTCCTCTTTTCAGTCTTAAGATCAAATACCATAGGATGAGCACATCTTATTTTATGCTATTTAACAGGAACCACTTCATCCAAAGCACTGTCCAGCTCTCCCTGCACTACTGTTTGTCCGAACAATTTTTTTCAGTGTTATTTGCTTTCTTTTTAGTATTATTTGTTTGGATTTTTTCTCTTGCAGATTGCCTGCCCATGCGTTGTAAGCCTGTGTGCCTTTCCTTGGCTGCCCGGTAGCCCTACCCATGCGGCAACATCAACAGGTGACATTGCCCTGAGCTCCTCAAATCCAACCCTCCCAGCGGTGACTGCGACTGTCCTGCTCTCCCTGCAGTGCTGTTTGTCCCAATATTTTTTTCAGTGTTATTTGCTTTCTTTTTAGTATTATTTATTTTCTTTTTGTCTTGCAGTTTGCTAGCCCATTTGCTGCAAGCCTGGGTTGTCTTTCCTCGACTGCCTGGTAGTCCTGCTCACTCGGCAATGGCAACAATTTGCCTGCCCATTTGCTGCAAGCCTGTGTGCTTTTCCTTGACCACCTAATAGCCACGCCCACTTGGCAACATCAACAATATGCCTGCCCGTTCGCTGGGAGCCTGTATACCTTTCCTCAACTGCCCGGTAGCCTTGCATACTCAGCAATGTCAACAGGTGACGTCGCTCTGAGCTCCTCAAATCCAACCTTCCCAGGGCATGCTCCTGGGGCAAACTCTTTGAGATGACTACTGGAGTGATGTGTCCGCTTATATTTCTCCTGGTCTTGCTCAGCCACTTGTCACTTACAGCTATAATTGCAGCATCCTCCTCCCACCTGTGCTGCTACTCCACTCATCTATCCATCAGCTATGATGTTTCACATCCCTTTTCGCTGGACCCAGAGGCCTTTGTCCAGAGCCCGGCAATCACCTTCACAATCCTCCTTGCTGTTAAGAAGCAATTTGATTGCCTGTGTATTGGTGCTGCCTCATAATCCAACACTACCCGAGGGTGGCACAAAGCTTAATCTTAATCTTGCAATCTTAAACTATCGGTCTCTAAAATCGAAATCAAATTTCATCTCAGATGTGATCCTTGCTTATAATCTTGATTTCCTCGGCCTTGCTGCCTTTCCCTGGGTTACTCCGCTCTCTCAGATCCAACAATCTCATGTAGGGGAGGAGGAGTGGCACTCATCTATAAGGCCTCACTCCCACTCTTGGAACTTCCTGGACACCCCTGGCCTGATCCAGAGAACCTCCTGATAAAATTAGCCTCCTCACTCCTATGATTTACTTTTGCTTTACTGTGCACCATCTCTCGAAAGTGCCCAGTGGGAAGCTATTCGCTAATCACTCCTCGAACTAACAGTCTCCTTTGCTTAGGAGATTTCAATATTCACTATGATGCCCCTCAAAGGTCCAGATACGAGGCGTTTATCCAATTTTTGTTAGATCACGATTTCTTCTAACACGTAAGACAGCCTACACATACTGTCAGCCATACCTTAGATTTGATCCATACCCAACTTGACTTTTCCCCCCCTCCAACTCAGATTTCCACCATTCCTTTCCCTGGACAAATCACGCTCTTGTGACGTTCAATCTTCAGAAACCTGTCAGTCATGCCCCTTCTATATCATAAGAACATAACGTAAGAACATAAGATATGCCATACTGGGTCAGACCAAGGTCCATCAAGCCCAGTATCCTGTTTCCAACAGTGGCCAATCTAGGTCATACGTACCTAGCAGTTTCCCCAAAAGACATAGGTTCCACAGTGTTTGTATTGGGTCAAGCATTGATATCCTGGGTCCCTTTTTAATAATGGTTTATGGACCTTTCCTCCAGGAACTTCTCCAAACCTTTTTTAAACCCAGCTACACTAACAGCCTCCGATAACAAATTCCAGAGTTTGATTACACGTTCAGTAAAAAAATATTTTCTTTTATTAGTCTTAAATAGTTTACCCTGTAGCTTCATTGCATGTCCCCTGGTCTTTCTATATTCTGATAACGTAAAGAATCAATCAACGTTTACCCGTTCCACTCCGTTCATTAATTTATAAACTTCTATCATATCTCCCCTCAGCCGTCTCTTTTCCAGGTTAAAGAGCCCTAACCTTTTTTAGCCTTTCTTCATAGGGGTATCCTTCCATCCCCTTTACCATTTTGATGGCTCTTCTCTGAACCTTTTCTAATAACGCTATATCCTTTATAAGATACGGCGACCAGAATTGCATGCAATATTCAAGGTACAATCTCACCATGGAACGATATACAGGCATTATAATATCCTTTGTTTTATTTTCTATTCCTTTCCTTATGATACCTAACATTCTATTTGCTCTCTTGGCCGCCACTGCACACTGGGCCGAGGGTTTTAACATGTTATCCACGATGACGCCTAAATCTTTTTCCTGGGTGGTGGTTCCTAATGTGGAACCTTGCATCGTGTAACCATAGTTTGGGTTGTTCTTCCCTAGGTGCATAACTTTGCACTTGTCCACATTAAATTTCATCTGTCATTTTGATGCCCAGTCTTTCAATTTATCAAGATCCTCTTGCAATTTTCCACAATCCTCTTGGTTTTTTTTTTTAAATAATTTTATTTTTAATAATTTCAACTTTTTACATCCAAAGAATACAGTGAATGAAAGAAAAGCATGGATACTCTAGTAACAAACAGGTAATAAATGAGCAAACAAACAAAATATATTCCCATTACTTTCAGCCCACAATAAGGAAATTAGGGGGAACAATAAAGAAAATAAATAAAAAGGAAGAAATCCTTTACCCCATAATTAACAATTAGGCAGGCGAAGACTTATGTGTCAGCCGTATGAGATGGATCCGCTACATTAACAATTACAACCTCTCTCGCCTCCAGAAATTGCAGAAGTTGCCTAGGTTCAAAAAACAAATATACTTTCTGCTTATAAGAAACACAACATTTAGCGGGAAATTTCAACTGAAAAGTAGCCCCTAGAGCCAAAACTCTGGGGCGAAGGACTAAAAAATCCTTCCTTCTCATTTGTGTATCTCGAGACACGTCAGGAAAAATTCTCACTTTAGAACCCAGGAAATCTTCATTCATATTCCTGAAATATAATCTGAGAATATAGAATTTATCTGCTTCCAATGCCATAGTCACCAGGAGAGTAAATCTTCCCATTACGACCTCCAGGGAACTTTCCAGAAACCCTGTGAGGTCCTCTATCCCAGAAGGAACAGGAGGAGACCCAGATTCCTGATTTCTAGAGCTCAAAGTTAGGTACTGTGCCCTAGCCATAGGAGGAAATTGATCTGGAGAAATTTTTAAAACTTCCCCAAAATATTTCCTCACCATCTCCACTGCTGACAAAACCGGAGACTTAGGGAAATTCAAAAATCGCAGATTACATCCGCGAGCCTGGCTTTCTAGATATTCAACCTTTCTAAGAGTCACAGACCTATCCCTAACTTGGGCTGAAGTCAGTTCTCGCAGGCGTTCCACTTCCTCCTCCAGTCTGGTAATTTTTTTTCCATGAGACACTTGGGCATGGGACATAGAATCAATCACAGCTTTAACCCCAACTGAATCCATATGCATAAAACCCACAAACTTAATGAGGGAATCATTCAATGCAAATAGTCCTTCCCATAGCGATTCTAAAGTACATTTCGCTGGTCTCACCAATGTTACAATTCCCGGAGGACCCCTCTCCTGTGCAGGGACAGCTGCAGCACTCTCCTCCGATGTTTCTCCACTTCCTTGTCGCTTCCCAGCCTCAGTAGAGGGAACCACACTGGCCAGCACACTTCCAGAGCTCTCCAACTCCGGGGTACTCACTCTTCCTCCTTCGGGGAGAGAACGCCGGTCAGGGAAACACTTCCGGGTCTTGGCGGGGGGGGGGGTACACTGCTCCGGAGAGAGCCAGATACCAGATACGCTCAGGGGCGATTCACCACCCATTGCTCCTGCCGAAGACACTGCTCCAGTCGCCACCGCAAAACCGCATTCCTTCAAAGTCCGTTGTCCAGACGAACTCGGCTGGTCAGCCCCAGAAGGTAAGGGCGCCTGCTTTCGCTTTCTCCGCCCCATGTTCAATTACACGGAGCCAGTTCCACAGCAACGAGCAACTCCAGCGTGCGGCTTGCAGCTAGACACTTCCTGCCGCCATCTTAATGTTCCCCCTACTCTTGGGTTTTAACAACTTTAAATAGTTTTGTGTCATCTGCAAATTTGATAACCTCACTCGTTATTCCCTTTTCCAGGTCATTTATGAATATGTCAAAAAGCAGCGGACCCAGCACAGATCCCTAGTAGCAGCCAAAACAAACAAATCTACCATAATTAAAACCTTATTCCATTGCTTTTCCGTCTGCAAACAACCTTTTTCCTACCACTTTAATTCGCTCACCACTAACGAGCAAGCAGAGCTCTGGTCCACCACCCTATCTTGCCAGTTGGACCAATTAGCCCCCAGGAAACCTAGGACCTGCTCCAATAGAAACAAGTTTACTTGGTACCATGCAGGACTCAGACTTTAAAAAAACAACAACTTTGAGCCTCTGAAACAGTCTGGTGGAAATCTCAATGTTCTAATGCTGTTAAAAAACAGCATGTCCATTATCAATCTCAGATCATTTTGGCAAAAAAGAACTACTATTCAGCCCATTGCTCACGTGTCATCTAATCGGTAGACACACAACTATCCTCACTTACCACCTCTTTCACCTCTAAATCACTTCCCTGGCCACCCCTAGAAAGTTTGGCAACCTTCTTTTATGAAAGAATCATCACCATACAACAAGACTTTCCACATGCCCCTGCATTCTCCCTGTCAATCTCTGCAGACCTTGTGGGTCCCAGTTTGATCCACACATGGTCCAAGTTTGCCCCTATCTCAGATCACCTGATTACCCGCTACAATGCAAACTCTCATCCATCAGGAAGACTTCCTGTCCCTTGGATCTCATCCCCTCTTCATGGCTTACGGAACCATCTCTGGGGCTAATTACCATTATTCATTCCATCGTCAAAGAAAGTTTTACCACAGGGCGATTTCTGCAAACCTGGAAGGAGACGGTGATCCACCCAGTTATTAAGGGCCCAAAATTTGACCCTATTGATGTATCCAATTATTGTCCCATCTCAAACCTTCAATTTCTATCCAAACTAACTGAACATCTTGACCTCCCACAAGTGATAGACCATCTGGAACACACTCATATGCACCACCCACATCAATCCAGCTTCAGACTTCAACACAGCACTGAAACTGTAATAGCTGCTGTCCTAAATGAATTTCATACTGCCATAGAACAAGGGAAAATCACCTTGACCATTTCACTAGATCTAATAGTTGCATTAGATTTAGTTGATCACTCTATCCTACTTATCCAACTTCATGATATCGGCCTCCAGGGAGAGGTATTAGCTTAGTTCACCTCCTACCTTTCCAACTGTTCCTTTAGAGTCCGGCAATGACCATTCATCGACTTCCCACCCTCTGCATTGAGAGAAACCACAAGGCTCAGTCCTTTCACCCCTATTATTTAACATCTTCTTAAACCCCTTAGCCACAGTAATCCAATCCTTATGGTTCTCCTGCTCATATACACCTATGATATCCTTCTTCTTGCCCCAGTAGACAGTCTTTTCCCTTATCTAACCCATATAAATGCATGTCTTCAGAAAGTTGCTTCTTGGATCCACGAAAATGCTTTAAAACGTAGAATCCTTAATGTACTCTACTGAAGGTCAGCATGGGGGGTGTGGATTTGTTGTGTCTTTTGGGATTGGGGGAGGGAGGGAATGGGAGCTAGGGTTTCTGGAGAGCGCAGGACTGAGGGTACCGGAGGAGGGAGGGGTGGAGATGTATTAATCTGTGCTGGGGGAGGGTTTCGGGCTTCTATGAATAAAGGGTGGGCAGTGGTTGGGTAGAGAGGTGAATGGGGGTAGCATATAAGTTCATTTTTTTCGGGGGGGGGAGGGGGTCTTTGGGTTAAGAGAGTAGAGGATGACTGTTGAGACATCCATGCTATGCTTTGAGGAGTTGGTTACACTATTTGTTGTTATTATTGGTATTATACGTGAATAGCAAACGCTCCTAAATGTTAGTTCGGGATGACCTCTGTTAATTTTGTAGTGCAGTGGACCAGTTGTTGTTTTAATAGAGTAATTTTGATGTACGTGGAACGGGGAGGGTAGGGGGAGGTGGGTGGTGGAGGGGGCAGGAGGGGAGAAAATTTAAAAGATTGTGAACTGTTTCAAGACTGTAAGTGTTCTATTGTTGAAATGTACTGCAAAGTCTTTGATGATGATGCTATAGCTATGCTTAATAAAACAAATTTAAACATAAAACGTAACCTTCACAGATCTTCTGCTTCTGCAACCTGGATTACTTAGACATAGATACCCCAAATGTCCCCAATTCTTAACAATTCCCATCTTGCTCTCAAGAAATCATTTAAATACCTAGGTTACTTCATTGATTCTGATCTGTCTTGCTCTATATGACTCTCCTACTTAACCAGTTCTTTCTTTGCGGCACTTTGCCGTTTTCAAGCACTACGCCCTTTCCTCAATCCAGTTGCACAAACATCCATTCTCCTCAGCTCAATTAGACTTTTTCAATGTAATATATGCCAGTCTCCATGAATACAAAACACATCCTTACAGGTCCTTGCACGAACCAAGAAGTATGACCATATTACCCCACTCTTTATCGAACATCATTGGCTGCCAGTCCTATACCACATACAGTACAATACAAATTCCTCACCCTAACCTATACATGTATCCATTCCAAAGCCCCCTCTTCTCGCACATCTCATATCACTATATGCCCTTCCCATGGCTGTCTGCGTTCCCTTCATGGTAATTAGGTAGTTATCCCTTCCCCCGCTAGGGCCAAACTAGAATCAACCCGAAAATCCACATTCTTCTCTGCTGCCCCCACTTTCTGGAACAGTCTTCCACCCCTGGTCCGATTAGAAACTAACGTCAAGAAGTTTAAAACTTTTTTTATTTACAGAAGCATTGAACTGGGGATGAGCTAGCTGACAGGCCAGTGGGCACGTTTTAGGCAATCTGTTGTGGGAAAACTGCATATACTTTACTATATTATAATAGAATAGAACAGAATAATACCTAGTATAATACTCTATGGGGTATGTTTACTATTCGGTGCTACTAATCAATGGGGCCACGGCTCCGATATTGCACGGAAGCCGCTACCACTGAATAGTAAACATACCCCTATGTCTTATTCCTTGTTTCCCTACTGACTTCTTCTGTTCACCTGTGTTCTTTCCTATTAACTATGGAGTTCTTTTCTCAATCTTCATGAATTTTATAAACCTGTAAATTGCTCTGTCTGTTAGTAAACAAAGAGCAGTATATAAAATATAATAAACTATAAATAATATCTCATATCAAACATTAATGGTTTCCTCTAACTGAGGATTAAACGACTTGCTCAAATGACCAACTAATGTGTACAACATGACTATTAAGTGTCTAGATGCCCCCACTTAGGTACAAAATCTTAGGTAAAAGGATTAGCCGTTTTTGTAGATGGTATAAATTTGACATTCAATCAAATTGTACTAGACCATGGAATTAACTGTTGTTTCGAAAGAGACTTATTTAAGAACTCCAAATCCAGTGCATGTCCAACAAAAGTCCCTAAAGATAGCTGACAATCAACAGCTGGGCACAATAAGTCATGCAAATTCCTGCCTCTACTGTACGCTATCCTAGGATGTAATCGGGATAACACTGGGTGGGCTTTAAACACTGCCCAATGTTTATAAAGTTTTGAAGTAAATCGAGCTGATAACCTTTGAGTGTTGCAATATGCAGGTGACCATCCCTACTGGCTCACTCACAATGTTATTATCTGGCAAAAGCAACCATTCACAATGATTAGATATGGCATGCTTTAAAGCTCTACGCACAACAGCTTCATGATAACCTCTTTGATGAAACTTATAGGCCATAATATTTGTTTGATATTCTTCAAGAGTAGAACATATCCTCCTACAGCATATGTGGTGAGGAAAGCACTGCTGAACATAGAGATACACAGGGAAATGAGCCCTGTCACTTTAAGTCAGAAAGTATCAAGGGTTTCCCTAGTAACCCAGAGTCTCTGACTCAGAACCTAGTCATCCCTAAGCCCCGCCCACAGCAGCACGTCAGGGAGAAGCTTGACCCTAATCACATGTGCTGGGAGCAAGGTGTGGCTCAGGAAGAAGGAAAGTTTAAAAAGCTGACTTTCAGAAACACAGAGGGAGAAAGTAGCAGAGAAGGAGAAGGAGAAAAGGGAGCTGGAAGTGAAGCAGCAAGAACAAGGAACGCAAAGAGGGAAGCGAGAGCAAGTGAGAGAGTGCTTGCTGAGCATGAAAGACAGTGTGAAGGAAACACTGGAACCCGAAGAGAGAGAACTGATGAGAGATTGCCAAGCACAGCTGAGAGAGTAAGGAAAGAGAGGCTGGTGCAAGCAAACGAAGCTGCTGCAAACGGAAGACAGCATGACTGGCTTGCAGGGCAGAGAGAGATTCTGAATACCTCTGAAACCAGGCAAGTGTGTCCTTCTCAGTTCTTAACCAGTAAAAGTTTGAGAGAATTAGCTTTAGAGTTAAAAGCTGATTCCAGCCACAAGCCAAACCCCAGGATAAAGAGAGACTGTTTATCTAAGTATCAAGTAGCTCATATAGCAGACGAGCTAGTGCAGAAACAAGCCCTGCTTAAGAAATTGAGTGAACTGATTAAGAAAGAGAATAGCAAGCTCTCCCCTCAGATGTCTTTGGATGTGTGTGAGAATGATAGCGTTGAAGATATGGAGATAACAGATATGGAAGACGGTTCCTTTGAAATGCAATGTGCTGTATGTCAAGCCTCTGACGTAGAAGAGAGCTGAGCCAGAAAGCCATTGAATGTATGCCTGCTTAGGAAGCAGCCTGAATTGTGAAGACGTCACAACCGAAGAAAACAGCTGAGTGATAAGCTCAACTGATAAGGTTGAAAGCTGATACTAATGTTCAAGGGACATTTAAAGAGTTGTTTTGCTGCAAGAGTTTTGTTCCTGTAAAGAAGAGAAACATTTAAGAATTTAAAAGTTTTGGAATAAGTGGCAGTTTGATTTACAAGCAGAGTTGTGCCTGTTTCTTTGCATTTTTGGAATACGAGCAAAGTTGTTCCTATTTCTTTTGAAGCTGTAGCGTGGGATTAAAAATCCTTTATTTGATTTTTCCACTTGTGTCCTGTGTATGAAGGAACCCCTGATTACATTAAATAAATTTTCTCTGTCTTATGCCTAACCCTCAGATCACAACTCCTTTGCTTTAAGATAGGACTACAATTCCCAGCAGCCCTCCTGGCAGCCATTTTGAGGGAAACTTATTTTAAAGCCAAAAAGGCGACCTCACCTGGTATCAGTTATCCACCTGGCCAGGCGGGGGCGACACATAACAACTGTGAAAATGGCAAACTATCTTTCAAATGATGTGGATGATAACTATCATAATGCAACACAGAGTTACGATCAGTACGTTTCACATACAAAGTTGTCTGCAGTCTTTTCTACTAACACATCTAAAAATATTATAGTTGAAGAGTTGCAGTTCATATCAAACTGAATCTCTGACTTACAAAAGTTTAAAAATGCAACAAACTCATGTAGAGATTCTAAAGAGCCACTCCACAACAGAAAAATATCATCAATGAACCTCCACCAGCACAGAACAAAAGTTGCATATATGCTGGCATACACAAATTTCTCTTCAAACATTTCCATATATAAACTGGCCAATGAAGGGACAAAGGTAGCACCCATAGCAGTCCCAGATATTTGTTGATAATAAACGTCTTTATAGACAAAGTAATTCTTCTTCAAAGCGATTGTTGCCAATTGACACAAAAATTCTGTAGGCACTTTATGTGGATACTAACATCTATCCCATACATTGTGTAAAACTTGTAATGCTTTGTCTTGAGGGATCGATGTATATAAAGCATTTACATCTAAAGTCACTAAATAATTTACTTCAGCCACTACTGTCACTGGTTGTAATTTTAACAGAAAGTGGGTTGTATCCCGCAAATAAGATCGAACTTTCAACATTTCAGCATACAAGAATGTATCCAAATATTTGCCTACATATTCTAAGAGCGAATCATTACTTAACAATATAGGATGCCCAGATGGATCAACTAATGTTTTATATTATCTTTGGTAATAAATAAAATGCTGATACTTTAGGTAAACAAGGATTCAAAAATACCCACTCATGTGAATCAAAACACCTTGAATCAATGCCATATCTGTTAGAGGCTTAATTTCTTGTTGTATCGCAGAGGTGGGATTTCCTTGCAATTCACAATAATGGGACAAATCAGAAATCTGACGCTGCACTTCTTGCTTATACATAATCTTATCCATCACAACAATAGCGCCATATTTAATAGATTTGTTTTGTATCCAAGGTTATCTCCCTCCACCAGCAGCTGGGGACTGAGCATATCAGATTTCTGATATAACAGTAGAAGAGCCCCCCCCCCCTTAGGCTCCAGAAATAAGTATCCTGTTGACAGATTCCCAGAAAGCATACCCAGCCAAACAAGGGGAAAACCCCCCAATGTCCTAATACATAGGAAAGTTATGAAAGTGTAGTTAATTACCTGTAAAGCACAGTTACTTACCTGTAACAGGTGATCTCTGGGAACAGCAGGAATAAGTCTTCACATATGGGTACGTCGGTACCGACGGAGCCTGCGCGGGAACGCTCCCCAGCTTCCCAAAAAGGAAAGCTTTTGGGAGCATCCCACAGCACCTGCGTGCTGCCTTCCCGCCTTTCCTAACCATCTCTCCTCAGTTCGAGTTTAAAGCTGAGACAATAGAGAGAGAGAGGAAAGGAAAGATAGAAAAAGAGATACAACTCCTAGGGGAGGTGGGAGGGTTGTGAAGACTTATTCCTGCTGTTCCCAGAGATCACCTGTTACAGGTAAATAACTGTGCTAACTCCAGGAACAAGCAGGAATGAGTCTTCACATATGGGGACTCCCTAGCTAAGATGCCTTGGAGATCCCCAAGGATATGAGACCCTGGGAAGGGGTCTACTTCCTCCTATGGATCTCAGGCATCCATCCAGGGAAGGAGGGTAGGAGTTGTTTAAGAATGGAACAGGTGTTTGAGGACAGCCTGACCAAACAAGGCATCCCGGCGGGAGTCCTTGTCCAAGTAGTAATGGGCTGTGAAGGTATGAACCGAGGCCCAGGTGGCTGCTCGACAGATCTGGTTGATGGACACAGAATTTAGATGAGCCATAGAGGTGGCCATGGCCCTCACATTATGAGCTGTGACATGGCTCTCCAGAGAAAGGTTCTTACTCTGGTAGGCGAAAGAAATACACTGAGCAATCCAATTGGACAGTGTTCTCTTAGAGACTGGAAGTCCCAAATGAGAAGGATCAAAAGCAACAAAAAGCTGGGAAGACTTTCTATGTTGCTGTGTCCTTTGTAAGTAAAAAGCAAGAGCTCTTTTACAATCCAGAGTATGAAGATTCTTCTCTGCATTGGATGCATGAGGAGCTGGAAAAAAGACAGGTAAATATACCTCTTGATTAAGATGAAAAGGTGAGACCACTTTAAGAATAAAGTGTGGATTTGTCCTAAGGACTACCTTATCATGATGGAACCTTGTATAAGGTGGATTAGCCACTAATGCCTGCAGTTCACTGATGCGGCGAGCTGAAGTGACTGCAATGAGGAAAATAACCTTCCAGGAAAGAAACTTCAAGGAGGTAGTGGCTAAGGGTTCAAAAGGTGGCTTCATAAGCTGACCAAGAACCAAATTTAAGTCCCATGCCACCGGAGGAGGCCTAATGGGAGGTTTAGTTAAAGTTAGGCCTCTCATGAATCTTGCAATGAGAGAATGAGAGGAAATAGGTTGTCCATTGATGGGCTTAAGGGATGCTGCAATAGCACTCAAATGGACTCTTACTAAATTTGTTTTAAGGCCTGCATTAGAAAGATGCAGGAGATAGTCTAACAGAGAATTTAAAGGTAGTGCTAGAGGGTCAAGACCCTTTTCAGCACACCAAATGGAAAACCTCTTCCATTTAAAAGCATAAGAACGCCTGGTGGAAGGTTTTCTGGAAGCATGGAGGATATCCTTCACTTGTTGAGAAAGATTCCAGTCTTGAAGTTCTAGGCCTTCAGTAACCAAGCTCTGAGGTGTAGGGACTTGGGGTTTGGGTGCCACAAAGTCCCTTCCTCCTGGGACAGAAGGTCTGGAGCAGCTCCCAAGTCCAGGGAGGGGGCTTGGGAGAGATGTAGAAGTAGAGGGTACCACTCTTGGCGTGGCCAGCGTGGAGCTATGAGGATCATAGATCCTTGATCCCTCTGGAGTTTGAACAGAGTCTTGGGAATCAAGGGAATGGGTGGAAATGCATACAGGAAGCCCTGACCCCAAATGCAGGAGGAAGGCATCCTTGGCCTGAACTCCCTGACACGGAATTCTGGAACAGAACCGGGGAGGTTTGGCATTCCACGGACTTGCAAAGAGGTCTATGTCCAGGGTTCCCCATTCTTGGAAGATTCTGAGTACCTGATCCATGTGCAGGGACCATTCGTGTGGAAGCAGAACTCGACTGAGTCTGTCTGCCCAAGAGTTTTGGACTCCTGGGAGGTATACTGCCAGGAGATGGATTTGATGCTCTCTGGCGAAGGCCCACAATCTTAAAGCTTCGTTGCAAAGCGACAGAGAGCCAGTACCTCCTTGTTTGTTTATGTAAAACATGGCTACTTGATTGTCCGTATGAATGAGGACTGTCTTGTAGCTGAGGAGGGTATGAAAGACCTTGAGAGCTAGAAAAACTGCTTGAAGCTCCAAGTGGTTGATATGAAGAGAGGTCTCCTGTGGGGACCAAGTGCCTTGAGTGGAGAGGTCCTGTAGATGGGCTCCCCAACCTGTTTGGGAGGCATCTGTTGTGAGGGTTGCTTGGGGCAACAACTGTTGGAAGGGGGACCCCAGCAACAAATTTTGAGTGGACATCCACCATTGGAGAGACCAAAAGAGACGTTTGGTGGTTGCTATTTGGTCTGAGAGAGCTCCTGAAGCTTGAGTCCACTGGGTGGACAAAGTCCATTGAGCTGCTCTCATGTGTAGGCGAGCATAGGGTACCACATGCACTGTGGAAGCCATGTGGCCTAGCAGTTGTAGCATCTCCCGGGCAGTTAAGTGGCTCTTTGACTGAATCTGGGAGGCTAACTGCACTAGACGTTGGCAACGGGCCTGAGGAAGGAAGGCCCTTGCAGTAGTGGTATCCAACCAGGCTCCTATGAATTCTAGGGACTGAGTAGGGGTGAGCTGAGACTTTGGGAGGTTTACCACAAGTCCCAGATACTGCAGAATGCGCCTTGTGCGGTCCAGAGAAATCTGGGCCTCTGACTGAGATGGAGCTCGGATGAGCCAGTCGTCCAGGTATGGGAAGACAAATATTCCCAGAGTGCGTAGAAATGCAGCAACTATTGCCATGCATTTGGTGAACACTCTTGGAGCAGAGGCCAGACCGAAAGGAAGGACTCTGTATTGGTAATGTTTTCCTTGAAAAAGAAACCGTAGGAATCTTCTGTGAGAGGGATGGATGAGGACATGTGTGTACGCATCCTTGAGATCTAGAGAACAAAGCCAATCCTGACTTTGCAGGTATGGAAGGAGAGTGCCCAGAGAAAGCATCTTGAACTTCTCCTTGCATAGAAATTTGTTCAATTCTCTGAGATCTAAGATGGGCCTGTATCCCCCTGTCTTCTTTGGAATGAGAAAATAGGGGGAGTAGAACCCTAACCCTTGATGAAGAAGAGGAACTTCTTCTATTGCCCCTTGGGCAAGAAGGATAGCTACCTCTTGACCTAGAAGGTTGAGAAGAGATGTGGGAGAATTGAAGTGTCTCACCATGGTGTGGGGAGGAAGGTCTGAGAAATGAAGCTTGTAGCCCTCTCTTATGATGGAGAGGGTCCACTGTTCTGATGGTATTTGCTCCCATCTGGGAGCAAAATGAGCCAACCTTCCTGGAATGGCGAGAGGCTCTGGCTGGTTTAGAGCCAGAAAGGCTAGGTTCTCTAGCATCAAGTCAAAAACCCTGAGGAGGTTGGGCCTGCTGAGTTGCAGCAGCCCCTGTAGGCTTAGGCCTGGCCTGTTTAGGTTGCTGACACTTAGTGGTAAAGCGACCTGTAGAAGATTGTTGGCCAGAAGTAGAAGGAAATCTGCCCTTTTTAAAGAAAGACTTTTTAAAAGGCTTTTTCTTGGCAGGAATGGAGGTTGACTTTGAAAGTCTATCCAGAGCAGAGTTTTCTGCATCCATTTGAGTGGCTTTTATTTGCCATTCTTTGCCAAATAGGTTTTCACCTGTACAGGGAAGATTTCCTAAGCCATCTTGAACCCAGGGTTCTAAATCAGAAGCCTGGAGCCAAGCAATTCTGCGAGCAGCTATGGCAATGCCTGAGGCTCTGCTGGCACCTTCAAAGGAGTCAAAAGCTGCCCTGTTGGAAAACTTTGAAATGTCTTGAGTATGCTTAAGCCAAATGAGGAATTCCTCCCTTTTATCCTCTGGAAGAAAAGGGAGGAAAGTGTGCAGTTTTTGTGCAACTTCTTTTAGAAACATACCCATGTAAAGGCTATATGAGTTGATTCTGGCAATAAGCATACTGGCTTGGAAGATTTTCCTACCAAAAGCATCCAAGGTCCTGCATTCTCTTCTCCAGGACAAGGAGGGACATGATACATAGTGTCCACTCTGCGAGAATGAGGAGAGAGTGAGAGGAGTCTCCCATAGATCAATCATGTGTTCATATAGAATCTCATGAATTGGTAAGGTGACTGCCTCTTTAGGAGCCTTAGAATAGCCTAAAATATCCAATTTTTTAGCTCTAGGCTCTGATTCAGAGGTTACTGAAATAGAAAGTCCTTTAGCTACTTCTCTTATGAAGTCTTGAAAGGACAAGTCCTCTGGAGGAGACATTCTTCTTTTTGGAGAAGAAGGCTCTTCAGGAAGAGCTATGGATACTTCAGGAGACTCGTCTGATGTATCAGAATCATCAGAGGAATCAAAGTATCGCCTGTCAGGGTGCTCTTCCAACGCTCGATACGCGTATCGAGCAGTATCGATATCGGGCGTCCCCGGTACCGGATCGGTACCGATAAGCAGCCCTGGACAAGGAACCGCAGCAGCCGGCATCCTGGTCGATGTCGATGTAGTCGGTACCGGTATCGGCGCTGGTGCCGGTACCGGAGCCAATACCGACAACGGAGTTTGTTTCGGTACCAGCGGCATCGCAGCTTGAATGAAGGCTGTAATAGCCCGCTGCATGGACAGAACATTGTGATCCATCGACGCCATGAATGCCTGGAATTCAGTACCGGGAGATTGTGCCGGTACCCCAGAGCATTCTAACAGGTGATCGGTCGAGGCCGTGCCATCGATGTCAACCTGTAACCCCATAGGAGGAGCTTTGGAAGCCGGAGCTTCCCGCCGGGGTTGTTTTGCTGGTGCAGGATCCTCGAGGGCAAGCCCGGAGGCATCTCGATGCTTAGAGGGAGATCTACCCTTCGAGGACCTGCTAGGTTTATGTTTGGTTACCTGAGATCCATCAGGAGAAGAAGACCTGGAAGATGTCGATGCTACCGACGCTGCATCAGCGGGAAACAGCACATGGAGCTTAGCTGCTCGGTTCTGTAAACCCCGTTTAGACATTAGAGAGCAGGACGGACAATCCGGAATGGAGTGTTCAGGACCCAAACATTTAAGACACCATTCATGGGTATCTGTAACAGAAATAGTACCGCTACACTTAGTGCATTTTTTGAACCCGGAGGCTGGTTTTTCCATGAGGGAAATTTTCTTGTAGGCCCTGAGGCCCAAGAGGAAAAATACACTAAGTGAAGAAAAAATATATATATATTTTTTTTTTTTGAAAGAAAGAAAGAGAAAAAGACCGGCGGTACCGGTCCGGAGTCGGGGAAGGCAGACACGCGACCAAAGAAATAAAATAAAATAAAGAACTTCTTCAGCGGTGACAGGGCTCGACCTGCTGGCTCCGCGGCAAAGAAGAACTAAGGAGAGATGGTTAGGAAAGGCGGGAAGGCAGCGCGCAGGCGCTGTGGGATGCTCCCAAAAGCTTTCCTTTTTGGGAAGCTGGGGAGCGTTCCCGCGCAGGCTCCGTTGGTACCGACGTACCCATATGTGAAGACTCATTCCTGCTTGTTCCTCGAGATCAGGTGTTCTCTGGGGACAGTAGGAATCAGTCCTAACATATGGGTGATGTCGGCACTGACTGAGCCCTCATGGAAGCATCCTCCCCAGCTTTCAAAGAAAGCCTTTGGGAGATGCCATCACGCATGTGTCGTCCCCTTCTGGCCCAAGGGTGCCATCTTGCTAAGTCAGATGACATAGCTAAAAGACGACAAAAATAAAAGAAGGTAAAGGAGCAACTCCAAGGGGAGGAGGGAGGGTTGTGAGGAATGATTCCTGCTGTCCCCGGAGAACACCTGCTACAGGTGAGTAACTATGCTTTCTCTGGGAACAAGCAGGAAGTCAGTCCTCACATATGGGACTCCCCAGCTACAGGCTACCGAAAGCCCATAGCAAAAATAGGGGCTCCCACATGGAAAAGGTTAAGGAGCACAGCCTGGCTGAAGGCACTGTCCTGTTGGGACTCTCCTTCCAGGCAGTAATGGGCTGCGAAGGTATGGACTGAAGACCAGGAGTCAGCCGGCAGATGTCCACCATCGGGACAGAGCACAAGTTTGCCATTGAGGCCACCATGGCCCTGACACAGTGTGCCGTGATGCTGCCTTCCAGCGGGAGCCTCGCCTGCTCATAAGCAAGGGCGATACAGTCTGCCACTCATGTGGACAGCGTATGCTTGGTCACTGCCTCCCCCAGCCTATTGGGGTCATAGGAGATGAAAAGCTGAGAAGCTTTGCAGTGGCCCTGAGTGTGTTGAATATAGAAGGACAAAGCCCTCTTACAGTCCAAGGTATGAAGGACCGTCTCCACCTGAATGGAGTGAGGTCTTGGAAAGAAAGTAGGGAGCACCATTTCCTGGCTGAGATGGAAGGGCAACTCTACCTTTGGCAGGAATTTGGGGTGCGTGCGAAGCACCACTCTGTTCTTGTAGAACCTGGTATAGGGCACCTCCTCCACATGGGCCTGAGGCTCGCTAACTCTGTGAGTGGAGGTAAGTGCGTCTAGGAAAGCCACCTTCCAAGAGAGATAGCGAAGGTGGCAGGTAGCCAGAGGTTTGAAGGGCAGGCGAGTGAGCTGCCCCAACACTACATTGAGGTCCCATTTGGTTGCCGGAGGGCGAACTGGGAGCTTCGATAAGAGCAGGCCCCGAAGAAAATGGATCACTAAAGGTTGGGCCAAGAGAGGCTTACCATCCACTGGATGGTGGTGCGCCGCCAGGGCACTAAGGTGCACTCGGATGGAGTTAGACTTGAGCCTGGATTGAGAGAGGTGGAGAAGGTACTGTAACACCAGTGCCACCAGGCAGGAGAAAGGGTCAACCCCGTGTTCGGCGCACCAAACCGAGAACCTGCGCCATTTGAGGGCATAAGCCTTTCTAGTAGAGGCTTTGCGAGAGGCCAGCAGAATGTCTTCCACTCAACTGGAAGGTTGAAAGAGGCCAGAGTCACCCTCTCAGCAGCCACACTGTCAGCAACAGGGAGCCGAGGTTGGGGTGCAGGAGAGAGCCCCTCTCCTGAGATAGGAGTCCCGGGGCAGTCCCCACGGGAATGGGGGTCTCCACTGTCAACTGGAAGAGCAGCGGGAACCACAGTTACCTGGGCCATCAGGATGAGCAAGGCCCTGTCGTTGAGGGTCCTGAACAAGGTCTTGGCGATTAGCGGTGTAGGAGGGAAGGCGTAGATGAGGCCTTCCGACCATGAGACAAGAAACGAGTCCGCTGCCACCCTGGAGGAGTGGGCCTGCCAGGAACAGAAGCGGGGCAATTGAAAGTTGTCTGGGCTGGCGAACGGGTCCATCACGGGTTCCCCCCAGAGCTGGAAAAGCCGACTTGCTACCCTGGGGTCCAGCTGCTTCTTGTGCAGCTGGAGGGCTCTGCTCAGCCTGTCGGCCAGAAGGTACACTGCCTGCAGGAGGATACCCTGTTGGACTGCATACGAGCAGAGGACCAATGCCTCCTGATAAAGGGTATGAGACCTTGTGCCCCCCTGTTTGTTCATGTAAAACATTGCCACCTGTTATCCATCTGGACCAGCACCGGCTGGTGATGCAGGTGGTTACAGAAGACTCGCAGGGCTAAATGTATGGCTCGGAGCTCCAGGAGGTTGATCTTCTGGGTGATCTCGTCTAGTGACCAGTTGCCCTGGGTGCAGAAATCTTTGCAGTGGGCTCCCCAGCTGAGCAGGGAGGCGTCTGTGGTGAAGACCCTTGAGGGGCTTGGGGCCTGAAAAGGCATGCCTTCCTCGAGATGCTGGACAGACTGCCACCAGACTAGGGAGTCCGCCAGTTGGTGGGTCACAGAGACTGTCTCAGAGACGACCCATGGCCTGAGACCACTGGTCCTGGAGACACCACTGCGCCACCCTCATGTGGAGGCGAGCGTCGGGGGTGACATGGACCGTGGAGGCCATGTGCCCGAGTAGGCGCAGAAGCCACAGAGTGGGCACCGAGGGACAGTACTGAATGTCCCAAGCCAGAGTCCTGAGAGAGTTGGCCTGGTCCCTGGGCAAGAATGCCTTCAGCTGGACAGTGTCGATCTTTGCCCCGATGAACTCCAGACACTGTGTCAGAAGGAGGTGAGACTTGGGGTAGTTTATGACAAACCCAAGTGTTGCAGAACCTGGATGGTGCATGCAGTGACTTGCTGAACCCCTGAGGTCGTGCCTCCTTTTATGAGTCAGTCATCCAGGTAGGGAAAGGCGAAGACCCACTGGAGATGGTGGAAGGCGGCTACGACTGCCAGGCATTTTGTGAAGACTCTTGGGGCAGAGGCCAATCTGAAGAGGAGTACCCTGTACTGAAAATGCCTGCCCCCCCCCCCCCTATGAACCGCAGCTATTGTCTGTGGTTGGGGTGAATGAGGATGTGGGTATAAGCATCCTTGAGGTCTAAGGAGCATAGCCAGTCTCCCTGCTGGAGGTATGGCAGCAATGTTCCAAGGGAGAGCATCTTGAATGTCTCCCTCACCAGGAATTTGTTGAGGTTGCGCAGGTCGAGGATGGGCTTAGGCCCCTGTCCTTTTTGGCACGAGGAAGTACCTGTAATAGAACCCCTTTACCCTTGAGATGGTGGGGCACCAATTCCACCACTTTGTCCTTGAGAATACCTGCTTACTCCTTCAGTAGAAAGTCCCAGTGGAGGGGAGACCTGAGGGGCTCTCCTGGGAAATAAGAGGGAGGTGTCTGAGTCAGGTGGAGGAGGTAACCCTCCCTGACTATCCGAAATGCCCAGGAGTCGGTGGTGATGGTAAAACACCTCAGCATAGAGGGCCAGATGTGGACTGCTGATCTCCTTGGGGTAGATAGGCTATGCTCAAGGAGTCAAAAACTCCCCCCCTGGCTGGGCCAGAACCGGAGCCTGGGGTTTTGGAGCCTTCTGCTTATGAGGGCTATGCCCATGTCCCTTTGCCTGCTGATCCTGTTGGGGAGCTGAGGAGGCCTGAAAAGGTGGGTAGTTTCTGTAAGCAATTCCCTTCCCTAGGTAAAAGGACATTTTACCTGAGCCCTTCCATCAGGGAGGGGCAGTGGTCTTCTTGGAGAGCCTGGTCCTCATCATGATCTAGTCTCTAGCTCAGCAGCCTTGTCGGTCGAGGTTGGACGACTGTAGCCAAGCTTGGTGGCGTGAACCGATGCCAGCTGCCACTACTCGAGCCGCCAACTCAAACCCATCATAGGGCACTCGAGACATGAATTTGGAGCACTCACAGACTGCTTTGGCCAGGTTCTTGAACCACTGCAAGGGTTCCTTGGAGAGACCAGCTGAGAACCCAGCGAGTTCCTTTGCCAGGTCTCTCAGGTACATGCCCATGTACAGCTGGTAGGCCTGGATGCGGCAGATGAGCATTTAACCCTGGTAGCACTTTCTACCGAGGGCATCCAAGGTGCAGGCCTCCCTGCCGAGGGGCACTGAGGAGTGCGTCTTCTGGTTTTTCAGCCAATGCATGGACTCCACCACCACCATGGAGTTATGCGGTAGCTGTGACATTTGGAAGCCCGGGTATCAGCGGATTCGATACATCAAGTCGAGTCGTTTGCTCACCACCAGTACCGAAGCTGGTGTCTCCCACATTCGGAGCATCAGCCATTCCAAGATGGGGGGATGGGCGCTGTGAGCGATTCCTGTGGAGGAGCAGGGCCTTTGGCATATCCTTGACGAAATCAAGGAAGCCCATATCCTCCAGCAGGGACCGCCATCGGAGCTCCAAGATGGGAGAGTCAGATGGGACGTTGCGGTGGCAACGGGTATTGGGGGACTTCTCGTCCTCCGTCTCCCACTCGGAGTAGTCTGTTGAAGACTCATAGGAGGGCTGCTCTGTGGGCCTCGGGGCCCCCGAAGCCCTGCGGCCGGTGCCCAGCATACTTGCCGGGGATGACCATGGTCCCATCGAGCGGGACTCAGATCACGACCTTGGTCGAAGGACCTCGAGGATCGACTCAGCCTCTAGGGACGTCTTGGACGTCGAGGGCCCAGTGGTTGTGGCAGATGAACCGGTCATGCCGGACAACAGCGCCCGCTGCTGGTCCATGAAGGCAGACAAACTGCACTCCAGGGCTGCCATTCTGGACTCCAGACCAGAAGGCTCTGCAGCCTTCGGCATGGGCACCGAGGGACTCGGGCCCAACGCCGGCTCCCCTGAAGGGGAATCCTCGACGAGGATGGTGTCTGGGGACTGAGGCCGGTCTGCAGTCGGATCCTTTTGGGGGACCTTCGCAGGCCATTAGGCTCGCATTCGGGAGGCTCCGCCCGAGACGTCAGGGCCTCAAACTAGGCCCTGGCCTTCGGAGGCACTGAGGACGCGGGCAAAAACTTATCGTGCTGCTGCTGGCGGCTCTTGAGGGCCTTACTGGACATCCATTTGCAGAGACTTCAGGCTGCTGGGTCGTGATCTGGCCCAAGGCAGCGGAGACAGCAGTCGTGTGAGTCAGTCAAGACATAATTTTAGCAGCCCATGTCCACTATCTGCTCTCTATCCCCTTATACCCTCACCCTATGTCCAGCCTCTCCTTTCCACCCATGTCCAATATCTGCCCTCTATCCCACTACCCAATTGCATCTACCATCTGCTGTCTATCCCCTTATGTCCCCCATCCTATGTCTGCTCTCTACCCCTCCACTATATGCCCAGCATTTGCCCTCCATCCCTTACCCATCTTTTGCATCTACCTTCCACACCTCCACTCCCCCACTTTGTGTCCAGCATCTATCCTCAACCATCCCCTCCCCACTTCCTATCCAGCATCTGTCCTCGACTATCCTCTTCCCACTTCCTAGCCAGCATTTATTTATTTATTTTTATTTATTTAGACAGTTTTGTATACCACCTTATTTATCCTTCAATCAAAGTGGTCACAACACAATTGGGGGATACATTTAACACAAGGGGATATGAGACACATACACTAATACTTACAGGGAACCTGTTTAGTCTGCCCTCTGTCCCCCTTCATATCCAGTATCTTTCCTCTGCCACTCTTCATATCCAGAATCTCCCTGCCCCCCCTTAATATCCAGCATCATTGCTCCAGCCATTGTCCCCCCTTAGTATCCAGCATCTCCCTTCCAGCCATTGCCACTCCCATCTACCTTCCAGCCATTGTTCCCTTCATATCCAGTATCTCCCTTACATCCATTGCCCCCCCCCCCACCCCCTAGTATCCAGCATCTCCCTTCCAGCCATTATACCCCCCGCTGCCACCACTGCTTTTCTAATGCCTTCAGCAGCAGCAGTGGGCATTGGATGTTAAACATGAAACAAAAACAAATGTGGGTCTTTGTGATTCTGTGCTTGAAAGGCCTGCAAATGCCCGCCCCTCTGACATTTTTGTTTTAATATTTAAAGTATGATGCTCACTACCACTTCTGTAGACAGGAAAAACGGCAGTGGCAGCATGGGGCTGCTGCCAAATCTCTGAGGTTTTTTTGGGGGGTTTTAGGCAGCATGAGGCAGCTGTCACTGGCCTATTTTAGGGGTATTTTTTTCCACTCCCAAAAATTTGCCAACTGAGGCAGGCACCTCACCCTGTCTAATGACAGAACCACCCCTGCCACCACCACTTCAATGAGGACGTGATTTGTGGATTAGCAAATAAAATGGAGGTTATAGTTGGTTCAACAACACACTATCAGCATCAGATAACCAAGACTCAGTTATACATAGCAAATTGGGGCCTTATTTTGAACAGACCAAGCTTTAAGTAAACAGAGATTATTCCATACAGGTAGAGTACTCTAAACTGATATCAACTGGTAAAGATACAGGCTGAATAAAGTGAAATAAGTAGATGGCCTCTCAGAGTTAATAAAACATGAAGAGTGGAGATCACCATAGCACCCATAGCCATATATAACAAGGATAGTAGAAGAAAGATACTCAGCATGCGGATGTGGTAACATATTAAAGAAATTAACAGGCAAACATATCTAACTAGCCTACTGTTATAAACTAACATAAAATGGAATCACCACTGGAAATAGGTAATTCATACAAGTGTGACTCAAAGTAATCAAAAGACTCATAGGAAATTTGATGTATTGAATCCAAATAACAATAAAGCCCCCCACTGCTAGCTTAGGCTTAATTGGCCATTTTTTAAGCTGCTTTAATGCAGCAATGAAACCAGCTGAACCCATAGAAAACAATGGGCAAAAAAAACTAAGTGTGAAAAAGGAAGAAAAGTATCAACTTAGACCCAAAGGAATCCAAGTATATCAAGGGAGGGAAGGGGGGAAGGAGGGTCTGGGCCTGGGCCCAACTTATCGGCCTCCCTCAGGTCCTTGAAGGGTCTAGCTGCTCCTCCAAGCCCACCAAGCACTAGTAACCCATGGGAAACAGCGCTGGATCTTGGATGGCTGTCAGCTAAAGAGTCAAAGCGTATCTTTGCTTGACGCACCAAAGGACCCTCCAGGTTCAATCCAAGACTTCTGCAACAAGGGACAGGGACCTGCTTTATGCATTCCCACCCACCCCCCTAATCCACAAAACCCTGTTCAGGTTGCAAGCCGACAGGGGCTCTATGATTCTAATAGCCCCTGACTGGCCTCACTAGCCATTTCCTCTGCAGCTTCATCTAGCACAGACTCCACCCCTCAGCTTGGGGCACACGCCCAACCTCCTCTCCCAGGAATGTGGGATGCTCCTCCATCCCACTCTCACAGCGTGGCTGCTGAGAGCATAATGTTTGACGACCTTGACCTTCCTCAACAGGGGAAAGTTGGGGATTGAAAAACCCGAAGGGCATTCGTGAGAGCAAGAAACTCAAGGAGATTGATCTGCATCCGAGATTCCTGTTGTGTCCACTGCCCTTGTGTACTGAAACTGTTCAGATGTGCACCCCACCCGAGTTTGGAAGCATCTGCCGTTAGTGTGCAATGAGGTGGAGGCATCCGAAAAGGTGACCCTCCAAATAGGTTTTGAGGGGTGCATCACCACTGAAGAGTTGACCAGAGGAGGTATAATGCAAATCTTATCAGAGAGACACCCGGTTGCTTGGGTCCAATGCAGATTTCTGAGGATCTGTTGTAAGGAACTTGAATGTATTCTGATTTTGCTTGAATAAGGCCAGGAATACATCTTTTTTGCCTTTTGAGGGTAAGATTATTCGCCTCAAGCTCCCCAGCCTTCTCTCTCCATCCCTTTCCAAAGAGGTTTTCTCCAGAGCGGGGAATATTGGCTAATTTATCCTGAACCCATTGCTCAAGGTCCGATGCCTGGAGCCAGGCCATTCTATGAGCACCAATGCAGATTTCTGAGGATCTGTTGTAAGGAAATGGAAATTACACTTACCTGGTAATTGTAGTTCCTGGAGGATCCAGTTTAGTCCTCCACATCCGGGTAGTGCACCTCCTCCTGCAGCCTGGAGACTGGACCAATCAGAATCTTCCTATGCCAGGATGCCTGCTGCTGGAGCTCCCATCAGCCCCCAGTGAACTATTAACAAAGCAGACTCAAAGAAGCAACACATGAGATAAGTAGAAATAGCAACTAGAACAGAATTTAGTCCCCTAAAGAGTTAAGCAACCCCCTCCCCAAACGAGGAAGCCAAAACTCTGCACAGCGCCTTTGACTCCACCCGAAAAAGGAAGCAGTCAGAACCCCAGCCACCCGAACTGAAGAGGTGGCAAGAAGAAAGTAGAAGAAAAGCAGAAGTGAGCCCCGGATACGAAAAACCCAAAGAAACACGCCGAGACATTCAAGCGCCTGCACAGTAAGCGCGCCGCCCCAAAGAAACCTGACACATGGGAGGGAAGGAGGACTAAACTGGATCCTCCAGGAACTACAATTACCAGGTAAGTGTAATTTCCATTTCCTGAGCGGGTATCCAGTTTAGTCCTCCACATCCGGGATGTAACAGAGCAGTCAACACCGGGCGGGACCTTGCCAAGCGGCGCGCAACACTGCCGAGCCAAAACCAGAATCTTGAGCGGCGAGCACATCCAACCGGTAGTGTTTACTGAAGGTATGAAGAGACGACCAAGTAGCCGCCCTACAAATTTCCACTGGCAGAACAAGACTATGTTCTGCCCAGGACATCGCCTGAGCCCTGGTAGAGTGGGCCCGCAAACCCACCGGAACCGGCCGATCCTGCAAAATGTAAGCCGATGCAATGGCCTCTTTAATCCACTGGGCGATGGATCCCTTTGCCGCCGCTTCACCTTTGCAGGCCCCGCCAAAAAGCACGAACAATCGATCAGTCTTACGGAACGGCTCGGACACTTGTAAATAGCGACGAAGGACGCGCCGCACATCTAGGCAATGTAAGCCCCCGTCCGTGGAACTCCCTGCGTCCGACTGAAGGACTGGAAGAAAAACAGGCTGATTCAAATGAAAAGGCGAAACCACCTTAGGCAGAAAAGAGGGCACTGGTCGAAGAACCACCCGATCCCTGGAGATAGACAGGAACGGTTCTCTACATGAAAGAGCCTGCAACTCGGAAATGCGCCTCGCTGAACAGATCGCCACCAGAAAAACCGTCTTCAGGGTGAGATCCTTCACCGAAGCCTTCCGTAAAGGTTCAAAGGGTTTGCGAACCAAAGCTCGTAAGACGAGATTCAAATCCCATGATGGAACTGACACCCTGCGGGAAGGCTGTAACCTGAAAACCACTCTAAGAAAACGTTGCACGTCCGAATGCGCCCCTAGGGGGACCCCCAGAACCTTGCCCCTGTAGCACGCCAGCGCCGCCAACTGCACCTTCAGAGAACTGGCTGCCAAACCCTTGTCAAATCCGTCCTGCAAAAAACTGAGAATCACCGACACCGATGCCGCCGCCGCGCGAACCCCACGCCGCGAACACCAATCTTCAAAAAACCGCCACACCCGCACATAAGCGAGCGAGGTGGAAGGCTTCCGCGCCCGAAGGAGCATGGCAATAACCCCAGAAGAATAACCTTTCTTCCTTAACCGAGCCCTCTCAAGGGCCAGACCGTAAGCGAGAATTGATCCACTTGAGGCATCCGCAGCGGACCCTGAAGCAGCAGATCCGGAAGCGGAGGCAGCCTCCATGACACTCCGTTTCTCAAGCGAACCAGATCGGCATACCACGGTCTTCTGGGCCAATCTGGAGCCACTAGTAAAACCTGCCCCTGGTGCGCCTCGATGCGCTGTACGACGCGACCGATCAACGCCCAAGGGGGAAAGACATAAAGAAGACCGTCCTCCGGCCACGGCTGAAGAAGCGCGTCGATGCCTTCGGACATGCATTCTCTCCGCCTGCTGAAGAACCGGCCCATCTTCGCCGACTGAAAGGTCGCCATGAGATCCATAATCGGAGGCCCCCATCTGCGAACTATCTGCGCGAACACCTGCGGGTGCAGCTCCCACTCCCC
Organism: Ichthyophis bannanicus; assembly: GCA_033557465.1. Lineage (NCBI taxonomy): Eukaryota > Metazoa > Chordata > Amphibia > Gymnophiona > Ichthyophiidae > Ichthyophis > Ichthyophis bannanicus. Next base: position 373,107,153 of record CM066034.1, on the reverse strand, counting down.
AGGGTCGACCTGCACCCTGCTGAGAAAATCCGCCATGACATTGTCTGTTGCGGTCATTGCGGTTTTCGACCAAAGTAAAATGACGCAGAAGAGGACGCAGCTGAGAAGCCTCTTCCCGCTCCTCGAAAACCACGAAAGCCTTGGAACCTGGAGCTATTCCGGCCGTGCTGGGAACCCCATAGGCGGGAAGAACGGAATCTGCGAAAGTCTTGAAACTGACCCCGCGCCGGCGGCAGGTTCCTGCTCAACTTAGGCTTATCTTTGGGCAGCCTACCGCCTTTGGACTCCCCAAGGTCCTTCACCAACTTATCCAGATCTTCACCGAACAACAATTTCCCCTTAAAGGGAAGCTTACTGAGGCGGGACTTGGAAGAGCCATCGGCCGCCCAATTCCGCAACCATAAAGATCTGCGCGCCGCCATCAAAGAGGCCATGCTATTCGCCAAAGTCCTAATCAAATCATAATGCACATCCACCAAATACGCCGAGCCAGATTCCAGACGAGTCACTTCCAGCAAGCCCTGCTGATCCAAGCTGGAACCTTGCCTCAAACGCTGAGCCCACCGTAAGCAGGCCCTAGCCACCCAAGCTCCACAAATGGAGGCCTGCAAGGAAAGAGCATTGGTCTCAAAGGCCTGTTTCAACAAGCCATCCACCTTCTTGTCATGCGCATCCTTCAAGGCCGCACTGCCTTCAACAGGAATGGTGGTTTTCTTGGTTACCGCCGACACCGTGGTGTCCACTCTTGGCGACTTAAACCTCTCCTTGTCCTTATCCGCTAACGGATACAAGCGGTTCATAGTCCGAATTCCCTTAAGGCCGGACTCAGGCTGATCCCACTCAGTTTGAATCATCTGTTCCACCACACGGTGCACCGGAAACACCACCTGAGATTCGCGCACCGCTTGAATGAGAGGATCCTCCAACCCGTCCTCCTCTACCGGACGAGGAGCAGCGAGATTGAGGGCGTGAAGAGATTCCGTAATCAAAGGCACCAGCTCTTCTTTACGGAACACCCGAATGATCCGGGCTTGATCCTCGGGCTCCGGGATTTCACCGTCTTCCAACTCCTCAACATCCGCTTCAGGATCCACGTCGGCATCAGTATCCGGCCAGCCCATGACCTCGCGGTCGAGGTCCATGGACCTAAGGCGCTTGGCTGAAGGCTGACCATCCTGCCTGGACTCCCCACCCTGTAAAGATGACAGGGGCGACGGCCAGGCGTCTGGCAACTTGCCCGTGCGACCCAAGCGAAAGGCCTGGTGCATAAGTAGGACAAAGTCAGGGGAAAAATCCGTGAAGGAACACTCGGCTGCTGCAATCGGCCACGCTCCCCCCTGCCCCTTAGGGGGGGCCGTAGAACCAGATGCAAGAGGGCCAGGAGAAGGATCTCCGTCTGCTTGAACAACCGGGCTCCCTGGACCTGAGAGCTCCTTATGCTCCAGTTGCTGCTCTAAACTGGTGGAAGCTGAGGCGCAGCCCCTGCAAACCCCAGACTCGTCCACCGCCCCTCTGCGCGATCCGCAGATAACACACTGCGGTCTGGCAGCCATACAGTCGCAGCAGCCCTCACAGATAATGTGAAAATGAAAAGAAACTAAAAGGAAAGAAAATCTCCGTTGTTTTTTTTTTTTTTTTAAAGAACTAGCAACTGGGACGACAGATCTCCCCTCTCCTAGCAAAAACGCCAAGTCAAAAACGCGCTAAGCAGAAAGGAACTCTGGAAGCCGGGCGGGAAAAAAACAGAGCTAAAAAAAAAATGGCCGCCGGCACATCTCAGCCGGCGAGAAAAAAAGGGCGTGAAAAAGCAAGCAACGGCAAAACAAAATGAACAGAAATTAAAGAAATTAAAGAAAGGAAATTAAAGAAAACCAAACGGACGCCCGCAGCACTGAAAGCATCCGAAACTCACCCCTTGTGCAAAAACGCTGTAGACGGCACTCCACTCGAAGCCATGAGCAGGAGCACGCTACTACAGCAGGCAGTCACTGAAAATAAACAAGTACAGACCGGATCGCGAAAGGGAAGCCAGCACACCGTGCAGGCTTTCCAGACGCAGATAGAGGTCTGGCAAGGCAGAGCTCTCCTCCGTATAGTCTAGGAGGAATGGAGCTAGCCTCGGACTGCAACAAGACCCCTCGGTAGCAAAGTCAGCAGCACAGTGCAGACCCGGCTTCTCGATTGCATCCGGCAATCCCTTGTCTTGGAATGTGTTTTGTATTTTTAAAGCTACAGCTACCTATAAAAGAAATTAAAGAAAAAATAGCAGTGCAAAGGAAAATCTCCCAAAAACCACTATCTCTGCATAGGTTTCTGGTGCGACCTCATTTGGAGATTGTATACAGTTTGGAAGGATATAGGCAAGTTGGAGTCGGTGCAGAGGGTGGCTACTAAAATGGTTAGTGGTCTTCATTATGAAGCATATGAGGACAGACTTAAAGATCTTAATATGTATACTTTGGAGAAAAGGCGGGATAGGGATGATATGATAGACATTTAAATACCTCCATGGCATAAATGCACAGGAGGGTATCTTTCAATTGAAGGCACGCTCTGCTATGAGAGGACATAGGATGAGAATGAAAGGGGTTAGACTCAGGAGTAATATGCGGAAATATTTCTTTACAAAAGGAGTGGTAGATGCATGGAATAGTTTTCCAGTGGAGGTGGTGGACACAAGGACAGTATCTGAATTAAAAAAGCATGGCACAAACACAGAGGATCTCTAAAGGTAAAAAGGGGACTATTGTAGTTGATATGGAAGGGCAGACTAGATAAGCCATGTGATCTTTTTCTGCCATCATGTTTCTATGTTTCTATAAGGTGCCACCTGCCGCCTGTTATTTTTGCTACTCCAGACTAACACAGCTTGTCACTGGAAAATTTTCAACATGTTGGGACAAAAGAATGGCTTGTGAAGGGCTCCACTGGAATCCACTGGGATGGGGGAGGAGGTGGCAGCATGGTAAGCACTTGAGGCTAGGTTTGCCAAATGGCTCCAGATGCGCCCAAAAGGTCCTAGGTTTACCCTATTGTATGCAGTTCTGATTTCTCTATTGCACTCCATAAGACAAGCAAGACTACAAGCCCCTGCATTCCATGGAGTAAGTCCATGACTAGATCAAGCCTGTTGGGCGCATCTGGAGCCAGTTGGCAACCTTACATAGGGCAGCAAAAAAAGGTAGCACTGGCCCTGGGTAATGACTCCCTTTCCTTCCTCCTTGCTTTGTGGCTCAAACCTGAAACTAAGATACCTCTTCCTCCCCCTTCCATCACACTTTGTGTAAATGTCCCAGATTTGCTTGCAAAAAATCTGGTAACCTTATTTTGCTAATGTTTATAATTCAGTCCTTTTACTTTAATTGGCTCTCTTTTGTGCTGCTTGAATGAAGCCTTTTCAAACTTAAAAAAAAGCCTAGAGATAGCCAGGCTTCCCAGGACTATGTAGGTGGATGGGGAAGCCTTTCTCAGATTTCTCCTGCTGGCCTGTCTTATAAGAGGATTCCCTTACCGATCAAAGGTTTCTTTTTCACCAGCTTTTATTCTTCATGGTTTTTTTCTTTTAACCACATTTGAGCTCTGCAGCCATGCCCAGTACACAGAAGTGTACTGATTACCGCTCCTGTCAAGTGAACTCCGCAACTGGTTCCTTTTAGCCCAAGTATGATGGAGAAGCCTTGGGGCACATTTTTTCAGCACTGTTAAGACCCTCCATGGGGGTCCCAGGGTCTAATGCTGATTTTGCTGTCTTTACTGAATCTCCAGCAATTTCCCTCAGTCATATTGGATGACAGCATGATCCTGGCTGAAGGAAGCATATTGAAATGCCTGCAGCCTCAAGCCAGCAGGCTTCTGAAGGTCCTTCATGGCCCCAGGGCCTATTTTTGGCTGGCTTTGAGCAGCATCTCCTGAGATAGCTCATGAGCTGTTTTATCAGTCTTTAGTAGCTGTCTGGTAGCCTTCCTTGTGGGGATCTGAAGCCCTAATCTCCTTTACAAGGGGGCCTTCCAAGGTCTCCCCCTCTGGTGGCAAGTGCTCCTGTTCTGTTTTGTTTTTCACCTATCTATTCCTGTGGGAGCCCAGCCTTACCCCCTATGAAAGAGCACTGGAGAAAAGATAAGGATTCTCTGTCTCCAGCGGAGGAGGGAGAGCTTTTCCTGGCAGAGAGATAAGATCAGTCAGTGATTTGCCTTTTTCACAATGAGGAACTGGCTACCCTTATTCAGGATGCCTAGGCAGCCTTGCGCATTGCAGACGCCCCTCCAGTACAGGTTTCTCAAGCAGACCTTATCCTGGAAAGGTGGTATTGGCCCTCCAGACCTTTTTTTCCTTTTCCTGAGCTCTTGCAAAAGCTCGTGCTCTCTCAGTGGCAGGTACCGAAGTTGAGGCTGTGGAGACCTAAGGTCCTGACTCAGCTGTATCCTCTGCCCCACAGGGAAATGGAACAGATTTTCATGGTCATGAAGTTAGATATCCTGGTTACAGTGGTAATAAAGTGTTCAACTATTCCAGTGAAAGGTGAAATTGTGCTAAAGGAGATGGCACTTTGTAAGGGCATGGTGACCCAAGCACTCTTGTGCTGCATCCATTAAATGCCAAACAGCTCTGAGGCACAAAACTGGAGTCTGGAATGATTGTGGCAGATGCTCTATATTACTTGATTAGGATCTCCTCTAAGGCCATGGTGTGGCTGTGGTAACCTGGTATTGGCTCTGGCTCTGGACTTTGTCTGCCAATGCTGCTCCAAGCTGTGACTGAGCAGGCTCCCCCTTAAGGAAATTTGTTCAATGAAGAAGACCTAAACAATCTGGCAAAGGTCCTAGGAGAGGCTCATCAACAGATGTTCCTGGAAGATAGGCCCAGAGGTTCCTCTTGCAGGGTGCAGCAGTAGGCATAGGGACATTTCAGGGCTGGGAAGAGTTTTGGCGTAGCCTGTTCCTCCTATGGGTCTAAATCCAAGAAGGGTCAGTTTTTCTGTGTATCCCGGCACAGGACTCAGCAGAAGCCTCCTTGGAAGCTAATATGCCCTCTCAGTGAGATACGATGGGTTTCTTCCAAGGGACAGGTTGTTGGGGTGGATCCAGCTGTTTTCGTCAAATACCTCCACATTGTGTCAGCCCAATGAGTCCTTGAGATCCTTGAAAAGAGGTATGCACTGGAGTTTGCAAAGCCACTTCGGGAGGCCTTTGTGGAGTCTCCTTGTGGCTCCTTGGTTAATTTGAGTGGCAACTGAAGAAAATTTTCAGTGCCTCCTGCAGTTGCAGGCTATCAGACTCATGCCCTCTACAGAGCAGGTCAAAGGAGGTATTCCATTTACTTTGTGGTACCAAAAAATGATCAGTCCTTCTGTCCCCTTATGGATTTGAAGGTAGTCAATACCAAGATCAAAGTGCCCCATTTCTGCATAGAAATCTTCAATTCTGTCATTGTGTTAGTCCGTCAAGTGGAGTTTCTAATCTCCTTGGACCTCTCTGAGGCCTACTTCCATGTTCCTGCCTGGGATCAACATTAGCGGCTTCTCTGCTTCTGCTTTCTGGGCTGCCATTTACAATTCCAGGCCCTGTCCTTTGGCCTTGCCAGTGACCCTCATACTTTCTTGAAAGTCACGGTAGTCATGGCAGCCTTTGTGCACAAACTATTGCCTGCTTTGACATGCGTCTGAGCAAAGTGTTTCTCACCTCGAAGAGGTGGGTAGAGCTGCAGATGTGGCTCAGGGGTTTTTGCTCTCAGGCAACTCCCAAGGTATAGAGCTACCTGCAACTCCTGGCATCAGTGGCTTTGACTTTGGAATTGATGCCTTGGACCAGAGCACATATGCACTCTCCCACAGAGGCTCCTTCTGATTCACTGGTCTACCTGCTCCCAGTTGTTTGATCAGTGCCTCCATTTTTCCTGGAAGTTCAAGGGAGAGCTGGCCTGGTAGATGCAGACTTACCCTTTGATGGACAGAATGCCTCTGGAAGCGCCAGAATGATGCCAGTCTTTTGGGCTAAAGAGCTCACTGCCTGGGGTGCACAGACATTGGTAAATTTAATTCCTCCATTCCTGGCTTGGTGACCAAAGACAGCCAAACCAAGGATCAGTAGATTACTCTATAATATCAAAATATATTCCACTGACAATAATATATATATGCCAAAACCACAATATAATTGGGTACTTACTCTCCAACTACATACTCAAAAATGAAGAAAAAATAAAGAAAAAAATCAAGGAGAAAAAGACCTCAGACACTCAATCCATTCAGGGCCTGATTCTGCAAGGCGACTAGAGGGACGTCCAGCTCTGCTAGCTGCCTGAACCATATGCTGCCTCCGGACCACCCTACATGCACAGAGCCGCTGTGTGTGCTAAAGGGAACGGGGGCAGCACAGGGGCAGGGCGTGAGCAGGACCAACTCTCGGACATACAGGGCCGATTCTGGTCATGGTCCTGAAGGGCCTGGTAATCGCTGGGGGGACGGCCAGCCTATTCCATTTTGGAGATGGAATAAGCGCAGGCTGCCCCCTCCAGATGGGCTGGCCAACCCCCCCCAGCAGTGATGGCAGTGAGCAGGGTGAGTCCCTGCTGCCCGATCTGGGCCTTGTCTGCCAAAAACGAGGGCTCCAAGGCAGCGGACAGGTTGTGCCACGGGGAGAACGTCCCTGTGGTGATGCAGGGGCACGCAGGGCTGTCTCCCAAGTCCTGATCCTGCATCCGTCGGAACGTCTGACTCTCGCAGTGCAGAATCGGGTCCTAATGGGCCCGTCCTGTTCAGGGTCTTCCAGACAGCCCGGACGTGCTCCTACTGGAATCGGGCTCTCAGTGTTTTAGGGATTGGACAGATATCAATAATAGATCTAAAAAATTCATTTTACTTTCTTTGGTTTTTTGTGCAAACAATGCATTATTTATAATACAGAATTCAATATCATACACGTATAATCATGAGTTAATGCCCAGTTTATTCTAAACTACTAAAATTCTTTAAGTACCCACATGATCAACAATTTTGCTTCCTCTGTTTTTAAATATGTCACCACTTTTGAACAATTACTCTCACTTATGCCTACTCTGCTGGCTGGTTTTAATGTGTATTCAAATTCTCATAGATTCCTAGCTGTGAGGGAACAATCTTGTATCTATCACTGTCAGGTACTCAGCTGTCGTTGATGGATCTTTCTCATAGGCGTATGCCTTCCTCTTTCACTGGAGAACTGGCATTTTCATGGGCAACTGCCCTGTTCTTCTTTCAATATGCTGGAACTGCGTCTTATCACTCCATAGCACCACACTGACATTATACTCATGACTGACTGTCAAACATTGTGCAAACTACCTGAAGTAGGATCTTTTGTTTCACCAACAGGCTGCATCAGAGGTTACTATTTTAGAAAAACAAACACAGTCCTTTCAATTCAAGTTTTCAATTAAAACTATTTGATGTTTATGAACACTTACTTGCTTGCAGTATCCACTTCAACTCTGAATTTAATGCCTGCTATATATCCAACATGGCGACCCGATTTATATGCTAACTCTTTTAAACAAATTTCACCAGTTGGGATCCATCAATTCACTCTATTTCATCAAAAAAATCCAATAATCACTGCTAATTAATTGCTGATTACAGGGCCATACCAAACTATAACAGCTCCCTGTGCGACTTGCGAACCTGGTTCCCCCCTCCATACCCACTGGGCCTCATTTGCATATATTTAATTTTAAAATTTATATGCAGCCTATCTAAAACATTAGGAGGTTTTCAAAGCAGCATCAGCTCTCCTTAGAGACCCAGTCCCTCGTAGCACGAGCTTGCTTCTTGTACCAACCCTTCCCAGCATCAGCTCAATTCCAGTCCCTATCCCTCCCAGCATCAGCTCACTTCTTGTCCAAGCCGTTCTCAGCATCAGCTCCCCTCCAGTCCTTGTCCCTTCCAGGATCAGCTCCCCTTCAGTCCCAACCCCTATCCCAACATCAACTCCCTTCCAGACCTTGCCCTCCAGCAGCAGTCCTTCTGTGCCTTCCCCCCTCCCCTTGTGCAAGAGACAGGAAGTTCCCCTATTTCACTTTTAACAGTGTGGGCAATGCAATCGTGCCAGCAGCTGCAGTTTAGTGGCTGTGTGGTGAGTGGGTGTCATGGAGAAGTCCAATCCACCGGGAGTCAGGAAGACAAGGGATGAGTAACTGAGGTAAGGTTGCCAACTTTTTCACCGAGAAAAACCCGACACCTGTGGCTCACCATGCTCCACCCATTCTCCGCCCCCAGTCCCACCCCTGCCCCGCCCCCAGCCCCACCCACAAAAATTACCAAGGATTCACTCACACCCCCCCTCAGTGCTGGTTCACTCACCCCTCCTCCCCTCAGTGCTCGTTCACTCACTCACCCCCCCTCCCCTGCTGGTTCACTCACACCACCCCTCCCCTCCCCTCCCTGCTGGTTCACTCACCCCCCCCCCGTCACTCACTCACCCCCTCCCCTGCTGGTTCACTCACACCAACCCCCCTCCCCTGCTGGTTCACACCAATCCCCCTCCCCTGCTGGTTCACTCACACCACCCCCCTTCACTGCTGGTTCACTCACCCACCCCCCTGTCACTTACTCACCCTCCCCTGCTGGTTCACTCACACCAACCCCCCCCTCCTGCTGGTTCACTCACACCCCCCCCCTCCACTGCTGGTTCACTCACACCATCACCTCCCCCCTGCTGGTTCACTCACACACCCCACCTGCCGGTTCACTCACACACACCCCCTGCCGGTTCACTCACACCCCCCCCCCCCTGCCCAAGCCGCTGCTTCTGCTTTGTACAGAGCAGCGGCTGCAATACACTTCCTTTGAAAAGTAAAGACAAACTGTGTGAGGAGCCCTCCGGTCATTGCAGTGCCCGAGGAAGTGATGTCATGGGGGCAGGCTCCTCACAGGTTGTCTGTCCTTTTCAAATTAACTTTATTGCAGCTAAAGTTAATTTGAAAAGGAAAGACAACCTGTGAGGAGCCCGCCCCCATGACATCACTTCCTCGGGCTCTGCGATGACCGGAGGGCTCCTCACACAGTTTATCTTTAGTTTTCAATGGAAGTGTATTGCAGCCGCTGCTCTGTACAAAGCAGAAGCAGCAGCTGCACTGCTATGGGGAATCGTGTTCGTGTTCGCGCCGCGGACTTCGGGACAAAAGCCGTTTTTTTGCTCTGGCCGCTCCCGATCTTGCGGCCAGAGCAAAAAAACGGCTTTTCAACGGCCGGTTTTACATCTGTGCCGGCAGCCGGCCTGGCCATGGAAAAACCGGCCAGGCCGGCTGAAAACCGGCCGGTTGGCACCCTAAACTGAGGGGGGAAGGCACGGAAACATAGAAACATAGAAATATGATGACAGAAAAATACCACATGGCCTATCTAGTCTGTCCTTCCATATCAAGAACTACAACAGTCCCCTTTTTACCTTTAGAGATACTCTGTGTTGGTCCCATGCTTTTTTGAATTCAGTTACTGTCCTCATCTCTACCACCTCCACTGGGAGACTATTCCACGGATCCACTACTCTTTCCATAAAGAAATATTTCCGCATATCACTCCTGAATCTATCTCCCTTCACCCTCATCCCATGTCCCCTCGTAGCAGAACTTGCTTTCAATTGAAAGAGGCTCTCTTCCTGAACATTTATGCCACGGAGGTATTTAAACATCTCAATCATATCACCTCTATCCCGCCTTTCCTCTAAGGTGTACATATTAAGATCCTTCAGTCTGTCCTCATATGCTTTATAATGAAGACCACTAATCATTTTAGTAGCCACCCTCTGCACCGACTCCATCCTGTTCACATCCTTTTGAAGGTGCGGTCTCCAGAATTGCACACTATACTCCAAATGAGGTCGCACCAAAGACTTATACAGAGGCATTATCACCTCCTTTTTTCTGCTAGCCATTCCCCTCCGTATGCACCCAAGCATCCCTCTAGCTTTTGCCGTTGCCTTTTCTACCTCTTTAGCTACTTTAAGATCATCAGACACAACCACGCCTAGGTCCCGCTCTTCTTTAGTGGACAAAAGTACTTCACCTCTTATACTATATTGCTCCCTTGGATTGCTGCAGCCCAAATGCATGACCTTACATTTTTTAACATTAAATCCCAGCTGCCAAATTCTAGACCATTCTTCAAGCTTAGCTAGATCCCTCCTCATGTTATCCACACCTTCCTGGGTGTCTACTCTATTGCAGATTTTGGTATCATCCGCAAAGAGGCAAACCTTACCCGACAGCTCTTCCGCTATATCACTAACAAAGATGTTAAAAAGAATCGGGCCAAGGACAGATCCCTGGGGCACACCACTGGTAACATCCCTCTCCTCAGAGTGAGCTCCATTTACCTGTACTCTTTGTCGCGTCCCACCCAACCAAGTCTAATGGTGAAACCCTCACCAGAAGTAAGGGCTTGATTTCCGGCCCCTTTGTGAATGCACCCCTAGAATTTTGCGCCCTGTGCACATCGGGCTAGGTACGGTATTTGCTGATTGGACATCTCTCACCATATACTGATGTTCTTCACTTCCAATCTCTGCTGCTTCTATTATTTATGTCTCGATATCAAAAAGTTACCGATCCGAACCCTTCCCAAAATAACAAAATATATTTTTTAGTATTCTTTTTGTCGGATGGAGCCAGGGGAAGTCAGAACTACACTCTAATCACTCCAGATGGCAACATCCATTTTATTTAAGATTCAGTATAAATGTCTTGAAAAAACTTAGCTTAAATTGAATAGATCTAACTTGAAATTTACGGCACATATTGATGATCACCGGATTGAGTTCCTCAATATGACCATTATTAAGGAGGGGGAGGGTTTTGTACATTGCCCATTTGGACAGTTTTTGTGCCTTCGACGCCTTTGCTCGTCGTTGCGGGACTTTAAACAACATGCAAGGGACCTGGGCTTACGTTTAGCACAGCGGGATTACCCGGATACAGTGATTCGCACCGCATACCTCCGAGCCTCACATATACATCGGGAATGGTTAATGAATGACGTCCCTGGCGAAGGTCGCATTGAGGAGTCCCCGGAGGCTGTAGTTGGTGTATTACCTTACTCTACTTTGAGCACGGATGTAGTCAAAATATTGAGTAAGCACTGGCATATTCTGGGATTGCACCCATGTTTTGATAAATCCTTGCGAATAGCTTTTTCTCGTGGATCTAACGTTGGTGATTTGATAGTTCATTCTACTCCCGCTCATGATCAGACTCCCTCACCACCCTTACAGGGTTCTGGGCATGTCAGCTGTGGGGCTTGTGCATATTGTGACGCAGCGCTAATGGGACGTGTGTGGAAACATCTAGGGACGGGACGGACCTTTTACCATAAGTGGAACACGGATTGCGGGTCATCGTTCGTGGTATATCTTTTGCAGTGCCCGTGCCCTTTATTGTATATTGGGAGGACGTCTCGGGTGATGAGGATTCGCTTGGGTGAACCTGCATCTCGAGTGCGGAATAAAGTGTCATCCGCCCCAATAGTTGACCATTGCCTGTTACACAATCATGACTTCTCTCACCTTTGCTGGACTATAATTGATCATGTCCCCCTGGATCCTCGAGAGGGTGATCGTGTAGCTTTGCTACAGCGATGTGAACAAACTTGGATCTTCAGACTTAGCATGGTGGCCCCCTTCGGCCTTAATAAGGAAATCGATTGGGCAAGCCTCCAGTAACATCATCCATGACGTGGTGGGGTTCCCCTGATTCTATGGGGCGCCCCCACCATCGGATTGGATTGTTGTTGTGAGTGATGGCTGCTTGTAGCCAATAATGAGATCCCTTCTGAAAATAAACCGAGTTGGTGAACTCGGCGACATTTGGCGGTTAGCACAGACTGAAGAGGAATGCACTTGACACAGGGAGTTGTTCCCGAAACATGCACATCGTGCCATGCTTTTTGGAGACTGTGTTGTGCTGCGGTTTTGAAGGAGTATCTATTCAATTTAAGCTAAGTTTTTTCAAGACATTTATACTGAATCTTAAATAAAATGGATGTTGCCATCTGGAGTGGTAAGAGTGTAGTTCTGACTTCCCCTGGCTCCATCCGACAAAAAGAATACTAAAAAATACATTTTGTTATTTTGGGAAGGGTTCGGATCGGTAACATTTTGATATCAAGGTTTTATGGTATTACCGTGATCTGGGGTTAGAGCTTTATAATCTATATGTGGCACTTAGATCTTAATTATTAAATCCTCAAAAAAGGCATTCCATTTTATTTGTTGATTTAATCTTCCTGATTCCAATATGTTTAATCTGAAAATCTACCTCTGTTCTGATTGCAATAGAACTCTTGCTCTCACTCCTTGTTTCACTTTCTTCACTACCTCCAAACCACAACATCGCAAAGATTCAAAAGAATGTCCTACTTCCATACAATGTGTCATTAAAGGTGCCTCGTTCTCTGCAAGATATTGTGTTTATGTTCTGATATCCTCACTCTCAACTGCCCAACATACACGCAATCACATGGACTTACTGTTGTATATACTAAATATTCTGTGTAACATGAGCTGAAATGTTCATATGTATGTCTATCTGACGGATTTACAAAAAGCGTAGTTACTCACCTGTAACAGGTGTTCTCCAGGAGCAGCAGGAATCAGTCCTCACTTATGGGTGACGTCGGCGCCGACGGAGCCCTCGCGGAGCAATTTTCCCCAGCTTTCAAAGAAAGCCTTTGGGAATTGCAGCGCGCATGCGCGGTCGTCTTCCCGCCCGAGGGTGCCATCTTAGCCAGTCAGATGACATAGCTAAAAAAGACAGCATAAAAATTTGCAAAAAAGAACATAAGCAGACGATTGCAACTCCAAGGGGAGGAGGGAGGGTAGTGAGGACTGATTCCTGCTGCTCCTGGAGAACACCTGTTACAGGTGAGTAACTACGCTTTCTCCAGGACCAAGCAGGAAGTCAGTCCTCACTTATGGGACTCCCAAGCTCAAGGCTACCGGAGACCCTAAGCACAAAAATGAGCTCCCTCTAGCTCAGCAGCACAGAAGGATAGAATCTTCGCTGAATTATCACCCACCGGTAGCCCACATCCGGGATGGAGGGTAGGAGTTGCTCAGACCTCAAAGAGATTACGGAGGACTGCCTGTCCGAAAGCACTGTCCCCTACGGGACTCCCTCTCGAGACAGTAATGGACCGCAAAAGTCTGGCTCGAAGACCAAGTAGCGGCCCGGCAGATGTCTGCCAGCGGAACAGAGCGGAGGTAAGCCACTGACGTGGCCTTTGCCCGAACGCAATGAGCCGTGACTCGACTTTCTAAGGAGAGTCCGGCTGCCCCATAAGCCCAAGAGATACAGTCCGCAACCCAGATGGACAGAGTACGCTTGGAGACCGGGAGCCCCAATTTATTGGGGTCAAAAGACACAAAAAGCTGAGCAGCTTTACGGTGCTCCCGCGTACGGTCAAGGTAGAAGTTCAATGCCCTTCTACAGTCCAGGGTATGGAGGACCGTTTCAGCTCGGCTGGAGTGTGGTCTGGGAAAGAAGGTTGGAAGTACCACCTCCTGATTGATGTGAAAAGGGGAGACCACTTTAGGCAGAAATTTTGGGTGAGTCCGTAGGACTACCCTATTTTTGTAGAACCTAGTGTAAGGGGGATCAGACACGAGGGCCTGCAATTCACTTACGCGCCTAGCGGAAGTGAGGGCTATCAAGAACAGTGTTTTCCAAGACAGAAAACGGAGAGAACAGGTAGCCATAGGTTCAAAAGGCGGACAGGTGATCCGCTGCAAAACCACATTCAGGTCCCAGTCAGGCGCTGGCGGGCGCAGAGGTGGTTTAAGTAGAAGGAGACCTCGGAGAAACCTCGCTACGAGAGGGTCATTGGAGAGAGGTCTGCCGTCCACTGGCACATGATGTGCTGAAAAGAGCACTGAGGTGAACTTTGACGGAGTTGGACTTAAGTCCCAGATTAGAGAGGTGCAGCAAGTACTGCAAGATCACCGACACCGGGCAGGAGAAGGGATCCTGAGACTGTTGGGCACACCAGACTGCAAAGCGACGCCATTTAAGGGCGTAGCATTTGCGGGTAGAAGGCCGTCGCGAAGCTAAGACGACCTCCTCCACCTCCGCCGGCAGGAGAAGGGGAGCAAGGACTACCCTCTCAGCAGCCAGGCCATGAGGTTGAGAGACCTGAGGTTGGGGTGCAGAAGGGACCCCTGATCCTGAGTGAGGAGATCCGGTTGTACCCCCAGAGGGATTGGATCCTCCACCGCCAGTTGCAGCAGGAGCGGAAACCACGGCTGCCTGGGCCAGCGAGGGGCCACCAGGATCATGAAGGCTTTGTCTCGGAGAACCTTGAAAAGAGTCCGAGAGACCAGCGGGATGGGAGGGAAAGCGTACAGCAGGCTCCCCGACCACGAGATCAGAAAGGCGTCCGCCGCCACCCGAAGGGGGTGTGGCTGACGAGAGCAGAAGCGAGGAAGCTGCCGGTTGTGAGGACTGGCAAAGAGATCCACCGTGGGGAGACCCCACTTGAGGAAGAGCTTCTGAACTACCAAGGGATCCAGACGCCACTCGTGCGGCTGGAGGACCCTGCTGAGTTTGTCTGCAAGGCAATTTTCTTGGCCCGGGAGATAAACTGCCTTGAGGAGAATGCCGTGACTGACGGCCCAAGAGCAGAGCTTCTGTGCCTCCCGGCAGAGGAGGAAGGAGCCCGTGCCCCCCTGCTTGTTCACGTAGAACATGGCAACTTGATTGTCCGTCTGGACAAGGACGGACTGTTGGGAAGTCAGGTGGGAGAAGGCCTTGAGAGCTAGGCGGATCGCCCTGAGCTCCAGGAAGTTGATCTGCTGAGCAGACTCCCACGTGGTCCAGAGGCCCTGAGTACGTGCCTCTTGGCAATGTGCTCCCCAGCCCAGGAGGGATGCATCGGTGGTCAGCACCCGGGTCGGCTGAGGTGACTGGAAAGGCATTCCGAATATCAGGTTCGGCTGTCGGAGCCACCACCGGAGAGACGAGAGCAGCGGCTCGGAGACGCGCACTAGGTCTGCCAGGCCGCCTGTGGCTTGTCGCCACTGCTGGCGGAGACACCATTGAGCAGACCGCATATTCAGGCGGGCATTGGGGGTCACATGGACGGTGGAAGCCATATGGCCGAGCAGTCTCAGGAAGCGCCTGGCGGAGACCAGGGGCTGGCTGCGAAAGCGGTCGGCTAGGTCCATGAGCCGTTGAGCCCTGTCGAGCGGTAGGTACGCTCGTGCCCGAGGAGTGTGCAGCCTTGCGCCGATGAACTCGAGATCCTGTGAGGGGAGCAAAGTGGACTTTGCGAAGTTTATAACAAAGCCCAAGTGCTGCAGCAGAGTCACCGTGCGGCACGTGGCGTTGGTGACCTCCTGAGCGGACGCTGCTCTGATGAGCCAGTCGTCGAGGTACGGAAAGACATAGAGGCCGTGAAGCCGGAGATGGGCCGCCACGACCGCGAGACATTTTGTGAAGACTCGCGGTGCGGAGGATAGGCCAAAGGGCAGTACTCTGTACTGGTAATGATTTCCTGCCACCACAAACCTTAGGTATTGGCGGTGGCTTGGGTGGATGAGGATGTGCGTGTAGGCATCCTTTAGATCCAAGGAGCATAGCCAATCTCCCTGCTGGAGGTAGGGCAGAAGGATTCCAAGGGTAAGCATTTTGAACTTCTCCCGCACAAGGAACTTGTTGAGGTTGCGCAAGTCCAGGATGGGTCTGAGGCCCCCTGTTCTCTTTGGTATCAGAAAATACCTTGAATAAAAGCCTTGACCTCTCAGGTGGTGTGGCACCGGTTCCACCGCCTGTTCCTGCAGAAGACCTGCTAACTCCTGAAGGAGCAACTCCCTGTGCAGAGGGGGGCGCGGAGGTTCTCCCGGAAAATAGGAGGGAGGGACCTGATGGAAGTGGAGAAGGTAGCCTTCTCGCACGACCTGAAGCACCCAGGCATCTGCGGTGATGCTGGACCACCTGTGGGCGAAGTGAACCAGCCGGCCTCCGGTGCTGGGAGGAACCAGCGGGGGGGGAGAGGCTATGCTGAGCGAGTCAAAAGCCCCCACCCTGCTGAGCAGGGGCTGGTGGTGCAGGCTTGGGGGCTTGCTGCCTACGGGACCCGTTACCCCGTCCCTTGGCCTGCTGGCCCTGTTGGGGAGCTGCAGGGGCCTGATAATGGGGGTATTGTTTGTAGGCAGCCGCCTTCCTCGGGTAAAAGGACTTTTTCCCCGAGCCCTTCTTTTTCTGGGAAGGGGCGGAGGTCTTCCTAGAAAGCCTGGTCCTGGTGAGAGTCTCAGTCTCAATTTGTGCAGCCTTTTCCGCCATGGGCTTGCCAAAGAGGTTTTCGCCTCGGCAGGGGACATCGACCAACTTGTCCTGTACCCAGGGCTCAAGGTCTGACGACTGAAGCCAAGCCTGTCGGCGGGCACCGATGCCGGCTGCGGCCACTCGAGCCGAGGCCTCAAAGCCATCATAGGCTGCTCGGGACATGAACTTTGAGCATTCCCGAATGCCCGTGGACAAGGCTAGGAACCTCCGCAAGGGCTCCTCGGAGAGACCAGCGGAGAATCCGGCTAGCTCTTTAGCCAGATCCCGGAGATACATGCCCATGTAGAGCTGGTAAGTCTGGACACGACATGCGAGCATAGAGCCCTGGAAGCACTTCTTGCCAAGGCCATCCAGGTTACGGGCCTCCCTTCCAGGAGGCACTGAGGAGTGCATCTTCTGGCTCTTAAGACGATGCATGGCCGATTCCACTACCATGGAATGGTGTGGCAGCTGTGCCTTCTGAAAGCCAGGGCTCTTGCGGACCCGATAGATAGAATCGGCCCGCTTGCTCAGGACCGGCGAGGAGGCCGGACTCTCCCACATGCGGAAGAGTAGTCGTTCCAGCATAGGAGGAACCGGCACAGTAAAGTGTTCCCTCGCGGGAGAGTCATACTGGAGGGCGTCGAGCTCTTCGGCTCGAGGCTCCTCCTCGGGATCCGCAGGGAAGGCCAAAGCCTTGGCCATATCCCTAACGAAGTCCGAGAACCGGGCATCCTCCGGGGGGGACTGCTTCCGAGGCTCGGACTCCGGTGAGTCCGATGGGACACACCGAGTCCGGAAAGAATCAGGTGACTCTTCCTCCTCAGACTCCCAGACCGACTCCGACGAGGACTCGGTGGGGTCGGCCCGGGCAGGGTGCGGCGCCAGCCGCCCAGACGTCGAGGGAGTCGGCGTCGGCGACCTCGGTCCCGAACGGGAGGCCGAGGGTGACCTCGACCGAGGATCGACTCGAGTTCTCATTGACTCGAGGATCGGCTCGGTCTCTCCGGGGTCGACTTGGACGTCGACGTCCCGGCGGTAGGGGCAGCGGCGCCAGCGAGGCCAGCGAGCAGTGCCCGCTGCTGGTCCATGAAGGCAGACAGTCTGCTCTCCAAGGCCGTCAACCTGAGTCCGAGCTCAGGTGACCCAGCAGCCCCCGACTCGGGCCCCGACAGCGTCGGGCCCGACGTCGGCTGTCGCGGAGGCGAGTCCAGAAGGACTACAGGACTTACCCGGGCAGGCATCTCCGACTCCAGGCGAGGTCGCTTCGGGAGATGTTCCTTCTCCAAGGACCCGGGGCGGCTGTCGGGGCTATGCGACCTGGCCCTCGCGGAGCCAGGAGCGTCCACCGACGCCGCCCTCGCGGGTTTTTCCTTCCGACGATGGTCCCCGGAGGGAGAACCCCGGTCGGAGGAGCTCCGGCGACGGTCCGAGCTGGAGCCCTTTGACACGGAGGCCTCCGACGAGGTCCGGGTACGGCTGGGGTCAGCGAAGATTCTCTCGCGCTGATGCCGCCGACTTCTCAACGCCTTCGAGGACAGTTTGCTGCAGGGCCCACAGATCAGTTCCTCATGATCCGGGCCCAAGCAGCGGAGGCAAAAGTCGTGTGTGTCGGTTAGTGACATATTTCGGTCACACCGACCACACCGCTTAAAGCCACTGGCAGCCATCGGGGGAAAAAGGGCCCCTGCGAGGTCAAAGGACCGGGCTGCCAGGGAAAACGAAAATGAAAGCTGACTAAGTCAGAAAAACCGAAAAAAAGTAAGATGACTATAGACCGTCGTCGCGAGTCCGTGCGGGAAAACGATCGTCTTCGAACATAAAGAAAAAATTATAAAATAAAGAGGAAAATCAAATTTTTCGCTGGTACAAGACGTGGAAGTCTTCAGGGCTCCTCGGAAAAAAGAAGAATGGCTAAGATGGCACCCTCGTGCGGGAAGACGACCGCGCATGCGCGCTGCAATTCCCAAAGGCTTTCTTTGAAAGCTGGGGAAAATTGCTCCGCGAGGGCTCCGTCGGCGCCGACGTCACCCATAAGTGAGGACTGACTTCCTGCTTGGTCCTGGAGAATTTTGTGTTTGCAGAGTGAGTTGACACATCATGCAGTGGCCGCACTTGAAGTGGCCTACCAAAGGACCACCTTCAAGTGTTCTCATTTTTTAAACAGCATCTATTTTTATTTCTGAAGGACTCAGATGTTATTTTCAAATTTGTCTCTACTATATGCCACTAACAGATCTTTATTTTCAAAGCACTGATGTGTCTTCATGAGATTCCAATTTTTATGCCTCATGTTAGTGATCCCTGAAGCTAACTTTAAATACCTTAATACACAAACTTCCTTGTCCAATGGATCTTTACCCTCATATTTTTGATTTAACAGTAATGTTCAATTATTGTATAATGCTCTCTTATAAGCTTCCTTAACTCCTCTGTACTAACCTGTCCTGCAAATGTCTAGCTTTAATTTTTTATTCTTCAGAGGAACAAATTCTCTGGTAATGCAAAAACTAAGAAAAAGGAAGACTGTTTTTTTTAAATGATATGCATGATTGCTTTGATAGGTAAAAAAAAAGTGTTCCTACTAATCTCGTTAGAAAAAAACTGTAGTACAGAACCTATGATTTTCATATCTGATTAACACATCCAAAAAAGAAATACTTTCAACACGAGAACTGAATCTCAAATTCTATGGATGGATTACAAGAGTTCAACCATACCAAAAAAAACCAACCTCACCACCAAGCTATATACACGTTTGCTATTGATGTGGCAAAAGACGTCTCCACTGCTGTCCCTGATATCTGTTTTCATAATTGTCCTTGAAACAGAAAAAAATTGTTTAAGGCTATTGTGGCTAAATTAAGAAGAAATTCGCTAGGTATTTGATGTGGTCTGGGACGCTTATCCAAAAATCATACTACCTCAATTGCTTTGCTTTGTGGAATCAAGGTATATAATGACTTTATATCAAGGGTCAACATCATAAAATCTTTGTTCAACTTATTAAGTCCCTCCAAGATCTGTGAAAAGTGAGTAGAGTCTTTTAAATGAGGGAATCTTAAATATCTCCAGTTTTAAAAATGTATCTACATACAGTAAATACACAAACACTCTAACAGTGAATCCCTTGCTAATACTATAGAACGTCCTGGTAGTTTTTGTAAAGTCTTATGAATCTTTGGAAGAATATATAATATTGGAATTTTGGGGAATTTATGACTTGAAAATTTAAATTCCCTGTCAGTTAAGAAGCCCATTTCCCGAGCTTGATCATATAACATTTTGATCTTCAACTGTAATTTCTTCATTGGCTCACTCTTTAACGAATTGTGGTATAGTGTGGCATGCAGTGGCATGGGATTGTTAAAATAAAAGGCAAGCAACAATTAAAGGCAAAACAAAACCACTTTTATTAAGCTCCGGCTCTCCAACAATTCATGTCCTCAGCTTGACGATGTCATAAGGTTGGTTCTCAAGACCCATCCCAGCCCACAATTTAAAGTTCAGTCAAAGTTCAAAATAAAGTTCACTCACTCATTTGGACTTTAGTGTCTGTGAATATGATTCCCAGTCACACCCCAAACAATGGCAAGAATAAAACAGTCTTCCCAGGCAGCTGCCCTCCTTTCCTTGTACAAGTGCTGTCCCTGACTCCAGTCAGATCCTAACAGGGGCGGCTCAAGACAATCTGCTGCCTGAGGCGAAAAAAGAGTTGACGCCGCCACCGCCTCCCCCCCCCCCCCCACCTGGTAGTGTAGTGTTGCCATCTGGCTCCAGATATGCCCAACAGACTTGATCCAGTCCTGGGGTTTACCCTATTTCTGCTTTGTCTGCTCTTTTAATCACAATATTATTAGTGATCTCTGTAACTTTCTCAAAGCATCATTCTCTGATTTTCTAATATTATGTTTAATATTTTCTTCTTTCTCAAGCTGTGATACTTCTTGTAAAACAATACTGGAACTATAGGACCTGGGGGGATCCATTCAAACTTGGTTCTTACAACGGATTTGTCCACATCTTCACATTCGTTATCTGAGAAAAAACTCTCAATTGCAATTTACGACAAAATTTCTCATATTTCTTAGTGGGTACAAATGATAATCCTTTGGATATTAATGCCATTCCACTAGAACTCAAATGGCCTATTTTACTAACACTTAGCTCGAGCTATCTGTCACACAGCCCATTGGAATAAAATGGGCCATGCAGCAGATAGCTCGAGCTAAGTGTTAGTACAACGGGCCCAAAGTATAGGTTGATAAATTTACATTTACTGATTCATCTGCTTTTACCCGTTTTCTTTACACCCATTTTTCATTTTTCCTAAAAAAGTTAATTAGACCTTACCTGCTAATTGGTGTTCCTTGAGGAACTCCAGTCCAGTCCCTTACTTCTGGGTTGTGCTTCCCTTCCAGTAGCTTGGAGACTGAGCATGTCATCTTTTTGATGACATCAGTACACTTAACCAGCTGGCAGCACCCACCAGCTCCAGTAACCTATTGACAAAGCAGACTCACGGAAGCAATAAATAAATAGTCAATCGTATCCAAACTCTTATGCTCCCTCCTCCCCCAGAGAAGGGATTCCCATGCTCCCAACTCCCTGCGAGGAGGCTTATCTGTAAACTGCCCGAGAAAAAAAGGGCCACCCCTCCCGCGCTACCGAAAGCCCAACAGCACTTCTGCCTCACCTGGCCGCCGCAGCCAGTGATGCTGCAACCTCTTGTCCTCCCACTCTACTATTCCCCAGACACCAGTAGCCAGTAATGGCCCATTCTTCAGGGCTGGGGCACAAAAAACAGACTACAGAACTGAAGCTCATCAGGGAGGGATCTGGGATTGGACTGGTTCCTCAAGGAACATCAATTAGCAGGTAAAGTCTAATTTAACTTTCCTTATCGTTCTTCTATTCCAGTCCCATACTTCTGGGATGTAACAGAGCAGTTTTAGACATGGGAGGGGCCCACGAAACCGGCCTGAAGCACTGAAAATCCGAAATGGGCATCCCCTGCCACTTGCACATTCAAATGGTAATGCTTAGCAAACGTATGAAGGGAGGTCCATGTGGCCAGCCTACAGATCTCAACGGAGGCACCAACCTGCACTCCACCCAGAAGCCGGCCTGTGCATGCATGGAATGTGCCTGCAATCCCGCCGACACTGCTTTCTCCTTCAAAATGTACGCCAATGTGATGGCTTCCCTGATCCATCTCAAAATCGATGCCTTCGCCACTGCTTCCCCTTTCCACAGCCCCCACTCCCCCCCCCCCCCCGTAAAGCATAAACAGGCGATCCGACCTATGAAAGGGGACCGTGTTCTTCAAATAACACTGCAGCACCCTCCGAACATCCAAGAGTCGCAACTGCAGATCCTCCACTGCACACCCCGCCCTTCCTAGTACGGCAGGGTCATGGGTTGATTTACATGAAAAACCAACACTACCTTAGGCAGGAATGAGGGTACTGGATGGAGAACTACTCTCTCCTTTGAAATTGAAAGGAAAGACTCCTGACAAGATAAGGCTTGCAGTTCCGAAATCCTCCACACTGAGCAGATTACAACCAGAAAAACAGTCTTCAGGGTCAAGTCCTTCATCGAGGCCAGACTCAGTGGCTCAAAGAGCTCCTCTGTAAGGCCTGCCAGCACTAGATTGAGGTCCCAGATCGGCGACTCACTACCTTCAGGAACTGTACCACGTCCGGGTGAGAACCTAATGACACTCCCTGTACCTTACCTTGATAGCAGGAAATCGCTGCCACTTGTACCTTCAGGGAACTAGTGACTAAGCCCTTTTCAAAACCGGCCTACAAAAATACCAGGACGTCCGGCACTAGATGCGGACAAGAGATACAGACTCTCTTTAAGCCACGCCTCAAAAACATGCCATATGTGGATGTATGACAAAGAGATGGACCACTTCTGGGCCTTCAGCAATGTGTTAATGACCGGCTCCGAGTAGCACCTTTTCCTCAAATGCACCCTTTCAAGAGCCATGCCGTAAGTGAGAATTGATCCACCTGGGTCATTAACACCGGCCCCTAAGTCAAAAGATCCTCTCGTGTTGGGAGTCTCCATGGCTCTCCTTGCACTAGCCGCACGAGGTCGGTATACCACAGATACCTTGGCCAATCTGGGGCAATCAGGATGACCAACTCCCGGTGCACTTCAATCCGCTGCATGACCCTGCCTATCAGTGCCCATGGAGGAAACACATAGAGCAGCACTGCCTTGGGCCACCTCTGCACCAGAGTGTCCAGACCTTCCGACATCCATTCTCTTCTCCTGCTGTAAAACCAGCTGGCTTTGGCATTCTTGCATGTTGGCATTAAGTCCATGATCAGCGTGCCCCATCTGCATGAAAACCTCCTGGCAGAGCACCCACTCGCCTGGGTTTACCCGCACCGGACTGAGGTAATCCGCCATCACACTATTGATGCCTGCCATGTGCGCCGCCGACGAGGCTTGGAGATGGCTTTCCACCCAGGCCAGCAGCATCTCGGCATCCTGCTGAATGCCATGGTGCCAAAGCCTCCCTGGCAATTGATATAAGTTACCGTGGTGGCACTGTCCGAGAAGACCTGGATTGTCTTCCTGTGCAGCCAGGGACTGAAGCTCTGCAACGCCAGAGCTATTGCCCTCATTTCTAGCCTGTTGATTGACCATGTGGCCTCCTAAGGGTCCCACTGTCCCTGAGCAAATTACCCTTTGCAATGGGCTCCCCAGCCCACTAGTCTGGCAATTGTCATCAGAGGGATCCATTGCGGCGACTCGAGGGGCATACCTTCCTCCAAACTCCCTGGGCAGAGCCACCACTTGAGCATTCTCCTGGTCACCTGAGGACAGAGGAGTCTCTGCGACAAAGGATGCCTTTGGTGTGACCACATGCCGAGTAACGCCCTCTGCAAGGAGCGCATGTGGGCTCTAGCCCAGGCCATGAGCTCAAAAGTCACTGCCATGGTCCCCAGCATTTGCAGATAATACCAGGCCATTGGCTCTGACATCTCAAGGAACTGCTGTTCCAAGTGCTACAGCCCCTGAGCCTAAAGCCCCGGCAGGAAAACTCTCCCTACGTGGGTATCGAAGTGTGCCCCCACATACTCGAACTGCGGGGCTGGCACTAATTGACTCTTGGCCCTGTTGATTACCCAGCCGAGACTTTGCAGGAACTCTACCACTCTCGCCATTGCACACTTGCTCTCGTCCCTGGAGTTTGCCCGAATCACCAACACAAAAGGCAAGAGGTGTACGGAGATCACAGGTGCCTTTATTAATTAAGCCCCAACGTGTTTCGGCAAACGCCTTCCTCAGGGGGGTATGCAGCTTAAAATAAATAACAACAAGTACATTAATAAATAAACAATAATAAAAATGGATAATATATATAAAAAGGAGAAATTAAAATTAAAATTAATAAAACAATGATAAACTAATGAAATAAAATTATGAATAATATGTCGTAAAAGACAATACTCATAACAATAAAACCAATAAAAATCAACACTCAAATAATATACTTAGAAAACTTAAAAACATTAAAACTATATATCTGTCAGACTTAATGACATAAATAAAATAAATAAAACGCAGGGCAGAGAGTAATGAAGAAATTAGAGGGTGATACGAATGTTAAGGGGAAACAAGAGATGAGGTGGTACAGTAAAACTACTCTCTTCTTTTTTAAAAAATATATATTTATATACTCACATATGCACTCTGTGTGAGTCCTTTGAGAGAAAATTAATGTCAATTGTATCTCTGTGCCAGAGGCAACCAAAGATTAGAGACGTTATTCCCATATGTTTCCAATACTGTATCATGAAAGAAGAGCAGCAACTAATAGGAACACTAAAAATAAGAACTAAAAACTCTATGGATGGAATAGTAAATGATACTAATAGAAAGCAGGATATGTTAATGTGCAATTTTATCTCTGTGCTAGGGGCAATAAAAAGGAAACTTTATTCTCATAAATTTATAAATACTATATCATGGAAGAGGAGCAATAAATACAGAGGACTCTAAAAAATAAATAATAAAACTATTTAAGATCACATTGTACAGATGGAATAATAAATAATCATATTGGAAAGGAGAGTAACCAGGTAAAATCCATACACAAATTGTAAGCTATATAGCTCTAGTGTATAATGAAGTAAAAAGGTTCTTTTCCAGAACCAACACCACCTTGGGCAAAAATGAAGGTACCGGGCACAGGACCACTTTCTCCTTGGAGAAGGAAAGGAATGGCTCCTGGCATGACAGGGTCCGAAGCTCTGAAATCCGGGCCGAGCATCGCCACCAGGAATACCATTTTCAGAGTCAACTCCTTCAGGAAAGCTTGACTCAATGGCTAAAAGGATTTCCCAGACAGCATCGTCAGCATCAGATTGAGATTCCAAGGCAGTACCACTGCCCTCTTTGGCAGACGGAGGTGGGACATCGCCCTAGAAAGCTTAGCATGTCTGGGTGTGTACCCAACGGCACCCCGTGGACTTTCCCGTGATAACTGGAAATCGCCGCCAGTTGCACCCTCAAGGAACTGGCAGCTAGACCTTTATCAAAACCGGATTGCAAGAACGCCAAGATGTCCGGGATGGAGGCAGTGGAAGGGCACGCCTGCCTCTCTCCGCACCATGATTCAAAGATGCACCCTACGCAGATGCACGCCAGGTTCATAGACCACTTCTGGGCCTGTAGCAAGGTCGCTATCCCCGAACCTGATTATCCTTTCTTCTTCAACCTCGCCCTTTCAAGAGCCATGCCGTAAGCAATAATTGATCCACCTGGGGCATGTGAAGCGGCTCCTGCGTCAAGAGGTCCTTCCAACTGGAAGCCACCACAATCAATCCGCCAGTATTCGAATCAGGTCAGCATACCACATGCACCTCGGCCAGTCTGGTGCCACCATAATTACAAATCCCTGGTGCGCCCCTAGCCATTGCACTAACCGGCCTATAAGCACCCACGGGGAAAACCAGAGAAGACTCTTATCAAGCCACTGCTGAATTAGACCCTTGGACTTCCTCTCTTCTTCTGCTGGAAAAAACGGCAGGTCCATGATCAGTGTGCCCCATCGGCGGACCACCTGCTCGAACACCTCCTGATTGAGCTGCCACTCTCCGGGGTCCATGCGCACTCAACTGAGGTAGTCTGCGGTCACACTGTCAACTCCTGCTACGTGCGCCGCCAATAACGCCTGGAGCCAAATTGCTGCCCATCCGAACAGCCTTTTGGCCTCCTCCTCCAGGGCTGCACTGCCCATGCCTCCTTGCCGGTTGATGTAAGCTACCATGGTCACATTGTCCGAGAGGACTTGGACCACCTTCCCCCGCAACCATGGCTTGAAACTTTGTAGCGCCAAGGTTACCGCTCGCATCTCGAGCCTGATGATCGACCACAGGGCCTCCTGCGGACTCTTGTCCCTGAACAAAGCGTCCTTTGCAATGGGCTCTCCAACCTGACAGGCTGGCATTGGTCATCAGAGGAACCCACACTGGGGACTCTTTCCAGGCTCCCCACATGTAGCCATCAACTGAGGGCTCTCCTGGTGCTCCGCAGGCAGGGGAGTACTTAGGACAGGGGTTGACTCTGATGGGACCATTGACTGAGCAGAGCTTTCTGCAGCGGTTGCATGTGCACTTTTGCCCATGGGACTAGCTTGAGAGTGGCCGCCATGGTCCTTAGAACCTGCAGATGCCGCCACTCTGATGGTCTTGCCTGGATCAGCCAATCATCTAGGTAGAGATGGACGAGAACCCCTTCCTTGTGGAGAGCTGCTGCCGTCACCACCATGACCTTGGTGAAGGTACAGGGGGTGGTTGCCAGACCGAAGGGCAACGCTCGAAACTGGAAATGGCCCCTTGGCACCGCAAAGCGGAGAAACTGCTGATGTTCTGGATGGATGGGAACATGCAGATATGCCTCTGCGAGATCGAGAGTCACCCAAAATCTTTGCTTCCTACGGCCATTATCACTGTGTGTTCTCTACCAGCAGATTGGTGGAGACAAAGAACCAATGAAAAGCCCAGGTTTCAATGACATCACTCCTATGTCTCTATTTGCCTCAGCCACCAGAGGTCCCTTTAGTATATGTCCCAAAGCATATGGGAGGACAGAGCAAGCCTCACACAACCTCAAATATGGGCAACAATGACTTATCAACATTAGTAGAAAATGAGCTTGCAGTGCAAAGTATAAAACTCATGGCAGACCCAAGGACCACAGCAGAAGAACAGAGCAATACAAATCTGGGGTGGGGTGAGGGGGGGGGGGGGGGCTTGGACTGGTCTAGCAGGAATCAAGGGAAGGACATTAACTGGTAAATAAAATGTCACCTTCCATACCATCCTGCTAAACAAGTCTAGACAAGTGAGATGTACCAAAAGCTACAATATTACAATACCACTGAGTGGGAATAAGACACAGCAACTTGCAAAACTCTTGAATTGAAGGCCATGGACATCCAAGCGGTAATGCTTGACAAAGTGGAAAGTATCATTACTACTACCACTACTAATCATTTGAATAGTGCTACAAGGCATACGCAGCGCTATACATAAAGATATAAGATACAGTCCCTGCTCATCAGATCTTACAGTCTAATCAAGATGAAAAACATTACAAAACTGGGGACTACAGTATGGTAAGATACACATAAAGTAGTGAACGAGAGAGTGAGGGGCATCAGGATCCAAAAGCAGCTCATGTTGCTGCCTGACAAATGTCTGCAGGGACTGCCAAGCTTCGCTCCACCCACGAGGACACTTGTGCTCTGGTAGAATGGGCACGCAAACCCTCTGGAATCGGCCAGTTCCATACTAGATATGCCGAGGCAATGGCCTCCTTAATCCAGCACCCCAAAGTTGACTTGGCCACTGCCTCATCCTTGCGCAGGCCAGCAAACAGCACAAAAAGATGGTCTGACTTACGAAAGGAATTTGTAGCCACCAAGTACTGGAGAAGCACCCTCCAGACATCCACAAGGCGAAGATCCTTATCCTTCCCCTGACACTGCTCCTTAGAGAAGGAGGGCAGGCAAACCACCTGGTTCACATGAAAGGGAGACAGCACTTTATGCAAGAAGGAAGGCACAGGCTGAATGGAAACGGCCTCCTATGAAAAAGACTGATAAGGCTTGACCCAGTACAAGCATTGTGGAACCTGTGTCTTTTGGGGATATTGCTAGGTACGTATGATCTAGATTGGCCACTGTTGGAAACAGGATACTGGGCTTGATGGACCTCAGTCTGACCCAGTATGGCATGTCTTATGTTCTTATAAAGAATAGGGGACATGTAATGAAGCTACAGGGTAAACTATTTAAGACAAATAAGAGCAAACTCTGGAATCTGTTACCGGAGGATGTAGTAAAGGCTGTTAGTGTAGCTGGGTTTAAAAAAGGTTTGGACAAGTTCCTGGAGGAAAGGTTCATAAACCACTATTAAAAAGGGACCCAGGATATCAATGCTTGACCCAGTACAAGCATTATGGAACCTGTGTCTTTTGGGGATATTGCTAGGTACGTATGACCTAGATTGGCCACTGTTGGAAACAGGATACTGGGCTTGATGGACCTCGGTCTGACCCAGTATGGCATGTCTTATGTTCTTATGGCTCTCGGCAAGACAGAGTCTGCAGCTCGGAGATCCGCCTTGCACTACCAAGGAGACAGTCTTGAGCAGGGCTGTACCGAGCGTGAATCACGCCCTGTGTGACTTGCACATCAGGCGCCTCTCCCCCCCCCCCCCCCGCACCTCCATCCAGCCACTTTCTGGACGGCGGCAGAAGAGGCGCGCCCGATGTGCAAGTCGCTGGCGTGCTAAGCAGATTTGTCCCTCCCTGCTCTGATGCCGCATCAGAGGAGGGAGGGACCAGACCTGCTTAGCGTGCCGCGAGAAGGCTTAAGGGGCACATTTCAGCTGTCTGACATTGCCTGCCGCTGCTGAGAGAAGAAAAAGTGGCAGCGGCAGGCAACGGCAGACAGCTGAAATGCGCCCCTTAAGCCTTTGCGCCCTGTGCGGCCGCACCGCTCACACAGGGCCAGGTACGGTCCTGGTCCTGAGTGTCAAATCTTTTAAGATAGCGCGCTTCAACAGCTCAAAGGGGACTGCCATCATGGACCTGAGCATCAAACACAGATCCCAGGAAGGGATCACAGACTGAAGGGAAGGATGCAGATGCCGAACCCATGGAGAAAATGTGAGACGTCTGGGTGCGAGGCCAAAGACCTGCCTGCCACCAGACCAGGAAACAGGCCAGAGCTGCCACCTGAACCTTCAGGGAGTTAAGTGAGAGGTCCTTCTCTAGGCCATCTTGCAGAAAGGCCCACAGGTAGGACACTATGGCCGCCTCAGGAGCCAAGTGCTGCACCAGCTCTCAGAGAGGCACCATATCTATACATACTGTATGCTAGCTCGGTAGACTTATTTATTATTTATTTATTTTATTTATTAACAATTCTTATATACCGCACTATTAGACATCAGCGCGGTTTACATTGAACAGAAAACATCCGACAGTTTACACATGTCTGGTCGTTACATTTAACAGGAAGTATAACTTGGCGAAATAGGGGAAACTAAATACAATGCAGGGTTATCTGATAAAGGATATCCTGGTTAACTATATACAACAGTGGTACAATAGTATATGGAACAACTTGTTATTTACATTGTGAGGTTGGTCTGTTGCGGGGTCTATCTGTTTGACCACTTCTGCTATTCACCTGGGGGTTATGTTCGGAGCTGTCATTGAGATATTTAAGGAAGAGGAAATGCTTTAAAGCCTTTCTGAACTGACTTAGATTAGGTATTGCTCTGATTTGTGCTGGTAAGGTGTTCCATAGAGATGGGGGCGCAGAATTGGAAGGCTCTGTTGGCTGTTGATCTAGTGCATCTTGTGGTGTCATTTGGGATAACTAGTGTGTTTAATTCTGCTGTTCTTCGTGGCCTGTTTGGTGCAAGTGGTTGTATGAGGTTGGAGAGAGAGGAAGAGGTGAGCCCCTTAGCCGACTTCCTCCGGGCATCAAGTAGAGTAGAGATTATTGCTGGAGAGTAGCCCTTACATGCTAGCAATCTCCTCTCAAGAGCCATGCCATAAGCGAGAAGGGAGCTGGATCCTCCAACACGATCAGTCCCTGCCGCAAAAGCCCTTGAACAAAGGCAGCTGAAGAGGAAGCACCTGCAGGAGTTGCATCAGGTCTCTGAACCATGCTCCCTGTGGCCAAACCAGCACTACCAGAACAATCTTGCCCGGGTGGTACTCTATACGCCAAAGCACGTGCCTACTAGGGGCCACAGAGGAAACACGTACTGCAGCTATTGACTTAGCCAAGGCTGGGTCAGGGCATCAATGCCCTCAGACCCCATCTCCGTGTGGGGTACTTGGCTCCTTCCCTCTGGAATTCCCTGCCCACCGCCCTCCGTACAGAAGAATCCTACTCCAAATTCCGTTCCCTCCTTAAAACACATCTGTTCTCCCTAGCCTTCCCCCCCTGAACTTGAAGTATTCACTCCTTTACTCTACTCTCTCTATTCTTCTCTTCTTACCTATCTCTGACTCTATTATTATTGTAATTTCTGCTTTTCTTCTTTTCTCAAAAATACTGTTGATATTAGTTTTGTAAACCGCCCCGATGTAATGGGGGGCGGTATAACAAATGTGTATTAAACAATAAACAACTGAAGAAGCGGCAAACTTTGACATTTGAGTGGGTTGCCAAAAGATCCATTTCGTGACGAGCCCAGCGATGCATAATCAACTGAAACACCTCCTGACTCAACTCCCAATCGCCAGAATTCAGAGAGTGCTGGCTGAGGAAGTCCGCTTCCACACTGTCCATCCCAACAATGTACTTGGCCAACAAAGCTAAGAGGTTCTTCTCTGCCTAAGCAAATAGGAGATCCATCTCCAGAGCCACTCCAGCGCTCCTTATGCTGCTTTGCTGATTGACATAAGAAACTGCTGTGGCATTGTCTGAAAACACTCAAATCACATGGCCCTCGACAAGGGGCTGGAAACAGAGAAGAGCCAACCTGATGGCCCTCACCTCGGCAGTTGATGGAACACACTTCCCTGTGGTTCAAATGGCCCTGTCCATACAGTCTTGACAATGGGTTCCCCAGCCTGAGAGACTGGCATCTGTTTTCAGCAGGATCCAGGAGATATCATCCAGAAGTATGCCCTTCCTCAGATGACAGGGTTGCCGCCACCACTGCAGGCTGGTCTTCACCATCAATGGAAGCAGAAACCTGTGCTCCTGAGAACTCGAGGACCACTAAGTCAGCAAGGACCGCTGGAGCAGCCGCATGTGGGCACATGCTCATGGCAATATCTTTATGGTCACCACCATCAATCCGAAGAGCTGAAGATAATCCCAAACTCTGGAGGCCTGCTACACACAGAACATTGCCAGGCAATCCAACAGTCTTCTGACTTTCTCCTCTGGCAAGAAAACTCTGCCCATTTAAGTATTGAAACATGCTCCCAGAAACTCCAAAGACTGGGAAGGTAGAAGTTGGCTATTTTCCTGATTGATCACCCAGCTGAAGCTTTCCAAAAAGGACACCACTTGGGACATCACCCAAAACGCTTCTGACAGGGAACGGGATCAAATGAGCCAGTTGTCCAGAAGGGGTTGGGCACAGATCCCTTTGCGCTGCAGCTGCCACCACTATGACCTTGGAGAACATCCTAGGGGTGGTGCCCAAAAGGGAAAGCTTGAAAGGGAGGGCATCAAACTGATAGTGAGAGTCAAGCACGGCAAAACATAGATACTTATGATGATCTGCCCTGATTGGGAATGAAAATATGCCTCGGCTATATCCAGAGAAGCCAAGAATACCCCTTGGCTCATTGCTTGAATCACGGAGCGCAAAGTTGCTATCCGAAAGCATAGGACGCAAAAGTGCTCATTGACCTCTTTGAGGTCCAGAATGGGCCAGAAGAGACCGTCCTTCTTTGGCATCACAAAATGGAGTATCTGCCCTTGCCTGGCTCAACCGGTGGGATGGGCACCACCACCTTTAGACATAGCCACTTGTCTAAGGTAGTCTGCACCATGGCACCCTTGATCGCTGATCCACAAGGGGAAATGATGAAGGCATCGAGAAGTGGCTCTTTGCACTACAGGACATAGCCGAACTGAATAGTGTCTAACATCCAGCAGTCCTTAGTGACCCGGGCCCATTCTTGAAAAGGGGTGAAGCCTGCTATTGTGTAGCCTGGGAGGGTCTCCACTGGAAGGGACAGAATCCCTGGGCCCATATGCTCCATGAAAGGACTGAGAATGAGTCTGAGGGGAAGAAATGCTTTCCAGGTCGGTAATGACGATAGTCCCAAGACCCCCAGGAATCCGGCCAGTGTGCCCTTGGGGGTCAGATGGAGGCTGACGAGAAAGGGGCACTAGCTCACTTCACAGGCTCCTTGGACCTGTCTTCCAGTAGATGGTAAGATTTTGTCCCGCCTAGGTCCTTCACCAGCTTCTCCAAATCAGTTCCCAGCAGAAGCTTTCCTTTAAAGTTGAGTCAACCGGGCTTTGGAGGAAGTGCCATAACCAAGTGTCTGCTGCCTAGTGCCAGAGCCATATCCAACACCATTAGGGCACCATTCTGGCTATCAAATATACCAAGTCATAAAGCGGTCTATAAAAATAGATAAATAAATAAATAAATACTTGGCATCAGAAAGGAAAGCAGGAGCAGACTCAAAAAAAAAAAAATAGAGGTAGTATCAGGCAGAAGACACTGAATCCACTGGAGCAGAGCTCAAGATGTCAGACTGGTACATTCCCCCAGCTGTAAAAAAAATCCGCTGCCACAGCAAACTGGCTCCTCAATAAGGAATCCACCTTGCAGTGCAGAACATCCTTTAAGGCCAATCCGCCTTCCGCAGAAATGGTGATCCATCTGGTAACCACCCTGACTTGGCCATCCACCTTGGGAATGTCAAATCGCTCGCTGCGCTCCTCTTCTGGGAGAGTGTAGATCTTCTTATACACCCTTGACCCTTTAGGAAGGGACTCGGGGGAGTTCCACTCCTGCCGGATCATATCCTTGATCACTTTTGAGAATGAGAAGACAGCAGTGGATTTCCACACCACTTGAAGGAGTGGGTGTACCTTCGGCTCCTGCTCTGTGCCAGAAGCATTTGTCAAGTTCGAGGCAGTTAAAACCCTGGTAATCAGTGCCACCACTTCCTCCTTCCTGAATAGGCGGATCACACCAGCCTCTGCAGAATCTTCTGAAGGTAAGAGCACTTCCTCATCCACATTACAACCCAATACCGATTCATCTGAATCCAAGGAATAGGTAACATCTTGGATGACTCCCAACTGTTCCCCATCTCCAGGGGGCGCCACAGCCAGGGATGCTTAGAAAAAGGCAATTGAACAGGGCTTCCACTTTCAGCTTGCAAGGCACGAGATTGTGTCCGGGGGCACCCAGAGGTCATAAGGTCTGAATTTCTATGCCAGAAAGACCAGGCCTATTGCAAAAAGAAAAAGAACTCCAGAGAGGACAATCCGGGATCTAGATGCTCTCCTCTCGGATAAGGGTCCCAACACCAAGAGCATAGCCACCACAGACCCCCTAGAGGATGAAGAAATCACCAAAATCTCCGGCTGGCTGAATATCCTTATCTTTAGCGCCATCCTTCATTACCTGCCCTGATGCAGATAAGGGTGGACTAACCGCATCCCCCCGCTGAGAGGGGGAAAGCATGCCCTCCAGGGGCAACTCAGAAGCTGCCATGCAGGAAAGGCAGAATCCAGAATCCAAGGATAAGGCTTCTCACTTGCCACAGGTCAAAAAACATTTCCTGGAAGAAAGCATAGAGATATAGGGTAAGTATCACAATAGCACGTGCTAGGGCTGCAAGGCCTGCAAGCACGCGTTAACTGCGCTTTTACTTTACATGTGTTATAGGTGTTAGGGAAAGAGAGCATATTGGAGATACTTGGGCAGAATGCGCATTATGACGGCGTTACCACTAGGTGCACAATAGGCAAAAATGTTACTAACATGTGCAGAAAATGATGGGAAACCCCTACACAGTGCAAATGGTTGCTAGCAGTCCACTCCAAATTGCATCCCTCAGAGATGGAGCTTGAAGCCCCAAACAAGGATAATGACAAGGTCAAGCCTTGGTACTCACTCACTGAGAGCCCCAGGCATAGAATGTGTGCTGGGCTCAGTTCTACTCCCCTGAAATTACTTCACTGGCTGGTTTTGTATGTACAGCACTGTGTGGAAGGTGGCTGCCAGGCAGATCTCTCCGAGAGCCTGCATAATCTTCAGGAGAGAGCAGAGAGGAAAAGAGGAGGGAGGGACATTGAGGTTGTGTGAGGATGCTGTATTCTTCCAGATCCTTCCAAATCCTCCCAATTTGTAGCTGCTTAAAAGAGTGTGGAGCTGGATCAATTTTCCCTCCTCCTATGGCTAGCGAAAAGATCGCAGTCTAGTGGAGCCTCCCACATCGTGCTCAAGTGAGAAAGTCATCTTTCTGTATACAAGGTGGTCATTCATGAGCATTTAATCAATCTTTTCTCCCCTCAAATCTTCAGATTTTCTACACAGAGAAGAAAATCCATCCACCGTCTACTGGAGACAAAGAAATACTGAACAGATCTCTGGTGGCTGAGGCGAATAGAGGCATAGGAGTGATGTCATTGAAATCTGGGCTTTTCATTGGTTCTTTGTCTCCGCCAATCTGCTGGTAGGGAAACACAATACACTGGGAATGGACGATATAGAATTTTGTATTATAAATAATGCATTGATTGCAAAAAACCCAAAGAAATCAAAAGAGTTTTTTAGACCTATGATTAATACTGGTCCAGTCCTTAAAATGCTGAATGGATCGAGTGTCTGAGGTCTTTTTCTCCTCAATTTTTTTTTCATTTTTGAGTATGTAGTTGGAGAGTGAGTACCCAGTTATGTTGGAGTTACAGCATATAAATTATTGTCAGTGGAATATATATTGATGTTGGTTACCAAAGAGACCAGGGTTTGAATCCCACTGGTACTTCTTGTGGCCTTGGACGAGTCATTTAACCCTCTATTGCCTCAGGTACAAACTTATATTGTAAGTCCTCTGGGGACAGGGAAATAACTACTGTTTCTGAATATAGCTTGCCTTGAACTATCACTAGAAATGTGTGAGCTAAATACTAAATAAAAAAATTTAACAGCAGCCTGAGTTATATAGCAGCACAGTCCAACAAACAAAATGGAAAACGGAAAAAAGAAAAAAAAATCATCAGTCACTCTCACATCAAATATGATATATTTCAGCAGAGTTGTCAAACTCCATCATCCGGTGGCAATACTAATCCTCGTAGTATACATACAAGTCACATGCCCACAACCACAAAAGATGTCACAGGGCCCAACACAGATTTTCATGAGGCAACAACCCCTTGGCAACTGGACTCTCTGGATTGTCTCTGTAGCCTCTTTCCGCATTTACTCACTTTCTTCCATTTGGGACTTTGATCTTTCTTAGCAGGCTGCTCTGCAGAAACAATTGGAGATACTTCATGCAATCCCTGTAGCCCTACTTTCTGCACTGCTTCCACAGCTTCTACCATAAAAGTGAACTCGAATAGTCTTTCCTTTGTAGGTATAGGTCTGCCCAATAGGATAGAGCCATTTGTACCCCAGATTCTCTTCTCTCAGTTTCCTTGTTATTTCTCTAATTTCTCTCCTCTGCCAGTGTTGAAGAAGATAAGTCAGTAAATACTTCCACCTTCTGGCCTCCCACTCAAGGGGGGTAATTGTATAACCTCCCACACAGTCAATGCATGCTACCACATGTGTATTTGGAGCCTATTTTATAAAGGGAAGCACACACATGCTTTACTTTATAAAACAGGGATATACTGACGTGCCTTAACCTAGTTGCAACAGTTACACCAGCTCTAGAGCAGGCAAAAGAGCCTGCGTAGATTTGCAGAAGCTGAGTGGAGGTTTTATTATTCTAGAACTTACACATGTAAATTGAGGCCCTGCCTACATTCCACCTCCGTGCACACCCCAATGGAAAGTATGTGTAATGGAACTTTCGTACGTGTTTACAAAATAGCAACTGCTCAAATCACGCTCATATATCCTTTAAAATAGGCATGTAAGTAGTATGCAACTTCCGTTTGCCCCTTATAGCATTGGTCCCAATATGTCTTACTCTTCTGGCAGTTTTTATCTTTCTCAGAAAAAAACAAAAGAAATATGCCACCAGGTTAAGGGATTTATTCTTTCTCTTGGGTCTAGAGCCCAGTGTGCTTGCTCAACATCCAAGATAGCTCCATCGAGATCTGCTCCCTCCACAAGAAGAAACTCTACACACACCTTTTTAATGAGCTCCATGGGGTTACTTTCATCTACTGATTCTGTAACCTCTCACACTCTTAAATTATTCCCCTGTGAGTTTTCCAAATCTTCAATTTTTAACAGGGCTGCTTCATGCAATCTTTCCATCTCTATAATTTCTTTGCTGAAGGCCCTTCACTTCTTCTGTGCACTCTTAGAAACATAGAAACATAGAAATATGATGACAGAAAAAGACCACATGGCCTATCTAGTCTGTCCTTCCATATCAACAACTACAACAGTCCCCTTTTTACCTTTAGAGATCCTCTGTGTTTGTCCCATGCTTTTTTGAATTCAGTTACTGTCCTCATCTCTACCACCTCCACTGGGAGACTATTCCATGGATCCACTACTCTTTCCGTAAAGAAATATTCCCGCTTATCACTCCTGAATCTATCTCCCTTCACCCTCATCCCATGTCCCCTCGTAGCAGAACTTGCTTTCAATTGAAAGAGGCTCTCTCCCTGAACATTTATGCCACGGAGGTATTTAAAAATCTCAATCATATCACCTCTATCCCGCCTTTCCTCTAAGGTGTACATATTAAGATCCTTAAGTCTGTCCTCATATGCTTTATAATGAAGACCACTAATCATTTTAGTAGCCACCCTCTGCACAGACTCCATCCTGTTCACATCCTTTTGAAGGTGCAGTCTCCAGAATTGCACACTATACTCCAAATGAGGTCGCACCAAAGACTTATAGAGAGGCATTATCACCTCCTTTTTTCTGCTAGCCATTCCTCTCCGTATGCACCCAAGCATCCTTCTAGCTTTTACTGTCGCCTTTTCTACCTGTTCAGCTACTTTAAGATCATCAGACACAACCACGCCTAGGTCCCGCTCTTCTTTAGTGGACAAAAGTACTTCACCCCCTATACTATATTGCTCCCTTGGATTGCTGCAGCCCAAATGCATGACCTTACATTTTTTAACATTAAATCCCATCTGCCAAATTATAGACCATTCTTCAAGCTTAGCTAGATCCCTCCTCATGTTATCTACACCTTCCTGGGTGTCTACTCTATTGCAGATTTTGGTATCATCCGCAAAGAGGCAAACCTTACCCGACAGCCCTTCTGCTATATCATTAACAAAGATGTTAAAAAGAATCGGACAAAGTACAGATCCCTGGGGCACACCACTGGTAAAATCCTTCTCCTCAGAGTGAGCTCCATTTACTTGTACTCTTTGTCGCCTCCCACCCAACCAATTTCTAACCCAAGCAGTAACTTTAGGGTCCATCGCTAGGGTGCTCAGTTTGTTTACAAGTCGCCTGTGAGAAACAGTGTCAAAGGCTTTACTGAAATCTAAATACACCACATCTAGAGCTCTCCCTCAGTCCAACTCCCTGGTCACCCAGTCAAAGAAATCAATCAGATTTGTCTGACAAGACCTGCCTATGGTGAATCCATGCTGCCTCGGATCCTGTAATCCGCTGGACTCCAGAAACCTCACTATTTTCTCTTTCAGCAGCGTTTCCAATAATTTACTCACCACCGAAGTTAAACTAACCGGCCTGTAGTTTTCAACCACATCCTTACTTCCGCTTTTGTGTAAAGGCACCACATGAGCCTCTCTCTAGTCCTTTGGCACCACTCCCGACTCCAACGAGGCATTGAAAAGGTCAGTCAGTGGAGTTGCTAGAACGTCCCCAAGTTCCCTCAGTATTCTAGGGTGTATCCCATCCGGTCCCATCGCTTTGTCTACTTTAAGTTAAGCTAGTTTCTCACGAACACAGTCTTCTGAAAATTGTTCAAGATGTCCCTCACTTCTGTTCCTATTTGTGGGTGTTTTCTGAGGTCCTGCTCCTGGTTCTTCATCTGTGAACACAGAACAAAAATATTTGTTAAGCAATTCCGCTTTATCCTTATCAG
This sequence comes from Ichthyophis bannanicus, assembly GCA_033557465.1. NCBI lineage: Eukaryota > Metazoa > Chordata > Amphibia > Gymnophiona > Ichthyophiidae > Ichthyophis > Ichthyophis bannanicus. Next base: position 373,069,623 of record CM066034.1, on the reverse strand, counting down.
CTTCTACATATTCCTCCCCTGCACCCTTGAGTCTGACAATACCACTTTTGCCCTTCCTCTTCTCACTAATATATCTGAAAAATGTCTTATCCCCCCATTTTATTGCATTGGCTATTTCCTCCTCCTTCTTGACTACTTTGCTAGCTTCTCTAAGTTTTTCCAAATACAGATGCCTGTCTTCCTCTCTCTGTGATCTCTTGTATTTCATGAAGGCCTCCCTCTTTTTCTTCACTTTTTCAGCTACCATAGTGGTCTCCTTTTCCTTTTACCTTTATTTACCATTTTAACAAAAAGGTTGGTTGCCCTTAAAATATCCCCTTTCAGTTTTGCCCACTGTTTTTCTACATCCCCCAGCTGTTCCCATCCCACTAACGACTCCCTGAGGTATTGGCCCATCTTCGCAAAATTAGTCTTCCTAAAGTCTAAGATCCTTACCTTTGAATGGATTCTAACAGCCCTAGTCCTAATACTGAACCACACCATCTGGTGATCACTGGATGCAAAATGATCTCCCACTACAACATCAGAAACACTTTCACCATTGGTAAGCACCACGTCCAGTATGGCCCCTTCACGTGTGGGGTCTGTTACCAATTGCCTGAATAGTTCTCCCTGTAGAGCTCTTCAATCCTCTCCTTGGCCTTCTCAATCCAATAACTGAGTTTAGTCATATTGGCGTTCATCTCCTCTAAGTTGCTATGCAGCTCACCTCTCATGCTCGCAATTTCTGTTTTTAATTAAATAAGCTATTCTCGGAGCTCTTATTGTCCCAGCGGCGGGCCAGCAGTATTTCACGACTCCTTGCACTGGGACCCTTTGTTATCGTTGTTGTCCCACATCGCCATCTTGGGCACTTACTTCATAGCTGACTCTGCGCCAGTGTATGTGAAAGATTTTAGGTCTGACGTTTTCTCTCTCTTTTTTTTTAAACTGTTTATTGAACAGTCCAGGCATAAGTAAACATATATCATTCTCATAAAGGTTCCAGCACAAAACCAAAGAATATATGATGCATAAAGCCTTTGCTAAGAAAAGTCAAGCTGTAAAACAAGTAGCAAAGCCAACAATGTAGATCTAGATTTTTTTCATCTTGATTAGATTGTAAGCTCTGATGAGCAAGGCCTGTGTCTTACATCTATATGTACAGCGGCAGCACTCTGATCACCACTAGCGCTATACAAATGATTAGTAGTAGTAGGTAACCAAAGCACAGTTCAGTGCCACCCTCCCCTCCCGCCATTTCCGGTACTTGTCCCAGGTACCATGGTATAGATCAGTTTTGCCCTGTAGAGCATATGACAGCCTCTCAAGCTGGGCAACCTTGGACACAAGTTGAAGCCACCCTATAAAGGGGGGAGAACTCTTCCAATGAGTAGCAATGATAAAAGGGGCAGCCAAAGGCCTGCTCGGTACCTGATAAATTAACATTACACCAGTAGCCCACCTCCCAAACAGGGGCATAAAGCATACTGTACACATCATCCTAGAGCATTGACTCAGTCACCCCTTGGCAAAAGGAAACAACGGGCGGACATGTCCACCACATGTGGAAAAAAATCAGCTGGATGGCTGCATCCTCGCCAACAAGCTCCTGACTCAGAACCTGCATGATGGGCATAAAACAAAGGGGAGTGGTAAGCCCGATGCAGCAAGTTCACCATGAGCTCCATGCACTGGCAACACAGAGGCAGAATGAGCAAATCGGACCCCTCCAAGTCTTCCTGCAATTCAGCATTCCAGTACTCCAAAAGGCACTGCATTTATGGAGAAGGAGAATCCACATTAGTAAGCAAGCGATATAACATTAAGACCCACGTCCTGCCACTGTCCGTGATACTTAGAAAAGTCTCAAGGAGGGTAAAAGCACAACAATGTCAGCCCCTGGCCTGCAACCAGTCCACTGCCTCCCTCACCTGAAAAAGGCTCAAGAGAAAACTTCGTGCAAATGAAGACCCTGAACCTCCCAGTGACTCATCTCCAGATAAAAGGTGCAGTATGACAACTGGGGATTCTTACTAAGAGGAGCGAGGAGAAACATCCCCTCCTCCAAAAGATGAATGAACCTGCAAACCCAACACCAAATCCACATAGTATGTGCCAGAATAAAATTTTGTTAAAGAATTTGTCGAACCATCGGGAGCAAAAGAGGCAGAGAAAGACCTTCTATCCCACTTTCTCCAACTGGAGCCAGCTAGGTTCATGATAAACATCCCGAAGTCAGTGCTTAATGGCAACCAATCTCAAAGTCCAGTACTACATTTCCAGATTGGGTACACCCATGCCTCCCTCTCACTTTGGCTGATACAGAGTGTTAAAATAATGCAGGGACTGCGGTTATGCCAAATAAAACTGGAAAGCCACTCATTCAGCCTATGAAAAACTGCCCCTGAAATCATACAAGACAAATGCTGAAAAAGATATACTAGGTGAGGCAGAATATTCATCTTCACTAGATTAATATACCCACTCTGAACGTCTTTCACTATCTGCAGCAATAAAGGCAAGTAATTAGCTTTATACAAGTTGTGAAGATGCAAGGAGATCTCAATGCCCAAATATTTAAAGCTAAAGACCTGCCGAAAGCAGTGCAGAGCTACAGGAAGACCCCCCCTGTGAGCCCAGAACCCTCAAATCAGTTTTCAGCCAATTCATCCAGTAGTCTGCCACTGCCCCAAAATCTGCCAGGAGCAATTCTAATGCCAAACAAAAAGAGTCCAATCTTCCTAATAAAAATAGCACATCATCCACTGGTTGTCCTCCTTCCACCATGTCTCTGAGATAACAATCATATCTAAGTTCTCATTTAGTGCTATATATTCTAGCTTTCCCATCTTATTTTTTAGACTTCTAGCATTTGCATTCAAGCATGTTAGAGGCTGTATTTTATTCATATTAATTGGTAGGCAAGTGTAATTTGGAATCTTTAAGTTCTGTCTGCTCTGTACTTAAGGGCATTTGGGTTACTTTTGTCTTTACTGGAACCTCTCTGTTGATATGTCCTAACTTCAATCTTTTGCTAGTATCCTTCAAGGATACATTCTTCCAGACCATGTGCTCTTGGGCAACTGTCAGCTTTCCCCTATTATCTAGTTTAAAAGCTGCTCTATCTCCTTTTTAAAGATTAATCCCAGCAGCCTGGTTCCATCTCCTTTAAAGTGGAGCCTATCCCTTCGGAAAAGCCCCTTCTTTCCCGAGAATGTTGCCCAGTTACTAACAAATCCAAAACCCTCATCCTTGCACCATTGTCTCATCCACTCAGTGAGACTCTGGAACTCTGCCTTTTGGGTCCTACGCGTGGAACAGGAAGCATTTCGGAGAATGCTACCCTAGAAGTTCTGGATTTCAACTTCCTACCTAAAAGCCTAAATTTGGCCTCCAGAACCTCCCTACCACGCTTTCCTATGTCACTGGTACCAACATGTACCAAGACAGCAGTCTCCTCCCCAGCACTATCTAAGATCTTGTCTAGATGGCGCGTGAGATCTGCTACCTTCGCACCAGGCAGGCATGTTACGAGGCGATCCTTACATCCACCAGCCACCCAGCTATCTACATGCCTAATGATTGACTCACCATAACAGCTGTCCTAACCCTTCCCTCGTGGGCACATGACCTTGGAGAAACCTTCTCAGTGCAAGAGGGTTTTACATCACCTGGAGGACAGGTCCTAGCTAAGGATCACTTCCTGACACACCAGGGTGATGCTCTCCTATCATGTGATCTCTCTCCTCCATGGCAACAAGGATACTGCCAGATTGGAGGTGAGACTTCAGTACCATGTCCCTGTAGGTCTTGTCTATGTACCTCTCTGTCTTCCTTATGTCCTCCAAATCTAGCCTCCAGAGATCGGACTCGTTCCCTGAGAGCAAAGTGCTCCTTGCACTTAGTGCACACGTAAGACCCCTCACCAACTGGGAGAAAATCATACATGTGACACTCAATGCAAAAGACTGGAAAGCCCCCATCTCACTGCTGGACTGCTGTCTGCATCTTAGTTTTAAGGTTGTGTTTATGTATTTAAGTTGCTGACTTACGCAGATTTGCTAGGGATACTTATACTAATAAAACTATATGTAATATGTTTAATGGACTTTGTTCACTTCAAGATTAATTAATCTCATGTCCTTAAGGTATGCTTGATGAGGATAAACAGCTTCACCTGAGAGTGAATATGGGCACCTCCTTCCCTTTAAGAAGTTTAAGAGCCTATAAAGCTACGATTATCCCAGGGGTGGGTGAGTGGGAGTGGGGAGGGAGGGAGGGAATGAAGACCTATTAAACGTTGGCTTGCTTCTAAGGTAAAGGCTTACCAATTTCCTGGTGACTCACACAGCCCTTGGTTTGATAGAAGGGGTCTTTTAAATTGCATCTTTGATCTGACACTTGCCTTTAACACCTATTCAAGATAATTTCACAGATCTCTTGCTTCGTAACTGGAAGGCCTCTTTGTAATGGTCACTAGACACAAGTTTATTTCTTCCTACTTGGGACTATTCTACCTGTATGCTAAGTTATGCTCTGATTTGATTTAAATAAAACGCTCTCTAGAAACAACTTTATTTCAGTAACTATTTACTCTATTTAACTTTCTATGTTCCATACTCTTATTTGATTGAAATGAACAGCTCTCTAGCAACAATTTTCAGAGCTTATTTACTCTTAATTTAATTTCTATGCTATGCTATACTCTGCTTTGACTTAAATACAAAGCTCTCTGGTGGTACTAAGACCTGACTGACTCAGCAAAAACACTGGATTCTAAAATCCACAGCTCTATCAGTTTTAACCCAAATAATTCCCTTTTTCCTCCAAGATTTAGAGTTTATTTCAGAAGTTTAATACTCACAGGTGTAGATCTATTTCCTTGTAGCAGTCCCTTTTGGTAGTCCTCTGCCATCCTTTGGACTCTGTGCCATTTCGAAGACGACTTCTCTGACTCAGTCACAATTGTTCCTTCTGACAAAAGCTAAGGTACTGGCCTGAATTCTCCTGAGGGTATGCAGCTAGCCTAGGCAGACAGTTAATTTTCTGTACATTTGAGTGCAGAGCGAATCAATGATGTTGGTTGCTAAAACAATGATTTATTGTCCAGAAGCCTCAGGTCTCATGGATTCTGAATATTGTATTTTTCTCATGAAATCACCATTTGCGTCAAAATCTGCATTGGGTACAAACCTAGATTGTAAGCCCTCTGAGACAGTACCTGATTGTAACTTGCCTTGAACTACTACTGGAAATGTGTGAGCTCAATAATAAATAAATCACTGAAGAACATAACATAGAAAGCACTTCTTCTGGTGGCAATCAGTTTGCCTAGAATGGTCAGTTACTTCAAGCCTTAGTCACAGAATTTCATCATAATAAGGAAATCCTATGAACACATCTTAAGTTCATGCCAAGGTAGTCTCACTTGTTCACATTAATGAGGAGCATACTGTCTGCCTTCTATCTAAGCCTTATAAGCACCAGTGTGCAAGGACCCTCCATGCTCTGGTCTATAAATGGGCTCTTGCATTCTATTCTAAAAGAACAGTCCATTAGCAAGTCAACAGAATTTTTGGTGTCCTTCCACCCCAACAAACTTGGTATTTCGAAGGCAAAGTGTGCACTAGCTAATTGTTTAGCGTCCTATATTCTGTCATGATCAAATTTATATTCTCTACTACAGATATTCCCAACCCAATTCCTCGGGGAACACCTAGGCCAGTTGGATATTCATTGTGGGAATCCTGAAAACCCAACTAGCCTAGGTCTACCCCGAGGACTTGGTTGGGAACCTCTGCTCTAATATAGCCAAGCCTTATCAAATTAGAGCCACTGTTGCTCTATTGAAATCCAGTTTGCTAAAAAGCATCTGCAAAGCAGTTGCTTGCTCCATAACTATTATCTTGGTAACTGCAATCATAGGGCTACATAACTTTCTATCTCAAAAAACAAATTTATTCTATATCGGCACTATTTTCTATCAGCAATAAAGTCTAATTTATATATAAACACAGGCTTGGTTCCTTTATCTCACATGGTTCATTTGCCAGATTGACCTATAGAATCTTGGGGAAAGAGGGATGTAGCAATTCGCCTGGACCTATCGAGTATTTATATTACCAACTGATTGAACTGATTGATGGCTTGTATCTTATTCCAGGATGTTAAAGCATTTTTCAATAACAATTTAAATCTCCTGTAATATTCTTTTCTGATCTTTTCTAAGTTTGTAATCACTATTTTTCAGGCATATTTCATGGGGCAGTGGTCCCTCCCAGAGCTAGTTTGCAGATGTCTGGGCAGGAGCAGGGTAGTTCTCTGCTGGTGGATTTAGGTGTAAGGTGTGACTATCAGAATTGCTCATTCTGGACGATGCCCACAAATCTGTGAGGATTATTGTCAGTAGCAAATTAAAATATATATGAGGTATCTATCTATCTATCTATATATATATATTGTCACCAGGTGCCCCCAGTGGCCAGTGGCTATAAGGGCATCCGGCACATTTATTATTTTTAAGGAGCAATGTGACTTTAAGGGCCTAGTGTATTTTGGTCCTTGTAGTTCTAGCTCCTCAAGAGCACAAATGATTCAAGCCAAGAGTGTAGGGTAACAAGGCTTTATTTCCCCTGTAACGCAATGATTCACTAAGACAAGTAGAAAATAAAGACAGTCCTTTCTGTATCAAAAGGGGTTCCACCAATATTCAAGCAGATAACTGTTATAGGATTCACAGTTGAATGCAAGTCCTAGCTGAGGCTTCTTTTAGTTCAAAGCAATTTAAACAATTCAGCAAACAAACGGTTATAAGGTTCACCCTCTGTTGCACAGTTCTTTCCTATCTACAATTCCAGCAAGGATTCAATACTATTTGCAGAACAGAAATTACAGTCCATGGATTCCTCCTGAGGCATGGGAATAATATTTTCACATTCAATTTCCATAGACTCTGCGTCACTGGCTTCTTCCCTTGAATAGTAGTTTTCACTCCCTGTTACAAACTTACAGGGTCTATCTTGCTTCCAGTAAAACTTTCCTGTTAAGCTGTGAGGTATTGTCTTAAAAAGCTCTGCTTTGCTTCCCCTCCCCTTATAGGGAATAGCTGCTTTAACAGGGTTTCTATTAGCAAGGCTTTCCTTTAGAATTAAAGATTCAGCATACCTTGGCTTCCTAGAATTGCCACACCTAGAGCTCTTCTTCTGACGTACTTCTCTTGGGAGATAGGCTTTTCTGTGCAGTGCTTTGCTTTCATGGGGTTCAGGAAAACCTCGTAAGGATTCCCATTCTCTGTGGTTTTCTGAAAAGGTATCTTTATAATAGGAACCTCTCTTTCTTGTTCCTTGTAATCCAGTTCCAACAAAGTTACTTGGGCTGGGAGAGTCACTCCTACCAGACAAACTGTTTCTTCTGGCAGCTTTTCTCTGGACTCCGTCCCTCTGTGTTCTGCCCCTCTGGACTCTATCCGTCTGAGTAAACTTCCTCTGGATTCTGTCCCTCTGGGCTGGCTCTGTGTGGAATCTCTCCTGTTCCACGTTCCTCTTGTCCTGCACGTCCTGCAGGTTCTCCACCTTCCTTTCCTTCTCCTCCCTCTTCTCCCTTGCTGCTCTCTGTTTCTCCTTATAAAGGGAGTTTTGGTTTGAACGTCCAGGGCTTGGCCTCAGGTGCAACTGATTGCCACTTATACAATTAGTGTCTGAGCACGTTGCTTCAGCCTCTGTGGGATTACTCTTGCCCCCTCTGGCTGTGCTGCGATGCAACTGCACTCTCTGCACATTCTCAGCTCTATGCAAAACAGGGTTTTTTTCTAAGGCTGCATCTTCCATGGCTCCAGCCTCATGACAATATATATATGTTTAAATTAGACTTACCTGCTAATTGTAGTTCCTGAAGGAACTCCAGTCTAGTCCCGGAAACTCTGGAGTTGTGATCCTCTTCCAGCAGCTTGGAGACTGATCAACGTCATTCTTTGATAACACTGGTATAAGGGCTCAGGCACCGCCTCCTCACTCCAGTAACCTATTAACAAAGCAGACTCACCGGAGCAACAATTAAGTATAAAAACACATGTAAACCAATTATATGAAACCTGAACCCTTTAAAAACTATACCAATATACCCGTGACCTTGAAATTCATCTGCGAAGACCCTCGCTTCCTTTTTTTTTTTTTTTGGACGAACCTAAATATCTACTGTCCCCCACCTGAATGCGAAGAACCAGCATGCACTACAGTCTCTTACCTGTAACATCTTCTGCTTCAGGCTACAATTCAGACAAAGAAAATGGGACGGGGTCCGGGACTAGACTGGAGTTCCTTCAGGAACTACAATTAGCAGGCAAGTCTAATTTAAACTTCCTTATCGTCCCTCCAGTCTAGTCCCGGAAACTCTGGAGAAGTAACAGAGCAGTAAAAGAACTCACCGGGCGGGACCTGCCAGACCAGCCTGAAGCACCGCCGATCCAAAACAGGTATCCCTACTCGCCTGTACATCCAGACGATAATGCTTGACAAACGAATTCAGGGAGGACCATGTCGCTGCCTTACAAATTTCTACCGGCGGCACAGACTTGTACTCCGCCCAAGACGCGGCCTGTGCCCTAGTCGAATGTGCTCTTAAGCCTTCAGGAACCTCCTTTCCCTTCAGTATATATGCTGACGCAATCGCCACCTTTATCCATCTGGCAATGAATGCTTTTGACGCTGCCTCTCCTTTGTGAGGCCCCCCGAACAACACAAACAGCCTATCCGACCGTCTGAACTCCGCAGTTCTACTGAGGTACCTCTTCAACGCCCTTCGGATTTCTAACCGATGCAACTTCCGTTCCGAGGACCTCTGCGAATCCGCGCAGAAAACCGGCAGGGACACCACCTGATTCAAATGAAAGGGAGACAGCACCTTTGACAAAAAGGACGGCACCAGTCTCAAAACCACCTTTAACTCAAAGAAGGCCAGAAAAGGCTCCCTACACGACAACGCCTGTAACTCTGAAATCCTTCTTGCCGACGCAATAGCCACCAAGAATACCACCTTTAACGTCAAATCCTTCAACGTTGCCTCAGCCAAAGGCTCAAATGGACGCTTTCCTAACACCTCCAAAACTAATTGCAGATCCCATGTAGGCACTAGAGACCTGCACGGAGGCCGTAACAGACTTACCGCCTTCAAAACCTCTTCACATCAGGATGAACTCCTAACGCTTGGCCCTGAACCTTCCCCCTGTAACAGGAAAGCGCCGCCACCTGCACCCATAAGGAAGCGGCTGCTAACCCTTTTTGAAAACCATCCTGCAAAAACGCTAAAATTTGTGGCACCGACACTCGCAACGCCTCACAATGCCTGTCACCACACCAAGCTTAAAAAATACGCCACACTCTAACATACGCCAGCAAAGTAGACCTTCTACGCGCACCCAATAAGGTGGACACCACTGCCTCCGAGTAGCCCTTAGCTCTCAACCTTGCCCTTTCAAGAGCCATGCCGTAAGTGAGAACCGAGCTACCTGAGGCATGAACAACGGGCCCTGAATCAGAAGGTCCTGCCTGACTGGCAGCCTCCAAGGCTCTGCTACTACCAAACTCCTGAGATCCGCATACCATGGCCTTCGCGGCCAATCCGGGGCGATCAAAATCACTAATCCTCTGTGACGTTCGATGCGGCGCACCACGCGTGCGATTAACACCCAGGGCGGAAACACGTAGAGTATCTGACCCACCGGCCAGTCCTGGATGAGGGCATTCAGCCCTTCCGACATTCTCTCTCTCCGCCTGCTGAAGAACCGACTGACCTTCGCAGAGTGGAACGTGGCCATGAGATCCATTATCGGAGCCCCCAGCGCTGCACCACCATGTCGTACACCTCTGGATGAAGCCTCCACTCCCCGGGGTCTACCTTTACCCAACTTAAGAAGTCGGCCGCCACATTGTCTACTCTTGCCACGTGCGCCGCCGACAGCGCCTGCAGATTTTCCTTGACCCACTGGAATAAGTGATCCACTTCGTCCTCCAGAGGAGCACTGCCCGTGCCCCCCTGTCTGTTGATGTAGGCCACTGCGGTCGCATTGTCCGAAAGCACCCGGATCGCCGCACCTCTCAGAAATCGCTGAAAACTTAGGAGCGCCCTTAACATGGCCCTGAGCTCCAATCTGTTTATCGACCAGGACTTCTCCTGCGCCGACCACTGACCCTGCGCGGATCTGCCCTGAAAATGCGCTCCCCAACCGAAAAGGCTGGCATACGAAGTCAGTGGTACCCAATTCGGTGTCTCCAACGGCATTCCTCTTATCAAGGACTCCGGACGTAACCACCACTGCAACGCCCCCCCAGTCTCCTCCAGACAGACCAGCCGTCGAGACAGCGGGTCGTTCTGGTGAGACCACCGTCTGAGCAACACCCGCTGCAGCGGCCTCATATGTGCACTTGCCCAGGGCACCAACTCAATCGCCGCTGCCATCATCGTTCCCAGGAGCTGTAAATAATGCCATGCCGTGGATGCGGCCTGTCGAGAAACCTCTGCACCAACTTCCTTAAATCTACTGCCCGATGCTGAGGCAGAAACACCCTGCCTGCCACTGTATCGAACCTTGCCCCCAGATACTCGAGATTCTGAGATGGAACCAGACTGCTCTTGGCCATATTGACTACCCATCCTAAACTCTGAAGGAAGCTGACGACCTTGCAAGTCGCCTCCTCGCTTTCCCTACGTGACTTTGCTCGAATCAACCAGTTGTCGAGATACGAATGAACCAGAACCCCATCCTTTCTCAACGCCGCCGCCACGATCACCATGACCTTGGTAAAAGTGCGCGGCGCTGTGGCTAGACCAAACGGTAAAGCCCGAAACTGAAAGTGCACCATTGGCACCGCGAACTGGAGGAATCACTGATGTTCTGGGCAAATCGGAATGTGCAAATACGCCTCAGCTAACTTGAGCGACGTCAGAAACTCCCCCTTTCTGACCGCCATGATTACCGACCTCAGTGTCTCCATACGAAAATGGGAAACCCGGAGACACTGAGGGATGGACCCTAAAGTTACTGCTTGGGTTAGAAATTGGTTGGGTGGGAGGCGACAAAGAGTACAAGTAAATGGAGCTCACTCTGAGGAGAAGGATGTTACCAGTGGTGTGCCCCAGGGATCTGTCCTTGGTCCGATTCTTTTTAACAACTTTGTTAGTGATATAGCGGAAGGGCTGTCAGGTAAGGTTTGCCTCTTTGCAGATGATACCAAAATCTGCAATAGAGTAGATACCCAGGAAGGTGTAGATAACATGAGGAGGGATCTAGCTAAGCTTGAAGAATGGTCTAGAATTTGGCAGCTGGGATTTAATGTTAAAAAATGTAAGGTCATGCATTTGGGCTGCAGCAATCCAAGGGAGCAATACAGTATAGGAGGTGAAGTACTTTTGTCCACTAAAGAAGAGTGGGACCTAGGCGTGGTTGTGTCTGATGATCTTAAAGTAGCTAAACAGGTAGAAAAGGCGATGGCAAAAGCTAGAAGGTTGCTTGGGTGCATACGGAGAGGAATGGCTAGCAGAAAAAAGGAGGTGATAATGCCTCTGTATAAGTCTTTGGTGCGACCTCATTTGGAGTATAGTGTGCAATTCTGGAGACCGCACCTTCAAAAGGATGTGAACAGGATGGAGTCGGTGCAGAGAGTGGCTACTAAATGATTAGTGGGCTTCATTATAAAGCATATGAGGACAGACTTAAGGATCTTAATATGTACACCTTAGAGGAAAGGCGGGATAGAGGTGATATGATTGAGATGTTTAAATACCTCCGTGGCATAAATGTTCAGGGAGAGAGCCTCTTTCAATTGAAAGCAAGTTCTACTACGAGGGGACATGGGATGAGGGTGAAGGGAGATAGATTCAGGAGTGATATGCGGAAATATTTCTTTACGGAAGGAGTAGTGGATCCATGGAATAGTCTCCCAGTGGAGGTGGTAGAGATGAGGACAGTAACTGAATTCAAAAAAGCATGGGACCAACACAGAGGATCTCTAAAGGTAAAAAGTGGACTGTTGTAGTTGTTGATATGGAAGGACAGACTAGATAGGCAATGTGGTCTTTTTCTGTCATCATGTTTCTATGTTTCTATAGACACCGGTTCACTCTTTTCAAATCCAAAATTGGCCGATAAGTTCCTTCCTTCTTTGGAACCACAAAATAAATGGAGTATCGACCTAAGCCGCAATGTTCTGGAGGCACCGGCACAACCGCTTTGAGCTCCAAAAACCTGTTTAACGTCTGTTGAACCGCATCATGCTTGCAAGGGAACTGGACAAACGAGTCGGTCACCGGTCTCTGAAATTCCAAAGCATAACCCTCTCGAATCACTTCTAACACCCACTGATCTGACGTAATTTCGGCCCAGGCAGCATAAAACTCCTGTAGACGACCTCCGACCGCTACCTCTACCTGGGCCTTCCTGACTTCATTGTAACTTTTTGGTACCCGCAGAGGAGGCTGCAAATCCTCTGTTGGCCCCCCGGAAACCACGAAACCCCTGGTTTCTATACGGGAAACGGCCTCTCTGAGTAGGGGGAAACCTGGAAGTCCGCCAACGACGAAAATCTCTCTGCATTCCTCTAGCCAGGGACTGAAACCTCCCCGGTTTCTGCTTGTCCTCGGGTAGCCTACCCCCTTTGGACTCACCCAAATCCTTGACAATCCTGTCCAAATCCTCTCCAAATAGAAGCTTTCCCTTAAAGGGAAGTTTACTCAACTGGGCCTTAGAGGAGGCATCCGCTGCCCAATTGCGCAACCACAGATATCTCCTCGCCGCTACCACCGAGGCCATACTGTTCGATAGCCCCCTGATAAGGTCATAATGAATATCCACGAGGTAAGCTTCTCCGGACTCCAACCGCGCTGCCTCATCCAGCGAGTCCTGCTCACGACCCCCATGGACTTGCTGAGCCCAGCACAAACAGGTTCTTGCCACCCAAGCTCCACAAATAGATGCTTGAATGGAAAGCGCATTCACCTCAAACTCCTGCCTCAACAAAGCATCCAGCTTTCTGTCCTGAGTATCCTTGAGAGCCGCACTCCCTTCTATGGGAAAGGTCGTCTTCTTAGTCACCGCTGACACCGCCTCATCCACTCTCGGCGACTTAAAGATTTCCTTATCCTGCTCCACCAGCGGATACAAGCGAGACATTACCCTAGAGCCCTTAAGGGTTGCCTCAGGCATGTCCCACTCCCCTTGAATCATTTCCTTTATCACTCTATGCATCGGGAAAGCCCTTTGCGTTTTTCTAAAGGCTTGCAGTAGCGGATCCTCCAACGCCGCCTCTTCCACTGGTCCCGATACTGGAACATTCACCGCCTTCAACGTTTCAGAAATGAGAGCGGGCAACTCCTCTCTACGAAAGATCCGCACCACTCTGGCCTGATCCTCTTGCTCTGTAATCTCACCTTCCTCCAATTCCTCGTCCAAGTCCGGATCCTGCTCACTTTCCATACGCAAATCCTCAGAACACACTGACAGACTCAGCTTCTCAAACTCCCCTCGCGCTCTCTTCGGCAAGGGCGCTGAAGCAGCCACCGACAGCGGAGATCCTGGCCTCTTATGTCCCAGGCTCCCAGCCACGGGACCGAGCCCAGCCGCCGATGAGGACTCCTCCCTGTTTGCACCACCGAACGCCTTCTGGATCAGAGCCACAAAGTCTGGGGAGAAAATTGAGGACAACTCACCCGGGAAGGAAGCATGAGCCACCGGCCCATCTGGCCTCGAGGATGGACCCGGTACCGGATCATCCAGCTCCACCCCCGGAGACCGAGGACCCTCGAGAGGCCCGTCCTGGCCCTCCGCCGCATCCACAAGCTTCTGATCCGCCATGGGGCACCTAACTACAGCTCTTACATACCCCGGCCTCTGACACCACTGACCTCTTCACTCCAGAGAGCAGGCATAACACCTTTCCTTGCATATTGACTGCTCTGTCGCACTGAACTGCTGCCTGGCCTGGACCCCTCCAGAAGAATATCCCCTTTCTCAAGGAACCCCACCAGCAGCTCCTCTAAATGAACCCTGATAACCCAGGCCATTTGTCTTTTTTTTTTCTCTTTAGGTATCACACAATTGAGCAGGACCCTGTGGGAGCTGAATCACACCAGAACGAATTAAAAACAAAGCTTCAGGGTCAAGCTACAACTGCTTGTTTCCTTGCTCCCGCTGCCGGCGTTTTCCCGCCGAAAAAACCATGCGGCGCGGACTGCTCCCTGTCCCGGCGGTATGAAGACACTCGCTGAGAAAAAGAATTCTGGGGCTTACCAGACTGCCCGATTCTAGTCCCAGCCCTGCATCCGTTCAACAGACTGCCTACCGCAAACGGATTCTCGCCCTCGGGCTAGGCTTCCCCGATGCAGAGAACCGGCAGGTAAAGACAGAACTACAGCCGCTTCTTCGCTCACACTCCCTGCCCAATCCACCAGACGCAAACAGGCAATCACTTCTGTGAGGTGCCGGGGAAGGGCTGCTGCCAAAAATCACACGTCTGCCCCAGCAGATTTGCACCCGGGATCTTCCTCCTCCACCGGAGCCCTAACCCAGCACCCGATAAGGAAGCCAGAGAGGGAGGCCCTTCACAGTTAAATTTAAAGGCACAGACCCTTAAATTTGAACACCCCCCTCCAACCCGAGCATACTATAATTTTCCTCTGCAAATCAAAACCAATAAAACAAATAAAACCCCCAATTCACTTCACTCTAAAAACCTTAATTGCTCCTCTAGTGAACCTGGACTCCGGCTCACAACCTCCTAGCTGCTTGGAGACTGATCTAAACTGGAGTGAGGAGGCGGTGCCTGAGCCCTTATACCAGTGTCATCAAAGAATGACGTTGATCAGTCTCCAAGCTGCTGGAAGAGGATCACAACTCCAGAGTTTCCGGGACTAGACTGGAGGGACGATAAGGAAATTTGAATTTACTACTGACAATAATCCTCACAGATTTGTGGGCATCGTCCAAAATGAGCAATTCTGATAGTCACACCTTACACCTAAATCCACCAGCAGAGAGCTACCCTGCTCCCGCCCAGACATCTGCGAACTAGCTCTGGGAGGGACCACTGCCCCATGAAATATGCCTGAAAAATAGTGATTACAAACTTAGAAAAGATCAGAAAAGAATATAACAGGAGATTTAAATTGTTATTGAAAAGTGCTTTAACATCCTGGAATAAGATACAAGCCATCAATCAGTTCAATCAGTTGGTAATTCCTGCACTCTCATACAGCTTTGGGATTATAGGTTGACCTCTTAAAGATCTTGATAAACTGAATGTATGAACAAGAAAACTCCTCCATGCCCATGAAGTAATCTACAAGAATCAGTGTATGCCAAAACTGTACATCCGTAGAGGTGAAGGAAGACTAGGCCTCATATAAATCAATTACACATACACAGCTACTATTGTAGGCCTCCAGGCCTACCTAACGGCATCACTGGATTCAAATATGTGAAAAGTCATTCCAAAGACTAGAAGGAATGAGTGAGCATCCACAACTACACAAAGGGAAGGAAGCAATAAAATTTGCAAAACAAGAGAAAAGGTGAAATTAGACCTTACCTGCTAATTGTCTTTCCTTGATTACCTCCAGGCCAGTCCAGTTACGCATGGGTAATCAGCCCCCTTCAGCAGCTGAGGACTGAGCATGTCAGAATCCTGATGCTCCATTACAAGAGCTCCCCCTTCAACTCCAGGATTCAGTCTCCTACTGACAAAGCAGACTCCCGACAAAGACAAACCCCACACAGAAGACTATGCAATATTACCGCCAGCACGGCGGTAGCAGAGAGAAGGAGCAAGGAAGCAGGCATATTTTATTTATTTAGACAGATTTGTATACCACCTTATCCTTCAATCAAAGTGGTCACATTACAATTGGAGGGTTACACTTAATATGAGGGTACTTAACAACGGCATATATACAATTTCAAAACCTCTGCTTCTTTCTTTAAATTTCTGGATTTTTTTTTAAACCTGAACTATGTACAGAGTAAGGACTCAAATCGGGCGATGGCACTACATAACTCCATGTCCAACCAAGAGGGGACCCCCTACCCCCTAGTGCTGTACTTCTTCATCAGTGTCCTTTCTTAGATCACTGATAGCTTCAAGCTGAATGGACTCGCTCCACAGAACCAAAATACAGCAGGGAGAGGCCTGGATTGGCCTGGGGGGTACTCAAGGAAAGACAATTAGCAGGTAAGGTCTAATTTCACCTTCTTAATCATACCTCCAGGCCAGTCCAGTTACACATGGGATGTAGCAAAGCAAGATCTAAACCCGGGAGTGACCCGTGAGTCCCGCTTGAAGTATGGATGCCCCAAACTGCACATCTCTGGCAACCTGGACATCCAATTGGTAATGTCTGGCGAAGGTATGGAGCGACGACCATGTTGCTGCCCTGCATATCTCTACTGGTGGTACCAGACTGCACTCCGAGGCCCAGATGCCACTTGTGACTGGGTCAAATGGGCCCGAAGACCCAATAGCGGTACTCTCCCACGTGCCACATAAGCAGAACTGATCGCCTGCTTCACGCAGTGCACTATGGAGGCTGCTGCTCCTTTACACAAACCCCCATACAACACAAACAAATGATCTGAAGTCTGAAAGGACACTGTCCTCTTAGGGTACCGATACAGGACCCTTCGCAAATCTAACAAGTACAGTCATTTATCCTCCTCAGAATCTTCCAGCACAGGGAATGCAGACAAAGATACTGCCTGGTTCACATGGAAGCAAGAAACTACCTTGGGAAGGAACTGGCCGTAGCATGATTCTTTCCCCACACGAAAGAGCCTGAAGCTTAGAAATCCACTTTGCGAAGCAAATGGCCACCAGAAAAACTACCTTAGGGTGAGATCCCTCAAAGATGCCTATGCAAGGGGCTCAAAAGGAGAACTCGTCAGGGTCTCCAGAACCAAGCTGAAGTCCCAAGACAGCATCGCAGGGCGCAAGGGCAGTCGAACTGCTTCACTGCTCGGAGGAAGCGGATTACGCCTGGATGAGCCACCAACGACCGCCCTTGCACCTGACCCCTATAGCAAGACAGGGCTGCTATTTGGACCTTCAAGGAATTAAGGGACAAGCCCTTTTCCAGTACCCTGTAAGAAATGCAAAATAGATGGAAGCGAACACATAAGAGGGCGGAGCACCCTGGCTATTCCTCAAACACTCGCTAGACTCTCACATAGGCCAGGTTGGTAGACCTCCTCCGGGATTTCACCATCGTAGTGATCATCAAAGGTGAATAACCCTTACACCTCAGTCTCTCCCTCTCAAGAGCCAAGTCGTAAGCGAGAACCAATGTACTTGGGCATCAGCACCAGCCCCTGGGTGAGCAAGTTCATCCTGTCATGGAAATGCCAGGGCTTGTCGATCAACAGATGGGTGAGATCCGCATACCATGGCCTCCAGGACCAAACCGGCACAATGAGGATCACTGGCCCCCTGTGGACTTCTATCAGCTGCAGAGTTGCCCACTGAGCAGAAAAACATACAGGAGCCTGACTGCTTGCCAGATCTGTGCCAAGGCATCGCGAGACCTTTGGACATGTGCTCCCTGCGCCTGCTGAAGAAACGGTTTGCCTTGGCATTTTTTCCCAGCATGGCCATGAGGTCCATCACTGGCTATCCCCACCACACCATGATGTTGTGAAACACCACCGTGTTTAACTCCCACTCTCTGGGAACCAAACAGCACTGGCTGAGGAAGTCTGCCTGAACATTGTCCTTCCCCACCACATGCACCACGGAGACAGCCATCAGATTCTCCTCTGCCCATGTCAATAAGGATTGACTCTTGGCCATTTGGACTGCACTGCCTATGCTGCCCTGCTGATTGTCATACCTCAATGTGGTTGCATTGTCAGAACACACCTGTCAGGGGGTGGTCAGACAATGGGCTGTCAGAGGGTGGAAGGAATGTAGGGCCACGAATACTTCCCTCAGTTCCAGGCAATTGATGGACCAGAAGCTCTCCTCCGTAATCCACAGCCCCTGCGCTACCTGCGACAGACAGTGCACTCCCTAACTCATGAGGCTGGCATCCGTCACTGTGGGGGTTCGAGCAGTAGGCTCGTCATAAGATTGCTCATCTGCTGCTACCAGTCCAGACTCTGTCACAAATGATCTGGACAGAGTAACTTTTGAGATAATGGCTGGTGCTGAGGGGACCAGCATGACAGGAGCGCCTGCTATAATGGCCTCATATAAGCCCGAGTCCAGAGCACCCGATCCAGAGCCACTGCCATGGATCCTAGCAGCTGCAGGTAGCACTACGCTACAGGCGCAACCTTTCACAGAAAGCACTGGATTTGTGATTGAATTTTTTGTATCCTGTTCTCTGGCAGGGAAACTACTCCTGCCTGAGTATTGAACTGGGCCCCAAGGTAGATGAGGCGTTGAACCGGCCAAAGCTGACTCTTGGCCAGATTGACTACCCAGCTCAGGCTCTGAAGAAACTGTATGACCTGCTGCATAGTGACTTGTCCTTCGGCCTCTGACTGCGCACATATGAATCAGTCATCCAGACAGGGGTGAACCAGTACCCCTCTGTCCACAAGGCTGCCATTACCACCACCATCATCTTGGAAAAGGCGCTTGGCGAAGTAGCCAGTCTAAAGGGCAAAGCCCTAAACTGAAAGTAACCCTCCTGGCCGGCAAAACTCAGATACCACTGATGGTCTGGCCCAATACGGATGTGCAGATAGGCCTTCTTGAGGTCCAGGGCAGACAAGAGCTCATCCTGTCGCACTCCTAGAATAACCGAGTGCAAGGTCTCCATCTGGAAGTGTGGAATGCACAGGGCGTGATTCACATGCTTGAGGTCGAAGATGGACCAGAAGGAACCCTCCTTTTTGGGCACCACAAAATAAATCGCATATCAACCTGACCCGCACTGGTCTCGGGCACTGGCACTACTGCCTCCAACCGCAACAAACGCTGAAGGATGTTGTGCACTGCCCTCGCTTTCATCAGGGTGCTGCAGGGGGAGAGGACAAAGGCATCGGAGAGGGGTTGGGCAAACTCCAATGCATATCCCTCTCGAATAATCCCCAGGACCCACTGGTCGGTTGTAATACTGACCCAGATGGGATAAAACTCTTGTAACCGACCCCTTATCACCACTCCCACCTGAGCCAATCTGGCATCATTGGAGCTTTTTGGCTGGAGCTAGAGAGGAGAAGATCCGCCCCCACCTGCCTAGATCCTCGGTATCCACAAAAAGGCTGCCCTCTCTGCCTGTACTGACCCCTCTAATACGGAGCGAAGTGAGTGGACCAGAAGCGCCAGAAATCCTTGGGCTACCCCCTCTGTGGGGTTCCCTGTTTTAAGATCTTCGGATGATCCTCCGGCAGACAGCCCCCCTTAGAGTCTCCAAGATCTCCAAGACCAGCTTTTCTGCGCTTCACCAAACAGTAACTTCCCCTTATAAGGGAGCTTACTGAGCTTGGTCTTAGAGGCCTCATCCGCCGACCAATTATGGAGCCACAGAAAATGCCATGCAGCAATGATAGAGGCCATGGACTAAGCGGAGGCCCTAATCAAATCATAGAAAACATCTGCTAGGTACGCTGCCACTGACTCCAGCCGGCTCCCCTCAGAGGCTGCTTGCCCCTCCAAGTCAGGTGGAGCCAAGTCTTGGAGCCAGCGAATAGAAGCCCTGGAGATATAAGACCTGCAGATTGGAGGCCTGCAGCATCAATGTACTGGAATCAAAGGCCTGCTTAAGAAGACTCCAGCCTATGATCCTGGAGGTCCTTAAGAGCCACTCCTCCTTCAACCAGTATGCTGGTCTTTTTAAAAAACAGGGCATCCACCTTGGGCATTTTGAGGAGTTCCCAATCATCCAGAGGAATAGAGTACAAACGACCTATTGCTTTGCCTCCTTTTAGCATTGTCTCGGGGAATTCCCATTTCAACTCAATCATTCTCTTAATTACCCGATGAGCGGGAAAGCACACCTGAGCTCCCCTGAACTTCTGAAACAAGGGATCTTTGAGGAGCTCCTCCTGAAAGGCCTGAAGAGAGGCAAGATTCAGAGCCGTCAATGAATGAGCAATGAGGGCCTGCCAGCTCTTCCCTGTGGAAGACCCTGAAGATGTTGGGATACTCCCCCACAGGGAGTTCGCATTCCTCCAAATCCAGATCCCCATGTGCCTCTCAGAGGTCTGATGGCCCTTCCCCCAGCTCCTCTGAGGCCTGCGATTGCAGGGAGTCCTGAGTCTTCCAGGCTGCAACATCAAAGATCACCAATCATGTAATTTCATTGAAAACAGTAACGTCCTGTAATATTCATAGAAAATGAGTGGAATCCTTAATATATGAAGGAATCTGCAATACCTCATTTTTCAGATAAAAATCCAAATAAATTCCCACACGCTCTAACAGAGAATCATTGCTAGATAAAATAGGCCTACCAGGAGGGTTAGTCAATGCCTTATGAATTTTATGTAAAACATAAAATGCAGGTACTTTAGGAAAGGGAGGATTCAGAAATTTATTTTCTTTTCCTGTCAAAAAGCCAGAATCAAATGCTGCTGTAGATAAATTATTCAAAAGTTCTTGTAATTCAGCCATGGGATCAGAATTCAGATGTATATAATGATGCACATTATTTATCATAATTCTTTATCATAATCCACAGTATTCAATACGACTATAGCACCTCCTTTATCAGCCCTCTTAATGGTAATGTTGTCTGCTCTACGAAGCTCTTGCAAAGCCTGAAACTCCAATGACACTAAATTCTTAGGAGAGTTATTAAATCTTGCTTCTATCTTGCGAAGATCCGATAACAACAAATGTTTGAAAGTATATACAATAGGATCTAAAGGACCTGGAGGTAACCAGTCAGATTTGGAGTAAACTATTGACGAATCAGAAGTGGAGGGTTGTCCAGAAAAGAAGAGTTTCAACTTTGAATGTTTTGATTGGTGGCTGAAGAGTCATATAGCATGACGTCAGACGCTAAAGTTACTTCCTGAGCTGGTTTTCGAGTAGTGATTGTAAGCCCCTGAAGAAGCCTTTTTCTGAGGAGAAACAAAGATCTTTGTCGGGTTTACTGATGACATATTGAACTATGGGAGTTTGAAGATAAGTATTAAGAATTACCTCTAGCGATTATTTACTTATAGCTATAACTGCATAGCTCTTGTTTGTTTACAGGGTTTGCGAAGGAAGATTCATGGCTCCGTGGGAGTCTTATTTGAGTTTTCGATAAGGAATTTTTGCATGTGTCCTTTGTGAACCACTATTAAAGTGGACAGAGATACTCTCAAACAAAGTATATTAAGAGTGAATTGGTGGTTTGGACTGATAGTTTGAATTTGGTAAAACATAAATGGCTTATTAGATTATAATCCAGAAAAGTACTTTTTTGAGATTGCTGTTTTAAATATTAATATGGGGGAGGTTGGAGACCGCTGATGTTGTGGTAGGCGAAGGCCTATGATCCATGCTAATTGAACTAAACAGACAGGCCTAAGCAGCTTGACCTGTAAATGAAGCCTGTAGTTAGGCCCAGAGGAATGAAAACCCCCCTGAATGATGACACCGTAGAATTGAAACTTAACTGAACACAATTTAGTATAGCTAAGCAGAATCGAAACTTAGAAAATATAGAAAAACAAGTCTAATTGGTACTGATAAGAGAGCACAGCTTCTATGGAATTAATTAACTCTGCAGAAAGCAAGGTTACAGTGCCCCGCTCTCACTCATATTCTAGCAAGCCAGTGACCTTGGAGGAGAGAAGTATCGAAAGTCTAAGAACTGTTCATTGTAATGAGGACTGAAAGGGGGGCAACCAGGTGCTGAGCCCAGATCAAGGTCCTCATTGGATAGCTACGTAGTGGTACCGGGACCAATAGATGGGTGAGAGGGGTTACTGGGACCAATGAAAAGTTTGCCTATGTCTAGAATGGAGAAGAACAGTATAAAAGTTGTTGTTTTGCTAGAAACCATTGCTCAGCCATTTTGAATTTGACTTTGCTTGAGACTTGTGCACAAATAAATGATTTGGACCTTCTGAAAAGACTCCTGGTATTATTGGTCTGTCTGCGCTCTGCTGCTACATATTCTTGGTGCGTTGGACCGGGAAGGTGTGGTAGTAAAGGGTATACAGGGCAATATACCATGACTTTCCGCCTCAACAGGTTTGGTCCTGCCGGGATCGTGCCCTCCCGACGTGGGCTCGGCTCCCAGGCGCCACCGGTCCTGTTGCATCGGAGGGAGCTGGCCAGGCCTCGGAGGGTGCCGGACCCGGTTGGAACCAACACCTCGAACCTGAGTGAGGGGAGTCCGAGGTCCAACTCATGCGCTTGCTTGGGAACTTTGAGGACCGTATCCAGTGAGTAGAGTTTTGATTTTAGCATGTGTCTAGACAGATAAGAAAGAGCAGTACTGCCACTTGAATCTTGCATGAACTTGGAACTAGCACTTGTAAGAGAGCTTGATCACCTCTCAAAGACGGACCGACTACCCCTGCGTAAGTAAAGCAGGGCGAAACTCCCGTCTTCTTGCATTTGGAACTTGCAAAAGACTAGTCAGAAAAGATAGAAATGAATGCATTCTGGGATACGTTGCTAGCATGTGTGTCGTTTGTCTATGTGTCTTTGTTTAATGTAAGATTATATTCTGTTGGGTAATGTATGATAATTTACCGCTTGACTCATTGAAAAATCAAGAACATGTCTCACTCAGTCAGAGCTTTTCCTACAGAACAGTGTGAGGCTGACAAGGGGCTTGTCTGTGCAGAGGTGCCTTTTTAACCCTATGAAGGCATGATTTCAACGTTCTCTGCTGGGCTAATTAGAGCTTATTTTAGGGCAATTATTCACTGTGTTTTAATGGTGATGTTCCTTCTACTATGGTCAGGTATTATATACCATTCGATAGGAATATTTAGTCAGAATTTTAGTTTTGAAGGTCGAATTAACCTCATCGGAGCTCCGTAAACTGTTTTTAGTTATATTCTCTGCTCTGTCTGTATTTTTACATCAACTGCTCCTGTTATATTATTGTTACCTTTCAGAAATGATAGAGAAACTAAGCAAACTGTTTTTGGGTTTTTTTCCCCTTTGACTTATAAACCTACAAAGTAATTATTAGATCACGACTTGACACTGATTTAAATGATTCTTGCTAGCATGTCTCTGTGTGTCTGTGAAACTGTGATCATTTTGTTTCCAGTGAGCGAAGGGGTGTGGCTCACACAGCTGTCTAGGAAAAAAAATGAGACAGCCGTTCCTGATTGAGCAGTCTCTTGCTTGTTTAAAATAAAGGAAGTATATCTGTTGTTTCAAAAACTAACGGACACAGACAAGAGAGAGAAAATAAAGTGTTTTTCCTTTGACCCTCAAAAATAGAGGTTAAGAACCTTGGGGGACGGTGCGGCATTCTGTGTTGGAAGTGTACCAGATTGCAACCTGAGAATGAATGGTTTAAATTATGAGTGAATAAGAAATTATGTTAGGATACAAGTATAAGTCATTTGAATGCATGCTTCCCATACTGTAAGATTTAAGGTAATTACTTTGAATAGTTAAACTCTGTACTAGTGACTAATGACGACCTTTACAATTCAGGATAAATTCATCTGTTTTTCTGTATTTGAACTTTGTGTGTCTGTGTCCAGAGGAAAAGGGGGTACTTTGTTTTTTTAGAGTCTTTTAAAAATTTCAAGACGTTATTTCCTGATATACTGTGGCAAGCACCTGATAGAAGACATATTTATTGTTAAAAAAAAACAAAACAAAACAAAAAGAGGGTGTATATGCATTTTAGATATCCACCACAGCTATGGAAAAGTATCCGTTTCATGTCTCTTGAATATACGTAACAGATAGCTATAGTTCTCTCTATAAGATATTTTAAGAACTGTATCTAAATTGTATGTCTGTGCTCAATCTAAGCTTATGTTTTCTGCCTGTCTTATGTTTACGGTAAGAAGGTTTTTAATAAGTGTCTTCAAGTATGATCAAGAATTTCAGTAAGGGATTTACTGAAGACTATGGTAATAAATGTCTCTGTCCCAATTAGGAATGCTATGTGAAAGGGAGTGGCTTCTGCTAGTTGCTCCATATTTCCTTAGTTCACCATATTTTGCCCCAGAATCTCTAGATACAGTTTTTCTCTCTGTAAGTAGCTCCCCAAGAAGCCCCAGCTCCGTTCAGAGTGCTTAAGAGGGGGGATGGGGCCCAGTCCACCAATGATGTCACCCCCCGGTAGGCGTGAACTAATGTGCCCACAGCAGAGAAGTAGAATATAAAAAAAAAAAAACCTCCCGGATAGAGCGTTGCTAGGAGAAACAGTGTGGGCCTAGGGCAGGGGGGGGGGGACTCCACCCTGTAGATTCCCAAGTAGTTTGCCAGCCAGTCAGCTGACCAGACTTGTTTACGTGCCTTTCCCTCTGCCACTGATTTATTGAACTGAAAGCTTTAGGATTTAATTGAACAAATGAACAGTGTTATTCAGACAGTATTATTCAGCCTCACTATATACCCCATGCAATCCAGCAGCCCAGGAGAATCTGCATTTTTGTCAGTCAGTCCCAGAGAGATATAAAACAGAGATTACAGAAACTGGATGAATTTGCGGGCATGATAGTTAATGAAAGTTGATCAGAAAGAATGTGAATTGTTAAATGTGATAGAGAAAGTAAGTGTAAAGATGGATCTTCTTGCTGATACTTTAGTTGAATGATGTGGAGGAGGTTATCCTGATCGAAGGAGCAGAGGAAGTAAAAACTGGGTGCGAGTCAGTGCGCCCATTGCAGAAAAAGAAGGACATTAGAGAAGTGAATGTCTGCATCTTATCTCCACCCCAGGGGGGAGGAGGGAGTACTTGATTTAAAAAAAAAAAAAAGCCAGCCGGAGAGGGCTACAGCATGAATGAAGACTAGGCCAGACCGGACTCTTAAGTTTCCCTGGGTCCCCAGGAGCCTATGGTCAGTCTGAAAATAGGGGACCAATATATGGACTTTATGGGGGGTACAGGAGCAGAATAGTAAAGCCAGTAGCCCCTGTGTTTTTCTCGATGCATCACCATTATCAGAGCTACTGGGGCTAAGGCCACAAAGCCTTTTCTGCAGAACTGCATGTGTGAACAAGGGGGACAGAAAATAATGCACCAGTTCCTGTATATGCCTGAGTGCCCTATTCCACTTTTTGGAGCCAAGATCTGCTTGCAAAGCTTCAGGCACAGATATCCTTTGCTGGAGAGAGAGAAATGCAAATGACTGTGAACCCAGAGCCTGCTGGATTGAGGGTGCTGACTGTTCCCCGAGAAGAGAAGTAGCGGTTCTATAACACACCTCCAGTTAAGTCAACAAGTTCCTGTATACCCGCCAACCCTATAGCCCCACCTGGAGTATGGGCAGAAGATAATGCACCTGGCCTAGCGAAGAACATAGCCCCTGTCATCGTCATCCTCCAGCCAGAAGCGGAACCAGTGCATGTGAAGCAGTATCCTCTT
Source organism: Ichthyophis bannanicus (assembly GCA_033557465.1). Taxonomy (NCBI): domain Eukaryota; kingdom Metazoa; phylum Chordata; class Amphibia; order Gymnophiona; family Ichthyophiidae; genus Ichthyophis; species Ichthyophis bannanicus. The sequence goes on along the minus strand of CM066034.1, from coordinate 373,044,150 downwards.
CCCTGACCAGCCATTGCAGGAATCCACTGCCATTTAATGAAACTGCTGAAGTATGGACTTTTCAAAGGAATGTCAGTCACCTTGGAACACTCCCCTTCTTCCTGTTAAGAAGCCTGGGACAGGTGATTACCGCCCAGTGCAGGATCTAAGAAAGAATGCATGATGCAGCTGGAACTATACATCCAGTTGTGCCAAATCCTTACACACTCTTAGGACTGATCTCTGCTGAAGCTACACACATTTCACCATTTTGGACTTAAAAGATGTTTTTCTTTTTCTGCATACGCTTAGCCCAAGACCCCACTACAGGAAGGCGGGGCCAACTCACCTGGACAAGATTACCTCAAGGATTCAAGAACTTGCCTCACTCAGCAAAAGATTTGACAAGTTATCCAGTAATTCCAGGAGAAAGAATTCTACTGCAATATGTGGACAACTTGCTTATAACCACCAACTCAGAAAGTGAATGTCTACAAGCCACCAGTGAACTCTTGCACCTTTTTAATGAGGCTGGATACAAAGTCTCAAGAGCTAAGGTGCAATTATGCCAAACAAGTTAAATACCTGGGATTCCAGTTGTCCAGCGGAATTCGACGCCTGGGACCCTTACCAGAACGCAAAGCAGCTGTATGCAGTATTCCTACTCCAACCACCAGGAGGCAAGTGAGAGCCTTCTTGGGTGCCACAAAGTATGTTGTATATGGATCCCCAATTTTGCGCTGCTAGCAAAACCGTTGTATCAAGCTATCAAAGGAATGGAAAAGTCTCCATTGGAATGGGGACTTGAACAGGATGCAGCCTTTTGATCTTTGAAAAAAAACACTCTGATGTTGTCACCAATTCTGGGTCTACCAGATGTCCAGAAAACCTTTCAGTCTCTATGTTCATGAGTCACAAGGAAATGTTCTAGGAGTGTTGACTCAATCTCTTGGACCTTATTTGAGAAGCTGTTACAGCTACAGCCTTCCTAGTGAGCAAAAACTAACAAAAAAATCCCTTTGAGACAGAATCTTCAAGTTACTGTACCACACTCTGTTCTAACCAATATGAAATACAAAGGAAACTACTAGCTAACAAATCTATGAATGTTGAAGTATTAGAGTATGTTGCGTGAAAACCCTCAGATACAACTGAAGGTCAGTCAAGCTTTGAATCCTGCTATGTTATCAGTTGGTCTTGATCCCCTGATCATGACTGTTTAGAAATTATGGACACTGTATTCTCAAGCCGCCTGGATTTGACTGATGTCTCTCTGGAGAACCCTGAACAGACTTTCTTTGTGGCTGAAGGCAGTTTCATCATCAATGGACATTGTTGTGCTAGATATGCAGTGGAGACCCCTGATTTGGTAGTTGAGTCCTCAGCCCTGGCCCCAGAAACTTGACCACAAAAAGCTAAACTGATAGCCCTCACTAGAGCACTAACAATAGGAAAAGGGCTCTGTCTAAATGTGTACCCAGATTCCAAGTATGCCCTTACAACCTTGCATGCACATGGGACCCTGTACAAATAATGAGGGTGGATAACCTTAGGAAGCAAGTCCATCAAGTATGGCCCCAAGATATTGACATTATCAGGTGCATACTACCTACAGCTTTCAAAACTTTAGGAAAAATAGAATGTATGAATAGAACCTTGAAATCTCAGTTGTCCAAACTGCCAAGAAGTTTACCTGAAGTGGCCCCAGGTTCTTCCTATAGCCCTTCTTAGGATATACTTAGCCCCTGCTAAGTCTTTAGGAGTTTCCCCTTTTTGAGATTTTGAGAATCTGTAGCCTATTTATAGGGAATAAAAGGAGATGTGAGACAGATAGGATCTGAAATTTTCAGACATGAACTATTGGTTTTAAGTTCTGTTTTGCAGAGTCTTCATACCTGGGTACAAAATCGATCACCCATCAATTTGCCTGAACCCCTGCATCCTTTCAAGCCTGGAGTCTTGGTGTGGATCAAAGAGTGGAGAAGGATACCGTTAGCCCTGCATTGGAAGGGACCCTATGTTGTCATCCTGTCATCTCCAACTGCAGTAAAAGTCGCAGAATTCGAACTTTGGATCCATCATAGTCGAGTAAAGCCAGCAACTGTTTCTGAACCTGATCACTGGACTACTGTACAGCATCCTGAGACTCCATTGCGCCTCACCCTACGACAACAACCACGGACCTAAGACTTATTGGTCCCTCAGAAACTGCACTATTTCAAGACTATCTGTTTATCTGAAGGTAAGCCTCGCATCTGGAGAAAGCTGCAATCATCAGAAATAGACTGTGTTGTGTTAAGAAATTGAGTCTTCTAAGAAACTGTGTTCAAATACTCTGATCTCCTCAAGGCAATAATAGCCTGAGAGACTGTACTATGATATTTTAAGAACCTGAGACATCCCAGAGGACAGTGATACTTTGGGATCTACAGCCCTACTCCTGCCACAAAGCTGGTAGGTCTACGTACGGCAGAAGCTTGAGGATCTACAATCAACTCTACATTTGTTATCTATTGTGGATGCCAACAGTTCCACCAATTCTCCAGAGACTATGCCCATTATGAATTCTTATTATTGCTTTATTTTGGCAGCAGCCTTGGAGTGCTTTGAAATGACTTTTGCTTTACCACCCTGTGCAGCCTGTATAAGTAACACACGAACTGGGCTAAAGGTTCTTCATGCCTCCCAGAACTTGTTTCTTGAACTTGCCGAAGCAGTAGCATCTAGTCTCCACATTTATGACTGTTTGTTCTCAAGAACTGAATTATTCCATCCCCTATGATCAGACTGATTTACATAATACTACTAGTGAGTGGGTATTGGCCCACCCCATTGTTGACAGTTTGTGTTTTGTTCGCACCGGACCACAATTTGCTATGAAGATCGGACAGCTGGACTGTCTAAATCAGAAGTTTTACAACAGCACAACAAAGAAGACATCTTGGTGGTCCGGCATAAATGCTCCTGCACCTTCTAATCCTTTAGTTCTTTTTCCCACTCTTGCCAAACTATGGACTTTGACTATCTGCTTGTTGCTCCCTTGTTTCTTGTCATTTTGCTTGCGGATGCTAACTTCAGTTATTAATAACACTGTAGAGCGTAAGGCAGCTACAAAGCTACCAGCTATGTGAAACTACTACCCTATACCACTAGTATGATGTGATTTGATTCTCACCCTTTCTCACTTGCGGGTGAGAATAATCAAAGGGGGGAATGTGGTAGGTGAAGGCCTATGATCCATGCTAATTGAACTAAACAGACAGGCCTAAGCAGCTTGACCTGTAAATGAAGCCTGTAGTTAGGCCCAGAGGAATGAAAACCCCCCTGAATGATGACACCGTAGAATTGAAACTTAACTGAACACAATTTAGTATAGCTAAGCAGAATCGAAACTTAGAAAATATAGAAAAACAAGTCTAATTGGTACTGATAAGAGAGCACAGCTTCTATGGAATTAATTAACTCTGCAGAAAGCAAGGTTACAGTGCCCCGCTCTCACTCATATTCTAGCAAGCCAGTGACCTTGGAGGAGAGAAGTATCGAAAGTCTAAGAACTGTCCATTGTAATGAGGACTGAAAGGGGGGCAACCAGGTGCTGAGCCCAGATCAAGGTCCTCATTGGATAGCTACGTAGTGGTACCGGGACCAATAGATGGGTGAGAGGGGTTACTGGGACCAATGAAAAGTTTGCCTATGTCTAGAATGGAGAAGAACAGTATAAAAGTTGTTGTTTTGCTAGAAACCATTGCTCAGCCATTTTGAATTTGACTTTGCTTGAGACTAGTGCACAAATAAATGATTTGGACCTTCTGAACAGACTCCTGGTATTATTGGTCTGTCTGCGCTCTGCTGCTACAATGTGAGTATCTCGCTATTCCCTATGGTTATTGGTTTTGCCATATAAAGGGGTTTTAGCCATCCTGAGGTCTCTATCCCTATGAATAACTTTCATTGGAAGCTTTAGTAAAGATATGTTCGGCCACTGCTGGTTTTAAGTATCTAGAAGGTGCGATATATTATTGGGTTATCATTGATAGGATAACAACTAAGAGTTGATTTGTTTGGATTGTTTTGTTTACTCTTAGGGTAGTTTTTTTGATGTCCAAAACTAACCCATTTGGAGAAACTGCCCTAAGTAACTCCACCCCTCCTCCAAGCCAGAGCCTCTCTGGCTGGCTGAGGGGCAATCCACACCATGAGAGAATTAGAGCCTGCTGCTCCTGCCTGTGCTCCCTAGAGTTGCCTTCTCCCTGCTTATTGTGGACTTCCATGGAGACATTGCTGCTCCCTTACCATGCCCAGGAAGAAACTCACCATTTCTTGATCACCAGTGTCACAAATGGCACAAAAGGACCCAGCCACAGAAGTTTGTTTCTGATCTACACAGTGCAGGTAGTGGTGATCCTGCTCCATTTGGGCACTCCAAACACTCTGGCAGGCTCTTAACTATACTCTTTCTTTCTTAGTGGTTTTTTCAAACCAGAAAAAAAGACAAAAAAAAAAAAAAAAAGACCAACAATCTTTATGCATGCTAGAGGCTGGAGCTTGCATCCCAATTGCTCCAGGACTCTAAAGCTGAAGCCCCCAACAAACCCAGGCAAGAACCACCATAGCAAAAAAATGGCACATTCCAGGGAAGTCAGCCAAAAGAATCAGCACCTGCCCCCTGAGAAACAGCAACTTCCTGATGTGCTGATTGTCCAGTAACATCCTAAATTGTGGTTATGTAGTCTTTTCTTTTCTTTTTTTAAGTTTATAGTTTATTTTATTTGATATACCGCCTTTTTCAAAGCAGTTTACAATTCCAAAATCTATTTCTTGCTGCACTAGCCCTTAATCCTCAGCTGGCAACAGAGCAAAAATACTGAAAATCCCAGAGAAATACTGGCTATTAAAGGAAAGGAAAGAAAATCATATGATATTTGCTTTGTCCCACTTAAAGGTGCAGGGATATAATTCATTAGTGAGAACAAGTCTGGCAAAGATGTCAAGGGATTGGCATTATCTACACCTGACCACATCGTGCCATATAACAGCACTTCTAATCTATTATTCAAACGTACTGTAACAGCATAACTACCTTATAGTGAAATTCTCAAACCATATAACTTTGAGGTTATCATATGCTCCCTATGTCTACGACGGCCCCATTACGTAGTTCAGAAAGCTGGCTTCCTATGCACCTTGCGTATTTATTCATGCGGTGAAGCTGTCTATCTGTAGTCAAATACTTAAATAGCAATTCCAACGTCATTGACTTTTGAGCGTGCTGCTGTCCTTACCCCCTGTACAGCGGGGCGCCGGAGGGAGGCGGTGCCGGAGTCCTGTGCACAGCCATGAGGCTGCAGCAGTCTCTACCTATCTCAAACCACAACACTTCTCCGTCTGTGTACAGATGGTAACCATGGTAGCGCAGGACCCCGAGAAGCAAGCTCAGGACCTACGATACCGACTCTGTAGTCACTGCCTGTCTGGAACAATGAAATAAAGCACCCAGGAGGGCGAGCAAATACCTATTGCTGTTCGAAACCGTTATTTTACTGACACAGGAGTGAAACAGTCACATACCCAAGCAGGAAACTAAAATAATTACCATCGATGTTGTTAGATTGCTAGAGGCTTTGTGCAAGTTTGTAACATTCGTACTAACATACAAATGAGTATTTTCATCCCCCCGCCCCATTCCGAAATCATCAAAATGCAGAAAGAACATTTGATTACAAAAGAGTCTGGCAACAGCCAGCTCTAAGTATTATGTGAATAGAACACCGACAGTCTCCAAGGCGCCGGAGGAAGCCGCCTTATTTATTTTAATACTGCAGACACTGTGCCTTTTTGTTTATTATGACGTCATGCAGCACGTCTCCCCGCCGGAAGATGTAGTTTCTTATGATATAAAGGCACTGTGGTCTCGCCTGGTGAAAATTATTGTGAAGGAACTTTAACTCCCAGAATCCTCCAAGACCGCTCCGAACCTAGTGACGGCCCCCGCGCTTTGCGCTTTTGTCTGGGATTTGCAGTTTGACTGTGGGCCGGGTTTTTAGCTATTTGGAAAGGTAGGGCCGCAGTAGAAACTACAATGCCCGTGCGCCACGGCGTCCTCTTTTGTGGCTGGGTGAGCCGGCGATTGGTTATCCGGAGGATACCGAACTGTCTCTATCCATAGTGACACAATAGTGAATCCAAGATGGCGGAGCAGGGAGTTGGGAGCTTACACGGGGGGGACTCGGCACTGAATTACCAAGAACAAGAACTGGCCGAACGACTGAAGCGGCTGTACCCCGCGGTGAATGAGGACGAGACTCCCCTGCCCCGCTCGTGGAGCCCGAAGGATAAATATAACTATATAGGGCTGTCACAGAACAATCTGCGGGTACATTACAAAGGTACAGTGAGCAGGCACAGTATCACAGTGCAATGCCCGGGTGTTCTCAGTACCACAGTGGGATTCTCGAATGTAGGATCGGACTAGAGATGATAATTGCTGTGGAGACAGCTACCATCGAGGCCTCTTCTTTTCTCAGCTGTAGCCGTGTCAATTCTACATGTTATTTTAAACTAACTTTATAGCTGGATTTTCTTTTTTTGTTTGTTTTGGGTGGACCTGTTATTTCCCAGTTACCGTGAATGAGAAGACAGTGAGGTGATTATTTGCTCCTCTTTAGGCTGCTCGTCGGATTTATATCTGTATATTCGTGCTTGTAATTTGCAGTGTCATGTCTTGTTGCTGAGGCTAGCAGGTTGGACTAGGGATGGTTCCGTTTTTGTTTATTTTTTTTCTCCATTTTGATGCTGTTCTCGCCTCTCTCCTTTTCTAATCTGATTTTGCTATCCGATTTTTTTGTAGTTTGGCCAGAATTGAATATCACATTGGTACAGGAAGCTTTAAGGAATCTGCTAAATGACTCTTCGTTAGGGATTGTTCGTATCTCTCTTTTTTGGCTTTTGTTCTTTGGAAGAAATGTATCTGTTGAAAGATTAGTTAACGGGTTTATTTTCGTTGCTGTTTGTTCTCCTGTTGCGCGACGGTGACTGCTTTCTCTACTGCTTCTTCAGGAAGGTATAGGCACAACACAGCAATAAAGATGAAGGCTTGTTAATCGTTTATAATTCTTTTGCTTTTGTGATCTTTGATTTTGTGACCTGTTTTGTACTGTCCAAATATTGACTTAAAAAATGTTGGGCTTTTGATTTTCCTCATTGCTTCAGAAATGAAGGGGAAAAATGTTTGGGGGGGTGGGGAGGGGAGATGGAGCAGCAGAAGACCAGACTCTCATGTAGTTCATTTACATGATGGTAGCCTAAGAAGATCAAGTCTCTATAAATCATGGTGTATAATTTTTGTATGTGTAGGCTCCTTCTTTCTCAGACAGTATGTGTCACAGTTTTCTTTTGTTCTGGCCAGATTCACTGTAATGTTTCCTATGTAGAACTACTTAGAAACATAGAAACATGATGACAGAAAAAGACCACATGGCCTATCTAGTCTGTCCTTCCATATCAACAACTACAACAGTCCACTTTTTACCTTTAGAGATCCTCTGTGTTGAGGTAACAACTAATGGTACACCTTTTCTTAACCCACTTTCCATTTTCCTTTAGGTCATGGAAAAAATCATAAAGATGCTGCATCAGTTCGTGCTACCCACCCCATACCAGCGGCCTGTGGTATCTACTATTTTGAGGTGAAGATCGTCAGCAAAGGACGAGATGGGTAAGGTGTTTTAAGTAATAAAGGTTGTGATACCTAAATATATTTTTATAGGCCAGTTCTGCTTCACTTATTGTGAACCAAATGACCAGAACTGACATTTATTTGCCAGCCAGATTAAAACATGAATTTTCTATGTTTCTTTTGTGGCTTTTTGGATGGATGTAAGTTTTGAGCCAGGAATTAAGGACAGTCTGGGTTTTCTGGCCTTTTGATTGAGATTGAGAACATTTACAAAATAAGAGATTAATATCCTAACCACCTGATCTGCTTAAGAACACAAAAACAGTATGACCATAGACAAAGTAGGAGGATTAACCAGGCAGCAAGCACTCCCACCAGGCACCGAGAGCCCCCCAATACCACACCCAGCATGAAAAGGGGCAATCAACCCCCGCCTGTCCAGTCCCGAATAGACTATAGCTGGAAAGTATAGTCACTAATGTAAATAATTTGTAGAAAGTTACCCCAGTTATGTCCAAGTTTTAGTTCCTGTTCACTGTAATTACAATGCAGTCCTACTGCATGGTATAAGGTTCTGTTATGATTAGCGCGGTATAGAAGAGAAGTAAATAAATAAATAAATAAATTAAACTGTCTGTTAAAAAATAAATAAAATTAAAAATAGGTTGAGCCTGACCTACTGACATGTACTGGAATGCTTTTAATGTTGTCATGAACGCCTGAACCATTTGTTCAGTTTTGATAATTATAGTGTAGTGCTGACCTCTTTTTAATGTAATTTGAACTTTAGTATCCACTTCTCTTAAGTAAATATTGCAAAACCCTCAGACCTTTGAAACAAAACAAAAGTGTTTACAGCCCATTTTTTTGAAATAAAATCCAAACTAAATTTGATTTTTTTTTATCCCTTGTATGGGAATGGTATTTATTCATACTTGACAGAATTTTTCAATTTCTAATTCCACATTATTTTTATTCATTTATATATAGGCACAATGCATTTTAGTGCAAAACTGTCAAATTACCTGGCTTCATAAGGGAGATTTTAAGCTAGCCCTGGATTTCTAATAACCCTACCATGATGTATTATGAGACCTGCGGCATTGATTTGGGATGTAGTATAAAACCAGAACTGGCTGGCTGGAATTGGGCGGATCAACAACCTGACAACTCTGTTTAATGAGGATATGCCTGGGGATGAAAGTCTATTTGTGTATGGGAAAGAAATGGGGGATATACAGCAGAATATCATAGATCTTTGGGAGTTTTCAGTGTTTCTCTCATAGAAATACTTGTTTGGCAATATGGTATATTTATTGTTCATGTAGAGTGAAGGAGGAGAGGATATTTCTTATGTAATCTTTCTGGACTAGATGAACTTCATTGCTTGTCAAATGTCCTACATCACCTTTTCTCAGACAGTTTTTGAGGTCTAGTGCCTTTTCTTGAAGATAGTAGGGAATAAGTGGAGTGGAACACTGGCAATAAACATGGAAGCTTTTCAGTCATAGCTGCTACCCTTTGGATGACAGGGAGGAGGCGAAGCTATTCTCCTCGCTTATGGTTGAGTGAAGGGGAGAGATGATCCCAGGAACTTCTCTGAACCTTGGTTATCTGACAATAATATCTGATGACCTAGATGACTTTTTGTCAGTTTCATTGGCCATCTGACCACTTGATTTCCACCATGTTAGATGACTAACTTGAAAATTAAAAGGAACATGTCTTTGAAAGATCTGAAACCCAGTGTCTTAGTTTTTAGATTACAATTGACAGTAATTTTATATCACATGTAGGACATGTTTACTAAAGTGTGCTAACGGTTAGCATAAGATTTACCATTACAACTCGCTAAAATGCCGGTGCTGTAGAAATCTCATGCTAACTGCTTAGTGCACGGTGGGGTTAGGGGCAGAGAGTGGGTGTCGACTGAACACTGTGGTCAGCTTGAGGGCGTTCAACACGTGCTAAATGTCAGTGCTGCAGTTAGTGCCAGTGCATTTACTACCACCACAGTGGGTAACGGTTAATGCACCTGCGTTAAATGCAGCTGCTAATTTAGCACTCTAGGTACTTCTCACCATGCTAACTATTGTGGAACATGCTGGGCAGACCCCCAACAGCTAGCGTGCGCCTGTCCCCCAGCTCATGCTAATTCTTCTTCCTATTGTACTCTACCTTAGCACAGTTTAGTAACATGTCTTTAATTCCTTGTTTGATTTTTGTCATCGTGTGATTGTGTTTGATCTTTAACTGTAAATATTTGCAAGAAGTTTTCATGGTATAATAACTGCTCTGAAATAAAAGTAGTTGATAAAACTAAGGGGCTTGTTTACAAAGCCGCGGTAGTGGTTCGCGATCGCGATCGCAGCCGCTGCCCCATTGAAATCAATGGGGCCGCGGCTCCAATTACGATCGCAAACCACTACCGCGGCTTTGTAAACAAGCCCCTAAGTAGATACTTCTATTTTTGAAAAGTGATTTCCAGTCTTAACAATTATGAATAATAATGTCACAGCTGTTTGCTTCTTTAATTGTATTTGAAATGGAATTAACAGAATAGCGAAAAGCCTTATTTACTTTGATTTGAGGAATGTGTTTGAATTGTGTGAAAGGATGATGCAAAAGCACAGTGAGACTAAGGGGTATGTTTACTAAACAGCGGTAGTGACTTCCATGTGAATGGGGCCGCGGCTCCAATATCGCACAGAAGCTGCTACCGCTGTTTAGTAAACATACACCTAAAAGTCACAAATAGTGGTTGTATAATTGACTAGCTGTCACTTTATGAAACACCCCCTTTGGTACCTGATTACATGGACCATTGTCTTCCTAGTGCACGGGGCTTTATCTTATCTCATATGATCAATAGAGTTAGCAGACGTGTGTGTTTAGCTGGACTACTCAGGGGTCAGTGGGATGCCACTCCATTGGGAGCATATGTGTATTCCACTGGTCACCTATAGACAGACCCTGTGTCCAGTGCTACACACACACACACTTTTTTGTTATATTTAATTTTGGGAGAACTTGTTAGAGGAATTTAGTTTGAAGATAAGGGTCTACAATCACAAAATAAATCACGGTTGGCCTATTTGAATGGTCTTGTTAAGGCAATCAAGTATAATCTTTACTTAGAGTCTAAATTCCTCTAGCCCATGGAATTGTTTGCACTCAAAAAAGTTGAGGCACATTGTTTTTTGTTTGTTTTATTTATTTCTCTTGCAAATCCTTCTGTTCCAGGATCTCCTGGAGTAACCGCTTTGACCCGGTGAAAAGCGGGATATAAATACAGTTAAATAAATAAATAACCTACAGGAACTTCAGTAGGTCTCTACAGAGCCTGGCTGGTGATGCTTTGGCTAGCTAGAAAGGAGGAGCTGAAGATGTGGCATTCATAGCTTCTAGGACTAGGGGATTGGGTGTCCTAGTTGTCACACAGTGCAAACATCTAACGAGTAGAGTCAGGGTGTACATGTACCAGATTTTTAAGGGAGCTGTGGTCTATGATCCCTAGTCGAGGACTGTTACCGTGGTGCCTGGGCTAGGCAGAAGGTCAGGGAGAAAAGGTTTTAGCTAGATGTGAATGAAAGCCCATTATTGGAGGTTGATTCTAATTGAGGTGCAACCCCAAAAGAACAGGGCATCAAAAACCCTAAAAACAGTCCCAGCAGTAGAGACAGCTAAGCACATACAATGATAATTTTAGCTATGGAGCTGAGAGGTGGGAGGATTTGAAATCTCTCTATTTCTTGTTCTAGTTCTTCTGACTGCTCATGGTTCCTTAGCTTTAAATCTGACATCTTCCTTCCTTTCAGAGAAGGAGGATGGTACAGAGAAGTGTCTGAGAAGTCACAAAATGACTTTGCTGAAAAATATGAAAAAATGGAGAACATTTTTCTTGTGTCCAGCTGAATAACATGATCACTTTTTGTGGTCGGTTAAGGTGAAAGCAACTCATAGTGTTTAGCTAAAGTTAACTGACAAGTTATATTATATGACTGGTATTTATTGTACTCGACGGCACTTAACAACAACAACAACAACAACAACATTTATTGTAAAGTTAACTGACGAGTTGTATTATACGACTGGTATTTATTCTATCTTAGAAGCTGTGGGGGTTGCCCAGAACAGGAACATTTCTAGATGTCAGGTTACCTGGAAGTCTAAAAATTGATGTCTACTGCTGGCCCAGACAGGGAGTGGCCTTTTTAGCCACTGCATCAGAGATGTTGGGAGTGGGGGGGAGAGAAAATACTAATATTTATTTTAATATATGCAGTGCTATACAGTGGTGATAAGTATTCGGGTACACTACATCCCTGCCCTTAGGATCTTAATTTAAGTAGGTGCCTGAGATAGTGGGAGATAGGATCTAGTCGAAATCACAAGGCGTCATACCCTGGATTTCCTGGTTCCTTAGCCTATTGTTCTGTCCACTACTTCCTCTTTCAGGCAACAGAGCAAGCTCAAAATAGTACAGTAGACAAAACAAACCAAAAACATCTGCAAGCAATAAAAACTAAATCCATACATGGCAAAACAAGCAAAAAGCAAAAAATAAAGAAAACATGCAAAAATGAAGAAAAATTATAGAATATAAACAAAACAAAGTGCACATGCCTTCTTAAGTAAAAAAAATGGATAATACAAACAAAAGATTACAAGAAAAAAAACCATTTTTGATCTCTCTTAAACAAAAAATGTTGGAAAAATATTTAGAAAGTTGGGTGCAAACCATCTCTGGAATTGCCTGTGCTGCCCTAGTGGCCTTTGAAGCCTGTTTCTGCTGGGGCATTACTTGCAGCTCATGAAAGAACCTGTTGGAGAGCTGTAACACAACAGTTTCTAGGAGTAGGGTCAGATCTGGGAACTGACCTCACATCTAATTCTAGGCCAGTTTTATAGTTTTTTACTTTATTTATTTATTTGACCACCATCGTTGGTATTGTCATCCTTGCCCAACTTTATATAACCTTCTGCTTTATCTTCCCTGTGGGTATCCCAACCACAGTAATGTCCCAACTAGTAGAAAGGGAATCCAACTAACTGAACTACAGTTAGGTGTTTAGCCAGAAGAGGTATGTCTGCAATAATAAAGTGCCATTTTCTTGGCTTTCTTTTCTTCTGGTTTTCTACTCCATTCCCCCTTCCCTATAGAAACTGCATGCAAATTATGTCTAGTTACCAGGAGTTGGCTAAAAAAAGACATATTGCTCTCTTTCCTGGCAGGGTCTTTGAGTGCCACCCTCACGCTCCCCTGTTACTGTCTGCTTGGTTGTTCTTGAATCAAGGTCTCTCTTAAGGAAGCACTTAGTACTGATTGTTGGTAAAGTGTAGTTTGGAGAAATTGCATGCCCTTTATTATATGTATTCATGTCTTTAAAGAAGGGGCCTGATAGTCAAAAGGTTTATCCGGTTAGCAAACCCTGCTAACTGGATAAACCCTGCTGAGCCCAGTATTCTGCAGCACTATCCGGATAATGCTTTTTGAATATTTCATTGAACCCAAGAGGTACTATCCAAATAGTGCTGAGGCATTCCAATATCTTATCCAATATCTTATCCAATTAGCAGTGATTTTCAGTCTGCCAGCTAGATGATAAACTACTTAAAGTTAGGCAAAAAAATCAGGCCTAATTTTATGTGGTTTGGCTATCTGTATAGCAGCTGAATATTGCCACTGTCCACATAGCCAAACTTCTACCCAGGCATTTCTGCTTAATATTCATTTTTCTTGTGGTGGCTGGCATTTAAAAAACACTGACTGCTGCGGGCTGAATATTTGGCAGAAGGCTTTCAGAAGAGAGAGATGAAAGAGGTTCAAGAGCTTACACAGAGTAACTTAGTATCATAAAAAGCAGGCTGAGAAAGGATCTCTGTGACGGGCGGTATATAAAGTTTTAAATATAAACATAAACATCTCTCCATTGTATTCAGCCTTGTTCTACTGCTGCTTATACATCTCTATTGTTTGATCTTCTTTGCAAACTTTTTCCTCTATTTTATTACATTTATAAATGAAAGGGGAAGAATTTCAGATATAATTTTGAAAAGTGGCATTAAGACTTTGGATGTTTTTGGTGGCTGGATCCTAGACATGGAATGAGGTGTCAGTTGATCTCCATGCCATATCTGATGTATTACTATTTTTAGGTAAAAAGCTAACAGCATATCTCTTTATATTCTTGTGATAGAATTTTAACTTTTGTTTTATGCTGTTGTTGTGATTATTTGTTTTTCTGTTAAGTATGAACTCTGCTTTGTACAGTCCACAGAATGAAATAGTGGAATGTTTGACCCATAATACTGCCATGGAGTACGAGGTTGAGATATTTTATAAGACTTGATTTATGGTATGAATTTGTTGTCTTAACTGTGTGTATTTTTGTTATGGCTGCATTGTCTTTTTTTTAATTATTAATATTGATTGTAGGCAACTTAGAATGATTTGAAGATGAGTGAGCTATAAAGGAACTAAATGAATCATCATTTTGTGGCTTTTTTTAAAATTTCTAGTTTATTCTGTTTTACACCTTTTTCACGGAAGCCTAAAAGTGGCAAACAGATCAGTATAAATAATCAGAATGCATGAATTGAGAGAGAAATATTAAGAAGTGCTTTGGAATCTTTCATATTTTTGCAGGAATGGAGGAAAAGAAATCCTTATGATATTAATACTATATTAAGTGATGACAGCTGCAAGGGTTTCCAGCCTTCAAGCTGCCTTGGCAACTTCCTTTCTCAGGGATTTGTAGTTATCCCAGAGTAGATGGGAATGTTTCTGAGTAGTTTTGTGGCGAGATTCTTTTTAAGAATTAGGAGCTAAGATAATTTTGTTTTTTGAACTTCTGCTGCTACTCTGATTTCATATTCGTTCCCCTGTGCACATTCCCTTCCTCCAGCATTTGTTTGCTTTACATTGGCCCTTTGCTTTGTCTCTGCTGGAGATAGACAGAACTTGGTGGTGAGATATGGAAAGGGGCTTGCTTGGGGGCTTAGGTATGGGACTTGTAAGAACCAAAAAGGAAGATGAGAGGTTTTTACAATCTAACAGCAGACACGGTGGAGACCAGCATGGTAATGGAATTTACAGGCTTAGGGATAGAGGGGGCACTGGTGGGAATGGTTATGAAGACAAGAGCAGTGGAATGATCTTGATAATCTCAGTTCCTTATCGTTCCTCCAGTTTAGTCCTCTACTTCTGGGTTGTGCACCTCTTCCTGCAGCTAGGAGACTGGGCATGTCAAAGTCGTGACATCACTGGATATAGCCTGCTGGTATCTCCCATCAGCCTCCAGTGTGTCCAGTCTCCTTGCAGCAGGAGGACATAGTGAGCCTAGCTCCTGGGCTCACTTGGGGGGAACAGATAAGGAGCATTTAGTGTGACAAATTCTGATTTTACTTTTGATTTTTACCTTTCATTTAGTTTTAATTTTACTTTTTAATTCAGTTACCTTTGGTTAATTGACAATCGGGGATTAGTTCCCTTTAGTTGGGAGCAAATTTCCTTATTTACAGTAATTTTAAATTTGAGCCTGGTTCTTTAAATTAGTAGCAGTTCTCGCCTTCCCTCCTTGTCAGTGATTTTCACTTGCTGCAGGCATTTGCCGGTGCGGATCTCTCTCCCTGGACTGTACGGGAGAAAGCTCCAGGACCCGTACAGCCACACTGAAGCTGTGTGAGACGGAGCCTCTCCGTTGCTGCGGGATTTTAATTTTACTCTGTGGAACCGGCTGAGCGATCCTCGCTGTAGCTGCCAGGCGCATCAGCGCGGCTTGAGGATCGGAGGAATTCAAGGAGGTAGGAGCAGGCTGTGTGGCTTTTGGCCCTGCAGGTAAGGCCTTCGGGCTCTGTTGGTCTGCTGAGGCCTCATTTTTGCAGCGGCGGCTGTTCTTTGCGCCAAAATTCATTGGCGAAGGGTCGGCCATTTCCTCTCTAGGTATTTGGACCGCATCGCGAAGGTTGCCTGCGTGAGGAAAACAACAGGCAGAATAGCTAAATTTTTGGGCCTAGTGTTTGTTTCTTTCTTTTGTTTGTAGTTTTTTTTTTTGAGGCCAGGGGGTTCCTCAGCATTAAGGGGGACTGTTGTCAATCCTCTTTATAGAATAAATAAGAATAAACTTAAAAACAGGACAGCAGTTTTGGCATTGATCCCTGATACCACATGTTCTTTCCCTCCTAATCATGTCTCTGAGGAGCATCTGTTCAGGCCCAGGATATTAGGCAAATTGCCAGCTTTTAGTTTCAAGGGCAGAGCCCTAACTTGTAGTTTGCAGGAGGGAAAGCCTAGAAGTGTGCCTTTATGTAGTCTATAGTGAAAGTTGCCCAAAATTCACAGGGACAGGTTTAGCAAACCTTAGAATGTACAAAAATAGACTGGCAGTTAAACTGCCAACTGGGAAGTGCCTGTGCTACGGTCTATGGCCACCAGAGGACAGCTGGTACAATAGTGCCTTTCTATGACTGTGGGTATGCATGCAGCCATTATCTGCAGATCAGGAAAGAAATCACCACAGAGCCTCGGTGATGTGACGTAAGGTCTGAGAATCCAGTTTATATGACCAAGATTTAAAGCTCTTAATTTCTGTATCATTGGTCGGGCTCTGCTGCCCTAAAGGCCACCGAATGACAGCGCTGCTCATGAATCACAAAGTATTCAGTGCCCCCATCCCTGGGGGGTGAGTGGTACCATACAATATCATATTACTCATCAGGTTCACACAGGCAACAGCCTCTCAGACCTCCATTTGCAAGGTGGTCGGTGTATCCCACTGCTATTTCTCTGACTGCAGGGAGGCCTGGTGAGGTGCTTGTGGGTTTCATAGCAACACTTAGCAGGCCCTTCCCAAGAAATTCTCATCTATTACTAGAGCAGGGTTTCATTTCTCTGGTTGCGGTTAATGCACAGCGTCAGGGGCTGTGTTCGAAAGCTTGGGTCCCATGGACTTCGGTGGGATTTCAAAAAGAAAAAGAAACTCGCTTTAGTGAGAGATAGCCTTGTTCATTTTTAGCTAACACTGTTGATTTTACTTTTGATTTTTACCTTTTGCGCCTGGATCCCAAGGATGGGACATTTGTTTGCTTCCGGGGGTACTTTCTATTTTGCTCTTCAGCTCCCTGGCAGATGCAGTAGGCTGGCAGGGGGTGGGCAACGCCTCCTGCAATGCAGAATCTCCCAGGATAAGGGGGGGGGGGGGAAGGACCACTGGGTGCAGCGGGGGCTGGTAGCTTCTTGCAAAGCTATAATAGCAGTTTGGGTAATTTTAGCAGATCTGCTTTGATTTCATTGGAGTTGGCGGAAACTTGGTTTTTGGAGTCCTATCTTGAAAAAAAAAAAAAAGGGCATAGCTATGTTGATTTACCAGAATCTCCTTCCGCTATCCATAGCAGGTCCTATACAGCATTAAAGTCTATTTATATGGTAGGATAATATTTTGGCTTAGCTGCTGTGATATAGCACTATGTTCCGCTGTAAACCTATTCAGGTCAAAAGGAATTATGGTGATAACTCTCTTGGACAGTTGTAACAGGTGCTTGGGTGAGCGCCATGGCCAGTCCACAGATGTGGAATGCTCTGCCATAAGCATTATGTCATGGGAAGAATTTTATAGTTGTGTGGTTTCTTAATGGAAAATGTTCCCGTTTAGTTTGACTTTGCCAAATTATAAGATTTTACGGTAGATTTGTAATGTCTTAATTTTGGCTATGTGGGATTTAATTTTACATATGGAAAAGGTAGCTCAGCGGAGAGGGATTGTGAAATAGAACTCTGGCCTTTGAAGCTATCTATGCTCCCATTCCATTTATCAGAGGTTCTCCAGTATGGAGAGTCTCTACTAGTGTTCAGTGAATGCCTTAATGGGGGGCCAGAACAGCTAGGCTAGTTCTCTAGCTGCAATGGCAGCAGCTCAGACTCTAGTAGGCATAGTATGCTGGGCTTACAGGATGGCTTCTGCGCTGATCGGCATCAGCCAAGGTGACTGCCGGTTTAGACTGTGAATGTGGAGTCAGCCTGGAGGAGGGGCCTTGCGTTCTCTGGACAATGCCCTGCATACACTGAATCCCTTCAATTTGATCAGCTGCTGGCAGGACACAAGGCACGCTCGCAAGCTTTTTTTTTGCTTCAGTGGTCTAAAAGTGGAGTCTTTACCAGGTGGTATAATGGGAACTTGTCTGCAGTTTCTTGGCTTCTTTATTGCTGACTCAATTGCCACAGCAGAATGAGAGCTGTATTTCATATCACCAGGTGCTAGTTGAACTTAAAATATAAAGTCCATCTTTGTGCAGTCAGACGGAATGGGGCGTTACTCTAGCAGGACGGCCGTGGATTAGTATGCCTGTGTTTGGGAGTTCTTTCTACTTCATATTGGTGGCACGGAAAGAGCGTCTCTTAACATATGCTGAAGGCATTTTTGGTTTAGAGGTGTCTTTGTAAAAAAAAAAATAAAATAAAATAAATAATAAAAATAAATAAATAAATAAAGAAGGAAGGAAAGTAAAGAAAGTATTCAGCTGTCCTGAATTCGCCTGTTCTTGATTGACATTTTGAGGCTAAGCAGGGGCACGCCTGGGTACCACGTGGCTGGGTGCACACCTTGCACTTCCAGGGTGTGCGGACTCACTGTATGGAACAGAGCCCTAGCAATCTTCTTTATCGCAAGATGGGAAAGTAGATAGTTCACTGAAGCGGGGGCATTGCTCTGGCCTTACAAGCTCCAATTTTTGGAGCCTGGGGAGGCGAGAGCATGCTTCCGCTGGTCGCAGTGTTACGGCAGTCTACTCGCCTGGAACAGGAAAGGATCAGGGAGTTGAATCGACTACAGCCTGATTTGCTTTATGGGGCAAATGTGCATTATGGCTTGATTCAAGCGCTAGCTAATATTATTGGCTTCCTTGGGGTTCACCCAGAGGTGTCTCTGGTGGAGGAATGGGTCAGCTGATGGTTCGTCCCAGTCGAGGGTCAGTAAGCTCCCATTAAGTCTGTCTTGTCCTTTCCCCGTGGGCTCTCATAGGGCAACTAGTTGGCGTATCGGGGCTTTCAGAGAAAGGTGCTCTTGGTAGTGCCCGGTTGGGCGAGACGGCCGTACTAGGCTTTTCTCATTCATCTACTCGACAGGCTTTTCCTAGAAGTTGTCGGTAGCGGATGTTCTGTTGCGGCTAGGTCCATGACGAATGTCTCAGGTGGATCTGTGCCCGCCTACGGTTTGGCCTTTGTATGGGCGGGGCCCAAGTAGAAGGGTTATTCTGCGGCAGTCTTCGCTGCCTTGTTGAGAGCAAGGAGGCAGGCTGCTTCTGCTACGTAGGTCCATGCTTAGCGCCTTTTGGAAGGCTGCTGTTCACGGCAGCAAGTCCGGGCGACAAAGGTGTCTGTATCCTTGGTCTGAGTTCTCTGCAGGACAGTGTCTGAAGGAACTAGCGGCCAGTTCCTTAGAGGATCCAGCGGACGACTGTTTCCGGCTGTAGGAGTCTGTGAAGGGAATAGCGCTAGGTGTTCGGATCGATGTGTAGCGTTTCCTTAAGTTGGGATCCGACTGTGTTACTCAAGGAGAGTTCGGGTGCCGCCGGGGGATCCTGATTGGGCCTTAGAGGCGTTAGCTAAAGAGTCCTTTGATTCTTTACTCCAGGCGTCGGTAAAGGATTTGCTGTTATAGACAGTGGCTTTGATAGCTCGTTGTTCGGTGCGACGAGTTTCGGAGTTTCAGGCGTTGTCATCTAATGAGCCGTTTTCACCCTTTCTGGATAGAGGGTGATGTTTGCGAGCAGTCCTGTCGTCCTTCCAAAAGGTGGTTTTCTGATTTTTCTCCTGAGCCTATTGGTTTCTCTTCCAGTTCTCGGTTTTTCTGGAAGGGGAGGTTTTTATTCGTAGCTTACACCAATAGGAAACATTACATGCAGGGTGCGATGTTCCTTTCTTTGTTTTTGTGTGCTGGTTGGAGGTCCCCACAAAGGGGAAGCAGCAGCGAAGGCGGCCATTTCGCACTGAGTTAAGGCGGTGGTGGTTGCCTCAGCTTTCTGCTGGCGAGGTTGTATGATTCCGGGGGGCTTTCTGACTCTTGCTACCAGGGCACAAGCGGCTTCATGGGTGAATCACCGTGTCATTCCACCAGGAGGGATTTGTAGAGCAGCTTCCAGGTCGTCTCTTCATTTCCTCAGTAACCACTACTGCCTAAATGTTTTGGCTGTAAAGGAAGCCTGTTCCGGGTCGGCAGTGTGGTGAGTTGGCTTGATAGGTCCCTCCCAATGATTACTGCTCTGTTACATCCCAGAAGTAGAGGACTAAACTGGAGGAACAATAAGGAAATAGAAATTACACTTACCTGGTAATTGTCGTTCCTTGAGTTACGACAGTTTAGTCCTCATTCCCGCCCAGGAGTGTGATTTCTTCAGAGTTTATTTTCAGGCGGAGTGAAGCATCAATCTCAAGGAGTAGACAGATACTTTCAGTTTCTAGATCGCAGTGAGTATCCCTCTCTGTTCTTTCTTTCTTTTCTCTTATTTAAATGAGGTGATGGTATAGGATACGTGTTTGCATAGGGGGGACATGAATGTAAAGTAAAAAAAAAAAAAAGAGAGAAAAGAAAAAATAAGATGGATATGGTTTAAAAGGCTCCTCCGGTTGAAGAATGGGGAGTTATTTAAAGTTATGGTATAGTTACTTATTTGTTGTTCCTTTGAGTTTGCTTTGTCAATAGTACACTGGAGGCTGATGGGAGATACCAGCAGGCTATATCCAGTGATGTCATGACTTTGACATGCCCAGTCTCCTAGCTGCAGGAAGAGGTGCACAACCCAGAAGTAGAGGACTAAACTGTCATAACTCAAGGAACGACAATTACCAGGTAAGTGTAATTTCTATATAATGAGGTAAACCTTCCTCATCATTCTAATTCGTTAAACAACAATTTATTAATTTAACATGTTTATACTGCCTTTCATAAAATCAAAGCGGTTTACAATATAACTCAACAACTTTACAGAGAACTTGTGGTATAGGTAGGGGTGGCATGCGGGACATGCTAGCAAGCATAACTTATTTACAGTGTGCCATATATACAGTTACAATTCAACTGCTCCCAGCTCTCCCTCAGCTTTAATCATTCTGTTCTGAATCATTCCAATCTTACAAAAAAAAAGTTTGGCCAGTAGTTGGGGATCCACTAAAATTCCTTCATCGTCAACTACCTTGGCACTCTCACACAAATAGCTCCTGGGGTCAATTCTCTACCCCTTGAATCTTCACTGTAAAATAGCTCCTCTTTAGTTGCACCAGCAACAATTTATGCGCTACCAAAAGACATATATACACTTCTTTATATGTATCTGCACAGGATCTTTGCCACTTCCACTCTGCTCTAGCAGCCTGCATTTAAAATCATGCACATCTCTCATAAACCATACAGCGCATCCGCATCTAATGTGAATAACTTGTCTCTACAGAGCCACCTCATTACCCATCGTCCTCAGAGCCTTCCAAAAGGTTATTACAAGATATCAATCTGGAGTTCAGACATAAAGATGGATAATAAAGGAGGGGCTACCTTTTAGGTGGAGAAGCAGAGGTGAAATGTTTTGTTTTGGGCACATTGCATTTGAAGTGGTAATTTAATGTGCAGGAGGAAATGGCAGAGTAAGAATCAGAGTGTGGTTTAAATCGGTGTTTCCCAACTACTAGTATGTTTTCAGACCTGATGAGGTATTGCCACAGAAAAATTACCACTGCCTGTTACCTAGGTCCAGGCCAGCGCCTTTCTCTGCTTGTAGTATTTCACAGCTACAAGAATAATCTTGAGCTCTTTTCTGAGAACATGTAGTTTGATATGACTTTCCTTCCTAGCTTTAAGAGGAGCTCCAAAGTTTGGGAATTTAAGGACAGAATGCAGGGAATATAGTTAGCCAGGCCGTGCTTTGTGCAGTTCTTCATTTTCTTCCCCCCTCCTAAGCTGCTTTGTTTGATTCCTTCCAGCTTCTGTATTAAACACAGGCTGAGTGAGAGAGGGTGAACATTTACAGAGCACTAGTTTTGACTTGCTCTGAGTGCTAGGAACAGCAGCAGTAAAGGAGCTCTGGCTGCCACATGCAGCAGCCAAGGAAACGAATCAAGCCAACTGTTCACACCTCACTACTTCTTTCTCCTGTTACACCTGCGCTAACTGTGATGTGCTTTCCATGCCGCCTACAACCCACCCAGATCACTGCTTGTGCTGAGTGCAGTACACTAAACCCCATGCCAATAGTTAGAGCACATTAGTAAGCATGTCCCTAAAATTTAGAAGAGAACGGTTAGACTTATAATGCCTGCATAGTTCTCTCAGCCATGCGAATGATTCCCATGTCCAGACTGCCGCTCCATGGAGGATGGTCTGTGACACATTTCTGTTAAGGTAGGTGTGCCTTTGGCATGAAAAGGTTGTGATGCATTGGCTTAAAGGAGAGCAGTCAAAAGTGGATAGATAACTGGGTGTTGCCAGCACAGAGGTGATTCAAGTCAAGAGAATTGATGATGATACTGTACTTGGCTTTTATGTCTTTGATTATAAATTATGTTATTATATGGTTTCCCAAGAGTCCTTGTCTATGTGCGCAGTCACTGAGGAAAATGTGTTGTGTGGTATTATTTAGGTACCTTTAAGTTAAAGAACATGCATGCTGATTAAATTGTTCTTCCTAATAACGTTATGCATGAGACTTGTGCTAGATGAGCTCACGAGTTTTGAAGATGTTCTGATTCTTGAAAAATTACTGTGGCTAGAGCAAGGCCCTATGATGACCCTGGAAAAGTGTGGGTGTTAGTGGTGGGAGCCTGCTCTAACATTGACAACTACCTTATCTCTATGAGAAGAGGAACAGCCTAGCAGGAGGCCTGTGACTGTGGGAACACTAGGCCAAAAGCAGCACAGGGAAGCCAAATCTAACTGCAGGACCTGGAGCTACCCAAAGGAATGAGCAGTGCAGGCAGGAAAGCAAGTTGGAAATGGAAAGAGGGAGAAGATGATTGCATGAGGGAGATGGAGGGGGAATGGGAAGGTGATTTATGCAGAGAGGCAGGGAGGGGGAATGGGAAGGTGATTATGTTGCAAGGATTAGAGGGAGAGGGAAGGTAATTTGTGCTGAGGGTGGAGAGGGAAAGTTGATAGTGTGAGGGGACCAAGAGAGCTCTGTGCTGGGTGTACCATGACATGGAAATGTTTGGGAACCACTGGTGTAGATTTTATAGGGGTACAGGATGTACTTTGTTGCCACTGATGCCACCAGTGGTTTGCATTTTTGCCTGCTCAGCAGCTGTACAGAACCTGAGGTGCTGTGGGAAACTGTGGCTTAGAAGCCTAGCCAATGATGCCTTTGATGGCTCTTGTAACGCTTTTTTTTTGGGGGGGGGGACAGGTGGGAGAAGTGTGTTAGTTTTGTTTTCTGCTGTAGAAGGGCAGCACACCTTTAGTGCAGTGCATTTAGCATGTTAGCGAGCTTGCTTGCTTATGTATTTATTTGGATTTCACTTTCACGTTAATAGTGGTAGTTCAAGGCAAGTTACATTCAGATATGGCCAGTATGTCCCTTCCCAGAGGGCTTACAGTCTTTGTTCCCAAGGCAGTGGAGGGCTTAGTGACTTACCTGAGGTCACAAGGGGCATCATTGTGGTTTGAACCCTGGCTTTCCTGGTTCTTAGCCGCCTGCTGTAACCACAAGGCTATTCCTGCACTTCACAACTTGTTGCACATTGTTTTGTTAACCATTGTTCATGGTCCACTTTGTTGTTTTGAATTTCCTTCCTTCCTCTCTATCTCTTTCTTTAATGTTTTTTATCCATGATTTTTCCTCGCCTTCTCTTTATAATAGCTGTCCTCCATCTCCTAGAGCAGTGCTTCTCCATCCAGTCTTCAGGGCACACCTAGTAGACACATCGGGTTTTCAGGATTCCCACAATGAATATGCATGAGATAAATTTGCATGCACTGCCTTCATTATATGCAAATCTATTTCATGCATATTCATTGTGGGAATCCAGAAAATCCGATGGGCCTAGATGTGCCCCAAGGACTGGGTTGAGAAGCACTGTCCTAGAGTTCAGGAACCCTCAGCAGTCTAAGATCTGGAGGGAAGTCTCCTTTAAAACTTACTACTTGTAACACTTCTCCATCAACTGGCAAGAGTCACTACAGTGCAGCAGCTGTTTCATGGCACTTCTATACCAGGGGATCTCAATCCAGTCCTTGGGACAAACCTTTCTAGTCAGGTTTTCAGGATACCACAATGAATGTGCATGAGAGAAAATCTGCATGCACTGCCTCCATTGAATGCTAATCTCTCTTATGCATATTGATTGTTTTTATCCTGAACATCTGACTGGCTAGATGTGTCCCAAAGACTGGGTTGAGAACCCCTGCTATATATCCTCTGGCCCTAATGGGCTGCTCTGTATCACACAGTTCTACTGCTTGTACTATAGATCTAACATTGTTTTAATCCTTCACCTTTTATGTAAATAAAAAGCTCTTTAGGTTAGAGCCTGTAGCCTTCTCAGCCTGCCTTTCCATAATTTTGTATACAGATCATTTATTGAATGTTGACATCATCTGAAGAAGAGATCTTACTAGATTCAAAAAGGGGCATGTTTCAATATTTATTTTTCTAAAGCCATCCCCTCACTTTAGCTGCCTTGTTGGCTTTGTTTTACTAATACTACCACTATTATTGATCATTTGTATAGCACTAAGGTGTATGCAGCACTTTACAGAGACATGTAAGAGACTAAACTCTGATGAGCAGGGACTATCTAGTCAAGGTAGACAACACCATAGCTGGGTACATGGATGTGTTTAGGGGAATGGTAAGGAAAGATATAGTTGGAGAGCAGGAGACTATGTGGATCCAAAAACAGCCTCTAAGAGGTGTATTTTTAGCCTGGATTTGAAAAGGGCCAGAGATAAAGTCTCAAACTGACTCAGGTAGTTTGTTCCAGGCATAAAGGGTAGCAAGCTGGAAAGATCGAAGTCTGGAGTTGGCAGTGTAAGAGAAGGGCACAAATAGAAGCAATCTGCTAGAAGAGCTGAGCTCTAGAGGAGGGGACTTCTCTATTTTGGATAACTGTTTTTTTTCCTTTTTTCTCATCTTAGCAAAGGCTATGGTGATAGTACTTTAGAATAAATGAGCTGGTTTCCACTTCAGGCACCAAATGAATAGCTGCACACATAACTCATACCTGACTAGTCTCCAGCATCAGCTGCTAATGACTTGAGTCACTCTCTGGTGGTGGCTCAAGCACACACGCTGATATCTTGGGCAGAACCCATTCAGAGAGGCTTAGCACTGAGACATGAGTGTAAGTGGTGCATTACAGTTATACCAGAAGAAACTGAGCAGCACGTTTGGTGTAATTTGGTAGAAGGCATGCCTAATAGCCTTCCGGAGTAGTAAGTAGTATTATTGTAAACTGGATTCCCAAGAACTTCCTGCCTGTCAGGCATCTAAAAAATGAACATATGCAAATGAATCATTTGGATGAATAATCTTCATGCATTTTGTTTTTTCTAGAACTTCAGAGTTAGGCTTGTTCAACTTGTTAAGTTACTGTGCAGTAACAATTTATTTCAAATGTTTTATATACTGTTTTCTGCACACAAAGCCAACTTGTCCAACATGGTGTACAGCAAGCAATAAAATACAATTCCTCATCATCCCTCTAGTCCAGTCCAGTTTTGTGGGTTATGCACTCCCTCTATCAGATACTTAACAAATCCCTGTTTGGAAAAGATTGAGATAGGTTGCACCTACTTTCCTAAAATGTTGGAATAAGAATTGTTGGGCGGTCTTGGTGGCCTTCAGAGCCTTTTCCCAGTTTGGGATCAGCTGGGATGGAACAGTGGTAACATTGCTGCCTTGCATACAAAGGTTGCAAGTTCAGTCTCCAGAACTTTCCTTAATCTGGAGAAAAAAAATAAAGGATGGAGCCTTATCAGGGCTTGGGATACAGACTGCTGCTACTAGCTCTGCACAGGGCCAGGCAATCCAAATCCATAAGAAAGATGCTGAAGAAATCTGTTCTGATAGTCTCTTTGATTCGGTTGTAGGTCAGAAGAGTTATCAATGTTCAACATGTCTGTGGTTTGTTGCGTGAGCAGGACTGCAATTCTCCAAGCATAACAGAACAGAAGTTTGGAAACCTTTGGAGTACTTCGGGAACAGGAGTTCTGCTATGCCGATGGCTTAGATATTGCAGGCCTTCTGCAGTAGCGAGTACAGGACTGTACAGTCTGTTGGTGGAGGCAGTCATAGTGTTGGCAGGACCTTTGGCAGTGGACAGTTTTTTTTTCTTGTGTCTGACGTTCAACAAGTTCATGTCTGGGGGTTTGGCCTTACAAGCCAGTAGAGGCATAATTCTCCCTTTTTTGATTTGGATCCTGTGATGCCCAAGCTTCTGCTTTTAGCCTATTTCCTTGAGTCATGGCTCTTAGCTTGCATAAGAACATAAGATATGCCATACTGGGTCAGACCAAGGTCCATCAAGCCCTGTATCCTGTTTCCAACAGTGGCCAATCTAGGTCATACATACCTAGCAGTTTCCCCAAAAGACACAGGTTCCGCAATGCTTGTACTGGGTCAAGCATTGATATCCTGGGTCCCTTCTTAATAATGGTTTATGGACCTTTCCTCCAGGAACTTGTCCAAACCTTTTTTAAACCCAGCTACACTAACAGCCTTTACTACATCCTCCGGTAACAATTTCCAGAGTTTGATTACACGTTGAGTGAAGAAATATTTTCTTTTATTAGTTTTAAATAGTTTACCCTGTAGCTTCATTGCATGTCCCCTAGTCTTTCTATATTCTGATAACGTAAACAATCGATCTACGTTTACCCGTTCCACTCCGTTCATTAATTTATAGACTTCTATCATATCTCCCCTCAGCCGTCTCTTTTCCAAGTTAAAGAGCCCTAACCTTTTTAGCCTTTCTTCATAGGAGTATCCTTCCATCCCCTTTACCATTTTGGTGGCTCTTCTCTGAACCTTTTCTAATAATGCTATATCCTTTTTAAGATACGGCGACCAGAATTGCACACAATATTCAAGGTGCGGTCTCACCATGGAACGATATAGAGGCATTATAATATCTTTTGTTTTATTTTCCATTCCTTTCCTTATGATACCTAGCATTCTATTTGCTCTCTTGGCTGCCGCTGCACACTGGGCCGAGGGTTTTAACATGCTATCCACAATGACGCCTAAATCTTTTTCCTGGGTGGTGGTTCCTAATGTGGAACCTTGCAACGTGTAACCATAGTTTGGGTTGTTCTTCCCTAGGTGCATAACCTTGCACTTGTCCACATTAAATTTCATCTGCCATTTTGATGCCCAGTCTTCCAATTTATCAAGATCCTCTTGCAATTTTTCACAATCGTCTTGGGTTTTAACAACTTTAAATAGTTTTGTGTCATCTGCAAATTTGATAACCTCACTCGTTATTCTACCTTCCAGGTCATTTATGAATATGTCAAAAAGCAGCGGACCCAGCACAGATCCCTGGGGTACACCACTATTCACCTTTCTCCATTGGGAAAATTGGCCATTTAGCCCTACCCTCTGCTTTCTATCTTTTAACCAGTTCCTGATCCACAATAGTACACTGCCTCCTATCCCATGACTCTTTAGTTTTGCCAAAAGTCTCTGAAGAGGGACCTTGTCAAAGGCTTTCTGAAAGTCCAGATACACAATATCAACCGACTCACCTTTGTCCACCTGTTTATTCACTCCTTCAAAAAAACATAACAGATCAGTAAGACAAGATCTTCCTTGTCTAAAGCCATGTTGGCTGTCTCCCATTAGGTTGTGACTATCTACATGCTGAGTAATTTTATTCTTTATGATGGTTTCTACCATTTTTCCCGGTACTGACGTCAGGCTCACCGGTTTGTAGTTTCCAGGATCACCCCTGGAACCCTTTTTAAAAATTGGTGTTACATTGGCGATCCTCCAATCTTCAGGTATTAGAGATGATTTTAATGATAATTCACAGATTACTGATAGCAGGTCTGCAATCTCATATTTCAGTTCTTTCAACACTCTTGGATGTATACCATCCGGCCCAGGTGATTTGCTACTCTTCAGTTTATCTAATAGTTGTAAGACATCTTCCCGATGTATCGATATTTCCTTCAATTTTTGCGCACCTTTAAATACCACGTCAGTCATGGGTAACATCCCTACATCTTCCTCAGTAAAGACTCAAGCAAAGAATTCATTCAGTCTCTCCGCTATCTCCTTGTCGCCTCTTAGTGCTCCTTTAATCCTTTTATCATCTAATGGACCAACTGACTCTCTCACAGGTTTTTTGATACAAATGTACTTGAAAAGGTCTTTATTTCGCGTTTTTGCTTCCGCAGCAAGCTTCTTCTCAAATTCTCTCTTTGCCTGTCTTATCAATGCCTTGCATTTGACTTGCCAGTGCTTGTGCTGTTTCCAGGTTTCGTCGTTTGGCTCTTTTTTCCATTTCCTGAAAGATGCTTTTTTGGCAACAACAGCCTCTCTGACCTCACCTTTAAACCATGCTGGCAGTTTTTTGGACTTCCTTCCACTTTTCTTAAAGCGTGGAATACAGCTGGTCTGGGCTTCCAAGATAGTATTTTTCAACAACACCCAAGCTTGATGTACATCTTTAACCTTTGCAACTGCTCCTTTTAGTTTTTTCTTAACTATTTTCCTCATTTTATCATAGTCTCCCTTTCGAAAGTTAAAAGGTAGTACTGTGGATTTCCTTACTATCCCTCCTCCACTAATTAAATCAAAGGCGATCATGCTATGATCACTATTGCCAAGTGGCCCCAACACCCTTATCTCTTGCACTAGATCTAGTGTTCCACTAAGGACTAGGTCTAATATGGCTTCCCCTCTGGTTGGTTCATGAACCAGCTGCTCCAAGGAGCAGTCATTTATTTCATCTAGGAACTTTATCTCCCTAGCATGTCCTGACGTGACACTGACCCAGTCGATACCGGGGTAATTGAAATCACCCATTATTATTACTGCGCTGTAACTTTTGTTAGCTTCCTTGATTTCTTTGACCATTTCATCATCCATTTGGTCATTCTGGCCAGGTGCTCGATAGTACACCCCCACTGCCATTGCCTTCCCCCTTTTATATGGAATTTCAATCCATATAGATTCTACAGCAGATTTTGTTTCCTGCAAAACTTTAATCCTTTCTGAGTCAATGCCCTCTCTAACATAGAGCGCAACCCCTCCACCAATTTGATCAGCTCTATCATTACAATATAGTTTGTACCCAGGTATCACAGTGTCCCACTGGTTGTCCTCCTTCCACCATGTCTCTGATATTCCAATCATATCTAACCTTTCATTTAGTGCTATATATTCTAACTCTCCCATCTTATTCTTTAGACTTCTAGCATTTGCATACAAGCATTTTAGAGAATGTATTTTATTCATGTTAATTTGGCTATTGTTAGACATGGGTAAATTGGGATCTTTAAGCTCTGTCTGCTCCATACTTGAGGGCATTTGGGCTACTTTACTCTTTTCTGTAACCTCTCTGCTTTTGGTAGTATTCTTCAAGGATACATTCTTCCGAACCATCCGCTCTTGGGTGACTGTCGGCTTTCCCCTAATATATAGTTTAAAAGCTGCTCTATCTCCTTTTTAAAGGTTAATGCCAGCAGCCTGGTTCCATCCCGGTTAAGGTGAAGCCATCTCTGCACCATTGTCTCATCCACGCATTGAGACTCCGGAGCTCTGCCTGCCTTTTGGGTCCTGCACCTGGAACAGGAAGCATTTCGGAGAATGCTACCATGGAAGTTCTGGATTTCAACTTCCTACCTAAAAGCCTAAATTTTGCTTCCAGAACCTCCCTACCACATTTTCCTATGTCATTGGTACCGACATGTACCAAGACAGCAGACTCCTCCCCAGCACTATCTAAGACCTTATCTAGGTGGCGCGTGAGGTCCGCTACCTTCGCACCAGGCAGGCATGTTACCAGGCGATCCTCACGTCCACCAGCCACCCAGCTATCTACATGCCTAATGATCGAATCACCAACTATAACGGCTGTCCTAACCCTTCCCTCATGGGCACATGGCCCTGGAGAAACTTCCTCGGTGCGAGAGGGTTTTACATCACCTGGAGGACAGGTCCTAGTTACAGGATCACTTCCTGCCACACCAGGGTGATGCTCTCCTGTCACGTGACCTCTCTCCTCCATGGCAACAGGGGTGCTGCCAGACTGGAGGTGGGACTTCAGGACTATATCCCTGTAGGTCTCGTCTATGTACCTCTCTGTCTTATGTTTTCCAAGTCTGCTACTTTAGCCTCTAGAGAACGGACTTGTTCCCTGAGAGCAAAGAGCTCCTTGCACACGTAAGACCTCTCACCAACTGGGAGAAAATCCTACATGTGACATTCAATGCAAAAGACTGGAAAGCCCCCATCCCACTGCTGGACTGCTGTCTGCATCTTAGTTTTAAGTTTGTGTCTAGATCTTTAAGTTCTTACTTACTAGGGGTTGCTATGGGTTTTTATACCAATAAAACTGTACCTAATGCGTTTAATATACCTTGTTCACCTGAAGCTTAATTAATCTCAGGTCCTTAGTGTATGACTGATTTGGGTAATGAGCTTCACCTGAAAGCACCTCCTGTCTTTTAAGATGTGTAAGTACCTATAAAGCTATGATTATCCCAGGGGTGGGTGGGAAATAACACTTATTAAAAGAGGGCTGCTACACAGTACCCTGTCTTGTGCTGCTGAGGTAAGCTAAATTCTGATGTGATTTAAATTATAGCTCTTAGCTGCTGCTAGGCTCTAACTTCTTATGAAATTTAAACTACAAGCTCTCTGCTGGGTTCTAAATTTAACCAGAAAGTTCTCTGTGTTTTAAAACTAAAAGTACTTTTCTGATGGTAGGCCCTGAGTGACTATTAAATGTACACTACAAGCTCTCTGCTGGGTTCCAAATGTAACCAGAAAGTTCTCTTCTGTGTGTTAAATTTAAACTAAAAGTACTTTGCTGTTACTTGGCCCTGAGTGACTATTAAATTTAAACTACAAGCTCTCTGCTGGGTATGAAATGTAACTAGAAAGTTCTCCTCTGTGTTTTACGTTCAAACTTTAATTGCTGCTACTAGGCCCTAACTGATCCAACAAAAAACAGTGGGTTCACAGATTAAGTAGCTTTAATACAACAAATTCTTTTTAGAAAATTACCAGAAGTATATACTCACAGTTGCAGATTTCTCTCCAGAAGTAACAGTCCCCCTTTCTAGTCCTTCTAGTCCTATCTTTTAACCAGTTCTTGATCCACAGTAGTACACTGCCTCCCTATCCCATGACTCTTTAGTTTTGACAAAAGTCTCTGATGAGGGACCTTGTCAAAGGCTTTCTGAAAGTCCAGATACACTATATCAACCGACTCACCTTTGTCCACCTGTTTATTCACACTTTCAAAAAAACATAATAGATTAGTAAGACAAGATCTTCCTTGTCTAAAACCATGTTGGCTGTCTCCCATTAGGCCATGACTATCTACATGCTGAGTAATTTTATTCTTTATGATGGTTTCTACCATTTTTCCCGGTACTGACGTGAGGCTCACCGGTCATGTAGTTTCATGTTGGACCTTGCTGAATGTCTTTGACAGGAGAAGGCAGTGAGACGGTGTTCTTTGTCCCTTCGTTCAGTCAACCCAACAGTTTGGGGTTGGGGCAAACAATGTCTTGTTGAAGTTCTGCCTCAGTGTGCTGTGGGTACAGATAGCAGCACTGATCCGTTTTGGGGACAGCAGGCAGGAGGTATCACTTGTCTTTTTCTTTCCTGATTGTGGTTACTCAGCAGAAAGAGGTCGCTTCTTAATGCTTTTTGGCCTGCACAGTGCTCTTCCATGGGCTCCTGCGGATGCGCATGGCTTCCTGTGAGCCTCTGGTGAGGTGGTTTTGGTGATCTCTGGGGACAGAAGCATTCTATTTCTTTGTGCACGGTGGAAAGACTTTATTGGGGTATGTGTAAGGAGTCTCTTCAATTGAAAGTTTGGGATGGGCAAGTCCTTCAGGGCTCTCCTCATTTCAGTGTTTAAAGGCGCTAAGATTTTAGTCTGTCTCTCTTCCAGTTACTCTTGTTCTATTACAGAGGGAAATCCGTTTTTCTGGTTTTGGCTGAAATTGCTCTTGGCAGCTTACAGTTGAAGGCCAACTGGTCCTGTAGTCTGTACTCTAAGAGCTCAAAGGACTTTTTATGGTTGGATCTACCCTTAGTGTGGGAAACAGAGGTTACATAGCATGAACTGGCATCGAAGGCATATCTTGTAGTTGCCTGGAGGAGACCAGACAGTTTGTTGGCTTCAGGATTGTTTTTCCACAATGGCTTAGTTGCTTTCCTAAGGGACACATGTTCTATGCATGCCTTCACAAGTGGGGCGACCAGTCTCATTGGTTTCCTTCCCTGATTAGGTACTGCTTTGGTACATCCCATGCATCTGGACTGGACCGGAGGGATAAAGGTGAAATCGGGCCTTACCTGCTTATTTTCTTTCCTTGAGTACATCCATTCCAGTCCAGGATTTGCCCTAGATACATACGATTTGTACCCGGTTTTGGGAGAGAGTGCACACACCCTATATTCTTCTGCTCTCTGTTGGCCTTTGAAGCAAACAGGTGTGCTACTGTAGTGGCATCGGGCCATGATAGCGTTGGTACGGCCTGTTCATTTGGTACAGCTGGCAGGTCGTGACACAATTGGGATTGTCTTGGAGCTATAGTTAGGCCATAAGGACAGAAGGCAATAGTTTGTATCCTTTATTCTGGGCTCATTTTGAGTCTGAAGTGGTTATTCGGAAAGTATAGACAGTGTGCAGGGTTTCCCTACTCAGGACATCCTCACAGCCTTGGGATTCCCAAGCAGCCCTTAATGGAAGGCTTGTGCCCACAAGGGCCAAGCCATAAGCGAGAAAAAACTGGGATTCTCCATTACCAGGAGCTCCCACCTTGCAGGTAGTAAGAAAGAGACTATATCCTTGAATCAAGACTCAATGTTTCACAGTCTGTGAGGGCAGTCTGGGGTCCCTAGGATCACCAGGCTCATCTGGGCCCAAACCAGTTCAGCTCCCCAGGGAGGGAGACACTGCATTCCTTCTTGAGGCCACTAATGAAGTAGGACCAGCATTCCCTCCATCTGCAGAACCTAGCTGTGTCCAAAATAACTCCTCAAATTGGCATTCTTCTGAGTGACCATTAAATGAAGTCCTGGAAAGTCCCATCTTCACATTATGAGGCCGTACATAAGAGCATAAGAACATAAGATATGCCATACTGGGTCAGACGAAGGTCCAATCTAGGTCACAAGTACCTAGCAGTTTCCCCAGAGGACTCAGGTTCCACAATGCTTGTATTGGGACAAGCAGTGGATTTCTCGGGTCCCCTTTAATAATGGTTTATGGACCTTCCCGCCAGCAACTTGTCCAAAGGTTTGTTTTTTTTTTAAACCCAGCTACACTAACAGCTTTTACTATATTCTCCAGTAACGAATTCCAGAATTTGATTACATGTTGAGTGAAAAAATATTTTCTCTTATTAGTCTTATATGGATTACACTGTAGCTTCATTGCATGTCCCCTAGTCTTTCTACATTTTGATGGCGTAAACGATCGATCATGATAGAGCTGATCTCTCACTTTGCCTGAACTCATGGAGCTCCAACACAGAAAGTCAGGCTGAGCGCTATCAAAGCTTGTGATGTGCACAGCAGACAGGGAAATCAGATGCTCCTCCGACAAACCCCACAGCTTCGTGGCTTGGAGAACCACTCCAGCTCCACGGGTCTTCCATATTTTATGTTGCCCACAATTTATTCTATTACTCTTCTTTATTTTTTTACTTGATTTTGTTGTCTTGGTTGTTTTGTCCTCTATTGAAAAACAGCTTGTATTGTGACTTCCATACACCAGTATTTGTAGAGTTGGAGCATAGAAGCATTTGTCTCGCACATCATCACTGCCACTAAAGAGTTCAGGTCTTCTTTACCAAGAAGGATCACTTTTTTTGTCTTTTATCGCTACCTCTCCATAGGATCCCAAAACTATCTTTTCTATTGCTGCTCTGCTATCCGCCCCTTGTTCCACCCCCTCCCCCTGACTCTCTCCCATCTGCCGCCTCTGCAGACTCCTTGGCCGCTTTCTTCATGGCCAAGATTGTCACCGCTCGTCAGAGCCTCCCCGATTCATTGGCTGTCATTCCCCCTCCTTCTAGTGCACCTGCTTTGGCTCATACTTGACACACTTTCCTATTAGCCTGGAAGCATTGTCAAAACTTCTTGTTTACATTAAGATATCTACATGCACCTTGGACCCCATTCTGTCATCCTGGTTACCCTTGCTGGCACTTTGTCTGTCTCCATTCATTCATTCATGCTATGATAGCTTCTAACCTGTCATCCGGATTAGGCCCTCTGGTTGGAAACATGCTTTGATCTGTTTACGTTTGGAAAACCCAGTTTGACTCTTCCGCTATCAGCAATTATAGACCAATTTCTAACCTACAGTTTCTGGCAAAGCTCACTGAACATGTTTTTCTTTCCCAACTCACAGATCATCTCGAGCACACATTGGCCCTGCACCTTCATCAGTTGTTTTTTTGACCACTTCAGAGCACCAACATTGTTGTCGCCTCTGTCCTTAATGATCTACACTGTATCCTTGATCACGGTTCCTTTGCACTCACAGTCTCCCTTGTCATCTACCAAATCCAAAGGAGGCAGTGAGGTCTACACTTTTGTCTCTTCGACTTTAGCCATTGGGTACTGTCCCCACCTGGTTCTCTTCCTTTATCTCTGACTGCTCTTATGAAGTCCACTTGCATAGTATTTACTCTTCCCAGTACTCCCTTCCCTGTGGTGTGCCCTAGTGTTTGGCACACTCGCTGCTTCTTTTCAATGTTTTCCTCTGCCCCCTGGCCACCCTCATGCAGACCTTCGGCATTCTCTTGTACATTTATGTCGACAATATCCTCCTAATCTTTCCTGTCCCCTGACCTATCATTTATTTATTTATTTAGACAGTTTTGTATACCACCTTATCCTTCAATTAAAGTGGTCACAACACAATTGGGGGATACATTTAACATGAGGAGATATGAGACACATACACTAATACGGGCAATGGAGGGTTAAGTGGCTTGCCCAAGACCACAAGGAGCACCTGTGGGACTAGAAACTCCAGTCCTTCCGGCCCAAGGTTGCTCTAGTGGGATTTGAACCGCCGACCTTCCGGCCTGAGGTAACTTGCCCCAACCACTAGGCCACTCCTCCCCACGAATCCTCAAATCCACTCCTCATCCACGAATGCTGACCTTGAGACCATCTCCACCTGGCTATTTAACAATTTTCTTAAACCTCAACACTGCCAAGACCACTGCGACCTGGATCACTGGTTCAGACACTGCCCTGTCCTTGGCCCCTTCTTGGGCCTATCTCCCATCTTTCTACATTCATCATTCAAGTACCTGGGATCCACATTGACACTGCTTTGTCCTTCTTCTCCTACATCAGCCCTAATACCAAATTGTCCTTCTCAGCCTTACACCCCCTGCTTGATCAGTTGGCCCTTACCACTATTCTCCTTTCCACTGTTATTTTGCAGCTAGACTATGGCAACATAGTTTATAGTGGTCTCCACCAGCTTCAGATGAAATGGCTCCAATCCATACAAAATGCTGACGTTCCTTAGCGCTCCGCAGTGCAGTCCTCAACTTCTGGGTTGTCAACCTCCTCCTGCAGCTAGGAGACTGGCATGTGCAAATTCATGACATCACTGGATATATCCTGTCAGCTCCCCTCCTACTTCCAGTGTGACCAGTCTCCTTGCAGCAGGAGGACGTTGTGAGCCCCGGGTTGGGACTCACTGTGAGAAAAAAATAAGCAGCTCCTTGCTTTTTGATCCTTTTTTATTCCCCTTTTATTTCTCATTTCTGTAATTAATGGGCTTCTGTTTCTTTAAATTTTAGTCAGCCCGTTTGGAAGGAGGAAAGGTCAGTGCTCAGCACTAGTGGGGCCTCCTGCCTCTCCTCCGTGTCAGCCCTGCCTGCCTGGGTTTACTTGCTTTCTGCCTTTTAATTTTTTGTTTGTTGTAGTTTTTGTTGGCTTTTGTTCCTTTAAAGCAGGCAGTTTAGGCTCCGTAGAAGTTCTCTCCCCCCGGACCATACGGGGGAGAGCCCTTCGGCTGCTGGGGGCCTCCGGGGTTTTCCCCGGGTGCTGCACCTTGATTCCGCAGATCGCGGGGTTCCTTTCTCCCGAGGCGATCTGCGCGGCAGCGGTAGCAGCTCCGTTGGGCTGCGGGAGCATCGGGGCTGCTTTGGTAAGCTGATCGCAGGTCCTGGCGCCTTTTTTGTTTCGGGGCTTTTGCTGCGGCGGCCATTTTGAGGGTGCTTGATCCACCGCGTGCTTTTCATCTCTTCGGGGCTCCGTGGCTTTGGGTAAGCAAACGCTGTTTTTTCTTTCAATTTTTGCTTTACTTTTGAGTTTGATTTTCAGCCTGGCAAAGGGGATAGTTGTAGGTTCTTCCCTTGGTTTTTTTGTTTTCCGCGGAGTGTTGCCCACCGGGGGGGATTTCCCTTAGTGTGCTCTTAGCTGTCATCAGGTTTCTTGTTCAGGCCAATGCCACAGAGGCCCCTCTGCATTATTTGTGGAGCCCGGAGAGGTCCTTTATCGGTCTTGGGAGTCTGCAGGGGTTGTGCAACCCTGTCTTCCCTTATGGAGCAAAAGCTGGAGGTTAGAGAGCCCGAGGGCATGGCTGAGATTCCAGACCTTGAGGCTGAGCATTCTTCCCGCCAGGGTGCGCCGGAGACTCGGTCCGAGGGGTCCGCTGGGCCCTCGGCGCCTCCGCCAGCAGGCCTGGCGGTGGAACCTGGGGTTTTTAGTCCCGAGTTGTTCTGTTAATGCACCAGGCATTTTGTTTGCGGCAGCAGGGCGCGGTGCCTGGATCGGCTCCTCTGCTGTCCCTTGCAGCCCCTCAGGACGTGGGAGGGGCTTCGAGTGTTCCTCCGCCGGCCCCAAAGAAGGCTCGTAGGTCCGCAGCCGTGGTAGCGGATGAGGAGTGGCCTGAGGGTTCTGAGGAGGCCTGGGATCCGGAAGGGGATCCTCTGGATCTTGAAGACGGGGAGCTTCCGGAGCCTGAAGACCAGGCCAAGATTATTCGAGTTTTTCGCCGCGAGGAATTGCCGGGGCTCATCTCCGAGTCTTTGAAAGTTTTGAATATGGCGTCTCCAATGGCCAAAGATGTGGAGATCGAGGATCCGGTTATCCAGGCGGAGCGTCAATCGCGCATTGTTTTTCCCTTGCACCGGGTGGTGGACAAAATGATCAAGGATGAGTGGGATAAGCCGGAGGCCGGATTGCGGGGCGTTCGCACCCTGTCTCGTCTGTATCCCTTGGCGGAGCCGGATAAGGAACGTTTTCGTGCACCGCGGGTGGATGCGGTGGTTTCGGCAGTTACTAAGAAAACCACTATCCCGGTTGAAGGGGGTGCAGCCTTGAAGGATGCCCAAGACCGGAAGGTCGATGGCTTATTGCGGCAAACCTTTGAGGCCGATTCCATTTCGTTGCAGGCGTCAGTGTGTGGCGCTTGGGTGGCTCGGGCGTGTTTACGCTGGGCCCAGCGGTTGCGTCTGTCCTCGCGCCTCGAGGTGGAGGATGTGAAGGAGTTAGATCGCCTGGAGTCTGGGGCGGCGTATCTAGCGGACATTCATTATGACTTGATTTGCGCGTTAGCTAACAGTACGGCTTCGGTGGTGGCGGCCAGACGTTCGGTGTGGCTCAGGAACTGGGCAGCTGATGGTCCGTCTAAATCTCGTCTTAGTAAGCTTCCCTTCAAAGGGGGTCTTCTCTTTGGAGAAGATTTGGACAAGTTGGTCAAAGACCTGGGGGAGTCCAAGGCTGGTCGCCTCCCTGAGGACAAGCCTAAGCCGCTTCGTTCGACCTCCTCGGTTAGGGGGCAGTCTCGTGATTTTCGCCGGTTCCGGTCCCCTCGCTATGCAGGTTTCTCTAGGGGCCGCTTCCAGACCCGCGCACAGGGCTTTCGGGGCTACAGAAGTACCGCGAGAGGCTTCTCTGCAGCCTCCCCTTCCACGTCTCGTAAACCACAAT
Source organism: Ichthyophis bannanicus (assembly GCA_033557465.1). NCBI lineage: Eukaryota > Metazoa > Chordata > Amphibia > Gymnophiona > Ichthyophiidae > Ichthyophis > Ichthyophis bannanicus. Next base: position 373,006,358 of record CM066034.1, on the reverse strand, counting down.
GAGATGAGGCGGGTCCCGGCGGTGGGCATTTCGGTAGGCGGCCGTCTGCGGGAGTTCCTCTCCGCTTGGACCCTCATCACCACGGACCAGTGGGTCCTCGATATCATTCAACACGGATACGCCCTCGAGTTTGCTCGACCCGTTCGGGATTCCTTTATCCGCTCGCCGTGCAAGGGGGCCTCCAAAGCGGCAGCGGTGGCCGCCACTCTCAACAGATTGTTACTGTTGGGTGCGGTGACGGAGGTGCCCAAAAGCGATTACGGTACGGGTCGCTACTCGATTTATTTCGTGGTGCCCAAGAAGGGCGGAGACTTGCGACCCATCCTGGATCTCAAGTCTGTCAACCGCTGCTTGCGGGTACCGCACTTTCGCATGGAGACCTTACGGTCGGTTATCGTCGCGGTGCGTCCCGGGGAGTTTTTGACGTCGCTAGACCTGACGGAGGCGTACTTACATATTCCCATCCTGGAGGCTCATCAACGGTTTCTGCGGTTTGCTCTCCCGTGGGGGCATTATCAGTTTCAGGCGCTTCCTTTCGGTCTGGCGACGGCTCCTCGCACCTTCATGAAGATAATGGTAGTAGTGGCGGCGGCATTGCGGCGCGAAGGGATCCTGGTTCATCCCTATCTAGACGATTGGTTGATTCGTGCGAAGTCCAAGGAGGAAAGTCTACAGGTTACGGACAAAGTGGTCCATTTTCTGCAGAGCCTGGGTTGGGTGATCAATTTTGCGAAGAGTCATCTGGAACCCACCCAGGACCTCGTGTATCTCGGAGTCCGGTTCAACACGCGTTCAGGTCACGTGTTCCTTCCTTCTCCGCGAGCCGAAGCCTTGCGCGCGCTCATTCGGAAATTCCGAGCCACTCCGGCTCCGACAGCCTGGGACTACCTGCGAGTGCTCGGTACCATGGCAGCGACTCTGGAAGTGGTTCCGTGGGCGAAGGTGCACATGCGTCCGTTGCAGCGGGCCCTGCTCCGTCGCTGGTCGCATCAAGCGGACCCCTTAAGCAGGCATCTGCCTTGCCCCCTAAAGGTCCGCAAGTCTCTCCAGTGGTGGCTTCTCCCTCGCTCTTTGGCGGCCGGGATGCCACTAGATCAACCCGATTGGTTGCCTCTGTTGACGGACGCCAGCCTGACGGGCTGGGGTGCGCATTGCCAGGACAGCTTTGCGCAGGGCCTATGGTCAGGAGTGGAGACGTCGTGGTCAATCAATCTCCTGGAGCTGCGGGCCATGTTTCTAGCTCTTCAGGCGTTTCAGCACTTAATACTGGGTCGGGCAGTGCGGGTTCTGTCCGACAACTCGGCGACGGTGGCTTACATCAATCGGCAGGGCGGAACGGGAAGCGCCGCAATGGAGCAGGAAGCGGATCAGTTGTTCCGTTGGGTGGAACCGCGTCTCCCATTGATTTCAGCGGCTCACATTGCCGGAAAAGACAACGTAACGGCCGATTTCCTCAGCAGAGTTCACGTGGATGCCGGGGAATGGCGGCTGCATCCCGAAGTATTCGGTCAGATTGTGGAGCGCTGGGGATCGCCGGTGATGGATCTCATGGCGACCTTTCTATCTGCACAGGTCCTTCGATTTTACAGCAGGCGGAGAGAACGGATGTCGGAGGGCATAGATGCGCTTCTGCAAGTTTGGCCGCGTCAGGGTCTTCTCTAAGTTTTCCCTCCGTGGGCGTTGATCGGTCGGGTCGTTCAGAAGATAGGACACCACCCAGGGAGAGTTCTTCTGGTGGCTCCCGATTGGCCTCGTCGGCCGTGGTATGCGGATCTAGTTCGCCTCCTGGACGGTCGTCCCTGGCGGCTTCCGGTGCGATCGGATCTCCTGGTTCAGGGTCCTCTTTTCATGCCTCAAGTGGATCGGTTCTCGCTTACGGTTTGGCCATTGAAAGGGCACGCTTAAGAAAGCGGGGATACTCGGCGGCGGTGATAGCCACAATGCTAGCATCCAGGAAGCGATCCACGTCGTTAGCTTATGTGCGGATTTGGCGCATCTTTGAGGATTGGTGTTCTCGACATTGGATCCGGGCGGCCACGGTGGCCGTTCCCGTTATTCTGGATTTTCTGCAGGATGGTTTCGCTAAAGGGCTCGCGGCCAGCTCCTTGCGGGTGCAGCTGGCGGCGTTGGCCTGTTATCGAGGTAAGGTCAGTGGGGTGTCGTTAGGGTCTCATCCGGATGTTCGACGGTTTTTAACGGCGATTTCCAAGTTGCGGCCTTCTCTTCGGGTTGGCGTCCCAGCCTGGGATCTTAATTTAGTTCTCCGAGCCTTGTCGCGGTCTCCCTTTGAGCCGTTGAAAAGCTCTTCTCTGAAGGATCTAACCTTGAAGGCTGTTTTTCTGGTGGCAATTTGCTCGGCAAGGCGTATTTCCGAATTGCAAGCCCTGTCTTGTCGGGAGCCGTTTTTGACCTTCTCGGATGATAAGGTGGTGTTGCGTACCGTGCCCTCCTTTCTACCTAAGGTGGTCTCTCCCTTTCATATGAACCAGGTGGTTACTTTGCCGGTTCTCGGTTCTCGCAATGAGCCCCCCCCTCGATCGCGATCTGCGCCGGTTAGATGTTCGGCGTGTGTTGCGTCATTACTTGCAGGTCACGGATTCTTTTCGTAAGTCGGATCGTTTATTTGTGCTGTTTGGGGGGGTACGTAAGGGGGAGGCCGCGGCGAAAGCTTCTATCACCAGGTGGCTTAAAGAGGCGATTTCGGCGGCTTATCTGCTTCAGGGCCGTGTGGTGCCGTCGGGCTTACGAGCGCATTCCACCAGGGCGCAGGCTTGCTCTTGGGCGGAGCATCGCTTGGTTCCGCCGGGGGATATTTGTAGGGCGGCTACGTGGTCGTCCTTGCATACCTTTAGTAAGCATTATCGCCTAGATGTGGAGGCGGCGAAGGATTCTCGCTTCGGGTCGGCGGTGTTGTCTGTCGTCCGGAAAGATCCCGCCCATTAGGTACTGCTCTGGTACATCCCAGAAGTTGAGGACTGCACTGCGGAGCGCTAAGGAAATAGTAATTACACTTACCTGGTAATTGTAGTTCCTTTAGCGACGACAGTGCAGTCCTCCATCCCGCCCTCTTTCGGTCATTTTCAGGGTTCCGGAGTGGAGTTCGGATTGAAGAATTTATACAGGTGAGCCGACTCCATTCTCCTGTTTCTTTTCGCTGTCTTTATAGTCTGCCTTTTGTCTCTGAGTCTGTCGCTCGGCAGGCAGGGATGGAAAACCGGGCAGGAGCACTGTTGCCATAGTGCTTAAAAAAAAAATAAAAAATATATATATATATACAGGATTGATTTCACGTTATACAAAAAGAAACCTTTTTTTTTTTTTTTTTTTTTGTCACATACTGGCTACTTATTTCTTGCTCCTTTGAGTCTGCTTTGTTAATAGTTCACACTGGAAGTAGGAGGGGAGCTGACAGGATATATCCAGTGATGTCATGAATTTGCACATGCCAGTCTCCTAGCTGCAGGAGGAGGTTGACAACCCAGAAGTTGAGGACTGCACTGTCGTCGCTAAAGGAACTACAATTACCAGGTAAGTGTAATTACTATTTTGCACTCTTGCACATGCTCGCAAATTCCCTCCCCTGCCCGTACTAAACTCAAATCCATGAGATTCTCTGCCTCATCCCTTTGGAACTGCCTACCTTCCCATATCCGGTTAGAATATTCTTTCCCCAAATTCAGAACCCTTCTGAAAACAAACCTTTTTGAGCAGGTCTTCGATCCAGGCGCTCTCTAAACTGTAACTACAATCGTGTGACTGTTCGTTGATTTTGTCTAATCTTTTCCTGGTTTGAATGATCTCCACTGCTGTATGTTGTACACTGTCTTCTATCCTATCTTTTATTGTAGTTCCTTTCTGATTTTTATTTTATTTATTTATTTGGCTGATATTTTATACTGCTTTTCACTGGGTCAAAGCGGTATACTTAGAACAGATTTAAACAACGTTTTCAGAGAACAGTAACTATTTACATTAACAATTTTTAACTAGACAGTGGTTCCCAAACCAGTCCTTGGGTACCCCCCTGGGCCAGTCAGGTTTTCAGCGTATCCACAATGAATATGCATGAGATGATTTGCATACAATGAAAGCGGTGCATGCAGATCTTATCTCATGTATGTTCATTGTGGATATTCTGAAAACCTGACTGGGTTGGGAACAACTGAACTAGGGGACATTCCATCCTTAACTTATGTACACTTGTAGCTTCTGGGTTTTCTTTTTCTTTTTTTTTCGTCACGTTTCTGTATTACATAAACCGCTCTGTATGCCCCAGAAAGGGTGGTATATCAAATGTTGAATAAAAGATAAACATTATTAGTCATCCTCTTGCATCCTTCAAAATATGTATGCTCATAATGGTTTTGAATTGTGGAAGAGCTGTATACCAATAGTAGATAGGAAGGATAGGGACATTGATGTAATAGAGGGCTCTTGTTGCTGCTGCATTATAGATAACGATGCTCTTATAGCACTGTTCACTTTTTTTAAAGCTGCTGCCTGAGTTTTCAAATGCCAACACTGTGGGAGACCCATAATTTAGGAATGAACTCTCGAAATGATATATCAAATCCACCACATTTGCAGCTCTGTGCACAACCTAGTAGGTTAGACTTGTCAGCTTCTTCCAAATTGCCCATGTCACAGTCGTTCACTGCCTTAATTGACAATTAGGAGCAAAATATGTGTTTCTTGTCTACAGCACATACTTTGGAATATGAATTTAGTAATTTGGTGCCTTCTATCCAGAGTGCGGAAAAACTCGAAATCTCATAGCCTGTGGCTAACTGATTCTGCAGGTGGACAAGAGAGATTAGTTGAACATCTGCTGATTGGCACAGCATTCATTGTTGTTTAATTAGATCACAGGCAAATGCATGTATATATGTTACTCAGAGCAAAATCATAAGGAAGAAAACAGTGATAAGGCACTTCGATTGTGTTGATTATTGGTTTCCAGATAGAATAAATGTATGTTTGTTCCATTTGCTTAGCTGCACTTCACAGAAGCACCATGGCGGTGTACAAAATTTAAAAACAAAGACAAAACTCCAGAAATCTGAGAAGAACTCCATAAAATTATAAGGCAGTTTAAAATAAAAACAACAAAAAGAAAACCATTCGTACTGACAGCAGAGAAGACAAGGGGAACAGGGGAAGGCAGTAGAAAAGGCTAGAGGACAGAGAGGCGATTACAACACAAAGAGAAAGCATCACTGCTCTAGTGACTCACAGCTGAGTCCATGAGAATACCCAGCTAGTCAGCTTTTCAGGATATCCCCAGTATCTCCATGGTATATCAACGTATCAAAAGTGACTTCATGGCTCTGGGACAGAGGGTGAAGCAGGTAGGTGCACAGGTGGTGTTCTCTTCAATCCTCCCTGTTGAGGGTAAAGGCCAAGGCAGAGAGGCTCGCATCCTGGAGATTAATGCATGGCTGCGTGGATGGTGTCTTCGAGAGCGTTTTGGTTTCCTAGACCATGGGATGCTGTTCCAAGGGTTGCAGAGCAGAGATGGCATCCATCTGTCCAAGAAAGGTCAACGCATCTTTGGTAGTAGACTGGCTAATCTACTGAAGAGGGCTTTAAACTAGATTCGTTGGGGATGGGTGAAGAAAGCCCCCAGGTAAGTGATACATTAAATACCTTTATGGAAATGGGTAACAGGGGTAACATATGGAAAGCAGTGTGTATTAATGCCCGTAGCATGGGAAATAAGATCTCTGAAGTTGAAGCTTTGGTGGGAGTGGCTGACTTGGATTTAGTGGCAGTTACAGAAACATGGTTCACAGAAAACCATGACTGGGATGTAACTATACCTGGCTATACTTTATTCAGAAAGGACAGGGTAGGAAGAAGGGGAGGAGGAGTGGCACTATATGTAAAAACTACTATTAAAGCTTTGGAATTACAGAGCTTAAAAGGGAGAGAGGAGGCATTGTGGGTTAAACTAGAAAGAGGGAAAGAGAAATCTATTTGCATTGGTGTGCTATACAGACCTCCCTCACAAGAGGAAGAGGTGGACAGAGAGTTAATTGAAGACATACGCAGCATTGCTAGGAAAAGGGAAGTGCTACTGCTAGGAGATTTCAATATGCCAGATGTTGATTGGCACATTCCTGCTGCAGTATCATCTAGGAGTAAGGAGATCCTGGATTCTCTACAGGGAGAACTATTCAGGCAATTGGTAACAGACCCCACACGTGAAGGGGCCATACTGGACTTGGTGCTTACCAATGGAGAAAGTGTTTCTGATGTTGTAGTGGGAGATCATTTTGCATCCAGTGATCACCAGATGGTGTGGTTCAGTATTAGGACTAGGGCTGTTAGAATCCATTCCAAGGTGAAGATCTTAGACTTTAGGAAGACTAACTTTGCAAAGATGGGCCAATACCTCAGGGAGTCGTTAGTGGGATGGGAACAGCTGGGGGATGTAGAAAAACAGTGGGCAAAACTGAAAGGGGGTATTTTAAAGGCAACCAACCTTTTTGTTAAAAAGGTAAATAAAGGCAAAAGGAACAGGAGACCGCTATGGTTTTCGAAGGAAGTAGCTGAAAAAGTGAAGAAAAAGAGGGAGGCCTTCATGAAATACAAGAGATCACAGAGAGAGGAAGACAGGCATCTGTATTTGGAAAAACTTAGAGAAGCTAGCAAAGTAGTCAAGAAGGCAAAGATTCAAAAGGAGGAGGAAATAGCCAATGCAATAAAATGGGGGGATAAGACATTTTTCAGATATATTAGTGAGAAGAGGAAGGGCAAAAGTGGTATTGTCAGACTCAAGGGTGCAGGGGGGGAATATGTAGAAGCTGATAAGGATAAAGTGGAATTGCTTAACAAATATTTTTGTTCTGTGTTCACAGATGAAGAACCAGGAGCAGAACCTCAGAAAACACCCACAAATAAGAACAGAAGCGAGGGACATCTTGAACAATTTTCAGAAGACTGTGTTCATGAGAAACTAGCTCAACTTAAAGTAGACAAAGCGATGGGACCGGATGGGATACACCCTAGAATACTGAGGGAACTTGGGGACGTTCTAGCAACTCCACTGACTGACCTTTTCAATGCCTCGTTGGAGTCGGGAGTGGTGCCAAAGGACTGGAGAGAGGCTCATGTGGTGCCTTTCCACAAAAGCGGTAGTAAGGATGTGGTTGAAAACTACAGGCCGGTTAGTTTAACTTCAGTGGTGAGTAAATTAATGGAAACGCTGTTGAAAGAGAAAATAGTGATGTTTCTGGAGTCCAGCGGACTACAGGATCCGAGGCAGCATGGATTCACCAGAGGCAGGTCTTGTCAGACAAATCTGATTGATTTCTTTGACTGGGTGACCAGAGAGTTGGACCGCGGGAGAGCTCTAGATGTGGTGTATTTAGATTTCAGTAAAGCCTTTGACACTGTTCCTCACAGGCGACTTATAAACAAACTGAGCACCCTAGGGATGGACCCTAAAGTTACTGCTTGGGTTAGAAATTGGTTGGGTGGGAGGCGACAAAGAGTACAAGTAAATGGAGCTCACTCTGAGGAGAAGGATGTTACCAGTGGTGTGCCCCAGGGATCTGTCCTTGGTCCGATTCTTTTTAACATCTTTGTTAGTGATATAGCGGAAGGGCTGTCGGGTAAGGTTTGCCTCTTTGCGGATGATACCAAAATCTGCAATAGAGTAGACACCCAGGAACGTGTAGATAACATGAGGAGGGATCTAGCTAAGCTTGAAGAATGGTCTAGAATTTGGCAACTGGGATTTAATGTTAAAAAATGTAAGTTCATGCATTTGGGCTGCAGCAATCCAAGGGAGCAATACAGTATAGGAGGTGAAGTACTTTTGTCCACTAAAGAAGAGCGGGACCTAGGCGTAGTTGTGTCCGATGATCTTAAAGTAGCTAAACAGGTAGAAAAGGCGACGGCAAAAGCTAGAAGGATGCTTGGGTGCATACGGAGAGGAATGGCTAGCAGAAAAAAGGAGGTGATAATGCCTCTGTATAAGTCTTTGGTGCGACCTCATTTGGAGTATGGTGTGCAATTCTGGAGACCGCACCTTCAAAAGGATGTGAACAGGATGGAGTCGGTGCAGAGGGTTGCTACTAAGATGATTAGTGGTCTTCATTATAAAGCATATGAGGACAGACTTAAGGATCTTAATATGTACACCTTAGAGGAAAGGCGGGATAGAGGTGATATGATTGAGATGTTTAAATACCTCCGTGGCATAAATGTTCAGGGAGAGAGCCTCTTTCAATTGAAAGCAAGTTCTGCGATGAGGGGACATGGGATGAGGGTGAAGGGAGATAGATTCAGGAGTGATATGCGGAAATATTTCTTTACGGAAAGAGTAGTGGATCCGTGGAATAGTCTCCCAGTGGAGGTGGTAGAGATGAGGACAGTAACTGAATTCAAAAAAGCATGGGACCAACACAGAGGATCTCTAAAGGTAAAAAGTGGACTGTTGTAGTTGTTGTTATGGAAGGACAGACTAGATGGGCCTTGTGGTCTTTTTCTGTCATCATGTTTCTATGTTTCTATGTTTCTATTTGATTTCCTCTCCTTTTAGCAAGAGTATTCCTTCTCTCCTCTCCCCCTCCTCCACCCCCTCCCCGCGGCCCGGCCCAGGTGCTGGAAGTGATTTCCTGCAGGTCTTGCAGCAGCGAGGAGGAACGACCAGAGCTCCTCTCACTGCCGGTGCTGCCTGTTCCTCGGCCTGCCTGCCTCGAGTCCTGTCCATCCTCGCGCCGAAGCCCCGCTGGCGGCTGAGCGCTGGAGGACGCGCCGTACACGTGGGAGAGGGTAAAATTCCTCCTCAGCCCCCTTCTCCTTCTTACGGCGGCGCGCTAAAAGACAGCGGCGGGAAGAGAAGCGCAGGGGGTAGCGCGCGGCCCAGGATCATTCGGGCCTCAGTCCCCTCCCTTCCCTTCACCGCCGGAGCGTGTGGGGCAGCACAAAGACCAGTGTGTGGAGGCTACTCGACTAAGGGCTCCACGTGGTCGCGGCCTAGCACGTGTTGAGCCCCCTACGGAGATCGCGGTCTCGGGCCTGAGAGAAGCTCCTAAAGCGCAAGTATACAGCTTAGGCTGAAATAAATTTGGAGAAGGTTTTCTGCTAAAGGTTATTTTAGCATTTATTGGGAAAATTAAGGGGAAAGTCTTTAACTGTGCCTCCTGTTCCCGGAGAACGTTTCAGAGCCTAGCATTGTAGTGGGGGGCTTTTAATTGCCTAATTTTATTTTTGTTTGTTGTTTTATTTACTTCATTAAGTGGTTTATTTAAAATTAATAATCTGTTGGGGGGGCAAGTCGGTGTGCACTTATAGAGATTTCTCTGAGGAGCATGACGGGCAAACCGAGGTGTCCCTCTTGTGGCACTAGGAGGGGTACTGCATCTGAGGCAGGGGTCTGCAGGGGCTGCGCTGCAGTTGCTTCCTCCTTGGAGCAGGAAATCAGCCTAGCCATGTCCCAGGCCTCACAGGTGTCCTCGGATCCCTCGGAGGGGGAAGTAATGTCCCAGTTATCCCTTCCCTCTCGCTCTGAGACTCATCTTCCTCCTATTCCTCCCTCCTCCCTTCCCGCAGAAGAAGGGGGAGTCGGGGATTTCTTCTCTCCTGATTTTGTGCTTCTTCTACACCAAGCCTATTGTTTGCGTAAGAAGGGTCTGGTGCCAGGAGAAGCGGGGTCTGCGGCCGAAGGCAAACTAGTCAGACCCTTGAGGCCTAGCGCTCAGGACCCTGGGATACCCTCAAAGCGCCCCAGACTGGTAACGGAGGAGCCCCTCTCTTCTCTTTCCCAGGACATTCCGGAAGAGGAAGTCTCCGAAAAGGAGGAGGAGGAAGAAGAGGAACTGGAGGAAGGGGAGATCCCTGAGGAGGACCACTCCCGCATAATCAGAGTTTTTCGGCGGGAGGAGCTCCCCGCCTTAATAAACGATTCCCTGAAAGCTCTCAACGTGGCTCCGGACACCCCAGCAGAGGAGGAGGCCTTAGAGGATCCCCTGATCCAGGCCATCAGGAGGTCCCAGAAGGTCTTTCCTGTCCACAGAGTGGTACGTCAGATGATTCAGGAGGAATGGGACCAACCAGAGTCGGCCTTAAGAGGGATCCGGGCCATGTCTCGTCTCTACCCCCTCCCAGAGGCAGACAAAGAACTCCTAAAGTCCCCCAGGGTGGATGCGGCGGTCTCGGCAGTGACAAAGAAAACTACCATCCCAGTAGAGGGCAGTGCGGCATTGAGGGATGCCCAGGACAGAAGATTAGACACGCTCCTCAAGCAAGCCTTCGATGTGAGCGCTCTGGCCCTACAGGCTTCAGTTTCTGGGGCTTGGGTGGCTCGAGCCTGTTTGAGGTGGTCTCAACAGCTCCAGGCAGAAGAGGGCTCCTCTGAAGGGGTTCTAGCCAACGCGGCGAGGTTGGAATCAGGTACGGCATTCTTGGCGGATAGCCAGTATGACCTCATTCGGAGCTTGGCAAAGAACATGGCCTCAGTGGTGGCAGCTAGACACTATTTGTGGCTTAGGAGCTGGTCGGCTGATTCCTCCTCCAAAGCTCGCCTGAGTCGCCTTCCCTTTAAAGGGAAACTATTATTCGGTGAGGACCTGGACAAGTTAGTAAAGGACCTAGGAGAGTCCAAGGGTGGCAGGCTTCCGGAGGACAGGCCCAAGCAAACGCGTCCCTCAGGCCCAGCCCGGAACCAACCTAGAGAACCCCGTAGGTTTCGCTCGGCCAGACCTAACCCCTTTCTCAGGGGTCGTTCTAACGCTAGGGGTCAAGGATTCCGGGGGTTTCGGGGCAGAGGTTTCTCGGCCTCTTCCTCCTTCGCTTCGGCCCCCAGAAAACAACAATGAAATACCGGGGGCCCAGGTGGGCGGACTGCTGATAGGCGGTCGCCTGAGGCAATTTCTTCCCTCCTGGTCCCGGGTCACGTCCGATCAGTGGGTCCTGGACATGATTCGAGAGGGTTACGCCCTCGAATTTGCAAAGCAAATACTTCCAGCCTTTGTTCAGTCCCCCTGCGGCTCCTCAACAAAAAGAGAAGCCATAGAATCGACTCTTGCCCGCCTCATAGAGCTGGGGGCCGTGGTCCCGGTTCCTCCAGACCAATGCGGTACGGGTCGCTACTCGATTTACTTCGTCGTCCCAAAAAAGGAAGGGTCCTTTCGCCCGATCCTGGACCTAAAGCAGGTCAATCGCTGTCTCAAGGTTCCTCACTTCCGGATGGAAACTCTGCGAGCAGTCATAGCAGCCGTGAGAGCTGGAGAGTTCCTAACGTCGCTGGATCTGACAGAGGCATACTTGCACATCCCGATCAGAAGGTCCCATCAGCAGTTTCTCAGATTCGCCGTGCCACGAGGGCATTTTCAATTTCAGGCACTACCCTTCGGACTAGAGACGGCACCAAGAACTTTCACCAAGGTGATGGTGGTGGTAGCGGCCGTTCTACGAAAAAAGGGAATCTTAGTGCACCCTTATTTGGACGACTGGCTGATCCGGGCAAAATCAGAAGAGGAGAGTCGCCGAGCGACAGCCAAAGTAGCTCAAGTTCTGGAGGAGCTAGGTTGGGTCATCAATCGCGCGAAGAGCAGTTTGGTTCCATCCCAAGAACTCGAATATCTCGGAGCGAGATTCCACACAGGCAAGGGCAGGGTCTTCCTGTCCAGCACGAGGATAAAAGCCCTAAGAACCCTAGTCTCGCAGTTCATGGCCAGGCGGCTCCCTTCAGCGCGGCATTACCTTCAATTGCTGGGAACTATGGCGGCAGCAATAGAAGTAGTCCCATGGGCCAGAGCTCACATGCGCCCGTTACAGCGATCGCTGCTACGGCGGTGGTCTCCCCAACAGCACCCCTTGTCCCGGCAGCTTCCCTGTGCGCCTCGAACCAAGCACTCCCTCCTCTGGTGGAGGTGCCCAAAGAATCTGTCGCGGAATGCCCCTCGAATCTCCTCAGTGGATGCTGTTGACGACAGACGCCAGTCTGACAGGCTGGGGAGCTCACTTCGAGGATCAGTTTGTCCAGGGGCGTTGGACGGCGCTGGAATCCCTATGGCCTATCAACCGCCTAGAATTGAGGACCGTCGCTCTGGCCCTCAAGGCACTTCAGTCCTCAGTGCTAGGAAAACCGATTCGCGTTCTCTCCGACAATGTCACCGCAGTGGCATACATCAATCACCAGGGCGGCACCAGCAGTCCAACCTTAGAAAAGGAAGCGGACGCCCTGTTCAAGTGGACAGAAGTTCGTCTGGAAGCACTCTCGGCTCAGCACGTGGCCGGCACGGACAACATCACGGCCGATTACCTCAGCAGGTACAAGATAGACCACGGCGAGTGGGAACTACACCAGGAGGTCTTCGGCCAGATAGTAGCTCTTTGGGGGCCTCCAGTTATGGACCTCATGGCGTGGTTCGCGTCCGCCAAGGTAAGCAGATTCTTCAGTCGGCGGAAGGAAAGGATGTCGGAAGGCCTGGACGCCCTGTCCCAGAAATGGCCCTCGGAGGGGCTCTTTTATGTCTTCCCGCCTTGGGTCCTAATCGGGAAGGTCCTCCAAAGGGTGGAAGCTCACCGGGGTCTAGTAATTCTTATTGCCCCGGACTGGCCCCGTCGTCCCTGGTATGGGGATCTGGTAAGGATGATCGCCGACTGGCCATGGCGCCTTCCTGCCAGGAAGGATCTTCTGAGGCAAGGGCTGGTCCAGATGCCACACGTGGATCGATTCTCGCTTACGGCTTGGCTATTGAAAGGGCGCGGCTCCTGAAGCGCAGCTATTCGCCAGCAGTTATTACGACCATGTTGAGCGCAAGGAAGCGCTCCACCTGTCTCTCCTATGTAAGAGTCTGGCGTATCTTTGAGGCATGGTGTGTGGAACGCCGGAAGAACCCCCTGTCAGCTTCGATTCCGGAGGTGCTGGAATTTCTGCAAGTGGGGCTCGACAAGGGTTTAGCCCACAGCTCCTTGCGAGTGCAACTGGCGGCCATCGCTTGCTATAGGGGCAAGGTGGGCGGAAAAGCTTTGGGAACTCATGCGGATGTTGGTAGGTTCTTGAAAGCGGTCAGAAGGCTCCGTCCACAACGAAGATCGGTCATCCCTCCTTGGGACCTCAACCTAGTACTAAATGCCCTAGTCGCGGGTCCTTTTGAACCATTGAAGAAGGCCTCATTGAAGGATCTGACGCTAAAGACTGTGTTCCTAGTGGCCATTTGCTCAGCTAGACGAGTTTCTGAGTTACAAGCCCTGTCTTCTCGGCCTCCCTTTCTATCGTTTCTCAAGGATAAGGTAGTCCTTCGGACGGTCCCTTCATTTTTGCCTAAGGTGATCTCCCCCTTTCATGTCAACCAATCCATCTCTCTCCCGTCTCTCTCGCCCGGGGAACCAGGAGGGGGAGATGGTAGGCTCCATCTGCTCGACGTCCCCAGAGCCTTGAAGCGTTACCTCTCCCGCACGGCGCCCTTCCGGAAATCCGAACGACTCTTCGTGCAGTTCGGAGGGCCCCACAAGGGAGAAGCGGCGGCCAAGGCCTCAATTTCCAGATGGATCAGGGAGGCGATTGCCTCCGCCTATATCCTCGGGGAAGCAAGTCCCAGGAGGTTTGCGCGCTCACTCCACTCGAGCACAGGCTACCTCTTGGGCGGAGTTCAGCCTAGTCCCTCCTATGGATATCTGTAGGGCAGCGACTTGGTCCTCTCTGCACTCTTTCACCAAACACTACAGGTTAGACGTGCAGAGCTCGACAGACTCCAGGTTTGCGCATGCAGTGCTACGTTCCGGAATGGCAAATCCCGCCCGAGCTAGTACTGCTCTGATACTTCCCTGAAGTAAAGGGACTGGACTGGAGTGACGATAAGGAAGAAGTAATTAGATCTTACCTGCTAATTATTGTTCCTGAAGGAACGACAGTCCAGTCCCTAATCCCCTCCCTGGATCTGTTGTGCCATTCCGGCCTTCTTTCTGAGACGGGACTGTGGTCCGAGGACGGATTCAGGTCTGGCGGGTAGGCCAGGCGAGAGGAAAGGCCCATGCAGTAGCAGTTATCCTGCCTCCTCCCTTGCCTCCCTCTCTCCCACTGTCCGCTCCTGTTGAAAAAAAAAAAAATATATATATATATGTAGGGAGTTGTTGACTTTAATTGGTTTAGTTCCGTTCTACACAAGTTCTTAGTTTGTCAAGTCTGCTTTGGCAGTAGGTTACTGTAGTTGGTGGGTGGCACCAGTGGTAGATATACCGCTCCACCCCAAAAAGGTTGGGCTCAGCCTCCAAGCTGCTGGAAGGGTTGCGTAACCCTGAAGTAAAGGGACTGGACTGTCGTTCCTTCAGGAACAATAATTAGCAGGTAAGATCTAATTACTTCTTCTCAACCTAGTCCTCTGGGACCCCCAGGCCAGTCAGGTTTCAGGATAGCCACATGAATATGCATGAGAGAGATCTGCATGCACTGCTTCCTTTGTATGCAGCTCTATCTCATGTATATTCATTGTGGATATCCTGAAAACCTGACTGGCCTGGGAGTCCCAGAGGATTGGGTTGAGAACTATTGCTGCAGATATGCTGTTCCTTGTGGCTTTAGCTAAATCACTTCATCCTCCATTGTCTCTGATACAAACTTAGGGTAGATTTACTAAAGTGAGCTACTTGTGTTAGCATTTGCTAATTCTGATAACACAAATTATTAGTAAATCGGTCCCACTGTATAAAATGGGGCATGTGGAAATAACGGGCCCAATATTGTTTTGGCGCATAGCCCTGCCCGCTGATCCTTAACACCGGATATGCAATGCCATTTGCACCAGTAATCAAAGCAAGATTCCACACGTTTGTTTGTTTTTATTATAGGCACAGGTACAAAGTAGTACCTATTATGATGTAGGTGCATTATATATATATATATACACACATGGGCACACTATATATATATCATATGGCCTATCCAGTCTGCCCTTCCAAACCAGCTACTACGGTCTCTTTTGTTTTTTCCCCTTGTGTGTAATGTATGTATATACACTCATGTGCACAGACACAAACGCACACGTGTTTTATTTATATATATATATATATATATATATATATATATAAACAGTGATACATACATGTATGTGTAATGTATGCATACACACAGTCATTTGCACATGCAAAGCTTCATCCTTCAGTGCTCTGAGCCATAGAGGAACAAAACCAGCAGCAGCTATCAGCACACTGTGTATATGCATGTCTGCCTTTGTCTCTATATGCAGTTTGTTTTGTACAGCAGCAAATAACATGCGAGTGAATGATTAAATATACATCCAGACAGAGACACACATACACTAAATAAAGGCAATAAGGGTTTGCACCAAAATCAAAGCAAAATTCCATACGTGTGTTTGTTTTTATTATAGGCACAGGTACAAAGTGGGCCCTATTATGGTGTAGGTGCATTATTTTCAACCTGTACTTTCCTTCTTGGGAGCGCCTTTCGCCTTTCAATGTAGATAAAACTACAACTTTGTGCATTGTAAAACTGTGCATACCATTCTCTCTATTAAGGGTGGGCAGTTTCCAAAGAGCCAATTTATCTGGGTATATATACTGTAGGTATATAACCACACCTGCTAAAAGCTTTTAATATAGAGGAGCCTCCTACTGTGACACAAACATGTCAGCTAATCTCTAAAAACACCAACACTATTCCATTGTCAAGACTGGATTTACCTCTTGGAAGTTGCAGGGTTGGGGAAAAAAGGGAGGCCTCTCTGAAGATGTGACTTGGTCAGTGTGCAGTCTTGCTGTATTTCTTGTGTCCCTCTTTCTCATTAGAATTACTTCCTTAAAGGCACATGACGTCCTCCAGACCGAAGGCAGTCCTAGGCAAGTGCTTACTGTGCTTGATGGCACATCTGACCTGTCTAGCGCTAAGGATCCATGTATGCCTCTACTCTCTTCTTTCTTCGTTTTAAAAATATGGGAGACTGGTGGAGTGTTCAGTTCTTGCCAATGTCTTTGTTAGGCCTTTTGAGCTTTCTTCAAGCCTGCACTGCTATGGGAGTTTGGTGATGTAGACTTGGAAAGGTTGGGGTACATTACAATAAGGGACATCAGAGTTTGATTCTTCTGATGGCACTGGTGCATGGTGGACATATAAAGATGGTGTGTGTGGTATCGGACAGAAAATGCTAACTTGGTCAGTTGCTTTGAAAAGTGGCCTGAATTATTTACTGTAAGTGGGGGATGGGATGTTTCTTGTGACCTTCTGCTAGTGAGGACCTGGTGTGACTATTGGAAATTATCAAGTAAGGATGTGGATGAGAGGAAAAGGTAAATAAATCTAGTGAATATAACTGGTGTCAGGAGGCTTGGGGTCCATTTTTATTGTCTGTTTGTGAATTAAATGATTTTAATTTATTTGGTGCCTTGTTTTAAGGGACTACAGTAATTACAATTGTAGAAATAAAAAAAAAAAAGACAGATGTTACCCATACGTTCAGTTGTGAATTGACTCCATTTTCATGGAGTTGATTTCACAGTTCCATTCACATGCTTTTAATTTCTGCTGCAATAACAAATCAATAAATGAAGCTACTTCCTTAGACAAGATTATTTACTCTAAGATTAAATGTAGATTCACGCTCTGATCTGCTTGTCATGTGAACACAAGTAGCAGTGACTCTAGAATAATATGAATTCACTCGTGGATTAGAAGTGTAGGAAGACAGCAGAACAGTCATAACTGGCCAGCACTGAACATTCTCCTATATTCCTGATACTCATGCAAGGAGATCAGCTTCCATCTTATGTCAAGTCTTTTCAGATACCTAAATCTCAGAAATAGTTTTGGTGTTGTATAACATGCTCTGCTTAAGAGCAGTGGCCTACTTGAATCTCTATATTGTTATGTTACTTAATTACTTGGGAGGGAGAGCCAGGAACATGGAGAGAGCCTCAAGCATGCAGATAACACACATTCCACATGTGTGATCATTGTTAAGCAGGTTATACTTTTGGGCATCTTTTGGTTTAGATTTCCTTTAGATAACCTAAATATTTTTGCAGTACATTTTAATTCCAGTGTACATAAGCCAGTTCATCCCAGTGATTTAAATAGCATGTCAAGTTTATGGGAAATAAACTGTATAATTACATTTGACTCACTGGCTTTATGGAGCCAGTATAAATTCAAAAATGAACAATTATGCCAGCGGACACTTTTATCTATTTAGAATTGGTGCAGTGAAGGCATTTGTTTTTAAGGGATTCTGAGATATTGTGGCTAGAACACAGACCTTTGTACTGAAAGGAAACCATGGGTTTTGGTTTCTAATCTTGTTCTGCCCCAGAGCACTGTTAAACTGAACTGCTTTTTGTTGCTTAGTTTAAAGGCTTGAGGCTGGTTGTAAAGGGACACTATTTTTGCTGTTATTTCTTAAATCGCTGCACAAAAACAAATAGATTCTGAGAACAATCTTAAGTCTAATCACGTTTCTAGCAATGTCTGCGGCAGTTGGTGACTTGACATGAAACACCTGGGTCTGTGGACCTTGTTTTTTTTGCTTGGAGCACACATGGTTACCCCCAGAGCTGTGTGTCACATTGTGTATATTTCGCTCATATACAGTCAATCTATTATTGGTGCATACATAGGGGAGGGGAATGTGTGGAGTGCATTCACTTTGCAGAGGCTGGTAATTGCAGCAGAGGGGTTGTGCTCTGGGGGTGACCATGGGAAGAGTATTAGAGAACTAAGTCTGTATAGTCATCAAGAGGAAAATGAGTACTTGTTCTGAATTTTATCTCTCATTAGGTGGCCAAATTAAAGAATAACAGAAGCAGGGTCTATATAGTTTACATTGCTGATATATAAAAATGTAAATATTTAAAGAAATATAATAAAATGAATAACTGTTGCTTGGTACAGAATAATAGCCGAACTTGGCTGTTGAATATCCTTGGGAAATAGTTGGGTACTATTACCCTGATAGAAGCTGCTGCATAATATGTAGGGATTGCTTTTTCTGTTTCATTATTGTTTGTGATTGTTAATAAAAATATGCTACGTACTTCAGGAACTGAATATCATGGGATGAGTGGTGTTTCTGAGGGGTAGAAGTTCTTATTACATCCTTTTGTTTTATTCCAATTGATTTATTATGTGTTACGCGCTGGGAACTGTCTAACGTGTTTAGAGTGATAATTTTAATAAATGGATTTTGTTTCTCTTGTTTGAAGGTACATGGGAATAGGACTTTCAGCCCAGGGTGTCAACATGAACAGGCTGCCTGGTGAGTCACTTTGTGTAAGCTAAGGGCTGATGGAAGCAGTGCTGTGTTCAAGCCACTGACCTCTGTTTCATATCACCCTGTATTGCACTGAGCACTAAATAAGTCGCTATTCGAAATGCCATCTTGGTGTCCCACGTCCTTTAAAGATCTAGAGAACTTCCTCTATAAGAAATGGTACTCCAGGAATTGCTGCTCAGATTTCTTTTAAAGTTAACAATCAATGCTTATTTTTTCACCCTGCACTTTTCTAGGTCCTCTGATGGTAAATATTGCAGTTTTTCTTGAATCAGACAGTTCCCCTGTCAAATTGTTGAAAAGTTATCTATTACTCTTTTGAGTCTGACTCTACTTAAAGGGGGAACATTAGCATAATATCGATTGTGTTTTTCTGTGCCTCTGTGGGCTGTGGCCAGTTCCATCAATCTCCAGTTCTATCATCCTGTGAAAGTACTGATATGATGAAGTTTTCAAAGGATCCAGACATTTTGCCTTTCATATCAACAATAATAGTTTTTTTTTTCTAACATCTCTATCTAATGCACTTGGCAGACTGAAGAATTATTACTACTCAGGTATAACTGATCATTTTATCTGTATCAGAAGAATGATCGATTTGAGCATGTTGGGGATCTAAAGCTCCATTATGCAGAGATGTTAAAGGTTGATGCCTGCAGGTGCTGTCCTAGAATCAGTCAGTCTTTCTGGTTGTGATAGATATGCACAAAAAGCATTAAACATCTTGTTCGTTATCGTTCCTCCAGTTCAGTCCTCTACCTCTGAGTTGTGCACCTCCTCCTGCAGCTTGGAGACTGGGTATGTCAAAATCGTGACATCCCTGGATATAGCCTGCTGATCTCACCCATCATTTCCAGTGTGTCCAGTCTCCATGCAGCAGGAGGATGTAGTGAGCCTGAGTTCTGGGCTCACTAGGAGGAACGGATAAGAAGCTTTTTAGTGTAGTTTAAATTTCATTTTATTTGTTTTCAATTTTAATTGGCATTGAGGTCTGAAACCCCTTTACGGTGGGGAAGCAACATTTTTTTATTTTTTATGAGTAGTTTCTATTTAGAGTCTGGCCCTTTAAGTTTGTGGACAGTTCCCGCCTACCTGCTATGCCTGTCATTCTGCCTTTAATTTGGTAATTTGCTTGTTCGGATCTCTTTCCCTTGGCTGTACGGGAGAGAGCACCGGGACCCGGAGCAGGTTTTGCTTTTAGGCGAGATCTGCACTGTCTAGAGTGCAGCCGGCAAAGCAGCCCTCGCTGCAGCCGATCAAGGTGCCGCGGCTAGAGGAGCAGTTCTTTATTCAGTGGCGGGAGCTGGCACTGCAACCTTCGGCCCCTCAGGTAAGGCCTGCGGGTTCTGTCGGGCTGCGGGTTAGCGTTGATCGCAGCTCAGTGTTTTTTGTCGCCATTTTTCACGTGGGAGAGCGGCGGCCATTTTAATGCACTGCTGAACCGCGTGGAGGGAACAGCGATCCATGTGTTGGGTCCGGCAGCAAGCTGCACAGCAGGGTAATTCTAATTCCAGTTTATTGCTTAGGTTATTCCACTTGCTTATTACCGGCAGGCTCTTCATTTTGTTGTCCTTGCTCTCCCTTAAGTGTTCTGTTTTGGACTTCACGGCGGCCATTTTAAAGAATGCGTGTGTGCCGCGTGGCTGCCTGTCCAGTCAGCAGCACGGACATCGGAGCATCGGGAAGCACTGCCCTGGTGGTCTTGAGCATTTCCTTGGCTCATTTCCTTATTTTTATCTTGTAGTATTTTTTATTTCTCTTATTTAGTTTATTTTCTTTCATTTTTATTGTTGGCTCTTTTGGAGAAGTCCTGAGAGTTACGGGACTCCAAGAGGTCAGGTCCTCTCCGTGTTGGGGGAGATTGGAGTGTTTATCTTTTGAACAACAAAAAAAAAAATCTTGATTAGTGCTTCCACCTTCCCTCCCCTTCAAACATATTATTGGGGATGGGGAGCAGGATGGGGAATGGTGGAGGAGCGAGTTCATCATGATAAGAGCATTTTGGTATTGATGAGTTAGTCCTGGAGGAATTTTGTAATCCTTGTTTATATGTCCATCCCAACAACTTTCAGCCAGAGTCCACAAACCAAAACTCCTGAAATTCAGTTGACATGGACCCTGAGTCTGGCTTCTAGGTGATGGCTGAGACTCTGTCCCTTCAGAAGTTGCATATGGTGTGTCTCACAGCATTCCCTGCAGGGCTGCCCTGGGGAACAAAAACCTGATCTGGGAATCAAACCTAGGTTATTTGCTTGACACTGCACAGCATTATCACCAGACTGGCTTTCAGCATAACCTTTCAAATGAATTGACAGCTGTGAAGGGATACATTGAAATAGATCCACCAGCATGAAGAAAAATGCATATGAATCATTTATATTTCTCTTCTGTGAAAGGTGAAAAATAATAGATGAATATACAGATTTGTTTCATATGCCAAATACCCACGTCCATGTGTTGGGGCAGGAAGAATTAATGCAGTAGATTCCATTGGCTACGTAACTAATGGTGATCAATAAAACCTGGTTATATGATAGGATTAGGCATTTTTCATAGTCAAAAATATCTGATTTTCTGGATACAGAATTGTTACCACAGGCCATAAAATTGGGAGTCCTTTTCTTGCCTGTGGTGATTACTAACCCTAACAGTCTCTCCAACTTAATCTTTTTTACAAAAAAATAGAAGGCTTGTTCCTTTAAACTAATTCTTGTATATACTCTTACAACAATCACATTATGTTATGTAATCTGTTCTGTTTTATAGCATACAAATTGATTACATCAGTCCATTATAAACAAGGACCCCTTTTTTATCAACTTTTTTTTTTTTTTAAATATAAAGACACGGGGCCAGATGTACTAACTGGGGTTTCCTGTTTTGGCTCTGTATGAAAATTGCTTACTACAGCTGACTTCCCCAAGGTTTTGCATACAGTCTGTGGCAGAGTTTGGATTAGAGCTAAGATCCAGGGAAATGGTGAATGATTGAAGCTAGAGTGTTAGAGCAACAGGTTAAAACTCAGGAATCCTAACTCCAAATCACATGCTCCATTCAGACCTCTTTTTTTTGTCTGTGCATCATGGTGGACTCCCTTAGGCGTCACTTCTGATAATCTCTCAGGTCTGTACTTCTTGTTATAAATGAAGACAGGGCAGGGTGTGTTGCTGATCTATTCAGGCCAACTTTAGGTCACCAAGCTATTTGAGAAGTATTTTAATAGCTCAGTAATGTCGCACTTGCTATTATAGATTTGCAAATAAACATCTTTCATAATTCAGGTCAACTACACTGGTTATGAGTCATGTGTATTTTTCTTATTAGTTGATTAAAGGTTACAAATGACATCATCCAGGTTCACTATTTATCCTTTTGCTCATTTTGTTCTGATCTAAGTAAGGAGTATTAGTTCCTGAAAGCTAGTCAAGAAATTTAACCTTTTTTGTTTTTGTGTCATCAAGTGGACATGACAACAGTACTCAGTAAAAGTATAGATTAGATAGTCTATTTTCATCCATAACCTCACCTGATTGATTATAGTACATGAGGGCAAATAAAGACTATATGGACCATCCAATCTGCCCATGCACACCATATGCTCAGCTTTACAATCCCTACCCATTTTTTCAGAGATCTTCTGTACTTTTCTCATGCTTTCTTGCATTCACATATTGTCCTTGTCTCGAACACCTCCATTGTGAGGCTGTTCCACATATCCTCTACTCTTTGTGTATAGAAGTATTCCTTATCGTCCCTCCAGTTCAGTCCAGTACGTGTGGGTTGTCTCCATCCTTCAGCAAATAAGAACTGAGCATGTCAGAACTTCTGATATTGCACAACAAAAGTTCTTTCTTCCATCTTAGCCAACCAGTATCTCAGTTCTCAGTAGCTGAAGAGGAGCCCTCCCGTGGTGGATTCCACTAAAAGGCTTTGAATTGGGCCTAGCTAAAAAAAAAAAAAGAAAAAAAAAAAAAAAAAAAAGAAGAAAAAAAGTAACAGAAGGAGAAAATTATAAAAGAAAGTAAAGGGAGCAATCTGCATATAGTTGTCTCATTCCAGGTTGAATACATGTATGGTTGCTAGGTAAGGCCTTACCTTAGGGTGGAGCAGTCGGCTGGCAATGGTGCAGGGGGCTGCCTTGTCTCATCAAGGCCCTTGAGTGGGTCCGTTGAAACCCGGTGTTTAAATCCTGGTGGCCCAGGGCCCTTTCCCTTCCAGCTGGACAGCCGTCCATAAGTTGTGGCTTATACTGGAGCTGTCCCTTTGAATAGTGCCATTTGCTGAGCTGTCACCTTAAAGTAATAAAAAAAAAAAAAAGAGAAAGTGAAAGTAAGCCAGATTGGAGGCTTTCCCTTCTGCTACTGCTGCCTGTTGGTCTGTGATGCTTGGTATTGCCTGCCCTGGCGGTGGGAGATTTTAGTTTTAAAGCAGTGAGTGTCCTGCTCTCAGCCTGTTTTGTTGTTTTTCCCACGCGTGTGCTTGGCAGCAGGGCGATCTGTAGCGTATGCTTTTTTTGGCTCCCTGCTGTGAGGTGTGCTCGGGAAGCCACAGTTTTAGTGAAAAAGGGCTTGAGGCAGAGTAAGGTGGTTGAGCAGATGTTAAACAAAGCAGACATGGTGATTGATGCAGGACCCGCTGAGGCAGGAGCAACCCCTTCAACTGAAGCTGCAGTTTTGGTGAGAAATGCGGCCATTTTACCACAGGAATCCATTTCAGCCTCAACGAAGAGGAAATGGTCTAGATAACGCTCAAACAGGTTTCAGGACCAGGGACAGCTCCTGTAGAGATGATTTATGCTCCAGTCTTTTTTTTCTCAACAGAGTTCAGTTTATCTATGCACAGGGCTTATTGTTTAAAGCAGCAGCAGGCTGCTTCAGGGCACAGTCAGGCTGTTGGGTCAGCTCCTCAGCATTTAGGCACAGAAACCCTGTAGGGAGAGCCTCACGTGGAGGAACCTCCTAAGTAAAAGAAGAGAGCTGAAGAGGAGGATGCTGGATGGCTCAGACATCTCCTTTGTCCCCAGTCTCTGATGATGCGGCAACGATCCTTCAGATCTTTGGGGAGAATCTGGGGAACAAGATTTGGAAGAGGGGGAGATCCCTCAGGGGGAGGATCCCCAGACTGTTCCGTGTCTTTCACAAGGAGGAATGTCTGCACTAATTGCCCATTTGCTGGCCGCTCTGAATATGTTGCAGGCCCTGGTGGTGATAGAGGAACCCTTGGAAGATCACTTGTTACAGAGGTTCAAGGGGGCACATACTTGCTTCCCGGTTCATCGAGTGATTAAGAAGCTGATTGATACAGCGTGGAAACTACTGGAAGCAGGTTTGGGGGGGGAGGGGGAGGGCTATGGCTCACCTGTACCCCTTTCTAGAGGAGGAACAAGAGCTCCTGAAGATGCCTAAGGTGGATGCCTGAGTGTCAGCGGTTACAAAAAGATCACTATTCCGGTGGAAGGTGGAGCAGCACTGAAGGATTTGCAGGGCTGCAAGCTTGAGGCACTCTTAAAACAGGCCTTTGACACTAGTGTCTTGACTTCACAGGCCTCAATTCGCAGAGCATACGTGACAAAGACTTCCATTCATTGGTTTCAAAGCTTGGTGCCAGAGGGGCTGCAGGAGGCAGTCGAACTGGAGTTGACCTCGGCCTATTTAGCTGATGTGTTTTACGACTTCATGCGAGCTTCTTCCAAGACCATGGCTTCCATTATTGCTGCTTGCAAATTTCTGTGGCTCCCTAACTGGTCAGCGGATGTCTCCTCCAAGATCAGACTCATTAAACTACCTTTTAAGGGCAAATTGCTTTTTGGAGAAGCATTGGATAAGTTGGTTAAGGACTTGGGTGACACCAAAGGAGCTTGTTTAGCCAAAAACAGGCAGTGCATCCTGAGGTCAGCCCAGGGACCAGGAGATTCCGGATGACACACTTTGTCCCTTATCAGCAAGGCCGGTATTCCCAAAGGGGACAGACCTTTCGAGGATTCAGGGGGTCCAATATGGGCTACTATTTATTTATTTATTTTTTATTTATTTAGTATTTCTTTTATACCGCGCTATTGACATCAGTGCGGTTTACATCAAAACATAACATGTGCATTTCAGGGTCACTGAGATGCATTTACATTTGAACAGGGTACATTAACAAGAGTTATACAATAAGTATCTACATTATATACATCATGAGGGTAATTTCTTGTCGGGACTAAGCTGGGAAGTATCTGGTGAATAGGTGATGTTTTAGGGCCTTTCTAAGTTGGGTTAGGTCTGTAATAGCTCTGATGTCGGGAGGGAGGGAGTTCCAGGCTTTCGGGGCATAGAAGCAGAAGGCTCTGTTGGTTGTTGACTTTTTGCATCTTGTTGATTGTTTCGGGACTGTTAAAGTGTTTACAGCTATGGATCTTCTACTTCTAATAGGAGCTGAGGTATGTATCAATTCGGTGATGGTTATGGGGGACTGATTGTTTAGGGCTTTGAAGGTCATGATGATATTCTTATATAGGGTTCTAGCTTGGAGAGGTAGCCAGTGGAGCTTTTTCAGGATTGGTGTGATGTGATCGGTCTTCGATATTCCTTCTAGCACCCTGGCTGCGGTGTTCATTGCCAGTTGAAGAGGGTTTAGAGTTGCTTGTGGAAGACCGTATAGGATTGCGTTTGCAAAGTCGATGTGGGGCATCACCAAAGCTTGGTAGATTGTTCGGTAGTCTGTATGCTCAAGCAGTGGTCGTAAGTGACGAAGAGTCCTTATTTTGTGGTAGATTGATTTTGTTGTGTTTTTTATATGTGCCTTCATGTCCATTTTATTGTCGAGGGTGATGCCTAGATATCTGATGGTAGATTTGGTTGTTAGTTCTGTGCCGTTTACCTTTAGTGTGGGTGGGGGTGCGAAGTCCTGGTTCTTCGTTATGAACATTACGTCAGTCTTACTGTGGTTGATTCTCAAGTTCTGTGTGAGGAGCCATTCCGCAACTGTGTTGAAGCAGTTTATCAGTGGTGTAAAATCAGGTTGGTCTGTCATGAAAGGCATATAAAGGAGAATGTCATCAGCATATGCTAAGCAGGATATATTGAAGGATCGTATTAGGTCAAAGATGGGTTGAATGTAAATATTAAACAGAAGTGCGGATAGTGAAGATCCTTGAGGTACTCCTTTGTGCTGTAGAAATGGGACAGATGTTACGGTTCCAAGTCTAATTTGTTGCCATCTGTCGGAAAGGTAGGATTTACACCAACTGAGTGCTGAGCCTTGGATACCTTTTTCTTCAAGGCATTCAATAAGGATCTGGTGACTCACAGAGTCGAATGCAGCTGAGATGTCCATGAATATAAGGACAAAGCCTTGTCTGGTGTTGTCTATGCCAGTAATTATGGTGTTGAAGAGGGTGACAAGCACTGTTCCCTCTAAGCTGTGCGCGTGTGCGCGCGCACACACCTCGCCGAGCGAGCGCACATACTTTACAACAGAGCGCACAAAAATTTTGGTTCTGATTCTGATAGAAAACAACACAGATGTCTTAAAATTGAAAAGGTGTTGTGTATTTAAGGTTTTCACAAGTTCTACAATATTTTCTAGTGCAATCAATGTGGTGTACATACTGTATTCTGACATGTAGTCAAATTTTAAAGTATATAACTCCGAGTGTCGTTACGTAGCGCACAAAAATTTAACTTTCCTTCAAAAGCTGCACAGCTGATATTTTATGCGCACACAGCCTACAGAAAATTAGAGGGAACATTGGTGACAAGTAGTCTCCACACTGTGCGCTTCTCTGAAACCATGTTGAGAGGGGTCCAGGGGAGCTTCAGTGTCAATGTGTTGCTGAATTTGGTGTTGCACTACCTTTTCAATTATTTTGGCTAGTAGGGGGATGCTGGATATCGGTCTGTATGATTCGACCTTTAGCGGATCCAGTTTATTGTTCTTCAGCAATTGATGGAGGTATGCTTTAGACTTTGTGGGAATGTTCCTTTTGTAAACGATTGTTCCAGGATTTTATTTCAGGAGGGGCTTAGTTCGCTGCGGAGCTCTCTGATCCAAGATGCTGGGCAAGGATCATTTGGTGCAGTGGTAGCGTTGATGGAGGTGATGATGTTTTCAATCTCTTTGGGTGACAATGTGTTGAATTTGGTCAGTGGGGATGGATGCGGCGTCTTGGGTGGTTGGGAGAGTCTAGCTGGATTGGAGGATTTGGCCATCTGTATCATTTTAGATTTTAGGTAATTAGCATAGTCCTGGGGTTGGATTGCATGTGTTTGTTCTGGGGTTGGTTCTCGTGCTAGCATCTTTACTATGTTGAATAAGTCGTGGTGCTTGCTTATTGATCGCATCAGGAGGTCTGTGTGGAATTGCTTTCTTCTTTCCGTTATTTCTTGGCGATGCTTCTTTAAGTGTGAGCAGTATATTGTGTGTGCTTCAATGGAGCGGGACTGATGCCAACGTCGCTCGAATTTTCTTAGATGGAGAAGTGATGAGCGCAACTCATTCGAGTACCTTGCCACATGTGTACGGTTCTTGGTTCTTCTGTTTGTGTCGGGGAGTTGTGAGCTAGTTCTGAGGGTGTCATTCCAGGTGTTGATCAGATTGTCGAGATCGGAGTCTGAGGAGCTTAGGTGAGGAAGGACTTTCTTTAGTATCTCATCTTTGTTGAAGGATCAAAATCTTCTCACTGGTGGCTTGGGAGGGATGGAGTTGGTATTTTGATTGTTAGGGTAGGTGGGTAATTGGAATCTGATCAAGTTGTGATCAGACCATGGTACTAGTGTTATAGTTATTGCGAAGTCGTAGTTTGCTTCAATGGTGGATCGAGGGGCTAATATTAGGTCCAGAGTATTTCCCTTCACATGTGTTGGTGCTCTGACTATCTGAGTGAGTCCAAGGTCATCAAGTGCTTCGAGAAACGCTGAGGTTTGTAAATCTTGTAGAGTTGGGAGATTGAAATCACCCATTAGCCAGCTTGGTGATCGAGATTTGTCCGTTTTGCAGACAAGGTCTATTATGGTTGATAGGTCTTCTGTCGAAGTTGTCGGGGATCTGTAAACTAGATTGATTGAACAGGTGTCATTAGAGATGGATATCATGTTGAGATGGGTTGTATTGGTGGTGGTGCTCAGCTGAAATTGAAGTTCAGTTTTCACAAGGATGAGTGCTCCACCTCCTCTTTGGTTGGATCTATGGCATGTATGGAGTAAGAAATTAGGGGGTAACATCTGGTTTATAATGACATTGTCGCAGTCTGACAACCAGGTTTCTGTAACCAACAGGATGTCAAGGTTGTAGTGGTTTATTAGGTCGGTGATTACTGGCCATTTTTTGCGAATTGATCTGGCGTTGATGAGGGCGCATTTTAATGGTCTTCGGTGATGGTGTTTTGCTACCAGAGGCTTTTTGATGTGTTGGAGGGCAATATGGATCAGATGGGGGTGATTTGGGCAGCTGGTGTCTGATGAAGATGTATGGGTCTTGTATGTCCATTCCTTCCAGGTATTATGCAGTATTGGTATGGAATTGGTACTTAGGTTGAAGGCGTTTGACCAGCTAGGCAATGTTGTAATGAGATATATGCTGGCTATAGCTAAGAGTGTATGCATCTTCCTATATAACAGTGTACTGGCTATAGTGGTTGGAGAGGCACTTGCAAAGATACTGTTGGATAAAATGACAATGCTAGCAATTATCAGGCAGTGGTAGCCATAAAGTAGAGTATGGGTAACAGAGTTACAAATAGTGGCAAAAAATGTAACCAAGATTCATATATGTGGTAACAGAGTTACAGATAGTAGCAACAAAAGTAACAAAGACTAATGAATGTCGTAACAAGACGCTACTGTTGGGAAAGTAACAGGCTAATAGTCACAATTGGATATAGTTGATATACTTGCAGCAAGTAGTCAGGTAGTAGACAATTAGTTGGAGAGTTCGAGTCACTGATGCAGTTTTCTTCTGGAATGGTGCGCATAGGGTCAATTTGTCGTGTCTGTCATTAACTGAGCAGGGTTTGCCGCAGGGTTCACCGCAGGGGCTGTATGTGTATACAGGACGTTTTTCGAGAGCGACAGTTTTTGGCAGTTGACTTAAGCTGGCCACTGCCTAAGGGCCACGCCAAAGGGCCCTCTGGCGAGGCCTTCAGGCGCGGGCCCGCCAGGCACGGGCGCGCCGGATGGCGCTTCTGTTTTTAAATGTAGGACGCCTGCCCCGATTGGCCGGGTTCCCGCTCCGGTGGCTCGATCCCGTGCAGGGAGAGCTGAAGATGGGGCCGGGCTGCTGGATTCCCGCGCGGATGGCGCTTCTGTTTTTAAATGTATTCTGCCTCGGCTTCCGCAAACAAACCACAATGAAGCCAGGAGGTCCCAGGGGGAATTGATTCCTATAAGGGGGTTGGTTGCAAATGTTTTACTCCACCTGGGTCAGTATCACCACCAATCAATGAGTGTTGGAGCTCATGTGAGAGAGGTATGCCTTGGAATTTGCACACCCTCTCTCTGAGGTGTTTGTGCAGTCCCCTTGTTGAGCTCCTATGAAACGTAGGGGCATTTCAGGTCACTCTGCTGGATTCGGAAGCTATAGTGCCGTTTCCATCAGACCAATGCTGACATGGACTTTACTCCATTTATTTTGTGATACGCAAGAAAGAGGGGTCCTTCTGGCCCATACTGGATCTCAAGCACATCAGCTGTTGCTTGAGGTTTCTGCATTTCTGGATGGAAACCTTGCTGACAGTGAGTTTCTGAGGGCGTTGGACCTCATGGAGGCATCTTGCATATTCCCATTCATCCGGAACATCACCAGTTCCTGCATTTTGCCTTGCTGGTGGGCCACTTTCAGTTTCGGGTTCTACCCTTTGGCCTGGTGACTGCTCCCAGAACCTTTACCAAGTTCATGGTTGTGGTGGCAGCGGCTCTGCCACAGGAGGGGATTCTGGTTCACCCCTACCTAGATAACTGGCTGATCAGAGCAATGTTGGAGGCTGAGTATCAGACCGCTACACCAAGCATGATGGAATTGTTGCGGAGTCTTGTCTGAGTATTAATGTGGCCAAGAGCCACCTAACACTTGTTCAGTGCCTGGTGTATTTGGGAGCCCAGTTTGATTCCAGAAAGAGTTAGTTTCTCTGCCGATCGACAGAGCGCTGTTCTCAATGGCAGGTGCGCAGCATTCTGGGTATGAGAGTGCCCTCGGCATGGTATCCATGCAATGGCCTTGGATTTAGTGCTATGTAAGCAAGTGCATATGCAGCCCCTGCAGCAGGCCTTACTGTCATGATGGTATCCTCAACATCACCCTCTTGACAAAACTGATCTGTCCACCCCAAGCGAGAGAGAGCCTCACGTGGTGACTCAACTCTGATCACCTCTCGGCTGGGATGCCTCTAGAACCCCTGGAATGGCTGGTGCTGACAACAGATGCCAGTCTCTTGGGGTGGGGAGTGCTTTGTGAGTCCCAGATCACCCAGGGTCACTGGTCACCAGAAGAGCAGACGTAGTCCATAAATCATCTGAAGATGCATGTGATGTTCCTGGCCTTGCAGTTTTTTTAGACTTAACTGGCTCACCGGGCGGTGAGAGTCTGCTCGGACAATGCCTCTATATTGGTTTACATCAATCGCCAGTGTGGCACGGGCAGTACAGTCTTATCAGAGGAGATTCAGCCACTATTGCTGTGGGCAGAGCAACATGGCACTCTCTGTGGCCTACATGGTAGGAAAAGAAAACATTTAGGTGGATTTTCTCAGCTGGCACCAGGTAGAGCCCAGTGAATGGGAGCTGAATGTGGCAGTGTTTCACAAGATTATGGTCCTCTGGGGTGTACCCATCATGGATCTGATGGCAATGCAGACCAACGCCATTGTGTTGGAAACTCTCGATGCCTTGGCGCAGAAATGGCCAAGCAGAGGCTTGTTGTATGTGTTAGCCCTGTGGGTGCTGATAGAGGCCCACAGGGGGCCGGTGATACTCATTGCACCCGATTGGCCGTTCAGGCCATGGTATGCAGATCTCCTGCAGCTGTTGATCATGGATCCATGGCATCTTTCAGACAGGATGAACCTACTGGCGCAGGGGCCCCTTCTTATGCCCCAGGTGGATCATTTCTCACTTACGGGCTTGACTCTTGAGCGGGTGTGACTGAGGCAAAGAGGCTGCTCCGTGGTGGTGATGACCATACTTCTGAAGGCTCGACAATGCTCCACTTCCTTGGCTTATACGAGGGTGTGGTCCAATGTTCCCTCTAATTTTCTGTAGGCTGTGTGCGCATAAAATATCAGCTGTGCAGCTTTTGAAGGAAGGTTAAATTTTTGTGCGCCACATAACAACACTTGGAGTTATATACTTTAAAATTTGACTACACGTCAGAATACAGTATGTACACCACAGTGATTGCACTAGAAAATATTGTAGAATGTGTGAAAACCGTAAATACACAACAACTTTTAAGTTTTAAGATGTCTGTGTTGTTTTCTATCAGAATCAGAACCGTAATTTTTGTGCGCTCTGTTATAAAGTATGTGCGCTCGCTTGGCGAGGTGTGTGCGCGCGCACACGCGCACAGCTTAGAGGGAACAGTGGTGTGGTCCCTCCTGGGCAGAACATCAGTTAGTGCTGCCTGTGGAACATCAGTTAGTGCTGCATGGTCGTCCTTGCACACATTTGAGGCATTATCGGCTGGATGTCCAGTCATCACAGAATGCGAGTTTTGGGGTGTCAGTGCTTCATGCCGGACTCGCAGGTCCCTCCCGTCTCTAGGTACTGCTTTGGTACATCCCACATGTACTGGATTGGACTGGAGGGACAATAGGGAAGGTATAATTAGGTCTTACCTGTTAATTGCCTTTTTTTGAATCATTCCAGTCCAGTCCAGGACCCTCCCTAAACATTTTATTCTGCTTGTTCAGGTTTCAACTGCAAAAGAGGAGGTGGGTCTGACTGGTCATGGGGATGAGTAGCGTAAGAAAAACATCTGATCTGGTAAGCTCTTCTGGTAAAGATGGGGGGTAGTGGCAGGTCACTGCTCTTTCTGCTCTTGTAAATAGTTGAGGTGGCCATTTGGCATATCTGTTATGATGTTCATATGTAGTTAATCTGGAATGATTTGCTGCTCGCTTGCAGTCTGCCTAGCCAGTAGGATGCTGGTTGGCTAAGGCTGAAGGGGGAGCTCTTGTGTGACATCAGAAGTTGACATGCTCAGTTCTCAGCTGCTGAAGGATGGAGAACAACCCACATGTACTGGGCTAGACTGAACTGGAGTGACTCAAGGAAAGACAATTAGCAGGTAAGGCTTAATTACACTTTTCTTAGATTACTCCCAAGTCTATCCCTGTTTCATCTTTATCCTGTGATTCCCCCTTCCTCCCTCAATCTAGGGCCTCCTTTTCATGTCATATTGCCCCCTTTCCCACCTTTCCTACATGTGTTAATCTTTTCCTGGCCCCATGTACTTCATGACAAAGATCCTGGACAGTTTTAGTAGCTGCCTTCTGGAGCAACTCCATTCTGTTTATATCTTTTTGAAAGTGTGGTCTGCAGAATTGTACACTGTACTCCAAATAAGGTCTCACCATACAACAGCATTAATTCTGCCCAAGCAACCTCCCGCAATGTAGGGGGGCCTGGGCAGGAAGGGGCCCACATGGCAGCGCGGCTGTTAGCTCCCGGGCCAAAATCTCACCAAAACAATCACACCATGAGACTTCAGCCTGGGAGGAACACCTCTGGGCCTGGAACAGAGGCAGCGCGGCTAACAAATAAGTAAGTTTGCCACGCAGGGCCTCCACTATCACTGCTGCTGCCAGAGCAGGAGGGAGGGTGTCATGCCTCTGCTAGAGTGTGAAGGAGGCCATAGTAGAAGGGCCCTTAGCAGCATTTTGCTTTGGGGGCCCCCACTAGAACTTATACAGAGCACTATCACTTCTGTTTTCTTGATGGCCATTCCTCTCTCTTAGGAATTCCTCTGGCTTTTGCCATCAGCTTATTTAAGGATTTGACCACCTTTAAAACCATCAGAGGCATTTTAGTAAGTAGATTTTACATACTGGAAATGCACCACTAAACAATAGATTTTGTTAAGGATGAATGCAGCACACATGATTGCATTTCTCTACCAGTGAACTTCAATAGTGCATATATATACTTAATTTTGTATGTGAAGCATCTCACCAGCTTATTATTTGAAAAGGAATATAAATTAAATCTTCAAAAAAGAAAAATACACTACCAAATAATTATATAGTGATATCATGTCTTACAGATTCAGAGAATTAAAAAAAAAGAACTGACACTTAGAATCCTCCCTCTCGAAGGCCCTTTTCCTTCCTCATCTTTTTTTTGTTCCCTTTTACAGGAAGTCATACAAAGGCTTTTTACCTTTCCGTCCCAGGGAGCTTTCCCATAAGGCCCCTTTTCTTTTAGTTACCTGTGCATTGTTTCTTTATCTTGCAGAAGGTGGTTGTAAGTATAATACGGAGTCTCCCAACTTTTTTGGTTGTGTGGATCCCTTCTGAACCTTCAAAAAGTTCAAAGATCCTCCCCATTCTTCCTGGCCATCCCCCCTGTTCTCAGTGTCAAGCCTGTCCCCATTAGCCTTCTTTATCTACCTTTCCCTTCCTGCCTCCACAAGTTTCTCCTTTTCCCCCTCCAGCCATTCCCCATCAGTCTTTCTCTCTCTTCCCTCTATCTAATCCCTACCAGCCTCTCTCTTTTTTTTTTTTTTTTTTTTTTTTAAATTTTCTATGTCCTGCGGACCCCCTACATTTTGGGCCCCAGAGTTGGTTCAAAGTGTTGGCACCATAGGCAAACCTTAAGCCGTTTCTCCCCCGCCCTCCCCGGATGTGAGAATATATTGTTTGACTTTGAAGGGCCTGCTCTTTGCCATCCCCGGAAGCTGTCACCCTAGGCGACTACCTAGTTTGCCTAATGGTTGTGCTGGCCCTCTGTTCATGGCTTCTTTGAGAGGGTAGCAAAAAGGGAGCCATCACGGAAGAAAACCAGTAGGATGTTCTGCATGCTATGTGCAAAGAACAAGGAACACTGCATGCATGTGGGAGAAGGTTTTGTGGTCCAATGAGATGAAAGATCAACTTTTGATTTTAGTGCTAAGCTCTATGTGCGGCATAAAACAAACACAACACATCACCCTGCTAACACAATCGCTATAGTATGGAAGTGCCAGTATTATGTTTGTGGGGATGCTTTGCAGCAGCAGGGACAGGGAGGCTTGTGAAAATCAAGGGAAAGATGGATTGTGCAAAGTATATGCAGATCCTGGAGAAAAACCTGTTCCAGTCTGCCATAGACCTGGGACTGGGGAGAAGATTCATCTTTCCACAAAGCAGTGTTTGTAAGCACAAGGAAAAAAATATCAGTGGGGTGGCTCAGCAAGGAGAAAGTGAATATCCTCGAATGGCCCAGTCAAATCCCAGACCCCAGTGTAACACAGAATCTGTGGCAAGACTTGGAGATGGCAGTCCACAAACGATTCCCAGCCAACTTGAAAGAGCTTGAGCTATTTTGCCAAGAACATTAGGCATGTTACACAGTTCAACTTTGTGATGTATAATGTTAGCTGTTCTATGTAAAATTGTTGTTTTCAATGAAAATCGCCTTGATAACACTGAAAGGTGGTATATTAAGAAATGCTAAATAAATAAATAAAAAGCTGCACCATCCCACTATGCAAAGCCGGTGGACACTTACCCTAAGCAACTCATGGCTGTTATTGCTAAAAGACTTCCAACAATTATTGAATCAAGAATTGAAAAGCATTTTATATAACCAAGAATGTTTGTTTGTTTTCTTATTATCTACTTTTTGCATTATTTCTGTATTTGTTCTTACACATTGAAAGTGTTGAATATGTTGTGTAGATCAGTGAAACAAACTACTACTTGAATGTGTTTTGAATTGTATAGTTTAAATAACAGAATGTGAAGAATGGATAAAGATATGAAGACTTTTGCAAGGTCACCAGTATTTCTCCAGGACCAAGCAGGAAGTCAGTCCTCACTTATGGGTGACGTCGGCGCCGACGGAGCCCTCGCGGAGCAATTTTCCCCAGCTTTCAAAGAAAGCCTTTGGGAATTGCAGCGCGCATGCGCGGTCGTCTTCCCGCCCGAGGGTGCCATCTTAGCCAGTCTTCTTTTTTCCGCGGAGCCCTACAGACGTCCCCGTCTTGTCCCCGCGAAAAAGTTGATTTTCTTCTTTATTTTATCCTTTTTTCTTTCGGTTCGACGCCGATCGTTTTCCCGCCGGACTCGCGACGCCGGTCTCGAGTCCTCTTACTTTTTTTCGGTTTTTCTGACTTAGTCAGCTTTCGTTTTCGTTTTCCCTGGCAGCCCGGTCCTTTGACCTCGCAGGGGCCCTTTTTCCCCCGATGGCTGCCAGTGGGTTTAAGCGGTGTGGTCGGTGTGACCGAAATATGTCACTAACCGACACACACGACTTTTGCCTCCGCTGCCTGGGCCCGGATCATGAGGAACTGATCTGTGGGCCCTGCAGCAAACTGTCCTCAAAGGTGTTGAGAAGTCGGCGGCATCAGCGTGAGAGAATCTTCGCTGACCCCAGCCGTACCCGGACCTCGTCGGAGGCCTCCGTGTCGAAAGGCTCCAGCTCGGACCGTCGCCGGAGCTCCTCCGACCGGGGTTCTCCCTCCGGGGACCATCGTCGGAAGGAAAAACCCGCGAGGGCGGCGTCGGTGGACGCTCCTGGCTCCGCGAGGGCCAGGTCGCATAGCCCCGACAGCCGCCCCGGGTCCTTGGAGAAGGAACACATCCCGAAGCGACCTCGCCTGGAGTCGGAGATGCCTGCCCGGGTAAGTCCTGTGGTCCTTCTGGACTCGCCTCCGCGACAGCCGACGTCGGGCCCGACGCCGTCGGGGCCCGAGTCGGGGCTGCTGGGTCGCCTGAGCTCGGACTCAGGTTGACGGCCTTGGAGAGCAGACTGTCTGCCTTCATGGACCAGCAGAGGGCACTGCTCGCTGGCTTCGCTGGCGTCGCTGCCCCGACCGCCGGGACGTCGACGTCCAAGTCGACCCCGGAGACCGAGCCGATCCTCGAGTCGATGAGAACTCGAGTCGATCCTCGGTCGAGGTCGCCCTCGGCCTCCCGTTCGGGACCGAGGTCGCCGACGCCGACTCCCTCGGCGTCGGGGCGGCTGGCGCCGCACCCTGCCCGGGCCGACCCCACCGAGTCCTCGTCGGAGTCGGTCTGGGAGTCTGAGGAGGAAGAATCACCTGATTCTTTCCGGACTCGGTGTGTCCCATCGGACTCACCGGAGTCCGAGCCTCGGAAGCAGTCCCCCCCGGAGGATGCCCGGTTCTCGGACTTCGTTAGGGATATGGCCAAGGCTTTGGCCTTCCCTGCGGATCCCGAGGAGGAGCCTCGAGCCGAAGAGCTCGACGCCCTCCAGTATGACTCTCCCGCGAGGGAACACTTTACTGTGCCGGTTCCTCCTATGCTGGAACGACTACTCTTCCGCATGTGGGAGAGTCCGGCCTCCTCGCCGGTCCTGAGCAAGCGGGTCG
The DNA here is from genome assembly GCA_033557465.1 of Ichthyophis bannanicus. Lineage (NCBI taxonomy): Eukaryota > Metazoa > Chordata > Amphibia > Gymnophiona > Ichthyophiidae > Ichthyophis > Ichthyophis bannanicus. The sequence continues at coordinate 372,970,617 of CM066034.1, read as the reverse complement.
ATTCTATCTATCGGGTCCGCAAGAGCCCTGGCTTTCAAAAGGCACAGCTGCCACACCATTCCATGGTAGTGGAATCGGCCATGCATCGTCTTAAGAGCCAGAAGATGCACTCCTCGGTGCCTCCTGGAAGGGAGGCCCGTAACCTGGATGGCCTTGGCAAGAAGTGCTTCCAGGGCTCTATGCTCGCATGTCGTGTCCAGACTTACCAGCTCTACATGGGCATGTATCTCCGGGATCTGGCTAAAGAGCTAGCCGGATTCTCCGCTGGTCTCTCCGAGGAGCCCTTGCGGAGGTTCCTAGCCTTGTCCACGGGCATTCGGGAATGCTCAAAGTTCATGTCCCGAGCAGCCTATGATGGCTTTGAGGCCTCGGCTCGAGTGGCCGCAGCCGGCATCGGTGCCCGCCGACAGGCTTGGCTTCAGTCGTCAGACCTTGAGCCCTGGGTACAGGACAAGTTGGTCGATGTCCCCTGCCGAGGCGAAAACCTCTTTGGCAAGCCCATTGCGGAAAAGGCTGCACAAATTGAGACTGAGACTCTCACCAGGACCAGGCTTTCTAGGAAGACCTCCGCCCCTTCCCAGAAAAAGAAGGGCTCGGGGAAAAAGTCCTTTTACCCGAGGAAGGCGGCTGCCTACAAACAATACCCCCATTATCAGGCCCCTGCAGCTCCCCAACAGGGCCAGCAGGCCAAGGGACGGGGTAACGGGTCCCGTAGGCAGCAAGCCCCCAAGCCTGCACCACCAGCCCCTGCTCAGCAGGGTGGGGGCTTTTGACTCGCTCAGCATAGCCTCTCCCCCCCCGCTGGTTCCTCCCAGCACCGGAGGCCGGCTGGTTCACTTCGCCCACAGGTGGTCCAGCATCACCGCAGATGCCTGGGTGCTTCAGGTCGTGCGAGAAGGCTACCTTCTCCACTTCCATCAGGTCCCTCCCTCCTATTTTCCGGGAGAACCTCCGCGCCCCCCTCTGCACAGGGAGTTGCTCCTTCAGGAGTTAGCAGGTCTTCTGCAGGAACAGGCGGTGGAACCGGTGCCACACCACCTGAGAGGTCAAGGCTTTTATTCAAGGTATTTTCTGATACCAAAGAGAACAGGGGGCCTCAGACCCATCCTGGACTTGCGCAACCTCAACAAGTTCCTTGTGCGGGAGAAGTTCAAAATGCTTACCCTTGGAATCCTTCTGCCCTACCTCCAGCAGGGAGATTGGCTATGCTCCTTGGATCTAAAGGATGCCTACACGCACATCCTCATCCACCCAAGCCACCGCCAATACCTAAGGTTTGTGGTGGCAGGAAATCATTACCAGTACAGAGTACTGCCCTTTGGCCTGTCCTCCGCACCGCGAGTCTTCACAAAATGTCTCGCGGTCGTGGCGGCCCATCTCCGGCTTCACGGCCTCTATGTCTTTCCGTACCTCGACGACTGGCTCATCAGAGCAGCGTCCGCTCAGGAGGTCACCAATGCCACGTGCCGCACGGTGACTCTGCTGCAGCACTTGGGCTTTGTTATAAACTTCGCAAAGTCCACTTTGCTCCCCTCACAGGATCTCGAGTTCATCGGCGCAAGGCTGCACACTCCTCAGGCGCGAGCGTACCTACCGCTCGACAGGGCTCAACGGCTCATGGACCTAGCCGACCGCTTTCGCAGCCAGCCCCTGGTCTCCGCCAGGCGCTTCCTGAGACTGCTCGGCCATATGGCTTCCACCGTCCATGTGACCCCCAATGCCCGCCTGAATATGCGGTCTGCTCAATGGTGTCTCCGCCAGCAGTGGCGACAAGCCACGGGCGGCCTAGCAGACCTAGTGCGCGTTTCCGAGCCGCTGGTCTCGTCTCTCCGGTGGTGGCTCCGGCAGCCGAACCTGATATTCGGAATGCCTTTCCAGTCACCTCAGCCGACCCGGGTGCTAACCACCGATGCATCCCTCCTGGGCTGGGGAGCACATTGCCAAGAGGCATGTACTCAGGGCCTCTGGACCACGTGGGAGTCTGCTCAGCAGATCAACTTCCTGGAGCTCAGGGCGATCCGCCTAGCTCTCAAGGCCTTCTCCCACCTGACTTCCCAACAGTCCGTCGTTGTCCAGACGGACAATCAAGTTGCCATGTTCTACGTGAACAAGCAGGGGGGCACGGGCTCCTTCCTCCTCTGCCGGGAGGCACAGAAGCTCTGCTCTTGGGCCGTCAGTCACGGCATTCTCCTCAAGGCAGTTTATCTCCCGGGCCAAGAAAATTGCCTTGCAGACAAACTCAGCAGGGTCCTCCAGCCGCACGAGTGGCGTCTGGATCCCTTGGTAGTTCAGAAGCTCTTCCTCAAGTGGGGTCTCCCCACGGTGGATCTCTTTGCCAGTACTCACAACCGGCAGCTTCCTCGCTTCTGCTCTCGTCAGCCACACCCCCTTCGGGTTGCGGCGGACGCCTTTCTGATCTCGTGGTCGGGGAGCCTTCTGTACGCTTTCCCTCCCATCCCGCTAGTCTCTCGGACTCTTTTCAAGGTTCTCCGAGAAAAAGCCTTCATGATCCTGGTGGCCCCTCGCTGGCCCAGGCAGCCGTGGTTTCCGCTCCTGCTGCAACTGGCGGTGGAGGATCCAATCCCTCTGGGGGTACAACCGGATCTCCTCACTCAGGATCAGGGGTCCCTCCTGCACCCCAACCTCAGGTCTCTCAACCTCATGGCCTGGCTGCTGAGAGGGTAGTCCTTGCTCCCCTTCTCCTGCCGGCGGAGGTGGAGGAGGTCGTCTTGGCTTCGCGACGGCCTTCTACCCGCAAATGCTACGCCCTTAAATGGCGTCGCTTTGCAGTCTGGTGTACCCAACAGTCTCAGGATCCCTTCTCCTGCCCGGTGTCGGTGATCTTGCAGTACTTGCTGCACCTCTCTAATCTGGGACTTAAGTCCAACTCCGTCAAAGTTCACCTCAGTGCTCTTTCAGCACATCATGTGCCGGTGGACGGCAGACCTCTCTCCAATGACCCTCTCGTAGCGAGGTTTCTCCAAGGTCTCCTTCTACTTAAACCACCTCTGCGCCCGCCAGCGCCTGACTGGGACCTGAATGTGGTTTTGCAGCGGATCACCTGTCCGCCTTTTGAACCTATGGCTACCTGTTCTCTCCGTTTTCTGTCTTGGAAAACACTGTTCTTGATAGCCCTCACTTCCGCTAGACGCGTAAGTGAATTGCAGGCCCTCGTGTCTGATCCCCCTTACACTAGGTTCTACAAGAATAGGGTGGTCCTACGGACTCATCCGAAATTTCTGCCTAAAGTGGTCTCCCCTTTTCACATCAATCAGGAGGTGGTACTTCCAACCTTCTTTCCCAGACCACACTCCAGCCGAGCTGAGACGGTCCTCCATACCCTGGACTGTAGAAGGGCTCTGAACTTCTACCTTGACCGTACGCGGGAGCACCGTAAAGCTGCTCAGCTTTTTGTGTCTTTTGACCCCAATAGATTGGGGCTCCCGGTCTCCAAGCGTACTCTGTCCATCTGGGTTGCTTACTGTATCTCTTGGGCTTATGGGGCAGCCGGACTCTCCTTGGAAAGTAGAGTCACGGCTCATTGCGTTCGGGCAAAGGCCACGTCAGTGGCTTACCTCCGCTCTGTTCCGCTGGCAGACATCTGCCGGGCCGCTACTTGGTCTTCGAGCCAGACTTTTGCGGTCCATTACTGTCTCGAGAGGGAGTCCCGTAGGGACAGTGCTTTCGGACAGGCAGTCCTCCGTAATCTCTTTGAGGTCTGAGCAACTCCTACCCTCCATCCCGGATGTGGGCTACCGGTGGGTGATAATTCAGCGAAGATTCTATTCTTCTGTGCTGCTGAGCTAGAGGGAGCTCATTTTTGTGCTTAGGGTCTCCGGTAGCCTTGAGCTTGGGAGTCCCATAAGTGAGGACTGACTTCCTGCTTGGTCCTGGAGAAAGCGTAGTTACTCACCTGTAACAGGTGTTCTCCAGGAGCAGCAGGAATCAGTCCTCACTACCCTCCCTCCTCCCCTGGGAGTTGCAATCGTCTGCTTATGTTCTTTTTGCAAATTTTTATGCTGTCTTTTTTAGCTATGTCATCTGACTGGCTAAGATGGCACCCTCGGGCGGGAAGACGACCGCGCATGCGCGCTGCAATTCCCAAAGGCTTTCTTTGAAAGCTGGGGAAAATTGCTCCGCGAGGGCTCCGTCGGCGCCGACGTCACCCATAAGTGAGGACTGATTCCTGCTGCTCCTGGAGAACACCTGTTACAGGTGAGTAACTACGCTGTTTCTGACATCTGTGATAGCTGTTACTTAAAATAAGGGGGTTATTTTAGAACTCTTATTCATAATTTACATAAGTATAATTGGACATATACATGGTATAAATGTCATCCCTGTGTAAATGGCCATTTTAAGAAGGGCTCAGTTTAAAGTGCCTATAAGTGCCTTCATTCAGCTGCTCCTCAATATCTTACCTCTCCTTACACCTCTCCTCGGTACCTCCCCCTTTCTCTCTGTGCCCTAGTCTTCCACTGTCGGTTCCAGACTTCAGTCTTTCCACCTTGCTGCTCCTTATGCCTGGAACAAACTACTCAAGTCTGTATGTCAGGCTCCATCTCTGGCCCTGCTCAAATACAGGCTAAAGACTGCTTTCAGATCCTGATCCTCTGAGCCTCCTGGTCACCTCCTATGTGTGTGTTTACCATCTCCCTAGATATAGCGTAGTCCCCAGATGGGTTTGTCAGACTTGGCTAGACTGTAAGCTGTGATGAGCAGGGATTGTCTCTTACATGTGTCTGTACAGTTCTGTGCACGCTGTGTAGAGCTACACAAATGATTAGTAGTAGCAATCAGTTGACACACACATTCCTTGTACTATATGGCAGTTTCAAGGGGGCATGGTTAGGGAGTGGCCAGAGCAGGAGAAAAATCTACACATGCATTCTCCTTTTCAGATAGAAATACACATGTATGGCCAAAATTCTGCATATCTGGATTTTTACCTGCTGCCTGGCATGAGAATTCTTTTTGGACTTCTCTTTGCCTATGCTGCTATTCCTGCTCTTCCCCAAAGATTGTTGTAGTAGGTTTGCTGCCTCAGTTTGATTAGTCTGCGAATTTGTACTGATAGCCCCTCCTCCGCTCCTCTATCTCACTCCCTTCGGGAGAAAACTGCATATTGTAGCTGACATTTTCCACAGTTTTCTTAGAGTTGTGATCCCAATGCTTTTCCGATACAGCAATGTTGTAATGTTTGCAAAGTTTCCAGTGGCTGAGGCATGCCAGCTTATTGTGACTTTATGTATAGAGCAGGGGTGGCCAACTCCAACCCAGGGGAGGCAGTGGATGCAAATATACCTAATGAATATTCATTAGGGACATCCTGAAAACTAGGCTGGATTGTGGTACACTAGGACTGGGGATGGCCACCCCTGGTATAGAGAATTTTTCCCATCAGAACGTTGCAGCTAGACTGCCCCCAAAACTGCATTTCTTATCATCCTGTTAGACCAGTCCAGTTAAGCAGGTTATGCTTCCTTGCCAGCAGGTGGAGGCAGACTTGAGCAACTTTGTGATGTCATCACATAGTATATCATCTGGTGAGCACGGAGAGAAGCCAGTAGTTTCTGCCTTCAGTAGATGGCAAGGTGTGTGGACTGGTGCAGCAGTGTTGATAGGCCTGAATTTCCTGACTCGCACTTTGATGCAGTGGTCTTGGACTGAGTCCAGAAGGGATCAACTGTGCTCAGAGCGAGGGTGCGCCCTTGACTCTTTGAGATGACAACTGCTCAGGATCCAGTGCTGTTTTTCATGGGTTACGCATTCTGGTGGGTTTGAAGAGGAGGAGGAGTCCTCACAGGGTCTCTGAGGGGGGGGGGGGGAGTTGATAGGTTGTGCCCAGGCCCCTCTTCCTTCTTGGTGTTCTTGTCTGCATGCCTTAGAAAAAAATACAGAAATCCTGAAAAATTCAGGAAAAAAAGCTAAAGCCTTTGGCTCTGCTGCTTTAAATAATGCAGTTTCAAACTTAAAAAAAAGCAAAGCCTTGTAAGGCAGCTGAGCTTCCCAGATTTGTGTGGGTGTCTGGCGCTTCCCTATTTGGGTTTCCTTGGTCAGCACAACAAGCCTTGGGGATTCTCCCTTTTGGGACTGCTTTTTCGTCATGGCCCTGTTTTTTTACCATGCACTATTTTTTTTTTGTTCTTTTTCTGCTGTCTTTTTTTTTTTTTAAAGTGCTACTGCTGTTTTCAACCATGTGGCCTGGTGCAGCCTGCAATCCCTAGTAGTTCGTTTTACTATTGCTGCTGCTGTTTTTTTTTTCAACCTCGTTGTTGCTGCAAAACCCGAGGCATTTTATTTTCGGCATTCTTTGACACCCTCACCTTTGGGGGCCCAAGGCCCGATACCATTTTTGAGACCCATGTAACTCCTTTCTTTTTCTTTTCATGCTGATGAGCACTGAGGGCCCTAATGGTCAGCCAGCTGGCACTGCAGCTCCCGAAACAGGTCATGGGCTATATTTAGTCAGATCTTTTGGGGGACCTAAGGCCTGGGCTTCCCTTCTGGGAGTCCCGAGCCCACAAGCACTTCTGATATGGACAGCATGGCCCCTGCTTTGGCCTTGTGCTCCTCTGTCCATTCAGGGGCTCAACCTTTTTCTCTATAAGGATTGATTGAAAGACCCAAGAGAAATGTCTGTCTTGCACAAGGTGAGGAAGATGGAGGGTGATTCCCTCAGGGGCCTGTTGAGATTTTTGTGATCCATCTTTTTTCTGCCGAGTTCTGTTTATGCCCTTTCAAGGTGTTATGGTGGTTCTGCAAGATGTGGAGCCAGTTTTCTGGCGGTGTTAGCAGGTGGGTCCCCTTTATATCTGGCGAATCTGCTGTCTTGCTGCATTTATATTTCTCTCTGACCCTATGCAGCAGGGCATAGTGTGTTAGGGAGAAACCCCCCCGAATTGGGCCCTCTGAGTCCTGTGGTCCAGTCTCAGCTGGTCTCTTGGCTCAGAGGCAAACAGAATCGGCTTTTTTGGGCCCCTGGGGTAGGAGTCTGGCTAACGCATGACCATCCTGCTGGAGGGAGTTGTTTCACATGAGGAGTCTTGTTTTGGATGGTTGAGGTCCTTAAGAAGAACTTTGCATTAGTTACCTTGAAGTTTTGGGTGGTGGGTGTTACTGGAGGAGCCATGAGTTGTTAAGGAGGGGTGAATTGAAACTTAAGGATAAGAAATTGATATTAGCAGCCCAGGACGGTGGGTTACAGAGGAGATGATTCACAGCGAGCTTAGAAAGAAACTAGGGAAACTAACATATGTAGATTCTGTAAAGAAGAGCTGGAAACGGTTACTCATCTCGTAGCTGGCTGCAAAGTTTTTTGATGGGAGAAAATCTTTATGCAGAAAGGCACAATAACGTGATGCGCCTTAGCCACTGGGAACTTTACAAACATTACAACATTACTGTACTGGAAAAGCACTGGGATCATGACCCTAAGAAAATTGTGGAGAATGAAGAGGTTATGATTACCTGGGACATTCCCATTCCTTCCGATTAAAAAGCTGTATGAAAGAAGACCAGACATTATGGTGAGGAAGAACAACATTGATAATAGCGGTTTAAGTGCCAAATGATTAATCTCCAGGAACAAGCAGGAATAAGTCATCACATATGGGTACGTCGGTACCGACGGAGCCTGCGCGGGAAAGCTCCCCAGCTTTTCAGATGAAAAGCTTTTGGGGCCTCCCACTGCACATGCGCGCTGCCTTCCTGACCAGCTCTCCTCAGTTCTTCTTTTTCCGCGGAGCCAGCAGGTCGTGTTCCTGTCACCGCTGAAGAATTTGTTACTTTTGTTTGTTTCTTTAGACCGCGTACCTGCCTTCCCCATACCGAAACCGGTATCGCCGGTCTCTTTTTCTTTCTTTATTAAAAAAAAAAAAAAAAAAAGACTTTTTTATTTTCTTCAGCACAGCTTGGTACCCGTTGTTAGGCCTTAAGGCCTACACAAATTCTCCTCATGGAGAAGCCAGTCCCTGGTTTTAAAAAATGTACCAAATGCAGTGCTGTCATTTCTGTCACAGACACCCATGAATGGTGTCTCAAATGTTTGGGACCTGAACACTCCATACCGGACTGCCCATCCTGCACCCAGATGTCTAAACGCGGTTTGCAGAACCGGGCTAACAAGCTCCATGTGCTGTTTCCTTCAGAAGCATCACAGTCATCCAGGTCTTCCTCTCCGGATGGATCTCAGGTAACCAAAACTTCTGTGGGCAAATCCTCTAAAAGCAAATCTCTTTCTAAAGATCGAGAGGCTCTCAATTCTGAGTTCGAGGATTCTGCCCAGGCCAAAAAGCCCCGGCGGGAGGTTCCGGCCTCCAAAGCAATCATGGGGTCACAGGTTGACATCGATGGCACGGCCTCGACAGATCACCTGTTGGACTGCTCTGGGGTACCGGCCCATACCGGTACCGACATCCAGGCAGTAGTGGCGTCTATGGGCAGTACTGTCCAGACCATGCAGCAAGCCGTTCTGGCATTCATTAAGGCTGCGACGCCCTCGGTACCGATTTCATCGGTACCGACCCCGGTTCCGGTATCTACACCGGAACCGAGACCATCGACTTCTAAACGTCGATCAGTTCCGCATACCGGATTCCGGCTTTCGCCCGGTACCGATCCCATGCCCGATACGCCCGATGTCGATACCGATCGGTATGCGTATCGTACATTGGCAGTACAGAGGGAAGACTCAGATTCTTCTGATGAATTCAATTCCTCTGATGACTCTGCTGAGCTTACTCTTCCTGAGGAGCCCTCTTCTCCCAAGAGGAGGATGTCTCCTCCAGAGGATTTATCCTTTCAGGATTTCATTGTTGATGTAGCTAAAGCACTTTCTATTGCTACATCTTCTGAAAGAGAACCCAGATCAAAAAAATTGGACATTTTAGGATACTCAAAAGCTCCTAAAGAGGCAGTCACTCTGCCTGTCCATGAAATCCTTCAAGAACACTTGATGGATTTGTGGGAGACTCCTTTAACACTGTCTCCCCATTCCCGCAGGTTGGACACCATGTATCGGGTCCCTCCTTCACTTGGGTTCCAGAAAACTCAGCTGCCTCACCACTCCATTGTGGTGAAGTCTGCCATGAAGAAAATAAAGAGTCCTAAAAGGCATTCTTCTACCCCTCCAGGGCGAGAATGTAAGAACCTAGACTCTTTTGGAAGAAAGATGTTCCAGGCTAGTATGCTTATAGCCAGGATCAACTCTTATAGCCTTTATATGGGTATGTATCTTGGGCAACTTGCCCTAAAAATACAGAATTTTGCCCCCTTTATCCCTGATGATCAAAGGGCGGACTTCTTTTCTATGGTGACACAACTTTCAGAGGTCTCCAAGTTCTCCAACAGGGCAGCCTTTGATTCCTTTGAAGTTGCAGGCAGAGCTTCGGGAATTGCTATTGCAGCCCGACGTCTCGCTTGGCTCCAGGCTTCTAACCTAGAACCCTGGGTTGTAGATGGCCTCAGGAATCTGCCCTGTACCGGTGAGAACTTATTTGGGGAAGACTGGCAGATTAAAGCTGCTCAAATGGATGCAGAAAATGCCACTCTAGATAGACTTTCCAAGTCTACTTCTACCCCTACCAAAAAGAAGCCTTTTAAAAGGCCTTACTATAAAAAGACCAGATTTCCCACAAATACTGGCCAGCAATCTGCTCAGCCTCGCCTTGCGGCTAAGCGTCAACAATCTAAGCAGGTAAAGTCAAAGCCTGCAGTGTCTGCTACACCCCAGCAGGCTCAACCCCCTCAGGGGTTTTGACTTCCCTCTAGAGAACTTGCCGTTTCTGGCTCTAGAACAACCAGAGCCCCTCACCATTCCTGGAAGGCTAGCTCATTTTGCTCCCAGATGGGAACAAATCACATCAGAGCAATGGACCCTCTCTATTATCCGAGAGGGCTACAAACTTCATTTCTCCAGCCTTCCTCCCCATACCATGGTGAGGCAATTCAGTTCTCCCCCATCTCTTCTGACCCTGTTGGGTCAGGAAGTCTCTTCTCTTCTTGCCCAAGGGGCAATAGAGGAGGTTCCTCCTCCACAACAGGGGTTAGGTTTCTACTCCCCTTACTTTCTCATAACAAAGAAAACAGGGGCTTCAGACCTATCCTAGATCTGAGAGAATTGAACAGGTTTCTATTCAAGGAGAAATTCAAAATGCTCTCTCTGGGCCTTCTCCTTCCATACCTTCAGAGTCAGGATTGGCTTTGTTCTCTAGATCTCAAGGATGCGTACACTCATATACTCATCCATCCATCCCACAGAAAATATCTAAGATTTCTGTTCCAGGGAAAACATTTCCAGTACAGAGTACTACCCTTCGGTCTGGCCTCTGCTCCAAGAGTCTTCACAAAATGCATGGCAGTCGTAGCCGCATTTCTCAGAGGCATGGGAATCTTTGTCTTCCCATATCTGGACGACTGGCTCATCCGAGCTCCATCTCAATCAGAAGCCCAGATTTCTCTGGACCGCACAAGGCGTATTCTTCAATATCTGGGACTTGTGGTAAACGTTCCCAAGTCCCAACTCATCCCTACTCAGTCCCTGGAATTCATAGGGGCCCAATTGGACTCCACCACGGCAAGGGCCTTACCTCCCTCTGGTCCGAGGCCAAAGGCTAATAAGCTTGGCCTCCCAGGCTCAGTCCAGAAGTCACTTGTCAGCCAGAGAAATGCTGCAACGGTTCATGTGGTGCCCTATGCTCGTCTCCATATGAGAGCAGCTCAATGGACATTGGCCACCCAGTGGTCTCAAGCATCGGGACTGCTGTCAGACCAGGTACTCACCTCAAAACGTCTGTTTTGGTCTCTCCAGTGGTGGACATCCTCCAAAAATCTGTTGTTGGGGACCCCCTTCCAACCTTCGTTGCCCCAAGCAACCCTCACAACAGATGAGCTCCCCACCCTGTTTGGGAGGCATCTTCAACATCTCTCCACTCAGGGAATCTGGTCTCCCCAAGAGACCACCCTTCATATCAACCTTCTGGAACTGCGAGCAATCTTCCTTGCCCTCACAGTCTTCCATACCCTCCTTGCCAACCTGACTGTCCTAGTTCAGACAGACAATCAGGTGGCCATGTTTTATGTCAACAAACAAGGAGGGACGGGCTCTCTGTCGCTTTGCAATGAAGCTCTCAGATTATGGGCCTTCGCCAGAGAGCACCAAATTCATCTTCTGGCAGTATATCTTCCAGGAGTTCAAAACTCTCGGGCAGACAGACTCAGTCGAGTTCTGCTCCCACACGAATGGTCCCTACATATGGACCAGATACGCAGAATCTTTCAGGAATGGGGGACCCCGGACATAGACCTCTTTGCAGGTCCGTGGAATGCCAAACTTCCCCGGTTCTGTTCCAGGACTCCGTGTCAGGGAGCTCAGGCCAACGATGCCTTTCTCCTGCATTGGGGTCAGGAATTCCTGTACGCTTTTCCACCCATTCCTTTGATTCCCAAGACTCTGTTCAAACTTCAGAGGGATCACGGATCCATGATCCTCATTGCTCCACGCTGGCCCCGCCAAGTGTGGTTCCCTCTCCTTCTACAGCTCTCCCAGGGCTCCTCCCTGGACTTGGGAGCTGCACCAGACCTTCTGTCTCAGGAGCAGGGGACTTTGTGGCATCCAAACCCCAAGTCCCTACATCTCCGAGCTTGGTTACTGAAGGCTTAAGCCTTCAAGAGTTTAATCTTTCTCAACCAGTGAAAGATATCCTTTATGCCTCTAGGAAACCCTCTACCAGGCGTTCCTATGCTTTCAAATGGAAACGTTTTTCCATTTGGTGTGCTCAACAGGGTCTTGACCCTCTGGCACTTCCTTTGAATTCTCTACTAGACTATCTCCTGCATCTTTCCAATGCAGGCCTCAAGACGAATTCAGTACGAGTCCATTTAAGTGCTATTACAGCATCCTTAAAACCTATAAATGGACAATCATTTTCCTCTCATCCTCTTATTGCAAGATTCATGAGAGGCCTAACCCTCACTAAGCCTCCCATTCGGCCTCCTCCGGTAGCATGGGACTTGAATTTAGTTCTGGGTCAACTTATGAAGCCACCTTTTGAACCGTTGGTATCTACCTCCCTGAAATTTCTTTCCTGGGAGGTCCTTTTCCTTATTGCAGTCACTTCGGCTCGCCGCATCAGTGAACTGCAGGCTTTGGTGGCAAATCCACCTTATACCAGATTTCATCATGATAAGGTGGTCCTTAGGACGAATCCCCACTTTATGCCTAAAGTGGTCTCGCCTTTTCATCTTAATCAAGAGGTATATCTACCTGTCTTTTTTCCTGCTCCTCATGCATCCAGTGCAGAGAGGAACCTTCATACTCTTGACTGTAAAAGGGCTCTCGCCTTTTACCTCAATAGAACTCAGCCACATCGAAAGTCTTCTCAGCTTTTCGTGGCTTTTGATCCTTCTCATTTGGGACTTCCAGTCACCAAACGCACACTTTCCAACTGGATTGCTCAGTGTATTTCCTTTGCTTACCAGAGTAAGAACATTTCTCTGGAAGGCCATGTCACAGCTCACAATGTGAGAGCCATGGCCACTTCTATGGCTCATCTTCACTCTGTATCCATAGACCAGATCTGTCGAGCAGCCACTTGGGCCTCGGTTCATACCTTCACAGCCCATTACTGCTTGGACAAGGACTCCCGCCGGGATGCCTTGTTTGGTCAGGCTGTCCTCAAACACCTGTTCCATACTTAAACAACTCCTGCCCACCTTCCCAGAATGGATGCCTGAGATCCATACGAAGATGGTTACCCTTGGAGGGGGATCTCCCAGGCATCTCAGCTAGGGAGTCCCCATATGTGATGACTTATTCCTGCTTGTTCCTGGAGATAGCACAGTTACTTACCTGTAACAGGTGATCTCTGGGAACAGCAGGAATTAGTCATCACAACCCACCCACCTCCCCTAGGAGTTGTCTCTCTATTCCTCTATCTTCCTGTCCTCTCTCTCTATTGTCTCAGCTTTAAACTCGAACTGAGGAGAGCTGGTCAGGAAGGCAGCGCGCATGTGCAGTGGGAGGCCCCAAAAGCTTTTCATCTGAAAAGCTGGGGAGCTTTCCCGCGCAGGCTCCGTCGGTACCGACGTACCCATATGTGATGACTAATTCCTGCTGTTCCCAGAGATCACCTGTTACAGGTAAGTAACTGTGCTTTCTGTGCATCAAGTGGAGAAAATCTTTAAGTACATCAATGCAGTCGGAGATTGAGAAAATGTGCCAGAAGGATACAGAAATATTTCCTATCTTATTGAGTGCTACAGGCTTAATAAAAAATAATTTTCAAACACATCTTGATAATTTGTCTATACATGTTACCTGCTTATGAAGCAAGTATTGTGGCGAGCATTAGCAGTCAATTTGAGAGACTGAGATTATACTTTACATACCTTGGCTTAGGAGTGAGGTTCATGACTGTCATAGTATGCACAAAGTTAACCCATTTGGAGAAAATGGCCCTAAAAGAATGAAAATTAATCTCCTCACAAAAAAAACAAAACAAAAAGGAAAAGAGAGAGCACAAAGAAAATCTCTACAGCATTTGTGAACGCAGCGGTACTTATTAGTTTGAATTGCTCTTATTGACCGTATTCAGCCTTAGCAGTGATTTCAGTGGCAGGCCGGTATTGGCGGTGTTGTCCTTCATGGCAGCACAATCTTCATTCAGCGCCTCCCCTGCTGCTAAAACCCTGCCAGTCCAAATTCAGGCTTTCACAGGGGAACTTTCAAGAGAGCAAGTGGCAGCCATACACTTGGAAGCAGCATCCCTCCTGGTGATGGCAAGATCATTCAGAGCTCAAGGCCCCCCCACCCCCCTGTTTTGTGGCCGAAGCTCCATCTCCTCTCCAACATCTTTTCAACAAGGAGTCTTCGCACCTAGCTAGGCCTAGGGCACAAGCTTTCAACAACTCCCTCAGCTGCAAAGAAGGATAAAAAAGCCATAAAACAGCCCCTGCGGTTGAGGAAAACCTCTCAGCATTATGTAATTTATAATCCGAATAACCTGAGCAGAGCAGCTTCAAAGCAAACTCTCCCTGGTTGGCTAGAAATGTGCATTTCGTTCTGCTACACCCAAGCAAATCTGCAACTCCAGGTTGCATTGGGGCTCACTAGTTCAGAGCTAGAGCACCTTCCGTTGCTAGTCACCGGATGACATTTCTTCAAGAAATACACAGAGCGGCCACATGGGCTTCATCTATCACCTTTGCAAAACATTTATGCTTGGATTAGTCTACATCTCAGAACACTGATTTTGGGCAGCAGTTCTCAAGAATCTCTTTGCGCAACAGCGCACCTGCTATCTTACTGCCACCCTTCTGACCCTTGGGCCATAAATAAAAGTACCCTTGACTGTGACTCTCATCTCTGGATTCACTATGAAGGGAACCTGCTTTTACTCTGTCTATGAAAAAAGCAGTGTTGCTTACCTGTAACAGGGGTTCTCTGTAGCAAAGAAATGCAGCCACACTTACCCTTCCCACCTCTCCCTCTTTGCAAAAAAAGGAAAGTGGAGCTAAGACAAAGTCAGCCAGCACAGCTGGAAGAGTGCTTAGAACAAAGATCTTGAGTTTAGAAAGTTTAGGAGATTTTTTTTAAAGGACTGAGGCAGCAGACTTGTTACAGCAGTTTTTTGGAGAAGTCCAAAAAGACTTCTCATAGACTGGAAGAGGGCTTTGGGCACAGGCTCCATCAGATAATGTCACCATCAAGTGTGGCTGCATTTCCCTGCTGTCTACTGAGAACTCTGGTTACAGGTAAGTAGCATTATGTTATTCTCCTTAATCCTCCATAGTTTATTTTGAACTCCAAATGTAATTAAGTTTAAAAAAACAAAAGCAGTGTCTATAGCAGGCCTTGACAAATTTTGTGTGGATTTGGGAGCTAGGCCAAAGTGGAGCCAGTGTTTGTGACTTCTCCCCTGGTTCTTTCGCATTGGTCCCACGTTTTCGTGAGACCAGCGCCAGAGTTTCTACATCATGTGTCATCTTTAGACAACAGTAGTGTTTGTTTCAGATTGCAAGTTTCTCTTTGGGGGTGTGGTACAACGGTGATGTGCCTGCCTGTGTGTGGGATGTGGTGGTGAGGTGTAGGGCTGCAGTGCATGTGTATGTGTTTGCTGCAGAGCCGGGAAGCCTCTGTGTGTGGCGCAGAAGTGGGTTGCGTGTGTGCTTGTGATGTGTGGTGCGGAGGTGAGGTGTTTGTGTGTGGTGCCTCTGTGTGTGCCTGACATGTGAAAGTGGGGATCGTATGTAGTATGGGGGTGGGTACTTGCATGTATGTTGTATGGGGAGATGCATCCTTTTGGCATATACAGATATGTCATTTTTGTCACCATGCTTTCATCCTTTTAACCTCCAACTTGCACTCATCCCTCCTCACTTCAACCCTCCGCACTCTCTGTTCCTCTTCCGGATTCTCTCCACTTCTCCCCCCCCCCCCCCCCCAGCACTCCCACCCCCTGCCCTCCATTCTCCCATCCTTCTTGCCCTTTTTTTTTTTTTTAAATAAGGGCACTGCCCCTTTAAATTATTGATGCCTCACTCCCGGTCAAGCAAATCAAAACACACTCTCTTGAGTGAAGACGTACAAAAAGTAGTCTTTTCCATAGAAAAGGAAGCACAAGGTAACCCTGATGCAGATTCAGTTTATGGGATTGAAACTTTGACAACAAAAATTATGATATAATATAGATGTGATTTTTTTTCTCACTTTTAAAACAGGAGTACTTAGCTGATTTTTGTCGGTCACCAAAACTGATTAGAATTCGAGCGTGCTTAGGGCAGGTATAGAAGTAGGGCAAATTGGACAGAATGAGTGGACCAAGTAGTTCTTTTCTGCCAGTGAGTACAGTGTTGCTATGTTTGTCCTGTGTTTGGTAGCAAAATTCATGGGCTATTAGTTTGCTGCTAATCCCCCTGCGTAAACAACATGTGTAGCTAGAACAGTTAGCACAATGACCTAACTAAACAAATACTCTGTGAAGACTGGAAACTGATGTGGTTTGAGCTGGAGTCTGCTTGGGGAAGTAGGCAGCGCCCTGTCCACCACTAGGCTAAAGCTTCAGCTCAGGGAAACCTGAGGTGCTGAAGGAAATGAGCCTGATGCCAGGACCAGTAATCACACTTCTGAGGAACCTGATTGGGCTACCTGCCCCTCTATGCTTTGACCCCCAGCCCTGCTTCTGCATACAGATGGCTTATTCTGAAATCAGAATGCCATATCTGCTTACCTATATGTTAATTTGGTCCAAAGTTGTTGCTACTAAACTCTTCTGCTACTCTGTACTACAGTCAGATCAATCCTGGGCTGGCTGTGAACCTTGAGAGGCCTAAGAACTATTTCTGGTCCCCTACCCCCAAATCACTTCTATTTCCCTGAAGGTTGAGGAAGTACTTTAAGTAAATTATTTCTCGTGTTAGGTAAATTATTTCTCATGTGAAATGCTTATAGGACAATTTTATAAAGTTGTTTTCCTGTATAAAACCTGTTTTACACATGAAAAAGGCCTTTTACAAAATTGTATGGTTACTGTCAAGATGGCATGTACTTACACATGAGCTAGATGTAGGTGTTCCTGGGGAGATAATTTAGATGGAGCAGGGGATGGAGTTGTGATATGTGCATGTATTTTATAAAATACATAAGCACATGCATAGAGGACATATATGCATTCACAAAATGTGTGTGTCTGTATTTGGTCACTGTTTAGGCTGGTTCTGGGAGCCATTTTCTATTTATTTTATGTACTGCTTTATCTTACAGTCAGAGCGGTTAACCGAGAACCAGTGAAAAGAAATTATAAACAACTAAGCATTAACATAGAACATTGGCATTGAATATCTCTTCTGGTCCTAGATTGTGCTCGGATATAATTGGGATCAGGAGCCCTTCTGCAGGGGTGGGGGGGTTAGTTTCCTAGCATGAACATGGTAGTGTTCAATGTTAATTATCTTTCGACTTCTGCGTGTGTTAGGTTTCATCACTAAAGTACTCTCTGAATAGGTGCGTTTTGAGCTTTCTTTGAAAGTCTTTGATTTCTGTTGTGGTTCTTATATCTATTGGTAGTGTGTTTCAGATAGATGGAGCACATAAAGAGAATGCTGTCTTGCATGCAGCTTGCAAGCTTTTTGCTTTATTGTTAGATCTGTAAATGTGTGTTGTGCATTAGACGACCTGGTTCGATTGTTTTGTGTCCTATGTAGCAGGGATTGAAGGTGGTCAGGGGATAGGTTGCTTGATATTTTGAAGATGGTTGAGTAGGGCTCTGTATTTTCTTTGAGTTGTTATCAGTAGCCAATGGAGATGCTTCAGCCTTGGGGGTTATATAATCAAATCTTGCTGTTCTATGTAGGATGCGTGTGGATGTATTTTGTGCCATTTGTAGTAGGTGAAGGGTGTAATTTGGTAAACCATGATAAATATATATATAATGTTGCAGAAGTACAGGTGAGGGGCTATCATGGCCTGTAGCACTGTTCAGAACTTAATTGTGTCGAAAAACGCATGTATGTGCTGTAGTACTTTTATTTTGCAATATATGAGTTTTGTAATTTTGTGAATGTGTGGTTGCAATGATAGTTGCTGGTCTAGGGTTATTCCTAGGTAACAGATTTTTATTGTGACCTCTAGGTCCTTGTCCACGATGTTCACTGTGGCTGGTGGGTTGAATGTTTTTTCTCTCATTTCCTGATTCCTATTGTATATAGTTAAATGGTTTACATAACCAGTGCATACTGTATATAGTTAATTTTTGCTCTATGTAACCGACCGTTGTTCTCTGTTCCATGTACACAGCTTTAACTCGGTGAAAAGTGGTATAGATACCCTGCTAAATAAAATAAATACATGTAGAGAACTTTTGTTTTTTTTTATATATTTTTTTGAAGAGATTGTGATAATTTAGCTAGTTATTTATAGCCATGAAGCAGTTTATTAGTGTTTGTGTGTATTGGATTTATAGTGGAGGAGGGTACATAAAGCATAAATATAGTCTGCATATATACCGTATATGGTATAGTATATTATAGGCTTGTATGACTGAACAGAGTGACTGCAGGTAAATGTTGAATAATAGAGCTGACATTGTAGATCCTTGCGGTATGCCTTGCTGTTGCTTGAAGGAGGCAGAAGTGTGTGGACCTATCTTCACTTGTTGCCTGTCTTTGAGATATGAGCAGAACCATTTCAGTGTGGTATCCTGGATACCTGTCTTGTAGTTGTGAAATTAGGAGATTGTGATTGACCGAATTAAAGGCTAAGAATATTAAAATGAATCCTTGTTTTGGTTTATTGAGTAAGTGCACTAACCATTAGCATGGGGTTTGTTGCATGGTAAGCACTCAGCACTAACAACTAACTAAAAATCCCGCACTAATTAGGTATTGCATGATTGTGTGGATTAGGATTGGAGCATGACCGTTGACGGGGCATCTTTATCTTTATCCGGCTCTTGATATACCACTTTATAGTAAAAACATCAAAGCGGTTTACAATACAGTAAAAAAACAAACATTTGGGTGACATTAAATGTAGCCGCATGCTGGTTAGCTTGGTGCACTAACGGCAGTGGGATGGATGTACACACCCTATAAAGTTAGCATAGGCCTCTACACTAGTACCCCTTAGTAAACATGTCCCCAAATGAGCTCCAAAACATCTTTAAAGGGCAAGTTCTTCAAATTTTATTTATTAAAAAAAAAGAAGGGGCAGACTTTTCCACTCTGATATACCTGACATCACCGTGGCATGCTCTTATACAAGCTATCACTCTGGGACTTGTTCAGGAGATTTAAACTTCATGGTATTTCTAAAGGACGAGCAACCATTTAGCAAAAATTGCTTTACCATTAATTGGCGCTCAGGCATATATTATACAGCCCTACTCAAATGCTGCTAATTAAAAAAAATAATAATAATAAATAAAAATACCAAAAGATGCGCATATTACAATTATTCATGTGCAGCTAATCCTATGTGATCTCTCCCCACCTATCCTTATTTCTTCTGACTTCAGTTCTCCTCTCCATCTCTCTCTTTTATAGCTCCTCATCACTTTTTCTTGCTATTCTTTATACTCCCTAATTGTCTCCCCTCCTACCAACACCTTCAAGCCCCCCCTTATCTCCCCTTTACCATCCTCACTTCCCCCACCATCTTGTCTTCTACCCTATCATCAGCTCTTGAGCTTCACCACTCTCTCTCTCTCTCTCTCTCTCTCTCTCTCATACAGCCATCTGCTCTCTCTCTAAAACAACCTCACCTTCGTTACTGCCATGCTGTCTCCTCTCTGCCTGCACTCTTCTACTCCTCCTTCTCTCTTCCGGAGATATCCGCCCCAGCCCTGGCCCCACTAGACTTTTGTCACACTCCCAGAATTGATCTTCACGCAGCAACTCTAATCTTATTCATATCTCTCTCCTTTCCCCTTCCTCTCTCCCTTTCTCATGTGTCTTGTGGAATGTACACTCCATCTCAAATAGACTTGCCTTTACTCATTATCTCTTTATCTCTAATGCTTTCCATCTTCTTGCTTTGAGACCTGACTCCTCCCAGAAGACTTGGTGTCAGTTGCTGCTCTCTGTCATGGCAGCTATCAGTTCTCCCACACACCTCGTTCCACTGGCTGTGGTGGTGGTGTTGGGCTTCTACTTTCTCCTTCCTGCTAATTTCAATCCCTCCTGCTGCCTCGGTCTCACTTCTACTTCTTTCCCTCCTTTTGAAGTTCACTCCCTCTGCCTTTTTACTCCACTACCTCTCTGGTTAGCTGTTATTTATTGACTCCTGATAAGTCCACTTCTATCTTTCTCACAGACTTTGACTTCCTTCTTTCTGGATTCATCTTCCCCCTCCCTTAACATTCATGATGATAACCCCTCTGACCCTTATTCTTTAAAGCTCATTTCTCTTACTTCCTCATTCGACCTCCAGCTTTCCTATACTTCCCCCACTCCAGCACGGCCACTGCCTTGATCTTGTATTCTTCTCTAATTGCCTACCCTCAAACTTCTGTACCTTAGTTCTTCCCTTATCAGACCATCACCTGCTAAGCTTCACGCTTCATCATCTGCTGCCTCAATCTGTCTCATTCAACTTCTTTAGAAATCTTCATGCTATTGACCCTTTGACTCTCTCCTCCACTGTCTCATCACCTCTTTCCTCCACTATGTCATCTGAGTCTGTTGATGAGGCAGTAGCTTCCTATAACGCTGCACTCCTCTGCTCTGGATGCTCTTGCTCTACCCATGCCATGTACTGTGAGGTGTACAATACCCCAACCTCAGCTGTCTTCCATTACCCGTTATCTACGTTTCTGTGCCTGTTCAGCTGAGCGCACGCAGCTCAAATCCTGCACACTTGTAGACTTTCTGCACTTCAAATTCACGCTTGTCTCTTTCTAGTCAGCGTTAGCACTCGCCAAACAAGACTATTATGTCTGTCTGACTAACTCTCTTGTCTCTGACCCTCGCTGTCTCTTTATAACTTTCAGCTCTCTCCTCAAGGTGCCTCCACCTCCAACCTCTCCTTCCATTTCTGCCCAAACCCTGGCTACTATTTCCATGACAAGATTCACAAGATCACACTTCAATTCCCCATGAGGACAGCTACTTCTCCTCCTCCCCCTCTTCACTCCCAACTCCCCCCCCCCCCTTACCTCTGCTACCCTTTCTGTGATCTCTGAGGAGGAAACCGCATACCTTCTTTTCTCCTCCAAACTCACTACCTGCTCCTCTGATCCTATTCCCACCTGTCTCTTAAGCTCCATCTCCTCCGCTGCTGTCCCATCTCTCATATTTTCAACCTATCGCTGTCCAGTGCAACTGTTTCTGCAGCCTTCAAGCATACTGTGGTCGCACCTCTCCTCAAGAAACCCTCACTAGACCCTACCTGTTCGTCTATCGATCCATCTCCCTCCTCCACTTTGTATCTAAACTATTTGAGCATGTGGTTCACCACCGTTGCCTCTACTTTCTCTCCTCTCAAGCCTTTCTGGATCCTTTACAATCTGACTTTTGTCCTTTACATTTTACTGAAATGGCTCTTGCCAAAGTCTCCAGTGACATCGTCCTGGCTAAATCCAAGGGCCTTCATTTGTTCCTCATCCTTCTTGACCTCTCTGCTGCTTTTGACACTGTTGACCACAATTGTCTCCTCGATACCTTGTCCTCACTTGCTTTTAAGGGCTATGTACTATCCTGGTTCTCTTCTTATCTCTCCCATTGCTCCTTTAGTGTTTGTTCTGGTGGATCCTCCTCTGCTGCTATCCCACTCTCAGTTGGTGTACCCAAAGGATCTGTTTTATGTCCACTCCTTTTCTCTTTCTGTACCCAGTTCCTTGGTGCACTCATCTCTTTCCATGGCTTTCAGTACCATCTTTACATTAATGATTTACAGATCTACCTCTCTACACCTGAAATCTCTCCAGCAATCCAGGCCGGGATCTCTGCCTGCCTTTCTGACATTGCTGTTTGGATATCTCACTGCCTTTTGAAAATGAACATGGCCAAACTGAGCTGCTTATTTTTCCCCCTAAACCATCCTCTCCCCTTCCTCCTTTCTCAGTCTCTGTGGATAACTCTCTACTCCTCCCTGTCTACTCAGCTCGCAACCTTAGGGTTGTCTTTGACTCCTCTGTCTCCTTCTCCACACACATCCAACTGATAGCTAAGACCTGCCGTTTCTTTCTCAATAACATCAACAAAATTCGCCCATTCCTTTCTGAATACCCTACTAAGACACTTATCCACTCTTTTTAGTTACCTTCTGTCTAGACTATTGTAACATACTACTTGTTGGTCTCCCTCTGAATCATCTCTCTCCCCTTCAATCTGTTCAACACTCTGCTGTGTGGCTAATCTTCCGGCAGCCTCGTCATGCTCATATTACCCTGCTTCTCAAGTCACTTCATTTGCTCCCTATCCATTTCCACATCCAGTTCAAACTTTTTTTGCTGACCTATAAGTGCATTCACTCTGCAGCTCCTCACTACCTTTCCTCTCTTATCTCTCCCTACACCCCTTCTTGGGAACTCCACTTTTCTGGTAAATTGCTTCTATCTGTGTCCTTCTCTTCTATTTCTAACTCCAGACTTCGCTCCTTTCATCTTGCTGCTCTTTATGCCTGGAACAAAACTACCCGAGTCTGGCCCTTTTATAGATCCAGGCTAAAAACTCACCTTTTTGCTGCCGCTTTCGGATCTCGACCCACCTGGTCTCCTTTGTGTTTCCTTACTATTCCCCCTAGATGTATCCCACGTCTATGTGCTGCGTACGTCTTGTAGCATTATACAAATGTTCAGTAGTAGCAGTAGAGGTAATAGTAGTAGTAAACTTTACAATCCTCCTGCACCACACAGGAGTAGAGTGTATGTGAATATAAGGTGTTTTATACTGGGCCAAACCAAAGGACCGTAAGGCCCCAGCATCTTGTTTTTTGACAGTGGCTAATCCAGGTCACAAGTAACCAGCAGGAGTGCAAGAAATAGGCTCATTCCTTATTTTCATACCCAGAAATAAATGGCTTACCCAAGTCTAAACTGCTATTGGCCAGGTATGGACTTTCCGTTCTAGAACGTACCTAAACCTTTTTTTAAGAACATAACAAATGCCATACTGGGTCATGCCAAGGTCCTTCAAGCCCAGTATCCTGTATCCAACAGTGGCCATTCCAGGTCACAAGTACCTGTCATGTTCCCAAAGATGAAATTAGGCCTTACCTGCTAGTTTTCTTTCCTTTTTAAACCTAGCTGTGCTAACTGCCAGGCCCACATCATCTGGCAGCAAATTCACAGCATTTTTGCTTGAGTGAAAAAATACTTGCACTAGTTCAGGTTTTGACAAACCCCAGGAGCCAGGTTGCCATGGCGAATATAAATAGGACCCTGGTTCCTGATGCTTGGGACACCTGCAGCATGACCTGCGCTGGCTGCCGACAGGGGTCCCATCCCCTGTGGGCAGAAGTGTTGCGGGAATCTGCCCTGGCTCCTAAGGCTGCAATTGCGGTGGTTCTGGCACTGGCTGCCTATGGGGGGATCCCATCCCCTGCGGGCAGAAAGTCTGCTGAAGGCCGTGATCACAGCAGGAATTGGCCCTGGCTGCCTGGGGGTGGGGGATGAGGGGGATCCCATCCCATCCAATCCCCTGTGGACAGAATAGAAGGGGAGGGCTGCCATCGCAGAACGGATGTAAGCTATCAGGGGGAGATCGGATCCCCGCATGCCTATTTACTAAGCACATAACTTACAAGATATGTTAACATACAATAGTAAATCAAGCCCTGTGTTTGTTGGCATTCTCAGTATCTTTTCTTCTTAAATATTTGGGCTTGTTCTGGTTCAATGTTTTAGCCTGTCACCAAACCCCTTGCCATGTTTGAATAAAGAGTAGCAGTTAGAGGACCCTTGGGTGATCCATCAGGTTGCTGTAATGCTGCCATGAAATGAAAAGCAAATTTTGTTGTACCATCCCGAATTTCAGGCCATCACACATTATGTGCATCATGATGACTTGACACAGTTTTTGATGATTTGATAATGTGGACAAAGAGGATCTGGGGAGGTTTTGAAGTGACTGCAGTGCTACTGATTCTGGAATCTCTTTGAGCATTTATTCTTCACCAGAGTGAGGTTAATAATGATAGTAATTTCTAGGCACTTTTTTGAGATAGGGAGACCTGGGTGTGACCTCTCTATCAGAAACGTTAAAAGTAGTTACCTCTGTGTTCAGCAGTAAATGGTCTATTTTAAAGCGGACTCATGACAAGTGAATTTTCAGGGCTGATGAATAGGGTGCAGGCTTTTCCTGTCAGCATGTGGTTCTGGGACAGGAATTGAGATGGTGCAGAAAGGGAAGTTACACATATTCCCTGACAACCAGATGTTCTCTTTTTGTCTTTCCCACTCCATATCACTCACTTTTTTACCCCTTTCTTTTATCGGCTTCCAGCCCCATTTCCCCTGTTGTCCCCTTCCAGCACCTTCCTACTGTACTTCCTTCATCTGCCAGGATCCCATTTCTTCCTCTCCTGACACCTCTGCCATCTTTCCTGATACAGGACCCTGAGACTTTATGATTTTTGAAATCAGACACTAGTGATATCCACTGGACAATTAGGTACTGTTCAGCATTGAGTTTCAAAAGCTGTAACCTTAAGCCACAGCATTTTGTACTGACAGACTTGATTACCAAGAGCATTGAGGATGGGCTGCTTCTGCTTTAGGGTGGAGGGCAAGTAAAGGGTATGGGAAGCTGTTTAGGGAAGAGATAGTTGAAAGGACAAAAGTGGAGTTGCTGGTAAGCCCCTGTACTGGTAAGCCTTGGATATATTTTTCAAGGCCTGGTCTCTGTTGACTAGCATAAAGACAAGGTACAATAACTGTATTTGTTTAAAGTGATAAAGCAGACCCCTCTCCTGGTAAGTTTTAGCTATTTGAAAGGATATTTATTTTCCAATTAAGTGTGGCTCTGGTGAATATAATACTAGTGAAAAATATCTAAGTTCTTAGCACTGGGCTGCATGCTGCCAGGCAGGAGGCTTTAACTTGCATCACTGACATCTCAAGCCAGTTGGCATCAATATAAAACAATTCAATAGCGTGAGCTAGGATCCAGAGAGAAAGCCTACATCATGCAGCCTGTGGCTGATGGAGCCTGTCTGTGTTTAACTTTAGATTCTGCCTATTTGGTGTACTGCATAAAGCCATTTTTTTCTCTATCTGAAAGCAATTTCTGCTTCTTTTGTTCAGGCATTCTGGTTTGTTTTTCTTGTGATGGGAGCACAGCAAATCCAGAGAACTCTTCCTTACTTTGCTGCTTGGAGTCGGGAGAATAAACTGAGAATGGGAATCTTTCACGCACTGCCAGCGTATCTTTTTTTTTTCTTTTTGAGGGGAGGTGGGGAAGTGAAGCTGTGATTTCCTCCTCCTTTGAGCTTTCAGCTCAACCAGAACTGGGGCTGGGATCTGATGCCATGAGCCTTCATTCACAACTATCTGGAGATTTTTTTCTCCCTTATTTTATTCCTTCCCAATGCAACTAGCCTTGACATCACAGCATCAGTCTTCAACTGGGGGTCATGGTCCACATGCCAGATCTTAATCTTGCTGTCATGAGCCCTAAATCCAGGAACTTGGTGCCACAGTTCCTTGATGAACTGGGACTCCCTCCTCCAGGAACACTGAATGCTGCCTCTGCCTTTGGACTGGCCCTGTCTGTGTTTTATTTGTAGTTGAGGCCAAACTAGAAGTTGTGGAGGACTGATGCACTTATAGAAGTAGTGTTTTCCTGGCTTGCCACTATAATGTAAAAAATGAAACAAAACCCTGATCTGATATATATTTTTTAAAATCCATTAAAACTATCCATGCAGAGTTTCTCAGACCAACTAGCCTGATGAGATGAAGCTACTTCTGGAATCTCAAATGTTTGTTGGGGAACTCTGAATTCTTCCTTATCAGTCCTCCAGTTTAGTCCTCCACCTCTGGGTTGTGCACCACCTCCTGCAGCTTGGAGACTGGGCATGTCACAAAAATGTGACATCACTGGATGTAGTCTGCTGGTCTCTCTCATCATACCCAGTGTGTCCAGTCTCCATGCAGCAGGAGGACGCAGTGAGCCTAAGTGCTGGGCTCACTTGAGAACAGATAAGGAACAGTTAGATTAGGTTTAGCTAATTTGGGTTAATTTGTCCCTAATTTTACATTTTGTCTATTTTTGGGGGGGCTGTATCTTTAAAAAAAGAAAAAAAAAAAGGGGAAGTGCCGTTTCTTGTGCCTGGTCCTGTCAGTCTTTAATTTCCTCTGTCCAACTCACTACCGGCGCAGATCCCTCCCCCCTGGTCAGTTCGGGCGAGAGCTCAGCAGTAAAGAGAGGCAGTTCGGGCTTCGGCAGCATGGAGCTGCCACGACTCTGCAGCCTCACTGTCTTTTGTTGCCAGAAACCTGCCTGTCAGCTCCCCGCTCGTCAGCGGAGCGAAGCCGTGTGGGCTGCTGCACCGCAATAGCGGAAGCGCAGATCGCAGTTTGTCGGGTGACCTGGTGCAGTGAGTATGGCCAAAAGAGCTGGATTTTGAGTGGGGAGATGGCCGCAGACACGCCAAGCTGGGACCGGCGATTTTGGCGCCTTTTTTTCTGCCGCTGACAGGCAACGGCGGCCATTCTGTCAGCGTGCCTTCTACATGCAGGCAGCTGAATTCCGCGGCACTCAATTCAATTTTTGGAGGCAGTTCTTCTTCCTGGAGTTTTTAATTCTCCCTCTGCCTTTACTTTACTTTAGTTTATTTTGAGTTGCTTTTATGTTAATTTGGGTGACATTAGTGGAAACTGTATTGCCATGGGAGCTATTGGTCAGGCAGATCAAGATGGCTTCCTGAATCAGGTGGCAGAACCATTTCATTTGTGGTACAGGTTAGGTTCCTATTGGTTGACCGCCTTGGCTGCTTTAAAAAAAAATAGAGAATACTTAAAGAAAAATTAGAGAATAATTTAAGTAAAAAAAAAAAAAAAAAAAAAAATGGAGGTAATGGCATCACGGCCTCAATGTGTGCGGTACCTGTAGAGGTGCTATCGCCGACTCTGGCATTTGCCGGGGCTGTACGCAGGTTTCTACCAGCGTGGAGCAGCAAATGGAGGTTAAGGTAGGACAGGACCCTCAGGGGTCCTCAGCTGGATTGGACGCAGAGGTGCTGTTGCCCACTAAACCAGAAGCCAGTCTCGAGGCGCCAGCCGGTCATTCTGGGGCCCTTTTGACTTCAGGACCGCAGCCCGGGGATTTTTGCCCTCACTTTGTGTTAATTATGCATCAGGCGTTCTGTTTATGATGGCAAGGGAAGGTGCCGGAGGCTCTGTCGCTGTCTGTGGCGCCACAACAACCAGGCCCGGCTGAGGTGCGTGCCAGTTCTTTGAGACCATCAAAACGAGCAAGGACTTGGGAGCCTTCGATTTCTGAGTTGGAGGGGCAGGAGTCTGAGGAAAACGAGGTTGACCTGGAAGGTGGAGATGAGGAGTTGGAAGAAGGAGAGATTCCTGAGCCGGAGGATCAAGTGAAAAGTATTCGGGTGTTCCGGAGGGAGGAGTTGACAGCGCTTATCACGGAGTCCCTTCAGATGCTTAAGCTCGCCACGGAACAGCCTGTGGAGGACGACAATGGTGAAGATCCCATTATTCAGGCAGTGAGGCAAACGCAGGTGCTGTATCCCGTTCACAAGGTAATTGACAGAATGATACGGGTTGAGTGGGATCAGCCGAAAGCAGGGCTTAGGGGTGTTCGCATTATGAATAGACTGTATCCGTTAGCAGATAAGGACAAGGAGAGGTTTCTGTCTCCGAGGATTGATGCAGCGGTGTCAGCCGTGACCAAGAAAACCACTATTCCGGTAGAAGGAAGCTCAGCCTTGAAGGATGCACAGGATAGAAAGTTGGATGGTTTGTTGAAACAATCCTTTGAAGCCAACATGGTGTCATTACAAGCCTCCATTTGTGGAGCGTGGGTAGCAAGAGCTTGTCTTCGATGGTCGCAGCGTTTGCGACAGTCTGCTCGGCTGGAGCAAGAGAATCTGAGAGAGCTGGACCGCCTGGAGTCTGGGTCAGCTTATCTGTCAGATGTTCATTATGACTTGATCAGAGCCCTGGCTAATAGTATGGCATTGCTCGTTGCCGCTCGTAGATCCCTGTGGTTATGGAATTGGGCGACAGACTGTTCTTCCAAGGCACGTCTCGGTAAACTCCCTTTCAGAGGAAAGTTGTTGTTCAGGGAGGATCTTGATAAGTTCATAAAGGAGTTAGGGGAGTCTAAAGGTGGCCGACTGCCGGAGGATAAACCCAAACAGGGGAAGGCTGTGTCAGCCTTTCGGGGTTCCTTTAGAGCTTTTCGGAGATTTCGGTCTTCTCTCTTGGGCGGATTCCAAAGAGGAAGATTTGCTGCTTGGACCCAGGGGTTTTGGGGATTTTGAGGAGCAGGTAGAGGTTTTGCGGCGGCGGCGGCGGCCTCAGCATCCAATCGAAAGCTGCAATGAAGTGAGGGGGGACCTTGGCAGTAAGTTTTGCGATAGGTGGCCGACCAGTGGGTGTTAGCCCTCCCGGATTATTTCTATGCACTGGAGTTCGCATGGCCAGTTTGGGATTCATTTGTGCAGTTGCCCTGCAAAGGGCAGCAGAAAGCCCAGGCAGTCCGCTGCATGCTGAATTGGCTGTTGCACTTAGGTGCGGTCATTCCGGTGCCCAAAGAAGATTACGGCAGGGGTCGATACTCAATTTATTTTGTGGTACCAAAGAAGGACGGATCGCTTCGTCCAATATTAGATCTGAAAGGGGTGAACCGCTGTCTCCGGGTACCGCATTTCAGGATGGAAACGCTTCGGTCCGTCATTGTGGCGGTGCACCAAGGAGAGTACTTGACATCCCTCGATCTCACGGAGACGTATTTACACGTACCGATCAGAGCAGGTCATCAAAGTTTCTGCGCTTTGCTCTATCGTGGGGGCATTATCAGTTCCAGGCGTTGCCCTTCGGTCTAGCAATGGCGCCGCGGACATTCACCAAGATCATGGTGGTAGTAGTGGCAGTGTTATGAAAGGAAGGAATTCTGGTTCATCCCTATCTCGACGATTGGTTAATTCGAGCAAGGTCCAGAGCCGAGAGCGTACAAGTTACGGACAAGGTAGTGAAATTCTGTATTTCTGTATTTCTGCCGGATCGTCGGGTCCAAGCCCTACAACAAATGATTCGCCAGTTCAGGTCCACAATGGCTCCTTCGGCCTGGAATTATCTCCGGGTATTAGGTACGATGGCGGCATCCTTGGAGGTGGTTCCTTGGGCCAGAGCTCATATGAGGCCATTGCAGCGATCGTTGCTTCACCGTTGGTCTCATCAATCTGACCCGCTAAGCAGATGTCTGCCCTGCCCTTCCCTCTCGGGGTCAGACGAGCGTTGAGGTGGTGGCTAATTCCGGAATCTTTGAAGGCCGGGATGCCCCCTGGAGCAGCCAGAGTGGCTACCATTGTTGATAGATGCAAGCCTCGCGGGATGGGGAGCTCTTCACACAAGGTCTGTGGTCAATCAACAGATTGGAACTCAGAGCGGTGGCATTAGCATTGCAGTCATTCGAGGGGACGGTGCGGGGTCGGGCGGTAAGAGTTCTATTGGACAACTCCTCAATGTGGCCTACATCAATCGGCAAGGTGGTACACGAAGTATGGCCATGGAAGAGTATGGAGTGGAGGAGTGGCCTAGTGGTTGGGGCAAGGTACTTCATGCCGGAAGGTCGGGGGTTCAAATCCCACTAGAGGACAGCAACCTTGGGTCGGAAGGACTGGGGTTTCTAGTCCCACAGGTGCTCCTTGTGGTCTTGGGCAAGCCACTTAACCCTCCATAGCCCATGTTCCCTGTAAAATAGTTATCTCCAAGTTATAATGCCCTGTTCAATGTAATTTCAGTTTGTTCAATGTAAACCGCACTGATGCAGAATAGCGCGGTATATAAGAGAATATAAATAAATAAATAAATAAATAATAAATAAGAGGAGGCAGAGGCGCTCTTTGCTTGGGTCGAACTTCAGCCTCAGGTGATTTCAGTGGCACACATTGCCAGGAAGGACAGTGTGACGGCGGATTTTCTCAGCAGAGTCCAGGTGGATGCCGGCGAATGGGAGTTGCATCCGGAGGTCTTTGCACAGGTGGGGGCCGCCGATCATGGATCTCATGGTGACCTTTCACTCAGCAAAAGCCAGTCGGTTCTTCAGCAGGCGGTGAGAAAGGATGTCGGAGGGTATCGACGCCCTGCTGCAACGCTGGCCAGTGTCGGGTCTCCTCTATGTATTCCCTCCGTGGGCGCTCATAGGTCGGGTGGTACAGCAGATCAAGGCTCACCCGGGGAGAGTGTTGCTGGTGGCTCCGGACTGGCCATGACGTCCGTGGTATGCCGATCTCATCCGCCTCCTCGACGGGGATCCGTGGAGATTGCCGATGTTAGACAGTCTGTTACTTCAAGGGCCTCTGCGGATGCCCCAAGTGGATCGGTTCTCATTTACGGTCTGGCCATTGAAAAGGCGCGTTTAAAGAAAAAAGGTTACTCAGGAGCAGTCATTGCGACCTTACTTAAAGCACGGAAGTCGTCTACGTCTCTGACATATATTCGCATTTGGCGCATATTTGAGGATTGGTGTTCCAGGAGGCAAGTGCGTGCGGTGACCGCGTCTGTTTCAGTGGTTTTAAGCTTCCTGCAGGACAGTTTCGAAAAGGGCCTGCCGGCCAGATCCTTGAGGGTACAGTTAGCCGCGCTGGCTTGCTATAGAGGCAAGGTGCAGGGAATAGCACTAGGTGCACATGCTGACATTTTGCGTTTTCTCAAAGCAGTAACCAGGTTACATCCTTCTCGTAGGATTCTGGTTCCTCCGTGGGATCTCAACTTGGTTTTAGCAGCTCTGGCTAGAGAGCCTTTTGAGCCCTTACGACAGGTGTCTGTGAAAGATTTGACGTTGAAGACGGTGTTTTTGGTGGCCATTTGCTCAGCGAGGCGAATTTCTGAGTTACAGGCGTTGTCTTGTAGAAAGCCTTTTCTGTCTTTTTCTAGGGAAAAGGTGGTGCTTCGGCCAGTTCCCTCCTTTTTGCCCAAGGTAGTTTCTCCATTTCATATAAATCAGACTGTTTCTCTTCCAGTGCTGGGTTCGTTAGAGGATAACGCAGCGGACCGTGGATTGCGCTGCTTGGACTTAAAGCGAGTGTTGCGTTGGTATTTGAAGGTCCCCAAGGTTTGTCGCAAATCCGACCATCTGTTTGTTCTGTTCGGTGGATCCCGTAAGGGGGAGGCGGCGGCGAAAGCCTCCATTTCTCGATTGATTAGAGAGGCGATTGCTTCGGCATATCTGTTGTCGGGGCGACAGGTGCCAGCTGGATTGTGAGCTCATTCTACCAGAGCGCAAGCGGCTTCATGGGCGGAACACAGTTTGGTGTCGCCTGTGGAAATTTGTAGGGTGGCTACTTGGTCGTCTCTTCACACTTTCAGTAAACACTACCGCCTGGATGTTTTGGCAGCAAAGGATGCTGTATTTGGGGCAGAGGTGTTGCATGCCGGCTGGAAGGGTCCCTCCCAATAAGTACTGCTCTGTTACATCCCAGAGGTGGAGGACTAAACTGGAGGACCGATAAGGAAATGGTAATTACACTTATCTGGTAATTGTTCTTCCTTGAGGGACGACAGTTTAGTCCTCATTCCCACCTGGGGTAGTATGTCTTTCTAGGATTCTTTGTCTCTTTCTTGTCTATCTTTCTGGCGTAGGCGGAAGGAGAAGGCACAAGAAGAAAAGCCTGTCTTCCGAGACAAGAAAGTTTCTTGTATAAAGTAATTGTTATACGTTCACTTAAAATGTTTTTTATTAGCTACTTATTTGTTGCTCCTTTAAGTGTACTTTGTCAATAGTTCACTGGGGATGATGGGAGAGACCAGCAGACTACATCCAATGATGTCACATTTTTGTGACATGCCCAGTCTCTAAGCTGCAGGAGGAGGTGCACAACCCAGAGGTGGAGGACTAAACTGTCGTCCCTCAAGGAAGAACAATTACCAGGTAAGTATAATTACCATTTGTCTCATATATGCAAGTTGTAACCAGCATCATCATAAATAGAATATTTTTTTTGAGCTGATAATTGCTGCTATAAAGGGGAATGACGGCTGGTACGGTACATGAAGGTTCGAAAGAGAAGGCACTGAATATGATCTACAAAGTAAAGATTACACCTTTTGCATGCATCATATTATATCCAGCCTGCTTAAAGGTGTGACTTTCCCAAATGCAAAGCTTCTAGTGTTTCCATAGAGAGGCCGAGAGAGCACACAGAGCTGTGCAACCCAAGCCTTAGACTGTTTTTGATATTTTAAACATGTCAAGAACATTCTGCCTGCTCTTTGTCCCTGAATTCTAGGCTGAAATGGCAGGCCTTGAACATTCAGGGTGCTGTAGTGAAAGGGCAGGCTTTGCCGGTGATGCAGGAGAAAAATAAGGTTCTACTGTTTGGGGAAAAAATGCTCCCAGTTCTAAAGGTGGAGGTTTAGGTGATGGAATTTCCTGTATTACTGCTTTAAAAAGGCAGCATTGATTGGGATGAGGGACAGCACAATAGAAGCCTGTTTCCTCTAAGAAAAATGAAGTTTTCCTGGGCACTCCCTTATACCTCCTTCAGAAATAAACATACTATAAAAGTCAAATAGCTTGCTCCATAGTGACTAGTGCTCAGGGCTGATCCAAAACCATTCTTTGGGATTTGGCATCTTTAGCGATGGTCCAGTCAAGGCTTGAAGGCATATTGCAGTTCACCTGTTCCAGTTCTCAGTGGTGACCTGTATTCAGTGGTCTGGAAGTGTTCAGTTAGATAAAAACTCCCATACTTGGTCAGAGCAGTGGCCAATCCAGGTCACAGATATCTGACAGGATCCCATTTGTATATTTTGTACTATTGGAAAATCAACTTTCTCATTTTTTTAATACTGAGGGCAGTTTCCAAAAGCCATTAACTGTGTAAAAAGCTTCTTGAGAATAGAACATCCTTTGTGCGGGCAAAGTATGCATGTTATGAAACAACGCACATATTTTTACCGACATCTCTAGGATTAGGTTGGGTGAGGAAAAAATGTGTTATTTTGTAGTTACAAATCTATTACATTGTGCAGGAAAATGTGCTCACAGAAAAAAAATTAGGTGAGGTTTTGCGTTTTGCTTCTCCGGAGGGGAGACACTTGCTATTTTGCTTTGCAGTTAGCCAGAACTCTATTGGCTTTATCTGGTCTTGTATTTTTTCTTTCCGTGTTTTGATTGGCTCTGCAGGGACCACTTTGATAGCCTGGAGTATATTTCAGGATCTGCCTCTGGGCTTGTTCCTGTCTGGGTCTTTGTTTCCTGTTTGCTGAGTCATGTTTCTGATTCATGTTTACTGGTTCTTGGTTTCTTGTACAGAGTCCATGTTCCAGTATTTCTGACTTGTTTCTATTATCGTTGTTTTCCGAGTGCACCTGAATTATAGCCTTATTCTTGTCTTACCTTTGTTCAAGAGCATTCTGCCATGCTTTCTTCTGCTATTACTTTTTCTTGTAATGCTAAAGGTGCAGTGCCATTAAACTTGCCTTGTGATGCTCTGTGGAGCCATTGCAATGCAAGTAAACACTCAAAAAGATGCCAAGCTCCTAAGCCTGCCCATGTTTCTAGCCAGGGTCCCAACACTATGCAGGTTCTTTTTCCATAGCTTGTTTTCAAGACAAAAGTATACATATACTTTAACTTTGAAACCTGACACAAATCCCATAGATAAATATCACCCACAGACTTTGTTGCAGTGCAGCCAGTCTGAAAATTACCTTCGAAAGCTCTTGGTCCTATGATACCGCTTAAGGAAGAGACCATGCTGTGCTTCCCAAACCAGTTTTGCAATTTGATAACTGGGTGTATTTTTAGCAAGTGGTATGAAAAAACAATAGCCAATATGGCCTGATCTGTTTGCCTTCCTTGCCAGAAGCCCCACTAGGGTGTCTCATTGTGCTGCCACTCTTTTTTTCATTCAGGAAAAATGCTCTGCGCCCCCCTCCCACCCCTCCACTTTTCTGGTGATATTATTGAAGACCAGTGTGCACAAACTCCTTTATAACCCAGCTGCATCTTTTCTTCAATGAAACAAAGAATAGTAACCACTTCCCTAGTGGCAGACCAAAGGCTTTCAGGAAGGAAAATGATCTCTTTCAGGCTCTGCTTTTCTCATTCAAATAATTCTGGGGAATCACAGCA
This sequence comes from Ichthyophis bannanicus, assembly GCA_033557465.1. NCBI lineage: Eukaryota > Metazoa > Chordata > Amphibia > Gymnophiona > Ichthyophiidae > Ichthyophis > Ichthyophis bannanicus. The sequence goes on along the minus strand of CM066034.1, from coordinate 372,936,855 downwards.
GAGCTGTGACAGCACTTGTACAGTGCCCTGCAACAAAGAGAACAACCATAATGGGAGGCAGCAAACCTGTGCAGGAAGTATGTACTTAAGTTAACTTTATTGCTAATAGTGGTTTTGATAATTTTATTGGTTTGCTCCAAAATGTGGTAGTTTAAAAAAAAAAAAAAAAAAAGTGTCCACTATATATACTGTAGTAGACCTATCACATTTCCACTTCTACAAGCGTGTATTTGTATTGAAAAAGCTACCTATTTCCCTGATTACTACTCAAATGTCTACTTTAACATTTTAAACTAATTTTAAAAATTACTTCTAGATTTATGTGTGTGTTTACACTCATAAATCTATGTATTGTATTCATAGATGTGTGTGTAAATGGGCATTTATGCATGCATTTGGCGAGGTTGCTATTCGGAAAGCATGCACATTATACTTTCACTGTGGGCATATGCAAGGATGGAGTATGGGCAGAGCACAAAGTTATGTGCATAAATTAAAAATGCTATGGTTTACACGCATTCTTGAAAAATCAAGGCGCAGGCATTTATGGCAGTCATAGTGCTGACTTAAGCGCTCGTGGCGTAATGTGTATTTTTAACAACTTACATTTCTATTTTATAAAACTAAGGATGTGTGTACCTTACTTTATAAAGTAGATGTGAAATACATATGCCATAAAATTTACCCCGGCACAAAAAAATTAAAATTATGCGCAAAAATGTAGAAAATTCTACGCATTTTAAAATTCTGCATGTTTTATGAGTACATTTTTGCTCAGAATTTAATTTTTTTTTTGTTTTTTTTGCAGAATTCCTCCAGGTATAAATCATAGGTCTCTCCTCCCCCCAAAACAAGCCTTCCCTGCCCCTCTTTCTCTCTCCCTCTAACTTCTAGAAAGATCCTGACTCACAGTCGGTCCTCTCAAGCCCCCAGGCCGCACCTCCTCTGCCTGATTGCAGCATTTTAAACACAACCGCTGGAGCATTTCCCTATGCTGCTACAGCTATGCTACACTTCCGATGCCGGCATCACCATGTTTTAGAAAAGTAAACAAAAGCACTCCCTGTTGCTAGGGACAGTAAGTGCTTCTGTTGATCTTTTTAAAACATAGCGATGCTGGTGTCAGAAATGTAACATTACTGCAGCAGCAAAGTGAAAGGCTCCTGTGGCTGTGCTGCAGCGAACAGTGAGGCAGGCTTGGGGGCCCTTAAAGTTTGTGTGCTCAGAGTCTTCCTTGCTGCTTGCTGATGCCGATGCCTACATAGAATTCTGCATAGCAAGTACAGGATTCTGCGCAGGTGGGGAAATCTGCAAATTCTGCGCTATGCAGTTGTGCAGAGTTCCCCTAGGAGTAAAAATTACCTTCTTGGAGTGTATTTTGATAAAGCTTTTTCCTGATATAAAGCTTGATTTATAAAAAAAAATAAGAGCCTTCATAAAATCATGTGACTGCATACGTGCATACCAAATACATGTCCAGAAACTGTATCTTTCTTTCTCCGGGAACAAGCAGGAAGTCAGCCCTCACATGGGTGACGTCGGTGCCGATGGAACCTGCATGGAAGCATCTCCCCAACTTTCAAAGAAAGCCTTTGGGAGATTCACTACGCATGCGTGGTCCACTTCCCGTCAAAGGGTGCCCTCTTGCCTCAGTCTCCTTTTTTCTGCGGAGCCCTTTGGACGCTCTCCAGTTTTCCCCGGAAGAAGTCTGATTTTATTCTCAAGTTTTGTTGGGTTTGCATATCGGTTCCTTCCCGCCCCTGAGCCAACTTGTCTCAGTGTCACTCCTAAGGTACATCTATTCATTTTGTCTTGTTTTTTCATCGAGGTCTCCCTCGACCGGCGTTCATGCCCTTTTCAGCCGAAGGCCTCGGACCCCACCAGGAAGCAGGGACACCCTTTTTCCAGTGGCCTTCAAGTGGCTTCAAAAAGTGTGACCGGTGTGGCAAAATGATGTGACCCACACGACGTCTGCCTTCGATGCCTTGGTCCGGAGCACAGTGACTCTGACTGTGAGCTCTGCAGAACCATGACCCCAAAGGCCTTAAAGAGCAGTCATCAGTAGTAGGAAAAATCCTTTCAGAAGACTGACTCTGCCCGGGAGTCTCCAATGAAACCATGCTCTAGGGCCCCCTCTGATATTTCGGTGACTCTCAAAGCCAGAGCATCTTTGGAGTCCCATGGTTACAGTTCCTCCAAGCGGAAGTCCCTGGAGGTGGAATATAAGAAGAAAAAATCCTTGAAGACCGCCTCGGAGGGATCCGGGAAGAAGGTGAAATCTCACCCCTTGTCCCGCAGCCCCAGGTTTCAGTTCAAGGAGTCGGGGCAGGAGTGACCCTCCAAGTTGCCCCACAAGGAGTCATCGGCTCCCACTGACTGGCCTCAGGCCTCTGAGGCCATCCTCATCGAGGACTTCCTCTCAATAGTACAGACGCCGGGCCTGAAGTCCTCGGTGCCCGCATCGAAGGCTGTGGACCTAACTGGCATGGAGACCAGAATGGCATCCCATTTATGTCTGGCTCGTCCGGTTTATCCGCCCTGATGGCGGGACCCTCGACATCGAGGGCTTCTCTAGACGTCGAACCAGTCCTCGAGCGCCACCGGCCTTGAAGGCCCCCAGCCCTGGTCAGGTCCCGGTCTCATTCCTTGGGACACTAGTCTGCCCCGGCGAGTGCCCGTGGCTCAGACTGATGATCCTCCGGAGGTCATGCACATCAAAGAGCGGTTCTCGACCAAGGTGATCGTGCAGCGTTGGACTCATACTCTTATTTCAAGTCCGAATGGGAGACCGAGGACGAAGACTCCCTGGACATAAGGCTCCACCATGACGTGCCCTTGGACCCGTCTCTCCCGGCGACCCGACACTGTTTCCTTCCCGAGGATGTGGCATTCCTCGATTTTGTGAGGGATATGGCCAAGGCTCTCACTATTGAGACCGAGGCTGAAGAGGGCCCGCGAACCAAGGAATTGGAGATCCTCCCTCCAATAGGAGGCACCCACAAAGGAAACCCTTATGGTTCCAGTACCCCTGATCCTCGACAGCCGCCTCCTTTGCATGTGGGAAATACTGGCGTCGCTACCAATCATTAGCAGGCACCTCGATGCTATATACCGGGTATGCCGAAGCCCTTGGTTCCAAAAGACCCAGCTTCCCCTCACATGCACAGACTTAAGAGACAAAAAACCCATTCATCTGTGCCACTGGCAGGAAGGCCCGAACCCTCAACGCCTTTGGCCGGAAAGCCTTTTAGGGCTCGATGCTAACATGCCAAATCCAGTCCTACCCATCTCTACATCGGCATGTACCTGAAGGAACTGTCGAAGGAGCACGGAGGGATTCTCAGCAGATCTCGATGTCGAACCCCTGCAGAGGTTCAAGACCCTAACCTCGGCAGTAAAAGAATGCTTGAAGTTTTTCCTGAGCAGCCTATGATGGCTTCAAGTCATTGGCCAGGGTGGCCGCCGCCAGAATCAAGGCACGATGCCAAACATGGCTGCAGTCATCTGACCTGGAACAATGGGTACAGGACAAATTAATCGATGTCCCCTGCATAGGTGAAAAACTATTTGGGAATCTCAGCAGAGATAGAGACCGAGTATGTCACGAGAACTAGGCTCTCAAAGAAGACCTCGGTGTAACCCTGGAGGAAAACTTTGGGGAAAAAGCCCAAGGAAGAAAGGGGGCTTTGGTAGTACTCTGGACGTCCAGGCCTTCTCGACCCCTTAGCAGGGCCAACTACAAAAGGGCCAGGGACATGGTCCCAGAAAACAAAAATCCACAAAGCTTCAGGCACTGGCTCAGGCCCAGCCCGGGGGAAGCTTTTGACTGCCTGGGCATGACACCCACACCCCCAGGGGGTCCTCTGCTGCCCACAGGAAGGTGCCTAGCCCTGTTTTCCCACAGGTGGATAGCCATTACCACTGATACTGGGGTGCTACCAGTGGTCAAGGAGGGGCTACCTCCTCCACTTACATTGGTCACTACCCTCATTCTTCCTGGGAGAACCCACCAGGCCATTCCTCCACCAAACCCTGCTCCTCTCCGAGCTAGCAGGACTACTCTGGGACAAAGCAGTGGAGCTAGTGCCAAAATCTCTCTAGGGCACAAGCTTCTACTCCAGGTACTTACTCATTCCCAAGAGGACTGGGGGCCTCGGGCCCATCCTGGACCTGCGAGAGCTCAACAAGTTTCTGGTCAGGGAGAAGTTCAAGATGGTTTCCCTTGGAACACTGCTGCCATTCCTCCAGCAGGGAGATTGGCTTTGCTCCTTGACCTAAAGGATGCCTACACTCGCATAAAAATTCACCCCAGCCACAGAAAATACCTTTGATTTGTGGTGGGGGGACAGCACTACCAATACAGGGTGCTGCCCTTTGGTCTGGCCTCTTCTTGAAGGGTCTTCACAAAGTGCCTTGCAGTGGTCTCTTCCCTTATTTAGATTACTGGCTCATAAAGGGGGACACAGCTACAGAGGCACAATGCACCACCGGATGCAACATAAACATCCTGCAGAACCTGGGGTTTGTCATAAACTACCCCAAGTCCCACCTCACTCCAGCTCAGTGCCAAGAGTTCAGTAAAAGCCTTTCTACCTCAGGAGAGGTCAGAACGCCTCATGGAATTAGCTGCAGAGGTGCAACGGTGCAGGACACTACTCGAACGGCTTCTCATCTGCCTGCTGGGACGCATAGCCTTTATGGTCCACATGACACTAAATGCCCGCTTGCACATGAGATCAGCCCAGTGGTCCCTCCCAAGGCACAGGCAGGCTCAAGGACAGAGTGACGGTGACCCACCAGTTAGCAGGCTCCCTCAGATGGTGGCAGAACCCATGCCACCTTCATGTCGGAATGCCCTTCCAGGCACCCACCTCTCAGAAGGTCCTCGCCACGGATGCCTCTCTAATGGACTGGGGAGCGCATTGTGAGAGCCTCCAGACACAGGACTGCTGGTCTGAGAAGGAATTCGAAATGCAGATCAACCTGCTGGAAATCAGAGAGATATTTGCAGCCCTCGGAGCCTTCCACCACCAACTATAGCACCACACAGTGCTGATCCAGACCGACAGTCAGGTCGCGATGTTCTACATGAACAAACGGGGGACATGGTCATACCCCCTCTGCCAGGAGGCAGTACCTCTTCTCTTATGCCACACGCAGCGAGATGCTCCTGAGAGCGGTCTACCTTCTGGACCAGGACAATGTCTTGGCAGACAAACTGAGCAGAATACTTCAGCTGCATGAGTGGCACATGGACCTGACGGTAGCTTCATAGTTGTTCCGGCTCTGGGGCCTCTTGATGATGGACCTGTTTGCCAGCCCGGAAAAAGTGCAGTTGCCCCGTTTCTGCTCCTGCCGACCGCAACCATTTCAGGTAGCGGTGGATGTATTCCTCATCCTGTGGATGGAAGGCCTCCTATATGTCTTCTCTTCAACACCACTCATAGTCAAGACCCTGTTCAAGGCTCAGCGCAACAGAGCATCGCTACTGACGATAGCCCTATGGTGGCCCAGACAGCCCTGGTTCCCACTGTTTCTCTCCCTATCGATGGTACTGCCAGTTCGCCTGGGCCAAGCCCAAGGACTACTCTCACAGGAGTAGGGCTATCTCCAATACCCCAACCTGGGGTCCCTCTCTCTGAAAGGGTAGTGTTGGCCCCCTTCAACCTCCCACGGGATGTGGAGGAGATTCTCCTGGCCTCTTGTAAGGCCTCACAAGAAGAGCATACACTTTCAAGTGGCGATGTTTATCATTGTGGTGCACAGAAAAGAAGACGAACCCGTTCTCCTGTTCAGTGCATGTGGTACTCCTATACCTGCTCCATCTATCGCAGGCGGGACTGAAGTCCAACTCAGAGTACACCTGAGCGCCATTGCAGCATATCGCCACTCTGTCAAGGGGAAATCCCTCTTGGCCCAGTCTTGTTTCCTATGGGGCCTCATGTTGTCCAAAGCCACTGCCCGCTCTCCAGCAGCGTAGTGGGACCTTAATGTGGTGCTCTCACAGCACACCAAGCCTTTGTTTGAGCCTCTGGCTCATCGTAGGCTCCTTTTGGTACCTCTCCTAAAAGGTCGCCTTCTGGTAGCACTCATATCAGCTCGCAGAGTCAACGAGCTCCAGGCTGTGATGGCAGAGCCTCCTTACACGAGGTTCTACAAGAACAGGGTGGTGGTTCGCACACACCTCGGATTTCTGCTGAAATTGGTATCCCCATTCCACCTCAGTCAGGAGATGGTACTTCTCACCTTCTTCCCCAGGCCTCACACCGGTAGGGTGGAGACTGTTCTCTGTACTCTAGATTGCAAGAGAGTTCTGTCCTCCTACCTGCAACAGACTCAGGGCCACCACAAAGCTTAACAGCTTTTCGTATCCTAGGACCCCCAGCCATCTGGAGCTCCCAGTGACTAAGCGAACTCTGTCCACTTCGGTGACGGATTGCATTACCCTTTCCTTTGAGCAAGCGGGGATTCTACTGGACCAGAGAGTCACGTCACACCGCGTCAGGGCCATGGCTGCTTCCGTGGCCGATCTGCATTCCGTCCCCATGATGGAAATTTGCTGGGCTGCCACCTGGTATTCGGTCATTATTGTGTGGAGAGGGAGTCTCAACAAGACAGCGCCTTCAGCTAGGCTGTACTCCATAATCTTTTCGGGGTGTATGGCAAGTCCTGCCCTCCGACTCTTCTGTGTTCAGGCCACTGGCGTGCTCGTTCTCTGCCAGATACCTGGGTCTTGCGAGAGTCTCTCTTGGGATTCAACTGCTGCTGATCACGGTTCACCTTTGCAAGTCACCATAACATTTTCTACAGGTTCTCGGTAGCCTGTAGCTGGGGAGTCCTTTATGTGAAGACTCTTCCTGCTTGTTCTTGGAGAAAGCTTAGTTACCTGTAACAGGTGTTCTCCGGGGACAGCAGGAATCAGTCCTCACAACCCTCCCTCCTCCCTTTTGAGTTTCTTCTTTACCATCTTTTATTTTTGCCATCTTAGCTATGTCATTTGACTGAGGAAAGAGCACCCTTGGACAGGAAGTGGACCACGCATGCGTGGTGCATCTCCCAAAGACTTTCTTTGAAAGCTGGAGAGATGCTTCCGAACGAGCTCCGTCGGCGCTGACTTTGTCCTATGTGAGGACTGATTCCTGCTGTCTCTGGAGGACACCTGTTAGAGGTGAGTAACTATGTTTTATCCGCTAAGCATGTGTTTCTGGTGGCATAGTTTGGGTGAAGTAGAGGCAGAGTTGTGATACATGCACAAATTTTATAAAACAAGTACACATGTAGAATCATGCACATATTTACACCTTTTTTTAGAGATGGTGTTACTTTGTGCATCAGTATTTTGAGCTGTTGAGGCTAATTCTGGGAGCCTGTTTTATAAAGGAACTTAGGAGTATATGTTGTGTTTATTAAATAGGCACCTTTTTGAACTTTTCTCATTAGGCATCATAAGAACATAAGATATGCCATACTGGGTCAGACCAAGGTCCATCAAACCCAGTTTCCTGTTTCCAACAGTGGCCAATCTAGGTCATACGTACCTAGCAGTTTCCCCCAAAAGACACAGGTTCCACAGTGCTTGTATTGGGTCAAGCAGTGATATCCTGGGTCACTTTTTAATAATAGTTTATGGACCTTTCCTCCAGGAACTTGTCCAAATCTTTTTTAAACCCAGCTACACTAACAGATTTTACTACATCCTCCGGTAACAAATTCCAGAGTTTGATTACACGTTGAGTGAAAAAAATATTTTCTCTTATTTGTCTTGAATAGTTTATCCTGTAGCTTCATTGCATGTCCCCCTAGTCTTTCTATATTCTGATGATGTAAATAATCGATCTACATTAACCCGTTTCACTCCGTTCATTAATTTATAGACTTCTATCATATCTCCCCTCAGCCATCTCTTTTCCAGGTTAAAGCCATAACCTTTTTAGCCTTTCTTCATAGGGATATCCTTCCATCCCCTTTACCATTTTGGTGGCTCTTCTCTGAACCTTTTCTAATAACGCTATATCCTTTTTAAGATACGGCAACCAGAATTCACACAATATTCAAGGTGCAGTCGCACCATGGAACAATGTAGAGGCATTATAATATCCTTTTGTTTTATTTTCCATTCCTTTCCTTACGATACCTAGCATTCTATTTGCTTTCTTGGCCGCCGCTGCACACTGGGCAGAGGGTTTTAACATGTTACCCATGGTGGCGCCTAAATCTTTTTCCTGGGTGGTGGTTCCTAATGTGGAACCTTGCATCGTGTAACCATAGTTTGGGTTGTTCTTCCCTAGGTGCATAACTTTGCACTTGTCCACATTAAATTTCGTCTGCCATTTGGATGCCCAGTCTTCCAATTTATCAAGATTTTCCACAATCCTCATGGGTTTTAATAACTTTAAAAGTTTTGTGTCTTGTGGTAAAGTCAAGCCCTTAACTCTGGCAGCATTTAGGGCTTTATTCACCCCTTTTGTGTGTTAGCTGTGATTTTTGTGGTAGTGCTAATAGGTGGGGAATAACTGTTGTGGGTCAGGCCTTCTGGTTTCCTACAATGCTATTGCAGTACTTATAGGGTCTCTCTCCTGCCACAGCATTTGCTGCTTCCTGTAGAATTGTGGGGAAACTAGAGACCCAGCCACTGCTTTCTTACTGCTATCTCTGGTACATTCCAGGTCTGTCATCATCCCAGTTGGTCAGAAGGACACCACACTGTGTACTGCTTCCTTGCCTAGCTTAGGCATCACATTTTTTAGTTGGGCCCTACTGATGGCTGCACTACTCTCGATTCTCTTCTTCCCCCCTCCTCTTGACCAGACACCATGTTCCTTGCCTCATGAAGTGCTGTCTGCTACACTACACCATTCCATTGCAGCTCTCATATGCTGCTAATAGTATCTAATTCCTTAGCGCTCCGCAGTGCAGTCCTCAACTTCTGGGTTGTCAACCTCCTCCTGCAGCTAGGAGACTGGCATGTGCAAATTCATGACATCACTGGATATATCCTGTCAGCTCCCTCCTACTTCCAGTGTGACCAGTCTCCTTGCAGCAGGAGGTTGTTGTGAGCCCCGGAGAGGGACTCACTGTGAGGAAAAAATAAGCAGTTCTGTGTTTTTTGATCCTTTTTAAGCTGAGTTTTGTTCATTTTTATTTCTTTAACTACTGGGCTCTTGTTGCTTTAAATTTTATTCAGCCCGATTGGAGGAAGGAGGGGTCAGTGCTCAGCTCTATTGGAGCCTCCTGCCTCTCCTCCGTGTCAGCCCTGCCTACCGTTCATTGCTCTTTCTTTCTTTCTTAATTTTATTTCTTTATTTCTTTTGCTTTCTGTTCTTGCTACAGGCAGTTTGGGCTGTGTGGAAGTTCTCTCCCCCCGGACCATACGGGGGAGAGCCCTTCAGGTGCCCGTGGTTCCGGAGTTCCCGGGTGCTGATCTTAAGCACAGCAGATCGCGGGGTTCCTTTCCCCCGGGGCGATTTTTGCGGCAGCGGCTGGAGCTCCGTTGACCTTCGGGAGTCTCGGGGCAGCCTTGGTGAGCGGCGATAAAGCGGTCCGCGATCTTGGCGCCTTTTTTGCCGCGGAGGTTTTGCCGTGGCGGCCATTTTAAAAGCACTTGGTCTACCGCGTGCTTGTCAGCGCATCAGGACTTCAGGATTTTGGGGTAAGTCTCTTGTGCCTTAAGTTTGCAAACGCTATTTTCCTTTGCATTGCCTTGGCCTTTGACTTCTGAGGTTTGGTTTCTTTTGCAAAGGGAATTGTTGTAGGCCTTTCCCTTGGTAGGTTCACACGGTGTGTTGCCTAAAGGGGGGGGAAATCCCATAGTGGGCTCTTGGCTACCAGCGGGTGTGTGGTTAAGGCCAATGCCACAGAGGCCCCTCTGTATCATTTGTGGAGCCCGTAGAGGTCCTCTATCGGTATTGGGAGTCTGCAGGGGTTGTGCTACCCTGTCCTCCCTCATGGAGCAGAAGCTGGAGGTCAGAGAGCCTGAGGGGCTGGCCGAGCTTCAGGAAATTGATGCTGAGCGCTCTTCCCGCCACGGTGCGCCGGAGCTCCGGTCAGAGGGGTCCGCTGGGCCCTCTGCGCCGCTGCCGGCGGGCATTGCGGTGGAACCCGGAGCTTTTAGTCCCGAGTTTGTTCTGTTAATGCACCAGGCATTTTGTTTGCGGCAGCAGGGCGCGGTGCCTGGATCGGTTCCTCTGCTGCCCCTTGAAGTCCCCCAGGACGCGGGAGGGGCTTTGAGTGTTCCTCCTCCCGCTCCAAAGAAGGCTCGGAGGTCCGCAGCTTCGGTGGCGGATGAAGAGTGGCCTGAGGGGTCTGAGGCGGCCTGGGACCCGGAGGGGGACCCTCGAGATCTCGAAGAGGGGGAGCTTCCGGAGCAGGAAGACCAGGCCAAGATCATTCGGGTTTTTCGCCGCGAGGAACTGCCGGCACTCATTTCCGAGTCTTTGCGGGTCTTGAATATGGCGTCTCCTGTGGCCCAGGATGTGGAGATCGAGGACCCGGTTATACAAGCTGAGCGTCAATCGCGCATAGTTTTTCCCTTGCACCGGGTGGTGGATAAAATGATCAAAGACGAATGGGATAAGCCGGAGGCCGGATTGCGTGGCGTTCGCACCCTGTCTCGTCTTTACCCCTTGGCAGACCCGGATAAAGAACGTTTTCGGGCACCGCGCGTGGATGCGGTGGTCTCGGCGGTTACTAAAAAGACCACTATCCCGGTTGAGGGGGGAGCGGCCTTGAAGGATGCCCAAGACCGGAAGGTTGATGGCTTGCTGCGGCAGACCTTTGAGGCCGATTCCATGTCCTTGCAAGCGTCGGTGTGCGGCGCCTGGGTGGCTCGGGCATGTTTGCGCTGGGCCCAGCGGTTGCGTCTATCCTCGCGTCTCGAAGAGGAGGATGTGAAGGAGTTAGATCGCTTGGAGTCTGGGGCAGCGTATCTGGCGGATATTCATTATGACTTAATTCGCGCGTTGGCCAATAGTACGGCTTCGGTGGTGGCGGCCAGACGTTCAGTGTGGCTCAGAAACTGGGCGGCTGATGGTCCTTCCAAATCTCGTCTCAGTAAGCTTCCCTTTAAAGGAGGGCTTCTCTTTGGTGAGGATTTGGACAAATTGGTCAAGGACCTGGGGGAGTCTAAGGCTGGTCGCCTCCCGGAGGACAAGCCTAAGCCGCTTCGTTCGACCTCCTCGGTTAGGGGGCAGTCTCGGGATTTTCGACGGTTTCGTTCCCCCCGCTATGCAGGTTTCTCTAGGGGCCGCTTTCAGACCCGCGCGCAGGGCTTTCGGAGCTACAGAGGTGGAGTGAGAGGCTTCTCTGCGCCCTCCCCCTCCACGTCTCGGAAACCACAATGAAATGAGGCAGGTCCCGGCGGTGAGCATTTCGGTAGGCGGCCGTCTACGGGAATTCCTCTCCGCTTGGACCCTCATCACAACGGACCAGTGGGTCCTCGATATCATTTAACACGGTTACGCCCTCGAGTTTGCTCGGTCCGTTCGGGATTCCTTTATCCGCTCGCCGTGCAAGGGTGCTTCCAAAGCGGCAGCGGTGGCGGCTACTCTCCACAGATTGTTAATGTTGGGGGCGCGGTGAAGGAGGTCCCCAAAGGCGACTACGGTACGGGTCGTTATTCTATTTATTTCGTGGTGCCCAAGAAAGGCGGGGAATTACGGCCCATTCTAGATCTCAAATCTCTCAACCGCTGCTTGCGGGTACCGCATTTTCGCATGGAGACCTTGCGGTCGGTAATCGTCGCGGTACGTCCCGGGGAGTTTTTAACGTCCCTAGATCTGACGGAGGCGTACTTGCATATTCCCATTCTGGAGGCTCATCAGCGGTTTTTGCGGTTTGCTCTCCCGTGGGGACATTATCAGTTCCAGGCGCTTCCGTTCGGTCTGGCGACGGCTCCTCGCACTTTCACGAAGATTATGGTGGTCGTAGCGGCAGCATTGCGGCGCGAAGGGATCCTGGTCCATCCCTATCTAGACGATTGGTTGATTCGTGCGAAGTCCAAGGAGGAAAGTCGGCAAGTCACGGACAAAGTGGTCCGTTTTCTGCAGAGTCTGGGTTGGGTGATCAATTTTGCGAAGAGTCATCTGGAGCCCACCCAGGACCTCGTGTACCTTGGAGTCCGTTTCAACACGTGCTCGGGTCACGTGTTCCTTCCGTCCCCGCGGGCCGATGCCTTGCGCGCTCTCATTCGGAAATTCCGAGCCACTCCGGCTCCGACAGCCTGGGACTACCTGCGAGTACTCGGTACCATGGCAGCGACTCTGGAAGTGGTTCCGTGGGCGAAGGTGCACATGCAACCGTTGCAGCGGGCCCTTCTCCGTCGCTGGTCGCATCAGGCGGATCCCTTAAGCAGGAGGCTGCCTTGCCCTCTGGCGGTTCGCCAGTCTCTCCGGTGGTGGCTTCTACCTCGCTCATTAGAGACCGGGATGCCGCTGGATCAGCCCGATTGGGTGCCTCTCTTGACGGATGCCAGCCTGACGGGCTGGGGTGCGCATTGTCAGGACAGCTTTGCGCAGGGCCTATGGTCAGGAGTGGAGACGTCGTGGTCCATAAATCGCCTGGAGCTGAGAGCGGTGTTTCTGGCTCTTCAGGCCTTTCAGCACTTAATCATGGGTCGGGCAGTGCGGGTGCTGTCCGACAACTCGGCGACGGTGGCTTACATCAATCGGCAGGGCGGCACAGGAAGCGCCGCCATGGAGCAGGAAGCGGATCAGTTGTTCCGTTGGGTGGAACCTCGTCTTCCGTTGATTTCAGCGGCTCACATTGCCGGAAAGGACAACGTAACGGCCGACTTTCTCAGCAGAGTTCACGTGGATGCTGGGGAGTGGCGCCTGCATCCCGAGGTCTTCGCTCAGATTGTGGAGCGCTGGGGTTCGCCGATGATGGATCTCATGGCGACCTTCCTGTCGGCGCATGTCCTTCGCTTTTACAGCAGGCGAAGAGAGCGGATGTCGGAGGGCATAGATGCTCTGCTACAGGTGTGGCCGACACAGGGTCTTCTCTACGTTTTCCCCCCGTGGGCGTTGATCGGGCGGGTCGTTCAGAAGATAGGACGTCACCCGGGGAGAGTACTTCTGGAGGCTCCCGATTGGCCTCGTCGGCCTTGGTATGCGGATCTCGTTCGTCTATTGGACGGTCGTCCCTGGCGCCTACCGGAGCGCTCGGATCTCCTGGTTCAGGGTCCCCTTTTCATGCCCCACGTGGATCGGTTCTCGCTTACGGTTTGGCCATTGAAAGGGCACGCTTGAGGAAGCGGGGATACTCGGCGGCGGTGATAGCCACGATGTTAGCATCCCGGAAGCGTTCCACGTCGTTAGCGTATGTGAGAATTTGGCGCATCTTTGAGGATTGGTGTTCGCGGCATTGGATTCGAGCGGCCACGGTGGCCGTTCCCGTTATTCTGGACTTTCTGCAGGATGGTTTCGCTAAGGGTCTTGCGGCCAGCTCTTTGCGGGTGCAGTTGGCGGCGTTGGCCTGTTATCGCGGTAAGGTTAATGGTGTGTCGTTGGGGTCGCATCCGGATGTTCGGCGATTTTTAACGGCCATTTCCAAGTTGCGGCCTTCTCTTCGGGTTGGCGTGCCATCCTGGGATCTTAATTTGGTTCTCCGAGCCTTGTCTCGGCCTCCCTTTGAGCCGTTGAAACGCTCTTCCTTGAAGGATCTGACCTTGAAGGCGGTTTTTCTAGTGGCAATTTGCTCAGCACGCCGTATTTCCGAATTGCAGGCCCTGTCTTGTCGGGAGCCGTTCCTGACCTTCTCAGCTGATAAAGTGGTGTTACGTACCGTGCCCTCCTTTCTACCTAAGGTAGTCTCTCCCTTTCATATGGACCAGGTGGTCACCTTGCCGGCTCTCGGTTCTCGCGATGACGCCCCCCTCGATGGCGATCTGCGCCGATTGGATGTTCGGTGGGTGTTGCGTCATTACTTGCAGGTCACGGACTCTTTCCGCAAGTCCGATCGTTTATTTGTCCTATTTGGGGGGGTGCGTAAAGGAGAGGCCGCGGCGAAGGCTTCTATTGCCCGGTGGCTTAAAGAGGCAATTTCGGCGGCTTATTTGCTTCAGGGCCGCGTGGTGCCGTCGGGTTTCCGGGCGCATTCCACTAGGGCGCAGGCTTGCTCTTGGGCGGAGCATCGCTTGGTTCCGCCGGGGGATGTCTGTAGGGCGGCTACGTAGTCGTCCTTGCATACTTTTAGTAAGCATTATCGTTTAGATGTGGAGGCGGCGAAGGATTCTCGTTTCGGATCGGCGGTGTTGTCTGTCGTCCGGAATGATCCCGCCCCTTAGGTACTGCTCTGGTACATCCCAGAAGTTGAGGACTGCACTGCGGAGCGCTAAGGAAATATTAATTACACTTACCTGGTAATTGTAGTTCCTTTAGCGACGACAGTGCAGTCCTCCATCCCGCCCACTACTGTCATATTTCAGGGTTCCGGAGTGGAGTACGGATTGAAGAATTGTTGCAGGTGAGCCGACTCCATTTTCTCCCTGTTTGTTTTCGCTATCTTTATAGTCTGTCTCTTGCCTCTGCTGTTGTGGCTCGCAGGACAGGGATGGTAAGCCGGGCATGAGCACGGTTACCTTAGTAGTGTTAAAAGAAAAAAAAATGCTGTTCTTTTTGGATGTCATGTTTTGGCTATTTATTTCTTGCTCCCTTGAGTCTGCTTTGTTAATAGTTCACACTGGAAGTAGGAGGGAGCTGACAAGATATATCCAGTGATGTCATGAATTTGCACATGCCAGTCTCCTAGCTGCAGGAGGAGGTTGACAACCCAGAAGTTGAGGACTGCACTGTCGTCGCTAAAGGAACTACAATTACCAGGTAAGTGTAATTAATATTTTTGTTCGTACTCAGAGTAAATCAGGCCTCAAAATGGTGTCTGTGGCAATGGAGAAGGATATAGAATGATGAAAAAGTGTTCCAGGGAGGGGTGAAGGGACACAGATGAAAATGGGAAAAGAGGGAGAAAACAATCTACCCCTTCTTTTTTTGTTTATCCTATTCTGATGAATTGGAGTTCCTTTCTAAACTCTTTTCTTTTGTTCATTCTAAACCACTTTGATTATGTTAAGCAAGATAGTATATCAAGGAATGAATTATCCATAAAACCATAAAGGAATGGTGAGAATTGGAAGTTTGAAGTAGGCATGAGGATTCAAAGACTGAAGGGAAGGAGATAGGAAACTGGAAGGAGGATGGGAGGAACAATGTACAGAACAGAACAGAAAGGAAAGGTGGAAAGCAGGGATAAGCTTCTCACCTGTACTTAACTTCTTCTAATATATCTATTATGGTTAGAGCAATGGCTTGGTGTCAGGGACCTGGATTCAGTTCACAGCCCGTCGTCATGTAATGGCAACATCCAGTGACTGGATATATGGCCTATGATGGCAGGATTCCAAAAGGCCTAATGCATGGTTTCTGACCAGGGACTGTCATTACATTCAATTAAATTAAGTTGGGAGTTGATAAGAAATAGGGGGTAACCCCCCTCTCCCCCCCCCCCTTGTTGTTGCAAATAAAGGTTCATGGCGCCTGATTCCCATTAAGATTAAAACTCAAACGAGCAGGAAGAAACTGCCATCTCAAAAAAACAATTATTTTAGAAAGAGAGAAATTCTATAGTTAGAAACATGATGGCAGAAAAAGTCCACATGGCCTTTCTAGTCTGCCCTTCCATAGAAATTACACTAGCCCCCTTTTTTCCTTAAGAGATTTTCTGTGTTTGTCGCATGCTTTTTTGAATTCAGATATTGTCCTTATCTCTACTACTTCCACTGGGAGACTATTCCATGTATCTATTACTCTTTTCGAAAAGAAATATTTCCTCACATTATTCCTGAGTCTATCCCCTTTCACTCTTGTCCTGTGCCCCCTCATAGCAGAGCTTGCTTTCAATCGAAAGAAGCTCTCCTCTTGTGCATTTATGCCACTGAGGTATTTAAGCGTCTCTATTGTATCTCATCTATCCTGCCTTTCCTCTAACGTATACATATTAAGATCTTTAAGGACTAGAAAAAGGGACTGCTACTTCTGGAGAAAGATCTGCAATTGTGAGTATATACTTCTGGGAATTTTCTGAAAGGACTTCTTTGTATTAAAGCTAATTAATCTGTGTACCCAGTGTTTTTTGTTAAATCAGTCAGGGCCTAGTAGCAGCAGTTTAAGTTTAAATTTAAAACACAGAAGAGAGCTTTCTGGTTAAATTTAGAACCCAGCAGAGAGCTTGTAGTTTAAATTTCATAATAAGTCAGAGCCTAGCAGCAGCAAAGAGCTGTAATTTAAATCAAATAAGAATATAACTTAGCATAAAAGGCAAAACAGGGTCAGTACTCTTTGAGCAACAAATAAAGTCTTCTAGAGACCCTTACAAAGAGGCCTTCTACCTAGGGGGCAAGAGACTTGTGAAACTTTTTCAATAGGTGTTAACACCAGGTGGCAGGTCAAAAGGCCATTTTGAAAGACTCCTTCTATCCAAGCAAGGACTGTTAATCACCCAGGAAGTTGGTCACAGCTTACCTCAGCAGCACAGGACAGGGTACTGTGTAGCAGCCCTCTTTTAATAAGTGTTATTTCCCTCCCTCCCTCCCCAACACCCACCCCACCCCTGGGATAATCATAGCTTTATATGTACTTACACATCTTAAACGAAAGGAGGTGCTCTCAGGTGAAGCTCGTTATCCAAATCAGTCATACACTAAGGGCCTGAGATTAATTAAGCTTCAGGTGAACAAGGTATATTAAACATATTAGGTACAGTTTTATTAGTATACATATCCATAGCAACCCTTAGTAAGTAAAGAACTTAGTTTTAAGCTTGTGTTTAGATCTAGGATGCAGACAGCAGTCCAGCAGCGAGATGGGGGCTTTCCAGTCTTTTGCATTGAGTGTCACATGTATGATTTTATCCCAGTTGGTGAGAGGTCTTACGTGTGCACTAGGTGCAAGGAGCTCTTTGCTCTCAGGGAACAAGTCCATTCTCTAGAGACTAGAGTAGCAGACTTGGAAAACATAAGAAAGACAGAGAGGTACATAGACGAGACCTACAGGGATATAGTCCTGAAGTCCCACCTCCAGTCTGGCAGCATCCCTGTTGCCATGGAGGAGAGAGGCCATGTGACAGGAGAGCATCACCCTGGTGTGGCAGGAAGTGATCCTGTAACTAGAACCTGTCCTCCAGGTGATGTAAAACCCTCTCGCACCGAGGAAGTTTCTCCAGGGCCATGTGCCCATGAGGGAAGGGTTAGGACAGCCGCTATAGTTGGTGATTTGATCATTAGGCATGTAGATAGCTGGGTGGCTGGTGGACGTGAGGATTGCCTGGTCACATGTCTGCCTGGTGCGAAGGTAGCAGACCTCATGCGCCACCTAAAATAAGGTCTTAGATAGTGCTGGGGAGGAGTCTGCTGTCTTGGTACATGTCGGTACCAATGACATAGGAAAATGTGGTAGGGAGGTTCTGGAGGCTAAATTTAGGCTTTTAGGTAGGAAGTTGAAATCCAGAACTTCCAGGGTAGCGTTCTTCGAAATGCTTCCCGTTCCACGCGCAGGACCCAAAAGGCAGGCAGAGCTCCGGAGTCTCAATGTGTGGATGAGATAATGGTGCAGAGATGAGGGTTTTGGATTTGTTAGGAACTGGGAAACATTCTGGGGAAAGGAGAGGCTCTTCCGAAGGGATGGACTTCACCTTAGCCGGGATGGAACCAGGCTGCTGGCAATAACCTTTAAAAAGGAGATAGAACAGCTTTTAAACTAGATAATAGGGGAAAGCTGACAGTCGCCCAAGAGCGCATGGTTCGATAGAATGTATCCTTGAAGGATACTACCAAAAGCAGAGAGGTTCCAAAAAAGAGTAAAGTAACCCAAATGCCCTCAAGTATGGAGCAGACAGCTTAAAGATCCCAAATTACCCATGCCTACTAATAGCCAGATTAATATGAATAAAATACAGTCTCTAAAATGCTTGTATGCAAATGCTAGAAGTCTAAAAAATAAGATGGGAGAGTTAGAATATATAGCACTAAATGAGAGGTTAGATGAAGTTCCTCTTAGCCTACCTGAGGGACTACCCCTCCCCCCCTGCTTAGTGTTGTGGACCTCCATTTCCTGTGCTGCACGTGTCTATTTGTCCTTAGTGGTGGGTTCCTGTGCCCACAGTTCAGGAACAGCCTACTGGCCAGAGACACTTAGGTTCCCACCCACCCTACCCCTCGCCCCACCCACCCCAGGGGCTACATTACCTATATAGTGGTCACATACGTGCCATCTATTGTCCCTAACCTGGGTTAAAAGCCACATCGTCTTCCTCTTTTCTTCTTCCTCTTCTGGGACTTCATAAACAACCTGTCGTGTATTCAGTGCAATAACTGCGGTACTTTCATTCCAAGATGAATCATTTGGAGCCTAAGAGCTTGTCCTATATGCCTAAAGTTAGCCACCATGCATGAAGAACTGACTCTACTAAGGAAAGACCTAGCTGCCATGCATAAAGAAGTGTCTCTACTGAGGGAGGAACTAGCTGCAATGAAGCACACCTCTTCTAGGATACAAACTGAACAAAGTCCACGACCGCTCCCACAAAGAAGCAAACGCTCCAGGAACAAATGGATCCTGTACATCAAGAGATATCCCTGCACAATGCCTTCTCTGCCTTGGCTAATGAGGATACCCAATCCAAAGAAACTGAAGGGCCCTTAAATGAGTCAGAGAATGCCCAATCCCCTGCTAAAGCACCAAATATGACGAAAACCTCACCAAACAGAAAACTACTACTACTTGGAGATTCCATCATCAGAGGCACCAACTTGGGAACACAGTTCAAAGGAGAGAAGATAGTCATGTGCCTACCAGGCTCTTCAGCCAGCAGGAATACAAACCAAGTTGTTGAATTACTTAGCGCAAAAAGTGAACACTCCAAACTTGATGTTATTATCCACTTAGGCACAAACGACCTGGCTAGGAACAGTGCCTCCACAGCCCAAAAGGACGTCAATCTCTGGGAGAGAAACTCAAGCGCGTTGTTAACACTGTTGCATTCTCAGAAGTTCTACCTGTTCTTGGTAAGGGGACAAAAAGGCTGCATCGCATTAACAGCTTTAATACATGGCTCCAGACCTGGTGCAAACAAGAAGGATTCAGATTTATTGGTAACTGGGACAACAGATGGACCAACAAGAGACTATATTGTGCTGATGGGCTACATCTCTCTGTCGTAGGGAAAAGAATCCTAAGTGAAAAATTCAGGCAGTATGTGGATATGCATTTAAACTAGGAAGAGGGGGTGACGGATGTGGAAGGCCAACATCTGCATGCCACCCCCAGAAAAAGCAGAACACCATCAGAAACAGCCACACTTTTAAACCACACATCAAAAACATGTGGGACGAAGTAGGCAGAACAAAATCAATACAAAATACACACAAGCCAGGAAAATGCTGGAAAGCAATGAGCACAAATGCTCAAAGCTTAGCCAACAAAATTCCAGACCTGGAAGCCCTAATGGTGGAAACGAATTTGGACATTGTGGCCATTACAGAAACATGGTTTAATGAATCGCACGACTGGGATATAGCCATAGCTGGCTATAATCTATTTAGAAGAGACAGAGAAAATGGAAAAGGAGGAGGAATAGCCTTGTATGTCAAAAGCAATATTAAAGCTACTGAAATGCAGGGGACATGGGGAAAAGAAGAAGCGCTCTGGATTGCGTTGGAAAGAGGAGATGGCACTGTCATCCATATTGCTGTAGTCTACAGACCTCCGACTCAAATTGAAGAGAGAGATAACGAATTGATTAAAGATATTGCCAAGATAGCAACAAAGGGGGAAGCGATCATATTGGGTGACTTTAATCTACCTGATGTGGATTGGATTACTCCTTCTGCACATCTGTAAAGAAGCAAAAAAATTGTGGATGCTCTCCAAGATGCATTATTTAGACAAATGGTGATGGAACCAACCAGGGAAAGCTCAACGCTGGATGTAGTGCTCACCAACGGTGATAGTGTTTCGAATTTCTGCGTGAGTGCCTCTGTGAGCAACAGCGACCATCACACGGTGTGGTTTGAGATAAAAGCCATGGTACAGGCCAATCATAGCAAGCTCAAAGTCCTAAACTTCAAATACACTGACTTCAATAAAATGGCAGAGTACTTAAAGAAGGAGATGACGGGGTGGAAGGAGATAAAGGAAGTGGAATTGCAATGGGCTAAACTAAAGAAGGCAATAAAAGGGGCAACAGATAAATATGTAAGAAAAGTAAATAAAAACAAGAGGCGAAGGAAACCTATTTGGTTTTCCAAAGAGGTGGCTGCTCAAATAAAGGCAAAAAACACAACTTTCGCAAAATTCAAAAGCTTGCAAACAGAAGAACACAGAAATGAATACAGGATCCAACTCAGAGTCTAAAAGAGTAATAAGGATAGCAAAATCAAAGGCAGAGGAAAGGATGGCTGAAGATGTTAAGGGTAGCAACAAAACTTTCTTCAGGTATATTCGGGAAAGGAAAAAGATCAGAGTTGGAATTGCAGGACTCAAAAGTTCTGGGAAAGGACTCGTGGAAAGTGACACTGAAAAAGCAAAATTGCTAAACAAATACTTCTGCTCTGTTTTTACTAAAGAAGATCCTGGAGATGGACCAGCTGTGACTCCCAAATATAAAAATGAGAATGAAGTAGGTACCACACCATTCACAGAAGACGAGGTGTTAGAACAACTTGCTAAACTTAAAGTGGACAAAGCCATGGGACCAGATGGGATACATCCCAGGATACTGAAAGAGCTCAGAGAGGTTCTTGCAGGACCGTTAAAGGATATCTTCAACAAATCCTTGGAAACAGGAGAGGTTCCTCAGGACTGGAGAATGGCTGATGTCGTACCTCTACACAAAAGTGGTGACAGGGAAGACCTGTCAAGCTACAGGCCCGTGAGCCTTACCTCGGTGGCGGGAAAAGTAATGGAGGCGCTCCTGAAAGAGCGAATAGTGAACTTTCTCAAAATCAACAGGATGCAAGATCCGAGGCAACATGGTTTTACTGAAGGACGGTCTTGCCAAACAAATCTGATTAAGTTATTTGACTGGGTGACCAAGGAACTAGATCAGGGGCATGAGATGGGTGTCAATTACCTGGATTTCAGCAAAGCCTTTGATACTGTTCCTCAAAGGAGGCTTGTCAACAAACTCAGTAGCTAGGGGATGGGTCCCAAGATGGTAAACTGGATTAGAAATTGGTTGACTGACAGACGACAGAAGGTGATTGTACATGGAGCTCACTCGGATGAGAGGAAGGTGATTAGCGGGGTGCCCCAGGGTTCGGTCCTGGGCCCGGCACTGTTCAATGTATTTGTGAGTGATATTGCTGAAGGACTGAATGGAAAAGTCTGTCTTTTTGCAGACGACACAAAAATTTGCAACAGAGTGGACTCCCCCGAAGGAGTGGTTAACATGAGGAAAGATCTACAAAAGCTGGAAGACTGGTCTAATGCTTGGCAACTACGATTTAATGCAAAAAAGTGCAGTGTCATGCACTTGGGTAGCAGAAATCCAAGGGAAATGTACGCGATAGGGGACGAGAGGTTGGTATGCACGGTTCAGGAGAAAGACCTTGGTGTGATTATCTCTGATGATCTCAAGGTGGCAAAACAGTGCGACAAGGCGGTGGCAAAAGCCAGGAGGATGTTGGGCTGCATACAAAGAGGGATTACCAGCAGAAAGGAAGAGGTACTAATGCCACTGTATAAGTCACTGGTGAGGCCTCACTTGGAATACTGTGTTCAGTTTTGGAGACCATATCTTGCAAAAGATGTAAAAAGACTGGAAACTGTTCAGAGGAAAGCGACCAAAATGATTTGGAGCCTGCGTCAGAAACCTTATGAGAAGAGACTTGAAGACCTAAATATGTACACTTTGGAGGAGAGGAGGGACAGGGGAGATATGATTCAGACCTTTAAATACTTAAAGAGAAATGATGAACAAACAAACCTCTTCCAAAGACAGGGAAGCTGTAAAACTAGAGGGCATAACATGAAGCTGCAAGGTGGTAAATTGAAAGGCAATGTCAGGAAATATTTTTTCACTGAAAGGGTGGTGGATGCTTGGAATGCCCTCCCGATGGAATTGGTGGGGGCAAACACGGTGACGGAATTAAAAAAAGGCGTGAGACAAACACAGTGGATCCCCTTTACAGCAATAGGATAAAAACAAGATAAACGGTACCATCTAACTTCTGAACCATATAATGTCTCAACAAATAGGGGTGTCCTACATGGAGTGGTGGGTTTACCCCTAAACAAAGACATGGCGAGGGGTGGCCTGCACAGAGCGACAGGTGCACCTACTCTTGCCATCTTGCTGGGCAGATTAGATGGACCATGCTGGTCTTTATCTGCCGTCATTTACTATGTTACTATATATGATTGGAATATCAGAGACATGGTGGAAGGACGGCAACCAGTGGGACACTGTGATACCTGGGTACAAACTATATCATAATGATAGAGCCGAAAAAAATTGGTGGAGGGGTTGCGCTCTATGTTAGAGAGAGGCATTGAGTCAGAAAGGATTAAAGTTTTGCAGGAAACAAAATTTGCTGTAGAATCTCTGTGGATTGAAATTCCATGTAAAAAGGGGAAGGCAATGGCAGTGGGGATGTACTATTGACCACCTGGCCAGAATGAACAAATGGATGATGAAATGCTCAAAGAAATCAAGGAAGCTAACAAAAGTTACAGCGCAGTAATAATAATTTCAATTACCCCGGTATCGACTGGGTCAGTGTCACGGCAGGACATGCTAGGGAGATAATGTTCCTAGATAAAATAAATGACTGCTTCTTGGAGCAGCTGGTTCATGAACCGACCAGAGGGGAAACCATATTAGACCTAGTCCTTAGTGGAACACCAGATCTTGTGGAAGAGATAAAGGTGTTGGGGCCACTTTGCAATAGTGATCATAGCATGATCGCGTTTGATTTAATTAGTGGAGGAGGGATAGTAAGGAAATCCACAGTATTACCTTTTAACTTTCGAAAGGGAGACCATGATAAAATGAGGAAAATAGTTAAGAAAAAACTAAAAGGAGCAGTTGCAAAGGTTAAAGACTTACATCAAGCTTGGGTATTGTTGAAAAATATCTTGGAAGCCCAAACCAGCTGTATTCCACGCTTTAAGAAAAGTGGAAGGAAGTCCAAAAAACTGCCAGTATGGTTTAAAGGTGAGGTCAGAGAGGCTGCTGTTGCTAAAAAAAAAAAAAGCATCTTTCAGGAAATGGAAAAAAGAGCCAAACGACGAAAACCTGGAAACAGCACAAGCACTGGCAAGTCAAATGCAAGGAATTGATAAGGCAGACAAAGGGAGAATTTGAGAAGCTTGCTGCAGAAGCAAAAATGCAAAATAAAGAAATTTTCAAGTACATTTGTAGGAAAAAACCTGTGAGAGAGTCAGTTGGTCCATTAGATGATAGAGAGGTTAAAGGGGCACTAAGAGGCGACAAGGCGATAGTGGAGAGACTGAATGAATTCTTTGCTTCAGTCTTTACTGAGGAAGATGTAGGGATGTTACCCATGACTGAAGTGGTAATTAAAGGTGCGGAAGAATTGAAGGAAATATCGATACATCGGGAAGATGTATTACAACTATTAGATAAACTGAAGAGTAGCAGATCACCTGGGCTGGATGGTATACATCCAAGGGTGTTGAAAGAACTGAAATATGAGATTGCAGACCTGCTATTAGTAATCTGTGAATTTTCATTAAAATCATCTGTAATACCTGAAGAATGGAAGATCGCCAATGTAACACCAATTTTTAAAAAGGGTTCCAGGGGTGATCCGGGAAACTACAGACCGGTGAGCCTGACGTCAGTACCGGGAAAAATGGTAGAAACCATCATAAAGAACAAAATTACTCAGCATGTAGATAGTCATGGCCTAATGGGAGACAGCCAACATGGCTTTAGATAAGGAAGATCTTGTCTTACTAATCTGTTATGTTTTTTTGAAGGTGTGAATAAACAGGTGGACAAAGGTGAGTCGGTTGATATAGTGTATCTGGACTTTCAGAAAGCCTTTGACAAGGTCCCTCATCAGAGACTTTTGTTAAAACTAAGAGTCATGAGATAGGAGGCAGTGTACTATTGTGGATCAGGAACTGGTTAAAAGATAGAAAGCAGAGGGTAGGGCTAAATGGACAATTTTCCCAATGGAGAAAGGTGAATAGTGGTGTACCCCAGGGATCTGTGCTGGGTCCGCTGCTTTTTGACATATTCATAAATAACCTGGAAAATTGAATAACGAGTGAGGTTATCAAATTTGCAGATGACACAAAACTATTTAAAGTTGTTAAAACCCAAGAGGATTGTGGAAAATTGCAAGAGGATCTTGATAAATTGGAAGACTGGGCATCCAAATGGCAGATGAAATCTAATGTGGACAAGTGCAAAGTTATGCACCTAAGGAAGAACAACCCAAACTATGGTTACAAGATGCATGGTTCCACACTAGGAATCACCACCCAGGAAAACGATTTAGGCATCATTGTGGATAACATGTTAAAGCCCTCGGCCCAGTATGCAGCGGCGGCCAAGAGAGCAAATAGAATGCTAGGTATAAAAAGGAAAGGAATGGAAAATGAAACAAAAGATATTATAATGCCTCTATATCGTTCCCTGGTGAGACCGCACCTTGAGTATTGTGTGCAATTCTGGTTGCTGTATCTTAAAAAGGATAGAGCGTTATTAGAAAAGGTCAGAGAAGAGCCACCAAAATGGTAAAGGGAATGGAAGGATACTCCTATGAAGAAAGGCTAAAAAGGTTAGGGCTCTTTAACCTGGAAAAGAGACGGCTGAGGGGAGATATGATAGAAGTCTATAATTTAATGAACGGAGTGGAACGGGTAAACGTAGATTGATTGTTTACGTTATCAGAATATAGAAAGACTAGGGGACATGCAATGAAGCTACAGGTTAAACTATTTATGATTAATAAAAGAAAATATTTTTTCACTCAACGTGTAATCAAACTGGAATTTGTTACCAGAGGATGTAGTAAAGGCTGTTAGTGTAACTGGGTTTAAAAAACGTTTGTACGAGTTCTTGGAGGAAAGGTCTATAAACATAAGAACATAAGATTTGCCATACTGGGTCAGACCAAGGTCCATCAAGCCCAGTATCCTGTTTCCAACAGTGGCCAATCTAGGTCCTACGTACCTAGCAGTATACCCAAGAGACCCAGGTTCCACAATGCTTGTATTGGGTCAAGCATTGATATCCTGGGTCCCTTTTTAATATATGGTTTATGGACCTTTCCTCCAGGAACTTGTCCAAACCTTTTTTAAACCCAGCTACACTAACAGCTCTTACTACATCCTCCGGTAACAAATTCCAGAGTTTGATTACACGTTGAGTGAAAAAATATTTTCTCTTATTTGTCTTAAATAGTTTACCCTGTAGCTTCATTACATGTCCCCTAGTCTTTCTATATTCTGGTAGTGTAAACAATCTATCTACATTTATCTGTTCCTCTCCATTCATTAATTTATAGACTTCTATCATATCTCCCCATAGCCGTCTCTTTTCCAGGTTGAAGAGCCCTAACCTTTGTAGCCTCTCTTCATAGGAGCAGCCTTCCATCCCCTTTACCATTTTGGTGGCTCTCCTCTGTACCTTTTCTAATAACGCTCTATCCTTTTTAAGATACGACAACCAGAATTGCATACAATATTCAAGATGCAGTCGTACCATGGAACGATACAGAGGCATTATAATATCCTTTGTTTTATTTTCCATTCCTTTCCTTATGAAACCTAGTATTCTATTTGCTTTCTTGGCCGCTGCTGCACACTGGGCGGAGGGTTTTAACATGTTATCCACGATGACTCCTAAATCTTTTTCCTGGGTGGTGGTTCCTAATGTGGAACCTTGCATTGTGTAGCCATAGTGTGGGTTGTTCTTTCCTAGGTGCATAACTTTGCACTTGTCCACATTAAATTTCATCTGCCATTTGGATGCCCAGTCTTCCAATTTATCCAGATCCTCCTAAACCATTATTAAGAAGGGACCCAGGATATCAATGCTTGACCCAGTACAAGCATTGTGGAACCTGTGTCTTTTGGGGAAACTGCTAGGTACGTATGACCTAGATTGGCCACTGGAAATAGGATACTGAGCTTTGATGGACCTTTGTCTGACCCAGTATGGCATATCTTATGTTCTTATGTTTGTCTGTCCTTTTATGCTTTATAACAAAGACCACTAACCATTTTAGTAGTCACGCTTTGCACCGACTGTTTATACTCATTTGAAGGTGTGGTCTCCAGAACTACACACAATACTCCAAAAGAGGTTGCACCAAAGACTTAAACAGAAGCACTATCACCTCCTTTTTTCTGCTGGCCATGCCTCTCCCTATGCAGCCAAGCCTCCTTCTGGCTTTCGCCATCGCCTTTTCTATCTGTTTAGCCATTTTAAGATCAACGGAAGCAATCATGCCCAGGTCCTGCTCTTTCGTGGGCTGAAATATTCTCCAGGAACAAGCAGGAAGTCAGTCCTCACTTATGGGTGATGTCGGCACCGACAGAACCCGCTTGGAGCAATTCCCCAGCTTTCAAAGAAAGCCTTTGGAATTGCTGCCATGGATGCGTAGTCCTCTTCCTGCCCAAGGGTGCCATCTTGCTCAGTCTTCCTTTTTCTGCGAAGCCCTTTGTATGCACATCCTTGTCCCTCGGAAAATGTTTTGTTTTTTTGCCTTAACAGGCTTCTCTATTTTCCGGTTGCACCAGTCTTTTACCCGTCCTTTCCCTGCTCTTTATTTTGGAGCTGTCGGGGATACTCCTTTTCTTTTCATTTTTCGTTATGGGCTTCGCGCCCTTTTTTCTTCTCTAACCGCTGGCCGTATGGGTCTTCGACCTCGCAGGGGCCATTTTTGCTCCCATGGCCACCAGATTCAAAAAATCCGATAGATGCTTTAGGAACATGATGTCGCTCACGGAAACTCATGACTGTTGTCTGCGATGCCTCGGAGCCGACCATGATACAGAGCTCTGTTTGCTGTGCAAGAAAATGACCTCTAAGACCCTGCTCAGCCGTAAGCAGAAGTCCGAAGACACTTTCTGAAAGGCTGCCTCAGAGTCCCCGGTGGCACCCTTGGTCGTCGCCCCTCCGGTGTGTTCACCCCCCCCCCACGGCCCCGCGTTCCCGGCGGCACTCCGACCATGGGTCCCCCGAGGTGGAGCATTGCAAGAAGAAGAACGCCTCGAAGTCGCTGTCCGGGGCTCCCGATATGCACGAGCGCTCCAGGGTCCGGTTGATGAGCCCCCTTCGGTGTTCCCGAGAGTCTGATTAGGAGCGACCCCGCATGGTACCCCGCATGGAAGTGGAGGCCTCTGGCGAAGGCGCCCAATCTCCTGAGGGTCGTCCCGGTGAGGACCCCCTCTCCTCCTCGACGCCCGATCCGGTGCCCCCGGTATTGGCGTCACAGGGCCCCGCGCCCGTGTGTGAGTCCTGCATGCTAGCGCTGGAATGTAATGTTTCTACATTCATTGCTTCCCAGCAGGCGCTCACAGCCAGCTTTGCCAACTCGCGCCCAGAGACCGCGGGTCCCTCGCGTGGGACACCCAAATCCGGCCAGGAAACCCCCGAGAGCCGCGGGCTTCATGAGGGTCCTCGACCTCTGTCTCGCTCATCCTTCCAGAGGAGGTCGAGGAAGTCCTCTTCACCTCGAGGAAGGACTCCACTAGGCATGCTTACACCTTTAAGTGGAAATGCATCTCCATCTGGTGCTCATGGCACCAGATCGACCCCTTCTCGTGTCCTGTTCGTTGGGTTCTCCAGTACCTCCTCTACCTCTCAAGGGAAGGGCTGAAGTCAAACTCTGTCAGAGTTCATTTGAGCGCCATCTCAGCTAATCATCTCCCCATCTCCCTCTCGGGGCAGCCGTTAGTCTCCCGCTTCATGTGGGGTCTTCTGCTATCCAAGCCACCCATCTGTCCTCCCCCGGCGGAATGGGACTTAAATGTGGTACTCACGCAGCTCACCCGTTTGCCCTTTGAGCCAATGGCGACGTGTTCACTCCAGCACCTCTCCTGGAAGGTGGCCTTCCTGGTGGCGCTGATCTTGGCCTGCCGAGTCAGTGAGCTCCAAGCTCTCATGGCTGGCACCCCTTATACCAGGTTTTACCGGAACAGGGTGGTCCTCCGTACCACTGTTCCCTCTAAGCTGTGCGCGTGTGCAGGCGCACACACCTTACAACAGAGCGCACAAAAATTACGGTTCTGATTCTGATAGAAAACAACCCCGACATCTTAAAATTTAAAAGTTGTTGTGTATTTATGGTTTTCACAAGTTCTACAATATTTTCTAGTGCAATCAATGTGGTGTACATACTATATTCTGACGTGTAGTCAAATTTTAAAGTATATAACACCGAGTGTTGTTATGTGGCGCACAAAAATTTAACCATCCTTCAAAAGCTGCACAGCTGATATTTTATGTGCACACAGCCTGCAGAAAATTAGAAGGAACATTGCTCCGTACCCACCCTAAATTCCTGCCTAAGGTCATTTTGGACTTCCATCTCAACCAAGTCATTTTGGACTTCCATCTCAACTGCCGACTTTCTTCCCGAGGCCCCACGCCAACCAGGTGTTGATGGCTCTCCACACCCTTGACTGCAAACAGGCTCTCGCCTTTTATTTGCAGCGCACCCAGACTCATCGAAAGTCTGACAGGCTTTTCATGACCTACGATCCCAATAGACCGGGGCAAGCAGTCACCAAGCACACCCTCTCTGTTTGGATGGCAGACTGCATCGCTTTTGCCCATGCAAAGGCGGGCATCCCACTGGATCGTCGAGTCACTGCACATGGGGTCCGAGCCAAGGTGGCCTCGCTTCGCTCTGTGTCCCTGATGGACATCTGCCGAGCGGCGACCTGGTCTTCCATGAACACCTTTGCTGCCGCTATTGCCTGGAGAGGGAGTCCCGCCGGGACAGCACCTTCGGCCAGGCTGTACCCCGTAACCTGTTTGGGGTATAAGCAACTCCTGCCCTCTGACCCTTCTTCACGGCTACCAAGGGTTTTGTTCGAGGACCCGAGGACTTGGGCTCCTTCGGGCTTCGGCTTCTGCTCATGGCCTCGCGGAGGCGTTTTTGGTTACAGGTTCAGTAGCCTGTAGCTAGGGTGTCCCATAAGTGAGAACTGACTTCCTGCTTGTTTCTGGAGAAAGCGTAGTTACTCACCTGTAACAGGTGTCCTCCAGGGACAGCAGGAATCAGTCCTCACTACCCTCCCGCCTCACCTGATGAGTTGCTGAATGTTTTTGTCCTTCCCTTGCCATCTGCTTGGTAAGGCTTGAGCTAAGGGACCTGACTGAGCAAGATGGCACCCTTAGGTGGGAAGAGGACCACACATGCATGGCAGCAATCTCA
The DNA here is from genome assembly GCA_033557465.1 of Ichthyophis bannanicus. Classification (NCBI taxonomy): domain Eukaryota; kingdom Metazoa; phylum Chordata; class Amphibia; order Gymnophiona; family Ichthyophiidae; genus Ichthyophis; species Ichthyophis bannanicus. Next base: position 372,907,442 of record CM066034.1, on the reverse strand, counting down.
TAGGCTTTCTTTGAAAGCTGGGGAATTGCTCCACGCGGGCTCCGTCGGTGCTGACGTCACCCATAAGTGAGGACTGATTCCTGCTGTCCCTGGAGAACACCTGTTACAGGTGAGTAACTACGCTTTTTGCCACCTACACTGTACTGTTCCCTTGGATTTTTGCAGCCCAAATGCCTGACCCTGCATTTTTTAGCATTAACTCTCCACTGCCACATTTTCGACTGTTCTTCAAGCTTGGCTGGATCCCTCCTCATGTTATCTACACCTTCCTGGGTGTCTACTCTATTGCATATTTTGGTATCATCCGCAAAGAGGCAAACTTTACTCGACAGCCCTTCCACAATACCACTAACAAAGATATTAAAAAGAATTGGACCAAGGACAGATCCCTGTAGCACACCACTGGTAATCTCCTTTTCCTCAGAGTGAGCTCCATTTACCTGTAACCTTTGTCGCCTCCCTCTTGACCAATTTCTAACTCATTCAATCACTTTAGGATCCATCCCTAGGGTGCTCAGTTTGTTTATAAGTCGCCTGTGTGGAATGATGTCAAAGGCTTTACTGAAATCTAAATACACCACATCTAGGGCTCTCCCTCAGTCCAACTCCCTGGTCACCCAGTCAAAGAGATAAGATTTGTCTGACAAGACCTGCCTCTGGTAAACCCATTCTGCCTCGGATCCTGCAATCCATTGGACTCCAAAAACCTCACAATTCTCTGTTTTAGCACTTTTCCAATAATTTACTCACCACATAGGTTAGACTAACCAGCCTGTTGTTCTCAACTTCATCCTTATGTCCACTTTTGCGTAAAGAGACCATATGTGCCTTTCTCCATTTCCTCTGGGACCACTACCTACTCTAAAGAAGCTTATTGAGGAAGAGAGAAAAAGGAAGTGAATTGGGTACAATGGACTACATAAGTATTTTAATTTCAAGAAACTTTTTTTAAATATCTTTTTAGAATATATAATTCATATGCAGACTTTTACAAGTGTGCCACAAATCTTACTTTGCAGCAGACTTTTGTAACCACTGCTGGAGAAACTATTGATAACCTCTCTGGCTTTGGTTCAGAGTGATCAAAATGATATTTGTCTTACACAGGAACATAGTCTATGATTGCAGATAAAGACCAGTTGGCCCATTCAGTCTGTCTCCTTTTGCTTTTCTGTCATCCAGGGTAGGGAAGCATACAAATCTTTATATTTAAACCAATACCAGCTTCCCTTCCACCCAGTCTCTGAACTCTCTTCTCACTGCTGCACTCCATATCTGTCCCAGGCGTGTCCATAATATGATGCACTTTTACCCCCTGTGCTTTTTTTCTGAGATGTGCCTCCTGGATTTTTCAGATTCATAATAGCTTTTACTTGAGTTGAAATATCTGATGGAATATTGGCACACCAGTGGAAATGCAGTTCTCATTATAATTAGTGAGGACAATTTTGGAATTTTAAATGGTTTTCCCATCTAATGCGCAAGTTAAAAAAAAAAAAAATTACTCCAGTGTTTACTTGCCAGAGATAAAATGCACTCGCCAGGTAGTCCCACCACTGCCCCCCGTTAGTAACTTGTTTTGAAGTACTTTGCATTTGTATTTGTATGTAGCTCATGCCTTTCCATTAGTAGCTCAAGCTGAGTTACATTCAAGTACAGTGGGTATTTCTTTGTCCCAGACGACGTACAATCTTAAATGCTCCATTCATTGCTGCAGGTATAAACTTAACTATCAGTGGGATTCGAACCCTGGTCTGTCTGGCTCCCAGATCGCTGCTCTAACTGCTAGGCTACTCCAAGTTCATTTAATTGCATTTTTTCACATTGAGTGTAAACTCCAAAGTAGTCTTTACTCCCCTCCATGCTTCACTTCGCCCAGTTGTCCTGTCTCAACCTCCTCATGCTGCTTTCTCTCCCTTTTATTGCCTCACTTTTCTTTTTTCCCCACCACTCTCCTCCTCCTTCTGTCCACCAGTCTTCTCACTCTCCTCCTATCCGTCCCTTTCACCCAATTTACTGCAGCCCTCTGTGTCCACCAGTTCCCAAATGGGACCAAAGACTCCTTTGCTGGGCTCTTCCCATATAGGAACAGATGTGAAATCTGTGTAGAATAATCCATACCCTTTATATGTCATAAGAAGGAAATCTGAAATATCTTTCTACTATTTGAAGACCCTGCCAATCCTTTTTTTTGTCCTTCAAAACTGTGTTTAAAGAGACAGTATTGCTTTTCTTTCAGAGGATCACATCATTTACCTTTTTAAAATGAGTTGGTCCTGAACATAATGCCTTTAATATCTTTCACAGCATGTATAGCATTTGTATGCCTGGGCTAAGTTTACCTTCATTTCCTTTCATTCTTGAACACCACCTCTGCCATAAATGTTTACACCTACATGTACAGCCCAACATTTAAATTTTATCTGAGGAGAATGGCATTTTTTCATGGGGAGAGTCTAGAGGCTTTTGACATCAACCTGGAGACAGCAGCTGTGGTGGTGCGAGAGTTTCCATAGTGCCAGGTGCTGAGGGCACCCGCCCTGTGACGTCACTGCAGGGACCTGAGGGGTTCATAAGAACCAGCGTCGTTGCTACTGGTCTGGGAGATTTGTGTTTTTGCGTGGTGGAGGGTCCGGAGGCAGCAGCTGTGGTGGCAAGAGAGCTTCCATGGTGCAGGCACTGAGGAAATTCTACCTGTGACATTAATGCGAAGCTACAAAGTATCCATAAGAACCAGCATTGCCGCTACACATGACTGCGGGTCATGACCCAAAGGGGTTTGTCCAAAGGGGCAGGTCATACTCCTTTGGAGCCCCGGTGTGGATCCTTGGAACTACCTGTGTCTTGAGGATATTCGAGGTGAATTGCCTTTTATGGGGAAGAGAAAGAAGAAAGTCTTTGGCTACACCATCTGTAAAGACTGTTGGATCGTTAGATAGATATGTGGTAATGCTACCAGCAGCTCAGGCTTCTCCAGAGGGGGCTTCTTTAAGCTCCATGGACAGAACCCCATCTCCCTACCCTCAGCCCCTTTTTTTCATCAATGTTGGCAGTAGGTGACTTCTTTGTTGGGGAGTCTGAAGAAACTCCGTGTGTTATGGTTGCTAAACCTGTTTTGCCTTGTGATACTAAGGAGTCTCCACAGTCTCTGGGATTTCACTTTAACCTATGCCAAGTAGAGGCAGTCACCAGTCAGCATGTAGCCTATGAGTCAGTGAACATTCATAGGCCCTTGCCCCCTCCTGGATAAGCTGCCTGTTAGAATGGAAACTCATGCTGAGTACTGAGGTCTGTAAGCACACACTGCAGACTGACACAAGGGACCCTGTACTGACTGTTGCTGCTGTCTTCCTGCTTTAGATGAGTGGAGAGGGAGGGGGGAGAGGAAGGAGGCTGGAGAGTTTGATTTTATCATCATCTGGGGTCACATGAATTTTCAGTTGTTAAAATGGGGTCATACAGGATAAAAGTTTGAAAAGCACTGGCTTAGACACCACTTAATACATGCAGTGAAATTTCTTTTAACTATTTTTATTTTTTCTAGCCTAATAGAAGTTGAAAAAGAATTATACAAAAGGGGTTGAGATACTGACTGCGTGGGGCAGCACAGTAAAAGTCCCAAGCTAAATGTTAGCATGGGCAGGTTTGGGACAGAGTGTGGGCATTGACGGCACGTTGCAGTTAGCATGACTGTCACTGGCATGCACACAGCAGTTGTGGTCAACATTATTGGCAACCTTGCATTTTAGGTATGTTGTGTACAATATCTTGAAAAATAATTGGAAATATTCTAACTCTATGTCATCATAATAGTTGAATAGTATGTTCAAAGGTATACAACAAAAAAAATATGTCTGTGCAACTTAGAGGTAGTAATTTCTGAGAAAAAAAACTATAATTATTTATTTAATAGGTTTTTTTTTATATCGCTTTATCATTTTAGTCAAAGTGATTTACATTTTAACTTAAACTTGATATGCACATTAAACAGGGACATTGATAACTTGGATTCTTCTGAGGCAGTGGGGGTTAAGTGACTTGCCCAAGGCCATAAGGAGTGCTAGTGGGAATCAAACCCTGGTCTCTTCGTTCCCATGCCAGTACTCTAATCACTAGTCTACTCCTGGACAGGATTAGGCACCCTTCACTAATATTTGGTTCACAAGCCTTGGTAGTGATGACCGCCTCCAAACGTTTCTTGTAGCCATCTATAAGTTTCGTACATCTATTTGCTGGTAGTTTCTCCCACTCTTCAACTGTGATTTGTTCCAGCTCATGAATGTTTCCAGAATTCCTTTTACCAATGGCAGATTTCAGCTCTTTCCAAAGGTTCTCGATTTGGATTGAGATCAGGATTCATTGCTGGCCAGTTTAAAACGGTCCATTTTTTCCTTTTTAGCCATTCTTTTGTACTTCTGAATGTACATTTTGGGTCATTGTCCTGCTGGAGGACCCATGACCTTCTACCCAGACCTAACTTTCTGACACTAGATAGCACATTTCACTCCAAAATACCTTGGTAGGCCTCTGACTTCATGATTCCTTTATGTTCCAGGCCTCCAGTTCCTGAGGCGGCAAAACAGCCCCACAACGTTATGGAACCTCTACCATATTTAACTGTAGCAATGGTGTTTTTTTTTCTTCTAAGCCCGCTCTAGCATCACTTCCTTTTGGGGGCAGGACGCAGCAGCAGGGGTTCCAAAGGGCTGGAAGGCTCTGCACCAGTTTCCTTTTTATTTTAAATTATTATCGCTATCTCAGCCGCTGAGGAAGAAGGAGCAGAACGGAGATGACACTGGGGAAGGAGAGGGAGTGGAACCGGGCTGACACGGGTGGCAGGAGGGGAAGCGGAACAGAGCTACCCAGGGGGAAGGAGAGGGAGCTGAACGGAGCTATATGAAGGAGAAGGAGTGAACGGAGCTACACGGTGGGGAGGAGAGGGAGCTGTACGGAGCTACATAGGGAGAGAAATGGAGCTAACAGAGGGGGAAAGAGATGGCTGGAAGGGAACTGACAGGGGGAAAGAGGACTGGAAGGGAATTGACAGATGGCTGGAAGGGAACTGACAGAGGGGGAAATCGTGGGCTGGAAGGAAGCTGACAGAGGGGAAAAAGCAATGGCTGGAAGGGAACTGAGAGGGGAAGGAGATGGCTGGCAAGGAACTGACATGGGAGGAAGGAGATGGCTGGCAGGGAACTGACATGGGAGGAAGGAGATGGCTGGCAGTGAACTGACATGGGGGGGAAAAGGGGACTGGAAGGGAGCTGATACCTGAGGATGGTACTGGAGGGGGACTGGAAGGGAGCTGATATCTGGGTGTGGGACTGGAGGGAGAGTGGAAGGGACCTGACACTTGGGTGTGGGACTGGAGGGGGAGTGGAAGGGAGCTGATCCCTGGGGGTTGGGACTGGAGGGAACTGACACTTGGGAATGAGACTGGTAGGGGAATGAGGAGGAGGCTGGCAGGGTGGGGCACTGGGACTGGAAGGGAGCTGACATGGGAGGGTTACTAGGACTGGAAATAGGCTGATGGAAGGAAGTGAAGAAAACAAAAGAAGAGACAAGAAATGGCAGATAAACTATAGACCATAGAAAGAGTGCTAAGAGAAGTCGGGAAAGCAGAAGCCTCAAAAGGAACAGCATGACCAGAGAATAAAATAATCAGACAACAAAGGTAGAAAAATAATTTTATTTTCAATTTAGTAATTGGACTTTGCGCTGTCTTTATATTTTACGTAGCATGGAGAACTGCATCTCTTATTTATCTGGTGTTGCACTGCATGTGGAGTCCGGCTTCTTGGGGTTTCAGTTTAATTTTTGGCTAAATATTTTAGTTTTACTTTAGGTTGTGATCACCTATTCTGTACTTGGTGAGAGTCTGTGTTCTGAGTGTGTGACCAAGGCCATGTGTTCTGTTAATATGAAGATTGTACGAGCGATCTGTACTGTAGTAATTTGCCGTGTTCAACTTTTCAAATAGGTGTTAGATGTTCTAGGGCCCACTGCAGTATTTATAGTGCTACCTTTTTCTGGGTAGGCACCTTGTATGAGTTTTGGAAGTTTATGCTAGTATGTATGGCATAGTAGATTTGGCCTTGTAGATCTTTAGTGACTTTTGTAAGGTTTTATATTAGTTCCCAATCAGGGGCGGCTCAAGCCAATCTGCTGCCTGAGGGGAGAGATGAGATGGCGCACCCCGGAGCGGGGGGGGGGGTGTCTTTCTCAAAACTCCGGTCAGGGACTGAACTAAACAAAGCAGACTAGATAATGTGGAGGAAATGCAAGATGTTTGCACACCAAGGAACTAAAAGAAAGAGAAAGAACCACAGCACTGTTTATAACACCAAATAATAACATTTTATTTTGTTATAAACTGCGTTATGGTTCTTGCTTTTTTCTTTTTTTGAACATATATTTTTCATCCCACAACCCCCTCTCTCAACAATGGGTGCAGAGCAGAAGTAGGATATTCACCCACAGAATTCAATTTCTTGAAAAAAAAAAAAAACTGATTCCAACTATCTCACTAACAACAAACATTCTCCAGTATCAGGCATATTGTGAACTAATACAAAACTCTACAACAAAGTCACTGAGGATCTGTAGAGCAAACCTACTATACCATATTAGCTCAACTTCCAAAACTCACATAAGAAGCCTACCCAAAAAAAGCATAACTGTAAATACTGCAGCGGGCCCTGGAACATCCAAACACGTATTTGAAAAGCTGAACAATTCAGATTACTATAGAACATATGCCTACGTACAAACTCCATGTTAACAGAAGACCTGGCCTTGGCCACAAACTCATAACACAGACCCTCACTAAAGTACAGAATAAGTGACCATAACCTAATAACAAACATATAGATAAAAATTAAACTGAAACCGCAAAAAGTCAGATTCTGCATACAATGCAAGGCCAGAGAAATAGAAAGAGATGCATGTCCCTGTACTTTATAAAATATGAAGATAGCACCAAGACTGTTCATTAAATTGAAAATAAAATTCTCTTCTACCTTTATTGTCTGACCATTTTATTCTTGATCATGCTTGTCCCAATCTGAGGTTTCTGCTTTCCTCCACCTCCTAGTGCACCCCCCTGTTTACTTTCTCCCAGGGGCAGCATGATGGTGATGCAGAACTATGTACGGAGATTCATTGCAGCAGCATTTGCATAAATTTAGCTTGCTTTATTTTAAAATATACGTATATGCTACAAATCTAAAATCCTAGATGGCTTCCAAACATATACATGTCATTTAGTAAAACAGACATTACAATAAAATGCATAATAAAAGGCCATTAAATTTGATTAATGAAAAGCCACTTACACAGCCCCCCACAATCAGACCATCCCCAATCTGCACATCAGATTTATTTCGCTATGACCAGATTATTGATGAGGAGGAAAGATATAAAATGAGAAACTAATCCTGTTAGCCATGAATTCAAACGTTGGATTGGATTGTGCTAGAGCTGGAAACGTCCGGAACTCAGCAGCAGTGAAGCTATCAGGCTACTAAACAAAATTAAACTGAGACATTCCCTTAAAATTTGAAATTTCCTTTAATCTGACATGGCAAAATATTTTAAATTTGTCTGGCAGCATAAAAAAACAATACTGCAAATCTCAAAGACAATACATATTCCAGTCCCCCCTCCCCCCCCCCACAACCAACACCCTAAAGCACCTCCATTTCCACAAAACAGGAGCAACTTGGCACCCCAACACAGCTCACCCTCTGAAAAACAAGAGAGACTTTGTAACCAAGAAGGGCTTGGCATCCCCAACATAACTCTTGAAACTGCACACTGGACCAGTATGGTGTTAATATAAATATGTTCTGCAAAAGAACAAAGCAAATGCAAGGTGCTCGCACACCAAGGAGCTAAAAGAAAAAGTGAGAACCACGGCACAGTTTATAATGCAATGCAATATATGCCTTCGAGTCAATGCTGACTCCTGGCGACCCAGAAGCTCCTGGGTTTTCTTGTGAGTGTGACCGTAAGTAGATTGCCAGGCCTTTCTTCCGAGGCAATGGAGGGTTAAGTGACTTGTCCAAGGCCACAAGGAGTGCTAGTGGGAATCGAACCCAAATTGTAACTCATTTTATTTTGTTATATTTTATTTTATTTTGTTATATCTCATTATATTTTGTTATGGTTCTCGCTTTTTCTTTTTGAATATATATTCTGCATCCACAGAAACCTCTCCTTCAACAATGGGTCCAGAGCAGAAATAGGACATTCATCCACAGAACTCAATATATTAAAAAAAAAAATCTGATTCTGGTCATCTCAACAACAACAAACATTCTCCAGTACCAGGCATATTGGGAACCAATTTAAAACCCTACAAAAGTCACCGAAGATTTACAAGGCCAAATCTACCTTACCATACCAGGATAAACTTCCAAAACTCACATAAGGAACCTACCTAGAAAAACAATGCACTATAAATACTGCTGTAATCCCTAGAACATCCATACAACTATTTGAAAAGCTGAACAAGTCAAATTACTACAGTACTGTATAGATCCCTATGTACAAACTCCATGTTAATAGAACACATGGCCTCAGTCACACACTCAGAACACAGACCCTCACCAAGTACAGAATAAGTGACTACAGCCTAAAGTAAAAATAAAAATATGTAGACAAAAATTAAACTGAATCCCCAAGAAGCCAGACTTTACATGAAGTGCAACATCAGATAAATAAGAGATGTAGTTCACCATAAAGATCGTGCAAAGTCCAATCACTAAATTGAAAATTTTTTTTCTACCTTTGTTGTGTGATCATTTTATTCTCTGATCATGCTGGTCCTGATCTGAGGCTTCTACTTTCCTGTCTTCTCTTAGCTCTCTTTCTATGGTCTATATCCATCGGACATTTCTTATCTCTTCTTTTGTTTTCTTCACTTCCTTTCATCAGCCTATTTCCAGTCATAGTAACCCTCTCCAGTATCAGCCCTCTTTTCCAGTCCTCCCCTCCCAGTACTTTCCATTTTCAACTCCCTTGCATTCCCAGGACTTCCACTGGTGTCCATTCCCTTCCAGTCCCCCTCTTTCCCCACTGTCCAGCCCCTTCCAAATACCATCCCAGTACCACTGTCCCCTCCCTTCCAGCCCCCACCTCCATTACCCAGCTACCTACCAGTCCCATCACAAGTGTCAGCTCCCTTCCATCCCCCTCCAGTCCCATCCCCAGATATCGGCTCCCTTTCATCCCTCTCCTCCCTTCCCTAATATCATCACCCTTCCAGTCCCCCTCCAGTATCATCCCCAGATAGCAGCTCCTTTCCAGCCCCCACCTTCCCCTGTGACAGCCCCCTTCCAGCTCCCACCTTCCCCCCATGTCAGCTGCCTTGCAGACCCCACCTTCCATTGTCAGCTCTTGTCCAGTCCCCTCCTCCTCCAGTGTCAACCCAGTTGCAGACCCTACCTTCCCATCATGTCAGTTCCCTTCCAGCTTCCTCTTCCCCCATTGTCAGCACCTTCCCCTCACGTCAAGTCCCTTCCAGCCCCCTTCTCCCCTGGGTCAGCCCCATTGCACACTCCACCTTCCCTTGTCAGTTCCCTTCCAGCCTCCTCCTCCCCCAGTGTCAGCCCCCTCCTTCCCCAGTGTCAACCCAGTTGCAGATCCCACCTTCCTGTCATGTCAATTCCCTTCAGGCCCCCCCTGTCAGCCCAGTTGCAGACCCTACCTTTCCCTTGTCAATTCCCTTCCAGCCCCCTCCCCCCCCATGTCAGCCCCATTGTAGATCTCACCTTCCTCTCACATCATTTCCCTTCCAGCCCCACCTGTCAGCCCAGTTGCAGACCCCACCTACCCTTTGTCAATTCCCTTCCAGCCCCCTTCTCTCCCCCATGTCAGCCCCATTGCAGATCTCACCTTCCTCTCAGGTCAATTCCCTTCCAGCCCCCCTGTCAGCCGAGTTGCAGACATCACTTTTCCCTTGTCAATTCTCTTCTAGCCCTCTCCTCCCCCCCCCATGTCAGCCCCGTTGCAGATCTCACCTTCCCCTCACGTCAGTTCCCTTCAAGCCCTCTTCTCCCCTGGGTCAGCCCCTTGCACACTCCACCTTCTCTTATCAGTTCCCTTCCAGCCTCCTCCTCCCCCAGTGTCAACCCAGTTGCAGACCCCTCCTTCCTGTCATGTCAATTTCCTTCCAGCCCTCTCCTCCCCCTGTGTCATCCCCATTGCAGACCCCACCTTCCCCTCACATCAATTTCCTTCCAGCCCCCTTGTCAGCTCAGTTGCAGACCCCACCTTTCCCTTGTCAATTCCCTTCCAGCCCCCTTCCTTCCCCCCATGTCAGCCCCATGGCAGAACTCACCTATCCCTTGTCAATTCACTGCTCCCTTCTCCCCTCTCTCTGTGTCAGCCTGATACCAGCCCCACCTTCCCCCATGCTAGTTCCTCTACTGCCTCCTTTTCCTGCAGCCGCAACTCCCTGCCTCTTAGAGAACCACGATTGTGTTGGTAATTGCAATTTAAATAAAAAAGAAGCCGGTGCGAGCCTTCCCGCCTCTTGAAGGGCTCCGTGCAGCTTTGTCCCGTCCACAAAGGAAGTTGTTACAACTTCCCGCAGTTATAACTTCCTTTGGGGGCTGGACAAAGCTGCACGGAGTCCTTCAAGTGGGTGGGAAGGCTCCGACCGGCTTCTTTTTTATTTAAATTGTAATTACCAGCACAGCCACGGTTCTCTAAGAGACAGGAAGCCGCGGCTGCAGGAAAAGGAGACTCTGAGTTTGCTGCTGCCGAGAAGTGGACTCAGCAGCGGCAGCAACTTGTGCACTTTTTTTTTTTTTTTTTAAACTTTTGAAGGCGAAGTGAGACGGCTGTTTTGGGGGCATTTTTTGCTGCCCTCAAGACTTTGCCGCCTGAGGCAGCTGCCTCACTTCGCCTCATTATAGAGCCGCCCCTGTTCCCAATATGCCTAGTACTGGAGAATGTTTGTTAGTGAGATGACCAGAATCAGATGATTTTTTTTTTTTAATTTAAAATATTGAGTTCTGTGTGTGAATGTCCTAGTTCTGCTCTGCACCCACTGTTGAGGGAAGGGGTTCTGTGGATGCAGAATATATGTTCAAAAAGAAAAAGCAAGAACCATAACGCAGTTTATAACAAAATAAAAATGAGTTATACTTTTATAAACTATGCTGTGGTTCTTGCTTTCTTTTAGTTCCTTGGTGTACAAACATCTTGCCTTTCCTCCATATTATCTAATCTGCTTTTTGGTTTGGTTCAGTCCCTGACTGGAGTTTTGAGAAAGCCACCCCCCCACACACTACCCGGGGGAGGGACAGGGGCGCCATCTCATGCCTCGCCTCAGGCAGCATATTGCCTTGAGCTACCCCTGTCCTCCCTGATCTGCCACTGGAACCCCTTCTACATTACCTTTAAATCACAACTAAAGACACTACTGTTTCATGCCTGGTCCCGTGCCGACAATATCTGCTTCCCTCTGGTCCCTCTCCCTCCTCTTTTAGTACATAAGAACATAAGAAATGCCATACTGGGTCAGACCAAGGTCCATCAAGCCCAGTATCCTGTGCTCTCCTTTCCTATAATTTTATGCAGTTCTTTTAACACTCTCTTTTATGTATTTTTATTGCAAACTGCTCTGTCATCTTTTTAATAAACATACACATAACATAATGCAAGAATTCATGTACACACATGAAAGCATGCACAGACAAATGCGAACATATGTACACACTTATAAAAAACCCCACAGACATACCAGCCCACAAAGATACACAGACATACACAAAATAGAGACAAACACACACAAATAAATAAATAAACATACAAACTGCGGCTGAGCAGATTTCCCTTTAAGAGATGATTGCTCTTCAGGGTGGGCCTGGTGAAATGGTGAAGTCCTTCGGGATGCTTTCCAAAGAGACTCCTGGAAGATAGGTCTAGAGGTGCCAGGGGTTCCTCTTATAGGGCCATTCATGAACTACTGAGAGTCCTTTGGGTCTCAGTTCCTAAAGGGACAGGCCTTTTGTAACTTTCGGCATGCTCGAGTCTCCACCATGGCTCTCTTGGAAGATAGTAATCCCAGTAATCCTCGTCACTGAGTTTCTGCAGTCCCTCTCGGGATGCAGCTGATTGGGGTGTAGCTCGGGCTGTGTTTCTCTGAGGGTACCCATACCACATTGGACCAGTGGGTCTTTAGGGTACCTAGTCAAGATTCAAAATATATTAGCTCCTTCTGCAAGTCACCTGCCTTCTATCCCTAAAGTCTCTGGTTCAGGCTTGCTTGAGAATTGTGATAATATTTGAATTACTTCAGTGCTTGTAAGAGACTACCTACTAAGTCTCCCTGTGGCTCTCTACTCATATGGGTGACTTTCAAGGAAACTATTCTGTGTTTCTTGCAATTGCAGGCTATTTTTTCCATGCCCTCTGCAGCTGGGCTACAGATGTTATTCTATCTACACAGCGCAGTGCCCAGGAAGGGAGGTTTCTTTGGCAATCTCCAGGAACAAGCAGGAATGAGTCTTCACATATGGGTACGTCGGTACCGACGGAGCCTGCGCGGGAGCGCTCCCCAGCATCCAGGAAAGAAAGCTTTTGGGAGCATCCCACACGCATGCGCGCTGCCTTCCTGCCCATTTACTTCCCTCTCATCAGTTTTCCGTTTTCTGCGGAGCCGGCAGGATGTATTCCAGTCACCGCAGAAAATTGTTCTTTTTATTCTTAGTTTTTTGTGGTCACGTCTGCCTTCCCCCGACGCCACCAGTACCGCCGGTGCTTTTCTTTCTTTTTTCTAAAGAATTTGAAGTTATAGAAGGATCCAGACTTGCTGTCTTAAGACTAAGGATCTCCTCTGCACTTATTCACGTACGTCTCGAGACCTGATTATTCAGGGGCTAGATCTTTTCAAGAAGTCTAGTCCTATCCCTGTAACTGAAGAACATAATATCAGTTTCCACGAAACTTTCTCTATTAGTTCTTCCATATTTAACCTAACAGAGATTCTCCATCAATATTCTCAAGTAGGTCTTAATCCTTCTTGTTATTGGGTCAGTCTCTATACAACAAAGATTGGTTTACTGTCCATATTATGCTGCCCCAGCATACCATAACACTCAATGGACAACCAATTTCTATGGTAAATGAGGAAATACCTTCTATTACCTTTTAGGTTACATCACATCTGAAGCTCTACAGGTAAGGTCATCATCATAAGTGACATCACTTATGAAAGACTTTACTGATCTTCAAGAAATTGGAGGCTCAACGCCTAGTACAAATGTCTTTATCTTTCTTTGGAATAAAGGGGGTCTTAGGGACCTATCCCCTTTTTTCTGCAAAGGGTATTTCTACCTTTTTCCTCCAAACAAGTCAGAGTATCTCCACTCTTTCCTAGGACCTTATTCTGCTGCAAGGACAAGAAGTTCAATTTTTTATTGGACTTTACAGCAGCTTTAGCTATTTCTCCAAAGTCCAACCTCATTGAACTCCCCCAGTACTTTCTTCTGGGGTTAGTTCTGGCCATTAAGGCTTCTCATCTCTTCCTGTATTGCAAAATTTATTTATTTTTCCCTCTACTTCAAATTGAGGGAATTTCTTTGAGGACAATGTACTGGCTCTCAACCACAGACCCATATTACCCTCAAGTATTTTTGCAATATTTTTGAGTGAGATCCACATTAGAAAATTGGGACCCAATATTTTTTCTAATATTTCTGATTTACACAAGGTCTCCCCTCTGGATACCTTGTTTACTGAAGCTGTCCCACAGCATCTCTTTTCTAGTTCAACTCCTACCCTCCATCCCTTGGATGCCTGAGGTTTGAGGGATAAGCATGGTCCATCTTACATTGCAACATGCTGGGGCCTCCTCCAGGCATCTTAGCTTGGGAGTCCCCATATGTGAAGACTCATTCCTGTTTGTTCCTGGAGATAGCACAGTTACTTACCTGTAATAGGTGATCTCTGGGAACAGCAGGAATAAGGCTTCACAACCCACCCACCTCCCCTAGGAGTTACTCTCTCTCTCTCTTTCTCTCTAATTTGTCTACTTCCCTCCTTTAGTCTCAGCTACAAACCCAACTGATGAGAGGGAAGTAAATGGGCAGGAAGGCAGCGCGCATGCGCGTGGGATGCTCCCAAAAACTTTCTTTCCTGGACGCTGGGGAGCGTTCCCGCGCAGGCTCCGTCGGTACCGACGTACCCATATGTGAAGACTTATTCCTGCTGTTCCCAGAGATCACCTGTTACAGGTAAGTAACTGTGCTTTACCTGTACCCAAAGGCGGATGTGTTTGGACTCTGGATCTCATTTTCGTATGAAGACCTTTGGGTCTGTCATTGCATTGGTCAGGCAGCAGGTGTTCCTCAACTTCTAGACCTCGCCAAGGAATATTATCACTTTCTCAAGTGAGAGCACCATCAACAGTTTCTCTGTTTCTGTATTCTGCTCTGCGTTTCCAGTTCCAGACTCTTCCCTTTGGCCTAGACCTGAAGGCAGTGTTCTCCCCAGGATTTCTTTGAATGGGCTGATTTTACTGACCGCCTGGCTAACTTAATCTAATGAATTGACATGGCAAAATACTGAGCAGGAATGAAAAAAAGGATTTAAATAATTTTGTAATTAATACTTTAAACATAACAGTGTAAATATAATATGAATGAATTAGACACTGAAATGAATTTGACACTGAAATGAATTTGGAACTGTGACAAATGCATTGTTTCGATTAGTTATGTTGCCGACTGCTGACCAGCTATTTTATGCCACCTGGCTGGTAAACATTTCTAGGGAGAACACTGCAAGGTAATGATAGTGGTGGCAGTGTTTCTTTGCAAGAAGGGAACCCAGTATCACCCATACCCGGACATCTGGCTGGCCAGTCAATCTCAGGCTGGGAAAGCTAGGGTCAGTGATCATCTGTCCTTGGAACAAACTGATCTCTCCCAGGATTTGAAGTACCTGGGAGTTTGGTTCCATACTTTCCTGAGTCTGTTTTCCTCATGATGGAGAGGTCCCTCAAACTTCGGAGCCAACAGAGTATTCGGGGCTCAATCAGCTGTGCAGGCTGGGGACTACCTCCAGGTCCTCTGGTTCCCAGCATTGACCTTGAAGCCGGTTCCTTGGATCAGGGTGCATATGTACCCCTTGTAGAGGTGCTTATTAATCTTCTAGCTTCCCTGTTCCCAGTCATTTGACCAGCCCCTTCCTCTCCCCCGGGAGATCAAGGAGCAATTGGGGTGGTGATTATGGTTCTGCCATCTGATGGTCAGGGTTCCTTTGGAATCACCAGATTAAGTAATTATCACCTCAAAAGCCAACCTGTGGGGCTGGGTTATCCACTGTCTGGTCTAGTTAGCCCAGAGACTCTGGTCCCCTTAGGGGACCTCTTGGGCGATCATCTGCCTGGAGGCAAGAGCGATCTGCCTGGTCCAGGAGAGGTTCAGGCCTCTTCTAGTGAGCAAAGTGGTCTGGGTGTTCTCAAACAATGCCATGGAGGTGAACATAAGAACATAAGATATGCCATACTGGGTCAGACCAAGGTCCATCAAGCCCAGTATTCTGTTTCCAACAGTGGCCAATCTAGGTCATATGTACCTAGCAGTTTCCCCAAGAGACACAAGTTCCACAATGCTTGTACTGGGTCAAGCATTGATATCTTCGGTCACTTCTTAATAATGGTTTATGGACCTTTCCTCCAGGAACTTGTCCAAACCTTTTTTAAACCCAGCTACACTAACAGCCTTTACTACATCTTCCGGTAACAAATTCCAGAGTTTGATTACATGTTGAGTGAAAAAATATTTTCTTTTATTAGTCTTAAATAGTTTACCCTGTAGCTTCATTGCATGTCCCCTAGTCTTTCTATATTCTGATAAGGTAAACAATCGATCTACGTTTACCCGTTCCACTCCGTTCATTAATTTATAGACTTCTATCATATCTCCCCTCAGCCGTCTCTTTTCCAGGTTAAAGAGCCCTAACCTTTTTAGCCTTTCTTCATAGGAGTATCCTTCCATCCCCTTTACCATTTTGGCATATATCTACAAATGAAGCAGAGTTTGCAGGGCTGGAGTGGATCATGAGGTCCCTGTGTTGTTGGGTGGAGGAGCATCAGATTGCCCCATCTGCAGTACAAATCGCAAGCATGAACCATGTGCACATAGACTTCTTGTGTCTAGAACTCCATGAAACAGGTGAGTAATAGCTCAGTCTTTATGCATGCAAAGTGGAGGGTTGCTCAAGAGAATGCCAATGCAAGCAGCTATTTCAGCTGCAGAAAGAATCCATGGACGAGAGGCTTGGATGCCCTACTTCAGGAATGGCCTCAGGAAGGGATGCTGTTTGTCTCTATCCCTGGTCTCCGTTGAGTCATCTCTTGCACAGATTTCAAGCCTATCTGGGCTCTGGAATGGTCTCACAAGTTTCATAGTATGTGAATTTCTTGATTTAGTGGACGGGGCCTATTGTGGCAGGGACTACTTTGTAATGGCGGTTTCTGCTTCCTTCTCGCTTATGGGCTACTCTGAAAATAGCAGTAGATACCCTGTTTATGACCCAGATGATCTCTGTGTCTTTAGTTTGTGGGAACCCTTTTGGCAGTCCTTTCAGGATTGAAGCTTGGTCCTGAACTCTCAAGGTTCAGCTGGTGGTCCTGATGTGCTACTGAAATCATATTCAAGTGATTTCATTGGCGGTACACTATGATGTGTCCCACTTCCTTAGGGGAATGAAGCAATTTTGCTCGCTTGGTGCCTTGTTTTATCTCAGTTGAATCTCTCTCTCTCTCTGATGTTGAAGGCATTGAAAGGGTCCCTCTTTGGGCACATTTGTAAGGCCTTTCTTGAGGGTTTGTCACTTTAGGTGATTTTCCTAGGGGCTATAAAAAATATTAAAGCTTTGGAATTAGAGCTTAAAAGGGAGAGATGAGTCACTGTGGGTTAAACTAGAAAGAGGGAAAGAGAAATCTATTTGCATTGGCGTGATATACAGACCTCCCTCACAAGAGGAAGAGGTGGATGGAGAGTTAATTGAAGACATACGCAGCATTGCTAGGAATGGGGAAGTGCTACTGATAGGGGATTTCAATATACCACATGTTTGGCACATTCCTGCTGCAGTAGTATCATCTAGAAGTAAGGAGATCCTGGATTCTCTACAGGGAGAAATATTCAGGCAATTGGTAACAGACCCAACACGTGAAGGGGCCATACTGGACTTGGTGCTTACCAATGGTGAAAGTGTTTCTGATGTTATAGTGGGAGATCGTTTTGCATCGAATGATCACTGGATGGTGTGGTTCAGTATTAGAACTAAGCCTGATAGAATCCATTCAAAAGCGAGGGTCTTAGACTTTAGGAAAACTAACTTTGCCAAGATGGGCCAATATCTCAGGGAGTCGTTAGCAGAATGGGAACAGCTGGGGGATGTAGAAAAGCAGTGAGCAAAACTTAAAGGGGATATTTTTTTTTCCCATTTAACTTTTTATTACATATTTCAGTAGATAATACAGACATCTGCATAACACAATCTTATCCACTTTCCACAGCAATCTATCAAGCATTCTTGATTTTATCCCCTACTGGTTATTACAACACATACTAGAAACTAGTTTGCTGCTTCTCCCCCCTCCCCCTTCCCCCCCTTCCCACCCTCCCCTCTCAATTTCCCCCTTCATTTACTCATGCTTTTTATACCACATCATATCTCTCATTTTTATTACAAATATATACAATCTTTCACCATTTAGCGTCTTAGCCTATTTGATGCTAATATTTATATTTGCCCTAAACCACCACTCTTTTGCTCTCTCCCTACTTTCTCGCCACTTTTCCACACTTCCATCCATTTCCACACTCTCTTCCATTGGTTCGCATATTTCTCTCCTCTCCCTTGTCTCACCCCCGTCAGTCTTATGCATCAAACACATTTCCGCTACTCGTCTAACAAATCCTTCAATTTGGTTCTTGCTGCCACTATGCAATGATGCAATACCACCCTTTCCCTCTCCGTGATATCCTCCTCCAATTGGGGCAATAGGCACACCTCTGGCTTTCTTTGCAGTCTGTGTCCTGTCATTTCATATATGATATCCAGAACCTTTTCCCGATATGTTTGGATCCGACCACACCTCCACCACATATGCATCATATCCCCTCTCTCTAGGCATCCCCTCCAGCACTGTTCCGAATTTGTCATTCTCACCCGCTTTTTACGTGTTGGTGTCCAATACCACCGATATAGTACTTTTAAGCATTTTTTTTTATTTGAGTGGCTATAGATATGCTTGCCACTGTCTGTATTACCTTATCCCACACCTCTTCGTTCCATTGCACCTCTAAATCAGTTTCCCATTTCTGCATAAAATCTAGCTTTCCATCTCCTTCCTCCATTAACCTTTTATATATCTTGGACAGAAGGAGACCGCTATGGTTTTCGAAAGAAGTAGCTGAAAAGGTGAAGAAAAAGAGGGAGGCCTTCATGAAATACACAAAGAGAGGAAGTTAGGCATCTATATTTGGAAAAACTTAGAGAAGCTAGCAAAGTAGTCAGGAAAGCAAAGATTCAAAAAGAGGAGGAAATAGCCAGTGCAATAAAATGGGGGTGGGGGCGGGGAAGACATTTTTCAGATATGTTAGTGAGAAGAGGAAGGGCAAAAGTGGTATGGTCAGATTCAAGGGTGAAGGGGAGGAATATGTAGAAGCTGATGAGGATAAAGCGGAATTGCTTAACAAATATTTCTGTTCTGTGTTCAGAGATGAAGAACCAGGAACAGGACCTCAGAAAACGCCCACAAACGGGAAAAGAAGCGAGGGGCTTCTTGAAGAATTTTCAGAACACTGTGTTCGTGAGAAACTAGCTAAACTTAAAGTAGACAAAGCAATGGGACCGGATGGGATACACCCTAGAACAGGGGTGGGCAATTCCGGTCCTGGAGGGCCGCAGACCAATCAGGTTTTCATGATGTCCCTAATAAATATTCATGAGATCTATTTGCATCCACTGCCTTCCATTGTATGGAATTAGGTCCATGAATATTCATTAGGGACATCATGAAAACCTGACTGGTCTGCGGCCCTCCAGGACCGGAATTGCCCACCCCTGCCCTAGAATACTGAGGTAACTTGGGGACGTTCTAGCAGCTCCACTGACTGACCTTTTCAATGCCTCGTTGGAGTCGGGAGTGGTGCCAAAGAACTGGAGAGAGGCTCATGTGGTGCCTTTACACAAAAGCGGAAGTAAGGATGTGGTTGAAAACTACAGGCTGGTTAGTTTAACTTCAGTGGTGAGCAAATTATTGGAAACACTGCTGAAAGAGAAAATAGTGGGGTTTCTGGAGTCCAGCGGATTACAGGATCCGAGGCAGCATGGATTCACCAGAGGCAGGTATTGTCAGACAAATCTGATTGATTTCTTTGACTGGGTGACCAGTCAGTTGGACCGAGGGAGAGCCCTAGATGTGGTGTATTTAGATTTCAGTAAAGCCTTTGATACTGTTCCTCACAGGTGACATAAACAAACTGAGCACCCTAGGGATGGACCCTAAAGTTACTGCTTTGGTTAGAAATTGGTTGAGTGGGAGACGACAAAGGGTACATGTAAATGGAGCTCACTCTGAGGAGAAGGAAGTTACCAGTGGTGTGCCCCAAGGATCTGTCCTTGGTCCAATTCTTTTTAACATCTTTGTTAGTGATATAACGGAAAGGCTGTCAGGTAAGGTTTGCCTCTTTGCGGATGATACCAAAATCTGCAATAGAGTAGACACCCAGGAAGGTGTAGATAACATGAGGAGGGATCTAGCTAAGCTTGAAGAATGGTCTAGAATTTGCAGCTGGGATTTAATGTTAAAAAATACAAGGTCATGCATTTGGGCTGCAGCAATCCAAGGGAGGAATATAGTATACGGGGTGAAGTACTTTTGTCCACTAAAGAAGAGCGGGACCTCGGTGTGGTTGTCTGATGATCTTAAAGTAGCTAAATAGGTAGAAAAGACGACTGCTAAAGCTAGAAGGATGCTTGGGTGCATAAGGAGAGGAATGGCTAGCAGAAAAAAGGAGGTGATAGTGCCTCTTAAGTCTTTGGTGCAACCTCATTTGGAGTATATTGTGCAATTCAGGCGACCGCACCTTCAAAAGGATATAAACAGGATAGAATCAGTACAGAGGGTGGCTACTAAAATGGTTAGTGGTCTTCATTATAAAGCATTTGAGGACAGACTTAAGGATCTTAATATGTACACCTTAGAGGAAAGACGGGATAGAGGTGATACGATTGAGACATTTAAATAAATGCACAGAGGGGGAGAGCCTCTTTTGATTGAAAGCAAGTTCTGCTATGAAGGGACATGGGATGAGGGTGAAAGGTGATAGATTCAGGAGTGATATGTGGAAATATTTTTTTACGGAAAGAGTAGTGGATCCATGGAATAGTCTCCCAGTGGAGGTGGTAGAGATGAGGACAGTATCTGAATTCAAAAGAGAATGGGACAAACACAGAGGATCTCTAAAGGAAAAAAGGGGACTGTTGTAGTAGTTGGACAGACTAGATAGGCCATGTGGTCTTTTTCTGTCATCATTTTTCTATGTTTCTATGTTTCTGTAGGGTCTGCCAGGTGAGTGTTTGAGCTCTTCAGGACTGGTGCAAGGATTGGAGATGCCCTAGGTGGGCCCCTTCATCTGGCTGTGTCCTTGCTGCTCCTCCCCCCTCATTGCCACTGCTGCTGCCCCTCTCCAGGTCTGCAGCAGTGGCAGTGACTCAGAAAATGTGGGGCAGCACTTATCTCAGTTCGCCAGCCCTACCTCACAGTTTCTGCCTTGTGGTATGTCTCTTCTGCTCCCCCCCCTCCCCCCACGTAACTTCCAATTTTGAAGTCTGCGCCAGAGGGGAGCGGAAGAGACATACTATAGGGCAGAAGCTGCTGGGCAGCGCCGGAGAGTTGTACTGCCCTTTATGAGCCATTGCCACTGCTGCAGGCTCTGGAGAAGGGCGTCAGCAGTGGTAGTCTGTGCCCCTGGAGGATTGGCACTCTAGGTGACTGCCTAGTTCACCTAATGGTCATGCCAACCCTGTTTGCTATGCAGGGAACATTTCTTGTCCATCTTGAAGGCTTCTCTCTCCTGGCAGACTGTCATCCTCTCTAAGGTGCTATCCCCTTTTCATCTTGACTAGAAATTGTTATGCCTTCCTTCTCAGAGGAGGATCTTTGGAAGGACCCCTCTCTGCATCTGGAACGTGGGGAGGGTGTTGATCAGATACATGGCAATTGCTAATTCCTCCTTCTGGTTGGATCTGTTTTTTGTCCTCGGTGGTGTAAGGACAGGACTGGCAGTAACCAAGTCCTCTGTTGCCCACTGGCTTGAGGAAGTCATTAGTTCAGTGTACATTCTGGCTCATAAGCATGTGCCGGAGTGAGTCAGACCTCGCACTTGGGCACAGGCCTCCTCCTGGGCAAAGCTCACTTTGATGTAAGGCAGCTACAGAATCTTCATTGAGTACTTTTGCTTGTAGGGGTTGGTATAGATCATGCCCTTGCCATGGTAGTCTGCCCTGAGCATCATAATTCTCCCATCCTGAGTCTTGACTGCTTGGTTATATCCCACAAATCTGGACTGGTCTGTCAGGATGATAAGGAAGGAGTAATTTTACATACCTGATAATCTTCTTTCTTTGAGTCCTGCTAAACAAATTCAGGACCCATTCTAGAAGACTTTTTTTTTCCTGCAGGTTTGGAGTCCGGCTGCCTAGTAAGTACTGAGGTGTGGTGCACATTTCATTGTGGCAAGACAGCCAAATACTTTCTTGCTCCAGTTATTAACAGAACAGTTATGCCACAAATAACATTAAGCATCTCTGAGTTCTTGAATTTTTCAGTTTTGCTAACTGCTTGGGAAGTTTCCTACTTGCTTCTCTCCTGGTGCTGCACCAGAGGATATACCAAGTGATAACATCACTGAAAGTTGCTCAAGTTTGCCTCCACCTGCTGGCAAGGGAGCATAATGCACATCAGGACTGGTCTAGCAGGATTCAAGGAAAGAAAATTAGCAGGTATGTAAAATTTATCCTTCCTTGTTATGTGCATTCAGGGACAAGCAATAGCTTTCCCAAATCTACCTGTTTTAATAATGATTTATTGACCTTGCCTCAAAAAAAATTATCTAAACCCTTTTTAAACCCAGCTACTTAACTGCTTTTATCATAGCTTTCAGTTACAAATTCCACAATTTAATTGTGCATTGGCTGAAAACATACCTTCTCCAATTAGTTTTAAAAGTTCTTCCAATTGCTTCATGCATGGTGTGTCCAATAGTCTTAATGCTGTTTAAAATGGTACACAACTGTTCCCTAGATTCCTGCTCCACTTCACTCCACTCGTATGTTCGAATTTGTCTGTTTATCCAAGTTAATGAGGAACATTTTATCTTAACTTGGTAAATCTCGTAGATTGTAATTTCTTAGGGCAGGGTGTTAGCTTTATGTAATATGTTGTACAATGCTCTTTTTTAGGATACTATATAAATGGAAAATTTAAAATAAAATTCAGGAGCAGCATTTAATGGTCTAGAAATGAATATGTGTAAGGTGTTCTTTTAAATTCTGTATCTCAGTTCTGTGCAGTATTTCACCCTCTTCCTGTGAAAGTGTTGCCCGGACCTTTATCCAAGATGACTCCATTCTAACATTTAAAGTGAACCCAGATGATGATGAAAATAACAGACCTCTACTCCTGCCCTCCCTCACTTATCCAAAACATGAAGGCACAGCAGTGGTGGCAACAGTAGCAGCAGTCGGCACCAGGACCCTTTGTGACCACTGTTCCCTCTAAGCTGTGCGCGTGTGCGCGCGCACACACCTCGTCGAGCGAGCGCACATACTTTATAACAGAGCTCACAAAAATTACGGTTCTGATTCTGATAGAAAACAACACAGACATCTTAAAATTTAAAAGTTGTTGTGTATTTACGGTTTTCACAAGTTCTACAATATTATCTAGTGCAATCAATGTGGTGTACATACTGTATTCTGATGTGTAGTCAAATTTTAAAGTATATAACTCCGAGTGTCATGTGCCGCACAAAAATTTAACCTTCCTTCAAAAGCTGCACAGCTGATATTTTATGCGCACACAGCCTACAGAAAATTAGAGGGAACATTGTTTGTGACATTGTATGTATGGGTTTCCAGTCTAAGTGGAAGGCGACATAGGAGGAAGGGCAGGGCCTGTGAACATTCATTGACTCAAAGCAACATGCTGACTAATGGTGAAGGTCCAAAGGGGGGAGGTAACAGCCCTGTTTCTGTGATCCCATCTGCTGATGTGACACCATTTGGAGTCCTGACCCACAGTTTAGGAACCGCTGCAATAAGATTACCATTTATTGAAGTCCTTTAGAAGTTTGTGCAGTAGCTGTATGTGACGTATGAATGGAGCATGGAAAGAAGTTTCCTGCCATCTACTGATTACTTTCAGTATCTCTGTACTGATGTCCTGTACTTGAAGATAGCAGCTCCTTTCTGTGCATGGGGGTGGCTTGTGCTGTCGACATCCAATACTGGCAGATTTGAAGCCTCTGCGGATAGGAAGACAATAGATACATAGGAAATTGAGACATCATGGCCTGGTCGGACCACTCATTTTATTTTCATATTTATAATCCCTCACTATACAGGAGGAGTACAAAGAACATAAGCATAATTCAACATGAAACAAATTACAAGTGGGGAAAGCAGGAAGACATGGTTCATGGAATTCTTTCCAACTCTGTGTGTATGCATGCATACACCGGTCTATTTGTGTCTGTATTGTGTGTGAGTTTGTGTATATATGCTTCTCTGGGACCAAGTAGGAAGTAAGTCTTCACATATGGGTGATGTCATTGATGGAGCTCGCGTGGGAACGTTTCCCAGCTTCCATAGGAAGCTTTATGGGGGACCATTGTGCGTGCATGTGTGCTAGTCTTCCCACCTGAAAGGAGCCATCTTACTTCTGTTTTTTTTTTTGCATTTCGATCAGCTTCTTCCCACCTTCTTTCCAGGGGAGTACCCCCTCAACCCTCACCACCGCCTCTTGCTACTACTACTACTGAACATTTGTATAGCCCTACAAGTCATATGCAGCGCTGCACAGACATGTAAGAGACAGTCCCTGCTCATCAGAGCTTACAATCTAGCCAAGGCAGACAACACAGAAGGTGCAGACAAGGATAAAACAAGGGGGAGTGGTAAAGAAACAAAGAGATCAGGTGAGTCAAGAACCAAAAGCAGCAGCAAAGAGGTGAGTTTTGCTCCAACAGGAGGAGGTCCAGTCCCTCTGTCTGACCGGGCTGCTGAGTTAGTTCCTCCATCTCAAAGGGGGCTGGGTTTCTACTCCCGCTATTTCCTGGTTCCAAAGAAGACCAGAGGCTTTCAGCCCATTCTGGACTTGCAGAACCTCAGCAGGTTCCTCGTGAGGGAGAATTTCAAGATGGTTTCCCTGGGAACCTTATTGCCTTTCCTTCACTGGGAAGATTGGCTATGCTCCTTGAATCTTAGAGATGCCTATATGCATATTTTCATTCAGCTCCTTCACTGGCAGTATCTCTGCTTCATCCTCACTGGACAGCACTGTCAGTACTGGGTGCTGCTCTTTGGCCTTGCCTCCACCCCCAGGATCTTCACGGTTGTAGCTGCTTTTCTCCGCACCCAGGGGATCTTTGTCTTCCCTTACCTGGACAACTGGTTGTTCAAGGCTGGGTTGCTGGAAGATGTTTGACATTCGGTGCAGTTGACCATACAAATCCTGGAGCACCTGGGCTTCATCATCAATTACCCCGTCTCATCTTTAGCCTTCTCCAAAGCTCAAGTTCATTGAGGCCTTACTCGATACTACTATAATGCGAGCATATCTGTCGGAGGACATGGCCCAACATCTGGTTGCCCTGGCTAATTGCATTCAGTGCTGCCCCCTGGTGACAGCTTGACAGATGCTATTCCTTCTCAGCCCCATGGCCTCCACAGTCCATGTCACACCAGCAGCATGACTCTGCATGCGTCAGGCGCAATGGACTCTGTATGAAGTGGTGCCAGGTGACCTGTCACTTCTGGGACATGGTCAGAGTGACTCACCCGCTCTGGGAGTACCTCTTCTGGTGGCAACAGCCCTCCAACCTTCTTGCAGGGCTGCTTTCCAGGCCTCATCACATGGCATGCTCCTAAGAGCAGTATACCTGCCAGGAGAGCTCAATGTCCTTGCGGATTGCCTCAGCAGAGTCCTTCAATCACACGAATGGACTCTAAACAGGCAGGGTAGCAAGCCGTATTTTCCAGCTGTGGGGCACACCATCAATAGACTTCTTTGCCTCTCCTCACAATGCCTAGCTTCCGTGGTTTTGTTTGAATGTCGTGCAAACATCAAGTAGCGCTTGATGCTTTTTTCCTGGAGTGGAGCGAGGGTCTTCTGAATGCTTACTCCCTGATTCCTCTGATGGCCAAGACCCTCTTCAGATTACAAGTGGACTCTGCCACCATGATTCTCATAGCTCCTCACTGGCCCAGGCAACCCTGGTTTCCCCTATTACTCCGGCTGTCCCAGTAACAGTCACTCAGGTTCCGCTGTGCTCCAGATCTGGTTTCTCGGAGACCCTATTGCAGGGACCCTACTGCATCGCAATGTAATGTCCTTAGTGCTCACAGCATGGATGCTGAGTGCATAGCTCTTGCCTCCCTCCACCTGCCAGAGGACGTGGAGAACGTGCTCCTGGCCTCATGTAAAGACTCTACACGACACACCTATGCCTTCAAATGGTGTAGGTTTTCTGTGTGGTGTACAGGCAAGGCTTTAGACCCTCTCTCCTATTCAGTGGAGTCTGTGCTGTCTTACCTTTTACACCTCTCCGACTCTGGCCTGAAGTCCATTTCAGTCTGGGTGCATCTCGGTGCTGTGGCTGATAAGCCCATCTTTGCTCACCCATTGATTAGTCGCTTTATGAAGGGCCTCCTACTATCTTGTCCACCCATTAGACCACCTCTGTTGGCATGGAATCTTAACATCATACTGGGACAGTTTCTCTCGCTCCCATTTGAGTACCTCAGCTCCCGTCAGCTCAGATATCTCACCTGGAAAGTAATCTTTCTGGTGATTCTCACTTCTGCATGTAGAATCGGTGACCTCCAGGCATTAGTGACATATCTGCACTATAACAGATTTCATAAGAACAGGGTAGTTCTTTGAATTTACCCCAAGTTCTTCCCTAAGGTAGTTTGTGCTTTCCACTTAAATCAGTCCTGCCCACCTTCCAAAGCCTCTTGTCAACAGAGCTGAGGCTTCATTACACACCATGGTTTGTGGGAGAGTTCTCGCTTTCTACCAGGAAAGCCCACCGCCATTCCTCCCAGCTCTTTGCCTCATTTGACCCCAACAAAGGAGTGGAGGAGTGGCCTAGTGGTTGGGGCAAGGTACTTCAGGCCGGAAGGTCAGGGGTTCAAATCCCATTAGAGGACAAAAACCTTGGGCCGGAAGGACTGGGGTTCCTAGTCCCACAGGTGCTCCTTGTGGTCTTGGGCAAGCCACTTAACCCTCCATAGCCCATGTTCCCTGTAAAATAGTTATCTCCAAGTTATAATGCCCTGTTCAATGTAATTTCAGTTTGTTCAATGTAAACCGCACTGATGCAGAATAGCGCGTTATATAAGAGAATGTAAATAAATTAATAAATAAATAAACAGTCTGGGTGTGGTGTTTATCGAAATGCACCCTTTTCATCTGGGTGGCAAACTGTATCTCTTTCGCTTATGCTCAAGCTTGTACTTGCTCTGGAATGCCATGTCATGGAGCACAGTATTCACGCTATGGCTGCTTCGGTGGCCAACCTGCGCTCTGTCTCCATGGTGAAGATCTGTAGGGCTGCCACGAGGTCCTCCGTCTAACTACTGTGTGGATGGAGATTCCCGGTGTGACAACAACTTCGGCCAAGCTGTACTCCAGCATCTTTTTGGGAACTAGACCAACTCCTTCCCACTGGCTCTTCTGTCCATCCAGGCTACTGTAGGTTTCGATCTGCTGTTGATGTCCTGCTGGACCCCGACTCTTAGAAACATAGAAACATGATGACAGAAAAAGACCACATGGCCTATCTAGTCTGTCCTTCCATAACAACTACAACAGCCAACTTTTTACCTTTAGAGATTCTCTGTGTTGGTCCCATGCTTTTTTAAATTCAGTTACTGTCCTCATCTCTACCACCTCCACTGGGAGCTATTCCACGGATCCACTACTCTTTCCGTAAAGAAATATTTCTGCATATCACTCCTGAATCTATCTCCCTTCACCCTCATCCCATGTCCCCTCTTGGGACCTCTCAGCAATTTCTTATATGTTTCTCTGTTCATTTTTCTGGTTACCCCGTTGGGCTACTTCCTGCTTGGTCCCGGAGAAAGCATAGTTATTCACCTGTAGCAGATGTTCTCTGGAAACCGCAGGAATTAGTCCTCACTACCCTCCCTCCCCGCCATGGAGTTTGATTCTTTTTTGCTTGATTAAGCTTTGTCATCATACTGATGTAAGATGGCTACTTTCAGGTGGGAAGACTAGCACAAATGCATGATGTTCTCCGAAAAGCATTCCTGTTGTTCCCAGAGAACACCTGCTGCAGGTGAGTAACTACATTATATGCCTCTCTCTGTTTTGTTTGCTTATCTTATTTTTTTTTTAATTGTGTGTGCGTGTGTGTATATATTTATGCAAATTTATGTGCATGTGCTTGTGTGTCACGTCATGTGTGCTTGTATGTGTGCATATGAATTCTTATATATGTCTGTGCATGTGTAAGCATGTTGTATGTACTGTATGTGTGTGAGTATATTTATATCTGCGTTGTTTCTATGTGTCTGTGATGAGGGGAGAGCTGTTTGACAGGTGCAGTTTCACTGTTACTGCGAATCAATATTTGTATAGTGCACCTGCTTTTCTTGTAGAAATGTGTTGAAGCATATTTTGGAGCTTTGGCTTCATTTATTTTCCATCTACCACCACAGGCAGAAACTAAACTTGTACAACACAGGGGGCGGGGATGTTAGAGAATGCAAATAGAGATTTTAAACTTTGAAAAATATTGAGATATTAGCCTTCCTTCTAACTTTCAGACCTTCAATGTAGGTAGAGTCATGAAAAAAGCCAGTCTGTCAATCCTAACCTTCCAATTGCTGAGAGCACGCCCCTAAACCTTGGGCCCTACATATATTCCTAGCTTGTGTGATGTAGAAGCCCATGCAGAGCCTATGGAAATAGAAGGAAAGAAGGATTTTACCTTTAAAGATACTGATAGTCAGCCAACACACACGTCTCAGTATTTGCAAGAGAGAGGCAAGCAGAGGGAGACAGGAGCTGAGCTGACACACCCAAGCTCTGACGTAGCAGCAAGCTTGGATCTTGATTACTCACACCTGTGCAGGAAGGCAGAGCCAAGCCTCAGGGAACAGAAATTTAAACCCCAGCTAGAAGCTAGGGAGGAGAGCAGGGGAAGAGGCAGAGCTTCCGAAGGGAGGAAGAGAGAAAAAGCTTCTGAGAAAAGGCCAAGCGCTCTAGATTGGAGGAGATGTGGTTGGAGAGGCTCAGAAACTTCCCAGAGTTGGAGACCTTGTAAGGAACCTACCTATCTGCAGGTCTGAAATTGAAGCCAGCAGTACAGAAGGAGAGAAGGTACAGCCTGTTGTCAGGAACCTGCTGAGGGAGAAAGAGCAGAGAACCCTTCAGTCCTCAGGGCTGGATGAAAGGCTTCAGAGTTTGCCCAGGTGGGAACCCAGCTCAAAAGCCAGGAGTTTGAAAAACTCAACCAGGAGCAGAGGGCCATGGCAGTGCTCTTGACAGGCAGTGCAAACAGAAGAGCAGAAAGTAATTCCTTACAGCTGGAGAGAGCTAGCTGAAAGCCAGAGAGGAATCTCCACAGCCCCAGGTATGTCTAAACCTTACTGCGCAGAATTGTGTCCAAGGAAAATACCAGAGTTAGCAGAGGGAGGTTACCAGAAACCCTGCTATAACAATTTAAAGCCAAACTCAGTAAGCCCTGAGTTTGAAGAAATGCAATGGGACAGTAATGATATTGACCTAGGGGAAGTTCCTATGGATTGCACGTTTTGTGTGGCAGATGATATTGAGTCCCTGCGCTAAAAAACCCTTATAAAGGAGCTGAGTGACAGCAAAGGAAAAGAGGTATTTTTCTTTGGAAGCAGAAGCTGTTTTTGTTAAGCTGTTTTGATTACATGGGATATGCACTGCACATGTTTTTGAGCAGAGACTGTGAGAAATGCAGTTGCTTTATTTTTCTGTAAATAACTCTGAGCAAACACCTGAAGATTGTCCTATTTTGTTCTACACTGAATTCTTTTGTGTTGGGAATAAATTCCTTGTCATTTTTGTCTTACTACTCGACTCACAACTACTCTTTATCAGACGACATAATGGCAGCACCGACCCTCTTAGCCCTAGGCGGAGGGCTGGCCTTCTGACACTTGCCAGTGACTTCATCTAGCCCTGCCCTTGACAGCAGTTGATAGCTTGCATTACATACAGCAACAGTACAATTCAATCAGTAGCTTTCACGCTAGAAATAACAGCAAGAAAAATGAAATATCTCTCAATATGAAATGCATTACATTGTAGCTTTGAAATTTTTTTCTAATCCCTGTGTGTCTGTGTGGGGTGTTTTTTGTGTGTGTATGCGCTATACATGTGTTGTCTGTGGTAGGGTACTGGGGGTGATGGGCATTTCTGGTTGATGCAGCTCTGAGAGTTTGTGACAGTTATGGGGGGGAGGAAATGTTTTTTTGTGTGAAGGTCAGTTTGCAGGGAGGGAGGTAGTTGTGGTGTTGTAGTTTGTAGGGTGGGGGGTAGTTTGGGGATAGAGCAGTTGTGCAGTAGTTTGTAGAGTGGTAGGGCAGATGTAGGGAGCAGTTGGCGATGTGGTGGGACGGTGACCGGGGTAGGTTTTGGTTGTGGAAGTAGTTTGTGGAGTGGCAGAGAGAAGATTTTGGTGATGGGGAGTTTGTAAGGTGGTGGGGCAGCATTGGTGGTGGTGGTTGGACATTTTTCAAGGTAGTGAGGCAGTTGCATGGGATAGAGTTTTGAGGATGGGGCAGTTGCAGAATGGTATTTATTTGGAGTGGGGACAGTTTGTGGGGTGGTGGGTCAGTTGCAGAGGCAGTTAGCAAAGTGATGGGAAAGTTGTAGGGGTAGTTTTTAAGCATGGGGCGGTTGGCAGGGTGTTGAGCTAGTTATGCATGGAGGCATATTTTAAGGATGGGGTAATTTGTGGGATGGTATGGTATTTGCTTCGGTGTGCATATTTTTATGAGTAGAGGCAATAGGCAGGATGGTGCAGTTGTGAGGGGGTAGTATTTGGGGATAGGGATATTGTGGAGCTGTAGTTTTTGGAAGTGGGGGAAGTTTGCAGGATGGCGAGGTAGATGTGGGGTATTTGGTGAAGTGGTAGAACAATTATGGGATAGGTTTTGGGTTTGGGGTAATCTGTAGGGTAGTGGGACAATTTGGTACATTATGTTTGACAGTTTGGGTAGTTTGTAGGGTGGTAGGACAGTTGTGAACGAATGTGCAGGTTGGTGGAACAACTGCATGGAGTATTTTAGGAATCGGGAAATTTGCTGGCTGGTTGAGCAGTTGCGGGGAGGTATTCTTTAAGGGTGGGAGCAGTTACTAGGTAATAAGGAAGTTGCAGTGGCTAGGATTTGAGAGTGGGGCAGTTTGTGGGATGGTGGGAAGGTTGTAAGGAGGTATTTTTGGGGGCTGGGGCATTTGCAGGAGAAGGTTAACTGGGGTGGAAGTAGTTGCAAAGGTGTAGTTTTTGCAGATGGGGCAGTTTATAGGGTGGTCCGGCATTATTAACGAGTGAGGTGATCAAATTTGAGATGACACAAAGTTATTTAAAGTTGTTAAAATACAAGAGGATTGTGAAGAATAGTTGCACTGGCTTCCAATGATTGCCAGGGCAAAATATCAAACAATTTTGATTATCTTTAAAATATTACACCACAGCTTGGCAGATGCGCTCCAAAATATCATAACAAAGGACATCAGCAATAGACCAAGAAGGACCATCAATGACAACAAGAGCGGCACACCCACAGGATGCCACAAGACTAAACAAGCAACCTCCAGAAGAGCCCCCTTGCTACTGGCGCCCACACTTTGGAACTCCCTCCTTATTGGCCTGAGGGCCTTGAATGATAGCAAAGACTTCCGCAAGGCCCTCAAAACCTGGATTTTCACAGAAACCTATGAGCAAACAGACAAACAAAAGTCTCCACTCAGACGGTAGCCCATCTACCTCCACCTACTTGATACCATACACCCATCCCACCCAGAAGTATGAGTTTAATGTTTCATGTTGTTAAATTCCCTCTTGTTAAATGTAACCCTCCAAAGTGTTGTGACCACTTTGATTGTAGGATAAGGTGGGATACAAATATGTCTAAATAAAATAAATAAAGAATTGCAAGAGGACTAAATGGCAGATGAAACTTAATATACACAAGTGCACATGGCAAATGGCATTTCTTATTTTCTTTTGAGGAAGGTTGTTTTTTTATGATGGGGACAGTTTGCAGTGTGGTAGGGCAGTTGTGGGGGTGTAGTTTTTGATTGTGGGACAGTTTGAAGGATGGTGAGGCAGTTGTGTGGGGGTATTTTTTGTGGTGGAGACATTTGGTGGGTTGGTAGGGCAGTTGTGAGGATATATTTTTGGGGTTAGGGCAGTGTATGCGGTGGTGGGGTAACTATGGCAGGCAGTTTTTGGGAGGATGGCTGCAGTTTGGAGAGGGTTGAAAGAGTAGGGAGAGGGTGTTATTTTTAAGGAGCAATTCCCTAACCGCTCTCTTTCACTATATATAGGTTTCTGTGCTACAGAAGCTGAGCTCATTTTTGGGAGACATGTATCTATAGACCCCTTGGTTGATTTGATCCTTTTTCGAGCCTGATGTGTCTTTTGACCAGTTTTTCTCACATGCCAAGTTTCATCCCATTTTCTTAAAATTTTGGATAGTAGTTTTGCTTCCAGATGAGCAAACAGGCCGACGGACTTTCTCAACTCCTTTTATTTATTTTTTTTATTAGCTGTGTTTATATATTGCCTTTCACCGGGTCAAGGCGGTTTACATAGAACTGAGAAGTAACTTACATTGAACATTTGTATCAGTTATTTACAGCAGGCAATCCAAGACTATTTTGCTATTAAATATATACAGGATTTTTATATACAACAGTTACTGACTGGCTGGTGTGTATTGTTATAGTGTTATTCATTGCATTAGGAGTGTTCCGTGAAGAGATGTGTCTTTAATTTCTTTCAGAAAGTTTTGAGGTCTGTGATGTTCCTGAATTGGTCTGGCATTTTTTTCCATAAGGAGGGTGCATATAGTTGGAAGGCTCTTTTACACAACTGTTGATTTGCTTTTGTTTTGATGTGGGGGATATTGAGAGTGTTCTTTGTTGAGGTCCTTCTGGCCCTGTTTGGTTGTGAAGGCTGTATGAGCGTTTGTAGGTGCGTGGGGGGTCTGAGTGAATTGTTTTATGTGTTAGCATGATGGTCTTGTATGTTATGTGGCTTTGCAGGGGGAGCCAGTGAAGCTGTTTGAGTATCAGGGTGATGTGTTCTTTTCTAGTTGCTGCCAATAGGATTCTTGCTATTGAGTGGAAGGCTGTCTGAATAGCTAATAGTGTGGAATGTGGAAGTCCTTGTAGGATGACGTTGCAGTAGTCTAGGTGGGGTATTATTGATGCTTGGAATACTGTACGGAAGTCATCTGGTTTGAGGCGTGGTCGGAGGCATTGGAGTGTCTTTGCTTTGAAGTAGATCATTTGTGTGGTCTTTCTTTCGCGTGGTTTGAAGGTTAGGTGTTGGTCGATGATGACTCCTAAGTATTTTACTTTGTTTTTTGTTTTGATTGCAATGTTGTTCAGTGTTATCATGGGGGGGGGGGCGGGGTGAATGTTGGTGTTTCTTGTTATGTACAATGCTTCTGTCTTGTAGTTTATTTGTAGGTTGTTTTCTGTTGGCCATTTAGTTACTTCGCTGAAGCATTGTTGGTGTTCTATTAGGTCTGGTTGGTTGTGTCGATTGGTCCATAAATCATAATGTTGTCTGTGTAGACATGTGGGTTTAGCTTATGCTTTCTTATGGTTGTGCAGAGTGGTCGGAGGTATAGGTTGAAGAGTATTACGGAAAGCGTGCATCCCTGTGGCACACCTTGGGTTTGTCTTGGGTGAGGAGTTGTTTCCAATCCTTATTTTCTGATATCTGTCAGTGAGGTAGGATGTGAACCACCTGTGGACAGTCTCCTGTATTCCAATTGTATGGAGGCATTGTAGACGTATTTGGTGGTTCACAGTGTCGAAGGCCGATGAGATATCAAGGAAGATTAATAGGAAACCTTGGTTGATCTTCTGCATTCCTTGTGTGAGTGTATTTCCTAAGGTTTCCACACCGTATTGTTGAAAGCAGTGTTGCTGGGGGTCTAGGAGTTTGTGTCTTTCAATGTGTTCTTGGAGTTCATACTGAACTGTTTTCTCTATGATTTTCACTGCGAAGGGTAGGCTTGCAATGGGTCTGAATGAAGCCGAGTCTGATGTGATCAAGGTTGTCTTTTTCAGTGTGGGATTAATGGAGGAGGTTTTTAGGCTGGTAGGCATTATTCCTTGTTGGAGTATTTCTTGTGTGAATTTGGTGATTTTTTTCCACTGAGTTCTTTTTTGGCTGCCTTTATCCATGATGTGGGGCATGGATCGAGGGGGGGGGGGTTGTTGTGTTTAGGGATGTTATGGTGTTCTCTATTTGTTTTTCGTTGATTTGATTGAAGGAGCTCCAGGTGTTTGTTTGATTGTCCACGGTTGTTATAGATCTCTGAGTGTCTGAGCTTGTGTCTGTGTTGGGAGGTTGGGTGTCATTTGGTTGTGGTTGAAATTGTTTGTAGTGTTGGACGAGTTGTTGGTGGGTGACCTTGATATCTTGGTTGTCAGTGGTTGGTGTTATTGCTGTAAAATGGAGAAGAGCTCTCTTGGTCGGTTGATGGCAGTGTTCAGTTTTAGGTATGGTGTTTTCACTTTACTTTGTTTCAGAATGATCGATCTTCATCAGTTGAAGATATTGAGTTTTGTCTCTGTCATGTTTTGTTCTTCTCCATTTTCTTTCACATCTGTGTAGTTGTCTTTTTAGGAGTCTGAGGGTTGGGGTGTACTAGTCGGACTTTGGTTGCTGCTTATGTGTATTTGTTATTTTGGTGTTTGGGGCTTTGGGGGTGATTGCTGCTTGACTGATGGCGTGGTTCTAGTTTTCTATCCGTGCTTCTGGGTCGGTGGAGTCTGTCATCATTTGTTCGATGGCTTTTTTGATGAAACTCTGTCGAGTGATTTAAATCATCTTCTGGTTGATTGCTGCTGGTTGGGATTTGTCTTGGTGAAGCCTTGTGGGAGTGAGAATTCGATAAGTTTATGGTCCGACCATGGTACTGGGAAAATTCGAATGGAGTGTGGGGTGTTTGGATGGGCATTGTGGCTGTTTAAGAATATTAAGTCCAATATGTTTCCTTCATTGTGTGTGGGTGTGTTTATTAGTTGTGTTAGGTCCATCACTATCATGGCTTGAAGGAAGGACTGTGCATGTTTTTGTTGTAAGGAGAGGAGGTTGAAGTCTCCTAGCATCATTAAATCTTTTCCTGTTCTTTCTGCTGTTATGATTGTATCCAGTATTACTTACAGGTCATTGGTGTGTGGTGTTGGGGTTCTATATATGATGCAGATTGTGGTTGTTTTATTGGCGACGGTGATGAAGTCAGAATCGATGGTGCTGTTTGCCTGGATTCTGAGGTTGATGCTTTTTCTTACTATTATCATCATCTCCTCGTGTTGGTTTCTGGGACATTGGTATATGTTGTATCTGTTTGGTGCGAGTCCATTTAGAAGTACTTTGTCTATTTCTGTGATCCATGTTTCTATGATAAAAAATATGTCCAGATTTAATTACAAGAGGTCTCTGATTGTTTGGATTTTGTTCCGTATGGATCTGGTGGGTGTTAGGGCATATTGTAGGTGGTGTGTGAGTGTGGTGTAGGGTGATATTTGGGTAGTATGCGGTTTTGAGTTTTTTATGTGTATTAGATATCTAGTGGATTGGTGATTGTTGTGTGGGTTGTGAGTGTTTGCTAAGTTGGACAGTATGTGCCATGGTAATGGGGTTTTGTGCCATATTAGGGGTATTGTGTTGAGGAGGCGTGTAATGTGGGCTGTGGCAAGTAGTAGGAGAGCTAGCAGCTTGTAGATTAGAGAATATGTGGTGAGCATTTTTGTTTTACCTTCTGGTTGCAGCTGTTTTTAAATTCTTGGGCTGTCATTTGTTGGTGGAGTCTGTTGAATCTGGGGCTTCATTAGGTTTGCTGTGATGAGATGCTGTCTTCGTTATGGTCCCACCTACAGTCCCCACCTAAGGGTCACATAAAAGGGCCCTCTGGTAAGGCCCTTAGGTGCGGGCCCGCCCAATGGCGCCTTCAATTTGAATTGTGTCCGGAGTCCCCTGATTGGCTTTGTTCAGTGGAGTGGGGAGGAGTTCTGCTTCACGTTCCCCTGCTCGATGCCAATCGGGGGGGGGGGGGGGGGGTTTGAGGTGGCTTGGTGGTTCCGGTGGTGTTTGCCTGCGACCGATGCCGCCTTTAATTTGAATTGTCTGGAGTCCCCTGATTGGCTTTGTTCAGCAGAGTGGGGAGGAGTCCTGCTTCCCGTTCCCCTGCTCGAAGCCGATTGGAGGGGGGCTTCCATTGGGTTGGAAAGAATGAAAACTTAGTGATATGCTCTCTCCTAGCAGACCATGACTGAAATATCATCAGCAAACAGCCAGCTGTTCAAAAAAAAAAAAGCCCTTTACCTTCTTGCTGAATGAAAGCAGATTCTCTCCCAAGCATATACCAAAAGGAAGATGGTTCCATACAGTCATTCCAGCAACTGAAAACATTCTTTCTCTGGGAACAATCAGGAAGTCAGTCTTCACATATGGGTGACATTGGCGCCGTCTGAGTCGGCGCGAATCCACTCCCCAGCTTTCAAGGAAAGCCTTTGGGAGTTATACCGTGCATGCGCGATCACCTTCCCGCCCAAAGGTGCGATCTTACCTCAGTCTTCTTTTTTCCACGGAGCTCTGCAGACGCGCTGTCTGTGCACCCCAGATAAAGTTGAATTTTCCACCGTCCTTCGGTATTTTTCTTCTGTTTTTTCACTGGGGTCAGTTTGATCACCTTTCTGCTGCCCGAATCCACCGTCGGCATTGTGTTTTTCGCTTGGGTACCTATATTTTTTTCCTTTATTTTTTGGCACGTGTTTATTTTGCTCACGGCCTAGCTGGTTGAGACATCTGAGTTTGATCTCGCAGGAGCCATTTTTCCTGCTATGTCTTCGACCAGCGGATTTAAGCAGTGTGGCAAGTACAACTGCACTATGTCCCGTATGGACCGCCACAGTACTTGCATTGTGCCTCGGGGCAGACCATGACACGTCTTTCTGCCTGCTCTGCCTTCTCTGCCTTTTGGTGTCTGTTAAGATCCAGAAGGAACATGAAAGGCGGCGGGGGGAGCTGTTTGGTAAGACTGCCCTGGGATCAGCATTGGGGACAGACTCCAAGCCTTTGACGCTAGCATCAGTCAACTCGTCATCGCATGCCTGGCCATGGTCGAAGCCCCAAGGTCTTCGGGCGTCTGAGTCATCCTCGGAGGACCTTCCCTGTGCGTCACAGGCTTTGTTGAAGCCTGCGATGCACAGGGAAGGTCCTCCTTGGCCTGATGGGTAAGGCCTCCAGTGCCTGGGCGCGGAGCCCTCGACCCGACACCAGTAATGATGGCTGGGAGTGCCCTTCTAAGCAGCCACAGCAGGAGGAGTCTTCCATGGAGTCGGGGGATCTGGTCAGGACCCCCGACGCTATCATCATCAGGTATTCCCCTACTTCCTCGAGGCCGGCGCATGCCGCTGTGGAACTATATGATATTGAGGACGGGATGGCAGCCCTGGAACACAGCTTTGCTGTGTTCCTTAAGGTGCAGTGGGGCCCGACTCCCAGTACCTCCGGGTCATCAGTGCCAACCACGGGGCAGTCCTCATCAAGGACCTCCCTGGAGGATGCTCCACCCATCCTCGAGAGGTTGGCTTGAGCGGTGCTGACTCTGTCAGCGACCGCCTCGAGGCCTGACATGGCATCGGGCACAGCAGCGCAGGAGCTTTGATGCCGGGAGTGGTCACTGCCTGACGACCATGGGGTGCCTTCTGATTCTTCAGACTCCGAGTCGGCATGGGAAACAGACGAAGAGTCTCCCGACACCATCCTCCACTGGGACATCGTCTCTGCCACGCCATTGGCACCAGGTCACCTCCGGAGGATCTAGCCTTCCTGGAGTTTGTGAGGGAGATGTCCAGACCCTTGCCTTCATGGTGGTGCCAGAGGACGAGCCATGTTCCGAAGATCTTGAGATCCTCCAATACAAGACTCCTCAGGAGGCACTGACTGTGCCCATGCTCCCCCATCCTGGAGGCTGCTGTTCAGGATGTGGGAGACCCCGGTGATGATGCTGATAATGCAATTCGAATCAATGATTCACAATCAAGTCGACTGGAGCCCCGGCTTCCAGAAGACACAGCTGCCACTTATCTCCATGGTGGTGGAGTAGGTTATACATCACATTAAAAGCCAAAAGATGTACTTCTTGGTGCCCCCCCCCCCCCCCCGGCAAGGAGGCCCACACCATGGATGCTTTTGGCAGGAAGTGTTTCCAGGTCTCCATGCTCACAGCCCGGATCCAGGCATACCAGCTTTACATGGGCATGTACCTGAGAGACCTGGTGAAGGAGATTGCTGGGTTCTCAACTGGGTTATCAGGTGAACCTCTTGAGAGCTTCTGTACTCTGGTGTCTTTGCTATAGGAGTGCTCCACGTTTCAAACTCTGACTGTACAGCATAAAGGGTCAGCTGGACTGTGGGCCAAATAGTTCAAAAGCAGACACCTTCCTCCGTCTAAAAGGGGAACCACTCTGGGAGGACATATCACTTCCCAATAAAATCTCACCTTATGCAGGACAACATGCTCGTACATGGTAATAACTATCTCACAGATTTGTTTCTTCTAAAAGGATCCTTTTATTATTCCCTATCTTACAGAAACAAAGTCTAAGAACAAAAGAAAACAGTCCACTGGAATTGCAGATCTTGCCATCTCTCACAGCAGGCAAACAGGGCCACTCTGTACTTACCTCGGATGCAGATATCTAAACAGCTACAAGCCAGAATGTCTGGTCCAGCCTGCATTATTCTGTCTTACTTCCTAACTCAACAGCGAGTGAGAGAATGTATGACAGACTTTCCTGGACACAAGAAATCAGTGTAACAGACATACTCAAGACAAACTAGCACACACTTAAAACTCTCAGACATGATAATAAGGATACTGGGGCCATAGGGAACCCAGGAAATCCATACCTCACACAGCCTTCACTGCACAGGAGATGAACTCATCGCCTTTCTGGTCCTGTTCCATTATATACCCTTGTTCAGGACCATTTTTACTATTCTGGCATTCTTCTCTAATTAGCTAATTCTTGTTCCAGCTGTCTAGGGCCCCCACTTGTATGATTTGCCATGTTATTCTACTGATTTCTGTACCCCTCTCTGTTGACCTTCTTGGGCACTGGGCCTTGTCAGATTTATATTGTTATCTGGCTTCTTGACCCCACTCACTCAATTCTTTACCTGGTTCTCTTGCTTGGTTCTCTCCCACCCCTCAGTTCCAAAGAAATATATCTCTTTAACTCTCCGTGTTCTGACAACTATACTGGGGGCCATTTGTTCTTCATGCTGAGCTGGCATGTTTATCTCTCATGATTGCCTTTCTACCCTTTCTCTGTCCACCATTTACTGATAAGTGTGTTTTCACGTCTTTTCCATATGATGTCACATACCTCTGAAAGCTTCACATATGCATCTCAGTACAATTCCAGCATTCAGACATTTCAATGATTTTTTGTGTTACTGTGTTAACCCCTTCTCCTCTGGCTCCCACACTCCCCCCCCCTCCCTTTCAGGAGTAGAATTTGGGAGCACATTCGCCCTCCTGATTCTGAAAGGTTCATGAGATACACTGGGTCCAAATGAGCAAAGCCTGATTGCACCATGGCTCATGAGGATAGGAACATGGAACATGGTGAACTTGCACTGGGAGCACAAGAGAGGTAGGCACCAAGTACTGCATAGCATGAGGTGAACAATAATACAGTATTATAACAATGAGAAGTTCCTGATGCCTTGACCTAAACCAGAAAACCAGCTGTAGGCCCAAGCATACCAGTCACCCTCCTTGTTCATTTCATTAGCAAGTTCCTGTAAGTGTTTAATGACTTCTATGATATTATCGTGTGATGGGTCAGGAGAAAATGTAGGTGCAGCATGAGAGCCCAAATAAAACACAAACTATGGTAGCCAACAGACAGTCCAGAGCTAAATGATTTTGATAAGACATTAAAGAAACATTGCATATCTCTTCAGACAGTACTTGAAAGCCTGAAATGGTGAAATTTTAAACTCTCATAGGATCATACCTAACCTCTTCTGCATCTGTTTTAGAATTTGGTTCTTATTTAACAACATGGACCAATAACAGTAATTTTAATGACAGGAGCACAGCTAAACGATCGTAAGAGATGGTATGTGACCCTTGAGGGAAAAACAGCTAGCAAACAGTGTAAGTGCGAGAGTCCACAGACTCTGGAAAATTTGACAGGCAGATAAGAATATACACGGGATCCACTTAAATAATACACATCCATGAAAGGGGAGAAGAATTAGAAAAGGCAAATAACACTAACATGAGGTAGAAATACCAAAAATAACACACTATAGTATGAAATCTTTAGATGCCCCTATTCCCTAAACCCTTGTAACAATATGTAAAGTTAGCCGGAGCTCTCAGGGCAAATTGTAGAGGCTCAGGTCTAACCTCACTAGTGTAATTAGCCAGATCAAATAAACAATGTGAGAATCACCAATTCAAAAGTAGCCTCAAATAGATAAGCCTTAAGCATGGCTTAGAAAAAGGAGCAGAAATAGAGCCTGATGCACCAGCTCAAGTAGTTTGTTCCAGGAATAAAAAGCAGCAAAAAAGCAAAAGATCAATGTATGGAGTTGGCAGTGGAAGAAAAAGGGAAAAAGCAAGAGAAAGAGAGAAGCTTAATACACTGGTGGAAAATTAAATACAAAGGGAGAGAGATGACTCTGCTTAAAAAAACAATAGGTTTATAGCAATCCATTGGAAGTGAGTGGAAAGTGAAAGGAAGGAATAAAAGATGACCCCAAGGTAGAGACAGGAAAAGGAAGAGAGGAGAGGAGAGCTAGAATTAATAGGGAGAAATAACTCAGGGAACCTATACATAAAGGATAAGGATTAAGTACAACAGCAGTGAGACCCTGATATTCCTGGATACATGATAGCAACCAACCACTCTCCAGAGAGAGCAGAAGGGGAGAACACACAATACTGTTTGTACTATTCTACATACTCTTAGTTTTGTACCACCACCAATTAGATTGAACACGCTTGAATCAGTCCAAAAAGTGACACAAGTCCACATTATGCTGTTTCGGTGTAAGGAGCCAGACACACTCACACTCTAGTGATGTGATGCCACTGCTGAGATTCTTCCACCTGGAACCACCAAGGGGTTAACCTGTGTCATTCTGTAAGGGCTGACAAAGAACGGCTCAGTTCAGCGAGACCAGTTACAGTTCTGTAGGGGTCGCTGTTGTCCGCAGGAACAGCTAACATCACTGAAGTGGCAGTTCAATTTTGTGCTGCACCAGATCTTACATAACTTCTTATTCAGAATATCGTTCACCCGCTCCACTAATCCATTTGCCTGAAGTCTGCAAGCACAAACAAAAGAATGTTGTACCCACCAACCGCATAGTAAAAATGTTTTTAAGTTGTTTCTTTGAAGAATAAAGTAGTGTAGCACTAAAATAGTTATCTGCATCATACTTAACTGTCATTATGCCTGGACTTCATTACCATAATCCTCTAGGGAAATCCCTCTTCACCCACTTTTACATCCTGGTAACTGGACATATTACAACTTTTTCATTTTGATGGAGCTACCCCCTCTCAAAAAATAAAAGGTCAAATTTAAACCAAACTAAGCAACTTCCATCAATAAAATTGCATATTTGGATTCTTATACTTGAAACTTTGAAATGTTAACTTTTAAAATCACCAGTTTTTTTTTTACTGTCTTTTTAAGGCTGGCTTCCTACAAAAGCCGGCAGAGCTCCCAGGGAGATAACAAAATCAGGACAGTCAGCTCAAAACAGCCCTATAACTAAATCAGGGACAGCTCCGACACTATACCTGCACCCCAATTTCTCCTACAAGTATACCTTTCAGGAGCCTATACCTCTTCCTGGGAGCACTCTTGAAGCCACAGGGCAGAGAAAGAAAACTCAGTTTGAGCTCCAATTTCATTTACACATCAAATCCATGTGGCTACTTCTGCCTGTTCCCTGGAACTTTTTAGCACCATTCTTACTAGTTTCAAACGCCTGCACCATACCTCATTCACCCATGGAACCCCAGGTATTTATTAAAATATTTTTTCTCTGGTTATCCCTATCTGACATTAATAACAATATAACAAAACACACACCAAATTGAGTACAAGAAAATTTGAAGCTTACCTTATCCTGTAGAGGATCCCTCAAACACCCATGACGTTGTGCACTTCATGTTCGCGACTGCTACTAGGGGGTCAATCTCCAGCTCTACCTTAGAGCACAAACTAAGCTACATGAAAAATCTGGAACTTAGCCCTGGCCAGGAAAGGTTTCCTCTCATCCCCTTATGACGACATCCTTCGTACCTGCACTCAGCACTAAGGAGGCAGGTTTCCCGGTCAGGGAACCAATGTACGGGGTAAAGGGTCAGCTAGACTGTGGGCCAAACAGTTCCCAAGCAGACACCTTCCTCTGTCCAAAAGGGGAACCACTCTGGGAGGACATATCACTTCCCAATAAAAGAAACACCACAGAGAGGACTTGCACTTCCCAATAAAATCTCACCTTATGCAGGACAACACTTGTACATGGTAATAACAATCTCACAGATTTTTCTTCCAAAAGGATCCTTTTATTATTCCCCATCTTACAGAAACAAAGTCTAAGAACAAAGGAAAACAATTCAATGGAATTACAGATCTTGCCACCTCTCACAGCAGGCAAATGGGGTCACTCTGTACTTACCTTGGATGCAGATCCTAAACAGCTACAAGCCAGAATGTCTGGTCCTGCCTACATGATTCTGTCTTACTTCCTAACTCAACAGCGAGTGAGAGAATGTATGACAGATTTTCCTGGACACAAGAGATCAGTGTAACAGACATACACAAGACAAACTAGCACAGACATGACAGCAGGGATAGTGGGGCAATAGGGAACCTAGGGAATCCATACCCCACACAGCCTTCACTGTGCAGGAGACAACTCATCGCCTATCTGTTCCTGTTCCATTATATACTCTTGCTCAGGACCATTTTTTTACTATTCTGGCATTCTTCTCTAATTAGCTAATTCTTGTTCCAGCTGTCTAGAGCCCTCACTTGTATGATTTGCCATGTTATTCTACTGATATCTGTACCCCTCTCCGTTGACCTTCTTGGGCCCTGGGTCTTGTCAGATTTATACTGTTATCTGACCTCTTGCCACCATTCACTCTGTTATTTACCTGGT
Source organism: Ichthyophis bannanicus (assembly GCA_033557465.1). Classification (NCBI taxonomy): domain Eukaryota; kingdom Metazoa; phylum Chordata; class Amphibia; order Gymnophiona; family Ichthyophiidae; genus Ichthyophis; species Ichthyophis bannanicus. Next base: position 372,864,669 of record CM066034.1, on the reverse strand, counting down.
TCTCTTGCTTGGTTCTCTCCTATCCCTCAGTTCCGAAGAAATATATCTCTTTAACTCTCAGTGTTCTGACAACTATACTGGGGGCCATCTGTTCTTCTTCATGCTGAGCTGACATGTTTATCTCTCATGATTGCCTTTCTACCCTCTCTCTGTCCACCATTTACTGGTAAGTGTGTTTTCCTTATCGTCACTCCAGTCCAGTCCCTTACTTCTGGGTTGCGCAACCCTTCCAGCAGCTTGGAGGCTGAGCCCAACCTTTTTGGGGATGGAGCGGTATAAATACCACTGGGACCACCCCCTAACTCCAGTATTCTCAGCCTCCAAGCAGCTGGAGGGTTCCGTAAGCCTTGGGCTTACTGGAGTCCTGCCTTCACTTATTAATCTTAATTTAACTTTACTTTAATTTTACTTTAATTTAATATGCTTAATCTTGCTTAAGTGTTTGTTTTATTTCATTTGAAAGTTTAGTTACCTTGATTCCTTAGCTCTGCTCCTTTAAGACTTACCTGCCCCCCCCCCCCCCCCCCCCGCCCGACCGGACCCGGCACTCGCAAAGCATTTTGCGGATCTGCGGCACAGAGGAGGTGCTCTGCCTTGCCCAGCTTCCAGGGTGACGATTGCTACCTCCTTGGGGGGAAACAGCCTCGCGCCGAAGCCCAGAAGGTGGCTGAGCGCTAGAGGCTGCAACGCCGACCTGCCCGTCCCGGCCCAACGCGTGTGACCGCGGAGGCGAACGGCACGATACACGGAGTTTAAATTCCACACGGTGCGATCAGACGGCGATCGCACACGTGTTGCAGGGGGAATCAGCGCCGGACTCAGCACCGGAGCTCCGCCAGGCGCCAGGAGCACACTCAGTCTCCCCGGCTCAGGCTCCACGTGGTGGGGCCTACCACGTGTTGAGCCTCCGGGTGGTAGACACTGCACCAGGCCCAGGACCGGCAAACCGCAAGTACTTCCCTTAGGGGACAAAGGGGTCTTGGACTCTTTCAACGGCGATTCTCAAAATTGTTTTAAAAGTTGTTTTTAATTTTATTTACCTTTATTTAATTTCTTACTGTCTCAGCTAAAAAGGTGTTTATAGGATTGTTTCCTAAAAATAATCGGGCCTTGGGGGTTAAGGCTTCTCAGGATAAGCTTCAGTCCCTTCCCATTGAGGGGGTTCCCTGCTTTGCCTTGATTTGGAATTTGGTTTTGGGTTTGGGCCCCTTTTTTCTCATACAGCCAATTGCTTAGCCCTGCCACTAAGCACAGCCTTCGGAGCCGACGGGAAAGCATGGCCACCAAGGCAAAGTGCCCATCCTGTGGCACACGGAGGGGCACCCCCACAGAGACAGGAGTCTGCAGGCCATGTGCGGCAGCGTCTACCTCTGTAGAGCAGGAAATCAGTTTGACCATGTCACAAACACCTCAGGTCCCTGGGGAAGCCCTGGAAGCCGAAGGGGGGGCTCAGTTACCTCCGGCTACTAGCACAGAGGTTCTCTCCCCCCCTCTATCCCGTGCCACGCTGGAGGGAGGGGCCGGAGAGCTCTTCTCCCCAGACTTCGTCCTATTGCTTCACCAAGCTTACTGCATGCGCAGGCAGGGGCTTGGCCCAGGCAATACAGGTCCGCCAGCAGAAGCCAGATTAGACAAGCCTAGGAGAGCTAGCGGTCAGGACTCAGGGATACCCCACAAGCGCTCCAGGCTAATGAGTGAAGAGATTCTCCCTCCCCTGTCTCAGGGCACTCCAGAGGAGGAGGGTTCCGAAAGGGACTTAGAGGAGGAAGACGAGGAGCTGGAAGAAGGGGAGATCCCGGAGGAGGACCATGCTCGCATTGTCAGGGTGTTCCGCCGAGAAGAGCTCTCTTCTCTAATCAACGAGTCCCTAAAAGCCCTCAACGTTACCTCAGATTCCCCAACAGAGGACGAGGCACTAGAGGATCCCCTAATCCAGGCCGTCAGAAGGTCCCAGAAAGTTTTCCCGGTTCACAGAGTGGTACGTCAGATGATACAAGAGGAATGGGATCAACCAGAGTCAGGCCTGCGAGGGGTACGAACTATGTCTCGTCTCTACCCTCTCCCTGAGCCAGATAAAGAACTGCTGAAGTCCCCCAGAGTAGATGCGGCGGTATCAGCAGTCACCAAGAAGACCACTATCCCAGTGGAGGGAGCCTCGGCCCTAAGGGATGCTCAAGACAGGAAATTGGATACGCTCCTGAAACAAGCCTTTGACGTCAGCGCTCTTGCCTTGCAGGCCTCAGTATCAGGAGCCTGGGTGGCTCGGGCCTGCTTAAGGTGGGCACAACAGATCCAGTCAACAGAGGGATCAGCGGCCGAAGCGCAGGCCAACGCGACTAAGGTGGAATCCGGAGCAGCCTATTTGGCGGATAGTCAGTATGATCTAATCAGAAGCCTAGCCAAGAACATGGCCTCGGTGGTGGCGGCTAGGCGCTACCTTTGGCTACGGAATTGGGCAGCAGATGCTTCCTCTAAGGCGCGCCTGAGCCGACTTCCTTTTAAGAGGAAACTGTTGTTTGGCGAAGATTTGGAAAAGCTAGTTAAGGACCTGGGGGAGTCAAAGGGGGGCAGGCTCCCAGAAGACAGACAAAAACAGGGGCGCTCTCTTCCCCCTTTACGTACCCAGCCTAAGGAACCACGGAGGTTTCGTCCAGCCAGGTCAGCCCCCTTTTCCAAGACCCGTTTCCCCTCAAGGGGACAAGGTTACCGAGGGTTCCGGGGAGCTGGCCGAGGATTCGGAACAGCCTCTTCCTCCTTCTCGGGTTCCAGAAAACAATGAGAAACTGGGGGCCCAGGAGGGAAGGCAACCGATAGGGGGTCGCCTCAGGCTCTTCCTTCCCGCCTGGTCCCTCCCGGGTCACGTCCGATCAATGGGTCCTAGAAGTGATCAAAGAGGGCTATTCTCTCGAATTCTCAGAACAAATCCCTCCGGCCTTTGTCCGCTCTCCCTGCGGCTCTCCTTCAAGGAGGGCGGCGGTGGAGGCAACTCTCGCACGCCTATTAGCTCTCGGGGCGGTGATCCCCGTTCCACCAAAACAGCGAGGATCGGGTCGGTACTCAATTTATTTCGTGGTACCAAAGAAGGAAGGCTCCCTTCGGCCGATCCTGGATCTAAAACAAGTAAATCGCTGCCTCAGAGTACCCCACTTCCGGATGGAGACTCTACGTTCTGTCATAGCAGCCGTAAGGGAAGGAGAGTTCCTAACCTCCCTCGACTTGACAGAAGCCTATCTGCATATCCCAATCAGGAAGTCCCATCAGCAGTTCCTGAGATTCGCGGTACCAGGAGGCCACTTTCAATTCCAGGCCCTTCCATTCGGCCTAGCCACGGCTCCCAGAACATTCACCAAGGTAATGGTGGTGGTAGCGGCCTTCCTTCGGAAGGAGGGCATATTAGTTCATCCTTACTTGGACGATTGGCTAATCCGGGCAAAATCCGAAGAAGAAAGTCTCTCGGCAACGGCCAGAGTAATCCAGGTTTTAGAGAACTTGGGTTGGGTCATCAATCGTACGAAGAGCAGACTGACTCCCTCCCAGGAACTCGAGTACCTCGGGGCAAGATTCGACACCAACAGCGGAAGAGTTTTCTTGTCACGAACGAGATCAAGGGATCTAAGGCTCCTAGTCTCTCAGTTTCTAGCCAGAAGAAGCCCCTCGGCGTGGCATTATCTTCAACTTCTGGGAACAATGGCGGCGGCAATAGAAGTAGTACCATGGGCCAGGGCCCACATGCGCCCATTGCAGCGTTCTCTGTTGCGGCGGTGGTCTCCCCAGCATCACCCGCTCTCGACAGTTACCGTGCGCTCCGCGGACCAAACAGGCACTCTACTGGTGGAGAAACCCAAGGAACCTGGGCCGCGGGATGCCTCTCGAACCCCCTCTGTGGATACTGTTGACAACGGATGCCAGCCTCTCGGGCTGGGGGGCACACTGCCAAGCTCAGTTCGCCCAGGGTCTCTGGACACCGTTGGAAGCGCAATGGCCCATCAACAGACTGGAATTGCGGGCCGTCACCCTGGCGCTCAAAGCACTCGAGAACTTAGTTCAAGGAAGAGCAATTCGCGTCCTCTCCGACAATGTCACCGCGGTGGCCTACATCAATCACCAGGGAGGCACCAGCAGCCCCGCTCTCGAAAAGGAGGCGGACACACTCTTACAGTGGGCGGAGATCCATCTGCAGGCGCTATCAGCACAGCACGTGGCCGGAACGGACAACGTCACGGCCGATTTCCTCAGCAGGTGCAAGATAGACCACGGGGAGTGGAAACTAGAACAGGAGACCTTCAAGCAAATAGTAGCTCGGTGGGGAGTGCCAGTCATGGACCTCATGGCACGGTTCTCGTCAGCCAAGGTGGACAGATTCTTCAGTCGGCGGAGGGAAAGAATGTCCGAGGGCTTGGATGCCCTGTCCCAAAAGTGGCCTTCGGAGGGTCTTCTCTATGTATTCCCGCCTTGGGCTCTGATCGGAAAAGTACTCCAGCGGGTAGAGTCTCACCAGGGATTGGTAATCCTCATAGCCCCGGACTGGCCTCGCCGACCCTGGTATGCGGACCTGGTGAGAATGATCGTCGACCAGCCGTGGCGGCTCCCTTGCAAAAGGGACCTATTAAGGCAAGGCCCGGTACTGATGCCACACGTGGATCGGTTCTCGCTTACGGCCTGGCTATTGAAAGGGCACGGCTCCTGAAACGAGGGTACTCAGGGGCAGTAGTCTCGACTCTGCTACAGGCCAAGAAGCGCTCGACCTGTCTTTCCTACGTGAGGGTCTGGCGCATCTTCGAATCCTGGTGCGCGGAGCGCCGAAGGAAACCACTCTCGGCCTCGGTTCCGGAGGTCCTGGAATTCCTGCAGGCAGGGTTTGACAAGGGTCTGGCCCACAGTTCCTTAAGGGTCCAGCTGGCGGCCATCGCTTGCTACAGGGGCAAGGTCCGAGGCAAGCCCCTAGGGGCCCACGCGGACGCCGCAAGGTTTTTAAGGGCAGTTAGACGGCTACGACCACAACGAAGGTCAGTCATCCCCCCTTGGGACCTTAACCTTGTACTAAATGCCTTAATCGGGAATCCCTTTGAGCCATTAAGGAATGCCTCCCTAAAAGACTTAACTCTGAAGACAGTTTTCCTTATCGCCATCTGCTCGGCCAGAAGAATCTCGGAACTACAAGCGCTGTCCTCGCAGCCCCCCTTTCTGTCCTTCCTCAAGGATAAAGTGGTGCTGCGCACGGTTCCATCCTTCCTACCCAAGGTCACCTCCCCTTTCCATGTGAACCAGACAATTACCCTCCCGGCCTGCGCAACGGAAGGGCGGGAAGTTGGGGATGACAAGCTTCGCCTACTAGACATTCGCAGGACCCTGAAGCGTTACCTCTCCCGCACAGCGCCCTTCAGAAAATCCGAACGCCTATTCATCCAGTTCGGGGGACCGCACAAAGGGGAGGCGGCGGCCAAGGCCTCCATCTCTAGGTGGATCAGGGAGGCAATCGCCTCCGCCTATATCCTGAAGGGGAAGCAAGTTCCCGTGGGCCTGCGAGCACATTCCACGAGGGCTCAGGCTACCTGTTGGGCGGAGTTCAGCCTAGTTCCTCCGCTGGATATCTGTAGGGCAGCGACTTGGTCATCCCTCCACACCTTCACCAAGCACTACAGGTTGGACGTCCAGAGTGCAGCGGACGCTCGGTTTGGCCTGGCGGTTCTTCGTTCCGGTATGCCGGATCCCACCCAGGGTTGAACTGCTCGGGTACATCCCAGAAGTAAGGGACTGGACTGGAGTGACGATAAGGAAATGGTAATTAGGCCTTACCTGCTAATTGCTGTTCCTGAAGGAACGACAGTCCAGTCCCTGATCCCTCCCATTTCCGGCTGAAGTTAAGAGTATTGTTTAGTCGGAAGCATCGGAACGAACCCAGGCCAGGTGCGGCTAGCCCCGGCACCCCCCCTCCGTCCGGGGCCATCCCTCCCATCCTTTCCCATGCCATTCCAAAAAAAAAAAAAAAAAAAAGAGTTTTTAGTTATAGTCAATTTTCTTGAGGTGTTATAGCTATATAGTTCGGTTACGAAAGTTTGTTATGTCTGCTTTTTCATTCGAATACTGGAGTTAGGGGGTGGTCCCAGTGGTATTTATACCGCTCCATCCCCAAAAAGGTTGGGCTCAGCCTCCAAGCTGCTGGAAGGGTTGCGCAACCCAGAAGTAAGGGACTGGACTGTCGTTCCTTCAGGAACAGCAATTAGCAGGTAAGGCCTAATTACCATTTCATATCTTTTCCATATGATGTCACATACCTGTGAAAGCTTCATGTATGCATCTCAGTACAGTTCCAGCATTCAGACATTTTGATGGGCATTAGTGTCCATGCCTTGTCTGGCTACAGTCCTCTGACTTGGAGCAGTGGGTTCAGGACAAGTTGGCTGATGTCCCTTGCTGGAGAAGAGAACCTCTTCGGCAAGCCTATGACGGAGAAAGCTGACGAGCTGGAGAAGGATTTCATGACCAGACCAGGCTGCACAAGAAAGTGTCTGAATCTTCCCACAGGACGACTTCGGGGGAAAAGCCTTTCCACCCGAAGGCCAAGAAGGCTTACGGAAACTACCCCAAGTTTCAGGCCTGTCATGCTCCCTCTCCCCTAGGGGCAGCAGGCCAAGGGCCAGGGGCATGGCTCCCATAAGCCAAAGGCCCCGAAAAACCAAACAGCGCCCCAGCCACAGCTTGTGGGGATCTTTTAACTCCTTGGGCATAGCCTCCCTCCCCCAGGAGGTAACAGGCCCAAGGTTCACGGGAGGCTGGCTAATCCACTTTGCTCACCTGTGGCCGACCATCACTGCAGATACCTGGGTGCCGCACGTGGTCAGGGAGGGATATCTCTTCCACTTCTCCCAGTTGCCGCCTCCTCCCTTCTTCCCAGGGGAATTACCCATGCACCCCTTGCACAGGGAGCTCCTGCAAAGGGAACTCAAGGTCTTGCTCAACAATCAGGCGGTGGAACTTAACCCGCAGCCTCTACAGAGCCGGTGGTTCCACTCCTGCTATTTCCTTGTACCCAAGAAAACAGGGGGCTTCTGACTCATCCTGGATCTGTGAGGTCTCAACCTCTTCTGGTCAAGGAAAAGTTCAAAAAGGTATCCCTTGGAACCTTGCTGCCTTACCTCCTGCAAGGAGATTGGCTATGCTCCTTGGATCTCAAAGATCTCACATCCTGATCCATCCAAGGCACTATCAGTACTTCAGATTCATTGTCTGTGGGCAACACTATCAATACTGGGTGTTCCCCTTCGGCCTAGCCTTGACTCCTCGGGTATTCACAAAATGCCTGGTGCTTGTGGCCACATGCCTCAGGCTCCTGTGGGTTTTTGTCTTCTATCTGGACAACTGGCTCATATAAGCCAGCTCTCTGGAGGAGATGTGCAATGCAGTGCATTGCACCATAGGGCTGCTCCTATCCCTGGGCTTCGTGGTCAACTTCTCAAAGTCTCTCCTCCTGCCCACCCAGCGCTTGGAGTTCATCAGCACCCTATTGGATTCCACTCAGGCAAGGGTCTTCCTGTCACTGGACCCTGCACAGCGCCTAACCACCCTAGCACATGCAGTGCAGGGTGGCTCAGTGGTGACAGCCAGACAGAGTCTCCGCCTCTTGGTGCACATGGCATCTACTGTCCATGTCACCCCCTTTGCTCGTCTCCATATGCGGTAGGCTCAGTGGATGCTCAGCACCCAATGGACACAGGCTGCGTCCAGATCATGTCAGCCCTGGCAACATCTCTCACCTGGTGGCAGGACCTCCTGAACCTCAGAGCCGGCCTGCCCTTCGAAGCTCACCCAATCTAACGCATCCTTACAATGGATGCATCCAAACTGGGCTGTGGGATCCACTGCGATCACCTGCAGTCGCAAGGACCATGGTTGCCAGAGGAGAGTGCCTCGCAGATTAACCTGCTGGAACTTAGACCAGTCTATCACGTCTATGGATCTTCCAGGGCCATCTGGCAGGGAAGGTGTTTCAGGTCCAGATGGACAACCAGGTGGCAATGTACTACACTACATCAACAGGCAGGGAGGCACGAGTTCATACCATATCTGCTGGGAGGTGGTGCATCTCTGGAACTTCACAATGGGGAAGAACGTCAACCTCAAAGCAGTGTACTTGCCGGGCCAGGACAATGCCCTGGCCGACTGCCTGAGCTGGGTCCTCCAGCCCCATGAGTGATGACTGAACCCAGCGTTGCTGAGGGAGGTCTTCTGATGCTGGGGGGACCCCGGAGATGGACCTCTTTTTCAGTCCGGAGAACACGCAGCTGCCACACTTCTGCTCCTGGAGTCTGTCCCATGGACAGGAGGTGGCGGATGCCTTCCTTCTCCCATGGTCCAGGAGCTTCCTGTATGCGTTCCCGCCTTGTCCCTGGTTCCCCAGGCCCTGCTGAAGATCCAAGCGAAATCAGCTTTAGTCATGTTTATCGTGCCCAGGTGGCCCAGGCAACCCTGGTTCCCCCTATTTCTGCAGCTGTCCCAGAGGAGTGCCCCAGACTTGCTGTCACAGGAGGGTGGGATGCTGCTGCACCCCAACCTTCAGTCCCTTATCCTGACAGCCTGGATGCTGAGAGGCTAGCTATAGCGCATCACCGCTTCTCCAGGGAAATAGAAGATTCTGTTTGTCTCACATAAGGACTCTACACGACAGGTGTATTTATTTTTATTTTTATTTATTGGACTGTGTTTTTATACCGCTTTTCACCGGGGCAAAGCGGTGTACATTACAGCAACTACCTTTAAGTGGTGCAGGTTTTCGTTCTGGTGTGCGGAAGAAGGTCTTAATCCCTTCTTCTCCAGGAACAAGTAGGAAGTCAGTCCTCACATATGGGTGATGTCGGCGCCGATGGAGCCCTCATGCGGAGCAATTTCCCCCAGCTTTCAGAGAAAGCCTTTGGGAATGCCCCGCACATGTGCGGTCCCCTTCCCATCCAAGGGTCCATCTTGCTCAGTCTTCTTTTTTCCTCGGAGCCTGACAGACGTTGTCCCATTTTCCTCGGAAAATGTTGATTGTTTTTTGGCTATTTCTACCATTTTTGGTACCGGTTCGATGCCGGTTCCCCTTCCCGCTTCAGCTCGGTACACCGGTATCGAGTCCAACTGACTTTTTTGTTTTTGTCCTTAGTGACTAGCGTTCACGCTCTTCTTTTAACTGGCAGCCCGGTCTTTCGATCTCGCAGGGGCCCTTTTTCCCCCGATGGCTGCCAGCGGGTTAAAGAAGTATGATCGGTGTAAAAAACTTATGTCCCTCACCGACACCCATGACTGCTGCCTTCGCTGCCTCAGACCTGACCATGACCCGGTGGTCTGTGGTCCGTGTGGCAAGATGTCCTCCAAAGCGTTGAGGAGCAGGCAACACCAGCGCGAGACTATTTTCTCCGAGTCTGGATCTGTCCGGGCCAGGACCTCATCAGAAGCCTCGACGTCTCGGGACTCTGATCCCGAGCACCGTCGTGGGTCTTCTGAAAGGGGGTCTCCCACCAGGAAGCACTGTAAGAAGAAGAAACTCGTGAGGGCTGCGTCTCTGGATGACTCCGATCGGCCGGGGCCCTCGGGTTCCAGGCCGCGGAGTGCCGAACGCTGCCCCGGGTTCGCCGAGTTGGAGAGACCTGCTAAAATACCTCGTACTGAGCCGGAGGTGTCGGACAAGGTAATGCCTGTTGTCCTCGTGGACTCTCCTTTGGGAGAACCGGTGTCGGGAACCGAGCCGAGGGCTGCGGAGCCTTCTGAGCTGGGTCTCAGGTTGGCGGCCTTGGAGAGCAGCGTGTCTGCCTTCATGGACCAGCAGCGGGCGCTGATAGCCAGTCTCACCCATGCATCCACCCCGACCATCGGGACCTCGACATCTAAGTCGACCCCGGAGGCAGAGCTGATCCTCGAGTCCATGCAGGCTCGAGTCGATCCTCGGCCAAGGTCTCACTCGACCTCCCGTTTGGGACCAAGGTCGTCATTGCCGGGGCCATCGGCATCGGGACGGACATGCTCAAAGCCCTCGAGGCCGGAGCCCATCGAGTCCTCCGAGGAGGGCTCAGGTTGGGAGACGGAGGAGGAAGACTCGCCCGATACCCACCGGACCCGGTACGTCCCATCAGACTCCCCGGGTTCGGAACTTTGGAGACAGTCGCCCCCAGAGGACACCAGGTTCTCGGACTTTGTGAGGTATATGGCCAAGGCCTTGGCTTTCCCTGCAGATGCCAATGAGGAGCCTCGAGCCGAGGAGCTTGATGCCCTCCAATATGACTCTCCTCCGAAGGAGGCCCTTACTGTACTGGTGCCTCCGATGCTGGAACGGTTGATGCTCCGCATGTGGGAGTCCCCGGCCTCAGTGCCGGGCCTCAGCAAATGGGTCAATTCCATTTATCGAGTCCGTAAGAGCCCTGGGTTCCAAAAAGCGCAGTTGCCGCACAACTCCATGGTTGTGGTATCGGCCATGCAAAGGCTCAAGAGCCAAAAGACGCACTCCTTGGTGCCTCCAGACCGGGAGGCCCGGAACCTGGATGCCCTCAGCAGAAAGTGCTCCCAGGGCTCGATGCTGTCATGCCGTGTCCAGATCTACCAGCTGTACATGGGCATGTACTTAAGAGACCTGGCAAAGGAGATTGCTGGGTTCTCTGCTGGCCTCTCCGAGGAACCCTTGCAGCGCTTCAAGGCCCTGTCCACCGGGATCAGAGAGTGCTCGAAGTTTGTCTCGAGCAGCCTACGACGGCTTTGAGGCTTCGGCCTGGGTAGCCGCCGCCGGCATCGGTGCAAGGTGCCAGGCTTGGCTCATGTCATCTGATCTCGAGCCATGGGTACAGGACAAGTTGGTCGATGTCCCCTGCCAAGGAGATAACCTCTTTGGCAAACCCATGACTGAGAAGGCTGCTGAAATCGAGTCCGAGTACCTGACCCAGACAAGGCTGTCGAAGAAGACATCTGCTCCTTCTCACAGGAAGAAGACCTCCGGGAAAAAGCCCTTTTACCCGAGGAAGGGACAGGCTTACAGAAACTACCCCACTTACCAGGCCTCCCCAGCTCCCCAACAGGGGCAGCAGGCCAGGGGACGGGGGAATGGCCCTCGTAAGCCTCAAACTCCCAAGCCTCCTGCTTCCACCCAGCAGGGAAGGGGTTTTTGACTCCCTCTGCATAGCTCCTCTCCCACCAGTGATTCGGCCATGCACAGGAGGTCGGCTGTCCCTGTACACCCACAGGTGACCAGCCATTACATCCGACACTTGGGTTCTCAGAATAGTCCAGGACTGCTGTCTACTCCATTTCAGCCAAATGCCTACCTCCTATTTCCCAGGAGAGCATCTCGGACCCCTCTTGCACAGGAACCTCCTCTTGCAGGAGTTGGCTGGTCTCCTCAAGGATCAGGCGATGGAACCGGTACGCCACCACTTGCAAGGGAAAAGCTGTTACTCCAGGTATTTCCTGATACCAAAAAGACAAGGAGGCCTTCGCCCCATCCTAGACCTGCAAAATCTCAACAAGTTCTTGGTAAAGGAAAAGTTCAAGATGCTTTCACTTGGGATCCTTCTGCCTTACCTCCAGCAGGGAGACTGGCTATGCTCCTTGGACCTAAAGGATGCTTATACACACATCCTCATACATCCAGACCACAGACAATACCTCAGGTTTGTGGTCGGAGGAAACCACTTCCAATACAAAGTGCTTCCCTTTGGTCTGGCTTCCGCTCCAAGGGTTTTCACCAAGTGCCTAGCTGTGGTAGCGGCCTTCGTCAGAAGCCAGGGGATCTTTGTGTTCCCTTATCTAGACGACTGGCTCATAAGGGGCCAGTCAGCTCAGGAGGCGCACCACACCACAGCGCACACAATAGCTCTGCTACAGCATCTGGGGTTCGTCATCAATCATGCAAAGTCCTCTTTGCTCCCCACCCAGAACTTGGAATTCATAGGAGCAAGGCTTGACACCATACATGTTCCCTGTAAATAGTTATCTCCAAGTTATAATGCCCTGTTCAATGTAATTTCAGTTTGTTCAATGTAAACCGCACTGATGCAGAATAGCGCGGTATATAAGAGAATGTAAATAAATAAATAAATACAGGCGAGGGCCTACTTGCCACTGGACAGGGCAGACCGCCTGCTGTCTCAAGTGGCCATGGTGAGTCAAGTACACCAAATATCAGCACGGAGGTTCTTACGCCTGCTCGGCCACATGGCCTCCACGGTTCATGTTACTTCTTTTGCACGCATGCACATGCAGACAGCTCAGTGGACCCTGCGGGATCAGTGGTCACAGGCCACGGGACACCTGTCCGACAGAGTGGCAGTATCCAAACCCCTAGTGCAGTTCCTGCAGTGGTGGTCACAATCAGGGAACCTCCTGCGAGGGGTACCATTCCAGTTTCCCACCTGGTAGCACCCAGGTGGCCCAGGCAGCCTTGGTTCCCACTTCTGCTTCAATTGGCGGTGGAAACCTCTCTCTCCTTGGGGGTACAGCCCGACCTCCTCACCCAGGAGCAGGGTTCCCTGGTGCACCCCAATCCCAGATCCCTCAATTTGATGGCCTGGCTGCTGAGAGGGTAGGGCTGGCACCTTTGCTCTTACCCGAAGGTGTAGAAGAAGTGTTGTTAGCCTCCAGGAGGCCATCCACCAGAAAATCCTATGCATGTAAATGGCGCAGGTTCCAAGTGTGGTGTCAACAGCATACTGTAGAACCCTTCTCATCTCAGGTTCCTCAGGTGTTACAGTACCTACTTCATCTTTTGGAACTAGGCCTGAGGTCTAACTCCGTTTGGGTCCACCTGAGTGCCTTGTCGGTTAACCATGCACTGATAGATGGTCAGCCTGCTCCTGCTGAAACCTCCAATCCGCCCTCTGGTGACGGAGTGGGATCTCCAATGTGGTCTTGCAGCAACTTACTCGCCCTTCTTTCGAGCCGACGGCCACTTGCCATCTGCGCTTCCTCTCCTGGAAGGTGCTATTCCTGGTGGCGCTCACGTCGGCTAGGCATGTCAGCAAGCTGCAGGCTCTAGTGTCCGATAGGCCGTACACACGGTTTTACAAGAACAGGGTAGTGCTCCGCACACACCCCAAGTTCCTCCCAAAAGTGGTTTCCTCGTTTCACCTGAACCAAGAGATGGTTCTTCCAACCTTCTTTCCCAGGCCACATACCAGCAGGGCAGAAGCAGTTCTGCATACCCTGGACTGTAAGAGGGCGCTCGCCTTCTACCTGGAGCATACGCGGGGACATCGGCGGGCTTCTCAGCTCTTCATCTCTTATGACCCTAGTAAACTGGGTCTACCGGTCTCCAAGTGCACGTTATCCACCTGGGTGGCGGACTGCATCACCTGGGCGTACAGGGCAGCGGACCTTCAGCTGCAGGGTCGTATCACGGCCCACTGTGTCAGGGCTAAGGCCGCATCAGTAGCTAATCACCGCTCTGTTCCGTAGGCAGACATCTGCCGGGCCGCAACTTCAAGCCAGACTTTTGCAGCCCATTACTGCCTAGAGAGGGAGTCCCAGCAGGACAGTGTTTTCTGTCAGGCGGTACCCCGGAATCTATTTGAGATTTAGGAAACTCCGACCCTCCGGCCCTCTGGTGTGAGGCTACCGCGGGGGATGCATTCTCGGAGAAAGTTCTCTCGCTGCTGTTGCGGCTCGCCTAGAGGGAGCCTTTTTTCAGCTATAGGTTCTCGGTAGCCTGTAGCTGGGGAGTCCCATATGTGAGGACTGACTTCCTGCTTGTTCCTGGAGAAAGTGTTGTTACTCACCTGTAACAGGTGTTCTCCAGGGACAGCAGGAATCAGTCCGCACGACCCTCCCTCCTCCCTTGGAGTTGCAGTCCTATTGTTGCTTTTTATTATTTTTTTGCTGTCTTTTAGCTATGTCATCAGACTGAGCAAGATGGCACCCTTGGGCGGGAAGGGGACCGCGCATGCACTGCATTCCCAAAGGCTTTCTCTGAAAGCTGGGGGAAATTGCTCCGCACGAGGGCTCCGTCGGCGCCAGCGTCACCCATATGTGAGGACTGATTCCTGCTGTCCCTGGAGAACACCTGTTACAGGTGAGTAACTACGCTTTCTGTGTATTGCTGGACATCTTGCAATACCTCCTGCATCTTTTGGGGGCTGGCCTCAAATCCAACACTGTCAGAGTACACCACTGTGCCATCTTGGCTCACCATCACACGATGAATGGCCAAGCTGTGTCGGGGCACCGCTTGGTGGGTTGCTTCATGCGAGGCCGCCTCCTCTCTCAGTCCCCAATTCATCTGCCACCAGTGGCATGGGACCTCACTGTGGTATTTGGGAAGCTCATGGCTTCACCCTTTGAATCCCTGGCTACCTGTCATCTAGTACCTTTCTTGGAAAGCCATATTCCTGGTGGCGCTCATCTTGGCCAGGCATGTTAGTGAACTGCAGGTGCTGGTGGCTTATGCGCCCTACACCAGGTTCCACAGGAACAGGGTCGTCCTTCGGACTCACCCCAAATTCTTGCCAAAAGTCATCTCTGCCTTGCACCTGAATCAAGAGGTGGTGTTACCCACCTTCTTTCCCAGGTCTCATTCCTCCGGAGCAGAGGCCTCCCCACACACGCTGGACTGAAAACGTGCCTTGTCATTTTACATCCAGAGGACGCAGCCCCACCGCCACTCAACACAGCTCTTTGTCTCTTTAGACCCCAGTCGTCTTGGGGTCGTAATCTCTAAGTGCACTCTCTCATGGTGGGTGGCTGTCTGCATTTCCTTTGCTTGCCAACAGGTGGGGCTTTTTCTGGAGCATCATGTGACTGCACACAATGTGTGTGCCATGGCAGCCTCAGTGGCCAGCTTGTGCTTGGTGCCCTTACTGGACATCTGCCGAGCTGCCACTTGGTCCTCTGTGCACACTTTTGCAGCACACTGCTGCTTGGAAGAGACCTCCCAGAGGGATAGCACCTTTGGCCAGGCAATACTCTGTCACCTCTTCGGGGAATAGCGCAACTCTTTCCCACCAGCCCGTGGTGTCCAGGCTACCGGAGAGGGGATTTGTTCTTCGATGCTGCTGCTGCAGTGTCAGACCTCTAGCCAACCAGCACTTCCTGCTGTCCTTTACGGTCCGCTTTTTGGGTCACCTGTGGCTTTTACAGGTTTTTGGGTAGCCTGTAACTTGGTACTCCCATATGTAAGGACTGACTTCCTGCTTGATCCTGGAGAAAGCGTAGTTACTAACCTGTAACAGGTGTTGGGGATAGCAGGAATCAGTCCTCGCAACCCTCCCTCCTCCCCGTGCAGTCGTTTTTCTTTTTTGCCGTCTTGTGCTAAGATATCATACTGAGGTAAGATGGCACCCTTGGGTGAGAAGGTGACCACGCATGCACAGTGTAACTTCAAAGGCTTTTTTTTAAAGTTGTCACCCATATGTGAGTACTGATTCCTGCTGTCCCCAGAGAACACCTGCTACTGGTGAGGAACTATGCTTTCCTGAACATCAGAAATGACATACAGGTCTAAGAGTAGGTACAACATGCAGGCATTGGCCACTAGACCAATGAGTTTCAGTAGGTTTCTATAAATTTAGAACAAATTTTGCATTACAACAAAGTGGGCTCCCGAAGATATGACAGGAGGTAGTAGTGGCTGCAGAGGAACCCTGGCACTTCCCACTAATAAAGCTTGGTTCATTATTAGCAAGACTTTGGTAGAATTCTTAATGGTTGAATAAAGACACGCTTCTTTCCCTCTTGTGGATGTTGTTGTACATTCCTTTAAGTAAGCTCCTCAGTTATTCATTGCTAAAGGTGACTTTCTTTCTTTTGCTGCTGTGTCAGTTATGCAGTGTGTTGACACTATGCATGAAAAGTATGGATGGGTAATTATGTGTTCTGCATTTGTTCTCATCTGTTGGTCAGCTAAATTCGAATTTGGCTGTTCGGTGTTTAGGACCCAAGTATTTTTCTCAGTTGTGTTTTTTTTTCTTTGCTCTTTTCCTTTTTCCCTCCAGCCATTTCATCTGTTTCCTTTTTCTGGCATTATTTTTCCTCTTTTGCACCTCTTCCTAGGTTGGCCTTTTCCTTCAGACCTCCCATCCTTTTGCCCTTTCTTCTTCTAGTCTCTTTTTTTTTCCTGTCCCATTCAGTACCTCCCCCCCCTCCCCATGGAGAACACTGGGTGGCAGCACTGTGTCCCTCCCTCCCTCGCTCTCCTCCTCTACTGTGGATCAGTGGCAGGGAATTCTATGAGCAACAGTAGTGACAACAGAGTTAACCACAACAAATCAAATAGCAACAACAAAAGTGGAGGACAATAATAATATGCCCATTTTGATCAAGTTCAGCATGTGTCTGTGTCAGGGGTAAATAAACAGAGATGTGCATTCATGTTCTTTAAATAAATAAATAAATTATTGATGGATTGAAACGTTAAATATAAAAAACAGCATATATAAATGTACTAATATCATATACACAGCTGGAATTGCATCCCATACTTACATAAGACAGAAGAACTCCAGTAGCAGACAAGTATCAAAAGAAAGGAGTTAGTGTTTGAACTAATTGCATTTCCCTGTTCCACGCACCTCATGATTTTTTAGACCTCTGTCTATAACATGTTGGTAGTGATATCTTAATTCATTTACATAACATGCTTATTTGGATTTTGTTATTTTATCAAAATACAGTTTTAGCTGCAAAGAAAGCATCTTTTATTTATTTTTTATTAAGATTTTAACCAAAATACATACACAGTGTATATAGTTAAAGCATAACCTGCTACCACAAGAAATTAGGAAAATATGCAGAAAAAACAAACAAATAATAACAAGAGATACTCTAGCCCCCATCATGGGAGAGAAGCAGAAGAGAACAAATGTATTAATACCTAGAACTATCCTGTCAAAACAGGACAAGAGTCAAGATTTTTTTATCAAATCCCCAAGTACCTATACTACTCCACTGATTTGTCTCAAAGAAAATTTTCCAAATGGGAAACATCTGTGAAAACAAACTTTTTGCCAGCAGAGGTAACCACAAGAAAGCATATTTTAATGATTTGATTGATGCTGCTCCATGTTCGTCAGCTAATCTTTTTTCCATTATTAAAAAGCTTATTTTTTGTTCTTAATCTTTGTTATGAATTGCCTATTTCTTGATGATTTTTTGCTGATGCACTTAAAGAGGAATTTGATGTTTTGAACTCTAAATTTTCTGCTTCGTTGTCAAATGAGCTTATTCCTGTTAGACTCTCTTCTATTTCATGGAGTACTTTTACTTCTGTAACTGAGAATCAGCTTGTATCTATTTTGTCATCCTTTTGTAACACATATAATAGTATTGATCAATATTCTGTTGATGTTTTCAAATTTTTGTGTGTTGAGCTTTCCTCCATAATCTTAAACACTGTGAATTGTTCATTGTGTCTGTATTCTTTTTTTTTAAGCGTACAGATATCTGAAGAGTATTTAAAAAATAAAAAATAAGAAGAGTGATTGGATCATAAAGATCCTCGTAGTTATCACTTTATCTTGTTTACCTTTATTATTTAAGGTACTGGAGTAGATTGTGTATCTGAAGCTTCATGATTTTTTGTCTTGGTATAATATCTTGGATCCTTCTCAGTTCGGCTTTAGGACCTTTCATGGTACTGAAACTTTGCTGCTTTCTAATTTGGACTTTGCGTGGAGGGGCTTTGAATCGGGAATTTTGTATTTATGCAGTGTCATTTGAAATTTCGGCAACATTTAATTTAGTCATTATTTTCTCTGGGAACAAGCAAGAAGTCAGTCCTCACATATGGGTGATGTCTGCATCGATGGAGCCCACGTGGATTCACTGTCTAGCTTTCAAAGAAAGTCTCTGGGAGTTAGACCGCACATGTGTGGTCACCTTCCTGTCCATGGGTGCCATCTTACCCTCGGTCGTCTTTTTTCCGCGGAGCCCTGCAGATGTCCCGTTTGTTGCCCCTGGTAAAAGTTGATTTTTCTAACCCTTCTACTTAGCATTTTTTCTCTTTTTACGAGTCTGTTCCCAATCACCTTCTTGCTGCCCAAGTGCGCTCTCGCCTCGATGTCATGTTTTTCTCAAGTCCTTTTTCTTTTTCAGTGCACGGGTCTTTTCTTGCGCCCTCCCTGACCGAAACTTTTGAATTAGATCTATTTATTTATTTAACAAGTTTTTTTTTTATACCGCTTTATCATTTCAATCAAAGCGGTTTACATTGTAACTTAAACTTGGTAATGTACATTAAACAGGGACATTGATAACTTGGATTTTTCTGAGCAATGGAAGGTTAAGTGACTTGCCCAAGGCCACAAGGAGTGCTAGTGGGAATCGAACCCTGGTCTCTTGGTTCCCATGCCAGTGCTCTAACCATTAGGTTACTTTCACGCGATCTCGTAGGTTCAGTCTTCCCCATCATGTCTTCAGTCAGCGGATTTAAGCAATGTGGTAAATGCCACCGTACCATGTCTATAACTGACTGCTACGGTTGCTGTATCGGATGCCTCGGTGCGGATCATGATGACTCTTCTTGACTACTCTGCCTGCAGATGTTGAGCAAAAGCCGGAGGAATCATGAAAAGCAGCGGGGGGTGGGGGGGGGAGCTTTTTGGCTTGAAGGCCTCTGCCGTGGTGCTGGCATAGAGTCTAGAATCACTGCCCTCAGAGACTCCATCTGATGACTCAGCGTCACATGCACATGCTT
Source organism: Ichthyophis bannanicus (assembly GCA_033557465.1). Classification (NCBI taxonomy): domain Eukaryota; kingdom Metazoa; phylum Chordata; class Amphibia; order Gymnophiona; family Ichthyophiidae; genus Ichthyophis; species Ichthyophis bannanicus. The sequence continues at coordinate 372,846,026 of CM066034.1, read as the reverse complement.
GGTCCGAGCCCTGAGGTTGCAAAGCCTTGGCCGGGGATCATCCTTGGAGGACTTCCCCTGCGGATCCAAGCCATTGTCCAAGTCTAATTCAAAGTCTGATCCTGGAGACTGGAGTAAGACCTGTACCCAGCCTCGGAGTCCTCAACTTGATGCCGAGAGTAATGGCTGGAGCGGCCTTTGAAGCTGCCCAGGCCAGAGGAGACTCCCACCGCATCAGGTTATCGGGCTCAGTCCTCTGACGCGATCACCATTGGTGATTCCCTTTTCTTCAGAGCAGTCTTCGGGCTTGATACCTTTGAAGCCCGAACTGGTTGCTCCAGAGCCTACTGGCATCAAAGCCAGGGTGGAGGCCTTGGAACACAGCCTGACTGCCTTCCTCAAGGTGCAGTGGGGCCCGATGCCCTAAGCCTCTGTGTTGTCTGTGCCAACAATGGGACCCTCTATAGCGAGGCCCTCCCTGGAGGACATCCCGCCGGTGCTGGAACTATTTGCTTGCTTGGAGCCAGGTCAGTTGGCCTCGTGACTCGTCCCCGAGCACTTTGGAGTCGGCGTGTTGGGCACCTCATTCTCCATCAGCGTCGGCGGCTCATCGCTCCTATGACTGTCCGGGCCTTGAGTTCTTATCTGGCTCTGAGTCAGGTTGAGAGACTTATGATGAACCACTTGTCACCATGTTACACAGGGATGCCCCCTTAGGAGCGCTGGAGGTCCCTGCCCTAGAACCTCATGTTCCTCGAGTTTATCCAGGTGATGTCGAAGGCCCGAGCCTTCATGGTGGAGCCGGTGGACATGCCTCATACTGAGGGAGATCCTCCAGTATGAGGCCCCTCTGAGGGGCGACACTGCTAGTGTCAATTCCCCCCATCCTGGATCCCTTGTTTTTCAGGATGTGGGAGAACCTGGTGCTGGGGCCAGTAGTGAGCCGGTGACTCTTTTCCCAGTATCAAGTTGGCAAGAGCCTCGGCTTTCAGAAGACGCAGCTTCCTCACTACTCCATGGTGGTGGAGTCAGCCATGCATCACATAAAGAGTCAAAAGATGCACTTCTTGGTGCCTCTTGGTAGGGAGGCCCGCACCATGGACAGGTTTGGCCTAAAGTGCTACCAGGGCTCGATGCTTGCAGCCCGCATCCAGGCTTACCTGCTGTACATGGGCATGTACCTAAGGGACCTGATGAAGGAGCTCGCTGGGTTCTCAGCTGGGCCGGAAGATGAATCTCTCTAGCGCTTCCGGACTTTTGTATCCTTGGTCAAGGAATGCTCCAAATTTCAGACTTTAACGGCCTATGATGGCTTTGAATTTGTGACTTGTGTTGCTGCAGTGGGCATTAGTGCCTGCTATCTGGCTTGGCTACAGTCCTCAGACTCTGAGTAGAGGGTACAGGACAAACTGGCTGATGTTCCCTGCTGAAGAGAGAATCTTTTCGGCAAACCCAGACTGACAAGGCGGCCGAGTTGTAGTCAGAGTTTATGACCAGGACTAGGCTGTTCCAGAAGACTGCTAACCCTTCCTTTCGGAAGGCTTCGGGGGAAAATCCCTTACGGAAAATACCCCCAATTTCCAGCTGTTTTTTTAAACTGCTTTATCTGGGAATCAAAGCGGTTTACATAAAACAAAATGTTGCACTGAGTTAATGGAGCAATAGGTAGAGTAAGGAAAGTAAATATAGCTATTAGCTATGACAGATAACAAGTTAAAAATTTAGATCAAGTAGGTTTACTGGGTTTTGGTTAATTACAAGAACTACTGTTAGCGAGTGTGGCTTGTTGGTATCAAGGGTTGCTCAGATAAAGGTAGTCCCGTTGTGGGGGGGGAGGTGGGAGAGAGGTATGGGGGGATGGAAGTGTTGCTTAGGGGGGGGGGGGAATTTGTGGCGGGGGGCAGAGAAGAGGTCTTTAGTGTCTCTAGTTTTATGTAGGGAGCATACTTAGTCTTTGAAGTGCTCTTTGAATAAGTGAGTCTTGAGTTCCTTCCGGAAGGATGTTGGGTCGGGTATTTCCCTGGGGTTGTCCATGAGGGCGTTCCAGAAGTCAGGCACACACATGGAAAAGGCTCTGCTGTGTGTTGCTTGGCTTGCTCGTGTTACTTCCATTGTCAGAGCTAATAGGTTTTGTCTGCATCTTCATTTGTTTCTTGTGTTTGTTGTATTTGGATGAGGGACTTGAGGTAAGATGATGATTGGCCGTGCATGGTTTTGAAGAAGTTCATTATTGAATTATACTTAATTTGGCTGGCTAAAGGGAGCCAGTGTAAATTTTTCAGTATTGGTGTGATGTGGTCACTCCACATTGCTCCTAAAATGTTGCAGCTGCAGTGTGTTTAGCCATCTGTAGTTGGAGCAGTGCGTATTTGGGAAGTCCTTGGTAGATGCTGTTACTGAAATCCAGGTGTGGAAAGATGAGGGCTTGGAATACCAAGCGGAAGTCGTGTGTCATTATTAGAGGTCACAGGTTATGGAAGATTTTTATTTTATTGTAGATGGCTCTTGTGGTCCTACTGATGTGAGAGGCAAAGTCAAGCTGTTGGTCAGTTGTTATGCCCAGGTATGTAACCTCTTGTTTGGTCTCCAGCTCTGTTAATACCCTTTAAATACTTAAAGGGTATTACTGAACAAACAAACTTTTTTCAAAGAAGTGGAAGCTGTAAACCCTAGTGGGCATAAAATGAAGCTGCAAGGAGGTAAACTTAAAAACAACATCAAGAAATATATTTTCATCGAAAGAGTGATGGATGCTTGGAATACCTTCCCAAAGGACATGGTCGGGGCAAATACAGTAACGGAATTCAAAGTGACATCGGAAAGACACATTGGATCCCTTTTTGTAACAAGAGGATCAAATAAAAATAAACGTAAATATCTTTTATAGTTCAATAAATAGAGGGGGAGGGGTGTGATCTGCACGGAGCAGCAGTTACAACTCTAAACAAAGGCATAGAGGAGGGTGACCTGCACAGAGCAGTGGGTACAACTACTCTGGCCATCTTACTGGGCAGACTATATAGACAATACTGGTCTTTATCTGCCATCATATACTATCTTACTATGTCACTATCATCATTCCAACATTTTTCTCAAGGCTACTTGCTCACAGAGTTGAATGAGCCCTCCATGCTTTGGTTGGCAAGAGAGCCATTGCATCTACTGGAGTGAACTTAAGACCCTAGAAAGTCCACTTTGCTCTTTGTTTTGCTTCGCTTCAACAAGCCTGAGATTGCTGTATCTAAAAGAATCTTGTCCAGTTGGATAGCAGATTTATATTTTTTGCTTATACCCAAACAGGTTTGACCTGTCAAATGTTTGTTGCCTTGTTGGCAGGTTGTTCTCACCTTTTTTGTTGACAACAACCCTTAGCCTAGGGGTCCCTTATTCTCTTATTAGTCTTAAATGGGTTACCATGTAGCTTCATGGTGCGTCCCCTAGTCTTTCTACTTTTTGATGGCATAAACAACCGATCTGCGTTTACCAGTTTATTAATTTATAGACCTCTATGATATCTCCCCTCAGCTGTCTTTTTTCCACGTTGAAAACCCCTAATCTTTTAAGCCTTTCCTCATAGGGGTATCCTTCTATCACCTTTGCCTTTTGGTTGCTCTTCTCTGTACCTTTTCTAATTCTGTTATATCCTTTTTTTTTAAGATATGGCGACCAGAATTGCACACATTATTCAAGGTGCGGTCACACCATGGAACGATACAGTTACACACTCACATACACTCTCCCCTCCTTTTCGGGCATAGAATTTATTACCTTGTAGCTGAATTATAGAACTGATGCACACTGTAAGCCATAGTCAAAGGACTATTCCTTATCGTCCCTCCAGTCTAGTCCTGACATCTGGGTTGAGCTCCTCCTCCCGCAGCCTTGGAGACTGAGCACGTCACTTTTTTGGTGACTCCTGTATAAATAGGCCAGGATCCACCTCCACGCTCCAGTAAGCTCAGTCTCCAAAGCAGCTGGAGGAGTATTGACCTAGGAGGTCAGGACTCACAGGAGGGATAAATAAGGAGAGGTAGTTAGGTAGTTTAAGAAAAGAAAAAAAGAATGATAAAGGGAACTGCGGTTTTAATTCTGCAGACCATTGAGGGCAGATTCAGCCTTCATGGCCGTTTGAGTTTGCAGGGGCTGCCTCAGCACCCCCCCCCCTCCCTCACTGCCACTGTGGCCTACCTGTAGTGTGCATGGGTAGTGAAGGAGGAGGTTTTCCGGCTCCCCGAACTCACCGTGTGGGTGATGAGCCGGCTAGTGAGCAACGTCGGGGTGAGCTGTCTATTTGCAGCTACAGAGGATCGCGGCGGCGCCTCATCAGTCAGAAGCTCATTTTCTTTATCTGCTGTTCTTGCTTGGGGGTGCTCTGCCTGACGCCGTTGCCGCGAGCAGGCAGAGCGCGGGGGGAAAGAGCCAGAGGAGGCGTTGGACAGCTCGGGAAGGTAAGCGCAGTGCATACGGCAGGAGAACGGGCAGGCAGCCGTTAGTGGAGCACGGGGAGGTGTTGGGCCCGTTTAGGCCTCAGCCGCGTGGAAAAAACGCGGGAAACAGTGTAGGAGAGTCGCATTAGTCGTCTGATGTCTTTGCTGACACGGTTTGACAGGAACTAGAAGGGAGAGTCCTTAGTTCGGGTTCCTAGCTGTGGTAATTGTTGTTTTGGTGAATTTTTCTGCAAAACAAAAAAGAGCACAGATTGTTTTTTATTTTTTGGCTCTACGAGTGGTCAGGACTGGCTAGCAGGCATGCCTTCCAAACCCTTGTGTTTAATGTGTGGGGGGAGGAAGGGGTCGCTGTCTGAGGCCGGGGTATGCAGGAAGCAGCCTCAGCGGAGCTAGCCACGGATGAGGTAGGAGAGAGCCAGAAAGGAGAAATTCTTGTCCTTCCTGACATTCCCTCTGCCCCTGCTCTGATCCAGGGTGGATTAGCAGCAATTTTTTCTCAAGACTTCGTGGCCCTGCTGCAACAAGCGCTCGGAAGGGGAGTGCATGGGCCAGCAGGGGCAGTACAGGTAGAACTGGGGGGGGGGAAGCATCCGGGTCCTCAATTGGATTCAGCGGCAAGCAGTGTCCCCTCGAAGAGACCTAGACTGGTGAGTGACAAGATAGAGAAGATGGTAGATCAGGAGGAGCATTCGGAAGAGGAGTTAGAGATGGAAGAGGAGTTGGAAGAAGGGGAGCTCACAGAGCAGGAAGATCAGGCACGAGTGGTGAGAGGTTTCCGGCGGGAGGAGTTGCCAGGGCTGATCACGGAGACACTGAAGGCGCTGAACATGCCGATTGCGGGTCCGGCGGAGGATTCGGCGTTAGATGATCCGTTATTGCAGGCCGTTCGCAAGCCCCAAAAAGTCTTCCCAGTACATAGTGTTTAGGGAGATGATCCAAGAACAATGGGAAGGAGTCGAGGGTGATGGCTCGAGTGTATCCCTTAGTGTACCAGGATAAGGATCTTTATAAGTCTCCTAAGGTGGATGCCGCGGTGGCGGCTGTCACCAAGAGGACGACGATACCAGTTGAAGGTAGTGCAGCGCTGAAGGATGCCCAGGATAAGCGATTAGACTCCTTATTGAAACAGGTTTTTGATGTCAATTCCCTTTCCATGCAGGCTTCTATTTGTGGAGCGTGGGTGGCTAGGGCATGTCTGCATTGGTGCCAGAGGATTAGTACAGCTCAGCTAGAGGACACGGCTGAGGAGACAGCCAGGTTGGAAACGGGGGCGGCTTATCTGGCGGATATCCAGTATGATCTGATTCGGGACCTGTCCAGAAGTATGGCGTTGGTAGTAGCGGCGCGCAGATGTTTGTGGCTCCGTGATTGGGCTGCGGATGGTTCCTCTAAGGCACGGCTGAGTAAGCTTCCCTTCAGGTGCAAGCTCCTATTTGGAGAAAATTTGGAAATGTTTGTGAAGGACCTCGGCGAATCTAAGGGTGGACGGCTGCCAGAGAATAAGCAGAAGCCTGGCCGGGTCCAGGGGCCGAACAAAAATCAACAGAGGGAATTTCAGCATTTTCGCTTGCCAAGGTTTGGTCAGTTTCAGCGAGGACGTTCGGCTTATAGGTCCCAGGGGTTTCGGGAATTCAGAGGAGCAGGAAGAGGTTTCGGAGCTTCCTCGTCCTCGACCTTCAAGAAGCCTCAATGAAGTGAGGGGGTCCAAGCGGGATTGATTCCCATTGGGGGTTGGTTTAAGGGAGTTCTATCCTGCCTGGATCCGAGTTACGTCAGACCAGTGGGTGTTGGAGGTCATTCGAGAAGGTTATGCTCTGGAGTTCCAGCGCCCAGTGGTCGACGTCTTCGTGTTCTCTCCTTGCAGGGTCCTCTCAAAGTGGCTGGCGGTTCAAGAGACAGTAGAAAGGCTTCTGGCGCTCAGAGCAGTGGTGCCAGTGCTGGAGGACGAGTACGGTTGCAGTCGGTACTCCATATATTTTGTGGTCCCAAAGAAAGAGGGCACCTTTCGGCCGATTCTGGATCTCAAGGGGTCAATCGATGCCTCAGAGTATTGCATTTTCGAATGGAGACACTAAGATCAGTCATAGTGGCGGTAAGACAGGGAGAGTTTCTCACGTCTTTAGATTTGACCGAGGCCTATCTCCACATTCCGGTTCGCAGAGAGCATCAGCAGTTTCTGCACTTTGCGGTCCCTCAGGGGTATTTTCAGTTCCAAGCATTGCCATTCGGCTTAGCAACAGTGCCAAGAACCTTCACCAAGGTGATGGTGGTGGTGGCGGCAGCCTTGCGAAAAGACGGAGTGTTGGTGCATCCTTACCTGGACGATTGGTTGATCCAGGCGAAGTCAAAAAGAGAAAGCGAGGAAGCTACCAGCCGCGTGGTACAGTTTCTTCAGGATCTAGGCTGGGTAGTCAATGCAGAAAAGAGCAGGTTAGGGCCTTCGCAGGAGATAGGAGTATTTGGGAGCCCGATTCGACACAAGAGAGGGGAGAGTTTTTCTTCCGCTCCTCAGAGCGCAGGGTCTAAGGGAGCTGGTATGCGCCTTTCTGAACAGGGGGGCTCCCACAGCATGACACTATCTGCAGCTGTTAGGAAAGATGGCAGCGACGCTAGAGGTGGTACCGTGGGCCAGAGCCCACATGTGGCCGCTGCAGAGGGCTTTACTCAGGAGATGGTCACATCAGTCTGATCGGTTGACCCAGAGGTTGCCCTGTCCACAGGAGACACGGGAGGCCCTACAGTGGTGGCTCGAGCCTGGAAATCTTCAAAGGGGCATGCCTTTGGAGGTGCTGGACTGGATGCCTCTGACGACAGATGCCAGTCTGTTCGGATGGGGGGCTCAATTCAAAGGCCGGTTCGCTCAGGGCCAGTGGACGGAAACAGAAAAGCAGTGGTCCATCAACAGGTTGGAATTACGAGCGGTGAAGTTAGCACTTTGGGCCTTACAACCCAGGTTGCAGGGAAAGGTGATAAGGGTGCTATCCGACAATGCCACAGACGTGGTTATATCAATCACCAAGGAGGCACCAGCAGCGTATCTCTGGAGGACGAGGTGGCAGAGCTCTTACGCTGGGCCGAAGAACATCTGGAGGCCTTGTCGGCGGCTCATGTAGCGGGGGTGGACAATGTCACTGCCGATTACTTGAGTCGTATCAAAGTAGATCTCGGAGAGTGGGTTCTTCATCAGGAGGTATTCGACTTGGTGGTGTATCGGGGGACACCGGTGATTGGATCTCATGGCAACGTTTGCATCGGCGAAGGCCGCAAGTTTTTACAGCAGAAGGCGAGAAAGGATGTCGGAAGGCTTAGATGCCCTGATGCAGGTTTGGCCAAAAGAGCAGCTACTGTATGTGTTTCCGCCATGGGTGTTGATAGGGCGGGTGCTACAGCGGATAGAGCGGCACAAGGGTCAGGTCATCCTCATTGCTCCGGATTGGCCTCGAAGGCCGTGGTGTGTGGACTTGATGCGACTTCTAGTGGGGTGGCCATGCCGGCTGCCAGACAGAAGGGATCTATTAGTTCAGGGGCCATTGAGCATGGTTCAGGTGGATCGATTCTTGCTTACGGTTTGGCTCTTGAAAGGGCGAGGTTAAGGGTGAAAGGTTACTCACCACAGGTCATTTCTACTTTATGAGATCCAGGCGTCGCTCAACCTCGATGGCATATATTAGCGTATGGCGATTGTTTGAGTCGTGGTGTGCAGAGAACGGAGCAACAGCTTTGAAGGTGTTGGTGCCGCAAGTTCTGTCTTTCTTGCAGAGGGGTTTGGATAAGGGCTTGACGGCCTCTTCCCTGCGAGTTCAGCTGGCAGCGCTGTCCTATTTCTGGGGGAAAGTACAAGGTAGGAGTCTCAGGACTCATCCGGATGTGAAACGTTTTTTGCGAGCGGCGTTGCTACTGAGACCTCCATGCAGGATGGCGGTGCCGGCGTGGGATCTCAATTTGGTGTTGGAGGCTCTGGTACGGGAGCCATTTGAGCCTTTGCATTCGGCTTCCTTAAAGGATCTTACTCTCAAAGTCGTCTTTCTGGTGGCCATTTGTTCGGTTAGAAGGATTTCGGAGTTGCAGGCTTTGTCGTGTAGGAAGCCTTTCTTGTCCTTTCAAAGTCAGAAGGTAGTTTTGAGAACGGTACCCTCCTTCTTGCCTAAGGTGGTGTCGGTGTTCCACTTAAATCAGGTAGTGGTGTTGTCAAGTTTTGACCTCAAGAGCAAGCAGAAGGACAGAGGTCGGCTGCATCGACTGGATGTAGGATGTGTGTTACGTAAGTATTTGCAGAGGACGGCCCTGTTTCGTAAGTCGGACAGACTGTTTGTCTTGTTTGGGGGTCCAAGGCAAGGGGAAGCATCGTCGAAGGTGTCTATTGCTAGGTGGTTGAAAGAGACCATTGCATCGGCTTATATATTGAAAGGGAAGTCAGTCCCGGTGGGGCTGAGAGCTCATTTGACAAGAGCGCAAGCGGCTTCTTGGGTGGAGTTCAGTTTAGTGCCTGCGGTGGAGAGTTGCAGGGCAGCGACGTGGTCTTCGCTTCATTCTTTTGTGAAGCATTACAGGTTGGATGTTCAGGCGGAACGGGATTCTTGTTTTGGATCTGCGGTGCTTCAGGCGGGTCTAACAGGTCCCTCCCGGTGATTGTAGTCATTTACTGCTCTGTTACATCCCCAGATGTCAGGACTAGACTGGAGGGACGATAAGGAAGAGGAAATTGGACTTACCTGCTAATTGTTGTTCCTTGAGGAACTCCAGTCTAGTCCTGTATCCCTCCCTGGTGTAGACCTGGATCTATGGCCTGAAGCAGAGGACAATGGCCTAGGTAGGATGTGTCTGGGCAAGTGGCGTTTCATAAGGGGAGGAGAGTTCTTGCTATAGGGGGAAGGTATTCCTCTCCTGGGGTTCCTCGGAAGTGGAGGGTAGCCCCAGCAGAACTTAAAAGAAGGCCTATTGCAGGATAGGCTTCTGGTAAACGGTCTATTTAGGGGGCCTTCTAAACTGTTATTTGGTATAGTGTTAGTTACGGTTCTGTTTAACTACTTAGTTATTGCTCTCGTTAGTCTGCTTTGTCAATAGGTTACTGGAGCGTGGAGGCGGATCCTGGCCTGTTTATACAGGAGTCACCAAAAGAGTGATGTACTCAGTCTCCAAGGCTGCGGGAGGAGGAGCTCAACCCAGATGTCAGGACTAGACTGGAGTTCCTCAAGGAATAACAATTAGCAGGTAAGTGTAATTTCCTCTTTTTCCCAAAAAAGGTCTGGAAATGTATTCTCTGGGTTGCATTTTCAGATCATGTCTCCCACTTGTGTCGCAAGTCAAATGCTGTCTTTAGAGAGCCCATGTCACAGGTAAGCACCTTTGCTTTGTTAGCTGTTCCTTTTGTAGTCTTCTGTTGGCAGTGTTATGAGTACTTTTAGATATTGTGATTGGAAAGAGGTGGTGGAAGGAACAGAACAAGGAAGCATGCATGATGAAAGGAATTTTATTGTCACATTTGGCTTTAAAGTACAAACATGAAAGGAAAAAAGTTGTGGCATGATAAGTTTAACTGTATCTGTTTGCGGCTTACCTGAACTGACCCAGTGATGGTAGAAAATAGCCTATGTGCCTATTTAAACTGTATTTTGCTACTTAGTGCTAGCACCTGAGTAAGGAATTCAGTGTTCTGTAGGATAATGTAATGAGAGTACAATGGAGAATGGCATGAAAATAGAACCTTCTGCTAGATTATTCTTTTAAGTACATCTTGAGAAAAGCACAGCTCTGCCCTGGGACTGAACTGGCCTTTTACTGATTCTGTAATCACTAGTTTGACCTGAGGGAAGCCTGCTGAGAGTGCACTTAATCCATGTGCCACTCTGTCTGCATGACAGTGAAAGTTTGATACTAGTACGCTAGCAATCCCATATATTGTATGATTACTGAAATATAATGGCAGAGTGAATAGTCTCACATAGGCTGATTTTCAACATTAATAATTTATCAGCCATTTGGTTCTCTAGGAGGAACTCTCAATGCAAATATGTGTCATAGATATCATGAAAAATGGTCCCAATCGAAGAATCTGTTTTAATTCTAGGGGCATGTTTACTAAAAGTAAGTAAGTAAAGTTAATGACTGTTAAATGCTTCCATTGCCCATTCATTGCTATGGGCTATTGTAGCACTTAACGCGTGTTAATGTTTAGTAAACATACCCCTAGGAGTCTTTTTTGATGAAGATCTCACCTTTTCCCTCATATCTCCTTATTAGTAAAAAAACCTTTTTATTTCTTAAGAATGATTAGATCAATTAAGCCCTATTTGAAAACCAAATCACAGAAAATATTTGTTCATGCCCTGATATTAAATCAGACTGAATATTGTAATTCCCTTCTAGTGAGTGTCCCAGAATATTCCATTAAAAGACTACAACTAATTCTAAACATAGCAGTAAAACTTACCTACCATGACAAATGATCTGTTCATGTCACACCGCTTCTGGTAGAATAACTCTGGCTGCCAATTTGCAGTAAGATAGAATTTAAAATTTTAATGCTTGCTCTCACTGCTCTCTTTAAACAAGTTACCCACTTTCTTTTGCTGCTTTTCATTCCATACCACCCTCACAGACAATTGAGATCACCACAGGCACACCTACTAGGTATTTCATCCTTCTGCCAGTGGATTTGCAATTCAGCTTTCTCTGTTATTGTTGAACTCTCTTCCTTTTGATGTTTATGCTCAAAGTTCATACAGGAAATTTAAAAAAATGTGTCAAAATCTGGTTATTCAAATGTTCATATAAAGAATATTTATGAATGTGTTTGGCACTTTACACTACAAGGGTTTCCCCCTTTTCCTATGTCCAGTTTCAACATCAGCACTATTCATAAAGGTTTACGTTGTTGTCCTGTGCAATTCCCTGCCCTTACAGTGCCTTGTGAAAGTATTTATATCCAGGAACAAGCAGGAATGTAGTCTTCACATATGGGTATCGTCGGTACCGACGGTGCTTTTGCGGGAACGCTCCCCAGCGTCCAATTAGAAAGCTTTTGGGAGCATCCCACAGCGCCTGCGTGCTGCCTTCCCGCCTTTCCCAACTGCCTCTCTCCAGTTCTTCGTTTTCCGTGGAGCCAGCAGGTTGTTGTTCCTGTCACCGCAGAAAATGTTTCCTCCTTCTTATACTTTTTTGTAGTCGCGTCTGCCTTCCTCGACGCTACACCGGTACGGCCGGTGATTTTTTCTTTCTTTTAGAAAAAAAAAATATATATACAGTCAAACCTCGGTTTTCATTATTAATCCGTTCTAAGAAGTCTAACTAAAACCGAAACGTACGAAAACCGAAGCAATATTTCCCATAGGAAATAATGTAAATTCAATTAATCCGTTCCAGACACCCAGCTCCTGTCACTTCTCTCACCTGCCCGATCGTCCACAGGACAGCAAACACACAGATATTGTACTGTACGGCACTGCAACATCTCCTGCTTACATTGACAGCTACCCTGCTACCTCCGAGCCTGAGGGGGCGTTCCAGAGAACAGGCAGGCGGTGGAGAGATCGGGGCCTTCCTCTCTGTGCAATCCTTGGCTCTTGACTCTGACTCTTGCTCAGCTGACTTTCGCTTCAACACGCGATCGGTGAGTCCGGGGGGTAGTGCTGCCGGGACTGGGGAGGCACATGGAGGCTGGCAATTTGTCCACATTCCTGCCCTTGCCCATAGGAGGAGCAGCACCAGCCACTATTGGGACCATCAGCTGTTCAGTAACACAACGAAAACCGAGGCGATATCCGATAACCGAGACAACATCTCAGTCAGAAAAGACGTCGAAAACCGAAACGTACGAAAACCGGGGCCAACGAAAACCGAGGTTTGACTGTATTTAGTTCGTTTTTTTTTTTTCCCCCCCCCCAATTTTTTCCTCCTCCAAAATTTCCTCCATTATGGAAAAACCCGCTCGGGTTTTAAGAAGTGCACCAAGTGTGGCGGTACCATATCCGTCACCGACACCCGTGAGTGGTGTCTTAAATGTTTAGGTCCTGACCACTCCATCTCGGCGTGTATGGCTTGTGCCATGATGTCCAAGAGGGGTCGACAAAACCAGGCTGCTAAGTTTAGCACCCTCTTTCCCTCGGATGCAGCCTCGGTGGTATCGACATCTTCCAGGGCTTCGTCTTCCTCCCATGGATCTCAGGTAACTAAACATAAGTCCAGCCGGTCCTCAAAGGGTAGATCTCCTCCTAAGCATCGAGATGCCTGGCGTTGCCCTTGAGGATTCTGCACCGGCAAAATTGCCCCGGTGGGAGGCTTCGGCTTCCAAAGCATTATCGGGGCTCCAGGATGTTCTCGAGGCCTCAACCTCGGCAGAACTACTGGTGCCATGCTCTGGGGTACCATCTGTCTTCTCCGGTACCGATACCCAGGCATTGGCAGCGTCGATAAACCAGAGGTTCCTGGCTATTGAATGCAGTCTGGCGGCTCTCCTTGCGGCATCGACACCCTCGGAACCGCGTCAGACAATTCAGCCGGTATTGGAGCTGGCATTGGTACCGGTACCGATAGCATCGGCATCGACTTCGGTGTCCGCATTGCCAGCACCAAGTCAAGCCATGCCCTCCGGTACTGATACACCGGTAACTATTCCCCCCGGTACCGATTTCGGTTGGTACGGGTGTCGTGCTCTACAAGAGCATCCAGACAGAAGTTACTTTGAATCCTCGGATGACTCTGAGGATTCTGACAGTTCTGTCGGTACCGGAATGCTTCTCCCCGAGGAGCCTTCCTCTCCCAAACGGAGGATGTCTCCTCCAGAAGATATCTCCTTTCAGGATTTTATCAGGGAGGTTGCTCGAGGTCTGTCCATTACTGTGGCTCCTGAAACAGAGCCCAGGGCAAAGGAGTTGGAGATTCTGCAATATCCCAAAGCTCCTAAAGAGGCAGCTACCATGCCTATCCGTGAGATCTTACATGATCTCATGTTAAGAATGTGGGAAACCCCCTTGACCACTTCACCTCACTCCCGTCATCTGGATACCATGTATCTGGTTCCTCCCTGTCCTGGTTTCCAGAAGACTCAGCTGCCTCACCACTCTATCGTAGTGGAGTCAGCTATGAGAAGGATCAGAAGTGCAAAGAGGCATGCCTCTAATCTTCCAGGACCTCGGTGTAGAACTTTGGATGCCTTTGGACATCGTACCTTCCAGGCTTCCATGCTTTCTGCCAGGATCAGTTCCTATATTTTATATATGGGAATGTTCCTTAAGGATGCCACAGGGGATTTAGAAGTTTTGAGCCCTCTTCTTCCTGAAGATAAGAGGCAGGATTTTCTCACACTGGTTAAACCTGTCCAGGATGTTTCTAAATTTGTCAATCGTGCAGCTTTTGACTGTTTTGCGTGCATAAGCAGGACCTCTGCCATTGCCATAGGTGGTGCACGTAGAATTGCCTGGCTCCAGGCATCCAATTTGGAGCTCTGGGTGCAGGATAAACTGGGCAATATTCCTTATACAGGTGAGAATCTATTCGGCAAAGATTGGCAAGAAAAGGCCAATGAGTTGGATGCTGATAACTCCACTTTGGATAGATTACACAGGTACACTACCAAAAAACTGCCTCCAGTTTTGCAACTGATTCCTATAGATTTTGGGGTGCTGAATCCAGGAAAAATAGCCAAAATGTTCCATCACGTCACGTTTTCTTGCAAAATTAGATTTCTTACCCATATAAGGAATGTTCACATAATTTCTTTTTAGCCGACTGCAGTTTATTTTCTTGGCCCAAAATAGAGGTTGTAATGGTTAACTAACTAGAAACACTCCCTCATGATATTTTAGAGTGTTTTGTATTCATTTTATACATTAACAGGACAATTGGGAGGCGGGGGGCTAAATCCAGTACTCGCGCTGGCGCATGTTCTTTCCTGTTTGCCTCGCCTCGTTCGCTCGCTCAAACACGGTGGTTGCGACATGAACGTTCCTGTCAAATTTCAGTTTCTTGCAAGTTCATTATTACCTTTTGTTTGCTCAGTCGTAATCCAGCTTTATTCCGAAGTGGTTCACTACAGTTGTAGTTTGCAGTGCTGTGTATTTGTGATGGCTCACAGAGCCAGAGGTTGCGTCAACTCTCCGGACAGTTTTTGTTTTATTTGTGAGGAATATACCGTGAAAAAGCGGCAGAGGAGCATTTCTGCATTTATTAAAAAAGTATATTTCGCCTATTTCGGTTTGAAGTTAGGCGATCAAGACAAACCGTGGGCTCCTCACAAAGTGTGCAAGACATATGAGGAAGATCTACGCTTATGGATGAAAGGTAAAAAACAAGCATTTCGTTTCGGAATACCTATGATGTGGCGTGAACAAAGAGACCACAGCAGTGACTGCTATTTTTGCTCTTGCATTGTGAAGGGATACAACTTAAAAAATAAGAACGTAATAAGTTACCCCAACCTTCCCTCAGCAATTAGGCCTATGCCTCATAGCAACGAAGTACCTGTGCCTGAACCACCAAAATCTTTGGATCATATTTGTGTGGACGGTTCTGATCATGATGAGACTCATCAGATGGCTTTTCCCGATGAGTCCAGTACTTCCGAGTTTGAAACTGAACCAGATCCGAAACCTGAACTTTTCTCTCAAGCTGAATTGAATGATTTAGTCCGGGATTTAGGACTCCCAAAAGATGCTGCCCAACTGCTAGGTTCTCGGCTTAAACATAAAAATCTATTGTCACCAGGAACAACTTTTTATTGGTACCGCAACCACGAGACACAATTTTTGAAGTATTTCAGCAAAGAGGAAGATTTGGTATTTTGCAACGATATATACGGAGTGATGGAAAAGTTTAAACTCAAGTATGATCCTGCTGAATGGCGGCTGTTCATTGATTCGTCAAAAGACAGCATAAAAGGTGTTCTTCTTCATAATGGCAACACATTCGCTTCAGTTCCTATTGCTCACTCTGTTATTCTCCAAGAAAAATACGAGAATTTGGCCCTGATTCTTCAGAAGATTCGTTATGATGAGCATAAGTGGATGATTTGTGGAGACTTTAAAATTCTATCCATGCTATTAGGGCAGCAATCCGGTTTCACCAAATATCCCTGCTTCCTTTGCTTGTGGGATAGCCGGGCCCGCGACCTACACTTGGGGAAAAAAGACTGGCCAATTCGGGAGTATTTGAGACCCGGTAAGAAAAATGTTCTTCATGAGAGCTTGGTACCTCGTGATAAAATTCTATTACCACCTCTCCACATTAAGTTGGGTCTCATTAAGCAATTCATCAAGTCCCTTCCAAAAGATGGTGAGTGCTTTCGGTACCTTTGCTCAAAGTTCCCCCGACTTTCTGAAGCAAAACTAAAGGAAGGAGTGTTTGTTGGCCCTGATATAAGGAAACTCATTTCAGATGGAGCATTCGCTGAAACGATGTCTGAGAAGGAAAAAGAAGCCTGGTATTCCTTCAAGGATGTTGTTCTCAAATTCTTGGGGAACAGGCGGGATGAGAACTATAAGGATATTGTTGCCAGGATGCTCAATGCCTTCAAAGAACAAGGCTGTAACATGAGCCTGAAAGTCCATTTCTTGCACTCCCATGTGAACTACTTTCCCGAAAACTTGGGGCGTACAGTGAAGAACAAGGTGAAAGGTTTCACCAGGACATCAAGGATGCAGAGAGAAGGTACCAAGGAAGATGGAACACCACTATGATGGCTGATTTCTGCTGGTTGCTGCTGCGGGAAACCCCAGATGAAAAATACGCCAAGCAGCGCACCAAGCATTCTGGGGAAGAAGAAACGGGCCCACCAGGAGATTGATTGACCCAAGAATGACTTTAAAATCTAAACTGTGTTGACAAATATCGTGTTTTTACTAAACTTTGAAATAAAAATTTGCTAGTTATTACCACAGTGTCGGATCTCATTTATTAGAATTTTATTTTCACACCATCAGGTGTTTGTCTTCATGTATTGCAATGGTGCGGTTTGCGTTTTCTATTCTTACATACATACCTGTACAACATTTTTTGCACATTTCTTTGCTTTGCTTTGTGTCTAACCTCGCTCTTATATGCTCAATGTTTGTGCACATGTATGTGGCTGTTTTAAGTGCAGACAATTTTGCTACCATCACAGTGTGTTTTGTTGACATTACTCTATTCTTATGTGCTGCCTTGTTACAATTTTCTTTATTCTTATTTGAATAACTACTAAACAATTAGTATAAAGAATTCATCCAAGAAACTTTTATCTCGATCGCACTCAATCTGAAACGTTCACCTCAAACTGCTAACCCAATGTAGCAGAAAATCTGTACTTGATGGAGCAAATTGGTTACCAGATTTGGATTCAGCGCACCAAAAAACGTAAAAATCAATCGAAACATTAGAGGCAGTTTAAAAAATTTTTTTTTTAGTGTACCTGTGTTATCCAAAGCCACAGCTGATCCTGCAAGAAAGAAATCTTTCAAAAAAACATTCTTTTCCAAAAAGAAGAGGTTTTATCCCTGTTATCAGCAGGGACATTCTGCAGGTCAGCCTGTCCGGAAGAGTCAGCAACCACCTAAACAAAGGAAAGCAAAGACTGCTAAGCCTCAGCTGTCTCAGCAGTCTCAGCCTCCTCGAGGCCTTTGACTTCCATCTAGAGAACTTAGCCTTCCTGGCCCTCAGTGGACCAGAACCTTCCACCATTCTAGGGAGGTTGTGCTACTTTGCCCCCAAATGGGGGCAAATAACAGCAGAACATTGGACTCTTTCCATTATAAGAGAGGGGGTACAAGCTTCACTTCCTCCGCTTGCCCCCTCTTACAGTGGTAAGTCAGTTCTATTCTCAGACCTCTCTCATCAACCTGTTAGATCAAGAGGTCACCATGCTTCTTGCCCAAGGGGCAATAGAAGAGGTACCCATTCTTCAACAGGGTACAGGGCTTTACTCCCCCTATTTCCTTATCCCAAAGAAAACAGGAGGACACAGACCCATTTTGGATCTCAGAGAATTGAACAAATTCCTGTTCAAGGAGAAATTCAAAATGATTTCTCTGGGAACCCTGCTGCCATACCTTTAGAGTCAGGATTGGCTTTGTTCTCTAGATCTCAAGGATGCATACACCCATGTTCTCATCCATCCAACTCACAGAAAGTTCCTTCGGTTCCTTTTTCAAGGAAAGCACTACTAATACAGGGTGCTTCCTTTTGGCCTGGCCTCAGCACCAAGGGTGTTCACGAAATGCATGGCTGTGGTAGCAGCATTTCTTCGCACTCTAGGAATATTCGTCTTCCCCTACTTAGACGACTGGCTCATTCGAGCCCCGTCAGAGTCAGAGGCCAGGACATCTCTGTCTTGCACAATGCGTATCCTTCAGTATTTGGGCCTGGTCATAAACATCCCAAAATCCAGTCTAACTCCCACTCAGTCTCTAGAGTTCATAGGAGCTTTGCTGGATACCAGAAAAGCAAGGACCTATCTCCCCCAGGCCCGTTGCCTTCGCATGGTGCAGTTAGTTTCTCAAGCAGTGCTGAAGCCTCATCTCACTGCTCGAGAAATGTTGCAACTGCTAGGCCACATGGCTTCTACCGTACATGTGGTCCCTTATGCTTGCCTCCATATGAGAGCAGCCCAGTGGACCCTATCCATTCAGTGGATCCAGGCATCAGGATGCCTGTCAGACAAAATAGCAAACACAAATCGCCTAATTTTGTCCCTCCAATGGTGGCAGTCCACTCAAAACCTGTTGCTGGGGTCCCCATTTCAACAACCTTCACCCCAGGCAACTCTCACAACAGATGCTTCACCAGTGGGTTGGGGAGATCATCTGCAAAACTTCTCCACCCAGGGCACCTGGACTCCACAGGAGACTCATCTACACATCAATCTTCTGGAGCTCAGAGCAATCTTCCTTGCTCTTCGAGTGTTCCACACTCTGCTCAGCTACAAGACAGTCCTCATTCACACGGACAATCAAGTAGCCATGTTCTATTTGAACAAGCAGGGAGGAACAGGCTCTCTGTCGCTTTGCAAGAAAGCTTTGCGACTATGGGCCCTCGCCAGAGAGCATCAGATTCATCTCCCGGCAGTATATCTTCCAGGTATCCAAAACTCTTGGGCAGACAGACTCAGTCGAGTTCTGCTTCCACACAAATGGTCTCTACATACAGACCAGGTAGCCAAGATTTTTCAAATTTGGGGAACCCCGGACATAGACCTCTTTGCAAGTCCGTTGAATGCCAAACGTCCCTGGTTCTGTTCCAGAATTCCGACTCAGGGCTCTCAGGCCAGGGATACTTTCCTCCTTCATTGGGGCCAAGACTTCCTTTATGCTTTTCCACCCATTCCCCTGATCCCCAAAACCATGTTCAAGCTTCAGAGAGACAGAGGGCGCATGATTCTCATAGCTCCACCTTGGCCATGGCAACTGTGGTACCCTCTGCTTCTACATCTCTCTCAAGCTCCCTCTCTGGAGTTAGGGTCTGCTCCAGACCTCCTGTCACAGGAGGATGGAATGTTATGGCATCCCATTCCCCAGTCTGCATCTCAGGGCTTGGTTGCTGAAGGCCTAGATCTTCAAGATCTTAACCTTCCTCAGCAAGTAAAGGATATCCTTTATGCTTCCAGAAAACCTTCCACAAGATGCTCTTATGCTTTCAAGTGGAAAAGGTTTACCATATGGTGCTCACAGAAGGGTCTTAACCCCCTTGCGATACCTCTGGAATCATTATTGGAGTATCTCCTTCATTTATCCAATGCAGGACTTAAAACTAACTCAGTAAGGGTCCATTTAAGTGCTATTGCATCTTCTTTCAAGCCTCTAAATGGACAACCTATTTCCTCCCATCCTCTTATAGCAAGATTTATGATAGGCCTCCTACTAACTAAGCCTCCCATTAGGCCACCACCGGTGGCATGGGACTTAAACCTGGTTCTTGGCCAGCTCATGAAGCCACCTTTCAAACCCTTAGCTACTACCTCATTGAAATTCCTTTCTTGGAATGTTATCTTTCTCATTGCAATCACATCAGCACGTCGCATCAGTGAGTGGCAGGCACTAGTGGCTGATCCACCTTATACAAGGTTCCATCATGACAAGGTAGTCCTTAGGACTCATCCACACTTTATGCCAAAGGTGGTCTCGCCTTTTCATCTTAACCAAGCGGTCTACCTGCCTGTATTCTTTCCTAGGCCTCATGCATCAAATGCAGAAAGGAATCTTCATACTTTGGACTGTAAAAGAGCTTTAGCCTTTTACTTGCAAAGAACACAGCAACATAAAAAGTCCTCTCAACTCTTTGTTGCTTTTGATCCTTCTCATTTGGGACTTCCAGTCTCCAAGAGAACACTGTCCAACTGGATTGCTCAGTGTATTTCCTTTGCCTATCAGAGTAAGAATCTTCCTCTGGAAGGCCATGTCACAGCTCACAATGTGAGAGCCATGGCAGCTTCAATGGCTCACCTGCACTCTGTGTCTATCGACGACATCTGTCAAGCAGCCACTTGGGCCTCGGTTCATACCTTCACAGCCCATTACTGCTTGGACAAGGACTCTCGCCGGGATGCCTTGTTTGGTCAGGCTGTTCTTCAACACCTGTTCCATACCTAATCAACTCCTACCCACCATCCCTGGCTGGATGCCAGAGATCCATGGGGGGAAGTGGAGCCCTTTCACAGGGCACACAACTTCTGGGGTCTCTCCCTGGCATCTAAAGCTAGGGAGTCCCCATATGTGAAGACTACATTCCTGCTTGTTCCTGGAGATAGCATAGTTACTCACCTGTAACAGGTGATCTCCGGGAACAGCAGGAATTAGTCTTCACAACCCACCCACCTCCCCTAGGAGTTGTATCTCTCTGTCTATCTCTTTCTCTTTCCCTCTCTCTCTCTCTCTTTGTCTCAGCTTTAAACTCAACTGGAGAGAGGCAGTTGGGAAAGGCGGGAAGGCAGCACGCAGGCGCTGTGGGATGCTTCCAAAAGCTTTCTAATTGGACGCTGGGGAGCGTTCCCGCGCAGGCTCTTGTCAGTACCGATGATACCCATATGTGAAGACTAAATTCCTGCTGTTCCCGGAGATCACCTGTTACAGATGAGTAACTATGCTATCCCCTTGGTGTTTGTTCTGTTTTGTCGCATTACAACCGGGAATTAAAATGGAGTTTTGGGGATAGCATCATGCGATATACACAACATGCCTATGACTTTGAAGGTGCAAAATATTCTTTATTGTGACACAAACAATAATTTAAAAAAATCAGGAGTTTGCCTATGTATTCACCCCCCCCACTCCTCCCCAAAGTCAATAGGTTGTAGAGCCACACTTTGCTGCAATTACAGCTGCAGGTCTCTTGGGGTATGTCTCTGTTAGCTTAGCACAACTAGAAACTGGGATTTTCACCTATTCCTCAATGCAAAATTTTCCAATTCCTTCAAGTTGGATGGGTTGCGTTGGTGTACAGCAATCTTCTAGTCATGCCACATATTCTCAATTGGATTAAGGTCTGGGCTTTGACTAGGCCATTCCAAGACATTTAAAAGGTTACCTTTAAACCAGCTTTAGCAATATGCTTAGGGTCAGTGTCCTGCTGGAAGGTGAACCTCCGTCCCAGTCTCAAATCTCTTGTCAGACTAAAACAGGTTTTCCTCAAGAATTGCCCTGTACTTAGTGCCATCCATCATTCCTTCAATCCTGACCAGTTTTCCTGTCCCTGCAGATGAAGAACATCCCCACAGCATGATGCAGTCACCACTATGTTTCACTGTCAGAATGTTGTTCGTGGGGTGATGGGAAGTGTAGGCTTCGTGCCACACATGGGCGTTTCCCATGATGGTCCAAAAGGTCAATTTTTGTCACATCTGACCAGACCACCTTCCATGTGTTTGGGGGGTCCGCCACATGCAGTTGTGCAATTCCAAAGATGTTTTCTTATTTCTTTTGTTAAGCAATGGCCTTTTTCTGGCCATTCTTCCATAAAGCCTCCACTGTGGAGTGTATGGCTTAAAGTGGTCCTGTGAACAGGTACTCCCATCTCTGCTGTGGATCTTTGCAGTATGTGTTATCCTTGATATCTTTGTAGCATCTCTGATTAATGCCCTCGTTTTGGTCGGAGGCTTTCACTTGTCAGGTTTGTAGTGGTGCCATATTCTTTCCATTTTGTTATAATGGATTTAATGTTGCTCCGTGGGACAATCAGAATTTGGGATATGTTTTTTGTAACTCAAACCTGATCTATACTTCTCCACAACTTTGTCTCTGACCTGATTGGAGTGCTCCTTGGTCTTCATGTTGCTTGCTTAGTGGTGTTGCAGAGTCAGGGGCTTTTCAGAACAGGTATATTTATACAGGTATCATGTGCCTGATCATGTGAATACATTGCACACAGGTGGACCTTAATCAATGAATTATGTGAGTTTTGCGGTTAATTGGTTGGACCGGATCTTATTTAGGGGTTTCATAGCAAAAGGGATGAATACATATGCACTCACAACTTTTCAGTTTTAAATTTTTTTAATGATATATACAAGGTATTTTATTGTAATTCCACCTCATCAATTTGATTCTTACTGTTTGGTCCATTACCTAACATCCAAATGAACCTCCATTTTCATTCCAGGTTGTACATAATGCGACAAAACAGGACAGAAACTGAGGGGGTGAATATTTGTGCAAGGCACTATATGTTTGATCATGTATATATATGAAAGTGTGGTGTATATGAGTAACTGTTTTATTGTCTACTTGTTACTCTTTGGCCACTTCTGGGCATCTGTTGATTTGTAAACCGCCATGACATTGGTGTACTGTTCAAATAGCAATATAACAAATAAATATGCATAAATAAGGAAATAAGAGAAAGCTGTCTCTTAATGCTATGGTCTAAATTATCCTGTGGATTTCCTTTAACAGCAAGAGAAGGATATGTGGGACTTTAGAACAAAATAGGAAGTTTGAAACAATGCTTATCAACCCGAGTGGGAATAATGTGGGGGTGGATAGGAGGTGGAAGACTGCCAATTCTACAGCATTGCCAACATAAGGAAGCAGATCTGTCCAATCTCTCTTCCCCATCCACCTGCTGAAGCACAGGGGCACCAGGGATGACCTGGTTTTGTTTTCCTTTCTTCTCTCTGCCAGATGAAGCAGTAAGGAGTTTGGAAGAAGCAGATCTATCACTTATTCCATCTGCAACCATCAGACACAGAGAGAAGCCTTGGGTAATGAGGCTGTTTACTTCACTCTCCCTTCCCCATTAAAGGAGAAAGAAGCCGGGGACACGCGGGGCTGTCTGCTCCCTCTTCTTCACTTGCCTGAAAGAGATGATGAAGGCGGGCAGGGCCATTTGCCTTTACCTTCCTGCTTGCTGGAGCTGAGTGGGGCCATCTACATTTACACTCTCTCCCTGAGATGTACACTTCTATCTTGCCTCCTTTTTCCTTTAGTAGTGGTAGGAATGTTATTATCTCCAGGAACAAGCAGGAATAAGTCCTCACATATGGGTACGTCGGTACCGACGGAGCCCGAGCGGGAAAGCTCCCCAGCTTCCCAGAAGGAAAGCTTTTGGGGCCTCCCACTGCGCATGCGCGCTGCCTTCCCGCCTTCCTGACCAACTCTCCTCAGTTCTTCTTTTTCCGCGGAGCCAGCAGGTCATGTTCCTGTCACCGCTGAAGAAGTTGTTATTTTAATTTATTTCTTTGGCCGCGTGTCTGCCTTCCCCGATTCCAGACCGGTACCGCCGGTCTTTTTTCCTTTATTTAAAAAAAAAAAAAAAAAAAAATCATCTTTTTCTTTTTTCCTCACTTGGTGTGTTAGTTCTGTGAGGCCTTTAGGCCTTCACTAATTCTCCCTCATGGAGAAACAAGCCTCTGGGTTTAAAAAATGCACCAAGTGCAGCGGTACTATTTCAGTCACAGACACCCATGAATGGTGTCTTAAATGTTTGCGGCCTGACCATTCCATTCCGGATTGCCCATCCTGTTCTTTGATGTCTAAACGTGGCTTACAGAATCGGGCAGCCAAGTTTCACATGCTGTTTTCTACAGATACTCCAGCATCGACATCTTCCAGGTCTTCCTCTCCTGATGGATCTCAGGTAATCAAACATTCCTCTGGCAGGTCCTCAAAGGGCAAATCTCCCTCTAAGTATCGAGATACCCCTGAGGACCCTGCCCCAGCCAAAGAACCCCGGCGGGAAGCTCCGGCTTCCAAAGCTCCTCCTATGGGGTTACAGGTTGACATCGATGGCACGGCCTCGACCGATCACCTGTTAGACTGTTCTGGGGTACCGGCTCAATCATCCGGTACCGACATCCAGACAGTCGTGGTGTCCATGGATCATACAGTTCAATCCATGCAGCAGGCCATTCTGGCTTTTATTAAGGCTGCGACGCTCTCGGTACCGCACCCTGCGGTACCGACTCCGGTTCCGGTACCACAACCGATACCGGTACCCATGCCTTCCACATCGACCAGGATACCGATTCCGGTTCCTGGTTCCGGGGTTTTTCCCCGATACCGATCCGGTTCCGGGTACCCCCGATGTCGATACCGGTCGATACGCTTATCGATCCCTGGAAGCAAACAGACGATACTTTGAGTCTTCTGATGATCCTGATTCATCAGAAGACTCTGCTGAAGTATCCCTTACTCTACCTGAGGAGCCCTCTTCTCCAAAGAGGAGAATGTCTCCTCTAGAGGATTTATCCTTTCAAGACTTCATCATTGAAGTAGCTAAAGGTCTTTCTATTTCTGTATCCTCTGAAAAAGAACCTAGAGCAAAAAAGTTAGACATTTTAGGATACTCTAAGGTTCCCAAAGAGACAGTCACTCTGCCCATTCATGAAATTCTTCAAGATCACATGATGGACTTATGGGAGACTCCTCTCACCCTATCTCCACATTCTCGTCGTCTGGACACCATGTATCGTGTCCCCCCTTCTCCTGGGTTTCAAAAAACTCAGCTCCCGCACCACTCCATTGTGGTGCAGTCAGCTATGAAAAGGATCAAGAGTACTAAAAGACACTCTTCTACTCCCCCAGGAAGAGAATGTAGGACTCTGGATGCTTTTGGAAGAAAAATCTTCCAAGCAAGTATGCTTATTGCCAGAATCAACTCATACAGCCTCTATATGGGCATGTTTCTGAAGGAAATTGCATTAAAAATACGCCATTTTCTCCCCTTTATCCCAGAGGACAGAAAGGAGGAGTTCCTTCTTCTGCTTAAGCAAACTCAAGATATTTCAAAGTTCTCCAACAGAGCAGCCTTTGACTCCTTTGAAGGTGCTAGCAGAGCCTCAGGTATTGCCATAGCGGCTCGCAGAATTGCTTGGCTCCAGGCCTCTAACCTTGAACCCTGGGTCCAGGATGGGTTGGGAAATTTGCCCTGTACGGGTGAGAATCTGTTTGGTAAGGAGTGGCAAATCAAAGCCACTCAAATGGATGCAGAAAATGCTGCTTTAGATAAGACTTTCTAAGTCTACCTCTACCCCTGTCAAGAAGAAATCTTTCAAAAAGCCTTTCTACAAGAAGGCCAGATTTGCCACAAATACTGGCCAACAATCTTCTGCAGCTCGCTTTGCTCCTAAGCGTCAGCATCCTAAACAGGCCAGGGCAAAACCTGCAGGGGCTGCTACAGCCCAACAGTCCCAACCCCCTCAGGGATTTTGGCTTAAAACTAGAGAACTTAACCTTTCTGGCTCTAAAACATCCAGAACCTCTCACCATTCCAGGAAGGTTAACTTATTTTGCTCCCAGATGGGAGCAAATCACATCAGAGCAATGGACCCTCTCTATCATCAGAGAGGGCTACAAACTACATTTCTCCAACCTTCCTCCCCATACCATGGTGAGAAGTTTCAATTCTCCCCCATCTCTCCTAGACCTGTTGGGTCAGGAGGTGACCACTCTTCTCGCCCAAAAAGCAATAGAAGAGGTTCCTCTTCCTCAACAAGGGTCAGGTTTTTACTCCCCTTATTTTCTCATTCCCAAGAAAACAGGGGGGTACAGACCCATTTTGGATCTCAGAGAATTGAACAAATTTCTATACAGGGAGAAATTCAAGATGCTTTCTCTAGGCACTCTCCTTCCATACCTACAGAGTCAGGACTGGCTTTGTTCTCTAGATCTTAAGGATGCGTACACACATATACTCATCCATCCATCCCACAGAAAATTCCTACGGTTTCTGTTCCAGGGAAAACACTTCCAATACAGAGTACTTCCCTTCGGTCTAGCCTCTGCTCCAAGGGTATTTACCAAATGCATGGCAATAGTAGCTGCATTCCTACGCACCCTGGGAATATTTGTCTTCCCATACCTGGACGACTGGCTCATCCGAGCTCCGTCTCAGTCCGAGGCTCAGACTTCCCTGGATCGCACCAGGCGAATTCTACAGTATCTGGGACTTGTGATCAATCTGCCAAAGTCTCAACTCACCCCTACTCAATCCCTAGAATTCATAGGGGCCTGGTTGGATACCACCACCGCAAGGGCCTATCTACCTCAGGCCCGTTGCCAACGTCTAGTGCACTTAGCCTCTCAGACTCAGTCCAAAAGCCACTTGACTGCCAGAGAGATGCTACAACTATTAGGCCACATGGCCTCCACAGTGCATGTGGTGCCTTATGCTCGCCTACATATGAGAGCAGCTCAATGGACTTTATCCACCCAGTGGACTCAAGCATCAGGAGCTCTCTCAGACCAAATAGCAAACTCCAATCGTCTCTTTTGGTCTCTCCAATGGTGGATATCCTCTCAAAATCTGTTGTTGGGGGCCCCCTTTCGACCATTGTTGCCCCAAGCAACCCTCACAACAGATGCCTCCCAAACAGGTTGGGGGGCTCATCTCCAAGATCTCTCCACTCAGGGCACTTGGTCTCCACAGGAGACCACCCTTCATATCAACCACTTGGAACTTCGAGCAATCTTTCTAGCTCTCAAAGTTTTTCATACCCTCCTCTGCAACATGATAGTCCTTATTCACACGGACAATCAAGTAGCCATGTTTTACATAAACAAACAAGGAGGGACTGGCTCTCTGTCGCTTTGCAACGAAGCTCTAAGATTATGGGCCTTCGCCAGAGAGCATCAAATCCATCTCCTGGCAGTATATCTTCCAGGAATCCAAAACTCTTGGGCAGACAGACTCAGTCGAGTTCTGCTTTCACACGAATGGTCCCTGCACATGGATCAGGTACTCAGAATCTTCCAGAAATGGGGAACCCCGGACATAGACCTCTTTGCAAGTCCGTGGAATGCCAAACTTCCCTGGTTCTGTTCCAGAATTCCGTGTCAGGGAGTTCAGACCAAGGATGCCTTCCTCCTGCATTGGGGTCAGGGTTTCCTGTATGCCTTTCCACCCATTCCTTTGATTCCCAAGACTCTGTTCAAACTTCAAAGGGATTAAGGGTCCATGATCCTCATAGCTCCATGCTGGCCACGCCAAGTGTGGTACCCTCTACTTCTGCATCTCTCCCAAGCCCCCTCCCTGGACTTGGGAGCGGCTCCAGACCTTCTGTCTCAAGAGGAGGGGACTTTGTGGCACCCAAACCCCAAGTCCCTTCACCTCAGAGCTTGGTTACTGAAGGCCTAGACCTTCAACACTTCAATCTTTCGCAGCAAGTGAAGGATATCCTACATGCCTCTAGGAAACCTTCCACTAGGCGTTCTTACGCTTTTAAATGGAAAAGATTTTCCATTTGGTGTGCTCAAAAGGGTCTTAACCCTCTGGCACTCCCATTGAATTCTCTTTTGGAATATCTCCTGCATCTCTCCAATGCAGGACTCAAAACGAATTCAGTAAGAGTCCATTTGAGTGCTATTGCGGCATCACTTAAGCCCATCAATGGACAACCTGTTTCCTCTCATCCTCTTATTGCAAGATTCATGAGAGGCTTAACTTTAACTAAACCTCCCATTCGACCTCCTCCGGTGGCATGGGACTTAAACTTGGTTCTTGGTCAGCTTATGAAGCCACCTTTTGAACCCTTAGCCACTACCTCCTTGAAATTTCTTTCCTGGAAGGTTATTTTCCTCATTGCAGTCACTTCAGCTCGCCGCATCAGTGAACTGCAGGCCTTAGTGGCTAATTCGCCTTATACAAGGTTCCATCATGATAAGGTAGTCCTTAGGACAAATCCTCACTTTATGCCTAAAGTGGTCTCACCTTTTCATCTTAATCAAGAGGTTTATTTACCTGTCTTTTTTCCAGCTCCTCATGCAACCTTCATACTCTGGACTGTAAAAGAGCTCTTGCCTTTTACCTCCACAGGACACAGCAACATCGAAAGTCTTCTCAGCTTTTTGTTGCTTTTGATCCTTCTCATTTACGACTTCCAGTCTCCAAAAGAACACTCTCCAATTGGATTGCTCAGTGTATCTCTTTTGCTTACCAGAGTAAGAACCTTTCTCTGGAGGGCCATGTCACCGCTCACAACGTGAGGGCCATGGCCACCTCTATGGCTCATCTAAACTCTGTGTCCATTGACCAGATCTGTCGAGCAGCCACCTGGGCCTCGGTTCATACCTTTACAGCCCATTACTGTTTGGACAAGGACTCCCGCCGGGATGCCTTGTTTGGTCAGGCTGTCCTCAGACACCTGTTCCATTCTTGAACAACTCCAGCCCACCTTCCCTGAATGGATGCCTGAGATCCATAGGAAGATGAAGAACCTTTCAGGGTCTCATACCCTTTAGGGGATCTCCCGGGCATCTCAGCTAGGGAGTCCCCATATGTGAGGACTTATTCCTGCTTGTTCCTGGAGATAGCACAGTTACTTACCTGTAACAGGTGATCTCTGGGAACAGCAGGAATTAGTCCTCACAACCCACCCACCTCCCCTAGGAGTTGTATCTCTCTCTCTCTCTTCCTTTCCTCTCTCTATTGTCTCAGCTATAAACTCGAACTGAGGAGAGTTGGTCAGGAAGGCGGGAAGGCAGCGCACATGCGCGGTGGGAGGCCCCAAAAGCTTTCCTTCTGGGAAGCTGGGGAGCTTTCCTGCTTGGGCTCCGTCGGTACCGACGTACCCATATGTGAGGACTAATTCCTGCTGTTCCCAGAGATCACCTGTTACAGGTAAGTAACTGTGCTTTATATAACAATGAAAAAGAAAAAGGTGAAAGAAAGGATATAAACCACTTATACCACCACTGCCTAATGTGAATGGAGCCAGAGAAATCGTTTTACATGTATGCTGTATTTGTTTAAGTGGATACAATTAGGATAGTTGAACTAAATTAAATTAATACATTTTGAAAAAAATATATGGTGAGATGTAGGGAGGGCTCTTAGCCTTCATGTAGTAGTGGGCAGAAGGGTCCTCAATGTGGGAAAGGTTGAGCATTGGTGATTTAGAAGAAACCAGAATTCAATGAAGCAGAGTTCTTCAAACTATGACACATTAAAACATTTTGTCTTGCAAGTGGTGGTTTCTCCAGCACGAGAGGTGCCATGGTGCGCAATAGGCCCAGCAGAAACAGCATGTTGGGGGATGTATGAGACAGAGAGGCCAGGGCAATGTGAAGGGTGCAGAGGGAGAGACCAGGCCAGAGCATTACCAGCAAACTAACAAAGAAATGTGCATAATAGATCAACCACAGTAGGAATATTAGGGAAATGCGTAGCATTGACAAAGAGACATAGGGGAGCTGTGACCTTCTGTGAAGAGGGAGAAAGGGAGAGGGAAGCTGTTGGGCGAATGAAAGGGGAGGAAATGTAAAAAGAAAAAGGGAGATGTTTGTGGGGAGAGGAGAAGAGAGATGTTAGGAGGGGAGGATAAGAAAGAAAAGGAAATGCTGGGCAGAAGGAAGGAGAGGAGAGATTCTAGAAGGAAGAGCAGTAAGAGGAGGGAATGCCGTGAGATAATGAGAGTTATGGAGATGGAGTTAGAGAGATAAAAGACAATAGGAGAAATGAGAGAGGAGGTATAAGAGCAAAAAGGGTAGTAATAGACATGAGAGGATAGAAGCAAACAATATGGTAAGAAACAGAAGAAAAGAGAAGTATCAGAGGTGGGTGAAGAGGAAGGAGAAACAGAGAAAAGAGAAACAGAAGTAAATGAGGCCCAGGAAAAGGAATCAGGAGAAGAGAGGTAAGGAAAAAAAAAGAAAGAGGTGAGGCTGGCAAATCTAGTGAAACAAAAAAATATAGGAGTTTTGAAAAATTATTTCAATTTAAATATCAGATTGTGATTTTTCTTAATCTAAGTGTTGAATCAGATATTGGATATAATTTTTAAATTAGATTTTGAAATTTTTTGTATTATAGTAGTCACTGCTTTAGCGTGGTTCATTCTTTATCTGTGGACAAGCAGGGATAATGTCCTCAATCATGGGCAATGTCATCTACTGAGCCCTGCATAGGAGCCGGTTCCCAGCTTTTTTAGAAGCTTTTGGAACTGGCCCTTCACGCATGTATGCCACTCCCTGCCTGCTGCTGCCATGCTGGGTTTCCTCAGTCTTTGTTTTACTGCAGTCTGATGGACGTGTGTATACCTGTTCTGAAGGGTATTTTTTCTGTCCTTCAGGAATCATTTTGCTGAGATTTTTGCTCCATATCTTCTCTTGCTGCCATTGCGTGAATTGTACTGTCTCCTCATAGCTTCTTAGGCTTTTGGCCGTTTTATAGGTTTCGTTATTTTTACCACATCACTGCTAAAGGTTGCATTTAGACCTCAGATGCTCTAGCTGGGAAATACTTTTCACCATTGGGTCATTTGATTTCATTGTGACTGTTTTTCCAGACAACATTCCCAGAAACTCTCCAGCAGGTTTAAAAAGTGCACCAAGTGAAACAGGACCATGTCTGTAACAGACATTCACCATTGGTGTTGCAGTGGTTGGGGTCTGACCATGAATCCTCTGTGTCTTGTATTCACAGATGACAGAAGGGAGTTTTGGCACAGGTAAAGCTGGACAGAAAAACAGAGCAGTCCCTCTGCCACAGGGATATTAATACAAACCAGTTGGCAGTCCCAAAGGAACCAAACAAATAGGTAAATACATAAATTTAATGTATACACGTAAAAGTATAACCTTACAGATCATTCAATAAAAATGAGCCCAACATATTTTGGCAATCGCCTGCATCAGGGGCGTACAGTAAATATACGTAAAGGTTTGGTAGGAAATTTGTATCTTGTATTTTGGCAAGCTCAATAATGGGAGTGCAAATGCCACTAGAGGGGACTCTCCCCTTGTTGGAATACACAAGACTAAAAAAATAGCCTGTAACTCCAAACTAACTTTCTAAACAAAAAGAACCTTTTAAATCAGAAAACACTGTCCCCAAAAGCTGCAGAGATACATGTTATTTATTTGACTATTTTTCTATACTGCTTTTCTTCATATGTGAACCCTTTTCATACATCTCAACGCTCAAACAGCAGGCGAATTATACAGAACACACTTGTTTGATGCTAGCTCCATTTTCGATGTTATAAATTACCCAAACAAGAGCCGACAACCCTAAAACAGTGGCAAAGCGCAGCTAAAACAAAACCCAAAATGTTGCCGGCAAACCAATAAATTTTCAATAAACATACTCAGCTGCGATTGCAAATGTGTCACAAACACTGTAGAATGTCTGGATGAGTAGCAGGTTGCCTTTTGAAGCAGCATTCTTGCTGAAGTTGGCTGAATGACAGCAGCACTGAAATAAGGCTCCCTAATTTTAAAAAAATAGTCTGAAAAATGTAAAAGACCCAAAACCACAAAGGATTTATAAAAAAAAAAAGGGGGGGAGGGTACGTATGCCATGATTTTCAAACAAAGTGGCCTTTAAATGCAATACAAAAACTATATTTTATATACATATTAAAAAAGTTAACATTTGTTCAAAAAACGTTTCCAAAAATGATTTTCCAAAGAATTCCTTAAACTTTAATGGTATCCCCCAAATATAAAGGGAACGAAAAATCACATAAAGAACACACAAAAACTCATTAAAAAACCTGTAAGATCTAATTCTTCATTTAAACCCTTAGGATATGTTTACTAAATGGTGGTAGCGGCTTCCGTGCGATATCGGAGCCGCGGCCACATTGAAATCAATGGGGCCGTAGCTCTGATATCGCACGGATGCCGCTACCACCATTTAGTGAACATACTCCTTAGTGTGCACGACATCTATCTGAAAGATTAATTTCTGTTCTTCTCTCAACAATATCCGATCCATATCACTCCCCATCCAAGAGAGGGATACCACCTTTAAAACTCATAATTTAAGATCATCGAAAGTATATTTTTTCTGCATCCAATGTTCTACAAGGGGTGATGTCTGTATATCTCTTTTAATACAACTTTTGTGATCAGCAAAACGGGTTCTCAGTTTCCTTTTTGTTTTGCCTAAATACAGCAGCAGATCACAGGGGCAGTGGATAATATATATATATCACTCCACTAGTGTTACAATTGGAATAACTACTCAACTTCATTTCATGTTGATTGTGAGTATAAAGGAAACAGTTTGAATCATCTGTTTACAAAATGAACAACTGCCACATCTAAAATGTCCAACTCGTTGATCGACAATGTTTTTTTTCATACAGGGCCTTGGGAACCAAAGCATCCCTAAGATTGCATTCTCTGGTGTGTGCTATCAGTATCTCCTTGTTTCTGAATCTCTCCATGCCCTATACTCTGGGCCAGTGTTTCGTTATGATCTTCTTAATCTCTTTTGCTAAATACGAAAACCAGTCTGCACAATGGACGTGACGTATTGATCTTGGGTGTCTCGCGCAATTTCTCTGTGTTTGATCTACAAGCTCTATGAAAAGCTTTAATATATCATGCGGGATAGCCTCTTTCTCTGAACCTTATTTCCATATCCTCAGCCTGATGGTCATATTCTGTGTTTAAGGAACAGGGTCTCCTCAACCTAAGGAATTGACAAACAGGCAAATTTTCTTTGTAACTCCCAACATGGCAGTTGTCAAATGTAATAGCTTATTTCTATCAGTTGGTTTCCAAAAAATTATAGTAGAAAATCCATTCTTCTGTTTCCTAATAAGAATATCTAGGAAGGGAATTTCAACCAAACTAGTCTCCATTTTAAATCTCAGCTGTCTCTTACATGTCTATGTACAGCGCTGTGTACGCCTTCCATAATACAAGACAATCTTTGAAAGAGTGCTCACATAAAAATATCTTCAAGAGATATCCCTGCAATAACGCTTTCTCTGCCTTGGCTAATAAAGATGCTCAATCCAATGAAACTGAAGGACCCTTAAATGAGTTGGACACTGCCCAATCTCCTGCTAAAGCACCAAATATGAAGAAAACCTCACCAAACAGAAAACTGCTACTACTTGGAGAGTCCATCATCAGAGGCACCAACTTGGGAACACAGTTCAAAGGAGAGAAGATAGTCATGTGCCTACCAAGCTTGACAGCCAGGAATACAAACCAAATTGTTGAAGTACTTAGCACAAAAAGTGAACACTCCAAACTTGATGATGTTATCCACTTGGGCACAAATGACCTGGCTAGAAACAGTGCCTCTACAGTCCAAAAGGACTTCCAATCTCTGGGAGAGAAACTCAAGCCCATTGTGAACACTGTTGCATTCTCAGAGGTTCTGCCTGTTCTTGGTAAGGGGACAAAAAGGCTGCATCACATTAACAGCTTTAATACATGGCTCCAGACCTGGTGCAAACAAGAAGGATTCAGATTTATTGGTGACTGGGGAAACAGGTGGACCAACAACGGTGCTGATTGACTACATTTCTCTGTTGCAGGGAAAAGAATCTTAAGTGAAAAATTCAGGCACTATGTGGATATGCATTTAAACTAGGAAAAGGGGGTGATGGATGTGGAAGGTCAAGACCGGCATGCCACCCCCTGCAAAAGCAGAATAATATCAGAAACAGCCACACTTTTAAACCACACATCACAAACAAGTGGGAAGATGTGGGCAGAACAAAATCAATGCATAATACACACAAGCCAGATAAATGTTGGAAAGCAATGAGCACAAATGCTCGAAGCTTAGCCAACAAAGTTCTGGACCTGGAAGCCCTAATGGTGGAAATGGATTTGGACATTGTGGCCATTACAGAAACATGGTTCAATGAATCGCATGATTGGGATGTGGCCATATCTGGCTATAATCTATTCAGAAGAGATAGAGAAAATGGAAGGGGAGGAGGAGTGGCCTTGTATGCCAGAGGCAATATTAAAGCTGCTGAAATGCAGAGGGCATGGGGAAAAGAAGAAGCGCTCTGGATTGCATTGGAAAGAGGAGATGGCACTGTCATCCATACTGATGTAGTCTACAGACCTCTGACTCAAATTGAAGAGATAGATAACGATTTGATTAAAGATATTGCCAGGATAGCCACAAAGGGGGAAGTAATCATTTTAGGTGACTTTAATCTACCTGATGTGGATTGGATTACTCCTTCTGCACATCTGGAAAGAAGCAAAAAATTGTAGATGCTCTCCAGGATGCATCATTTAGACAAATGGTCATGGAACCAACCAGGGAAAGCGCAACGCTGGATTTAGTGCTCACCAACGGTGATAGCGTGTCAAATGTCTGCGTGGGTACCCCTATGAGCAACAGCGATCATTACACAGTGTGGTTTGAGATAAAAGCCAGGGTACAGGCCAAACATAGCAAGCTCAAAGTCCTAAACTTCAGAAACACTGACTTCAATAAAATGGCCAAGTACCTAAAGGAGGAGATGACAGGGTGGAAGGAGATAAAGGAAGTGGAATTGCAATGGTATAAACTAAAGGTGGCAATAAAAGGGCCAATGGACAAATATGTTAAAAAAAGTAAACAAAAACAAGAGGAGAAGGAAACCTATTTGGTTTTCCAAAGAAGTGGCTGCTCAAAGGCAAAAAACACAGCTTTCGCAAAATTCAAAAGCTTGCAAACAGAAGAACACAGAAAAGAATACAGGATCAAACTCAGAGTCAAAGAGAAATAAGGATAGCAAAATCAAAGGCAGAGGAAAAGATGGCTAAAGATGTTAAGAGTGTCGATAAAATTTTCTTCAGGTATATTCGGGAAAGGAAGAAGATCAGAGTTGGAATTGCAGGACTCAGAAGTGCTGGGAAAAGACTCATGGAAAGTGACATAGAAAAAGGGAAATTGCTAAACAAATACTTCTGCTCTGTTTTTACTAAAGAAAATCCTGGAGATGGACCAGCTGTGACTCCCAAATATAAAAATGGGAACGAAGTAGATACCACACCATTCACAGAAGATGAGGTGTTGGAACAACTTGCTAAACTGAAAGTGGGCAAAGCCATGGGACCGGATGGGATACATCCCAGGATACTGAAAGAGCTCAGAGAAGTTCTATCAGGGCCATTAAAGGATGTATTCAACAGATACTTGGAAACAGGAGAGGTTCCTCAGGACTTGAAAATGGCTGATGTCGTACCTCTACACAAAAGTGGTGACAGGGAAGAAATGTCAAACTAAAGGCCCGTGAGCCTTACCTCGGTGGCGGGAAAAGTAATGGAGGCGCTCCTGAAAGAGCGAATAGTGAACTTTCTCAAAACCAACAGGTTGCAAGATCCGAGGCAACATGGTTTTACTGAAGGACAGTCTTGCCAAACTAATCTGATTGAGTTCTTTGACTGGGTGACCAAGGAACTAGATCAGGGGCATGCGATGGATGTCATCTAACTGGATTTCAGCAAAGCCTTTGATACTGTTCCTCATAGGAGGCTTGTCAATAAACTCAGTAGCTTGGGGATGGGTACCAAGATGGTAAACTGGATTAGAAATTGGTTGACTGACAGATGACAGAGGGTGATGGTACATGGAGCTCACTCGGATGAGGGGAAGGTGATTAGCGGGGTGCCCCGGGGTTCGGTCCTGGGCCTGGCACTGTTCAATGTATTTGTGAGTGATATTGCTGAAGGACTGAATGGAAAAGTCTGTCTTTTTGCAGATGACACAAAAATTTGCAACAGAGTGGACTCCCCCGAGGGAGTGGATAACACGAGGAAAGATCTACAAAAGCTGGAAGAATGGTCAAATGCTTGGCAATTACGATTTAATGCGAAAAAGTGCAGTGTCTTGCACTTAGGTAGCTGAAATCCAAGGGAAATGTATGCGATAGGGGGCGAGAGGTTGGTGTGCATGGTTCAGGAAAAAGACCTTGGTGTGATTATCTCTGATGATCTCAAGGTGGCAAAACAGTGCGACAAGGTGGTGGCAAAAGCCAGGAGGATGTTGGGCTGCATACAAAGAGGGATTACCAGCAGAAAGGAAGAGGTACTTATGCCACTGTACAGGTCGCTGGTGAGGCCTCACCTGGAATACTATGTTCAGTTTTGGAGACCATATCTTGCAAAAGATGTAAAAAGACTGGAAAGTGTTCAGAGGAAGGTGACCAAAATGATTTGGAGCCTGCGTAAGAAACCTTATGAGAAGAGACTTGAAGACCTAAATATGTACACTTTGGAGGAGAGGAGGGATAGGGGAGATATGATTCAGACCTTTAAATACTTAGAGGAATGATAAACAAACAAACCTCTTCCAAAGACGGGGAAGCTGCAAAACTAGAGGGCATAACATGAAGCTGCAAGGCAATGTCAGGAAATATTTTTTCACTGAAAGGGTGGTGGATGCTTGGAATGCTTTCCCGATGGAAGTGGCGGGGGCAAACACGGTAACGGAATTCAAAACAGCAGGGGACAAGCACAGCAGATCCCTTTACATCAACAGGATAAAAACAAAATAAACGGAACCATCTAACTTCTCAACAAATAGGGGTGTCCTACATGGAGTGGTGGGTCCACCCCTAAACAAAGACATGGGGAGGGGTGACCTGCACAGAGCGTCAGGTGCACCTACTCTTGCCGTATTGCTGGGCAGACTAGATGGACCATGCTGGTCTTTATCTGCCGTCATTTACTATGTTACTATGTCTTAAATGCATTGACATACTGATTAGCAATATCAGGATCCATAGTGGCCCCATACTCTACCTTTTATTTGTTGGTAATAGATACCTTTGAAGCAAAAATAGTTTCTTGTCAGAGCTAATTCACACACAGACTCTGTAGGGACTCTTCTTGGCCTTACTCTAGTATTTAGTACGGATCTCAGAACTTTGATACTCCATCTTACCGAATATTCGTGTATAATGAATCAATATCTAATGTCACTAATATAATCATAGACTTATCCACCTGCAAATTTTGTAGAATAGCGATTACATGAGTGGAATCTCTAACATTTAAGACATCATATTTGATGCAAAAGGTCTCAAGAAAACATTCACAAATGTTGACAAAGGCTCCAGTACTGACTTTCTTGCAGATACAATGGATCTACCTGGAGAGGAAGACAAGGACTTATGAATTTTTGGTAATGCATAAATTGTTGGAATCACTGGGTGACATATCTAAGAACAAACTTTTTTTCAGTAAGAAGCCCTGTGGAAAATCCGGAGTCTACTAAATGAGTAATTTCCTGATGTGACTCCTGAGTTGGATCCTTGCATAAAGGGACATTAGTATGTTGTGTCATTTAACTGGCACTGGGTCTCTTCTAAATAATCATTTTTTGTTCAAAACCACTATTGCTGCCTCTTTATCTGCTGGTTGGATAATATCCTCATTCCCTTTTAGCGTCTTGACTACTTGATACTGAATTCTAGACATATTAAAGAACGGCTTATGTTTCTTATGCTCTAAAGCTTCAATACCTTCAATACTAGCATTTGAAATGTATGGCATTTGATGGAATCCAGTGAAAATCATTCTTAATTACCGACACATCTGTATGTCCTGCTTTGGTATTGGAAAAGAAATGTGTAATCCTCATCTTCCGCATTTTAAACAAGTCAACTCTAGTCTGGAAAGCATCATATTTTTGTGTTGGTACAAAAGAGAAAACATTTCTTCAAAACATTTTTTCAGTATGAGATAACTGGAAATCAGAAAGGTTGACTATCTTCAAGGGTAACCTCTTCCTCTCCCTCTCTCACTGTGATAGTACCTCTGTGTCTCCCATTTGATCTTCCTTTCTTTCTCTCCGTACTTTGGTTTATCTGTTTTGTACAAAAAAATGACAGGATGTTGAGGGAGAAGGGGTGTCCCCTGAAGCATCAAAAGGAGCATCCATAGAGCTTGTAATGCACTTGCAACTTGTCCCCTCCTCCTGAACCTCAACAACACTAGTTGCTCTAGATTTATCCTTTCCCTTCTAGAAGGTCATCTGCTTATGCCTGGAAATCTTTGGTTTTGCCTATGGGTAAATGGGACCATGTTTATAATCATTTTTGTCATGCTTTAACTTAACAAAATTGGTTTTCTTTAAATTCCTCTTAAAATCATCCAGAGTCTTATTGACTTCCACCATCATAGCATCATATTCAGCATAACTCTTTCAATTCTTTTTGTTTCGACTCAACCTCTATCTTATGTTTCCCGGCTTCTTTCTTAAAGATGTCAATCAACAAGATCATCAAATCTAATGAACACATTCTAATTACTCATAAAGTCCGTATCTTCCACAAACATCTTGAGTTCCTTCATTATCCGCAGTTTACGAGGGATATGTTTAGCACAGCAGTAATAGAGAAGTGCTTCATAATGCAGCTCGATGCAGATCTTCTTATGTAGTAGTTTAATCAAATTGACAGTTTTATCCATGTCTAGTTCTGAATTCACTTGATCAAAGATTGAAGATTCTTGCAAGAGATCCTGTAACTTGTTGTCCTTATAATTTAGGATATCATTCCAAGGCTCAAATGCTATTCTCCCAATCTCACTAAAGTAATCTTCACACAAAAAAAACCCCAGAGGAATCCCTACCACAGGGATATTAGCAATACAAAGCAGTGACAGTCCCAAAAGAACCAAACAAATAGGTAAATAAATACATACATAAATTTAATATCACACACAAAAATATTTATACCATACAAATCATTTAATAAAAATTAGTCCAACATGTTTTGGCAACCGCCTGCATCAGGGGAATACAGAAATTGTACATAAAGGTATGGTAGGAAATCTGTACAGTCTACAAAACATAAGCAAAAGATACAATCGGGAACACCATGAAACCAAACAGTTAAATATGTATATAAAAAACAACTACATAATGTGTTATACATAAATCAGCAGATACATAAATAACTGAAACATAATATTTTTATCATTTATTTATTTGTGTGTGTTATATACCCCTTATCAATTGATCAAAGTGGTTTACAGATTAACAAAACATTTTATGTATAACATTAGGTGCACTTGAACCATTAACTATGAGCATTGAACTTAGGTTAGATAAGGTATGACATCATAATTTTAGTGAAACTATATACAATAATTTGTTACATTGTTGTTTTGTAAAGTATGTATTTCCATAGTGTTATGATGTTGCATATTAGAGGCCTGGTTTCCAGTTTATGTTGCGTCAGTTTTAATTTCTTCAGTTGTAGATCCAAAATAATCAGTGATTAAGAACATCTTTAGTTGCTTTCTAAATGTGTACATGTCATTTATCTTTCTCAGTTTGTCGGTGAGTGAATTACAGAGCATTGGTGCATAGAACATAAATGCTCTGTTACTTGAATTTCAGTTGTTTTTTCTAAATTCAGGTGGAACTGCTAGTGTCATTTGTGCATATCCTCTTCTTTGTTTGCTGTTAGGTGTGAGGTTTATTAGTGAGCTCAGGTAAGTGGATGATAAGTTATATAGTATTTTGAACATTAACATTAGGGATTTGTACTTTGCTCTCCACAGAAAGCCGGTGTAATTGTTGTAGTATGGGGGTTATATGTTTGGTTTTTGGTAGTTTGAGGAATGTTGTTGTTAAGTGCCGTCGAGTCGAAGTCGACTCATGGCGACCCTCTGGATAGCTATCCTAAATTGTGCTCCGTCTTGTCAGACGGCTGCCTGGGTGAGAATCTTCACAGTCTTGTCAAGTGCATATATCTATATGATTTGCAAGGTATTGTGGGCAATGTAGTTCATTCACACCAGACACAGCTGCTGACAATAATTTAGTTGTGCTCTTGGGTAAAGCCAATAAGATATTTATTTATGGGGTTATTTCTCCCAACACAGATATGCTTGGTAGCACATAAATAAGGTAACTTGCTTTCAGTGTTAACTTGAAAAAACAAAGTCAAAATCAGGAAAACAACAAATGAAAAGCCACAAAGCAAGAAACAAACTGTTCTTTTCAGGTTAACTTCTGATTACTTCCCACATAGATACAGAAGTGATTCTCTCCTAGCTCACAAGCAATTAGGTAAGGCTTAATTGCTAGCAGTTACCAGCTGAAACCCCTTAGCTGGCTTGCCTTCCACTGTGTGGGTCAAATCCTGCTTCAGGAGCTTTTCTGAGTAGATTAAAGAACAAATTTGTATTTCTTTGTGATGGTTGCTGTACTTTATAACAGAAAGTTACCAACGGAGTTTAGACAGAGAACAGTCCATATAAATAGGATCTTCATCTGCTATTATTCCCCCTTGTTCAACAAGCATGGGTTCAATATCATGGATTGGCACAGATGAATCTCTCAATGTAGTACTTTCAGGAGAATACTTGTTTCCCTGCTGTCTTTCAAGGTTATTGCTAGGGCATAGATCAGTGTTCATACCTGAGCTTCCATTGCTGTTAGAGTTCCTCTCTATATAGCCTGGCCAGTATGTAGTCCAGTTCTTATGTCCAGCCTTCCAATCCAGATCCCTGGACACTGGATCTCTCTTCACATAGCTTCTGGCACAGGTCTTAGGGTCCCTTCCACGTGCAGCCGTCTCCCTCACAGGTAGCCTCTGGTGATTCCTAGCTCTGCAGCACCATTCCTCTGGCTTTCCCCAGTCCAATGGTGTATGCAGGCCCTTGGAATACCTCCCAGTATACGTACTGCTTTGGACTCTTCTAGACCTCTCAAAGGCCTTTCTCCTCTTTCTTCCAGAGGGTTTCTTTCTCTCTCTGTCCGTCCGGTTTGGCTTCTGCTTCTGATGATCCTTCAGATGAAACTGATGATCATTCTCTGGATATCCAAGGTGATCATGAAGAAGATGGTCATCTGTAGAATAAACTCTACTCTTATTCTGCCTTGATGAGTGCTCCTCCCTAACACAGCGCAGCTGTGCTGAATCAGGCCCTGCCCTTTGAGATGAGTGCTTAGGGATTACCTCATAGCCCTTTTGATTGAACACACGTTTTCTCACATCAGCTCCTCTCATGGCTGTTGGAAACCTGGTGCATTCTGGGACTGGTAGTCTTTTATGGCAAAATTCTGTTTTCTCATTTCTACCAGCACTGACAGGTTACTTGTTCAGAGACACTTCACCTTTTCTATAGCCCCTTCCTGAGCTATGATAAGCTTCCTTATCACAGTCTTCAGTCAGGTGGCTCATTGTTTACAGACTGGTACCCGTAGCTGCTGCTGTTGTATCGATCCATCTCATTGCTGGCCTTTCTTTTTTGCGTTGACCTTCTATCTTGCCAAGCATGATGTCTTTCTCTAATGATCTCTCTCTTCGCATGATATGTCCAAAGTATGAAAGACGAAGTCTTGTCATCTGAGCTTCTAAAGAAAGTTTAGGTTTGATCTCCTCTAGTACTGACTGGTTTGTTCTTCGGGCAGTCCATGGTATACACAGTATTCGCCACCAGCACCATAATTCAAAGGCATCAATTTTCTTCCTGTCTATCTTTTTCACTGTCCAGCTTTCACATCCATATGATGTTATTGAAAATACCATGGCTTGAACAAGTCGAATCTTTGTATGGAGAGAGACATCTCTGCTCTTGAGAATCTTATCTAGGTCTTTCATAGCTATTCTGCCAAGAGCAATGCGTCGTCTGATTTCTTGACTGCTTATTGCTTCTTTATTGATAGTTGATCCAAGTAGGTTAAAGTTGTTCACGATTTCAATTTCTTCTCCTTCAACGATGAACCTGTTGATTATGCCAGTTGTCATGATCTTTGTCTTCTTCACATTAAGGTGCAGGCCCATTTTGAGACTATGGGGCTTGTTTACAAAGCCGTGGTAGCGGTTTGATTTCAATGGGGCCGCAGCTCCGATAACGATCGGGAACTGCTACCGCAGCTTTGTAAACAAGCCCCTATGTTCTTTGATTGTGAGAAGCAAATGTTTCAGATCATCTTCACTTTTAGCCAATAATGTGGTATCATCAGCATAGCGAAGGTTGTTGATGAGTCTTCCACCAATCTTCACACCTCTGTTGTCTTCATACAATGCTGCTTCTCTGATAATTTGTTCTGCATATAAATTAAACAGGTAAGGGGAAAGTATGCAGCCTTGTCTTACACCTTTGCTTATTTTAAACCATTCTGTTTCTCCTTGTTCCGTTCGAACTGTTGCTTCTTGATCAGTCTACAGATTGTGCAAGAGAACGATCAGGTGTTCTGGTATACCCATGCTTCTTAATGTGGCCCAGAGTTTCTCACACAGTCAAAAGCCTTGCTATAGTCGATAAAGCACAAATAGATATCCATTTGGTATTCTTTAATCTTTTCAAGGATCCATCTCACATCCGCAATGATGTCTCTCGTTCCTCGCCCTTTCCTGAACCCTGCTTGCACTTCAGGTAGTTCTTGTTCCAGGTATGTTGTAGTCTCTTTTGAATAATCTTCAGTAGAATCTTGCTGGCATGTGGGATCAGAGCAATTGTGCGATAATTTCCACAGTCTGTTGGATCACCTTTCTTTAGTATTGGTATAAACACAGATCTTTTCCAGTCAGTTGTCCATGATGTTGTCTGCCATATTTCTTGTCAGAGCCTTGTAAGTATGGTAACAGCTGCATCAGATTGCTGTAATAATTCTATGGGAATGCTATCAATGCCAGATGCTTTGTTCTTTGATAAGGCTTTCAATGCTGCTTCAACTTCTTCTTTCATCACCAGTGGTTCCTGATCATAAGGTACAGGTTGAAACGGTTGTTGGTCCACTTGATCTTTATCATATAAAAACTCTGTATAGTCCTTTCACCTTTTCTTGATCTTCTCAGCATCATTCAACATAGAACCTTGAACATCTTGTAACGTTCCAATTTGAGGCTGAAACGTTTTCTTTAAGTCTTGTAGCTTTAGGAAAGCCGATCTTGTTCTTCCTCTAATAGTTTCTGCTTCTATTTCCTTACATGCATCATTGTAGTACTTTTCCTTGTCCTGTCTTGCAGCACATTGGAAATCTCTGTTGAGTTCTGCGATTGTCTTTTTTTTCTCCTCTGGCTTTAGCTTTAGCTTCTCTGCGTTTCTGGGCAATTTTCAGAGTTTCTTCCGCCATCCATTTTGGCTGTTTTTGCTTTTTTACCATTTGTAGAGACTTCTCGCTTTCTTCCAACACAACCTTCTTGATGTCATTCCATAACTCTTCTGGAGCTCTTTCATTTTTATCTAAAGCAGCAAATTGATTTTGCAGGCAGTCTTTAAATTCCAGTGGTATATTCTCAAAGTCATATTTTGCTGCATTCATGAGTGGATTGCTCTAATTCAACTTTAGCTTGAGTTTGCATACTAGTAGTTGATGATCTGTACCACAGTCAGCTCCAGGTTTTGTCTTTGTTGATGTTACAGAGCATCTCCAGGAACAAGCAGGAATGAGTCTTCACATATGGGTACGTCGGTACTGACGGAGTCTGCACGGGAACGCTCCCCAGCGTCCAATTAGAATGATTTTGGGGGCATCCCACCATGCCTGCGTGCTGCCTTTCCCAACTGCCTCTCCTCAGTTTTCGTTTTTCCGCGGAGCCGGCAGGACGTACTCCTGTCACCGCAGAAAATTCTTCCTTTATTTTTGTTTTTTCTTGTGGTCGCGTCTGCCTTCCCTCGACGCACCGGTACCGCCAGTGTTTTCTTCTTCTTTTCTCCTACAAAATTTTTTCTTTGGTAGGGAATTTTTTCCCTGTTTAGTGCCTGATGGTTTTCGGCCTACTAGGCCTCTCCACTTTCCTTCATGGACGCCAGCCACTATCCCTAAAACATGTTTCAACTGTGGCCGTACCAAGTTAGTTTTAGACACCCATAACTGGTGCCTTCCATGTTTGGGTCCTGACCACTATCCGCTGGAGTGTCCCTCCTGCAGTAGTATTTCCAGAAGTCTTCAGCATCGAGCTCAACTCGATGCGCGGTTCCCGTCAGACCTGAGGGTACCAGCTACAACTTCTTTTTCACAGGATCAGGTAACCCAACAAAAGTCTGTAAAGACTAGCCAGTCCTCGGGTGGTAGATCTCATGTTCAACATCGAGATGCCTCTGGCCTTGCCCCCGAGGACATTTTGGCTTTAAAACCCTGGCGGGAGTCTTCGGCCTCCAAAGCATTAACGGGGTTTCAGGTTGTTCCTGGGGTTTTTACCTCTGCGAACATACCTGAGCCATGCTTGGTGGTGGTATCCGCTTTGAGCGGTGCCAGTACCCTGGCATCGGCAATGGTGTTGGATGAAACACTCCACACCGATGATCGCAGTCTAGCGCTCTCGGTATCTTCGGTGCCACTAGAGTCGCTACAGACCAATCTTCCAGCATCGGTATCGATCCCGGTACTGATTCTGGCATCCACGTCGGTACCCTCCAGGTCTGTTTCGATAGATTCGCTGCTTTCGATGCCGAGTCTAGAATCGATCTCTAGCCTGGACGATTGGGCACCGACTCGTCTCGGTATCGACCTCGGACGGTGCCGAAGACATTGTTCCGGAGATCAAAGTCTACCGCTCTCGGTACCTTTGGTACCGTTAGAGTCGCCTCAGACTGATCTTCCGGTATTGGTACCGGCTGTGATACCACTGCCGGTACCGTTTTCTACGTTCGCATCGGTACCGGTGCCTTCCATGCTTACTTCCACAAGCTCGCTTCCTTCGGTACCGAGTTTGGAGTCCATCCCTGGCATGGATAGTTTTCCACCGATTCGTCGCGGCACCGGCCTCGAGCGGTACCGCCGACTATCCTTTCAGGACAATTCGATGCTCCACCCTTTCGGGTCTGGTACTCCAATGGATCAATCCATTAGTGCCAAGACTAGATCTTCAACAGATCTAACCTTTGCTCCTCATGATAGAGGATCCCCTTCTGGGGAAATTTCTTTTCAAGCATTCTTGCTTGATATGGCAAGGTTACTTGCCATTTCTATACCTGATCAAGATCCTGCATCAGGGGATTCAGAGCTTCTGCATATCTCTGAGGTCATCATGCTTCCTTTGCATCAAGTCTTACAGGATCTTTTACTTAGAATGTGGGAAACTCCTTTAAAGGTATCCCCACCTTCAAGGGCCACTGACTCTCTGTACAAGGTGCCCCCTTCTCCAGGTTTTCAAAAGACTCAACTTCCACATCATTCTATTGTTGTGGAATCAGCAATGAGGCGTGTTAAAAGTGCTAAAAGGCACTCTTCTTATCCGCCAGGTCGTGAGTCTAGAACTTTAGATGCCTTTGGACGTAAAAGCTTCCAGGCATCCATGTTTTCAACAAGAATTCTCTCATATATTTTCTATATGGGACTATCTCTTGAAGAGGTCACAAACAGTTTGCTGTTTTTTACTCCTTTTCTTCAAGATCACAAAAGAGCAGACTACTCTTTACTGGTTAGTCATGTTCAAAATATCTCTAGGTTTCTTACT
The DNA here is from genome assembly GCA_033557465.1 of Ichthyophis bannanicus. NCBI lineage: Eukaryota > Metazoa > Chordata > Amphibia > Gymnophiona > Ichthyophiidae > Ichthyophis > Ichthyophis bannanicus. The sequence continues at coordinate 372,801,089 of CM066034.1, read as the reverse complement.
CATGCTACCCTGCACTGTTTTGAGTCTGTTAGCAAAATTTCTGCTATAGCCATAGGGGCACGACGCATAGCCTGGCTCCAAGCTTCCAACTTGGACAAATGGGTACAAGAAAGCCTGGGAAATACTCCTTGTACTGGGGAGAATCTCTTTAACAAAGAGACTTTTTGCCAAGTTGCTCAGTTAACCACTGGCACTGTTGCTTTCAAAGGATTGTCTACACCTTCCTCTATCCCAGGTGGTAGGAAATCTTCTACCAAACTTTATTCCCCCAAAGGGAAAAAGTTTTATTCATTCTCTGCCCATCATGCAGCTGTTTCCAAACAAGGGAAACATCAAACCAGGCTAAAGAAACCACAACCTCAACCGCTTCAGCAAACCCAGCAGCCGCAGGGTTGCTGATAGACTCTTCACCCAATCCTTCTTCCTGTTTTGAGGTTTAGAACCTGTAATTTGCTTCTTCCCATACAAGCATCTACATCGGTTCCATCCTAAATTTTACACGTCTCTCTTTAAAGAGACATCCTGAGTTTTAGCTCATAAAGCTTCTTAACATGATTATGCTTTACAGATAGTAAAGTTACTCCTCTTCCTCCGAAGTAGACAGAGGAGTAACAGCTGTCAATAAGGTTGCTATGCCTTTACCTTTGACATTTTCTCCTGTATCAGCATGTCTCATTTTACTTTTTCAAAGATTTACTCCATCGTAAGTTTTTTTTCAACTCTGTCCCTCTTACTAAGACCTTTCGGTCTGTAAGAGTGATACCACTTCACTGAAGGCTTATCCCTAAGCCCCTCAGTTTTCTTTCAGAGTTGTCTTCCCCTTGCATTCTTGTTTTGTGGCAGCTTCTCGGACAATGACGGAGTCTTACCACTCCTACTTATGTCTGTAGGTCTTTTTCCAATCTTGGGACCTAAGATTTGTTCTGCTGCCCTAACAATAGTTAGAAGTGCAGGGGCTCTTAGTGGTTACACCACTGACTTGCTGACCAAGCAACCAGGGCTTGATCTCCAATATCAATCTTTTCTGGCCTTAGTACTAAGTCCCAGACAGGCTAAGAACCTTTTCTGGCTATTGTTGCAGACACATCAGCATACCTTCTATCCTTAGCCTTCCCCAATCCTTGGGCTTTGGCGGAGTAGTTCAGGTTACATACTGGCTCTTAAACAGCCAGTTTTTTCTTCTAATCAACCTGCAACATGTTTTCTGCATCTCTACAGAGCAGCTCTGCACTATGGGCCCTTGCTAGAGAGCAAATAATTCCAGATGGTTAGGAAGGCCTTTACCTAGTCATGACTACCGGGTTCTTTCCTACCCTTACCATTTCCATTAAAGTTTCCTTCTTCAATAAAGGACACAGGCCTTTAATTAAGTGAAGACCTAAAGAATTATACAACTCCTGGGTTGGTTCACATCTCCAGTGGACCCCTTCACCAGGGATGGCTTTCTTTTAGTAACAGCAAGTCCTTGTCTTGTATTTTCCTTCCACCCTCAATTCTTCATGGGGTAATTCATATTGAGCGCAAGAATGCACCATACTCATTTTGCCCTCATAGAAGGGTAAATATGGTATTTCATTTCATTGCATCTTCTTCTCCATCTGCCATGCTGGAGTTATGGAAGGATTCAGACGTACTGTCTGCAGATTAAAAACATCCTCTGCATTTTTCATGTAGGCCTCCATTCCTGGTTATTCAAGGGCTAGAGTTCTTAGAGGACTCAAGACTTCTCCTTGTCAGTGAGAGCACTCCCTTAGCTCTCCCACTCATAACCAGGGAGAATGGATTCTCTAAACATCTTCTCAAGCAGGTATTTCCCTTCTTGATATTAGATGAATCTTTCTCTCTCCACATATCCCTATATATATATATATATATATATATATATATATATATATATATATATATATATATATATATATATATATATATTGTGAGGCCCTGTTACTCACAAAATAGACCACAACCTAATTATTACTAGTTTCCTCTAATGATCAGATCCGAAAGTCAGTACAGGTGCAATCAGAGTCTCTGTTTATTAGATAACTGATGACCAATACAGGCAATTGTGTGGGGAAGAGAGTTCTGTCGAGCACTAGGCATCTCCAGAATATCTCCTCCCCCGAATATAAAAAGCTTGCTACATATATACCTTTCCTTGCTTCTGTTTATGCATACAGTCCCCAGATCTATCCCTCCTATGTCCTCTCCCCCCTCCCTTCTTATTTCCTATTATTGCCTTTTTTGTCCCCCTTAGTTCCTGTTGCAAAATCCCCTTGGTCCCCCTGCTCTCATACTTACCAACTGTCGTTCAGCCACCTGCTTTCTTCAGGGCCAAGGCCTAGCATATACATTGCCAGATTATGGTTTCCTGTGTACGTGCTCCTTTGCACATTACCCCTGTAGGCCTATGTCTGGACTTTCCAGTTCAGACCTACAGCTACTGGGCTCATGATACTTCCTTATATGGTTTTTCTTGTGCTGGGTTACTTCTTGTACTGGCCCAAGTGTTGCCCACATGATATAGCAGCCTGGCTGTTGTTCTTTAGAATTTTTTGAGATTCAGGGTAGCCATTGAGTGATTATGAACCAGGAACATTGTAATTCCTTAACCCTTAAAATAATCCCTTGACACTTATCTAACACTTAACCTCACACTTAACCCCTACAATATATATATGCATATGCACTTAACCCCTACAATATATATATGCATATGCATGCATGCATATGCATGTCTGTACTCATACATATATATATATATATATATATTCATATAAATAGATATACTTTTTTCTATCTGTCTGCCTAGGTTCATATATATATATATATATTTCCTTACGGCCCCAACAGATAGTCACTATCCCTTTCAATGCTGCTCCAGCATGCTTAGGGTTCTCAATAAACAACCACTTCCCTGTGGTAGTTAAAGGGTTTTTGTACCATGACCTTCAGTTTAGGTACATTTGAAGCCCTCCATATATCCTCTTTTTTTTCCTAAGTGACTTCAATTAGGAGGGACCTTCTGAATCTTCAGAAAATAGAAGGCTACAATGCCTCATACTTCTGTCCTTCTTTATTATCGGATATAGGGATCTTCAAAGCCCCTCTTTTCCTATAAGAACTATGTCTCTTTAAGAGCAAAAGAGCTTGAGGCTTATCTAATAGGGACTTCTGTGTTTCCCGCAAAAGTCCTGCCTCATTGAACTACCCCAGTTTCCACTGGGTTTTTTCTTCTCGCCCTAAAGGTTCTGACCTCAACCTGTCTTTTGCACAGTTTATTCACCTCTGCTTTACATTGAGGTACTCCTTGGGGATATTCTGCTGGTTCATATTAGCAGATCCATATGAACCTCCATACATTTTTACAATACCATCAGTGAGGTCCATATTGGTGTATTGCAGTTCAATATTTACTACTAGATATCACCTGCACAGGGACTCCTATCTAGGCGTCCTGTTTGTTCCAGCTGTTCCACAGCACATCTTTTTTAGTTCAACTCCTACCCTCCATCCCCAGGATGCCTGAGGTTCTGTCGAATAGCATGGCTTTCTCAGATTCGCAACATGCTGGGACTCCTCCAGGCATCTTAGCTTGGGAGTCCCCATATGTGAAGACTCATTCCTGCTTGTTCCTGGAGATAGCAGAGTTACTTACCTGTAACAGGTGATCTCTGGGAACAGCAGGAATACGTCTTCACAACCCACCCACCTCCCCTAGGAGTTGTATCTCTCTATCTCTATCTTACCCCTCTTTCTCTCTCTTTGTCTCAGCTTTAAAACTTAACTGAGAAGAGGCAGTTGGGAAAGGCGGGAAGGCAGCATGCAGGCATGGTGGGATGCTCCCAAAAGCATTATAATTGGACGCTGGGGAGCGTTCCCGCGCAGACTCCGTCGGTACCGACGTACCCATATGTGAAGACTTATTCCTGCTGTTCCCAGAGATCACCTGTTACAGGTAAGTAACTGTGCTTTTTCCATCGTTGACTTCCACAGATGTAGTCAATTTGATTTTTATACAATCCATTGGGTGAAGTCCATGTGTACAGTCACCGTTTGTGTTGCTGGAAGAAGGTGTTTGAGATGAATAGATTGTTAGTCTTGCAGAATTCTATCATTCTTTCTCCAGCTTCATTTCTGTTGCCAAGTCCATATTTTCCAACTACTTTGCCTTCTTCTTTGTTGCCAACTTTTGCGTTCCAGTCACCCATGACTATCAGGATATCCTGTTTACATGTTCTGTCAATTTCAGCTTGTACTTGTTCATAGAACTCTTCAATTTCATTCTCTTCTGCAGCTGCTGTTGGGGCATATACTTGAATTATAGTTGTTTTGATAGGCATTCCTCGTAGACGAATAGAGGTTAAGCATTCACTGACTGCATTGTATTTCATTACAATTCTTGCAAGTTTCTTCTTTATTATAAATGCAACACCATTTCTTCTTTCTTTCATTTCCAGCATAGTAGACCATGTGATCATCTGATGCAAAGTGCCCGATGCCAGTCCATTTCAGTTCGCTGACACCCAACAGATCAAGTTGTACACGTTCCATTTCATTCTTGACCACCTCCAACTTCCCTTGGTTCATGCTTCGTACATTCCATGTTCCAATATGTAAGACATCTTTACAGCTTCTGACTAATTTCATGCGCAGCTACATCAGCAGTCAGACGTCCCGAGGGCTTTGATCCAACCACATGATAAATGCTGGCTTTACTCTGAAAAGTCTTCAGCTCTTCCCCAGTAGCTAGTTGAGCGCCTTCCGACCTGGGGTCTCATCTTCCAGCACTATAGCACAATTTGTTTTGGTGTAACTATCCATTGGGTTTTCATGGCAAGATACAGAAGTAGATTGCCGGGTCTTTCTTCTGCGCAGTTTAAGTTTGTTGTTGTTGTTGCCGTTGTCACAGAAATGTGATTCTCCGCCGTCAACACTATCCCATTCTGCTGCTGTCCAGATGGGTGGTTTGTCTTGGTCTGGCACCTCAGCTGAGACCTGTCCATCTTGGGAGACCCTGCCAGTAGTTAAATTACCGATAGTTTAGCTCTCAGCATCACTGATGCACACAAGCCCTCACAGCACGACAAGCTGAAAACCATACTTGGAGCAGTGGGTGCTAATCGCTGGTCTGACCGGTGCATCTGCCCCGACCACCGGGACCTCGACGTCCAAGTTGACCCCGGAGGCCGAGCCGATCCTCGAGTCCATGCGGTCTCGAGTTGATCCTCGGCCAAGGTCTCCCTCGGCCTCCCGTATGGGGCTGAGGTCATTGACGCCACTACCCTCGACATCGGGGTGAATGACATCGGTGCCTGCCCGGCCGGAGCCGCTCAATTCCTCCTCGGAGGGGTCGGGGTGGGAGATGGGGGACGAGGAGTCCCCAGACACTTTTCAGACCCAGTGCGTCCCATCGGACCCACTGGAGTCTGAGCCTCGGAGAAGGTCCCCCCGGAGGATACCCGGTTCTCGGACTTCGTGAGGGATATGGCCAAGACCATGGCCTTCCCCGCGGATCCCGAGGAGGAGTCTCGAGCCGAAGAGCTCGAGGCCCTCCAGTATGACTCCCACGAAGGAGGCCTTTACTGTACCGGTTCCTCCGATGCTGGAACGGCTGCTCTTCCGCATGTGGGAGGCACTGACCTTGGCGCTGGTTCTCAGCAAATGGGTCGATTCCATTTATCGAGTCTGTAAGAGCCCTGGGTTCCAGAAGGCACAGCTACCGCACCACTCCATGGTTGTGGAATCGGCCATGCATTGTCTGAAGAGTCAGAAGATGCACTCCTTGGTGCTCCCGGCAGGGAGGCCCGGAACCTGGATGACCTCGGTAGAAAGTGCTTCCAGGGCTCTATGCTGGCTTGCCGTGTCCAGACTTACTAGCTGTACATGGGCATGTACCTCCGAGACCTGGCAAAGGAGATTGCCGGGTTCTCAGCTGGCCTCTCCGAGAAACCTTTGCAGAGGTTCAAGGCTTTGTCATCGAGGATTCGAGAGTGCTCTAAGTTTATATCTCGAGCAGCCTATGATGGCTTCGAAGCTTCGGCCCGAGTAGCAGCGGCCGGCATCGGTGCACGCCGTCAGGCCTGGCTACAGTCATCGGACCTTGAGCCATGGGTCCAGGACAAGTTGGTCGATGTCCCTTGGCGGGGTGAGAACCTCTTTGGCAAACCCATGGCTGAAAAGGCTGCAGAAATCGAGACTGAGACTCTCACCAGGACAAGGCTGTCCAGGAAGACTTCTGCCCCTTCTCAGAAGAAGAAGGGTTCGGGGAAAAAGCCCTTTTACCCGAGGAAGGCTACTGCCTACAAATCCTACCCTCAATTTCAGGCCTCTACAGCTCCCCATCAGGGTCAGCAAGCCAAAGGGCAGGGACCTGGGCCTCGTAGGCAGAAAAAAACCCAAAATTATGTATTTTACTCAATATAAATTGCTGAATTTCCAGATAAAAGCAAATAATAATAAATTGTAAGAATCATTTAACATGCACACGTTTTTTGAACAGCGGGTCTCAGATTTTCATGGAGTTTTTCAGTGACAATGGCAAAAGCCAGTAACTACTCCCGAGATACATCAACGACCCTTTTTGTTTTTTTGAACGTGTGTTTTTTTCCAAAGCGTTTTGAAATAACTTATCCAAGATGCATTTTATAAAACAGAAGTTAGGCTTATCTTAAAAGTAGTTTATCCCAACGCCTACTTCAGCGCCATCGCGTTTCACGGATATGTTCCGTTTCTTCAGGGGCTAAATAAGCCTATTCTTTGTATGTATTCGACTATCTGGAACAGAAAAGCAATAAAAATATGCCCACATTCCAATCAGCATATATTTTCATTCAACACACAAGCGGATCATGTTCAGATATGTGAAGACCCCGCTTACCTCATTCATGCGCCCTGAATGCAACTATTGCAAAGGATCAGAAAAACGCCGCGCATGCGGTCTGAAAACCAGGGGAGTGTCTATATATAGTTTGAGTGACTATGTTGTTTGTCAATGGAATCATAGCCAACATCAGAGGCAAAGAGTCCAATCAATTTGGGTATTAAGCCCACCGGGAATGACTGTCTGTAATTTAAAGATCCATCGTTGTTCTTTGTAAATGAGGGTTTGATCCAAAGTTTTATCTCCCATTGCCTTATTGACTTTTTCAATGCAGAAACAACGAAGGTCAGTAAAAGTGTGGTGGTAAGTCAAACAATGAGCTACCATGGGAGCGGTAAGCGTTTTACATTTAAGTCTACTGCGATGTTCTCCTAAACGAATTCGGAATGGACGCATAGTTTTCCCAATATACATCAGTGAGCAGGGGCAGCGGATCGCATATACTACTTGTGAAGTTTGACAATTAGTAGAATGCTGCAAAAAGTATCGTTTCCCTGCATGCTCAAAGGATTGAATTGTTAAATTGACCTCACAGAATGCACATTGTCCACAATTAGAATGTCCTGCTACGATGTCGGTAAAAGTATTCTTGGAAATAGGTACAACAGTAGGGCTTACTATTTCCTTCAAATTTCTGTTTCTGGTCCATACACATCGAACATTTTTATTTCTTAATGCTGGAATGCTATGTATCACATTCATGTGTTTATTAAGCGTCTTCTGTATTAAACTGCTGTACGGGGAATACTGGGTAACTAAATTGATTGACGAGTCTAACTCTCTCGGAGGCTTAGGTTGCAACAGATATTCTCGATGGTTAAAAAGAGCTCTCTTGTAAGCCTTCTCTATAATACCCTTTGGATATCCCCGTTGTAAAAAATGTTGTTTCAAATTTCCAGCTTGATGTTTGAATTCTTGTGTATTAGAACAGTTCCTACGATATCGGAGGAACTGTGAAAGTGGGAGGCTATCCTTCAATTTTCTTGGGTGAAGACTGTCATAGTGTAATAAAGCATTGCGATCCGTGGGTTTGCGATAGACTTTAGTTGCCCACCCTGTATCTTCAATATGTACTTCAACATCCAGAAAAGAAATCTGGGATTGGCTACAGGTACTAGTGAATTGAATGGAAGTTTCTCTGGTGTTGAGCCATCTAACAAATTCTTGTAATGTTTCGACAGGGCCCACCCATATGACAAAGATGTCATCGATGTAGCGGCACCAGAGCCGGAGATGACAAGACCATTCCGATTGTTTCAACCATTGAGTTTCAAAAGCCCCCATGTAAATGTTGGCGATGGAAGGGGCGCAGGTGGCGCCCATCGCCACCCCCGTTTTTTGGTGATAAATAGTATCTCCGAATTGAAAATGATTGTGAAATAGCACTAACCTGGTTACCTGATCCAAAAAAGATATATGCCCCGGAGTTAAATCAGATCTAGTGTTAAGCAAGGCCATTACTTCAACGTGAGCTCGCTCTTGAGGTATATTGGTATAAAGAGCGTTCACGTCCAATGTCGCCAACCATAGATCAGGTTCATTGGTTGTTAGAGAGTATGTTTCTAGCAACTGTAAAAAATGCATTGTATCTCTAACATAGGAAGCGATCTGTGGTATTAATGGTCTTAGAAATGAATCTAGATAGACTGAGAGTGGTTCCAAGACAGTTCCCCGGGTAGATACAATAGGTCTACCGGGCGGATCTATGAGCCTCTTGTGGATCTTCGGAACCAAGTAAAACCGTGCCAACGTGGTGTTAGTGGGATTTAAAAATCTCCATTCTTTATTCGATATGAATTTATCTTTCAATGCTGATGTTGTGATGTCCTTGATATATGTGGCCAACTCCTCTGTGGGATCCGATGTTAAAATTTCATAAGTGTTAACATCAGTGAGTTGAAGTTGTGCTTCACCGAGGTAACTGTGTTTGGTCATGATGACAATTGCTCCACCTTTATCGGCTCGTCGAACCACAAGGTCATCCCGAGAACGTAACTCCTTCAAAACGTTGTTTTCAGCTTTGGTAAGAGCATACCATCTTTTAAGAGGTGTTAGCAATATGCATTCCATATCATGTAATACCATACTGCGGAAAAGAGATAAAGCCTCCGGTAGCGGTTCCGGTGGGGACCAGCTAGATTTCAAAGGTAATCGGATTCTGTTATTCGGAGGATTAATGGCATTGACGGGCTGCTCATCTAGTGAGGCAAAAAATATTTTTAAATGTAATTTGCGAATTAAATGTTCAAAGGCAATTCTAAAGTCAAACATGTCGAAGCTCACTTGCGGTACAAAGGAAAGGCCTTTTTCTAATAATTGAAAATATTCTGTGGGGATCGATTGCCCTGAAATATTAATCACGATCGAGTGGAGAGGGGGGTCGCTCATTTGCGTCTGCTGGATGAGCGCTTGGGTTCTACTTGTGGATCTTTTTTCTTTACTCCGGCGCCCCTGCCCCCCTGAAAATCCTGCCTTTTTAACTCCACATCTGATCCGGATGAATTCTCCCCCTCTGAGCTGCCTCCGAAGGACACTTTCTTCTTATCTTGTTTCTTGGGGTTCATCCATGGGTACACGTAACCACTCGTGTAATCACCATAGTCTCTTCTTAACTTGTTGGATTTAACCTGCTTGACTTCCTCATACACCTGTGTTATTTTATGCTACAATTCGTCCACACTTTATTTATATTGTTCCTCAGTTGCTGTTTTCTTTAGATTTTGTAGTGCATCATCTTCCTCTTTTCTCAGGGTATCCAAAGTTGTCTTAGAGGTGTCTACTATTAACATCATGAGGTCACGGGAACATTTGTTCAAGATACAATTCCATTTATCTATAAATGAAGTATCAGAAATGAACATTTTCGGTTCCTTGTAGATTCGAAGACCCCTGGGAATCTGTTGCCTTCGAATGTATTCGATCAGGGAAAATCTATGTAATTCCATTCTGGTAATTCTTTTTTGTAATTTCAATAAGGCCTCCCATGCCCCTGGGTCCGTTGTAGCGGCTCCATCAGTATCTAAAGCGAACAGAGTCTTTTCATTACATGCCGCCAGTATATAATCTTCTGTGAAGCTGAATGCTTTATGCCACGGTAAACGACCATCCATTTTTGTATGAAAACAATCTAGTTTGGTCTTGAACTCAAGAGTAAAATTGCAGTTAAGCCCAAAATTATGTATTTTACTCAATATAAATTGCTGAATTTCCAGATAAAAGCAAATAATAATAAATTGTAAGAATCATTTAACATGCACACGTTTTTTGAACAGCGGGTCTCAGATTTTCATGGAGTTTTTCAGTGACAATGGCAAAAGCCAGTAACTACTCCCGAGATACATCAACGACCCTTTTTGTTTTTTTGAACGTGTGTTTTTTTCCAAAGCGTTTTGAAATAACTTATCCAAGATGCATTTTATAAAACAGAAGTTAGGCTTATCTTAAAAGTAGTTTATCCCAACGCCTACTTCAGCGCCATCGCGTTTCACGGACATGTTCCGTTTCTTCAGGGGCTAAATAAGCCTATTCTTTGTATGTATTCGACTATCTGGAACAGAAAAGCAATAAAAATATGCCCACATTCCAATCAGCATATATTTTCATTCAACACACAAGCGGATCATGTTCAGATATGTGAAGACCCCGCTTACCTCATTCATGCGCCCTGAATGCAACTATTGCAAAGGATCAGAAAAACGCCGCGCATGCGGTCTGAAAACCAGGGGAGTGTCTATATATAGTTTGAGTGACTATGTTGTTTGTCAATGGAATCATAGCCAACATCAGAGGCAAAGAGTCCAATCAATTTGGGTATTAAGCCCACCGGGAATGACTGTCTGTAATTTAAAGATCCATCGTTGTTCTTTTGTAAATGAGGGTTTGATCCAAAGTTTTATCTCCCATTGCCTTATTGACTTTTTCAATGCAGAAACAACGAAGGTCAGTAAAAGTGTGGTGGTAAGTCAAACAATGAGCTACCATGGGAGCGGTAAGCCCCTGCTCACTGATGTATATTGGGAAAACTATGCGTCCATTCCGAATTCGTTTAGGAGAACATCGCAGTAGACTTAAATGTAAAACGCTTACCGCTCCCATGGTAGCTCATTGTTTGACTTACCACCACACTTTTACTGACCTTCGTTGTTTCTGCATTGAAAAAGTCAATAAGGCAATGGGAGATAAAACTTTGGATCAAACCCTCATTTACAAAGAACAACGATGGATCTTTAAATTACAGACAGTCATTCCCGGTGGGCTTAATACCCAAATTGATTGGACTCTTTGCCTCTGATGTTGGCTATGATTCCATTGACAAACAACATAGTCACTCAAACTATATATAGACACTCCCCTGGTTTTCAGACCGCATGCGCGGCGTTTTTCTGATCCTTTGCAATAGTTGCATTCAGGGCGCATGAATGAGGTAAGCGGGGTCTTCACATATCTGAACATGATCCGCTTGTGTGTTGAATGAAAATATATGCTGATTGGAATGTGGGCATATTTTTATTGCTTTTCTGTTCCAGATAGTCGAATACATACAAAGAATAGGCTTATTTAGCCCCTGAAGAAACGGAACATATCCGTGAAACGCGATGGCGCTGAAGTAGGCGTTGGGATAAACTACTTTTAAGATAAGCCTAACTTCTGTTTTATAAAATGCATCTTGGATAAGTTATTTCAAAACGCTTTGGAAAAAAACACACGTTCAAAAAAACAAAAAGGGTCGTTGATGTATCTCGGGAGTAGTTACTGGCTTTTGCCATTGTCACTGAAAAACTCCATGAAAATCTGAGACCCGCTGTTCAAAAAACGTGTGCATGTTAAATGATTCTTACAATTTATTATTATTTGCTTTTATCTGGAAATTCAGCAATTTATATTGAGTAAAATACATAATTTTGGGCTTAACTGCAATTTTACTCTTGAGTTCAAGACCAAACTAGAAAAAAACCCAAGCCATCAGCTCTGGCGCCTGCACAGCAGGGAGCGGGGTTTTGACTCCCACTGCATAGCCTCTCCTCCTCAGCTGGCTCCTCTCAGCACAGGAGGCCGGCTGACCCTGTATGCCCACAGGTGGTCAGCCATAACAGGAGATACCTGGGTACTGAGCATAGTCCAAAAGGGCTATTTGCTCCACTTCAACCAGTTACCCCCCTCCTATTATCCAGGGGAGCCTCCAAGACTCCCTCTTCACAGGAACCTCCTCCTTCAGGAGTTGGCAAGTCTTCTAAGGGAGCAGGCGGTGGAACCGGTGCCTCACCACCTGAGAGGCCAAGGCTTCTATTCACGGTACTTTCTGGTACCAAAAAGGACAGGAGGCCTCAGGCCCATCCTAGACTTGCGAAATTTCAACAAGTTCCTGGAGAGGGAAAAGTTCAAGATGCTTACCCTTGGAATACTGCTGCCTTACCTCCAGCAGGGAGATTGGCTATGCTCCTTAGACCTGAAGGATGCTTATACTCACATCCTCATTCATTCAGACCACAGACAATAGATTTGTAGTGGGAGGAAATCATTTTCAGTACAGGGTACTTCCATTTGGCCTAACCTCCGCACCCAGGGTTTTCACCAAATGCCTGGCGGTGGTGGCGGCCTATCTCAGAAACCAGGGCATCTTTGTCTTTCCATACCTAGACGACTGGCTCATCAGGGGTCAGTCTCCACAGGAGGCCAGACAAGCCACTCTTCGCACTGTCTTTCTTCTCCAGCGCCTAGGCTTTGTCATAAACTTCGCAAAGTCCACTTTGCTCCCCTCACAGCACCTAGAGTTCATAGGGGCAAGGTTGGATACCTTACAAGCAATGGCTTATTTGCCCGGGAACAGGGCTCACAGACTGATGGCTCTGGCCCAGCAGTTTCGCAGTGGATCTCTGGTCTCTTCTAGACATTTCCTGAGGCTTTTGGGCCACATGGCATCCACAGTCCATGTAACTCCAAATGCTCATCTGCATATGCGGCCTGCTCTATGGTGCCTCAGAGCTCAGTGGATACAGGCCACAGGAGACTTAAGAGGCAGATTAAGAGTGTCCAGACTACTAGCGGCCTCCCTGCAGTGGTGGCTGCATCTCCCAAACCTGATCAAAGGTGTGCCTTTCCAGGCACCACCACACACACAGGTACTGACAACCGGTGCTTCTCTTCAAGGTTGGGGTGCACATTGCCAGGGGGCATGTACTCAGGACCTCTGGTCCCCTTGGGAGTCCACACAGCAGATCAATCTGTTGGAGTTGCGAGCTATTCGATTAGCTCTACAAACTTTCTCTCATGTCCTCTCTCACCAGTCAGTCTTGATTCAGACGGACAACCAAGTAACAATGTTCTATGTGAACAAGCAAGGAGGCACAGGATCCAGGCTTCTGTGTCAGGAAGCACAGGCCCTGTGCACCTTTGCAGTCAAGCACGGCATGTTTCTCGAGGCTCTTTATCTACCTGGCCAAGAAAATTATCTGGCAGACAGGTTGAGCAGGATTCTACAGCCTCAAGAATGGCAGTTGAATCCCCTAGTGATCCAGCAGATCTTCCTGAAATGGGGTCTTCCATCCATCGATCTCTTTGCCAGTCCACTGAACCGTCAGCTGCCCAGGTTCTGTTCCAGACAACCGCATCCTCTGCGAATAGCAGCAGATGCCTTCCTAATCTCTTGGTCTACGGGCCTGCTGTATGCGTTTCCTCCAACACCTCTAGTGGCCCGAACCCTATTCAAGGTTCTTCGGGACAGGGCCTCGCTGATCCTGGTAGCCCCCAGATGGCCGAGGCAACCGTGGTTTCCACTCCTTCTGCAATTAGCGGTGGACACTCCACTCCCTCTGGGGGTGCAAACCGATCTCCTGTCTCAGGATCAGGGATCTCTCCTGCACCCCAACCTCCAGTCCCTCAATTTGATGGCCTGGCTGCTGAAAGGGTAGTTCTAGCCCCCTTACTTCTACCTAGGGAAGTGGAGGAGATGGTTTTGGCCTCTAGGAGACAATCCACCCGGAAATCTTATGCCCTCAAGTGGCGTAGGTTCTCCACCTGGTGTGCTCAGCGCCAAGAGGATCTGTTTTCATGCCTGGTACCAGTGGTGCTGCAGTATCTGCTTCACCTGTCGAACCTAGGCCTTAAATCCAACTCTGTTCGGGTCCACCTCAGTGCTCTGTCAGCGCACCACTCGCCGGTGGAGGGCTAGTCTCTGTCGGTCCACCCCTTAGTGGCCCGCTTCCTCAGAGGCCTGCTTTTGCTCAAGCCTCCGATTCGTCCACCAGCCCCTGTGGGATTTGAATGTGGTCTTGCAACAACTTACTCGCCCACCGTTTGAGCCAATGGCTACCTGTCATTTACGCTTCCTTTCCTGGAAGGCGTTGTTCTTGGTGGCTCTTACCTCGGCCAGGCGTGTGAGTGAACTACAGGCTCTGGTTTCTGATAGACCGTACATACGGTTCTATAGGAACAGGGTGGTCTTACGGACTCATCCTAAGTTCCTTCCAAAGGTTGTCTCCTCCTTCCATCTCAATCAGGAGGTGGTTCTTCTGACCTTCTTTCCCAGGCCGCATGCCAGCCAGGCTGAAATGGTCTTGCATACTCTGGACTGTAGGAGGGCGTTGTCTTTCTACATTGACCGTATGCAGTGGCATCAAAGGGCTGTTCAGCTCTTCGTATCTTTTGACCCTAATAGACTGGGGTTGCCTGTCTCCAAGCGTACCCTGTCCATTTGGGTAGCAGACTGTATCTCCTGGGTATACAGGGCAGCCGGCCTCTCCTTGCAGGGTCGAGTCACAGCCCACCGTGTCAGGGCGAAGGCTGCGTCAGTAGCTCATCTCTGCTCTGTTCCGTTGGCAGACATCTGCCGGGCCGCTACTTGGTCTTCAAGCCAGACTTTTGCGGCCCATTACTACCTCGAGAGGGAGTTCTGCAGGGACAGTGCTTTCGGACATGCGGTACTCCGTAATCTCTTTGAGGTTTAGGCAACTCCTACCCTCTGGCCCTTGTGTTGGGCTACCGTTCGGGGGAGTTTTCAGAGAAGATTCTTATCACGCATGCTGAGGCTCTAGAGGGAGCTTATTTTTCAGCTTTGGGGTTCTCGGTAGCCTAGAACTGGGGTGTCCCATATGTGAGGACTGACTTCCTGCTTGGTCTTGGAGAAAGCGTAGTTACTCACCTGTAACAGGTGTTCTCCATTAGCAGCAGGAATCAGTCCTCATGACCCTCCCTCCTCCCCTTGGAGTTGCAGTCCTATATATTTCATTTTGTTTTTTGCTGTCTTTTAGCTATGCCATCAGACTGAGCAAGATGGCACCCT